>CM036586.1:143635429-146602096 GCA_020745705.1 Hemiprocne comata
ATCCAAAAAAACTGGGAATTTATGGGGTTGGACTCCCCTCTATAATGAACTGAACGTCCAGAGAGAAATGCTTCCAGATCCACACATGGCTATTCAAGTTCTGCTTTGGAATGAGCAACATTATGTAGATTGGCAAGTTCTTTTGGGTATGGCAATCTCTCGAGAAGCTCACATGCTCTTGAAAAGATGGCTCTTGGTTTCCATGGAGTGTGTTTGGTTGACCAAGTAAATTCCCACCTCTGTTTTCAGCTCACCACAGAAGTTGAGTCTCCCCACCCTTTCTTACATCCAACTGACCAGAAGCTCAGAAACTCAGTGCTTACTGTATTTATTTTTTTTAAATCTCTAGCAAAGCAAAGTTGCTGGTCACTCATTGTATCAGTGTCTCTGATGGAATATTTCTTTGCCAGCAGTGTTTTTTCCCCCAATAAATGTTTCAGTAGTAATAATAACAAAAAAACCCTCATACTTTGATTCTAATACACCTGAAAGCTTTTTCATTATTACCTAACAGTTTGAACTCACTTTTCTCAGTTTTGAACTTTTTTTTACAGTGTCTGACCACTATATAAAATATCTCCTTATTTATTTTTGCCACACTTCAGTACTAGAAGTTCATTGTTTGTTGCAGGTGCAATTGTTATATTCATGGCACAGTGGCTTGTTTCTTTGCCTCACTTAACTCCAACATACTCCAGCTGGGGTGACCAGAGTACAAAATGTCATTGTCCCCAAAAAAATTGCACTTTAGGTTCTCAAGAAATCCAGAACAAACTCATTTTGTGGGTATGTCTGAAGAGATTTACTTTGACCATCAGCTATGGAAACACAGGTTGGGACCTTTCAGTGAAGCTGAGTGCCTTTTGTTTCACACAGAAGGAAGAATAGTTCAGCTTCCTCCTCCTTCCTTTCCAAAAAAGAAGGCCAAAAAGAACAGACAAGTTTCTCTAGCCAAACATTCACAAACTAACATTTTGACCCACTGTATCTTTCTGTTTGTGATGGAGGGCTTTCTGAATTAAAATCTGTAGCAATGCTTGTATCTTAAATCCCTTCAGAATTAAAAGGCCAGCCTCTCTGGACATGGGCACATGTACCCTATTAGAAGAGGCCAGGTTAAGTTTTGATGTGCCTATCTGTGAACATTGCAGGATGTCAAAGCATTTTCAAAACATTTGCTAATGAATCCTTATAGCCCACAGTGAAGCTGATCAGCATTATTTGAATCATCCGATCAATTTAAAAACCAGCAGTGATTTGACCAGGCTCTCACGGTCAGTTGGTGGCACAGATGGAAAGACAGCCGAGGGAGTGTCCTGATACCTACCCATTCCCAAGTCAATCTGCATAGGAAAGGCTCAGCTGGGCAGTTAACCTACTCTGCTTGTTTCAAGAAGTTAGAGGGGTACCCCAGCTCACCGCTTCAAAGGAGATCACAAGTTTTCTGCCCTGTGTCTACTGGAACCACATTGACCCTCTGTTCATCATGCAGTAACTATGAGAGCCTGCTAACAGGAACACTTAAAAAGGAAACGTTTCTGATGAGTCTCTCCTTTTTTTAAAAAGACCATAAACTCTTTTTGTTATGTCCTGGCTTTTTCTCTTAAAATATAGTGGGCCTAATTCACATGGGAATCTTAGGTCAGAAGTTCTGCACAAGGGAAAAAAATCAGCTCAGAAATTTTTGAATTACTTTTTTGATCCCTCATTATACAACCTCATTTTCTTCTGCCCCAATTTTTTTCCTCTAGTGTTGATCAGATCTCCCTTTATTGGTATTCTAGTCACATGCTTTATCCCACCCACTCTCAGTAATGCCAACTAAACCATCATTGTTCTCATGCATAAGAACATCTCACTGTTCCTGTTTACTCATTTCCCTTATTTCTTGCACTGAGACACTGAGGAAATAGTTTTGTCCATTTTCTCTCACACCCTTTAACCTCATTTCTGTTCTCTGTAACATTCCCTTTTTCTTAGTGCTGGGCAAAACTAGAGATGTAGTCAGACCATACCTCCTGCTCACCTTTGGGTGCTTCTTCAGTAGCAATTAATACACTTTATACCTGACTGCAGCTTAGTTCAGTCATTATGACCTCTATGGTTCAGTCTTCCCCATTTCAGAAGTCATCAGTGACCTCATACTCCAACTCGGTTCTCATCCTAGATGGCCCTCTATGGCAATAGGACTGCTGCCTTTCCTTCTCTGGAACCACCAGCCCCCAGAAACAGAAAGCAGCATGCAGCCCTACAAGTACCTTCATGCCCTCTTGGCCACCGTCCTCATCAAATCCTTTTCCCACCTGGTCCCACACCACACCTCTGGTTCATTTATTTGCTTTACTCTCCTGTGTTGTCTCTCCCACTCTCCCCATGAGTTTTGGCTCCAATAGAGTAGAGCCACCAAGCCTTTAAAGTCTCCATTCCTCTGTTCACAGTAAAGTCAGTGAAGGAACTCACTGGAGGCTGGAGATGGACTAGAAGGACAAACCCTGCTACCAAGCCCTCCAGAGACCTTCCAACTCCTTCCACAACCTCTGTAAGAATGCTCCTGATTCAAGGATACTCCATGCCTGGGAGTTCATCCAGTTTTGGCCCCTGCCCTTCTAAAAATAGGGATTATTCTCCCCACTATGAATAGAACTTTCTATCTCTGCTACATAGCACTTCTGTTTCCTCTGAATCCCTTGTGACAGTTTCAGATCCTGCCTTGCAGTCATCCACCTTTCTTCAATCCTCTTCCTTTATTCTACGTACCCATCAGCTCCTGCACCAACAGTGAAAGGAATTGCATCTCCATGAAACTGGCAATTGGAATTTTTAATAGTACTAAAATAATTTAGTCCATACTACAGGTAATTTTATTAACAGTCAATATTTTCTACCCTAAATGACAGATTTATTACAGCACATTATTTTTATTATTGAGTGTAATCATATCCCCATGCTACTGAAATCCCCTGGGCATCCACAGTGCTCAAGCAGTAATAAATAACACAGAAAAACTTTGCTAAGGTGAATTTAAGGTTGCAGGCACATATAAGTGATTTGAGTGCATATTGCCTCTCAGGAACATTGGAGTTAACAAGTTGTTTGCAGCAACAGCACAAAACAATTCTCATTTCTTATGTATTTTCATCCTATCTGCCACGTAACCCTGCGTAACAGAGCACTTCTCCAGCTAGTCTCTTATCTCTCCTATGGACATACTTTAATTACACCATCTCCCTGTGCTTCCTTGTGGCAGTTAACGTAAATTAGGCCTTGTTGACAATGATGTCGGCACATGAACTTTAATCTTATGGGATAAGGGAATAACTTAGATCTAAGAATAGAAGAGTAACTTAAGCAAGAATACGTCAAGAACCCTTTGTCCCGATGAGCAGATTGAGACCACCAGCAGTGGCAACAGAGAGTTGTTGGGCACTGAGGGAATTTAAATAGGCTAAACAAGCACTGGGTAATCTCTACCAAAACCTATACCTGACAGCACCTGGATTCACTTATGGAGAGAACCCCACAACCCAGCACTGAGACTATGCATGGCATAGCTGGAGCTGCTACACTGACCCATCCAACTTTTCTTCTGGGTTGTCTTATCTGTCCCAAATAAATTGTGTAATATGTAAAAAGGCATAGATCTGTGATTAAAGTGTTCTGGTATCCAAGTCCATTGCATTTCTGCAGCACCATTGATCCCAAATGAGCAACAGCTCTGCCTCTCTGAATACACACCTACGCAGCATCCCCAAGGTCACCTAACCACAGCTAGGGCATCATCAGCCAGCTGACAGGCCACACTGGGCAGGTCACACTTCACCTCTCACCATTGTCTTTTCTCCTAGTGAGGACACTCATTTAAGTCTGTCCTCCTAGCCCAGCCTCCAATTTTCTTGGTACTTATAGGAACTTTTTTTTTTTTTTTTTCCTATCCTGTTAGGAAATTTGGCTGAAATCAGCCGACTGACCAGAGAAGAGCAGGACTGACAGGCTGACATGCAGGCAGGCAGAATGATTGCCTGTCTCTGGCTTCTTTAAGGAGTCAGGATATTAAAAAACTCAGAAATGTAAAAGTTCCTGTGAAGGTGAACCACTCAAACGTAACTCTGGTGCTGCTCAAACTGCATTTCTACAGAATACCATTTCCCCTTCGTTAAAGGGTTTTAAAACTATGCACCAAAGGACACAGAACTATTTGTAATCTACTCCAAATAATAACCATGTTGCTTTGTTACCACATTAACCTTTGGTCTTTTTCAGGTAAAAACTTAAATCTCACAATCAGGGAAGATGAGGTTTATCTGTGGAGGCAGGCAAGTGCAGTATGCAGGAGCACTCAGACAGCAGAGCACAAGGTGGAATTGTCAAACTTAACCTCATAGGCTGCTAAATACCTTCTAGAGTATCTGCCTGACCTCAGCATCTGGCAAGGTCACAGCCCTCTGCTGCACAGGGAAAGACTGCCTTCAGTGTGTTGTTTGTGTAAATGAGGATTTGTGTGCTATGTATGACTGTAAATAAAGCAATAAAGCTCCCTGCTTAAGCTTGGGGTATTCTGGTTCTGTATGGTCACACAATGGACTAAAACCACTTGCAGCTAAGGTCAGCTGTGCTTTGCCTCATGCCAAGGCCTCTCCACAGTGGAAGAGGGACAAAGAACTTAAATGATGTTGCTAAGACACTCAATCTTGTCTCTCCAGTTTCTAAACTCTTTATTTGTACTGCTTTTTAAAACTCTTGCATGTCACATGCTCAAACCACACCGAGTCTGGAACACGAATAGAGCAAGAGATGACATACCTACTACTGTGAATAGAACTTTCTTTCTGCTTTCAGCCCAGCACAAGTCAAAGCATTGATGTTACCAGTAAGAAGAAATTCCAATGGAGAGGAGAAAAGAGGTTGTTTAACAAAAAAAAAAAAAAAAAAAAAAAAAAGACAAGACAAAACATATCCTTTCAAGCCCAAATCTAAAGGGCAGGTGTCAGGAGGATGGGACAAGACTCTTTTCAGTGGCGTCCAGTGACAGAACAATGGGCAAGGGTCACAAACCAGAACACAAGATGTTCAGCCTAAATATAAGGAAAATCCTCTTTACTGTGAGGATGGCAGAGCACTGGAACAAGCTGCCCAGAGAGGTTGTAGAGGCTTTCTCTCTGGAGACATTCAAAACCTGCCTGGATGCCATCCTGTGCAACCTACTCTAGGTGAACCAGCTCTGGCAGGTAGATTGGACTAGATGATCTCCAGAGGCCCTTTCCAACCCCTAACGTTCTGTAATTCTATGAAAACTGGAGCAAACAGCATTTCTGCCATGTGCTACACAGCTTCTGGGGTTCAAAGCCACTGTTCTTCCCAGTGGGTCACACTCCTTAGCTGGCTCACCTCTCCCATGAAGCACAATAGCTACCACCTTGCTTCCTGGAGGACTCTTCATGCTCTTCCAACATGCAATGCCTTATAAAGTTGCATGGAAAAACACACTCAAATCCAGCATCTTTGCCTGTGCAGATCAGCACAAATACATTCTGGAACTCTGATTCTTTGTGTGTTATTAAGCACCCTTGCTGTTATGAGGGGGAATAATGCAATCTTTCACTTATTTGTTAATAGACATAGGCTAGAATACGAAAATACTTAATATTTTACAATATCTTCTATGAGTTAAGCACTCAGTTCAGTGGGATTTGGATGTCTAAGCAAATAGGGTCCTTTGAAGAGCTAATGCAGAAAGAGCTTTGAGATCCTTGAATGAAAGAAGCTATAAGTAGCACAAAGAATCATTGGCTACACAGGCAGGAATTGTCATCCTCATCTTACTTTGCAATAGCAAAACCCTGTATAACACATTAGGCATTAACAGAGAGATAAAATATTCCCTAAAATAGGAAGGTTCCTTTAGTAAGGGTCTGAAAATTGCTGAGGTGATGGAGAAATTCCTATCTTCTTAATGCTTTTTGTATGTGGTCTTTGGCCTACTGGTATATTATTCCTCAGAGTAGAATTGGAAAAAAAGGTTATCCGATAATGAGCATTCAGCTGTGTGATGTTCATGCTCAAAAGTACTGCACAATACACCCATATGAAGGGGCTGGGGCCCTTCAGCTTTGGGGCTGTCTTTGGCAGTGAGTCTCCCCCTCAACCCACTGGTTCCTCCTGCAAGTTTATCACAGTCCATGAAGCCAAAAAAGAGCTGGAAGGAAGAGAAAGAAGTTACAAGACAGAAAGCAATAGGAGGACATTTGAATTTCATAAGACAGGTTAACCCCGCAGGGCTGAGAGAAGCAAAACCAACTTATTCTGAATAAACATGATATGGAAATTGCAGAGATAGATCTGAGCATGAATTTATCTAGGAAGCTACAGCACAAGTTGGTGTGAGATGCCATCAGGAAAATATTGTGAAAACTGAAGACAAGAGAAGTGATCTTACCAGCCTGTCTGGTAAGATCCATGTCTGAATCCCAGACTTCCTGTTCTCAGAACCCATGCTTTTGGTAGGAGAAGTAAGGGGAGAGTGATGCCCACTCTCCAGAGGCAGCTCCTGCTATGGCCCCTTTGTTCAGGCACCAGGCTGAAGGAAGTCCTCGAGGAACACATTACATGCTTTGTGTTTGCCATCCTCTAGATCGTGTCCAGGCATTGCCAATGGAAATGCCAGTTGACCTATTCTGATATGGTTGCAGAGAACATGTTAACAGTTAAGCAGCAGGGACTGCTGTGGGCCAGTGCTTGGCTCTACATCCCAGCTTTCTCTCACTGGTTAGCAGGGATGCAGCAGGTCACCAAGCCTAGGTACTTCATTCTCTCTCCAGAGTAGGGAAGACGGTAAGAAATAGCACAGACATACAACATGGAAGCAGGCATATTCTACGATGAAGCTTCATGCCCTTGTCCCAAGCTGTCCTCCTTAGTGTGACTGATGGTCCCAGGCAAAATAGAGTCACCCATTACACCCATTCTGAGGGCCTAAAGGTATTTGACAGATGAGCTCCAAAGAGCCTAGCTGATGTGATTTAAGATGTTACATCTCCCCAGCTGTCTGCCCTGTCCCTCTGCCAGAAGTTACTGCCCCAACAGCAGGTAAGGCAGAAGAAACATGTGCCTGCACCTTGAAAGCTCTAGTGCAGGCTGGTGTATTAGCATAAACTGCCAATGAGGGGTGGGTTTGTGCTAATATATCAGATGAAAGCTGCAGCCACTGGAGTACAGGCGCATGTCTCATTCTGCCAACTCTCCAGTGATCTCCAGCAAAGGAACAGAAAGGACAGCTGAGGGTATTAAAGTCATGTGTGCTGAGTACAGCTAGTTATATATATATTCAGTACTCTGATGAGCACACTGGTTTCAAGTCCATTTTCCTAAAGCTGGGTAGTCTGCAGACCCACTGATGCACGATCTGGACAGTGACTATCAAGCACTACAAGACAAGCAATCAGTGCTAAGGAGTGCACTTAAAATGGCACAGCTACAAGCCTGCACAGGGCAGGGAGGGAGGGGTGACTTCACTCACCTCCCCCACAGACCTCTTAAACCACCTGGGAGAAACCCAGCTCATACCCTGGCTCAGCATTGTCAAGGAGGTTGATAGCCATAACCTAACCAAAACTTCTTGAGAATTATGAAACTGCAAACTAACAATTTACTGGAAAAATTCTTGGGGACATAAAAAAAAAAAAAAAGGCAGAAAAAAAATGGTCTGCTTGCTCTAATATCCATTTCTGCTATCCATGTCAGTGATGTACATTTATGCTAAGTGTTTCTTTATCTCATACAGCATAGGACTTGCTTTTTACATGAAAATCATTTGTGCTTTGGAAAATCCTGTAATGTGCTGATTTGCTTTGCTTTTTGTTGTATACTCTCACTTCTTTGTTTGTTTTGTGCTTGTATCTCTTGCTTATGATCTCGCTGTGTGCTGAAAATCCAGTACAAATATTTAGTAAACAATAAGAAGCTCATTTCTGCTTTCAAGCAGAAAATTTGCTTCTGCATCATAGAACATTTATTTTGGCCTCTATTTAATTTTTTTAATAATGCATGAATGTATATCTATAAATCAGATCTTTCCTTGCTTAGATTGTACAGTGGTGGGTGCTTTATAAAAGTCAATATAGATAGAATCAGATGTAATCCGTTTATGGCACAGATCTTTGATCAAGAGATATATAAATTGCTCTTTTTCATATATGACAGGCACAAAAGTCCTTTTTTCACTACATTGATTTAAAAGCTTTAAAATTTTGTAAATTTTAAGACCCTGGGATGATCCTGTGTTCTGACACTTCAAGAACACTTCGGGCAGCCCTCAAATAGAGACCACAAATAAAGAGCCATGACACAGGTGACAGTCCCAGGCTCTGTCTACAGTCAAGAGAAAGAAACTCATCCTAGAAAAAAAATTTGGAGCACTGAGACCTGTGACAATTCCATGGACAATACTGTAAGCCAGACTTGGGTAGCCCTGGAAAAGACTTAGTCCATTTGTTGATCCATAGCCCGTCACTCTTCTCAGTGATGTCCAGTGATAGGACAAGGGGCAATGGGTGCAAACTGGAGCATAGGAGGTTCCATGTAAATATCAGAAAAAACTTCTTTACTGTGAGAGTGACAGAGCACTGGAACAGGCTGCCCAGAGAGGTTGTGGAGTCTCCTTCATTGGAGACATTCAAAACCCGCCTGGATGCGTTCCTGTGTGATGTACTCTAGGTGACCCTGCCCTGGCAGGGGGGTTGGACTAGATGATCTTTCAAGGTCCTTTCCAACCCCTAAGATTCTGTGATTCTTTTTTTAACTTGGTTCCCATAATATCAGGCACATTTGTTCCTTTTAGGCAATTTAACAGCTGGCCTGAATGTAGCTATCAGGTGCCTCAGCCAATGCAGCCAGAAAGGGAAGGTATCTAAAAAAGCAGGAGCCTTTGCTGAAAGTGTTGAGGTTGGTTGCAGTTTCTGAAGCAGGTATTAAGGCCCCAGTAGGTGAAATGAGGAAGCCTCAACAGACAGAGAACAGCTGCTCTTCATGCCTCTCTCTCTCCAGCTTTGAGGCTACTCAGTGTAACTTATTTCGTTGTTTTCGTCATAGGATCATATCATAGACTCATACAATGGTTTGAGGTGGAAGGGACCTTAAAGATCTTCAAGTTCTAAGCCTCCTGCCATGGGCAGGGCACCTCCTGCTACACCAGGTTGCTCAAAGACCCATCCTTGAACACTTCCAGGGAGAGGTCATCCACAACTTCCCTGGGCAACCTGTTCCAGTGTCTCACCGCTCTCACACTAAAGAATTTCTCCCTAATGTCTAACCTAAATCTACCCTCTCTTCCATTTTTAATCCATTACCCTTTGTCCTATCACTATATGCCCTTGTAAAAAGTCCCTCCCCAGCTTTCCTGTAGCCCCTTCAGGTACTGGAAGGCCACTATAAGGTCTCCCTGGAGCCTTCTCTTCGCCAGGCTGAACAACCTCAACTCTCTCAGCCTGTCTTCATAGGAGAGGTTCTCCAGCACTCTGATTATCTTCATGACCTGCCTCTGGACTCTCTCCAAGGTCTCCATGTCCTTCGTGTGTTGGGAGCCCCAGAACTGGACACAGTACTCCAACTGGAGTCTTGCAAGAGTGGAGTAGAGGGGCAGAATTACTTCCCTCGACCTGCTGGTGACCCTTTTTTTTGATGAAACCCAGGATACAGTTCTCAGATTTTCTTAGATGATCACTAAGTGATCAGAGACACTCCCTGATTGAGCTTTTCCTGAGAATAACTATGTTTCTGTATGCAACTTAGATATCTAAGAGATCTGTTGTTATACAAAGCAAATTTTTTGGGGGGCGGGGAATGACAGAAGCACTGTGGCATCACTAGTTTGGATTGGAAGCAGAGGACTTTGAGGCCACCCCGGGGGTTTTCAGGCAGAACAACTGTGAAGCTAGAGCTATAAATTTAATCACTGTTTATTGATGTGGTGATGTTGGGTGTATTGATGTATTTTATTGCTAAGCAGTGCATTCTCCCCATGTTTTTTCCCCCTTGAGCAGATTAACTGCAGATTCCAAAATACTGTCCTGCAGAGACATGCATGTCATACTGTTTTCACTTTGCTTGCCTCCCACATAAAAGAACAGCTGGGAATGACAGCTGAGGCTGATTTCTTCTGCACAATGGCCTATCATTTTTATAAAAAAAAAAAAAAAGTGGCAATCATTCATTTTTTTCATGGATATAAACACTTTGGGTCAAACTCAAAGTGACTGAAATGATATTGCATTTTAGCTCTGGTTGATAAGTAGTTGTAATTTACAGGCCAATAGAATTGGGTAGATAGAAAAGCAACTACCAAGTAGAATTAAGATAAAGAACCTCCTATTCTCACTTTGTCTTACACCTTTCAGTGAGCTGCCTTTGCTCCTGCATCATTTATTTCCTGGCTGTATGGTCTTGTAAGTTACACTAAGTTGCTGCCAGGTAACATACAGCATCATTTATATCACCTTTGAGCATTGCCCAATTACAAAGCAAGATGCTGGAGTCACTGGTTCAGTCCCAAACACACAATCAAAGCAATATCTGCAGTGAGAGCAGGCACAAGATTAAGTCTTTATACAAAGCTGCAGAAATTGCAAGCACAATTGCTGGATAAAGTGCCACCCACATATAGCTCTCCCTTAATAATAAAGACTGATTGCCATAGGATAGGCTCTAAATATCTAATGGTGTCTCTTACCCTTACTGTCTGCAAAGAAGTCTTCAACTTCCCCAAGATATCTCCAGCTCATATGATACTTCCAGGGACAACTTGGTTAGTACCCACTCAAAGCATCTTTGCGCTGCTCTTTTGCACATCAGAGGAACCCTGAAGGATCAGGTTATACTAGGTTTGAATAGCAAGGATTTTCTTAAAAGTGTGGTGCATTCCAGTTGCCATTGTTTGGATCTTTTCCCTCCTCCAAGCCTGCATTTGAGAGTGGCTTTGGGTGAGCTGTTTCGCATTTTTATCCCTCCACTGGTCCCCTTAGCAAGGCAGTACCACAGAACCTCATGAAGGCAAGCACTTCAGGGCCATGTCAGTACCAGGACTTGAAGCCATGCATGTAATTGCCACATTGCAGTTGCTATTGGTCATACGTATTCTTCGGAAATTATAATGACCTTTTTTCCACTGAAATATAGTATTCTTTTGAATATAACAAACAATGGGAAAATCTTTCAAGTACATATATCAAAAAAACCCATATTGGCAACGGCAGCAGTATGTTAGCCTGGGGCAAGACCCATTTGGGATTATGAATTCTGGAAGGATAAGATTAAACTCTCTTGCATTAATACCTGCTGCAATCATTCCCCCTTTCCCTCCGGTTGGGGACTGGGAAGATTAGTTGACATTTGTGAAAAGCCTGTTAAAAATAAGAGCTGCCCATTCACACTGGTGCCAAGCATTAATAATTACTTTTTCACTGGAAGCCTGGAGACCACAAGTATTCTTACTCAGTTTATCCTTCACCTTAACAGACCTCAGTCTAGGGGACACATCTTCAGGACTTACTCATAACATGCAAATGGCAGAATAACATTAAGGGCTATGTCCAGGTCATGCATAATACTTCCCATTTTCCAGATGAGTGGTTTTCAAACTGTGGTCTACAGACCTCTAGGGCCTTGGTCTATTTCTGTTGCTGATGTGTATTGCAAGGATCTGCACATGCAATTTCCTAGAGGTGTCTGCACATCCCTTCAGAAGTATGAGGGATCAGCAGATTGAGAGGTGGGGGAAATGTGTACGTGAAAAACATTGTTTGAGGCCAAATGCATCCACAATGAGAGTGGAGAAGAAAGAATGGGTGTCTGAACACTAACTCCATGTGACCTCAGGCACTCCCATACACAAGGTACTGATATCAGCAAGGGCTAAGACCCCATTAGCTTCCTCCTTCCCCTTTCCTCCTGTAAATCCACAACTGATTAAAAACATTAATTAACTGTCAAACCCTCCCCTGCTCTCTGTCAATTAAATCTGTTTTATGTCCATTTTATCTATCCATCCAGATGCTTTAATTAGTCTCCATGATTGCAATTCATCAGCACTTCCTAGGAGTAAAAGACATCAGCAAACTTCTCCCTCTCTCTCTGCACAATTTACACAACACCTCACCTAATGGGACTCTGCGCCCAACTCATGTTTTGGACTAAGCTACACTGCAAATAAGAGTAATGATGAGTACAAAGGGAACAGTCTTTCCATTCCCAGCTAAAAAGTTAATATTGTGTCTTCATAATGCACAATACAATGATTTAGTAGTGCCATTTGTGTCTCCTGATTCCCTAATGTAATGACTTAGTATGACAGGAATATGCACATTACCTCCTGTTTGTAAATTTTTGGCAGGTTTATAAATACATCACGGCCTTACTGTGCAACCTCACGATCTCTCTGAACCCAAAAAAGTTTAAAATTAATAATAAATGATAAAACTCAGGGAAAAAATGAATCAGGCTTCATTAAATGATAAAATCCATCAGGAGCCGAGGGCAAGGACAGGGGCAGGGACTCAGTTAATTTGTGAGAGTAACGTAATTTTGAATTGTTGGAAAGATATAACAGAGGAAATTTGTAATACAGTTTTAGCTTGAAGGTCATCTCAAGGAGAGAAGGCCAAGTAGCTATCTGACCTTCTCTGGGAGAGGGAAGGAAAGAGAGAGAGAATATATTTGCTTAGGTTGGCAAAATTCAAAGGCTTATGTGATTTTGAGCTGTGATGATTAAGAAATCACACAGTTCAATTAGCTGAGCTGCCGTCATTCCCACTCAAGAGGGGACCTCCGTGTAGGTCTTCCAGCTATAAAGAAGTCTAGGCAGCCAGCCCAGAAAACCCCTTGCCACCACCACCTTGTTTCATGCTCGGCACAGAAAACAGCCATATCACAGCTTCAAGTTTAAGATTTCAGTTCCACAGCAGTAAGTTCTTTTCCCCATAAAAGCTCTCCAGTGACCTCACCTCTACCCTGTGCCTCCACAATGACGCATTAGAACAGTTCGTCTTTTACAGCCTGCTTGTCATCATTGTGCTGTCAGAATCAGACTGGGCCACTAAGTGTTAATATGGGCTTTTATCTGGGGACTTTATTTTCCTCCACCCTCATGTGCAAGCAAATACCATCATGAGGACACGTTACAAAATATCTCTTGGAAAGATACCCAAGCTCAACAGAAAGACTTCAGAGGAAGATAAATTAACCATTCTCCTCAGTAAACTCCCATGGCAGATGCATTAACACTGTAAAAATTTGCATCCCATTTCCAATGTATTTTTTAAAAAAGTTCAATATTGAGCTTTTAGCATTTCTGTGGACTTTTTCCATTAAATTAGAGAGGCCCATGTTTTGAGACAGCAGAATGACATGGAAATTAAGAATAGGTGTAGCATTAAAAAGAAAAATCAAAATGCACTCATTCTGAGCTGGTAAGTATGATGTTGGCATCCTAAATCCTCTCCTTTTGTAACCATTTTTGGTATTCCTCTTCTCAGGGGAGCAGGACCTTTATATTCCTTAGCTGAAATCTTTAAAAACAGTATAGGCTTCTGTCAGCAAATGGTGATCTGACATAACTGAGCTGTGTAGTGTCTGCATGACTATATTGACTGTGTAAAAAAAATTCCTCAATGTTATCAAAACACATCTGAGTGCAAATACAAATGTCACAAAGTATTTGGGATATCTTTAAAATATTTATGTTGCAACTAAACTAAAAATACTTAATGTGTATTTCACAAATTAACACAGTAAACCAAGTGGGCCTTCCATCCCTGTTTGACAACATAAAATTTTGAAATGTCAAAATTGCCTTCAGGACAAGATTTCCATTTCTGTTGCCAGCTGTCATGATGGCCCTCAAAAGCTGCAGACTGTACTGCTCTGATCTCTCGAGGTCAGAAGCTTTCAATTACTAGTTCCTACCTGTTATTCCCACTTAGACATGGGAATGAAGAATTCATTCAAGACTGCCACATGTCAAAGACTTATGCAGCAGGCAAAGAAAAACTTTCCTCAACTGGGACTGTGCTCACACATCTTATGTGGGCTTCAGCTGGAGACTAAAAAATTACCAAGGCCAACGACTCATCCACTGCCACAATTTATTGTCATCTCTGATCTCCTGATGTCAGCACATGAAAAATCACTCCCTTGCTGTTTAGACCATCTATTAGTTTTGTCAACAGTGTACCTATGCCAACAGAGGGAGGTAGCTTTTGGTAATGGGCAGATGAGATCACTAACCTTCATCCAAGACTGACTGCCACTTTGATTTAACTCCTCAGTTGCAGGAAAAATCTAGGTTGACACTTGGCCTGAAGTATGTAAAGAAATGCAGACACAAGCAAGTTGCACTCAGGATGCATTGAGCTCTTTGTACAAGCCAAGACTTTCCAACAATGAAAAGTTGCATTTGAAAACACACAATAGTAAATACATCAAAATATAGCTAAGTACAAACTTGTATCACATCTCGATACAACCCAGACATCTTCCTGCCATGGTTTTCACATTCTGATTCTGGTCCTTTAGAGATTCATGAGATATATTTACAGTTTCCGTAAAAACAAACAAGAGAGATGACTGTTATGTTAATCCACCATAAGGGGGTCTTCACTCTCAGGGAACTTTGTAGGGATTTACAAACTGAAGGAGACTGAAAACCACTGTTCTACTTCAACTCCCCAAGAATCTATAGGGTGCTGACACTAAATACCTCCATATATTATTTGCATACTCTGCAGATGTTTGCATGCTGTGATTATGTAGAATAACAGTGCCTTGAATCTGTAAAACACTGATCCTAATTATATACAATGCCATACTTGGTATTTTATGTTTATTTTTTTCTCACAAGCCACCTTTATATGCTGCATTGGTGGGAAACTATCAAAACAGCTTTGAAAACAGCAGACACTCAATCACAGGTCAATTTTTCTGCCAATTCACTTTCATGTTTATCTGGGGAGGAAATCTTGGCTTCAGTGGTGTCAGAGCAAATTTCCTCACTGACTTGAGTGGTCCCAGAATTTCAGTCAGTGTGTTATAGTATTTTTATTGCATCTCAGGCAAAGTAATTTCTAGCCTTTCCTCTTGGAAACTATTTAATAGCTCAATGAACTTCACCATAAGGGTTTTTTCATTCTTATTTCTTCCCAACACACATTAACTAATTCCTTCTTCACTCGGTGTTTACACACTTCAGATATTCATAGAGGACTACATTTCTCCACATTCCCATCACTGCCAGATGCATTAACTTTCATTTTTGCCAAGTTGAATCTTCATTTGTTCTCATACCAAGTCTCTAATCTCTCTAGGTATTTTTGTATTATGACTATTTAATTTCTGTTAAGTACTGACAGTATGCCAGGTGCCTTCAGTTTGCCAGATGCAGCACAGAGTGGAAAGGCACAGTTCTCCTCCTGCAGAGAAGACAGTCTAAAAGACAAAGCAAAGATGGAGCAAAGTGTCCTAACAGCTCAGACCATATGGTTAGGCTTAGAATATGGGTGCAGCTGTGAAACTAGGTTGAGGGATGAAAATAGGCAGGCCCCTTCTGCAGTCCTGGTAAAAGAAAGAGTGTGTTTCCTGACAACGTCAGAAGGAAGAGTTATGCTAATTTTATGGGATTTTAATGGAAAATAGATGGCACAAGGCTGAGAGTATGACTTGGGGAGCAGAGCAGGGTGCAGAATGAAAGCAGTGTGGGAGCCAAAATAGTGCCTGTCTTAAATGAACACAGCTCCCACAAAGGAAGTGGTGGCAGGCATGACAAAAGGACCCTAGGCTCCTTCCTCATGAGCAAAGACATAGAAATAAAAGGATGGATCCACCTCCAAAAAAGGCAAGAGACAATGAAGGTGTGATCAAACAGACAGCCAGCCTGAAAATGTATGAAGAAAGAAGTGAAGACAAGGGCAGCCCCAGAGGATCACAGATGAGTCTGGGGAATTAAATGCATCCCAAAAGCTGCCAACACTGGGAATAGCAGCTTTACTGTTCTGCCCTGCACCCTGCCTGCAGTTCTACCTGTGTTGCTAGCATCCATGCAAGAGACATGGTGTGCTAGTTAGTCTGCCTTCTAGCTATTAACCATTGTCTCATTTGGAGGACTAGATATCTTTTTTATTTCCCCACTGCATGGATCTATGGTCTACCCAGGGAGTGGTCCTTCTCACATCCCTCAAATCTCAGAAAAGCACATGAATTTTTACAGCAAGACTCTCCTTTCTCTTAGGAGAGATCTTGGCTCTTCATTAATGGGGCAAGAAAGCACACTAAAGGGAACTGGAAGTTTCCCCACCAAGAACAGAGTAGAGGCTCTCCCAACCTGCTTTCCACAGTCTGGTACAGAACAGCTGAAGGAAAATCAGGGACCAAATGCACTTCCCGTTAATGAGGCCAAGTTCTGGCAGTGGCTCATAAAAGTACCGAAGATCTGCTTTGTTACCAGGAAACAGTCTGTGTTTCCAACCCACACATACATACAGAAGTAACATACACTCATTACTTGTCACAGAAATTCTCATACCTGCTCCTTAGGCAAGTTGACCCTGTCCCATGGACCTCTACCCAAAACAAATGTCAAATGTTTTATCCAGCCTTAGTGATGAGATCTGGAAAGCTGAGAGCCAGCACTCTTTTTAAGTGTCCACTGCACACATACGCACCTTCTGCAAATAATCAAGCTTCCCAATAATGCTTCAGGCTCCTCAGTTCTGTGATTATCAACTAAATCTCAATTCTTGCTTCCTCATTCCTTGTGGGGAAGAGTACTGAACACCTGCCACGATCTCCTATCTTCCCTCCACCCTCTTCACCCTAAAAGACATGAGACAGACAGTCCCAAGCAGGTCTCACCAGAGAAGAGAGGGAGACATGGAACACTGCAGTTATCTTTATTCAAGCCTTTAAGAAGCTCTTGAGCTCCTAAAAGCCACCTTAAGCCTTCTCCATACACAGAGGTACCAAAGTACAGTCCCTCAAGGAAACAGAATACTGTTCCTTATAGTACTACACAGTTCTGGATGAGGTCAGACTTGAGTCCAGAACAGAAGCACCCCTGATTGAGAAAAAACCACTACCATCCTATTTCTCAGAGAGGCAGCACTTTCTGCAAAGAGCATTCCCCTCCTTTCCAGACATGCTTATTGTTTCCCTCCAAGAAACCTACAGGCAAGGAGATAAACTGTTTGTAAATAGCAGTTTCACACCAATTAGCTCCATGGTCTGCAAACAGCATCACAAACTCTGTGTGGTGTTTCTAAGGGCTTGTTATTTTAGAGTACTACATGTATATTTCTATATAATTGATCTGTTCTACTTTAAAGAGGCCATCAGGAAGATATGTGGGCAATTTATTGTAGAGGTAAGAGAAGGAGGGGCAATGGGAGTCGACCTCAGATTAGCTGTTTACACAGCAGTGTTTTACAGTCTCAGCTCTTAGAAGGAGACCAGAGTACACAGCATTCTCCCCTGCCTTCCCAGCACCCTGCTTTACCCTGGAAGGGAAGGCAGACACAGCAGTAAAAAAGTCAGGAGAGCCAACCTCACAGTCACAACAGTGTCAAGATAAGCACAGAGGAATCTCTGCCCCATAGCATGGATGCCACCATTTGGGCACAGGTTTACAGTGCTGGATGTAACAGAGTTCAGACATAGCTGCCTAAACACATGACCATATGGATATGGTCTAATTAGGTAGCATTTGGCTATAGCAACTCGGCATACATGACTAGCAAGAAATCTGGCAAATGCTGGTGGTTATACAGAGTACTGAAGTATCTCAGAAATGCCAAGGTCCATGGCCTCAAAAATCCCTTCCGTGCCCTGAAGATAACATACCATGACAGGAGCAGAAGAGGCAGGCCACACAACTATGGCTATCACCATTTATTATCCAAATACAGACATTAAGAACAACCAGGGCTACTCTGACCTCCTGCAGAGTGCAGGGCATAGCCTCTGCCAATAGTTCCTGCATCACACTCAGCTTCTGGCTCACACCATGCAGCCCATGTAGAAGGCTGCCAGGGCTGGACTGGTGTCCAGAGACTTGAGTGCTGGTGAATTCCCCTGCTTCTGACAGAGCTCTTCCTAGAGCTCATTACTCTGCTGTGCCGTATTTCCACTCAGTTTGACTAGCTTCCATCTCCAGTTCTCAGATTTATTCACACATTTGAGTACTAGCTTAAAGAGCTGTCTTAGATCAGACAAATTCTTCCCCTGTTGGCTTTATTCTGTGATCAAGACCCTTCACTTTGATAAACTAAATAGATAGAAGTGTCAATGCCTTCTTTCCAGATGAGACTATTCCCAGCCCTGAATCTTTCTTGTAGTTCACTCTGCCATTTTCAGCTTTTGCTGTGTGGACCCCCACACTGAAACAAGACCTGGAATGACTACACCAATTTACATCTACTAAATCTATTTACTTAGGGCTCTGCAGCAAGGAGCAACATACTCCATTCAGCTCTGCCAGGCCAGCCAGGAAACATATGCTAGCGTCACACCTTGCAACAGAGTGAGAGACTGAAAGCCTGGGAATCACAGAATCACAGAACCCTATGGGTTGGAAGGGACCTCGAAAGATCATCAAGTCCAGCCCCCCTGCCAGGCAGGGTCACCTAGAGTAAATCACACAGGAACTTGTCCAGGTGGGTTTTGAATGTCTCCAGTGAAAGAGACTCCACAGCCTCTCTGGGCAGCCTGTTCCAGTGCTCTGTCACTCTCACAGTAAAGAAGCTTTTTCTCACATTTACATGGAACCTCCTATGCTCCAGTTTGCACCCATTGCCCCTTGTCCTGTCACTGGATGTCACTGAAAAAAGCCTGGCTCCATCATCCTGACACTCCCCCTTAACATATTTGTAAACTTTGATGAGGTTGCCCTTCAGTCTCCTGTTCTCCAAGCTAAAGAGGCCCAGCTCCCTCAGCCTTTCCTCGTAAGGGAGATGTTCCATTCCCTTAATCATCTTTGTGGCTCTGTGCTGGACTCTTTCAAGCAGTTCCCTGTCCTTCTTGAACTGAGGGGCCCACAACTGGACACAATATTCCAGATGCAGCCTCGCCAATGCAGAATAGAGGGGGAGGAGAACCTCTCTTGACCTACTAACCACACCCTTTCTAATGCACCCCAGGATGCCATTGGCCGTCTTGGCCACAAGGGCACATTGCTGGCTCATGGTCATCCTCCTGTCCACCAAGACTCCCAGGTCCCTTTCTCCTACACTGCTCTCCAGCAGGTCAGCCCCCAACCTGTACTGGCACATGGGGTTGTTCTTCCCCAGATGCAAGACTCTACACTTGCCCTTGTTGAATTTCATCAAGTTTCTCCCTGCCCAACTCTCCCGCCTGTCCAGGTCTCGGTGAATGGCAGCACAGCCTTCTGGTGTGTCAGCCACTCCTCCCAGCTTAGTGTCATCAGCGAACTTGCTGAGGATACACTCTGTTCCCTCATCCAGGTCGTTGATGAAAATATTGAACGGTACCGGTCCCAGCACTAACCCCTGAGGGACTCCACTAGTCACAGACCTCCAACTAGATTCTGTCCCATTGACCACAACTCTCTGACTTCTTCCTTTCAACCAATTCACAATCCATCTCACTACCTGATCATCAAGACCACACTTCCTCAGTTTATCTGCAAGGATGCTGTGGGAGACAGTGTCAAATGCTTTACTGAAATCAAGATAAACCACATCTACCGCTCTACCATCATCTATCCACCTAGTTACTTCTTCATAGAAGGCTATAAGGTTGGTCAAACATGACTTCCCCTTGGTAAAACCATGTTGACTGCTCTTAATGACCCCCTCATCCTTGATACGCGTAGAGATGGTGTCAAGAATAAGTTGTTCCATCACATTTCCAGGGATGGAGGTGAGGCTGACCAGTCTATAGTTACCCGGGTACTCCTTCTTGCCCTTTTTGTAGACTGGCATGACATTTGCTATCCTCCAGTCCTCAGGCACTGATCCTGTCACCCACGACTTACCAAAGATGATGGAGAGTGGCCTAGCAATGACCTCCACCAGTTCCCTCAGCACCCGCGGGTGTATTCCATTCAGACCCATCAATTTATGGATGTCCAGATTGCTTAACTGATCCCTAGCCCAATCCTTATCTACCAAAGCAAACTCCTCCTTCATCCTGACTTCTTCTGGGGCTTTAAGGATCTGGAGCTCCTGAGGAGAGTCTGCAGCAGTAAAGACAGAGGCAAAGAAGGCATTCAGTACCTCTGCCTTCTTTATTTACTCTGTCACCAGGGCACCCACCTCATTCAGCAGTGGGCCTATATTGCCTCTAGTGTTAGTTCTATCTGCAATGTATTTGAAGAAGCCCTTTCTATTGTCTTTGACCTCACTAGCAAGATTAAGTTCAAAGGAGGCCTTAGCTTTCCTAATTGTGTCTCTACATCCTCTGACAACAGTCCTATATTCCTCCCAAGTGGCCAGACTCTCCTTCCATGATCTATAGATTCTCTTTTTCCACTTGAGTTTGCCCAGCAGTTCCTTGTTTAACCATGCTGGTCTCCTAGCTCCCTTACTTGATTTCCTACCCATTGGGATGCTCTGATCCTGAGCTTGGGAGAAGTGGTCCTTGAATGTTGACCAAGTATCTTGAGCCCCTTTACCACCTAGTACCCTTTCCCATGAGACTTCCCTTAACAATTGTTTGAAGAGGCCAAAGTTGGCCCTGTGAAAGTCCAGGGTTGTGGTCTTGCTAGGTATTCTTTCTATTCCTCCCACACAGGACCCTGAAGTCCACCGTCTCGTGATCACTGCAGCCAAGGCTGCCATTGACCATCACCGCTTCAACCAGACCCTCCTTGTTAGAGAGTACAAGATCCAGCAGCGCTCCTCTTCTAGTTGGTTTGTCCACCATTTGCATTAAGATGTTATCATCAATGCACTGGAGGAATCTCCTAGACTGTGAATGGCTGGCTGTGTAGGCCTTCCAGCAAATATCTGGGTAGCTAAAATCCTCCAAGGCCTGTAATTACGAGGCTGCTTTCAGCTGCCTGTAGAAAGCCTCATCACCTCCTTCATCCTGATCAGGAGGTCTGTAATAGACCCCCACAACTGTATCACCCGTGCCAGCCTGCACCTTAATTCGTACCCACAGACTTTCCACTTGCTCCTCATCTGGCCCTGGACAGAACTCAATACATTCTAGTTGCTCTCTCACATAAAGAGCAACTCCACCACCTCGCTTCACTGACCTGTCTTTCCTAAAAAGGACATAGCCATCCATGACCACATTCCAGTCATGCGGGCTGTCCCACCATGTCTCTGTAATTGCCACCAGATCATAACCTTTAGACCACACACAGACTTCTAACTCCTCCTGTTTATTCCCCATGCTGCGTGCACTGGTGTACAGGCACTTCAGGGAGTGAGCTGAGCACGCTGGTGGCACCTTTGGGAGGCGGGAGAAGAAATAGATTTCTACAAAGAACATGGGAAATGTGTCATCTGCACCAAGATTCCAGATATAATTGGCTTGTAGCCAGGATCCAGACAGGATTTTCCATTTGATGGGTTCTATAACAGTTCTCCTGCTGTAACCCAGCTCTCTGCAGTCACTAGCACCACTCAACACCACTTCACAGGGGGACTGCAGTACTGCCAGAGTGCCAAGGGCAACATTTGCAAGCATGGCTATCTGTTCACTGCGATGAAACACCTCTCAAAACAGAAGGCATGGGGAAAACCTACTTGTCACCTACTCTGATGTTCCTAAACAATGTCCCAAGTACTCATGTTCAGCCCATTAATACCAGAACCCCAAAGTCATTTACCAAATCAGTCCAGCACAAGAGACAGTTCCCCCAGCCAATGCCTACCCCACAGACTGTTTTGTGATGCCTGACGCTGCAAGACTACATCTTGCTTACTAATGCTTGCACATTGGTCCACAGAATTGGCCTCACCCCACCACTAGTTAACATGCAACCTCTTATGTGTAAGCTTTACAACCAGTGATTTTGTCATCTCTTCCTCACAGACACATCTGGTTTGTTATTGTAACAAGTGAACCTCTCCACTTCTTTTTATGGGGTAGGGAGAAGGTCTGCTAGGTTCTATAATAAAAATAAAAAATAATAAAAGTTAGCTTGATGAACAAACCTTACAGGAAAGTATTAAGAGCACATGAGGGTCACAGGAAAGACAACCAACCTGTCAGTGAAGGAAGACATTGAAAGAAGTGATCACTGAGGACAGATCAAGGGGAGAAGCCGTAAAAGCAAACCAAATAAAAAACTCAAGCAGGAGCCATGAGATGTAGGGCCTTGAGAACAGAAGCTGATTTTGATGCACAGCACAATGAAGAGGCACTAAACTGACTTAAGAAAGCAACTGTATAATTAAGAGATCTCTAGGCACTTTCTCAAAGATGTCATGACTTTTAGTCAGGGTGAGCTGGCAGAACAGCAAAGCAATACTGCAGGGGCTATCAGATTGTTGATTTTTCCCCCATGCTAGTATCCAAAACTTCTATATTGTGCTGAAAAGCTTCAAAAGCAAGAAAACATGGGCAGAAACAAGAAAACATGGGCAGAAACATGACTTTTTTTTTTTTTTTTTAACTTTAAAAAAGTTATTCTGCAGTAGCATCTTGGTTAAAACTTCTGTGAAAAGCTATGTCAGGGACCTACACAGATAATGCAGAAGAAATACATCCATTGGATAGGAGCTATTTAAATATTTGATGGCTAATATATTAAATGTTAATTGAATACTACAATGATTTTCTCCCCTGGACAGCACACAATTAACATTTAATTTGTTATAAAATATTTAAAGTTATGAAATATCTGAGGGCAACTGAAATGTCTCTTACACCAAATTGTCTCGGGACAATGTGTTAAGGGGACAAAAGGTCAGGTTAGCATTTCAAATTCCTCCGACAATCTGTACAAGAGTCGTTGGAAAAGGTTTTAGAGCTGACACGGTTCAAGGACACAGCCAGAGGACATGAGGAGATGCACACAGGTAGCTAGATGATCCCGTCCCATCCAGGTTAAGCAAGATCACAAGTCCTTACGGCTACAAAGCATTCAACTTGGAAAGCACTGTGGTGACTATCCATTCATCAGAGAAAAGCAAATGCTATGCACTTAGACCAAGCATCTATCCTGATGTTATTTGTTTCAGAGATGCCAGTGAAGGATTGGACTCTTAACTGCTCCGCACTCATTTGCTCCCAGGCATATTGACAAGAATAGGATTTGGATGATACAGAGCTATTGCTTTGGCTGTGCCCAATGCTTCACTAAGCATCAGGGATGGTAATCAGCTTGGAATGTTAAAATTAAGCCAGTTGTTTAGGATCTGAAAGCAAATTTATCTTGCTCACTGTAGCAGAGTTGAACATCCTAGCACTTCAGAAACTGAGCTTACTCTAG
Source organism: Hemiprocne comata (assembly GCA_020745705.1). Lineage (NCBI taxonomy): Eukaryota > Metazoa > Chordata > Aves > Apodiformes > Apodidae > Hemiprocne > Hemiprocne comata. The sequence goes on from CM036586.1 coordinate 143,658,870, forward strand.
TACCTTGTTTAGTGAGGGGGTAGGAAACCTTTGGTAAGACTTAAATGTGGAAAGGGACCTTCTTATTAGCACAACAGTGAATCCTTCAAGTTTAGGAAAGCTCAGCCTCAATAGTCCTGATTTTTTTTGAAGTAAAGATCAAAGAACAGAAAAGACATAATCAGTTTCACTGTGTATCGTTCAGGAGACAATGGGAACTTGGATACAAGCAATCCAAACCTCTTTTGCAGGCATCCCTAATTAAAGTGGCTCCCATTGCTAAGAAATCCTGAATATCCCGAGGGATACAGAAGGTCCACCTACTCAACCCCACCTTCTTTGGCCTTCACTTATCTCACCTTTAAAGGGAATACATGTGTCCTGGGTTGAGCCAGGATGAAGCTAATTTTCCTTTTACTGATTGTTTTTTTTCCTTCAGTAAGCTCTCTTTTATTAGCAGCAAGTGTTCCAGCTAGTGGGCTGATAACACTGGAATGTTTATGTTACTGCTGAGGCTCCAAGGTCGCTTCTTAGCTCTGCTGCTACAGAGGCTACCGGGTCAGGAGAATTGTACCTGTGACCTCCCCTGTAGGGAAGCTGGACTAGACAGACAGCAGAACTGACCAAAGGTATTCCATTCCATATATCTACGTAAGCTCCGAGGAAGGTCAGAGATCACAGAAGACAACTTCCTTCCTGCTTCTTCTTCCCTTCTCTTCCATCCATGGCCAGCATCCAGGGAGGACTCCATCCATCCATCACTGTTGACCCCTAGTCTCTGACCTCATACCCCTCATAACCCAGCCCCTGTTCTGCTCTGCCTTATCTCCTGCCTGTGGGCTGAAAGTTTTCAGGACTGCTCACAGCTAAGGAGAGTGCCCGGGGGAGTTGCTGGGGGTGGGGGGAGGCAAGAGGCTTTTGCACATTCCTGAACATACTTGTATATAATTGTACATCTAATTAAAGCTGTCTAATTTAGTTTTAAATCCAGCTAAGTCTCTCTCCTTAATTCTCTCTCTCCTTCCCTACCTGGGCGGGAGGGGGAGGGGATCGAGAGCATTGTTGTTTGTGGTTTAATTGGCAATCCTGAGTCAAATCGTGACAACATGCTTTGTAAAGCTCAGCCCTTAATGCAGCTTCTTTTCAATTCCTAACTTTCCTGGGCTCAGACCTTTCATTGACTTTTTCCTAAAAATCTACTAAACAAACTATAAGCCTTAGGTTTGTAACAATGGATTATTTCTACCTAGAGGATTTTCAGCTTCCAACAGTTCCTTTCATTTGCTGCTTAGAAAGGTTTGACTAATGTGGGGAAAAAACCCTGACATGTTCAGTTCATGAAAATGTGGAAAATGGCAGTGGGGCAAAAAATCCAAATCTTTTATCAGATGAAGGTCTCTGGCCTTCACGATACACACTGGCTCACTCCCTCCTTTGTGCTCCTTTGATAAGAATCATATTGTCATCAACTGCCATGGTGACTCACCATCACTTCATGCACAAATATACAGCATGGCAGAAAAACTGCATCTGACAAACTGCAAGGCTTGTCTCTGGGAAGGGATAGACAGTTTGCACCAAGGACTTATCTGGGGCAAAGTTGGTGGTCCTGGGCCCTGGCTATAGGGCAGGAGGGGAGCTTTCTGCCTGCTGAGCTGTCTTTCTGCCTCCGTGGTGCAGAGAAAAGAGGGCTTTAAGAGCACATAAAGAAGCCACTCAAAGGATCATAGTATCATGGAGGATGGAATACTGTACATCTGAGGTCATAGTCATGATAGGCTTATGAAAGAGATGAATCTTGCAACCTACTTGGTGCTGCCAATACAGAAGCTGCACATCCAAACAACTTCAGGAAGCTGAAAAGGTGCCCAAAAGAAAAGATGTGTTCCACTCAATACTGACTCAGAGATTCAAAGAGATTCTTAATTTCACACATCTGATGGCTCAGCATGTTGTAATCCAGCATTTTCATTTAACCTCTCAGAAAAAGAGATTTTTTTTCAGTTTGTCCCATCTTGCTCCGTGAGTGTAGTACTGTGGGAGACCTTCGGAGATTTTTGCTGGATTTTTAATCCCCCTGTATTTCCTAATATATCCAGCTTTTCAAATTATGTCCAAGCAGAAGAGGCATTAAAGGTTTTGCAAGGAATGTTTCCATAGAAATCAGATTTTGCTTCTGCAGAATGATTCTGTCCTTGGCTGCCACTGTCACAAAACTATCAAGTAAGTATATACACTTTTTGTCATGAAAAGACAAGAAATAGGAGACTATAGAGTACGTAAGGCCAGAACTGATACGCTTTTTCAGAGCTAGGCAGAGCAACTTCAGAACACTTCTATGAAGAAGAGGTGCTGTAGCACATGAATGATGGGCATGATCAGACCTAGGTGTGGAAAACATAGGACATTAGCTAGTGAGGCTCTTTTTCTCACCCTGCTTTGAAGACACCTTGCGCTTCTTTTTTTTCACCATGTCAGATTGCCCCTACCCATTTCATTCAGTTCTCAGCCAAAAATGGATTTGCCCAAGCAGGACCTCTTCTCCTGGTATGGTGGCTGCCACTTACCTATCCAGTGGATGTAGTCTTGTGGCAGGTTCCTGTAACACCACAGTATATCAGTGTCATACCTAATTACCATTCTCTGAGGAGTAAGCCCATTAACAAGCTGCACTGAAACCAGATCTGCATACTAATTAGGGAGCTGCCTTGGAGGATATTAATTAGGGGTGACACTTTCAGGGCAAGTTCTACTTTCCTTCTTTGTATCCCATTTGAGACATGGCTGAGGAATGTGAGAACAATACAAATAGAGACAAGATGGGGCATTATGGGGACAGCCCATTCCCGCAGCAGGAGGCAAGAGCAGAAAAATTATATGAGTATTCCTTTTAGGATTCACTACTGTCTCAAGGAAAATTCTAGAAAGCCCCTAAACATATTTTCCTCTACCATTCTTTTTAACCCAGAAAGGAAAGATCTAAGGAAAATTGTTTATTTGTCTCCACAGAGATAATTCTCCCACTCCTTTCATTTACACTCCTCTAGGTCTAGTACAAAGGTCTCATACAAGACTGGCAGCCTTGGTGAATGGCTGGAGCACTTGCAAGGGGAACAAGAATTCAGTTTCTTCTTGTTTTCGCTCTGACACAAACTGAATACTTGTTTCTTGATTTCTTCTTCTTTAGTCCCATACAGCACCTTCCTCACACAGCCCTGAGCACTCTCTAGCTGCACAGCCACAGTCAGAGGCTCCCACTCCCATCTTCTACAGCACCACCCAGAACTCGGAGACAGGTTTTACAGCACTTGACAGATCACAAAGTTTTGTTAAGACTGGAGGTGGAAAAGAAGTATCAAGAGTGATAACTCCACAGAACGGAAAATCCTGTTTAAAAGTGTGCACCACTCATTTCTTCACTGCACAGCTTCATACATTGTGTTTGTGTACAATTCACACATCTGTCAACATCTCACTGTACAAATAGCTTCACCTCCCACTTAACTGCTGCCACCTCACTTGCTATATTCTGAATGCATCCTCTGCCATTAGGTTCTGGGTGTCTCCGAAAATGAGGAAATAAGCAAAATGACTGCTAGATTCAGTCGTGTCTGCAGGCTATGCAGGGCAGGCCTTGAGTCCCACTGTGATCGGCATGAGAAGCTGCACAAGAGTGGGTGCAATTATGCAATTAACAATTTGCCAATAGGGAAAGTTTCCTCCTTAATGCCATCAGTTATCAGTGAACAGATACCTTCAAGCATGAAGGCTTGCATCCCTTCTGCATTTTGAACCTGTCTAATGTAATGTACATGTTCTTGCTGGATCTTTTAACCTGCGCTTCTGAGTTCTGCTGAGCTTTTGACCCCAAAGTTATCACATGGCAGCAAGTTCCCCAGGTTAGTGGCACTGTAAAAATTTACCTATTTTTTCCCCCTCTTAGAGGAGAATACCGATTAGGAAATGCAGATTTCTTACACATTTTAGTGCTCACATACATGCTTCATTTCAGCTTCTTTCTTTAAAAGGCCAATTTCTAGCTGCTGATTTGTAAGATAGACTTGTTTAAGCTATTGGCATCAGAGACAGTAGGAGCAAGTGAATTTCAAAGAAGAGAGTTTGGCATTTCTTTTACACATGGGGAAAACTGGAAATCTGTCTGTCATTTCCTTGTAGTGATCACTTACTCTCAATCTCTTGATTTCCATAACAGAAGCAATATCACACAGATAACATTTTGGGCCCGCAGCTGCTGAGGAAGCCAACAAAACACTCCACTTTTTCCACCCTTTTTCCTCCAGACTGAGGTCACTCACCTGACATCACGAGCACAGCTACCCCACAAGGGAAGATGAGCCAGGACCTGAGGACATCTGCAGCATACACAGCACCCTCTCAAACCAGGATGCAGCCCCACAGTATCCAAACAGGGCAAAAGCAGGTTCTGTTGGCAGTCCAGCGAGGAACAGGAGTGAAATGAGCCAGGTCCTGAGTTTATGCAGGAAGTCTGGTCAGCAAGTTGAGGCAACCAGAGGCAAGACTACCTGCAGCATAGCTTAAGCCAAGACTAAGAGTCTGGGTCAGAACCTAAAAGCAGTTCCTTGTGCGGAGGCTCTGTAAGGTATCTGCAAGCCAAGTAAGTTTCTCTAATTTTATAAATTCCTATAAAACTCAACAGATGCAAGTGAGTTGGGTGACTCTCAGTGGACAAGGTTAGTTGCATTGACTCTCATATGGTTTTTTCAATTGCCCTAAGGACCATCATAACTGACAGCTTTCCAAGGAGCATGGGAAGTACCAGGGTTCACCCTTCATTTTTTTTAGAGCATCAATGTGGAAAAAAAACTGGGAGTACTAATTGCAGCCCAGAGGGCCAACCGCATCCTGGGCTATGAGGTGTGGCCAGCAGATCAAGAGAAGTGACTCTGCCTCTCTACTCTGCCCTGGTGAGACTTCACCTGGAATACTGTGTCCAGCTCTGGAGCCCCCAACACAAGAAAGATGTGGACCTGTTGGAACGTGTCCAGAGGAGAGCCATGAAAATGATCCGAGGACTGGAGCACCTCTCTTAGGAAGACAGGCTGAGGGAGTTGGGGTTGTTCAGCCTGAAGAAGAGAAGGCTCCGGGGGGACCTCATAGCTGCCGTCCAGTACCTGAAAGGGGCCTACAGAAAAGCTGGGGAGGGACTTTTTACAAGCTTGTAGTGAGAGACAAGAGGTAATGGTTTTAAACTGAAAGAGGAGAGATTTAGGTTACACAGCAGGAGAAAATTCTTTAGTGTGAGGGTAGTGAGACACTGGAATAGGCTGCCCAGAGATGTTGTGGAAGCTCCATCCCTGGAAGTATTCAAGGCCAGGTTGGATGGGGCTCTGAGCAGCCTGATCTAGTGGGGGATGTCCCTGCCCATGCAGGGGAGTTGGAATTCGATGATCTTTAAGGTCCCTTCCAACTCTAACCATTCTATGATTCATTTAATCTCTTCCTCTTGCCATGGAGAAGAGTGTGCATACTTATTGTTTCAAGAGGGTCTGGGCCTTGTATCTTAAGGTCTACTGTGTGCTTTTTTTTTTTTTTTTTGTGAGGCAGAACACTTGCCCTTTGAGGAGGGGTTGGTGAAATGACAGATAAGCCTTAGCTCCTGTAGGAGTTCAGTTCATCTCAGACTAGCTCCTGTAAAATGTCAGCCTGCAGACAGAAACATCCAGCAATATGCATTCTGTCTCTATCTGCACTCTCAGCCACTGATGCCTTAGAGGACAGCCTTAAGATTAACCTTGCCTGGCTTTCATGCTGCAAAATATGAGTGTAGCTTCAGGTACACTGGAAGCATGCTTCACACCACGTATGGAAGCACAGGAGTCCACAGATACCCAACATGATACCTTGCTGCCAGGCACAGCCTCCAAAGCAGACCCATGGGTTGACTGCAAAGCAGCCACAGAGCCCAGATCCAGGCAAGATGCAAAGCATTTGCAGTTTTTTGCACAACTCACTTTCAATGAGGAGTAGACATGGCCTGTGTCAGCCCTTGTTTCTGCCTTTATCCCATAGGTAGAGAGCAGCAATGTGTTCAAAGGAACATCGCTGGGCTCTATTCCCAGACTCATCTGTATGCTAGGGATGATTTCCCCAGTGGTTTTCTTCTCCAGTGCTGGTGAATCATCCCCCCACCAGAGGTGATGTATCCCACTAGCTTCTAAACATACTTTGGAAGAGCATATTTTCTGTCTTTGATTATGCCAGATGGCATCAAGTGATTAGTAGGTTTAATATAAGAAACTTCCCAGAGGAGGAAACTCCTAGATCCCACTAGTGGGTCCTCACCACCCTTCTGGTCCTTCCACTCCCAAACTCCAAATTACAGTAGCTGAGCCTCTTGCTGCAAAACTGAGTTCTCTGCTAATCTGTCAATACACTCTGAACATTTTTCAGGAATAAAGTGGAAAGCATTTCCAGCAAATGCTTTTAATGTCACTGTGTTTGCCAAGAGATGCTGCCTCCTGCTTTGGTTATCATTACGAGAAAGCATCTTTGCTTACATAGGAAAACAAGTGATGATTTTTCCCTGAGTTGCTCATATCTCTAGCTAAGCTGCTTCTGCACTCCCTGGCAAAGGGACATGGTCTGTGCTAAACAGAGGAAAATGTTTGGGGTCCCCTTTTTAAAAAGAACCCCTTTGTTAGCATCACTTCACCAGTTCAGACAAAACCTGCTGTCGAACACCTGTCTCCCCTGTTTCCCTTCTCTCAGATGAGAAGATGAGCGGTCATCCATGCTAACATGCTGTTCTCCTTGCCTCTCTCTTCTGCCTAGACTCCATCTATGAACATATTATGGCCCTGTATTTCAAGTCACTAATTTTTGATAGATTACAAGTGAGACGTATTGAGGGAAAGCACAATTCCCTTCATAAGAATTTTGCAGCAGATAACAAATGAGTTAGCCGAGTACCTTTCCCAACAGTGATCCATTGCCTCCTAGAATTCATTTGGAAGGGTGATGTGCCTCAGTTTCCCAGTAGGCCAATATCCGTGAGGGAATGACATCTCCCATGGTCCAACACACCTATGGCTGAGTCTTACAGGGCACCAGAACAGAATGGGTTTCTTCGGGTTTTCTATTTCTGTCAGTTTTCTGAGCAGCTCTTTACTTCAGGCATAGACTCTGGTCAAGTACTAGTTATTCACATCTTCCAGTCTTTGTTACAGTTATCTGGAGGAAACCTTTAAGCAAGGGCAAACATCTTTCTTGTTCAGGAGCAGAGTGTGGGCTTCGCCTGCATCAGGCAGCATCGCCATTGCCACACCAACTGGCAGGTCCCAAGGGCATCTTGGCTGTGACATTCAACAGCCATTTCGCTATGGTATCTTTCTCAGCAGGGATTTTAGAGTTTGTGACAACTGAAAATCATGCCTTCTTCTATTAAACAGAATGATAGCACAGTTCCTACCTCTCTCACAATCTGCCTTGAGTTGGCTGCAAACTGCCTGTCTGGACAGCCCATTCCCCCATACACTGCTTGGGGTCAGAGATTCTGAACATTGCTGTAACACAAATGCCAAGTGATCACAAATTTGAATTTATGGTACATCTGCAGACAGTTCCTCTCTTACTGCCACATTAGCATCTTTTTACAGATTGAGCCAGCATAGTTTAAGAAGATAATAGTTCCTGCTATTTGTTACAGCCCTTTGTATAAGAGCACTGCCCTCACAGCTGAGACCTAAAAATGCTCATCTAAGCATGCATAAGAAGTTGTAGCCTTTTACTCTTCTCCACTTACATCTGCCAAAGGCACCTGTCTGTGCTTTCACTACCAGGTCTGTCACATACAACTAATGCCAGTCAAGGATATAATCATTGCAGCACCTCATTTTTCCTTCCTGCACTGAGTTACAATCCAAAATATTCATGCAAGGGCCTAGAGTTGCCCTTTGCAGCATAAATTGAGAATGTGACATCTAAAATGGCTTCCAAAATAGCCATCATGCTGAGCAAGAGAAAAAATGAACATCCTGTATCGTAACCTTGAAGGACAGAGACCATCCCTGAAACAAAATTAACCTGGAGACAGGGACCATCATCTATATACTAAAAGGCAGGAAAAGCGCATACAGTCCAAAACTTCTCCTTTCACAGATCTCTATGTCATTTAAGCAGCTCCATTGGTCTGGATGTCCTATGACACTGCACATCTAAACATCACATGCCTGCTTAGTTGAGGAGACATGAAGAGACCATGGAGAGGAGCTCATGAAGTGGGAAGAGGGGCAGCACACAATAGGGAAAAGGGACACATGTCATATCCCTTTTTCAGAAACTCAGGAGGTAGAAAACCCAGAGATGCACTGAGAGCAGTCCTCAGTGAACACGCCATTGAGTTCACTCCTCCTTGCCCCACAGCAGTAACATATCAGCTTTTTGCTGTATTTGTCCCTTGCCTTCTCTCTGCCTTCCAAACCGTAGCTTCTTTCAACAAAGAAGAGTTTAAGTTTCAAAAAAAACAAGGTGGTCATACTTTCCAGAGACTGCATCCCATATAACAGCCACATTTTCCACAGCATATTATCCTGACAGCCACGTCACAGTGAGGATCATGTACAAACAGCTCTTGTGTAAAATGTATTTGCTGATACTGCACACCACTTTTGACTCACATCTGAGACTGTGTTCGTGCAGCCTTCTTTTACCTGGTCACCTTTCTCGCAGCAAGCTGTTGTACTCATTGCCACTTTGTTCCTGTTTTCTCTTTTCCCCCTGCTGCTTCCTCAAAACAGTTTTGTGCCTGGCTGGAGGGTGCATGGCAGGGGCTGGAACTAGATTCCAAGGTCTCTGCTCTTCTTTTGTCTGTTTGGCTAAAAGCTGCAGCAGTACATAAATGTTATTGCTGACCGTCATGGTCAAACTGCTCTCAGTGACCTTTCTACTCCTGAGCAATATTGCAGACTTCCCAAATTTCCTACCTTATTTTCTTGGTGTTACCTGTGACTACATCTTCTCCTCTCCATCTCAAGCCTGGCTCTCAATCACCCATGCCGTTGTGCTTGCCCACCACAATTTCGTGTGCTCCACTGCTTGCACATCTGAGACAGGAGCACTGGGCAGCCACTTCACCTCTCAGCAACCTACTGCCAGCCTGTTGTGGACACCAGCAGACATCAGCCACAGGCCACACTCTGTGAGCATCTGCAGAAGGCAAGAAGTGAGGACGTTGGGGTGGCAGCACTGTTCAGGCAGGTGGCACGCAGCTCTTTGCCCATGCCATCGGACTGTGGGTATTTGCATGCAGCCCAGGACAGTTTTTTAGGCATCTGGAATGCTTTCAAATATATATAAAAGTATAGCAACCTATGGGTCTTAGCAGCTTCAGGAGCTGAACAGTAGCTGTGACTACATGGGAGAGTGACTACATCCTAACCAAAAGACCAGAATTTCACCTTAGTCCCACTCTGAGCATTAGATAATGTGGACAATAATATGTCTCTGAACAGCCCACTGAAGAAACTCTCTCCCTCCTTGACTCAAAAAGGAGCCAAACCTCTTTGCCTATGATTTGTCTCCTCTGACACAGAAAGATGTTAATAGGCTTCAGCCTGACACATTTTCCAGCCTCACATCCATTGGCATATATCTGCCCTGTCTCTGCCATTGGCTGATGATGCCCCTCCAGCCAGGCAGACACGTATCAGCCTTGATAGGATGCTTGTAGTAAGCAGGCTTGGAGTCACTTCCCTACAACTGGACAGCCCATGGTGTTTGCTGAACATGTCTGGCAAAGCAGAGGCACCCAGCTCTCAGCTGCTTTGTCTTTTCCATCAGGTCTCATCCAGGAGGTGCTCCCTGCACTGACACCAGGAGGCTCATTGGCAGGAATCTGCTATTTTGTGCCCACTGTGGCCTCCACTTCGGTCCAAGCCACAGTGCCTGGAAACCAAGGCTCTTACCTTAATGCTTTGCAGCTTGATCAAAGTGAAATCTGATCTGCTGTTCTGAGGCCAAGAAATGCCAGGATGGCAGATGGCAGGGAAGGAAGGTGAGCAGAGCTCTTTGCTGGCATCCAAGATCCTGGGAGAAGCCAAACTGCTCCTGTAGGGGTCAAATACCAGGATGAGTAAAAAGAAGAAGCTGCCAAGAAGTGTCTTGATTCTGTTAGAAAAGTCAACAGTGAAATATTACAGAGAGATTAAAAACCAATATAATGACTTAATTTATTGAGAGTTAATGTCCTGGTCCATCATTGACAAGGAAGAATCAGAGGGAGGTGAAATTGTTAAGCAACGTAATTGCCCTCAGCTCAAGCTGTCCTACTTCCTTGGAGACTTTCACAGCTCAGAGAGACAGACATCAGTGAACAAAAATGCAGCTGCACTGGTGCATGGGTGTGTGAAAGGTTAGGCAGGGCTCTGTCCAAGAACCTGGCATCATTTCCCAAGGCCAGCTGGTCCTCTAGGCAGCAATACCAGCTGTGCTCTTCAGTGTTTGCACACACAGATCTCCATGCACTTGACAGGATACAGGACCATAGTTGTCTCAGTTCACCCAGTGAGAAAGAGTGCAATGAGCAACAGAACTCCAAGATCAACCAGCAGTTTAGGGAGGCAGAGGATCACCGTCAGAGGAGGCCATTAACTCAGAGTGCTACCTGCTTTGCTAGACTGCCTCTCTTGGTAGAAAAAAGGCAAAGATGAAGCCCCACAGCTTGTCAAAAAGCCCAGAGATGAATGGGGACCAATGCAAAATACCAGTAACCGTACAGATTCAGAGAAGAGAAGTAAACGTGATTAAAGGGCTGGGGAAATTGATTCCTGGGGAGGGAAGGAGAGCTAAATATGTATGGCTGCCTAGCTATACCCAGAGGAGCATCCTGAACCTGCTACACGCATTTGATGGAAGAATAATTGTCCTGAGAGGAATAAAGGTCTTACAGCTATGAAGAATAGGGTGAAGTTAACAGGGTGGAGATTTAGCCTCTGATGGGCACACTCGATAATGGAGATGCTGACCTGTTTCCCTGAGGAAAGCCTGTTGTTTCACTCACATGGAGCTGTCTGGGAGACAATCAGTCGCTGGTACAGCAGTGGGCTCTGGAGGTTTTCCCAGCCCTATTTACTTGGTTTCTGTGGACTAACAGAGGTTTCCTGTCTCAGTAGCCTGTCACTAGGGGTCAGGTGGGTTTTTGTTTTATAAAGTCTGATGACAGCTAAGGGATACCTGGCAAATCTGTAACACTGGAGAGTCTAACCAAACGTCTGCCTCCAGGAGCACAAAGCTACAGTAATAATATGCAATGCCTCTGGCCCTTTGCTCTAGAGGAAGAAGCATTGTTATTCTTGTCAGAAAACTGAGGGACTGAAATCTAGCATTTTTTATAATTAAGGAAGTACTGCATTTATAATTAAGGAAATATTGGGTGTTTGCTGTAAATTGTCATCACAGCAGAGCTCAGAATAATGCTCTCTGAAAGCAGGAAATAATATAGCAGTTGTGAGAAGAGGGCATTACAGTGTATGAAAGGAGGCTTCACTACATTGAGCTGGTGAGAGTGGGTTTAGCCCACTCCAGTACCTTGCAAACCACCATCTACTGCTGAATAGAGTGAAACCAAATGATCTGGGCTTGGTGTGTAAGGGAACCAAGTGCACTTGAGGTAGGCATTTGCCTACCTCAGGCAGTAGAAGAAGGCACGTTCTTTGGACATTCACTGATTTACCCAGTAAGGATGAAGAGTGTTGTACAAAAACTGCTTGTCTAACATGTAGAATGAAGTATCTGCATGGAAAAAGCAGAGAGCAGAGGTCAAAGGCATTGCTGAGCTGAACTTTGTGCAGGGCTTTCGTCATAGATTTCCAGGTCTCCAAGTATCATGCACCCTGCACTTGCAGGATGGAATCTGTATCTTTGCTTATCTCCCCAAGCCTAGAGAACTTTCTGCATACACTGGCATGAGTTGTTCACCTGTTTCTAACCTCTGCCTAGCACTAAAATGAACACAATGGTTTTGGGAGAGAGTTGCCCTTTAAGGAGAGGAAAAGTTTTCATCTCCTACGACATCATGAATGTTTCCAGCACCATTTTCAAACTATTGTCTGGTAAATCAGAGGTCATGCAGATAGATGCTGTGATCCGCAGAGGCAAAATATGACTGTAATGGCATACAAGTATGAGAAGCCACGAAGTGAGAAGGTTTGAATTTAGGTTGTTTTTAGGCTTTCAGTACCTCAGCAGTACAAGTGAGAAGAAAGACATACCACTCAATTCTGCTAGATACTAACTGGGGTAGGTTTTTCTTGGCAGAACAATGTTTCTCACCTGAATTAGTTGTGACTACAGCAATAAGACAGCTCTACAGGGCAGGGATGACCATCCTTGTCTCTTCAGAAGGCCAGTAGAAATTTCCCTTCAGAGCTCCCTGTGGGAACTACAACATATCTTACCTAGGCTGTTGATAGCTTTGCACAGAAGATATTCCCTGACTGTGTCGAGACAGCCTAAGAGTTATCTATCCTTATTTTCTGTCCTTCATACATCAGGCAAAAACAATATTGGACTTATTTACAATAATACAAGGCCTCATAGCTCTCTTTGCTTGGATTTGGTGACACATCCACAGTCACAAATATCAGTGCTGAATGCCATGTCCTCTTCCAGCTGCAGCCAGGAAGACATTATTGCTTGGTCAGATCTGCTGGCCAAGATGCTCCTGCAACTAATTTCTTCCCCATTTCAGGAAGAAGGAGCTGGCTTAGCTTTACTAGCAGGTCATTGCTAGTTCAGATGACTATCAGAAGTTCTGGGAGCCTGACCAAAAAAAACACCTCAGGAGACAGGTATGAAAAGAAACATCTCACAGGCAACGGGGCCATGCCAGAAAGCTGGAGTCAGTGTGCCCTTCACCTGGCACAGCAGCAGGCAGGCAAGAGTACGTGATCTGTGCCTCAGCATGGCATGGTCTGGAAATTAAGGCTTACGATTTCAGGAACATTGGGAACAGGGGCTGGTCTGCTGCAAACTACTTGCTTTCTCCCTTCCCTGCTTTACAATTATTTCTTCAAGTGCAGAAAAGCTGGCCCACCTGGTTTGCAGAGCCTGTCACCAGGCCTTTAGACTGGAGAAACAAGCATTTCATTGTAGAATGTCAGCAGCACATGTTTCTGGGAGACTGAAGGGCAGGTGGTACTGCCTTATAAATCATCTAAACATGCCTGGTGTGATAAATGCCTGCTGTATTTTGCATAACATCTGGGACAGCACAGGAGAGACCTTTGGGGGTTGCGAGGGAGCAGAAAGTGAACATTTTCTGAATGTTATGAAATGACAAAGACAAATATGGTGTCACCATATGGTCAAAGAAACAGTCAGAGATGCCCAGTCCACCTCCTCTGAGGGGAAAGGCAATGGCTGGGGCATGAATGCACAGCAACCAAAGAGCATTCATTCTGTTTGGTTTTGTCAGGATTTGACAGCATTAAGAATAGTGTGGTCTCTGTGTGGCAGGCTGAAAGGACAGCGGGAGGGTGAAAGAGGAGGAGGAGGAATTGGGTGGCTTTCAGATGACCTGGTTAATCAATTCCTCTGAGGTTAAAAGGAGAAAGATCAGGAACAGCAGAAATCAGTATGGGGAAAAGGACTTCCAGAAATTACTACAACAGTAACAGGGATCAGGACAGAGAAGGTTTAAAGACTAATCTGAAAAACAGTTTGAAGCTTGAGCATGATTCTGACACCTTAGTTTGACCAAACCATCTCCATCTATTCCTGAAAAATAAATGTGATAGGATATCTCTTGTCACAGAGGATATCTCTTGTTCCAACCTTCCTTGCTTCCAGCCCTCCCCCTAACATGAGGCTCCCACCACAACTGGAAGAGAGCCTGCCTGAGCATATTTTCAACAGGCTTTGGAGATCATTACTCAGCACAGCCCAAGGGAGCACTAAATCAATCTTCTTATCACACCTTGTGTGCCTGGGTCATTCTTCTTGCCTTTGACACCAGTGCTTCAACCCACATACGGAGCTGATTGAATCCGAGGCACATCTGGAACCACAAAGTTAAAAGGCATTGAGAAATCTCAGGAAATCATCCAGCTTGTCCCTTGATCCAAGGTAAGATGAACTAGAACTAAACCACACCTGGAAAATGGTCACCTTATCTGCTCTTAAAAAGCTTTCCAGTGATAGAGTCTCCACACTCTCCCCAGGCTATACATTTCAGTCCTTCTCTACAATGACCATTTTATTTCTAGCCTAAATCTTCCTTGATGCAATTTAAGCCCATTTTTTCTTATCCTATCCACCATGGAGCAGAAGAACAGTTTATTGTCTTTTTCCTTGCAGCAGCCTTTTATATACTGTAAGACTGTTACCACCTCCCCCCTTCAGCTTTCTTTTCTGTCGGCTAATTAACCCAAATTCACTCAATCTTTTTTCATAGGTCATATTTGTCAGAACACTGATTACTCTCATTACTGTCCTCTGGACTTTCTGTTCAGGCACCTGCTTTCTTGAAGAGTGGTGCTGGGAAAAAACAATAATTTAAAAAGATATGCCATTGTACTTCCCTGAATGGGTATTTGGGTTCACTGCATTTCTACTGATCCTAAGTCAGCACCATGTTTTCACTGGATTATTTTATCTTGATTCCTCTTCTATTACTCTTTTGTTGCTTCTCGAAGATGTTCATGATAATTCTTGCCTATTCTCAACACAGTAGCCTGTACTGCCTTCCCAGGTCCCGTTCCTTGTAGCACAAAGGTGGACTTCCCCTTGACTTTGCACTGCCACACACTGGACAATAGATGAAACAAGGGCACGCCAACCCAAGCTAAATTAAGGACAAAGCAGCCCTAAATGACTGTAGTGCCTGAATGTGCATCCTACTATTCAGAAATTTGCTTTATCACCAGGTAATATTTAAGATTAAAAGAAATATGTTCACTTAAAAACACAGATTTGGAATTTTAAAAAATTAGTCATAAAAAGATAGAAAAATCTTTTTAAGATCATACTTAAGAATTCTCCATGGTCACTTCAGGATAGTTTTCTCCAGTCCTTATCCCTCTAGACAAGTCAGAACTGGAAGCAAAATGTCTGCAAGAGAAGCACTTCCAGAAAAGTTGCTTTGCTATGCATTGTACTAAAATAGAGTACTATCATTGCTGTAAGTTCTCTTTTTTTGACATCTGAAACATGCCACAAAATTATTAGCATTCAACAACGATTGTTCTAAAGTTGAAGGCCTTGTAATACTTTAAAATCTTTATGCATTTGGAAATGTCTTCATAGTCAAATCTGGGCCATTTGTTTAATGAAATATCAACATTACTAAAAGCAAAGATGAACAGTATGAGCCAATGTACCTTTGCTGTTGCCATCTCTGTTTCTGCTGCTACCATTAAAAAAATTTGCTATACAACACACTGGATAAGTTAACAATTCATGAGGCCAACATCTGGAGAAGGCCAGTAAGGAGATGTGGCAAGTGAGCCACAGTGGGCAGACGAAAGGGTGGAAGAATGAGCAGGGAGTAGTAACTGAAATGGGACATGGAAACAACTGCGGCCAGTGATTGTAGGGAAAGGAAGGTTGAGACCTGTCTTTGATAATATTGTGAGAAACAGAGTAACAGCACAAACCAGTATCAATACAATGCAGTTTTCTCCCTGTTGACACTTGCAATGAAACGCCATGCCATATTTGTTATTCTGCTCCATTGCACTCACAGGCAAGCTGCTCCTATAGCTTTCCTTCATATGATGGCTGTGTGCAGCATGTATCTCCTCCCAGATGGACTCAGCTTAGAAGTTTTCAGAGCATATGGGAGAAAAGAGCAAATGTAAGATGGGCTTTGCAAAAACTCTTCATTGCACCACTTGAGAGTGTGCAGAAGTGCTGTCCAGGGTTTCCAACAAAGAACAGGGACATTTTCAGTTTCATTCTGAGTTACCTTGGATTTAATGGTGGCTTCTTTCCTTACATTCAGTAGTGGCCAAGCTTCAGAAGTCAGCTCCACTTCCGGCTTTGCCAAAGTGAAGCCAGTTTCTGCTGTTGCAAAGGAGTGGCATGGGGCAGTTTCTGTTGCCTGTGTCATGAAGAAGCATTGAGTTCGTCCCACTCCATGCTACTAGTCAGCAAAAACAGGCACTCAAGGCTGCTCGTAAGTATCTGGATATATGGGTAGGAGCCAGGCAAAATGATCCTACAGTAGGAGAGGGCATACCAGAAGGGGCAAGCTCACCTTAAAATGGGGCAGTCTAGTGTGGAACAGATGACCACCAAAGAGAGGATAGTTAGGAATATCTCCACCTGGACCTGAAAGCGTATTCACTCAAGGTTTAGTTACCATTTACCTGGAGGACTTGCTAGTTAGCACCATGTAAAATGCTGTGGAATAGAGACATAAAGGCATGCTGTGCCTAGCTGCAAGGCACTTTCAGGGAGATGAACATTTAGCACCTCCAATATATAAATACCCTTGTTATATAACAAGGTTTGAGTTCTGTTTCTGACAGCCTTGGTGAAAATCAATCACAGCTCAGCCTCTCAGTGAGTATCACAAAAGCAAAATTACTCTCTCAAATGACTGCCAAACCTTCCCATGCATAAGCCCTAGTATTCACCCTTTTTGTCCTCAGTCACTGCAGTCAGCAAGGAGGGATGAATTCAAGCCTTAACTTCTGCTCTGAAGAGCCCAAGAGCACTGCTGGAATCTAACAGTCCTTTCTCAAGCACAAGCCCTTTACCAGGCTCCCTCTGCGGCAGGTGACATTAACACTTCTCCATAGAGTTGTTCAGAAAGGACTGTTTTTTCACAGACTATTCATTGATATATGACTCCCACAGCTAATCCTGAAGTGCTTTCTAACACCATAAACTATGCATGTTACAGAGATTAGAGCTGAACAAATATTTCACTATAAATCATTTATTCAATAAGTTTCATATTTCTTTTTTTTTTTTTTCCTATTAGTGAAATGTCTGCAAACTGAAAGCCAAATTCTCAAATTCATTCATTAGTCAAAATTGCCTATGAATTTCTTCTGCAGATAGTTTTTTGCCCTGTGGGCCATTCATGGACAGTTTGTTATGAATAGCCTCAATTCAATGCTTGGTTGGTTTGGCTGCAGCAGTCATGTGGACTTGTCTCTCTTCTGAATGAAAATTCACTTTCAAATATGAACCAATATTCACAGTGAACTTCAGCCTCTGTTCACTCAGACCCGGTAGGAATCAGCCTATTCAGTCTGACTGGATGGGTTAAGCTGTCCACATCAACACAATGGGCTGGAAAGGGAACAAAGCAATTCCCAGTTGAAATTGCTCTGTGCAAAGGTAAGATGAGAATACTCCACTAGGTGGTTGTGAAGTGTCCGAGTTGATGTCCTCACTTCTCCCTGAAGGGTGACCACCAGACAGAATTGGGAATATGGCTACATCTACAGTGCAGCATCTCCTTGTGCAGCACAAGGATACCTGTTCTACTGTTACCCAAGAAAGATGGATGCTTTCTCCTTGCTCAACATTCTCATAATGGGTGAGTTTTGAGTCACAGCTAGACCTAGCTCCCTACTGCCAACCTGCTTTCCAGCAGGTTAATCCATTCAGCATGTTTCCAGGGTGTATATGAGCATCCTCTGCCTCTCTAGAGAAGAAAGTAGATGAAGTAGAACATAATGTGTTGTAAATGCTAGTTTGAAGTTTGAGTTACCGTTCAACAAGCCTGCAGGCTCCTCTCATCCTGTTATCTGTCTCCAGCAGATGTTCTTCACATCAGATCACTGTGTTGCAGTCCCTGCTGCTGCCAGTACTGCCAAATCCAGCTGCTGCTCACACAGGGGCTCTGAACAGGCACCCAGCTGCACCTGCTGGTTCTGCTTCTCCATCAGCAGCACATCAGGGCAGCAAAAACCCGAAAAATCTCATGTAAGTAACAACGGGGGCTGTGCGTGTCTCTCAGCACCACTGGTGTGCCCTTAGGAAGAGATTTCCAAGGCTGATGCAACCCTGCTAATTGTAAGGCTGCTTTTCTTATTTCTGAGGCTGGAATTGCTCCACATAACTATTTCATTATAGAGAAGCAAATTCAAAAGCCTTCTCAGTTGAGATTTCAGATAAATACATCAGCAGCTAGGAGAGAATAGTATACATCCTCACCTGTAGAAGATGTTGACTTTATGTTGAGGAACTCAAAGCGAGAAGAAACAAAAAAAAAGTAGTCGGGAGATGGAGGAAGAAGAAAAAATTACTCAAACACAGTAAACAACTGCCAAACCTGAAAGCTTTTCATTTTGTGATAAAAATACTTCTACTCCTTCCCATGAAAAGCAGATATTTACTGTGAAAATATTTAACAGAAGTTTCATATGAACTTTTTACCATCTTTCTTTTTTTGCCAGACAGTTCTGAAGGAGGTCCAGTACAGGCTGAATAATAGTTATACATTCCTCCAAGCTGCCATTTGAAAGGTATTTGTATTCTTTGAACAAGAAAAGCCCCTTTGCAGAGACTTCAGAATGTATACAAGATAACAAAACCTTATCTAGACCTGTATTACCTTGAGCTTTGACCATGGAATGTGTTGAGCCTCAGTCTATTCAAGACACTGCTACAGTTACCCTCTCAAACACCTTTTGCTAAAAACACCTCCAAGCCCTTTCTTTACCAGTTCTCTTCCCCTTTGCAGTCCATTTGAAGCTTTTTGCCTTCACCTTGACAACTCATTTTCCACCCACTTCTCTGCAGCTGTTTCTTCACTCAGACTTCTATTAGCACCTTTGCTGAATATTCTTGAGTAACCACTCTCTCACTTGTTCCTAAAGGGCCCTGTGACCAAAGGTGCATCCTGATCCCTTTTGCAAAACCATTTTTGCCATTCTCCAAATCTTTCCCTACATGACATTTGGCTTTCCAAGGTCTTCTCTCAAACACCTGACAGCAAATGCAGAATTCCTCTGCTTCTCCAAACACACAGACATGACTGAACAGCAAGCTACAAAGGCACCCATGAAATTTGCCTACTAATTCATCTTACTGCCAGTCTTCTTACATCCTTCAGGAGATCAGACTCTAAACTCCTCAGAACAACTGCCATGGCCTTTTTCTATCTTTAAAAGTTCCTACCTTTTTTATAATTATAAGAATCAGACAAACAAAACAGAACAAAAACCAGAAACAAAACAAAACAAAAAAACTAACAAAGAAAAAAAAATCTAAGCAGTACTTCATCTAGAATGAAGATGAAACCCCCTTTGGTTTGCAGCAGCAGCTGTTAAACAGTGAACAGCAAAGCTGCATCACAGCAGGGAAAGATGAGAGGAGAAAGCCTGTAGCTGGTTAAAACTATTTTGGTACTAATTTATGGTTTGAAATAATTTACCTTTCTAACTATAAAATTTAGTTTAATTTCATGTAGTTGACTTGCTGGGACACCTTGAGGGGTGGTCATAGCTGTGAGTTTTGTCAAAAACAAACAAACCAAACTAATCTGCAAACAAAACGTGATATTTTTTAATAACTTGGAAGAAATTGTGCACTCACTGAAAACTCCACTGCTTCCCTCTGTGTGTTGCCTGCTGCTATCCCAGCCTTGGAGTGGCTCAGCACAGCCCCTCACCCGGGCAAGCCCTTCTCTCTACGAAAGCAGGAGGGTGATGGATCCCAGATAGAAGTGCATCTGCCACTCAATCTCCTTCACCTCTTCCCAGGAAACCTAGAAGATTTTTCCTATCTGACATTGGCCTTGGAAGACATGAAGGTTGCACCCAAGGTTATATGAATGAAGGGTGCCAGGTCCTCTCTATGCAGCAAATGAATTATTACAAAGCTATTGTACCAAAAGGAGAGGGGGGAAAAAGATGCATTGCTGGCAACTCTTACTTGATTTTATTTCTCCTCTCCCACCTTTTCCTTTGGAGCTATGTAAAATGATAAGAGTAGGGAGAGATTTCCCTTAAATTAGGTTTACAAATAGCCCAGTGAATAGGGAAATGAGATGCATATGCTGCATGTTAAAGTGTCACCGCCACGCAGCCCGATGCGGCTGGGATTTGGAAAGCAGCCGGGTCCTGAAGATCAGGTGCAGAAAAACTGTCAGTCAGGAGCGTGCTGGAAGGTTTCTTGGAACTCAGCTTCCCAAGCGCTGGATGCTGCTGCCCCCCGCCGGTGCCTGCCAGCGAGCTGCTCGCCTGCAGCCCGGCCCCGGCGTCTCCCCCCGGGCTGGGGGACCGGGCTGCGGGGCTCCAGCCCCGGCCCTGGTGCCGGAGCCTCAGAGCTGCCAGGCCGAGGGGGGTGGGGGCCTGCAGGGGTGACCCTGAAAGAAAGCGTCATTTTCAAAGGTTTTAAGTGCAGTCATGGTCTGCAGGAAAAAAGTCTATTAAAAATGACGACTCAGTGCTCTCTATTTATTCCCTGTCACTGAGATTTATTTTCTGTCCAAAGTTGTGGGGTTTTTTTCTTTCTTTTTCTTTTTTTTTTTTTTTTTTCCCCAAAAACGGCAGGCTCCATATAGCAGCTGAACATCAAGCTCTGGTTCTGATACCTTGCAGTAAGGGTACATGTTGAATTGATCAAGTCAGTTGAGTAGTTACTCTCTCACCGCTGCCAAAAGGGTCTGTGACCAAAGGTGCATCCCTAAGCTCTTCTGCAAAGCCATTTTTGCCATTCTCCAAATCTCTCTCTACATGACATTTGGCTTTCCAAGGTCTTCTCTCAAACACATGACAGCAAATGCAGCATTCCTCTGCTCCTCCAAACACACAGACATTACTGAATAGGAAACTCCATAATTCATTTTGTGATGAAAATGTTTTCTGTTCCTTCCCATGAAAAGCAGTTTTTTGAAACAATAGGAAAAAAAAAAAAAAAAAAAAAAACACAAAAAAAACCCAAACAAACAAAAAAACCACAACAAAAAACACCACCACAAAAGCCCCCCAACAATTGAAAAGCTGATCTTCCCTCAGCACAAGAATGACGTGGACCTGTCGGAGCGGGTCCAGAGGAAAGCCACGAAGATAGAGGGATGGAACACCTCTGCTAGAAAAGGAGGCTGAGGGAGTTGGGGCTGTTCAGGCTGGAGAAGAAGGTGGCTCCAGGGAGACCTAATAGTGGACTTTCAACACTTAAAGGGGACCTACCAAAAAAGCTGGGGAGGGACTTCTTAGCAGGCCCTGTTGTGACAAGGACAAAGACTAATGGTTTTAAACTGAAAGAGGGTAGGTTTAGGCTAGATATAAGGAAGAAAAGTTTTACAAGGAGAGTGCGGAAACACTGGACCAAGTTGCCCAGGGAGATGCTAGAAGGAAACATTCAAGGTCAGGTTGCATGGGGCTCTGAGCAACCTGATCTGGTTGAAGACATCCCTGCTCACTGCAGGAGGCTTGGACTAGATGATCTTGGAAGGTCCCTTCCAACCCAAACCATTTGGTGTTCCTGTGATAGTTGAAGCTGCTACCTTGGCAGTCCAGTCCCAGAAACCAAAGCCCTCTGTCCACCAGGTATCCATCCACATATTATAGTCTGTACACATAGTATCATGGCTAGCTTCTTCCCAACACTTGATCCTGCCAGCTCAGCTCACACTTTGTCCAGCAACAACATTCTGTGGCAACTCAAAAGGGCAACTAATCTCCACAGCCTGTCTGACCTCCTTTCTAAGGCTGCTGGCAGGGGAGGTCAGCAACAGGGCTGGGCGTTTTCATTATTCCTTTTATTTACTATCCTTGATGAATGACAGGTGACGTGAAGACTCTTTAAATCTTCATCTACAGCTCTCTAGAGGAGGGGTGGGGAAAGCTTGCTGTAGATTCTCTCATCGTTTGGGACATCAGGGGGTGTAACCATCACTCCTACAGAATCTCTGCACCTTGTAGGCAGGACAAATGCTAACGGATAAGCAGCTGCTTGTTACACAGGTGTCATTTTCACTATGAGGCGTCCTGATGTCACCGTTGATTTACAAAGGAGTGGACGTGACTTAAAATTGTTCTCTTAACAGATGTTAAAACAAAGTCACTCGGTGCTGGTAAAATTATTCGACTCACCATCTTTACAAACTGCCAGACAGCCTCCCAAGTTCCCTTGGAGAGTCACATTGGGGCTAACTGGGCCTCACCACAAAAAGGAGAAAGTCAGGAGAGATGCAGGTAGTTGGGAAGAGGCAGAAGATTAATGAAAAGAGGAAGGAAGGGTGAGGGAAGGCCCACAGAGTTGAAAGCCTGAGAGTGAGTAAAAGGAAACTGGACAAGAGGCTTCGGCCTTATGGACTGTGGGGACAGAATCACAGAATCAACCTGGTTGGAAAAGACCTTGCAGATCATCAAGTCCAACCATAACCTAAATCCAGGACTGAAGACGGTTGGGGACAGGGAAAAGAAAGAAGGAGGGATTGGAAGAGAAGGAATGGCAGAGTCCACAGAGAGAGAAACTGACTTGGCAGTAGGAGAGGCAAAACAGAGGTGGGGGACAAGAGAGAAGTCCCCTCTGAGGCAAACAGCAAGGGAGGGAATAGCTTGGAGATGACATATGGATAGAACAGGGGAAGAGATGGAGAAAGCCAGAGGGGTCTAGGTCTGAGAGCAGGAGGCTGAGGGAGTAGGACACTGTGCCTTTGGGACTTGGCTTGAAAAGACAGCTGCCTTGGGTATGAGGCATATGAGATGGGACAGCACAGAGGGAGACTCAGCTGCCCCTGTCTGTGCTGCAGCTGTCACTGTGCAAAGGAACAGGATTCACTGTGAAGGCTCTCGACAACCTCCCAACAACCAGCTGTTTTCAGTAGCTCACCTCTAAGCACACTCCCTGATTGCAAGTAACCAACATGCTGGGAAGCTGTTAATGCTACAGCCATCCTGTCAGGAGTAGTTCACGCAACAGAGCTGATGCTTCTACCTGGTATCCTGAAAGAAAGCTGGACCACTACACAGTGAAGCATTGACAAGGTCCTGCCACCAATTTACAGAGAAGACTGGTTTTTGTGCCACTCCACAGAGTGGCACTGCTCTTTCAGTCAGCAGCACAAGCTTTGAAACTCACCTGCCAGATCATCCACTGTCACCAGTGGATGGCCCCTACTTCAAGGCCACACGAGATGGCAACAAAAGCTCCTACAAGGAGTACCAGAAACATGAAACCTACAGCTCTTTCTTTCTCTTCAATTAGCAAAAAAGGTTTGTCTTTCCATCCAGGTCTGAGGAGGGCTCTGGGGTTAGCTGGGAGTGATAAGACTGCTAGCCAGGTTTATGCTAACCACAGCTCAGCCTGTGGAGGCAACAGACACCTCTCCTGTGCTTAAGGAACACCTCCAGCATTGAGTTTGCTTGATGCTAGATAAAACCAGCCTCTATGGCTTTCCTGAAGCCACCATGTTTGCCAAAGGTGATTGGAACCAAATTAAACCCCTTCTTGCATCTCTTAAGAGCTAGTTTGAGTGCAGTTGGTCACCTGCTTCCAAGAGCTGCAACCACGAGAGAAAGGAG
Organism: Hemiprocne comata; assembly: GCA_020745705.1. Classification (NCBI taxonomy): domain Eukaryota; kingdom Metazoa; phylum Chordata; class Aves; order Apodiformes; family Apodidae; genus Hemiprocne; species Hemiprocne comata. Next base: position 143,682,320 of record CM036586.1, read on the forward strand.
TGAAGGAATTAGGCAGTCTTGAGAACACAGGTTATCACTGAGGAGAATCCTAGTCTCTGGTTACAAGTAAATTGATGAGAAGTACAGAGATCTATATATTCCTAACATACCCTCTCTGCAGCACCTGGCAAAGCCAACACCCAGGGCTGAAAATGTGCATATGAAAAAATATGTACATCATCCTTATAAAATAAAACTCTACTAAGGCAGTCAGTCAGAACCAATATTGAAAACATTCCCTTTTATCCCTGTGCTCAGTAAGACCGTGGACTCTCTGAGCAGAGATCTTTAGGTGCAAGTTAACCTTCTTTCAGCAAGGGACCAAATATAGTTGAACCTCTTAGGTCAGACCCAGGACGGGTGTCTGCATCCCTACCTACCTCAGGTCATGCAGCAAGTCAATGACAAGCTGAGAGTGAAACTCAGGTCTCACTAGAACCCCAGCTGCACATTTGCTGGATCACAAGCACCCAGTGTATTTGTCTTAATTTAATGTACTTTTTTTTTCTAGCCTCTTGAGTAATTTCCTTCCCTTAAAGGATACAAATCACATACCTACAAAGTAAAGATTTATTTAAAGAACACTTATATTTAAGCTCAAAAAGGAGTTTGAATTTAACTCCCTGGTGGCTGAGATGTAACTGCCTGGTGAATATAACTTGGCTTCAGTATAGGATGATGTTTTATGACTTTAGTACCAGCTGGCCTGCAAACCAGTGTTCAGTACACTGAGTTGCTACTGCGGGTGAATACCCTTGCTGCAAGTTAACATAATACTGCCTTCCTTCATTTCACCTAAATCGAACTACACTGCTTTCAGCCCCAAATGCACACAATGCACACATCAGACTCTGCCCCAAGTTAACTCAATCAGTGTAACAGCTCCATTTCTTTGTGTGCCACTCTCAGATGGAGACAAGGTAACAGAGGTTTCTCTTTACTTCTTTAAGTCACACCACCGTTTCATTGTGTCCCTGATCATATTGTTGATAAAGACTAGCAGAGGAGAGGCGGGAGTGGAGCCATTCCTAGTGACTTCAACAACATTGACAATAGCATTAAAAGTAACCTGTTAGTATGAAAAGGGATTCTCTTCCTGTTTATTAAGTATGGCTTAGCATCAGCCACACCAGAAGCTTTAAATGAACAATGAAAAGGAGCTAAAAAATTAATAGATTGGGAAGAATCATAATGATCACGTTCTAAACAACCTAGCACCTAGTACCCAGTCTCTCCCGCTACTACTTTGTGTAGCAGTTTGTGTGAGGACTGTTCCCTTCCCTCTGTGCTTCACCCTACCAAGCAATGGATTTGCAATAGCTCTAAATAACACAAGTCTAATGCTGAGACTTAACTTTGTGAGAACTGAAATATGATTAAAAGGTGCACAGCAATTACATCTGCAAGACAGACAATCATGGATCATTTTCCAAAAACCTTTGTAAAGAAAAGAAAACAAAAATCTACAGCCCAAGAATCCTTTGTGGCCAACAAAAATTATTTAAAACTGGCAGAGACTGATTTGATCAGTTTTAATGTAGACCTTGAACTCCATGCTCAGAAATGTGACAGAGCCTTCAGGAACTGCAGCTCCCTCCCAGCCACTGGACAAGGAACTTCATGTGAGTTGGAAGAAAGGTTAGACCTGGTGTATGCTGAGGAGAGATGGGGGCACACTGTTGATATTAAAGCCCAGCTGAAAGGCTACCAGAACAGTCCCATGGGCTCTATGTTCTTGACTTGACCTACAAGAATAGAAATGAGGGCATGACATGGAAATCCCCATTATAAGCTGCATTTCAAAGGCAAACAGTATTTGTCAAGTACCTGGGCTTAGAACTGTGGTTTGGACCATTTCATAGACTCGGTTTTGGTAAACACAGATCTGGGACCAAGCTCTGGTTTTTAATATCCCATATTTAATATATGGGGCTGGAGACAGCTCTGTGTAAAGTGAAAAGTTTTGGAGTCTTAGTCACATCCAAAATCTGTTAGGGTCATATTTCCTATTTCCCATCCATATGTACCTGAAAAGAAAATCAAACTTGGGAGGTTTGCATACAATCACTTTGCCTTTTGAACCAAAGCCTCACTAGACTTACCTGAGCAAGTACTTTGCTCTCATATCTGAAAACAAGCTCTAGATGTCCTTGATGTTGCAATGAATCTGGGCCTTTTACTGAGCATAGACATGGGCACTGGTTTCAGAAGGTCAGATCCGCAGACACATAAGACTTGGTTTGCAGTGGCTAGTCTGCTCCGTCTTCTCCTAAGCTCTGAAACATTGCTCTGGTGTGGAGGAGCTAGAAAACTCAGCCAGGCAGCTCCTCTCAACCTCAACAGCAGGGCAGAAGGACAAACTCAAGTAACTCGTGATCCCATAAGGAGTAAGTTGCACTGGTGGATACCACTAAATAAGGTAGCCGCAGGTCTTTACACTATCTGTGTCCACGCTGTTCCCTAGCATTCCTCATGCCTTTGAATCACAGACCATTGTAACAAGAGGAGCTGGGAAGCTAAAGGCAGGCCATAGTGAAAACCACTTGCTTCTGGGACACAGACAAAGCACTGAACCCACCACAGCATTACAGACACTACAGTAATGAGGGCAGATCCTAAGTAATAATCGCAGGAGAAAAAGAGGAAGAGGTGTTCATACTCAAGGCACAGAGCACTTTATTCCTTGCAGGACCACAAGGAAAAGAAACCAACCTACGACTTAGCAAAGAAGTGAAGCCTGGTGCAGACAAGCTCAACAAACGACAACGGGAGCCGATGTAGTTCTTCATCCCTCCAGAGGATGTCACCGTAGAGCCACCAAAAGAGGCGAGCTTTGTGACCCAAATTTGGAGAGAGTGTAAATGGGTGCCTAGTGTTCGGCCGCTCTTCGAACAATAGTCCTAAACCTCCCTGTTTACTTTCCTAGCAATAACCAACTTCCTCCAGGCCAGCTTGCAACTTGTGGAAGGACAGGAGGAGCGGCAAAACCCATTGTGATTTGAGAGACGTTCAACAGGTGCTCCGGGTGACTGGGCTGAGCACAGGCATAAGGTGTTCACACGCTTTACAGTTGTGCCTGCTTTCAACCTCTTTTGGTGTCCCTGCACATGGATGGGTGCGTGGAGGGTGCATTCACACACAAGGAAAACGAGCAAAGAAAACTGTGAACATGGGGATTGTGTTCACGGTTAGCAGGAACAAGACTGCATTCTGCAACCACAGATCAGCTGCACCCAGGAAAGAGTTGGTGGAAGGTCTATGTGCTTGTTCACCCTGTTCACCACTTTCTGTGGTTTCTGTCATAAAAAAAACTAGGTAGTCTTTGGTTTTGTGCATATTTGTCCCAGCAGCAAACCACAGTCAAAAGGAAGAAGCACTAATGATGTTCATAACACATTTCTGGAATAGTTTCTATCCATATTGATAGGTATTAACTTTGACAGTCTAAAGCCACACTGGCTTTTCCACAGAGCTAACTCTAGCTTCTGCTGCCTTTGGTCCTTCATGTGGGACACAGAGGCATACATGCCTTTGCCACAAGCCTCAGTCTAAGAAGACAGGAGAGTACCACAAGTGGAAATGCTGTAACAGTCAATGAAGAGCACTGAAGAAGAGTCTCTAGGCTACTGTGCAACTTTAGAAAACTGTCACAGCTTATGGTACTGCTGCTACAACCCTAATCAGGCAACTTTTTCCCTGTCTCAAATGTCCACATGGACAACACCCTGGTCATTGCTATACTCAGCTTGTCGAATGTCTAGAGATCCTTCAAGAGAAATAAGTACCTGAGAGAAATTCTGCAGTTACTGAGAGTATCCAGGAAGCTGGAATGCAGGCTGTGTAACTCAACCCCTCTATCGAACACAATGGATTTAAATACAAGCAAGCTACACTACTGAGCCTCTGGGCTTTATTATATCAGGTCCCTTAGCCAATGTGTCTCAGTGCATATGCACCACATCAGTTTTCCCATTAAAGTATATCAACTGGAAGCGAGTCATGATCCCTTCCCAAGTATGATTTAAGAAGTCCCAATGCAGGAGCTGAACCAGACTACGTTCAGTGCTAAAGAATCACTTGCCAGCCAGCCATGCAAGCTGTGTCTTAATTTCCTCTCTTCTTTGCTGCTATTTGTTTTGGGGGTTTGGTTTTGTTTGTGTTTTGTTGGGTTTTTTTACACAGATAGATTAAATTTCCTTCCAACCCACTTTCTCATCCAAACATATTACAGAGGAAGTGGGGGGAAGGAGTAAATCAGGAACAATAAACCAGCAGAAAACGGCATTAGAAGGCTTAGTGGAGAGCCTCATCTTTAGCCGTCCATACTGTCCTGTTCCTAAAAATCAGCAGTGCCCTGTAAAGCAAGGGAGCCTCTACCACAGGGAAAGGAAAAGTGCTTTTTAAGCTGTTGCTGTCTATGGAAACTCATCGGAGAAAATATGCCAGGGCCTTGGAGTTCAAAAGTCCCAAGGCTACCAAGTTTCTTCTCCCAGGAAAGCTGCATTCACCAATCCATACCCAATGCTTCTACCCTCCATGGCTGTGTAGGTGACCTGATGAAACCTTTCTCTGTGCTGCCCACCAGCTGGCAACAAACACTCTGGGCTAGTGCCAGGCTTAGAAAATGCCTTGCGTGTGCCCTTCCTTGCTTAGAAGCTCACAGATCTGTTAATTCTCAGTAACATCCTCCCAGCACTTGCAACACACAGAGGCAGACATGGAAGAAAGCAATCTGAAAATATAGCACCATAGCCTTTCACCGTCCCTGCTTTTAAGGCTTGCTTTGTCCCTGATCTTCACCTACTCCCCACCTGAGGAGAGACGTAGCTCAGTGACACTGAATTCTCTTTCTCGACACCCTGTGTCGGTCCGCGACACACCCATATTCCTGATCCTCTTCAGCACATCTTGCCTCAATCACAAGAGCAGAGATGTAACAAGGGCATGGTGGGGGAACCCCTGCTTTGCTGGCATCAGGAGAGCAAGTTCCAGGCAGGATGGCCAGCAGCAACTGGAAAAAACCACAGGGAGAAGGGCAACTCAGCCATCAGGGTAACTCACAACAGCTCTGCTCCAGGCCTCCCTTTAACAGAGGCCATAGGAGTTATCAGGAGGGCCTGTTGGTTTTGCTCTGAAGTGAGTATGTGAAAGGGATCTGCATACTCAGTTTTCCCTGCCCTCTGTCTTAGAAATGTTCAAGACCCTTTAAGAGAATTTGCTGAACAATTTTGGGAGCACTAGGTGTTGGCACACACATGCACAGACTTACCCACTTGCTCCCAAATCAGTAGTGCAATGTGTTTGATGAAACCAGAATTTTATAATGAAAATTCCCCCAATATCTTTCCTTTTGAGGTGGGGAGGTATCAAAAAATTTCAGTTTTATTTCCTCTGCCCAATTCCAAACCGAACACGCAGTTAACTCAGTTCTGTGTGTCATCTGAGGCTACCCTGATTTGAGGTACTCTTCATGAGGACCTAAACCATGACATAAGGAGGACTGATCTGAGCATCCCAGGTCCTCATGGAAAAGCCAGGCACTCTTGGACAGGACACCATCTGGTAGACTGGATTCTGCTGGAAATTCATCTGTGTTCCGGCAAGAGTTTGCTGCAGTGCATGTGTCTGGGTAATTTTATCTTTTCTTAGTTCAGATGAATCAGCAAAATCAGGTCCAAAAGTGGTGTAAGTTAAAAAAAGAACTTCTGGCAGTCTGCAGACCAGATTTACAAAATGTTTTAAATTGAGCTCTCACCAACACCAACCTCTAAATAGATGTCCACTTCCGAAGTGAGAAGCATCTTCTCGTAGCTATTTCTCTGCCTCAGCACTCAAATGTACAGTTAAACCTTGTGCTAGAACAGGTTTCCTTCTGATATTCCTCAGTGGAAGGTGATATAAAAGATAGGTACTGACATTTAAAGTAACATCCATGGCACCCACCGTGGTGGACAATCCTTACTACACAGCTGGGGTTGAAGGCTGTCAGCAAACTCAAACATTTCAGTGGTGACTTCCACTTACAACTATAATAGCTTGAACCTTTGTTTGCTTTTTAAGGATAAACAGACACTCTGGAGCACTGCCAAGTCATCTAACCAGTATTATTTTTGGCTAGATATTTGTATTGCAGCAATGCCTCACTAGGTACAATTTACAGGCTAAAACTCCAGCATATTAGGTGCTACACAAACCTAGTAAACTATCCTGTATCTTTGGAAATTCTGCTCTAGCTCAATAGACAGAGACCTGCAGAATAATGATGTAAGGAGCAAGCCAGCGGCAAGCAAAGGATAGTATAGCAGAATGCTGACAGGACTATCATGGGAATAAAATGCAAAGATTCTATTAATGTCACGTCAACATTGCACAATCAAAGGCTGAAAAATGCAAACTTTAAGATTCCTACAACACCTTTCCAAAAATGGCAATGCAGTCATCTCATTTGCTGTAAGGCCTATAGCTGAAAACATATTTACAGGAGTATTTTAAACTAGTTGTTAAAAAATACCAAGCAATGAGAACATGATCCATGTGCAGCAGGGCTGAATTAGCACTGCTGTTGGATCTGTAAGTTTCTGATTTTAATAACAGTTCTCAGAATACCTGTGGGGATTTTAGGGAAGAAGCAGGGAAAATAAAACATGGAGAGAAAAACGCAAAATTTTTGGCAAAACATCATTACCTTAACTAATAATAACCTTCAGCTAGCAGCTGTTGATACAAACTAAGGAGTGTGTGCTTCCCTGTCCCCTTATGCCCTGGAAGTGTGAATGCTTAGACACTGAAATTTCCCATGCTCTGTCTATGGGGAACAGCACTTTTATTAACTTCCTGACAGTTTCCCCCATCAAACATTAAAAAACCCAAGAAAGTCAGTAAGGACCTTATTGGTCACTGCCTTAGATTTTGAATCTGGGATGAATATGCCATGTTTCAGACTGGAAAACCAAAACGTACTGAAAGTTAAGCCATTTTTAAAAACCATTTTCCACACCACTCAAAGCAGCAAAGGATCTCTCTCTCCCCCATCAAATGACAGAAAATAAACCTCACCTTTGCCTAGAGAAGTAGAGACCTTGCAAGCCTGGGAAATTGTACCTTCAAGGGCAATGTGTCAGACTACTATGACTGAGAAAAACAAAGCTATAGTACCAGGGCTCACTGCCAAACCAGCTGGCCTAGTAACTTGCAGGTCTTGGTTGCACAGTCTCCACTTACTGCCAGTCATATCAAGGATGAGTATTAACAGCCAAATTCTGTGCAGTTACAGAATTAGGTGTGGGAGGGTAGAAAGCAGCAGCAGGCAGTAAGAAGTCTTTTTTTTTTTTTTTTTTATATGAATAAAGTTTTATTGAATTTTAGACAATTAGAAAGAACAAAGAAAAGAGGAGCAAACAGTCTTATGGAGGGTGGGGAACCAGAAGAGCTTTCACAGTAGAAGAGGGGGCCTGCTGAGGGCAGTGTTCCTGTAAATGTCACACAGGGTTGTTACAAAAGCAGAGAGAATGTGTCTGGGCTTTTCTTTGATTGTTTTGGGTTGTTCTTTTTTCCACATGAAGTTTTCTAAAGCCACTGTTCTTCCCCCATCAATCCTACCACCCAGTAGCAGACAGGCAGGAAAGAAGACTGCTCTGATGAAACATGTGTGCACACACACAGAGCAACCACCTGCCTGCGCCACCATGGGGCTTTGCACCCCCTCTGGACGGAGTGGATGTACAGGGGGAAGGAAGGTTGGATTATTTTTTCTCCTTTTCTTTTTTTTTTTTAATTTTAAGCATAGAAGGCACAAAATCTCAGCCAAGCTTCAAACCTAGTGCTGCCTGGGAGCCCCCAGCCTCCCAAAAAGCCAGTGTGTGCATGTGGGAACCCAGCCCTCACCTCTCCCCCCTCTTCCTCAGAGTCTGTGCTTGCATTTGAAAGGTACCAGTCAGGCAGAAGGCCCTGCCCAAGGCTTGTGCACTGCTAGGGAAAGTAAGCCGTGCCAGGACAAGGAAAGTGGGGATGAGGAAGGGTCTGTTGGCTTAAACAGACCATTTTTCCAATGTGAGAGCTATGGAAAGTCACCTGTGACTTCCCATGTTGCTTTTCCAAGAGCAGACTTGGGAGGACTCTGGTGCTTTTGGAGGTGACCATTGTCTTCACATGTGTAAGGGTTGGTGTTACGCAGGAGGGCCAAGATACCCATCCAGGCACAGCTGTCGTGAGCCAGTGCTCTCTAGGAGGGTAAGTCCAAGCCCTCAGTCCAGCCCCCCAAATGGCACCAGGTTCCTTCAGCGGTTTCAACTCTTGGCTTTGATTAAGGCTATTTAGTTGCAATAGAAAAAGAATAGATGCCAGCCAGAACCACCTCCCTGGCTGCAAGGAGATGGCAAAGCCACTGGCAGGTGCCACCAGAACCCAGCCCTGGAACATGGAAGGAAGTAGAGGAGGCAGAGAGATAGCACATGGGCTTCCAGAGGGTTACCCTTACATTAAGCCCCTGCTTTTACTCTTTCTGTGGAAAAGGATTTGGAAATGGATCCTGCCATCCTCAGAGCCTAGGAAGTCTCTGTGCATGGGAAAGCAGGAATGAAAACTGTGATGCCTCCATGTCAAGGCCCCAAGCACAACACGTGCCCTGCCATGTCAGCCAGCTGTAGATAGCCCAATTAGGAAAACCCACCGTGCAAACACTAAAGCTGTGGTGATTGAAGCCACTTGCCCCAAACCTGCCCCACAGGCAGCAGATGCTTCTGGACCTGCCTCCTGCTCTGCCACACCACCCTGCTCCTCTCTGCCTCCTGAATAACCTCAGCAATACCCAAAAAAAAAACCCCAAACCAGCAACAGCAGCAACACATCCTCACTGGCACAGGGTGTCCCAGGGCAAGACACTCAGATGGCTGTGTCCTCCACAGACATGAACAGGGCTCTGTTGGCACCCTAAGCTAGTGCAGGAAAAACACCCAGTCTGAAGAGGACCCGTGTGTGTCTGCATGTGTCTGCATCTGTGTCTGTGTGTGCATGCTGGGGTGGGGGAAGAACTGCAAAAATAAAGACAAATGCTTCCTGGTCTGAGCCTTTGCCCAGCCATTCCGTTGGCCGGGCTAGTGGCTGTGCCTTCATCTTGTCCCTCCAGCCTGGTCCAGGCTGCCTCACACCCAGCCCCAGCACGCTGCCCTCCCTCATCCAGCAGCAGGGCCAGGGCCAGGGCCAGGGCCGTGGGGAGGGGGCTGGGGCCACCATGATGAGGCATACCCTGCCTCAGCACCCCTCCGTGCTCAACCCACCCTGCCCCAATGCAGGCTGTCATCCTCTTGGAAATAAAACAGCAACAACAACAGAAAAAAAAATATATATATGTATCTCCCCAAACCTCCCTGAAAGACCCAAAACGAACAGAGCTGACCCCCAACAAAACCAACGGGAAACAAAAGCAGAAGTCCCCCCCAAGGTGAGGGCTGGGCGCATGTCCCGGCTGGGGCCCAGCAGCCAGGGAGCTCGTCCCAACCTCCCTGCTCCCCCAGCCTTGGCACATCTCCAGCGTCCACTGGCTCCAGAAGCCCCGACAGCCCGGGGGCATACGGCACGGCCGGAGCTCTCCCAGCAGCAGCCTCGGGAGGGGAGGGCAGGGGGGAGAGGCAAGAGTGTGTCTCCCTCCACCGCCTGGCCACCTTTCAGGAAGGAGTAGGGTCTCTTTGCCGCACCAGGTACGAGGGACCCCTTGCTCAGCTCTCGGCTGCTGGCATGGCCCTACACAAGGGAGCCGGCCCTGCTCTGGGCAGGCACCATGACGGGGACAGCCCCGATCCGCTCCAGCGTGGCCTGGCTGACAGCGTAGGAGCGGGTGTGCGGCGGCCGCGGCTTCCTGCTGACCGAGCCGTTGCTCCGGATCACCTCCTGAGGGGACGGCGCTGTGCTGGCCGTCACCACCAGCGTCTTAGGGGGAGCCGGGGAGGGGTGGCCGCCATTGGCATAGACGGGGCGGGTGGTTGTGCTCCCCGAGCGGGAGAAGGGGGGCTGGTGGGCGTCATTGCTGTTGCTGAAGCGGGTGAAGGAGTCTGTGGCGTGGTTGGCTTTGGGGTCGTTCCAGTAGCGGCTGTTGTAGGTGTTGGAGGAGGTGAGGGTGTCGTTCTCTGAAGAGGATGCGTCAGCGTGGAATGTCTTTGCGGTGGAGTTGCACTTGGGCGGCAGGTCATCCTCCCTGGGAAGGAGACGGTGTGAGGAGGATGCTGCTGTGCCTGCCCAACACCTACCCCATCCAACCCACCTCCAAACCCCCCCAACCCACCACGCACCCGCCCAGCTGGGGTCAACATTCTCAATTCAAGGTAAAGGACAGCACCGACATGAACCAGCATTGCTCCTTCGCCCATTTGCTCATCCCTCTTTGAAGGACCCATCTCTGTGCACATTAATTGTTCCATGTGCCCACCACTGAGGTCAGATCACTCATGTTCATGTGTCTACACAATTTGTGGGTACTTCGCAGGCAGTCATTATGACTGCACAACCAATGAAGCTGATCCTCCAGGGAGCTGCAGGAAGCTGCCAGAGGGAAATACTGAGGCTGTAACACCAGAGAATCTCACATTTGTATGCCTAGAGCTTTTCAGCTATCACTGTCTGCTATTGTGGGTCAGGATCCCCACCACGTCGCTCTCCCATGGAGCTAAAAACATCAAGCTCTCAATAAAGGCAATACTGAAACCAGAAACTGTTGTTACCATCATTCATTTGTTCCCTCCATTTTCTGGAGGTATATGGACATCTTCCCCTAGCCCAGGGGAACACACCCAGGATTAGCAAGATTTCTGATTGCCTTTCTGCTAGCCACTGCTTTTGCTGGGTGATCAGAGGTCCCCTGCCACCAGATTTCCTTGACCCTTACCTTATCCTTACCTTATCTCATTGGGAATCTCCTCTTCTTCTTCCTCTTTGTGTTTATTTTTCCAGTAAAACAGTGCCACGGCCACCAACACAATGCAAACAACAAGCACAACAGCACCTGTGGCCACTGCTCCTGCAATCAGGCCAATGCTTCGGGGATGGGCTGTGGGAATGATTGAACAGAGAATGGAGAAGACATCAGGGCTGGGCTGTGGCCATCCATGGGCCTTTCAAGCCACTGTGGATTAGGAGGGGGGGAAAGGCAACATCCCCACTCCAGGGCAGAACGATCTTCTGATAGAGGGGCACATGGTGGCTCACAGCAAACATGGTTACACACTGTACTGTCACAAGACAGAGCTGGTCAAGCCCCCACTGGCAAAATACTTACGTGCAATGACTTGCAGGTCCACAAGGCAAGTGCTGGTTCCAATGGCATTTGAAGCCACACATTGGTAAAGACCTGAGGACACAGTGCTGATATTTCGGAGAGTGACAGTGCCTTGGACTTGGTCTAGTCAGAGAGAAAAGAAGGATTTAAATCCCTTCCCACCTTGGGGAAAACTGAAAAGGCAACGGCAGCAGATAGAGAACTTTGGTGTGAGACTCTTAAGAGAGAAATAAATTATGAAATAACCTTGAGATGGAAACACTGTGCACGTGCACACACACACACACACAAATTAGGTCTTAAGGAGCTTACACTAGATATTTCTTTTTCTTCCCATAGATGAATCTCTGCAAATTAAAAGCTTGAGACTCTCAGCATTGTGTGAGAAAGGGAGGGAAGAAGAGATATGCAATTACCTATACCCAGATCTACTGGCAGAACTCTTAGCTCTCCCATCCCTGGGGTCCCCACCCCTGCTCTGCCAATTTTCCAAATTCCTGAATTACATAAAACTAGAATGCTTGCTGTAATCTTAAAATACAGCAAGATAAAGGACAAAAGCACAACTATCACTATTTCATCAGAACAGCTAGGCTAAGAAATCTTAAGGATGGGACTTGGGGCTGAGCGATACCCAGTCTGATCAGAGCCTTGCTTTTACACACATCTGAAAGGCAGTAACTTCTTGGAGAACAGTGAACTCAGTGTGTGAAGCTGACAGTATTTTCCTGGGATGATTCTGCCTCCCTTCTCCCACTTTCCAATCTATGAGCCTTTCATTTGGTTTAAAACGCAAGTGAGTCAGCAGCTGAAATCTCCATCCACATGTCAGCTTCTGGTAACCATGATCCTCTCCCATTTGACCAGACCCTTGTTCCTCAATGGGCAACATGTTTCTGTACGAAAACAACATGAAAATGTAAGTGGCCACCTGAGGGTACCTAGTCCACCATGGGCTCTAGGAATCTTCGTGCCAATAAAGCGACCATGCAAGTGATGGCAGACACTCAATGAGCCATGCCACCTCTGGTGGCTCAGACAAAGGGAAGCCCAGGCTGTCACCTGGGAAATAAGAGGAAAATCAACAGAACAAGCACCTTGTGTGGCAGTTGGGGGCAACTTGGGAACATTGTCCAGTTTCTCCCAGAGGTATGTTGGCCGAGGAATGCCTTCTTCTGAGCTGCAGGTCAGTGTGATATCGCTGCCCACATCCAGGGACCCCTGGATTCTGCAAAGCGGGGCAGAAGGAGGAACTGCGAGAGAAGAGGGGAAAGTGACAGCAGATCAGGAATTACGACCAAACAGTGGAGTGCAGGCTCTTTCCGGACACGCACTGCTGGGAAAAGCAAGGACGCTGGCATAAGCTGACAAGGGGACAAGAGGGAGGCAGCAGACAACAACCCATTAAGGTTTGTGGGGTGACAATTCACAAAGATTCCTGACCCACTAGCCCATCAAGGTAACAGACTACTGCTGACTTTCATAGGACCCAATACTCTTGGATCCCTCCCTAGTGAAAAAGATGAACATTTATGTGTTTGAGACAGCAAGGGTAGTGAGAGCTAACAGAGCTGCAGACAGAATTTGTTGTGGTTGGGTTTTGTTTTCATATCCCTATAATGGCATACGCTCTGGAGTATTCAACATCCTAGGGAGCATCCAGTACTAAGTGCTTTTTATTAAAAGGAAGCAAAGATCTAAACTAATTCTCTTCTCCTGTTGCTATGCACAAAACTTTTATGGTCCCTTCAGCTCTCCAGGATGCCCTTGTACTTGACTCATGCTTCTTTTCAACTCCACATCACAATGCTGCCATAAGAGCTTTCTCTCCATCATATTTTAAAACTCCATTATTTGCTACCTGCATATGAAGACTATGTGCCCTACAAACTCCCCCAATACCCACAAGGCAGCCCATCCCTCACCACAGGATGTCCATGGACTATAATGCCTACACTAACATATTGCTCTGCTATGATGCACTGTTATGCTCAGGTGACCCCCTTATCCCTGTTCCTTCCCTCCTCCCCCATAATCCAAATAAACACACCCAAGACAGTAAGTCCAATGACTCCAATATTCCTGACGCCTCGGTCGGGAAGATTGTTGACCAAACACTGGTATGTGCCAGTATCTGATAGCTGAGTGTTGTTGATGAAGATGGAGGCACTGGTAGTTGGCATTGTCACAGCAAACCCCACTCGCCCGTAGAACTGGGGTGCACCACCAAAGATCTGACCCCCTTGGTAGAGAATAACCTGGAAAAGAAAGGAAGGCTCAAACAAAACTCTGCAGGAGCTGAGCAAGGAGGAAGAACAGCAAGCAAAACATGGGCTTCCGAAGACAAAAGCACCAGTCCCTAAAGCATCTCTAAATAACTGAACCTCAATATACAGTTGTCCCAGGTATACCCATCCTAGCAGAGGTGTTTTCCCTAAAGGTGGAACACACCCCGTCACCTGTTTTATGTCAACAAAAATGTTCACAGAGTTAACAAACCAGAAAGATACCGAAGGACACAATACACATCGGAGTAATCAGTTTCATGTAAGATCCAGCAGGCATGTTCAGCAATGAAGGGAATGTTCTAGGACAACCAGAGACTCAGCACTGTAAAGAGACCACAGCCAGACTGGGGTGAAAAGGGTGAGGAATAGGAAAGCCCCAAAGAAATGCATTTCTCCAGTGAGAAAGGACCTACCTGTTGAGGCTGGTTGGCGTTAGAAAGAGGAATGACCATCCAGATGACATTAAGGTTAGTGAGGGCAGCGTTAGTGGTGAAGGTGCAGGGCAATACTGCTGTCTGGCCTCGGGCGACCTGGATGCTCCCTGAACTGACTGACACCTCCAGAGGACACACCAGACCTGGAAAAAGAAGGACATCCAGTTCAAGCATTTCAGGTGGCCCCATACACATGAGAGTTATGACAGCAGCATCCTGTAGTTACACAACTGTCCCTTACCCGTTACTTCAGGCTAAAAAGAATTCTGTTCCTCCCTCAACAGATGAGGTTGCTCTCATACAAACCTTTTCACAGGCAAATGGGGATAGGCAGCCCTTTTAAGTGAGAGCACTCTAGTTTCAGAGCCTCTAAAAACAACAGGCTTTGTTTAGGCGATGGGGAAAGGGCAGTAAGAGCAGCCAAGCTCTGTCTAAGAGGTAGTGAAATACGTTTTCAAACCCATCAATCTTACTGATACCCTACAGCACTGAAACAGAAAAGGAAGCCGCATTCTGAAAGTTTTCACCAAGGGTTAAGAAGAGAGAATATGTATCATTAAAGAAGAACAGTTCTTTCCTGAATTCTGCCTCTCTGAAAGTCCAGCACAAGCAGAAACATTTTAGTACTATTTTTAATTTAAAGGGTCAAAAATCTAAAATTGTTCCAGTCTAGGTATTTCTATCTAGCTGCTGAAAAGTACTGCTGATAATGGAGGATCTCATAGAATGTCATTTATTTTTCAGCATTTACACCATTCACTTCTTTGCATTCCACACAGCCTAGACAGGGCTCAAAGTCTGATAAACCCCAGTTTCCCAGTGCAGCAGATCAAGGCTGCAATTTTTAGACCGCAAGTCACAAAGGGAAATACCTCCCTTCCTACTGCCAAAATCCTGTCAAATGAAACTATCCAAGGAGTCACCACCACCATTTTGAGTAGCACTAAAATTATTGGGGATTTTTTTCCCAAAAAATCAAAATACTGACTACAAAAAACACCTCTCTATATCACAGCTCACTACTTTCTTGTTCAAAATATGTGGGAGGCTGCTGGAGGCGAAGGCGAGGAGTTTTCAAGCTCCAAGGCAATACCAGACAAGCATCCAGGTGTAGTCTGTGGACAGCACTATTCTCTTGCTGACTTCAGGAAGGGCTGCCAGCAAAGTTTCTAATTTCTGCCAAGAGACACTGGTTTGCTGAAGGTGAAATGCTCCATGACAATAGGTTTCTATCAGAACTATAAAGAAATAAAAAATAATCATTTCTGAGAAAAAGCTGAGTGGTCTCCCACATGCTTGTCTCCTGGGATCCTTCCCAGCCTACCTAACTGAGTGCTCAGAGCCTGGAAGTGCTGAGTTTCTGATGCTACAGGCCCTCTAGCACCTGAACAGCCTATGGTGAGTTCCTGTGTTTGGACTGACTGCTCTGGAGCTGAAATACCCCAGCTTGCAAATCCTCAGCAACCTCCTCCAGACTTCCATTCCTTCCTCCGTATCTCCCATCTCTAAAGCCCCAAGTAGTTCAAGGAGGTTCAGAAGTGATTCAGAACACAGCCAGGTAAAATGCCATTTTAGTCTCTCCAAGTGAAATCTGTGAGTTTCTCACCTTGCAGAAAAAAACAAAACAACCCAAGTCTGACTTTCCTCACAGGCTTAGAACATATTTAAAAATATAGAACATTTTGGAAATTCCTAGGGAAATGTTTAATCTCTGGTGCTAACATCTCAGAGAATTAGGTGCTTGGATGAGGAACAGCTGGTGAAAGCTTAATCCATCAATCTCCTATGCAAGGCTGTCAGCAGCAAGCAGAAGTAAAATAATTTGAAGAGCCAGTAATAAGCACCACCTTTATTACAAGACATCTGCCTTCCAGTTGCATCTGTGGTCAGTCAACAGATTGGGAATGGTTTTGGAATCCTCATTTGCTTGTGGCTGGCCAGGCAGTGGCAGTAGCCCAAAACCCAGACCCGTATCAGCTTTGAAGATGTCTCATACTGAATATGACCCTGACAAGGTACCATCTTTCTGCTGGCCTAAATTTGGAGGCTACCTTGCCATGACTGCTAATCCAGTCTAGCATCATCCATGTGCTAAAGAGTGTGCAGGGAGTCACAACAATTTGGACATTTATTGGATTAACCTCTCCCTCCAAAATGGTGCAGAAAGCTCCTCTGCCACGTTCAGCATAGATTTAATGAGGTGCTCTCCACAAGAGGAAAACCAACTACTCAGTTGCTTTGGAATAGCAACAGGTTTTCTTCAGCCCCATCCCTTAGCCCCTCCAGTTTCCCCTCCAAGAAAATCCCACACATCCAAATTCTTGGCATTCAGGAGAAGTAATATGAAAGTGAGTATTCACTTACCAAATGTACTGCAAAACTTAGAGTTTAAATTTTTCATTACAGGATTAGTTACGTTAATCACTCAATCATCAAGATGATGTGATTTCCATACTTAACCACCCTCTTGTTACTCATAATATTTACTATTAGGTGATTGTAAACATTCTGCAGAATAATAAAACCACTAAAATAGAACATGTATAATTTCTTCCCTGTAAAATCATTTTCAATACATGTGAGAATTTCCCAATCTACTTACCAACAGTTTTTAAAAGGAAAGAAAACACGTAATATTCCCCTTCCTCTGCCAGTGCCCCACTCCTGCCCAGCCCCCATAATCTGCTCCTCCTTTTAAGGCACCACAGCATCCCTTTTAATTTGAATAGCATGGAGTGGTTTCTGTGAGGGGTGAGCACTAAGCAAGAGCTGAGATCCCTGTCCACTTCTCTTGCCAAGGGAAGCTACTTTAAACTGGGCAGCCAAGACCAGCACCCCCACCACACCATGCTGTCCTGTCTCTGTCTTGTTAAACCACCGGCCAAGCCAGCTCCTCAGACTTGCCTTTGCCTCATGCATCCCAGGCTTGTCAGCTGCTTTCTGGCCTGGGATGCATACAAGGCAGGCAACACTTAAGGACTCATATTCCTAAGTTAAGTGGCACCTGCAGGGCCAGATCTGGGGAAAACACACACAACCATTTCTGACAAGTAAGCTTAGACAAGGCAACAGGGGAGTCAGAAGACAAAATCTAGGAGGCAAAGTCCTCTTCCACCTGCATAAACAGGGAGGTAGGCTGGTGTGTTAACACAGCACCGGGGGACATTACTACAATGTGATTCCTTTCCCAGGGAAACAGCTGAAAGAGCAAAGATCAAATCCTCTTAAGAAGTTCTAGTGTCTTTCTTCATATCTTGGGCTACTAGCAAATGTAACACACTTACAGATGACCTTGTCCATCTACCCAAGGATCTATGTGACTGCATCCTTCCACGCCAATAGTTACAGCCCAAAATACAAGTGGATGCACACAAAGACATACACACTTATAAACCTGTATACCCAGGAAGACACCTAGGAGGAAAACTCAAGCAAATGTTACATGTTTAAACATTTCAAAATTAGGAGTTGCAAAAATGTAGATTTGCACTAATGCAAAAGGAGGGAGGCAGGGGAGAGAGGGAGGAAGATATTTCAAATTTAGCATATCTATTGGGATAAGGATTTTTCAATGCAGCCTAAGGAATGAGGACTCGAATTCCCTTGGGTAGATATAAATGCAAATATAGATATATGCACATGCATACAGCCTCATCTAGTTAGTCAAATTACACAGAAGAGGTCAGAAAAATCAAGTAAAGGGTGTTCTAAAGAGTTTCCTTTTGCAAAAGTACACAATCCTGATCTTTTCTGAGCATTCAGAGAAGTTTAATTACTTGTGAGAGGCAACAAGAAATCAATCACCACCAAATTGTCTCCTAGAACTGGATTACAGTGCCCATCACACCCTTTCTTGCATGTGCAGCCTCCTCCTTACTTAGTAATTAAGCATCCTGGTAAGCAGCATGCCTGGAGGAAGAGCAGGGCACACCACTGTCAGCAGAAAGAGGAAAAGGCCCTTACTGTACATAGAACACTTTGATCTTAGCTTGATTCTGCAAACGTCTTTCTCCTTTGATCGCAACACAGCAAGCTCCCATCACTAATTAAAAAGGATGCTCCCTTTTTTTGTCCCCTATTAGGGAACCAGCCAGCAGAATGATGTTCGTGCTACAGAGGCTCTTTTAGAGTTTCTTCCTATTTCCAGGACCAAGTAATCTGGCAACAGATCACTCTGATTTCACTTTTCATGGGCGACCACCACTTTTCCATGTAGCATACTCCATGTAGACAGTTCATACAGCATGACACAAGCGTGTAGAGCCCAGTCCTGCAACCAACATTAACATCCCTGCTGGGTATAATGAGGAGACAGTTGTTGCCACACGTTTGCTAGCTGCCCTACAAGGGCTGCAAGCCTGAGAGGTTGCAGAATATACCAGATGCAGTGAAGCTGAAAGACATGGGCACATCTTAGCATTTTGATTCATACTAAGTTGACTGAAAATGTTCCAAGCTCCTGCTCACTACCACACCTCTCTGCCAGAGATCACCAGCAAGACCACCAGATCACCTTCTGGAGGACAATCTCTACTTTGCAAGTACCCCCAATAAATATTGGCAAGTCAGCAGCATTTGGCACCTGCTAGTATTTGGCAACCTCCTGATACCTAACGACGTGGGAGGTTGGGCTAGCATGACTTTGCATTCGCAGAAGTGAGGGTACAGGTTCACTCTGCAGTGTTGGCAAGCCAGGGAAGCAAATGGCCAGGGGAGTAAGCAGGGAGGTGTGAAAGAGATTAAAAAGAAGTTAGCTTTATGCACTCTGCATCTCCAGACCTCCAGGGAGAACGTGCAGAAATGTGTGTGGCTGGGGGGAAATGAGAATAAAGCTTCAAGCTTTATCAGCTTGCATTTGAAACCCAGGCAATGGCTTCCCCCATCCCAGTGCAATTAGCAATCCCTTTGCCATGTGCTGGGCCTTTGGCAATATGACATTTTGAGTTCCCTCGTTAGAGAGGCAAAGATGAGGTCACTCCAAAGTTTCAAGAACAGGGTAGGAACACAACGTTTGATCAGGCAACAGGGAGAGAAACTGCAGAGCAGTCTTTTTCCTGAGATGAAAGGGAAACACAAGTCACTGTGCCTTTGGCCCACCTCATATCTCTGAGTCTGGGACCAAAGCTGCCTTCCATGCTGAAGAAATGTCTCTTACCTCAAATTATCTGAGTCACATTGCCGACTCAACACACTGAGCAGCTGCAAAACCCACAGCCTGGGACAGAGTGACTCACAGCTGGAGGGTACAGTAACAGATGCAGGGAGTACTTCTGGCACAGGACCTGCTCGTGCAGCAACCATTCAGAAGCCCCTGGAGGAGCCTGACTTGCAGTTGTAAGCCCTGATAACATTGAAGTTATCCAGTATGATATGACAGCACCCAAACACACTGCTCAACAAGCTGTCTGGTCTTCCCCATTCTCACCAGGGGCTGTGTCCCCTCCTGTTATTCTAGATTCACTACACTTGCTAGTTCAGGATCTATCTTACCAAAAGCAGTATTTACCCAGCCTAGTGTCTGGAGGCAGCTTGCAAAAGTCTCCATCTTGCTTAAGGACCCAGCATCACCAAGCATTCCAAGTCTGAGTTAATGCTTGTGATCTTGGTAGAGACCTCCTTGGAACAATTATACTGGGAGGTGGGAGCAATGGTGAGAAGAACAGAGGGCTCCACCACACTATAGCCCAAATGGAAGGCAAATTTTCATCCAAAACCGAAGTGATTGCTTCCTTGCCCCAGTTTGTGGGTACACGTTATACAGGTGCTGCAGGGAGCCTTTCCAGAGAGCCTGCAGGGCACAGTGAGGACAGCCAAGAAAATATCATTCTGCTGTCAGAAAAGAGGGACAGAGACTTTCTAGCATAGCTCCCCCTCAAGATACAATCAACACTGCCTAACATTTCTTTTACTTAGATAAGGCTCAATATCCCACCGCAAGGCTCATGCAGATTCTTTCTGTCTCACAATGTGATAGTAAGGCAAAGTAATTTCCAACTCTTCCTTTCCTATCTTTGCTGGCTCTGCAGAACAAACTGGAACAAACAGCAGGAAAACTGTCACATCTAGCATGGTTTTAGAGCAGTATCTCTGTAACACAGGTGTTAAACCTACACTGACACTAACTTTTCCTCTGAGGTCTATACAGTATTACTTACTCTGTTAAACACAGGTCAAAGGCCAGGTCAAAACTTAGCCTCTAAGCACCTTTATCCCTGGAGAAATCATCAGACACAACTGATGGTATCTAGTCATTGTCCAGCACTGAGTCTCCCAAGTAAATAGATACATTTTACCACAGTAAGAGCAATCTCAGAATTGCTGCCCACCCTGTAGGATACACAGGCTAGCAGACACTACTCCAGGGAGAAAAACACAATGTCAGGGTCTTGAAAGCAAACCCTGCGATGTCAATAACTCCACCAGCTGATCAGGGACATTGGATACCTGTAAATCTGTGCTGATCACACTGACCCTTCTCCTTTATCATTTATAACTTCATCTGAACTAGACAGAAACAAAACAGTGGAATTCCCTGCTGACCCACTCTGCTCTGGCCTCAGCAGTTGGCCTGGTGAATAATGGTCACTACCACCCCTGCCATTCTCCCTTTTAGAAGTCAGTCTTTCTCTGCAGGCCAGCTGGAAGAAGGATTTCTAACTGTCTGACTGAGATGACATGGAGCACATCTCCCTGCTCCTGACCTCCCCAACCTGCACCTGTAGAGGGGATGAAAACTGGATTTCAAGACAAAAAAAAAAAAAACACACAAAAAAAAAACGCAGGAAAGCTTTCAGCTATGCATACTTCAAGAATGGTGTCAGTTCCCTTCCATGTCCCTGTCAGAGGAGCTGAACTGGCACCTGCAGGGGTAGAAAAGGGGCTCTCATAACACACTGAGGAATTTGATTCCTTCCCCATTTCTGCCACAGACTCCCTCAGTCACGCTGAGCAAGTCAGTCAGCTTCAGGTATCCTCAGAGTTTAGACCTCAAGGGTTTGGTTTGATGAACTGCTGAGCATTCAGACCTGCTAGGCAAATCAAGAGAAGCTGTGCTTTCCACGTAGCAGGGATCACATTATGCTAAGCTCTTCGTGTAACCTGAACAGTGCTCTTCCAAAAGATCTTAATGGATGTGTGTAAGTAGTCACAGTCCTGAAATGCAAAAGAGGTTTTTGAACTTTGAGACGAGCATAAAGCTAGAGCAGCTTCCTAATACGTAAAAATTTGAAACAAAAACCCAAATCTGGTTTACAGGTGCCCTGGTGATAGCAGGGTCAGGGGCCCAATAACTCAGGAGGTCCCTTCCAATTCCAGACTCCTGCTGTAGTCCCAGTACTGACTTCTCTTCTGTGTCTCTATCCAGCCTGGCTAGAGATGCCAGGAGAGCTATATTCTTCACAGCTTCTGCTAGCTGGGATCATTACCTTGCATCTCTGCTGCCCGGGATGCAGTACACATGCAAGTTAGCCATAAAACCCACAACTACATTGTATTATAGCAAGACTATAAAAATAGGAAGGGACATTGATAGGAACAAAAATAGTATCTACAATGACATTAGCTAGGATAAAGCTAATCAATCGCTGTGCTCTGGGGCATGTGATAATCCCCTCTCCATGGTATAGTGTTGCACAATTAGGTACATTATGAAAGGTTTAACACTTCCCTCCGATGCATGCGGCATTGGCTGGAAACAGAGGCTGCTGTGATCTGAGCTGGCAGTCCTTGAAGTCACAGCATTTCCAGAGGACTCAAGGAGCAGCTGCGCTACTGAGGTTGGGGATTTTTTTTTCTTTAGCAGAGGAGCAAGACCAGAAGGGATGCAGAGAGGATCAGGAACTCACTCAAATGCTTACTTATTGCTCCCCTGAACTGAAAGAGGGGAAGGATGGGTAAGCCTAATTCAGCCCACGCTGTGGGACCATTTGGTGACAACTTTGCCCATTCCTGGCTCTGTCCAGCATCAGAGTCATCAATGACTCATCCCCTCTGAACTCAGGTGGGCAAATCAGGAGCATGTAATCTGTCTACAGAAGATGGCTGAAGGCCACAATGAGGCAGCATGCCCAAGGTACAAACAGGGTGGTGTGTCTTTGCAATAGGGTGCTAGTAACTTCTTTCCCTCCTAAAGTTCCCCAGAAATGCTTGGAGCACCATTTTCCAAATCACAGGCACAGACAAAGGGGACAGTGAAAGTCTAGCTGGGCACAGAAAAGTTTCTCCTTATTCTTCGTCTTCTACAAAGTTGAGACTGGCAAACAGTCCTTCCTCCTTCACCCCTAGTCCTGTGATAGATCAGTTCTGGAGAATCCTGCAGCAGTACCTTAGGATGCTGTCATCCTCTGCTGTTTGCCTTGTTACTGCCCTAAAACCAGCAAAGGCAGAAAGAAAGCTGTGCCTCCATCTCATAGCCAGGCATTCATTAGCATAATCCACTGAGGAAGGAGTAAGAAGAGGCTAACTTGCTTTGCTGAGAAAGGGAAAAGCTGCATTGCAGACACGCTCTCCTGCTCTGCTCACTGCTACAGTGGAGGCATCATCCAACAGCAATGAATGCCTGGTGCTGGGAACATTTTAAATAACCATGGCCAGTTACTTTTGCTGAAGTCACTTCGGAATGAAAGCTTATCAAATGTTCATGCAAGCACATTTAAGATGGGAAGCTCAGCTTGAGTTTGCAAACAGCCTACAACAACAGCTCAGAGCTGCAGACTTTCCCATTCATCTAGCTCAGATGCCAACATAAACCTCCCACATCCGTCCTCTTAATTATCTCACTGTTTGTCACAGCACATTGGAAAGGAAAATGCACCTTTTAAAGCAAAAGTTTGTATCCATGTTTCCTAAAAGAGGGAAAAGGCACAAAGTTGACTGAGAGCAATGAAGGCATATGTTGGTTTAATTTTCCTGAAGCAGGTTGCAAAACCTCACAGGACCCAGCTCTTAACATTTGGAAAGCACCACCATAGCCAGTCACTGTCTCTGAAAGCATCCCCCTGGGTATCTGTAACCACACCTGAGGCCAGCTGAGCCCACAACATGCGAAGTACAGGATGAGGCTGCATGGGATGAGCAGAGAGCTGTATGTAACTTGCTTACCCCAGAGCAGGAGTCTAATTAGAGCTCTTCCCGGGATCTAAAAGCAAAAATAGCCTCGAGTTCCTCCCTGCCCATCCCATTTCTTTGCTAGTTATTCTCCCAGCACAGCCCAGTCAGCAAAGATGTGTCGCGCTGAGGAGCGGTGCCAAGTGCTGGCAACAGCACGTGACATTGCTGACACAGCAAAGTGGCCTCCTTCGGGAGAAGGTATCCACTGGTGCCTCTGCAAGAGAAATGTATCTGCTCCCAAGACTGGGGGACAGAGAGTCAGGGTTAGGAAGCTGAAATTAAAACAGGTCAGTGAAGCTCTAAGACGCTCACTCCTGTTTTCTGTTTGCCGAGCCATAAAAAATACATTAACAGCCCGGGAGCTTTGTAAATGATTTATGGTCAAAAGAATAAATTTCTTCCTTTTCTCCTGGTTTAAAAAAAAAAAAAAAAAAAAGTGCAACATAGTGATAAGTTGCTTAATAAGGAAAAATAGCTCGAGGTTTAAATATGTTGAATGGTATATTGAGTGGGAAGGACAGAGCCCATAAGGAGTAAGATTAAAGCCCCATAAGGGGAACTGGCACAGGGAAGGCAGGATGAATGGGTGGACAGGCTGAAATATACAAATTGTGCACAGTGAGGAGAGGCAGGAGGGTGGGGTGCAGCTCCATGGAAAAAGAGGTGGGAATGGGGGAAGGACAACTGGCTCCTCAGTGATTTTTAACACTTCAACACAGAATGCATCAAGAGATATGGGTTCTGCACATCCCTCCACCTCCTGCCCCCATTAAAGGAAAAATATCATTAAACACAGATGGCAAACTCACACTTGAGTGTCTTTTTACCTACCCTGACAAAAGCATCATTAGGTCTAACTCCAGTGGAAATAGTCCCAACCTATGGTCTGACTACTTTTACCCAAAACACCAAGACCTATGTCCATCCTCCCCCAAAAGAAGGAAGAACAGAGAGTGATGGACAGAAAAAGGACAGTGCTTGGCCTATTAGGAACAGGCTGGGTGAAGATGCAGGGACAAGCTGCTGCATGGCTCCCTCCCTGCAAACACCAATAATATCCTCCAGGAGTCCTCTGGGAACCTCAGGTGGCCATATGAAACCCAGGCCTTGTTGGTGCTGCTGCATCTTCCAGAAATGCTGAGGCAGCAAAATAACAGGAACACAATGCACCCATGTGTGGGGAACACGCTCACCCAAGTGCTGATGGGCTTCACAATAAACAGGAGTGCACCCATACACTCAGGGGTGCATGTATGAAACAAAGCCACTAAGGCCACGGCAGGGCTGGGGTCAGTAATGAGCGCTTCAAGGAGCGGGGACTTCCTATGTGAGACAGCTTCCCTGGAAGGGGGAGAGAAAAGGTTGGGCCAGACCTGGATGGGGCTGGAGATGGGCTAAGGGCAGCCCCAGTAGGGAAAAGTTGGGAGAGAGGAATCAGGGGCCGCAGTAGCCCTGTGGGAGCTGTGATTGGGGTTAAGGAAGTACAGGGGAGCATGAACAGTGGGGCCTGGGGGTAGGAAATAATTTTCCAATAAACGGTCCCACATCTCCAAGCCAAATGTCAGGGAGCCCCCCAGTGCTTCCTTCCTTCCTCCATTACCAGGATATTCCTGTACCATCATCACCCCATGGTTGGTTATGATGGCCCGTGGGGAGTTATGAAGGGTTGGTCCCTCAACAAAGAGGTGACTAAGACAAAACAAAATAAAATAAAATAATTTAAAATAGAAGCAAGCCTTGAGGAGACATAAACCAGCTATTTCTGAGAAAAAAAATAATAATAAAAAAAACCTTTAAATTTATAGACTAATCCCATTGTTCTTGAAGTCAGGAAGGACTGTCACCAGGATGAGTGTCAGATTCTTAAAGCATTTGCTCCAGCAACCCACAAGTTTCAGCTGAGGCAATGGCAACAAGTAAGCTATGTGCTTTCCACTCCAGTTTTGTGTCTCATGTATGAAATGCTCTCATCCTATGGAGTATACAAGCTTTGCAAGTGAAAGGACATTTGGCAGATGTTCTTTGGTGTTCATCGTGCCTTTGAGCTCCCTACAAAATTTTCCTGCTCTGTGACTCGGCTGTGAGGCCTCCTTCACCTACACTGCCGCCAGCAGAGTGCCCACACAGCCAGACACACTAATGCCCAGCCTGATTTGATACGTCCTAGCAATTCCACTAAAGGGAGTTAAATCACTGGAAATACACTTGATGTTTTAAAATTAAGCACATGTTTAAGTGCCTTGCCAAATCGAGGCTTAAAGGTCTAATCATATTTGCATCCATTTTTATAACAAAACTCCTGTGGCCCACTGGTATGAGAGAGAGCCTTTAAGTAAGAACATGCATAATCACTGTGAAACTCCCCTGTCTCATACATGATGCTCAAAACAAGCCTGATAAAAGCATAAAAGCATATTTTTCAGTCTCCAAAAGCAGTCATATTGAAACTAGCTTTCATGGGGATGTTCAAAGACATTAAATTCCATACCTTAAACTTCGTTAATCCCAAACTACTTTGAATGCAAAATTATTAAAATTATTAAAAACAAACAAACAGAAAAGAAACAAAAAAGACAGGCTCTTTTTCATTTAAATTGAAGAGAAAGGAAAACCCAAATTTGTCTTCTGATCTGGCAAATGTCAGGTCAGTAATTGAATGTTTCAGATTATGAGCTGAGCTATCTGCAAGAGGTTGTAAAAGGATAATTTTCCACTGGGAAAAAAAAGAGTTTTCAATAAAATCAAAATAGGTTGTAAGAATATCAAATTTGATGACATTTTCAGTGACTGAAGTAAAAATGAATTGCTTCAACTTTCCCATTTAATTATGGCAATATTGGCACACTTCAGTTCAATAAGGTAAAAACACTTCATATCAATCCATTTACCCTTTTGCCATATATTGAGATATTACATAAATTCTGCCTTTGTATAATTTTATTCAGTAACTGTACAGTGTTATACACACATACCTATATTTAATAGGCTATGGCCTTTCAATGTCGTGTGAACAGTATTTTTTCCTAATGGAAGTTTCCCTGATTTCCACTAAAAAATCTGGACTCTCACTGTGATGTGAAATAAAACAGAGGAGACACTAGGACTTTCCTGGAATAGGTGACCAGTTCATTACCAGATTTAGCAACAAACAACTCCAGCCCAACCTTCACATGGAAACACGTAGAGTTCAGGAGCTGTAGGTGTTTCTGTGTGAAGTTTAGGCCTAATGTTGTTCAAGTAGCCAGTGGCTGGCACAGACATTTCCACGTGTGAGCCACAGGAACACATCTTTTTGAGCACTTTGCTGCCCTTTCCCTGAACGAGACTCACTCCCTGCTCCCTGTCTTCAGAAAGCTCTGTCTCCCCCACCTCCCTGCCCCAAAACCCAAAGCTCTGCTGAGCATGTTGCTGACTATAAATCAGTCTCTCACTCTCCAGCCATTTGAACTAATCATTCCCACGTTGCAGGACGGAAGCAGGACCAATATATAAAATGTGTGCAGCCAGATTACTGCAGATCTGCTGTCCATCTGCTCCATGACCTTTTGCCATGCAGATATGTGCCAGCACAGGGTGCAAGGGAAAACAAGCCCTAATGCTGGGAGGTTCTCCCTGCTCACAGTGTACCCAGAGTTGAGGCATCTGCAGCTCTAAGCATCCAAGCTGAGAGCACTGGGCCTGACTTGTCACAATTACTGAAAATCCTCATCACCAGCTGGTCCCAACCCTCCTGCCCTCTAGTAGAGTACTCAGAATCATGCTGGAAAAGCTCAAGTGCAGAAAATTGCACCAGTAGCTCTAAAATATGCTAGCAGGTAAAGGACTTGGGGCAATGCAGAGAGTCTCCATTTTGCAGTGAGGAAAACCAAGATGGAGAGAGGACATAACTCACCTAAACACCATGCAGCAGGTCAATGGCAAGACAAGAATAGGATTTCAGCACCTGATTCATGGGCCTTGCTCTGCCTATTAATCTTGCTCTCCACCACTGTGCCAAGTATTAGTATTGATTTCAAATTAACACACACATACTTCATCAAGGAGAAAAAAAATAACCAAGAAGGCTCACTACGTTCAGCTCTGTTGGAGGCCAACGTGATTGTAAGAGCAAATGCTTTCTGCAAGAGGTCTTGCCCCAAAGTGCTCCAGGCTAGGGGGCATGCAGCACCACTGTCAAGGAAGTGTCAGATGCTCACAAAACTCCAAACTTCTTAAAAGGTTTTCCAAAAAGGTAGAGTATCATCATAACATGTTTGAAATGCAAGAAGGAGGCTTTGTGAATGCTGCTGTTATTGTACATAACAGTGTGCCTCCCTCCATATCACCTTCCTTTCTTATGCCAAGTCCTGAGAGTTAACTCTGGGCGACCAAGCCTCACAGTTCTGTCTGATTTTATGCTTGCCCTCTCTCCTTCCCTTCCCCGATGTCCTAAATTCCCTTTTACAAAAGCTGCTAACTTTTGCAAACATAAAGATGCTACAGGCTTCTCTTGTCTTTTAGAGTTGCAGTCTCAGGAAAACACTTAGCGAATTTTTTGTCCATAACAGGTACAAGAAGCTGCCTATACCCAAGCAGCAAAGTCCACAACTGCTCTGAACTAAGAAAGATTTTTTCTGCACAGCTGGCTCAGCTTTTCACACAGATGTTGTCACTCCTGCCAAGTCTAAGAGCACACAGATCAGCATTAATATGCAAGAGCCCGATTGGACACTGGTTTAACAACAAGTTGAAAATTCCCCAAACACGGCCTGGATGCTGGTTTTTCCTTTTCCTTTGTTTTTGTTTTGGTTTGGTTTTTTGCTTTAATGCACCCAGCGGGAAAAAAAATAACAAAACCGTAAGAAGCCACTGAGGGAAGTTTTAGCCATTCGGGGGTAATTTTCCTTTTTGAAATTCAAAACACACATGTTAATCTTTAATGTTAAACTCTGGATTAAAAATTTATTCCAAAATCTCACAGTTTGGAACACTTACAAGTCCATTGCATTATTAAAAGCACAGATCAGTGCTACTCTGCATAAAGAAGTCTCTCCAAACTCTTTCCTTTCTCTTGCAGCCAAGATCAGGTACTCACTGCTCCCTCAAATTATCCTGTAAACTCAGAGAAACCTTGTTGTGATTCCCAAGAATTGGGAAAGGCTCACTCTGAGGCACTCTGAGCCCCATTTCAGAGTACTGCCACTCACTCTGGTCCTGGGGAGCAAACCTAGAACCAACAGGAACAAGCAGCACACTTTCAAACAACACTGTTTAGAAGGGGTTAACAGTGGTGCAGGGTCATGGATTGACTCAGCCTGACCAGTTGTGTCTTTTTGAAACGAGATCCTATCCACAAGCATCAAAATCATTGGCCTCAACCTTCGTACGAGTGCCTTGGCAATGCTGGGGGGGACTGACAGCAAATTCTGCAGGTCAGTTCCAGTGTTGAGCTTTCTGGTGCCTGCAAACACCCCTAGTTTTAACAAAGTGATGTGGGATGCGCAGCCCCAAGGAAAGAACCATCTTTGCTTGATACGGTCTGGGCTGCCACAACTCCCTGTGGCAGAGGACCTTTTTCAGACCACTCACTAAAAATCCAAAACTGGCCTATACCACCCTCCTACAAAAGCTCTCATTTAGGAACATGGAGCACAAGGCTGAGGTCTCAATTTTACTTACTTTTTTTTGTACCCTTTTAGTCTGGGGAGGGGAGACCAAGAGACTGGGCAGCATGTGCAGGTGTTGCGGTTTTTAAAATAAAGTATTTTTGGAGCCATTTGCTCTCTTACCAGCTGCAGTCTTGCAATGCTGCAGTAGGCTGAGCAGGAGGTTTCCATCTCCAGAGTCTGTGGAACCACGTCATCTGCCAGAAGGGGTAAAACTGCATTTTTAAGCACCAATGTTTTTAACAGCCACCTCAGCACAGTTGTGCTGGCTGTTACCATCAGGAAGCAATCTCTCTCCTACCCCTTATCCTGCACTTGCAGGCTCATTTCCTTCCAAATCCTTCACCTGAGACCATCCCCAGGAGGCTGCGCTCACCTGCAGCCGGCTGGGTCCACGCCAGATGAACCCCAGCGCCAGCCAAGGTGAGCCCTGCCCACGCACCTCCTGGTCAAGGAAGGTACACGAGCAGCAAGCAAAACTCTTGGAGGGGGTGTCCCCCTTGGGGATGTGGTGATGCCTCTCTAGCCCTCCAGATGCCATCAGAGTAGAGGACTTCTCATCTGCAGTCGAGACTGCTGCCTGCTGCACGAAAGCTACTGTGTGAGGTGGAACATGCTGCGCTGCACCACACAGTGGGCAACCCCAATGTCATCAAACTCCAGGCAAAAATGATGCAATCTGCCCCTGGCTTTAAAGCAGTACTTGTCAGCAGGGAGAAAAAGAAAGAAAAACAAAAAACACACAGAGAAGATTAAACGTGTACAAAATGCACTTATGTCTCCCTTGTTTATCATAACTTTTCCTGCCATATTTGCTAATGGCAATAATAATAATCACTGTAGTAGAATCACGCTTTGGCATCTTTCCCAGATTCTCTCCTTGCTCACCAGTCAGTGCAGTCATTGTATCACCAAAACTACACAGAGACTCAGCTTTGCATGAGGGGCCACACCAAGAAAGGTTTTGACAGCTTCCAATGGAAGCTGAGAATATGGAAGACGGGTGGAGGAGAGCCTTCCTCGGGGGCAAGGAAGTGCTAAGCAGGAGGGGAAAAAGGTGGCCAATCTCCAAAATATTTTCGAAGAGTGGAAAGTAAGGAAAGCAACAATTATGAATGAACAGACAATCAAACACAGTCCTGCTCAGGATGCAGATGTATTCCTGCAGCAGGATTTGAGCACACCTGGGATCCAGGGGAGGCAAGGAGCAATAAGCCCTGGTGACTTGCCCATGCTTGTGCAGAGGTAGACGTGAACCCTCATTCTCCAGAGCCCAGCTTCATGGTTCATCTCCCAGATGATCTCTCCTCCCATAAACTCAGTCTTCTACATTTAAACTCATGTGCCCATGAAGCCAGATTACAATTAAGACTCTGCAAATATGGCAAAATATATTCATGAACATCTGTTTGAATAATAAGCCTGAATTTGCTTTGACAGTATTCACCTGACCTGGTTTCCTTGCCTTCTGTGAGTGCTCATACCAGCTCTCCCCTGTTGAAAGACAATGACACGAGGGAGAGTCTGCTGCAGACACTCACATAAACATGAAGATGGTTTTGGTTGGTGGAGGAGAGGTTTCCAGCCTCTGGCACACAGACCTCCCAGAGGTTGCAGACTACTTCTTGGACATTGTAAAAGTCAGCTAACATAAACAAGCCTAAAGTCAGAAGGCTAAAATTTACTGCACCAAGGCCTGGCGTACCACTCAGAAATCTGTATGTGGGTTTGAATCCTCTGTAGCTTGGACTTGCTGGGAGAAGAGAGGTAGTTGCTTATGCTGAGGCCATACTTGCTCCTCTGGCTAGATGCCCCCAAGGGTGCACGTACGCATCCTTCCCGCCTCTCATCCCATCCTCTCCCCCTCAGATTTGCCAGCATAAATGCTGGTGTAATAGCTCTCCCACACAGCTCTGGCAAAAAAGATCCTCATTAGTGAGTAAGAACAAATTATTTTCTACTGTAGGTCATGCTGAGAGGGTCAGATTAAAAAGCAAGAATACAGGCAGTCATGCTGGCAACCTGAACTGATGGCAACCTCTGGTAGGGGAAGGGGAGCAGGGATGGCCTCTAACCTCTCCATCCACCTCTGTGGCAGTTAGGGCAGTGTATCTGACTGCAGCCTTGCTCCCTGCCTCCATTTGCCTGGCTGTTTGCTGGGGCACTGTCCCCTCACCGTGCCACCGCTCTGTGCTGCTTGGGCATGCGTTATTGCAGAAAGACAGGTAAATAAGCAGAGAGACTGATAGAAGGAGCAGAAACCGTATCCCAAGGTCTACATGCAAGTTGAAAGTAATAAATACTCACAGCAATAGACTGCAAGTTAGAATATGACCCTAAGAAAAACATTTTTTGTAAAGCAGTAAGGAATAAACTCAACTGTATATGCTTGACAGCTGGCCAGAGAGACATCATGGAGTTAAATCCGCATTGGTTAAAACACACACCCCACAGAGACAGATGGAAAGGCTGCCCACTGAATGCCTCTGCAGAAGCCCCATATCTTCACAGGTATTTTGGCTATCTCTAAGCAGGGTGTGGAAAGGCTAAAGAAAAATAAAGCAAAACAAGAGGGGTCTCCAAGCAGGAGGAACCGGAAGGCTGGTTCCAAGGAACCAGCACTACACTGGCTAAATCCTAGAACAAAAGAAGCTCAGAAGGAATTGTCTTTTGAAGCTTCCACAGGGATGCAATTTATGTTTACAGTAAACACAGGCCATAGGGAAGGAATTCAGCTCTGCTGAGAAGGTGTTGTGGGAGGCTGTGCTGTACACAGCAGCACACAGTAGTACAAGGGTGCTGCCCATCCAGGGACAACTTTCATGAAATGAACAGCTTTTTACGATTACTTGCCCAGCTCTCATTATCATAGGACCTACTGATATGGATTTTTACATTCATGTCACAAAATGCTGAAGTCTTTTCCAAGCTCTAGGAAACAGGAAAATACAGCAGTGAAGGAAAGCACTCCTGCTAGGCTGGAAGACAGCATTGGTTCAGATACCACATGCAGCAACAATCCATAACAGCAGAGGACAGATGAAGCTACCTTTGGAGAGTGGAAGTCTAACAAATGAAAACAAGCTTCCATTAGTCTTTTGGCATGAACATCACTGGCTCAAAGTAATTAAATGGATATGGTTCATGCTTTTTCTTTAACTGATCACGAAGAATTGTCCTGCTGCCTCCACATCCACATTGCATGTAAAATGATGACTTGCAGCTCAGCACTTCCCTGGCAGAGGGAGAAGGGCCTTAGGCATCTGCTTACCTACCCCCTTTCCTGCAGCGCTGTCAGTGACCCTCACAAATCTCCTCTCCAAGGCCATATTGCCCCGAACCAATGAGACCCAAGGGGACACGGTTCAAAGCAGTGTGGTTATGCCTACCACCACAACGGCGCAGCTGGCCATGGCTGTGAGAACCACAAGAAGGGGCTGAGGGAAGAAATAATGCCCCCAAGTTGAGGGGCTTCATATGGATGCTCAGTGCCCGGGACCTACGGTCACTTTGCAGGCCATACTTTCAGCCCTGTGCTGGTGAGATGCCAAACATGGGGGTGTGGGACAGAGGGTGGCAGGGCGCAAGCTCCCTGCCATGACAGCACCTTCCTCCCCAGGGCAACGGAGGCGGGGTGCTCACTGGAGCTGACAAGGCCATGCAGCACCGATTCAGAGTTTTGCGTCCTCCAAGAAGTGAAAAACAGGAGGTGGCAGGCTGGTTTACCCCCTGCTTTCTGAATGCTTGGGTTTCTGACAGATTTCTCTGTGAGGGGCTACCCAAAAGCTCCACGGAGCTGGAGTGTCAAACGTTAACACTCAGCACTTAATTTGTGGTGCAAATCCTGTCAAACTCAATCACATCTCTTTGCCCCTCCGAGGCATCCCAGGCCCTCTGTACTTCTGTGGGGGGCTGAGGCTTTAAGGAATGACCAACTGTTAAAGCAAGTCTGAGAAGCGGCAGGATGCAGAGCGTATGCTCCAGTGTCAGGCATGCCCTCGCCCCTCTCCTCCCCTCTGCCAGCTCCATATCCATACACAGAGTGGTCAGCAGGGAATACATCCCAGAAGGCTTAGTTAATGAACATATTTAGAAGCTGTAGGCACCATCACACTAGAAGAAAAGAGTTATAACATTAGCATTTGAGCTCGAGCTAAGAGAGGAGAGAGATTGGGCCTGAGGTGCTGGCTGGCTGAGAAGCATCCCAAAAGCACAGGACCCTCTAAAGGGATCTGCCATACTCATCTGTACCAGACACAAAGGTACCTGAGTGGAAGGAGCCTTCTAACAATGGGGGATGAGGCAGGATTAAGTGGTAACCCAGAAAACACATCAGATGCTTCTTTCTGCCCCCAGCGAAAGGAGAAAGTGATCACTGTGAAAAAAGGAAGGTAGGAAATGACATAGAGATAGGGATATATATCAAAGTGACAGGAAAGAAACAGAAGAAAAATAGATAGAAAAATGCTAAAAGATAAATGTAGTATGTTTTTAATTTGCATGCAAAAAAATAGTTCTCTTTTCCCCACCGATCATCTTTATTAGCAACAAAAATTGCAGTGAAATCTCAGACGAGCTGTCTAGCTATGACAACAGCAAAGCTCTGAAACAAACTGCTTTGGGGAGGCTCTGAAAACTCCAGCTCAAGCAGGTTTTAACGGCAGGGTGTAGGGCTGATGGAGCCCTAACCAAGTACTTTGCCTGAGCAGCACACAAAGATCAGTGGTGCCTGAACATACAGCCCAGTATCTACTATCTGATTTTTGGAGAGCAGCTGCATGAAACTGTTGAGTTTGTAAAAGCTACTGTTTAATACCTTGTGTTCACCTCAGTTTCGCAGGCCACAGTCCACATATCAATGGCCTAAAAAGATGCCCCAAGATCTTCTCAAGCTTCTGTGGCTCTGCCTCAAGCTACTTATCTCTACCAGTGTTTTCCTGCAAGTTTCCTTTCCAAATTTCCATGCAAACACCAGCACTGGTGGCTACTGATGTTCTTGGGAAAGTGACTGCCTGAGACAAAGAAAACTATGAGAAAGGAACACAAGAAATAAAGGGATGAAGAGGAAAACAAGGAGAACAGTAGATAAGAGTTTTCTATCACCAAACTTAGATGAAAAAAGCAACCAAAAAAAAGTTTTCCTTTCCTTCCTTGACCTCTTGGTGAAAGCTGTGTTAGAAAAAAATAAAAACCACCTGTCCCACTTCTTCCTCCTACCCTGACCATTTTCCATAGAAAAAAAACCCCACCACCACCAACAAAAAAAAACCAAAACAACAAACAAAAAAAACCCAAAACCACCAAAAAAAGAGAAACAGAAGACAAGAATGTAATGGAAGCTTCTGTGAAAAACAATCTTTGATTTTAAAAGCCGCTTTTCATCAACACATACAGCTGTAGTAAAAACCTGAACCAGCTCCACACAACATTTTGGAGATACAGGCTGGCCCCAAAGCCAGCAAGAGGTATTTGTCCACAGCAAAAGGAAAACTCAGACACAGAATAAGTACATGTGTCTATACTAGGCTTAATCCAGCTAGCATGCTAAAATCATCAAGGATGCCATGCTGGAAAGGACATTGCATACTTTCCTGATAGTAGCTCACAGTGAGATACGCCCTCTGACTCTTAACTCATGCTGAACAGAATGGATGCAGCAATGCCATCACACCTTCCTCTGGCCAGGCAAACAAAATCCCTGCGTGCACTGATTTGGTGCTATAACCTCATCCAGCAGGTACCAGAGCCCCAGCTCCTGGCCAGAAGCAACAGAATTCATGTACATGGGGCTATTGTCAAAGGCACACCTCTCTGTGAGGGTTATTTGCTCTCTACCTACCACTTGCTGGGAGGAAGCCAAGATACAGGAATTTGTGAACTTGCTAACTCTGCCTTGCTAGCACAACATCTGAACACAGCCTTCTGGAAAGTCTTATGTCCACTCGTTGGGTGTAGGGCCAACGCTCAAGCAGAGGTCTTTTGCAGCTGTTGCCCCACAGCACCAAGGTTTTATGCTATAGTATACGTCATGAGATCAGCACTACAAATTCAGTAGGGAAAGGAGGCCTGCAAGAGACCTGCAGGGCACAGGCACTGCTGCCCACCTGGCAGCCACACTTAGGCAGCAGGCAGCTGTGTCACAGTGCACCACAGTGGCTGGGGGAATACAGGAGGCAGGCCAAGCAGAGCTGGTGTGCACCAACATTAAAGGTATCCACACGTTCCTCAAACAGCTGAGTGCATCTGCTCATGTATATGCACAAGTAGGGGATCAGCACTACTCTTTCTCTAGATTTTCCTCTAAAGCACACTGAAGAGAACCAGAGGTGGGTTCTTTCTTTTTCTTCAGTGCAGTGGTCCAGCTGGAGGGAGCAGAGAGAAGAATGTCTCTCTGTGGAAGGGATGATGCACTGAGAATTCTCTGGCCAAAGCACTTGGTTGTTCACATTTGGGGCAAGTACTTCTGCACACTTAGGCAGCAGCCTTGTATCCTCCTCATGCCTCCTGCCCCCTCACCAAAAAAAAAAAAAAAAAAAAAAAAAAAAAAAAGTCCTCCTGTAAAAAACACTCACCCACCTCAATTTCTTTCTTAGCCAGCCTTTACTTCACCCATGAAAGCACAAAAAGAAGCTGAGCTCTGATATTCCACTGCATCCTCCCCCTTAATCCCCATCCTTTCCTCAGCACAATTTGAAGGGTAATGACCTGAACCAACCCCGGCTTAAGACAATGGGTGTCTGTTTACTGAATTCAATGGAATTTGGATTAACATAGGATTGCAAAATCTCAAAAATTAATGCAACTGTAATGCTGTTAAAACAATGGCTCAAAGGTCAGGCGATCCCTGAAGTTAAAGGTTTCCCTTGAAATTAAGTAAGCCACACTGCACATCCTGCATTGCCTATGATTATACCTTCGTACAGAGGAAGCAAGTGCTGTACATCTGAGAACAAAACCCAGGAATATGGAACACCATGCATTCAAAACAAACATTAAGAGTCGATAGCAGTAGCTATCTACCTCTTTCTTTATCTCCCAGTTGGTCCTGATATCTTGTTCACTGCAATGCTTTCCGTTCTTGTGCTTTTCTTGAAAAATTAATAAAACAAAAATGTTAGAAGACGACAGTGCATGTAGAACAAATACTCCTCTGACAACAGTTATGCTATGACAACAGAGCTCAAAGTGCAGCAAACTCTGCCTCAACTCCAGCTCCATGTAGCTACAGGATGCCACCTTTGAGCCACCTTTCCAGCTCACCAGAGGTCAGGCAGGAAAGCAACAAGATGCTGAGGAATATGGCACTAATAATGACACCTTCTTTTAGAGCTTCTCTCCGCATACAGGTAACGTCCTTGTGTGGATTATTATCCCAGCTGCACAAAAGAGACACTGAACTGCCTGGCTCCAGTTTTAATCAGAGCACCCACTTAATTGTGACTGCTGACAATTACAAACGCCCATCTTTAAACGAGATATGTAACCAGAAGACAGGTACCCACAGTTCCTGCTGAAGGCAATGAGGGCTGGCAGTTTGGAGTAGTCCTTTCTCCAATCACTGTGATAATGCTACGACAAGGACGTGTCCCAGTGTGGCCCCACAGCTCCTCCTCCTGTAGGCTCCTGTGGAGGTGGAGGGAGTTGGATGGAGTCTTGGGGGGGAAGCAGGCAGCCACTATTTCCACTATTTGCTTATTTTGGGGAGTTGCCCATTTTCCCCAGAACTTTCTAGGGAAATCCTCTCTACGTTCAGTTTGGCTGGGGTACAAGGCTATTTCTAGGGAAGCAAACAAACAGCTAAAGATCCATTTTTTAAATTTTCATTTAGATCAAGGATTTATATTTTATTTGTTAATTTTGCTTTAATCTCCTTTTCCTTTATTATTCCCTGACATTGAAAGCAGCGGAGAGGAGTGAGACATGGAGGAGGGTGAGGAGTAGGACCCAGTGGGAGCAGTGATGAGGAAGGTACTGAAAGAGGGAAGAGACTGAGGGGGAAAGAGTATTGTTGACAGCATCTGATCCTCCGATTAATGTATTTCTAAGCCGATTAACCAAATCCCAACTGCTCTCTGCCAGGTTTCCTCTCTAAGCTTCTCTCTTCTCCACGTAAACAAAAAAAAACCAAAACACATTTCCTCTGAGCAAACATCCAATGTACTGACCAGAGCTCTGGCAGACTCCCTGCCCTCATGTAACACAACACTATGGGGCACAGATGAAGGAGGGAAGTATGGGTCTGTGGAGGTAACCTCTATTTTTAAGCATACTTTTTGTTCATTCTTTCACCTCCTCAGGATTTTGCATGACTCCTGACTTGTCCATCTTCAGGAAGTATAGAAGGATATCAAGAGTGATGTAGGAAGAAGAAGAAGAAGAAACAGCTAGTACTAATCTGGCCCCAGAGGCACATGAGAACTCGTAACCTCATTAAACTTTGCTTAACCATAGCTGCTCTCCATGGCACCCACACAGGTGGGAAGAGAGGGAGAAGGGTAAGTAAGAGCATCCCTGAAAGAGGTGATGGGAACCACTGAACACAACCCACCTCTTCCCATCCTGCTTCATTAAAGCCTTCATGATGACTCACTAAAAGAAAGAAACATTGCTGCTTCAGACCAGGTTCTTGGAGCATTTCGTAGTCAGTAGTTGGCCCATCCCCCCTAACCCTTTATCACTGTCCCTATTTTATAAAGGGGGAAACTGAACATAGAAGAGACTTCTCTGAGGTCACGGGGCAGGTCAGTGGCACAGCTCCATTCACATGAGCTGACTTACAGGCATCTTTCCAGGTCACAAGATCATCCTTGGCTGAATGGATGTTCTCTAATGAGTCTCTGAATTTAGCCTCCAAGTTCATTTCTTTCCGGACCTTGTGAAGCAACTCCTTCACCAGCCAGCCTCCAGCCTTGCTGCCCAAGGGCAGCTTTGTCATCTCTGCTAGCAACAGTCATCGTGGTCATGAGATATTTCTGTCTGCCTGGCATGCTGATGAAGCTCAAAGACCAAACTTGCCTTCAAGCATTGCAGCATTGCCAACCTGTCTTGAAAAGGAGCCTGGAAGGATGGAAAGACCTCCTGCCTCCTCTCCTCTCTACAGCTGCTCATTTTTTTGGTCCAGGTTTCCTCCTGGCACTCTGCCTCTGCCTGAGCAACAAGTGGCTGTGAAACACTCACAGACCCTCACCACCCTCTTTGGGTTAGAACTTTCCTTAAAAAGAGAGGCTTTTCTGTATCTCATACCAGGGAAGGAGAGCAGCTCTTGTCATGAACAGCCAACACAGCACAGTGGATAAAAACACTCAGGAAGAAGAGGAATCTCCATTTGCTCAGCTGCCTGTCTTGCCCTGCTTAAGTCATAGTGAGAGCTTTAAAAATTAAGCCAAAGACATGCTAAAACTAAAATGTTGGCTTTGCCACACTGTGATTGTTCCTAACATAAATTCTCCCTGAGAAGGCTCCACCACACACAACTTTTAAATGAAACACTTCAGATCTTATTGCACTGTACAGTGCCGTGTTCTCCTACTGATGAGTTTTCATTAAGAAAATCACGAGAAGTCCTGTGCTGCAAATGGAAGTGAAGATTGTGACTAAACAAGAACATACAGAGTCAGTTAAGGCTGTAGGAAAAAAAAATAAGGGCGAGGGAAAAAAAGCAAATGAATTGCCTGAGGCACTGAAGGGAATAAGAAGGGATTTACAAATTCATCAGGAGGAGAAGCAGCACCAGAAAGAAGGTAGGTTCATTAATAAATGAGGATGAGGATGAAATTAATGGTTCAGAAATGGCTGCGAAGCTTTTTCAAAAAAAACTGTCCTAAGCCAGAAGAATAAAGAGAGGAAGTTTGGACTAGAAAGGGGGGGGAAAAAAACAAGTTTAAAAAAAGCAGATGCAAAAAGAACTGAAGAATGATATGTCCACAAACCAAATAAAGCAAACTACATCCTAGAACTTAATTCAGAAAAGACAGACACATTTTTTAAAAGTATTTTTTCACTTCAACAGAATTAATAAAGGGCTTAAAGTTAAGCAATCTATACATATAACCACCTGCATAAATGTATGCAAGATCAGGAGCCTAATTTGTTATGGCAAGGCACTGACAAACATATTATCCCAGTGACAAATAATCTGACAAATTTACAATGAGCTAGGGAGGCTCCACAAAACCAACCAAAAAGCAAACATAATAAAGTTTTTCAATAAGGAACAGACTTGACAATATTTAATTCCAAGACGATATCTATCTCTAGTGAAATAATGAAACAAATATGAAGAGTCATTAAGAATCTAAAGAATAAGATCACAAGTGAAATACACACGTGAAAGTATTTTGCTTTTTAATACACCTGCACAACTAACACCCAGATAAAGGACAGTAAAGAGAGCAGCTTTAGGATTTTGAAGGATTTGACAATGCCCCAGTGCATCAGTTTGACCAGAACCCACAGCCCACAGATCAAAAAACTGGCAGAGGTACCAAAAGAAAAATACGCTTTGTTGGCCTGGGAAATGACAAATGATGTGTCAAAGAGTTTGCATCCGTGTTGGTCTTACTAAACCATTGTCACAGGAAACCAGCACTAACTGTCCATGAAATCTGCAGCTGACGCCCTACAGAGAGATTGCAAATACAACAGAAGACAAAGAAACAGGCCCTCGACGAACACAGAGCTCCTTCAAATTTAGCATGCATGGGCAGTGGTCCGAGAGTTAAAGCAGAGAGTAGCGGGAGTGGGACAGAGGATGATTGAATTTAGACTCATCAAAACTGCAAGCTGAATCCAACAAAATAGAAAAATGCAGGTAGTGTCCCTGGAGAGCAACAGTCCAAAAGATGGATGCTCAGCAGGAGGGATAAAGCACAGAAGTTGTCTTCCTCTCTGGGACTTGAGGTTACAGAAAATAGCAAATAAAAAATCTTGATGTGCTATATAAGCAGAACAGGCTTTTGCAATTTTGAGTGAACAGAGGGGCGTCCCATCACACTAAAGAGAGGAACAAATGAGTTTCTGCACCATTTCAATGCAACCAGCCCAGCGATTCCATCTTGTTCATTCCACCAGTTTTTCCACATCAGCAATAAATGGGCAATGAACTAGAAAAAAGTCAGAGGTGATTGATAAACAGACCTGGAAGAATTTATTAAGATGGCCAGGAAGGGTTAAATGCTTATTAAGGAACAACCCCAAGGAAGTATACTGTAAAATATACTTGATGCATGTGAATACTGCAGAGTGGGAGGCTGTAAGAACTAGAAGTTAGGAGATTCAACTAGGCAAAAAAAAAATAGACCTTATATCAGGTCTTATATCAGGAAAAAAGTTGGTTGGTTCTGCTTTTGCATCAGTGCAAATTAGAAGTAACTCCACAGAAGGGAGAAAAAAAAAAAAAAAAAGGCGTAAAAACCATATACTTCAAGTGCAATCAGAGAGAGGATTTTGGAGATTCTTGTCCTCTCTCCCTGTCTTTGCACTGTCTCGGCTTTCAGCTCCCAAACTCCAGCAGCATTCTTGGTTGCAGTGGTTTGCTCCTTCCTTTTAGGAAAAGCAGTCACTTCACCCAGTTTATGAGCAGTGGGCAGAATTCAAACCACTGCTGAGGCAAAAACACAGCAGCTCTGGCTGATCTTATGTCCAGTAGCAACACGTGTAATTACACAAAAGTGATGCTAAGGCTCTCATTCCACTGTTCATTGCTATTATTAATACAGTGACATTTAAATACATAATAAAGACATGCTGTCCCTAGGGAGCTCATATCTCCAGGTGCCTACTGACCATAAGAAGGGCTCGGAGAGGGACACAGTTTTGGAATTCCTCTGAGCCCTACCACGCTGCATAAACAGACCTGACCACTTCTCCTGGACAATGACGAAAATGAACATTCTTATCTCTCAGTGGAATTTAAATCAGCCCAAACTGCAGGTAGGCCCACAGAGCACTAAGCCCAGAGAGAAACATCCTCGGGGTTCCTACATATTTTCAAAAAGACAAATCCAACCCTCAGGTCAGGAGATGTCTATGTCTGTTACTTAGGAGCCAATGAAGGAGAAAACAAGAGTAATGGTGCTCAGCAGCCCTGAGGACTTTCATCTAAGCTGCACTGAAAGGTCTGCACTACTGCAGGCACAGGGAAGGACAGAGCACACTGGGGAGAAGATGGCCAGTAAGCACCGCTGCTTGGTGGTAATTCATGTGACAAACTGACCACCCGTTATGCCCCTCACTGCAGGATGAAGGGCTGCTGTCATAGGGACTTTCAGGACCTGTGTCCACTTATGGAAATAAATAGGCATTGCCTGCTTGAGAGGTGTCTTCTGGAGGTTAATACACTTAATAACCTTATTATATTCATTCCTAATTTTCTGACGGCTAAATCCTGGCTTGCAGTGCCTTCATATGCTGTAGACTCAAGCAGATGGGATGCACACGTGCCTTCCCCACCATGTATTTTGGGCAGGGCCAGATGCAGCACAGCATTAAGTGTTCCCTGGTCACCCAGTGGCAACGATCCTCATTTGCACCTAGTGGGTCCCAGAGAAGCAAGCTTAGATGTTTGGGAACCAGGACTGGAGACCTACCTTCCTCTTAATGTCTGGCAGAAGTACTTCAGAAAACGCAATGCTTCTAGCCAGGAAACCTAAAAACTTCTACACAGCTCACTTGCCCCACCCAGAGGCATTTTGCTCCGCGTCTAGCAAATACCGAAGTTACGAAGCCTCCAGGATACATAGGAGAGGGGTGCAGGTAACAGCTGTATCACTGAATTAAACCCAAGAAGCAGCAATGACAGTTGTGAGGGAATCCTACAGACCTTGACAATTATCAAGTTCAGGCCCTCTGGAGCCTTTCTTCAGTCTCTCAGACTTGTGGAATTGATCTGGAAACCACTTTATTAATGTTCTTTCTTTTCCTCCCCTTCTCCCCAGGCAGCATCATCATTTATTAATTTATGATTAAATGAATTATTGATTCTCACTGCACCTGCAGTGTTTGCCATTGTCCTTCTTCCCCAGAGACATCTTTGACTGATGTGAGAATGGCAAGATGTCAGAGAGACAAAAAAAGGGACAGAAGAAAGTGTGTATGGGACCTCAGACTAGCGTGCTCCCCACCAAAGTGCCAAGCTGCAGAGGATGGATGCACTGCACCAGGGCCCAGCAATGGTGCCACCTTCACAGACAGCAATGAAAAAAAAAAAAAAAAAAAAAGCACAAAGCCAAATTGCTTCTGATAAGGAGGGAATGAGTAGCAGAGCTATTCATAAGGCATTCAGCATGTAGGGAGATATTAAAAAAAAAAAAAAAAGACTGACCCAAAGCAGAAGCTTTTTTTTTTTATTTGGAAAAGTCAAGCTGTAGTTCTTTGACTACATCACTGAAAAAACCTTCCAGGCTTTTGGCTTTTGCCTTGCAATTACAATCAACAGATGGTGATTATTTCACAGGCTGGGGCATCTGGTCAGCTCCTAGCCAAACACAAATAAAAGACCTTTGCGTGAATTTATCGGGCATTCTGGTCCAGAAAAACACAAAAGTTGGGAGCAAAAGAAAAAAAGTAAAAGAGAAGAGGTATTTAAATTTCCTCCATTTTGGAGATATTTCCTTTCCAAGAGAAAAGACAGGGGGTTGTGAGGCGGGAATAAATATATTATCTTTAAAGAAATGTTCCCCTTACACAGATGATCAGAGCTCAGCACTCATGAAAATGATGTAAAATTCTGAGCCAGAATGACCCTGTCATAAATTAAGCCTAAACCCTGACCCTTTATCTGGCTTTGCAGGCCAGATAAGCCTTCACCCTTTTTTATAGCATCTTTCAGCCAAGGATTGTTATGTACGTCCACCTTAAAAAACAGGCAAGTCTTACTCCATCTCAGAATGAGAGGAATGCATCAAGGTACTGCTCCTGCTTTTCATCAGGGAAAAAGGACAATCAGGCCACTGCAGGGAAATGTCATCTCCCCATGCATCTTTCCTGGCCAGAGCTGTAATATTCTCCTTAACTAACTGCACACAAAATACACCTGCCAGTTTTTTTTTCCTTCGTCACTGCTTGCCCCAAGAACAAGTGGTACACACTGGTTTCATGTGCCCAACCACTGCCCACCCAAGGGGCTGAACCCACAACAGCAAGGGAAGACCTAATTGAAGCAGACAGATTATCCCCCTTAGGTGGGAGGTGTGGGGCTGTGTTTCAGGGGAATTAATTCCTGGATGATGGAGGCTTTGGGCATGCATGTGTGCCGCCACCCCTGAAAGAAATGCAGTGACCACATCTGTGGTTCCCACACCGTGGTTTTGTTACGCTCTGTTAGCCCACAACTCTCTTGTCCCAAGCATACGTGAAAGGATGACAGGTTTTATCTCTGAACAACCCAGGCACTACAAACCTCAGGGAGGTAAGAGGAGGTTATTACTTATTACCTGCATCTCACCCAGCACCCTGACAAATTATCCTGCTGTTTTGCTGCATACAAAAGCAGCTTTTTACCACCTCCTTGCTCTCCCCTTTGCTCTTTGTGGCACTGCAGGTCTGCCTCGCCTGATCTGCAGAGAACCTTCAGAGCCCTCATTGCTATTTTGTACTACGGGACAATGGCTGCAAATCTGGAAGGCATGCAGCCAGAGAGCAATTTTGTCAGGAAAACAAGCAAAACACTTTCTGTACCTGCCTTACACATGCCTGTGGGTTACTCAGCCATTATCTGCTAAATTAAGGCCAGCACAGCTGGCCTTAAGAGCATGCCCTGTAGCAAAGTCACAGTCAACAGTGACTTCCTAGCCATTGCCGTGGGACACACGTGGGCTGTCTTGAACTCTCCAGCAGCTTGTGCAGAATCCTCTCCTGCTGCTTGTGAACACACAAGCCCTGCTCTCATGGGCAGCACAAGGAAAGAGATGAGGATCTCCTCCAGGTTCCCCACCATCATAACTCACATTACGACATACTGCTGAATGGTTTTGGACTCCCTCCCAGGCAGAATCAGAGGAATTTGGCCATTTCATTAGGTGCTCGGCAGGACTACAGGCGAGCGTGGAATTAGATGCCTACTCTAGCTGAGGAACATCCTCTGGCCCAATTTATACAGCGACATCAGAAGCCAATTGTAAAACGGGGCCCAAGGTGGGGCAGGGGGCTTTGATAGGTAATACAGGAGTGAATTCTCTGCAGAGAACACACATACGTCACGGAATGAAGGAAGGAAATTACATTACATTCTACACACACAGGGAACAAGCTTGGCTCTTAAATAAAAGAGCAGCACACCACCCCACTGCCTCCTATTAAACTGATGGACTACATGGCTGTGCCAGCGACTCTCAAGATAAAATGTTCATTTCCTTAGAGAACAAGGTTTTGACCTATACGACCTTACTGGGCCTGTATGCATTTACCCATTTTAATTTCAGATTAGCATCTCACATTTTCAGTACCTAGGGGATTACTGTTTTCGCCTGTGCAGCAACTGCAGTTCATAAAAGTATCGGTTACCCTCCCCCTTGTTCACAAAATCAAGGCAGATCTGACCAGATGGCACATGCTCCTGCGCTCTGTGTCAGGCTGCATTAATTCAGGGGAAATGAACTCTCCTCCAAAACTATATTTATTTCAGACACCGCCATGCCCAGTTTCTGGGCTGTCCTCAGGAAAACCTAGAGCCAGCTCTTTTCCATGAGCTTAGCAGGGGGAAAGGATGGCAAAGGACTTGCTGGAAGTCTCAGATGCCAGGAAGGAGGAGTTTCCGCAGGCTCCCAGGCAGCTGGGAGTATTTCAGTGCCCCTTCCCCAGGGCTTTGAGGCAGTAGCTGTTTCACTGATGTTCAAAGCATCAGGAAGCAGAAGGTGCTCCCACACTTCATTGGACCAGCCTGGTAACATCTTAAGGCAGTGCTACTGGAACAGCTTGGCCTTTTTTGGGAAGGTTGCCTTACACCGCCTTGCTAGGATCAGGAATGGGATTCCTCCAAGCAATGGAGAACGGCGAAAACTGTTCTGTGGAGGATGTGCAACTTGAGTTACTATCTAAATCCAGCTCTTTGATAGCCCCGTATCTACAGGGTTCAGGCAGGGCATTTCACCTATTTATAGCTCTGGCCATGCTGCCC
The DNA here is from genome assembly GCA_020745705.1 of Hemiprocne comata. NCBI lineage: Eukaryota > Metazoa > Chordata > Aves > Apodiformes > Apodidae > Hemiprocne > Hemiprocne comata. Next base: position 143,727,175 of record CM036586.1, read on the forward strand.
GTTGATGGCCCATTTCCTCCACCTTCTGCTGGAATAATTCTCCCCATTGCTGGAGAAAATAGTGTGAGTTCCGGGAAGACAGTCTGGTTGGGTAAAAAAATGCCCTTTGTTCCTCTCTGTAAAATGTTATTTACTGTCTTATATAGCACATATAACAACACCTAAGCGCTATACTATAATTAGTAAAATCATGCAGAGAAACCGTTCATGTGGATAATGATACTTTGCATCCTCCCATGTGAGTAGTTTAAGGTTGAATTAATTCATGTTTGCCCAGCTTTGCGAGATCTATGGAAGAAAGGCCATTGTTATGCAAATAATTATTAGCAATAACTCCTCCTGTGCTGCTCCCCATTAAATGTGCTCAATTTATAAGTCAAAAGGTGTTTTTCTCCTTGCTGCAAGACAAACGGGGTTCAACAAATGGAAACGTTGGTGTCAGTGTACCTGGCAAGGGAGGAGAGCTCTGAAATAAGGGTGCTTTTCTGAGATTGAAGGCTCGACTCCTGGCTCCTCCTTTCTATACTACACAAAATATATGCGACCCTGGAAGTCACTTGGGAGAGCAGTCACACTGCCTACTCAAGGCATCAAACTCAGGCACAGTTCAGAGCATCTGTACACAGAGGCAAGCCCATGCAGGGGGAAATTCAGACCACCAAATACCATATAGTTTGCCCAGAGGCAAGCAAATAATTATCTTCATTTCACAGACTGAAGCCCAAACACTTTTGACAATAAAGCAACTCTTGGAGGTATGGTGAATATAAATACACCATACATATAATGCTCAAATCCTACAGTAAAGAAGGAGAAGTGTCTAACAAAGACAATTTTTAAGAGCACCAGGGTCTCAATACAATGCAGGCAGGAGGGCTTTGGTATCACAACCAATATCCTTTGGAACTGATGTGCAAAACTGCTCCATAGCTGGCTGCTAAGGCCCCTGAGAGGTATCCCACTGCCAATGAAGGCAGGACCACACGGAGTAGGTAAATAAGGAATTTTGTATTGGACAAGGCTTCTCCAAGGTTGCAGGGTATATCATGAGCCACACATGGGTCACTCCGACGCGATACCCACGGGACTGTTACGTGACTGGGTGCCCTTCAAAAAAATTGTCTTTTTTTTTCATCTAGTAAAACTGTAAGGGCAGGAAAAGATAAATTTGGCTATTACCATAGTCCTTTTAGAGCTTCATCAGCCCTATACAGGAATAGTCTGATGACTTACAAAAAAGAACAACTTTGCCTACACAGTGTGCGAGGCTGCTTAGGACACACCAGCTTTGCTGTGCTACTTCCACACAGGAAACAGCCACCAGTGCAGCAAGTCCAATGCACCCTAAGCCCTCATGCACACTTACTTTGGGGAGGGATTTTGTCAAAGCAAAATACAGAAGAGTAAGAATTAAGTTAAACCGTTGGCTCCCAAGGCAGTAGCTTGCATGCACAGGACTTCTGGGCTGGATAAGCTCTGACAGAGGTTAACAGGGCCCCCTTAAGTGGTCACCCTCCATTACTAACAAACATTTTTGCAGGGTTTCCGCTGCACTGAAGTTCTCAGATGCCTCAGGCAAGACACAAGGTAGTAAGGTTTGAGATGGATGTCTTCCTGCATCTTCAGCAGCTGCGGACACTAGAGAATCTGCAGTCAGAACTTAGCTCAAGGGGGTCTGAGGACCACAACAGGCAGAAATGACGCCTGTTCATCTCCCTTTAGTTCTGCTGATGCAATCCAGCTAAGCATCAAGGAAAACTGATTTGTGCCACGTGAATTAGCAAGTATGGGGTGAAGGCACTCCTGGAACTGATGTAGTAGAAAGAAGGTCCTTCACTATTTTTTATCTGCTCCCCTGCTTTCACAGTAGCTGTGATAAATAGATACTAATTATTGCTACAGACAATCCAGCGTTCAGATGTGTGCCCTTCCCTGAGGCCCCTGGAAGAACTCATACTGTGTGTGTTTGCATGAGAAATACAGGCAGCCCCACTGTTAGCACAGGCCTGCAGATTTGCTCATTCAGTCATCAGTCCAAAGCACAAACACTTGCAGTCCACCAACAACTATCAAAAATCTTCAAGAAGCAGAACAAGGTGTTGTAGTGTATAGATGCCGGTGCAGCTGCCAGGAAGAAAAGTGCATGCCTTAAGCTCTGTAGAGCAGGGCAGTGTCTAGAATCTGATGTTTGAGGGTTTCCCTAGAGATTTCAGCAAGCTGATATGAAACTTCCTAGAACAAATATTTTTTTAACTGTAACAAAGGGAAAGTCAGATCTCTGAGTAAGGTTTGCAGCCACCAGGAGCAATGGCTTCATATTCTGACACATGTGAATCCCTTGAATGTTGTCTCCACAAGCATCAGTAAACAAGGCGGGTGGTAAGGACATAAATTGCCAACATTTTAGATAGGTCTCAGTAGTTCAATCATGTATGGATTTTAATTCCAGCCCAACAGCTTTTCCTTAGGCTGTTTCTCACAAACAGGTTTTTGTGGTAACTAGGATCTGCTGTAGTAGCCCAGTTTGGCTAGGCTAAGACATTATGGAGGACTTCTGTAAATGGACTTCTCAAAAGCCTGAGATCAGTCTTTAAAACAACACACCTGGTCTCCTTTATGGAAAATAAAGACCATAGGTCACTTTCTGTTGGCCAACCGGTGCCCTAGGACTGGATGAGGAATCCAACTAGAAGTTTTTTAAGATCCAAAACTGTCATATGTGTAAGCAAAGTATTCCATTACATACACAGCCATGAGTCTTTAGCTAGAAACCCTCACATCTCAGGGGCTTTAAAGGCTTTTAGGCCTTTTTGTCAAGAGGAAAATGTGAGACTGGCACAGGAGAGAACACAAGGGTGGTAAGTCCAGGTAGATCACAAATATGGTAAATTAACTTCTTTTTTTTTCCACTCTTGGACCCACTCAGCAGCAAAGAGAATATTCATGGGCAAGAAATATACTTAATTTTTTGAAATGCCAGCAAAGATGCCAAAACTTGGGTGCAATTAGCCTACATGTAAAGCTAAACATTTTCAGTTTACCATCCAGGTAAGGATGCTATTAAGGATCATGCATTGTGCTGGTAAATCACAGGAATTACGCAATTGCCAGGGTCATAATAGGACACCTACTTCCTCAGCACTCTGGTTAAACTTATTCTTTCAATGAGGAACAAAAAGCTTCTTGAGTAGCAGAATATCTGAAGCCTAATTTCCTATAACTGCCTGTGCTGGCTCTTGCTGTTGGTTTACCTGGTAAGGGTAGAGGCGTGCACATGCAGCTCCCATCAGGGCACAGGCCAGAACAGAAGCATTCAAGAAGCAGAGCAGCAGGCTCTTGGATGTAGTTAGCTGTCTGATTGCTTTCTTGTAAGAATGGCCCTGGGGGATAGTCATGACATATGACTGCAGTGCAAGCATTGCAGGTGTTCCCTAAGCTGGGAGTTACTTGAGATCTAGTACAATTTTCATGTTACAGGTAACATACAAGCAGTATCAGGAGAAAAACACTAATCAGATGATTTATGAGCCCTGAAAAGACCAGACAAGAGGTGAAACAAAATAATCCCTTCTAGACCTGGAGACTAGTCACTGACCAGTGAACTGGCATTGGTCTTGGCAGTCGTGTCTATCGACTCCACTATCAGCTCTGCACAATGCAGCTGGAGACTCACGATGAACTGCTTCATGTAATAGATGCCCCCAGCACAGATAAAGGCCAAAAGTTACCCATATCATATCTTCTAGGCTGTGAGAAATGCCAATACTTCAGCTGTAGCAGAGGCACAGCAAGGAGGAGGAAACCAGTTTCCAGAATGTACAGTTCAGAGATCCCCTAGGCCTGCTGAGGAAGAACACCTCTGCTCTCTGCAAGTTTTGACAGAAAAAGGGAAAGACCTAACTGCTAGCCCATCCGTGGATGAGATCCCACCATAGCCTGCTTACAACGCATGTCAGAAATGTAAAACTTAAATGTATGGCAAGATGCTTTTCGAAGCGAAGAATATGCAGTTCTTTTTATTTACAGCAATGCTCCAGGCTCCTCTCCTACTCTACCAAAAGATGCACAGCCTGTATGAGAAAGCTGTTTCAGGATCAGCCTTTGCCACAGAAAAGATGCTGTGAATAAATAATAGGTTCGTGAGTTACTCTGGCCAACAGAATACCCCAGTATAATTAAACCTTCCATTTTACAGACTTTTTAATTGAGACACAAAGCATCAACCTGACCTGCCATGATCCCACAGGAAATGAATGACCAAGGCAGGAGCAGCGGATCTCTCTAGCTTCCCAAGAAGGCACACAGATGAGCAGGAATAAAGAAGGCACATCTGCTTTCTTGCTGCTCTGCATCGTCTTTTCAAAATCCCTCCTTCTGTCTGCGCAGGCTTGCGATGTACTCTTGGCACTCCTGTCAGCCCTCCACATACACCAGTGACCACAGACCAGGCTTTACGGGATGCTTCCAGCTTGTTTGTTTGCAAATTAATATTATTTTTTAAAAGCAAGAGGTGGGGGGGAGGAAGGACAGGCGAGCCCAGAGTGAAAGCTGCTGCTGTGTTCAGTCTCTATGGAAATAATCCACAATGCTAATACATCCTAAAATGGTAATAAAGCCTGTGTTCTCTTATGTAATCCCATAGTAAGAAAGAGCTCTGTCAGCTTGCCTGACAAATGATATCTCTGTAACCTTGGAGGGGATTAGTACTAAAAAATACAGGGTGGAAAAAACAAAGCATCACAGACACACATGGGCACACACAAACCCATCAGATGCAGGAAAAGGACAAACAGGTCCAGCCGGGCTCCTGTGCACTGGCCGCACTACATTATGTCTCTGCTATCAAATGGGGAAGGACCTCCTGGCAAAGCAGCAGCCCTGCCCCGGCTCCCCCTCTGCTGGCAGCCCCCCCCACCTTCCCCAGGCACCTCTGACCAGGAGCAGGCAGAGGGCAGGTTTTCCCTTCCTCTGTTCGCTTTCCCTCCCTCCCCCAAAATGAACATTCAAAGCCCCGGCAGCTGGCCAAATCCAGTTTGCCTGCGTCACCGATGCACGTGGATTCACATCTGTCCTGCCCAGCAGTGATGGAGCCAGGGCTACGTGCGTCCCTGAGGAGGATTCATGCCCCTAAATCCATCAGGTTGTGTGCCAGCAAGGGGAGAACTGCACTTTTTCTGGGCACAGCTGAATGGCATTGTAAGGCCACCCACTTTGCCTTATTGGGAGACAGGAGTTTGGAGACAGGGGTACACTCATTTTGAAGCTGTCTCTGAGTTTGGCTGGTGAGCCTTAAACCAAAGGCAGGCAGCTCTTTGCTCTTGTGCCTCAGGTGCAAAACAGAAACAACGCACCACCAGATTAAAGCAATGCTTCATGAGGGGACCCACAGTGTATGTCCATGCAGGAAGCCCTTTCACCACCTCCCTCTCCCCCCCGCAGTCTGTGTCCCACTGTGAACATGGAAAGGGATGCCCCAGGTTACCCTGGAAACCCATCTGTGGCACGGGTGTAACACAGGAATTGCTTGAGCAAACGCTCCCAGCCGCCCATGGACCAGCCAGCCCTGGGCTCCCTCCTTCAGGACATGGCAACCAGACAGTCAGGAGACTGACCCTAAGAGACAATTCACACGCAATAATATTAGCATTAAGCTCTTGTGTTGATACCAACAATGGAGGGTACCTGCTCCAGTATCTCTTTCCCACTGACAAAAGCATGGGAACATTCAGCGGAACGCCAGAAAACTTTCTGGGGAACGAGAGATGAGATCAGGCGGGTTTCCATGCCTGATTGAACATTCACCCTTTCATGATAGACTGTGTTTGAGAGACTTTTAATGTTTTCTCAGACAGTGGGAGTTGAATGAATAGGGAGTCTCAAGTCAGAGAAGATTCCTGAAGGCAAGATAAAGCCAATTCTGAAGAAAAAGTCAGTCCTAACACTTCAAAAGATGTCACTATGACACTTAGAAAGACATGTTAAGGGAGCACAGCCTTCAGTTCAGTGCATGTGAAGAGCTCTAATTCATACTAGATGTATGCAGTGTGACTGCTGGAAAAAGAAAGGGTTACAATCGTTATTCGCAACAGTCACATTTTTTTAATTAATAACCTCGTAATTGGTATTGACTTCAACCAACTGATGACAGTCTTATGATGAGCCATTCCCAGCCAAGCTTCCTACCCAATTGCCCTCAGGTCAGGAAAACACTGAACTCCATTATTGGGCAGAAGCTTTCCGCCCCGCACCATTCTCCTTACTGGGCCACAAAGAGGTCACCCCATGTATGAGACACAGCAGCCACCCACCTCCACAGCCTTCCTCCAGCCCTTGCTTGCGGCCACCATGCCTGCTCCAAGCCTCTACTGTGCTGCAGCCTGGCTTCCACAGACCAGCATCTGAAACACCAGTGCTTTCTGGTGCAGTGATTTCTCTGTGGGGAACTAGGATTAAAAGAGGTGATCCCAACAGTCAAGGCCACCAGAGCCCCTTCTCAATGCCACCCAGGTGAAGAAAGCAAAGGCTAATCCTGCTCCAGGCATTCATTTCTAAGAAGTAGAAGGAGAAAATCTTGCTCCTCTGTTCAAACACAGACTCAAGCACTGGAAGTCCTGCCCCAGATCTGCAAGATACTGTAATTTTGGACATCTCTGACATAACTGCAATACGCAGCTCAGACGTGCCTGTCTGAAGCACAGAGAAAGGAAAAAGGGCAGCACTGATGAAAGGCAGAGTTGTCTCTGCAGCAGTTCAAGCCCACGGCCTCACCCAAGACGGGTCTCAGCTAAAAAGAAAGCCCTAGAGCAACATTTCTGGCCTGAAGCTCATTTACAGGAAATTTCAGAAGAGGTTTACTTCCAAAAAGAAAAGCACGGGTCGCCTGGGTACAGAAGGAATCACAGCAGCCGCTCTGGAAGTCTGTCCGGGGCTGCCGCATCAGGCACACCAAGGGGATGGCGAGCTGAAACCACCGGTCTGGCAACAGGGCTGGGCTCTGCGCATCCCCCAAAAGAGTGCCCTGCTTCCCCCCTTTCTCGGCGGCACCTAAAAAGTCCCTTTCCTCCCTCGATAGGGGGCCCACGGGGCTTCCTTCTGTAGGCATCCTCCGGAGGGCTTCCCCCCTCCACTACCTGGGAGCAGCATTAGAGGGCAGTGCGCTGCCTTGAAAGCGGAATGTCTGTGTCCCCCCTACTCCCGGGCCGGGGCCATGGGCACCCCCCCCGGGCGGGATGTCCCCCAGGGACCGAAGGAGGGGGCCACCGCTAGCCCCCAGCCCAGGCCCCCCACCCCGCGGTGGCCGCTGCGGCGAGCCCTGCTCGCCGCCTCCCCCCGCGTCGGCGGCAAGCGGGAAATTCTGCAGGGGCTGCGTTTTGCTTAGAAAATGCCGGGTTTTAATTAAATAAATGTAAAACTGAATAATGCGATCGGGAGAATTGCCTGTGCTCTTTTCTTCTGCAATCCAATTTATTTTGTGCTGTCTCCACACTTTTAGTTTTCATGTGCCAAAGACTTTTGCATTGATCACTCGGAGCTGCATTGCAGAATTTGCTAGGGACAGAGCTGGAAGCGCTCTGGCTGTTGAATAAAGGGCAGCTGGAACTTCTCGCAGCTAGGGATGCATCAGATACAGCCTGCGTCTGCAGCAAAGGAACCGATTATTCCAGATTTTTGAGCACCAAAGTTCCAGCTGACCTTAAGCGGAGTGCAACAACACTCCTGAAAATTAGCTGCAAAAGAAGAGGACAAGAAAATATGCTGCCCCATCTATAAGTAGGGAGAGAAAGCGAGGAAGCATGCACTTACATGTGCATGTAAGAGAGCACAGAAACAGACAAGGTATCTTCCTTCTTCAACCCTGCAAACACTTCATTGATGTCCTGAGTTGTTAATTTTAAAGTTCTAGAAAACAGAACTACAAAGCAAACCTATGATTTTTGCTTTCAAAAGCCAGATCTGGTTGCTAAGTGACTACAATATACTTCTCTATCACATCATTTGAAAAGCCCACGCACTAAGAGCAAGGAAATTGCTAGGTTAGGACATCAATAATGTGCCCTAGCAAGATTATTAATTTCATATATGTATTTGTACTACAGTAGCACTTAGAGACCCCAGGGATCCATTGTCTTTGCTAATGTTAAGAGTAAAAGGTCTTAAACAAGCTAAAATGGGGCACAACAAGTTGGTGTAAGAAACCATGGCACAGACATGGAAAAACAAAACAACAAAAAACAAAACAAAACCAAACAAACAAAAAAACCCCACCACGGACAGAAGAAATTGTAAAGGGAGATATCTATAGGCAGAACTGGTGACTGAGGCTGTTTTAAGCCATGTTTGGATGGAGAGCTGGTAGGGAGCTTGGGGGAAAGAACACAAAAAGGTAAAAGCATGGGTGAGGGGCTAAAGCAGAAAAGTTTTAAAACTAAGGTCAGAAGTTTGAGAGAACAAAGGACACCAGAGGAGCATCCTGCAGGAAAAAAAGCTCATAGTGAGGGTACAGACATGGAGTTATAGGTGAAAATCTGGAGAAAAAAAATGTGAAACTTTGATAGGCTACAGGCAAAGATGTAGTAAGAGCTGAACCCATCAGTTGAAGCAGCACAATCAGTAATAGTTGCAAGACAGCAGGCACTAGTTCTGGTTACTGTAGCAGTATATGCAAAAATGCTTAAACTGAGAGAAAATTATTTCTCTGTGCTTTAACAAGCATCACATAATAAAAAGTATGAAGCAACTTTACTTTCTGTCCCTAATAGCTCTGGAATTCTTAAAAGGGGCTATTGATTTTATTTCCTAAATGCTCTTTTCCAGAATGCTTGTCCTTAAGAATTATTGTCAGTGAATAAATTAATCGTCAGACTATGCCTGTGAATAGTCTTTCTGCTTGCTGATTCTTAGGAATGCTGGCATCATTGTCTAGTATAAAGTCTGCATGTAGCTATAACAAACCCAGTTGTTTTGTAAATACCCTTTTATTCATGAAACAGTGCTGTGCTTTCCCATAAGGCTCTCCTACATCCCTCTCAAAGAGGAATTTCACTTGCAGTGCCAAGCAGAGAACAAAGGCAAGCAGGCACAGATACTATGCCACGATCTTCAGAGTATCCACACACAGGGTAGGTGCCTGGGAAATGGGTAGGGTGCTGGCCCACTGGGACTCTAGCTACGTAATGATGCCCTGGGTCTTCTTCAAGCCAGAGGACCACAGCAGCACTGAGACCTGGGCCTCTGATCCAAGCATAACTACCCACTAAATGTCCACCACAGAGAAGCTCAGAAAAGACCACAAGAGTTTGCACAGAGAGTTCAAAAGGAAAAAGGACAAAACTCAATTGGTAATGAAATTAGAGAAGTGGACTTACTTTTAAGCCAAAAAGCTATGATTACTGTCTATATATACAACACTTATGTCATTTATTGAGATCACACTGTGAGTTTGTGTGGGTGTACGTCAGTATTTTGTCACCCACACAGTTTTCAAACCTGCTGGTCAGAAAATTTAACAAAGCACCAAGATTTAGGTGCCTGTAAGTTTTGTGACAGTAAGGGGATGATTAAATTTGTGTTGTGACAAACTGTCATAACAACTCAACAGACAGCTGCCTAGTTTCGCGTGCCAGTCAGTCAATCATCACACATAGATCCCAAAGCCAGGTACTTGCCAGACCAATGCCTAGTAAAGCAAATGGGGAGCAGAGGAAAATGTAAAGGATATTGCCAAAGGTCACGTGAGGCATAGGAAGGAGTTACTAGTTGGGGTGGGCATGGAAGGGTTTGGCATGGCACAAGGCACCTGAAGATGTGTAGACCCTGCAAATGCTGTAGTGCTTGATCCTGAGGATGTCAGTGGGAGTAGGTAGTGTCGCAGGAGTGCTGGGGATGTAGGACAGGAACCTGCAGGCAGCCAAGTTCCCAAATGAGTTTTTATTTTTGTGTCAGCAGGTGAAAACACCATTTTCTTTAAAGGTCTATAAAAGAGGGGTAACTACCAGGTATCAAGGAGGTATAGATAGAAATTAGCTTAAGCAAGCTCCTTCTAGGCTCGCCCACACACTGCACAGTGATTTTAGCTGCACGTGGATGGGCAGCACTGTCCTCATTCACCCAAATGTTGACAGCAAGCACAGAGAAATCAGAGCAAGCCAGAGCCAAGTACACTCACTCCTTGTATCCCTGCCTCGTGCCCTATCTCTGAGGTCATGAAGTTTCTTGTCTCTATTTCCAAACTGAGTTTCTGAACCTCAGGGGCCTCTAAAGTATGTTGAACTGCACTTTACATCTGAATGATGCCTGATCATTATCTGTAGAAATATTCAGAACAATCGAGTATCTACAAGCAATCTCTGCAACATGGCTTACCCTCTAGCAGATAAGTTACAGATCTACCAGGCCATCTGTGTCCTAGGATTTGGTCATCCCTGCTATCAGACATGTAATTTAACCTTGGCTATCCAAACAAAAAACTCATCTGTATCCTCTCCCTCACTGCCAAGGAGGCACAGTAGTAGGGAGTTCAGGAGGAGGAATAATTTAGGTCAATAGAGGAACTGCTCTGTGCTCCTTCCGTACCACCACTTCCCAGTCTTGAACAGACACATTTTTTTCTCTATAACCATCCGGGTAAAGAAAAATGGCTCACACAGCCTTGCAGGTCCTTGACCATCCTCTCCTGCTCCCATCTTGAGGCTCCTGCCCCAATACCATGCAGCTTCTTGCCCGCAATACCCAAACATCTCTGGCATGTCTGGAGGTTTGGAGTGGAAACCAAACACGGCTCCTCAGAATAGACACACTCCCACCGTGGCTCCCACACCCCTGCATCTTTGGTAATCCTACCCCACTAGGGCAGGGGCTGGAGGCAGGAAACTAGGCGGGGCAGCAGAACATGAGATGCTCAAGACTCCAGGGATTAGCTCTATCCACCAGACACAACTGCTGCCTCAGTTCTTCTCCACAGCCCATCCCCAAAACTTCATAACAGGTGGAGAAGGAGGGAGTGGCCACCACCCTCCCAAGAATCCCCACACACATGCCTAAGGGCTGGATATAACCAGGTACAGCTGGAGGCATCCTGGCAAAGGGACGAAGTTGGTGAGCCAAATAAAGACATGGAATTTGGCACCCAAGTGAAGATAAAAATACATGGAATTCACCCCTGCCCTGAGCAGAAGGAAGGGCTGAGAGAGCTCACCACCAAGCCCAGCCAACTTCATTCTGCCCTAACCCAAAAATTTTCAAAAGACACAGCAAATAAGGACCCAACTGCAACATAGAAGTCAGCATTACTCCTGTGACACAGCTCACAAAGGGTAAGACTGGTGCCACGTCACAGGTAAAGTGAAACTGGGTGTACAAACTCTGCCAGGTCTGTGCCAGGTCAAAGGCTGATTATCTGCATGGCACCCCAGGAGCCACTGCTAAGCGGGAAGAGCTGTCCAGGGCTCAAGGAGGGTGAGGAGGCAAGGGCAGCCTGGGGCTGGTGAATGAACGTGACAAAGCCTGGGAGATGTCCAAGCTTCTCAGACAGGCACGGCTGCAAAAGGAGCCACTGTTCTCCAACATCCTGCCACGGACACTGGGTGAAGTCCCATGACCAAGCAGCTGGTGGGTCTACGTGTAAGCCCAAGGAGAAGCAGGGAGGGAAGCTGTGGGAGAAATGCAGGAGCAAGAATGAGAGTCCCTGGTTATGCATGGTTTGGAATAGGAGAAGTTGGGACACTGGGGGGATGGGGGGGGATAAGAAAATTAAAAAGAAGCAACTGCCACTAGATAGAAAACAGACTATTTTTCTGCATCACTGAAGTGAGTCACTTAGTCTTTTTTATGAGACCAATGATGTACTAGAAAAACAAACAAACAAACCCCAACAAAAAAAAGCACCCCCCACCTGAGGAGATGAGGCATTTCTAGTGCAGAGGACACAAGAATCAGTCAGAGGGCTACCCTACCTGCATCTCTTACAGCATGGTGCAGCACCCTGACAAGCAAGGCACACAGCAAGGGCAGGATGGCAGCACAGTATGCAGAGGAAGGAGGACTACAGAGGTGTTGAAGCTGATCAGACTCAACACTCTGAGAAGGGCTGGTGAAAGGGACAGTTTGGTGGGTTGGAGCCCTCAATACAGCATCCTCACAGGAGTTCAGACCCAGATCTGGGCTTTGGTACTTCACCTTTCACAGACCAGTCTGAGTATGATGCTACGCCCCATCACAGACCAGAATCCTGTGTTTCATCTACTTATACTACATAGCTCACCCACATTTGCAGTTCTCTTGATCTAGCTGCTCTGCATTACCATGGGACAGACCGCTGATGCAAAAACCTAATGAGACCATGATCAGAAGAAAAATAAAAAAGCTATCAAGCTCTAAGGTGTTAACTCTTTATATAATTTGTGTGTCATGTACCAGACTCAGCAGAGCAATGCTCTGCTACCCAGTGGCTGGTGCAGGTCTAACATAACAGAAGGTATCTTCACATGTGTAACAGATCAGTCAAGAAATACAGGGTAAAAGGAGAAGGACAAAGCCTGACAGTAACCTGGAACAGCACAAAATCAAGGTGTCACTTGTGCAATGTGTTTCTGAGACACAGACAATGAGACACACATCTTTTGGTGGAAGAAAATATACATTTAGGTAGAGGTATTCAGGAAAAAAAAAAACCCACAGCCTTTGCTAATGGGACAATAAATGTGATCAATACAGATTGCTGGAACAATCAAGTTGTCTAGAGAAACCAATACCTATAGATATAATGCAGAATTTAAGAAGGAATTTTAGTGCCTAGACTGCACACCTTGGTTTTCCAGCACTGGGTTACTTGGGAGAAACACAGCCCTTTTCATAGGTAGGTTTACTGGAAACAAGATTATGTCTATATTTCACCAGTTGCTCTTCCACAGGTGACTTCCCTCCCCAGATGGTTTCAGAGCTTCACCAATCTTAAAGCTTGGAGGTGCCAAACTGGATCGGGCAGAGCCAGTGTGCTCTGCAGCAACTGGGATCCAGACACTGACATGCTGACAGGGGCAGAAGACCTGTCACTTAAAACATAAGTTTTAAGCAAGTCAAAGGCCATGTGGTACCTATGTTGACTGCTTTTATGTAAAATGCACTTTAATTCAGCTCTTTCCTATTTTCCTCCCCTCATAACTATCAATGACTTTTCAAGAAGTCTTGAAAGCAAAGGATCTGTCAGGAGGCTGGAGTGGCTGAGCATGAGACAACAGCTCTTCACACCTCAGCCATATGCTGGAGGCACTTAAGAGTTGTGGTAATCACACATTTACTGGATATTGTTGCTCAATGATTAAGGAGTTAACTACACCAGCAGTCACATATTTGGGTTTAGGTCACCCCTCTATGGACTATCCGGTCTATTCACCCCTTTGAGAGCAACCATTGCTTTGAGAGCAACCTTTTGCAACTCACTGCAGAAAAACTGCCGCAAATTCAGGAGCCCCTCACTGCATCCTCAAACATCCAGCTCTGTCTCTGAGGTATGCCTGAAAGGAAGGGGGAAAAAAATAAACAGAAGCTGAGATTTTTCATATTGCTGAAATTCTGCAAGCCTGGCAGCAGCGAGGGCCATAAGGATGACAGCAGCACTACAAAAGAAGAGATTTTGTTCAGGTAATGGTCTAATGGGAGGGAAAGGAGGAATAAGACAGCTGATCGAGAGGAGATTAAAAGGGACAAAACAAAACACAAAGCAGAATATAGTAACAGATCTTGCCTGGAAATATCTCCGTAGGAGATGGTAAGCCCACAGGAGACAAAAAAACATATCCTGGGAAAGGTGTGCAGAACTGCTGTATTTGGTAAAGTAGATTCTTCAGATAAAATAATTTCCACCTCCAGCCCACTCTGATCACAGAATAATCACCCAGTGTCAGGAACAAACTGGGGCAGCAACCCCGCTGGGAGGACTGATGATGAGAAATAGATTACATACACAAATCAATACATACATATATATGCACATACACAAATACACGGAGAAAATTCCTTAGTAATTTACTGTTGTGTATCTTTGGCTGCTTCAAAACACTTTCCAAGGCAGATAAAGGAAGCTTTGCTCTCCTGTGTCTCTCCTGTGACAGGCAGGCAAGTGGGGCTGGCAGGGGGGGCTTCTTACAAAGTACCAGGCACTGGCCATTTTGCTGGAGGCAGGATGCCCAATGCTGTGATGAAGGAACAAGTCCCTGTTTCTACCCATTTCTAACTGTGAACTCTCCTCGGATAGGAAAGAAGTCATACCCTTCTCTTGAGAATGAAATATTGATAACTTTTGTGCAAACAAACAGCCTAAGGATAGAACTCCAACAGGCTGGAGAGCAAGAAATAGACTATAAAGGGACAGCAGGACAGAGCAAAAAGCTCTTTCCATCACCAAGGTGTAAGGCTGCATGTTGGACCATTCAGCTTCCTATTTCAGTGCCTCAGGCTCAGTAGCCCAGGTGCTTAGGAGGGCCCAGTGCTCCTTCCTTCGCCTCAGGCAGGTCACCTCTGCTGCAGGGTTATCCTCAGCTCTTCCATGGCTGTTGCCCCTGCTCACACACATGTATTTTAGACCTGGCATGTAAGCTCAGTCCCTCCTAGAGGCCCAGGTTAAAAACAAAGAGCTGTTTCCACTCCTCCAGATAACCCCTACTTAGTCAGCAGTGTGGGCATGGGGTCCTCTGGTCCTGCCCATAACTCTATCAAGATGACACCTCCAAGCTTTACCTACACACTCCTGACATATCCATTATCCCTTACGAGACTATCTTCCCCAAACCAGCCTTGAAAGACCACATTTTGCTTTGCTTAATCAACACTTCATTTCCAGAGCAGTGGGGAAAGGAAGAAAACAGGAATCCATTAACTTCCTCCACCACCACCTCACCACACTCCAGGGCCAGAGCCCTGCTGGATACCCAGCACACGGTCAGGAGGACCTCAAGTTCAGAGATTTGCACTCAGATCTGCCACTATATGATGAATTTGAGCAAGGCAGGTATCCACAACCATTTCAGGCCAGAAAAAAATCAAAGCCCTCAAGCTATGTATCAAAAATATGAAAGATCGTATCCCTCATCCTCAGCATTTACAGAAATGTGTAGCAGACTCAGCAGCAACTTTCAGCTGAGGGACAGACTGATGACCTGCAAGGAGGACAAAAGCACCTGAGAAATCACCCGGAGCATGAGCCACAACGTGCAGCTATCTCTCAACTGCTGTTGATTCAGGAAAGCCATCATTTGGAGTGAGTAAGCTTCACTTGTGTGAATTTCCCTGTACTACAGGAAATCTCTATAGCAGGACCTCATCAGGTACTGATTTATGCAAGTTTTCACTGAAGCTTTTCACAGTGCTCTGCCATTCAGATCAGCTGTCCATGCAGCTCTTTGGGACTATTTACATTGCATTCTGTGTGCAGCCAGGATCTGGGAATGCAACCTCTTCTACTGTTCATGCCTCTCCCAGTACAATACACAGCTTACCTGCCACCTATGCTGCTGCACAGACACTGGCAAAAGCAGTTGGCTGCTGGTCCTCTAAAGGCCAAGTGCCCAACAGAGCAGCTCAATACCCTGCAGCACAGAGGCAGCACTGCAATCAGAAGCACCATGCCAAGGGAGAGGTAATGAGTCCACTTAATATAGCTGGGAAAAAGCACAGGATCCCCTCGTGAAGCAGGAGAGGCAAACTGCAAGGAAGGTACAGGGCAACAGCCCCCACTGGAGCACCAGTCCCTGGAGCACAGGGCTTCTGGGTTGGAGTCGTAGAGGTGCTTTCCTCTGGCGATGGTTTTTAAGTCTGCCCATTCATCTGATTTGAGTTATGTAATCACTGGAGGAAAATAGGGTTTGTTTGCTTGCTTTTTGCTTTAATAGAAGCCATGTAATCACTTTAGGTTTAAGCTCCAGTCCAAATCAGACTATTTTTACATTTCAGGCTTGATCTCTCTGGAAAGAGGATGAGACCTTTTGCGTGGCTTACACAGAGCAAGTTGTGGTAACACAGCAGCTGCTGGAGGGCTACATGGAGACCAGGGTCCCCCTTCTCATCCTGTGCCCTGTGGTGCACTCACCAGGTTCTCGCCCCACAGTTCCCAGGTAGAGTGAGATCACTGGGAGCTGGTGGTGTAACCTGAACAAGCCTGGAATACTCTTTCATTTCTCAGTTCTTGTTTGCACTTTCTTACACCTATGCATCCCACTGCCATCTCCCCAGAAATAATCAATTCTGTTTTATCCCAGGTCTTGAGCTCACCACATTGTTCAGCATTTGTCTAAAATCCAGCAGCCATTGCTTTCATGATGCTTCCCTTGACATCTTGACATTAGCTGTCACTGTGTACACTGCCTACCATCTAAACATAGAGAAGCTAAGTTTCAACCAAAGGGACTGACAAAAGATTTGCACATTTGTCCCAGTTTCAGCTAGAATAAAGTTAATTTTCTTCCTAGTAGCTGTTACAGTGATGTGTTTTGGGTTTAGGATGAGAATAACATTGATAACACACCAATGTTTTGGCTGTTGCCAAACAGTCCAAACTGTTTTAGTTGCTGCTAAGTAGTGTTTATATTAAATCAAGGACTTTTTGGGCTCCTTTACTGCCCTGCTAGTGGAGGCCAGGAATGCAGAAGAGGCTGGGAGGGGCTGCAGCAAGGACAGCTGACCCAAATGAGCCAAAGATGTATTCCACACTATATGGCATCATGCCCATGGGGGGAGTTGGCTGGGCACCACCAGGGCTTGGCAACTGACTGGTCATTGGGCAGTGGCTGGTGAGCAATTGTATTGTGCATAATTTCATATATTGTGTTATTTTTTTAATTTTTACTTTCCCTTTCTTTTCTGTCCTAATAAACTGTCTTTACCCATGAATAACCCACGAGTTTTACTTTTTTGGGGGGGGCCTGATTCTATTCCCTGTCCCATATGCAAGAGTGGTGCTTAATTGCCGACTGGGGTTAAACCATGACAACACTTTAACCTTCCATTACACTGCTGCTGGTCTGTGCACAGACCAAGCCCTAACCATCTGGAATAAACAGGCTTCCCCACTACGCTATGCCTGTTCCTCACTACCACCCTATTTCTGCCTCTTTGCAGCACAGACTGCCTTCAGCTGAAGTCCACACTTTATAGGTGCTTAGACCTTGGCCCAAACTATTACAGAAAAAAAAAATATGTGAGTGGACCGTCCTGAAGGTGTAGAGTGTTTACAAACTGATTTATTGCCTCAGGCCCCATCAGTGGCTGTTTTTGCTCCTCGTCAAATGATTTGGATTTCACTCAACACTTTTTCTCAGGCAGAAACACCCATCACGTTGGCAGCGGGATTAAAATGGCATGTGAGCCATCCAGGGTGAAAATGTCCCCATTAATTTTTCATCTTTCCTCAGGCAACTCTGCCTATAGATCTACACAGGTATTAAGACAGCCTTGTCAACAGAAACCGTTAGCTTGTCTTCCTCCTGTGTCCCCGGTGCACAGCCAGCAGAGCTGCCAGCACAGCAGTGGAAGGCAACAATCCTTTCAGAGTGGCTGTGCCCCTGCCATATCATGGGGTCTTGGGCACCTGCTGAGGCTGAGGACAGGTCACCATGGACCAAATGCATTTCTTCAGTCACTCTCCTTCCACAACAACGCTAGGGACAGCCAAGCCAATGGTTGCCAGAGAGTATTTTCCATGGGGAGTTTGTTGCCAAGTAGTCCTTAGTGCTGGCTACCACTGGGCAACCATCACTTTGAATCAAAAGTACTTACACAGCCTAGAGCATCCCTCCACTGCACACCCTCAGACCTCTTCAGTGGGGCCCACAGAGGTCAGACCACTCAGGAGAATCATGTCTCTCTGAATGGACATCTCACCACGCGACACCAAGATGCAGCAACTGAAATCCTCCTGTGCTCTGCCTCAAAGCTCTTAATGACAACAGCAAGGGTGATCCCACCTCCAAGTTCACAGAGTTGCTTTTCTCCAACCCATACTCGGCCTTCTCTTCTTTGACATCACATTTCCTTCAGCCCTCCCCAAACAGAGAGACACCAAAAGAGATGTCAAAAACAATTATCCCTGTAAACACAAGAAAGTTGTACCCACTCTTCCTTAACAGTCCTGATACAGCCAAGCCTCCCACTGGCTTCTGTACTCACTGAGCTTGAACAGACAAAAGCCTATAGCAAAGCAAGGAGACCTTCATATGCTGCCCAAGGTGAGTTTGCAGCAGGTTCTTCTCTCTGCCAAACCCAGGCTAGGAGAGCAGCCTCTTCCACAGGAGCACCGTGCTGGCAGAGACCCCAGCTTTCAGGACAGAGATTAAAAACTGAGAAACAGACCACCTCTAGCCATTAGAGATCCTGTGATCCTTTTATATATATAAATATAAAAAAAAAGATTAAAAGTTATAAGCTCAATGTCATGGCTAAATTCAAGCTCAGGTGATTACATGCTCCCCATCGTAATTCCTCCCCCACCCCTCCACTGGTCTGTCTGGATGGACTAACAGCAACACAATACTTGCTCAATAACTTTCATTTTACAGAGGAGGCACAGCAAAACCAGCAAGCCAAGCTCAGGGAAGACTCTTTTCAGAGAT
The DNA here is from genome assembly GCA_020745705.1 of Hemiprocne comata. NCBI lineage: Eukaryota > Metazoa > Chordata > Aves > Apodiformes > Apodidae > Hemiprocne > Hemiprocne comata. The sequence goes on from CM036586.1 coordinate 143,745,774, forward strand.
GTTTGAAGCCAAAGAGACTTTGACAAGTGCAGATAAGCAAAAAAAGTATTTTAACTGTCTACCAGGCAAAATGCTGTCTTAAAAAGCTGATGAGAAATTTAGAGATGTGTGTATTTGATTGCATGTCTGATCATACATCCTATTGCTATAGATCCAGCCTTAAAATATTGCTAAGGATGCAGCCTTACAATACATACTTGATGTGAAGACCGTTAACAATGAGAACTATGTAAGTACTGGACTTGACCAGATGGCAGAATGATTTTTGCATTTTCTCATCATACAGTTACCGATGGCTCTGCACCATCATCATAATAGCTTTGTCCTTCAGCTGTACCATCATAATTGCATTTTATTTTTATATTTCTTTGCAATTTAGTGCTAAGCACAGCTCTCAAAATGTCTGCTTTTGTTCCATGTAGAACCCTTACCTCCCCGGGCTGGCTGACTCTTTAACTTCTGTTGTGACAATATGTTTTTATCTTCTCTAATATTTGTTTACCCTTTTTATTCCATCTATTTTCTTTGACATACATTTTTAATTGGATGCACCTCTCTGCTTTTATTGCCTGCTAACACATTCATTTAAAAAGCACAGTGCTCACTATTACTGCAAATCTCTGTTGTATACTTAAAAGATCAAGCCTATTTCTTGCAATAACCTTTGTCTGGCCAAGTTATCAGTCATATATCAGAGATAAGATGATCCCTAAGGAGACTACTTATATTCAAAATGCATTAGAATATTTTTCCTTTGGTGACAAGGATTTGTAAACATGAAGGGTAACAGTATCAAATAGTAGTAAATTTTTTTTTACTTTCAGAGAGAGTGTACCTTTTGCAAGGGTCACTCTTCCTTCTAGACTCATGGTACACTCGAAATCTCTGGAGACTTAATTCAACACGATGCTGTTCTTTTTGAACTGGCACCCTCCGCCAAGCCTCTGACCCTCCAAGCCTCCCACAGGTTGAGAGTTCGAGGCTCACTTGCCCTCTGTGCATTTATCTGAAATTTCTCAGAAAACTAGAAAGTACTGGAGCTACCTCATTCAACACTCCACTGGAGCCAGTGCTGAAAGATAAAAGCTCTTCCTCCTCCAGCCTCATGAGTGGTACAGGTGACCACAGCATGGCTGAGTGCTCCAGGGACATCTTCAGCTTTGACAGAATGAGGCAGGTACCAGGCTTGTTGCAGACGACTGGAAAGCATCTGGGCATACTGACCACAACAGCAGTTTCCCTTTTTCCTTCCCCCAGATGGTCACAAGCAGGCCTCGGTGCCTCTGCATGGCTGCAGAAAGAAGGCAGCACTTCTGAGCTAAAGAGACCACACTGAAGCATGGAGAGGTGACCTGCCTTCACCCAGGCCTGTAGCAGAGCTAGAACAGGGATTTGAGCTGGGAACAGCAATCAGACTGAAATCATGCTTTGCTTATGTTCCAGCTTTGCCCTCATCTTCCCACTGCTTCCTTCACATCAGCCTCAGGGACTGTGTAGCTATCTAAAGAGTAAGCTCTGGGGTGCAGTTGCAAATAGCAGGATATGGAAGGTGGTGTGAAGTCATGGATGGGCAAGCAGAGGATTTTAGCTTGGGCTTAAAAGGGCTTACACCAATCGCAGATTCACACCTTGAGCAGCCCTGACTCTTAACCTCATGCATTTGTTACCTCCTCAGGTGTACAACAGTTGGATGTGTATCTCAAGCCAAGTAACTAAATGTCTTTCAAGCTAAGCCAGGCACTCCTCAGCACTGTAATTAATTCACCAGCCTTTCCCTTTCCCCTCCCTGTGCCAGTTCAGCAAATTCACTGTTATGCCAGTTACTAAAACTGTATCTCTCTCTCTCTGGCAGTTTATCAATTTTATTGGCATGAATATGTCTTCCCCAGACAGCCTTCTGAAGTAAACGTATGGTAGAACAAACACCTGAAAGTGTGCAGGACAGACAGAGCAAAAAGCTTGCATGATACATGGGGCAGGAGGCTGGGAGAGAGAGGCTGAGCCTGTGCACGAGGTGGAGAAGAAAGCATGCCTGAGCAGAAGGGAGATATCTCTCATACCCAAACTAGCTGTTGGACTGTTCCTCTGGGATCAAAGGTGGGCAACAGCGGTGTTGCTTGTGCTCATAGCCATGCAGTGGTTCACAGGACCCAGGGCGAGCTGTATAACCCAGGGCTGGCCTACAGCTAGCCTCTCAAAGCACTTGCTTTTGCAACGAGACATTTCTAGTTTCTAAGATGCTGTGGGAAGCCTACTGTGAAACACAGTGAAGTAACATCCAGGCTGCCCGTGAGTTATCAGGTACAAGAAGCGCTCCTGTACAATGGAAAACAAGTTGCTAAAATAAAGATGTCACCTCTCCAGCTGTGTAACCAGGGGTTCTCACCATGAAGGCACATGTATACCAGCCTTCTCTGCTTTCAAAATGCTCCTCAGATTTCAAGGAGGTTCAAGGTAAATATCAGAAAAAACTTTTTTACTGTGAGAGTGACAGAGCACTGGAACAGGCTGCCCAGGGAGGTTGTGGAGTCTCCTTCACTGGAGACATTCAAAACCCACCTGGATGCGTTCCTGTGTGATGTGCTCTAGGTGACCCTGCTCTGGCAGGGGGGTTGGACTAGATGATCTTTCGAGGTCCCTTCCAACCCCTAGGATTCTATGATTCTATGATTTCATTGCCATCTCGAAGCTGATTATATTTACCCTCCAGATATTGTCTGCATTGTACTTTAATAATCAGCCCACCTGTTATTATTTTCTCTCCCAAATCTGTCGCTCTTCAGCAGTGCTGTAATTTAACTCCAGCTGAAGGCTGCTTGGGTTTGGATGAAAACATTTTCTCTATTAGCATCTGCCAGAGACAAAGCTGAAGCTCATCAAATGATAAATGATCATAACAGCCTTTCACTCTCTGAGATCTATTTAGATCATGATGCAGAGGAAAAAAAAAAAAAGCTGAAATGTGTTTGGTCATCACAGCTCAACTGTGGGCAAATGTCAGTCCCCAATAACAACATGACCCATCAGCCAGGGATGCCTGCTGGCCTCAAAGGCTTCCTGATGACAGTTGCAGTACTACCACACACATCCAGTGTGCTGTTTTCTCCCATCTCTTCACTTCCCTTTTAGCAAAAGTGAAAATCAAGACCAGATGCTGGTTTACTGGCAGTATGGTAAAAGGGGAAGAGGGAGATGGTCACCACATGGTGTACCACATCTCCATGGCATCCAGACTGTAATAAATGAGAGGGCAACATTCTGCCTTATTACATCAAAGTAAATCTGACCCTGGTGAAAATACAACACACACCCTTCCAATATTGAATGTAAATATAAATCAGAGGAGAGGTTGAGGAAAACTCCTTCCTGGACTTTGTGGGTGACCAGTAGAAGTTCCAAAGGACTTGGGCTCCTTTTGCAAAAGTAAGAGTACCCTAAAATAGACTGACTCCAGAAAGCCAAGGTTCTTGTATCCTGAAAATGCACATTCAAGCTAGTTGGTCTTTGCAGGCCTCAAATTTTCCCTTGGCCAGCATCTCTTTCAACTGTGCAATGTGACATTTTACATACCCGGCACTACCAGCCAAGATCGGTAGCATCTCCTCCCTGAGAGGAAAGCAAAGGAAAAAAAAAAATGTATCATTGCACTAAAGTAATTCTGATCTGGCCTAGGGGTATATTATGATGAAGCTTCACTCCCTGGTATGCTTCCAGACATTTCCATTTCCTCACTGTCACTTCCTCTCAGATAAGTTCGCCTGCACTGTTTGCACAGCTGTCAAGTCCATCAGAGATGCCAGGAGACTGACAGCTGCTCACACAACTGCACCATCCTGCAATGCAGTTCTCCTGCCCAGCCTCACAGCCCTGCCAGCACTGCCACCTCCCTCCAGCAAGACTCCAGTCACCCAAGCAGCAGCCAGCCATGAGGAGGACCCAGCCAAGGAGTTGCATCATCCCCTGGTAGGGAGAAAGTGGAAAGAAGAGTAGGGCTGTCTCTGTGTACAGGTTTGTTCCCAGGTGCAGAGTCAGTCCAGGGTTGCTCCCTGCTGGCACACGTCCTCACCAATGTGCAGTCACCCACACTGGCCTCTCCAAAAAAGGCAGCTGATGGCTCCCTGAGTTGGTGTAGGCTTGGACACAAAGGGGGAGAACTACTCTTGTTCAGTACCATCTCTGTCAACAAGCTACTCTCTCACAAGATCTTGTGGGTTTGGAATGCCTTCAAGAAAGAGTTTTGACCTTTGCCTGGACAAGAACATTACACTTTTGTAGGGTGCCAGGATCCTTTACTCTTTAGACAACTATCTGCCTTCTCTCATAGATGCATAATGACCATGACATGATGGCAAGCAAGCTGCTTTTCACTAGACCTTGCCAGACAAGGAATGCAAGAACCCAATAACAAGACCTTCCCAAATTTTATCCAAGCCAGTTGATTGAGAGGTTCACCAAGCATTGCTGGAGCCAACACTAGCAACTCAATCACATGCCCTGAAGCAAGTTAAGACCATCTAGAACCAGAAGTGGGCCATAACACAGGGAGATGAAGCCTTCCAGCCCAACAGGGTAGCTGCAAGTCAGCAAACATTGCAGTGTCTATCCAGTATGTATTGGCTGTGAAATAGCCAATACAATTCTACTTGAGAGAAAGATGCCTCCAGGTCCTCAAGACACCAGATCTCAGAACTTGGATGTCTGTGCCTATGTCATGCTACAGATCCTGATTTTCTGCATTCTGCTGTAGACTGCAGTTATTCAGAGCTGCCTGGCTGTGGGAAGCAGGCAAAGGATTGATTCTGCAGGTGCCATTCGTTGCTTTATTTGGTTCTACGGTCAGTGTCTGTCAGTGGCAGGCTTTTCTACTGTAGAGGTGTCTGGAAATCTTTCAGGATGAAAGCTCCTCTTATTTAGCTGGTGCTATTACCTCCCTGGAAAGACAAGGATGCACCCCTTCACTAGTGATTTCTGAGGAGACAGCAGCTGTCAGACTCCAGCAGAGGAGGTGAGCATAACAGTTGGAAGAAACTTGCTATTATTTTGTCAGGTAAGATGTCTATGTGGATGCTGAAACATCCCAGGCAAGTTCAGCCTCACTGCTCTCCTATCAGCCTTGTTAGGGGCTTGGCTTATTACATGTTTTGTTTTTGCTTGGCTGAGTTCATTTTGGGACCTCTTAATTACAATGCCATCTGCTTTGGATATAAAACCTGCAACGGTGTCTGCAAGCACTCACAGACCAAAGAATAATACTGGGCAAGCCAAAAAAATTTAAAAAAAGGTTAGAGGCAAACCTTCAGCTGTAAAGGTCTCCCATTTACTGCCAGGCAGGTTTCTGCAGAGGCATTAGAGACAAGTCACAGACAGAAACACATTCACAGGGGAATGATGCAGGTTTGGGGAGAGAAGGCAGAACGGAGCAGAAGAACAAATGAGGTACAAGGCTAGGAATTTGCGTGCCTTACGGAGAAGTTCCCACAGGCAGCTGTAACACTTGGTAGACACATTATGTTTTGGAGATAGGTGAGGTGCTTGCGATGGGAACTCATTCTATGCAATGTTTTTTGCCCGAAAAAATCCTCTGCAAGCTCTCCAGAAAACATTTAGGCAGCCATGGGGGTGGGACATGGGCATGTGTAAGTATATGGAGGGGATCAGTGATATACAAAGAGCAGTGTATAGGCAGGCTTAATATCAAAGGTGTGATAGGGTATATTTTTAACTTGTAAGAAGGCTGCAGCATGGCCATCACTAGAAGCACTTCATCTGTCTGTCAGGAGAGTGATGTCACATCTTCTGCACAGGCAGAAATATGGGACAACCAAGGACTCACAAGTTAGGTGGCTGCTGCTGTGCTCCAGCCGTGGTCCCTCTGAGTGCCTCTATGAGCATAGACTGTGTGTACAAACCCCTCATAAGAAATACCTGATCACTTCTGCCTGAGATAAGGGAGAACCTCCCTACACTGTGACTGAGGCTCTGCTATCCAAAAGGAGAGGTCAGCAATATTTAAATCTTATTGAAAGGCAGAGTGCAAGCCTAGCAGCATGATGGTTTGGCAGTGAAAACCAAGCAGCATATACAAGACCAACATAAGCACACTCTGAGGCTTTTCTATCTCCAAGCAACATGGCACTACCAGGGATGCCCTCATTTCACTGAGGAGAGCTGCTCCCCACAGAGTCTGGGGGGATACGGTGCCACCAACATCCACCAAATCCTTTCCAGACCTTATCAAAAAGACAGAAGGGCTGATGTAGCACTACAGTTTGACAGCAGACAGATTTAACAGTGACAGTGTGGGGTGAAGTGTTAGTGGAAAATGTAACATTTGCAACACATTTGCCTTTTCCTGTAGTTGTTGGCGTGTGAATGTACCGTCTGCCTGAAGTCGCTGGAGAAGGAGGAGGGTCCCGACAAGGGATCGGCTTCGGCCGCACCCCGGTGGTGAGACTTGTGAACTTGACTACATTCTGACATTTCCTATTAACACTTATAGACATTCATACATACCTATACCATACACTCGTTTCCTGTTAATCTTCCTAAAGGCTCTCTCCAAGTTTTTTCCCTCCTATCCCTGTCCGGGACTAAGAACAGGGGGGTTGGGGGGGGGGTAGAATTATATTCCTATCGTTGTTTGTCTTATGTTTTTGTTTGTTTATTCTTATATATATATGTATTGTTCTTGTATATAGTCTGACATTTGATATTGTTCCGTAGAAACAACCTTGCCTAAACCTTAGTGCCTTTAATAAACCTATTGATTCTTGAGCACTGTTTGTGAGTGTGACAGTGAGTGGTCCTCAGCCCTCGATTCCCTTTTGAAGGGCAGTGGGTCGCGGCTTTACCCATCTCGGTTCATGACACATCCCCACTGTAAATCACAAGAAGTGCTGGTGCTCTTTGTTCATGTAACAAAAAAAAAATACGTGGAGAAGGGGAGAAGACACATGCATGGGCTCAGGCAGTCCAGCCCTGGCTTTGCAGGATAATTTACTGCTATGGGGTCTCTCCTCCAGCATTTTTCTGTCTGTAGATATGTGCCCCAAACAGTGATGTTCTTACCATTGTCACTCATAAGCCAGACCAACAAATGCCAATTAGAAGCTTTTCTTGATATTCCACCAGCATTTCTTTCCCTCAGCTTTATCACATCACTCCTCTTTATGTATCTCCTGCTACCCTTCTGAGCAGCTCTTCTCCCTGAAGTTCACACCCTTCAAATTACAGGAAGACAGTTAGGCTTCCCCTTTTAAATCACCGATTACCCATGATAAATGCACTTAGTTGCTTTAATCTTTGCTCATACCTCGGCTTCCCTCCAGCACCCTAATAATTGTTGCTTTTCTTTGAACTCCTTCTAACTTGCCTGCTTCTGTGACAATGAGATGTCTGGAGCTGAGCACCGAGGTTTGGGTGGGATCTGACCAAGGCTGCACACTAATTTCATCATTAGCAAGATTAGGTGTCTCTGGCAGGATGCGGGCGTTTGTTCATTCGCATGTCTCGTTGCTCATGGGGCGGCTGTCCTCCAGCCGCCTGCAGATTCCTACTCCCACTATCATTTGTTGGTTTTATTTAACCAGAGATTAAAAGCTTTCAGGACAGTAATTACAATGATCATTTGAGTGCTGGCTCTGCAGCTTGACGGCATGCCAGACGTCCTCTGGTTCTGCATGGCATGTCCTCTGGCATGGCAAGTTCCCACAGGGATGGGCCAGAGAGTGCTCCCACTCATGGATTCTGCAAGCTATCTCCACCCGGGGCAAACTGAGCCTAAGGGAAATATGCATGGCTTGAATGCCATAGCCACAGGCAGAAGAGCCTCAGGGGGTGTATGCAGAAACTTGGTGCCCTCTGAAACTTAGGACACAGCCTTGCCATCACCAGCCCTGCCAACAAAGACTGCCAGCGCACTCATCGAATAGCACTAACCACAAACACAGGCTGAATCTAGGGTGGGAAAGTCAGCTAGGGATGCTCCAAACTGGCAACTGCAATCTTTTACTGTCAAAGAAATGGCAACAAAAAAACCCATCCACACATGGTTGTAGAGTCACATTAGCTCTGGCATACTAAACCAGAATGAAAAGAGTACCTGGTGATACATGACCACAGTGTCTAACAATAGCCTGTCACTGAACCCCTTGTACCCAGAGCAGAGGCTAGAAAGTGTCCTACAGGTGAGTATTACCTATAATAGGTCTTCTGTATTATGCCCACTGGTCAGAAATGCAGGGATGTCATTGTTTTCCATTTGTTAGCTTTCTGCACATATTCTAGGAACAAATCTCCATAAAATGGAGCTAATGAGTCTTGCCTGGTTTGAGACACAGAGCTGAAAAGGCCTCCACATAAGGAAAAGGCAGCATTAATAATATATTAGACTTATCTGCAATACCATTCTCATAGCTGAGAACATATATGACTCTTTGCAAGCTTCATCACCTCTCATCTCTGTGCCTTGGGGGCTTCAGGGTAATTTCAAACTTTAAAAGCCTTCCCCTCCACTTGTTCCAGTTTCTGTTGTTCCTAGAGAGCCGTTCAAATTTCACATCATCACCTGAGCAGTAGATAAGTAAAAATTGCCTCAGCCGTAGAGGAGAAATCTAGGTTAATTATGTTGATAACTTAACCCTCGGGCTAATCTCTAGTCCATTACAGTAAGCAGATGGTCAGCTCACTGCAGGGAAGAGGAACAGAGGACAGAGTATCAGCTCCCATTCACAACATGCAGGATCAGACATGTCCCTGAGAGGGTGGGCATTGTCAGCCTGCTCCCCTCCCCCATGGACAGGTTTGCTTTGCACCCATGGCTGGCAGGGCAATCCAGAAAGGGGAGCACAGAGCCACCAGGAGATAACAAAAGACAAGGTGGGTTTTTTTGTGATTCAAGTAATCAGTGAATTGCCATAGATTAAAAGCAGGGAGGTGTAGGGAATGGAAGGCACACACAGATGGGCCTTGCAGGCTGGCATACCAGGAACAGGGGGGTTAAATAAGAAATACAGGTCAGACACAACGTGTCATTGAATGAATGGAGCAGAAGCATTTGCAAAGTAGTCTCCTAGCAGACTCAAAGCAGACACTGAAAGCCCTCCCAGGAGCACTACTGTGTGTGCTATGTCCCTCCCAAGGTGACAGGGAGGAAGGAACACACACAGGGCTAGGAATAGGTGTCCCAGCTCCTGTCCTCAGTTCTTTCAGTGATGAATAGGCCAAGCAGGAGCAGGGCATTTTGTCCCAGTTTCACCATCTGTAAATAATTCCTTCTACACCTTGCAAGGGTATTTTGTAAAGCTTAAATTGCCTGTAAGGTGCTTTCTTGCTCTTGGATGAAAAGAGACAGTAACACTTGACATCTCTGTTTGCCGTCTTCCCATTTCTTCGGTAGAGAGACAGGGATGACAGAAACTGCTATTCCTGCCTAAGAGCCCCCCTGGCTTCCACTGAAACTGCAGAAAAGTCTTCATCTGCTCTTTTCCGCCGAAACAGCAGATTCCAGGAGGAGAATAGGTGAATACAGATTTGTGTGCAAACACCCACGGTGCAATTGGGGATTCTCCAAACTACCTATTTGGGGATCATTTATCAGGACAAAACCATCCCATCCCAACTTAATCTTCCAACCACTGTATAAGTGACTTCCCAGACACTGCCACCCTGCAGACCATCTGCTAGGATACCAAAGGTGTCCACAGCATGAGAATATTCAGCCTTATAGGGAAGCAGAAATTGGGAGGTTCAGACTAACTATTATTTTTAAAGGTACTAATCAAGACTAATCATCACGTTGCAACGTTGCATTGTGGTATTTGAGATCCCTGTGTGAACTCATAACAGATTCAAACCGCAACATGACTGTTGGGTTGCCAAGCTCAGACTAACATGCAACATGTACATTAAACAATTTGGTCTGAAGGTGATGGGACCAGCTGGCACACATTAGGGCCTTTTTACTTAATTAGAGGACAGCCTGAGCAGCCTTCCCTGAAGTATGCACTTGAGGGTGAGCTGCACTTTGGGAAAAGCAGGAGTTACAATAAGAAGATGGTATCAGTGAAGCCACAGGTACATTTATCTGGTGTACTGCAGGCAGAAGCAAGCCCTGACCATCCTTTGACGAGATAAAGCTGCATAGCTGTGGTTAGTGTGGTGAGGTGCAAGGTGTATTAGCTGATACCAAGTGCTGCACTGAAGCAGTCTCCCTGCTTTCAGTGCTGGCTTGCATCCATCAGCTGAGATGGAAGATCAAGTGAGCTTACTTCTGCCCGCAATGTGTCGTGTAGGCATTTCCCACATCACCTCCCTGCAATCCTATAAATCCCTTGCTCCTCATCTTTCCTCTTCCCCCCTTTCTGTTCCCTTTCTTTAGGGAAGGTTCCTTTAGGAGGCAGGGATCATGACACCGAGTGACGTCTCAGTGCCGCTAATGCACACACAGAGGGACACAGAGGGACGTTTTACAAAAGAAACCACTGCTTCCCTGAGGGAACTGCACACAGCTTCACCTTCCAGGAGCACCCTCTGGGCAGTCAACCTTTCCCCATTGCACCTTGTGGGAGCAGGAACAAAAGCGCAGCTTCTGTCAGAAAAATGACTATAACCAAAGGACCTCTTCTCACTGCTGAGACCTGCTGCCTCTGTGTGTGCCCAGCTCTGCTCACTCAGATACATTTTAATGGCTCCTTATTCCTGCTGGTACTGCTCCTCCCCTGATTCAAATTTCAACATTAATAAAACACATCCTAAAATAATGCCTATAACCAGCAGCACCAGCCCCTTATACAATACTGCTGGCCCAAACCCTGGCATGAGGAACCAGCCATCTACCCAGGTACTCCAACCGAGATGGTTCACCACCTCCTCAAAATATTTGGTCTTGTAAAAAGACACAGAAAAGAGGAAAAATATTTTTTCTTCAATTCTGGGGACTCAGACTGATCACAAGCATGGACAGGACCCAGAACTTGCCCTACATGCATACCAGCATTGAGCATGTTGTTTAGCAAGTCAAGGTCAGAGGAGATACACGTGATTGGGCTTCCCTCCCTGTATGGGTCCTGCTCAGCCCCCAAGCTCCATCCCCTATACACCTCAACATGGCATGGGAAGAAGATGCCAAGATGCAAAGCACAAATCCAGCTTTACCACTCCAGGATGCCCCAAGGAGGAGAGAGAAAACATCACACTTCAGCAACTCTTCCCTCTCCTGAGTCACTCAGAGGAAGAACCCTGTTTCAGATTCAGTCCAGCCCTGCCCAGTGATAATTTCTAATCCAGCAACTGAAGGATTACAGAAAGTTAAAGGAGACAGATGGTGTTGCAAAGACAGAGAAGTCTTACTGCTTGGCTGCAGCCTGTACTTCCCAAGGTTACAGCCGGGATTTCAGAAAGGTCCACCCTCTTTGTAAGCCGCTGCTTGCCCAGGGCAGGACAGCCCTGTGAGATGCTGGCTCAGTGTGGGAACAGCAGAGGCTGCTAGTGGGATGGTTCGCAGATGGACTGCAAGGAAGAGGGATCCCTCCTCTGCACAGCCTCACAGGACATTTGGTTTGGGACCAGATGGGGAATGAGGATATTTTACATCCATCCAGCATTTTGCAGAGGCACAAGCACAACCCCATTGATTTGCACACTGCCTCCCACACCACAAGTGACTGTCTCCCTTCCCTGTTTTACCTGCTGGAAAACAAGGCACCAAGGTTTTGCAGTGAGTCAGTGGCAGAGCCTGGGACAAAGTGATGGAAACAGCCCCCGCTCCCTGCAGCCTACCCTGCCCCAGGAGCACTCGCACGGTCTTCCTCTGCCCCTGCCCTCAGCCCAGCCAGGGCACAGCAGTCACCTGAAGAAAGGTGACCATCATGTTCCAACTACCAACAGCTTTGCTCCCAGAGGGGCTGCAAGAGAAGGATGCTTTGGCCTTTACATTTTGGTTTTTGAGAGTCTGCAATAGCCTGGGGCTTAGGTGAAAATATACGGATAGATTTTTTTACATCTGCTTTTTTCTTCTCTTTAAGACACAGTGGAAATATTTGGCCTCAGCTTCCTCATTTTTGCCAAATATATCTCCAGTTAGTTCATGAAACAGTAACATCACAAGCAACAAAACTGAAACCTGTGCCAGAAAACTGGAAGGACTATTGAAACTCACCCTCTGCTTTCTGTTAACACCTATTTAAACCAATTTCCTGGCAAATTCTTGTGAGAAAAAAAAAAAACTGTTTTCCTGAAAACCAATGCAAATTTCAGACAAAAATGAAAACACTTCATGAAACACCATTCTACTCTTCCCCAGGAACCCTCCAGGAGAACTTGGAAGACAGGTTCCTTGTGAATAACAGAGAAAAGAACCAAAACATCCTTGGGGGATTTCAGACACCTCTGGATAAGAGCACAGTCATCATCAGCACTGCAGTAACCTCCACAAACCACCAATGGATCAGGCAAACATGCAGAAGTCTGACAAAAGAAACATCTCTGCATATAATGATGGTATATTTTTCTTTTTATGGGATACCTTTTAAAGCAAAGCAAATCAAACAAACCTGAGTGACTGCACATGGTTCTGCTCTTGGTTCTCTCCAGGCCGCACAGACCTCAGCAAAGCCCTTCCCTTTCCTACCTCCCTGTCTTGCCTTGTCTTGTCCCTCTCAGGGACATTTTTGAGACCTACAGATGAAAATCTATTTTGACAGGTCCAGGAGGAATTAGTGGCACCCCCCAATTTTTCACTGGCATACCACCAGGACACAGGTTCCCCTTCCTGCCCACTCCATGATGTTGGCAGTCACATCCAGGACAGGGATGGCACAGGCTTCTTGTGCAGCTCCAAGCAGCTGCAAATATAACATGCATCCACATAATTGATATAATTAATAAATAAAAACTCTAGAAAGCCCACAGAGTGTCCCCCTCCCCCCTCTTTCAAAACAAACACCTAAAGCTCAGTGGACCAAAATTCAAGTGGTGAATCTGAGCATGGTCTGGGGGCAGGCAGTGCTTTATACCTCCATTTTCTGCTTCAGTAGAATGTGCTGAGGGCGTTATTTACAGCAGGGGCATTGTTGCACACCAGTTACTCTTTCTTTGGGAGCTGTGGAGGCTGCAGGAATAATGAGATAATTATCCCCATTATTCCCAGCAGTGGTGGGAATGAGACTGCCTTTGTCCCATGCTCCAGAATGCACCAGCTTGGAAGGGTTTTATTTCTACCAGCAGAGTTATATTTGCGGAGGCTCCTGGGATGTTTCAGCTAGGGCAGCGACTGGTTGTACATGTGGGGGCACAAAGACCACAACAGACCCTGGATATCCCCACAGAGCAGAAATCCTCCCCCTGGGAAATTACAGCCTACCAAGAGTCCAGTGTGCCCCTGCTCCCTCAAAACACCCTGTGCCCTACTTGGGTGAGGATCGTCGGGAAATGCAGACAGCAGATGGGAGGGAATTAAACTCAGATTGAGGAGAGACTCAGGCCCCTCAGAATTGAGACTTATTCCTGGCAATGCACAGCTGAAAAGCACTTAGATATCAGCGGTCCTTGTTAATTCACCAGAGGGTATTATCCAAGCTTGTTACAAGATTGATGTTCACTGTGGTAAAAACGTTAATAGTTACCCTCAGCACTTGGCCTGGATAAGGGCACAAAATCTAGTAGCCAGAAGTTGTTTCTCTTCCTCGCTTGATCATTTTGCTGATCCCTTGACCTGAGCATAATAATCAGAGTAAAAGGCTTTCCTTTTTTTTGCTTCTTAGTCTTCTTAAACTAGATTCACACTTCTGTGGGGCCACTTGTCATCACTGCCAGGAACATTAATTAGAGCTGAGAACCTGATTGACCTGCTGTGGCACGAAGATGGCATCATGGCAGAGCAGTGATTCCAGCAGAAGGCTTGAACCAGGTGCTCAACAGAACAGCCACTCTCCCATGTTGTCCCAACACATGCAATGGCCCCACATGCATTCAGGTAGTCAAGAGACTACTGGAAAACAAGAGAAGGGCAATGCAGTCATCAAGCCTAACAGCAAAAATGCAGCTGAAAATCCTTAATGCAAAGATATGTTCTGCACTGCTTCAACTGTGGGTGGGCTAGAGAAGTCCTTCCACTTTACCATCCTGTATTTTAGAGAAGACACAGAATTCTAGGCTTCACAAACTGCAAAGCAACCTCTACGAGGTAACACCTTTCTACAAAATTGCAGCTATTTCAGCAAGCATGAGGACTGGGTTCTGTCATACAGCAGAAAAGCTCAGCAGCAGCTACACCTCACATTGGCTAACCCTTGCAGCAGTGAGGTTATTTGGAAAGGATCACTGTCCTGTGCCTGTTCTCCACCACCACGTCTGCCAGCTTTCCACAACCCCTGGCTCAGGGTTTGCAGTACAACCAGCACAACAGAGCCAGTCATCGTGGGGCCGCACATAATGGTTGCATTTATGGAGGTGGTGTCTGTGACTTGTCGAAGCAATTTCAGTTAGAAAACAAAAAGCCTTTTTTTTCCACCCGCTTGTTTTTAAATGGGCACCAGGCACGTGAGAATGACGATGGTTTTGCACGAGCTGTAGCACCAGCACCCTGTACCACCGGCAGCAGGAAAACTGCTCACTGCAGGATCCACTGTGATGGGTACACACCACATTTACACCTGCCCCTGCCCAGGAAAGAGGCAAATATCCTGGAGGGCTCCTGCCTGCCCACTGGGGAAAGCTCCTGTTTCTGGAGCAGCAAAGGAAGGGAGGTGAGGAGGGACTCTGTCCAGCAACAAAAAGGAAGCAGAGCCCAAGTGGTTTTGGCAAATAGAAAACAAGCAGCAAAACTGGACAAGGTGAGAAGATGATGAAAAGGAAATGAATTTTAAAAGAAAAGGCACTTCTACTAGCACCAAGTTATTCCCTCCTAGCATACCCAGGCTCCCTTGTTCTTCTCCTCCAAAATAGTTCAAGAAGAAAATACAATCAGTTCCTTAAGATATCCAGGTGGTAATTTTTTCATGAAGTAAAAAGGCATAGAAGTTATGGATGCCGGGGACAAAACAGGAGTTGAAACTCAGAACTTTGTTTCCACCTTACTAGGTTAGCAGTTAGGTTAAAGGTTGGACTAGATGATCTTACACGTCTTTTCCAACCTGAACCATTCTATGATTCTGATTCTATGATTCTATTTCCCCACACACACTCTGTCAGAATTTCATGCCTAGGTAAAGCAACAGACCCACTCCTCACTAAAGCAACAGCCTGCACATCCCCTTCTCAGCCTGTCTTTTGTCTCTACTTCAAACTAGGAGGGAGTCATCAGCCTTCCTGCTTGATCCCAGCAGGAAAACCCAGCTCCTGTGCTATGACAGGGTTGGCCAGGATGTCTCTTCCCTGCAGAAACCCTCTGCTGCCCCAGCCCACAGCCACGCTAGCCAAGCGAAGCCAAGCTGCTGACCTTTCCCCAGTACAAGCCTTTCCACATATTTCATAAGGGGATTGTTGTTTTCTTCTGGGCTACACATTTAAGAACATTATATTTGGAACACGGATAAAAAGGATCTATTTAACCAGATCTTTTATTCCCTCTCTCACCCACACGTGCACACTTGCTTCTCCCCCACACCAGCTCTCTGTGTGCACACACACCATGCCTGCCTTTTGGCTGCCTCTGTTGCACTGGGTTTAATTAAACACCCTGAAGGCTTGTTTCTAAACCCAGATTATTGATAGATTTATTTTTTTTACAATTCAGAGCTACATGAGATGAACGAAAAAATACATTTGGGAGAGAGGGAGGGAAAGCACAACAGAGATCAGATCACATAGGCTGCACTTGGAGCAGGATGCAGGGAAACAGTGGCAGTTTCTGCGGAGAGGAAATCTGATCCTCACCACGGACTGTGAGCTTCCCACCAGTCCTCAGATTAATCACATCCCAGTCACTAGGAAACAAAGACTGGAAGGGACCATCAAGGTCACCAAATGCAGCACCATGCAATTGCTGGCAGTCTGGCAATGGGCATTTTGAGATGGATGGAGCCCGAAGAATAACTTCACCATCCTTCTGATGCCCAGTGCCCCTGACACAAGACGACCCCAAACTGTAATTACGGAGTGCCCAGGAAGGCAGATGAATCACAGAATCATATAATTGTTTTAGTTGGAAAAGACCTTTAGGATCATAAAGTCCAGCCATTAAACTAGCACACTGCCAAGCCTGCCACCAAACCATGTCCCTAAGCACATCCAATAAGTACCTCCAGGGATGATGTCTCCACCACTTCCCTGGGCAGCCTGTTCCAATGCCTGACAACCCTTTCAGTAAAGAAATTCTGCCTTCTCTCTAATCTAAACCTCCCCTGGCACAACTTGAGGCCACTTCCTCTTGATATATCACTTGTTACTTGGGAGAAGAGACCAACCCCACTCCTTTCAGGTAGTTGTAGAGAGCAATGAGATCTCCACCCCAGCCTCCTCTTCTCCAGGCTAAATAACTACAGCTCTCTCAGCTGCTCCTCATAAGAATTGTGTTCTAGACCCTTCAACCAGCTTTGTTGCCCTTCTGTGTTCTCACCCCAGCACCTCAATGTCCCCCCTGTAGGAAGTGCTCCACTGACACCCTGCAAAGCTCTGCTGTGCATCTTCACCATCAGAAGGAATTTATTGGGCAAAACTGCAGAGATTTGGAAGAGTGGATCATGCCCCAAAGTACAGAGAAGCAGAAAAAAACCAACCCCATTACAGCAGACCCTGGCGTGCTGATCAGAGGGAGAAATGCCCTCCTGACCCTACAGATGACTGACAGTCTGAAATACGAGGTTAAAGCATGTGCAAGAAGGTCTAAGGTTATGAGTGTTGTCCAGGTAAACTGAGAAGGCCTAGAAGGAAATCCCTCCAGGGATGCCAGCACTCAGACTGGAAAGATCCTTTCATCTCCAGCCTCCTAACTGAGGCTCTGGTTTCTAAGACACCTAGTGCAAATGACACAGTGAGATGAATTGGGTGTATTATTTACTCCAAAAACCCACCCCGCCTTTATGCTGGCTGCTCATCCTCATGCTGGATCCAAATCCAATCCCCTACTGTTGCCAACACAGAAACAAGAAAAAGGTTTTACTTTGTGAGACAGCAGGAAAAAGAGACCACAATAAATCACATGACTCTGCTGAATATCTTCGGGAGAGCTCACAACACCCCAGCAAATACACAGAGGAACAAGGATATTGGGGTGGGGGACAAAGAGAGAAACTCCAGCCTGGATATTAGCGTGGCAGGAAAAGTGCTTCCTTCCCTTGCAGCAGCTGCTGCTGCACAGGCCAGAGGAGAAGCTAAGGAGGAAACTGCAGCTCAGAGTGGCCAAGCCAACATGTAATGAATGCTAGTAGTCTGAATGCTGCAACGAGAGGGAGACTGCCAGCAGTCTGCCCCTGCTCTGCCCACCCCATGACTCCACAGGTGTGACTACATGTGCTGCCCCAGCTTGCAGCACGCTTGACCAACCTCCCGAGTTTCTTGCCAGGAGGCTTAACTCAGCATCTGCAATAGCCCATGATGACAAGCACTGTCTAAAGCAGTGAAGGTACTGGATGCACTGGTTTCTGACAACACTTGCCAACTGTTTTACAGAATTGCTAGGCAGACAAGACAGCATAGCCACACAGTATCAAGACTCAGGCTCAGCCCAGTCCAACACCCATGGTAACAAAAGTCCCATGCCCGAGTCAACACTGGTTTTAGCAACACAGCATAAACTCTAGTTTATGCTTTAGCTAGGGAAATGCAGAAGTCTTTCATCCCAGACAGCACCCTATCCTCAGACAGCCTTCTCATTCCTCCCACTCCTCCAGAGAATATGCCTCTGCCATGCGAAATTTTATGCCTCAAAAAAAAAAGGGATGACTTTGTCACAAGTCACAAGCAGCACCAATCTATGGTCTGGGCTGAGCACCACCTGCGGGACCTGTGCTGGGGACAGAGAGAGCACCTCATGTTACCCCTCAAAGGAAAGGAGAGGATCTCCCACTGCCATCAGGGCTGCCCAGGGGATTAGCCCACAGTTGTTCATCTTGGATGAGAGAGAAGGCAGGCATGTGAGCCCAGGTCAGCACACAGGGTACCTTCTGTCAATCAAAGGACTGAGATTTGCAGCAATCAAGGCCAGAAAAAGCCTCAGCTGAGCTGAGCTATAACTGCTACCTCCAAACACAGTAACGGTCCTGCTTCTTAATCTTGTACAAGCTCAGAGAGAGACCTTTACACACCACCACTCCCAAACACTTAAGGAATCCCTGAATAGCAGTGCTGAAGTCTAGATTCCTTCAACCTGCTGGCTTGGGTTTTCTTATGCCTCATAATCTACCTAAATTCACATGATAGTCATCCTTTACAACAGTGGGGTGTAAACTTGCTTTCCTTGCTTAATCTGGTTGTATATCTTGATGATTTCTGGCAAATGGAGTATTGTGGAGACTCCTGTCAAACAGGAGGCCTGAAATTGGCCTGTAAGGTACAAAGCTACAAGGGTACAGCAGAGTGCGCAGCTTCACAGTCCTTCCCTCCAAGCAAGACAGAGCTAAAAATGAGTCCTGCAGGTCCCATTGTTTAGTTACTGCACCAAGAAGAACCTGAAGCCTCAAATCCTGTCTGAAAGGCAGTTTGGGCTTAATGGCCCTTTCCATTCTTGGCTTTATTTAGGCAATAGATTTTTTGAGGCTTTTACATACTGTAAACATTTGAAGTGAACTGTGTAAGAGATTATTGATGCCACTTTCCTTACCTGACTTAACTCTGGAACCTCTCCTTCCTGTCCCAAGATACACATGACCATCAGGATTTGGAAATGCAGGTGAGAATGGAAGCCCTGCAGGGGCATGCTGAGGTGCCACTGCCCACCAAAACCCTAGGTACGAGCCCAAGTTTAGGCTGAGGTTGGCACCTAGGCTGGAATGCTAGCTGCTTCACTGAGCAATCCCACACCATCAGGCTCATTCCTGGCCATGGCCCTCACCCTATTCCCCCCGACTCAGGCACACAGGAGTTGTGCTGGATCACCCCTGCAGCCACCAAGGAGCCAGGGATCAGCTCCCATGATGGCTACACAATGCAGGCATGCTTAAGCTTCTGCGTCTGCAGTTCTGAGGCCAGCACAGGATGAGCTGGAATTCAGGGTCAAATTCCTTGGTAAGCATCCAACTTCTTCAAGAGGGTCAGTAACCCAATGTGTGGAGCCTAATGCTGCTTCCTTCACACTGCTCAGTGGCCGCTCCTCAACATCCACCCATTCTGCAAGTCCCACTGATTTTCAGCAAGGCAAAAACCTAGAGAACAGAGCCTTGGTGAGCAGAAGGTCAGAACTAAATACACCCATACCTGACACCACAAAGGCAGAGAGCAACCTCACGTCATGGCACAAGAACACCGTTCCATGAGGCATCAGAGGAGAGAGAGAGGGGCAACCTCCTGTTGGGGAGCAGGAGCTCCAGCCAGAAACCCCACGCTGCCCTTCTCCCCTCCAGAGAGCAGGCATTGGAGCACAGGCACCACAAGCCATCTGCTGTGTAGGCACGAGAGCCGGAGGTGAAGGCAAAGAGCAGAAACTGTTTCAGGTTACATGACCCCATCGCCACCAAATAGGATTGCCAGACACAATCCAATTGGCCGAGGTGGGTCATAGTGCTGAAAATAGTTTTGTACTTTTGCCCTCTTAGCTGGTAAACAGCTTTCAGCCCCTAAAAGTGCTGCGCTGTGCTATGTATTGGTGGAAACAGCTTGCACAAAAGTAAGACGGCTCGAGGAGGGGGAAGGGGAAACCTGGGCACCGGTTGAAATGCTGCTGAGGCATATTCAGGTCAAAAGGACAACCTAAAAGGAACCATAAAAAAAAAACCAACACACAAAACAACAAAGAAAAAACCCACAATAAATTAGTTTGAAGCTGCAAACCACTTAAAGTTTCATCTGTGATTTCTATTTAGGCACATCTCATACACAAAACCTGCATGGTTAATGTGGCACTAGGAACATAGGCAGCAGCACAGGACAGCATCTATTAACACACTGAGACTGGCTCCAGTCACATAATCCCTGTCACAGACAGACTGAGATTCATCTTAAAGACTGTACAGGTGTTTTGTTCCCATTACCCTGCTCAAAAGCCTCTTCCCAAACATCTCTGACCTAACAGTTCACACTTTCCCTTTAATTCCCAGACTAGAGTACCACAACTGATTTATAGGAGCCTGTACTGTTGCCAGCACCTTCCCTTAGCCTCAAAAAAAGCTCTTTCCCCATCACTGTTTACCTGCTGACATATTTACAGAGACCACTCATACTCCACCTACCATTTTACTCTGGCTAAACAGTCCAAGCTCTCCTAATTTCCCCTCACAGGACAATCTTTCCATTGCCTCATCAGTCTGACTGGCACATGCTTCAGCACAAGTGCAGCTTGTGTTTAGCAAGATCAGCTGAGAGCAACTCCCTCTGCCCAAAGGAGAAGACAAGGTTTTGAGGGTTTGTTTTGTTGATTTTTTGTGGATGTCTTTTAAACAAACTTTCTCCCTTTGTGTTTTGGTCACTAGATTTTTCAATGTCAACACTTTGGTCTTCTCTGATCAAGGGATTTGCACCCATTGAGCCCTTTAAAGCCCCCTGCACTCAGCTGTCAGGACAGCCCCAAGTACAACACATTAATTGCCTGTCCCCACTGTGGGCCTTGGGATGATGGAAAGGGAGGCTGATGCTGGGACAACTTAATTTCTGCTCTTTGGCTCAGCAGATTCAAATGGGAGTGCTGCTCCTAGCTATCAATACAGGACAAAAGAAAAGTGTGCATATAGCAATACTTGAACAGGAGTCTTTATCCCACCAAACTCCCCAGATGGAGGGGTGAGCAGGGTTCAGCAGGGCTGTCTCCTTCCTCCTGTCCCTGCTATGCCTAGCACATCCAGGACATGCATGGCGCTAGTTCCCTCCTGGCTCCGTGTCTAGTAGCACAGGATGATGCAACTAGACTTTTACTGCAATTTGCTGAGGAACACTGCTGTCCAAACTGATGAAACAGCAATTCAGCAAAGAATGCAGGAGGCACTTTAGAGAAGTGGCAGGGACACCAAACAAGCTTTCATCACATTTATCAAAGTGCCTGCAGATTCCATTTCAAGGTGGTAACAACACTTAAAAATAACGAGCAGAGTTCCTCTGCATCTAGAGAATTTTAGCAAATAAAAATGTAAAAGAAGAAACCGAAAAAACAATTAGTTCTGCTTCTGCATCCTTTTTGGTCTTCCAGCAATACATATAAATGATTTCCTCCTTTGCAGTCCCTAAAAGCACAAGTCTCCCTGGGTGATGCCTCCATATCATAGACATGAAGTTTCAGATGCAGAGGCCACACTACTGTGTTGTCACTGACAAATGCAGAACTCTGTTCTCTTTGTGTGTGTGCATACACACATGTGCATGTGTGTACATTATTTCACTCACCAGCTGCTTGCTCAGGCTTCAGGCACAGAATAAACCAGCCCAGCCACTACACTGGAAGAGGTTGCCCAGAGAAGTTGTGGAGGCTCCATCCCTGGGGGCATTCAAGCTCAGGTTGGATGGGGCTCTGAGCAACTTGGTCTAGTGGGAGGTGTCGCTGCTCATGCAGGGGAGTTGGAATTTGATCTTTAAGATCCCTTCCAACTCTAACCATTCTATGATTCCTTGCACACACTAACTTTATGCATACTCTCTTCCTTCCAATCACTACTGGCTTTGTGGATGGCATTTTGTTTGGGGGATCTGTTTCCTACTTCATCATTCAATTTTAAGTCTTCGTGAAGCACGAAAAAGGAATGAGCAGAAAAATATTGCCTGAGACCCAGCTCAGCCTCTTCCTGCCCCGCAGCATCCCCACTGCTCTACCCACAAACTAGTTTAAAGAACAGATGACAAAATGCTTAGCAGTCTCCCAAGATGGGCTCAGAGGGAAGTGTGGAGCCCACTCATATTGTCAAAACAACCTTTCTGATACCACATTTCCTTACGCACCCTTAAAACACAGCCTGACCTGGCAGGACAGCAGGATCACAATACACACGCATGCACAGCAGCACAGGCACACGTACACTGCCCAGACCACATCCCACTCTGCAATGATACTCTGCCAGAGCACTCACATCTCTGGAGGTCCTGCATGGTTCTGGTGGCACAGCCTGTGGCCAAGCTACGAGTGTTGCGCTTAATTCAGCGTTTGCAAGTCTCCAGGAGCAAAGTCAGGATGGTTCAGTCCCTGCTGCGCACCCTGCAGTGCCTGCCCCTTCATGCCCAGCTTGAGTGATGTCCACCGTATGGCACGGTAAGTATGCCCTCTCTGTTAATGTGATTCACAGCCTAATTAATCCCCTGCAGAAAGGAGACATTTTCTCTGTGACTTGCTGCGAGTTATCCACACGGACTTGCCGAGGTGCAGCGGCAGCTGCTGCCACAGCATTCTCTCTGCAAAAGAGACACGAAGGTGCTGTGGGGAGGGAAATGGCTTCTACTGGAATAATTTACTCTGCTAACGAATACTTGGAGGTGCCGGTGCACTGGAGCTTCCTGGTCCCCGCTCCAGCATGGCAGGCAGCATGAGCCGGGAGCCAGGCTGCTGCAGCTTCTGCCAGGGTCCCAGGTTTGCTGGAGAAATACACCTGCTGTGCTGGTGGGAACCCACCTTTCCTTCCCAGGCTGCTCAGACAAACATATCTGAATCTAAAACATGGGGCACGCTAATGAGCATAAGCAGTTTGTCCTCCCCTTGTCATCCCCTTGTAATGGTAGTCACTGCAGGTCATACAGGAAAGCAGAAGAGGTCAAGCAAGCAGTTCCCAGGACCCTTTTCCTTTATGGGTCTGAAAGGGACCAAAAAAACAAAGAACAGAGGAAATCAGACATAAATGTGACAAAAATAATATTAAAAATAAAAAAGGAAGAAAAAAACTTGAACTCAAGGGCCCAGGTTTCACTGTACAGCTGAAGAGCCTGCTCATCTTGGGAAGGATTTCCTTTCTTAGCAAATGTGTCCTGCTGCATTATGTGGACATGCTAGTAAAGGGATACTTCTTTCCCAGCCACTGAAGTGCCAAACCAGAGTCCTAAGAAAGCAGATTGCAGCTGAGCTGTTTCCAGGACCGTATTTATGGCTGGATTTATAGGAGTTAATACAGTATTTAGAGCTACTGTTGGGTTTGAGGGCTTTTTTTGGCAACTTTCAACATTTTCTTTACTTAATTGTGAGTCATCCAGGTAATAACCATGTGCAGATTCGTTAATAAAACAGATGTGCAACAAGCTGAACTGCCATCACAGTCTCATAGCTAAACACTCCTAATCTGGAAATGAAATGCTGAAGGTTCTCATAGTAATGTTATCTCAGCATTTTGCATACCCAACATCCAGCAAAATGGTCTTTGAAAAAAATAGAAAAATATTCATACTGAAAATACAATATTCTCCAAGTGCAATAAAGACAAGATAACATTTCCCACATGTCACAATTTAGAAATCTATTCATCCAAGACATTAATGTTACAGTAACACAAGCATCTAGATTTTTCTTTCCCTGAATTCCCCAAAACCTCCATTATTAAAAAAAAATATCAGCTCAGCTATGTATTACCAGTTATGCACAAGAAGGTCTACAAGAAAGCTGGAGAGGGGCTTTGTATAAGGGCATGTAGTGATAGGATGAGGGGTAATGGCTTTAAGCTGGAAGAGGGAAGATTTAGGTTAGACATTAGGAAGAAGTTCTTCACTGTGAGGATGGTGAGACACTGGAACAGGTTGCCCAGGGAAGTTGTGGCTGCCCCCTCTGTGGAAGTGTTCAAGGCCAGGTTGGATGGGGCTTTGAGCAACCTGGTCTAGTGGGAGGTGTCCCTGCCAATGGCAGGGGGGTTGGAACTAGATGATCTATAAGGTCCCTTCCAACTCAAACCACTCTATGATTCTATGTATAACCAGAGCTACCCAGATTGAACAACTTCCACAGGTTTCACCAGCATGCATGCTGCAAGAGGGAGTGCAGCATTTAAAAGCTATCTGGTTAAGAAAATGCTGCCCTGCAGAGTTTATACACCCTATGGAAGTACAAAGATTTCAACAACTTGTTGGTTGTGTCGAAACTTGCCTGAAGTTTCCATCCTGAAAATTGGTACAGGAGCCCAAGAATTCCAGTGGGACTCAGAAACTTGTTTTCCTCTGGGCCCCTTGTGCTTCATCAGTTGGTAATGTTAATATGAGGTCTGATCCTGCTGGGCTCTGAGCACTCACTGGCTACCTCCACAGGGGCTGTCAGCTATCACTGAGCTTAACAGCACACCAGTCCCTATAGCTTCCAACAGCACCAAATGCTCACCTTCTTCCAAATGTGCTGTTACAAAGTCTAATTTGTAAACATTTAATTCAGTTTGTATTCTATTCCTTTTTTCTTCCCCACAAGAAGGGCTCTTCTAACAAAGAATGAAGTCAGTGGACACCAGGATAGCAGCTAGCAGTTAGGTACCCCCACAGATCTCTCCCTTCTGCACCTTTGGCTATCTGTGAAGTGCTCCATGTCATGCTACTCTCAAGGTGGTGGATAAAACCTTCACAGAAAACCAGCTGATGGCACAAACTTGCAGAATGAGGACGGCACAGAGAAGCACTGTTCCTTACAGTGCAGCAGTGCCCAGGAGCCCTCACAACCCACCAGCAACCTATGGTACTGGGGTTGCAGGAGGAGAGGTTTGGCTGAAAAGCCCCTGGGGAAGCACTTGCCTGGCACGGGCTGGCCAGGAACTGAAGGGGTGCATGGCTGGCACCCTCTGAGGCACCATTGTTTAGTGTTTAGGATGTGACAAGGGTGACAAGGCAGCTGAGACATCAGGAAAGGCTGTTACACAGCTGGCAGCCCCAGTGTGCGGTGTGCATTTGGCCAGGATGGGCTTCCTCTTTGCTCCATCCCTCCTCTGCCCAAATGCTGAGCTGGCTTCGCAGGGGGAGAACCACAGGCTGCCAGGACCAAAACACTACTTCCCCTGGACCTCAACTGGTCACAGCCATGGACACAAGCATGGACAGGCAACCGCAACAGCCCATTCTTCATATAGTGCTAGCTCCACAGCACCTACATTGGGGCAACTCAGGGTGATTAACCCCCAGAGTCTGGAGAACAGGAAATGCTGGATTTCTGGTGCTTCTATCAGCAGTAAGGAAGCAGTCACCTATCTGCTCCAGGCCTCTACCACCAACCTGTATGAGCCTCATACTGCTTGCAGGCTTTGGTGCCACCCTCACACCAGCAGTCCTTCCCTGCTGCCAGAGCTGGGGTGGAAGGGGATGGGTGAAGGTAAGACCCCTGGACCTCTGCACAGGCTCCACCATTGGCCTGCTGCAGAGGGGCATAGCTCACTTGAATGTCTGTCTCTATTAGCAAGGGGAGAAGAGGACTGCAAGAGGTCAGCACGTGAGAGGGTGTCAACAGAGAAGTGAAAAGCATTTGTTGGAAAAAATAAGAGAGAGTGAGGCGCAGCTAAATTCAAGCTTTAAGAAATGACCAGAAGCAAACATTACCTTTCTTCATCAGCAATTTACCCACGACATAAGAAAGGTTCCTCATTCTCGTCTGCTGCAAACTAGAGATTTAACACACTGAAACAAGTTTTAGTGGGCTTTGTTTGCTGCCAGCCTTGGCAAAGGTCTGCCTGGCCTCATCACTGTCCCCATGCTCCAGCTGGCTCTTCCTACAGCAGCAAAGAGGGAAGCCTGCTCTTGCTACTGCCCCTTCTGTGCCTGCTCTGCAGAATTTAAATGTCATTGGTGTGACACTATTTGGGTAAAAACACAAACAAAACTGGAGTCCCTCTACCCACAGAGAAAAAACAAAAAAAAACAGTAAAACTGTTCAGAAAAGCAGCTCTTATAGTCACCCTGGCACATCTCAACCCTGGGAGCTTCTTCAAGTTTTTGCACTCAGGACTCCTTGTGCCACCAAAAGGCCCTGGGAGGTGGAGACAGCAGGAGAAGTAGCCAAGTTCTCCCCACACCTTGCTAGGGAGAGAAGCCTCCTGTGCAGAGAGCAATCCTTTGTGACACCTGCACCAGCATCATTTGTAGGGTGAACTCCAAAAATATTTACCAGAGAGGGCTCTCAGCCTTCATGCACATCCAACTGCAGTTATAAGACTCCAGCATTTCAAACTCAGCCAGCTCACTGTGGGGTCCTGCATGGAGACACATTCAGCATGGTAAGGACAGGGCAGGAGAGTTAGGTTTGCCCAGCTTCAGAGGTCCTAGGGCATGGGATTAGATGTTGCTTCCCTGCCCTGCCTTTACTCCAGAATCTTGGAGATGGGGAGCCACAGATACATATCTGGAAACAAATGCCAATACAGAAGATACCGAGCAGAAAGATGTGTTTTTAGAAGAAGAAAACATCAGGGATGGGGCACAGGTCTGCCTCTGACCCAAAGCATCAGTGTGGACTCACAAGGCAGGAGGCCTGAGCACGATGCATGCTCACCCCTGTGCAACATTCAAGCCTTTGGCAAGGAACCCTACCTCATCCCCCATCCCTTGCCGCCACTCCAGTTTGCCGTATCCTTCCTTTTTTATTACCTTTGCGCCACATGAAAACCAGCTGCGAGCCAAACAAACTTCTAACAGAGCATAAAGCCCTAAGTGGGGACAGGCTGAGGCTGCTTAAAATGAGTGGCGTGTTGCCCAGGGCCAGCAGCCTGCCCCCCACCAGCCTGGCGCCCCGGGTGCAGCGGAGGGGCTGAAAAGCCCCATTGAGGATCGCAGGGATGTCAAGGCTGGCTGAACATCCCATCCACAAACAGTGGCCTCCTTGTTCGCCCGCCTGGGCGGTGGGGAAGCCTCAGCAGAAAGCCTGCTATTGAAATGGAAATCAGGGCCTTGCGCCCAGCCAGAAGAAGGAGGATCACCAGCTCCTCCCGAATAGTAACAAGGGCGCTGGGAGAATTTGGATGGGGGAAAAGATAGGGGGGAAGGGGATGGAGGAGGGGAAGACACGCTCCAGCACATACACTGCACAAGTGGATGCTGAAGAGAACAAAACCCTTTGGGGGTAAATAAAGGGAACCCAGCCTCTCTGGCAAGGGTGAGGGAGGCACTGGGTGTCACGGATTGACAGCTTGACTGTCTTGCTCTATGTAAGGCTGGGCATCTACTATGCCTGTGATCCCAAAAGCACATCTCAAATGCAAAAAAAACCCACATTACACCTGTATAAATAACACCCCCAAGGAGTAAGGCCACCTGCCCGTGGACTTGTAGCAGGCCTGGTGCAGAGGCATGCTGATAACCCTGTGCAAAAATAGCTAGTCCTAAGAAATTTCTCTCTCTTCTTCAAGCCACAGAACCTGTGAATTGACCCCTTTCTCAGTTGTTGTTTTTTGTTTTTTGTTTTTTTTTTGTTGGTTGGTTTGTTTTTTTTCTGCTGAAGCAGTGCAACAAGGCGAGAGGATGGGGGTGGCATCATCAATAACTTATGCAGGATAATTATAGGATAACACACCTTTCCATGCTGCAAGAAAACAGTAACTTGTCGCGGAAGCCGTCCGAGTGAGCAATTCAGCAATTGAATAAATCAAGGCAAACCCTCAATAAATTAAACCTGAATTAAATTAATTAAGAGGAGACATTACTTCAATCACAGGAAATTCTACAAGCCAACCTGTGGCTTCAATTTCACAGCTGTGCTTGTGCTACCCTGTGGTGCTATCAGTCTAGATTAATTCTAGGTACTCACCAAACAACACCCTGGGACACAGTGGCTGCCTTACATAGCTCAAAAACCAAGGCCCAGATCTCTATTCTCACCCTGGTCTCCACTCTGGATCAGGCTTCACCAGGCAGGGGAACATCTCCTCTTCCAGTCTCCACCTGAAGCTGTGCCAGGGGAAGTTTAGGTTGGATATTAGGAATCACTTCCTCACAGAGAGGGTGATTAGACATTGGAATGGGCTTTCCAGGGAAGTGGTGGAGGCACCATCCTTGGAGGTGTTCAAGGAAAGACTGGATGTGGCACTTAGTGCCATGGTCTAGCTGATGTGGTGGTATTAGGTCATAGGCTGGACTTGATGATCTTAGTTATTTTCCAGCCTTGGTGATTCTGTGATTCAATGGACCCCTTTCCCATGCAGTTTACCTGTGCATGGCACTGGGAGGAGATGGAGCCTACCAATGGCATTCATTTCCTACATTCCTTTCTTGGGCAGGAGCAAAAACAAAAAGTTGGGGAGTTTTCATCTTCAGTGTTGGTAAATGGGATAACAGAGAGAGAGGCAATTTCAGAGTAATGAACTGGGACTTACTCCAAAGTTCAATTATTACAGGACATGATCACAATCCAAAAAAAAAGATAAACTGAACTCTGGTCTTTAATTGGGCTTGCCAGGAACCCCGTGTCATCCACAGGAAAGATATTTGAAAGAGAAAAATAGAAAGCAAGAATAAAGGACCAAATGAAATTGTCTGTCCCCTGCCCACCTTTACCCTTCACTTTAGAAAGTAATTGCTTCCAATGTTTCTCATTTGCTCTGTTTCTTAACTACTTAATAGACAACAGGAATATATTTGGAAATAAAACTACAGAAAAGCATAGGGAAAGCTTCATTCACCCAGAGACCTGGCAGTCTCCAAACTCGCCTAGTAGGACAGAAAGCCTCTCTCTAAGCCATTAAGATAAAGCACTAAATGCCATGGACAGACACAACAGAAATACATCTTTTTAAGGCTCACTCAAGTGGGAGGAAGATGGCTCTGATTAAAAAGTTACACTTCCATATCGGGAAAGACTAACGTGTTCTACAGAGCAATGGAACTTCTCTCCAGATGCGTATCACCCCTAGGAATTAAGAGCCACTATCTGTGGGTTTCTCACAGCACCAGTCCCCCTCACTTTCAATAGTGACTCACATGCAGCTAAAACACCTGGAGAAAACAGAGCAGGGAGTGGAAGGATGCTCTCTTGTTGCCGTTGATTTTTGCAGGAGAAAGTGGTTCAGTTATTCTCTAGGTCATGCCTGGTCCCCATTACTATGTGATTCCTTCACAACACATGGTTAAAAAAATGACTTACTCTCAGTTCACAATTGGTTTGCAAATTATTTACTCTCAGTTCAGTCACTTGGTGAATGATTTAAGAAACAAAAAAACTTTCTATCTGAAAGAGTTGGCTTTTATCAGCTCTTCGTGTGACTAGTAACCTTGATCACAGGGTGCAGGGTCTTGACAAAATCTGAGAGTAACAGCCTGGGAAAGCTAAACAGAACATTTTCTTGCATGCTCCCAGGAATGCCCATGCTGTGAGCAGCCATCTCCCAAACACTCATGGAACTGAACCTGCCTTTATGACAACTTAGGAGCAACAAGGCAGATAAGGACAGCCAAACCACACAGCTTCCCCACATGATAAAGAATATTTACTCAAATAAATTGAGTAATTTAGTACTCAACAGCAGGAGGCCATCTCATTAGAGCTGGGAAGGTGTAGTGATCTTGGCATACATTTCACCACCCTTAGTAGCTTTTCTCCACAATGGAGAAGTGAGAATGAGGAGATGGGGGAACACTATGCCAGCAACTGTTATCAAAGCTGCATTTGGTCCACTTCCCTTCTCACTTCCAATCGACCTGCTGCAGCCCCAGGCACCATGCAAGGCAGAAGGAAGGTGCTCTGGAAACTTGCATCTTCATCCTGTTCACTCCCTTGGGCTGTACAAATTGCTCTCTGCCAAAGTCCCGGAACACACCACCCTCTATCTTGCTTCTGAATGAGGCCTTCTGTGCCTACACTGCTAAATCACTGTAGGTCAGGAGGCTAAGTTCAGGGAATGGGAGTCATTTTCTTGTGAATCAGACCAACATTTCCATGTTTTTGAGATCATCAAGAAAGGGTCCCCTTAGCCACTCCCATTCTAATCTTCAGCACTTGCTTTGGGATTAAACCCTGGAGCTTTGGTTCAGCCTCCCAAGGAAGCAACTCATTACTTCAAAGAGGAGGTGCCTGCTGCTGATGTGACTCAATACAAATGTAGGTGTCCAGCTTTAAATACACTCAAGTGTGGTATATTTGGCCTGAGTGAACTGGCAGGAATTCTACCTTTGCAAATGGCTGGGACAGAGAGCCTCCACAAAATATGCATCACAATCCTGCCAAGAGACCCTTTTGTCCTCAACTTCCACTTTTCCAAATAAAAACAAAAGCTGGGAAGAGCACTAATGCCCAAAGAGTGTCCTTCAACCACTGTCTGCAAAAGAGAGGTCTTCACCTCACTCAGTGGTTCCTCTTCCCCAGGTGCTGTGACACTGGAGGAGACTTGAAGTGCAGTAACAATGCAAACCTAAACTCACTCACTGCTTTTGGCAGTCCTTTCTGCCAGAAGGCCCAGGAACAATCCCTTCACTTGGGAAACAAACATGTGCTGCCCACCACATGCAGCTCCTGGGGAAATTCAGTGCCTATCCCTTTCACACCCACCAGCCTCCCCATGTTTTCAATCATCAGCTCTGAAGCCATTTACTTTACACTAGAGTCATCTCTCTTTTACCTTCCCATTTTTCTTCCTGAAGGAAGAAACACTCTTCCCATACTGCCAGCAATGATGATGAAATACTGGTGCTGCAGAAGTCCCAGAACACGTTTTGCTGGATGGTCCCTGTATCAAAACTCTTCTTCTGTTACATGGGACAAGCAGCAAACCCCAAGCAGGCGGTGAATAATCACCACGCCAGTGAGTTTTCAGCACAGAAGTGACAGGAGAAATTTCAGGAACATAATATACCTGCAGGGAAAGGATGAAAGGTGCAATCCACTTTGCAGAGATTTAAGCCCTTTGGATTTTTTAAATTCATTGCTTTTTAATGTTACCAATGTAACAATTATTAATAGTTATTACCTTCTTATGTTAATTCATCTCCTTTT
Organism: Hemiprocne comata; assembly: GCA_020745705.1. Lineage (NCBI taxonomy): Eukaryota > Metazoa > Chordata > Aves > Apodiformes > Apodidae > Hemiprocne > Hemiprocne comata. The sequence continues at coordinate 143,776,705 of CM036586.1, forward strand.
TAACCTCTGTTGTGTGATTACAAGCCTTCACTAAGGCAGTTTATAAGCCAACTGTCAAATCACTCAAATATCAACACAGCTCAAGTATTCAGTCCAGATGCTGTGAGAAAAGCAACAGCACCAGACAGGATTTCCACTGGCACTGCAAAAACATAGCTGATCATCTACCAAAGCAAACAAACATAAAGATCACATATATTTGTTTGTTCCTTTTTTCTTTCAACCTCCAGGACAGACAGAAACTGAGCACATATTTAATCCTCTGTTTTATTGACTTCACAATAAATGTGTGACTGCAGCTTCTATTTGCAGTATACCTTCAAGTCCCAGACAGAAGACGGAATCACTGAGTCCTTGTGGGTTTGGTTTTTTTTAAGAATGTTCAGCTGTATAGCATCCAACACTCTTCACAAGCAAATTATTCTACCTTTTTAGTTCCTCTGGGGTGAGATGCTGGTCTGGCTTGCTCAGACAGTTTCAGACTCATCTGTCCCTCTCCCCTGAGCCTCATCATCAGGCCATAGGGTTCCTCACAAAACACAGCCCCACTCCCCGTCCCAACCCCTCTGCATAACTGTAATCTCCCACAGGAGAGGCCAAGAGAGCTGGGACTGCTCAGTCTGGAGCAGAGAAAGGTTGAGGGAAGCCTCACCAATGTGACACACATCCAGCGAGCCCCTGTCTCTGTCCAGCCCTATTTGGCTCTGCTTTCTCCCTTGTTCACTCATCCCTTGGTGCATTCCACTCTCACCATGCTCCTTTTTCCACAGGCACTTCCAGCCTTGGTCACCTCCCTGACCTCCTTCAACATGAGCAGAGTGGCTTGCTCCCCCATCACCTCCAAGCATTTCAAAGGAAGTTCCCTGAGCAGGTAAGGGAGACATGGACCTGCACCCCACTCCTACTGCCAGACAGCATCCCTAACTCAGCTCATGGCACCTGCAGGAGAGGTCTGGGTTTGCTCCAGTACCTGTTCAGCAAGGTCTGCATACTAGGGGGGAGCACAATGTACATCCCCATCACACTCAGCAGCGGCAAGGTGGTAAAAACTTGGGGGGGCTTTTCCTCTCTAAATTCTATGGTGCCTCTGCTGAGCATATGGGTGATGAGATTTCATTTTTCGAAGGCTCTTTAACCTAGCCAAACTCAGGTAGATTTTCTTAAAGGTGGTAGAAGGCACACCTGTGTCACACAGACCATTATTCTGCTGTGTTTCAAGGTCTGGCTGCACAATGTGGTGGAAAGGCTGCATCCAAAAGAAAACCTTTTCCTTTTCAAACATGCAGGAACCCATTTTCCCCCCTAATCTTGCTCTCAAAAATAGGACAGAGATGGCTAAATTTTTCCAGACAAAGTCAGTCTGAGCTGGAATTTGAGGATGGGAAAGTTTCAGCCCACCTTTTTAAAACTGGGCAAGATACTTAAGTGTTTCAAAACAAAGACAGGATAAAAATAATTACCATCATGGTTACTCAGAGAACAATCATAATCAGGGGTTTGTTAACCCCAATTACTGAGCGTGAAACTGAGGCAAGTAAAAGCGAGAAGTATAACTGAAAATACCAGGCATCCTTAAACACAAGCAGCACAGCCAGCTTCCTTGATTGCAGCATGATTTTTTTTTTTAAACTCTAAAAATACTGTTACCGCCTCCAGAGACAATCTAAGCAGGTTGCAGATGAACCACGCTGTTGGTGCAGAAACACAGTGGTGGGTCCTGTCAGGGTTACAGCAAGTCCGGCTGGCTGCCTGGGCCTGGTTGTGCACAGCAGGGACACGGTGAAGCTCCTGCGAGAGACAGATCAAGCAGGGGGTGGCTGGAAGCCTGAGTGAGGCAGCTCTGCCAAGCAGGCAGCGTGCGGAGCCAGCGCGGATGTGCCTGCGCCTAGGAGCTGCTGCTGGTGGTCAGGAGTACTCAAGTGCACAGCATGGAGATGCTCCAGTGACCCTGTGCTGTGCCAGCCAGGTTTGATACAGCCACTCGTGAATCAGAGTGAATAGCCCATGCCAAAGCTCCTCTCCTGCAAAGCCAATTAGGTGCCTCTCCGCTGGGATCCCTTACACACAGTACCTGGGAGAGCTTACCCTGAGTCCTTAGCAAAAAAAGGAAGCCAGCTCAGGTCTGGCACAGCATCCAGGCTGCAAAGCCCTCTCCTGATGCAGGCTCTTGGGAACACTGTGCCAACATGAGCATGGCCCCAGTAAGGCTTGTCATTGGTGGAATGACCCCCACCATGCCAAACACACACTGTTTCCAGGGCGAGCTTCCAGATGCAGTTGCTTTCACTGTGCTACCCAGTATCTATAGCACCGGGGTGCTTCACAGTCCAGACAATGCTACTCTGCATGACCTCACTGTAATAAGAGAAGCATTCTACCCTGAAAAGACCAGGGGTAACAATTCCCTGTGCAGCAACCCTCAGGAAATCACCAGCTTCATCTTTCTGCCCCAAGGCAGGATTTCCTACAACTCTGTCACCCTGCCAGCTGCTGGATGAACCTATTCTTAGAGGCTCTCTTCTGTGGTGGAAACTCCACACCTTCCCCAGCCAGCCTCCTCCAACGGTTGTCAACCCCTCCTGCATGCAGAAGACCTCCAAGGAAGATGCAGATCCTATAGAAGCCAACAATTTGTACAGCACTCTGGCACCTGGGATTAAGGTTGAAACTGCTTGGGAGAGCATGAGCACACAAGCAAAATGAGCCCTGGGAGCTTTAATAAACCATGCGCTACCCTTACATGGAGAGCAGCCCATAAGATAAAGAGCCTCTTCACAGAGTCTCTGAAGTCTTAGTCATGGTCTGTTTGTATATCTGCGCTGATGCTAGTGTAGATACATCCACAGAGCACAACACACCCTTGTGTATAATGACAAGGGAAAAACATTGCAGTTCTGCTTGGCTGGGCCCCAAGTCGGAGAAATTTCGCCTCAAACCTTTATCCTCATGCTACATCTTAGGTCATGGTTACAGCAGTAATAGTAATAACACCAAAGTTTTTCTGTGACAGCATCCTCAGGAACAAGACCCTCTCACTCCTTTCGTAGAGGCTGAGACAGCAAGGCCCAAGTGTGTGCAAGTAACCAAGAGGGCAGGGGTTAGACAGAGCTTCATCCTCACTCTACTCTCCTCTACCATGTTCTCCAGGCAGCACCTCCTCCTGTTTCTATGATAACCAGAATGGCTGCAAACTCCTCCAGTGACTTCAAGTACAGCTGCCCCATCTACTTACCAAACCATCTGCAGGAGGAAACAAGGATATTGCAGTTCTTACCCATTTTCTTTGGTGCTTATTTACTCTGTGTGTCTGCATAACCACACACAGGATTTGAAATAAAAACCTGATACCGCACGCATACATATTCCCCTGCCCCACAGAGAAGACAGCTTCAGCCCTTATCAGTCCCCACACTTCCAATGGAGAATGTGTGCGTGGGCAGGATGATTTGACTCTGTCAGGAGATGACTTCTATTTGCACTCTTTAGCACTGCCCTAGATGAGCTAACACCACCCCCTCGGGTAATTTAAATTTACAAAAAAAAACAAAACAGAGGGAGAAGAGCAGAAGGAAAAAAAAGGACCCATATTTCTATATTTAGGAGGCTAGGATAATCGGGGTGGAAGAGCCCATCTGTTTGGCGTTCACTCCAGCTGCTGTGGATGAGGAAATTTGTCTGTTTTCTTTCGTTTCGCCTGTTTCAACTTCTCCTGGCTGACTATGACACACAGAGAGCCTGATGTATGGCCACAGCCATTTAGGTCTGAAACTGCACACCATCCCATAGGAGTCACTGCAGACCAGTTGGCACCACCAGGATCTTTCCCAAGGGAGTGTAAAACAGTTAATAATAATAATAATAATAACAACAACAACAAGAAATCTATGCTTACAACACTGAATAGGGAGCAACACAGAAAGGTAGAAGACAAGCTAAGACACATCTTAGACCTCTGTAAAAGTGTGTTTTAAGAAGGCAGCCCCGCCCCTCTGCCACATCCTCCTTTTGGAAGATTTCTCCATATAAAGCTGAGTTTCTGTGAGATGCCAACTCACCATCAGTGGCACCAGCCACTGGATGGAGACATAGCCACACTTCTTTTCCAAGTAGACTGTTGTGCCATTTTCATCTCAAGGCTCTATAAAAGTCAGCCCAAGCTAAATTCAGAAGTGGCCTTTGATCTCCCACCTTCCTGAGCTGACCAAGTTCTGGTCCCAAAATAACAAGGATGCAATTGCTTCAGGCAGTCTCTTGCTGCAGTTCCTGTCATAGATAAGAGTGCCCACAACCCTTGCAGGATGCAGCATCATTGCCCTGTAAATCTCATGCAGTGCTACTTATTTTGCTGCTAAAGGCATCCCTGTAGTGTGTGAGGACACGTAGCAGACGGTTGGGACCACTTGCTGTTCATCTTGTTTGGTGTAGGTAATTGCTTTTTAATTTCACAATGTTCATCGCTGGGGTCATTAAAGGTGCCGGGGATGAGCAGTAAGCCTGGATGAATTTTATGCGATTAGTGCTCTGAAAGCCCTACAAAGAGAAGAGAATACTGCCAGGGCAAAATTCAGAATTCCACTGCCAGTTTTTCCTTGCAGGGTACTCTCCAGCCCTGGAGCTGGAATCACACAATAGGACATAGATGAGGACAGGTGGGGCAAAGAGGGCAGATTGATAAATAGGGATATAGACGGATCTGCCTGGATGCAGTCCTGAGTAATGTGCTCTAGGCAGTCCTGCTTTAGTGGAGGACTTGGACTAGATGATCTCTAGAGGTCCCTTCCAACTCTGACAAGTCCTTGATTCTGTGAAACCCAGCAGTCCAAGGACTTCCCAGTCCTCCCTGCAGCACACACTGCTAGGCCACATCCAGTGCTGCTTTCTTCTGCCCAATAAATGTTCCCTCACTTTCGTACCCACACAGAGCTGAAACTGCTCCAATGATTTCCATGTGCACAAGATTAAGATCTAGACCATCAACTAAAGGGCAATAGATGTGTCCAGAAGTCTAAAAACTTCCCTTAGAAAAAGCCCTCCTCTTGTGTACATTGAGTAAGTCACTTGCATACAAGGAGTTGATGGACACACATGACCATGTTTTGCAGGCTTGTCCTTGTTATATATCTGGTCTGAGTTTTGGTACAGAGCATGGCTTGGTTGCCTTTCTGATCAGTGTGGCATAAGAAACATCTTATTCCTGCTCTAAAGAGGTAACTTTTCTCTTGCAAGTCAGCAGGAACAGTTATTCTTCCTCACCCAAAAGTCACTGTCTACTTCTGTGGCTGCTTCCCACACATCATCCATCACTCAGAGATGGCTTTTTCTCTTCCCAGACCACATTGACCTGAGCTGTCTGTTGTCTTCTTCTAGTTACTCCCACTCAATATGCCCATGAGCATTGTGGTCCACAAACACTCGTTTCCTTGGGACACGAGGCCCTTGCATCCATCCCTCCTCTGACAGAAAAGTTCTTGAAGTCTTACTTTTCTTTCCATAAGGTTCATGAAATTAGGTGGGCAGGTACATGTGAGTTACTCAAAAGATCAGGCCACACAACCTCTACTAGACATAAGAGGCTCCACACAAGTCAGCCTGAAGGCACAAATGGGAAGGAGATGAGGTCTGACCGGTTCACAAACCCACAAAACAAATAGTTTAAGTGTGCTTTTCAGGCAGGCCAACAAAACACCACCTGCATTACAGAGCTGTAGGGTACATCACATAGCTTCGGAAGCTGCTTTCCACAACGTGTAGCCTTCAAAAGATTCACAGAAATACACAGACCTTTCCCAGTTTGTATTGTTATGACAGCCTTTTAAGATGCTAAAGTAACACATACCTACTCCTCATAGACCCAGAGAAAGTTGTTCTATAAGGGTCACTTATGTCAAGCATTATTTAATATTTCCAAATTAACCTATTTTTTGAGAGATAAGCCAATAAAATCACATGGAAAGTTTCTGAAATCTGAGAAATCTTGAAAGACAAAGATATAAATAGCAAGTAAAACTAATGGCTGAGGTGTGGTATTTTTTTTCCAGTTCTTCATGTTATTTCCCCCAATAGTTAAGGCAAAAAAGTACAGAATGACATGTGTGGGAATCTTCAGCTGAACTGTCTTGCATTTGATGAAATCAGAAATACTGCATACTAGTGCAATATTTATATCATCACCTCCCCCCCACCATCTGAAAGATGCACTATCCGATAATTGCAGATGAGGAAACAAAATTGTCTCATATGTTCACTTTCATGAAAGATAAATTTGCTTTGTTCTATATTTTGGGCCCTAATTCAGCAAGCCACTTAAACATATGCTGAAGTTCATCATTTGCCACTCTGCCACTTCTGCATTTACTCAAGAATATGCCTGAAGTCAAGCATATGCACAGCACACTGCTGACTGAGGACCTTGCATCTTTCTGTTCATTTCTGCAACTATTCTAATTTGGTGACATGAATGTACAAGGAAGTGAAGCACTTTAAGCAATTTTTAGCACACGCTGGCAAGTGAAAAATGAATGCCCCTATTCACATAAATAGTCTGAATAATTATTAAAAAGTAATAGCTAATTCTTAGTACCTTTGAGAAACAACTGAATTCTCACAATTGCTTTAGACTGTCACGATAGTGAAATACTACGGCGCGGACTTTTTCTCTGTATCAGTGCCAAGCAACCAAACCTGGAGCTGAAATACTGCTCCCCAAAAAGGAATTAGGGAAAAAGCCCTTCTCAGAAGCATGCAGTATGTCAAATATTATTTGTAGAAGCTATTCAGTAAGTAATTGCAAATAAGTAAAATGCAAAGAAACCACAGGATGTTCACAAACAATTTGCAAATAGAAATGGAAGAGGAATTCATTAAATAAATTATTTGCTATAAATTATTCACCTACCTCTAATCTTACTACCACTTAGACTATAAAACTCATACCATAAAAGACACAGGATACATAACAAGGAATCATTAACTTATGCATTTCCCAGTGCTGCTATATTTTGACTGTCCAGTTCTATTATTGCATTAAGACAGCCTTTCATCTTTAATGTACTCTGAGTGCAATACATTTTTGTTTTAAAAGCTGAGCTAAGGAAACCTGGTCTGATTTTAGACTGTGATTTAATTTTGAGCTCCAAGGCTGAATAACTCTTCAAAGCTAAGAGAAGACTTCAAGCTATTTTCTGAGCAAAACCAAAATGAATGGAAACCTTACACAGTTGGCTAATTTAATAAGATTTCCACAATTTGGGTCCATTTCACATAAATTCATAGTGAGAAGAGGGCATTTTTTTGTGTCCATCAAGCCACACAGTGAATATTTTCATAAAGGTGAGAGATGCAGGAGGCACATGTCAGAGAGCTAAGGGGAAAGGGGCAGGTAGGAGCAGAGGACAGGCAGAGGACAGCAGTGGCTCTCAGGAACCCACTGGCTCTGCACTGGATCACAGGGTCAGCAGCATCCCCCCCCAAATTGCTTTTCTCCTCCTGCAGCTGCAAGACAAGCTGCCAGCTGTGCCTGGGCTATATGGCCAGAGGAAGAAATTCCAGAAATAAACTTAAAATACAGTATACAATTTTTTTTAGCTGTGAAAACAAAATCCCAGAAAGGGTTCTCACTCATAACCAAGGATGGAGACATCTTTTTGATTGTGTCCAGACTTGTTCAGAGTGGCAGCTATACTCCGCTACTACTTTGGTCTCTCAGCAGTTGTTTTAATTCTTTTATACTATATTTGCTTACTTTTAATTAAAATTATAATGTTTGTCTCTGGATTTCTCTATCTGTGGAAAACTAATGCAAACTGTGGTTATTTGGTTATGGAGGAAGAGAATGAAAAAAAGTTCTTGCAGTTGTCAAAATCATCTCCCAATTGTCTCCAGAGCAAATGCTATCCCTGCTCTCGGCAACTGGTCGCAATTAAACACTACACCTCATCCTCCACATGCGTTTTTGCTCCTTTGAAATGAAAGCAACGTCAGTTTTGCAGAGCTTCATCACTCTGGACTGACTCGTAGCAAACTCAGTCCTTGGCCCAGTGGGTGCGAGGTGCATTTATCAAGCCTCAGCATTAGCATACACTGTCATTCCACAGTATGAGTGCTTTAAAACACCCTCAGCACAGAGCAGGAGGAAGCAAGGGCATAGGGTCACATCAGAGACCTCTTGAAGGCTGCAGTCCCAGCTCCTGACTCACAGACCTTAAAAGCTAAAGAAGTTTACCATGGCAGTTGCTACATCAAACACAGGGAGAATAGCTATGGCCCTGCTGACAGGACTGCTTCCTCTCCTTGCTGCTTTTCCATATAAATTCACTTCAGCTAGACTTTTTGAAAGAAACCTGAGGGAACTAAGTGCTTAATTTCCATAGCTACCCTATAAAATCCCAGTTGTAAGAGACCACACTATTTTTTCCCATTCCCAGAATGAAGCCACAACATGGGTAGAGAGTGGATTAAAAGGGCTGCATTTGGTCAGATGGAGACCAAGGTTCCATTGACCAATGAAGACAATCCTTCAAAATGCAGGAGGACCAGATCAACTATAGTGCATCTCCACCACCCATGGCAAAACTCAGAGAAAAAATGAAGGCAGGCCAGCCACACAGCACACCATCCTGAGCCTCTCAAGCCAAGCTTGAGCATTAAGTTATCCCCAGCTGACCTTGCTGCAGAAGCCAAAGGGTCAAAGCTTCCTCCAAAACATCCCGAGGACTGCTTAAGGTTGCCACCAGCATCACAGACTGCACCCAGTATTGGAAGAGGCAGCAAGCCAGGGGCAAGGACGACAGACATTGGACACACACATTCCCCTCCCCAGTGCCCCCAAGGCCACCTCACCAGGTGTCCTGTGCATGACTTTCATCATGGAAGCGGCCAAGACAAGGATGAGAGGACCGCATTCAATTTAGTCACCACAGGTTTTCTTTAAAGACTCAAAATCAAAAACCATTCAGGGGCCACTGCCATGAAAACTCCAGAGGGAAAGTATTCAGCAGACCACTGACTAAATCAGAGAGCAGGCAGCACGCTCCTGTAGAAAAGGCATGAGGACAGAAGTCAGGAGATGCAGGCTCCAACCACAGTTTGGCCATGGGAATCCTGCATGACCGTAGGCAAGGCACTTCCAATTTCAGGGCCTCAGTTTTTCCATCAGCTCATTGATGTCTAGATAACATAGCTGTTCCCTTAGTCAGTGGAGAGAAAGATTATACAAAGGTCAGCGTTAAAAATGTGGATGGGTGGAGCACAGCATAGATTTGAAAGATTCTGAAAAAAGTGGGCCTCCTTCTTCATGTTCCTCATCCCCTTCTACAAAACAGTTACCCAAAGCAAAAACAATATACCCATCCTACAAAGGCAGCATACATCATACAGACACACACATATTTAGAAAACTGTGAAAACAACTACCAATCTTTGTCCAAGGAAGGAAAATGGCACCCTGTGCTACAGATGGGGAGAAAGACAAAGATGTCCCAAGTCACTCTGGAACAAGGAAAAGGGAAGGATCCAGATCTCTGGGATAGATTCAGCTGTGGTATAAACACTGAGGCTAGCCACACTCAAGAAGGTCACAAGTAAATGGCAAAGCTCTCAAGACTGACCTGAAGGGCCACCAGGTGCTAGATGTATTTGGGACAAACATTCATCTTCCTGTATGTCAAATAACTCATTTCAAACCCCTAAACAAATGGTAGGACACTGCAGCAGAAGCAGCTCTCAGGAAGGACAAGCCAAAACATATTTTCAGTAATTTTATTTTGCAGCTTTTTTGGCTTGCTAAGCTATCCCCCCTTTGCCTGGCTGAGGGGACCACATGCTCCTTTTACTTGTTCAGGAAACACCAGTTTGTCACTAGGGACACTCACTTGTTCCCCCAACATGTGTTTTCTACCCCTTCTGTTTGCTCAGAGCATGGAAATGGCTGCACAGTGACCCAGTGGGAGCAGGTGGGAACAGAGCCCATATCTCCTAATTCCCAGTGCTCACAGCCAAAAGAAAAAAAGAAAAACAGCAAAAAAATAAGAGCTCCCCCCCACCCCCAGGTTTCTGCCTTACATGCACAGAATCGCTGCTGCTGAATCGCAGCCTCAGAAAAAGGAAAGAAAGAGGTTCAAAAGGCAGCTAGGAAACCCACCGTCCATTGGCTTCCCTCCATGAGAGGCGAGCGGGCTCCTTCTGCTGCAGTGACTTGGCAAGCACACCTCACTCTGACTCAGCACCTCGCCGGCACCTCCTGTCAATTATTCCCACAAACTGCTGATGCCAGAAGGGCGATTTGCAATTAGGATGCAACACAAGCCGGTGGCGCTGGGATGCCTCAGCTCCCCCCCCCCCACTCCTTCACCTACAGCAGTCCCCCTCCGCGTCAGCCCTCTGGCTCAGGGCTTGAGCTCCCACGGAGGGTGAAGGGGAGGAGGATATAGTGCAAGAGGGCTGGAGGATGGGGACCAGGGTGGGTGGGGGAAGCCCGTCCGCGTTGTACCAATTCTGTGGATAAACAGGAAACTGGCATCAATGTGGCAGCTGAAATGCAGTCCTAACAAAACAACAACAAAAAAAATAAAAGCAGCCACTGGGAATAGGTAAGAGCAGCAAAACCAGATGAGACTACCCAAAAAAAGCTACTGAAGAACTATCACGGAACATTCCCCAAAGAACAAGCAAAATGCAGTCTTGCTGCAACTCCATGCAGCTGAGAAACACAAGCCTACACTGTGTCCGAGGCATTTTCAGCGCAGGCGAGGGAGGCGCTGATTGCAGATGAGTCCTGTAATAGGGGCCCAGGGCACACCAGCTGTTTCAGGGGCAGGAGGAAGGGCTGCCCTTGACAAGCCAAGGACATGACAATTCTGCAGACAGACTGAGGCTATTCTGTCCCTCTGCCAAGTAGAGGGACAAGTCCTTGCAACCTCTCCAAGCTACTACTAGCTCCCAACACACAGCCAGAAAGCCCAGCAGCTCCACAACCAAAGGAGGTGTTCAGACAGCAAACCCCACAAGCCTGCAGAAGCTCTCTAGCACCTTCCCTCCCAGGGCTTCACAAAAACAGGGTTTGCCACCCACCTCTCTCCTTCCCCAGGAGTCACAGGGGGCTTCAGGCCCCCCTTAAATGCACAGGCTGGGAGAGGCAGCAGAGTGAGTGACTCACAGGAGCCAGGGGGGCCCAGAATATTCCCTGCAGGAGCACCCAGAGACATTTTCAGCAAGTAACAGGACTGTATTTTCTGAGATACCACTTCAAAAACAAACATTTCATAGAGTGCAGGTGATGCTGGTAGATCACACAGGAACACAGGTTGGTGCAGGCAGGTGTGAAGCTGGAGGAAAAGGCTGCAAAGAGCACTTAGGGTTTGATACTGAAGTCTGCAGAATTGTTCCCTGCCACATGATGCAACAACCACATTATACAGTTCAGAAAAGACATGAAATAGCCACATTAACCAATGGTTAAGGTGTTCACAATGTCTCATAGGCCACTGTCCCACACCTGCAGAATTTGTCTCAGAGTAATGTCCTGCCTGGAAATCCATTGTGGACAAAAGGGCAGAGACATTAAACTGCTAGATGAGTAATGCACAGATCCCATCTTGATAGCCAAGGCTGAAGGGGGAGAAAAGTTAACTAAAAATCAGATCTCACTACAATAATCTGTATTTACCAATGGCCTCTTGATCAGAAGTGGAACAGGTACTGCACAGCCTGCAGGGAATGCAAAGGAACAACCAAGTCAAACAGCAAAAATGGTGACTTCAGCAACGTGCACAGGAATTAGTTAAGTTTCAGAAAGTTACAAGTTTGCAGTGTCTTAAGAGCATTGGTAGGGCTTGCAACAGCCAGTTCCAGGGCACTGAGAAGCTAGAACACTGCAACTGACGCAAAGAGCAACCTGACTGACAAAGTAACAGTGGCTGCTACATAACCAAATTTAACATCCCGGTACCAGAAAGAGCATCAGAACTTTGTGTCACACCTCCTACATGTTAGAAAAGTTGATTACAAGCAAAACAGTCAAAATACCCTAACTTCAAAAGGAAGGGAATTAAAGTTATTGCACTCTGTGGGGTAGTTCACTGAAGCAATCTGAGCATTGTCACTGAAAAGGTACTCGGTGCCCCTGAACAAAAAACTGCTGAGAAGCAAGAAAGCACATTGTATGGTCAAACAAAAGGAACAAGAAGTCATTCAGCCTAAGTAGTGGCTCCGTGAGATGGTAGCTAGGAGGGCTGAGAACAAAACCGAAGGCCAAATTGCAAAAGTCAAAAAACAAACAATTTAAGTATATTCAAAGGACAACTCTAAAACTGCTGAACAGTGGGAGAATGACATTTCTTGAGTGGCTGTGCTGGTAGCAATGACATGCAAGCTTTTGCTAAGTCAGGTGTTTCTTGAAGTTCACAATGCTTTCCTTAAGAGAGGTTAAAGGCTAACCTGGAAGTCACAGCAGGGATCTGTTAAAATGGCCAAATTCCCCAAGCCCCTAGAAGTACACAACAGAAGACAAATCAGCTTGATCTCTGCTCAGAGGAACTTGTGCTCCCTTCAATCCACTCAAATTTTGGAAAGAAAAGGACAGGACTAAGTGATTAATTTTCAGTCACTTCAAAGCACACCTGCTAAACTCCTCTGGGCAGGATGCCAGTTTGTTCCCAGCCCTGTCCCCTGCTTGCCTGAGGTGGGAGATATTCCCCTCCTTGCCTCTCTCCCAGTGGGGTTCATGCCACCCAGATTCAGACTTAGTTCAGAGCGGCTGCCCCACCTCTCAGTGCCCAGGCTCAGAGATGAGGGAGCCCCTCTGCCCCTTCCCTTGCTCTGGCTCTGATTACAAGGGATTACCCTCAGGTTTCATACCAGCTCTAGGGTGGTTTAATCTATTCCTTAATATCTGGAAGAGAGAATGGAAGCTGGCAAAGTGATTTGGGCTGGCTGAGACAAAAGAAGATTGAAAGACTTCCAAGGGATCTGAGAAAGCTCAGCAAGTGGACAGCATAATGCAAGATGAAATTCAACCAAACGGATAGTAATAAGAACTTGAGAGAATAATCTGAACTACTTGTATACCATGGGGCTCTAATTCTAATGTAATCACTTGAGGAAAATATCTTGGTATCACTGTGAACAGCTCAATGAAAACATCTGTTCAACATACAATGATGGTCAAAAAAGCAAGCAAGCTGTTAGGATGTTGAAAGGAAGAGGCTGAAAAGGATGCTGGAAGTATTAAAATGCCACTGTGAACACTGAGTGCACCCTCAGCTGGAATTGCTGTGGTTACTGCTGGATGGTAAACCCGAAAATATGAAAAGCTTTCCTCATTCACCAGTCAGTAACACTTACTGGTCAATCATAGTTAAAATTAGGAGAATTGAATTGGGAGAGAAGTTAGACAGAAAGAAATTACCAAACAAGTATTAAGAAGTGAATGAGGTGTTTCTATGTTTTTTGTTTGTTTTGCTTGTTTTGGTTGTTGTTTTGTTGTTGTTTTTTTTTAAGAGGAATACAAAAGGTTGTTTAATGCAACTAAAGAGCAGAAAGTGTGACCAGACGTAACAAAACTATTATGATTTTCCTTTCCTTTTCTGCTTAATCTAAACACAGTCCATAATTAACTAGCAGGAATGAGTAGCCCATTATTTCATAAAGTCAAGAGCTCAGCAGAAATGACAGAGGCCTGTGCATGTATACCAGCAACTTCCATAGGTAAGTTAGGTAGAATAGGGGGGGAAAAAAAAGGAAAAAAAAAAGATAAAGGAAAAAACATAGCAGCACTACACCCTCATGCTTTCAGGCATTAGCCAACTCCTAATTAATGAGGATTAGGAAATAATCTCCCGAGTGGGCATGCAGAGAGGGTGTACCAACCCACTTGCTCCTAGCAGATGCCTCTTACATGCCAGGCAGAAGAAGTCCTGAGCCTGGACAGCCCACCCACAGCCCATGTTTTTTGGGAATCTGAGGTCTGGGTGCGCAGTAGGACTGCACACCAGCTCCCCAACAACTGCAGAGGCTGCAAGAGGGGGCTGGGTTACCCCAGCTCAACCTTGCTCCTGGCAAGGGGGGGAAGTTTTGTGCCTGTTACTTTGCAAGCAGAGAGGACTTCCCTGAGGAAAGGAGAGGGGATGGACATTTTTGTCGCTCTGCATTGGTAGGAGGAATATACGCATCTTAGTTCATTTTATGGCCAGGAAGTGGTGTATGGGCACCCCCTGAATTATAAGCAATTGGCTGGAGTAGGCTTTGAAGTTGTTGTGGTTTAACCCCAGCTAGCAACTAAACACCCACATGGCTGCTCACTCATTTCTCTCTCCCAGTGGGATGGGGAAGCAAGCTGACAGAAAAAAAAAATTCATGGGTTGAGATAAGACAGTTTAATAGGAAAGAAAAAGAAGAGAATAATAATAGAATTTGCAAAACAGGTGATACACAGCACAACTGCACACCACCCACTGACTAATGCCCAGTTAGTTCCTGAGCCATGGTTGCATACTCCAGCCAACTCCCTCCAACTTATATACTGAGCATGTCACCTCATAATATGGAATATCCCTTTGTCCAATTTGGGTCAGCTGTCCTACCTGTGTCTCCCCCCAGCTTCTTGTACAGAAGCAGCTGGGAGGACAGGGGCAATAGGAGAAACTCAGGAAGTCCTTGGCTTAATGTAAGCATTGCTTAGCTAAGACTAAAACATCAATGTGTTATCAACATTATTCTCAGCAAAAATCCAAAATACAGCCTCATACTATGAGGAAAAGTAACTCTATCCTAGCGAAAACTAGCACACAAGTCCAGAGCAATATGTACACTGGGGTCCTCCTAGGGCAACCCATAGCTGGCACAACATCAGACCCTCTTTACAAAACCTCTAGTACAAAGTGCTCACTGTGGGGGCTTCAGCATTCCCTGTTGAAGCATCATTCAGTGGTCTAACCTGACCCAGAGCTGCTTATGCAGGCTGCTGAGAAAAGCACCAGACATTGTAAAGGGTGTTTGCCTGTCCCCCTGCCCCCAGCACCCAAAATGACATTCCTGGCTTCTGCATTTTGGGTAAAACCGAATCACAGAATCATAGAATCATCCTGATTGGAAAGGACCTTGAAGATCAAGTCCAACTGTAACCTAAATCCACCAACCATAACCTAATCTACCTGTTCAGTACTTAAATCATGTCGCTAAGCACTATATCTGTATTTCTTTTATACACTTCCAGGTATGGTGACTCCACCACCTCCCTGGGCAGCCTGTTCCAGTGTCCAACCATTCACTCAGTAAAGAAATTCTAATATCTAGTCTAAACCTCCCCTGGCACAACTTCAAGCCATTTCTCTCACTTCCCCACAACCTCCTTTCAGGTAGTAGTAGAAAGCAGTGAGGTCACCCCTCAGCCTTCTCTTCTTCAAACTAAACAATCCCAGTTCCCTCAGTATCTCCTCATAGGACTTATTCTCCAGACCCTTCACCAGCTTGGTAGCTCTTCTCTGGACACGCACAGATGTAACTGAGTGGAGTTCAGACATCAACTTTCTCCTGATGCTTGTGAAATGCAATTTAGCTCACAGTCTCAGAGCTAAATAGACTCATGAGGATGTGAGAAAAAAATGCACAGGTTTATAGCCCTAAGTAAGTGATCTGATCAATCTAATACCAAAATTGTACTTGAAATTAGCTTCATGCAGAGATGCAAATGCACAAGTACTGCTGTGCTGCCAGGAGAAGAGCTGTGGCTCTGCACATGCACAAGTAGGAATAAAGTGAGCTTGCTCCGCTAGTCCTGTTCTGACTTCTCCAGTGGCCATTCCAGGAGGGGAAACAAAGATTAACAAGCCAGCTGTACTTCTTAAACAGAAAGTTGTCTTCAATCATACACCATATTCTTCTTCTTTTGGTGCAAATAGTGATCTACAGCAGGATAAGAAAAGGACACGGGCAAACGCATGTACATGGTGTTTCCATATATGTGTCAAGACAGCAAAAATCATGGACAGAGACTTTGCACAAATGCTACAAATTGCTGCAAGTTGGTTTTGATCACTGTTGTTTTTAAATGCCCTGTAGAAATAAAAAATAGCAACCACTAAGGCTTTTACTGTAAGTGCTTCCACTAAACCAAGCCTTATCAAGCATGAGATGTTTCATAAAACCATAGAATCATAGACTGGTTTGGGCTGGAAGGAGCCTTAAAAACCACCTGATTCCAACTCCCCTGCATGGACAGGGATGCCTCCCACCAGACCAGGTTGCTCCAAGCCCCATCCAACCTGGCCTTGAACACTTCCAGGGAGGGAACAGCCACAACTTCCCTGGGCAACCTGTTCCAGTGTCTCACCACCCTCACAGTGAAGAATTTTTTCCTAGTATCTAACCTAAATTTACCCTCTTTCAGTTTAAAATCATACATGTTTCAAAGGAAAAACAGGGGGAAATTGTCAAAAAATCGAGAAACATCCAACTCAGGCATCTTTGGGATGAAAAGTTTTGACTTTTCTCATAAAATATCTTTTTGCTTAGGATGTTTTTTCATGTTATAATAATACAGTTCCACAAAGAAATACAATGTTGGTTGACCTAAGATAGAAATCCTTTCTAAAATTTCCTTTCAAAACCACTAAAGCCTTTAGCTTCTGTTCCCATTCAGAATGAAGCCAGCTTCCTCAATCCTGATGAAACAGAACACTTGTCCTCAGCCCAGCTCAAGCAGTGAAAAGAGAGCAGAAGCCAGAATAGACACAAGTGACCTCCAAAGCTCCAAAAGAGATGAAAACATATGGAGGGAAAAAAACCACCACAACAGTTCACTGTACATAATTAATAATATTGTACTTTCTCCCTGTTGCATAAGACATGAAATGTTTGTGAGAGAAAAGAGGGTAGCATATGACTAGGAGCCCTGTAAGTGTGACTTCTCTAAAGGAGAGGCTGGGTAGTTGTCTCACCTGACAGCAAGCAAATCATGTCATCTCTGTACACTTCAGTTTTTCATGCTATAAATCAAACTGACTGCCTTCACAAAGTAAGTTTGGAGAGTCTCAGTTAGTTAATGTTCATAAATGACTGTGCAAACACAAGACAGTATTTACCAGGGAACTGTCTTTGTTACACTACTGTCTGTTAAACAACCAGGAGCTAAATTTCTCTGAACATTTACAAAAGCAAAGGCAGCATTAATGCTCCACAAGGAGAAAACTACAAAGAACAGGTTTTCAGTGCATTCACTTCTCCTTGAAATAAACTGTGTTAAAAGCACTTTACTTAAAAAGTACAATGATAGTAGCATCCTGCTAAATATAGATGACTCACCACAATTTAGTAGTGAATAACCCTGAAGACTACCATTACAGTATTGCTTAACTTGCTACATAAATATAAGCATTTTCCTGTGGGTACAGTTTGGACCAAGACACTCAGGACTACTACCAGCATCCACTGACCTTCACTGCATCACAAAGTCTCTCTGAGCCTCACTTTGTCCATCTGTACTGTTCATATAATAATAAACACTCATCTCCCCAGTGAAGACAGGAAAAATTATTTCTAAGTTTCTTAATTATTTGTTTATACCATATTTGTGTATCCATATGCATACTGAGCAGCTAAATATAGCTGTTCTCAGGGCACTCTGAGATCCCTTGGAGAAGGGGAACTTAGAAAACTGGGTTTTAGGCAATACTGAAGAAACAGAAAGAATCCATTTCCAAAATAAGGCAAGGATGCCCACTTCAGAGATGCAAGAAGTAGTTAATGCATCTGTGTCTACCACTGGGGACCAAGGTCAGGTTGTGAGCAAAATGATTTATTGACACATCACAAAACCACCCAGCTTGATACAAATGCCAACCTGCTCCATAAAAAAAAAAAAAAGCATAAGAATGGACGCATGGGACTGTCACATTCCTCTCTTGCTAGGGCTGAGGATCTGGTGCAGTTGGGAAGGATGTGAGGGCTAGCAAAAGGGTGCTGCAAAGCCAGAACTTAAATGCACAGTTTCAGCTGTGATAACCTCAAACTGCCAGGGGGCAGGTGACTTTAGGTAAGGACTAGAAAAGCACACACACACCCCCTACCCTGACCTTTCAGGATCTAGTTGTAACAGACTGTAAGGCACTGACATCTCACCTGTTGCAATACTACGTCACAGGATCCAAACACCATGCAGTTAAAAAAAACAAGTTGGTTCTGCAGTTTAGCTGTACCCAACGTGTGATTTCTAACACATTTGACAATTTGCAGTATGCTATTTCTGGCTAAGTAGCAGGATTGATTTGCGATCACAGGTTTGATTTCAAAGCTCTAAACATAATTCCCCCCTATCTTTCCCTAAACTTCTCTAGGGAGCCTGAAAAATATTATTTTGACAAAAGTTATTATGCTTATAATGGTTTAGAGGAAAAACATAGATGCTGCCCCTGCCCCTAGAGCATTAAACATGGCTATTATAGGCCCAGAGAAAGCAGGACAGTTAAAAAGAACTATTGCTATTCTACAGGTTGCAAAACAATGTAAGAAAATGGGACTCTAATAGTTGATTGACTTTTCACTGCAAAGTCTAACTGCATTTTATTATGGGCATGAACCAGGAGAATGACAAAATTACCTCCAGGGACTGTTCTTCCCCACCACTTTTCATTTGTTTGGCATTAAGTATTTCTTCTTATTATACACTCTTACAGCTTCTGATCCTTTAACTTTTAAACCTTTCATTTAAGTATCACTTTGCATATGACCCCATAATTTTTCTTCTCTCTCCTCTAAACCAATCTAAAGCCCCCAAAAGGATTAAAAAAAAAAAATCACTCTTCCTAACCAGACTTGGCAACTCAGAGCAAAAGTACACTTACTGATCTTCTGCAAATGTTGTTTAGAAAGACTCCAAATTTTATTACAGCTTTCATGAGTATATGTCAGTTCCTTATAGCTTGTCAGGGTTGTTTTTTCCCCAAGTCCAAGAACCATTGAAAGTATGGCCATACACTGTAACACTGGAGTGACGCTGTATCACACCTATTTTCATCTACCACTATCTTCTAAAGACTTTTCCCAAGACAAAAACAACAAAACAAACCACAATCTTGTGACATAGGTGGTTCACTCAGGTAATCTTTAAGCCTTAAAGGAAAATGCGAAAAAAAGCATTACACTATTACAGATAAATACTTGATAGAAAGATGTGTTTCTCTGCCTAGTTGTCTCCATTGTCATCATCCCCACATGCTCTAAATAAAATAAAAAAAGAACGTGAAATATTGAGTCAACCTTTTTTGCCTAAGGAGACAATTAAACGGCCCTTTAATTTCAAATCTGGTTACTGTTACATGTTTTTGCAGGGACACTACATCAACAGAAACGCTTCATCACTTACATGCCTATAACTGCAGCAGGCACAGTTCCTTTCTAGACAGTTACACCTTTGCAATATCTGCAGACAAAAAATTGTGGCATCAAGAACCTGAAAGTCATTGAACTCACTTTCCGAACTAGGAGAAGTACAAAAATTAAAGAAATAGAATGAAGTGTGAAACAGCTGAGATTATTTTTTTTCCATGCAATGCTAATAAACTTTTTTCCTATATTCATCCCTTTGAAGTGAGCAGGTGTAATTACTATTTAATGCACATGACTCAGACTCGCAACTGTTTTCTGAGGATGGGGCTCAGAGTGCTTTTGGGGCTGAGGCATTTGTGAAAAGATCATCTTGTCCTTCACAAGAGTTGTTCCTCAGAGTAACATCCAGCTGTACCTCTCAGGGCAGTGAAAACCAGGCACGGCTACACAGTCAGCATACTCCATCCAGATCCAGATTGCAAGGAATTCTCATACCAACATTGTTTTGGTATTATAGAATCATAGAATATGCTGAGTTGGAAGGGACCCATCAGGATTGTCAAGTCCAAGTCCTGCCCCTGTGTAGGGCACCCCTAGAATCACCCCATATGCCTGAGTATTTTCATGAGAGATCCTGTAATTCCTTACTGTCCTCCCACTCTCTCAGGGGTCACTTGCAGCAGGGTTTCCAGCAGCGAAGGTGGCCAAAAGCAGTGCCCAGTGGGCTCAGTGGAGCTGTGCACTGCTTGCTGGTAACCAGACCTCTGCAAAACTACTTGGTCGACCTCTGCATAAATGAGCAGACCTTAAGAAAAGTACCTCGTAGACCACAGTAAAACATAACTGAGCAGCCCTGCTCTAATGTTTGGCATTACTTGAATGAAGGCATTGCCGCCTGATCAACAGATGAGTCTGACAACATTCTGCACTCTGTAGTATCTCCTGTTGCCCTTACCGCAGCACCTCCTGGTGCTCTCCAGCAACGCACTAAGTGATGTGAGTAGCACCTGTCACATGCAATTTCTTCCCTCTCCACACAGAGGATCGGGGGACGCACCTACTTTCGGAAGGGCTTATGGGCACGGGAAGTGATGGAGTGGTTTGGGTCTCTCCACACCCCCAGGGGTAAGCTCTTCTCTTAGAACTGAAGGAGGACCGGGAGGATGAGGCAAGAGGCAGAGGGAGGACCTCCGGGGGGACAGAGGGCTCCAGGCAGCCTGTCACCATCTCTGCAGAAAGTTCCCTGCTGCCTCAGGGCCTGAAGGATGGACCAGAGTTTTCCACCCAGGTAAGCTTATCAAGGGGCTAGGCCCAGACAACTAAGCATCAAGCGAAGCCCAGTTTAAAGCAAGTTTTACAGCATCGTAAGAAAAAAAATGTAATAATTTTAAAATAATATAACAGTATTAAGGAGAATGGTGCAGGAGAGGCAGCAAAAGGAGCCAAGCGGACCAGCGCTCCTTCCCCTTGCCTGCCTGCAAGAGCGCTCACCCGCCGCGGCATTTCCGAGCATCACCCGGCGGGACTGCAACCAAAAAACTTCCCCACTGGCTTGGTGGACGGGGCATCACCGTGGGGTCGGCGCCGGGGATGGGGCGGGCTGGGCTCCCCTGCCCGCCCTATCCCCGGCGCCGACCCCACGGCGATGCCCCGTTCGCGGGTACCGCGCCCTGCTCCCCCCACAGCGTTCCGCACTCACCTCGCAGGGCCAGGAGCGCGGCCAGGGCTACCGGCACCCACCTCCCGCCGCCTCCGGGGCGCCGCCGCGTCATGCCGGGCCGGGCGAGGGGCGCAGAGCGGGCCGCCGAGCCCTGCCTTTTCCCACCGCAGATGCCGGTGCCGCCGCCGCTGCCGATGGTGCCGCCGCCGTCCCGGGACCGCCCGCTGGCGGCGGAGGCTCCGCCGTGCCCCGAGCCCCGCTCGCCCGGGGAGGGCGGCAGAGGCGGCGGCCGGCCCGAGAGCGCAGCCTGGCGGCCCCCAGCCGCCCCCGCAACCCGCCGGGATGCGGTTGACACCCCCCGCACGGCACTACCGCGCGTCCCGTCCCAGCGGCACAGCCCATCACCCGCCTTCCCCCCCACCCCCAAGCGGCGGGCCGCCCACGAATTGGGGGGTGTTGCCCCAACACCCCCCCCCCCGCCGTCTCCTTTCCCCACAACACGGGCCGGGGTGAGGGTCCAGTGCAGGCTGGACAACGCACCCCCACAAGTGGCAGGGGTTTCTGCTTTCCAGCACCTGCCTACAGCTACGTGGAAGATAAAAATCACAGAAGTGTTTGGGTTGGAAAAGACCTTTCAGATCGAGTCCAACCATTAACCCAGCACTGCCAAGCCCACCACACTAAACCCCACATCTACACATCTTTCAAATACCTCAAGGGATGGTGACTCCACCACTTCCCTGGGCAGCCTTTTCCAGTGCCTGACAACCCTTTCAGCAAAGAATTTTTTCCCAGGATGCAATCTAAACCTCCCCTGGCACAACTTGAGGCCATTTCCCTTTGTTCTGTCACTTGTTACTTGGGAGAAGAGACCAACCCCCACCTCTCTACAAATTCTTTTCAGGTATTTGTAAAGAGCAATAGTGTCTCCCTCCCCAGCCTCCTTTTCTCTAAACTAAAAGGATTTGGGACAGGCTGCATAGGAGCCAGCACTGCTGCAGTGCACTGTATAAATACTGCCAGTTTGTTCAACTGTACAAGCCCCCCTGGGAGATGCAAGCATTCAGCATCCCTAAAAATCAGATCGAGGTATGGCTGAAGGGAATAAGACAGTTCTTAGAGTTGGGCCCTGCAACACTACATAACTCAAGAATCACCAAGTTGTGTCATTTAGGGTCATGAGCTTAAGTAATTGCAGTCCCTGAGGCTACACAGAAAAAAAAAATCAATCAATCAAAATCCAGCACACCAGCCATCAAGTGTGCACATAGAGGGTGGGAAGGAAGAAAGGAGCCCTTTACAAATTTAGGGTGGTCATCTGAGGGAAGGATCAAAGCAGAGAGCTCACACAGACTGACTCCTTCCACATGCCCAGCTCCTTGTCTAAGTCTGACCATGTTAGTTTTCCTTCACGAAAATAAGGAGTTTGGATAGGAAAATCCTCTGACAATTCTGCAAAGTGTATGACTGCTTCATTCCTCTGCCCAAAGTTTCCTCCCCCATAAAACACAGCTAGGCATCCTTTGCACACTGAAGGCAAGCAATCCACCTTGTGAATCTTCTCCCTACCTCCTTCCCAACCAGAGGCCCTGGGAGCACCCCTACACCCAGCCTACTCCATCACTCAGCACCTCTCAGGTTCCTGCCTCTTAGGTTGCCTCAAAAGCTGCATTGACCCTTTATGTAACTGCACCTGGGAGTGAGGAAGACAAGGAAAAATGTCCAGGAAAGCAGAGCATAAGTGACTAAGCAACAGCAAAAAGGTAAGTTGGTGCCTGTGGGAAACTGGCTATGATCTAACCAGCTTAGGTTAAGCTTTGGCTTTTCCAGCATCAAACTTTGGCACTCTTGTAACAGAGGGTTGGGATAAAATGTCATCCCAGCAACCTAGGTTTACTGGGGGTTTTTTGTTTGTTTGTTTGTTCTGGAAAAAAATCCACAAACTATTTATGAGGAGCAATGCCTGACCTGCCCTTATCAGGCAGCAGATCTCCTGATTTCATAATGGGCTGGGATTTCATTCACAAGGAATGGTTCAATGGGGTCAAAAAGCACTACATGGGGATTCAGGGAATGTAGCCCCAGTCTTTTTCCAAGTCTGTCAGGTACGCCTGTTACAAGCCCTCAGGCATCAAACCTGACAATGGGGACAGCCTCATAAGTCTAGTGCTCTTGCAAAACACCCTCCATGCCAGCCCTGCCACAGGCAGGCAGGCTAAGCTATAGTTTTGCTCCATTAAGGAGTCAGCTCTTGGCAAAGGTTCAAACAGCTGAAGCATAACACTTCAGAAGAGCACTGAAGGGAGAGTCATAGCCCAGCTGTTTCCCTCGTTCCGTGGCAATATGAGGACTGATATTTTCTCAGACTTCCTCGGACTGCTTCTCTTTCCTTCAGCTGGGCTGCTGTATTTTTCACCTAGAAAAAGAGTAGAGGAACATTATGTTCTCATTGATCAGCAGCAGCTCCAGGAAACTGCCATCCTTGTGGGTACAGGCAGTGACTGCCTGAAGGAATGCAATGAGTATGTCCACTCTCCTAACTGCAATGAAATCCCATGATTGTTTCTTGCCAAACAATCTCCTTCACCAAAGTCAAGGGCAGAGAGAATGGAACCCATTGGGCAGTGGCCTGCCACCACCCTTACCCTGTCAGATGAAAAGACAAATCAGGTAAAAACAAGAAAAAAATACATATTTTACCTAGGACTGCTGCACTGCTTTCCTGGTCTGCTAAGACTTGGAAGCTCTCTTGACCTAATGGAAATAAGCATGTTTTTTTAGTATAAGGACACACTGCATTTGACAAATGCCATCCCAGCTCGCCTTGGACTGTTCTTTGCATCCCACTGTGCATCAGCTGGCAGGTAAACAGCAAAGATCAGTTCTCCCTGTACAATGACTGAATTAATGTCCTTGCTAAAGAGTGCAGTGAGCATAATGGGAATCAAGAGCCCAGTGGTCACAGAAAGCCTTTCTGCCCAAAATAGATCTAAATTACTCCCTTCTGACCCAACTGGTAGAAGCATGGAGTATTTTAATCCACTTTAGGATCTGGTCACCACAGCAGATCCTGTCACACCTGCAGAACACAGTGACACAGCAAGTGACTTTAGCTGCTTCTTGCAGCAATTGCAAGAACAATCTGTGGCCAGGCTCCAGAAGGATGGAGCAGCCACAGGGAATAATAATCTTCAGATGCACCAGTCAGTCCTTTCACCCTGGCTTCCCCTCCACCTTACCACTTCCAAAAATAGTTTGGAGATTGTACAGAAAGGATGTGGACAAGGAGATACTGTTCCTGGAACACTACTTGACTTGTCCTTGAGCCTTCCCAAAAATATTAGGCTTATGCCAACCATCTATTCAGGGAGTGCAGCACACTCCATCTAGTTGGATGCTAAAGCTATGAGCAGACATATTTGCTGCTCCAGCAGCCTATTTTCCCTCCAGCAAGTGTTCATACCTCTTCCTTGGGAGTGATGGAATAGCACGTCGTGGATTGAGAAGACACATTTGCAATACCCGAAGCATCAGATGCTGGCAGGTGACCACTGAAGGACTCAGCTGTGTTACATTGCTCGCAAGAACTGACATGGGATCCATAAACTGAGCGGTCAAGATATTTGCCAAGACTTTCTCATGCTAGGTTGGGCAAGGATAGAAAGAGAGAAGGGAAACCACTCCCACCTGCTTTCTCTTTTGAAAGAATTATGATAAGTAATGCAATTCTCATGTCTCAGGGAAAAGACATCTTTCTGAATCAAATTTGAAAAGAAGGCTTTTTTTCCAGGACAATGCTCTTGATTTTTCTTTTCCCTTAACATGGCTCAAAAAAAAAAAAAAGAAACAAAAACAGTGGGGATGCAGTTGGGTTCAAGACCTCTGATAGATGTCAAATCTTACATCATCTTTGCTGTCTCTCCGCTTGTTACTAGGTTATCTATCTTCAAATGGGAATTTATTGAAGGTGACACTGCTTACAAATTGATCAAAATCAGCTTCAGTGAAGCGTCCTTCCAAGATATAAAGAGATGGATAAAATTTACTCAGTTGATCATTAATAACTTCAGTCTGTGGAACTGGTTATCTTCTTTTGACAGAGGAAATAGAGTTTGCAGATTGAACTGTTTTAATCCTATCTGAGAAGAAATATGACAGACCTTCAGAGATACACCAAATTAACTACCTCCATACCTTTTCAGTAAATAAAAACAAAACCCCATACTTCTTTTTCTGAACAGCTGTGTATACAAAACAGATGTCATTAACCAAAAGAGGAAATGGCAATACTTCTGTCAACTCATCTATCCAGATATTTTTTTCTCCTGACAATGGGGATGGTTACATGGGAATAGTGTCCCAAGTGCAAATATTAGTGTTTTCAAAAGCCAGCAGATCAGAATTAGCAAAAGCCTCAGGTCTGGGAGAGGTAGGTATTTACTAGTTCACTCCCATCAGCCCCCTCTGCCCAGAGTCAGGTGCAGTCCAATGCATTGCCAATGTAGGATTTGGGCAACTGCTCCCATACACTGGTCAGGATAACCTCGTCCCTGCCAGTGATGCCCTCTGCTTGCATGTCAGCCATGTAGCAAAACCTTGGGAATATCTGAGCAAAACCAGCCCTGGAGTAAGAAATTTCTGCACTCCTTCCATGCCAGATGGCAGGAGCAGATATGTCCATGGAAACCGGGTGGATTAGGTGTACTTTCAAACTTCTCAGCACTGAAGCAGGCCACTGTGCCATTTCTTTCTCCAAGGCCTCTTCGACCCACACCTTCAGTGGTCTCTCTGCCTGTCCCCACTTCATGATGAGGCAGCCATGAGGCCAAGCTTTGACTCAGAAGCTGGCCCGAGATATTGCTTCCCCTAGACCTTTCCATCCTTGTGGGCATGCTGGTTTGTCTGGTTCCTTCATCACAGGCAAGTAACACTTGGAACAGACTGACTTTGCTCAGCACACTGCAAGATGTTCTCTCCTCAGTAGCTCACAGAATAAATGCATACCTGTGCACCCCAGCTCTCCAATTTCTGACTGCCCTAGAGCACCTCACAGTACTTCAAGCTAATTCACAACCTAGTCAAGCCTCTCCATCTTTTCTACATCTTCTGAGTATTCCCTGGCAGCTCCCACAGTAAAAACAAACCTCCTCAGCTGCAAAATCCTTTCCTCCTGCCTGGAGAACCCCTGTGTTTCAGTGTATACCTATAAAGTCAAAGTATTTTATTCAATATTTTTAAATCCTTCATCTCTCACTCCACTCCCCTGAATCCAGTCCACATAGACACGTTCGGAACAAATTGCTCCCCAAGGCTTTGACTAAATCTTTTCTTTGGACACGCCTTTCTTGCTGTGGTTAAGAACTGCCCATTGTACTCTGTCAGACACATGTTGCCACCCCTCTTAGCAAACAGTGAGTGCGGCTGCCACAAAAACTTTTCATAATGCTGCCATTTACACAACAACTTTCTAAATTGTACATCGACAGACTTCCCCAAATCATTACAGTAGGTGAATTAAATCTTCCAGTAAACACCAACAAGTGGTGGTAATGACAAGTCTTCTAAGTAGCACACCCCATAAAGCTCAGAAAACGGAAATCAATCACTCCTCCGTATTTTTTTCCAGACCTGCTGAAAGAATTTATTACATACAGCTCTGACAGAAAATAAATAGATGGCAAAATTGAGAAGAAATACACTAAAGTTAAGACTCATGTGGACATATTCCTGCAGTTGTGATATAAAATGGCTCTTCGAGACTCTTGTTTAGTAGCAGTGTTGCTGTGGCTGTGATGGTCTAAAGACATGTGAGGTGCAATAACTTCTACAGAGAAGCAATAACTTTTACTAGACCAGCTGATTTAGCCGAAAAATACCAACATGCTTTTGGGCACCTTGACCTGAAGAAAGGCTTCTATGCTTGAAAACTCATCTTTTTCCTTATTACATCCACTGGTCTAATAAAAGATATTGCAGCTTTCTGCATTTCTTAACTGTTTGATGTTCATTGGCAATTAGTAACCACATAATGTTTTTCAGCCACTTACTTGTTTTTTCCTAGGAAGACTAAAACTGAGTAGGAGTCCAGGAAAACAAGAGGTTAAAATCCTCATTCCAGTGGCCTCTCTGCTTCATCTTGGCATTACTAATGGTGCCTATATCAATAACTTGCAAAAATAACTTTTAATCCAGGAGGTTATCTGGAAAGGCCAGAGATATTCCAGGTAATGTGAAAACCCTGGATATATACAGGACAGTCTGAAAAGCACAGGACAGACTTCCATGTTCAGCAAACACCAACTTTGCCAAGCTTAAAGAAATGAAGGTATCTTTGTAACACCCTCATGGCTGCTCCCAATTCAGGAGGGTTACTTGCCTCAGGGATCAGAATACTGTCTACATTACTCTGCCCTGAGTAAAGCATCTCTGTTGGGCTGAGGCAGGAGAGAGCTCAGATCTTTGGTATTCACAGTGCAATGCATCCATAGATAAGTGGTCCATGCAATGATGGGGGTAGGGGTTACATATTACTGGCCTAAAGATCAAATTAGGCATGGTTTCCCACCTATAAAGCATTATGCTACTTATTACCACTACACAATAGTGAGTGTTAAATTTTGGAGAGTATGCACCTCACCACTGTCAATCAGTGTGCTTTCATGGGACAGCTGCTCAGCATCTTCTGAGTCTGACTTGATCCTCCAATACAGGGAGCCAACCATATTCCAAAGGTGACTCCTCCAAAATTTAGGCAGCCATGTGGCAACAAAGGCTTCTCTTTAGAAGCAGCATAAGATAAATATAATAACAAAACATAAGCTTTCACTTTGACCCAACCTGCTGGTTAACATTTCTAGTTGCCCATGCTTCACTTCAGATTCAAACCTCTCCTTGTAGCAGCATTTGCTGTGCTGCTGGGAAGCTGCCCTGAGCCCATGCCAGCTGATCTTCCTTTCACCTGTTCTGGAAGGAGTCTGAACCACTCTGTAAATCACTGCTGACAGGAATGCAAGTTTCCAAGCTATTACTGACAGTATTGCCTGCTGTTGCTTAGTGTGAGCCATGGGCCACGTGGTGTTTAGAGTAAAAGGTGCCTGAGGAGTTAATAGTATCTTGGATGTGCACAAATATAGCTCTGCTAAACATACTGCTTTGGCACAATATGCTGTGGCTTCCTGTGCAGGGCAGGGTGTGCATAATTCACATTAGTCTGGGCCAGAAGGGGTTTGTTTCAAAGCAAAGAGACAGAACTGCCTTTTCTTAGACATCTTACCATGCCCATGACACAAAAGACAATTGTCAGGTGAGTCCACCGGGGCCAGGATTTCAGCCAAAGGAAGAGGTCGTCAGGGCTGACTGAAGGACAGCAGGAAGGATTGACCTCTGCCCTCACCAGACAGGAGGTCCTAAGAGCCTGAACCAGCAGCCACTGTTGGGGAGCAAAGTAATATCTCCATGTGCAACACAAGGCAGATTTACATCTCCCAGCACAGTCACACAATGACAAAAGTCAATTCCTCAAAACATATTCACCAACACTCTTTCAAATTCCCATTTAGGGATTATAATTCCAGAGTCCATGTCAATTAACATGAGACAGAGTACAGCCTCTCTCCATTTTGCACTAGGGCTTTTAAAAAAGCTAGGAAGTAGAATTTGTAAGCACCCTTTTGATGCTCACATAGGTAGCCCAGACACTGTAGTCTCCAGCAAAGGCAGTGCTCACTGCCAGAAGGTTTTGTTACTGAATCTACTCCCAGACAATTTTTGCTTCCCTTTATGTATATAGCAAGACATTTTCTTCTCCCTTCATTGCACAAAATGGTCATTATAGCTAGCAATTACAGCACCAACACCAAAAACTCAGGCTCATAGAAGGTAGTGTCCTCTCAGTCCAAATGATGTTTTCTCTAGGTGAACACAGGAATGCAGATACAGTCCTGCTGTTTGCCTTTAATTGGGAACATAGGACTTCAGTCTCCAGAGCAGAGTTGTCAGCCCTGTTGTGCCTTCCCTCATCTCTGTCTTCATTTAGTGGTGCTTAAAAATGTATGCTTAAAAAGCAAAGTTGAGTTGTCTAAGTGTAAAGGAAAGCCTCTTAATTAGCACTCAAATGAAGAAGGGGTAAAAATGAAGGGAAAGCGTAAAGCGATTTAACATTTTTAGGTTAATTTCCTGGACCTTCCCCTGCCTCCCTCCATTTCATTTC
Source organism: Hemiprocne comata (assembly GCA_020745705.1). NCBI lineage: Eukaryota > Metazoa > Chordata > Aves > Apodiformes > Apodidae > Hemiprocne > Hemiprocne comata. The sequence goes on from CM036586.1 coordinate 143,805,891, forward strand.
TCTGAATCTACCAAGACAACAGCCCCTTTGGGCCAGCTGGACTGAAAAGCACTGTCTATAAAGCACTACATTGGGACTGCCAGTTCATTTCACCCTGATGGCGCTGATTTATACTAGTGCCTAGTCATGGATTAAGCCCTACATCGAATTTAACAGCCCCTTGTCCCTTTAACAGTCCAATTTTGAGCAGGAACCCTTCTTAGACCCCAGATGTCTCTATGGTAACACAACAAGATCGTTTTGTTCTAGCTCACAGGATTGTGCGCATATTGAAAAGCACAGTTAAGATATTTTGAAGTGGAGACTCCAGATCAGCCAATTCTAAAGCCTTGCAAGAAAAAATTATGCAAATTAAAGTCCTAAAGGTAAGTGGCAATGAATGCTTTCAGCAGCAATACGGTTACAGTATGAGAAATGAGAGCAGCAGTCTCTGCAAGGTGCCTCTCTCAGCAGTACAAAACCCACTACACCAGTTGCCTTACATTTTGCTTAGCTTAGCAAAACAGTCTGGGACAAAACAGGTCCCACCAACAAAAGCATTTCTGGGTTTTGTAGCTGTTGCTGCAGCACAGCTGAGACTGAGCATAGCCACTGCATGCAGAAGACAAGCCTCCAGGCATCGTAACAGAGACCCTCTCACATCAAGAAAAAGGATATAAAGACGCAACAAGTAGAGCCCTGAATTCAGGACTGGACTAGCAGAGGAAGGAACAAACACCTGCTTGTGTCAGCCTTAGAGGAAAACAATCTCACATACTCCCCCAGTGCCACCTGACTTGTGGTTGGCAGCAGTCTGGGCTCTCTCTCACTTGCTCATTTCTCCAGAAAACATCACACAAGGAGCTTGGTCTTGTAGAGTACTGTACATTGGAAGGGCAGGAGAATGTCTTGTGCCAGAGGACACAAATAGAAGCCCCAGGAAGTTCTCTTCTGGTCATTACTTTTTTATTTTTCATGGCTATCACCTGCTGAGTGCCACTGTTGCACTCAAATTCTTGCTATAGACAACATGGAAGCAGATCTTACATGCAAACCCAAGAATTTACTGTCAGCTTAAATAAAAACCTAAATCTTCTCAAAGAAATATCATTTGCCTAGATCTAATTATTGGAGGAAAAAAAATCAAGAAAGACTATCTAGAAAAAGCCCGAGTAATAATACAGTTGAAATTGTTTTCCACACTTTGTGGCAAACATCCCATCTTTCTCTTTGCAGGGAGGAGCACAATGCTGGTGTATTCTTCCTCCTCCATCTAAGGTGCACATGGAGCTGGGTTTATACATTTTCTAGCAATGTTTTACATCTCATTCCTCCTTCCTTTGGTCTGCAAGTCCACACTGCACCCAGATTTACTACATACAGAGAACTCTTACATATACTGGATATTGGGTTTTTTTCCTCTTTAGTACTGGTTCTGCCCAGCTCTCAAGTCTTTCTTTTATCTGATCAGTGGTGAGCTGTTTATAGAGCAGGGGTCTACACTGATACCTCTTTTCTAATCACCCCATGCCTGCTCTCCTTTGTACTGCATCCTTTGCCTCCTCTTTCAAGGCCTCTGTTATCACACCATGTCTGCATTTCTCTGTACTTTCAGTATGAGGAGCAGGGAGTGTGTGACCTCTACTGAGGCTGTCCTCTTGAAAACAGGGCAGTCCCAAAAAGATCTGAGGTCATAGCAGCTGAGTGTTGGTCAGCCAGAGAGAGGACCCAGAGGCTCCTGCTGGGGGAACACACAGTTCTCCAGCTGAGTTTGAAGAACTACAAAGGATCAGACTTTTAGGAAACCAACTGGAGTTTTCAGTTTGGTAAGCACAGATTCAACTCAATTTAGCTAAATTAAGCCCTTAATAATAAATTCACTTTTTTCTTCATCTGCATGTTCTTCAAAGGCATACACTGGACCAACCTACAGGGAGCTTCATTATCAGCGGGCCCTTGCGTGCAACTGGAATATGAAAGAGTTCTAAGAAGTCCTGGTTACTGCCCCCCAGTGTTTATTCACTGTCTAGACACATCTAAAATGAGGCATAGACCAGATCAAGTTCTTAAACAGAGTTTTTAACAGAAGTGTTTTTCTTCACATTGCATATTTTTGTCAAGATATTCCAGTTTGAGCTTTTCAAATATAGAAAAGGTCTGGAAGTTTTTTTGTTAAAGTTTCAAATAAAAATGTTGCCTATGAAGCAATTAATTTGAACAAAAAAGTAATTTAAAAAAAATCTTACTTAAAATAATTACCAAACTATTTCAGCAGGGTCAATATTCAATTCAGACGAGGTTGCCCAGGGCTTTGACCAGCGAGGTCTTCAAAACCTCCACAGACACAGACTCCACAACTTCTGAGCTACCTATTTCAGTGATTATCAGCAGCAAAAAGGGCTTGCCTTCATCTTCTTGAAGACATCCCCATAGGCACTGGAAGACAGGTGTTTGTGCCCCTGACCCTGTTCTTCTCTAGGATGAAGAAGCTCAGCTTCTCCTTGTTTTCACATGTGGCAGTGAATCAAAGCCCCTACATCATTGCAACAGTACTTGATCTCAATCCAATTTAATCAGTAGAGAACAACAGCAAGCTCATACTGATAAGAGGGCATGCTAACCAACTCAGCTTTTCTCAGAGTGGTATCTGCACTAAGATAGCTTACCAATTTAAAATTTATGTAGGACAGGAAAGGTCTAAGTGTCTTCCTGGACACAACACAATTTTAAAGATGATTCAGATACTACTGAATTTGGGACTGGGTTTGCATTTGTGCATAAGGTTATGTTTTTTCAGCCTGAAGAGAAGGCTTGGGGGAGACCTTATAGCAGCTTTCTAGTACCTGAAGGGGCCTACAGGAAAGCTGGGGAGTGACTTTTTCCAAGTGCTTGTAGTGACAGAACAAGGGGCAATGGTTTTAAATTGGAAGAGGGGAGATTTAGGTTAGACACTAGGAAGAAATTCTTCACTGTGAGGGTAGTGAGGCACTGGAACAGGTTACACAGGGAAGTCGTGGATGCCCCCTCCTTGGAAGTGTTCAAGGCGAGGTTGGACGGGGCTTTGAGCACTGCAGTTCAGTGGGAGGCATCCCTACCCATGGCAGGAGGGTTGGAACTAGATGACCTTTAAGGTCCCTTCCAAGCCAAACCATTCCATTCTATAACACCTTACATGATCAGGGGCTCAGGGCAGCTTTTCCTGAAGTTATCCTCCCCCACCCATTCAACTCCCAATTTCAGATGGCACATATTTCTTCCGAGTATAGAAATACCAGCTCCAGTTACCAGGGATACTATGTTCTATAATGGTTTCCTGGAGGTGTCATCTCCACGGATGAATCCTTCTCCTGAAGGAGAATAAAGCAGCTGGCTTTCTCTAGGAAGGCAAAAGTAAGCAGCTACAAGGCAGACTTTTCAGAAGCATCTGAAAATGGATCTTGATGTTGTGAAAAAAAAAGTACAGTCCTCATTTTACCTGTACCAGAAGGATCTCAGAGCCATAGAGCAACACTGTTGATTCTTTCCTTCTCAGCCCCATTCCTTATTACTCACATGTTGCTAGTAAGAAAATTAGAGGAGTGTGCAATGATGCATTCATGCTGTTGCATTGCAAATTTAAAACCTTTCCCATTGGATTAAGTAAATGCAGCAAGCAACATGCAATCAAGGGCCAGAATATGCCTTGGCCTGCAGCCCAATAAATGAATCCTTAAGGAGCTAGCATCTCACTTCCACACAAATCTAGCTCCCCTCATTACCAATCCAGTCTGAAATACCAGGGAAGGCTACAGGAAAACAGACACCTGGCAGAGACACTAAGTTACTTCCCTGCATGCTGATTTATGCAATGATACTTCCTAAATCACTAACAAGGGGAGCACAAGCTGTGCAGTGAATAGTAACCCTAAGGTGTGACACGAAGATGCACAGCAGAGCTCCTACAACAGCCTTGCAAGTTCTACAGGTGGAGGTATAACAGCAAGATCTTCAGTACAGCAACAGCAGCACACAGTTTTGACTGACAGCCACTTTCCAATCATTTAGCAGGGGTCCTTCCCCACAGTACAAAGGGACAGCAGTTCTGTTTAAACCTGCTTTACCTAGGCTGCTTGATAATGAGAGACAGGCCCACAGAAAGGGCAGCGAATGCTGGAACCAGGAGCTCCAGCCTGGCTAGCTTTCCTCATCAGTTTGGTCATGCCTAAAATGAGGCACAGTGGCCTGCTCCTGCCTGGGACCAATCACTTCCTTTACAGGCAAGGCAAATTCTCCTTTTCTGTAGTCCCATGTTACTGTTTCAGCCCACCAGAAGGCAAGAACCCACACATGCCTCACAAGTGGAACTTCAACCTCTGGTGACCCTGGCACCCAAAACCCACATCGCCAACAGCATCACCGGACATCCACCTTTGCAGTGCTTCTCCTACCCTCTTAAATATCCTACCTCCGCTTATTTCCCCTTGGAATCAAACTGTAGCCATTACCTTGTGGAGGCCAAAAGACACAAACTGGGACATTTATGGAAATAGTCCAGAATTCACTAAGCATGAAAGCTTCAACAGTCTAATATTTCACTAGCGAGCAGCATTGCCTTTCAAAATAGTCTCAACATTTTCCAGATACATTCACTCTCTCTCATTGTAACTTTATTTCTGTTTGTACAGCACCAAGCACACTACAGCTGATATTCCAGTATGGTATTCCTAGACTCTACAGCTGTAGAAAAAAAATGTGATATGCCTAATTGGAGGTGTGATCCAGGCTATAAATTATACAGTTCTGTCAAAACTGGATTAATCATGTACCTCTCACCAGCTCGGCTTTACTCTGCCCATTAATCCACCTTCAGAGATGTATTCTAGTGTTAAAAAACCTCCTAAGTTTCAAAGGCATTTCTCCCCAAACTATCCCCACTCAGGACAGACAAGATTCAGATTCAGCCTTCGGCAAGCAATCCTGGTCTAGGCATTAAAACCCTGTACAACAAAAACCCTCTCATCTTTAATGCCTGATGGTCATGAAAGGCTAGAAATGGGAGATTCATGCTATTAGGGAAGGGCAATTCCCAGCTGCACAAAGGGGACACGCATCCTGAAAAGACTTCAGATTTTAATGCTATGATTTTTTGTGCATAGAAATGCATTTGAGTCATTTTTAAATGGTGCACAGCTAATTCACTTTGAGTTCTGCACAGTTGGATTCATTGAAATGGAGGCAACTTTGTTCACAGTAGTAGTATTATTGTAGTTGTGAAGGCTTTAGGCTGTAGCTGAGAAAAAGTTTGTAGGGAAAGAAATTAATTTTTATTACATCAGCTAAGAGATGGGGAAAAAAAATCAGACAGTCTTTTATGCACACAAAGCCTTCAAGATGAAAAAACAAAATATAAATCTGTGGATCTGAGCATTAAGGAGCAAAGGGGGAGAGAATTCTTCCAATAAGCATTTTAAGCTAAAAAAAAAATTCCAGTGGGGGTTTTTTGCAACAGCAGTTGGCATACAATGGACTAAAAAGTTACCAGGGCTCCTTCAGGGTTTACCACATCAACAAGTTTTACTTCAGGACATGTAGAACAGCTGCATCCCCACCATATTCCAAAAAAGCTTCTGTGGCACACTACTTGCTCCCATCCATATATCACACCACAGCAAAGACTTGCTCTCTCCAGGTGACAGCAGGCACCTGTAGGTCACTCTTAGCTGAGAGAACAAATGGTTCTAGCCACAGAAAACCTTTGCTGCTGGAGTTTAGTTAATTTATTTGGTTGGGGTTTTGTTATTTGCTTTTTTCCTAGCTGTTTCTTAGAACAAGAAATGCAATGAGTAATGACATGAAGGAAGTATTATGTACTGAAGAATTCAGAAGAGAAGCTAAAATAGGAGAATGGGAGCAAACCAAGATCGCAAGCCCTAACTTCTACAGTGGTTGGACAAACACAATTTAATATTTCTCCAAAAGAGGGGAAGCTCAGCACTTGCTAGCCCTTTGTGAGAAGTAAAAGGGGTGGCTTATTTGGGTCAGTAATGGCAGGAAGAGAAACACTTGCTACTGGAATAATATGCCTTTTGGAGGAGACAGTAGGAAGAGTTAATTTGGAAAGATCACATATTAAGTATACCCACAAGTAACCTGAGCCAAAAGTTTCTGACCTCTTCCAAATATAAGATATTAGCAGTCCCTAGTGACTTCACATCCCTTAGGCTCTACAGGCCTCTTACACCACAAAGAGAGAAGGCAAATCTCTCATTCAAGACCACCTTTGAGCTGAGTTAAACTCTAAGAAGTCCACTGGGGAAAGAAAAAAGTAGCAACAAAAAGCTTCCTCTCTCAGTGCTCTAGACACCACAAAGCATTTTCAGGCTGACTGGGAAAGTACTGCCCTAGTCTGGGGCTCAGACAGGTCCATAATATCTGGTTACAGTCACCAGCAAGTGCAAATTAGGTGCAGTGCAATAAGACAGAATAAAGTCCCCACCAGCTAATCCAGAAAAAAAACACTTATCTACCCTTTCCAGAAACAGACTGTGGCGTAACACCTAAGATGAAACAACATCAAAAACCCTACCACAAAAGTCAAGTCAGGCCTTTTTATACTGCTATTTAAGCAGGCCCGTTGACACCAGGGGATGAACCAACCACCTTCACAGCTGACCCTATTTATGTAATAACGACCATCAGCAAGATGGCAAAGGAAAACTTTTGAGGCCCTGTCACTTGCCTCTATTAACAGCGTTTCCTCATTTAGCTCTCACAAGTTTCCTAGCAACATCCTTGAATGCACATTAACACATATATTAGATCTTGCACAGGCACCTGTAGAACAGTCAGGGCTGAAAAACTTTGCTTTCATGTTGGCTCTGAGGGGAAATCAATTTGCTTTAAGAAGCAAACCCCTTCAAGGCAGCAAAGGCTACCAACACACTCATGACATATTCCTGAAACCCTGGACCTCTTAGTGAAGGGAGAACGTGCTGCATTCAATTTCATTGTCGGCATTTTCCATATAAGAAGGCAGTGGGTTATCCTCTCCCTGCAGCTTTCAAAGAAGGCAAATGTCAATGTAGAGAATAAAGCTCTGAATAATACACAAATTACAAGTAGCCAGACAGGCAGACTCTGGACAAAGGGTCAAAAAGAGGAATAATTCAGCTCTGCACAACTCATGTAAACCCTCCATGTGCCTAGTATCTGCCTGTTCAGGTAGCTGGATGTTACCCTCATTTCTCACTGCCCAAGATAGTGGCTTTCTTGCCCAAACCAGCCAGTGGATGGGTTCGCCTTCCCCAGAACCATCTCAGTGAATCCGTCATGGAGTCTGCTGGGTGGGTTCAAGCTTCATGCACCAACAGTGCCCACACACCACGGAGATAAGGATTCACCAAGAGCTCAGAGCACAATCCCGGTAACTAGCAATAATGAGTAACTCCTCTCTGTTAAATCTCACTTACAGCAGTGACACAGGGATAAATAACACCCCAGGGCTGGGGTAGGGCTGAAATCATGCCAAGTTCCTCATACCACAATGTATACCAGCACCTCCCAGGAGCAGCAGATCAGCAGCATTTACCTACCACATTTGCCATGTGAATAATACAGAGCTGCATAACTGGCTTGGACTGAAATCACTTGGATGTTCCGAGACAAACAAGGAGCATTTGGGACACCCCTCAAGGTGATCAAGACAGTCTTGAGGGCCCAGAGGTCAGAACGCTCCCAGTCCTCCTCACCCTGCACTCCATTTTCCATCTCTGCAAGAGTAAATTTGAACTGCAATTTTTCACCTGTCTGGAAAGTATTTTGGAACCTGTTTTGAAGTCCAGGCATACTCCACATCTTGCCCTGCTGAAGCTTCAAGCAGTAGAGATATGTATAGTGCAAAAAAATTGTCTTGAGCTACAATGCACACTTTAGAGCGAGTGCCTTGCTTGTGAGACAAAGACAGTGTTGTCTTGCCTGTTGCCTAAAAAAGGAGGTCATGAGAAACATCCTGATGTGCTGCTGCCTTTGAAACAGTGTTTCCAGCCCTAGGAAAAGCTAATGCCGATGTGCAGAGCTCCTCCAGACTTGGGGGGAAGCAGGTGCTCCACAGGCCCGTGCCCAGGGGTGGGAAGCTGGAGCAAAGCCACCGCCAGAAGTGTGCATGTCTCTGATTAATGCTCTCAGGCTGCCTGTTGACAAAAGCAGCAAGAGGTTTTGGAATGCCTAAGCTTATCATCATCACACTTTGAGAAAATCCCTTTCCAAGAAACAGTGTAAATAAGTAAAGTTTTACAAGTTGGCCAACTCTCCTAATTGAGTAACCCTTGTAAATTAATAACATTGAAGCAAATGTGCAAAGGCTCTGCTGACTTTCTGGAAGATGTCTAATTAGGTCCAGGTTTACTAAAGCACCCAGAGGAGCTGGTCCCCAAACCTTATCATAATTTGTTGAGACACTAATGATAACCAACTTCTGGTGGATTATTCAAGAGCAAGGGTATAAGGCCAGGAGAACCATCAGCAGATCTTTCCTCCTGACCCAGCCAGGTGCTAGTCCTTCCATTCCTACTACCTGGCAGTCCCACAGTGAAGGATTAGGGGGTCTCTCCTTCCTTTTAGAAGGTCCAGTGAAAAAACATCCCTGGAGCACCCTCAGAGCCAATTTGGAATGTCTCAAGGGTATCTCTGTGTGTTGTGGTTCCTGTCTGAGGGCCCTGTGTCTCACAGAGACCACATCATCCCACCCCGGGCAAATGCATTTAATAGTTTCATACCAATAGGTGAAACATGAAAAAATGCTTGCTACTATTGCGATTTCTGCTGCATTTTTGCTTTGCCTTCCCCCATTTCATCCATTAACATCCTGGTCTCCCTGAGGAGAAGCTGTGGTTGGGTGAATAATGCAGAGTGAATATACTTTTCTTTTTCTTTGAATGAACTTTGTCTTTCTTTGCTCATGAACACTGACAGCAGTTCCTGCTACTTCATTCACTGTTTGAATCTATTAGTCCATCCGCACTGTATTTATTTTGACTTTAATGGCTGTGAATATCACAGGCCTTCAGTCACATTGCTTGGAGCTCTCTCACCCATAAAACTGTGCTGGTATTACATGCATTTAGTTGAAGTCCCCCGCCTTTGCTTGCACTCTATAGGATTGGAAGCAGCTTACAATGATCCAAGTTAAGTCTGTAAGGAAATTATGAATTAAAAAGCAGATTAAGCCACTTTTATACTGACATGAGGGAGCTCAGGAAAGAGATTGTGCTGCTTTAACTAACCCAGGGCAAGGCCAAGAGTAAGAAAGGCCTCAGGCGATGGAGAGGTGCCCTCTCTCAGGTTCAGTCATGTCAGTGGAAGAGCAGATGTACCTCAGCTTGCTCTTGCTTCCCCTGCGAGGATGGAGGGCCTACACAGCACTGCTGGGAGCCCGGTTCACAGGAACCATCCCAAATCCGACCCATGGAAAAAACAAACGGATTAGTGGAAGACATCAAAATGGTTGACTTGAGCTAAGCTTGAGGATTTTGCACAACTTGGATGAGGGAATGAAACTTGCACAGCTTCCCTGGCAGATTGTACAGGTCTGGTGACTTCCAACAGGGCAGCAGTGCCAGTGAGCTGGGGCAGCCATCTTTTCCACCAGTACAACTACCTGCGCTCATCTGTGGAGGCCTGGGATGAAGGCAGCTGGCATCACCCCCTGACCAAAACCCATCTGGATGCCAATGCAGTCCACACCACTTGTGGCAGTAGCCTGCTGTGCCCAACCCAACAGATATGAAGGGAAAGAGGAGAGCTTCCATCAAGTGCAGTGCCAGGCCCTTGAGCCGAGTAGGCTAGACCACAGGCTGCGAAGTATGGGACAATGACCCCACTGCCTGCTTCACCTAAGCCAAATCATTGAGCCAGAATGGCTACTGCTGTGCTCAAGCAGGCACATGAAGTTGCAGGACATGGACTTGTAGACGTGCAAGACATGAGAAGAGAAATGCTTCCAACAGTCCACCAACGGCAGTTCTTCTTGAAAGTCCTGGCCTAGCCCCAGTCCTTCAGCCCTGAAGCAGCCAATCTTGCTGACATGTCTGAGAAGCTCTGAGATGGTTCTGCATGCACAGAAAGGTACCCAGCCAATCTTGCTGACATGTCTGAGAAGCTCTGAGATGGTTCTGAGTGCACAGAAAGGTACCCAAGCTCCCAGAATTTCTGCATCTCACCTGCTCAGATGGAAAATACTCTGATACACAAGACAGAGCCTCATCTGAGAGCACCATGGGACTGCTCTGCAGTGGTGAGCTGAGCTTTGGCTGACACATAGAAACCAGGATGCACTGATTGCTGTGGATTAGAGGGGCTGTCGCTGGCCAGCAATAGCTCAGCTTTCCTCTGCACACACAGGTATAACGGACAAGAGACCATGACTGTCTGGCTACCTTCCATAAACTCGTGCCCTGGAAAACCCTGTGCCTAGACCAACCTCTGAGCAGACCCGGGGCCTGGAGCTCACTGCTGCAATGCACAGATGCCTGACAGTGCAGGGCAGCTACTGCCATCAGGCTAGCAAAGCCAGTGCCTCTGCTGCAGACAGGCCTTTATCCCCTGTGGAGTGGCATGGCCCTCACAAAACCATCCTTATTTTTTCTCCTCTCCATGCTCCTCTCTCAGTTCCTGGTTTCTTTTCCATATCTTGGTGCGACAACAGGTCATGGTCTGCTCCCCTGAGAAGTCCCAGAGAAGCACGCCTGCACTGAGCCCAGTGCAGGCATCAGGAGTGAGACCTCCAATGCCTGGAACAGGATGTGCAGTTTGTGTGCTCCGAACAAGAGTACACTACTAGAAGCCAAACTTGCTTCTGAGCTTGGCAAGCCAGAGATACCATGCCATGGCGAGGTCTAGTTCTTAATATTTAAATGAATAACAGACCTTTGGCAAGTAAGTGCCTGACTGTGGTAGAACAAAGGAGACTTTTTTTGCCAAGGCATCAAGCAGAAGTGAAATTTTACTTGCTTGCATCCCCCAGACAACACCACAAAATACACTCCTGAACTTTGGGCAATATTTAAGTGTCAGAGACAGTTCTCTGTAAGTGCAATTCGATTTCAGGCTTGTGACATCTGTAAACTTAAAAGCTAGGTGTCCCACAGGAGAGCACAGAGGAGATGTTCATATAGAGGGAAATATGTATTTACAACGCATCGGCATTGTGCAGCTGCACTGTGTATTATTACACTAGCTTCTCATTTTATTATATCAGATCACTGCAGAAAGAAAAGAGCTTAGATGCAATGGAGCATCAAAATATAAAGGTTGTTTGCTTTAAGAAAAAAAAGCATGAAAGCTGCTGATAAATCCAACAAAATTGATTGGTGTCTGAAATAATTTCAGTCAATAGATATAAAGGTGAAGAAAGTGGTGAGAAACAGCAGCCGAAGGTGCTCGTAGAGAGAATAAAGGAAGATAAAGAAGCAACTGAGCAGTGCTTCTCTGCTCCCCAAGGAGCTCAACTAAGACCCAGAGCTCCTTGCAGCCTTACACTTTAGGGAACGGGGATCCTAAGTCAAACCAAATCCCAGGGCTGTCCTAGCATTCAAAAAAGCCCAGCCACACCAGTTGCTGCTGGCTAGATCTCCTGCTGGGCTTGTTTGGGGAATGGTTCCTCACCATCCCTTCGGTGAATCTCAGTGCAGGGGGACCGTGCCAAGAGTGGGTGACACAGGTCAGCCTCTTGTGCTCACAGCTGTCCAGTCCCCCACCAACCCTGCTGGGAAAGGAAACGAAACTTCTCCAGGAACGTGAGGCACTGCACTGTCCTGGCTTCCCCAGTTTTCATACTACCAGCTGGTCTAATTTCTCTTGACATTTCTTCCGTAATAGCAACTGCAACGTGTCAGGATTAATTAAGCCAAAAAGTGGGTGAGTCTCAAAGGAGAATACACATCTGCCGTGATTTGCCCCCACCTAAAAGCCAAGAAGCCTTTCCTGGAATGGGGAGGAGAAAAGAGAGAGGGATGAAGGAATGATGAGGCATCTTCCAGCAGAAGGAGCAGAGAGAGCAGCCTTGATGTGGCAGGGTTCAGATGAAGACCAGAGCCTTGCTATTTAACCCTTCAGATAGGCTCCAGTAATTTTTGCAAGACATGCGTAAGAGGTCTAGCAGGTAATTAACACCACTTCTCCCCTAATCTGAACATGAAACAGAGTTTTCTGGAAGATTCCCGGTAAGAGGATCAGAGGTCTATGCTTGTCTATGCTCTGGAGATAGGGTTGACCCTCCATGCACAATCCAAATGGTGTCCTAGCACCGAGGAGCACAGCTATGCTTCTCAGTCTCAGGCTGGGAAGAAAAGTGGATCCCCAGTCTAACTAACAACCAAGACAGCCGGTGATGACAGCACAAGTGCATAGTAGCTGTTTTTGTGAAGTCAACTCTCCCTTCCTGACTGTGTCCAGGAGACGGGTTTGCACACAACTGTGTGCAACAGTAAAATATGCTCATACCTCCTGAGATCTGCAACAGCCAGGTGGTAACACAGTATCCAGCCATTTTGCTGGGGCCTCTTTCCCAGCTGGAAGGTGACATGTAGATCAGCTTAGAGGGTCTCGGTGGCACTCAGTTTCATCACTAACACCAGAAGATGACCATTAGAAATGCCTGGGATGCTCTCACTTTCCCTTCTTGTTTTCAGCTGTTTCTCTTGATCCCAGCCTTTCATCAATCCAACAGACAAGGAGCCATAGGCGGTCTCCTTTGTGCTTCCAGTTCAGCATTCACACAAGTTGAGCCCTGTCACTTTCACCAAGGCAGCAGGTGGCTCAATAATAAGAGAAAATCCCACAATTGTTGTAATATTTTAAGGCAAAAAAGGTATATTTTACTAATAAAAATAAGCTGCCTCAGTAACTCACACTGCATGTAGGATAGACATGTCATAACATTCTCTACAGACATAATTACCTAAATACTAGTGTTGGTTGATTATAAAAAATTCTGATTCATGAATCAGCCTTCTGCTTGACTCACTCTGCGTGTTGTTGGTGAATGTCAGCATCTGGATAACCACGGAAATGCAAGGCTGAATGTCTTCTAATTTTAGCAAAGATTTACATTTGTCCAAAAGACTTCACCAACACTATATTTATTATCGTGCTTTTAAAATTAATCTTCTCATCAGAGATCACAGTGATTGCTGCATAACCAGGGAAGCCAACTACAGATGGAATGACAAATAATTCATTGCAAAACCTGTAACTTATTAGTCAAAACTGTTTGTTAATAACTTTTCAGAAAATCTACTGGGAGAATAGCAGGACTGAGACACTATTCATGGACAGAAAACAAGAGGGTTACATAAGCACTGAGCTATTGAGCCCACTTTACTAGGTAGTAATACTAGACCAACAATCTCTAAGCTGTGTTGTACAGATGTTACAACACAGGATGTTAAAGGGTTTCACCTTATTTATCATGCTTTGCATTCTTCAAGTGCTAAGACAAAGTCTCAGATGCGATACCCAGACATATTTCTGCTCCCTTTCTATCAAGGTAAGTGTAGCTGTTTGGCAGAAGGTATGCCAATCAAGCCAGGCTGGGTATAGAAGAGGGTGGAGAATGCTTATAGGGCTGTGTTTTTTTAAATACATAGAATCATAGAATCCTAGGGGTTGGAAGGGACCTCAAAAGATCATCTAGTCCAACCCCCCCTGCCAGAGCAGGGTCACCTAGAGTACATCACATAGGATACACGTGATACATGGTGTTTTTGCAAACACCCAGAGCTGTGGATTGTTTCCCTGGCACAATCCTGATGTATACTGCTCTATGTGTTATGCATACAGATGTTATAATGGTGTCTACAACCAATTCCAGGAAATCTCTTGTGCTTAGGCATATCTAGATATACCTGGATCACAAAATTCAAGCATGACTCCAAATCCGAGCCCTTCCTTGCCCCACTATACTCATGAAGAGCTCTATCTCTGTTGGGCTCCATAATGAAGAGGCCCTATGTCTCCAGAGACACAGCATACAATTCTCAAGGTCACTGCACATCCTTAGGCATACTCTATCTGCATCCACACCCCACAGCTTATTCCACTTTAAGCCTGTCCACATGGTAAGTGGTTTTCTAATACCAGCCATAATTTTGCACCCAGTTGGCATGTGGAAGGCTATATTAAGCCCAGACGATTAATGCTGTCTTTGCTAAGAAGAAAGAAAATAGTCTCTGTGCTATTATACTCTGTCAGCTTTCCCAAACACTTCAGGCAACTAATTCTGAGGACTTTTTGACTGAATTGACATAAAATGCATCCTTCCCCTCTTGTTGCTTTTTAAATGCTTTAGGTTATTTTTACACTGCAATCTCAGGGGTCATTGGCAAGAGCATGTTCTACCTCCCACCAGGCACTCAAGGAAATTTATGAAGACAGTCGGGTCCCATTTGTTCTGGTCATCTTCGGTGGGTTTACATGTCAGTATAACATGAATGAGCATCAAATTATTGTTTGTCATCAGAAGCCCCCTGGATCTACCCACAGGGAGGCGTTTGGGAACATATACAGTGGTTGCTGCTTTCAAAAGATACATGAAGAAAATGTGGTCATTGGTAGATGTGAAGCTAGAGAGAAGCCACCTGGAAATAATTAAGAAAGCCCTAGGAAATCTGTCAGAGCAAAATGAAGAGAAGTTGCCATTTATAAGACAGGCAAGGTGAGTGAAAGGTTTGAGAGATATACATATTTATATATTCTTCTGGGAATTACTGTTTCATGAACACAACATCCAGTCTAGGAATTGGTTTCTAGATACTTTGTACATCCTCATGGTGTGAAATGAAGTGGAAGGACTGGTCTTAAATACTAATTCAATATTCTCAGGGAAACAAAGATTATGCTTGGGTCACCCTTTACAGGAGCTTGCTATTGTTATTGACTGACAAGGCGCACACCAAGGTGAGGTGGTGCAGCTCAGGAGTGAGAGAAACTGTGTGCACTTACAGCCAGTGTGAGATGTAGATGTCTGGACTGTGGGTACCTAGATGTGAACTAGGGGCTAAACACCTGCTTAGAGTCAACAAAAAAAGAGTCAATGCAGGCTGTGGACTCTGGAGAGCCAACCAACTGCATCTCCTTCAGCAAGAGCAGCACAGCTCTCCAAACTGCCCCGCCTGCATTGACTGGTTCTCTGCTGACTGGAGTGTCATAGCTTTCCACAAACCTCCATTTAAAAATGCAATGGAGTTGGGGCTAAATCCTTCTGTCAGTAAGAAGTTTTGGAAATTCACTCACTGCCAGGGGCCAAGGTGAAACACACATCAGTCACTGCATGTCCAGTTGGCCTTGCCTTACTGTTATGGCCTGTTTTGCCTGTAGGTTGTGCTGACTAGCATGAGGTATCTGCCTTCAAAGAGGCAATTGCAAACAGAGCATGCCCTGATATCAAACCCGTAGGTTATTCTTTTGCAGACTGAAGTTGCTTTATAACATCATAATCAGTGAGATTTTCATTTCTGACTCATGTCATCCAGGTAATGGGGCTTCAGCAATTCTGCACAAAAATCAGTCTGAGAGCAATCAATCAGAACATTGATTCATATGCACAAAATGCAATGTTGCTCAACAGCAACATTTTGACATCCGATAAACATGAGATACAGTGGTACGGAAGTGAGAACTGGATGTTTAAACTCCCCACTGTAGATAAATTGTCTCAGCTTCTTCTGTTCACAGACTGGCCATCTCTTACCCAATAAGCACTTTCCTTATGGACGCTGCATTTTGCTGGCTTTCTTCCCATGAGCTTTGTGAATAGGCTGTTCCAGTGGTGCAAGCTCCTCGCTTGGAACAGAGAGGGTGTTGATGAAAGCTGCTTTCAAGTCACTTCAATCTTTCTTGGATCAAATGATGTTTGGGAGACAGAAGACCTTCTGTTGCAGCAGTTAGAACACAGTTATTTGCTTTACTGTGGCTTAAGATGTCAGCGCAGTCACGTGCAGAACACAGCCGACAAAAGGGCCTGTACCATTGCTGTTGTGCATCACCATTTCAGCGGGAATCCTAGGATCTGGGTTAGTTCCTTGGTGTCTGACCTTCAAAAAGGCCAACGAATAGGGTGTTTAAATCTGATACTTCTGCATCTGCTCCTAAGATTTTGTTCTTATGGAGAGAGCTAGCAGCATACTTTCTACAGCATCCAAGTGGCTAAATTTTCCAGTCCTTGGCAACTTAGTTTCTGGTAAAACTAGGTTGCTGATGCAGAAAACAAGAAAAGAGCAGTAAAGGTGTTATTCTCTTGCTCTCCTAGACATCCTAACATCAGAAGTAATCATGTACTCAGTCTTTCTCATTCCTGATAAATTCTGAATTGGCAAGGGGTTTGCAGCACAACTTCTGTCCAGGGCCCCATTCTTCACTCTTGCTGGATTGCAGGGCCCCCATCTCAGCTCAAGAGCTTACTGGTGGAAGCTCCGGGGCTATTGCCTTTACCATTCTCATAAAAACACAATAGAAACGTCAATATGATAAATTGCAATTTTTTTTCAGGCAGAAGATCACACCCCATTTCATGATTTATACAAATGCAGAGTAGCCATTTGCCTTGTAAGACAGATGAACATCACGGAGATTTTTCTTGCCTGTTGTTGGGAAGCTGAAAGACAGTCTATTATACAATTAATATTAAGGCTGAGTGAGGAAATAATCTGTCTGGAGCTGTCCTATCCTGGCTGGATAGGCCAATATACTGACAAGGTGGACAATGACAATGAAACACTGAAATAGTTGCTCAGTTCAGGGGGTGCAGAGCCCCTACCACTCAGATGCTTTGGGAACAGGTTATACAGCTGGCAGGAAGGACACCAGTGAAGCTGTTCCTGCCCTTTGGAGGGGGATTGGTTAGGATAACTTCTCAAAGTCTGTTAAGGCCTACAGTTCAGTAAAAACTACAGAATCTGGTTAGGATCAAAGCCCCACAAGCAAGCATCAGTAAGCCAGACCAGACTGGATCATGACTGCATTAGTATGAGACCCACAGCCCATGCTGCACTAACTTCTGCATTTCAAAACATCCGCTGGAGACAGCGGGAGTTCAGATGTGTAAGAAAGCAGGACTGGTCCTTGATACTGTAATAGTGAGAAGAAGCTGAAAAGAGTTCTCTGCCTCATGCAAAGACATTACAAACCCCTTCACTTGAGCTTCTTGATGCAAAATATCTCTGCTCCTTGGCACTGGAGCTGCTAAATTCAGTGTGTTACTTTCTATAAATCCTTCCTGTTGTCAGTGAGTTGCATCTTACTTATGGCCATTGTGCCTTTTGTTGCTACAAAGGAAAGAAGCATAGCAGAGAGCTTTTGTTCAATGAGCCATCACATTTAAACATCATTTGTCTCAGTTGTTTTCCTTTTCTCATCTACCTTTGCTCATTAAACTCCACCCTGCTTAGCTGTTAACAGCATAATCATGGGGAGCAATAGCATCACGAGATCCCTTGTACCAGCATGATGATGCTACCCCCACTGCTTTCCCCCTGTTCACTAGCTCTGATGGGTCTGTGCTTGCCTAGCATGAAAGCCAGGGTAGAAGCAGCTTCAGAGCCAGTTTACTCTGAAGATTGAACAGCTGGAACTGTGCTTCCCCATATGGAGCAGGGTTTTGGATAGATTTTCTTGGTGCTGCCTGTGACGTTCACCTTGTCCTTTTGCATGTCTGTCACAGAGAGTCACAGCCCCTTTTGTCTGCAGAGGGCATGGGGCAAGGTGAAGAGCTGTCAGTCTGTTCCGTACAGATGACATGTCAGCTGTGGCAACACAACAGGGACAGGGGACAAAACCAGAAGAAGAGAGTTAAGGGAAGAGTGTTTGTGCCCCTCTGCTGAGGTGCTGCAGGAGATAACCCCAGCATAAGGGTTCTCCCGTGCTTCCTTCCCTGGCCTGGAACTGCAACAGTCCTAAGTCAGGCAACTGGGGGAAGCAGCAGCCTCACTAAAAGGGCAAGGTTTTGGGATAAGGGAGCTGCTTGCTCCAGTAACTCTAAGGCTGGAGATCCTAGACACAGCTAGAGACATCAACAGCAGTTGTGATCTACACAGTTCCCACCTTCATATGCATGCTCAAATATGAGGCAAAAAATTACCCTTACATTCCCAAAACTCCTGCTCTGTCAGTTTTGGGGAGGAAGGGTGCTTCCATTGACTCTCACCATTTTTAGCATGAAGAGTTATAATGAAAACTCAGAGTCGGTGTCTGTTTTCTACCTCCACAGCTTAGGCTGCCCATCTCTTCTCAGCTGTCCAGGACATTCAGATGCTGATGGATGGCACTTTTCACCCACAAGGGCATAGCTAGGACCAGGAAGATGCAGCAGCACCGAGCAGTACCTGTTGTTCACCGTGTTGTCTGAGTGAAGGGACAAGTGAGATGAGTTTAGTCAGCAGTTGATGGCAGCTGAGTAAGTCAGGGTGCCAGTGGTGGGAGATGCCGACTATGGAGCTGTCACTCTTCTGGCTCGGGGGCAAACAGCTGAGTCTGTAACAGTCATGAGTGGGACAATGACCCTACAGTGCTAACGGGGACCTTGTTAACCCTGCTGGAAGGGCAGGTCCTCAAAGGAAGTGGCCATGTCCTCCCATCTGCACCACAGCAGCTGGCTCTGTATGTTTCTGGGCTTTACCAGTCAGACTGAGTATTTGTGTGGAATATCAGCAGAGGATAAATCAAAGAGCTTCAGTACAACAAAACAGGGAAAACTGGCCCTGAGGAAGACATTTATGAGAACATATTGTAGCCTCAAATCCCTGTTAGAGATGGTCAAATTTGAAGCTTCTTCCCAGACTACCCTGACCTCCCATCACTGGGGAGTTTAACATAAACCTCAAATAAAGTCCATCTTCCCTTTCTCCATTCAATCAACCTTCCCATGAGCTGAAGGCAGCTAGGTCAGAAGATGCACATTTTTGGCATGTGCATATACCCATTCTTTGACAACCCACTGTATGGCAACTCTTCCTTGGCCCATGGGTAACCCTGAGCATCTTTTCTTGGGCTTAATTGGCCATAATGACTACAAGACTCACAAACAAAAGTATTCCTCTGGCGGATTGAGGACAAGAGTGTGCTTCTTTGTCGCCACCCAAACCACCACCCCACGTGAGTGCACACACAGCCCTGAGCCCATCTCTCCCAAGGCAGATAGGCTGTGGCTACTTTCTGCAGATGCTCAGCCTCAGAAAGTCAAAGCTGAAAATCTGCTTCTCCAAGGCTTAACCTAGTGAGTATTATGAGTGGGGCTCAACCTCTTCCACAGTGCAACCTTACTCCTGTCTTACAGAGGGGTGGAAGACTTGCAGCTCCCCAGTACTCACTAGATGTTCCTGATTTTCCTCTCCCCTTTTCCACTCACCTAGGTTGAAAACACTCTTACAGCCTTGTTAGTCATTCTGTGTACCTTTCCTTCACAGGGAAAGAAGGCACTTCCATAACATCATGTCTGACACTTGCACAGCAGATCTGATTCCTCTTTTATGAAGGGCTTGATCAAGAGCCAAGGAAGTCTCTCTTGCTCCTCTTTGATTCTTGTTGTCCAGATCAAGCTTATTCTTTTAAAGGTATGCTCTTTGTTCAGCAATACCCTCTAGATTTTGTCAATGTGGGGAAATTTTACCAGTGTAAACTAGGTTATTAGATTGTAAACTAGGTTATTAGATTGAAAACTAAGTAGTTTTACTGGTGAGTACATGGATAGAAATTCCTTTCCCCCTTTGTTTTAGTGATGTCTTGGAAGAGGCTTAAATTAAACCAAAAAGTCATTTATTCTAAAAGAATGCCTGCAGGGGACATAAACCAATAGTGCCTTAATTATGCTTGTATGCTCATTTTCATTGCTTTAATGTTTCTAATTACAGTGGTAACACTTCTCCCATTTGACAAGTCAGAAAGATAATTTGGCTCAACCAAGGAAGCTGGAGCATGGGTTATGGGAGATGTACATCACCTTCCGAAATGGCTTTCTCCTGCCAGCTTGGAAAGAAAGGATGCTCTCATTGGCATTCTGTTATATCAGCCTGTTCTTCCTTTGGTGCACTGATGGGGTAGTGTTTTCAATGACAATGCAGTGGCAATGAAAATGCTGCTATTGCCACTTCTGGCAAGGAAACTTTGCGGGCATAAGCAGAATCATAGAAAATAAAGTTGAAAGAAACCGCAAAGAATGATTTCTTCTTTCCTTCTGGGAGAAGACAAGATCATTTCAGTGAGTTCATCCAAACTTCTCTACAGGCATAAGGCCCCGAGCCATTTACTCTTGTGCTTTATTACTGTACCATTAGTAAAGGCTTCTTAATGCCTAACCCAACCTTCCTTCTGTTTAAGTCAATTACACATTGTCCTATCCCCCAGGAGAAACAGCACCAATTATTACTGCCAAGTATGTTAGGGCCAATATAAATTTGACAGTGAACACTGGACTGAGAGTGAGGTATCTAAAGACTGACCCTGATGTACACCTGGCTGGAAGCCACAGCCTGGACAATTTTTAAGGGGTCTCCACAGACAGTATAAAGTGCTAAAAAACTTAATCCAGTTTGCTTAGATGGAAGAGAAGCATGGAAGCTATTTCCTAATGCCTGCAAATATGTTTTTCTCTTACATCCAGAGGAATGTTAACTCATATCAGAAGAATGTTAACTCATAATAACATACTCTGAACTACAATTTAATTGGTAAGCAACAGATGATATTTATATCTTACTAAATTTAATCCTAAGTGTCTGACACCATTTGAATGCTACAAAGTATTGAGTTCATTGCTACCTAGAATCCTCTAGGGATATCCTGAGTAGTAGAATGACCTCCATTGTTGTTCTTTTCCAGCACATCCTATGAAATGGTACCTCTAGTCTCCAAGGAAAAGGTCAGTGGGAAGCGGTTACGCCCAGAGCTAACAGCCCACCAAGCTAAAATCTGTTATTAATTCGAGAGCTGGGCTGGGGCTAACAAATTTGAATGTACTACTCCATGCCATTCATGGTGAAGCAGATGAGATCTTCCTAACAGTGGCCCATTTCCAAAAGTCAGTTTCTGAAAAGCCAACTTCTCCAGCTGACAATCCCATTTCTCCCTCTCTGTCCTCTATGCCACAGATACTGCTCCTGTTTATTTAAATTTGTGTATTTCACATGTCTCCACACACATTTCTCTCCATTACATTAATTCTACAGTGAAGACTGTGGAATTGTTCCTACCTTTCAGGAAATGTATTTGGTGAAGAGCAGAATATGGCTGTACTTCCTTCCTATGCCCCCCATGCCTCCAGCAATTCATGAACAACAGCTTGAAACAGAGCAAGCATCTTCATATTTAAAAAGACCAGGAATTGGGTGTGGGAAGAGTTTCTAGTCTCTCAGCTCCAAAAGAGCAGTCTCCAAGATTTAGGCACATTCTCATGGCTGGACAAGGGTTTTGTCACCATTTTGTCACCCCTCTGAAACAGCAACAAAGGCAAGGGAAGGGGGAAAAAAAACAATTACAGAAGTCAACATAGTAATGCTTTGGGTAAGTGTATCCCTCTCTTTGTAAACAGTTCAACCCCATTTTTAGTCTTAGACTCAGACTCTGTGTGTGCTCAGGTCCAAACATACAAACCTCTTTATTTCCTTGTGAAAACACTGAACCCAGGTCTTTAAAGGTCAGCAGGCAAACTCCTCTGGAGTCAGTGCTCTGTTTTCCTGGTTCATTCTCTAATTCTCTCTTTGACCACATCCCAAGAAACTTGCCAGTCAGTGTCCATCCTGCCCCCTTCCACTCACCATCTTAGAAGATCACCCCTTCCTAGCCACTGGCTCTCTCTGCTCCCTGGAAAACATATCAGATCCTATTTCTGCAGGCACCAGACCACTCCTGGTTCTGCAGAGAAGAGTAGTGATTCAGGGTCAGGTGGAACACATACTTGTCCAAGCCCCGCAGGTTAGGACACTTGTGAAAGTTAAGATAAATGAACCAAAGATGTGAAATGAATGCTCATGAATTAAAGCATGTTAAGCCCTGCATGGACATTTGGGGATAAAGTGACCTTGCTTTGTTTTTGTTTAATTGTCACCATAGAGAACTGAGGCCATTTCCCTTCTGTATCAGAGCACCCATGCAAAGGTTTAATGCACTTCAACTCTGCACATTAACACACACCTCACACTAATTTGTCTTAACTCCCCATGTAAACAAGCTCTCAGGGGACTTTTTTTTTCTTCTCTCATGTGACAGTTCACTTTATCACAAAGTGAAATGTGTTGGAGAAAACTATTTGCAGAGAATTTTCCCTTGGCTGTGCCTGCAATGACATCTTTGTTGTGAATTGCTGCAGAACTTCTTCCTCTACCTAAGCATTTCTGCTTTTCTCCTCTTTAAAACACCTGTGTGGGAACAGCTTATAACTACTACAGCAGCATCCCTCTACCAGGCAGAAAGGGAACTGCTGGCCTGGTCTACAGGTGGGGTATGGAGGTGATCCAGGGAGATTAACTGCTGGGCTTTGGGTCACACAGGATATCTGCAGCTGAGCACAGAAATTGTCTAAACCCAGACCTCTTTGCCCCTGGAAACATCTTTCTCCTCCCCTCGGTGGATTTTTTCTCATTAGAAATAGTCAATGAGTTCCTTCAAAACTCAGGATCATGCCAGTTGTGTAGGAAAGAAAAAGAGAAAAATTACTGCCATCTGCATGACTCCTGTGCAGGGACAAATCTTTCCTTCTCCCCCTTTCCCTCTATCCCCCTTTTTGTTTAGGAGCAGTAGGAGACCTTCGCATTAACATACTGAACCCATCACAGTTGGAACAGACAAAGCCAGAGTGAAGAGGGAGGTGATGGAGGCTGAGACAATGTATTTTTAGTCATTTCAATGAATTATGGAGACGTGAAGTTGATAATTTATTGAAGAAGGGAAACGGGGGACTCTATGTAAATGTTTTCAGATGAATAATTAATGTGGCTTTCTAGCATCAGGGGGTCTTTAATTAAAGTCTCTGTTAAACAAGGCAAGGCAGACGGGCCTGGCTCCTTGCAGCAGCTAATTGCACCTTTCCCATGTACAGCTACGATTCAGAGACAAAGCATCATTTGCATCAATAAAAAGGACAGAACCTACATAGTGTGAGTGGCAGGAGGCTGTGGAGACCAGCTCAGTGACCCCAGTGCTGCAGTGGTTTGCATCACATTTTAAATTAGCTCAGCATACAGGTCTAATACAGGGGTGTGGGGAAGCAAGGACAGGGGGGGGCACTCAGGCCACAGGCACTCAGGCTTTAGTGGATGCTGGAGGCCACTCACCACTATCCAAGGATTACAGCCTCCTCAAGAGGGACGTATCTACTGAGAGGGCTTTATCCCGGGTCTTGCTGTCATCGTGTGATACATCTGCCTTCCAAAAGCCTGTACCATACCATGCCTGCCTCCCTAGCTCATGGCAAAGGATGGGTTGATAACAGAGGGGAGAAGAGCGAGTAAGGCAGAATTTGCAGGGTGAAGTGAAGAGGCAAACCTGTGCCCTCCCACTCCCCAGCTGCTATCCTTATCCTCAGCATCCTCCATAGGCACTACTCCCTCAGGTGAACATCAGGCCTGGACTCTCCCTTCCTTCAGGGATTTCACAGCTGATGGGGAGAGGCTGGGGTGAAGACTAACTATGGACTTCAGCCAGAGCAGAGCATTCCCTCCCTCTGGTGCCACATGATGGTGAGACAAAACTGAAGCCTTCTCCCTCAAAGAGTTTGGAGTCCTGAAGGTTTGTGATTATTTCCAAAGGGTAAGTATAAAACCTTCAGGAATTAAAATGGGGCAACAAAGGAAAGACAGAAAATGCCCCAGTTAATATCACAGAGAACTTCCCAGTATGAACAAATATTTGGCTTCTTTAAACAACCAGGGGACAAAGTCTTGTTTTCCTGGAGAATGTTCTCTAAACTAGACAGAGATTAATTAGTTTTTACGCCTTGGCAAAAAAGTGACATCTCACATTTTTCATACATTTTTATCACCAATAACATACGGCATTCTAAAGTGAGGAGGGAATAAGAGAGAAACAGCTGAAACTTTATTTTTAATAGAAAGGGTTAAATCTAAAGTAGGCTAAACAGGTTCCCAAAGCAAGTCTTTCCAAACACAGAAGCTATTATCATGTTTCTTTCCTGCATAGCCAAAGATGGGGCTGAAGGAGTCCCCAGGGGGTTACCTAGTCCATGTCAGTCATCTGTGAAAGAGATTGGCTTAACCTGCTACAGGTGTCTTCCCACTTTTTGAAACCATAGTTGAGGCACTCCCTTTTGGCACTGAGCAAAGACAACCTGGTGAGCATCCCCTCCAGTAAGGTCTCTCTGTTCTCTGCGAGCACCTCGGTTTCAGCAAATCTTCGAGATTGCGAGCATGCGTTGACAGTTCTGACATGCACCTCCGAGCTCAGTGAAGGTCTAGTGCTGTCTTTTGTAGAGATATGCACTGCAAGAAGGTCTCGGAGGATGCACGCGAAGGTCCTGTGAGCAGCTGCGAGGCTCTGCTGCTCTCTGCTGGGAAACGTGGGCAGAGCCCGAGCAAGGAGCCGTACTGGAGGAAGAGTTGGATTTGCCAGAATGCTCCGGCTTGGTCTCTGCACACCAACTCTCAGAGCTGCCTGTACGAAAGCAGACACCTTGGTGCAGTCTCCTCCTCAACGCCGCTGCCAGAAGTGAGCCCACATCAAAGTCTGACAGTGTAGGAGCAGCGTGGGAGCAAGTCAGCGGCCCCAGCTGCCTCAAATCCCCTCACATCCCAGCCCTCTCGACCTCAGGGAGGAGCTGGTTTTCTCCACATTGCTCTGCTGCACCTGCTCTCCTCCCAGCCTATAATGTGTTTACTTTCTCACCAACCCCCTGGACAGAGGGCAGAGCAATTACCCCACCACACGGGTGAGGAACCAACAAGGGAGGCAACCACACGACCCACCCAGAGTCACAGGTCAGCCCATGGATAAGCAGAGATGTCTCTCCAAGGACCACAGCCGCTTCACCACAGCCTCTTTGTTTGATCATTGCTCCAAGCCACAAAGCTGCTCTTTGCTCTCCAGACCTCAGGAAGGCTTTAACTACACCTGGCTGCAACTGTGCAAAACCACAGGTCAGAGAGCCACAGAACCACAGTGTGGGGAACTGCAAGGCCACGGCCCTGTTTAACAGCTGGGCTGCAGCAGCCCCATGAATTGTGTAGCAGGTAAGCTCACTGCTCCAGCCAGCCATCTCACTCTGGGAGAAGGCCCAAGCCCTGCCAGCAGCTCTGGCACAAAGGAGGGGCATGAATTCCCTAGCCTGGTGCTCACTGGAGCCCTCTGCCCCTTTAAGCAATGACGTTTAATTTTCTGATGTGTTTCACTATTATCATTTCCAAGTACTGGATGAGGTGACAGGAGTTTAAGATGGCCATTTCCAGGATTTGGCTATTTTATATATATATATATTTACAGCTCAATAAATGAAGAAGAAATATTCAAAGTCAACATACCGTAGAAAGTGATTTGTTCCAACTCTTCACCGCAGAATTGCAAGAAACTAATCAAGGAGGCTCAGGAGTGGTTTGAGGATAATTTATTAACCCAAAAGGGGCCACATTGTTAACCAACATTATTTATAGTGAACAGCTCAACCATCTCTACTGAACAACTGTGTGATACTGCAGGGACAAATGCAATGACTTACTACACGGATAGGACAAAACCAGCAGCAGATCTTTGTTACAGCTGTTAGAAAAAGTGTCCCCAGGAGACAGGCACTGAATCTCTAATGGCTATCTTATTTCTCTGACAATTTATTTAAGTTTTAACTTAACAGCAGGAATGATAGCCACAGTTACACAGTGACTCCCAATAACAGAGCATATTGCTGATCTGCAGCTGGTGTTTTCTTATTTATTTCGAAGTCTTTAAGTTCCAGACCTAGCATATGGTGCCATATAAATAATGATATAATAATACGTTTTTGCTTTCCATGTGCCTGGATAGAAAAAAAGCCATGTGATTTATGTTGCATGAGCATTGTATTTAAGGCATTATTTTGCTCAGAAATTTTAATGCATTTAAAATGCATCTTCTGCTTTTTGTAATCTGTTCTTTTGAAAGAATAAACAGAGCAGTGATGTTTATTTAATGGAGTCATTCATCTTACTTCCTTGCACAAAATCCTAGCTTTCTAGCCCCAGCAGCCAGATCCCTGCAGTAGGCAGTGGGGTTGGAAATGGAGAGATCTGCTGTTTACCAATGAGGCATAGATGAAAGGAAGACGTGGGGCTTGAGGTTTACCCACAGCAGGATGCTATTTGAAGCCAACAGGCAGCTGAGAACTGCTTAGTCCCATCAAGTAAAGGATGGGGAGGAGAAACCCATGGAATAATTTCTGCAGTGAGTCATGCTGTGGCTAAAACAGCACTGGGATGGCTCAGCACACAGCTACCCATACACACATGACTGAAAGCAGGTGCCTATCTCTGCTAAAACTGTAACTGCAGTTACTAGAGCGAACACCGACCCCCTGAAGTATGACAGGGATGTAACAGTTTGCAGCTTTCCATTCAGACCCTCGATAAACTAGCTCTGTGAGCATTACAGCTGCCAGGCAGGGAGGATCTCCTAACTCACACCTCAACTGTTTCTGGATGCTGCTGTCTTAGTTTCCAGACCAACTGACAGCAAGACCTCATCAAGCAAAAAATTTTTCACAGCTACAAGGGTTGCAAGTGTGAGTTTAAACATTCACAGATCACTGCAGAATAAACAGAATATTTCTAAGGGATGTACAAGACAAAGCACTGAACAGTGTGCCTACAAACTTAAGCCTGCTCCATTTGCCTACAGCTCCCGGAGGAAATCTGTCAGGGTCCACAAATCAAAGACTGACAATCCCGAGCATCGTCAGTATACTGTACCCTTTCCCATCATGTGAGGATGGGATAATCAGTAGAGGTTGTTGTCAGATCGTGAAATCTCTCTGAGTCCAACCCACCAACTGCGTAAGACCCTTCAACAATTTTGCAGATTTTACCCAGCATCTTTGAAGATCTTTACAAGTAAACACAGACAAAAAAAAAAAACACAATCAAAAAGCCAGCAGTTCCCTGCTGTCCAGGACCACTGCAGTCACCCAGGAAAGTGGGAGAGGCAAGATGGACTCAAAGGAGCCAAGATATAACCTGGCATCCCCTGAGTGCTCCTGTGCAAGATCATCTGAGCAGTCAGTGTGACTGAGGATACGGACAACGCTGTCACGAGGCTAGTACTGGAGCAGCGGGGAAGCTGTTTCTCTTAAAAGGTCAACAGCATAACCTGAAAAACACACACAAATTGAGCTGCTCTGAATGGAAGTGACATTTGTTAGTTTACCACAGGTTTTGAAGTCCTGTATCTCCCTCTTTCTCACCCCTCCCCATCAACCCCATGGCACTTTCAGCCACTCATGTTTCAATCCCAACTCTTGTCACACTAGAGCATGAACTGGAGTATTTCAGAAGCTGGTTACTGTGGTAACCCAGCACAGCTTTTATCTTTATTCTTTTCATCTCCTCTTTTGGGGAAACTGGCAATCTGTTTATTTGCTTTTTCTGACAGGATTTATCATGCAGCACACCAACTGACATATCTGTGTAAAATTGAGAAGAAAGTACCTCTCACATGAATGTGCATGTAAACACTTCTCTCACCACCCCACTACCCTAACCTCTTGCTTCCCTGCTTCTCTTTACCAGCGATTTGCCATGTCCTTTTCCATCTGGCCCTCTGTGTTCAGCTTCTCTTTGCCCTTGTCCTCCAGGCCTACTCACAACCATAGTACTTGCTAACAGAGCCAAGAAGAGCACTAGGTTATCACGGGCTTCCCTGCACCCTTCATAGGACCGTGGCAAGGTTGAAAGGCTTCAGCCTTGCCAAAAGGACACTGGAATTCACAGTAAAGCAACCCAGCTCCCTGCAAAACGACGGACCGGTGACCGGCTGGGCTATGGGCGACCCCCAGGCCCTTACCCTCTGCCAGGGAACCCTTTGCTTCCACCAGCCACAGCCAGCCGGAGGCCCCCACGGAGGGTCGCTGCCTGCTGATACGCGCCAAGAGATCTCTTAGCCGCTGCGGGGCGGGGGAGAATAGCGCAGGCGAGGGGCGACCGCCCGAGGCAGCGACCGGGACCTGGACGAAGGGCTGCCGCCGCCCCGACAACCCCTCACCCGCTGCGCGGTGCTTCCGCCCTAACCCAAGATGGCAGCGCGGCCCTCGCTACCCACGTGACCCCGGCGGCACCGCCTGCGGAACAAGGGACAGCGGTTTCCCTGGCAACCTTCCCGGCGTCTTCCGCCCCCTTTCCCATCTACGGCGCGTGACGAGCAGCGGAAGAGTCCGGCTCCGGTAGGAGGCGAAACGCAACCCTGCCCTGCTATGGTGACTCGGGAGCTAGTGCGAGAGGGTCCCGGCGATCTCTTCCCCTGCGCACACCCAGCCCCGGGGGTCACCCCCACGCCCTTTCTGGCTGCACGAAGCTGTGCTGCTCCCAGGCACCCTGGCCCCTGTGGCCTACTGCCCTCCCTACCCCCCCAATAAAGCAGCCTGCACCCCTGTACCCCCGGCCCGAAGGGGCAACACCCCAGTTGCCAATTATGGGGGTGGGTGCGAGTCTTGCTTCCCCTCCGTCCTTCCCCAAGCACCCTGCTTCAGGCAACAAAGCTGCAACCGGGAGCCCCAAAACCTTCAAGCAGCCATTATGGCCTCCGCCTCCTCTGCCCCAGGCTGTTTGGGGATGATGAGGAGAAACAGGGCAAGACCGCGCCCGACCTTAGTCACGGGACTGGGAACAGGAGTGTGGGGCATGGATGCAGCGTAGCCCACAGACAGCTGCTCAAGGGCGGGTGAAGCCTACCCAAATTTCAGCTGCTTGCTGTCAGGGAGCAAGACCAGGGCTGTGCCAAGCAGGAAGACAAGCCATGAGCTGAAGGCAACAAAGGGAGGCAGGGCAGTGCCCTTAACCTACAGGGCACAGGACCCACAGCACTTGGACGGGGTGCTGATAAAGAGGGCTCATCAACAGTCTGTTTACTCAGGTAGAAGAGTTGGGTTCGGGATCCATCCAAGGGACTTCCCTCCAAGGACAAAACTACCTATAATGTACACTTAGAATTCCCCCTAGGAAAACCAGGCAGTAAGTGAGATCAGGCACAACTGCACCTACTGCATAGCTCAGACCACATCTGAGGGCTTGAACGGGAGCTTAAATAGAGTTCCTGGGCTCCCAGACAGAAGGTGTGGGTAGGACCAGCCACAGAAATTAAAGCCTGTTAGTATGTGCTCTAAGAGGGGCTGCAGCATGTTTGCTGAAGAATGCAGTAATGTGATGTATCTGGTCTGTAGGGCTACATATTGAAAATTTTTTTTTTTTTTTTTATAGGACCAGACACCTATAGTTGAATCCCCACCACCACTGGATGACTTACCTGAGGTTGAAACACCAGCATCTGCAGACCAGCCATCTGCACTGGAATTGCCAGTGTCTGCAGACCATCTGGTTGCTGAGAAACCACTAGGTTCTCAGGACCAGTCACCTGTCATTGAAGTTCCCTCATCCAGGGAAAACTCACATGAGATCAGATAACCTGTGCGTGAACTGCCAGATTTCAAGATCAAGATGTACATGTCTAGCTCCACACAAACTGGTAGTATAACATCTGAGGCTGGGCCATCAGCAGCTGTAGTCAACCCAACAGAGACTACATGTGAAATATTGGAGCAGCCAAAGGTGTATGAAGACCCCTTTGAAGTCTCCATTAAGTACATGGAGAAACATAATATTCTGCAGATATTTCAGGTGAAATCTCTTTCCCTTCTCCCTCTAGAGGCTTGCTGGCGAAGCTGGGTCTAAAATTAGGTTGGACCAAATTACTCCTTTCCCAGATCCCTCCTTGTCCTGCACTTTCTTAGGTGTAAACTTCACAAAAGCAGTAGAAAAGGACACTTGATAATCTTTGAGGGGATTGAAACAGATGCTTGCTTTTTCAAATGCAGCTAGTGTTGGAGCAGAAAGTGCAGCCACCCATCTACCCAAGGATCAATACTTCTTTCCTTCTGTCTGTCTCTGTCTCAGGAGATCACAGAAAAACTGGTGTACCAGAAGCCAGATGACCCCTTGCAGTTCATGTTGCTGCAGGTATGGCATCTTCCTGGGGCTCAGTGGGGACTGTCAGTTAGGGCCACAGCAGAAAGCCAGCTTTGCTCAGCACTCAGAAACGTGGTCAACCCATGACTATATATCTCACTGTATGTCTGCTCACGTGGGAGGATGAGAAGCATGGGCAGGAGCAGAGTGCCTGGGGTACAAGGGAGCTCTAAAAGGAGAGGGAGGAGAAGCTATGGGAGTGGGTGTGTGGAGGAATCGGGGGGGGAGGGGGGGTGGGAATGGAATGGGGTGGATGTGCCCTGGAGGACTGTTACCTGAGAGGTGAGGGAAGCTTAGGGACAGAGATAGGGCCCCTCTGTGTCCTGTGACCCTTCTCCAGCTCCCCCTGTCCCACAATGGGAGGGATCAATTTTCCTGCCCACACACCCCTGTTTAGGAGAGCAGTCTCTGCTGATCCTGCAGGATACTAAAACACAGGAAATTCAAAGTCATTGGAGTGGAGAAGTGTGGGGGAGCTCCTTGGGGAAAGGAGGAGGTTAGATGAAAGGAGCAGACAAAGAGAGGGAGTCTTTTCCTTCACTGCCCTCTAGCTGGTCAGGGCAAGCAGCTTTGTGATTTGCTGCCGAGTTCAAGCTGCACTGAATGCAGAGCCTGCAATGTCAGTTCTGGGCACCAGTGGAAGGAAGTAGGCTTTCAAATTACCCTTTTCCTTTTGCTCAGGTGCAGTCTATGATAAATGTCAGGCAGAAAAAAATGGAGGGAGTATTGGAGGAGAACGAAGATGCGGACGTGTTTCTGGAAGACATCCTGTGCACTCCTTCTGGCCCCTACTGACCATTCTATTGTGGTGTTGGATGGGGCCTGCACAGCACCATGCTTTTGTAGTCATTGGCAGTGACTTGGAACAGGTCTGCTTGTATCTCTGCTTCCTGTTTTTTCTGTTCTGTATTTTTGTGCTTCTCCTTGGGTTTAAATGCTGTAACCAAGTATCGGTTTGGATATACAAGCTCAAATCTTAAAGTGTGCATGGACCTGCGTGCACACAGGGCACATCTGGAAGAGGGAGCTCTGCTGAACTTCTATACAGTCCCTGCATACAAATGCATATATTCCACACTTAGGCCACCCCTAGACTCTGCTTTTCCGTGCAGAGAAACCCCACAGCTCAGACAATGCAAGCACAAAAGCAAGTAGAATTAAAAAGCAGCCATGGATGACCCACTCCTCTCTTTTTTCATGCTGCGTTGGTGGCTGACTGTCCCCAGGGATGCAGCAGTGCCAATGCCCATCTAATACTTTGTCAGGCTGGGTCTGTGGCTTTCCCACTGCCCCAGAGCTCCTCTGATGCAAGAAGCTGTCTCTCTGCCTCTTCCACAGTCTGGGAGCAACTATCTCACCCTTAACCATCACTACTGGGTTCTGATCACTCTGCTTTTTGGAGTTGCCCTGCTTGTATCATTGCAAGCCCAGCATATATTTTGGCAAACAGAACAGTAAAGCAACAGTTGCATGCACCGTCTGTGGCTTCAGAAGATATTGTCACTCAGGAATGTGGGAGGCAAATGAAACTAAACAAACCAAAATCAAGTACTGGTAGCCCAGGAAATTCAGAGTCAAGGTGCACTTAGCAAAGATATAATTTGAACTGCTTTTGATTCTCAAAACACTTAAAATCCTCATTTTCATACTACCCAAGTGTCTGTTCCTGCTCTGTAAAGAAAGATTGTCTTTCTTTTTCTTGTCTCTTGCCTGAAGATTATTGAAAATTTGCAACAGAGCATGCTGCAATTTTGGCTTCATTTCATGTGTATGTGCAATAGATGCCAGAAAGTTTTTCTGTCACTACAGACTTGTCTCTTTTTAGGCAAGTGCCCTAATTTCCTGGCGGATGGTAGTGTATTCCCAAATGATTGTCTCTATGGCTATGAAGAGAGCACCACAGAAACTTCATCTTCCATCTATTTTCAGCTAAAAATCTGATGATTAGGTTGAGTGATACTTCACAGCAGAGCTTGGGCCCCAAAAGTCTGGGTAAAACAAGGCAAGTGTTTGGCATACAAAATCTGTGTCTGAGAAGAGTTGCCTTTCTATCCAAGACTCTCAGAAAAGATCAGTTAACTCATGTGTTTCCAGGTTAAAGGCAGGTAAGCACCGCTGTGATTCATGGGGCAGGAAGGATTTCAAGGTATTGTGAGACATAAGATGGCTCAAGATTCAGATAAAGTCTTCGTGGGTCTTATAAGAGGTTTGATGTATGCTTTAGGCTTCTAGGTCCCACTGAAGCATTGAGATTTTGAAAGCCCTACTTACTTCAGCAACTGGAAGAACTGAGCACTTAATGAAACAGCACAGTTGTTTTTCAGCCTGATAAATTTTGGATCAAGAATTTGTACACCCTGTGAATGTAAGGGAAGTACTAAGGCACCTCTGTGAAACAGGTGGCGAATGGAAGATGAAGATACCGGTTGAAGCCTTTTCATCTCTATGGTCACATTTCAGCATGTTTTCCCAGGAGATGGAGATGTTGGCATGTCTTTGAATTTTGTTGTAGAACACGATTAAGATGCTTTTGGGTACAGCTTTAGCTGTGAATTTCCAAGGTTTCTACCATTCTGTATTGTATTTTGTTGTTCTCTTTTATGTATGAAAAACTCTTGAGTTGTAATATGTTCTCAGACTATAGGTGTATGCCCTCAACTTCATCTCAGCATTAAGGGAGCTATGCAAGGAAAGATCTTTATTTTCTCTTTCAGACAAGTTGAAGTGAGCTGGAAACTGGTCTTTTTATAGATGACAAAAGTTTTGAAAGTGAGACCCTACCCAGTGTTCCTCAGCAATATCAGGGCCAAAATTTTCCTTTGGTGGCCTAGCTGCATTTTCTCACGCTACCAAAACTTCTCTATGGTAGCAAGAAATCCTCCCCAGTGCATGTAAGAGGGAGCAGCTGTCTTTTCTGTTTCTCAGGATCAAGGTCCCCGCTCCTTTGAGGAGCAGCAGTTGTAGAGAAATGAATGTGGCTGCACCCAGGACAGCTGAGTAGGCTTGCAGTTGGCTAGTGTAGATGGTAAGAGGTGGTGGAAGGCAGTAGGCTGAGGACAGCCCTTCAGCATTCACAGACTTAGGGGGGAAATTGAGCAGCTCTGAGCAAGGGCTTTGACCAGAAATCTTGGGAAACCCATCATGAGCTATCTGAGGAGAAATGTCATTTCCTTCTCCTCAAGCCTCTCGGATGACTGGATTGTATTTTGAACTACATTTTTTCAAGGAAAAAAGTTCAGGAACTTAGTTTTATGAAAAACAAAAAAGCCTCCCCCAGAAGGTGTGTGGATTACTGTGTTTAGGGAAGTGCAACACAGCTGTTATTTTTTATTTGCTCCAGTATTTTGCTGAAAAATACACCTTAGTTCTAGAAAAATTCTGCTTCACATTAAGGCAGTCATGCACCACAGCTGCTTGTGTGTGTGAAGACTTTTTTTTTTGCAGTGAAAAGAAGGAGAAAATTTAGATTTACAATGGAAACATTTATGGTAGTCCTAATTCCAGAGTGACTGTCTCTTTTCCATAATTTCTTTCTCAAAACATTGGATCCACGTTTCTTCTTCGTAAGTGGACATTTATCAACATGTCATTAAACTGTCATTAAACTTCTTGCCTTCGGAGCTCTGAAGAAATTGGCAGTTCATTGTGTGTAGCTGAAACTATTCCATATAAGTCCTTATAGCACACTAGTCATTGTATATTTGAACGCCCTCCAGTAGTGTGCTAAGCAGCACGACTGACATCTGTTGTTTGGTCTTTCTCCTCTCCACAAGGGAGATGTCTGTGCACTGAAGTGGATTCTTTTTAAAAGGGTGTTGGGTTTTTTTTTAAACACACCTGTTTGTTCCTGGGTGCTTCTAATGGATAGAGATAAGTCATGGAGTGGAAGGTGGGGAGGTTGGAGATAATTTGTAGTTCTCAAGGGTGTTTTCCTCTGGTGGTTTAAGCTGGGCACCAAGTATTTTCACGGGTAAGATTTTTTTGTTGGTCTGTGGACTTTCATAGAAGCATGGCATCCAGTTCAGCTGCCAAATAGCATGACCTTGTGGCGTGCAGACCATTTTTGTTGTGGATCTTGTAATCCCCCAGAAACAGGATGCAGAGGGGCCAAGCAGAAAGAATTTGTACTCACCTTGAGATAGGTGTCTTGGATCGAAGTATCAGATTCTTTCTCTGACGTCTTTTTACGGAACTTAAAATTACTCAGATGCCTGAAGCAATACTAAGGTTGCCTGTGTACTGCCTGTAACTAATTAAAAAGAAAAATAAAAATGTCGTAACTGCTGATTAAAGATCCTTTGAAAAGTTTACACAGGCTCTGCTCCACTTCTTAGTAAGACGGAGGGCAGAAGCAGAATAGCTCTTCAATGGCCAGCTGCTTATAGCATGAGACATTTCATTGTGACTCACTGGATATGAATCATTCCTATATAACACCAACTTTAAGCTAGTTTAATGCCATTGATTTCAAAGTTTCACAACCATGTGAAACTTGAAGTAGGCAGCAGCAACTATTCAGGGCGCGCATGTCTGAAACAGAATAAATTAACCTCTGGGTAATGCCCAACAAAGAGCTCAGTTCAAAAGAGAGCTCAGGCTGAAGACTGGAGAATGTGGGAGTGCTTAGAAAGGGAATATAGCAGGACAAATTGATCAAACCCTGTCTGACATGCCTTCAGGTTGCATTCGAGGGAAGGCTTCTCTTGACCATTCTTTCAACCAGATGAAATGCAGAAGAAAAGGAAGAAACATTCCCTTAATGTCAGGCATCAATATCCATGGCTGTATTCTTTTTTGGGACTGCCTTCAGGGACAACTTTGATGTAGCAACATCACCAAAAGTTTATGGCCATGCCTCAACATATGCAAATGAAAAGGGCAACTTTTGAGTTGTTGAGGTGACGTGGGTTGGATGAACAGTCACTTGCCATCTTCTCCTGGGGAAAGGTGGTGGGCTGGAATGTCACTGCAGAATCATAGAATCATAGAATCCTAGGGGTTGGAAGGGACCTTGAAAGATCATCTAGTCAACCCCCCCTGCCAGAGCAGGGTCACCTAGAGCACATCACACAGGAACACGTACAGGCGGGTTTTGAATGTCTCCAGCGAAGGAGACTCCACAACCTCTCTGGGCAGCCTGTTCCAGTGCTCTGTCACTCTCACAGTAAAAAAAAATTTTCTGATATTCACCTTGAACCTCCTATGCTCCAATTTGCACCCATTACCCCTATCACTGGTCATCACTGAGAAAAGCTTAACTCCATCTCCCTGACACTCACCCCTTACATATTTGTAAACATTGATGAGGTCACCCCTCAGTATCCTTTTCTCCAAGCTAAAGAGACCCAGCTCCCTCAGCCTTTCCTCATAAGGGAGATGTTCCACTCCCTTAATCATCTTTGTGGCTCTGTGCTGGACTCTTTCAAGCAGTTCCCTGTCCTTCTTGAACTGAGGGGCCCAGAACTGGACACAATACTCCAGATGCGGCCTCACCAATGCAGAACAGAGGGGGAGGAGAACCTCTCTTGACCAACTAACCACACCCTTTCTAATGCACCCCAGGATGCCATTGGCCTTCCTAGCCCCAAGGGCACATTGCTGGCTCATGGTCATCCTCCTGTCTACCAGGACCCCCAGGTCCCTTTCACCTGCACTGCTCTCCAGCAGGTCAGCCCCCAACCTGTACTGGTACATGGTGTTCCTCTTCCCCAAATGCAAAACTCTACACTTCCCCTTGTCGAATTTCATCAGGTTTCTCCCCGCCCAACTCTCCAGCCTGTCTAGGTCTCTCTGAATGGCAGCACAGCCTTCTGGTGTGTCAGCCACTCCTCCCAGCTTAGTGTCATCAGCAAACTTGCTGAGGGTACATTCTATACCCTCATCCAGTCGCTGATGAAGATGTTGAACAACACTGGTCCCAGTACCAACCCCTGAGGGACTCCACTAGTCACAGACCTCCAGCTAGATTCTGCCCCATTGACTACAACTCTCTGACTCCTTCCTTTCAACCAGTTCTTGATCCACCTCACTACCTGATCACCAAACCCATACTTGATCATCTTATCTACAAGGATGCTGTGGGAGACGGTGTCAAATGCTTTACTGAAATCAAGATAAACTACATCTACAGCTCTACCATCATCTATCCACCTAGTAATTTCCTCATAGAAGGCTATAAGGTTAGTCAAACATGACCTACCCTTGATAAAACCATGCTGACTGCTCTTGATGACCCCCATGTCCTTCATATCCCTAGAGCTAGTGACAAGAACAAGTTGTTCCATCACCTTTCCAGGGATGGAGGTGAGGCTGACCGGTCTATAGTTACCCAGGTCCTCCTTCTTGCCCTTCTTGTAGACTGGTGTGACATTTGCTATCCTCCAGTCCTCAGGCACCTCTCCTGAACAGATGAAGTTAGGCAAAGCAATCCCAAGAGACTTATATACACACCATTCAAGACTGGAAACTGCAGGCACTGTGGTACTTGGTCTGTATGAGAAATGCCTGGAATGAATGAATGGACTGACTCTTTCTTTCTCCTTCAAGGCTATCATCCCAGGTCCCCATGCAACTCCTCTCCCGGGTGGGAAGAGCTCACTGTCCGTTCCAGGTGTCATTTCATAAGCTGCAGTGAAATAATGCCAAAGAAGAAACAAACTGTGAGACAGATTCACTTCTTTGTTTGTTTTTACTTGCTTTGAGCCCAAAATTAACCTCTTTTTCATTGTCACTCATTAAAGTGGCAAGAGATGGAGGAACATGGGGCTACACAGAGCCAGATTTATGATGGTGCACAGCTATCTAGTACAGTTCTACAGATTTGGAGGTAGGCAATGTAGCTAAGGGAGTGCAACACCCAGCTTATGCCAACTGAAAACTTCACCATAAATTTAAACCTTTAAGGCAAACGTCTTACTTGGAATCACCCGATCCAACACTTTGAAGTTCTTCTTACAAACTAGGAGCCAGGATCCATATTAGGGTTGGGGAGTTTATAAGAGCAAGAGGTGACCTCTATCCTTCCTCCCTCCCATCTCTCATCTTATCTTCTAGTATAGAACAGGAGCAGAGGTGAATAAATCCATTGAATTGCACAATGATTTGTGAATGGGACAAATGCATGTCATACCAGCCCTTGAAGAAAAATAGGTGCCACCTTGAGGAGCTGTTGGTGTTCAGACAGATGAGTAGACATTGTGGAGAAGGCTATAATAAAATGCAGACAAATGATCAGACAGCCAAAGATTTTTAACAGTGGCTCAAAGCTGCACACACACACCATGAACACCATGGGAGTCTGAAGAGCACAGTGATGCCTGCTCTATCCCACCATTGTGTAAGCATCCCCGTGGGTCTAGCAGAATATCCCAGCTCTTTGCAAGGAGATTGCAGGAAGGGCAGTGTTGCCAGTTTGCTGAAACCCCACAGTACTGAAGGTAAGTACTTCCCATTGGAGAACCCAACTTTTGGCCCTGTTGTTTGCATCATAGAATCACCTAATGGTTTGGGTTGGAAAGGACCTTAAAGATCATCTAGTTCCAACCCCCCTGCATAGGCAGGGACACATCCCACTAGATCATGGTGCTCAAAGTCCCATCCAGTCTGGCCTTGAACACTTCCAGGGATGGGGAATCCTTGATAGAATAATAGAATAATAGAATAATAGAATCTTGAGAGACTCCTTGAACATGGTATGATGCCATGTTGTTGATGTATGTTTGACATGGCAGATGGGAGTGCATATGGAAAAAGCTCAGCCTGTTGTTGGGAGCAACAGCTCCCTGCTTTTTGTCCTATGAGATATCTAATTGTTTCCAAATTAAGAGCAAAGCTCTTTGGAAAGGTAAGAGCTGGGCAGAGGCCGGCACAACTATAGGTAGAATTACTTTTTCCGCTATCTTTCACAGACCTCTCAGAAGTCGTTCATAAACCTTCCTGGCTTTTTGGAAATTGTGTGTTTCAGTAGTAGGTTAAAAAGCATCTTGAAGAAAACAGTGAAAATTAACCTTTCTTACGTGTGCCCATGAGAGGGCAGCACAGACCGGCTGAGCCTTTCCTAAAGGCTATTAAGGGACAGGCCTTGGAGTAGCTACCTAGAGGAGAAAAAGTCCATATAAAAGCGCTTAATGGCCCAAAACACAGCTTCATCCACTGCCCACATGAAACTAAAGCCCAGGTACATCTGGACGCAGGGCTGACTGTGCTGACTGGGTCAAACCCCAGGCACACAACAGGGTTTGAGCCTCAGAGACTTCTTGAGGCTTCCAGTTCGTTACTGAAACCTTAGTAGGGAGTTTCAGAGGAAAAGTATCAGACAGTGCCTACAGTTCCGTCAAAGCGATGAGACAGCATGAAACATCAACCACACTCTTGTCAAGGCAGAGGCTGCCACCCCAGGAGCACTATAAGCTTGCCTAAGGCATGCACGGTATTTATTTCCATCCCAGTGCTCCTAAGCACCACACCAGCCAACACCCCTCTGCTGTTCATCAACCCTCCTTCCCTCCTGCTGCCGAGACTCTTGGGATGCAGCTTTACCGTGACAGTCCTCCCTCTTTCTCTTGTGTGCTCCAGCCCCCTGGCAAGGTGGATGGTGAGATGCTGAGGTAGATCAGACATATGCTTGCAGCACCTGGCTTACAGCAAGCGTGTTGGAAAGGGGATAGTGGCAGGCAACCGTGTGTAGGTGGCAGTGCTCCACTGCCAGGGTGTTACAGCCTCCCAGGTCAGAGGCAGTTAATGCGGAGGAGGCAAGCAAGATGAATGTCGGAGGAATAAGGTATCCCCAAACACCCGTCAACAATGAGCTGGAACAATTAATGTGAACAAATTTCTTTGGCCCTTTTGCAAACAAGCACTAAAGGTCTCCAAACAAGGCCTCTGCTTTCTACCATGTTGATGCTTGTGACTGACACACAGGATTTTGGACGAGAGGTTTTTAACCGTTAGCAAGAGCAATGCTTGTCTGGGTCCAGGCAGAACAGCTTGTTCCCAGTCTGTTAGATGAAAATCAACCAGCACCAAAGGACCACCACAGTGCCAAGGCCATTTTGGAGCTGGGACCACATCCTAATAGTTATATCGACACTGGCATCAGCAGTCTTTCAAAGGCCAGAAAGCCCTCAAATTCACAAACAAGAGCAATACAGAGACGCTTTCTAGCAGAGCTTCCTTCAATATGGACAGCCTTTTAAAGGAGCTATCTTAAACACAACCAGAAAATTTCCATCCTCCAAAAAGTCTTTTCTCCTGCTGCATATTTTGCAACATCCCAGGTAATCCTTTGCCCAGTCACAGTGAGATTTCTAGCCTCCTGTGAGACTTCCCTGTGGTCAGGCTCCTGTTCAGAGCTAGCTGGCCTGCCTTCACCTGTAGATGAGATTCAAGAGGAAGCCACATCCCATCTACTAACCCTTTTACACCATCAAGGGTGTTGGCTAGGGAGCAACCCTCTTGCAGGGCTTGGCTCCTCTTCCCTGCCAGAAGAAATTCGTGCTGGTGGAAGGGGAGCCAGGTCTGGGCTTGCCCTTGAGGGTCCCACAGGCTCCCCAGTGCTTGTTTTATCTTCTGATCTCTGTGTGTACAAAAATGTGATCTGTAGGTTGCTAAAGACCTTGGTGAGATGAGCAGCTCTAAGATGCAGATATTTTGGTCCAGGCTTTCCTTTGCAGAAATAAGCATCAGGCCTGTGATGAGGCTCTCCTACGAGTTTCCTTCGTCATCAGCAGAATAAAAGAGGCATCCTTAGGGGGAGATTTAGAGCCCAAATGTCTCTCAATGTGTACAAGAAGGCACCCTGAGGGTCTTCTTTATTAACAGTAGTAGCAGCCAATAGAGATTAGCCTTTACGAACATCCACTATTTCTCCAAGCTTTTGGGTTGAGACCTCTGGGGAAGAGAGCCACAGCAGCTGGACTAATTGCTAGCAGTAGAGTACTGAGATTTAATTTGTTACTGCCTTTACCCACATGTGCAAATTTCACTATGAGCACTAGCCCAAAATTCCCTGGGGAAGCAATTCCCTGCCTGAACCGAGTTCTTTACTAGACGGAGCAGCTTCCTCCAAATTGTTTGTCCTTTCTCCTTGCTCACTTGTCAGAAGGAGAAGAAAGTGTCTCTTCTGAAAGGCTGAAAGTACAGATTTTCATGCAATCACATGATTCCAATAGCTTTGGCTTTATGCAAACACCCAAAACTGCAAGCCTTAGCAACACCAAAATACAGCTGTGATTATATGCTGTTGAATAAAACTATCATACAAAATTGGAAAAATAAGGTATGTATGTCCTCCTCCTTCCCCAAAATATTAATAAACCCCAATCCTTGAGAGCATGCTTTATACCACTCTTCTTAGGAATGAAGAGTGCACTGCCATATTCATGGATGGATCATGCACTGCCAAATGCAAAATACCAGGATTGCTGGTGTCACAAAGATGCCTGTATCTGGGTTTTCTGTAACACTCTTCACCAAGGTATCTGAGGCTTTAGAAGGAAGTTACTTACTGCATTCCACATTATACTAAATATATACATACAGTTCTGCTTTTCAGTCTATATGTTTGCAGGCTTAGATGGAGTGGCTTGCCCAGCAGCCTGGTGGTTTATCCTAACCCACTATAATTAGCCCATGGTCGTTGCTAATGGTATGTCATTTGTCTCCCCTCACTCACCACTGTTTGGTAAACATTTTCAGGGACAGAGTTGCTCTCCCCTGATCTCCCTAGGTGGTGTTCACTTATTTATTCTCCTCACCCCACAGTTATTCCTCTCTGAGAGGTATGGAAGTGGTAAAAAAAAGGCAAAAACATTGCAGAAAGATGGAGGCAGCTGCAGCAAAAGCCAGAACCCGGCTGGGGAGGCAGGAGGCAAGGCTGGCATGGGGCCAGGCCAGCTGCAAACCTGAGGAGTACAGTGGACATCTGTCCTCCTATGGCCTGTGTCCTCGCCCCTGCACGGATGAACTAAGATGGGAGAGGAGGGGGCTGTGAGGAATTCCCTTCTCCTCTGGGAAGGAGCTGGCTCCCATCCACGGCACGTGGAGGGCTTGGGCGGCAGGTGTGAGCCTCAAACCCAAATCTGGCTGAGGGAAGGAAGGTCAAACTGGGGACTGGGAAGCAGCTGTTTGTAGCCCTCCTGGAAATGCGGGAGCAAAGCTGGGCAACAGGAATTGGAGCTGGGGTCTGCTGTCGGCAGTGCCCTTGGGGGGATCGCTGACCTGGCTGGTGAGGTGGAGGCTCCGCTGGGAAAGGCAGCAGCCCCTCGACCCAGGGGCAGGGCCTTTGGAGCACACGCAGCAGGGATGCTCAGCTTCACCCCTGGCAGTGCTGCCAGGCTCTGCTGCCATGCACTAGAGGGACCATCATAAAAAATGCCCCCCTCCCTGGGACAAGCAGACGGTGTGTGTCAAACTGAACCTGCACACAGGTGCATGGGTATGGCTGACACAACAGGCTCACTGCTAGGCATGTGGGATTTCCTGAGTCCTCTCCCTTAACTATGAGATCTTATCTTCCCGTGCTACATTGAACTGCAGTTAGGAGCCTCCTGTTCATGGATGGGAGTGGTTCCTTTGTGATTCTGGCATGAGGCAGTCCAAGAAATGACTTCTGGGACTCTGCTGCTTTGGCCATAACCTCCTTTTCCTCTCTCCCTCCCTAATTCCCACCTCTCACACTCTCTCTGTCTTAAATAATTCTTTTAATGCTTGAAGAAGGGAAATTCCAAGGACTTAGGAAGGTGAAAGACTATTCTTAGAGGTTTGGAGCAGGGCCAGCCCATTGGAATTACTCACAGCTTCTGATCAGCCCTTTTCAGCATCTTTGTTTGGCATGTTTCAGCATCACTTTGAGCATCCTCCAGCATCCCTCCCATGCCAATTTTGAAAAGCTACAGCCCACTTAGTGACATGCATGTTCTCACATTCCCCTGCCATCCATAGACCCCATTGCCATAGTCAAATGATAGATCTGAAAAATTTCATTTTCCACATCCATCTGAAAATGGCCCAAGCTGTGGCCTCAGCATCTGACTGTGCCTCCAGATGAAACCCCAGACTGCAGTGTGTCCTCACTCCCAAGCCAGCACTTTGCCTTTAACCCACAAGCACCAGAGGTGTGCACATCTGTGGACCTATGTCTGGACACACAGGAGGAAAGCACGTGCACGTGTGGATCTGGATGTATGCATATACACATGTGCATATATATGTCTCTGTGAGGGGGTGTGTGGTCTTGTGCATCTGTAGCAATCACAAGTGCAAGAGCTTGCACAAATGTATGAGTCTGGCTGTGTAGAGCCGTTGGCACCTGTTCTCCTCTAAAATATACACAGACCTACAGGGAAGGCTAAGGCAGCTGTAGGCACCTCACTGGAAGTACTTATGGTGGCACCTGACCTTCCCTCCGCATGGTTTGTCAGCCCCATGGCACTACCTTGCTCAGGCAAGGTCTCTGCCTGACCCTCTGCTGTGCACATGCATTCATGCAAACTTATTGTCTGACAGTAACACACACCCAAAAAAGTGCAAACAAACACAAACCCTATCCCAACTCCTTCCCAATACCAAATTTCCCTCCAAATATCACAAAAAAATATCCTTACCCACTAAACCAGATTAACATAAAGCTGTTAGCAGCAAAATGGTGAAGGCAGCTCAGGACTGACCACCATACTCCCTGGCCTTACTCACTCTTCCAGCCCGAACAAGGATTCATGCTAACACCTGTTTGCAAATTCCCAGACAGGGTTATGGAGCAGCAGGAGCTCAGCAGCACCAGAGCCTTCTCC
Organism: Hemiprocne comata; assembly: GCA_020745705.1. Taxonomy (NCBI): domain Eukaryota; kingdom Metazoa; phylum Chordata; class Aves; order Apodiformes; family Apodidae; genus Hemiprocne; species Hemiprocne comata. The sequence goes on from CM036586.1 coordinate 143,848,831, forward strand.
CAACAGCCGCTCTTGCTGCCGGTGACTGGCAAGACCACAGACATCCCAATCAGCTTCCTCTCACCTCTGTCCTCTTTCCTCATTTTCTTTTCCAAAAACAGCATCTCCACACTTGCTGCCTCTCCTCCTGGCTGAGATGAGGTAGGATGTCTTACCATGGCAGGCTTGTGTCTAACCACTGCCCCATTACCTGCTGGGCTGTGATGCTCAGGAGATGGGCTGCTTGTCCCCCCACTGGCTGCCCTCGCCATCCAGCAGCGATGATGAGAGCCTGCCTTCCTAGACCCCAGCACACCAGCTGACGTGAAACACATGGGTCCCAGCACTACCAAAAGGTGTGGTGGCAGCTGCACCAGATCAGACTTCACATGGTGTAGGGTGCCCAAATAATGGGTGAGCAGGTCTGAGTTATTTAGGTATAGACAAATCTGGATTCCTACTCTTGAGCACCCAAGTGACAAATTTCTTGTCCCTGTCTACTCAATCAAACTGGCTGCAATGGTTGAGTCTTCTTTTGCTTATTGCTGTTATACCTCATGGAGCTGGAAATGCCAAAAGCACTGTCCTTTCCTCAGGGTGAAATCTCATGGACATTTCATGGGAGAGCTCAATCTCTCTTCCATTGTCTCCAAGTACCAAGGGGATCCATAAAAATTTAGAACTATTGCAGTTCTCATTAATTTCCCTGAAGATATTTGCAAGCATGGCTGCCAAGGAGATATATATATTCTTTTGATGTTTGCTTTTGACTTGTGATAGGCTCTAAAAACATGAAAATCCCATCAGCCTTCCCAAGCCCATTATTCATTCGACTAGTTTTTGCACCAGCAGGTGAAGAAAGCCAAGCACAAGCACCTGCGCTTTTGCCAGAGCTCAAGGCTCCAGTAACAGGAATCATGACTTTTGGCAGACTTGTAATGTAACGGGTGAAGGAGGGGAAGGTGAGAGACATTCCTTTTCTGCTGTGTTTTTCAGCCTCAGCTCCCCTCAGTTCATCACAGGTCAATAAATATAGGTGACTGTGCTTGATGGTACTCAGTCTTAATGAGACTGAATGTGTTAAAAATCCAGAGGGCCCAAGGAAGTGCAATAGTCTCCCTACTTTTCATATTATCCACAGTGTCTTACAGAGCAGCCAACACTTACACTTCTATTTCCAAAAAAAATCCCAAGCTAAAGAAAATTAAAATGGATCCAACTCCAAACACTAGGTTTTCCCCATGCAACTTAATTAAATGAGAACATTGAAATTAATTTACTGTCTTTCTCTAGTCAGTACATTCTTCTTATACCCATTTTCAAACAGCAGTCCAGCAATTCTAATATTTATATTTACATCCTTCCAACTTGCCCACCCTCTTTAAAGTTCAAGTATCTCCTACCAGTGAGTCATTTACCCACCCTTTTGAAAGTATAATAATAGAAACTCTTTAAAGCTTTTTGTTTTCAGCACAACTGCATTCCAATACGATCTAAGAATCACAGAGACACCCTCCGGTCCCAGGAGGACAGGGGAACAGGTTTGGCTAGAAAAAAAAGTTTTCCTCATGTGATGGGCACCCTACCAATCACACAGCACTTTCCTCAAGCGACTTGGGCTCTTTAAAGCTCAGTGGAGTAGGGAGAAAGGGGCTTTTTCAGCTCTGCAGGTGGGAAGCATCACAAGAAGGGAGGGGTAAGTGTCTTGCTTTGGCCATCATCTTCCTCTTAATGAAGCATGTGAGTGATAAGTGTCTGTTCAGAGTAAAGGAGGCTTTTATGTTTAATGATTTTTATTTTAGTCCCTGGGTGGTGTTTAGTATGTGGGAGTCTGGTACCTGGATAAGGTCAACAGCAGAAGATTATTAAGTATTTCATTTTTCTTACCTCAGGTTGTGTCTTCTTTAGGGATGTTTTAATTTGTTTCATATTTTTTCTCCTAAAGAGTGGGGAGGAAGAAATAGGAAAATTAAATCTTTTGCAAATATATTTGAGCAGAAAAAAAAAACAACAAACCAAAACAAAACACTGTTGCAAAGAAAGATGAATCCTATAATTCCCCCTCATTAGTGGAAATAGGAAAAAAAAAAAATCCTCTTGTTTTGGCTGTGCTGAACTAATGAGGGAGAGAGGAAAAACCTACCTCCCAGCTCTATTTCCAAGGTAATTATGCCTCATCATGAGTTACCAGACACTCTACTGTTCACACAGGCTTCATTTCATAGCAATCTCTCACAAGAAAACTTAATTAGTCTCTGACCCACACTTGATGCTTTGGGTTTGCTTTATTTTTTTCTCCTTTGGTAGCACAAAATAACTGTCTGGCTTTTCCTTTTCTGAATGTGGCTGACTCCTGGGGCACAAGCTGTTCTCCGTCAGAGGTGGATGCATTTCAGGGCAGGTGAAGTGACGGGGCAAGTATGGCAGGGCAGGAGGAGCGTGTGGTTTTGTGTGCACTGGAGGTGTTTGTTTTGAAATAAGCAAACAAATGATGAATTATAAAGCCTTAGGCTTCTTACAGCGGAGTCCAAACAGTTTATCAATAACAAATTTAATTGCATCTTCTTTAAAACTGTAACTCTGAAGATGTCCCAAGCACTTGGAAATGACCTGCTTTTTAAGCCACTCGGGCTAAATTTTTCACTAAACCTATTAAAAAATAAATAACAGTGAGTTTATTGCTCTCGAGCCCCTCAAGCCTGGATGCCTCAGAGCCTACAGCAGGTCAGGGTGTGGGCAGATCTGTGCTCACGGAGGCTTCCCGTGGCATCGGCGTTGGCACTGGCACCTCTGGCAGCTGTTCCAGCCCACTGGCTTCCCCACCAGCAGCATCCCAGCCCAGGCATCTCGCTCCAGCCTGTGGAGACATGCTCTCCAGCCCGGGCTGGGTGAAGGTGAGGGGCAGGAGGTGTGGTGCCAGGGCTCCTGCACCTGAGGGGTTTCCCAGGAGGGACCATGTTTCTGCCGTTGAACGGCTGGGTTTGTTTAGTTGCGCTCGAGTGGCACAGAGCCCTTCAGGCAAGGCACATGGAGCCCGTGAGTAATAAAACAAACACGTCCCTTCTCTCCGCCTCCTTACACAGGAGGGTGAGAGTGCAACGCCCTGCACAGGGACACTGAAGCAAAGCAAGGTAGTGAGGGGGGAGGTAAAGCCCCTCTAAGCCCAGCCACTGCGCAGAGAGACCTCCAAGAGCAAGGTGCAGAAACAAATGGTGCTCACAGAGGTGCTTTTGAACATCCCTTGGTCACAAGTGCCGTGACTCCACCATGAAAACTGGCACGAAAGACAAGGCAATTGAAATGTGACCCACATCTGCGTGGGGCAATGCCAAACCAATTCTTACTCATTGGATTGTCTGGCTAGAGATGGAGAAAGACTAGGCTAAACAGAGGGCATTAATCTGTTACGCTACGGAAATCCTGTCCCAATCCATAGAAAGAGGGTGTGGAGGCTTCATAAGACCAACTAGCTCAGTGTGCATGAGGGATGCACAACAGAGACTGAATTCTGCTTGAATCCAGGAACTGCTGTGAGCAGGGCTTCCTTTGAAAGCCTGCTTGGGGTTGGTACTGAAATACAAGGGCAGAAGTCAGCCTCTGCAGAAAGGAGCTTTCTTTTCAGCTCCCACAGTTGTGCTGCAGGTCTTACAGAGTCACTGTGAGTAGGGGAATGGAAGAGAGGTCAAGAATACTCCAAGGACATGGAGATAACAGGTCTGTCTGCAACCTGTGGAGGAGCAGGAGGAGGCAAGGCTACCAGTACTTCTGGACTCAGACAGGCTCAGCTGGACCCCCATGAGTCTCAGGAGCATTGTGGGGGTGCAAGGGGAGAGGAAAGGGGAAGTTGTGGTCTCGGTTGTGACCAGGGCATAAGGAAGAGCAAGAAGGATATGATTTGGGAGGGACTTAGTCTTTTGTGGTACAATGGAAGCAACAGGCACCTTTCCAAAGCTGCTTGGGGCACGCAGAAAAGTCTGTGGTACTGATAATTGAATACCTGGGATCTAGACAGTTAAAAGCTAAATTGCAAAGTGCTCAGAAAGTGCTGAGGAACACCAGGTTCATGCAAGCTGAAGGCTGAAATCCCAGGACTTGGCCACCTTCTGGTGTGGAGATTTTGGAAAACAGTTGCAGCTGAAGCTCCAGTTGCCTCAGAGTTTTCCCTGAAGCCCCAGGAAACTGTATTTGGGTCATAAAACTAATCTTAACCATCCCGTGAAGAAGGGCTCCTCTACATCCAAACTTACTTGTGTCCATAGGCAGGAGCTGCTGACACCTGTCTCTCTGGGGGCTGAGAGGAGGACTGCCTACCCATGTCACACCCGAGGGTGGCTGTGAGTCATGTCTGTACACAGCTTGCCTCCAGCAGGCTGGCCAAGGTCTGCCTCATGCCTCTGTAGTCATGCACCTGCACCAAGGGCTGTGCAAGTTGCTCTGGCTCAATGAAGCTCACTTCTGAGGCCTGAGGAGCAGGCAGCAGGAGGAGAGCCCCAGTTCTCCCCCCACTTCTCTTCTGGGGCATGTTGGAGGGTCAGCTCTACAGCTGCCGAGATGTTGTCACAGCCTTGGATCACCTCCTCAGTCCTCATCCATGATGCTAATACTAGACAGTCTATGACAGAGAAGAGGCCAGACAAGGGGTTGCTACATGTGGCAGAGAGGAGCAAAGTGGACATCCAGAAACAGACTCCCTCAGTGACGATCACTTGGAGGGAGAGGGAGAAGTCATACCAATATATCAACATCATGACACTTGTTCAGTTATAGGTCTACAATAAAGGCTCTTCCTTCCCTTTTCTTCTTCCTGGTATCTCTGCTTCCCCCTGTTCTGTAGTCCCATTGGACTGGAGAGCCTTAAGTGGCCTAGAAGTTTACCACTCTCCAGCTGACATCTGTGTGGTGGTGACCGTGTCCAGCTTTCCTCCCAGCTACAGTAGCCTAGGAGATGGGCTTGCCCCAGGTGAAGAGGCTTGCTTTCTCAGGCTGGCATGCCCACAGTAATACCTGCCCAAAGAGAGGCAAAATCAAGCTAGGTCTCGCCTGTCAGAGAGAAAGAGAAAACCAGCTGATGGGGAGGCAAGCACATAGGCTGGATGGACAGCCCACTTAAAAGGTGGGAGTGCTGTCATTATACTGCAAGCAGGTCTGTAGGAGAGAAAGGAAAGGAGAAAGAGTTTTCTGCAGTGTTAGGGAAAGTGTTGTGACTCTGTTAATCACACTTGATGTGATCTGCCATGCTAGCCACATGGCACACTCAACCTGGCTATCTACACGGCAGCTGGAGCAGACCTGCTTTTCCATGTAGTAGTCAGAGTTCATGTGCCTGCATATGAGCAGGTGAGTTTTCCTTGCTTTTTGGACTGCTCTCTGACTTGTGATGTCTCTTAGCCAGCAATAATCAAAGGCTTTTTGAAAAGCTCTGGAGTTTGCAGCCCAAAGATCCATGAGCCAGGCAGTGGTCTCTACTGCCTTTTTGATGAGTAGAGGACCACGGTCCATCTCAAGTTTGGCAGACTCTGAAGTGTTGTATTGCAGACCACACGTAGCTAACCACTGCCCAGACCCAGACCTGACCTGCAGCCAGGTTTTTTGTGGCCCCTGGACATGCTGGTTGGTCAACAAGTTTGGTAGGGACAGAGCTTTAGGTTGACCTCATGAGCCTGCCATTTCCAAGTAGAGAGCCCTACAGCTTCAGTTGTCTTGTTCTGGCCTCCAACACCCTAGCTGGGAATAAAAACAGCTTCTTACCTTGGAAATAATGATCATCCCCACTCACACTATCATGCAAAATGCTTATGTGCTCTGCTGCTGGTATAATGGTGAGAGTACTTGAGATCTCTTCATGCCTAACCCTCAAACCACTGCAGAAAGGGTGGTAGGAAATTCTGGTTTTCCCTCTGTCACTATTGGAAGTCCTGCCTACCGTAGAAGGGCTGCTACTAAGGGTGGCACTGATAGAGACATCCCACAATGCTCTGTTCCTCAAGAAAGTCCCCTTCATTGACAGCTATGTCTGCTCTTATTTTCCAACAGCTTCTTTGAAGAATCCCAGAGTCAATAACACCAACAAGAGAAGGCACTAGTGCAGGTACTCTAGCAGAAGAGGGGTGTTCAAGCTGCTTTTCCTGGTGTCTGCTCAAGTTGAGCCCCCTTCAGCCTTTCTTTCACAGCTTGTATGTTCTTAACTATTCACCAAATACAGCTGTCTCGAGGTTAGGTTTTTTTCCTCCTTCTCTCCATGCCTACATGTGCTCCATCCCTTTGAAAGAAGAGCTTCATTGGCACTGGCATCTGGGCTTGTTTCTCCAAGAGGTCTCACACCTCTGACTAGTGCCTTTATGCTGCTCTCTCTGGAAGGGGATTAATTTGATGCTGGGCACCTGGTCCCAGCCTGCAGGATGTAGCACTCTCTGGAATTTGGTAGGAATGCTGCTTGGCCTGGATCCCATGAGCCAGCTGCAGGCTGAGCAGCCCCCTCCCTTCCTCGCACCTGACCAGGAATGGGGGGGGCCCAACTCCAGTCCTGGCGTGGGGGCAAGATTGGGCTACCCTTAGCAAGGTGCTGCCAAGCTGTGAGCCATAGACATGTGTGTGGGATGTAGATAAAGAACCATGGCTACCAGTTCAGTCCCATGGCCATGCTGGCCAAGAGGAAAGGTCCAGTGGGGTGGCTAGCATACTCTGGGATAAAGCTGGCTCCTTTGGAAGAGGGGTGAGATGAGGGCACTGAACTTGTCCCCTGTCTATCCGAGTGTAGCTGATGTTCCTAGACAGGTGGAAATGCAACACCATGAACTGAGGTTTGCATGCATACTGTTGTGATTATGAAAACCCTACCCAAAAGGGAGCTGAAGGCACTGGCTGCACCCAGAGTGATCCCAATCTTCTGTAGCTCAAGTATCAAGGACAGTTTGAGTTACTAGGCTCACACCTGGTGAAGTTTCTCCTCTGAAACTTCTGTGACTCAAGAAGTGGGAGGTGTCCAGACAGGCTGGAAGGTTCTCTCTATTCTTTTCTTCAGGTATAATTTATATTTCTCAGGGAAGCCTATTGTACTGGTCTAACTGAAAACTGTTCTTGTTTTTTTTTTCAGGTTGCATGAAGAATTAAAGATGGCAAAAAGCAGCGATGGCATACACATCTTGCAGGGTCTATTAGTTTTTGGGAATGTGGTCATCGGGGTAAGTGAAGTGAGATTAGTATGGGTGGAGGCTTCCTTCCAACATGATGCTTCTTAAAACAGCAGGTCCCAACCATGAAATCCCACTTCATGTGTGAAGCCCACACATAAATAGACTAGTAAAGCGTGAATGGAGGGGTAGAGAAGAACTGCTCTAGCTGATCTGTTGGGTGGGGAGGAGACAGCAAGGGACATCAGGGGCTGACCCACAAGACCAACCTGAGTTCTAGGGAAGAGCCTTTGCTGCTGACCAACTTCCTTCCAGCCAGCTCCCTGCATATAGTGATGGGAAAGGTTCTGTTAATCATTTCTTAACGTCCTCACATACTAGGGCTGACTCTTCAGGTATAGGCTGGGTGAGTTTTGCCTGCAATTCTTCTGTGAAGACACGAGACTGTAGAGTTAGGGAGAGGAGAAGTTCAGTAGTCCCTGTTTGGCAAGAAGTTAAATGAAAGGAAAACAGTCTCTGTCATTTTCTGTCTCTGCTGTTTCTTTGGGGAAGCTCGATACAAGGGATTTCCCAAACTTGTGCTTCTCAGATGTGTGGCATTGCCCTGACAGCAGAGTGCATCTTCTTTGTGTCCGATCCCCATGGTCTCTACCCTCTGCTGGAAGCCACAGAAAAAGACGACATCTATGCTGCTGCTTGGATTGGCATCTTTGTTGGCTTTGCACTCCTTGCTCTGTCTATCCTTGGTATCGTTGGAGTCATACAGTGCAACAGGACCTTGCTGCTGGTGGTAAGTGTAGCAAAGTTTGCCCACCCATTGCTGCCAAACTGAAAAAATACTGTCTGAGTTGCCCTGCTCACCTTGGTAATCAACCACTGAGCAAAGACAGTTTTATCAGGGACAAGGTGCCAAAGGTTCTTCTTGACCATGGCTGTGATGTCCCACAAGGTGACTCTTGTGAGGGAGGACACATGCATGAGAAGCTCCCAGACCAGGCTGAGGGAATTCATGGTGATAGCCACAATGGAGGTTTAAGCTGAGTGGCTTGACCCTGACCTGGCCATGAAGCAATGCAGAAGCACTTGTGCAATCAGATGTAGCTGGGATGTGGTTTAGTCCTTGTTTCTCCCCACCCCTTACTGCCTTTCAGCTGTCATGTACCATTCAGTTTAGGAGCTGATAAGTAATGACTTCAGTACAAGGCATTAGTATGTGTTAGTGTACCAAATATGGATGCAATTGAGAACATTAGACATCAGCAGGCAGGCAGAAATTACATGGGTGGGGACAGAGAGCTTTGGATAAGCCAAGGACAATGTGAACAATTCTCAGTTCATTTTCTTACTTAGTCCTTCAGTCTGGCAGTGGTGAAACTGAATTGGTGCTTGCATTAACAAAGGGTAGAGGCGAAAACTCTGTAATTGGCTCTTTCCTGGATTGATGTGGGATGGCAAAGTGTCTGTTTTAAACAAGAGACACTTAGAGATCTAAACTCTTGTGCCAAGGAATTTGCCAGCAAACATCTGAGGGCAGAGAATTCCTCTGAGTTTTGGTGTCCTAGCTGAAACCCACGGCTGTGGTATAGGAGAGAAGAGAGGGTACTAGGGACAGAAGCTGGGTAAGAAGGAAGCAAATACCTCGAATCTGAGAACATTATAAAATGTGGGAGGAGAAATAGAGGCAAAAGAACTACAAAGGGAATATGGGAAAGATTAAAGGGATTGGGCTGAGAAGGGAAGAGAAACAGTGAAATGCACTGAGAGGTGATCCTCAGGATCTGTTTTCATGAAGAGTCTTTGCTCGCAAAGTAGGAGAGCTGAGGATGTCTGATGATGCAAAATCAGGAGGACCTGAACAGCATCCTAAACCACCCCTTCTGTTTCCCCAAAGTACAAGCTCTCCTGCTAGAAGTGAACAGCTTCTTGGAGAAAAGCTCATAGCTGTTACGAGGAAGTGAAAGGAGGAGGCATGGCACAAACATAAGTTGCCAATGAGATGCAACAAAGAAAAGGGCAAATGTTACTCTAGGACATCTGAGGCAAAGTATTTTCCATAGAGGCAGGGTGATACTAATGCCATGAGGTTCTGATTAGTTTTTTTCTGTGAGTTGGAGAACAATTCCAGTCAAGAAAGCAGATTGCAAACTGAAAAAAGCACAGGGAAGGGCTACATGAATGTTCAGGGACATGGAGAGGAGTGAGGAGTCTCGGACGGCCTGGCTTCCTTTCCCTTGAGCAGGGTTGCAGGCTTAATCTTGAAAAAAAACTGCTTAACTGTTTCTCCAAGAGCTAACTCTGCTGTCTGTCTCCCACAGTACGTTATTCTCATGCTGATCACGTATGCATTTGAAATGGCTTCTTGCATCACGGCAGCCACTCACAGAGACTTCGTGAGTATTTCTTTCTTCCAGTATTCTTGCACCAGTGTTGGGGAACGTTGCAGTTCTAGGGCACCTGGCTATCATCATCTTCAGTGTAGGAAATGGCCTGTGCGGAGGTACAGTGTAAACTCAGAGGACTGCTGCTCAGTTAGAATGAGACCCTACAAGGAATGTCATTATTCTAATCAAGGAAATAACTTTGTTCTTTTTAACACAGTAGTTATTTTTAACATCTAAAAAAGTTTACAACCTTGTAGCTAAGGAAATAATAGTGTGGGGTAGCTGAATCATCAATACAGTGTTCAGTCTTTCAGCTACAGACTGATTAATCTACCATACATGCAGAAGACAAATCTTCAGCTTTGCCCAGGCAGTATTACTAGTGAGGGAAAGATTATGCGGGTTATTTGAGATGTTGGGGGGCGGAAATGACTTGTGGTGCATTAGTTGCAAGCAACTAATCCATAGCTTCTGCACATCTCCCGTGTTCCTACATTTGGAAGAGCCTTCTTACAAATCATGGTCAAGGTCTTCATCTTTGTTGCTCATGCTTCTCTAATCCTGCCCTTTAATTTCCTGTGGGAAAAACTGTGGGAGATGTCGCATTCCTGTTCGCTAGCAGGACAGTGAAACAAGCAAACAAACCCACCTTAAATAACCCTATGTTTGCTTTACATGGCCAGTTATTTACATAGTTTGTGCATTCTTCTCTGGTTTGTTTGTTGTTTTTTTTCCCTGTAGCTCACTCCAAACCTCTTCCTGAAGCAAATGCTGGAGAGGTATGAGAAGCCTGAGACAGACAGTAACAGTGACAATTGGAAGACTGAAAGGGTCACAGAGACATGGAATAAACTCATGCCTCAGGTAATAATAACACTGAAAACTCTCACTAATTACTAAATGCTCTGCAGCCCTGGAATTTCAAGTCCTCCTTGGGGCCACTCGGTAATAAAGAGGACAGCATCTGCCTTGAACCTGAGAGAAGGTCCTGCCACACTCCCCGTTTTGCGCGTTTATCAGATGGCAGACTGTCTAAGGCAGGCACTTCAAAAATCTCTCCCATAAATCTGTGGTTAATGCCTAACCAGCCATGTGCAGGGTCCAGCCATGTGCAGGACTGTGACCTGGTCCCATAAAGACTGTTCCTTCCTCTTGCCCCGCAGAACCAGTGCTGTGGGGTGCAGGGCCCCTCCGACTGGCAGGAGTACACGTCCGCTTTCCGCATTACGCACAGCGATGCCGACTTCCCTTGGCCACGCAAATGCTGTGTCATGAATCCCCAAGAGTCTCCTGTCAACCTCGATGCCTGCAAGCTTGGAGTCCCTGGCTACTATTATAACAAAGTAAGATAAGATCCTCTCCATTTTTTCCAGTTAACACATGTTGCTCAAAAAGCGTCTTGCTGGATGGGAAGGAAAAAGGGAATAATTTTCTTCCTCCACCGTAAGCTTCAGCAAGATTTGTGGAGGAGAAGCAATGCCTGCAGGGTCCTGGCCATGTTGCTGAACACAGGATAGGTTGTAATAAAGACCTTCCTGATGGAGAGAGAACTATTAAAAAAACTCTCCTTATGCCACCAGTGGGAAGTGACAGCTCCAACATGTAGATGGAGAGTAGCAAAATCAAACTTAGCCCAAAGATGAGTGCATACAAGTTTGAGAGTCAGCAGTTCTCCTCCTCAATGTAGAACTTTTCAGTAGACCATCTTGTCCTATTCAAACAGGTTGCTGGGTCATGAGCATCAACTTCTGCACGAGCAAGCATTTCTAGAAAGTGTTCAAGCTTCCAAATTTGCCTGTGACTTCTTGACTCTGGAGGCCAGCTCTATGTTGGCTGTGTTTGGTTATATATATATACTTGGCAAGATGATGGCAAAGTTGTCCTTGAAGTGTCTGATATGGGTCTACTTTGTATTTGGAGCTAGAAACAGGTATCTGCAACTTATCAATAATCAGCATAGCTCAGGCTTGTCTTCTTGAGACCCTGTGAGTTACCCAAATGGCAATAACATGCCTCTCTCAGATGTGGATAAGCTTGTTGCTGTGCAGTACAAGCTCAAAGCTGTTGTTGATTCATTCATGGTTGTCTTGCAGGGTTGTTATGATGCTATTTCTGGGCCAATGAACACACATGCCTGGGGTGTTGCCTGGTTTGGTTTTGCCATCCTTTGCTGGACTGTGAGTACTTAATCATAGAATCATAGAACAGTTAATATTTGCCTTTATTTCCTCTTCGTTTTTCTTGGTATCCCACACCCAGTTGGGTGGAGGTGGATGAACGAACTGACACATTTAAAATGTTTGTAGATTATAGTTATCCATTAAATACCAATCTGCCTGTAAACAGGTTCCATTAACAGGGCTGCACTTACAAGCACCACTCAGTTCTTGCTTCCACAGGCAAGGAGCTAGATGGCTTTCCAGCCTTCTGTGCCCTGCTGCCATCTTAGCAGTACAACACAGCCATCACAGCTTGCAGAGAATTGTTTGTGAAGGGTTTTGGATCACCTAAACAATAATCACAACAGATAATTGAATTTATAGTTTGAAGACTTTGTATGAGTGTTTTAAGTACTCCAGGTACAGCAGATTTGTGACAGATGATCTGCCCTGGTGAGCGGAGTAATCCAGTCCAATAGCTAGGGCTGCACATATCTTCCTACTTCACTGTGAAGCTTCTGTGCAGATAAAAAGCTTTAAGCTTCCTCTGCCTGAAAGCACTTTGCTTATCAAGAATCTCTGTTGCTATCTCCTACCAGTAGGGCTAAGTGGGGCTGGGGGAGAGGTGGGGAGAAGCAAATGGGGAGCAGAGAAACTTAACAGACTTGTTGTTTCAGTTCTGCGTCCTCCTTGGTACCATGTTCTACTGGAGCAGAATTGAATACTGAAAGCCCAGTGTCCTCAGCGCTGTCCTGAAGCACCGTGTGAAACTGCATTAATTCCTCTCCTGCTCCATCCTCCTTGTGCCATGGAGGATTTGAAGTTTTCCCACTACCTCTCCCAAATATACTTTTGCCCCTCCAAAAACTTGACACACTGAGCTGATGACTCCAGGAAATAATCTTATTGTCCCTTCTTTGCCCCTTGTTCTTCAGCCTTAATGCCTCCTGGCTGAGGCACAATCCTTCTTTGGCTGTGCAAGAAATCCTTGGAGCATAATATAAGAAGTGATCTGATTTGTTCTGTGACGACATCGGCAAGGAAAATGTCCATATATGCTTGCTCCAGAAAAATCTTTCTCTAAAACCAGGTTGAATGTAAATCATAACGCTAAAGGCTCCAGCAAGTGCTATGTGAGCAAAACTGTAACTTCCTGTGACCAATAAAGATGAATGCTGCAAGAGAGAAGACTGCAGACCTCTCTAATGTACTTTATTGTTCAACTTCTGTTCCTGGTCTCTGTCACCTCTTGCCTCAGAATAAGGCAGATTCTCTAAGAGTTTAAGTGTGTCAGCAGTAAAGACGTGTCACAGATAAAAAAATCTGTTGCTAGTCAGGCCCAACAAAAGGCTAGCTCACTCCTCAGCAATGTGCTGCCTAAATCCAAGCCTACCTCCTCCCACTGATGAACCTACTGCATGGCTCCTGCCTTCAGAAGTGCCAGCCCAGAAAAAAAACTCCTCTTGCTGACAACTGACTCCTCCAGAATTCTGCCATGTACTTCTCACAAGATTTTACACATCTACAGGCTAGAATTCTTGTAGAATATGAGGGGTCTTGTGCTGTAGTTGGCTTTGTGAAAGTGGCTGTCCCATGCCCCTAGATTAGTGTGCTTCTTGCTTCAGCTACCTGCATGTATATGGTCACGTCCTCTGTGTACTCCGCTTCCACATCCCCAGATCACATAGGGCAAACAGCAAATAAAGGCAACAAATAACTCTTGTGAAAAACGCAAGCAAGCAGCTAACTGAACCAAACCCAGTCCTTGCATCAGCAGTTACAGTTCTCACCCAATTCAATACAGGCTGTTTAGTCTGGCCCAGACTGATCTGGTGTCTTTCCTAGAGAACACTTCAGCAGTTACATGTGTCATAAGAAATATGCTTCTGTACAAGAGTGTTTTGAGTTGAAGCCTCTTCCAAAGGTGTACTGGTTCAGGTCCTGACACTTGCCAGCTGCCTTAATTATTTGGTTTTGTATATTCACCAAAATACTAATGAAAAATAAGTGGAAGTGAAATTTTTTGTGTTCAAGATGGTGTGTTTGGGAAGGGGAAATTACAAAGGTCTGTATCTGGGACATCTGGGGCAGTGCAAAAGCAGGCTTTCAAGTCCTGTAGCCCCATCCTGAAGATGTGAGTGAAAAGCACTGTGATGCATGGCGTTACAGAAATTCTACAGCTGAAAGGTCCCTTGCTAAGGTACTTGGGCAGAGAAAGAGGCAGTTATGAAGGTGAACAGCTTAAAGGAGACATGGGTCCCTGCAACACAGAGGGGTTTTGCTGTATAAGTGTGCCTTCAAAAAGGAAAATCCCCATGGATCAGCCACTCCACTGGTTCAGTGGGGTGGTGACTGTCTTGAAGAGCCTGAACTCTCAGCACTTTCCATGAGGCAATTAGTCTTCAGCACTTTTTTGTGAGACATGGATAGACCATGGGGACTGTGTATGGAAGTGGTCTGGGTTTGGTTTTGGTTTGTTTTTTTTCTGTGTGTGTATGTTGCTGAAAGCTATAATAATACCTAAATCTAAAGAAATATAAAGAAAATCAGCGTCTGCCTAAGTTAGGCAGCAATAGCAAGGACTGGGTTCTCTGCTACTTGCTGTGAACTGCAAATGCCTGCCAACTGCAACAGCAGAGAGGAGAGAAATGGGGGAGGAGGGACAGTGCAGGCACACGGCCTCTGTCCTTGCTTGGCCAAGCCCCTCCAGTAACTCTGAGTCCTGGCAGCCTTCATGGATAGTTGCACACCTGTGTAAAAGTCTCTTGCTCAAGTTATTCCAGAAACTCAAGTAACTCTGCAAATAAGTGGAATAACTGACTATGGGACTTTCTAGAGAGCAACAGTGCTTTCTGCATAAAGATGTGGCTGAAGACATGGCCAGTAGAAAACTTTAGGACCACAGAAGCAGGTAATTTCAAATAACATTTTCCTTCTCTGGTGTTTTACTTCAGATGCAGAGGTCCTTTCCTTCCTAGTGCACCTAAAGGTGGTGTGTGCATTGCACTCAGTGTAGAGAATGCTGCAGGACTTTGTAGGAGATGAGGAACTGAGACTACTTTGAATAGACTATTGCAGTATTAACTGCTTCAACCAGTTGCAAAAGATACCATCGACCTGTTGCATAAATGGCAGCTTAGGCCACTTAAGTTTGGCATTTCAAATTTTCCTTCTGCATTCTGAGCCTTTCCCTCATGTGGCACATGATTTATATTTCACAAAAATAAAATCTGTGATGAATAAGTGATCTGAGCCATGACGGATATATGCAAAAGTGCCAAGCACACCACAGTGCAACCAGAAAAACCCAGCTTTATCTGCCTGAATCAAGGAGGAAGAAGAAGACTGGACTGATGGCAGAAGGATGTTGAACAGGCTTGTGAAAAATCCTGCACAACTTTTACTGGTTTTTCAGCTTCTGAAGGGTGATTCCAATCTCTACAAGTTCCCTACCTGGGATGCCAGGGGAGGGTGAGGAAAGGATGGAGTCCATGACAGGAATGGTGGTGAACAAGTTCATGTGTTGGCTGAGGCTTGTAAAGAAATCCTGTTCATTCTCAGCTGTTTGGATTGCTGCCTGAAGGTATGGATGTATGTGGTCTTCAGAGCAGGCAATATGCATAGATGCATAAAAGCTGCTGGACTAAGATAGGATGAAGGAAAAAAAAAATCTCCAGGTGGAACCTGTAGGAGTTTTGTGCAGATTTGGTCTGTGCATTTCTTCTCTGTAGGTGTGAAGATTCACAGTTCTCCCCTAGCAAAAAAACAAAAACAAAACAAACAAACAAAAAAAAAAAAACAACCCAACAACCAAAACAAAGCATGTTTCAATTCTCTGCCAGATTTACCAACTGTATTTTTAGATTATTAATTTATAGTAACATTCCCAACTCTGAGAAATCAGACTCTCACTGAGAAACATCTTCTGTTTCTAATTGTCAGAGCAATGTGGCCTCCAAGCCAACAGGAATCCTGAACCCTCAGCTGCTCCCTTCCCCTACACACACAAACACATGCTGATGTCTTTCAGCTTCCTCAGTGTTTGTGGCTGGCAGGACTGAAGGTCTCTGCTCCTTCAGACAATGGGGCAACGTGTGTTGCCTTTGTGTACTCTGCGCCTTGCACCCATTTTTCCAAAAGGTTTTCTTACCCCTTCCTTCTTTCCCCTGACTACTCCTGCTTCTCCTGCATTAAGATCTCTTTGCACAGACTCTCTCAGACCCAATTTCTCTTTATGACATACATTCTCTGTATGACATACAATGCCCACTATGTGCCACGCTTGCATTTGGCTACCCACCTCACTGCAAAAACCAGCACCAGGCTGTCGGTGGCATTCACTGCCCTCTGACTCAGATGATTTATTTCCCATCCTGCTCACTGCCCTGGCATCTCAGTTTTTCACATTCCTCACAACAAAGACTTGTGCCAAGCAAATGTTTATTGGAACCAAGCATGACCTAAAACTAGCTCATAGATGAAGCCTCCTTCTCCCACTCCTTGGCAGCCCTGCCCTCTTTGGCAACTGTGGAAAGCCTCTGCAACGTGTGGTATGCTGGGAACCTCCTGCAAGGACTCTCCCTGTAATCTCAGGCATCTATCTTCAGGAGATCCGGCTGCGTGAGGAGTTGAGGATGACTGCTGAGGGTTTATCCTCAACAGCAAAAAAAAGGTGAGGGTGTTTCTGACCGTGTTAGCTTGCACGCGAGGTGAAATTCCAGCACAGACAAGGTCATCTGCAGTTTTTGCACACTCACTATTTGAGATGAACTGCAAGAGAGCTAACGATGAGCATTGAGCTGCCCTGGCTACCCAGGGCTGTAACTGACTGAGAGTGAATGCAGGACTGAAAATCTTCCTTCTCTATCAATCACAAGGTAACGCTCACCTTTAGCAGGGTACTGTGGCTGGTGCAGAGGCTGGAGAAGGTAAAGCCAAGCCACTTCAAATCATCTCTGCAAATAACCAGATTCATCTTTTCGCATCTCTCTTCTGCCTCCAGTGTCTGAACCTCAATGTTTAAAGCAAATTGTCTCACAATATATATTAAAAAAAAAGGTTAGTAAAGCCATTTGTGAGCACCTGCTTTTTCTGATCTAAACTTCCATCTGACTCTTATGAAGGAGGAGGGAAAGAAGTTACCTGGTATTTTTCAGACAGGTTCAACTGTATCTTATGGCTGTGTTTGGGTTTTGTTTTGATTTTTGGGTTCTACTTATCTACTTATCTTTCCCTATTTAATAACCATCATGTGTTATTCTTCTTTCTCCAGCTTTGATTGTTCCCATGTTCCCATTACTCAGGGTTCATTCTTAAGCAGCTACTAAGTTTTCTTTGAAACTATTTCCTCCCACTGAATTCAAATATTTCCTGATCTTTTCAGATAAGGGATTTAAATGGTAGAGAGAGATGTGCTCCCTGCAGCAGATGTGATATGGAAGAAAACAGGACCAGTTTTAGGATGGATCTGGACTGAAAGTGCACAACAAAATTTCTGTGAATTTTCTAGGCTTGCAAAATGTAGTTCATTTCGTAATTCACTTTGCAAATAAAGACATGAGAAAATAGCTACCCTTTTTTTATTATTGAGTGAACCAAACATTCTTGTTTTAATATTGATGCTGTATGTAACTTTTGGGAGCATCAGAACTTGGCCAGGCCTGAGCTTTGCAGCTCCCATTCATTTCTAATCCTTAACTCTGAAACTGTTCATCCTTTCACTGTGTGGTGCAACACGTTCTTTGAAAAGTTTATACTGCTCAGATGGAAGATGAATTCAGAGATCTCACTGCCATTCTCTATTTGGCCATTATGATCCTGTTCTTTTTGCTGTTGTTGACGCCTTGTGCCAGCTTGGCCTAAGACTCCTTCAATTTCCTTCCCTGCACTGCCTGCCTTCCCTCTAACGCCAGCTGACCTTCAGCTTCATCCAGTGGGATACCAGCTAGGTGTCCTGTTGCCCATAGCTGCTGGACCCCCGTGCTGCATGGAAGATGCATGAAACAGCAGTATCAAATGCTCTTTGGCACTGGGTTACGTTGTTTCCTGGTTAGCAGCCAGTTTGAGAATTGCTAAATCCTGAGTTTGGCTTAGCTGAAAGTATCCAAGATGTTATAGCTGGTGCTTCCAACACAACCTACCCAGATGTTTGTCCTGAGTCAGACTTTCAAAGTCACTGGGAAAGCAGGCAAAAGGAATAAGCCGAAATTGTGTTCAAGCACTTCCACGTGCTTAAATATCCTGATTTAGGGCACAGTGCTGAGTGGAAAATGAGCAGGTCTGCAGTGTGCCTTTTGCTTGATTTTCATAACCATGGGAATGCTGGGGGCAGTGTGAGATTCTCCTCTTGCGTTATGGCCAAGTCACTGCTAGACTTTGAGGCACAAAAACCAGAAAAACACTGTTTCCTGTGCAGCAGTAATAATTGACTATGGCTAACAACAATTCCAGAGTTCAACAGACATGGTTTTTCTCTCTCACTTTGTGTGCCAGTTGCCATGGTAAGCAGGAAGCACAAACCAGGCATTTTCCTAAAGGGAAACTGAAGTCATGAAGGAGGTAGGAAAGAGAGTCAAGCCCTGAGCTCAGCTGCTGAGTAGGGGGAAAAAAAAAAAAAAAGGTATATTTCATTTAACCTAATGATTCATCTGGTTTTTCAGGGAGAACAAAGAGCAGGCTAAACTGCAGTTATGTCCACTGAAGCTAAAATCACAAGAACCCCTCGTTTTTGTTCTTTTTCTGTGTGTGTGTTCCCAGTGTATAATAATGGAGAGATGCTAATAATATTCACTTCCATGCTACAGCTCAGAGACTGGATCAATGAGGGCAGTGCAAGCCTGAGAACCAGAGAATTTAAAAAAAAAGTAAAATTTAGGTTCTTGCTTGTCCTTTACAAATCAACAGAAGTGTGTGCATGATGCACCAGAGGATTCACAGTATATTCTCTTGTTCCATCTTGGCTTCCCTTCTCCAAGTACTTGGATCCCAAAGTATTTCTGTTCTCTGCTCTGTCTTGCTCTACATGATCACAGGCAAGGCAGAATTCTGCAGGAGATGTGCTAATGGGAGGACATGGTTGTGCATCCCTGGAACTTCAGCCTGGTAGAACTAGAAATGCTGAGAAAAAAATATGAATTTTACCCTTGGAAATTTTTAAGTATTTCAGATAATGGTAATTCTACAGAAGTCAACCATTAAACCGTGACAGTCTCCAAGTTCTCACTTCATTTTCAGAGCCACAGAGCAGCTGCAGCCCTCGTAACCTCCGACCAGAAAAGTGTGTGATCAGGCCCTAGCAGGCCTGATCAGACCCTTCATCCCCACAGCCAAAACCCAGCCAAACACAGCTTAGTGCCCTGGCCTCACCCACAACAAAAGAAGAGCTCAAACTACATGTCAGAGAAGACAAATGTGTTTGCACTGCATTCATAAACAAAGCCCAGGAAAAATAAAACGTTCTAAAACATCAATAGGGTACAGGTCTGTTTTTATAAAAACTCCAGTTTAATCTCATGGCTGAGACCTGGCAAAACATCTTTCTTTTGTGGCTGTTGTTTTACTTTCTTCTTTTCTTTAAAAGCAATAAGGCACAAAGGCAGGCAAGTCCACACAGAGAACAAAGCTTAACAAAAATACAATCCATCAGAGATAGCAGGAGAAATAATCACAAACCAGCGTCAGTGGGATGGGGACAGTACTTTTCACAGTGTCTGACTTCCAGCCTTTCCCTTGACCTGGCAACAAATAATATTTCAAAGGGGACCAGTGCCTGCAAGTACAAGATCTAAAGTCTGGGCTGCTGCATGGAGCCCTCAGGAAGTTCTTGCCTCCAGCCATCCTTCCTTTCCAGGGCTGTTAAAGTCCTGGTCCAGCTCCAGTTGAACTCAGTGGCAAGCTTTCCATTCCTTGCTTGGAGCAGAATTAGTTATCACCAAGCCTTTACACTGATTAGGAGCAAGCAAACACTAAATCAAATAGGGATCAGCTACAGTTTCTCCCCCACCCTAGAGATTTTGGGTTTTTTTCTAGAGTTGGAGAGAAGCAAAAGGGACAATTGCAAGACCTGGGCATGCCTGAAAGATAATATATGCTCCGGTACATTTTTTGCATTTTCAAGGACTGGGGAGAAGCTTGTGGTGGTAAGCTAAATGATTTCTTGCACTCTGGTCTCCCCTGATCTCGTCCCTCCTCTCTCAAGACAAGATCCTGCTTGGGAAGGCCAATTTAGGCCTTGTGCCCACCACAGATTAGCCAGAACTAATTAGCTTCTCCTCTGTGGGCAAAAAGCCAGTTGATCTCACACCCTCAGTGCTACATAAGTTGCAGCAGAAAACAGTTCCATGCATCAGTCCAAGTTTCACAGATGTACAGGTTTCTATTTAGGCAATTCCTTAATTTTAATTACATTTCCTTTTAATATATTTATATAGAATGTTCTTTTATATATATATACATAAATTTAACACCATATTCACTGCTACAGGCATTTCAGAATCCATAAAGAAAGAAAAAAGACTTTGATTGCACCATTTGGACTCTGGATGAGGGAAAATGTTGCAGGGCTTCATGGGTGCTCTCTAATACAGACCTAAGTTCCTCTGAAGCTCTAAAGGTGAAAAAAATAAGTGCTTCAGTCTTTCTGAAATGATAGCAAGGGATGCACAGCCCAGAGGAATGTGGTTTCTGAGGTGAAAAGCCCCTCATTTCTATTCACTCTCCCGCCAATAAGGCAGCTCCCACAGGAGCTAACAAGTCTCTCCTTTCTATCAGTGGATTCACATCTTTGTCAACCCAATCATTTCACTCTGAGCTACACTTAACAGAAGCCGCACAAACCCCCTGACTACTTGGGAAGAATAAGTGAAATTTAGTCACTTGTCTCCCCTTGGTAAAAGTCCACAAGTAACACATGCCTGGGATACCTTAACGTGACTGAGACTGGGGCTATCTGCAAGCTTGGGAAGAGCCTTTACACTCTTCACAGGCTCAGAAGAATCAGCACATACTGCAGGGTCCCTGGAATGATCCTTGTAGAGCTGCAAATGATATGCTGGTCTATTTAGGAAGGTCATTTCCCCAATGCCAAAAACAACAGACTTAGCTCTCCTGTACACGAAAATTCAAATTCTAGGCCAGACCCATCTCCCATAAATCTGATGTATCCCTCTCCATAATGCTTCACAGAAAAAAAAAAAAAAGAAAAAAAAAAAAAAGGAAAAAAAATAAACAAACCCCAAAACAAGCAGAAAACACAAAATCCTTTCTGAAAGTCTCTACTGTAGAAGGGTTGTGTTGGAGGGTGGGAGTTTGGTACCCACAGTGTATCACTGCAGAACCCTGAACTTCAGAAGAGTTTCCAGTCTCAGGTTCAATCTGCTACTGCAGGGTGACAGAGGACAACCTAAGGGCTCTGAAGAAAAGATGACATGGGGTCTGACCCTGAAGCTGACCTCAGGAATGGCTTAGTGAAGTTGGATCTCAGGAAACTCCAACCTCACAGTGAGCATCATTCAATGGGAGACGGCTTCTGTCTTCTGGCTCTCTGTCAAGCTATCAAGCTCTGGTTCTTGAAGCTGACTGCAACTCTTACTGTCAGCATGGATCCCATCATCAAGCGTTGCAAACTCTGCAGAAGTATGAGTCTGGAGTTGGGAATGGTGACACCTGTGCAATGGTGCACCTTGCAACTAAACAAGTACTCTCAGCTCTGCAGGATCTGGGGCTTTATCTCAGTGCTCTTGATACAAGCCCACTTGTGACCATGGAGCTATAGTGATGTGCCTGCATTAAGCCCACTTGGCCAGGCTCTTGGAAGTTTGATACATCAGCAGAAGGCTGGAGATGAAATTGTAGATGGAGATGGGATCAAGCTACAAAATAGAGATGTCACTACAGAATCTCTGCTTAATTAAAATCCAAGACCTGGATCTGAGTTCAAATTCTGAATCACCTTTAAAAAGTTTAGTCCGGATACAGATTTTAGTTGAGGCTGATCTTTAATACTAAATAAAGATTTCTAATAATATTCTCTTGCAGGAGTTTCACCACTTATGCCAAAAGCACTATTACTTACTGGAACGTTGTTAAGAGTTGAGACAGTGTATTATATACAGATTGCCAGAGTTCATTTCTTGTTCATAGATCAGCTTATATGAGAACAAGGGAGGGGGGAGAAAAAAAAGAAGAACATTTTAAGGTGCCAAGGTTTCATCACTTTTTTTTTTTGATACATTACTGTGTGAGCTTCACGGGCTCTGTTCCAGATGCCTTGGCAGTCAAAACTTCTAGGAGCCAAGATAATATAAATCCCTGCCCAAAGTAAACTATTTTGTTGATGCCAAAAAAGCCTGGACATCATTTCCACAACTTTTACGTCCTGTAAAGCCTTACCACAATACCTCACAGCACACCTTCCCAAGTCATTTGCCATTAGCCCAGCCGTGGTGGTTAAAAGTTTTCCCATGAGGCAGTAAAAAAGGCATTTGGGTGCCTTGCAAGTGTAGCACAGAGCTGTGCTATGAAGGGCATGGAGGACTATCAATATGTGAGTTTTAATGAGAGGCTGCACAGGCACAGGCTTGGGAAGAGGACAGTACAATTGTAATGAAGCTGCATATTCTGGACCTGCCATCTGTGGCTTGCCCAGGTAAAGCACAGGCTGGTATCTGTGAAAGAACATGGACATGAACAAGAGCTCCAGGCTTTTGTGTGGTTTACTATTCTCCCTCAACACTGACAGCACAGAGTTAGTTCTCTGCTCTGTTCCCTAGGATATGGTGTTATGCACTAGTGAGGAGTACAATGGGGATGATCAAAACAAGGAAAACCCCTCTTGTTTTTTCGCACTCCTTTTGGATATGGCAGGAGAAAATTCTGCTGAAGATATATTCCTTGCATTTGTGGGCCCAGAACTTCTCAAAAGTACTCTAACATCTCTCCCCTTTAGCAAAGAGTGCAGAGAACATGCTGTACAAATTCTGGACCCTCCAGCCACAATGACACATTCAGTACAGACCAAGAGCTCATGGGTTGAGTTTGCTAACAAAAAAAAAAAGCCCTCAATATACATCCATTGGGAAATTCTGACTGACACTCACCGTGGTTGCTGTACCACTTCCTACCAGATGCTCAGTTACTGCTTAAACTATAGCCCATAACACCCCTCCAAGGGCCCACAGACTCAGCCATCTCCACAAATGACAGCCCCTGCAAGCACCATTACAAGGACAACCTCAGTGGTGGCAGCAACACCTGTGTTCCTGTCTCCTCCATGGTCACTAGTGACATTTAAATTGCAGAGACAGCATGGTCTGTAACTGGCTGTGCAATCACTCAGTCACATACCAGGGAACTGATGAGTCTGTGGTTAATATAGTGTTAGAGTCTTTATAAAGGAAGCTTTAAGTCTATTCCCACAGCAGCTGTTGCTCATATGAACATGTATTTGCCTGTAACAATAACAGCCCTTCAGGAGAGAGTTTAATTCACTTCAAATCCCCCTCTCAGGATATTGTTCATGATCTGTTCTCCAGTCCCACAAATCATCCTCTTTACCATACTCACAACAAATTGGAAAGCACTGAGGGGCAGGGAGGTGACAAGTGGCCATGCTCTCAATGAAATGGTATCAAATCCCAAGGAGAGGAAGTTTAAAGGAGGAAGAAGGACCTGGGGACATGCCACACAGTGGCAATGAAAGGCCAAGGGTCACAGATATGTCAGCCGGAGTGCAAGAGGGCAATAGCCCAAGGAGATGCAGATCAGAAGATCCTTGTGCTTTTCTCTGCTGTTGGCAGCATGGAGCACAGCTGGAGATAGTTGCAAAGGTGTCAACTGGCTCTAAGCAATGATGAAAATAGTGGATACTGGCCTTCATTAGGACCAGATCTTTGCTTTCATTGATACCATCCTGAGAAGTCTCTACTGCTGGACAGCCAGCTACACATTCCCCAGTCACACAGGTCTTGTCCGCCCAAGGAAGGTGTGGCTGAGCACAACAAAACTCATAAACTTGGAAGATTAAAACAACAACTAGGCATTTCCTATCCAGCTACTTTCATTCCTGCCCTTGCACATGGTGGAAAAAGCACATCTTTGATGCAAGGACAGAGCTGAAGGCAGCACTTTCAGATTGTATGTTTCTCACTGGAACATGCTCGGGTGCTTCTCACCCTGTGTGACATGCTCACGCCAGCTTCACCTTCCTCTTCAGCTATCCCCAGTCTCCTTGCACTGTTTATTTACACTATCTAAATCAGACGACAGACATGGACAGGCATGGTCCTTCACTGGTGGCTGGGAAACAATTGAAGGAGTTCCCAAACAGCTGGACTGATCTCCTCAGCAGACATTGTGCCCCTGCACCCTGGGCTGCAGTGCTTTGGAACAGTGTTTCCTTCCAGTCCAATTTTCTCATTGTAATGAGATTTATTTTTCTTTTTTCCATATGGAGGATGAGACCTTCATGGGGCTTGTTAGATTTTAAGTATGAGGAAATACAAGTTCCCTGGGACTGGCTTACAAAAAAGCAGACAGTGAGGGACTAGGCAGGGGTGAGAAAGGGAAGGAAAAGCAAGACAAAAAGACTATGACTCCATAACAAAATGCTTTGCAGGAAACCAAAAAGGATTTGGATCTATCTTGCACAAAATAGTTAGAACAACAGCAAAATGGCAACAGAGTTGGTCTTGAACAGTCCCATCCCATCCACTACAGAAAAGGAATAAGAGAAGCAGTTGCTATTCAATCTGCCTCCCACTTCGTCCATCCAGAATCACAGATCGCCTCTGGGGCTGGTAAAAGCAGCTGGTAGAGGTCTCCAGTCTCTGGCCATTCTTGGGGATGGTCATTTTGTTCCGCAGTGTCACCCCCTCAGGCGTCGTCCACGAAGTCTCAGACAGATCGCTACAAATGGGGCTTGAAGAGGTGGTCTGAGTGGGGCTCCTTATGGGTGATAACAACACCCTGGAGTCTGCTGAAGAGGAAGGGTGGTCCATAATGGGGAAAGGGGGACTGAAGAGAATCAGACTCTGGGGCCTCCCAGGCCTAGATCTGTAGGAAGGCTTGGAGAACCCTGATGGCCTCTCCATCTTTGAGGACTGTGGGTTATCTCCAACTGTCTCCCCCTCAGAGGTGCGCTTTCGGCGCAGGACAGGGGCATCCAGAGAGGGGTGATGACCGGACTGAGATGGCTCCAGCACAGAGCCAAGGCTGCTGTGCCAAGGACAGGCTGAGTCCTTTTGAGCTGGGTCACTGTTTTCTTTCTCTGCTTTGGCTTTCTTCTCTGTCAGTGGGCTCTTGGGGGCCTCCAGGTGGCTCCATGCAACGCGTTGAGTCTGCCTGACAGCCTGCTTGGTTTCTGCTTCCTTCTTCTCGGCCGGCAGAGCGGTGTTCTGAGCCTGCAGGGGCTGGGGGATCTGGGTGTACTGAATCTTGGGCGGTATGACGGGCACCGCTCTAGCCTGGCACATCTTAATCATGAAGGAGGTCCTGACTGCTGACACGCTGACAGGAGCAGAGTTACGACGGCCAGTGGTGGCATGGGCCACTGCCAGGTAATCCAAGTCTAGATCCACGTGGGCATTGAAATGAGAGCCCCAGGGAATGCCTTTACTGGCAGCAGGGCAGGCAGTCGGCAGGGATGGGACAGAGTCGCTGCTTTTTACTTCCTTCTGCCCACACAGGAGGTTCCCAGGGGCAGAGGCCATGGACAAGCTCTCGAATGTGAAGAAATCTGGGGCTGGAAGAAGTGAATCCAAGTTGAGGGATGATGGCCTAGTCTTCACTTTGCGAGGTGTTTCTTCACCTTTATTACTCAGCTGTGACTCAGTGGCAGAGCACAATGCTTTGGTAACAGTCTCTCCTCCCAGGGCAGTGTCCTGAGACATGGATAATTCCTCCTTTGTATTTTTCACCTGTGAAGAATTGCCTGGGCTATTTTGGTATGGTGAAGACAGTTCAAGCCTTGATCTCCAAGGGTTTTCTCTGCTCACACCCACTTTCTTTTCCTCTGGCTCTGAAAGGATTCTGGATGGTCCTCCTTTCTCAGCTGGTGCTTCCTCTCTGCTGAGGGGGTAACTCAGCTCCTCAGGTTTCAAAAGTTCTTGTGGAGGATGTGTGCCATTTTCATCTTGCTTAGCTTTGCCCAAGCTAGAGGGGGAGACGGGTTGTGTTTTGGGCAGTTCGCAAGTCAGTGGCAAAATGTCACTGCATGGTTGCTGCTGGTCAGTGGCATCTAGCAAAGAGAATGGGATGGTCCACAGACTCATCACTGTGTCTTTACTGTCCAGGGAGAGGCTGCGACTGAATCGTGGTCTAACAGAAAAGCCTGCCTCTGCTCTCTGGCTCTGTGGCTGAAATTCCTGTATCATCTTCTCCTGAATGTCCTTAAAGGTGGGGGAATGAAGTGGGCTTGTAACCCACTGGTGATCCTCCCATGGCTCCACAAGTTCTAAGCTCTGCACATTATCTGTCCAGGTATCCTCATCATCCTGGTCACCAGCATCATGGGTTCTGGTAACAACATTGCCCTCCTTCAGCTCCTGGATTCCAGCTCCACTCAGCGCCTTGGAGGACAATCTGTCCCTTTCATCAGCAGTCAGTATCTCAGGCTTCTCTATCTGAGTCTGGACTCTGGTAAGACCATCCTTCTCCCTCTGCAGCTGGCAAGTGCTATCTTTTTTTCTCCCAGACTCCGGACATGCACCTTTGGAACAAGACAATTCATTACTTGGGGCAACCTCATTAAACTCCGATTGAAGATTCCAGTCCACTGGAGGTGTGAGACATTCACTCCTGCTCTCCTCCACCACTGGGTGGTGGTTCTTCAGAGTGGCTGTGCCATTCGGAAAAGTACTGGGTTTGGGTAGGGCTGAAACACAGCTCTGTTGTGCAGCCACATCAGACTGGCAGTTGTGGAGGCCATCTTGTCGATTCATGCCAGTGGCACCAAATAAAGAGACCTGAGTTGTTGTCTGTGGTGTTCTGCTTGCAGATTTCTGCTCAGACAGTGTTGGACTCTGCCCTGGGCCAGAGGACAAACTATCTGCTTGTACTGAAGAAGAGGATTCAGAAATTAGGCCTGTCTTGGGGACAGATGCTGGCAAGAGCAAGAGCTCCTCTTCAGGTTCGATAATTTTCAATTCCTGCTGCATCTCTGGCCAGAGAGGTTCTAGGAGGGCTTTTGCAGGGTCCTCCTCAATCTGAAAAACAGAAGAAATGCCATGACCTGCCAGCTCACAACTTACGAGCAAACAACCCTCCCTTTTCCTCAAACAGTCCTCTTAGAATAGACAGGCTTCAGGACAAGCATGCCCACAGGTACAGGAACACACACATGCAAGCTGCTACCAGTCCAGGGAAGGAAATACATTTATAAACAAGTGAGTTTATGAAGGAGAAGATCCAAGGTGCAGCCCAAATGAGGCCTGGACAGTTGTACCAAAAGAGTGAAGTGAATGAATAGCTGGAATGTCTCAGCCTTTTTCTCAGCTCTTTCCATTCAGGCTCGCTTGGCCTTGCCAGAGGATCTGCATTCCCAAATTGCACACGAACTGGAATGAATAATCTATTCAAGGAATTATGCCAACAGATCTTTAAATAGCTGTCCAGAGATGAGCATCACTGTAAGAAATTTGGTGATAAAGCTCTGGTAGGAATACAGAGGAGGCAAAAATAATAATTTAAAAAAAAAAAAAAAAGTGTGTAGAGAAAGGCAGTAAAAAGGACTGTTCAGGCTGTCCAGGACAAATGGGACAGCAAAAATAGAAGGGGAATTCAGAGACCATGGGTCAAAATGCTCAGACATCCGGACAGTCTCGCATCTGGAGAGTCTCAGAGCAGACAGATTGTACTGACTGCAATTGCTTAGTTACAGGAAAAGAAGACGAAAAGGGGACAGTAGGTAGTTGTGTAAAGATAAATCACCTCATGGTGGTGTGGACAGAAGTAAAAGCAGTTCACGGTCAGTTCTTGACCCTGCATAGACTTGGTCATAAGCATGTTTTTTTGGAGTACAGACACACAATGAAAGTTTAAACAACCTCCACCATGACATTGTCCCCCATCTTTTTTCTCATGCCTTCTTCCTTACCACATCTCTTAAGTGTGCCCCTTCTTCTGTCTTAGCTGTCTTGATCTCCTGCTGGCTACAGCTGCCTTCTGAGGAGACATCCTTTATCTTGAGCTGTCCTTTCTCTGCCTTGTCTGCAGGGAGTGGTCCTGTATGAACCTCTGAGGCTGGTGTTTGTTCCAAGATGGGACTTCGCTCAGAGGACTGCTTGGGGCTGCTGGTGCTGCTTGTGCAGCTGCTTGGCCCACATAATGTCTCCTGATTTTCTGCTGCTGGCTGTGAAGTTTCTAAGGACTCAGATTTCCTGGCTGCCACCAACTCCTCAGGGTGAGAGCCTGGATCAGAAACACAAATGAACGATGCAAATACTTGTGACTGAAAACATTCGCCCTGAGACAAAGTGGTTGTCTTTCAACCCAATGCCAACTAACAAAGCCAAAAAGCTCCCTCTGAGTGCAACTGAGAGTGCTGCTGGGAGGCCACCCACCTCCCCAGTCTCACTTCTGCAACAAGCATAAACCTGACCTGCTACCATCAAACACCCACCCTGCTACAGCTTGGTGTTTTTCCTGTCACAGGAGCAGACTTGAGCAACCTCCACACCACGGAGCTGCAGGGCACTTCCAATAGCCCAACAGAGGCTCCACACCACCCTCATTAACACACTTTTACCTCTGGATGATGCCACTGGCAGGGTGGACCCCAGCTGTTTCTCTATCCGCTCCTGCGCCTGGTTTGTGCTGGTGAGGGTCCCTGCTTCTAGGGAAGAGGGGCTTGTGCTCTCAGCCACCAGGGAAGACAGCTCCTCCAGGCTGGAGAGGGAAAGCTTCTCTTTGGCAGGCACACGGCAGGGCGTGCTGTTGGTGCTGATGACAGCAGATACCCGAAGGGGGACAGAGACAGCGAAGGGCTCTGAGATGTTCAAGGCTTTCCTCTGGTGATGAGGGGAGGCTTCCAAGGGAAAGAGGCTGCTTGGGAAGCCTGACTTGGCAGCTGTTTCAGAGGTGTAGAACATGTGGCCACCTTTGGGGGAAATCTGCTCATTTTCAGCACTCTCTGCTGCACGGAAGACCTTCAGCTGCTCAGGAGCGCACTTTGCCTGTGGTGTCCGGGGAGGACCTTTCTCCCCACTCAGCTCTGAGCTTCCTTTGGCCCCCATGGCAGATCCCTCCTGCTCCCACTCATTCTCCTTGCTGAGGTCATATGAGCTGCCTGTGCCTCCTGTCCGTATCTTCATCACAGGAACAAAAAAACCAGTAGTCACTGTCCGTTTGAATCTGCTCTTTTCATCCTCTCCTAAAGGTGGGAAGATAGGAGGGTGTCAGTGGGAAGACTAGCATTAGCAAGCAACCTTCCTCTGTGAGGATACCTCCTCCACGGATGAGTCCTGCCCTGGCAAACATGTTTTCCCAGTGGAATGGGGAAAGTAGGCAGTGAACACCTTCCAGGCTCCAGCCCTGGGGCCTCCTTCAAACTGGGCAGGCAGGGCTGGATAGGATGTCCTCCTACAGGCCCCTCTCAATCAGATGCAGCCAAGTCTAGGGCCAGCACACATTGCCCACAACAATCATAGTTCTGGGCTTTGTTGGCTTATTGCAAGCACTTTTCAGTGCTTTATACTTTTCCTTATAAATGGGAGTTCTGTGCCCAGGATAACCAAGAATGAAACTGAAGTGATCCCACTGCTAATGAAGATGCCACTAGGCACAGTGGTAAGTCTCAGGTGCATGCACCGACGTAAAAGACACACAAAACGGTTAAAAATGCCAGGCACGCAGGGAAAAGCTGAGAATGCAGAAGTGCAATCCTCCACCTTTGCAGTGTAGGCTGTTGATGTCTCACCTTCCACTGGCAGGGAACACAGCGAGTCCATGCTCTTCGCAGGCCGAATAGTTGCTTTTTCTGTGGAAAATGAATTATAGAAACAGGCTTCAGATCCTGCAGCCTTTCTGGTTTCAGCCCATAAAGACCAAAGGCTACATATTGATGGGCAAGCCAGGCAAGCATCAAAGTTATTTTCCACTTCCAAGTGCTCCCTCTCTGTATCTACACCACACAGCTTATTACCCACAACATTTGTCCACACAGCTGGGGGTCTGCTAGTGCTCACAACAGCTTTGCACCTGCTGGACATGTGGAGAGCTATACTTAACCCAACCAGTCCACACCATCTTCACTGTGAAGCAGTTAAGCACCCCCAAAGCTGTTATGTGCCACTGCACACACGCTCCCTTACCCTACCCCCATCAAGTCAGGCTATTTGTTGTGAGGACGTTTTAACTAAATTGACATAAATGCCTTCTCACCCCTCATTCCTGATAGCAAATGTTAGGTTATTTTCATGTTGCACTCCCAGGCTCTGTGCTGGCATGAGCATGCCCTGCCTTCAGCAAGCACTCTGGGAAATTTATGAGGGCAGTAAGCAACCTATTGCCTGGTCATTCTCACTGGACTTGTTTGTCCAGAAACAAGCTGCCATTTGTCACCAGACACTCTTCAGGTCTGTTACTGAGAGGTTTTGGAAGCATGTAGCTTGGTACCACTCTGAAAAAAGGAGATGGTGGGTAATGTAGCTGGTGTGGAAGACAAGTTAGTCTCTGGCAGTCCAAAAAGGGTCCGTGGAGCTCTGGAAAATGTCTGGGAGCAACGTTTGCTGTTTACTGCGTTGCACACAATAGGTAAGGCAGAAAAAAAGCAGGCTTCTTGGACGTTATTTGTTTATATAATTAAGGCTTCTGGGACTGACTTTCACATGAGCATAGGAGAAACTCCAGCTACTTTTTGCATTTGTATGGAGTCCTGGCTACCTTTTATGTTCACATGGCATGATGTCTTGAGCACTGGCTCCACTTTCCCAGGGGAACAGCTTTCAAGCTGTGCAGCTCACATTTTATGTGACTTGCAGACTTGTGTGCATGGACACAATCGGTGCTAAAGCACGTGCTGAGTTTCAACAGCAAGTTCCTCTGTTTCCTCACATCAGGCTGTAAGCAGAGAGCGCACAAAAATACATCATGGCAGAGCTAAAGCACTGCTTCTTAAAAGCACTACTTCAGTGCCTAAATCTCTGCACACGGTTGTGCATTTTTGTGTCCTGCTGATGTGAATGTGCAGCCTCCTGTCACTCAGTGCTGTGCTTGGAACAAGACTCGACCCCCACGATCACTGGGCTCCAGTCATTCTTGGGCATCCTTGGGTTAGCACTATTTTGGGACAGAGTATTCCTTATCAAAGTGAGAAGGTGATCCCATGATCAAAATAGGATGGAGGGCTATTTTGAGGTCTACCATGGGCACCCCCTGCGAGACCATCTGTACATGAAAATCTTGGGGGAAGGCAGGGGTCCAAAAAGAGCTGGATCCAGAATTTGGCTTCACGCTCACTTCTGATCCAATAACAGCCTCTCTTCTATGTGGTGGTGGGTAATGTTGCCAACATTAACTATTTTATTTTAAGTCTTGCAATGTTTGATAGTTCTCCAAACACCAGCTCCTGGAGTCATGATATTATCTTAAAAAATAAATCCCACCTTCATCATCTTTTTAAAAAGTAAATTTCTTGTCTTGGAGATACTAAAAAAATCTAGGACTTCTAAACCCAAAACACTATTTTTTTCTCTCAGGTAAAAAAGAATATGCTTTATTTTAAAAAATGTGCTTACTTTTCATTCAGCTTCATGATTTTTAGAAATTGAGTCATAATTTCTGAACACTGGGAACTGACACTTCCATGTGATTTCCTATGAAGTAGAATATTTAAGAGATTGCAGCTCAGAAGGAGCTAGAATTTGGGATTACAGCCAGAAGAAAATACAACTTCTCTCTTCTAAATTCTGTGAAAGTAACAGCTTTCCTCAAAGTCCTGAGAGCCAGGAGCCATAGGTACTCCTGGCATCTTATTTTCCTCAAAGACACTGAACACAGCTGATTCTTTGATATCCTTTATTGGAAGGACAGCCTGGAAGGACAACCATTCACCCAGTGCCATGTAAGGAACATTAGGAGCCAAAGGCTGTCTGGGCTTGACCAATCCAAACCTACATAGTATTTCTTAGTCCCCAAACTTGTCAACTGGGCAATAGGAGCTGCTTATCACATACCAAAATGGAAAATGTACTGTAACTGTCTAGCATACCCTCCTGAAAGGGTGCTTCTTGCCCTCATGTGAAAATGAGATGTCCATGAAACCTGGCAACAACATGACCCCATTAGACTACCTCAAGTCTAATATTTTTAGTGTAATGTGGTTGCCCCATGCTGTCAATATCACAGGAGAAACCTACAGAGAGAAATACTTAACTGAAAAAAAATGTTCTTACCAGAGAGCTTCTGTGCCCTTACGAAGACACTCCCGTTTCGACTCAGTTTAGACTTCGATTCTGAGCCAGAACGGCCCAAGTTAAATATCGACTTCCATTTCTTCGACTTGGTAGATAATTTTCTCCTAGAAGGAAAAAGGGCTTATGAGGTTACCAAACCCCTGAGACTTTTGTCTTTTTAATATCCCACAAAAACCATCGAGCATTCTCCCCGCAACACATTCCTGTTTTAATTCTCACACCTCTTTGAATTCTAAGGCATGCATGGCATAGCTACACAACTAACTCTTGCTTTTCTGTAAGTGATTTATCTGTATTGCTGATTTAACCATGTCATGAATGGAAAGACACCTAAGCCCACTCTTCAGAGAGCTGGATGTAGCATCACACTACAGCTACTGTGATTGACTAAGTCATCAACCGTGCCTGTCTCCAGAATGGAGAGGTTTCCAAGGCTAGAACTATCTTGCAGTACAGTAAAGAAAAATTGCTTTATAAATGGGTGTTAATGACAAAATGCAAGATAAATTCCAGAAAACTATCTACTACTATCTACTACTATCTACTACTGGTACTATCGCCCAGTGCACAAAGCTATCCTTTAAGGTCCTCATGTCTTATAAGTTTTATGGATTTGCAAAAATAAAAGGATCTCTTAATACAAACTAGCTCCTAATACTTCTCAGGCCAATATGAATTTAATCATTGGTGTTACATGATCATATGTTATTGTAATGCACTAACCAAAAAGGAGGAGGCTTAAGGGAATTAAATCAATTTCTAGTGAATGTCAGAGGAAGTGGGACATCAGTTGCCTGTGTAAAATTTGGAAATCCCAGCTTTAAACAGAAAGAAGCTGCTACTCCTGAAGCCAGTTTTCTTCTATGTATGCTACTGCTTGAAACTGTTTCAGTTCTGTCACATACCCATTCTGACTCCTCCTTCAATCTCCCCTCTTCCAGAACAAGAACCTCCTATCTCCCTATATTGCTCTCCAAAATGGGATTACTATCCCCATAGTTTTGCGTTTCTTTCAGATCAGTACTCAGAGGAGCAAAATCAGTACTGAAAAGAGGATTATTGTCTTGGGGATCGGACTGTCCTCTTCACGTGAGAAAGGAAAAGTCACCCTAGAGGGGCAATACACCCTTTTGTCTTAAGCTGGTAATCCTCTTGCTAGTATGCTGTTAGATGGCTTGTTTTTGCTTTAATATATCAAGTGTGAGGGAATAACTTTGCTATGGTGTTTTATGGGTCAATAGATTAATGAGCCTCCTGCTGCAGAGGCTATAAACTCTCACAATCAGGCAGTAGAGTGGCCATATATTAACAGACAGACAGACCAATAGATAAATACTTATGCTGGGCAGCACTGCCAACAACTGCAGCAACGGCTGCTGAAATTGAACTCTTCCCCTGGCATATGCACAGGTGGCATGGATGACACTGTGTAAACATCTCTCCATACCAGGAATGAAAATTCGGCTTTTTGCTTGGCTGTGAGTGCAGAGGAACCCTGAGAACGATGAAGCTGAGTAGGTCAACGTCACCAGGTGCGCTATGGACCAGCGGCCAGCAGGTGGAACTCATAGAAGAGCTGTGTCCAGAACTGATTCACGCAGAGCCCACCTTTAAACAAAGCCTGAGCTGACCCAAGGGTGCAAAGAAATTAATTCTTCCTTCAGGAGGTCTGTGAGGTTCTGCCCTAATGGAGGGATGAGGACTAGTAGAACTACGAACACAGCAACTCTAAGGCTGTAGATTCACATGTGCAAATGTGGGGGTATCACACTAATGGAAGTCTCATTCCTGATGATGCTGGGGAACCTGCACTTTTTTGCTTGCACTTTACACTCCTCTTAGCACTTACTTGCTGTCGGGGAGGTCAACAACTGTGTGGAAGAGGGACCCAGATACAGGGACAATTTCAGGCAAACTGTTCTCTCTCCTCTCCTTCCGAGCAGGGTGGGAGGCTGACAGACTCCGTGCCTGTGCTTCTTCCAGACTCACCAGTTTCATTGGCAGGGAGGCTGAGGGTAGGGTCAGACTTTTGACAACTGATGCACTCTCTGAAAAGCAAGAACATACATTCCAGCCTGGGATGAGGTGAGATGAGAGCAAGAGCTTCATGTGTTTGTTTGACTGGAACATCTCCTGTGGAGGGGGGAAAGGAGCAGCACGTGCAGGGAGAGAGGCTTTTTGTCAGCTAAGTCTTCCATCTCCCCAGCAACCTTATCCATCTGAGTGCATTCCCAGCAGGGGCCATGCTCACCAGCCAAAGGCTGCATAGCATAGACTTACTGCCTCTGCTGTAGATGCTTTGGTGTGAAAGAAGCATCTCTGAAAACCATCAGGATTCACACATTCTCCTTTCTCCTTCCTCCTTCCATCCCATCCTCCCTCCCTCTCCATATTTTGGTACCATTCAGTCCCCAGTCTAAACCTGGCACCTAATTCTTTCTCTCTCTTCCACATCTTTTTCCTCGTCTTGTTCTAGGAGGGGTGTTGTTCTAAAAACCAGAATTACTTTACCTTCCTGATGCATTTCAGGACTTTGGAAAGCAGTGTGACTGACAGCCCTGGGAACTGAAGGTCTCTGTGTACCTGGGCAGTGGCAAAGCCAACTCCCCATATGCCACCCCAGCAACAGGCCTGTCCTAAACACATGACCTCAAGGTGCATGAATGAAGCGCAGTCTCTGGAGTCCACTCAGTACTTAGCCCTGCTGCTGAAGCAGGGTGCAAGTTCCTGCCTGTGCAGAACAGCCAGGTGAAGGGGCCATTCCCAGTAAGAAATCAACTGAGACCATCAGCATGTTCGTCTCCTGAATCCACACGGCTGTTACAGGCCAGCAGTGTTCAGCGCTTGGGCCAGTTTTGGGCCAGTGACCTAGAGAACAACCAGAAGCTTTGGAAGTTACTAGTCAGTGTTTTGCTGCAATGCTTAGGGCAGTAGAGAGGCAGTTCCTCACTCTGTGCCTTCAGCCAGGGCAGAAACAAGGGCATAGAATGGCATCCACACAGGCAAAGCAGGGGTGCTACAGGTGGAGCAGGGCACTACACTGAAACTGCAGGCTCCAAGGACAGACTAGTAGGGAACGCCACTTGTTAAGGGAAAGGTGAATGGGACGAACTGACACAGGGCTGGAAAGCAGAAAGGCTGCTCCATCACTTCTGCAGGTATTGCAAGTCTTCCAGTGTGTAAAACAGAAAGATGCATATTTCTGTAATTATATGAGGTCACTGTGGATCCAAGCCATCTCACTTCCCAGGCTTTAAAGCATTTTGATAACAAATATTTCACTAAATAACAAAGGTCAGCATCTCCCAAGACTGTTGATGCCCCAGAAAGAAAAAAATTATCTTTTTTATAAAATGTCCTCAAGTACA
This sequence comes from Hemiprocne comata, assembly GCA_020745705.1. Taxonomy (NCBI): domain Eukaryota; kingdom Metazoa; phylum Chordata; class Aves; order Apodiformes; family Apodidae; genus Hemiprocne; species Hemiprocne comata. The sequence goes on from CM036586.1 coordinate 143,884,256, forward strand.
AGACCCAAGGTTTTAGAACACAAGCCTAAGCTTTATCTTGGGAATGTGACTCCTGGCTTGGGTCGATATGGTGGCTTCAGGGCAGGTATCATTAGTATGAGGAATTATAACTGGGGGAGCCTGCAAGAAGAATTGAGACTGTGGCTGATGGGTTCAGAGAGTAAGTTTAGGCCAGGATTAAGAACCAATCAGGCGGTCTTCCTTTTGCAGAAAGACTTAAGCCAAGTGAGATCATGCAAAAGATTAGCCATAGGGCAATCTGGGAGCACAGTGAAGGAGACTAGTATTCAAAAAGAAAACATTGAAGATGGGGATGAAGAGTACAAGAGTAGTGGGGGACTATGTTTGGAGGAGTCTGTGAGCACAGTTAAGTGTTGATGTGCTTGAAATATTAGAGGAAGGGGATACAGTTAGAGCTGGAGTTCATGGCAAGTGACACGTAGAGTGGTCCAGGGAGATTGTTACCGATGCTCTCTGCACAACTGGCTTTTCTGTTGTTGTTGAAGATCTGATCCACGTGATTCAGGATGAATTCAATCACCAGCTGCTGCACTCGCACCTCCAGGAAAGCTGCATCCCCATTGCAGCCAACCGCCTCAATCTCCTTTGACCTGTACCAGGAAAGAAGTATACCAGTAGCCAGCATTGCCACACACAGGCCCCGGGAAAGAGAGATCAGCTTTCTTCCAGCAAGACTTGCCACAGGATTGTTTTCCCCACTCTTGCTGCACCTCTTGCTCTCCTTTCCTCACAGGCTGTCATCCTCTCTGCCTTTTCACTCTTTTAACAATGACTTTCCCTGTTTTCTCTGTCACCTTTGCTGCTTTCTTTCCTGCCTCTGTTATTTTCCCTACTTCACTTTTACATTCTTCAGAAGTAGATAAAACTGCAACTCTCAAAATCCACTCTTCTCCCTCTGTGCTCCTCTGTTAGCTATTTCGAAGTTGGGCTTGAAAGAAGGCAGGAGTCTTCGAACTCCAGATACCTACTCAATACTTCAATCATCTCTCAGTAAAATCCCTTAGAACCCTGCTCAGGTCTTCCCAATGCCAATTTTTCCAGCTCTTTGCCGTGTTCCCCAGTAGCCTCTTCTCTGCCCCCCCTGCACTCCCACATTCTCACTGTTGCTCTCAGCAAAGAAACATTCCTTATCTTGACATGCCAAAGTGTTGCTGAAGAAATTATCTCTGGGCAATGGATCCTTTGTAAAGTTAATGACTGGTGTGTTAGATAATAGCTTGGGGCACAGCCAAGAGGATAACCCTGTAAGGAGCCTGTAGTTGCATTGCTTGCTCCTTTCTTATCCTCCCTGTGACCTGCACTTACAAAAGATTGCAAAAGGAAACAGACTTATTTTTTTTTTTACAAGGACAGATGCTAGAACGAAAATATCTCAGTGGTAAAGGTTTGTGATATTCAATAGACCCAACATTTGATTCATTTTCAGAACCTGCTCTGCTTGTTTTGTGATTTTAAAGGGTGAGATAACTCTTTAGAGAATGCTTTTCAGGCCTGTACCTCTCCAGCCAATGTCTCTCCCTCCTGTCCTCCCCCAGCCCAGGGCTCCCTCTACCAGCCCTGTCAGTCCAGCTACAGTCCTGGATTCTCCCAGCATAGTTCATTCCTCTCAATGTATGGATATGGGAGAGATGGATGGGGAAGGGAATTTCAACAAGTTACAAAATATTTCTTTTTCTTTTTTTTTCCCAGATAATATTTTTTTTCTTGTTCTGCTTATCTCTACAATGTATCAGCCAAAGCTCTGCCTTCATCTTATCTGGCCCTCTTCCCAGCAGAGTGCCAGGCACAGCAAACATGATAAACTAACTGGTGGTCTTGAGATCTGACACTAGCTGCCATCTTAAGCTCACCAAGCTCATCTTACTTATGTTCAAGCAATCAGGGCACAGGCCTGTAGTATTATTGCCCTGTTGCACTCCCTTCCAAGCCTTGCTGTCTCTCACCACCCCACTGCAGAAGCACTGGCACTGCCAGAAATGTCATTTCCATTCTGCAGAGGTGAGTTAATCCCTCATTTTTAAATCAATGTGCTCAACTTGCAAATAACAGCTTTTATATATGTATATACAAGAAATACACCAAACCACCAGCCTCCTTGAATGCTGTCAGTAAGATCTCAGATTATTCAACCTGGAAGAATTTTGCTCCTTTTAAAAGCAGTTTGTTCTGCTCTACTGTTCCCTTTAGTTGTTCTGTTTTTCCCTGCCTTCGCATTTCCCTCCAGGGATAGGTCTCCAGCCTCAGGTGCTGGCACTCCCCTTAGGATTCAGCATGGTGCTCTGGATGAGAGGACTCTCTACTGTACCTGAGGAGATTGGGAGCCCACACCAGGGCCAGGTTTCTGGTATGCATGTTGGTCATGTTGCTGAAGGAGGCCAGGTGAGTCAGGTGCTTGATCAGGTATTCCAGTGTTCTGCAGTGGTTTCATAGGAAGAGGGAGAAAAAGTGTCAAGTGACTCATGCCTGCCCACTGGGACAGCAAAGCTCAGACCCAGCCCTCGTCTCAGAGTTGTCCCCTCCTCAAGGAAGGCAGTGTCTGCAATGGCAAAACAGGCACCATAGGGCAGGGAATAGACAACAACAGCATTTACACAGGATAGCAGTGAACAGCTGTGCTCTGGGATGGCCAAGGATGGGGCATCAACCAAACAATCCTTAGCGATGGGTGCGAAGAAGATGGCAGACAGGCGGGAGAGGGATTGGGATGCTGCAAAGTTTGAGGGCTTAGCTCTTGCTCAAGCACCTCCAGCAGATCATCTCCCCACCACACTCAGGACACTGGCCAAGGTTATCACAGGGGCCATACCCAGAGAAGGAGGATGATAGACTGCAGCAGGAAGAGCTTCTTCAATCTCTCACAACAGTTTGTTGTTCAATGATATTTAAATGCCAGATAAATTGTTGTCAGAGTTGGAAATGTTGAGTCAGCTTTTGGGAACTGACTTCTGGAAGTGAGCTCCAGGCAATATTCCCTGATGGTGAAGGTCACCACACTGTTTCACAGTACCTCGGTGGACACGTTCTTACCTGTAATGTGATGGTGGGAGCTCCTGGATGACATTTTGAATTCGTGCCAACTGCTCATCCTCAGGGAAGCGTGATACTGCTTCCTGCAGAGATACAACAAAACAGTCCACCCTGGCAATGGACTCAGGGGAAAAGGAAGAGGGATAAGCAGGGTCACAAGAGACAACCTGTCTCAGAGGGAATGCCCTCCTGTTACCTTACAGAGCTACTGGTAGAAGAAGCTGCTTTGTGTTCCCAGCACAGCAGAGATTCGCTGCGCTGTTATTTTATGTCTCACTCAGTACATCCTTCCCGCACACTGGGACAGGGTGGTCAGTGTTTTGCAGAGAGGGGTATTTAAGGACTGAAAGTTTCAATAAGGAGCTATGTTTCTTTTCATTTTTTTAATTAATTTTCATCTTTTTTAACTTGTGCCATGATGGGTGGAATAGAAGGTGAGGGAAAGAGGGAAGTGAAAATAATGAAAAAAAAAAAAAATATTGACACACCCCCCTCCAAAACTGTGTTAAAAACAAAATAGATTTTTCAAGCCCTGTGTTATGAAAACAGATGGGATATATATGTTCCATATTCACCACAATAAGCAATATTTTTGGCTGCTATATTAAGATAGCTATGGAGAATAGTTTGTGTGAGTTTGCACCTTTTATGATGGGAGAAGCCTTAGCAAAATTACTGTCCAGGTAGATTAATACATTCTTATATTAGATTAGATAGAATCAAGATTATACACCTTGGTCTTGAGCAAGTCTCTATGGACCAAAGGCATAGAGAGCCACAATAAGCTTTTGTCTGCATTCCTATGAGTTTATTGTTCATCTATTCCCTTTCAATACTTGTGCTAGGGGAGGACAAACCACCAGGGAGTTGAAACAACGCATGACTGTCTGGGAACCTCCTGCCTACCCTATTGTCACTGGAGTTTGGAGCGAGTTCAAAGAAAGATGCTGGGACCCACGCTGCCAGCAGAAGCTTTGCCTACAGACAGATGTTAGCACTGCTAGGAATGGAAGGAAATAACCCATCACAAACCATCCATCGCTTGAACATTATGAGCCTGAAATTACCAGCCACAACTAGGGAAGCATCTTCTCGTCCTTGCAGTCACTACAACATTCACGCTGGTAATGCTGCCATCTCTGTTCTGGTCACTGTCCTTTTTCCAGCAAGCCACTTCTCATGTACAGCCTCCAGCAAACCAAGCACTGCCATTTTCAAGGCCAGAGATGAATATCAATTATTTTATTCCCCTAATTGAGATTTATGCCCTTTATTTTGAACTTACTCACTGGTGTGATGGCAAAGAAAAACAAGTGAGCTCACTAGTTTGACTATATGAGATACAGAAGCACTTGTTTTGGCCAAATTAAAAGTAGGTTAATTTCTTCTGGTATTTTTTACCCATAACAACAGCTTCTTCTTCTTCTTTTTCTTTTTTTTTTCTTTTTTTTTTCCTAAAAAAAAATGTTTAAAAAGCCTGATTCCAGCTCAGAAATCCTAAGTGTAAGAACTCTCTAATCTTCACATAAAGTTTCCAGTTGAATAGCCTTGTCCGAAGATGGATAAGGAGAGAAATACAGACTTTAACTGGTGCATCTAAAATGTTATATTTCAGCTAGATTGTACACACTATTTTCTCCCTCAGTACTGATTTTCATTCCCATTTTTAACTTCCAGCTCACAAAGATCTAATGCTTAGACAGCAACTGAATACCAGACTCTCTCAGGTCATGACCCATCCAAACCTCCAGGCCACATTTCTGACCCATATGTGTTGTGCCTTTGAAATTTGAGGCCCTCCCCAAAATTCAGGGTTACAGCAGCAGAATACAGAATTCAAGGAAGAACCAATAACTCCATTTATTACATGAGTGTTACCATATGCATTCATGTAATTTAAATTTTCATCATACAAGTGGGAAGAGAACACTGGGAAGATAGCAGAAGGTATGTAAAATACAAATAAAAATTTTGGATCTTTTTATTCTACTGGTGATTCTGGGAGTGCACAATTAATAAGCCCTGGTTAACAAGTGGAATAGAGTCCCAAGAGAGAAGTCAGGATTGGACTCCTACAGCTGATTTGCTCTAAGGGAGTACTCAGTCCGTCTGAGCTCAGGTTAGAACATGACAAGCAGATTCAAGGTATCTATCCCATGAAACAGACATCCAGTGCCAGAATGCAAAATGGCAAACAGGAGAGCATGAGAGAGCATTGTTTTGCAAAAGTTGACAGCCACTGAGGTCATGACTGGGATGTTCCATCCATGAACTTGACATAGTAATGACCAAAAGGCCAGCCCCTCCCTAGTCATTAAGAATTTAACTTTCCTTAGCCACAGATGTCTGAATCACTCTGGTGACTCAAAGTGGAGCCTATCCCATCTCGGAGACAGCTCCAATTGAGTCAGGCTGGGATTAGCATGCATCTTTTACTCCTACTAGTGCTCTTCTTCTGAGGCACAGCTGCCACCGTTCCCTCTCCAGACACCCCACGCATACACACGCTCCCAGTGGTTTTTCTGCTCTTTGGGGAACTGGTCTTTTTTCTTTCTTTCCTCTTGGTATCTGACTGTGCTTCCTGTCAGCTGGTTACCCATTATAAATCCCTACTGAGTAGACTTACGTGAATAATGGATTTTATGGCTGAGCAGACAAAATAAAAAGCCGGAGATTAAAAAAAAAAAATCCCTTTTAGGTCAGTCCAAAGTGATAACATTTTGGGGAGCTGGCACAAGATTTTAAAAAACAATTGTTTGAGGTTGATCAAAACATCAGACACAAACAAAAGTGAAAAAAATTATCATTTAAATTTGGGGCTGTTTAACCCTTTTCTGAAATATGTTTTATTTACAAGTTAGATGTGTTGATTTAATGTTGAAGCATTTCCTTCAGAAAGTATTTGTAGAAGAAACATTTAGACAGTTTTCCCTTTTGTTTTTGAATGAAACTATTTACCAAATGTATCTAACGAAAATCTGCAAGTCATCATCTCAAAACTGCACTTTTCAGCAAACATTCTTTCCTAAAAGTTTCCATCTAAATCTCCATGCTTCCTTTAGAGCATTTTTCTTTCATAAATCAGTACTGATAGCCAGAAAGACACCAGCCAAATAGCTTCAACAAGAATAAGACTCATCAGTTACTGTGAATGGTGGAATAATACCCTGTATTTTCAAGGTCCTATTCATCCTGACTGTCTTTAGTTTAGAAATCCCATCCTATACCCTCAGGACCCCTGTATCCTGAGGATATAGGTCAATTTTTCAGATCTGCTCAGAATTGTGACTGAGGTTTTGACTATGTATCACCTTGAAACACAGACCAACATTACTTAAAATTTGGCATTGAAACAGCAAGATACTGAACACTATTGTGCATTTGTCAGGCAGCACAGCGAGCCAGTTCCCACCTCATGTTCCCCAGCTCAGTTGTAGTCTCTAAGAGGTCCCTGACTTCTTAAAGCAGGTTGGTGCTTGGCTGGTCCCATCTGACTTTTCCCTACAGCAAGCCCCCTTGCATAGATGTTCCTGCCTCTTCCCACAGCAGGCAACAGGGAGTCTTTGGAGAACATCTTCTTCTTGTGTGGACCCCACAGGCCTCTTCCAGTGACTCCTGTGCCATAGCAGCACCACTTGGAGTGCTCTATTCAGGACAGAGGCAATGCAAACAGCACTACCTGAAGCTAAGGTTGCTTGTCCCTTCCTGCTTCAATTCAGACATGATTTTGCAAAGCTTCTCTTCTGCAACATCTGACATTTTTGGCAATGTCTGTCCCCTTCGCCTCCCAGCAAATGGGAAAGAGTAGGATGACAGAAATTCTTAACAAAGGATGGATGTTTCTAAAACTGAGGAAACAATCTTTCCCACCCCCCCACCCCAGCTGCTTTAAGAAGCTAGTGAATGCTTTTAGCTGAAAATTCACACCTCTGGCAAATAAGGTTTCAGCCTGAATGACTGGATTTAAATTAATCGGTGCTATAAACAATTGAAAGTAGATTTAGAGTGGTAAGAAGCAGGCAATCTTAACAACAAGCATTGCTTGCTGTGCCATGTTTTAATAAAATACTATCTGTCATCAAAATTAGCCAACCCTGTTAAAAATTGAGGCTTTGTGGTCTTATTTTTTTGCTCCCCCACAGTCTGCTCCTAGGCTCCAACTGTATCCATGTATAATCTATGGTTGTTTTGCAGAATTGAGTAACTGCTCTTTGAATTATAATCCTTTTAAACAACGTTAGAGATTTCTGCTTGCCCGGCTGCCACTTTCCTCTGCCATTTGTATTTATTACATTATCATGATGGACCTGATATGCCATAACTGGTGTCATAATCTGTGCTTTGGCAAACTGTGTGAGAAATGCTACAGACACAGAAAAGTTGGTGCTTTACACATGGGCTAAACAATCAGTTTGCACAGGTGTCAGGGACTAGAGGGGGGGGAACAGGGAAGAGGAAACCGCACCCCTGTGATTATGATCACAAGCCCCAGGTGACCCAGAAGACTCTTGGTGATTGACAGTAATGAGGAAAAGAAATAGAATTAGTAATTCTGGGATGAGGTGCACCGTGGGGAGAAAGAGTAACAGCAGTGAAGCAAGGCTGTGAAAAAATGAGCAAGACAAAGGGAAGGGAACAACAGAAAAACTGAGAGAAATAAACATGAAATGGGGGAAAGAAACAAGGACAGGGAAAGAGATTCAGCACAAGATAAGAAGGGAAGAGCACTGAGAAATGTTTATACAGATACATGCACCAAAAGCCCAGACACTGGAGTGAATCCCAAACAGCTGTCATGGGGGAACCTGCAGCCCATCCACATTTCTGGTGAGGAACGAGAACAGCAAGGGGTCTCACCGTGAATTTCTTGTAGAGCTCATAAGTGAGGAGAGGGTTGGGAAGCTCCCTGAAGTACAGCTTGCAGAGTGATCCCACACAGTGGATGTCCTGGAGGTAAACTTCCCTTGTCAGATCCGGGCATTGGTCAGAAACAAACTCTTGTCTGAAACAATATGGAGACATAACAACGTAGACAAATAAGAGCTGTTGCATCCCAGTACTCCACCCTAAGCACTCTTTTACAACTAGAGGAGAAAAACAAATTGGAAAGCAAAGATTTTCCTGCAGCCTGGCCACGACTGTCTCCTCAGATCAGGCCCTAAGATTTCAACTAGTCTCTGGCTTCCCTAACATAGTCCCACAAGTGGACCCCAAACTGATATGAAGAGATCGCTTTGTTTTAAAGTGAGAGAGAACAACTCAGCATTTGTGCTGAGACCCTCCAGGCCTTTCCCATTAACAGATGCAGAGGGAGATAATTCTTTTTCTTTGTCATTGACTAATCCCTGAAATGTTGTATTTCCCTCTTACCAGCTTCAGAGATAGTTTGTCTTCTGCATCCGTGTAGAGCTCGGTTGGCCCCAGTCTGTGCCTGAGGAACTAACAGTGAAAAGGTACTGAGCAATGTCACCAAAGCTCTCTGGCACTGACACAGGCTGCCCTTACCTCAGCTTTTGTATGTTGGATGTCACTCCTGAGAGGCGGTAGATCCCATCCACAATGCCATGAGTCTCAATGAACTCCGCACAGCTCTTCAGCACATAGGGGACTAGGAGAGGAAAGCAAGGCAAGGAGCCCAATGAATACACTCTGAGAACCTCCACAAGTTACCATAGAGGGGAAAGTCACCACAGTTTCATGAAACAACAGCAGAGACTCTCTCTGAGACCCCTCAGAGAAAGGGTACAGCAATGGGAGAAATACAGGGCAAACCAAAGCTAAATCCTACAAAGTGGCCATAGCCAATTTGCAAAGTGACAATATGCTACAGTTGTGCCATGCCATGCTCATTGACTTATGACAATGGCTGACTCTGAAGTCACAGGAACGTTGAACATTGTGGGAAGAAAGGTAGATTTTCTCCCTCTCCCTTTGTTTTCCTTCCAGAAAAAAAAAAAAAAGCAATTTCATTCTAATTGAAAGCATGAGGTAAAGCATGAAGTCCTGACAACCTCCCCCCTCCCCAAGACAGAGCTCCAGCTTCGCTAAACTTTGCCAAAAGGTCTGATTGGCTTGGATAAAAATCAGAGAGGCATTTGCACTTCCATATAAGCCTACATACCCACAGTTTAGTGCTCATAAACTCCCTCAGAGGGGGTACAAAGTTCAAATATTGACTAGATCTGCACACTGACAAAATCTGACATTGGCTTCAAAAGAACTCCAACATAACCAGCCAAAGACTTAACCAGCCTTAAAGCTGCGAGGAGCCTGAGGCACAACATTTACATCCAGACCTGGACCCAAAGCCTATGTTTATTTTTTCCCCATTATATAGGTATAGGAAACCCCCATCCTCTTGGTCAGACGAAGCCTTGCTGTCCCCAGTACTATAACAACCCTAGCTATAACAATAACAGTAAGAGAGTCCTTCCTTATTAGGTGCTAGAAACTACTGTGTATTTAATGCAATGCTTCACACAGCCATAAGCACAAAAGTCAGTAAATGCAGAAGTTAAAGCTCCCTGCTGTCATGCTGACTCTGCTGCACAGCACATTCGGAAAGCAGTACGGAAGAAAAGACTAAGCCACTTGTTTGACTGGAAAGCCAGGCAGAGCAATTACTGCATCTTTGCAACACTGCAGAGAGAATGCCTCTGGCTGGACTTCCCCTGAGTTCTTCTGCTCTAAGTTCAAGACCATAATGACATACTGACATATGCTTTATCAGGTGGGATCCAAAGACAGCGCTTCAAGGACAGCCTGAACAAAAACCAGCTGATACATAAATGTATTTCTCTTGGGTGCCACGGAGGCCAGAACCAGCTCACAGGTTGACTTGCCCCTACTAAGCATCCCAGGGCACAGGCTCTGGTGAGGAGGGCTCCCAAGCTGGTACCTACCTCAGTGACACACTATTACCAAGCCCAGTCGGTCAAGGAAGTGCTACCTTTCTGCCTCGCAATTCATTACAAGGGAGGTTAAGAGGTCCTCCTTGTGTTTCCTTTCTCTTCTCTTTTGGCCAACCCAAATGCAGGAATACACAAAGTGCCAGTGATGCCTTGAAAGTCTGAATGATCCAAACAAACTAATGTGTCACTTAAAGCCCTTGGACTGATTTTTAAGACCTTCAAGCTGTTGGGCTAAGGTTAACAGCAGAGCTTCTGGCAGCGGCCATAGCCTCCCACGACAACAATGTTCACGGAAAACCATGAAATCACCAAGACAACAGGTGAAGTCTACAGAGCAAAAGCTTTGTCCACAGCAGTCACAGAGTCATAGGATTCTCTCCTCAAGGACTTTTGAGGAGAAGACACATTAGCCCTTTCCAGAAAGAACATGGGAAACATTCCTTTTAGTGCCTACTTCCTAAGAGGATTAGATGATGTGGAAAGAGAGCAAAAGAGAAGTATGAAATTTCCTTAAAATCCTGCCAAGAAAAGCCCAAGTGACACATCAAGAAAGAGGACCTTCCTATCTCTGAGTAAGACCCGATTATCTGTAACCGCAAGTAAGCAACAAAGATCATATGATGATGAGCATGCTTGAAATTTTAAAAGAAAAACCATAAAAGGAAAGGCAAACTACTTCAGATCTCTCCATTTCTGGCTGGTCTTTGTGGCAGAAGCTATGCATACATGGCATATTAAGATATCCTTCTTGGTAGGGGTCTCTGGGAATAAATCTAATGTAAGTAGCAAAAATGAAACCTAGACAGATCCATGTTCATTTCAGATCTATTTGGGTGGGAGAATGGGTGAACCACTTCATGTGACCTGGAAAAAGAAGTATTAATTTAACTGAAAACCTATTTGATCAGGACAGCCACATGACAAGGTTTGTTTAAAAATTAAACCGTCTTTCATAAAGACAAACTTCTTATGATGGTGCCTAGTGGCCACAAAATGGAGCCATGCTCACAGCACCCCTTATTAGATACTTTTTTAAATCTTGGTGTTAAAAATGAGCACACCAACTAAAAATGCATATACTGAAGTTTGTTGTGATTAATTTGACCTCTTGAAGCTAAGACCTATTAAATCACACTATTTTTTTGCCAAGTTTTCAGTTTCCTTCAGAAAAATTAGGTCAAGAGGCCTCAGGCAGGTATGCAAACCTCTTATACACAAACCAGAGAAGGTTAGATCCATCTGTTGAGCACAGGTAAGCAAAAAAAGGGGCCTGAGGGCGATAATCTGTAGCAAACATATAAAACTAAACTAATTTTTAAGGAGGGTGAAGACTCCACAGTAGAGCCAACTTCTAGACTGCAGATAGACAATATGTACCCAGCTCTGCCGTATCTTTTACTCCAGCCCTGCAGTCTTCACAGATTTTCCAGACATAGGCATCTCACATATCTCTGCCAGTGCACTTCACTCATCATGTACATGATTTCCCACCATACCGGGTCTTTGGCTCTTGTGAAGAGAAACAGTCAGTTACACCAAAATGTGTGGCAGTTTTGTGATGTCAAAAAAACAAAACAAAACAAAACTAACAACACATAGGACATATTTCTCTTGTAACCAAAACTACAGACTTTGACCTCAGATCCCTGGAGGTGAAGGGACTGCATCAGCTTCCTGCAAAGCAAGCCCCTAAATGCAGCGTTTGTGTGAAACTGGAGCACAATATATGTTTTCTTTGAGCAGAACCTGCAGCTCTGAAATTCCTGAGCAGCTCTGATCTCCTACAAAGCTGAGTCTTTCAGGCACTTGGGGGGGGGGGGGGCGAGGCCAGAGCAGCAGTGAGCAGCTCCCTCCCACTGCCAGGCACTTCTGAGGTGGTTTGATTATTTCAGGCATGGCTCCTGCTGCGATCAACCCTGAGCACGGGGAGGTAGAGACTCTAACGTGCTTTAAAATGGGGCTGTATTGGCATTACAGGGCACACATAAACCAGAACTGGGTCTCTTCCCAAGGAAGATTGGACAGGGATGAGGACTTGTAGCAGGGGCTGTGTGTGTGCGTGCAGGCACAGAAAGGGGTGTGGGGGGGGAGGGTGTCCAATCTTGACACTTCTATAATTAAAACTGTGCTGGAGGCTTATAAGTTGGAAGAGGCAGCTGGTGTCACACAGACCCCGCTTGTTCTGCCAGACAGCCAAACTGTCCTCATTTAAAGCTACAATAGAAACCAGATGGAGGAGGAGAGGAGAGCATGGAACAAGGCATCAGTCAGAAGGGAAATTGAGTTATAAACATACTGCACACAAAAGACAATACTTCTCTTCCCCTAGACAAAAATAAACCAGAAGGGCAGTCACAGTAACTCGTTCCATTCTCACTGGATATCACCTCCAAGTTCAGCGTATGCAGACATTCGCTTTCACTGGGGTCTTTTCTGTGACCATAGCTCGTGTCACCTCCTTTATAAATGTGTGTGGCTTCTGCTAGGTCAGGTACCACAGCCCTCGTCCCCTGATCCCACTGGCTTCCAGTGCCAGTGATGTGTACTGAGCCTCTCCCCTCCCAGCATTGCTGGGAAGGGGGCATCTCTCCGTTCCCAGCCATGGTGCTACCACCCACCAAAAGTTCCCACCAGCGAGCAAGCTGCTTGCTCTTTCCCTGCCTGACAAAAGCTTCATCTGGCACAGGGCTGACCATTTTGCATCAAAGCCAGGGAGACCTTCAAGCATGCACCTAACTAAATCACCAAGCAGCCCTAGTAGGAGGGAACACTAGGAAGAGAGGGAGTCATCCCATCTAATGACCGGTGGAAGGATGGCCTCCTGGTCGGTCTATGACCAAAGCCAACAAAGAGCAAAAAAGACCCTGGTCCAAGAGGAGATGCAAGCAATGCCCTGTGGCCTCTAATGCTGCCTTCCAGAAGAAACTTTCAGTCTGCATGGACTACAGAAGGATCCTAGGTAGGAGGGTGAGTGCAAACACTGTCCAGCCATATCAAGCTTAAAGCTAGTTAACCTGGACTGGGTCATGTATTCCAGGTACATGGGACTGAACTGGACTGAAGAGCAGCAGGCTTCATTTTTGTCTTTTTCCTTCTGTTGTTCTCTCAGAGGGCTCCTTCCAAGGATAAAAATTAGTGGCAGAGCTACTCAAGTCCTCCTTAGGGGTTGGTTTATTCCACATGGAAGACATTTCATATCCTCTGTAATTTATTTTTTATTTTAATTCAAGTAACAGGAGGATAAATGCAGACATATCCTTTTACCTGAAACATCAACAAGTTGATGTTTGACTCGCACGAAATAGTTTGGAGATTTGTTGTTTATTTATTTCTCCCAAAAACAAATTCTGCACCATAAAAAAAGTTGTGGGCATTTTTACTTCACTATTTCAGTTTTGTTATGTATTAATATTTTTTAAAATTGTCTTCTATTGTCCTCAATTGTGGTGCACGCTTCCTATCAGGCTATGTCAATAGCATGACAATAAAGGTCAAAATAGTCTCGTTTCAATTTAAATTATTAAATTAGGAAATCTTTCCTCCTAAAAAATAAGTGTTTCAGTCTGTTCTAAGTAATAGCTGTTATTTTGTACAAAACAAAAGTAACAGAACAGTACACATTTTAGACATCCTAATATATTAACTTGGCCTCCTAATGACAGGAGAGGAACGGCACTGTATAAATGGCAACATACTTGAGAGTCAGAATCTCCAATGTTTTTTGCTGCATTTTGCTGCATTTCCTGGTGCTTCCCACTTTAAATCACAAGCTGATAATGCTGATTCACTTTTCTTTTTTTTTTTTTTCTTTTTTTTTTCTTTTTTTTTTTTTTGCTGATCTTGTCTGATTTTAACTAGGCATGAGGTTGGCTGATAAACATATTCCGGAGAGATCAAACTGTGCTCTCCTCCCTGCAGCTTGCCTGAGCCCTGGTCCAGCATGGCAGTCACGATTCCAGTTTGCTTCCCAGTGCGTAGCCCTGACCTGTGCCAGCTAAGGATAAGTCCTGTCTTGCCTCCAGTTACCATCTCCTTTGCTTTCCACTGTCTTCTTGACCAGGGACGGAAGTTATCACAGCATCCAAAATCACTGCAGAGGATCTCTCTCCTGCTAAGAGATGAAGCATGTTGGCAGAACTGGGGATGGGCACAATTGTCCTGCCTGGACCTAACTGCTACAAGGACGACCATAGGGCTTCAGTCTCCAGGATGTCTATGCATACTTTTCACCAGCACTGAATTAATTTTACAGAAGAAAAAAAATAAACTGTCTCACTATCAAATTCAGTGTTTAGCTCGGCTGTAAGTGCTGAGCTACCACAACCCCCCCCATGCACACACACACATCCCTGTGTTTTTAAACAGTGTGAGGTAGCTTAACACCACCAACCAGGCTTAAAAACAAATGACCTTGTTAGAGTTCTCCTTCCCTCTTCCACCTTAGCTGCCATAATCAGAGTTTTAAAATAAGTAAATAGATTAATAGCTGGTCCCGACATGATCCTGTCTGCATGGACAGCACAGCTGAATCACCATCTATGTCACACACTTCAATTTTTTTTTCACCTCTAATTCTGTGGGAAACATCTCTGCAATGCTGTGAATGGCACAACAGTGCTGTTCTCTACGATGAAAGCACCATCCTGTGATTCTGGCCGGAAAAGATGCAGGAAAAATAGATCTCGATTCTGTCAGATGCTGTGAGCCACCATCCTCTGTGGCTTGAGCGGGAAGTGGAACTGCTGAGCGCTGCTCGGGATGCGGCACGCTGATTTCAAGCAAATGTATCCATCTCAACACAGCCTGCAGGCCCAGTGTGAGTTTGAATGAAGTCAATGGCACCACTAACAAGATTTTTTTTTTTTTCCCATTGATATTGTAGCCAGCTTACATCTCACGTAACTAAATAAGACACGTAGGAACACCTGATCTTCCGGAGCAGTTCTGACAACTGTGATGTTCCAGGCAGAAATGAAAGAGCCTGCAGCAGACATGGCCAGCTGATCAACAACACGCATCAGAGAAAGCCTCAGAGAAACCACCACACAGGCAGACATTGAATGCTGACTCTCACCCCCGGCAGTCACTGTGCCCCTCTGAAACGTGACCAGCACCTTGACATGACTGGCAAATTCTGTCATACAGGCACTTTTGAAAAGAGGCTGTACTAAATACTACAACAGTTTTGTTAGGAAAACATCCTGCTGTGGGTTTCCTGCAAAAAAAAGACCAGATAACAAACAGGATATCTCCACTCCTAACTTTTATGACTCTCTATTACAGCCACCTCGGAAAAAAGCGGCTTAGGTTCTGCAGGGCAGGTCAATGAGCTGTGCATGTCCTCAGTTAGCCATCTAAACCCTAACAACTCTGATCCACATCAGATTAGGGTAGATATTGTTCACCACAGCACAAGCAACTGAAGCAACTGAGGCAATTCATTCTGGAGGTAGGAGTAACAGGACTATTTATGCTGTCTCAGAAAAGGGACTTTTGTATAAGTATAGAAAAGATCAGAATAGTTTTGAAGCTGCCTATAATGAATTGAAGACACAGGAATTCTGCCATTAACCTCATTTCTGATGACACATACTAAAAAAATTACCAAATCCAAAGGCTGCATCAGCACTGATGAAGTGCAGGAGTGAGCGGGGCAATGCCAATGCTGCAGCTCACAGGAGCTGAGAGAAGCAGCCTGCAAGGGAAGAGTGCAGGTTAGTGTTGGGAACTGGAATGGACAGCCAGTGATGTAGGCTCCATTTAAAGTCTCTTGAGTGTCCACTGTCTTTCATCCAGATCAATAAACAAGCTTATGGACTGCAGGTGTCTCACAGTATCATGTTTTCCTTCCTTTTTCCACTGTCTTCTTAAGCATTAACACCAAGGTAAGCCATGCTAACCTACTTAACTGCTGACAATGAAGTGAGGAAACTATATGGACTTCATAAGTTTTTTCCTCCTCTCAACAGATTTTGACCTATGTGTTTTCATCTACAAGGGCTTTGGAAGCAAGTTCGAAAACAAACAGTGCATGGTCTCCATCTTTTACCTGAGCCTTGCTCAGTTTCTTACAGTCCCAAATGACTCCAGAGGTAACCTGTGAACTATTACACCCATTTCTTGACTATAAAAAGAGTGTAGAAACCAACATCTCCCTTGACACATGGGAAGTCTTACACAAGATTCTTGGGATGTCAAAATCTGGAGAACAGTAATTCAAGGGGATCAACACATACTGCCTACCTGGCTGTCAGTGTTAGTTTGTTCTTGATTCCTTTTAGACTTGGACTTTAGTGTGCCAGGAAGTAGGAATTCTAGGTTTCTCTTTATAAGGAAGCTTTGGGGGTCTGTTAGAAAGAAATTCTGAATGCTTAGATTTTGATGTGCATCTGAAAAATGCCAGCTACTGGTTAAACAGTTTTGAAGTTCTTTGTACTATGCCTTTCACAAATACTACATCTATACACTGAAATCTATAGCAATCTCTACAGGGTATAGAATTTGTCTGTAGTTTCTGTGCTGTTTTGTCAAGCTATCTCACTGTTAGGTAGATCCGTAGTGCACTTTCATAGTGATGGCATGCTGGTGACAAAGCAACTAACTCCCAAAGGGATGCCTTTGGAAGGCTTCAGGAAAAATGATAGAATCATAGAATGGTTTGGATTAGAAGTGACCTCAAAGATTATCTATATGCAACCCCCCTGCATGGGCAAGGACTCCTCCTACTAGACCAGGTTGCTTAAAGCCTCATCCAACCTGGCCTCAAAGACTTCCAGGGATGAGGCATCGACAACTTCCCTGAGCAACTTGTACCAATGTCTCACCACCCTCACAGTGAAGACTTTCTTCTGAGTGTCTAACCTAAATCTACCCTATTCTAGTTTAAAGCCATTTAAATAATTGCAAGACTGAATCTCACACACTTATTTATATCTATTTATTTCGCCCTCTGTCACACTGATGAACTGATGCAGACTGACACTAGATTATGCAGCAATGTTCTTTAACTCAGGCCTCTCACTGATCTTGCCTCTAGGGCTCTCCTAGTGAAGAGTGGATACGGAGAGGTTATTCCAAATGGGCTGTTTTACAGATAGTCAACAACTTCGGGCAAAGAGCAGGGAAAATTGCTGAGGATCATTATATATCACAGACAGACAGATGAGGAGCCTAAATACAAACCCATAAAGCCTGCAAATGAGAAGTGAAAGGCAAATGAAAACAGACTTTTGAGAAAAAGTAAATAAGGCTTTATGATGTCAATTTGATTGAAAACAAACATGCGAAGGCACTAGCAATAATCAGTCATTATAGTTTGAAGCCAAGCAGCACAAAATCCATTCCATCTTTGCTCAGTTGCTGAGCATATATTTAGTCTGCATGTTTTCACTGCAAGGCTGGCTGGGCCAGACCCAAAGAACCGCACTCATACAAAAAATCCCATTGAATTCAGCAGCGTTTTCCACAAGAGAGAAAAAAAACAAATCTGTTTGTTCTAGTCTCTCTTACCATGGCGTGCAAATGCTAGTAAATGAGGTGTAGGAAAGACAGAAGCATTTTCTCCAACTTTACAGGAGCATAAAATGATGGTGTGAGGTTCAACACAGAGCAGAGAGTTAAGACTGCTGCTGGCAGTGGAAGGTCACCTAGAAATGCTCCTCCCAGCCCCGCTCAGAGAAGGCTGAAAACAACTCGGTCTTTATTTGAAGAGGATTAAGCTGTGGGTGACTGGGATTGCTGATGTTTGTCTGATGAAATGAGGTGTTGTTCTACCCATCCTAAGCAATGCCCAGAGCATACAAACACCACAGCCTGTGGGCTCAGTTTCTGTCTGAGCAGCATGGACAAAATTCTGCCAGAAGCAGCACCTAGTCAGACACACATACCTCTATACATAAGTAAATGTATATCTATGTCTATATCAACATATATGTGTGTGTGCATACATATATGCATGTATTTGTACATACACAGTTATATTTATTTATGTGTGTGTGAGAGGTTTCATGTGCATTACAAGGAAACTCTTCTTAGAGCAACAGCTTTTGAGAGGGTGTCAGTCGAAGCCTAAAACATAAAGGTGGTATTTACTGAGTCAAAAACTGCAAAAGTCTTGCTAGGCTGATGTCATAGGTCTGGGGGATACATCACTACATGCTGGTGCTCTTGCTTGTTGAAGCTTGCTCAGCCAGACACAGAATAAGCCATTGCCACTGACATTTTCCATGCTCTCCTGTTCCAGGCAAAGTGCCTTTAGCTAGTGCATTGCTCTGCATGTTGCTATTGTGCTGAAGGCCTTTCTGGGTGAAGTACTTAGTCTCAGCCAAGGAAAACTGTTGGGTTGGGGGTGGATTCCATCAGCAAGTTCAGAACCAGTCTCAGTGGATTGGTTTCACTTAGTAACTTAGTTAAGAAGGGCAGCCCATGGGATATGGGTCATTTTGGCTACACCTTTTCAACTCCAGAGGCTGCAGTCCTCTAACCTTACAGCCTTCATCGCTGCAATCATGTTTTCCTTTTCATACACCAGGGAGAGTAAAGAGCTCGAAAGGAAGCTGCTGAGCAGCCTGACTCCAACAGCTGGAAGTGGTGCTGCACCTTCAGGGCTTCTTTCAGAAACAGCAGGGAAAACAGCACTGCTCCATCTGCCAGCCTTGTGGCAGATCAGCACTTCACATATGTTGCAAGAGGGCAGCTCGCTTGCTCTCCAAAGCCTGCGAGAATCACCCAGGACAGCAGAGGAGGCAGAACAGCATTTGCAGATAGTGTCATACAGCCTCCCAGCCTTTCAGAGGCTGATGCTAGGCTGGCATTGTTCAGAGGAAAATATTTCCTTCCATGCTGTTTGTGTCTACCTCCACCCCAGGATGTCAGTGCATAACTACCAAGATGCAAGATGTGTATGGCATGGTTTCTCCAAGGCTGACCTGCAGGGACTGTACCTCCACTGCTGCCTGCCAGAGGGGTAAGAGAATCAGAAATAGACACTAAGGCTGTCAGGTCAGTGATGGAAGGAAGCATAATATGGCTTTTACAGGCCCTAATAAAAGGAGAAAAGAAACAAAGCTGAATAAAATATTACAGCAAGATGGTATCTTCTTATTCCTTGAACAGACTTCTGTCTTCTCACCTAGTAGGGACAAGTCAGGAAAGATATGTCTCTATAGCTTTCTCTTCTTTGTATTCCCAAGGCCCTTCTGCTCCCAGTGGGTGCAGTTGTCCCCATGACTTTTCTCCCCCACAGAAAATTCCCCCAGTTCCACATGGGCTACAAGCCTCCCTCTCACTTCATCTCTCAATAAATAAGCATGTTAGGGGTTATCAAGCTGAGGGTCATTCTCAGTGCTAACAGTGGAAAAAAAAGCAATATCCAGCTGTTACTAAAGTAGTAAATCTAGTCACTTCACAACTGCACTCCTCAGTTTCCAAGCCCCCCAACAGATTCCTGATACATTCCATATTTTGCTCTTTATTTTGTTTTCCATTTGGCAAAGGACAGGCTCCAAACCAGTGTGAAGAAAAACAACCTTTCCCCCTCCCCCTTCATTTTTTTTTCTTTTTTACAGCGCTATCTCTGCTCCAAGTCAGGCCAGGTAGTGCTTATCATTTCCTCTGCACTGCAAACACCAGTGTGCATGCGTTTCCTGCCAACGAGTCCTAAACCACAAGCTGACATTGTTTTCAAGGCCCCCCTCACTTGGAGGCAGGAGCAGCTCTGCCGAACAGTGCTTCCTGTTGATGTCAGGCCCCTCTTCCTCCCAAAGCAACTAAGGCTTCCTGCCGGCATCTGTGTCCTTTTCCATGAGGACTAGCAGGAGCCATTTTCCTACACAGCAGCCAGGGGGAAAAAAAAAAAAAAAAAAAAAAAACCAACAAAAAGGCAGTGCATACAGGGATATAATGGATATAATGTGGAGAAGTATGAGTGGATGTTTTTTTCTCCTGGAGGTGTTGAGGAATATCTGGGGCCCCTCTCAGTGAGGAGGAGAGAGAAGAGATAAGAGGCCAAAACAATAGAGCTATGTCTCAGGGATGCTGGTATTTGCAAGTACCAGAGAAATCACTTATTAGCAGAGAACATCAGAGACTAATTACAGCTTCTGATTTCCCACTGCTAAAGAATGTAAGCTCACAAAAGAAAAGCTACAGCCACAGCCCCCATGCTCTAGTGGCGCTGTCATAAGCTCTGGGAGATGCCAAGACCTTTACACCAGAACATTGCCTTCATTTTCATTCTTTCAAATGGAGGAATCTCTACTGCTAGCAGCACTGTTTCATCAACAGTGTAGAAACTGGACAACGAGCGCAGAACACGGCTAAGGTCAAGCTGAAGCACTCCAGCTCCACAGGCTGCCATTGCATGAGCCACTGCCCCAGCAGAAAAGGGAAAACCTAACCAAATACCATTTTGGACCTCCACACAGTCCAGGGCATTCAAGGTTTGCATTTTTCCCCTTAAAGAAGCTGGTGGGCTTGTCCCAGGTCGCACCAGGAGCTTATCAGCTGGTTGCACAGTGTAAGAAACAGCCCAGGAATGCGTGATTACAGGCTCCATCATGATGGGGACGTAGAACAGGGCAGAGCACAAGGAGCACAGCCAGCCGTGGCAGTGGCATTGCCTGCCCTCTGCAGCATTTCAGCCAACTGGCTCGCATCTCCTCCTGCACAGAGCAAGGAGCTGGCCTGCCCTAGGACATGTTTCCCTGCAAGCAGAGGTTTTCTCTACCTAGAGAATGACTGGGGAAATAGAATCCCCCAGTATTTTCTATACTACACTTGAAACTATGGCCAAAACCAGTGAGGTGGGAAGGGGGTTTACTAAGGGTTCTCTAGCAGTAACCAAACAGGTTATTAGGTTCCCTAGTAATAACCAAAACAGGATCTATCCCTTAAGAGTCTCAACTGCTGTTCTTAATGGTCCTCTGGGATGCATTTCATCTATATTTCAATAAAATATATTGTTCCAAAGTTAATTCATCCTTCTTTTCTTATCTGTTGCCTGGTCACCTTCCTGTGTCCCTGTAAGAACTAAGCAAAGGGTTACACTTCCAATCTCTGTGTGTAAATTGCCACACAGGCTGGCAAAACTACTCCAGCTTTATGCAACTGTAGCCAGAGGCAAATGTGACCCCAAGCCTGGCAGAGCCAGATGAGTTGCAAGAGAGTGAGCTGGAGCTTAGCTTTCTTCAAAGAATAAATTCTTACGCAAGGAGCAATTGCAAAATCTTGGTGGCTGGTGTGGGTCTAAGATGCAGAGTTATAAAGCCCACCTACATCCTCACAGCAGAAGTTGGCCAGGGCTGCTGAAATTTGCAGCACTGACATTTAGGCAAGCATTCCTGGCTGCAGAAGATGTGCCCTGCACGGCTAAACTCAGCTGGAGCTGTGCTGCTGCTCACAGACGAGAGAGCAGGGTAAGGGACTGAGAGAGGAGACCTCCCCGTGCTTTTTAGGGAGCTCCAACCTACATGGTTCCAGTGGCTTTTCTGAAAGTTGCCTAGCAGCTGGCAGGGCCAGCTAAAACCTGTGAGAACTTTGCAGGATGGGACCCCATTTCTAAAGCCGCTCTGGGAGCAAAACCACTCTTTGACGAAGGAGCACGCAGGAGAAATAGGCTCCACCAAACTCAGATTTTCCTGTCACGCTTGCCCTCTCTTTCAGTACGGCATTCGTGAATGAATTACCTCAATCTCTCTTCAGCAATGCACACAGACCAGGAAAAGGGCGTGGGGATTATTAATGGAAAAATCCTTGAATCTTTTAGCCCTTCAGCATGGCTACAGTTACAAGGAAAACAGGATACCATGCTGCATGTGGGGAGGAGGAAGAGAAAAGGAGCAGAAACTCTCATGATCTACAGGGACTGACTGGCAAGGAAGAAGAACGTGGCATTAGGAAATAGGCACTGCTGGCCCAAATTACCAAGAGATAAATGAATGCACACAATAACCTGCACGGGGCACAAACACCACTGAGGGAAAGGACTTGTTCTAGATGACCAAGAGGTTGTAACTAGGAGTGACTGAATGGAATGATGAGGGGAAATTTAGGTTGAGTGGTAGGAAAAACCTCCTAAGAGTGAGACAGAGAGAATCACGTTGTAGAATTGCCTTCTCAAGAGAGAGGGTTGGAGTCATGCTGCCTGGATATTTAAAATTAGGCAGAAGATTACTCTGAATGGAACGGTCCTGCACGGGCTGCTGTGACAAAGACAAAATGATCTTGCTGGCCTGCCCATGTTGTTATCAGGCAATGTCTTTTAAGCCACAGTGACATCCCCTGGAAGAGCTTGTTGTGCCAACTCTACAGGAAAACATGTAGTGCCAGCATTCACTACAACAAGGGACAGCCACCACCAGCAGCTGGAGTTAAAATTGGATACTAAAGCATGCAGGAAGAAATGCTACTTGAAAATCTTCCAGTGGAATTATTTTCCAGTGGGAAAGAGTGCATTGCACAGAATCAAAATGTTGCAGCAAAACGCAAGGATTCCGTTAGAAGTTTCAATCAAAGAAACACTCAAATATGTTGTTTCCAGAAGGTGACATGTTCACTTCCATATCATTATTTCCAATGTAGTATCACCTTTTGGAGAATTTTTATTTAGGGGAAGTTTCTACTTTTTGTATTCTGATTCCACATGAAAGGAAGTCTTGTAGTAAGGTGGAGCACAGTGCAAAACAGGAACTGGCTCTAATGGATTTCAAGTGATATCACCAGAGAAAGGCTAGTGTTTGCTCCTCTCTACACTCCTGAGGACAGCAGCACCATTCCTTGCAAGCTGAAGCCCAGATTATTGTGTGTATTTCTTGTAGATGAATGAGAGAAAAAGGAGGCAAGGGTGCTAGGGTTTGCTTTTCAACCCTCAGGATACAAAAACACCCTCATTTGAAATCTTACTTGTATCTCACATCCCCCATTGTGAGGATAAAACCCCAGCATATTCTCACAGAATGTGCTTTGCTTCCATCAGCAAAAATCTAACCTCTTGGCAAGGAGTAATGAATTAACAGAGGATAAGTATCATTCTCATCCCATAGGTACAAAAAATGAGAAACAGCAGCAATGAGTTAGTGGAAGAGCTAAGGTTAGAGCCCACAGCTTTGATTCCTACTCTGAAACTAAACCACATGGCCAGTTTTCTTGTATCTGAACTCCTAGTAAATAGAAACTTACCTTCAAAAGTTCAGAAGTTGGTAAAGCACGCAGACAGTGCAACTGGCTTATCGGAATCACTGACCCAGAAAGTCCAGTTGCAAATCTCACACAGATGTGTTTTTCCGAGAGAGGCTCAGTTCTTCCTAGGCATCAACCAAACCTACCCAAACTTCTAACCAAAATCTGGACACGTGGACTAAAACCTCAGGAGGCTATTTAGGTCAGAGAGTGTTGATCAGACTCTTGGAGCAACCTTTTTGTTTGATTGTCCTAAAAGTCCTCCTTGTACCAAAAGACCAGGCTTCAGTACTCCTGTGCCTAGGAATATTTGGAACTGGATTTATGCTTTGTGGCTTGGTCTCACTTCTAATTCTTTTTTTACTCTTGAATGGTTCTCTCATAACTAAATACCACAATAATAGCAAGAAGCTACCCAGAGGCCATCTGGGGAGAAACTGCATTATTTCTGGTCATTTCAGGGAAGGGAGGTTGGTGGGGGGTGGGAGGGGAGGCCTGAATTCACTGGAAAAGATGTCCTGTTTGTTTACAGATCAGTTATACCAAACTTCTTGCATTCCCTGCCTTCTGACTTCTTCCATCTCCTCAGCTATCCATTGGTTTCTTTACCTTTCATTTTCATTTCACAGGGCAATCCATTTTCAGCATAATTTTCTTCCCATGGAGACCAAATTCAAGCCCCACCATTGGTACCTGGACCGAGCTTTAAAATCCCTCTACAACAAAAAGGCACTTGGATCTGGCATTTACAATTCAGGCCTGTATCTTCCAACTGCAGTTCTAAACTGGATCAAAGACTTTAGTTCCTAGCTTTTGTTCCCAGCTTTTGTTCCCTTCTCTGTTCCCTTGAAATGTCAGCAAACATGATGGCTTTGTTGATGCCATCAGGGTGGTCTGACCGCTTCCCACACTGGGCATGCAGATTGGCTAGCCATGGAGCAGTCAGCAATTCACGGGGTGTCTCCTCTAGGATGTTGCTGTTCCTCATACCAAGGCTGTGGCCTAAAGCAGCAACACTGCCATGAAATCAACAGAAAACAAATCCACCTCCAGCTGCCCTGGTTCACACAGGGACACACAGACTGTTTGTTCCAAACCAGCAGCTGCCAATCCTGCCAGGAGGGCAAGAAACCACACTGGGAACTCAGGGCTCTCCTCAGATATTGAGATGGATATCCATCCCTTCAGACATTCACTGCTTTGTCTGGAGGAAGACTCAAAATAAATGTATTTCTACTGCCTCCTGAGCCAACAGACTGCAGGGCTGTCAGAGCTCATAGCCCTCATAGCTGTTCTAGCTCTCTGATGACTTTCAAGTGGAAATGGTTTCTCTCAAGCCCAAGTGGGAGAGACTTCAGCATTTCCAACCCCAGACACTTCCTGTCACCTCCCCAGATGTTCCCGGGGAATTTCTGAGGTGACCTGGGACCGCTCCTTGCTCAGCACTGGCTGCACTGCAGGGTAGGGGCCAGCAGCACTGCCGGCCATCCTGACTTGTGTTGTTCCCTGCAAGGTTATGGCAGAGCTTGTGCAGAGCCCAGCAGGCTTTGCCCGAGCTCTGGGAAGTACCCACAAAACGTGTCTGCCTGCTGTTACAGCATCACAGAGTGACTCACAGGAGGGACGGGGAAAAGGATTGCCTATGAATCAACTACCAACCACAGGCCATATTTCTCTGCCTCATCACAGAAGTCACTTTTAGCCTGCACTGGCCAGGAAGGGTTGCCTTACCATCACCCCTCTGCCTTCCTGAAGTGTTCATACCAAGGGGGATCCTCAGGGCTTCCAGGATGTTTGCGCTGCTCTCTCTGCTTTCTCTGCTAATATGCTGCAAAATATCAGTCATGTCTGCTCAGCTGTGCTTGGCTTCAGCGTGAAGAGCCCAAGTAGTGCTGCTCTACTGCACTTCCCTGGTAGCCATCACATTAAGGATGTGATCATACTTAGGAAGGAGCTGAGGTTCTTCCTGCTCTCTGCTCTGCACCTCTCCAGTTCAGCCAATCTTTTCCTAAAACAATGCTTTTTCCCACTGCTTATTACTAATTCATTTTCTGCAATTACAGCAGAAAAGGGCCCTGGCCAAAGAGGAATTTTGCAGCATGTCTCAAAAAATATCATGTTTGTCTGCAACTTGGCTTCATTTAAGGAAGGTCATACTATGGTCAAACACTCTCAAAATAGACAATGCCTTGTCTCCAGGTCTCCAGAACCTCCCATCCAGGCACTGTAATTGGAGCTTTCAACTTGAGTGCTCCTCTGATACATATCCAACCTCACCAGTACTTTCTCAGCAGTCTGTCCCACAAGAGATTTAGGCTAACACAATCTACTTCTCTTGGAGTTGATACTATCACCACCTTCAGTGCCAACTGCAGTCAATTACAGCAGTGCTGCTGACAAATGCACCTAAAATTTGGTTATTTTTTTAACTCTTGACACTAGTTGGGTCATGGTGCATTCCTTGGACTTCCCTGGAGCTAATTCTTGGCTCAGTCTGGTGGCAACAGGGAAAGTGTGGGTGATGCAGAAGCACTTTGTCACAGGGGAGATTCGCCCGTACCCAAGTCACGTAGACATTTCTTTTGTTCTGCTGTTTCACCAACCTAAATCATAAGCCCCTTTACGGCTGGGAACACTTGCTGTACATGCAGATTTGAAGTACTTCCACACCAGTTGGCTGCAGCATCCCAGATTTATACTAGTGACACTGAGGTAAAAAGCTGGCCTGATGCCACGCAGCCTGTGCTTCTGGAGGAGCTCAATGGTAAAAGGCAGTATGTTGAAAAGGAGGCAAGGTGTCAGAGTGCTGCAAGGTGCTGGAAAAAGTTTTCAGAGCCTTAGGAACAAAATGAGGACACCTTTTCTCTGCCACCACATGATTCCCGTATACTTCTTGTGTCCCACTGTCAGAAACCTCATGTGTTGGAGCACCTGAAAGGACACATGAAGTACCAAGAGCCACATGCTCAGGAAGGCCTGTGGTCTGATGTGCAGCCAAGGAGTATGTTCCTAAATGTACAGCTTGTACAGCCCTGCACCATCCAATTTTGCCACACAGCCCTGCATGTTCCTCTCTACTCCATAACTTCATACACCAGAGGACAGCTGGTCAGGGAATAGCCAGTCAGGCCAGCTGTGCTTCAGGCCCACCTGAGCAGAGCAGGAAAGGGACTGCAGGAAAACACATAAATATGAATGAATGAAGTGCAGACACAGCTGTCATGGAGTACAGACCAATGCCCTGGTCCCCTGGGCACAGATGGTCCCATTTGGAGTTAGAGGCTGGTTTCACTGCAAGCACGGTACACCTTTGTGCACAGACACTCATGGAGCTTTGAGGCCATCCCAGGTTTCAGGATAGCTCTGGGTAGAGATGGAAGTCAGTTGTATGAATGCCACACATAATGTATTACTCTTGATCTGAAATGCTGGGCATAAATGGCATGATTTAGCAGCACAGCCCAGTTCATAACTGTTCCCTTGGTTTTGCAGTAAAGAAGAAGACACTGGGGTAGATTACGTCTTGTTGGACTCAGACTGGAAGGGGAGATGGCAAAGTGGGTGGGAGTCATAGTCAGGTGTATATCAGCAAGCCTGTCCCGCTCAGAAGCAGCTAAGGAAGTGTTGAAAAAGACAGTGATGGGTTCAGGGAATCTGCTTTTGAATCTGGCTTGCCTGGCCATGACCTGAGACTCCTTGATAAATCGCATCAGGAAGGCAGCCTTGGCCAAAAAAACGTAACAGCTAATCATAAAAAGCGAAGAATATCCATTATGTGCTCAGCTAGTGACATTTTAAAGCCTCTAATTTTTTGCATCTGTAGGCTCCTGGCCTGTAGTATTCGCTCTCCCTTCCCTTGGAGCCAAGCTAGAGACAGACTCAGATAAAAACCCTGCAGCTGAATACCCTGGATTTCAGAGAAATTTAACTCAGGCGCCTGTACTTCAAATTCAACCCTGGTCAGAGCAATCTGAGAAGAACCAGTTCAAAATGAGCTGGGCTCCAGACAGGCATCTCCCACTTTGGGCAGGAGACAGTGGGGGCCAGTGCCAGACCTCCAGAGTGTAATCCAAGCAGGCTTTTGAAATACGAAAAACTCAGGTGCAACTCAAGTCAGCTTTGTCAACTTTCAGACCTCTGTAGACAACAGTCACAACGTCTTTTTCTTCTGATTTCTAGTTTTGTTGGGGAAACTTCTTAACTTTGGTTTGGCAGCACTTGGGTAACCTCAATACTCTTTTACACAACAGCCTGGGTGCTCCTGACAGGAATCTTTACAGAGGGTTTGAAAAAGAGAATTGGAAAAATATGAATTCAGGAACGGTTTAAACTTGCTAGCGCAAAAGCAATTGCACACTCAAAAATTTAGAAGCAGCAACAGCAAAATCCTTTGAAAGAAAACATCAGTTTTTTATTATTGCCTTATATGAGTTCAGAATGTTGCAAAGTTAAACAAAGCCATTATAAAGCTGGGTATTTAAAAATACTTAATGTTTCACAGTCTCCTTTGAGTTAAATCAGGTATCCAAATATCTGGGGACTGCAAAATCCATCAGGAAGCACAGACAGATGAGACACATCAAGACAGGAAGGTTCAGGGCTGCCATTGCAGAGACAAGGAACAGCAGGAGATTCCTGCAGCTTCTTTTGCGTGAGGAATGTTAGTACTACATGGATGTGTACACTAAACAAAGAGAGGAAGAAAAAGGGAGGACTAAAAAAAGGTTTTTGGAAGTGTCCTGCTGTTCTGTGTCTTTCTCACTTTGCCCTGATCTCTCTGTACATGTCACTGGCTGGCAGGATGACTGCTTCCTGCTTCATGATTTCATTTTTAATTCTTTCTATATAAAAGGAATGTAAAGGAAATTATTACAAATGGTTTGGCCACACTGCATAAAGTCATTGGAAACTATTTCATTACCCCTGACATTTTCTTTTTTTTTTTTTTCCCTTCCTTTTTTTTCCTCCTTTAAGAGAAAAGTTAAGACACTTGCCTAAACACTTTCCAGATTTGAGCTATTCACAGACTGCATGTGGAAGGCAAACACAGCCCAGGCCTGCAAGAAAGACGCTCTCACACTGGACACCCCGGTAGCTTGGGGCGTTGCCGGCAGTGTCCTCAGCAGCTTTTCCTTTCAGAGAGCCACTGCTGCATGAAAATGCTTTGGGTGTAGCAATCCTGTGCTCATCCCACAGGCACTTCATGAAAGAGGCAACTGTTCCATGCTGGGTATTCAGAGAAACCTCTGGCCAGCAGTGGCTGCTGGAGGCGCCCTGATTAAAGCCCCATTGTTTTGCCCTCTCTAGCAGTCCTTCTAAACCATTCCCTGATGAAGGCCCTGTCTGTCCCGTGGTTTGGGAAGAGGCAAATAAGTAAATACAGTCATTGCTGGGAGTAACAAAGATTGGGTGAAGCAAGGAAAGCGGAAACAACAACACCAAAAAAATCTTCTAAAGCACTATGTTTCTTCCAAGGCAAATGCCAAGGAGCTGGGTTTCTGGGCTGTGTTTCTTTTGTCTGTCTGATTCCTGGATCTTGCTGTACTAAGGGCTTTGAGGCACTAACAAACGCATTGCAAACACAAGAAGGGGTGTTGCAGGAAAAGGGCGTTGAGATCATACTTAATCAAACTTCCTTACATTTTGATAGCTACAGTACTGCCATATAACTCAGTCATCTCCTTGCCTTTGCAGTTCTCTGCAGCCAACACAGCCGAGCCACGCACTTTGGGCCAAGACCTGTATCCTGCTGTTAGTACATTGCTGATGGGTTTCAGAGGAGGGAAAAAAATGCCAGGCTAAGTTAATTTCCTTGTACCAGTCTATCACAAAGGGGGACGAACTGCATGATCTAAAAGCAGGAACTTATTGGAGACTCTAACTTTACAGAAGTTTTGATTCACAGCACAAGCTTCCAAAGCAAAGGAAGCTGAGGCACCACATGCCCTCAGCAGCCAATGAAGCTGAGCACATCTAAAGGTTAAGTATTGCAAGCTTATCCAAGAAAGACAAAGTTGCTTTTGCTCACGCCCATAGACTTCAGAACTGATCAGAGGCTGAAGCTCATTTTAACACCAGTTAAGACTCCAAAGGGGAAATGAAAAAAATGTAGTTAGCTGGTGAAAAAATGCATAACTTGGAATGCAGTAACTCAGTGGCATATCCTTGCACTTTCCAAAACTAAGCTTGTTTCAAGGGCTGCAAGGAGCCAGAAATAATTCCCTCACCTCTCGCCCTGGCTCAGTTTTGGGTGGGAATCTGGAAGCGGAGTTTTAGATAATGAGAATCGTTGACACTGTGAGCATCTTCATGGTTTCTGATGAACACTATTCCTGTCTATCCTCCAGCTGTCTGTACTCTTCATCTGGTCTACCCCTACTACCAAAACTGTCCGGACTTTGAATTTTGGTCCTGCTTATAGCCCTCCCTCTTCTGCCATTTACTGGCAGTCTCCAGTTGTTCCAGTATGGTCAGTTTTGCTGTCAGACTAGTTTTTCCAACTTTTCCCTCCTCCATTTCAGGCATATTGGGATTTCCTCACATGCTTTCTCCACTTGCCTTTACTCCCTTTCCCCATTCATTCTCTCTGCTCTCCTTTTTCATTTCTCTGCCACACTTCCTCCTTCTTTCTCAGCTATTTCTTTGGATGCATTATAATTACCTTCTATCAATAACCTAAGGTTGGGCCTGGGCCTAAAAGCAGAACCAATTGAAATTGCTGCCACTGACTTGCAAGGGGCAGTCCTTTCCATGAGGAAGTCATGAACCATGTCCCATGGCGTGCAAAGAGAAAGCTATGTTATTGCATATTCTCCCTTCTAAATCAGAATCCATAAAATGAAGATTGCAGTCTTGCAGAAAGTCTTTGCAGCACGTTTCTTCTTTTTTATTTTTTTTTCTTGTTTTTTTGCAAGATTAGCAGAACTAAAGACAGCAACCTAGACAAATTCCAGTTTAGGGTAATCTCTTCTGTTATTTCAGATAGATGCTGCACTGTTTTTCAATTTCCTAGACCCAGAGGTTAGTCGGTAAATGGCTGTCATGTTCTCTTCAAAGCTAAAAAAATCATGCACTGGGGCAGAGGCCTCACTAACTCAGAGGGAAGTGCTAGCAGCCTTCCTTGCTAGGGATGTAATGCCACCCTGGTGTTCCTCATAACTCCCTCTGAGACTCTTGGTATGGGGCCTGCCTGAGAGAGGCAAGCTGGACGAGCACCATCTTTTTCTGCCCTCACTATAATCCAATGAGGCACCCCCCAAAAGCAGCAAGAGCCCACTTTTCAGTACTGGGTGATGAAATAGGCTGAGACCCTTTATATTTAAAAACATTACTAAAATCAATAATAATAATACTGAAACTTTGTAGGAAAAAGAAGATTATACCAGCATCATTTAACCACTGAGGGGAGTAGGATCTAGAAAAAGGGGTGTCCTAAGGTCTCTCACTGAGTCAAGCAGTGGCAGGACAGAGCTTGCCATAGCCTGTGGCATGCCACCAGTGGGATGCCTACCACCTCCTTTGCTCTATGCAACTCAAACTGCAATCCAAGCAACTCAGACTTCATTCATGTACAAACAAAGAGGAATTTAAAGAGAAAAGCAAAGGGTGTGTTTTTAAGCTGGTTACATGTCTGACAGGTCACCAAACCAGGGATATAGGAAGCCAAACTGGGGGGTGCAAAAATTTCATTTCACATGTGCGTGTCCATGCTTCCTTTTAGCCACTGGTGACTGCCTCAGCATAGGGCATGGAGTGGACAGCACAGCCCGGGGCACACATGGAGCTTGTCCCAATATTTCAGACAACTGTGCCACTGGTAGCTCACAGAAGTGCTCAGCCAAAACTGCTGACACGTGTCAAATCCCCCAAGCAGCATTACTGGCCTGGCCAAGTGAGTTCGAGGAGCCATCTGGCCAGGGACATGGAGCCCACGTGCTTGGGGCCGGCCTCTTGCTCCCCAGGCCGTGATAATTGGACATTGTTCAGCCACTGAATTGCCGCTCTGTCAGGCTGCAGGCTTGTCTCATAGGGACAAGCTAATTAACATGCAAACTGCCAAGGGAAGAAGAGGGTCAGAGATGGCCCTCACCCCTTCTTCTGCCCCATAATAAGCAAGAGGTTTGTGTGCAACCACAACGCCCTAATGCAGGAAGGGGAGAATGGATGGGGAAGGGAGGGAAAGGGAGACGCTTCTTGAATACTTCCCAAACAAACCCAAATATGGGAGCCTCATCAAACATGGGAGAGGATTTTCCTGCCACAGCCAGGTTTTTGTTTGCAGTCGGTTCCCTGTGAACTTGTGAGCAGCACCCAAAGCTGCCCAGGGATCCCAGCGGTGCACGGTGCCATGCTCACTGCCTTCCCTCCTTTGTCCCACATCGGCCAAGGCCTCACTTTTCACCACTACAACCCGACTACAGAGCTGAAAGCACTGCAGAGACAGGACTGCACTGAATGAAACTCCACACTGGGGTCTCCATGAGGAAGAGGAAGCAGCACTTTTGCTATCAGCCTCTTTTCGAAGATGCAGAAGTGGGGATGAGATAGAAATAAGGCACTTTACAAGTTAAAATAGCTTTCCTTAAGCATAAGAATTGATGTCAGGTACACCGGCACTGTCCCCTGAATCATAACTAGACAAAATCTTTTCATATCCTGCAAACATTCTCTGTCAAGAGGCAGGAACACATTTTTCTGATTTTTTTTGTTCTCCCAAAGAAAACACACATGTCTCTTTCCCCTTTTTCTACCAATGCTCACTTAAATTTGCTTCATAGGTATATAATCTTGCAAAGCAAAGCTTTGCTCTCACCTGTTGTCCATCTGCTAAGTCCTTCCACCATTCTGCACTAAGTTCAAATCTGTGAAAGAGATGCATGAAAAATCCCAAGTAGGGAACTTATTAGGGCAGGGATAAGCCTCCAGAGCCCTTAGGATCCAGAGCTGCAGCTCATGTTTGACTTTAATGCCCAAAAGCTAACATCAATAATTTAATGAGCGCCTTACATCCTGAAATATTTCACAAACTGCAAAAATAAGACTCACCCCACCCACCTCTAGGCTGGGAGGTGGCAGCTGTTGAGCTGGGCAGAGCAACACTACGTGACAGTTTCGGACACTGAGTGAAAAAAAAACAAATCATGGCTCCAGCTGAAATGGCTTCTGGAAACGAAAAGACACATGTATGTGTGTAAAAAAAGTCCTATCCCCTAGAAACACAATATAAACCAGAACTTCTTTAAAGGATGGGGGCCCTTGTTTTACACTATGCCCAAATGGTAAAATTTCCCTAAATGATGCCAGGGCAGCAACTTGACTAAACTGATACTACGCTTGCCATCTTCTGAATCACCCACCCAATTTCTGCAGCAGATTGTTTTGGGCAACTCCCATCAAGCACTAACCAGACATAAACCTACTTAGGGTGTAATTGCTGCAAGCATGGCTTAAGGCAGAACAGCAGCATGCTTATTGAGCTGCCATGTTTAGGAGCCTAAGTAGTATCCAGTTAATCTTCTCAAATCCTATTATTGCAGCAGAGTGACAGATGGGTGTTCTAGCAGGCTAGAAATGAGGACTAATTAGGACTCCTAGCCCGTCTTCGTATTTATTACACTGGTTCCTTCCCCACCTCTGAAGCATGCTTATAAGCAGTGCTGGGGGGCTGCCTCCACTGCCAGACTCTGCCTGCCACCCCGAGGACAGGTCGCCTGTGCCTGGCTGATCTCGGGACATGGCTGCAGGAGGATGTCTGGAGAGGAACCCCAAATCAAAGCTCTTGGGATCCAGAACTGAATTTCCTGACTCAGACCCCAAGTGTGGCTTTACACAGCAAATCTTGGAAAGCAGTATCTGACAGGCACTCGCTATCGAGCCAGGAAGGAAGAATAATGGGCTCAGTAGATCAAAACCAGCTCTACCCATTTACCTCTCTTAAGTCTACCTTAGGCTCCGACGCTTGATATATTGACTTTGGCAACATGTGCATTTTGCCATCCTGGCAATATAGTTATTGAAATGGCAGGGGGGGTGGTGGTGGAAAACCCCAAAAGACCCAACTGCGTAAGGGGAACGGCAAACACTTGAGAGAAGGGAGAATCCTCCATGCCCCCTCTGTAACCCTGAGCTATTGCCTCAGGCCAAACCCTATCCTCCTCTTGGAGGTTCCAGGACATTTGTTTTAACTTTTTTTGCTGCATTCCTCCACCTTGTTATACTTCTGGTTTCCAGCTGGGACTGGAAGGGAGAGAAGAGAATCATAGAAGGAAGTCTGTTGCTCTATTTTCCTGGCTTGATTAGAAGCAGAAGATGCAATAAATCTCTCACAAAAGAGTTTGTTCTCATTTAGCCTGTCATGTATCTGAAACTACCTGACCAGAGCAAGGGTAAGGAAAATGCAATACAAAGTGGAGCACGCTGGGAAGATAGAAAGAGCAAAATGGTGAAGCTGTTCCCCTCTCTTCTTTTGCATAAGAAAGCAATTCAGTCCCGCTGACAGCTTATTTATTTCACACAAATTCCAGCAGAGACACAAGGGATTCCAGAAGGAGGCTCACCCTGCCTGATCACACCTCTGAACTTCCTGAGGTGTGACTGCCATCACCACCACCAGCACCATCATGAGAGATGAATAGAAAAACAAGCACTAGTTGTGCATTGAGAAAAGGGTTTTCCACAGTCTGATTTGCCCTGTTGTGCTGCCAAGCTGCCTGTCTGCAACAGGACTGACAGTCACATTTGCTGCTAGAGATGGCAAATACAGAATCCTTACAGTTATCAAAAGTACCCTAACTGAAACATTCAGATCCAGATAAACAAATGCCTTGCTTTTCTGCAAGTGTTCTAAGTTTGCTAAATCAGCGTTTTTTGATGAGCCATTGAATATAAGAGACCAGGCCCAGATCTAGCCTGGATTTTCAGCCCTGCATCCCACATGTAAAGTTTGAGAGCTCATCAGCCCCTTTCAGCAAAAAAAGGCAGTACCAGCGCTTCTGTGTTTGGTGGAAACCACAGTGGTATTTTTTCAATAAAGTGTGCACTGGAGAGTCTGACCTGTTCTCCCGTCTAACACTCTGTAGGAAACAAGTTAGATGACTTGGTTACAGCAGGAATGTCTCCTGGCCCATTGGATGGTCAATCCTATTTTAGAGATGCAGGTATATCTTCTCTAACTGTTTCACCATGTGACAGTATTTAATTACATTACAAAACCAAATGTACACACGTTCCCAGATGAGAGAAAGCAAAGAAAGGATATGAGGTGTAAAGAGAGCTTTTGGTTTGGGGTTTAGTTTTTGTTCTTTCTGTAACAGTTCTGTGCTTTACAGAACTAAACAAAGCCTCCTGTTCCAGATGATAAATCTTCAAGCTGCTCCTGGCCCCAGAGAGCACAGGAGATAATAGCATTTCCAAAGGCATTTAGTTAGCTGAGCCTTGAGTGTAGAAGAGGGCAGAGAGAGAACCTGGAGATAAATGGCTATGAACCCAGCTCAGCTGCTCAGGGCATATTTCTGAGAGCAGCAGCCACAGCTGAGAATCCTGCACGGGGATGCACGTTCCCCCCCTCCTTGCCCAGTCTCCGTGCTGGAGAAGGGCACATAATGCAGCCACTGCAAAAGAAAGAATTCCAGCCACAAGCCCCCCAGTCTGGTGCACAGTGCCTTTGGAGGGGCTGTACAACCACCACCTGAGAAAGGTGTGCTGCTTCACAGCTTTATTTGTATTAGTTTTCTATTAAGCCAAGGCTCTGCAAAGCTTTCATCAGATGCAGCTTACATGAATTTGTTTGAGCTGGCCAGCAGCAAGACTGCAGCAGCCCTTTATGAAAAGACAATTCATTTTCAGCATTAACCAGGGCAGAGAGGATCCTTAATGCTGTGCCAGTCGCATGTTAGTTATTGACTGAAACTGCAAGCCTAGGCTGGGAGACCAAGGCAAATCTCTGAAACTACATAAATTACTAGGAACATCAGAAAAATTAGGAAAAGTGTTGCCAGCAGGTCAAGTGATGCGATAATTCTTCTCTGCTCAGCACTGGTAAGCCCACACCTGGAGTTCTGTGTCCAGCTCTGGGCTCCCCAGTAGAAGAAAGACACAGAATTCCTGGAGAGAATTGAGCTCAGCGCCGCAATGATTAAGGGACTGGAGCACCTCTCATATGAGGAAAGGCTGAGAAAGCTGGGACTGTTCAGCTTGGATAAGAGAAGGATCATGAGCGATCTTGTCGTGTGCAAATACCTGATGAGACATAATGAAGAAAAGGAAGCCAGGATCTTCTCAGTGGTGCCCATTGATAGGACATAAGGTAAAATTAAAAACTGTGAGATTCCATCTGAACACAACTTTTTTTTTACTGTGACACTACTCAAAGGCTGAATCAGGTTGCCCAGAGAGGTATTGAAGTTTCCATCTGTGCAGATATTCAAAACTCAGCTGGGCACAATCCAAGGCAGCCAGCTTTAGCTGACCTTGCTTGAGCAGGGAGTTGGTCTAGATAATCTCAAGAGCTCCCTGCTCATATCAAGAATTCTGTGATTTTGTAACATTTTCTGCTGCTGTTAAGGTAACTAACTCTTCCCATATGCACATTAAGTTACCTAAGTCCAAGTGGTCATCCAGTCAACCTATGCTGGAACTGGGGCTGTTGCACACAACACCAGCTGCTGGCACCAGGATGGAGGTACGCTGGTTTGAACCTAGGCCAAGCTGCTGCTCCCAAATGGGAGAACAGCAACTGAAGCAGAAAAACTGAAGACAGGTGCAAAAAGTGTAGGTTTTGCTTTATCCCTTTTGTTGCATTGTTAAGATAAAAAGTACCTTTACTGTGCTGAAAAGGAGGAATCTAATCGAGCTGCAGGGAGGAGTTCAAGGCAGGAGGGTGAGACAGAAGAGGACTGGGTTAGACAGAAGAGGACTGGGACTTCACTGTCCACTTAAGTGCCAAAAGACTTGTACCATTAGGGACTGAAATCCTCGCTCTCACACACAATGCTAGCCTTGATTTTACACTTGAGTGAGGGTGAAGTTTAGTATTGTGTCTGTAACTTCATTATATGCAAGGGCCTAGGCATCTGTCAACAAGGTAGGTCCCAAGCCCATGATAAGTATTTTCATATCTGCAATCATCCTGGTGCAGGACACCAGGGAAGTGTGCTTGTGGTTTCAGATCAACCTAGAAAACAGAGGATTACATTATTGTATTAAGTGTGAAAGTTAATAATACAGCCAGCACAGTTGCCTCACATTATTTAATTTAACACTGAATTCAATTTATGTTACACTGGTCTCTGTGTTCATTGTAAACATGCTGCAGGTTTTTTTGTTGTTGTTGACAATGCAAAACACATTCACCGACATTATCAGCGGAAAAGCTGAAGGCTCTGGAGCATGAACAAAGGATAGCTGGGTCCTGAGGCTCTGGCAATGTATGGAAAGTAGACACTAGTAAGAAACTAGCAACACTAGTTGCCCTTAAAACAACCAGTAGCAGAGATGATGAGCAACGTTTGTATTGTAATAGAGTATCTGTAGGTTTCCATATCAAATCTCCAAGTGTATCTGGCACCTTGTTGGTGGTTCAGGCTGGAGACAGACACTGGTTTCTCTCCATCCTTTAATCACCCCCCATTTGTTTTTCACACTTAGGCAAACTTCATGTGGCATGGATCAGAGATCCGGTTGAAGCAACGATGTGGGCAGCCCATCTGACAGCCACCCAGTCCGTCTGACAGCCACCCCCCCCAAGCCCTTCAGCACAGGACTGGCTAAACTGTTATTGACAGGCTGGTTTTATTTCCCCTGTTGCCGTTAAAGGAGAAACCCTGGAACAGAAATTTTTGGCACAACCCCGACTGTCTGCAAATGTTGCTGCTGTAGAACTGTGTCATCTATGGCAAAGCCCGAGTTACCGATGCAGGCATTCTAGTATTTTGTTTGTGTCACAAGCTCACCAAACTAGAA
Source organism: Hemiprocne comata (assembly GCA_020745705.1). Classification (NCBI taxonomy): domain Eukaryota; kingdom Metazoa; phylum Chordata; class Aves; order Apodiformes; family Apodidae; genus Hemiprocne; species Hemiprocne comata. Next base: position 143,921,350 of record CM036586.1, read on the forward strand.
CCAGGCCTACACCAAAACTTTGGATCCAAGCACTGCAGACAATTGGAGATCTCCCAGACTGCTTGTTCATTGAGTCTATATCATTCTGTGCTCCATAACCACCTAGTGCAAGGGCAGCATTTCAGCCACTGCAGGTGTTTTGTTGAACCTTTGAAACCTGTGATACCACAAGCAGTGAAGTCCCTACTCCTTGGTTTCTCCAGTCCAGATGAAATCAGCTGTTACTAACAAAGAGAAAACATTTGCTAAATCAAGATACATTTTCTAATCAAGAATCTGCAGGCAAGACATGTGCTTCATGCTGTTCGCAGGGGGTGGGGAGAAGACAGCATCAAAGTGGGGCTTAGTGCATGCCAACGACACGTGTGACTCCTGCAGTGCTTGGGAAGAGAAACACAAAGCAGGAGGCAGCCTGGGAGAGCTCTCTGCTAATCACACAGTGCTAGCAATGGAAACTCAAAACAGAACAAGGAGCTATGCTCGCAACATTAATGTTTAACTGCAGGAACACTGTGCCACTAAGAGGCAAAAATCAAGCTCCCTGGAACCAGAAACAGATTGAGGAAGTAAGACAAACATCATCCAAAACAAGGAGGAACAGCAGAGTAGCAGAAACAGACAGTTGGCTTCTGCTCCTGTTTTTCCCAGTGTCTTGTTGCTCTCACTTTGTTGCCATAGAGGCCGATATCTGGGACTCAAAATGTGATGCTCACTTGTGAAAGCAGGTGGAGGAAAAGCAACCTTTATGTTTATTAATAATTTCCCCACACACTATCCCTTTTGGCAGCAGAGTTTCTCACTCCCCTGTCTACTGGACATGCCTTAGCAGACTCTGAAAGACCAAGGAATCATTTTCCCCCAAGCCTGTCCCAGCTCCCCTACCTGCCAATTCATGGACTCAGCCCTCAGGGCTGCTCTGCCACAGCTCTCCTCCTCTGTACAATAATACAGCCCCCCTTCTTTTGCTCCCAAACTTCAGAGCCCAACTGTCCCTTTTGCTCCTGTCACAAAGATGAGGGGATGCAGTCTTAAGTATCCACATAGGCTGCATGAATACAGCCAAGGATAGCCTCTGCAGAGCGCAGGTCATGGGGCTGCTAAGTATATCAGCAGTGTGAAAATGTAGAGCAGACTACAGCAGCACGTCAGGTTAAGAAGAGAAGAAATGCATTTCAAGCCAGCCCAAGCAGTTGTTCTTGTCACCTTCTCCTCCAAGCCCCTGCTGCTTCCTTCCTTGCAGGAAGACAAGTGTTTGAATAGCCTCAGAGTGAGGTAGGTCAGGGAAGAGATCTGGCTTGAAATCAACCTGGCCACAGAGAAAAATGTTTCTTTTCAGCTCAATCAGTTCTTGGGACAGAAATCCCCAGTGCCACAATTTCTAATTTTGAGAGCAGGATGAATGCAGCTCTTCATTCTTCTGCAGCAGATTAAACAACCGTGTGGGATTTTCATTTTTCTGAGCAGACATTAAAAAAAAAAAGGGCCTTGTCTTTTTCCTCCACATTGCCACTAATTATCCTTCAGCAGTTTTCCCAGGACTTCCTGCATGCACTGCTAACCTGAAGCACCTACTCAAAAGCATGGACACGCATTCACTTCAAAACTTCAACGCAGAAAAAGCAGCTTAAAAAATGTACTAAGTGGACACAAATGCATCTGTGCAGGGTAGACACTTAAATGTGCTATGGGCTTGCATGCACCCTCACAGACATCCCTCCATGCTCTCATCCCACAAACACATGCAGCTGAACATACACAAGTGTGAGGAAGCAAAGCCACACGACCCAGAAAAGCTGCTTCTCATCTGGGTTGCAGGTTTAACGATTGGCTCCAAATGGAGCCTGTTTTCGAAGGAAACTACTTTCTTCCTGAGTGAAGAAGGTCTCCTCATCCATCTGAGTACAGATGAGGCAGCTTCACAGTGAAACACATAGCATCAAAATTAGGCAGAAGGTAGCATGCTAAGGGGCTGTACCAAAACAGCCAAAGAGTTCCCAAGGGCACCTTTCCTTGGTGCAAAGCATGTTATCACTGAGTTTTTGTTACTGTTTTCCCTCAGAAATACTTGCCTATCCTACAGTAAAGTCTTGACCTATGGCAGCACTCGAAAGTGGTTAAGATCCTGCTTGGGGAGCCAGTACAAGCTAGAGCTCCCATATTTTTATGAAACCACTAACACTAAATGAAAATTTTCCTTACTCTTTCATTCAAATGCAGTTGTGACAAGGCAGAAGTAGTCATTGCACAGCCACACAGAGTAGAAGAGTATAATGTGGGCTGCCCATACTGTTGTCTCCTTGCCCATGTTACAATCCAGAGGCTTGTAAGTGTTTCATCACCCATCTCCTTGTGCTACATTTGCAGACAACAGCTCCCATTCCCTCCCAGGCCTCAAGGAGTGCTGCTGGCTGGCCCTTCTCTATGCCACGGCAAGAAGGAGCCTCAAGTGGGAGTATGAGGTAGGTAATGGCTTCAAAGCTCCTCAAATGAAGCAGCTCTATTTCTACAGCAAATAAAGCCAACAAGCAGCATTAGGGAAAGAGATCGAAAGTGCTTTGGGTGCCACAGGCTCAGGATGAAAGGCACTGAGGGAGCTGTGGAGAGTGTGGGAGGGGGTTAAGGGGAAAAGCTGACCTCATTGTATCCCAACCAGACAACATCAGGCAGGAAACAGATGTGCAAGAAACCACAGAGGGGTACAGCAACAGCAGAATTAACTCTCCAGCAAATAGGGGAAGCTAGGACTCACAGAGCTGACCCTGAGAACAAGGTGCCTAATGTGAGATTTGGCTTTTTGCAGTCCTGGAAGCATCTCCTATCCCAACATCTAGACATTATCGTACTAAAAATGAAGGAAATAATTCAGCCTTTCTCCAAGTCCTACCTGACTCTAAGCAAATGAAGCAAAGGTAGGTCTGAATAAGTAGCAGTTCCTATGCAAAAGTCTGGATTACCTTTTACCAGCACAATCAATTTTTTTTCTAGATGGCATGTCTATTTCCATTTTTAAAAATGGACGTTACACCTGGTTGTGTACATGTAATCCCAGCCTGAAAATCCCGCAGTTAGAAGCACTGAGAATTTTAAAACTCATTTTAACTTAGTCCCTCTCACTTTAACAGCTTTGACTTTTTCAGCACCCTCTTACACTTTTTGATATAACCAGAAACAAGACTGCTCTTTGTGACTGTGTTCTTAGGCAATTCAGACTGTCCTGCCCCAACTAAGGTTTCTGCACAGCCTTGAGTCTTGGCTTCTCTGCTGGCCCATCCATCACTAGAAAATTATCCTGCTGTTATTACAGGAACCTGGGGCCTGATGTGCAGCTCCCAGTGATTTCAGCAGGGGCAGTATGTCCTTTTCTCCTCTGGAAACCAGGCTGGTTATCAAGAGGCCAAAATATGTTCTAATGTTAATCCTTCAGGCCTAATATCTGTCAGCTCCATTGAACCCATACAACACTTTAATAAAGTTTGACACATGAAAACGTTTTATTAGAAAAAATTAGCACTAGCTTCCTCCTTCATGAGTGCCTATCCATGCCCAAAGCCTGACACTGCTTTCTAGTGAAGCTCTGACACTCCAGAAGTTCACTTGCCTCCATGTGTGGATTCAGTGCTGGCAGCAACAGAAGAGAGACTTAGTGAAACCAGACAACTTATATTAATCGGTATTGCCAGCCCCCATTCTTTTTTGTCTTATGTGAGCTTGTCCTCAAATCCACTGCTATTAAAGTCATGGTTTGAGAATTTTAATGGGAAAGAAGAAAAGTTTATTTTCCCCCAAGTTTCTAGCCTTCTTGCCAGTAGAAAGACTTGAAAACATAACTCAGATGGACACTGATGTTTCAGAGAACAGAAAGCAGGAAAAGAACCCAGCACTGATTTTTATTTTAGCTCATTATTTTTGTGGCCTGAGTCATGATTTTAAATGCTTGGGAGCACTGATAGCAGTCTGCCCCCATAAGGAGGATGACCAGTCTCTATGTAGAGACTGCCAGCAGGAAAAGGCCAAGTAGGGTCAAATGCAGTAGTGACAGGAACTGATTTGAAATACAGTAAATTTAACACATCTGACCTTCAAACCAGCCACCAGACAGCAACATCTGTCCATCACCACTGACATGGGTCAAATCTGAAGAATCAGCTTAGGGCTAAAGGCTTTGTATCACATTTTTAGTCTCCTGAGCTACCTCACTGTACCTGCTACAGTCTTTCCATCTACACAGCTCTCAAATACTTTGTAGTTGTGCCACAGCTTTCATTGTATTATCTTAAAGCTCTTTATAATAGAACCTTAGGTACATCTGTCTGGTAAGGGAGACAGCAGGATCCTCTCATCCTTCGCTAAAACACAGCCATCTCTGAAATGGACTATAGCAAGTTATTAAACAGTTAAATGACAGGAGAGGAAATGATGATACCTTAAGCAGAGTATCATTCTCTCCACTGGAATTTGGCAATGACACAGGGACTAAGGTCCTTGCAGAAAGCACAAGCTGCAGTTCCAACAACCACAAGCATGTAAGGACTCAAGTTGTGCATCTCCTCCACAAAGCACTGCACAAGTAGCACAGCACCCCCTGACTGTGACGGCCATGTACTCATCCAGAAGGAAAAAAGCCAAATCGAATTGTCAACACTAGCCTTGGCCATCCCCTGTGCTCCCTTTGCCATCCCCAGCACCACCAAATCAGGTCTCTGCTTCTCTTCTTACTGCAGGGTGGCGTAAAGCAAACTTGAGCATGAAATCACTACCAATCTCATTTGTGTCCTGCCTGTCCTACAGCCTCTTTCCTTTTCCAGTTAACCCTTCTGGGTGCATTTTGGAACCTGCTTTCACAAAGGTCCACAAGAAAACTGGTCAGCAGCCAGAGCGCCCTCCCCCTCCTGATCACTCCCAGGTACCATGAACAGTCTTACATCTTCATTACTTCCAAGTAGGGAACAACCAGAGCCTACATCCCACCAATTAAACACATAGCACAGAGAAAGTTACTGCTTTATGTCTCTACCAAAGCCTCTGCTTGGAGGAGCACTGGCTTGTCACTGGAAATAATTCTTAGCAGGACAATTTAACTATCCCCAAATCAACTATCTCTCATACCCTAAATGCTCTTCCAATTTTGCTTTATAGTTACAGGTTGCAAGTTTGTGCTGTTCTGATGACATCTGAACCTTGGTTTCTTCCCAAAACGTCGCTTTGACATACTTGGTCACTTTCCTGTTGAACATGAGAGCCCTACCAGCAAAAAAATCAGCATCTCTAATTCTCTCACTTTTCTCCCTGTCCCCAATCTAACTTATACCCTTCCCAATAAACCTGTAACAATTGAGTCTTTCTTTTCTAGATCCCACAGCACTGGGCAACGGGATGTGCTATTCAGCAAATACCAGTGCTGCAGAAAGGGAAAGGAACTTCATATTCTCCCCCACTGCTGCTCAGCACAGAGATAAGTAGATTGGAACTGTGAACTATCCCACAAAAGTCTTGGGACAATGTCCTTCTTTCTTGTGCCCAAAAAACTATTTAAAAAAAACTATGGGATTTTGGGAAATAAATGTTGCAGTTCTGGCCTAATTTTAACTGTAGTAATTATGTTTCTCCCTTTAAAATCCCTCTTGCTGCTTCAGCTGAACATACTGTCTTCCCTGCATTGTTTTTCAGTGTTCCTGTAAACAGCTGTAAATTGTTCCTCCACCACAGCAGCTCATGTTAGCACCGGATGGAGATTATCTGTTTGCACCTCACACTGACAAAGTGGTATCAGTTCATTAAGTCTGTTATTTTTGCCATTTCAATTCAATTGCTATTAAGGGCTATATAAGTTAGGAGATTCACTAATTGTTACAGATGACTCTCAATGAAATTGAGTGACTGGTTTTCCCCCGTACCTGAATAAATGCACATATATAACAACTTAGCTCCATGATATATGTACTGCCCTCTTCACTGTGCAATGGAAAGGACTACTGTTACTGTTCCATCCTTCTGCCAGTGTAGTTTCACACTGTACTTCATCAGCCATACTCATCAGCAAATGAAAGACCTAATTGTACAGCCCTTCCCGTACAAAGCTGACACTGCTGCTAGAAGCTTTTTCTGCTTAGATCAGCCTGACATTGGTAAAAGTTAGTTAATTAAAACTGGAACATAACGCTAAACCTGGAACATAACTTTCACATCAGGGATGATAACAGGCATGTATTTATTCCTCCTCTTGCTAAGCTGCAGGTATTTTTTTTTGCCAACTCTGAACTGCTTCTCTTGTCATCCAACCAACCATCTTTAAGAAAAATCGTTTTGGTCCTTCCCTCATCCAGGACTGACCATTTCAAGCGCATGATTCTCTGATCTTTTTGCGTTTACCTCTTGTCTGAGCTACCTTATTCTCACCCAACATCTGAGGGCATGGAATTCAGGGGAAGGAGGAGAGGAGAGAAAGATAACAGGCAAGGTAGTGAAAATACTAGCTCAGCTGCCCCCCTACACCTCACACCCATCCCTACTCCACCCCACCCCGCAGCCTCTATCCTGTCTCCATCCAACAGTGAAAGGACAATATGAGAACTGTAGTGGAGACCAGGAGGGGCAGATGGCATGTTCCCAGTTCCTCTCTACAGCCCAGTTCTGATTTCTGAACCTAGTTTCCCTAAATACCCCCTTCCACAGCCAGGTGGATGGGAGAGCACATCACAACATTCAGCTGGCATCCTCTGTCCACACTTAGGCAGCCCCAGAGCCCTAGCCCAGTCCTTTCCACACACACAGCACTACTCATGCAAGGGTCAAGCAGATGCGTCACCAAAGCAATCTTCCAATTGTTCATTCATTATGAGCAACTGGGCAGTGACTCCACTTCCTGGGATAAACCAGCTCCAGGTTGTCTAGCCCTCAGTCTTGGGAAAGGTCCTGTTTGTAGTCCTACCGGTAAAAAAAGGGGGAACGCGTGCTCTGCTTCTCCGCTAACAGAGTGAGAATAAAGAGGCATTTACCATCCTGCCCAGAGCTCTCCAGATACTCCGTCAGGTCACAGCCAAACGCGCTTGCGGCTCCCTTCCTCTTGAGTTTCTGCTTGGCTCCCTTGTTCTTCATGAGGTTAGTCCCAAAAGAGGTTTGCCCCCCTCCTGCCTTGCCCCCCTCCCCCCGGCCCAGCCTCACACTGGGTGACAAAAATCTTGCTCTTCTCAGATCACCACCCGTGTCCCGCTCCCAGGGAGCAACATCGGGGGTCCCGTACAGCGTCCAGCTGGAGAAGTAAACATTAATCCCCACCAGATGTTGGGTTGCTTCTGTGTCAGAGGAAGGTCAGGGCGAGAGGAGGCTCCCCAGCCGGCAGCAGCAGCAATCATAGCCCGAGCCCGGAAAGGTTCTCATCAGAGGGAAGTGGGTGGTGGACGGGTGCCCGCATCGGAGCTGGCAAGTTGGGGGCAGGCAATGGTGGGGGGGGAATGTATTTCCCTCAGCGCAGTCCTGGGACCCTCCACGGCCACCTTCTGGGTTTTGTCAGTCTCTCTGTTGCCACTTCCAGCAGAAAGCGTCCCAGTCTGGTCTTCCTTCTCTTGGCTTTTGGAGGAGACTGGAAGTTCAAACGGACTAATGAAAAGAGACTGAGGAAGAGTCTTTGGCTCCCCCCCTTCCCCTCCTCCTGCCTTCGGACAGTTAGAGGAATGAGAAACCAGCTTCCTGTTCTGATTCCTGCTCGCTCGCTCTCTCCTTTCCCCCGTTTTACAAATCCTAGGATTATCCAGCTCAAAAAAATGCTGAAAGGAAGTTAGCTGGGGGGGGGGGGGGCGGGGGGGAGGACGGTTTTTGGCAGTAAAGTGCGTGTGTGTGTGTGTGACTGAGAGAAGGCAGGGAGAGGAGTTGGGGAACGGGGATGGGGACGGGGACCTGGGGAGGAAGAGGGAAAGCCTGTCCTGACAGTCGACAGATAACGGACTGCCTGAGAGGAAATCACTGCGAGCCGAGCTGAGCCGCAGCCCGCGGTGTGGTCAGACGCTTCCTGCGCTACCAACCCTCAGCTCTAAAAAGGCCCGAGGAGGGGCCGGCGAGGAGGAGAGAGAACAGGATCCACTCCAGTGAATCTCTGCTTCTCTTCATCAAGTCCTTCAGTGCAAGGTGCCTTCCTGCCCTCAAACATGATTCTGTCACTTCAGGATTTGCCTTCCTCTACAGAGGCACAGGCTGGAGCTACCGAAGCACATGTTGGGGGGGGTAGAAAGTTGGGAAACTAAGGAGAGAGGAGAGGAGGGAAACCATCAGCTCTCTTCTACCTAGCTCCCCAGAATGCAGAAACAGATGCCGTCCAGGCATTTAAGTTCATGTACTTTTAAGTCAGCTGCCAAGAAAGGCTCCCATTGAATGACAAAGCAGTTTAAAAACAGGGAACAGAAATCACACAGTAGCAGCAAGAAGGAAAATGGGACAGGTCTGCCCTTGCACCCTGACTCTTGTCACCCCCCACCAACACCTTTCTAGTCTAACCTTCAGCATACACATACCACTGTTCATAAGAGAAGCCATGTGCACTTTCTCCACACTTCTTATCCCAGAAACTTAACCTATTTACAGGGCCAGGTATGCTGGTGGGCCTCACACTTCACCTAGAGAGGCAAACTTAACTCTGCTAAGGCTTCACTGCCTCCTTTTGCTCCATGCCAAATATAACTGTATGGGTCTGGGTGAAAAATAAACAAACAAATTCAAAACAGGAAATTGCAGCTTTTTACCAAAAATCAGAACAAGGACAAGGAGAGTAGTTTTGGTTTGGAGGAAAACTGGCCAGGAAATGGGGCAAAGGACTATCTTAACCCACCTCCCTTCTCCACCCTGGGCTCCGCACCGTCACACAGTAGAGAAACCCCATCTGCTCCCACAGCCTGCTGCAAACTCACCACCTTTATTTTGACAAAGAGCCATTTTTTAGAGAAATCAAGCCTCTAACTGTGATCCAAATGCTGCCAAAAGCAATTCAGGTTCTGTCTGTTGGTATGGTGACTTATTTTTTCCTCACAAGTGTTGGATGTTATCACTTCACATACAAGAAAAAACACCAAGACCCCACCCTACTGAAGGACCTTGAGCAATTATAACTCCTATTGTGCAGTTTATCACCATAATTATCATCATTATCCCTGTTTTACAGCTTGCTGGCTGACAGGTTGAGGAGAAAATGATTTGCAGAAGGGTGCCAGAGAGATGGCTGGCCTGTCAGCTCCCAACCTCCTGCTCGTGGGCTAAAGGGGGGAAACTGAACTCTCACCACCAGACAATGGTTGTTCTCAGGGACCCTCAGTGCTTATGAAACACTCAAAATTTCCTTGAATTTATTCTGGGCTTCTTGATGTTGATTAGGGCATTTGGTGCATGGGATCCCTCCCTGTACCGGCGAGCCGCCAAACCCATCGCGTGCCACAGCGCATCCTGCCTGCCTTCCAAGGGGCAGACTTCAAATGGGTTGGACAGACAACAGGATGCTCAGACCAGCATGTCTCGCCAGGGTATCCTCCTGTTGCCCAGGCAGCTGGCTGCCTTCTGTAGGAAGAGAAAGCCCTCTCCTTGCCCCCTTGGGGAGAAGGCATGTCCCCCTACACACATCAGCCCTATCCCACAGGACTGAGCCCCAGCACCAGACCAACAAGGGGGACCCAATAAGTAGCCACACCATCTTCTTTGAAGTCCTGAACTCCCCTTGTCAGACACCTCCCTCCCTCCATGAACCAAACAGAATATGTAAACACCCTGTGCTGGTTGGCTCCATCACCCTATGTCAGATGATATCACTAACAGGGCTTGTGTCCACAGCTCTCACCTGTCCCCTCTGCCTGGTGACCCACTGCACCACACTCCTGCCCTCACCTCCATGCCCTCCTTCATCTTAAATACAGTTTCCCTTCTCCTCCCTTGCAACCCCTACCCAAAAAGGATGTCTTCAATAGAAGATGGCTTCTTTCAAAATAAAAATAAATAAATAAAATCAACCTCTGCATGCATATGGCTTCTTCACATCACCAGCGAGGGAGCTGCAGCCCCAGGTGCAGCGAGGAGCGCCCTGGAATGGCCGCCATGTGTCACGGGCCCCCTCCCCTCCCTTGTGCAGCCCTGATCCAAGAGGCTCCTGTGGCCTGTGGGCCAGTCCTCTGGGTCAGCCTGTAACCCTCACCCCTTGGCATTTCTCACAGACCAGTAGGCGTTTTCAGCTGAAAGTACCATTTTTTGGAGTCAGCTCTCTGGCAGTTCCCTGCAGCCACTGAGGGAGGCGCCATCTTTTGGGAGCCGTCACGGTGGGTGCCGCTGGCAGATGAATCCAGTCACTGCTGTCCGATTTTGGTTATCTGAGGGCTGGGCTCTCCTGCCCCGACCCTGGCTGGGCTATGGGTGGGTGATGGCTGCCCACGGCTAGGTCGCAGAACCACCATCAGTCATTGCCACCAGGGTGCCACGGTGGGGAGAGCCTGCCACCCCCCCACCAAGAAAAAACAGTATCTGAAGCACAAATCCAGGGAAGAGGAGCTAGAAACAAAACAGAGAGGATTCACACTTTATTCATAGTGGCTCTCTCAGGCATTGCAGTTTGCTGTCCTGCTGCCCTGTGGTATTGAAGGAAGGTGTGAGGAGCTCCCGGAGAGCTCTTGCCAGATGGGCTGGGCTACGGGGGTGACTTTCCCCGTGCCAGGATGAGTCTCAATGGACGAGGTTTAGTGACAGGACAGAGGGGAGGTTGCTGCATGATTGCCTGAGGAACCCAGTGCCAGGAGGAGGAGGTCAGGCAAGGTGAGCAGGAACCGAACAAGGGAGGCTTTACAAACAAAGTGGTTCATATCAGAGCCTGAAATCAGTGCTGAGCCAAGGGATTTTTCTGAGGGAAAGGGGCAATGTTCTCCTCCACATACGAAAAAATAAGAAGTCTGGATTTGCACAGGCCAGGAGGCAGGGGAGGTCTCTGCAATAGTTAGGGTGAGCAGCAAGGCTAAGGAGTAAGCTGGTGTCCCTCCTGAAAAAGCTTTCAGAGACAAGAACAGGCAAAGTCAGAGAGGAAGAGAACTTGGGCCAGAAATATGAAAAGCAGAAAGGAATTCAAAGCTGGAACAGCTGGGAAAGAAGGGAGAATTTCTCTTCCTCTTAAAAAATAAAAAAATAGGAAAAAAAACCCTGAGCTTGCAGACTACGAGCAACACCAAGCCAAGTCAGAGCTCTCACAGAAGCAATCTCTCCATAGAGATTACTTCCTAGTCCCCACCGCCATAGAAACAGTGTGATGACCAGCTGCCCCACTGTACCGCAGCCTAAATCAGGAAGTCATAGCCCACAGCACTTACTTTAATTCCTTCCCTTTGAACCTGTAAAAATAGGTCAGGATTTGTAGTCACAAAGGCCTCCCTGTCAGAGAGGGATGCAGGTTCATGCAGGAAGGTGGGACACTTTCCCATCCCACTTCACTGCTGATCTGCAATGCCTCATCCTCTGGCTTGAGAGCAGGCATGGCAAGCCAGCGTTTGTGTGCGAGTGAATATAGGATGGATAATAACTTTATCATTCTCTCCATTCTCACAGACAGCTATTGGTGACTACAGAAGTAGTCATAGAGCCTGGGGAACAGCTTTAGCCATCAAGTCTAAGTATTTCTTCCCCTTCTAAGAGCTGGGGGCCGCAGCAGAGGCGTCACACTGGCTATTTCTGGGCATCCATCTCTCCCCTCCCTGCTGCGTTTCCTTCATTGTGTTTGAGCTCTTTCCTATCTGTGGCTTTAAAATCTCCACCGATCTGCCAGGCGCCAGGCAGCACAAAAGAGCAAGGGGGGCAGGGAGTGGAAGACCTAAGGAGGGGGGGGATCTGAACCCCTAAAAATAGCCCTACCAAGTACAACTGTTTTCCTGACACAGACAAGTTCATTGTTAGACCCTGACACACCAGTTCACCCTGCCTCCCCACCCCTCAACATACTCTCTTTCCTCTCCTGTTCCTCTCCAGCCCAGTTTCCTGTCTGCTCCCATCTCGTGGCCAAAGCTGGAGTGTATTGTGAAGCCTAAAGCCTGGCACGGAGACTTTTGTTTCTCCGAGTACACATTGGATGGCAGACTATGGGGCTAACCTTCAGCTTCCCTTGTCACAGAATACCCACCAACCACTCTCTGTTCCTAATTTCACCCCATTCTGAGCCACAAACTCTATCTCCCCCAGCTCTCACCTCCCTTCCCAGCGGATCCTCTCGCCCTACATCACAACACATTTTCTGTGTGTCTGTCTGCCGCATGCAAGATTTTCATTAGCTACTTTGCAAATCCAAGTGCTTTGGCTACAAATGAAAGAGGCAGCTGACACACACGCACACACTACTGAGCTTCCTTACTGCTAGCTGCCTACCCACAACACAACAGTGTAACCAGAAGGTACAACCTATGCCCAGAAAGCTCTAGTTATGAACCTGCTTGGTGATGTGATGTCATCACTGGGATTTCCTAAAAGATAACCAGAAAAGAACAAACAGAACATCCCTTCTACCAAGAATGTACTTTTCTCCCACCTTACTGGTTAGGCCTTAAGTCCAGGAGTGGCTGAAGGACCAGGGGTAGTCACTGACATATTAGGAGGAGACATATACACCTGCCCATTCCACCTCCTTGAGTATCGCCCCAGATGTAGTGAATTACTGAAGTACAAAAGAAGCCTAATATAGCATGATATTCAGTTTTTTACTACACACACCACAACTACGAAACATGCAATTATGTTTTTAGCCAGCCTGCCTGTTCACAGACATTTCAGTGGTGTCTTGCGTGCAGAAAAACAGATGAGGAACATATCTCCCTTCCCTTACTCTGAGCACAAACTTGTCTGAACAGTGACAGTTACTTAATCCTGTCTTTGTACAGCATCTAGCACAGAGGAGCGCTAATTCTTGACTGGGGACTCCAATTTTTCTTTATATAAACAACATAAAGACCCTTATAGAAAGGTTTTAAGTCTCCCAGTATAAAACTATTGATCATGCAATAGTATGTGATAGTATTATAAAAAAAAAAATCCAGAGAAAAACTTTACCAGACAAGCCACAAAGCTAGCAAAAGCTTCCTTCATCTCAGAGGCATGTTCTGAACTTTCTCCAAGCATCTTACCAATGAAATGACCCATTTGGTGAGGCAGAAAGGCCACAAATCTTTCACCATGGAGCCATTCCAAACTCAAACAGGCCTTTTCAAGAGCATCCTGCCAGCAGCTTTTTGGATAACATGGAAAAGGCATCTGGCAGCCCTGTGCTGAGCACAAGCATGATACCATTGTCACAGAGAGAGAAGTGATTTCCTCAACACATTGCCTCATTGCATATAACAACACTAAGGATTCTCTCCAAACCAGGAAATGTTTTTGCCTCCTTTTTTCCCCCGATCAGGTAACCAAAGAGACCTACAGAAATTAAACAACTTGCTTAAACTATGTTGCTACTGTATAGCAAAGCAAAAAGCCGAATCAACAGCACCTATTAACTTGGGAAATGCCTTCACTGTAAGCCCATTACTTCTCAAGTTTTACCAACCTGTGAACACAAGCAATAACCAGTTTCTTAAGAACAGCAGGATCTCTAGGAGCTGAGAAAACTTCATCAGGGAAGAAAATCCTGAGGAGATATATCTATCACTTCAGACACTCGTTGCTTAGTCACTATGTCTAGCAGCTATACTATCACACTCTAAAGGAGAGCAGAAGACTCCAGTATTTGTTCCTCCACATTTGCACCCTACTGGTTTTGTAGGAATTTCCCCCATTCTTTATCCTATAAACACTGTTCTAGCAAAAATGTGAAATCTGTTGAGCCAGAGAGAGAAGAGAAACTATCTAATCTCTCCTGCTTTCAATTCTGCCAACAAACAGCATTGCTGGTATACTATAAAGGACCCCACAAGTATGATTTCTGATTAGGCCAGCTCACCACCACTCAGAGGATGCTGACACCAACACCCAATTCACTGCCTTTATTTCCACCTTCAGATGTCCCTTTTTATTATCTGTTCTGCCAATCATGTTGCCACTGCAGAAGGAAGTTGTGTGTTAACCTGAGTGCATAAAACCAGCACCCCATTGGACTTGCATGATTTTAATGTTGATGCAAGGCTAAGGACCGAGAAAGAGTCCCTATTTTAAGGACTAAGCTGGAAGGGAGGAAAGAAATTAGTTTAGGTGCTCACTCAAGCAATATTCTATTTTGAGCACTTTCTAGAGAAGATAAGGGCTGCTTTGTAATAAACTAATTTGCTGGGGGGGGAAAGAAAACAAACAAACAAAACCAAAACAAAACAAAAAAAAAAGCTCAGGGGATGTTTACTATTCTAGGGATAAAAGCTAGCCTGTAATGTGCTATTTTTAGAAGTAATTTAAAACCTGACTTCTTTTATTCTGGGGTCTTCTCATGATCACTTGCAAGAGTCATCTTTTCTATGAGAGAGTTACGCCTTGTTTTAGCACAAGCTTTCAACTGAGACTTCTTTTATTGTGTCTGAACATCTAGCACCACAAGGAAGAGGTCCTGTGAAGAATTGTCAGCTATGATGGTGGTCTCCAGTTAGGATAGACTGCTATTTCACCTCTTCTCTCTGTGTCTAGCAAGGCAAAATATGATTTAGTGGCAGGAAGGGGAAAGAGAGGAAATACAGGTTTGCAAAAGCCACATGTCCCCCTTGCAAACACTTTTGCAAGAGGGCTGTCAGCTCCGAGGGGTAGAGCTCTCGCAGCTGTGGCAGGCAAGGCCAGATGCTCTTGCAAGTGACAGGCTCCAACACATTTGTTGTTTCTTATTTCTACTCACTGTGCTAAGTCCCTGCAGGAAAGCACTGGTGGGTCTGTGCAAATGATCTCCTATTGTCTTCTGTGGAAGGCTGGCTGTATCCTCTCTCCCTTCTAGGCTTTCTCTTCCTGCCTTGCACCACATCCTTCACCGTCAGGTGTGTACCTAAGTTAAGTGGAAAAACAACTTGCCTTTCTACTGTGTTCTCAAATGCTAAAGGTACTGAGCGGGGAGATCAGCAATGTCGGAAGACTCCTGCCTGAGATTTGAGTGCGCCCTCTCTCAGAATATATAATATTAAAGCTCTCCATATACTCCCTCAGGGAAAGCCACATTTCTCCTTTAACATTTCCTTACCTGCACTCTGGCTGTTCTAGCAGGAGGTGTTTTCTGTGGGGATGTGCCTGGTTGTGGAGGATGTTTTTAAACTTCTTTGGCACACCTGCTCTCTTTTCCTCTGCTTTCAGAAATGTCACCAGCCCTGCAGTGCTGTCAGCAACATTACTTAGTTTGAATCCTACTGAGTTTCAAGACCTCCAGACAAAGGTGGCACAAAGTTATTATCTTCTTTCCATCACAGGCTGAAAGGTATTGTCTTACCTAGACTCTGACACCTCATTGTCTAAATCCGTAGTCCAGATTATTTCCTGACTCATGCTGAAGTTATATTGGGTGTGAATTATAGCAGAAAGTACACAGAAGACTTAAGGCTGAAACCAATAATATTCTCTCTGTGCTTTGCAATTACTTGTGCAGCTTAACAGGCTGCTTTCAACTTTTAGGGCTAGTGTAGCATCGTTGTAGCTGGCCAAGATGATCAGGACATCTGGGGAGCCCTGTCCTGTGTAACTGGGGTAGCTAGAGCAGGACTGGTGTCTTTTCTGCAGACTAGCGAAGGCAGTTTGTTATCTTTAGAGTAAGCTTTGGCTAAGAAGCCTGGCTCCCTAATGCTGCCCTGCTATATTTAGACCCTCTTCTGGTGTGCCCACCCAGTGCTGTTCCCCTTGTTTGTTTCCTACCAAACAATGAGACCTGAAAGAATTGCTTGGAAAGGGGCCAACACTCTTGCAAACGAAACTGTCAGGCAGCCAAGCTTTGCTACGGCCCTTTGTAACTAACATACTCTACTGGGAAATGGGAAGCAATTGTCCCTCTTGCTTCAACATCCAGCATGGGCTTTTTCCCCATACTAAGAGCTCTGTGGTGTGGCCCTGCCCCAGGGACTGTCTTTGAGGAGGTGTCAGAAGACATGGGGGGAGGGGGGTGCTGAGGAATGCCAAGAGGCAACAAATCAGGGTGGCAAGGAGCAATGAAAGCTCTGCTCTCTGTTCTCCCTCACCCCTGATCCTGTATTCCTGCCAGTGTGGGTTTTAGTAGCAGGTTGTTCCTGGAAAGTCTTTGCTATCTGCTCTGATTGTAGTAGAAGCTGTTCATGTACATATAGGGTTACAGGTGCGGTCAGATGCACTTCTCACTCACCCCGTGTTTCTCTTCTGTGCTCTTGTGTTGCTTGGCTACCATTTTCTACAACCTCAGCACTGTAGGGAGAGAAAAAAAAGCAGCTCCAGTACTACTGGTGAGCAGAGCAAGTTAAGCTTACTTTTGCTTGTTTTAAACAAATGGAGCCAAAGGAGAAAACAAAGAAGGAAAAACAACCTGACAGGGAGAAGAGAGAATAAACAGAGATTTCTTTAGGACAGCAGGGTCTGTCTGATCCACAGCAGCCTAAACGATGAGAGCCTGGAAATGGCAGATTTTAATCCAAACTGGACTTTGTTCCATTAGCTTAAGTTTCAACTTTGTTGCTTCTTTTGGCCTCCTGAGCCAAACTCTCTCTAGCCAGGAAAGGACATACGTATCCCTGAGAGAGATTCCAGGAACATCCTTCAGTTGGATCTGGTTTGGGTTTTCCTTTAGGCCCGTAAGCCTTAGAGAGGTCAGAGCCTGGGAAAAAACAAAACAAAACAAAACAAAACCCAACAAAACCCAACATTTCCAGCAGGAGAAGAAAGGTGCTATGTACCAGAATCCTCGCAAAATCATAGCAAGAGAAAGATCACCTAAAAAGGTGCCCAAACCAGGCAGGCATCTGCTTGTCCAGCCTGAGAAAAGGGGTTTCAATCTCCTGTGGAGAATAGGGGGAGCTTGTGTGTCCCCAATGCCAGAGTGTTATCCTCTGACTCCACTGAGGTTTGGCCTGGAGAAGAGAAGGCTCCAGGGGGACCTCATAGCAGCCTTCCAGTACCTGAAGGGGCTTCAGGAAAGCTGGGGAGGGACTTTTTACAAGGAGTGAAAAGCTTGTAGTGAAAGGACAAGGGGTAAGGGATCAAAACTGGAAGAGGGGAGATTTAGGTTAGACATTAGGAGGAAATTCTTTAGTGTGAGGGTGATGAGACACTGGAACAGGTTGCCCAGGTAAGCTGTGGATGCCCCATCCCTGGAAGTGTTGAAGGTTGGATGGGGCTCTGGGCAGCCTGATCTAGTGGGAGGTCTCCCTGCCCATGCAGGGCAGGTTGTAGCTGGATGATCTTTGGGGTCCCTTCCAACTCAAACCATTCTATGATTCTGTGATTCTATGATCATCACCACGTACACACTATTCTCTGGCAAATTTAAGAGGTGCTGGAACAAATCCAATGGGTTGAGTTATGGTTACATAGCATCTTTTTTGTAAAAATACCAAGAATTTGCAACTTGGAAATGGAACCCACTTTTAAGAACAGCTTAGGAGAACATATGCTGGCATGAAAAATGCAGCAAGGGTAGAAATAAGTAGATAGTATTTTGACACCATGGGCTCACAGCATTGATTCACAGGCACTGTAGAACAAGGGTCTTAGGCAGAAACTGTGTAGATGAGGGCAGAGTACAGGAAGCAGTTAAAGCATTACAGCGGGCAAATCAGGTAAAAGGGAGAAATTAATCCAACAAAGAAATGCCGCATTTCAAACTGACCCCTAGTAGACAGGGTCTGTAGGATACAGAAAGCAAGACCCTGCACTGTTGCACTTCAGTGTAACACAGAAGACAACGTGAATACCTTAAATGTCACTAACAAAACTGGAGGAGTCAAGTGGGGATGGCCCTTGTCATAGCAAATGAGGCAGTTTTATATGCACTGGATTTTCTGGGTTGTAATATTATTATCATAGATAGCAACTGTCTTGAAATCCCAGCTCTCAGAGTCAGGGAAATCTCAAATTTCAGTATAAATCAGTACCAAAAAGCCACAGATCATTAGTGCATACAAATATTTTAAAGACCCTAAAAACTAAAAATTTGGGTGGCAGGCTAAAAGACAAAGACCTGTCTCTATAGCAGTTCCTGATTTGGTGCACACAGGCTGGCCAAGAAATCTGGGATCCTCTTGGTTCATGTTGCAATAATAAAGGGGGCTATTTCATACTTGCTGTTTATTGCAGAACACAGATCCACTGTGCTCAGTGGCTAAAGATCATTTGTGGAACCTTACTAGTCAACAGGAAATTATATTCTCATTTTGCCAAATCACTTTATCATTATGCCATTATGAAATGACTGTTCATCTATTTTAGTGGTTGCTTAGGAGATGCGAGAGGGCTTGGCCTGCAGCCACTTCCCTCTTCTGACTCTCCCCAAGATAGCGCTGCAGACCCTCCCCTAGAAGAAAGCCACTGGGTGACTGCTTGAACAGCCAAGGAGATTTTACACCTGGGTTCCTTTTGTGACCTGTTGTGGCATCAAGGCCAGGTGGGGGAAGTGCTGAACTCCAGCTGAACAGGAAATAGAAAAGCTTACCAGCAGGGAGGATCAGGGGAAGAAGGTGGATTAATAACACTCTGAGAAGCTGAGGGATGGCAAGGAAATGGCTGCTGAGGTGATGCTAATACTCTAAGGAACCCAGGGCAAAACCCCACGTTTGGTAGTTGTATGGTGGACCCTGTTCTGGGAGGAGCCTCTTG
Source organism: Hemiprocne comata (assembly GCA_020745705.1). Taxonomy (NCBI): domain Eukaryota; kingdom Metazoa; phylum Chordata; class Aves; order Apodiformes; family Apodidae; genus Hemiprocne; species Hemiprocne comata. Next base: position 143,940,073 of record CM036586.1, read on the forward strand.
CAGAACTTTTTGTTTAGATGTGTAATGGAGTAGGAGCAATGGGAGGACTGCTGGGAAGGAATCATAGCTGACTTTCTTTTTTAAATTATGGTTTTAGCCTTTCAGTGAAATGGATCTTCCTTTCAGAAAGTTAAGCTGTTTGAAAAATGAATGTGAAATTTTGACACAATGTATTAAAGGCCTAATCTCCAACCAGCAAAGTGAAGCAGGTCACCAGTGCAAAGCTTAGGAGAAGTTTGCTAAAGTCAAAAAGCTCCTTTCCCTACAATTTGCAACCTTTTCTGGAAGTTTCTAGGAGGTTTTCTTAAATCTATTAATTATTATTATTATTATTTGTTCAATACCTAATGATCTTATCAGCACTAAGAGGTTCATAACAAGTTGGAAAACCAAGGAAGACTACGTTATTTTTTTTACGGTATAAATGAGGCTTGAAAGGCTGAGGTCTATTAGCTCTACAACTTCGTAAGACAGATTGACCAAAAAGAAACAATTCCATTCACTACCTACAGATAATATGTCCTTTCCTTTCTTAATCTGGTCAGATCAACTTGTCTTGTATATCCTGCTTCATTATCTAATAAAAAGCAAAATTAAAATGATGGCTTTTTGCATCTTAATTGAATTCCAGTTCTCATCCAAAAATAGCTTGACACAAATCAAAGTTAAAAAGTAATTATCATGTAAATAAGCAATGCCATTCACTATTTTCTAACATAACTAAATGCAAATTATGGATCTGAATAAATGTGAGATTTGTTAGATTGTTCTATTTACATGTGCAGAGGACCCAGGCTAGCAAAAAGTTACCAAATTTAGTAGAAAGGCTATATTTAGTTTCAAATCAGGATGCTTTAATTACCAGCTAACAGGAAGCAACCTTTTTTGTTTTGTTTTGTTTTGTTTTCTGGTAATTTTTATGGGGTTTTGGAAATAACTACAAATATGAAGCATAATTAAAATAGATTGCTCCAATCATCCTTTTTTGCTCTCTGATATTTTTAAATCACACCATCTTGAACAGACATTATCGCGTATCAGTCACATGGAAACTTTACAAATGCTTTTGTATGAAACACCAGTTTGTGCCAAGTCACAGTTGTCTCCTTTTTAAACTATCTGGGCTACCTACAAATGAGTTTGAGTGGGATCTCTTTTCAGGTTAACCTTTGCAATAAGTAACACAGTTTCTGATGTGTTTGCCAGTTTCGCTTATTCTTTACGGCCAGAGCAGAAGGGGGTAATGGTGGAGACCCCCAACACTTAGTATATGCTTAGCAGCCCCCAGACAAGAGAAAAAAACAACAAAACAACACTTTTTCTGTTCACTGTAGTCTAAGACTACATACTGCTTATTACAGGCATGTGAAACCTCAGTCACTCAATACCTGAGGGTTATTAAGATGTTTTGAACTTGCTGCCTTGCTGAACTTGCTTCGAAGTGCCACTGAATCTGACTACAGCTCTTGCGTCAGGGATAGTCAGGCGCCACATTTCCAGAAGACCTTGGAGTCTCTGTCACCCCTATCAGTGCTCTTGCTCTGCCCTTTTCCTGGTTTAAAGCTTCCCGTACTTCAGCTTTTCATGCTGTCCTTGGGTTCCCAGAGCCCATTTGTAGGCTGCAGAACAATAGCAATTGCTGAAAATATTAAATGGGAGAAAAGAAAACATCTTGGTAAAACACTCACACACCGGGAGTAGGATATAAAAATAAGAAGTGGCAGCTCAGCTCTGGGGCCCCAGGATCAATGGGTTGTGGATAAAAACTGCTTCTATTTTTCTTCTAGAGCCTTACCTCTTATTCTTCTTCTGAAAAATGCCAATAAAGAGACAGGTCCTAGGAAGTCCATGGCTCCTGTGCCAATGCCATCAAAACTTCTATTACCGTAACATATTCTGGATCCTTCTCCCTTCTTTTATTTGGCACCTAGAGTTAAGTGAATAATTTTGCAATTAATTGTTTATTCAGCAAATCTCCCTTATTTTTCCATTTGTGGGGTATCCCAGAGCAGATTGCAATTTCCTTGGGTACTTTATTATCTTAGGTTATCTGGCAAGTTTTCTGCAGTTTCTTTCTCTTCTCCATGGACTGACTGTGACTTTGAGGGAGATATTTGGCTAGTTGTGGTTTCAGGCATATGGGCCAGTTGCGATGAGTGAGGCTGCAGGGCTTGAGAAACATGAAGAGCATCATCACTTGCCAATGTTTGACTGCAAAAAGATCACCATTATGACTTTGAGTTGCTATTAACTTTTACACCTGTATCTTTCACTTCAGGAAAGTGAACCTGAAAGAAGGATGCTGAAGGGAGAATCATTTAAATACAGGCCTGCATGTCATTGAAGGGGAATAACTTTTTCATTCTATTCAGAAGAGGATATAGCCTCAGATATAAAATTCAGGGAGAGAAATGATGACCAAGAAAGGATTCTGTCAAGCTGCCAACAGCCGCTTCATTTCATTGCTATCCTGGAGCACCCTGGTGTTTTCCATGTCCCCCATCCCAGCCCCTGCCAATTTGTTGTTTGGTTGCAGGAGGCGACTGTGAAAGGAAGCGGAGCAGGTAGTCACACAGGAAAAAAAAAACAACACAAAACAATAAAACAAAAAAACCACATCTTCCCTTTAAACACCATGTGGGTGTGGGTTACCATGGTAAGGAAATCCATGTAAGGGTGTCCCAGCATTGGTATAGTATGAAGGAGGGCCCTTGAAGGGAAGTGCTTGTCTTTGCTGACCTCCTGGGTTGTGTGCTGGCCACGCCTTGCTGTAATGAGAGGCTTGTTGAAAAGCACAGGTTTGCTGCAGGCAGCTGTCATCCCTGAACTCCTTAATTTACCTTTCCAGTGAGGGAAGGAGAGGCAGGGAGTGGAGAGGAATAGTGACGGTTTCTTTGAACAGGCACTGACCGAGAGCCAGAGTACTTTGGGGAAAAAGAAGAAAACAAGGGAACTCCACCCTTTTACCACAGAAACATCTCAGCCACAGCCCGAACCCTGGCTTGCTACAAAGCCCTTCCTCGCATTGAGAAACAGGCTGGAAAGTGAGCCAGGAGAAGTGGGATGTTCAGGGACCCAGAGATATTTTTAAACTTGCTGGAGGTCTGGTTGCATAGTTTTGGCCTAGTTTTTTTGGCACAAGGCCCTTTCTTCCCAGGTTTTGATAGATCACACTTGCTGAGGAGGCCCTCCTTGTATGTCAAGATTAAGTTTTCTGGCTGATGAGATAGCTCTGGGGACGAGTAACAAGACCCAGCAGCTTTTCTAACCACACTTACTCTGCAGCCTGTTTGTTTAAGGAGACCCTCCTCTCAGACCTGCAGATCCCTATGCAAAAGTAGGATTGCCAATGGGGACCTGGTATGGGCCTTCAGATAATGTCAAAGGTTTGACTGAAAGACTTCAGGCCAAGACAGCCTTTCCTTTCCACACAGCTCTTTGGCTGTCAGATACAGCCAGCGGCTCCATTCCCTGTGTGGGAGGCAGAATGCCACTATACCATATTTGACAGACCCCCTGCCTTTACAGAGCTGTGCCTCAGGGCCTCTTACCAGCTTGCAAGCCACAGAAGAGGACCACAGGAGGTAACTGAGGAGGCAACATGAGTGACATGGGCCATGACTAAACTTTATTCACACATTGTAGGTGTGTGGAGGGTGGACAAGGAAAGGATTGTGGCTGTATGAAGGGAGGGAGCACCTCTGAAAGTTGTAAGGCACCATTGCTAAACAAAAAATGTCAAAATGAAGTGATGAAATCCTCCCTGTTAGGCTGTAGAGAGAGCACACACCTGCGCTGGCTCTGCACCCAGTGTACTTGGTCACCCTTGATCCACTGGGAGATGACAATGAGGAAAACAGGCAGGAGGGTCCCGGCCACTTCCCCATGCAAGAGAGGGGTGAGCTGATCTCAACCCATGTCATGCTGTGGTTTTGTGGTATCTTGTGGTGATGTGGGACATCCTGTGACACAACTTGTGACAAAGCCAAGAAACATTAAAAATGCTAGAGAAGAAAAGCTTTGGCGTGTTTATTTTTGGTAGAAACAGGAAGGATGCTGGTGAGGCTAAAAAGAGCCCAAGTGATGTCTTTTCAGAAGCCTACACCTAACAAACTGTATTTTCCTACACATGGTAAAAGAAAGATCTCATCTTTCATGGAGGAGGCATTTAGTTAGATAGGAATGTCTTCACCTCCTGCTGAGAAGCAACCCTATCTGGTGGTAACAGAGCTGTCATTTAACTGCGAGGGTGATGAAAAGAAGCACATATCTGAGAAATCAAACACATGGAAGGTAGTGAGTTCAAATCTGGCCAGAGTACCAGTGCCATAGACCTTTCCTGAGGAAGGAAACACAGGATTTCCAATAAACACCCTTCATTAGGGGCTTCAGACTTCAGCTCTTCTGAAAGGGAGCACCTCTACCACTTCCAAACTAAGCCACTCTAATGAATCAGCTGCTTTTGTAGTTTTTGTTGCATGCAGGGGGGTCCTTGATCCAAATGCTGATCACGACTTTTGTGCTTCTCATCCGAGTGCTGCTGGAGCTGCAGTCATAAGCTAAAGGCTCCTCAGCTTCTTCTCTTACTGATTTTGGTTTTAAAGCCACTCAAGCTGGCCAAGAGGGAACAAAGAAATAACAGAACCTCTGCTGCTGATAAGTTAACTTTTTCTCTATGGACCTACATTAATTGCTTCTTTCATTAATGGTGCAAGGAGATAGATTTAATTTTTGAACAAAATCACGGTTGGTAGCTGTTAGTAACACCTGAGCCTGCCTCTCTGGGTAAAATACCCCTTTAGAAATCTCTGTGTCTGATGTAGCTAGAGCCCTTTAAGCATGTCAATCATTTTCCCCTCTGGAAAAATTAAAATCCGCCCTGACACTGTTGCTGAGATGGCTGCAGGAGGAGCAGCATACAGGGGCTTTCACGCTTGACATCGGAAGCATTTGTGGGATTCGGGACACAGTTTGACATCTAGTGGTAACGTGTGGTATAATCCCAGAGCTCACACTAGAAACCGCAAAGGGTCACAGTCATGGATCAGGCAAGCTGAGGAAGGATCCTTCCATCAGCCAGGTACACACTTGTATGCTACATGTACAGCCAAACACCTTGGTATTATGCATCTTCTTATCCTGCGGTGACATTTGATTAAGGGCCCAGGTCATATTTCATCCAGAAAAGCAACATCTTTTAAGATTTGTGTTTTGATCTCTATGCTTATGATCTCTTGGATCATTACGCATGCTTTTACCATGCTAATGAAGCAATAGCAGAAGGGTCTTAACCCAGGGAAAGCAACAGAAAATGTCCAAATAGTTAATTCTGAAGTCTGCTAGGCGTCTGAGTTTAAAGCAATTTGGGATATTTCAGTTTCAGGTTTGATTGGTGCCATTTATGATTGCAACCAGGAGAGTATTGTGGAGCTGATCTGCTGCTAGGAACTAAATAATGAATGCGCAGATGGAGTCATCTTTATTAAAAGAAAATGTAGGGAAGAGTGAAATTATTCAGGTGAGGTGAGCTGCAGCCAAACTGAACAGTTCTGGAGGGTTACGGAGAGATGGAAATCTTCCTTATTTTTGTACTTCTCCACATTTCCTACAATCAGAATGGGAAAGCCTCATTATCCCTTCAGAAAAATTATTTTAGCCCAACCTAAACTCAAATTCTCATGGGGAAATCTTATGCTGTCAAGAAGTTTGGCTGATTTCTACCTCAGAGAAACTTGGCTGGGACTGCAAGGATGAGCAGATCCTCTGAACTTGCAAGATCTGCTTTTTACTACTAAAATCAACCTGTGCAAATAGATAGTGGCCTGGCAGTTGCTGCATCTGCCTGGAAACATTAGATTAGGTTCGTGTACAGGGATTAGTTACAATTTACCAGGGATTAATTTGGCTCACTCTGTACAGCTGCCAACACAAAAAAAATAAATGTTAATTAGAAATTATATCAAGAGTTTTGGAGCATCGGGACAATAATTTTATTTCTATTTCTTTTTGAGAGAGAAAATAAAAACGATGCTTAAATCAGAACAGCAGTTCTGGGTTAAAGCTAATCAAATTGCTTAACCTGTCCTGCAGATACAGCAGAGCAGAGAGACTCCATTAACCCTCCATATCCAGGAAGTAAACCCATTTTCTGTGTGTGTTATGGCAGAGGTAGTGCCCAGTCTCTGCAGTATCATTACATGAACCCTATGTGCTGTAGTGCAAATCCCATTTGAAGTCCACTCTCTGGTGCAGTAAAATGATGTTTGCTCGCTGGGGAGTAGTTTCTCAGCCTCGAGAGTGTGTCAAAGTGTGAAGTTTTAACTCCTCGCAGGATGTAGCTCAGCAGGTCACCTGAAAGTTGCCTTTTCAGCCTTTCTCTGGCAGAGACAAACCCGAAGTTTTGTGAGTGTTCAACAGATAAATACGGGGATGTTCAGCTGAAAAGGCCAAAAGCTTTGGCTCCATTTATTGGCCTGCCAGCTTGGAAGTATTCCTCTGTTTACTAAGTCAGGCCTAAGGGCCTGGCTGGCTGAAGATGCAGGGTGATTTGGTTTCCCCTGGCAGGTGGATGGGAATCAGGGCTTCTCCTCCAAGTCCCCAGATTACTGAAGTCTCCAAGTGCAAGAGGTGGAAAGGAGTAAGAAGCATCTGTGGGCTGGTTTGAGGTAAAGGAAATCTCCTATTTACCCTGTTCTTGCTCTGTCCCATGGCCTCTTCACACACTATAAACAGCCACAATGTCTGGGTTCTCAGTCAAGGTTTCAGACTCTGTTCACAGCCCTGTTACACACTTCACAGCTGCTTGTTTCCTCAAACAGTCAAACGAGCTGGTACAATTTCCCTAATGAGACCCTTAATGAGAACAGACACAGAGCATCCCCTCCCAGCTTGCATTTCACTGTCTTCTCTCTATTGTCAGATTTGGGGTTTTTTTGTTTTGGTTTGGTTTTTTTTTTCCTTAACCTAGCTGCAGTCAAGAGCTCCTCAGGGCAGGAATTATGTCTGTCTATCTGCCAGGAGGATGCCACAAACATTTTTAGGCACAAGACAAACAATGTAGTAGTGTTGCCTCTAGAAACAAGGCACTACTACAAAGGAGAAAGCCCAGCAGTTACAGGGGATCAAAGGCAAAAGAATCAGCATCCTGGCCATCTGCAGCTCTAGCATTCTCTGGCTAGTGGGGATCATGAAATAATATTTTCATGAAAGTTTATTCATAATCAAGATGCTGCTACCGAGGTGAAAGTATATAGGGTTATTTTGGAGGTAGGGGTGAAAAACAGAAAAAAAAGGCTATTATTTGAAGCCTTCTCCTACATTTCCCATCTTTGCCATCAGTCCGTGGTGCTGCATGTCCATCTCCAACCCTGGGGACAGCCAGTGAAATCCCCACTGAGGACTATTGCAAAGGAGCACAAATGCAGAAGAACTGAAATGTTTAAGCATTATTTTTAAAGTGTATAAATCTATGGGAATTCATTATAAGTACTTCCATGGATGTATTTTGTTAAATAACACTTGAATATTTTGGAGAGTGGCAACAAGCCTGTATGGGAGAAAGTTGTAAAGGTTACTCCTTTACAAGGTAATGCCCATGCCTTCTGTCTTCCAACATATAGCACAAAATGTTCTTGTCTCATTAGCATTATCTTGATAACGATAACGAGTGCTGCTCTTGCTTTGTACAATATTGTTCCCTTAAGAGCCTTTTCCCTTGTTCTGCAAATGTACATTGTGTTAAATCAAAATGACAAAGGAAAGATTTTAGTGAAATTTATACAATACTGGTGGGGCTGGATGCTGCTGTCCCCAAGGTAAGAACTGTCTTGGTCTGGGTCTTCAAAACAGAAGGAAGAAAAAGGTTTTCTGCCCCTGCTCGTAGAAGTTCTCCCTTTCCCTTTTTCCTCCCATCATGTCTCCTGGGACAGCCAGATCCTACAATCCTTTCGAGCTGAGAAGGTGAAATCCTGAATAATCAGATGCATGCTGGCTTCTGCTGTCCAGAGAGGGGATCCTCGTCCTTGTGTTTTACACTGCAAGTCTCTCAGCCTTAAGGATGTGTTATATTGCCTGCACAGTATCAGGTCTGTATGCTCCTGTTCTCCAGCTGACCTCTTACATCCTAAAAAGCACAGTAAAACAAGCAACAGGTCCTGTCTCACCTCATATTTAAAGAACTAAACTGCAGCATCTCCAGGGCTGGAGCTTGAAATGTTTTTCCTGACAGATTTTCAAAGGAGCTGTCAGGGGAGGATTCTTCTACCCCAGCTGTGCAATGCCTACGTCAGAGCTTGTCATCTACAATATCTCTTTTCATGATCAACCAAAAGAAACAGGCACTTGAAGGGCACGGTTCATTTCTTTTTGCTGACTATAAAGAGAGCCCATGATGATGAGCCTAGCTGCAAACGTCTGCATTCAATCAAGCTGAGGGAGATTAATTCTGTCCCGGTGCCCAAAATTTTTGGAGGCTCTAAACATTTAACCCCATTGCTTAACATTCAGAAATTATTCCACGGTTTTTAGGTTGGAAGCATTTCTCTTTTTTTCTGGCAAGCTCAGTCTTTCCCTTCTTGCACGCTTTAAAAAACCCAACATCATCTTGGCATCATCCCAGACTAAAACAGTGGACACTAGTTAATTGTTTAACAAAATTGATCGATTAATTTTTTATCTATCTATTTCTAAAACTCTTTTAATGCTGTGAAGTGCTATAGAAAAGCTGTGTTGCTGTCAATAATTAATGCAGTAACATCTGGTGGGCGCAAAGATGGATCACCATCCCACAAATTAAGGTACACTGTGTTAAGTTGAGCACTATTTTTAGGTGAGTGCAGCTCATCACAGGCCTTCACAGAATAGTTTTGCTGAAAGAACGGTCCTTGCCTCTGACAGCTTTTATTGTTGTTCTTGCTGTGGCTAAAATAAACTAGTAGCCCAACACTTTGTTTTCAGAACAATTATTACAGATATTCTTTCTGCTCACACCATTCTGCTCAGTTTCTGGAGCCACCCCAGCAACTGGGATACCTGGTCTCCTGCCAATGCATCACCAAGCATCTGTCCTGTGTGCCTCTCCAGTACCCTCCCCAAGAGGTAACTTCTGTGTGTGTGTGTGATGGTAATGAGAGGCATGTGGTTTCGTTTGATAAGTCCAGAGAAATGTGTTGTGCATTTGGGTTCCAACCGGTCCCCCCTTTTCAAGGCTGCAGGAAGTAAATCAGTCATGTTTTAAAAGATCCCACGCTCCAGCTGCTGCAGATTTGGAAATTGTTAATGAATGCTGCTCCCAGCGTTATCTGCTTGTAGCCATATGGCTCTGTAGGGAGAAACTTCCATCCTGAAGTATTCGGCACACCTTTCTGCTGTACTTGCAGCACTGCTGGAAGGCAACCATCACCAGGCTGGAGAGTGACAAACAAGTTGTGTTCAGTAGCCAGTGAGTTGCAGCTGAGCATGAGGGAGATTTTTTTTTTTTTTTACACAGGTTTCTGGGGCAATATTTTTTGTTTTAGTGCCAGTGTAGAACAGACTTTAAAGGCCTTGACCCCTAATGATACGTGGACAGCATTCAGCTTGGCATACTAATGCATTAAATGAATCTTTCTCATTGCATATTCTGACTTGGAAACTCTCTGATTCCCTTCTCAAGGCTCAGCAACCTTTGAAACATATGTCCACTCCTTCTCCACGTATTCCAGTGCCAAAATCCTATCCCCTATGTGTAGCTAATCTGAGACTTTATCGTATTGATAAAGACTAATAAAAAAATATGGGAAATATGGGTTAAAAGGGATCTCAAACATTCATTTTATCCATCTCCTGCCCCCAAAAGAATTACCTATATCTGAGCCATTCCTGGCAGATATTTTTTTTAAGTTCATCATGATGGAAACTCCCCCATCCCAGACAATCTAATTCAGTAAGTCTCTAGCCTTACCCATAAAACTTGAATGTCCAGCTGAAATTCCTCTTGCTGCAGTTCACTGTGTGTCCTTTCCTCAGCATGGATATCAAAAAAGGATTATTCCCAGCCTTTTTGCAATGGTCTTTCATGTGTTGAAGACTATGCATCACATCCTTCTCCTCAGCCAATGTCATCTTCTCTAGATTAAACCAGCCCAGTACTTTCTTTCTTGTCTCACAGATCATGCTTTCTCAACCATTGACCTTTATTGGCACCCTGCTCCTAGACTCTGCCCAGCTGATCCACAAATATTTTGAAGTGTGATGCCAGTTGTCGAGCTGAGTTTGTACCAATCCACATGCTGAAGGATTACTTCCCAAGTCTTAACAAGAGTCTAGCCATGCTTCTTCATATGGTCTTACACATTTTCTCAACAGTGTGACACTGATGGTTCATAGTCTTATTTTGATCTGGTGGAAACCCTTCCCACCCACCCTTTTCTCACGTCCCTATATCCAGATCTGTTACATAGATGGCAAAAAACAGTTGCTTTTCAGTATCTAAAGGACTTGATTCTCTTTGAATGTTACTGACTTTTTGCCTGGGAGAGATGAAAAATCCCTTTTGGCTCCCAGATACACCTTAGAAGAGCAATCTCCAATATCCTTAAAATTATTCCATTGATTTGCATAGCTGTTCAACAATAGGCTTCTCCTTATGAGGTCATTTTAACCCTACTCAAAGTTTCCATCCTGTTTTGGCTGACACTAGCTGGATCTTGGCCCTTCCCAGCAGCAGAACGGAGCTCCCTCCAGCAATGGGCAGGTCAGGAAGGGCTCGGCTTGAGCTGTGGCATCCCATGAGTATGAAAGAGAGTTTTGTTGCCTGTGTTGCTAGAAGGGAGGACTTGGCATACTTTAGAGGGAGAACACTCACGAGAGCCCCTTGTTAGATAACCAGTGGCACAGCTAGCGTATTATCTTCTCTCATTGCACTCTCTCAGTGCAATGGAAAGCTGCAACCTTCCCCATAACAGTTCACTGCAGCTTCAAGGAAAGGCCCCTTGGAGTGTTGTTCTCAGGGCTTCAGAGCAGGACAACAAAAACAGGCAGGGATGGTTAAACTACAGACCAGCTGAGGTGAGCTGGACACAACTGCTGATGCTCATCAGGTCAGCCGGTGCTTGTTCTCTGTCCAGAGGATTTTCCCTTTGACAGAGGAACATCCTGCCTCCAGTCACACAGCTTGCTAGGCTGAAACAGGGAGGCAGTGCTCAGAGAGGAACTCCTCAGTGGCCCAGGGGAAGCAGATAACATCCAAAGGGGTTGCTCCACCGTTTTCGTGGCTGTTAGCATGCGTACGTGGCTGGCGGTGAGCACTCAGGGGAAGGCCCATAGCAAATGATGGCTTGATGACTTTGTGAGGAGGACATGACAATGCTCTGAAGAAAGCAATAGGTGGGTTACTCCACAGCTTCCTACCTGCCTGTGGCCCCCTTCCCCTCCTCCTGCTGCTCAGCCAAGGTCTTTGTCCTCTGTGCTCCCCACTTGGCTGAGAAGAAAACAGCCCTGCAGCAAGGCCAAGAACAAGGCAGAATTGTCAACCCCCACTGCTGGTGTCAGGGTCAGGCCAGCTGGCAGACAAGGAACCACTTGAGCTCAACTCTCTGGCAAGCTACATGAGCAGTGTTGGGATCGATCACACACAGGCCTGTAGAGTCTCATTATGGGCTAGATGCACTGGTCCCAGAGGATGGTGCTTCCCATGAGAGGCATCCCTGCCTCAGCCTCTGTAGTTAAAGAGCTGGAGTTGGGGAGAAGACCTGAGCTGGAAATGTAATGCCCTATTATGTTTCAAAAAACACTTCTTTTCTCAACAGAATTTCTGACTCTTTTAAAATGAAGCTAGTTGCTGATGTAATTCCAAATGCTCTCTGCTTAACTTGAAAGTGATTTCAGCAATGCTTTGATCTACACCCAAAAAGCCACTGGGAATAGCATCAACTGCTCAAACAGTCCAAAGCCCAGAAAGGAAAGGATCCCTATGCTAAAAAAAAAAAAAAAAAAAAAAAAAAAAAAAAAAAAAAAGCATCCTGGTTCTACCAGATCCACCCTGCACCCAGGAGGCAAATTCACAGGCTCTTAGGAATGCTTCCATTCAAAAACAACAATACCTTCTGGAAGGTTGTATGGTGTTGGGAATGTTTCCCTTCTCTTTCTAGATCACTCTATCCAGCCTTCTAATTACAGCTGGCTAGATTATTTGTACAAATAAATTATCCTACTAATTCAACCTTTTATCCAGCTCATGAATCATTAGCAAACAGACTTTGCTTTTTGTTACTCTTGGTAATTATTTCATGAATGGTTCATGCAAATAAACTTCAGTCGGTGGGAGGTGTCTGCAGCTTGCTCCCTTTCCCTGTTCAGGCCGTGTAAGTGGCTCCGTCGCTGATGTGCTGTGCTTTACTGCTCTTGAACTGCATGTCAGAATGCTTTTAATTACAATATTTCTCCTTCCTCATGCAGAATACCCCTGCCACAGCTGTGTCCCAAATGTTACGTGCCAGGCAGAACCCCATTCACACCACTCCTCATGAATAAGAAACAAAAGGGAGTGGGGGAGGAGTGGAGATGAGCAGCTGTGCAGAATCTGAATAAATATTCACTGATTCCCTTTCCTGCAGCATCTGCTGTCTAAGTCTCCTTCTCGTGTGCAAACGACACATGAAGTGTGTGTGGGGAGCTCTAGCAGACAGTGGTATGCCACATTTTTCTAGGGGCTGGCCCACAGAAGTTAACAAGTAAGTCCTAATAATGTTTCCAGACAGAAATAAAGATCCTTCTGATTATTATAATCCCTGTTGCTGCCTCATCTTCACATCTTACATTTTAGGGTAAACATTTTTTTGGGATAGGGCTACACCAGCCCCATGTCCTTGAGGTAGACAGCTTGGTGTATCCAAAGGAGCCGGAGGAAGAGTGAAAGTTTTCATGCTAGAGCAGCTCTGTTCATCATTTATCATGGTATCCTCTCCTGAAGAATGATCAGACAGATGTGTTCTAAGATGTAGTAAAATAGCTGATGACACATCTCATTATTTCATGCATACTTTGGAAAGAAATGCCTTCCTGACGGTGATCCACTTAGACCTTGACACATGACAATTGGCAGCACTGGTTGTTTTCACCTACTGGGTAGCCCTGCAAATCCTGCTCTTCTGCACAGGTCAACCTCTTCCTCTGCCCCTGCCTTTGCTTTCTCCCCACTATAACTTGCTGTTCTGTGTTAAATCCACAGCTATTTTGCTGAGTGATATGTTTTTGCCTGTGTATTACTGCGTGTATTACTGCCTGTAGCCCAACGCAAAAAAGAAAATGCTTCATGTCCTTTACAAAAACCAAACAACCAAACAAAAATAACAACTCGAAATAATCAATTCACAGTCCTAAGGCAGTTGTTCACAAGATGCTGTGAGCCAGCTTCATGTGATTCTGTGTTCACATCCTTTGTGTAATGGTGCTCCCCCTTATTTGCAACTTTTGATCTGCCGTGACTTGAAGGTGCTAACAGACCTTAACTGCCCTGACTGGCTTACCTGGGCCCTCTATCCATGTACCCTCTGCCATTAGCCCAGACCTGAGATCAAATAAAGCTCCTGGGCTATGTTGCCTGTGTACTGGTGCTCAGCTCTGTCCTGGTTTGTTATTCCAGAGAGATGCTGGACCCATCTTGTAGAAAGCCTTGTCTTGTTCCCTGGAGGTACCTTGCCTTGCCTGGGGCTGTCAGTGGAGCCTCATCTCTATCAGCACCCTGCCTGGTTCTGTGGGTCAGTGCCTGGTTGGTGAGGGAATCACCCTTGTCTACCCCCTTGGCCTCCCTTATATTATCCCCCCAGTTGCTTTATGTCATGAACAGCCTACTCCAAGAGGAGTGTTGCACCACAAGTTCACAGAGCTGAAAAGATACAGAAACCTGTGTATCCATCAAAATGTGTGAAGCCTCTGACTTAAAAATGATGTGACTACCTCAAAACTCTTTCACTCAAAATAAGCCATTAGTGGCTACCATCTAATAATGGTAGCTATTTCTTGTGGATGATCCTGTCCTGCTGCCCTTGAGGAACTGTCCAGGTCACAAAACTGTCACCACAGTTGTCCCCCTTATACCCAGTGTCATCAGAAGGAATGAAAAGTTGCTGGAGCCTGCCCTACATTTGGAGTCAACCTTCCTGTGGAAGACAAGGGATTTCAGTCTGCCAGGCTGACATCCTTCAGCAACAATGAACTCAACTAAGAGAGTGAAGGTCACTATTATAGACAATTAACCTGATTTCAGACTATATATAGCCCCTGTATGCACTCCAGCCATTCACAGAGAGATCCCTGCCATGGGATAGGGATTTCTATTGCACAGTAGGCCTAAGCTGGAGGTGGGAGAATGTCTCATGGAAGCAGTGTAGAAGCTTGCTGTGCCAAGTTCACCAGTCCATAAAAACCCATCACAGGCAGATACCTGTATAAAGAGGCTATTTGGCTCTTTTTGCTTCCAGAGTTTCATTTCTTTATTGTGGTTAGAGTGAGCTATTAATATGTTTATCAAAGGCTTGCTTCTTTATTTTTTTTTTCTAGACAAAAACTGAGTTTTCAAAGGAATGGATGCTCATGAGAAATGTTTGTTCCCTTAGAGATTTTAATTCTTTAGAGTAAAGAAAGCATTTGGTTCTTCTCCAATTTTTTGTTTATTTAGGCTGAGGAAGAAGTATTAAAACAAATAAGCAAATAAACAAGCAAACAAACATTTTTCTATTAGAACTGAAATAGGATGAAATTGCTTGATATGACTGAAGAAGGATGGTCCACATGAAATTAAACAGAAATTATGATTTAGTGTCCATTCCTAAATGAAACAAAGTTGGGGGTGGAGGAGACTTTGGAATAAAATGAAAGCTGTATATTTGAGGGGGGGGGTTCACGTGTGGAAAACAGCCACTGAATTTTGCTAGTCCTAATGAAAGGTTAATGTGTCTGGGTAAAGTGATGGGAGTTTATAGTTACTGTTCATCAATTTTAGTCCGACCTCTGGCTGTGCATTTCACAGCCACAGATTCCCTGTTGATTTTCTTTTTCTAGACCTTTGGCTTCATTGAATGCAGAATGCTTTCCAAGTGTACATTGCAAGGGGTGAAACTAATAGCAATTTGCAGTCAGCTATGAAAGCATGCCAGACTGGGAAGATGTTGTGGCTTCAGAGCACTGATTTGGGACCCTGGCAACAGGATGTATCAGACAGCTCTTCCTGAGTCATAGGCTCTTAGACAATGCAGATTACTCTTGTAAAAAAAAAAAAAAAAAAAAAAAAAAAAGGATCATGGGGTAATTTAATTGTAATTTAATTTAATTCAGGTTGAAAGGGACCTCAGGAGGTCACCTGGTCCAATCCCCTGCTGAAAGCAGAGTCAACTATGAGATCAGACCAAGTTGCTCAGGGCTTTGTCTAGTCTGATCTTGAAAACATCCAAGGATGGAGACTGCACTTGACCCATCAAACTAATGGTTGATGACCTGAACCATATCATCCCGAACCATATGATCCATTTTATGCATATGTTTAATCTACTCATCTTTGCACCACAGCAATGTATCTGATCATAGCAGGAGAGTGTGGTGCTAAAAGAGCTGTTCAGAGAGGAGCTGTCTTTAGCAGATAAGTACCCTGCTGACTGACCACCACTTCCCTGCTGTCTCACTGCAGGATTAGCTTGCTTTCACTGTTAAATATTCAGATTCTTTGGTGATAAACATGAACACGATCAAATAACAGACTGAGCAGCTCTCCGTGTCACTTTAAAATGCATCATGTCTAGCAAACTCTCCAAGATTAATCTCCAAGTTTAATCCACAGGTATTTGCATGGAGTCCTAACCTCCTTAGACATTACTTTTTTAGATCCATGTCTGTTAATCACCTGCAGTGCTTGTTGATAGGTAGGCTGACATCAAATACTTGCTGTGTAAAATTCAGAGGCACAACTGTTCCTAATCCCAAAGAGACACTCAAAGTTAAAGATTAATATTTCATCCTTGCAAGTCCATTATAATCGCTCAATGCTTCTTATAAGCACCAGTGGAAGATCTTTGTGTATATGAGACCTGTCTAACATATGAGGTATTACAGGTGAGTGTTAAAGTTCTGCAGATTCTTAAGTTTATTTCTGTAGTCATAGCTATAATGGAGGCTGGGGTTACTCTCCAGGACTTGATTGCTTCTCCACCAATATCCATAATTCAAGTGGCTTTCAATAGCCAAAAAAAAAAAGTAAATTAGGTGTGTCATTATTAACACAGCTACCTATTTTTATTAGGACTAACTCCTGAACCAACCAGTGGACAGATTTTACACTGAGAAACTGTAGTGTTGGACATTGGAGAGGACAGTAGATGGAAAGGTGGATGCAAAGTCATCTTACTGCCTGTTTCATGATGCACTCTGTGAGACTGGGCTCCTAGTTGGTGAGGGTGATCCTTGTTGTCTAGAAGACACTAGGTGATAATGACAGCAGCTACATTTTTCATTTATCTCTTGTCAGTTGGCTCTAGCAGACAGCTTCAGCACACAGCCATATACCCTTTTATCTACACTGGCATATGCCAAGATAGATAGAGTCTAAGTGCCTGTATGTCTAGAAGCTTCATCCTTAAGTCCTTACAGGAGCAAAAAAATCTCAGAGTCAGCAGGAAGGCTGCCATCACTCAGTCCAAAGCTGCCTGTGAGGGTGTCTGCACTGCTGATTTAGGGACACAAGGATCCTGCTCCCCCTACTCTCAAAGACCAGCTGCACCTTTTAGGGATCCAGAAGGTGAAGAAGAGCATGACAAGAGGTGGCCAGAAGAGATCAGTCACTCTCAACGACATAAAAGTTCTAGATTTTTATTTTCCGCAGGATACAGAGGGGGCATTTCTCCCTCCCTTAAAATGATTTTTTAGGGCATAACAAACTTTTAGTTGACTAATAAGGTTAATTCTGAGGACTGGTATATTCATAGGGGCGATTCTTACACAGACAGGAATTTCAAAACACAGGCCCTGAAGAAAAAGAGGCTTCTAGTACCTAATCTGAATGTACATATTCTGGGCCTAATTTCAGGAATCCAGTCTTGATGTATGTATTTATGCCATCATATTTATAAGACACCATGCTACAGAATCATAAAATAGTCAGGGTTGGAAGGAACCTCTGGATATCATCTAGTCCAACCTGCTAAAGCAGGTTCACCTAGAGCAGGTGGCATAAGATCACATCCAAGCGGGTTTTGAATGTCTCCAGAGAAGAAGACTCCAGAACCCCTCTGGGCAGTTTGGTCCAGTGCATCTTATGGATGATCCATGTATTTTACATGAAGAAAGAATCCTTTGTTAAAACAGTTAGAGATGCCTAATGCTAAATTCTACCTACAGAAATGGTTACTGGCAAAGAAAATTTCTTTAGCATCCCTTTCTTTAACATTTATCAGCCCAATAAAAGATATTCACATTTTCTGCTAACTGAATCCCACCTCTATAGATAAGAGACAGGTACATTGAAAATGTGCAGTAACACAATAAATGCCAACTTTCCTGAAAGTCACACCGGAAGTCAAAAGTTCACCTCTCTGAGAAGCCAAGATGGATGTGTGTGCACTTTCTGCAGCACAGAAGGTGTCAGATGTATTACTTTTCCACGGGGAAAGAAGAGATTGTACTTGATATTTTTCATCTTAGTGCATTTGAAGACATTTTTTATCCATTTACTCTTCTAGCATCAGTAGCAAGAAAGCGTCTGTGAAAGAGATTACTGAATATATAAAGTCATTCAATAAATCAATAGTGTGCTTTCACCTGGAATATTGTGTTTGGTCCTAGTCACCAGCCATCAAGTGGTTGCAGTAGAAATGGAAGTTCAGAGACTGGTAACATGAATGTTTATCTGCTTGGGAGGCTGCTGTTAAAAAAAGAAAGATTGAGAAGGATCTGATCCTTTAGTTTAGAAAAGAGATGAAAAAGAATAGTTAGTTTAGGGGAATATGAAACAGCAAATGGAACAGGAAAAGTAGAATTGGCATTTCTTGGGACTCTTTCCATTAAGACAAAAAATGTGAAAATTCCCAGCCTGGATCATTTTTGCAAGTGGTTTATTATGTATTATAATAATACCTACTATTTAATACGGCGTAATTTAAAACTGTGTGCTTAAAGACATCAGGCTTAAGACTGCAGGCTCAAAGACAAGAAGCATGCACTCAGCATTCAGACTCACCATCCTGCGGGTCAGTGGTAACTAGTCCTGGTCAGTACAAGCCACCACAGAATGAAAATTCTGCAAAGTTTAAAAAAATATTTCTACCAACATGTATGGAAGTGCTGTAGCCTTCTTCCTTCCTCTGTTTTTGACTAGCACTGCAATGAAGCACAAGTCTTCAATAAACTGATTGTTAGGGACAGCTAATTTAGGTCCTGCAACATTAAGGATTCAATGAGGTGATTGCTTTGAATGCATCAGTGTTCAGCAGCTGATCTTTCTCTGCCAGTATGGCAGCTTTTGCCTCTCTTTGTTGAGATGCTTCGAAGTCTTTCGTAGCCTTTGGTCTTCTAGTGTGTGGGTTCCAAGGGAGACAGAGGTCAAGCCACATAGCTACTTGGGTCTTGATCAGTTTATAAGAATCATTGTGGTATGGTTGCTTTGGTTAGCAGGGTTTAGATTAAGTTGCCTTGGAGAACTCTTGCATTCATATGTTCCTAAATGATTGCACATCTAGCTGCAGAATTTTCCAGCTGTCTAGTTAGTAAAGTATGTCCAATACAAAGCCTGCAGCATTTTGCCCCATTGCAAACTAAACTTCTGGTCATACTCATGGTTCTTCCTGCTGCAGGCTGAACATCTGACCCATAGGACAGTTTACTCATCTTAATTTCCTGAAATGTTATCTGCTGTTTCTTTTATTCACAATGAATAATATCTTACTCCCCCAGCTGTCCTGCTGAAATAAAGACAGACACTACTGATGGAGTACAGCTACATGCTGGGGAAAGTGGTGGAATTTGAGAGACACAGTTGAAAATGCAAATTTGTCATATAATCTCAGATTCTGGCAGAATAAATCCTGACACCTCAGTCTTGAAGGCATGGAGCACATTTGCACAGAGTAGCTTGGGGTGTAAATCATGCTGTGCTCAGAACTTAGGCAGTATGAGCCATGGTGTCCATGTCCTGAGGTGGCTCGCTGCAAGAGCGCTCTTTAAGCACCACCAAGGCATGTTTCAATGCCGTGCCATGATTTTTTTGTTGGTAGTCTTTACTGGGACATCAGGATCCCACGACTCTGAAGGCCAGGAAGGGTAACAGCCACCTGAGACCATATCCTCATCAGCCCAGGGCTTCACTCCAGAAGCCCCTGCCACCACCGGGGAGCCCTAAGCTTTTGTGACAAATATGTTTCTCTTCAGCCACACTACTGTTGAACCTTTTTGCCTGCAGCACTGCTGACAATCCAGCCATGATTAATACTGTTCAGATGGAGCTGAGCTCCTCTTCCGTTTTATCACGCAGGCAGCAGTGTTAAAGGCTGAGGAAACAGCTGATGTGCCCCTTCCTCTGAGGTGTTCTCTTTTAAATGCTTGACTCAGCTGAGAGGTGACCAAGCATCTCCTGAATGATTCGCATTGGAGCAGGCACCTGAGTTTTTCCTCAGCCCAGAGTGACACAAGTGCTGGTACTTGGTGACTTGATGTTCACAATCCATTGAATGCGACAGGGGAAGAGATGACCCATAGGCAGGCAGAGAAAATAGCTGCAAACTAGGGTGCAGGAATAAGGTACCTACCCTGACCTATGTTCAATGGCAATAGAACCCGTGGCTTGCAGCAAGCTGGACAACAATATCCCACGTTTCTACATAGAGGCTGTGTTGTGATCATATACTGGAATCAGATTTTAGACAAATTGCTATTTTACACACTGCATTTCCCAGATAAACTGTTCGCTGCCCTCTTGGGTGCTTACTGTTTGTTGTTTATGCTGTACAGGAAGGAGCAAGATGAGGCATATGAGTAAATAAGAACTCTGTCTAGTGTTGCACTTAGCGATAGAAGTCTGAGAGACTTGTAGCTGAGAGTCTAAACTAATGGTAAGCATTGATCAAGAGCAAGTTTCTGATAAATGTATGCCTTGTGCTAGGGACATTTGTTTTGCCTTCCTTTTATTTGTTCCCTGCTAGCCACTGCCAAAGGAACACCAAGCAGTGTAAGCAATGAGTCTTTCCTTTACAGAGAAGGTGAAGACACTGGCTGGGTAAATGAGAATCAACATTTCCTCCAGAAGAACCAATGTCAATTCTCCTGCCCCAGGACCTCACAAGCCTGCTATGGGTTGGGAAACAACTTGTTAATTGAGTCCCAAAGATTTGAAACTGATGAGCAAGGCCTCAGCATCTGTGGAATTAGCTCTTTATAAAAATAAGAATTTTTTCAAGGGATTATACTGAAAATGTAATCTATATTATCACTCTACCTATACATGTATGGCTATCAGCATTGCAAGATATCCTGTCTCAAATTTATCATTTGGTATCTGATGTCATAGAATCATAGAATGGCTAAGGTTGGAAGGGACCTTAAAGATCATCAGGTTCCAACCTCCCTGCTATGAGCAGGGACACCTCACACTAGACCAGGTTGCACAAGGCCTCATCCAACCTAGCCTTGAACACCTCCAGGGGGCTTCCACAACGTCCCTAGGCAACCTATTCCAGTGCCTTACGACACTCATGGTGAAGAATTTCTTCCTGATGTCTAACCTAAATCTACCCTCTTTCAGTTTAAAACCATTACCCCTCGTTCTATCACTACCCTCTCTAGTGAAAAGTCCCTCCCTAGCTTTCCTGCAGGCCCCTTCAGGTACTAGAAGGCTGCTATAAGGTGTCCCTGGAGCCTTCTCTTCTCCAGGCTGAACAGCCCCACCTCTCTCAGCCTGTCTTCGCAGCAAAGGTGCTGCAAAGTTTTTTCTCCCATCTAACTGACTGTCCCCTGCTCAGCAAAACACTCACAGAATCACAGAATCACAGAATCATCACAGTTGGAAAGGACCTCTGAGATCACGAAGTCCAACCATTTAAAAAAAAAAAAAGACAAAAAAACCCCACCAACACAAACACAACCCAAAAAACACACACACCCCCCACCAAAAAGCACCCACAAAAAAACCCCACAACCTCGGTCACTGGAGCATGCCCTGAAGTGCCACATCTACATATTTCTTGAATACCTCCAAGGATGGTGACTCCACCTCCTTCGGCAGGCTGTTCCAGTGCCTGATCACTCTTTCAGTATAGAAATTTTTCCTAATATCCAATCTAAACCTCCCCGGCCACAACTTCAGGACTTCAGGCCATTTCCTCTGGTCCTGTCATTATTTACTTGGGAGAAGAGGCCAACACCCAGCTCACTACAACCTCCTTTCAGGTAATTGTAGAGGGCTATGAGGTCTCCCCTCAGCCTCCTTTTCTTCAGACTAAACAACCCCAGTTCCCTCAGCCATTCCTCATAGGACTTGTTCTCTAGACCCTTCACCAGCTCAGTAGCTCTCCTCAGGACACACTCCAGCACCTCAACGTTCTTCTTACAGTGAAAGGGCCCAGAACAGAACACAGTATTAATGGTGTGGCCTCACCAGTGCCAAGTACAGGGGGATGATCATTTCCCTACTCCTGATGGCCATGCTCTTCCTGATGCAGGCCAGGATGCTGTTGGCCTTCTTGGCCACCTGGGCACACTGCTGGCTCATGTTAAGCCAGGTGTCAAGGAGCACCCCCAGGTTCCTTGCTGCTGGGCAGCTCTCCAGCCACTCTTCCCCAAGCCTGTAGTGTTGCCTGGGGTTGTTGTGATTGAAGTGCCGGACCTGGCACTTGGTCTTGTTGAACCTCATACAATTAGCCTCGGCCCATTGATCCAGCCTGTCCAAGTCCCTCTGCAGAGCCTTCCTACCCTTGAGCAGATCAGCACTCCCACCCAATTTGATGTCATCTGCAAACTTACTGAGGGAGCACTTAATCTCCTCATTGATAAAGATATTGAAGAAGACTGGCCCCAAAACTGAGCCCTGAGGGACACCACTGATGACCAGCCGCCAACTAGATTTTACCCCATTTACCACAACTCTCTGGGCCCGGCCATCCAGCCAGTTTTTTACCCACTGAAGAGCACACCTGTCTATGCCATGATTCATCAGCTTCTCCAGGAGAATGCTGTGGGAGAGGGTGTCAAAGGCCTTGCCAAAGTCTAGGTAGACAACATCCACAGCCTTCCCCTCATCCAATAGGCAGGTCACATTGTCACAGAAAGAGATCAGTTTGGTCAAGCAAGACCTCCCTTTCATAAACCCACACTGGCTGGCCCTGATCCCCTGGCTGCCCTGCACTTGTCATGAGAGCGCACTCAAGATGAGCCTCTCCATGATCTTTCCCATTACTGAGGTCAGGCTGACAGGCCTGTAGTTCCCTGGATCCTCCTTCTGGACCTTCTTGTAGATGGGTGTCACATTAGCCAGTCTCCAGCCATCTGGGACCTCCCATGTTGTTCAGGTTTGTTGATAAATGATGAAGAGAGGCTTAGCGACCTCCTCCACCAGCTTCCTCAGTGCTCTTGGTTGGACCCATCTGGCCCCATAGACTTGTGGGTGTCCAGGTGCAGAAGCAGATCATTAACTACTTCCTCCTGGATTATGGAGGGGTTGTTCTGCTCTCCGTCCTTATATTCCAGCTCAGGAGGCTAAATACCCTGAGGGGAGCTGGTCTGACTATTAAAGAGAGAGGAAAAGAAGGCATTAAGTATCTCAGCCTTTTCCTCATGCTTGGTTGCAGTGTTCCCCCCTGCATCCAGTAAGGAATATTCTCCCCGGCTCTTTTTTTATTGTTGATCTATTTGTAAAAACTTTTTGTTGTCCCTTATGTCAGTGGCCAAGTTGAGTTCCAGCTGGGCTTTTGCCTTCCTAATTTTCTCTCTGTATGACCTAACGAGATCTCTGTACTCCTCTTGAGTTGCCTGTCCCTGATTCCAAAGGTGGTAAACTCCTTATTTTCCTAAGTCCCAGCAAAAGCTCCCTGTTCAACTAGGCCGGCCATCTTCCTTGCCCTTTCATCTTATGACACAGAGGGACAGCCTGCTCCTGGGCCTTAAAGATTTCCTTCTTGAAGAGCATCCAGCCTTCCTGGACCCCTTTGCCCTTCAGGACTGTCTACCAAAGGACTTTCTCAACCGATGTCCTGAACAGACCGAAGTCCGCCCTCCAGTAGTCCAAGGTGGACGTTTTGCTACCCCCCCTCCTTACATCACCAAGAATTGAAAACCATTTTGTGATCACTAAGCCCAAGACAGCCTCCAACCACCACATCTCCCACTAGTCCATATCTGTTTGTGAATAGGAGGTCTAGCAAGGCTAGTAGGCTCACTTACCAGTTGTGTCAGGAAGTTATCTTCCACATGCTCGAGGAACCTCCTAGACTGTGTCTTCTCTGCTGTAATGTATTTCCAGCAGATGTCCGGTGGTTGAAGTCTCCCAGCAGAACAAGGGCTGGCAATTTCAAGACTGCAGCCAGCTGCTTGTAGAATACCTCATCTGCCACCTTGTCCTGGTTGGGTGGTCTGTAATAGACTCCCACCACAACATCTGCCAGCACAATATCTACTCCTTGTAACAAAGGCCCCAGGGAGGCTACACAGGAGACATCCTGTTATGATGGACAATTGCTCACCTGCCTTGGAAGTTCCTGCCTGCACAACTTCATACACTACCCTCTGAAAACCCTTGGGAAGATGAAGAGATGTCACTGATTTCCAGTCTATTGCTACAAAACTGTGCACGTGACATGGTCAGCACCACTGGCCCAATTTCAGTGAACCCTGTGATATTTAACTAGAGGGAGAGCAACTCAGGCAAGAAAGAAATTTATCTGGAGCATAGAGGGGAATAATCTGACTTGCCCTGCAGCTACTAGCTAAGGGACTCCCTGCCTTTCACAGCAGTTGAACAGATTCAGCTGTGTCCTGGACTCTTTATCTTATCATCTCTGGACCAAAGTACAAGAGGTACCTTCCCACTAACTCCCCACAAAGCCCTCTGCAGCTGCAAATATGAGAACCAAAGGCGTTTTTGCCTTCCTTTATTTAGTATGTCTTAGCATTAAATATCACATAATGAGCTTACTGAAGACAGACAGATTTGACAGGTGCCAAGTTCTAATGCAATATGTTTTACAGTTCTTATAGGCAAAAGAGCAAGCCATCTCCAAAGCTAGCCTCTAGCACTGTTATAAAACAAGGATGCTGATACAATCCCGATACCAGATCACATACTCCGCACCCTGAGAGTCCAGCCACAGCGTGCAGGAGCAAAAAACTGACATTGAGCTCAGCTCATCACAGACAAACTGCACTGATGCAGCAGCACGCATGGAAAGAAATGTTTCAGCTGCTCATGTTGCAGTGCAAAGAGGCTCTGTAACAAGCAAAAGAAATTAAAAATTCTCATTGATATAATTGGCATCGCTGAAACCTGGTGGGACAATTCGCGTGACTAGAATGCTAAAATCCATGGGTTTGATCAGTTTAGGAATAAGTGAGTAGATAAAAGAAGTGGAGGTGGCAATCTGCATTAAAGACACTGTTACTTGATTTAGAGTTATTGATAATCCAGAACCAAAGGATGTTGAATGCATATGGATTAATGTGTTACCTAATAAAACCCAGGAGGCATGCTGGTACAGGGCTGTTCCAGACTGCTAAATCAAACCAGAAAATAAGGTGAGTTATTCTTTAATCACCTGTCTCTTCTTCATACCTACTGCAGAGGGAAAAAATGAAAGCGCTGTTTTAAGGGGCATTGATTGTGAGGATATATGCTGGCGCTGATAGGTTTTAAAGGCTCCTAAAATTACAGATGATAATGACTGTGAGATGATTGCACTAAATGTGGGCAAACGGAGGGCAGTTGCAAAGAGCTAATTTCTCAACAGCAGAAGAAAAATACAAGTGAAATTGATGGGGGGAAAATTAGGCATGAAAGATGAATGAAAACTGGCAGGTCTTATGGAAGAGTTTGTTAGAAAAAAGTATGGCTTTGCAATCAACAAAAGGCATGCTTTGGCTGAAAGCTCATCATCCTTATTCAGCTGCAAAGTTAAAGCAGCAATCAGAAACTGGAAAGACATATCTGATAAATGGTTTGTACTGTATCAAGCAATAGACGGCAGTCAATATAAATTAGAAGTCATGAATATAAAAAATTGATAAAGGAAGCTAAAGACAAGTTGAAAACAAGTGACTGGGAAAGCTAAGGACAATAAGGAGATATTTAAGTGCATTAGGAACTAAATAAATTCTGTCATTTGCTTTGCACTGTGACTAATAGAGATAATATTTTATTATAGATTGGAACAAGGGAGACTGACTGAAGTACTTCTTCTGGTCTGTATTTAAAAATAAAAATAAAAAATCATAGGAGGATGAAGTAGTACTTTCTAGTCCATTAGTGTCTGAAGATATTAAGCATCACCTGGCTAAGGTGAGGTATCTTAATGTTTCCAGATCTGACTTGTACCCAAGAGCCCTAAAGAGTTTGCTGTGTTACCTATTGATTAGAGACAGTAACCTACAGTAAAAAAATCCTGGCACAGAGGGAAAATCTCAGAAGACTGGGAGAACACTAATACTGTGTTAATGTAGCAAAAGATGCAAGCAGTTTGTTCCAAATAATGGTAGGTCAGATAGCCAGACGTCAGCTGCTGACAGAGTAATGAGCAGAAATATAATTAATGCCAATCAACATGTTCTTAGTGAAAAAGAACATGTCAAACCTGTTGTGATTTTCTTGGATTCACAAGTTTAGCTGATAAAGATAATGGCACAGATTTCTGTCCAGCTAATAGCACATGATATTCTGCTTAAAAAACAGACCTGCAATGATTTTACAACATCCATAAAGCATATAATACATGGATTAAGAATAAACAGCTGCAAGACATGTAAAAACAGCTGTCAGGAGGAACTATTCTTCAAATGGGAGTGGTGTCTCACACAGCTCCACAATCAGAGCTGGGCCTGATGCCTAATGATGTAGAAGTAAACAAAAATCACAGCCAATAAAGTTTATAGAGACATAAAGTTTGGCAATGTAGTAAATAAAAGAAAAAAGGCAGTCATGGACCCTGAATGGCATTCAGGGGCATGCGAGTGCTTACAGACAACATCCATTTTGATGTGGCTCAATGCACAGCTAAGAAGAAAGAGTGCAAGCCACTCCTACCAAAAGTACCGCAGTGCACATGGACTCTGCATAAGATGTAGTGGCTATGCCAGAAAAGTGATGATCCTTTGGTACTATCATGTGATAAAGGGAGCTAATAAGACCCCTGAATGCAGAAGGAAAAAAAAATGGTTTTTACTTCCCTGGTGTAGAGAGGTTATTTTATGTTTGTATAACAGCATTAGTGAGACTAAGCGTAGCATAATATGTTCAGTTCTGGTGTCCATCCCTTAAAGGATGCTGGAAAATCAAAGAGAAAATAAAATAGCCACTAAAATGTATTTAGAGGACTTGAGAAAGTGCCTTGCAATGGGAATCTCAGTGTTTGTTTAGAACATCAGAAAGAAGACTGAGAAGTTACTTGATTGCAACATACAAGTACCTTCATGGGGAGAAAATGCCAGCCTCTAAAGGGGTCTCTAATCTAGCAGGAAAAAAAAAACCTGAGTGGGAGTCACTGACTGGAAGCTGAAGCTGGATAAAATTGTGCTAGAGATGAGGCATGAATTGCAACAAGGAGAGTGGTTAACCAGGAAACCACCACTGGCACAACATACAGATGTCCCATTCCCCGCTGTCCTGAAATCATGTCCTGAAAATTAAACATTCATCTGAAAAAAAGATGCTTTCATCAAACACAAGTTCTTCCTGTCATTACAGTGGCAATGGAGTAAGAATGCAAAAGACCCATGGTGCACAAAAGGTCAGACTGTTTGATCAAACTGTGATTCCTTTTAGCCTGAAACTCAGCAGACCCAGGAACTGCATTTGCGTCCACTTGGTCAAATGAGCCATGCTATAAAAATCAGATATACAAGAAATAAAGGGAGGGTCTGCTCCTGCCAACAGCGAAGGTGTTATTCCCCTTTACTGACTGTCTGCCATGGAAGCAGATGGGGAGCTTGGAGAATCACAACTAATACTGTACTGCTCCTTCATCTGTCTTCCTTTTGCTGCCTTTAAAGGTCTGGGGAGCAATCCCTAAAAAATCTGCAACACGTGAACACAAAATCATCTGTGGCATAGCATTGTGGAGAGTGTTGAACTAATTTCTTTAACCAAAACCCTTTGATATTACTTGGTAATATTGTGTTGTGCTGTACTGTAGCAGAGAAAGAATTTGTACAATGCAGGAGTAGCTAAAGGCTACTGCAGAGAATCATAGAATCATAGAATCATAGAATTGTTCAGGTTGGAAAAGACCTTTAAGATCATCGAGTCCAACCTTATCCTAACCCTATCACCCTATTTCTGATGACCCACTGCTAAACCATGTCCCCAGGCACCACATCCAGACAACTTTTAAACCCACTCAGGGATGGTGACTCAACCACCTCCCTGGGGAGCCTGTTCCAGTGCATAACAACCCTTTCTGTAAAGAAGTTTTTTTTCTGATATCCAATCTAAATCTCCCCTGATGCAACTTGAGCCCATTTCCTCTTGTCCTGTCATCAGTCACCAGTGAGAAGAGACCAAGCCCACTCTCACTACAACCTCCTTTCAGGTATTTGTAAAGAGTGATAAGGTCTCCCCTCAGCCTCCTCTTCCCCAGACTAAACAGCCCCCAACTCCCTCAGTCGTTCCTCATAGGGGATGTTTTCCAAACCCCTCACTAGCTTTGTTGCCCTTCTTTGGACCTGCTCCATCACCTCAATGTCCTTTTTGTATTGAGGTGCCCAAAACTGAACACAATACTCGAGGTGGGGCCTCACCAGTGCTGAGTACAGAGGCAGGATTAGTTCCCTAGTCTTGCTAGTCACACAATTCCTGATACAAGCCAGAATGCCATTGGCTTTCTTGGCCACCTGGGCACATTGCTGGCTCATATTCAGCTGACTGTCAATCAATACACCAAGGTCCTTTTCTGCCAGGCAGCTTTCCAGCCACTCTTCTCCAAGCCTGTAGCATTGCCTGGGGTTGTTGTGACCGAAATGCAGGACCCGACATTTGGCCTTATTGAATTTCATACAGTTGGTCTCTCAGCCCATCGATCCAGTCCATCCAGGTGCCTCTGTAAAGCCTTCCTACCATCCAGAGCCATGAAAGATCTTTAATTCCCTGGACAAAACAGCACTGCCTTACAAAATAATACTTTTGAAACAGTTTGGGGCTGTTTGAATCTTCTAGCTGGACTGGCTGCATGGCACACACCATAGGAGGCCTTGTTTTACGGGGAATCTCCACCACTGACAGACCACATACTAAGCGTCCACTAGCCAGAGAACACTGGATCTCACCTCCTATTTCAGATACAAACATATGTGTACTGTTTCTCTGCCTGCCAGCTCAGGAGCTGGGTCCTGTAGGTCAAATTGGCTAACTTCTCCCTGCAATCTAAACAAAAGGAAAGCAGTGGAAAAAGCCAAAGGGAAGAAAAATGCAATTCCATTTTTGCAGCTGATTAATAATCATATGCGGTTTCCCAGCATTTCCAAAGTAGTTCCTCCATCCCCTCAGGACTATGCCTTAGCCTTATGAATCAGAAACAAGCTTTTCTCTTTCTCTCTCTTTTGCCACATCTTTTTCCATTCTTTTGCCTCTTTTTCCCTCTCTATCATCATACACCTTAATTCCTTTCTCTGATCCCTCTTTCTCTCCGATTTCCAGTTTCTGTTCTCCTTCTCCTCCACCATCTCTTTTGCTCCATATTGTTTTCTCTCATATTCCCCCTCTCATATTCCCCCTCTCAAGAGCAGTGCCCTGACACAGAAAAAGTGATCTGCTCCTATAAGAATAATACAGCTGCAGCCCCGGCCTATTTAATGAAAGCCTTGAGTATATGGCAAGAACAGCTTGTGAGTCCCTGAGGTAGAGGTAATATTTTGTATTAATATTTGATAACTTATTTAGGATGCTAAATCCGATGCATGAAATCTCCCGGGAAGATTTGAATGAGGAGTTCTGTTTAAAAGATATAGTGCTAAGCCAGGCTGCTGGACCACCCCCTCTTGTCTTCCAGCCAGCCCTCTCTGAGCTGCCCTGCTTTTAGGTGGAGCACAACCTCATGTCAACCTGAGAATCAGAGGAATAGTATTTATGAAGCCCCTGTAATGTTTAGGTTAAAATTCTCTGCAACTGTGCAGTGCTCCAACTCTTGTCTTGAATTATTTCCTTTCTCTGGTGGAGTGCTTAACCCCAAATGCTGAGTCAGATCCCTTTCCACACTCCTTAGGACAAGCAAAGAAGATGATTGTGCTCTTTTTACTCTATCTCTCATACACACATATATGCAGAGAGACCTCACCCCCTCTCTGCATCCACATATTTTTGGCAGGGGGAATTCAAAAATCCCCATCACTCACTCTCTCAGAACACATAAAACCAAAGTGGCTTGGCCCCTGTTGAAGAGTTCCCTGATTTCCCTTCAAAACTCCAACCAGTTAGTGCTTGTACTGTCCCTCATGTTACTCCCAAAACCCTGCCTTCCTGCAGGTGATTCTGAGACCCTCAGCTCCAGAACAACCTCATTCTTTCAGATCTGCTCCTGCACCTCCTGGCTGAGCTCTCCCCTTCCTGAAACCCTGCATCTTGAGGTGGTACTTGCAAAATCCACTTCCCCTTCCCAAGCTTGAAAGTGGGGCGTAGCTCTGGGCATGTTTTATTTTCATTGCATTTTTCTGCACTTGGAGGGATGGTAGGGAAGGTGGATGCATTCTCAATTTGTCTCTTTTCTACCCCTACCTTGAAAAATATCTCCTTCATTCCTGAGAGGAGATGATGGGGTGAGAGGGAGCAAGGAACAAGGCGCAGAGGCAGAGCCTACCTCTCTTTGGAACCCTCATTGCCTTTTCCATCCCAGTAGGCAGGCAAGATCTGTCCTTCATGCTGCAGGCATGGCTTGTGTTGAGACAGGCATCAGTGCTGCAGGACAGGCAGTCAGACAGGCATCACGAAGCTTGAGAAAAAATTATTTCTCTGGCTTGGAGTTTTGGTCTCAAGAGGTCAGGGCTATAAGAAGCTATCATCTTTGTGTACTGCTTCTTGAAGCTAACGTTCCCATCTGCTCTGCCCCCAAGAAGGCCTAGTACAATTGCTCCTCACTGCCTGTCTACTACCGCTCATCTAGGCACTTTACAAAGATGCCATCCCTGACTAGGTTCCTTTCTTGAGGATGCAGTGTCTCGGCATGGGAGCCACCTCAGCAAATGGTGCAGTGAGAAAAGGGAGGTTACCTGCCCTGCAGACTACCAGAAAGGCAGTAACAGCAGTAGGAAGAAAAAAAAAAAATCACGGTCTTTTTTCCCTTCCGGGCTGGAGCAGACTGACAGGCACAATGAAATGTGTGGGTGTCACTTGGCAGGTGTGAATCGTTCAGGCAAGCTACAGTACACATATTTAGTTGTTTTAAACTGTCTTCATACATCAGACCTCGCCACCCCTTACGCAGATTTATAGCCGCAATCTTTCATTGAAAGGATTAATGTCATCCAGCAGCAAATGGCTGATTTGGCCATTTGCATCAAGGCTGACAGCTTGGTAGTTGACATTTCCTCCACGGTCATTTCTTTTCTGAGTCATTTAGGAGAAGAACAATGCAGGGAAGAGGAAATTCTGGGGCTTTACCCCCCGCATCCTTCAGGTGAAGCACTGTCTTGTCAGTAAAATGACTCTCTATGGCCGCTCTCTGCTAATACACAGTGTGTTGCTTTGGCTGAGAAAATAAATCCCACCCAGGGCCTGGGGTCAGGCTTGGAGATGAGGTATAGCCAGAGGTCTGGGCACACATCTGGGAAGTCACACATTCTCTTGCTAAACACTGAGGCTGACTCACTGTGTGACCTTTGCAGGCAAACCACCTCCCTTTGCTGAGCTTCTTTTCCTGCTCGTGAGTTGGGGCTGATGGGAATGACATAGCTAGGTACAAGATGGGGAGTACAAAGTTACCCGTGTGAGCAAAAAAATCATTGTAGATGTTGAGCAATTGTGTTTATGTGCAGTGTTTGGCAGTGTCCACTGTTAGATCTGGCTTCATACAATCAGAGTATTTTTTTTCTCCTGAGAATTAGTGATCAGCTTTATCTCAAGAATACATCAAAATAATCTTCCAGTTCTTCTAATTTCCTCATGGCAGTAACATGAATATTTTCTCCCTCCAGAGCTAGCAAGCACTTCCTTCTCTCTCATTCACTGCTGGTCCTGTGCTTCCTCACCTGGCTACACAGGAGCAATTAGTTTTCCTTTATCAGACTGCCTGCCAGCACGGTTAGCCTACGAGTTCCTCAGCAGAACCATTACACTTCTGAGGAAGCAAAAAACCACTGCCACTAAGGACAGACAGCCCTACCTCCCTCGGTCTGTGCAGTGCACATGCAGGGTTGCTCCCGGTATATATGGATTATGTCCTCTCCACAGGTAACCCTTTTTCCCAGGATTCTTGTTTGGTGTTTCACCTCAGGGCTGTGAAACCAAGTGGCACCTTGTTCTGTGTGCATCCTTGTCTCTCTGTGTATTCAAGCAAGCCAGAGGATGCTGGCCCCTCACTACAACCAGCACAGACCTGAAGGCTCTGCAGAACTGTGTTACTGCCAAGCAGCCTCTCTATAGTACTGTGCCGTGGCTCCCAAGGGCACATTTTCTTCCTGATACAAAATACACTGTTCTTCATGTCCTTCTCTTGGCTATTGCTCCCACTCCTATTTTGGTCATATACATTTGTGCTATAAATGGCCTCCTAAAACCAGAGCTTATCAGCATTGGCTCTGGGCTCAGGGCTTCTTTTTATTGCATCAAAGGTGCATTGACATTCTTCCATCTAATTTACTTCTCTTTTTTTTTGGCTTTTTTTCAGCAAATTGGAACATGGTTATAAGCAAAAATCCAAAAATAGATCTCTTATAATAACCTTCTACCCCTAAAATTGTATTGCTTTTCAGAGCTAGGAATTCAGCACTTCCTCTACAAGTCCAGCTTTAGAAACTATTTGGTTTTGATTTTCAAAGTGCCCATCAGATACTTTAGGTATTAGGTCTCTGAACCAGCTGGTGTATGTTTAGCGGGGAAGGTAAGGAAGACGAAGGTTGATAGTCATCTTTGCTGACTATTTTGGTTTTAACTAATTTCACTGAGGTTGAACATTGATTCAAACAGTTCTGTAACGGAACACGTCCCCTATCTAGGCAGTCATATCCTCTGCTTGGGCTGTAGGAATAAACTCATAAGATGCTGGAAGGCTGCCTGTGGCCCCCAGAGTCCAGGAAGCAGTGTAGCTTTTTAGAAGTGGCAAAGCAGGTTTGCGTTTGCATCCCCAATCCAGGACAATCAGCCATATGCACTGGAAAGGTCTGGTAAGGAAATGTATCTGGGTCCACTTTGCAGATCCAGCAGATTGTCTAGGTGAAGCAGGGGTAACTGGTGCTTCAAAGCAGAAGTTAGGTCTTGGGAAGCATCGAGTGCTATGAACAGAGAAGAAAGGTGGTGATTCTGAGCTATGGACGCAAACATCTGTGCTGCTTTCCTTTCTTCACTCAAGGTTTGGAGGACTGTTTGAGGGAAGAAGGATGTCTTTTTGATATCATGCATTGCCCTGCATTGCCCTGCCTTTGCCTACATGTGAACATGCTCCCAGATTTGTTAAGGCTGTGAGCTCTTCCTGCTAGCTGTCCCTTTGGCTGCATACCTCCCCTTTCCCCACACGTCTGTGTGCTTCCACCTACAAAAATTAGAAAAGCAAGGGTCTTTTTTTCCCTCCTGCTTCTGAAGTACATTTCAGAGCTCCCTGGGATTTCATTCAGGCCAGAGACATAGTAAACCAACTTCAAAGATTCTCCTCAAACTGCTGCATCCCACAATCTTCACATCCTCCTTCTCCGCTCAGCCCAAACAGCTCTTGCCATTTTGCCAGTAGTTTATCTTCAGTTGCAGGTAGTAACAACAAAGCCCTTCCTCATTGCCCATCTGGTGAGTTTTATCATCCAGCTTGCCCTGCTGCTTTTGTCTGAGCTTTTCCCCTACAACCTTCTTTCTCTTATCTGTAAACTCCGCGGGGTTTAGCTTTGGACTGAGGTCCAGGAGGCTTTAGGCTGTCAGCCATTCAAGACATCAAATGGAGATGGTACTGCTGAATTCTGCACATCCTCCCACTGAACAAACAAAGTGTAAGACAAAAATCACCTGAGCTCCATCCACCCGCTTACATTTTTTCTTAGGGCCTGA
This sequence comes from Hemiprocne comata, assembly GCA_020745705.1. Lineage (NCBI taxonomy): Eukaryota > Metazoa > Chordata > Aves > Apodiformes > Apodidae > Hemiprocne > Hemiprocne comata. The sequence goes on from CM036586.1 coordinate 143,973,464, forward strand.
TTCATCCTCTCTACAAATCTGGCTGTCCAGTGATAATCAAAATACATTCAAATGGCTTTTCTTGGAGGAGGAAAGCCTGGGAGTAGTTTTATACTCCATCAGAGTTTCTCAGCCTACTCAGAAATGTTGAACCAAGTCTTGCAGAGCTCTTTCTGCCATAGTGCTGCATAATGGAACTCCCTCTGGCCATCAGGTCATATTATCACAGATAATCAGAGCGTATCAGTTCCACACAAAGCTCAGCCAGACAAGCAAGACAAGACAGTCTCCAATGCATCATGAACCTCTCACTCACATCACACATCATTTTGCTTTTAGCAAGACCACCGTGTCACAGCATATAATGTATAGTACCCATCTTACAGGGCAGCAGGGAAAATCAGATTATAGCTGTAAAATGTTTTATTGCTAAGGCCTATTTATTAGTTTTATCCTTATTCTGAATCTGAACATCTCAATATCTATGTTTCTGTGTTTGCTTTCATGCCTCAGAAAACACTTCCTTCTGCTCAGTAACACCAGACAACTGTTTTTCAGACTGCAGCAGGGGAGGAAGGAGTGTGCCACAGTACAGATGGTGACTAGGTAAGGAAATACAGCCAGGAACCAACACAGACTGCAAGAGGTTTCTTTCCCAAAGGAAAGTCATGTGGAGGAACAGGCAACCAGCTTCCTCTCTGTCTTTCAGACAGGGCAGCAAGCAAGAAAGGATTGTGCAGGATCACAGAGACATGGTGAGATGTTACCCACAACTAGAGCCATAGTCATGGAAAAACAGTGGTGAATGTGGCCACAGACAGTAGTTTGAACCACAGTAACCATACAATAATCGAGTTTAAGATCTAGGGGATGGTTGGGAAGGTAAACAGCAGGTAGTACTCTGGACTTTCACAGAGCAAACTTTGCTTTTCTTTTAGACTTTCTAGGCAGAATAACTTGAGAAACTTCCACGAGGAGTTAAGATACCCAGGAGGGCTGATACATAAAGCAAAATTATTGAGATCTTAGGAATAAACAATCTTTTCGGGCAGGAAGACTGCATATTTCAGCATAAGGACCATTTGGATAAGCAAGTAACTTGTCAAAGAATTAAAATGCAAAAGGAGAGCATAGAGGCAGTGGAGACACGGATAGACATCAAAGGAGGAGTGTAGAACCATTTCTTGGATCCTTGGGGATGAAATAATGAAGACCAAAGCAAACAAGGAAGAGAGCAAGAGAGATTGGAAACCTCAGCAAGAAATGTCCAGATGGGATTAATTTTTAAAAGTCAAGGTTAAAATATTGTTAGCACACACTCAGCAAACAGAAGATATGTGGAATGTTTCTGGTGACAGCATAGGTCCTGCGGAGAGGAAGCACCAGCTAAACAGAAGGTTTAAATACAAAAATGTGCTGAAAATGGTCCTTGTTACTTTGGGCGCCCAAGAAAGATATGGAACAATCTGACTCTGGCAAGAGTTTACATCAGCTGTTTACTTGTAGCACTTCTGGCAATTTCTGGAACTGGAGATCAGAGAAAAATGATGAGACCAGTCAGAGGACTAAAAGGTCAAATTTATAGCAAATATTACAGAAGTTAAATCTATATCTGTGGGATAATAGATGTCCAAAAGGGAACACAGCTATTCATCAATAGCTAAAGGGCAAGACTTCTAAGGAGTCAGGGAGATGAGCTGGCATAAGTAGGAGCAACAGAGGATATTTCGAACTTGGTGTCAGGAAAGTTACATGGGGAAAGTTGCTTTGGGTCATGGAAAAGTTTCCTGTGGCCAGCGATGGAGGCTTTCGCTGTTCTTCTTGTATAGTGGCCTCTGTGCTGGGAAACACAGAGTGATCTCTGTCAGCAGTGGGTGGGAGATTTTGGAGCCAGAATGTGAGAAGAGCAAGGAGAAAATGGTGTCAGGTCCCAAGAGTGGAACAGTGCCACCACACTTGATTGCTCTGGGTTTCTACCTACCGTACGCTCACCCTCACCTAAACCAAAACATCCAGCATTTCTGCAAGAGATCAAGGTTTGGCTCAGAATACAAACCTGATTTTTCATAACCCTTATTTTTTTGGTCTTACTGTGACAAAACTGACTTATCTCTACCTAGAACAACACAGCACAGCAGGAGCTACAGACATTTCCCACAGACCTACTTCCTCTCTCCAGGAATGAGTGTTAGTGAAGCCATTCAATGCCTTAGCAGTCCCATTCAGTCAGATGAAAGGGACACAAACAGAATTTGTATTAAGAAGGTGCTGAAAAGGACTGGGGAAAGGATCCTGGACGTCTGGGAGAAGTGAATCCTCTGTCACTGAAGGTCATTTAGGAAGGAAAAATCAAAGCAGGGACATACAGACACAGACTGCAGGAGCAGAGATCTGGGGTGAACTGCATAGGGTAGGGAGAGGCTGTATCATGGTTCCCCAATCCTTCCCCCACTCCCCACCACACACACCCCCTTCCTGAGGGGCTGCCCACCAACTTTTTGCATACTATCTCCTGGCCTTTCTGCACTGGGCCTGCAGTTGCAGATTTAACTCTTAAGACACGCTTCAGAGAGAAGCGGCAGCTTTGGGTAGTTGCAGCCTGCTCAACTGCAAAGCTGTCCGGTCCGTGCAGATGGGAAAAGGCGGGCGATTCCCCCAGCTCCCCCCACCGGCTCCCACCTTGCAGTGCCCTGACTGAGCGCCGAGCTCCCGAGGGAGGAATCCCTCACTCGCCCCTGAAAGCTGCCGGAGAGAAGAGCACTTGGTAATGATGTGTGTGCTTTGCTCTGTCAACGCGAAGATTTGTCCCCTTGCTCCCCTCCCCAGCCTCACCCCGCGGCTGGATTTCAGCCAGCGGAAAGCCCTTTAGAAAATGGAAATGGATGCATCTTTCACAGTCATTAGTGTGGATCGTGCTAATGGGATGTCATGATAAATACTGACAGTTAGCTGAGGGCAGCAGTGCTCACTGCGAGACTCCAAATGAGAGGGCAGCAGATGCTACAACAAGCTCAAAGTGTGCCTGTGGAGGGGGAGGATGCAGTGGGAAGGCAAAGGGATGCTGCTGGGCAGGCACGCTGGTGAGGAGATAACAGAGCTTGCTGCTTCAAGGTCACCAGCCTGAGAGCAGTCCTGGGTGCCAGCAACGCTGCAAACGGAGAGCAAGGGGGGTAAAGCATTGCAAGGGATGGGGATTTTTGCATATTAGAAAGGCAAGGTGCTGCTGAAGCCTCAGGAGGATCCCAGGTTCCAACAGACGTTAGCATGTGTGGGGAGCCTGGGGAGGGCAGGGGGCTGCGGGGAGGGCAGGGGGCTGAGGGGAGGGCAGGGGGCTGAGGGGAGGGCAGGGGGCTGCAGGGCGGGAGGGCGCCACAGGCAGGATCGCACAGGTGCTGCTGAGCACCATTAGCAAGGGTAGCTCCAGGGAAGAGACGAGATGCTGATGCTCAGGGTAGAGGATGACTCAACTTGCATTATCATTCAAGCTCACACGCACACACAAAAATGAGCTTAGAGCTTTGGTACCTCAGGGAACTGACCAGTGTAACTATGGTTAGATAATTATACCATTAAATCTATGCTAATACTACTAAGGCTGGTCATTAATTTTTTAACAAACCAGTGTTTCATTGGAAAATACCAACTGAGAGAGAGAGAGAGAAAAAATAAGAGTCAGAACACGCACTTGTTACAATTAAGTGTTTTCAGGACATTTATCTCTAAGCAGGATTTCCAGGTAAATGTCCCTCCATGAATCAGATAGTCAAGGAACCTCAAATTGGGGATCATTCACCCATAACAGCCGCTCTGATCAGCATGCTGCTAAGGGGCTCTTCCTGACCTCTCTGATTTATTTTCCCTGAAAGATCTCAAAATAATCTGATTTTCATTCTCGTGTAGATCAGAAAACAATTTTTGCATCCTGAAGTTCGGGGAAGGCAGGAAAAACTAGTTCATTCTCTGCTCTTAGTATAATTCACCCTCAGGGAAATGCTGTTCTAGAATAAAAGCATTCTCTTACTTTGGAGTAATTACTCTTATTCCAGAATAGATTACGTACAAGAGGGAGTTAAAATAACATAGCTAGAGCAATAACTGTTATTCTATTGCCACACTATTCAACTTCCCAGTAAATTCAAGTATTAAAGGATACAAAAGTAAATGTGTACTCTTTTTCTTATTGAGAGCATTAGCCCGCTGCGGGTCAACGTTGCACATAGATGCTCTTTTGACAAGACTAGTCCTGCCTGACAAAATTAGAGCTGTGAAGACAGGTGAAGGATGAACCATGGCTTGTGTAAGCAGTTAACATTGACTTTAGCTGTTGAGCAGCAGTGGTGTGCAGTACTGGTTTGCACACACATTGATGTACAGACACGCACACACGGAGTCCTAGAACATTCATGCTTTTTTCATGTCCATGGCCTCATCTTTGGCAGATGCTGAGATGGGAAACACAGAAATAACAAGGAAGCCTTTCATCATGGATGAGACTGAAATAAGGAGGGGATACAAGGTGCATCTGGTGTCAGCACATTACATTACATCCACCCATCATTTTTCTCCCAGTATTTTTCACTGGAAGTAGCTCTGAACACATCACAATAATGAGTATTGGCAGGATTTGTGTGGGCGAGGTGCTGAGAGCCAAACAAGCCCAAAGTCTGAGTTGCCATTTGAGTCACCCACACAGAGTGGCCTCATCAGCGCTAAGATGAGGTCAACAGATGGAGGAGGATGGAGAGGAAGGGAATTCCATATTGGTGCTCATAAGCTTATCCCATTTCTTTGCACAGAGCACATTTCCACCTGTTTCAGGTTGGGTGGGACTGCCTCTTGTTCTTAAAGGCAGCCCATCAGCATGAATATAACCCATGCAGGGGACTCTCCAGGGGTCTGAAGGCTTTCTGAGCCCTCCTATGGCACTGCCACATCACATTGTCCTAGCACCACTTTGTGGTGCTGTTTCAGGCTGGAAAGAGAGTTTCATGTTGCAAAAATTACTTAACTGGCCATGCATTGCAAGGACTCAAAAGTGACAGCTTAAAGGTTGAGTTGCCCTTAACAAAAAGCCCAGCACAGTGGCCTTTACATTTGCTAGTGTAGCACAAATCTAGCAATCACCAAAAGTCCTTATTACTTCTACACACCATAACATTTACAGCCTGTTGTCCTATTCAAGCCCTGGTCTTGCCCATGGACATGCACTTCCTCACTGCTGATTGACATGGAAGCAGCATGTCTTGGCATGTCTCAACATCTGATTCTTTTTTTTCTTTTTTTTTTTTTTTTTGCCACTCAGCACAGCTGTAATCACCTTGACCTGAACAGTGCTCAGGAGATTTTCAGAAAGCAAGTGAGGAATGTTAAATGCACTGAATCAGTAATGTCCAAGCTATCTCACAAGCCAAAACCTAAACAGGACTACACTGGAGTGGTGGAGGCTGTTCATGTTGAGGGAGAGATTGCAGGCTTAGAGGAAACAAGTAGCAAAGCAAATTGCACACCATTGGCTTCTCTGCTTTGACAAATTCTGCTCTCTCATCAACAGATTCACACCTCCCATGAGGGAAGACTCTGCCCAGACTCACCTACCCAGCCTCACAAGGCTGGTATCAGTAGTTGACATGGTCAGCGGGACCCAAATGCACAAGACTGGATGAACAGATGTCTAATTGTAGCAAAGACCAGCATGCACCTTTCTGTGTATCTATAACCCACAGCACAAGCAGATTCTGTTCTAGCAGAGGGTGATCAAAAGCTTCTGTTGCACTTGTGAAATCTCTTTGCATGCTTGTTTTGGTGGATGCATGTGACTGACTCAGAAAGTCCATAGGGGATACATGGCTGCCTCTCATTTAAATACCAAAAATCAGACCTAGACCTGTTAACCTGATCAGAACACTGCCGCATCAAGAGAAATTTCCCATGCAATCTCCAAGCACAGGTCTTTCATACAGGAATTCACAGCTGCAATTCGACCAAAGTGCAGGCATGCTCAGATTCACATCCCAAACAGTAACACAGCAAGGAGGGGGACCAAGCGCAGAACAGCCCTGCTCAGCCACTGGGGGTTGCACAGATGGAGCACTGGATGTTGCAGAGGACAGCACTGCCCTGGCATTTGCCTCCTTCCCTGCCTGATGTATGGACTCTGCCCCCGTGTGTCCAGTGCCAGGAGGGGAGCCCGCCTTGGGGGCACACACCACTGACAGCAATTGTGTATCTCCAGGACAAGCCCAGACTGTGTGAGGCAGGTTCCAGCCTGTGCAGGCAGTGCTATTTGACCCTTACACGGACCATTCATTCCCCTCATACAAAAGAAGGTCTTGTTTAATTCGATGTCGATGAAAGACGTGGAGCGGAGAGAAGCTCAGAAACAGAAGCCACTTTCTCATGTAGCCGAGGAGCTGGGTGACAACTGCCCTCTGTTCTCCACCCCCAGCCTCCCTCTGCCTCCCAAAGGGAACAGACAAAGCACGCGTCATGATCGGCTTTTGGAAAAAAGGAGGACTTGACATCGCTGTCAGCACAGTGGTTGTGGAAAGCAGGGCCCTTCACATCCTCCTGGATGCGAGATTAATATTGGCTGGTAGGAATGGCAGTGCAGGGAGATCTGCTGTGTTGAGGGGCAGTGTCTCCTTGGCAAGAGCAAGGTCTGTATGACAGCATTCTCAAAAGCTATGCCTGCATCAATCCAGTGTAATGACACAGAGGATCTGGCCCATGCTTTCAAAAGATTGCTCACTTAAGAAGTAGTTTCTTATAAAAGCAGTTACTTACCTTTATGGAAAAGCTGTATTAAATTTAACAGAAATGAAACTGACAGAATGGCATAGAAATTACTCTTAAAGCTGACATTTTAATAGACTAACTTTCCCTTTTTTTTAAAGCCATCCTATAGAAATAGGATATAACTCTCTGCTCAACATTAAAGGATGGTTCATAAATCAATTGGAAGGTAAATGCATATTCTCCCTCTGCAAAACTTTTCCAGAGGGGCAGGTTGCTAACATGCCATCCCCCAGGTGCATATGGAGCCCCTGCCCAAACAGCTCAATGGTTCAGGGAGGCCAGAAGAAGTTGTTGACTTCAGGAGATGGCTATATATATTCAAGTATGTATCTTCTACCTGCTACTGGGGCTAGGGAAAGTTCAATCTCTTATCACCTGAGCTTGGGTTTCATTAAACTGCCCCATCAGCTCTACCCAAGATGTTCTCCCCCATCACATGTAAATATTCTTTGCTGCTGAGAATATTCTCCAAAGCTTGAGGCTTCATCTTGTGCTTCATTTCTTTGGCTGGTGGGCAGGAGTGGTTTAGTTTACTACGGCCTGGGGAAAGGCAGTATCTCAGGCTCTCTCTAGCCTCCCAGAGATAAACTCCATTCCTTGGGTGCAAGGTACACACAGAGGCAGGCCACCTCTTAACCCACGCAGAAGATTCATGAAGGCTCTGGCATGCACACTGTGACCCTTACATACGATGTAAACTGCCAGGAGTTTCTTGAGAGCACAGAGCACCTCTGCGGTAAGGGTGCCTCACGGATGGCTAGGAGAGGGACAGAGAGCCCTGGAAGATGGAGCTGCAAGTGAGTTGGAGGCTGCGAGCCTGGCCCTCGGAGTGGTTCTTTGCTGCACCTTTGGAGTCGCGCTACCAAAGCAGCCGCCTCTCAATTGAAGAATAACAGATGTGTTTACCACACATCAATCTGTCTCTGTCTGGGTCCTTAGACGGCCCCCCATCATCATCCTATTCAAGAGCCTGCAAAGTATTTAAAAATAGCATTAACACTAACAATCTCTCTTTCTTTCCTCCCCAGCTTGTAGCAGAAATAGCTTGATTAGTGTACAGTTCTGGTGCTTCAAGGGGGAGAGAAATGAAACTGCAGTGCTTGCAGAGCAGCTTTTCAGCTTTCTTCAGGCAGCAATTGCTGGCTGCTTCGCTGAAGCAGAAGCTCTTCAAAGGATGTCAGGTTTTAGATCAAGGACTGCTTGTTCTGTCACACATCTTCTGAGGCAGATTTACAATGAGGAGAGAGGCACTGCCACAGCTTTGGACCTTGGGAGAGATGCACCTGAGCCCGTTCCCCACCTCCTGCAGTCACTCCTTCACCACATCCAGAAGGCTGGGGAGGAAAGCAGTTTCGGGGGGAAATCTGTCCTGAGGACAGAGGGATGGCTAGGCAGAAGATAGTTCAACAAGCTCTCTGAAAATATAATCAGGCTGTCACCTGACCAGAGGTGTGGCAGGGAACACCATCAGGATCTCCTTGTGTCCCTTAGACACGGATTTCAGGGGTAACTTGGAGGGAACCACTTGTCTTCTCTAGGGCTCATCCTCACTCTCAGCAAAAAAGGGGTGCCACCTCCTCAGCTCACAGGGAAGGTTTCACTCATTAAGTCCATCCAGGGGTTTGATGTTTGTATGTGCAGGGGCAGTGTGATGCCACTCGCTAGAAAAGTTTTAGGGGCCATGTCAGCTGTGGGCATGAGTCTTGACTGACCTTTTCAGTAGGTTTCCCTCCTGCCTCCACATCCTCTCTTTGCCCTCCTCCAGGGCTGCTGGCAGCACTTCCTCACTTTATGTCTGTGAAATACACCACACCAGCCAGAAGCCAGCAACAGCCCTCCTTGTTTCTCCCCTGCCTTGAGTGCAATAAAGAGGGAAGTTCTCAGCACAGCTGCCAATAGACAGGTACCCACGGCACAGTGTCACACACCTGCCTGCAGCAGAGGACACTGTCAAGGTCCCTGCTGCCTGGTAGTCAAATCCCCTGGCAAAAGGGAGGGTGGGAAGCATGAACAACTCACTCCCCTGGTTCTATAAGGTGCCTCAGATTCTCAGGGTGCCAGGCATCCCTTGCAGGAGCAGCAGCAGAAGGGGTGAGCCAGGAGAGTGGGAAGCAGCTGCAGCCACTCAGCCCAGATGGAGTCAGACCTCAGGAGGCTCGCAGCGCCAAGGCACAGCTTACTCCTTTGCAGCAAGAGTCAGTGAATGTTTTCCACAGTGTTTCCTCTCCTATGACTTACTGCTGCAAGGCTCAGGGATGTGGTCTGTGGGTCTGCCTCAAAGCTGACACAGCATCAGGCCCCTTAGGGCATGGCAGCGAAAAAGCAAGAAAAGCAAATTGCAGGAATAAATTGCATACAGATTGCAACAGTAAGCTACCCTCCCCAGCAGTATCTCTTCCAGGATCTCGAAGCACTTGCCGCTTGGGAAGGAGCTGAGCTTTGCAGAGATCTCAGGATGTAGATTTCATGGTAGAGTTTCACATGGTGTTGTACTTTCAGTGGAGGAAGTGTGGTGAGAGAGAGGGGCAGATGGCCTAGCATGGCACAGTGTGCCAGGGCAGAGCTGCCACCTGAAGCACTGGAGTCCAGATTGCTGCATTTGCCTGGGCTGGACACAGCCATGGTGGCAGTGGAAGGACGAAAGACTTCTTAGTGCAGCAATTCCACTGCCACGTGGCTGGGAACACCGGCTACCCCAGGCAATGCTTTCAGGAGGGATAAGGAAGGTTATGGCACACTGGATATCCCACTGTGCCCTGCAATAAATCTACTCTGGCTGCTGTAGCCAAAAGAAATGGCTCTGCACAGACCCACCTTCCCCAGACTTGAGTCCTAGTTCAGAAGTGTGCAGCTTTTGCCAGCAGCCAGCTCCAGCCATGTGTGGCAAGCACATTCCTGCAGTGCTGACCCTCAGCTCCTCCAGTTCAATCACGGAACGCACTGCCTAAACTGTGGCTCTGTGTGTAGCAGTGAAACACTCATGTCAAAGGTTGTGGATATAAAAAGGGAGAGCCTGAAACATGAGTAAGCAAAGCCTGAGTGGTTTGGGCTTCCAGAGTTGCCAGCAGTCTTGGATCTGATCTCTTTCTTCTGCTTTTACACTCAGCAGATATCCTGTGGAGTCAAAGCCGAGCACAATTGGCTGAGGCCAATTATAGGAGATTCAAAAAGGCCAAGTGCCGGGTCCTGCACTTGGATCACAACAACCCCAGTCAATGCTACAGGTTTGGGGAAGAGTGGCTGGAAAACTGCCCAGCAGAAAAGGACCTGGGGGCATTGATCGACTGCCAGCTGAGTAGGAGCCAGCAGTGTGCCCAGGTGGCCAAGAAGGCCAACAGCATCCTGGCCTGCATCAGGAGTGTGGCCAGCAGGACTAGGGCAGTGATCATCCTCCTGTACCCAGCACTGGTGATGCTGCACCTCGAATACTGTGTTCAGTTTTGGGCCGCTTGTTACAAGAAGGACACTGAGGTGCTGGAGTGTGTCCAGAGAAGGGCAACAAAGGTTGTGAAGGGTCTGGAGAAAAAGTCTTACGAGGAGCATCTGAGGGAACTGGGGTTGTTTAGTCTGGAGAAAAGGAGGCTGAGGGGACACCTCATTGCTCTCTACAGCTACCTGAAAGGAGGTTGTAGAGAGCTGGATGTCAGTCTCTTCTCCCACGTAACAAGCAATAGAACAAGAAGTGGCTCAAGTTGTGCCAGAGGAGGTTTACATTGTATATTAGAAAAAATTTCTTCACCAAAAGGGTTGTCAGGCACTGGAACAGGCTGCCCAGGGAGGTGGTTGAATCACCATCCCTGGAGGTGTTTAAAAGACATGTAGATGTCGTGGTTTAGGGGCATGGTTTAGTGGAAGATTTGGCAGTGTCCTAGGTTAACAGTTGGACTTGATGATCTAAAAGGTCTTTTCCATCCAAAACAACTCTATGATTATTCTAAAGTCCTTCTTAACCAAGGTCTCCTGGAGAGGTTCCAGGGTTAGGGTGTTCACCTAGGAGTTGAGTCCAACTCACCGACCACACAAAATGTCTGTGGCTAATTACCTGTCAGTTATCTCCTCCACACGTCCCCTCCCCAGCCACAGAAGGAGGATAATGGCACTGTCCTGTCCCAGGAGACTCAGTGCCTTGCAGGGGGAGGTAACTAATTTCTTTAGTGTGTTTTAGCCTAAAATCAAGGTGCTGCAGAACTGGAGCACCCCAGCTAGCTAATTCTTGGAGCAGGATAATGCTCCTGCCAGTAGTACAGGATTAATTCAGGCTTCTGCTGAGCCATCTGCGTGGAAGCGTCTTGCCATTTCCTGACACCCACATGCTGGCTTTCAGCCCTGAGCACTCTTCTGGGCCGATTGTACAACCTGGGGACTTTATGCCTCCAACACTGAGGATGGCTAGGTGGGTGAGTGGATGGATGGATGGATGGATGGATGGATGGATGGATGGATGGATGGATAGCTTTCTTCCAGTGAAGGCACCCTGCGATACCAGGGCAGGATAGTGCCAGCTATCAACATACTAGGTGAAGGAGAGTGGTGATTCATGCCCTGCTCTGGCTGAGGGAGAGCTGCACGAGCAGAGCAGCTAGCAGGTCTGCACAGCCATGAGCACGGCAGTGGTGAGCATGTCAGCAGGTCCTGCCAGAGGCTGAACATGTCTGTCTCAGAGTGTCCCTTTGGCAAGGGGAGAAGAAGGTGAGTGAAGGCACTGGCATGCATGCACACACCTGCTGCTTTGCCCATGTTGGGTCCACCTCTGTGTTGCACTTTGTAAATGTTATTTGGGCTGTAAAATGCCACTTGATGACTTTCTTTCTGAGGTGTTTTCAGCAATGTCTGCTCCAGAAATGTGGCTGAGGCCTGCCAGCTAACCTGAGAAAACAGACTTCTCTTGTTCTTCTCCAAGAGCACCTTCCAGCCAAGGATCTCAAAACATTTTTCCCTGCATAGTGCATCCCACAGCAGGAGCTTTGTTACCTGAAGCCAAAATTGATCAACAAGTCCCCACCTGAGCCTGGGACTGTGCTACCTTCTGGTTTGCTGAAAGCTGTGGCAACCTCTTCAGGAGAAACTCCAGGGATGTGGCAGTCACAAACCTCAGGAGAGTAAGTGGGACACAGACATGTGCTGCCTGGCCCTATGCAAGGAGGACAAGGCTGAAAAGTCTCCTAGAGCCAGTTTGAGGTGTCAGAGCCCTCATTCCTCCTTCTACCCTCTGTCTATTCAGCCCCAGTTGAGACACTTAAGAGCTGCTTTACATCCCACCCCTTGAAGAGGCATGGTGACTTTATGGCCAGGAGACTTAGCTCTTAAGGGAGGCAGGCAGTGGAAAACCAAAGCAGGTCTGTCTTCTGCTCACACAAAACCTGCTCCTAAACAGAGGCCAACAAAGTGTTGGCTGTGGCTGCTCATGCAGACAAGGCAAGAAATCACCAGGCGGCCACTGCAGTGGGAGGTGGTTGCACTAATAGTCCTTGTCTACCACAGAGCTAGAAGGGAAACGGAGGCACACAGCAGCCATGTGAGCCATCAAGCAGCAAGACCAAAGCCCAGAAGTGTTGTGGTTCCTGGCTCTGGGCCACACTCCATAGGCCTTATCTCTCCCAGTCTGTGGTGGCTGTGGGTGTCTTGGCCTTGGAGAAACTGGAGCCGCCAAGAAATCAATCCAGCACCCAGTTAGCAGCAAAACGATCTCCCCAGGATGGACAAAAAATCCCTCAGCAGACAGAGCACAGGCAGGGTCCAGGGAAGGCTACAGGCTTGGAGAAGAGTGACTGGAAAGCTGCCCAGAAGGGAAGGACCTGGGGGTGTTAATCAATAGCCAGCAGAGTATGAGCCATCAGTGTCCAGGTGGCCAAGAAGGCCAACAGCATCCTGGCTTGTATCAGAAATAGTGTGGTCAGCAGGACTGGGGAAGTGATTGTCTCCCTGTACCTGTGTCCCCCTCTGCTGAGTGGCACTGGTGACGCCACACCTTGAGGACTGTGTTCAGTTTTGGGTGCCACAGTATAAGGACATTGAGGTGCTGGAGCGAGCCTAGAAAAGGGCAACAAAGGTTGTGAAGGGTCTGGAGAAAAAGTCTTACGAGGAGCATCTGAGGGACCTGGGGTTGCTTAGTCTGGAAAAGAGACTGAGAGGAGACCTCATTGCCCTCTACAACTACCTGAAAGTTTGTAGCGAGGTGGAGGTTGGTCTCTTCTCCCAAGTAACAAGTGATAGATCAAGAGAAAATGATCTCAAGTTGTCCCAGGGGAGGTTTAGATTTGATATTAGAAGGAACTTCTTCACCCAAAGGGTCGTCAGGCACTGGAACAGGCTGCCCAGGGAGGGAGTTGAATCACCATCCCTGGAGGTGTTTAAAAGACATGTAGATGTGGTGCTCAGGGGCATGGTTTAGCACAAGGCTCCATCGAGCTCGGTTAACGGTTGGACTCGATGATGTTAAAGGTCTTTCCAATCAAAACGATTCTATTATTCTAAAAGAAACCTCCCCCTTCGAGGGGAAGGGCCCCGCGCCCTGCCGCCGACCCCGGACCCGGCCCCGCGCTCGGCGGCCTGACGCTCCCGCTGCGGGCGGCAGGGGCTGCGCTGCGGCGGTGCCCGACCCCGCTCGCCCTCCGCCCCCCCGCCTCGGGTCGCCTTCTGGCCGCTCCTTCGCCCCAGCCCGGATCCACTCTCGCCCCTTCCCCGCTTAAGGTGGCCCCGCGGGATGCGTGGCGCGCAGGAGCCGGCTGCGGGCGGCCCTCGGCGCTCCCCCCACCCCCGGCACGGGGTGGCCTTAAATCGGCTCCGCGCCGCGCGTAGCCGCATCGCCGGCGCCGTCTGAAGGCGGCCGCCGCCATCCCCCGGCAGCGCCGACGGGCCGGTTCCAGTTCTCGGTCCCGGTCCCACCGCGGCTGGGAGGAGGACACACCTCCGCCCGGCGGCGGGCTATGCTCCCCCGGCAGCCCCCGGCGCGGTGCCGCCCCACGCTCGGCGCCCCGGCATCTCCGCCGTGACCGGCGCACTTCGCCAGGTAAGCGGGAGACCCTCCCGGGCATCGGGTTTTTTTGGGGGTCGGGGGGTGCACCGGGAATGCAGGGGTGACCTTGCGGTCTCCTGAGTGTGCAGCGCTTGGAGCTGGGAGGGGTACCCTGTCCCGCCGGGTGCCCAAACTTCACCCGTGCTCATCGCCCAATCCGACCCCGCGCTTCACGGGGAGCCCCTGTCCTTGCAACCCCTCCCTCGGCCCGGGCACTTTCCACAGGAGCAACATCTCACTACCAGACTGGAATTTTCCAGCTGTGGGAAGGTGCTCCCCAGTTCTGGTGTTTCTCCATCCGTGGCTGCAGCAGATACCGAGTTAAAGCCGGGGGGGTCTCTGAGCAGGTCACCCAAACGCGGGTCCCGGGCACGCCGCTGCCCGCCGAGGGGTTTTATTGCGCCTCTTCGTGACAGATGCCGGGGAATCCGACACAGAGAGGGGCGACGGGGTTTGTGCGCGGGAACACGCAGCCCCTGTAGAAAGCGACCCGAGCTGGCATTCCCTTGAGGAGCTCTGGAGAGGTGGACTGAGAGGGGACAAGAGCAGGAGGGCTGGGGAAGGTCTCTGCCCCTCTTCATCACTGCCTGGCACGTGGGTGCTTGCCGAGGGACGTGCTTGCTGGTTTGATGGAGCAGAGTTTGGGGTGGATGTTTCTAGGTGAGTTTGAAAGTTGTTTTTTTGTTGTTTTTTTTTTGGCTCTCCTGCTCCTGCCACTTGCCCGTCCAGCTCGGGGACAGATAGGCTCAGCAGCTAGAGGGAGAAACCTCCAGGTGCTGCAGATCTAGAGGGAAGCAGCTGGTTCCCCAGTTACTCCTTAGGCAAACCTGCCAAGGGGCAATTGCTGCTCGTGCTTGGGAAAGGGGTGTTTGGATCAGTGGGGTAGCACCGAGCATCACCATAGGAGAGCAATAATGACATGCAATAAATACCCATCCAGCAACTAGAAGCCTGCACTGCTCAGCAAGTGAGTGAGTGAGGGGAGCACAAAGATGCAGCCTCTGCAGGTGCTTTCAGCGCCTTTCCTGGACGCAGAGAAGGCCTCGTTGTGCAGAGCACGTACGTGGAAAGTATAGCAGGGTACAGCAGCTTCACATGCAAGTCTGATCACCCACCACTGCTTGAGCTCAAATCTCATCTGGTGCAAAAGGGAAAAATGGATGGTGACATTCATGACTTCTATCCCAGGATGTCCAAATAGCCTCAGACAGGGCTGGGTATGGCAGGCATGTTGTGAGTTGGGAGATGGGTGCACAGAGGCAGCAGGACGGGATCCTTGCAGAAGGCAGGATCGTTGCTCCCAAAATGAAATACCTTGGCAGGAGATTATGGGGAGATCAGTCTCGGTTAATAGAGAGGGTTACAGGGCAGTAGAGGGGCACTGGCAGAACTGTGTGTGACAGCCTGTGTCACATCTGTTTGCAGCCGCGCATGCTGCCAATTCCCTTTTCTCTGTGCCTTGAAGCAGAATGTGGGGGCTGGGACAGCTTTTGGTTGGAGCCTGCTCCACGATTTCCTGGAAGCTATCTGTTCACGGGCACGCCTGGGATGCTGTGCTGGCCCAGCATGAGGCCAGGAGCCCGGTGGCTGTGATTTCCCCTCTCCCTCCCAGGAGCAACTTCAGTATGGGTTTCAGGGCACTTCAGTCTGTGCTGAATTAAGGCTCCACAGGGCAGTCAATGTACAAGAGGTAGATGGGCTGAGCAGCTAACATGTACTATCAGGTATTTCAGGAATCAGATGAAAGCAAATTAAACTTCTTGGCTTCATTGACAGTTCCAGTATAGTAGTAATAATAATTGCGGTAATTGATAAACCATTTAGGCAACCTTGCAATCCCAAAACAAGTCAACGGGCTGACACAGAGCACAGCTGAGGTGCAGCCACCTTTACAGCGAAGGGCCTCAGCTGGATTTGAAAGACATTCAGCAGCCCCAGGATAGAAGGTAAAGCAATTGGGCTGAGGACGTGTGCTCCCATGGCAAGGATTTGTAGTGAGGGAGGCTCCTACACCTTTAGGCTTTGTTACAGTGTCATTTGGGAAGGCTGTTGCCTAGGGAGCTGTACAGAGCTAAATGTCTGCTAGAGAGAATATAGTTCCACAACGTACAGCCCTTAAATTCACATTATTTCCATTGTTCGGGGATGTTTGTGTGACTAGCACCTGTTTGGTTTAATGGTGTCTTCCCTGCAGTGTCCGAGGTGGTACTGGACAGCTCAAGGCTGTGTCTCCTGGGTACTCAGCATCCTCTCTTCTTGACTGTGAAGCATCAGTAGAGGTGCTTTCTGGCAGGGAAATTCCCTCTGCTGCAGCAGCAGGCCAAGAGATATACTTACTGTCCAAGAGCAAAGTCGTATCAAGCAGGCAGCTTGCTGGCAGGAACCTGGAGTGGGCTCACTCCAGCTGAACTCCTGGATGGCTTTCCTCCCCTCTTCACCATGGTAATCACCTGCTAGCAGCACTGCCCTACACATCCCCTTGCTTCTCAGAACCTTCATAGCGGTAGCCCCACTGCCCCTCTCCCTCAGGGCATTGGTGCTGCAGGCACAGTCACCTCTAGCTTCCCACCGATGCCTCGGGAGGCAATGTTGCCATCCCAGCTGTGAGGAGCCACCCTGTCTACCTCCCAGAGCTTCTTCCAAGGCCTATTTTTCCTTCTCTCCAGCACTCTGAGTTGTCTTTCCTATTCCAAATATTTGGGGGCAATAAAGAGTTCTCCTGACGTATGCTGCAAGCCTTCATATGTATGCCTATGAGGGATGAGATAATTGATAGGCTCCAAAGATGCCCTTTACTGAGCGTGCAAAATTGCTCTTGGGAAAGCTCTGCAATTATTCTGCAGGATGTACACAGGAAAGATGATATCTGTCCCCTTCCTCCTTGTATTTAATTGTTCCTAATAAAAGAAGAAGCCTAAAAGGGTAGTAATAAGGCAGAGTGGAAGCTGGGTCCCATGCATCTGCAGGGCCCTAGAGAAGTCTAGAATCACTCTGCCCTTTTTGCTCCCAGCTTTTCTGTCTAATAATAAGCATTATGCTTGTCCATGCTGCTTCCCATCTTGAGATCTCAAAGTACTCTGTGTACATGATTAAGAGTGCTCCCTGCCCACATACAGAGCTGTTTGTCAGGATGAGTACCCCCCCTTTACAAGGGAGACACTGCAGCTGATAGCATCAGAGCTGAGACAGCCCTAGATCATCTATCTGTCTCCCAGGCAAGGCCCCTGCATCTCTAAGGAGCACTTGCTGGGAAGCAGCTCATAGAATCATGGAATTATAGAATCACAGAATTATTTGGGTTGGAAGGGACCTTAACGATCATCTAATTCCAACCCACCCACCATGGGCAGAGACACCTCCCACTAGTCCAGGTTGGTCAGAGCCCCATCCAACCTGGCCTTGAACCCTTCCAGGGATGGGGCCTCTACAGCTTCTCTGGGCAACCTGCTCTAGTGTCTTACCACCCTCATAGTGAAGAATCTCCTTCTAATGTCTAATCTAAATCTCCCCTCTTCCAGTTTTAGAAATAAAAATATTAAAATTTAGCTGTTAGCTAAAATCCTGTTAGCTCAGCCTAACAGGACTGTGATTTAAAACCTACCAGTACCATAAGAGACTTTAAATACAGTGCACGGATGAGACCTGTGGTTATCAGTACCCTCCTCTTGGGCACAGACATGACTGCCTACAGCCTGCTCTTCAAAAGGGATGCTGGTCAGACCCCACCGATTCCTCCAGGCTGGGGTATATCTCCAAACTGCACCCTGACCCGGGGTCAGCACATTTAGAAAAACTTGGTCCTCTATCCTTGCATGCTGTTTTAAGCTGTGCTGGCTCATAATTAAGAGCTTGAAGTCTCTTCTAGCTCACTCTCATGTGACATTAGTGCTCCCGAAGGTCCTTCCGTAAGAGCTCAAATTTATCTACTTTGCCAGTGTTCCCAAGTGTTCAATCAACTGCCTTGTTGGCTTCCTCTGTCGTGCAGTGTGTGGGGCTGTCTGAGATCCTTCTCCCTGACACAAAAACATTGCTCTCTGCAAATTCCTCAAATTTATAAAATGTGAGCTAAGTTTCCTCAGGAGATGCAGCTTCCCGAGGCTGTGACACAGAGCTGGGATCTGCAGCTGCACACAGGGACCTCTAGGTTTTGCTTGCTGTTCATCCCTCCTCTGAGCAGGTAATCCCACTAATGCCTGATGCACATAGAGAGCTTTGTTAAGATGGGACTACTTAGCTCAGGGTGACAAACGAAGAAGGACATCAGAGTGAAAAACAAAGCAATCAACAATGTAGAAGAGGAAGAATGAATGCTCCTCTGCATCTTAGTAGAGAAACTGGATTGAGTTCAGGAAAAGCTGAAAGGTAGCAATTTGGTAATAAAAGTAATTATTTTCCCATGCTGGGCATAGTGACATATGGAACTCACTGCTACAAGATGCTGCTGATGCTGAGTGTAGGATTTGGGAAAAGAGGAGACGTTTTGATGGATAGTAGATCATTCATCACTGGACAGGACAAGTCCATTTGAATTAGGTCTAAATCTTCAGGCTTCAACCTCTCACAGTTGCCTAGTATAGGATTTCTTGTACCTTCCGAAACCCACAACATTGATCAATGTAAGAGACAAAGGACAAAAGGAGACAGACATGTTCAAGTGAAGATCACTCGGGCTTATTTTCATTTCCATGCAGAAGCAAAAAATATGTGTTTTCTAGGCTGTGTGAGACACTTAGCTCTCATAGGTTTGTTTTTTGTCAGCTGGAGCCGGTTCAGGTTAAGTTCTGGTGAGATTTGAGCTGGTCCAGTGGTGCTTAGGGTGCCACTTTCCCCTGCCCGTGCTGTTGATTTTAACAGACTGCCAGCATCCTGGCAACTTTGTGTGGTGCTGCTTAATGAATAGTGCTGCATTACAAAAGGAAATGGTGCTGTCCTGTTCTTCGGATGTTGCCCCTTGGCAGTGAGAGCAAGGGCATTTATTCCCAGGACAGCCAGCCTCTAGCCAAGCAAAGTCCTGGGATTACTTGGAGCTGAACAGGGTTAGCAGTCAGACAATCTCGGCTCTGGATAAAAGATGTTAGAGCAGCAGTGTTGTCTTGTTCTGTAAGTTCACGGTGGGTTTGTGTGTGGGAGTATAGGGCACATGGGAACTGAGTTTTGCTAGGAAAGCAGAGTTGCTCCTTGGCAGTCCTTGTGTAGGAGAACTTGGAGGAAAAGCCGAGGACCAGGCCGGCAGCAGTAGCTTGCAGACCCTGCTTCCCGTGAGGTGACCATCCCCATGCAGTATTGTAGGGCAGCCTGGCTCCTGGAGACACTGTCTCTAAGGACAGGGGTAGATAGGCAGTTTTAGCAAGGTCCTCTGTGTCCGACAAAAATCTCCTGATACCTCTTGCTAGAAACAGCACAGCTGAGCCTTGCGCAGCAGGAGTAGAGGTTGCTGGCTCCTCTCCCCCTTCAGGCCCCTGTCATTAAAGTAGGATAGTTAATATTCATCTCACCCTGAGCCTTCTTTATTCTGAAAGTATGCTAAAAAACAGCTGTAAAGGGATATTTCTTCAGTAAGTGGCAGATTTAATTTATTATTATGGTTGCATCCATAGCTATGGGTTGGGCAGCAGTGCTGGGTTTCCTGCAAAGAGAGACTTCCCCGAAGCCCTGGCTGTGACCACAGCAATAGGCATGCCATTCGTCAGGGCAAAACTGCACAAAGTGCCACCTCAGAGGCTGGTCCTGGGCAAGCCTAGGTGGCAGCAAAGGATCTTGTCCTCTCTGCAGTGCTGGGGTCACTTCCTCACTGGAGGTGGTCCAGCATAGTGCATTCGTTGGGTCCTCCCCTCCACTTTATCCCACACAGATTGCCAGGGTGATCTTAGCTTTCTCCCTCCTGTTACCTCATTCCGTGGATCCTTCCCTCCTGCAGCCCTTCCCCCAGCCCAGATCCACACAAAGGTGAAAAGGAAGGAGGCACCGATGACTTTCCTGTATCTGCCAGCTTCCCTCTCCACCTCTGACGTGAATGAGGCCTTTCATGTGCTCCTCTTGAGCAAACACAGATGCTTTTGTTTTATGGGCTGGTGGGACGGGATGGAATTAATAAATCAGAGCGCCAGTGCTGTACTGCCACATTCCTGCAATTTTAAGGCAAGATCACACACAAAAAAAGACAGAAGTGAAATAGGCAATCTCTTCAGAGAGAGCTCAGATGCTTTGGCTGTGCCTTCTGCTTGCTGTCCCTCTTGGTCCTCTGCTCCCTTGCCCTTGTTCATTCCTCCTCCTCTTTTCTCCTGCACCCTGATCCCCTTCAACATCATCTCCTCTCCTGTTCCATCTCTTTCCTTTGGGAATCACTTTCAGTCACACCTTAATGTATCTCCTACACCCATTTTTCTTCCCTCACCTGCCTTCCATCTGCACTTCCCTTACCCCACCACACACTAAGGTCAAGCCAAGGCTTGTGCATTCAGGTATGAAGTTCAGTGTCTCTTGTACAAGCCCAGGAGCCAGAAATGCCTCTGCTCTTATACTGTGGACCAAAATGGCTCTTTTTATGCCTGCTTCTTCCTCCCTGCCTCCACTTCTCCTCATAAGGAAAAGGTGCTGCCTGAGTGGCTCAATGAATGACTCTGAGGATAAGAAAAACACCAAGTATTGCTGTTGTTCTCTCAGAAATTGTATTTAACAGTGTTCCTGTGAGCAAAATTAGATCCCACCCCATAACTGGAGGGCCTTCTTTCTCCTTGAAGGTTAACCAGAAATACTTTGCCTAAAATTAATTCTTTTGAGCCGGATAAGAAGTTTTTAACATCCCTACTTGGCTACCATCAGGTGGTAAGAGGCTAGGAGGTTATCTTTTCTCTCCTTTATAATTAGCTAACTATATGTTGGGCTTCAGGTTGTGTCGTTAGTATAAGCTACTGTCAAGGGGCTGAGACACACTTGCTGCAAGTGTTGGTTGTTTGGCTTTTTTTCCTAATGAGCTTAGGCCCTCAAAAGTCATTTCCCCAGAGCGCTTATACATTGTTGTGCTTATCTTACCTGTGGGGGAACGGAGGCACTGAAGCAGGTGAAATTGTTTGCCCAGATCCACATACTTAGGCATAGCTGAAGCCAGAAAAATAACCAAGAAATCTTGTTTCACAGCTGAGTGCTTTATCCTCTGGCCTCGGAGAAAGCCAGCAAAGACCTTTATCTTGTTTAGATGAGTGGATAGTCACTGCAAGAGGACTCTGGGGCAAGGGTATCTTTCTGTACTAATATGTGTCTTAATGAGTCCTGTTGCTAAGCACCTTCAATGACAGATCATGGATCTTCTTCACTAAGCATTGAAATAATTTTTTAATCATTAAAGCTAATATAGAATCCTCAGAAATATCCAAATCTCACAGCAGGGGCTCAAATTAGCAAGCAAACAGAAACCAAATCCTGATTATCCCAGTGCACCTCTTCAAAGCCCATAGGCAGCATCTGCTGAAGTCAAACATGAGCCCCACTGAGCTGAATCTCAGGGCTGGGCAGTCAGAAGCAAGCTGGCAAATCCTACTGCTCCAAGGCCCACAGCAAGTTTCTTTCCTACCTTGTGCCAGCTCCTCCTCTCTGTGGAGCAATAGGAAAGGAGGTGGGGGTGTTAACCACTGACTTCAGGTAGCTGAGGTGTCCCCTGGCAGATCTTTAGAAAGGAGAAATTATTTGCTTTTTGGCAAGTGCTATCAAGTGGCAGATCTCAGCCTTGCCACCATTTCCTCCCTATCCCTTTTTTTTTTTCCCTAGGTATGTCATGTGTCCTCTCCAGTCCCCAGCCCCCTGCTCTGCCTTTACTCACATGTCTCCCTCCCCTCCACCCTGGGATACCAGCACCTCTTGTGCTGTAGCAGCCCATAGGCTTCTCCATAGCTTCTCCAGTAATCCCAGTGTGTTTTCCGTTCTGGTTAGCTGCTCTTGTGTTGTTTCCTGTTTTCCTCAGACCTGCAGTGCTTGGCAGCATGTTATCAAAAGATAACAGGAGCTTTCTTTACAGCAGAAGTGATGTTTCTAAGCTCTGTGTTAGGACAAGACTCTTGGAGCATTAAGGAGAACACAACAAATCTCTTATTAGTTGATATGCATCAGCAGCTCCATTACAAGGGAAGGCACAGGACACTGGAAAGCACTTTACTAAGATCCAGTCATCACTGCTGACCTCTTTGCTAAGAAGACTTTTGTGGGTGAATATAGTTTACCCCAAAGGATTCTTTGGGAAAGAATAATTTAAAATTGTTCTTACCATCTCCAAGAGCCTTTGTGCATGGTGCTCCCTTCTCTTGTCACCCTCTTGAGAAAAAATCCAGTACTGTTCATGTATCAAGACCAGACCCTCCACATGCGCTCCCAATCATATTAGCCTGCTAGACAAACTTCACACTTCATCCCACCTTGGAGTCTCTTCTGGAAGTGCTGCAGAGGACCCTATGTCTCTCCTGTCAACACCTGCTCTCGTTCTGCAGTAGATAAGCTGCCAGCAGCTTCATAGTCCAGCAAGCCAAGCCTCTCTCAAAGTCAAACCAAGTCCTGTAGCTTTTAAGCACTGTTGGGAAATAGTTACTAGGCATGCTTTCTGCTTGTTTGTATTCCCTTCTGCATTGCACTTACCAGACAGATAAAATCTGACTAGGTATTTCTCACCTAACCCAAATATGGGTCCTGACCTGAGTTTATCAAGACAAACAAAAATGGCCTAGAAATTAGTTATAGCAGCAGAAGAAGGAAGCCTTCTACCTTCCCATGAAGTTTTGGGACGTTTCCCCTGCCTAGGAGCCGTTGCTGGCTCTTCAGGGGTATTTTTTTGCAGACCCGTTAGGGGATGGAAGTTGTTCACATGTGCATGTGGGAAGCTGGAAGTGCCTCACCTGGCTTGTTGACCTCCACAAACATCCTCACAGAGAGCTTCTTTTGACCTCGTTCTGCTGCAGCTCAGAAACACCAAGGTGTCCATCATGCTGAGGACACACTTACAAGATGACCATTGACAGAAGACCAGCATGCCAGGCACCAGCCAGAGATACAGGATGTGTGCATGCCTGGAGGGGTTTGGGAAGGAAAGGGGTTAGAGTCAACCTTCGTAACATCATCCTAAGGTTACCTAAATTTGGGTAACACACAGCATCCCTCTGCTGGCAGAGGGTTAAGTTGAAGAAGGAGGCTTTACTGCAGAAAGAGAGAAAAGGCTGTTCACCAGTGACATAATGTAGAAAATCTGGTGAAGGACAAAGACTGTGAAAAGCAACCAGAAGCACAGTCTGAGGGTAGGAGATCATTGTCCAGCAAGGACAAATCAGACCCTTGTTTAAGCCATTCCTGAGTTTCTAGAGATCCAGTTTCCAGTTTTGCAGCTGCCACTTCAACCATCATCACTCTCTGTGGGGAGACTACGCACTGACTTAGAAAGCTTTTAGATAACTAAAGGTTGCTTTCTTTCCCCCAAGCCAAGGAGAGAGCCAGATTCACGTGACCCCAGAATCAGGAGAGATTCAGATCCCACTCTAAGATTTGTAGCAGCAGTCCATTTCTTGTTTCAATGGGACACTGCTGTTTGTCTGCCCTGATGTGTCAGATCAACCTGATCTGCCTTTGATATGAGCTCCATGGGCTCTCACAGTGCAGAAGAGGGTTAAAAAAAAGCCAAGTTCATCCTTCCCCTCCAGCCAGAAGTAAATGTTACTCAGTTCTTCTGCCCAAGGCCAACTAGCAGCCCATGTGGTAGGAAGGACAACACTCCCCAGCAGCCCTGAGAGCAGAGATGTAAGAGCTGGGGAGAGGCATTTCCCAGTATTTTCTTGCTGATATTTTTTGTAAAGATCACACTCCAAGCTCAGGGGTCGGAGCAGACAACTTACCAGCTGGGAGGGTAGCATCAACCCCTTATTGCATCCAGGTCTTGAGCAGCCTGGAGCACACGAATTCACAGATAAGCCCACGAGAACAATACAGCATAGGCTGACCTCCCCCCCAAGACCTCCCATGGTGTTTATAGACACCACGTGCAAAGACCACTTTCAGCCGAGGTTACCTCATGTGCAATTATGGAACACAGCAGAGAGCAATCCCTATGCACACAAGCACTGTAGCAAGGCCTATGCACTGCAAGAGAGAGCAGAGTTTGTTTCACGTCCTGTGAGCTTGTCTGCCCTCCATTCCTTCATAGCCTTCCTTGCCTTCCCAACAGACAAGCCTCTTCCATTTTAACAGTGCAGGACATGGAAAGCCAGAAACCAAAACCTACACCTTTTATTTCCGGTAGGACTGGATTGCTGTCAGAAAGGGGTATTTGGCTTTTGCTACTACTCCTCAGCTCTCTCCATTTTCCCAAATACATCCACTGTGTATTTTTTCTTCAAAGAAAAAATTATTCCTATCATGATGTAGGGTTATCT
Organism: Hemiprocne comata; assembly: GCA_020745705.1. Taxonomy (NCBI): domain Eukaryota; kingdom Metazoa; phylum Chordata; class Aves; order Apodiformes; family Apodidae; genus Hemiprocne; species Hemiprocne comata. Next base: position 143,997,656 of record CM036586.1, read on the forward strand.
TCTGGCAGCTGCTGCTGCTGCTGGTGCCTAAGTTAGATATTTCAACTATTGCACTGACTGTTCCCCTGCCATTCTGAGAAGGTGGGAATCATATATGGGTCTTGTGATCTCAGATGCCCTGGGCACCTAATTTGGATGTGGCCTGCCTGTGGTCTGGAGTCAACAGCTTCCCTGTTAAGGAAGGGAAGGACAGCAGGACAGCCTCAGCAAGACACTGGCCATTGCCTTCCTGCCCTTTCTTTCCTTCTCTCCTCCCTTTCCATTTCACATGCAGAGGGCAGGAGAATAAACACTGTAGTCTTTTCTCTAAGTTTCATGCTGGCATTTCTTTTACTAGAATCCCAGCTATACAGATCAGCTGTGGCATTTAAGGTACCAATCAGGCAGCGGACCATAACGTATATCTATTGCAAAATACAATTCTCTAGGTGCCACTTTATTTCGCCATTCTACATTTGTTTTTTAAAGTGTCTGCACAACACTTGGATGCCGCACAGCAAGTGGCAAATCTAATGAGTGCTGATGATTTATTTGGAGGAAAAGATCAGAATTAGCATTTGGGACCATCAGCTTGTTACAGAGCGAGCATGTTTCACGTAGCTTAGAGAGCTGCAACAGCAAAAATGTCCATCAAGGAAACCAAGGTAGTGTTTCTCCTCTTTCCACTTCTCATTTGAGCAACACCTGCATGATGTGGTGCAACTCATCAGTGCTGGCCAGCATCCATTCTGTGTTAATCCATGGAGTGGCCACCCATGAAAACACTCTGCCCAAATTTGCTGTTTGCATGATGTTTTTATTGATCACATAATTCAGGCAGCATTCCCAAATAAAAACTCCGTGGGATTGTTGTCCATACACCACACACATCCTCTACCCACAGTTGTTTCCATGCAGTAAGAGGTCTGGACTCTGATTCTTCAGGGTGCCAGCACACACACGTGACCATTAAAATGGCAGTATTTCCACAGGTTTTGGGAAGACAGTAGACATCTTTTGCTACCTCTATGCTTTAAATGGCATAATTGCTGTTCTACTCATTTGCAGTGTGATTTCTTCCAGAGCAGCTTCTCCTTTGGTTTCTTTTGCCCTCCCTAGGAGTGACTGGGAAGTCCAGCAGGGAATAGCATTTCGACATTGCCTTTGAAAACAAGAGGAAAACAAGCTGTCTAAATCAATCAGGAGTGTGCATTAGTGATAGTGTGTTCCTCTGGAGGTCTGCATTTGATGTCATATTGACACATAGCTAAGATCAAAGCCTGTCTCTGCATCCTGGCTGCTACCAGAGGAAAAGCATTGGCCTTTGGGCCCCATATCTTTACAAGGAACATGTGATCAACGTGGTTTTTTTTCCCCGAACAAGCACCTGTGATATGTAATTATCCATCAAATAATGCCTAATGCCTTTTTCTCTGAAAATGTAATTCCTCTCCGTCTTTGAAAATATTCTGGAAGCAAATACTATGGGTTTTTCCTTTCTGCTTTTGTAAGAAACCTGTGAAATGACAGCTCCCACTCCTGCTGAACAGGCATCAGCTGTTAACTCAGTAGGGAAAGCTCTAGATGAAATGTACAGATACTTTGGAACAATCCGGTATTGGTTTTGCTTCCTTAGAATTATTTTGCCCTCTTGGAAAAAAGAAAGCTGCTTTTTTTTTTTTTTCCCCCCTTGGATAATGCAGATATTGGGCTGATTCACGCTGATATGTTTGGAATTATTATTCTCTAATAGTCATCAGCACCTAAAAAAGACCTCAGTTCTGCCAGAGCTTGGCAGCAGGGGAGAGAAGTCAACGTTTGAATAAGCCCCTGACTTCCCTTTCAAGAGAGGATAACTCCAAGCAGAGACGTCTCTTGGGAGAGAGCTGGCTTTCTCAGGAGACATCTGGTACCTCCTGCTTCTGCTTGGACCTGAGCTGCCAACCTTTCTCTGGGTATTTCTGGCACCCCTGGATTATGGCTCTGCAGCACAGGTGCAGAGAAACTGGGATGGGCTGGAGGGCCATCCTGAGTGTCCCTGAGTCACAGCCCCTCACCAAAGCTCAGGGGATGGGAAGGCGGGGACAGGTTGCCTGGGTCAGTCATGAAGGACATTTGGGTCTGAGTTGATTAAAAATAGTCTCCTTTTGCAGGCTCTGGGAGGCTTCCTGCATAGCTGGGCTTTGCAGCCAAGGTCAAGGTCTAGTCTATATCCGAACTGGGTTATCTGTGTCCCTGCTGATAGCCCAGATAGTGCCTGGATACCCTTGATCTACCTGGGGATAGCAGGCTGAGCCACGCGCTGTCTCAAAAGTATTGGCTCCCCCGGGATCTCGCCAGCAGATTTAATTAGCTTCAACAATGTTTCTTTTTTGTTTTCTCTTGGGGTTTTTTTGCCTTTTTTCTTTCTTTTCTTGAACTTGGGAACAAAGCCCTGTATAAAGCATCACCCTCCCCCACTCTGTACTGCTCAGACATAAGCCACATTTCTGGGATAAGGATGCTCTCAGGAAAGGCCCTGTGCTTAGCTGTTTATGGACCAAGGTTGGAGGAAGATGTTTGACTTGGGTTCATGTGGGTAATGGAGGGATGTGGGGGGTGCACAGCACGTTCCCCAAGGACAAGCCTGGTTTCTGAGCTGAGGTAACTGCAGTCCCATATGGCGAAGGGATTGGAGCTGGCAGGGAGACGATGAAACTTTTCTTTACATCTGAGGAAGAAGCGTGGGGGCTTAGGAAGGGCAGCTGTTTCACTGGGAGTGACTCACTTCCCAGGGAAGTTGTCCCCCCAGGAGCCTGCACACCAAGTAACAGAGCATAGATGGGGCTGAGCCTTCAAACCCCACAGCTGCTGGTAGCTCTGCTCTTCCTGCCCTGAGGAAGGACCTGGCCATCCTTCCCCATATTGTTTTATTATTCATTCCTCTGTGTTTGGTTTTTTTTTTCTCTCCAGGGGGCTCACTTGGTTTTTCCTCACCCCCTGTCCCCACAATGGCAGGAACGTGCTCACCCCATTCAGATGGCAGGCATCCCTTGCCCAGAGTCATTCACGAGGTCTGCAACAGAGGGACGATTAAAACCCCCAGCAGAAAAGCACCTTTGGACAGGACCGCAGTAGCCTGCATTGCCTATGCTGCTGGGAGGTCAAAATTCCAGTTCTGGCTTTCAGAAAGAGCTTTTCCCTTCCCTTTTCCATCATTAACATTCACATTCCAAGAAAAAAATACTCTTCCTTCTATTTTTTTTTTTCACTTTGCTTTTCAGCCACCCTCTTCCAGCAGAGTTTAGGGGAGAAATTGCTGCTTATTAAGCAGAAAACCAAATCTCTCTTTTCCCTTTCTGTTTCCCATGCCCACAAGAAATACAGCTGGATGTGAACCCTCAGGCAGTGTCCTTTAGATCTAGCCCGTCCTTTCTGTCCTACATCAACGCCATTCCTGCAGACCTGTCTCAGGGTCAGATGAGTCCTGCTGCTGAGAAATATCCTGTTGTGGCTGTGTTTGCACTGTGATTACCCCTTCTTATCCCACAGCCGTAACCCATTCCACCCACTTCTGTCTTGAATCCATCCTCCCACTGTATCGTGCACATGTCACACAGACAGGAGGAGTCTGCCCGGTGAGGGGAAGCACTGCAGCATCTTGGCTTGTCTCAATTTTAAACAGTCCTGAAGTTTCAGCTGAAGGCTGTGATGGGCCCAAGGGAATGGGGAGGGAGAGGGGACAGCAGCTTCCTGTGGATTTCAGCAAAGCAGAGACAAAGCCATTGCTGATCACCACAAATACCGGTGCTGCCATGAATTATGCATTCCTTGTTTAAAGAGAGGTCGCTCTCATCAATAATTGAAAGCTCCCTGCTCTGCCTTCAGCATCACATCTCCCACACCGGGAGTTAGGGAACTCATGAAATCTGCATGGGCTTCCTCAAGGTGTTTAGGGGCTGATGGAAAGAGGCAGCAAAATGCAGGCAAAACAAACCAAAAACCCTGCTGACAGTTTCAGTGTGTGAAATTAAGAGTCATCTGCACCTGGTGGCAGCTCTGCTCCAGTTCTGCCCCTCACACCCCTCTCTCCCCCCCTCTCCACGGCTCTACCCTCCCAGGGGACGCACAGAGCAGTAGGCTTGAAAACGTGGTACAAACTAAGGTTAGGGGGTGTTTCTTGAAGCTTTTGGCTCCATTAGCTGGAGCAAAACTAGTTTGCTTTGGGTGCTTGCCTGGAAAAGTCTTTATGCTGGATGGTGGGATGTTCCCCAGGGACAGTTTGAACTCTGAAATTTGTCCCTCTGGGAAGATAATGATCTTCAGAGTCTGTGTCTCAGACTGCAGACATAGTGTCCTGCGGCTGGGGTTGGTCCAGCATTCAGAGTCTTGTAAGCTGGCTGCCCTGAACCAGAGGCTGCAAAATCATCTTTCTTGCAGAGCAAACTTTTCAAAAGGTGTGATTCTTATGCTGAATCAGGTGGGTGGAGGGCAGAACTGGAACCTCAGAACAGAACTACGAAAGCCTGTGTGACCCTAAACATTTCTAAGTTAGCAAAGATAAATTGATCAGCTTTTCAACAGGACTATAGGAAAATTGCAGACACCTGAACTCATATGTCAGCCTCATAAATGTCACTGAGCTGGCCCCTTCGCTAGCTTTCATCTTTCTCTGTCATTCACCCAACATGTTATTTCAAACTACTCTGCAACTCACAGGGGAAGTCACATATGTGGCCTCTTAAAGTTGTATCTGAACAGTGAGGCTGCTTGGGTTGTTCTCCAGCCTGGGAACCCTTATGCCTCTCCCAGCAACTGAGCTACCCTGCCTGTAGTGAATTGTATCTTATGTTGGTGATGAGTCAACAGCAGATGAAGGGATCGGTCACATGTGCCTCAGCCAGATCTTGCTTCTCTTCAGCATCAGTCTGGGGCATCTGGGCTGAGGCTGGGCACTTCCCCCCATGTGCTCTCTTCTCCCGAATCCTTTCAGATTTATGCTTCTTGCATCACCACATGATCTTAAATGGAGACGGGATGCCGTTGTGTCCCAGGAATTGGGAAGCCAGGCAAACCAGCGTGAAGTAAGAGTAGCACAAGAAACATTTTGTCCCTACCATACTCAGCTTTGTGCTCTCTGTGTGTGTTTGTTTATTTTTTAATGGAGAACAGAAGATTGATGGATGAAATTAAGAAGAGGGATGTGTAATTGGAAAACAGCTCAAGAAGGCTACAGGCAGCATATTGAAGGCATCCATCAAACATCCAGCTAACGTTGTTAAGGGTGTGTAACACAAATAAGGGCTGCAGGAGACACTAGGAAAAAAATAAAAGGGAAGATAAAGGGGAATAGGCAGGACAGGGGAAATAGCAAGGGAGGAGAAGAGCCAGCAAGAGAGTACAGTCAATAATATTTGTATTGCAATCACTTCCAAAGGCTCCTGTCGGGATCAGTGCAGGACTGCGCAGGCACATTAAGAGACAGTCCCTGCCCTCTACAGCTTAAACCCAGGAATTACGGGGTGATCGCTGGAAACGGGTTTAGATGATCACAAAATTTTCTTCTGATCTTGAATCTCATTTAATAGGATCTACTCTGAATGGGTTTAAAGGCAAAAGGAATGTTGCTGGTTGTGCCAAGAATACACGCAGTAATGCCTGCCAGCCAAGCATGCAATTAATCTGAGCCACTTAGGGGACTTTGTTTTTAATTATAAAGCGTAGGTAAAAATATGTGCAGTAAACCTCTGCAAAGCCCACTGGGGCCATCAGCAGGCTACCCAGAGACATTGCCATGTGATTGCGTTTGATGCTGTGTTTTCAAAAGGATGGGCTGATGTCTTAATGGACCACTTTGCGGGAAAATACTCCATGTGGGGTGTAGGTTAAGAAAATGCAAAGCGCTTTTGTATGAAGAAGGAGAGAAGACAAAGGCTAAAATTATTAGTAGGCCAGGGCATTCCTCTAGTCTTGTAAACAGGGAAGAAGAGAGACTCTTAAGGACTGAGAAAAGGTGAGTGAAAGATGGATGGATGATGGGGATGGCGGTGGGGGATAGAAGGTAAGGTTTTAAGGAGAAGACAGAGTATTCCAAGACAGATTTTCCAAAACTGGGGTTAAAGTCAGACTCTTCTGTGAGGTACACAAGTGACGTGGTGTTTTATGCAGGCTTTGACTTCTACAAAATTGCATGCTTTGGAAAAGCAATAGAGAGAGGTGCATGTAGAAATAAATGAGAATGGAGCACCAGGGGAATTTCACACACAGACAACATCTCGGCTTGTTTGCAGTGTTCAGGAAGCATGAACAGGGCTGGCTGTGAGGAGGAGGAGAAAGAACTAGAAAGGGAATTCTTTAAACCTCTTCTAACTCCGATCCACTCTCTTCTGTGCTCTCTTGGTAACACAGCTGCCATCACTGCTGCCTCCTCTCCTTCCCTCCAGAGCAACTTTAGTTTGCAGCAGTGGCAGGCCCACTGCACAGACACTGTGCTTGTATAATTACAGGCTATTATTAAAGGGAAAAAAAAACACTGTCTGCCTGACTCTAGTGCAGGGACATCTGTAATTGCAAGCATCCCAGAGGAAGCAAGGAGCTGTGATGACCCTGATCTTCTGGGTGGACATAGATGTCTGCTGCCATTACAAGGCAGTGCAGAGCCCTCCCTGGATTTCTTTGATGGCTCTGGCTGTTCTCACAGCTCCCAGTGATGGGAAGCTTTGCTCGTGCTGCTACCTTGGTAAGGGAAATTTTTCCTGGAGGGAAAGCAGTCCCTGTTGTGGGTAACACCATCCTGCTCTGTGTCCAGCTTAGATCTGTACCATACCGAACACCTATGCCTTCTGAGTTAAACCTTGAAGGAGACTCTTGAACCTGCCCTGGACCCAGCCATAAGAAAGCAATGAACTAGTGCAGAGCCAGCATGCTTACTGCACAAGGCTTCTCCTGGCATCAACAAAACGCTCCCTTGTGCCCCTGGCCACACAGCCTTCTTGGACAACTTCTTCATCAGTTTTACATAGCTTGAAAGTAGAGGAACGGCCACCACGGTGTTTCCTGAGTGAGGGGGTTAGAAGCATTAGAAATTATCACCGCAGACAGTTGGTTTGGGGAGCAGTGGAGGTTGGTTCCCTAGAGGGATTCCTCAGCATGGTACCATTGGTGTCTAAGAAGGAATGAGCTCATGTTACAGCAGTTTCTTTAATAGGGTTTGTGAGTATCTACTTGCCTGCCAGAAGACTTGCTGAGACATGCTAGTCTTCTGTCAGATTTGGCTGAAATGGGCTTGGTAGTTATTGGCAGTAGGGCACTGATGAGCCCTGCAATCACATAATACTTGTTTTTTTCAGGACACCAAGGTAAAATGTCAGAGAAAAAAAGTAAAGACAGGTCCTACAAAGGTGCCAGAGGATTAATTTAGAATAACATCCCCTGATATTTTCCAGGAGTACCATGTGGCTGCTGTGACTACAAAGCAGAGCCTTTTTGGACCAGTCATCATGTTTCTTCTCACATGATGTTAGAAGGCTGAAGTAGGGCACTCTTTCCCTTTGCATAGATAAGGAGCTGCTTGTCACCGACCGAGATAGGTAAAGCCGCGACTCACACCCCCACCTCAGGGGATCGAGAGCTGAGGACCACTCCCCGTCCTGGGACAGGAGTGTCCTTTGCGCTCACAGAATCGCAGAATATTAGGGCTGGAAGGGACCTCTAAAGATCATCGATTCCAACCCCCCTGCCGGAGCAGGACTGAGACAAAAAAAAACAAACAACAAACACCACCAGACACACACCACAGAAAAAAGGGCAGATCACAAACTAGGGCAGATCACTCAGAAAGGCGTCCAGACGGGTCTTGAAAGTCTCCAAAGAAGGAGTCTCCACAACCTCTCTACGGAGCCTGTTCCAGTGCAGTAAAGAAGTTTACTATTCCTCACAGTAAAGAAGTTCTTCCTCATGTTGAGATGAAACTTCCTGTGTTTGAGTTTGAGTCCATTGCCCCTCGTCCTGTCACAGGGCACAAGTGAAAAGAGGTCATCTCTGCCTTCTTGACACCCAGCCCTCATGTATTTATAATACATTAATTAGATCCCCCCTCAGTCTTCTCCTCTCTGGACTAAACAGCCCCAGGTCTCTCAGCCTTTCCTCATAAGGCAGGTGTTCCAGTCCCTTAATCATTCTCATAGCCGTTCGTTGGACTCTCTCAAGTAAATCCCTGTCCCTCTTGAACTGGGGAGCCCAGAACTGAACACAGTACTCCAAGTGGGGTCTCACCAGTGTCGAGTAGAGGAGGAGGAGAACCTCCCATGATCTGCTGGAGACACTCCTCTTAATGCACCTCAAGATACCATTGGCCTTCTTGCCCACAAGGGCACATTGTTGTCCCATGGAGAACTTGTTGTCTACCAGGACTCCAAGGTCCTTCTCCATGGAGCTGCTCTCTAGCAGATCACCTCTCAACCTGTACTGGTGCATTTTGTTATTTCTTCCCAGGTGCAGGACTCTGCATTTGGTGTTATTGAACCTCATTAAATTCCTCTTTGCCCAGCTTTCCAGCCTGTCCAAATCTTGCTGGATGGCTGCACAGCCTTCTGGTGAATCAGCCAGTCCTCCCAGCTTCATGTCATCAGCACACTTGGTGAGAAGACACTCTGTCCCAAGATCAAGGTAATTGATAAAGATGTTGAACAGGACTGGACCCAGCACTGATCCCTGAGGGACTCTGCAAGTTCCAGGTCTCCAGCTGGACTCTGCACCATTGATCACCACCCTCTGGGCTCTATTGTGTAGCCAGTTCTTAATCCATCTCACTGTCCATTCTTTTATCCCACATACCCTGAGCTTGCTGACTAGGATGTTATGGGAGACCGTGTCAAAAGCCTTGATAAGGTCAAGGTAGACTATATCCACTGGTCTCCCTTCATCTATCCATTTAGTGACAACATCATAGAAGGCTATCAGATTAGTCAAGCATGACTTCCACTTGGTAAATCCATGCTGACTACTCCTGATAACCTTCTGCTCTTCCAAGTGCTTAGAGATGACCTCCAAGATGAGCTGCTCTATCATTTTTCTGGGAATGGAGGTGAGGCTGATCGGTCTATAATTACCTGGATCTTCCTTCTTTCCCTTTTTGAAAACTGAGGTGACATTGGCTTTCCTCCAGTCTTCAGGCACCTCTCCTGTTTGGCATGATTTTTTGAAAATGATGGAGAGTGGTAGGGCAATAACATCAGCCAGCTCTCTCAACACTCTTGGGTGCATCCCATCAGGGCCCACGGACTTGTGCACATTCAATTTGCACAACTGATCTCTGACCCACTCTACATTGACTGGTGGAGAGTCATCCTTCCTCCAGGCCTCTTCTCCTTTATCCGGGGTCTGAAATTCACAAGAGTTGGTCTTAGTAAAGACTGAAACAAAGAAGGAATTCAGCAACTCTGCCTTCTCTGCGTACTCTGTTACCAGGACTCCCACCTCATTCAGCAGTGGGCCCACATTTTCCCTAATCTTCCTTTTACTGCTGATATATTCGAAGAAGGTCTTTTTGTTCTTTTACTTCCTTTGCCAGTTTAAGTTCTAAGAGGGCTTTGGCCTTTCTTGTTGCCTTCCTACATATCCTGAAAACGTCCCTACAGTTCTCCCAAGTGACAAGTCCTACGTCCCTTTGAGAACCTTAGTTTTAGATTAATAGCCTTCAATATACCTAGGAGATCCTTGGAAAAGCAGGAATTTAGAACCAACCAATTTGAACCTGGTTTCTATCACACTGTATCAGTGTAATGCCGTTGCCCTCTTCCCTCAAACTGCCTTTAGCCTAGGAGAGCATGAGGGCCTGGTGGGGCCGTGCCATTCAGCAGCTCTCTGGTTACCAGGGCGTCTGACTGTAGTTTCCTAACAGAAATCTCACAGCAGGAGGCTAATGAAAGTTTTATGCTCCCTGTAGCCTCCTAATGAGCATCGCTGTGGTAGCGAGGAAGTCCACTGGGACAAGTATTTGGCATTCAGAAAGGTAATCCCTTTCTAAGGGAAGGAAACAGATTACAGATGTTACCAGGAGGGAGAGGGGAATAAAATCCAGCTATCAAACATCAGGCAGCCTGCTTGGGGTGATAGTAGAAAGTCCTCAGATGATAACAGGTAACTTTGCTCTGTACCCTTCAGTGTTTCTGTGGCTGGTTCTGTTCTGCAGCAGCAGAAGTGGATCCCTCTTTCTGGAGCAGTGCTTTTGTTGCTGGTGTGTAGTAACAGTATTGGAAGATTGCATACCCAGAGAGGGACGAAAGCAGAAGCCAGAAGTTGGAGAAAAGTGTTCCTCACAGTGTGCCAGAGCCATACAGAAGGCAGCACATACACTAGGCACAGCCATTTGATGTTGGACTTCCAGAAGTCATCTCTGGGATTGCATGCTCCTATGGGTTTCTGCACACAGGCTGTTAAGAGTCTTTCAGACAGGTGAGCCAGGACACATCACACCATGACTTTACACAGGGCTGAGTTATGTCCCTGAACAAGTGGTCTGCAATAGACATCTAAATAATTCAGTCTGTATTTTCCAAACTGATCATTTGTGTTGGATACTTTGTTGAAGGCATGTCTGCCTTGAGAAGCCAAGGATCTGATTTCCAGATAGACTGATGCTTATTAATCACATTAACTAGTGGGAGCTGAAGGTGCTCAACAATTGTGAAAAATCAAGCACAGGACTACTGTAGCTTGGACCATCTGTAAAGAAGCCACCCCCTGTTGTTGACTCTACTTTTGTGCTCTATTTCTCTTTATTTCCTTTTAGCTTCTCTCACCTTATAGAAGGAGTTTTGCAAACAAATGTTAACTGTTGTGATTCCTCAGATCTTATGATCATTTACATTACAGAAATGCTAAAAAAGAAATTAAAGTACTCTGAAGTCTGTGTTTTAGAATAAATGCTGCAGTTGCCAAACAGCGCAAGCAGGGAGTAGAAAGGGATGTGGAATAATTAAACTTTCAGCAGGCTTCACCAGCACTGTGGAATGACTGAGGCAGAGATTTTGTAGAAAACTTAGTAGGTGATAGTGTGTATCACTGATTGTCTCAATGCCTCTGCATAAGGAGGATGAATTAAAACTGCAGGAGTGAAAAAGATGCTGGCTGCCTGGAGGATGCTTGACACTTTCTGTGTTGCCCACAGGAACACAGTTTAAAAAAATTCTACAAAAGCAGCAAATTAAATGTTCACCACAAAGCTCAGGAATTAATACCACTCCCAGAGAGGGGGCAAGTAACAGTCCTATCTGGCTTCAGAATCAGCAACACGAATGACCCCAAGTCAAGGAGAGTGGGTTCATCATGGGGCAGCAGGAGGTTCTTTATAGCAACATAAATAGATAAAAGCTTCTGTTCAATAGCACAGGAATTGGCCAGGGCAGCTGGATAATGGTTTGGACCTGCAATGTTAATGGGTCTCCTTGCAAGCTTATACTTAGACAAATGCCTTGCTGGATCAGGGCCCAACATTTATCATGCCTTCCTCCAAGCAAGCCAAACTCAGTCTATTAGTTTGGCCTCTAGACTTACTGTCCTAATGTTTGTGGTGACTGATATTTTGGAGGCCTTACTCTTTTTTTCTGCACTGAAAGGTAGAGAGATGCCTGGGCATTGGAAGCTCTCTGCAGCATGCTGAGGAGACGTAACCTTCTTACCACGCTCCTGATCGCCTTGCCATGGGCTCTTCTCCTAACCTTGTGGCACCAGTACCCAACCACCCGCTACCTCAGCCTGCTGAGAAGTAAGTGCAAGAGTTCTGCTGCCAGCATGCTGGTGGTTGTGATGATTGTTGGTGTGAACCCTCAGTAGGAGATGCTCTCTCATGGGACACGTTAAACAAAGGCAAACTTGCCTGAAGGTCCCCTCAGGGTTTGCGTGCAGCAGGCACACAACCGTTCTTAAGAGCACATTAAACATGGACCTTAGGCTGGCTTTGGGGAGCCACTGACTCCAGACAGACCCCAGCGCTCCCTGGAGAGGAAGCAGTGATTAATTCTCTAATTTCTTTTTTTCTTCTTCTTCCTTCCTTCCTTTTGTCCCAGAAGAGACAGATGAGAACGTGACCTCTAAAGCTCTCCTCAATGGTACATCTGCACTGAGAGAAGAAGGCCTCCCATCATGCATTCGGCAGCAGCAAAGCATAGGGGCAACACCTAAAGTCATTCAGAATTATGTGTACTCCAGGCCTCCCCCATGGTCAGACACCCTGCCGACCATCTTTGTTATCACTCCTACCTACACCCGGCCAGTACAAAAAGCTGAGCTGACCCGTCTAGCCAACACCTTCCTACACGTACAGAACCTGCACTGGGTGGTGGTGGAGGACTCGCCCCGGAGGACCAACCTTGTATCCAACCTGCTGGAGAAGGCAGGGCTCAACTTCACCCACCTCAATGTGGAGACGCCCAAGAGTCTGAAGCTGGGTCTGTCCTGGATCCCATCCCACACTCCACGGGGGACACTACAGAGGAACCTGGGGCTGCACTGGCTGAGGGACAGCTTCAGCAACACCGCACCACCAGAAGGAGTAGTGTATTTTGCTGATGATGATAACACCTACAGCCTGGAGCTCTTTGAAGAGGTAAGAGTCATGAAATTACATGGGACAGAAAAACAGGATACAGCTGCCAAGCCTCCTAAGACTAGGTGCTCTTGCAAAGACCTCTAAGATAGGGCTACCATGTGGACTTTTAGCATCAAGTGGGAGACAAGGGCTCTGGCACGCTGCCTAGAACCCTCCTCGCCAGGCCTGCACTCGGTGGGAGCTGGATATAGGGCAGAGACAAGCCTATAGTTGTGCAAGTCCAGTAGCTGTGCTCTAAAGGGCTGCAAGAGCAAAGAACACATTGGTCACAGTGTAGGCTGCAGAGGCAGATAGCCACTCAAAACGCTGCACCAGCTAGAGCCCCGTTTGCCAGGGTCCAGAGGATATGTGCTCCAGAATTGATACCTCTCCTCAGGGAGAGCTGACCTGATTTAACTAAGCACCGAAGACAAACTCCTGGCAAAGCATAAATCTGCACTGTTGCAGGGATGTGATGGGTAGGGGATGTGAGAAAAGTTGACTGACTTTCTAATCCACCTTTTCTATTTGGCTGCCCTTCTGTATTCTGAGTTCCAGGTACTACAATAGGGCTGACCCCTGGGATCACAGAAGCTTGCCCAGATTTCTGCTGGAAACCTGGCTTTTGTGAGATGCCAAGTCTATTGTAAACTTGCAAAAATTCAGTAAACTCCCATGTCACCAATTTAAGCCAAACTGTACTACACCACTTGAAAGACAAGAGTTATGCATCAGAACACATTTCCAGTTCTCAGAATTCTTTATATCTCTGTTAAGCTCATCCTTTCTTATTTCTTCCAGGTCCTTTCTGACAATTCCAATGAAACCCCACTATTTTAGGCAGTAGCCGTGGATGGAAGAACAAGGGTGGGGGGAATTTGCAGTAAATGAGGACAGAGATGCATCAGTCAGGGAGGGAGATTACCTGCCTAAGGGTGAAGTTGGAGTGAGTGGAGTTGATAATACGGAGCTAGGGGCCCAGTAGAAGTTGTGTTTGGCATTTACGAAAATCATAAATGTTTACAAAAAATCATGAACATCCAGAGGAGATCAGAAAACCAACAATTTCCTTCTTCTGAGGGACTGAACATGGGCACAGAAAAGCAGTGAGTTTGATGTTCAGAGCAGAAGGTGTTAAAACAGCCTTGCAGCTTTGCAAGCTGTAGCTCTCCAAGACACGGGCACAGGTGAACAAGGCCTTGTGCAGCCCAGAGCTACCTGATTGTGTGGGAAGTCAGTGGGGGAGGACAGGTGCCAGCGAAAGCAGAGGATGGCACGCTGGTGGGGTGGGACAGACATCTTGGGGTTGAATTCTTACAGCACTGTTTCTTTCTGGCACACAGATGCGCTACACAAGGAGGGTGTCAGTCTGGCCGGTGGCTTTTGTTGGGGGGCTGCGCTATGAATCTCCAAAAGTGAGCCCGTCAGGGAAGGTGGTGGGCTGGAAAACGGTCTTTGACCCTAACCGGCCCTTTGCTATTGACATGGCTGGATTTGCTATCAGCATCAAGCTGATTTTGGAGAAGCCTCAGGCCAGTTTCAAGCTGGAGGGAGTTAAAGGAGGCTACCAGGAAACCAGTCTGCTGAAGGATCTTGTGACTATGGACGGGCTAGAGCCCAAAGCAGCCAACTGCACAAAGGTGAGTAGGACAAGAGACCTTGAAGATGCATTCTCTTTGTTGGGTCCTGGCTGCTTTTGCAGCCTCCCGCCACGCTTCCACACCTTCCAGTGTGCCTGCCTGTGCTGGCACATGTCAGTGCCAAATGGTGCTGGGACAGATGGACAAAGCCTGCCAAATGCTTCACAGATGCAAAGCTCAGAGAACACTGACGAACACTCAGTGCTATGCATTCTGTGTTAATAAAGAGCCTCAGACGTACAATTTGTGCCCAGATTGCTTCTCCAAAACCCAGGAGGATGGGCAGAGGGTTGAGTTTGGGGTTTCATTCCAGAATGATCCCTTCTCCCTGTCACTGTTCCATGTGCCTGTGAAGTCTCTCCTGGGTTCAACGCCTTTGAATGAGATGCTTCAAACAGCTTCAAGCCCCGGGTTGCTGAGGATGGATGCGCTGCTCTTGGAGTTTCCATGGCATCCAGAGCCCCTGAATTCTTTGTGATTCCTTCTAGGTGTTGGTCTGGCACACAAGAACTGAGAGGCCCACCCTGGTTAATGAAGGCAAGCGTGGATTTACCGACCCCAGAGTAGAGGTGTAAGCAGAGAGCCAGCTCCAGAGTGTGAGTACCCTTGTCTTTAGTGGTTTTGGCAAGACAAATAATCTGTACCTGTTTCCTTATTTATGGTATTATTTCCCCAAATAATGCATATATCATTGTCCCAGTAACTCCCTTACCATGCCACCCTTTGCCCAAGAACTAGATCCTCATCTTTACCCACTTACAGTCTGCATTTCATACTCCTTTGAGCCTCCTTGCTGTCCACCTGGAATCTTTGCCTGTATAGACAGAGAGAAAAGTGGCAGAATCCCATCGTTTCATTCAGTAATAATGATGAGCCAAATTCCTTGCTCCCCAATTTCTGCCAGCTCCAAACTCTCTTTAATGTCAGAGTTGTCCTATAGTGTGTGGAAAGAGATCCCAGTCCTGAAGATGAGCTTTTTTCCCCAGCAGCCCTGCCACTTCTGCAGTGCTTTTATCCTGCATAAACAATTATGGTGTGGGTGCAGCAGGGAAGGACTCATGGGACACTTAGATGACCTCAAAACAGGAATCAGCAAAGAGAACCTACACAGACTCTCACAGAGTTTGGGGGGGCTTCGTACCAATGTTACCAGAGCTAGAAGTACAGCTGCTCCTGAGGAGAAACAGTGGTCCACAGAGTTAGGTTCAGCAGTAGGGTGGGGGATTATGGCAGCCACCACAGGTGAGGGCAGGAATGTATCAGAGATATGTTCTTAGAAGTAAAGATTGATGAAGAACAGGCTTCAAAAGAGCAATGACCTCCTCTTCCAGCTGCCATGCTCTCTAATCCCACTGTCTGCCCTTGGCAGATTCCTAGCCCAAGAGTCCCAAAACAAGAAAGGTATACAGTTTGGGAATAGCCAGCTTTTTCTGGAATGACTCATACCTGTGGCAGGATACAGGATGCTGAATGATTTACTCCTACTTTGGAAGATGTTCCAGGGCTGCTTGCAGTCCTGACCCCAATATACAGCTCAGCTCTACCACTGGAAATAAAACTGACAGCTTTTATACAGGCAGTCACAAGTATTTCAGCTTCTGCACTGATCTGCTGTGTATGTTACTGGTAGCTGCATACAGCATTTCCACGTCATCTCTGAGTGAGTGGCAGCTGTACCAAGAGCACAGAACAATCCCAGTGCCTGCACACCCAAGCAGCAAATGGGAGGGACAGAAGTCAGTTGCCTAAACACAGACACCTGGTGCCACCACAGAGACCCTGGGGTAGCCTACCTGGCCCTCACGTAGGGCACAAACTCTGTACCATATCTGCCAGCTTTTCATTAATATCTCAGATACCTTAGTGAGGCTTTAAATTATGCTAGATGCATATGCTTAGACAGCAGCCCCTCCTCTAACCTGTGCTTCTGTGGAATCCTCTAGCAGTAACGAGCTCATTTTACATACCCACCTATGCTGGGTCTGCAGCAGGCTAAAGCTATGATTGCCCAAACTCAGCTCATAAGGACTCAGAATCCAGTTAAGTGGTCTGGAGGTACCACTTTGTACAGGATGGGCAGGCTTATAAAAACTGACAGATTAGACCTGCCTCGCCTGCTTGACAGAGGAAGGGCTGACTGCTCCACTGCAGTTGCAGAGTGTGGATGTGATGCTTTCACAAATGCGCCATTTATTGTGTCAGCACTTTTGTTCTCACCCCCTCTCCCTGGCCAAACACTCAGCCACGCTCCATGAGAAATACCACACACCTGCTATGGATTCTCATGGGAGTGGCTGCCCTTAAGTTATTTGTTGTCAAAAAGGGAAGGAACCTGTTTGAGAGATCAAGACACTGCCATCCATTCTCGAGGAGGACTTGCACCCTTATCTGGAGCCATCCTCTCAGGGTGCTTTCAAACCAGAGTCTAGGCAGGGCCAGCTCTGTAGGTTTTGGGGGCACTTTCCACTTGCATTAGCAGACAATTTTACCACAGTCCCCTCTGCACAACCATCTGCCATCTGGGGCAGCTGCCCTGACCTGCCAAGTGGGCAGGTGGCATCCATTCCAGAAGACACCTGCAAGGCAAATTGCTTGACTGAGCAATTAAGCAAAATCATTAGATTCCCCCCCTTGAAGTTTTGAATTGAGATCTCTGCTGATGGCTACGGTGAGTTGTGGAGGCCCCTAGTATCACAGCCGCTGAGCTTCAGAACCTTGACAGACGTGATCTAGATAAGCCAGTATTGAGAAGAAAAAATAAAAATAAAAAAAAAAGTAAAATTGCTCCCCTGAGGGCATTCTGTTCTTAGACACAACAGTGAGAATATTTCTGTCTTTCCCTCCTGGCAGTTAGTCCTTGTTGGGGATCATATCGAGCCAGTCAAGTCCCAGACCTTCCAGAGGCCTCTTTCCCTTTGAATGCCTGCAGATGTGAGCCAGGTAGACATTGCTTGGTGTGGGATTTGGTGCTCTGTTAATCTCTAGTTAGTCCACTTGCATGGCTATTTGGCACGTGTGCCTGCTTGGTGGTTTGCCACAGACACAGTATAAAGGAACGTGCTGATTGTGTGAACTGAGAAGATCAGGCTTCAAGGTGTGCTGCATATATAGCAGTTATTTTGTCCCAACTGGAGTCCACTCTCTTCCTTGCCCTCATTCCCACCACCCTACACTGCATCCAGCTGAACCGTGGCAGTTCTTGTGAGTCTGGGGGAGGAGACTCTCCATGCCAAATGAGAGCAGATCTGCAAAGGTTTAGCAATAAGACACATCAGGGTTTTTCTCTTCATGAGAGACAACAAAAATAAAAAGAAGAGCTCAATGTAAAAAAAAAAGGAAAGTGCTTTTCTTTCCTGCACTTGAAATTCTGCTTTTTTTTGCTGCCCTGACGACCATTAGGCAGGATCTAAGATGTGCTGGGATTGAGGATCAGGGGTGAGATCCTCAGCTACTTCCCCATCTTCTTTGTTCAAAGTGGAGGAGCAGGAGGGACAAAAACAGGATCTCTGAGCCCGTCTTCAGCTGGACAAGTGCCTTCACTGTGCAGATATTGTGGAAAATAGCCATAAATGTGGTCTCTGAGAAACACTGTGTGGACATGTAGAGTAGGAAGGGGAATGTGGAGGATAGGGGAAATCCTTGGCATTTTCTGTATTGCAACAGGGGCCACAGAGCAACTGAAAGCTAGCATAGCATATGTCCCTGATGACTGTTTTGAAACCCCCTCGAAACACAGGCTTTGGCTTCTGAGAGCACAGGATGGAAATTACTTTTGCTTCATGTTTTTCCTCATTAAAGCCCTGAAAAGTATCAAGACTGATGTTATAAAAAATACCTACTGTTATTGCTAACATCTATTTACAGGCATCTGAGAGAGAAGAGTTTGCTTAGGCTAGCATAGGACTCCTGCTGCCTTGTCAGATTTGGAAACAGGGAAAGAAGTTCATCTGCATTTCAGAGCTTTCAGACAGACTGAACAGAAATCCTCAGATCTCATCCTCCTGCTCATTCTTTAAAAAAAGATAAAAATCAGAGGTTAAAATAATTATTTTACTGGTGAAAAAAATTATCCTTCAGCAACTTTTTCTACCTTATAAATAAAATATCCCAGTTAGGACTCTGCAGTGCAGATAGAAAAAGCAGCTCTTCAGCCATATCTGAGCCTGGACCTGTGCACAGTGTGGTTGAGGAACCTGGTCACTGATGCCTGCCTGGTGTCTACCTGAGCTAGGGGACAGACCTGTTGGAAATGCATCTCCTGCCTTGTTGTACTGGATGTGGTATCATCACCTCTATCTCCTTCTTACCTCATCTTGTGTTTGTTTTGACAGAGGCGGTGGGCAGTGATCGCACCTGAAGTTTGTTAGTAACCACAGCAGCTGCACGCACTGCCTGTTCTGCCTGGCCCTCTGCTCCACCGCTGGAGGATGACAAACACCCCCAAATGGAGCCACGCTGATCAGCTCCCTCCGCCTGACAAGTGTTAACAAGCAGGGACAGAGCTGATGTTGCTGATGGTGCCCTGCGATCCTACAGCTCTTCACCTTGGACTTTGTGCGCTGGCTCCTGTTCCCCACCTGGGAGATGACTGTGCTTCCCTTCCCCTGCGGGCTCTGTGTTTTTAACCATTCGTTAAAATTTATTAGATGCGATCTCCATTCATGGCTGTACCAGGATAGAGGCTGAAATCCAGGATGGGTGCGGGTGCCTCTGGAGATCCCTCCTGGTGTATCATCAAATGTGAGCTTCAGTACAGCAGCTGTGAGCTGCTGTGGTTCAAGGACAAGAGTTGTCACAGGAGCGAGCACAAAGGCGGACCTGATGGCCTGAGGCTGGCATGCTTTCAAAGCAGCTCTAAAACAAAGCTAGCCTGAGAGAGGCTGTCTCGCTGAAGGATGCACTTGGATACCTACATGGATCAGCCTTCCGTGCTGGGGAGGGAGCTGTGCTGAAGCGCCTCATTTGGGGTCTGGGAATTCAGAAGGGATCAGGTGCCTATATTCGGCTGAGATCTTGAGCTCCCCTCACTTAAGGTTGTTTTGGAAAATGCCATCCCAGATCCCCAGGCCCAGAGCCCTCTGGATAAAGTTCCTTCCCGCTCAGGGAGACCTGGCAGGTACTGTATCTCAAAGGCCATGCCTTCACATCTCGCTGCAGAGACCAGAAAGCAGGGGCAAAGATGGGTGGACTTTGAAAGTGTTGTTCTTTGCCTGGAACCCTGCTGCAGCCCCTTCAGTAGCCTCAAATCACATATACGGACTTGCTTCCTAGACCTTCAGAGAGGAAGATGCCTCTCTGAGGTGTAGGTGGGTGAGAAGTGCTCAGGGAAGAGGAACCCTCAGCCTGCACCCATCTCCTGTGAGAACATCGAGGAATGTGGAGAGACATCATCAGGAAACATACATTGAGCACATAGGCGACAACTGAAACAGCAAATATGACAAGGTTTTCCAGTTGAACTTGAAAGGCATGTGTGTTGCTGTGAAGAGAGAGGAGACAGTGTCATGTGGAAGGGTTTTCCTTTCCCTCAATAAAATAGGAAGACAGCCAGGTGGAAGGCAGCCCACAAAGAAGGAGGTGGCAAATGAGGACTGAAGGAAAGATGCACTGGATTAAAAGCACAAGTGTTGGTACCATGTGTGTGCGTGGGGTGTGATGTCGCTGTGACTTTTCCAGGAAGATTCCTTGAATGACCCAGAAACCCCTCTGAGTATATCTTGAAAACCATCTTCACTCAGGCCATGAGAAACAAGGCTTTAGGCATTCAAAATGTATAGAAGATTTCACAGCTGGGGGAAAGTTATGAGCAATTGAATCATCCCCCACCCAAGAAATTCTGGGTTGGCAGGAGCTTATTTATTTGTTGATTTATTTATACTAGAATTCTCTGCCTATTCCTTGATGAGTTTTGGTTTTTTGCTTAGATCACCTGACATGTTGATGAAGAATATTTCCCCCCCTCACCCCAGAAGAGCAAAGCTTGGCGTTCAGTGATGAATGTTGTATGCTTTGTGCTCCCTGGGATTTCTCTACGATGGTGTCTTAAACTGGCAAAATAATCAGAAACACAGCAAGGGGGAGAGTACAGCGAAGGGAATTACAGTTCCTTTATGCAAGAGACGTGGGTGGCACTAAGTTTCTGGCTCCCAAGCAATCATAGTGAGGTGAAAACATGCACAGGAGCACCTCACTCAGCAGATATTCCTCATGGGATCTCGGAAAGCCTGCATGAAGGGGGCTCTTTGAAGGGATTCTGAGAGGGAATCAGTTGATGTTTCCTCACATGGGGAACGAGCAGCTGTTCATCCTGCTGTCGGAGAGGGGTTCAAGTACAGGAGGGGGCAAAGAGGGTGAGATGGCTACTGTCAGAAAGGGAGGCAGAAGAAGGCAAAAAATACACCGCAAATAGAGAACGTACACTATGTTTAGGGAGGCTTAGGCCAGGATGTTTCTGGATGAGTGTACCCAGCACTACAAGGCCACCCGGTGAGCCATCTCAGCATGAAGGAATACTGAATGGGCCATGAAAATGGTGTCTTCTCAGGGCCCGAGAAAGATCCTTGGAGAGCAAGGGTCTGGCTTACTGGCACTGGATAGCATGAAGGAAGCCTGGCACCCTCAAAACACTTTTCATTCTCCATTTGTCAGAGCTTTGTGTAATGTCCTCTGCAGGAGGCAACAGGCCTTGCACTCCAGTGGGCTTTGCTGACCCATCCCTGCCACCAGGCAGGTGGGCTCATTGCTTCCACCCAGCATTAAACCAAGATTAAGTCCCATGCTTTGTGGTTTCCATGAATGAGCAAGAGAATAAAGGAGTTGATTTATGATCCTCCATTTTCCCTTCCGAGATGGGCGGGGTTTCTGCCCGTATGAACAGGAGGGGATATGGTGGTTAATTCTCTGGCCTTTAATCTCATGCAGGTCCTACACAGGGTTTTGGCACTGCTGATGGGTGTTTGTATCAAGGGTCCTTTTCCATTGCAAAGGATACCCCCCCACACACATTTTTATGGAGTTGTTCTCTCTGCATCCCTATAAGAAAGCAAAATTATCATTCCTGTTTTTCCCACTGGGGACCTTGATTCTAGTGATATGCACTACGCTGTCAGTTCCATGCTGGTTGGAGGCTGCTCACAACCAGCCATATAGCACTGTCTTCAGTCTTGCCCCAGCCTGGGCCTGTGAAGGAGAGTTTCTGTGAATCAAGAACATCTGTCAGTCACTCAGTTGTGCAGGACTGAGACCTTGTATGGACAACGTGGATGTACACAGCTGATACTCCAGGCTAGCAGACATTTGGACCTGTTGAGCACAAATATCCTTTTCCTGTAGAGCAGCCTGAGGACAGACAGGACTGCTGCTGGCCAGGTGTATCAGCTAAGGGTAGGCAACAGACACCACAAGTTGAGATGGCTGTTAGATGGCAGAAGGTGTTTTGTGGGAGAGCCCAGGAGTGGAGCAGCAGTCAGGGTTACAGGCTTCAGGGAAAGTGAATGCAATGAATGCAACAAGGAGGGAAGCTGCAGATCAAGCCTGAAGTGTCTAAAGAAGAGAAGGCATCCCAGCGCCTGGTTTTTACTAGTATATTGGTATCTGATATTCATGTTCTCTGAGATTCATCCAATTCACCAACCAATGAATATTACTAACATTTCCTGTTGCAGAAAATACTATTGACAAAGGAAAGAGAATGTCCAGAAAGTAATTTTTAATGGTTATTTATTTATATTGAATGGTACTAGAGCGTTATTAAATATGATGTGAATAGTATAATATTGCACCATTGTCTTGTCTGTTGTAGTTGATCCCATTTCAAGGGTACTCCCTTCAGTCTTCATCTGACCCAAATGCCGCCAAGAGAAATTCATGCAAAAACATTTCAGGTCCCTGAGAGTGGTGCCTGCATTAGGGAGATGAAGAGACAGAAGGAGACAGGAGAATACAGCCTAAACTCCATAGTCTCATGGCATCTCTAGCTGTCATTTTGATGACACGGTGACCATCCCTACTGAGATTGCTCTGCAAAGGTGCTGACCACAGCTCAGAAAGGAGTGGTGGTCAAAAAATAGAGCAGGTGGTAAGTTCTCTGTCACAGGGGAGAGGGGAAAGGTGCCACAAACTTAGTGCAATGGCAAACTGTGTTGTGTGGTCATGCCGAAAACAAGGCTGCTTCTAGCAGTAAGCAAGCTGCCTGAGTTCTGTGGTGGAGGTCTACTGGGTGACGCTGTGAGGTCTATTCTGCAGGGCACACGGTTTCCACTCCAGCTCTGTTGGGCCACTCAGCTTCTGTGCAGTGTCCTCCCCTCTGGGAAGAGCCAGGACAAGCTCTCCTGGCAGCAGTTTGGCAAGACACAAGGAATCTCCTTCAGGAATGTGGGTACACATCGCATCTCAGGTGTCAGCAAAAACTGATCCAAGGTCATGTATCCATGGGGGCAGTAGCTTGTGGCCCTCTGCAGTACAGCCCACTGCATCTCCTGGGGTGAGGGGTAGACACCGAGGAGCAGCACCAACAGGGTAAGGAAGCACAGGCTAAGACATTACAAGGTCTAGTCTTCCTCACCAAGTGCACAGTGTTTCAGTCCCTGCTTCTGCCAGTCCCTGTAAGCTACAACCCACTGGGAAAAATGCAGAAACTCCCACTGGAGCGCTAGATGTCAAACCAGTGGGGTCAAGCAGGGAAACAGCTCTAGTCTCTTGGTTCTTCCTTCTCTCTCCAGACCAGAGGAGAATGGGTGGGCCTATTTGACTGGAGCACACTGTTGGCTAATCCATGAGCCTGGGAGAAGCTAGTAGACCCAGGTCTTGTTTCTAATGCTCTGATTTACTCTGTTCTTTGGCCAAGGAACATCACAACAGCTGTCTTTATTTTTTTTTTATAACAACAGGGGACCTACCTCTCAGAAACATGGAAGCACTTTTAAGACTCTTTTGAGAAAATTTGCTAAAAAATTTGCATACAAAAGTACCAGCCAAATACGTACTTGTGCAATAAAAATCACATTCACAAAGGTGTTGCTGAAAGTGCAATGGGAAGTTTACAAGCCAAGATCCTGGGAAAGGCTGAGAAAGAACTGCTGTGGCCAAAGGTATTTGAAATGTTCACCCCACTAGAAAACACAGTCACCCCCAAAAAAGAGGGACAGCTTTGCTTGGCTGTAGTGGCTGAAAGCCTCTACAATGCCAGTACAAGGACTAATGCTACCTTCCTCTTCACTTGATAGAAACCCTTGGAAGTGGGAGGGCAGTGGATAAGACACATTTACCAACACTGCATAAGCACCTTGTTTGGTATCACTCTGTTACACCAGCACATCGTTCCTCTTCTCCTTTGGCCCTGCTTCCCAACCACTCTGCTGCATTTTCAACAGGGATCTGGTGCAGGCCCCAGGAGACAAGGCAGGGAGAAGGGGAAAGAGAAAGAGCAAGCAAGAATGAATCTTATTAAATGGAGCGAGGTACTTCTCTCAGTCTCTCATCACGTTCAGGGCTGATTGGAGGTGAAATTACACTTGGAGGAGGGGAAGCCCCCTCCCCTGGGACAATCCAGAGGCTCTTGCACAAACTTAATTTCAAGCTCTGTTGAAGATGGTGTTTGTCTTTTTTTTTTTTTTTTTTTTTTTTGAATGCATTCCATTTAATTTCTCAGGCAGACCTGTGAAAATGAGAAAGTGTGAAGACAGCCTGGTGCCTGCTTCTTACAGATCCAGTCTCACATTGTTTTCCTCCATTACTACCCTCAATAAATCTGTGTGCAGGGGTTGCTGAAATACCCACCACCTCCCTGCCACGCTTTGGTGGAGGCAGTTACATTTTTTAATTTTTTTTTTTACATTTAAGTAATCCAATTCCTTTTTAATTCAAAATACACCGCAGCTTTCCACAGCTCTGTTTAAAACAGAAGAACTGTGACCTTAAAAAGGCTTGGACTTGCTGGCACCAGGAAGTTCTGATCTGTACTCTCTTCTCTCTGGTCCATACTTGCTTGCTCTGTTGTGAGAAAAAGGCTCCTGATGGTTTCTGATCCACCCGTTTTGGTGACGCTGAAGGGGAAGGAGGGGAACTGCATTTGATTTTGGTAGGTTCCCGAGAGAGACGTTACCAGGGATTCAGCTCTCCCAGCCTGCACAGAAACACATGCTGTTCAGCTCCTCTGCAGAGGGTTGGTCTGACTAGTTGTATGTTAGTTTTCCAGCCCTGAGACCAAATATAAACACTGGTAAAAACACAGATTGGGGTAGGCTGTTGTCTTTCCAAGCTGACCTGAATCTTCTGCCCAGGAACTGACACAGGGAGACAATTTTTACAATTAAGCCCTGACTGGAGGAAATTAGCAGAGCAGGACAGTTCCAGCAGGTCCAGCTTCTCCCTGCCTCCAAGACAGATGGAGACAGACAGGCCTTGCCCAAGTTGTCCCTACATTGTGACTTCCTACTGTGACCCAAGGGAGGATCACAAGCAAAGCATGAAGTAGTACCAAGCTCTAAAACAATTGCTGTCTGCAACCCCAGGTAATACCACGAAAATCTTGGTTCCTGTTTGTTTCATGGTTGACGCAGAGACTAATTCCTTTCCTGTCCATGGCATTGTACTCGCTGGAGGTTTCAGCAGAACAGCCAGCATTGCTTTGTTTCATGTAGGGGAAGACAAGCAGGGTGGGCTTGCCACAGTCATGGGGGAAAAGGCAGGGGGAGCATGTAGAGACTCAGAGCAGGGTGCAAGCTAAGCAATTTTTGCAACAGCAGCATTGGGTGGATTTCAATAAAGCAAGACTTTGCCTAGGCATTTTTTTATTTTAAAACCCAATTCATTAAAAATGAAATGTGAAATGATAGCAATTTACATTCAGACCTTAAGCAGTCCACTTAAATGGAATAACGGACCGTTCTGTGACATAGAATGACTAAGGTCAAGTTTCCTACAGATGTGTCCCCTACATCTTAGCCCACCTTTGAAGCAAGTGGACTCCCAAGCTCCCCACATAAATGTCATCACCCTCTCCCCCCCATCTTTTTGCCATGCCACCCAGGAGCACAGGCTTCGCTGGGCTTGGGGCCAGCCGGTGGCTACTCCTCGGAGCATGACGGGAGGCGGAGCCAAGCGTGCCTGCCCTCTCTCGCAGGCACAAATTCCCTTTTTATGACTCTCCTCAGTGCAAACCCAGCCGTTGACTTTTTTTTGAAGCCTTGGAGGACTTCACTATCTGCAAGATTTCTTTTCCTCTGCCAGATGTAAGTGAAAATGGGCAAGACGCTAAGAATCCATCAGTAGAGCGGGCAGACGGACTGACAGCACAATCTTGTAAACCCCATCTTACCAAGAAATCGGCCAAAAAAGAGACAGGTGTAAAAGCCAACACTTTTATGAGTGGTGAGGCCATGACAGAAGGTCCCTCACTGTGGAGGCTATACTGCTGTAGTCGCTGTATTAGTGTATTCATTTCGGTTTATCTCTCTCTGCTCAGTTCAATACGCAGTTTAGGGTGCGGAAAGCGGCTGAAGGGTGAGAGAGAAGAGCGGCAATCCAGCCGAGCAGCCGCCCCTATCCCACCCCGTTCCGCCCCACAGCGCCGTTACCCGGCGGCCACCCCGCCTGAGGGCCGTGACAACGGTGGGCGCTGAGGGAGCCAGGAACCTACATCCCCCAGCATGCTTTGCGGCTGCACAGACCGGCCGGGCTCCGCCCTTTCCCGCTTTGCATGCTGGGAGCTGTAGTCTCGCTGGAAGACGGGCGGGCAGCAGGGTGTGCATGTGGGCTCCCTTGCATGCAAACCGCGGGCCGCGGTGGCGGCTGCGTGACGGTTGGGCGGTAACGGCCGGTCCCCCGAGGGAAAAGGGTTCTCTCTTCCCCACGCCGGGCTGTGCTGGAGCGCAGAGAGGGAAAGGTCGGGCTGCCGGGAGCCTCTAGGAGGCGGGGGAGTTACAGGCGAGCCTGCTCACCCGCCCGTCCGCGCTCGGGCCGTCCCGCCGGGCCGCGCCGCCTGTGTGCCGCTCTGCCCCCGGGCGGTCCTCTCCCGGAGCCGCCCAGGCGTGCTTCCCGGGGCCGCCTTCGGCAGCCTGTCCCGCGGCGGCAGGCGTAAAGGTGTAGGAGGGCGGTCGCCGCGCTTGTGCCGCTGCCTGCCGGGGCTAGGTGCCGCATCCCTTGTGGCTCTACTGCCCTGCGTGGCCTGGAATAGTTTTTTGTCTCCCTCAGTCTGCCTTGTAGCGCTTGTGGCTGGAAGGGGTTGGATTGCTTCAGAGCCTCCAGACGAAGCCGTGCTAGAAGAGCAGGCTGACGCCTCAGAAAGTTGGAAGAGGAGGTATTCCCTGCACAGCGATGTAGCCCTGGACGGCCGCTCGTGGAAGGCAGTTAAACTCCTCACCGGTCTGGTACCAAGAACATAGGCTAAAATTATGTCCCTCTCTCGTGTTGAAAATCCTTGTTTTCTGCTGTTTCTGTTTGTCTTCCAAGCAATATTTATCCTGATACTGTACCGAGGTGGACCCTCAAATGTGTTTCGTGGGTTTTTAGACTCGCACCAGATTCTGGATTACTCAAAAACTCATGATGTGTATACAAACCTCAGCTTGTTTACCCGAGCTCCTAATGAGGAAACTATGCCTTACTGCTCAGCACAGTCACCAATATTTGGTAGGTATGAACCTGTAGTATTTGACATAACTGCTTTGGAATGTGATAACACTGAATACTTTGTAAATCTAGGTTGTACGTTTTCCAAACTTTTCCGGCTTAAAAGTGATATACTGACATAATACTTACACTGACAAAACTTTATGTTTATTAACTCTTTTTTATTTCTTATACTAGGAAAAGTGTTTTACTGATCTAAAAACTTCCAATATTAAGGATTTGGCTACATGGGGATTGTAGATTAAGAGTGAGAACAGTACATTATGTTAATACTAAGTAACTTTTTTTTTCCTTGGCTATCCAGTATAAAATGTGCCAGTGATTGTTCTTTGGTAACTTTCCTGCTCTGGCAGGGGGTTGGACTCGATGATCTTCAGAGGTCCCTTTCAACCCCTAACATTCTGTGATTCTGTGAACTTAGAATTTTGACTCATCATACCTCCTGTGTTCATTGTCTCAGCCTTATATCGAGCCTGTAGTTCATATAAGTTGATTAAATTTGCTTTAAATATCATTTGTACGAGAATGTAACTTGGCACCTTGCTCTTCGTGGTGGTGTTTTTGGCATGCAATTGTTATGTATCCTTTAGGCTTAGAAACTTCTTTGAAGTCTGGTCACACGTTAGTTTGTATTTGCTCTAGGACCAAATTAGAGCCAATCCTAGAGGCAGCATTCATCCACCTACTGCACTACTGAAGTAGTTGAGAAACTTGCAGTAAACGCAAAGTCAAATCCATAATACAAGTTTGTTGGTAGTAAAGTGGTGCATCATCTGGTAACAGTGAATCAGTTCCACTCAGCCAGCCAAGAATGGATGAGTTCTGTAAGCATGTACTTAGAGCTGGTTTGGTAGTGCCTGCTTCTTGGAGTACTGTGTAGTAAGTTACCCTTGTCTGTTTTTCTGTACTGCACAGGTTTCTGTATATCTAAGCCTTGCATATAATTTGTCATGGAGCACTACTTAACAGTTGTCCAGCTGTTGTAGGAAAGCTGATCACCATACATGGAGCACAGTAAGAGCAAATGGCTGACCTTGGTTCACAGGTGGAAGGATTGTTGAAAGCTAGTGCTGTGGTTACTCATGTGTCAAGTCACTTACTGAGGCTAGGGAACTCTGCTTGGGATGCTTTGGATGAGCCTTTTAAGACTGCAATCTTCATGATTATACTTGTTCTTTTGGGAAGTTTTTTCTTCCTCTGTTGCTGAAGTTAAATGAAACGTATGAAAATTGTATTACATGCTTCAGCATTTCCCTTGCAAACAACTGTACAAAGTAAATACTGAAATACTAATAGTACTGAGCATTTTTTGCACAGGTGCCAGTTGTAATGGTCTCAGTGTAGTCTCTGTTTGTCACTAGCTAGAACCCATCACTTCTTTCAGGAAGCTACAATTCTGTGTTTCCAACTTAATTGTCCTTTTGAAAAAGCACAGCAGAAATGTGCCTGCACCCTGCTTGTCTCCACTACTGATGAGAATCTGCTGCCCTGAAAAAAGTCAAATGAGAGACCTTTGCTGTAAAAAAACAAAACAAAAACCAACAAACAAGGTGCAATTCTGTATGGTATGCCTGCAAACCATCAGATAAGCAAGCATAGTAATTAATGATGTATGGGGAGGAGGCAAATGGAGAGTCAAACTGCACTCATCAGTGATCTTAGAGCTGTGAAATCGTTTTAAGACCTTTTCTTCTGCTCATCCCTGAGAATGCTGAGAACGGGATTGGCCTGCATGTGGTGCTCCGGAGCTAAAATGCAAACATAATGTTAGTTATAGACAGAAGCAAACAGGAAATTGACTGGGGGGGCGAAAAATACGAGGCAAAGTAATTGTGGAAGTTTTGCTGCATAAAAAATTGGAGTTGAGCATATGAAGCATTGTTGCTATGAAACACAAATAATTTGGATCATCCGTACGGATTCAGCCTAAGAAAAATTAGCACTTTGCTACAACTTAACTTTTACTAGGTGATATTTCCCTTTAAATATAAGAAGTAAATTATTCCTTCTGGTATTACTAAATGCGAGCCTTGTCTGGGTGGCTTGTGTTTTGTTTTGGTTTTCAACCTGAGAAATGTGGGCTCCTCTGTAAGGTAGTTGCCCTTTGTTTTGTATGTGATGGGCACATATTAATAGATGCATAAATGCTTTGTAACTGTCTTGATTCGTTATCATCTTCTCTCATGGGACTGATCTCCCTTGGAAGTGTTATATCAGAGAGAACAATGCCTTTTAATATTAATTTCATAAACTCCATTAAATGAGATTTCAAATCAATTCTTGAGGACTCCAGCCACCAATTCAGAGCTGGTAATAAGTCACTGTGTCCGCTACACAGTGTGTTAAAGTAACTGGAGGAATGCCAAATGGCTTAACTGGTTTCTGCATCAGAGCTTTTATGAAGTGCAGCAATTTTTCCGCTTATATATATAGTAGATCAATTCGATAACTGTTTGAATGTAAGATCAGCTTGCAGGTCATCTGTCTTTTTCCTACCTTGTGAATCTACAGTGTCTTCATTCTTCCAGGGCTGTGGAGTTAAGAACAAAAGTACAATTGCTTAACATTTCTTTGTTGGAGGATCGAGACTCTTGCTGACTAATGTTACTTTTTTTGAACCTTTTATGACTGACAACTTGAAAAGCATTGCACAAGATATTCAGCATCTTCATTAATATTGTGACTAAATTACTCAAGTTCCCTTAAAGATTGACCTTTCTACACGAATAACCAGTTGGCTGTTTCTTCCTCCTTTGCTTTTAGAAAAAGCAAAACATTTATATGCTAGAGTTGTGCTTATTCAAACTTAAAGAAGTGGCATTTAAATTAAAAATCTGACTTTCCCACACTGCATGAAAGGTGTGTTGTTTGAGTTCATCTTTTCCTCTTACCAGGAAGAAGCTTGATGGTGCAAGACTCAGATTGGTTTTTTAATATATTTTTTAAAGAAGTACCTTACTTCAATGCATGGTATGTGCTGAATGAGTTGGTTTGACCCTTGAGGACTTT
This sequence comes from Hemiprocne comata, assembly GCA_020745705.1. NCBI lineage: Eukaryota > Metazoa > Chordata > Aves > Apodiformes > Apodidae > Hemiprocne > Hemiprocne comata. The sequence goes on from CM036586.1 coordinate 144,027,482, forward strand.
AATAGTTGAAAGTTCTGTCTGTAACTCTGCTCTTTATAATTCCCTTATGCTATGGAGTAAATTTTTTTAAGCGCTTCTTACAGTAGTTACACCCTTTAACTACCAGCTGTCATAACCTTTTCATGAGTGTGACCATCTGTTGTGGTCATGAGTAGCTCCTGCTGCATTTCCTAATGGATGCTCTCCTATTAGAGTTTATTCTCTTGGATTTAAATGGAAGTATAAAAAGGTGGTAATGCTGATACTTATTTCGAGCTTCTGTAATCAGAAACTGGTGCTTAAATTAAGGCTATTGGGTTTTTTTCTTTTTTTTCTTTCATTCAAGCAGTGTTACAGTTCTGTAAGTATGACTCTGTTAATGTAGTGTGTGGTGTTGCACTTTCTCAGTGAGGTGTTCATCCTTGCTACTGTTCCCATTTGTTTAGCTTGTGTAAGGTCTGCTTATTCTGGTTGAACTCAGTAATTACAGCTGCGAAGTCTACATGTGTTAGCAAGGAGTTTAGAAGTCATGTAGTTTCTTTCTTAAGGTGGGATAGATCAGGTAAAAAATCAGTGGATCCCCTGGTAGGCAAATGTGTTGCCTAGAAAGTAAAGCAAGCAGGGAGCATGCTGTGACTGGCAGCAGCTAACAATACAGACAGAATTGTGAGTTTTAACTCTATACACTAAAGTTCCATATTAATTACACAGGCTTTGTGTGATAGTACAGGCACAGAATGAGTTTAGGAATCAGGCAACAGAGAAATTGCTTGGATGCTTCAAGGTGTTGATTTTGTACCTTGTCTGAATTGGGATCCTGTGCTTTCTAGCATGTCTAAGATGGGCTTTGCCTGTTTCCCCTGAGCTGCTCTTCAGCAGCTTTGTTTTTCCCTGTTTTGTCCAGCCTGCAACTGCTCTGTTCACATCTGGGAGTTAATTGGATTAGAGTGCATTAGTCTTTTGTTAGTTGGACAAGAAGGAGATACTAAGAACTAGAATTTAGTTCATAGCCCAGGAGTGTAGGGCAGCCAGAGGTCACAAAGAAATGTTTCCCAGTTCTGGACAGCTTGACCCTTATGTCAAATTTAGTCCCTGAGCCTTGTTAGTACTCAAGAAAAAAAAAAAAGGGGGGGGGGGGGGGGGTGAGAATTGTTCCTTCCTTCTGTGTCAGTTAAACAGGATGTGGGTAAATGCAGCCTCAGGTTTTTTTTCATTAGAATTGTAGCAGAGACTTGAATGTAGAATGGGCTGAAAGAAGTATCTTCTGGACTCATCTGCTTAAATATTTTGAATTGAGACATACCTGCACCTTTCCCTGTTCCCTGGCCAGCAGAGAATTTTTGGTCCTACTTAAAACTGTTGTTTGCAATTGTCAGCTTTTACATGTGTTTTAGGTGAAGGTTTCTTCATAGTTCATCCAAGTAGTAGAATCTTTTTCTCTTGTTATTTTTTAGAAGTTCACAGTGGTTGGAATGTACTAAGATACACTGATTTGTGTATTAATATGCCTCTTCTGCTAGTTCTGGAGTGTTCTCTCACTACCCAGAAGGACAGGCGTTTACATAACTGTAGAATTTGTTTATTGCTATTGTTACAACATAAAACTTGTGTTAAAATGGTGATTGACACTATATTGATTCTTACTTGTGACTTGTCACGATTTTTTTTCTTCTGAAGATTGGAAGAATTCAGATTAAAAAAATGCATATTTTAATTTTTTTTTTTTATTAGGTGAAAACTGTTAAACATACTGGGTATGTTTTGCATTTAAAATCAACACGAGACAGGTTTGCTTGTGTAGTAGGGAGCCACTATGAGGAAAAAGCGAGCTGTGCAAGAGCACAGCTGAGTGCCTGTGAGACTTGCTGGCTGTGCCCTGCAGGACTCGGGATGCCCCCCTGGCAGGTTGCCCTGCTGGCTGGGTGCTGAGCCCGGCACCCCTCAGGTGGGGCTGTGGGGAGGTGACCAGCAGGCAGTGGTGGAATTCATACTGTGGGCACATCTGCCTGGTGGTGTTGGCTGATCTGTTCTAGGGTGGGGCTGGTTTCTTTAGTAGTAAACATAGGTAGCTAATCTGCTAGGCTTGAATGAAGGTTTAGAAACCTTAGTGATCTTACTTTTTTGTAATTTTTTCCTGTCTCTCCTTACAGTTGGTCCATTAACCATCAACTTCAGGGTGCTCCCTAGTGAGAGAACGATCATAAAAAAAAATCCTTTTGTTCAGCCTGGAGGCCGCTACAGGCCCCCTCACTGCTTGGCCCGCTACAAATCAGCCATCCTTGTAGCCTACAGCAACCAGAAGAAGTACCTTCACCATCTTCTCTACTATATCCATCCTTTCTTGCAGCGCCAGCAGCTCAGTTACAGTATCTACTTGATTCAGCAGGTAAATCCAAATCAGATGTGCCTGGTGGTATAGCTGAGCTTCCCAGATAAGGGTTATTTTCAACCAAGAAATTGGAATCTTCTAACGTGGAAGTACAGTTTTATGCATGAGTTTAGAGCAGGTCAGTTATACGCTGTCCCATCTCCATGGCTGCTAATGATTGAAGTATCATACCACTTTTCAAGGTCATCATTCCACTATTGATTTGTTCCACTTTTATTTTTCTTCTGGAGGGATAAAGTTGTCATTAAGTAGTATTTTCAGCTGTTCAAGAGTTGAATGTGGTTTGTAGCTTGTCAGTGTGGCTGCTGAGCAAAACTGTTGAGACTAAATGCCAAAGTGAAGTTGGATAGCTTTAGTAGTCTACTTCAAATAAAAATATCAGGCTTGATCCTGCGATGAGCTCACCCATGCAGGTCAAACAGCCATTTTAAACTAACATGGATTGGTGTTGCAAAAGATCAGCAGTGAGAGAGCCATTTTTGGCTTAATGAATTCAAACTGATCATTGACTGGGAGGGAGAAGCAGCTTTTTTGTCTGACCAAGATCTGTTTTCTCATTTCTGAGCTTTAATAAGCAGTAGTCAGGGCAAAGGTGTTGATGTACACTTCATAATTGACTTACTGGTCTCTTAAAAGTCGGCTTTCTTCAGGTGCCCATGGTGTATAGCCCCTGACACAGCAAAGCTTTCAATTGCTGAGACTATTGTGGGTTAAATGTTCAGAGTCTGGGGCATGAAAGTTGCAGCCAGTATCGATTCATTCCAGTGTCATTCAACTGAAGAAGGCTTTTTTACTAGCATAAATTTTAACTGAGTTATCCTCTTTGTTGTTTGGGTGAAGAAATGTAGGTTTTCTCTTCCAGGCAGGGAATGGGACATTTAACCGAGCAAAGCTGCTTAATGTTGGTGTCCGGGAAGCCCTGAAGGATGAAGACTGGGACTGCCTCCTCCTACATGACGTGGACCTAGTACCTGAGAATGATTATAATCTCTACGTTTGCGATGAATACTATCCCAAGCACATGGCTAGTGCCATGGATAAGTTTAAGTACATGTAAGTGCCTTCATTTGCTGTTTGTATCGTAATTGGTTCACTTTCTGCATAGAAAGTATGAACAGGGACAGTGAAAGATACAACCTTTAAGAGTTTTGTTGTCTGTTTTGCACTAGTGACTTCCCCAGAAAGGAGTATTCTTGACCTAAGCCTGCTATCTTGAACAGTTCCTTGTTCCACTGTTAGCTCAGCTTGACAAATGACTGGCATCTTTCTGTTTGCCTTTCCTCCCAGAATATAAGTACAGGGTGGGAATTATTTGATCACATGGAAGATGTGTGATAGGATACAGGTATTTTGAATTAACCCAAGATACATATTTCAAAATCAGCTTTACTGTGGTCTGCTGGGGAAGGGGGAGATGGAACATGATAGGAATTACACCATTTTTGCCATTTTTGGTTTTGGCGCGTTGTCATGACCGTTTCTGTAAGGTATGTGATTAAGATGCGTGACTTGAATCACATTGTTAGTTTGTGGGGGACTGGTATTAGCCTGCAATATTGATGCTTTTTTTTTTTCCTTTTCTTTTTCTTCTAGTCTGCCATATAAGTCCTTTTTTGGGGGTGTATCTGCTCTGACTCCAGAACATTACATGAAGATGAATGGGTTTCCAAACACATACTGGGGCAGCGGTGGTGAAAATGACGACATTGCTACAAGGTACTAATGCACAGGGCAGGCTTAAAATGGAACCAAGGTGGCTAGTGAAACGTGTAGCATTGCTCTACAAAAAGAAAAGATGTTGCTCCTTAGGGTGCTCCCAATATCATTATAATCCACAGTCCTGTTGGCATTTGGAATGGTTAATGTCAGAAGATGCTCAGAATCTATGAATCCAATCATTGTGTGCTGGGAGGACAGAGCTTTCCTCAGACTCTGGAGGGTGGAGTGTTGCTTTATATCTTGTGCCTTTGGCTGCTCTGGAGCACATCCAAGGGGTTATAACCACCAGTAGTTGACAAGTGACTCCATTGGCATGAACAGCCCCAAGGGAAGAAAGGAATCTGCAAGCTTGATGAATCAGAAAACCAAGGAGGTACTTACTAATTCTCAGACAGTTGGGAATTCAAGTTATGTTGTGTGTTTAGGTTGCTCCAAGTATTATCTAATCACCAATACTCAGAATTAAGGCACACAAGGACTTCTAACTTCTGTCTTCAGTGCTGGGTGATGGAGAAGCCTGTGTACTACTGTGAGTCAGTGACAGCAAGATCTGATGTTTTTTTCTTGTACTTCGGTTGCCATGGCAGCAGCTCGCTATAGAAGTGAATACAGTGAGCTTAGTTCCAGGTACTCTGCCTAATGCAAGTTCTTCAAGTACAAAATCATGGCTGTAGCTTCTTTATTCAGCTTTGTGGGTGCGCTGTGCACCTTCATCATCCCACACTGAGGCAAGCTCATGGGGCGTTTGTAAAACCAAGCTGACAATAAAGACCTTGTGTGTTTTTTGGTCTCGCACAGTGTGACAAGTTACACAGTTTTGGTGGAATGTTCTGTTTGAGGACTGTAGGAATTTTTACAAAACAGCTTTCTTCTGGGAATTTTAAGTCCGTTTTTCTCGCATAGAATTCCTCCTTTTCCTTTCAGAGAAAGCTACCTACGAGGCTGTATGATTGCTTAGAGATTCAGTGCTTATTAAAGGAATGGAATACTAGGAAAATAGAACCTTAAATCAAACACTCCAATGCTGGGTCTATTGAGCTGTTCTTAGTACAGCTTAGGCATCTAATGTGGTTTTCAGTACCAGTGGTAGGGAGTACTACTAGTTATGGATAAGAGTGCATTTCCTTACAGAAATTTTTTAAGGCAAGTATATAAAGATGCCAAAATAGTCCTTTCTTAGAGGGAACTAAATCATGTGTTATTTCTCTGAAAACTTACACTAAGGATTGGCAGTGTTCTGGGCCATGGGTACACAAAGGCCATGGACAGTGCACGGTACTGATTTATTTACATACTGAAGTCTCAAAGTGCAGGAGTGAGGAATGAGCTGGCTATTTTTGAATGGCCAGCTTGATGCACCTATTAGGATTTGGATTTTAGGAGGTGCTCAAGCACTTCTTACTGTGTAGCAACAAAATTAATTAGTATTTGAAAAAGGACATTGAAATGGCAATGTAAAAAACAAAGATAAATCTGTGTAAAGATTTTTTTGCTGGGATACTGCTTATTAAAGCAGAGTTAGTAAAAAAAAACATGGTTGGCTGCTGCTTATAGTTGTCAGACTGCAGTAATCTGTAATACTAGTCCTTGCAAACACCAGGATCTACCTTTTATTAGAACACTAACCTAACTGGAACCACTTATGTGTTAACGTTAGCAACTACAGGACAGTCTGCTGTGTTCTCTGTAACAGTAAATGAATGCATTAACTGTTTCATATTATGGTTTTAGTTTAATCTTGCAATACAAAAACTAACAGCAAAGCTAGGTTAGTGTTCTTGATTTTTCCTGTCTTTTTTATTGCATGTGCAATACGCTTATGTTCAGAAAACAAGAAACTTTCTATATAAAATCAATCTGAAATAATAGTATGTCATACTGTCAATTAATTGTTGTAAATATTCAATAGCTCTAGACTAACAAATATTTCCAGATCTGTAGCCTCTTTCAGCTTTGTCATTCCTGTTTCAGTGCAGCCTGCTGCTGGACCAGATCTCAAAGGAAGGCAATCAAATGCTGCAAACATGCCAGTTAGATTACCTCAAATGAGCAAACATTCATTCTTAGGTTCACAGGAATTTTCACTGTGTAAGAGCTGCCCTGTGATAACAGAGGTTTGCTAGCCCTGCTGCAGGCATGCTGTATTGGTAAACATAGAAGCCATCAGCAATGGGTTGCTTGAAGGTCACTCAAAATGCTGTTTTTTAGGAGCTCTCTTCTGGAATTCTGAGACAGTGCCAGTATTTATCGCTAATCTTCTCTGCAGCCAGTCCTCTAATCAGGCCATCCGAGTGAATGGCACTTCTCAAAGAACAGAGGCTTAATCTGGATGTGAAACTCAGGACTGGATTCCTTTCAGAAACTGCAAGTCTGGATTTAGTTTTTGTTTTAAAGTTGAGGTGATGGACCTCTAGGCAGTAAAAGCTCTGTTCTTACAAGGAAATGAAAATAATGCTTGTCAGATTGACAGGAATTGCTCTTGAATGCTTTGCATGCTGTTGTTCATGGCCTGCTTACTGTAATCCTCTTTGTACCCAGTTGCAGCACACTGCAGCTGGGAGCCCTCTAGCCCAAGCCTGGTTAGAACCTGCTAGAGGAGATAACAGGGCACTGTGGTGTTAAACTCACTCCCTTCAGCTTCTGCGTTTTGCTTTCATTGCATTAACACTGAAAACCATCACTGACTTTGAACTTCCCTATAACAGAGGCTAGAAATGGTATCTTTATGCCTATGCAGACCTTTTGTTTGTTGTTTGAAAGGATTCAGTTAGCAGGAATGAAAATAGTCCGGACATCGCCTCAGCTTGGACGCTACAAAGTGATGGACTACAATGAAGAGAGAGAGACACGAGAGCCTTGGAGAAGGTAACTGGTATGGGGGTGGGGAGAGAGCAGGTAGAAGGTTTCTGTTTGCCTTGTGGCAGGTTGCCTGTTACCATCATCTTCCTCAGAACAGACAGAAAGTATACCTAAGGACACTGCTGCTTTTTCTGCTTTCATGTGGCTATTGAAAGAAGGCTCCCAGTCAGTTTCAACTGAGTAGTACTACTCCCGTCTCTGCATTTGAAGAGCTACTTCTAGTTTCCTGCTTTTTTTCCTGTTGTTAAGGTCATGTGCTAGCTTGGAAGCTAACACATATCAGACTTAGGCAGTATTTTTTTTAAAAATGCTTATTTCCTGAATAATTTGATGGTTATCTTGTGAATAGGCAGAGTTCAATTCAAAGAGACACTGTTACAACTTCTCTATAATACAAACTTTCTCTTCAATCTGTGTGGATTTACAATGTGCCATTAAAATAGTGGAAAACAGCATTCTAGTTGGAAGAGCTGAGGAAAGGGCTATGAGACCTTAGCAAAGATTCAGTTTTACATCAGAGAGCTGGAGGAGGGTGTTGGGTCAAGCATGGTGGAGGCTTCTTATACTGCCAGTGCAGACCAACTTCCCTCTATCATCTCAAAACTCAGGTTTCCCTAACAACCCTCTCAGAACACCTACCCCCAGCAGCCTATGTACCCCACTGCTGCAGGCCCGTGTTGCACTCCCAGGCCTCTCGAAACTGCTGCCAGTTCTTGTTTTTTGCAGACTGTAGTTGCTCCCTTGCTGGTCTACTTGTCTGACTAGGGTCCAGTCCAAATTGTCATCAGTATATGTAATACTCAGCATGAACTTACTCGAGCCTGTTTAGTCTTATGAAATGCCTTCTCTCTCTCTACTTTGTATCATGTGAGAAGAATTTTCTTGGGGCTTTTCTGCCATCTGATTTTACCTGTTAGGCCCCTGCCCCCCCTCAGAAAGATGAGCATTTCTTCTGCAGCTTCAGCTGCAACCTTTGTTGTTCTAACCACAGGTATTCTTCCTTCTTCAGGCCTGCTTCCCGACACGACACCAGAAAAACATGGAAGGATGATGGAATGAATTCATTAGAGTTCAAGCTCCTTTCCAAGACAAAGCATCCTCTTTATACTAACATCACAGTGGACATTGGTTATGTTCCCCCATTTTCTTAAAAGAATGAAAACAAAAGCAGTTTGGGCACAGCATGGCAGCATGCCTACAGGCATGTGGCCTCTACCTCCTATCCTGGTGTGGGGTCTACACCACCTGGGACTGATCCTGCTGTCTTTCACACATTTCCCTTTTCTTCTGACTGTTTAAGATTTAGAAGAAAAGGCTTCAGGAGCAGGGTATGATAGCTAATAAACAGGCTCTGGCTACTGTAAACATTGTCAAAACACTGTAAAACTAACTACTGATCCAGACCTGCCTCCTCCCAGCCTTTGGGGATCAAGGTCTCCTGGACATGAAGCTGACTCAAGTTTTTAGGAACCTTTGTTCCACAGCTGGATATAGCTCTGTTCTGCTTCATCCTTAAGTGTTAATTGGGATGCAAGCCATTCTGTCAGATGGGCCTCTACATGCTTTAGTTTGCAAAAGTGTTGAAGCCAGTTATGGTTCCATGAATGTCTTTTGTGAATTTGAGTAAAATAAATGGAATTGTGTTTGGGTTTAGATTTTCTGGAATATTTAAAAAGAGTGTAATAAAAGAGAGCTGCTCTGAAACCAGACAAAACCAGAGCTTAAGTCCTTGGGTTTTTTTTTTCTGACTGTCAGTGTTTGAATGTTTTTATTGTAGCTGTAAGTAATTCAGGCTGAATTGGACCTGAGGCTGTCACCTAGTCTAACCTCCTGCTCAGAATAGGGAAATGAATCTAGTATTTCAGCTGTTCCTCAGACATAAATTATCTTTCAAGGTTGATCTGTCTTGAACATAAAATACTTCTGAGAAATGAAATACTAGAGGCAAAACTAAAAGTCAAATGTGTCAACAGTGGAGCTGTGACCCTGGCAGGAGTGCATTTGTACTTACCTGACTGTGAGACTGACACAGTCTGCCCAAGACCTTGCCCTTTCTGTAAGCCTCCACTCTCTAGAACATCAGTCAGTAGCACTGCCTGCCAGATCCAGTTATTTTGCAAGCATGACACAGGGTACTTTGCTTGTTACTTGTAGATACTAAAAGTCCCTGTTCACTGAAGAGCTGCATCTATCCTACTAACACCTAAGAACTTATTTAAAGCATCAGTCTTCTCTACAGTTAGAATAATGTGTCAAGGAGCTAGAGAACTCTTTTTCAATATTATAATAAGCAGAAGTTGATTTTTGTCATGTAACTCTTAATATATTGTGTCTAGAAGAAACACTCCCAACCCTGGCTTCACATCTACCTCCAAGGGCTGCACAGCCAACAGGCAGGTGTAAGGACAGTTAGGTATAACACAGGAAGGAAGGTACTCTGATCAAGGTTTTAGCAGAAATCCTGCAGCATACTGGAGCAGTTCAGTTAACCACAGACTTCCACCAGTCTTCTAAAACAAAAACAACAAGTAATAATGGCCTGGGTACATACACAAGTATGCCTTCTGTGTGGCCCAAAGCATTAAAAAATGTGGACAGCAATTTCTTGCCATCTGACATAGTTGCCACTGTACTTCCTTGCAGATCCCTCCAGAGTAACACAGCCTACTGCAGAACTGAGACTTCCATTTTGTCACAGGGCACTTCAGCAGTCCCACCCACAGCAGGGTGAGCTGAGCTCATGAAGGACAAGAGAAGCCTTTTTAATTCAATGGAGTGTATTTATTGAGAGATTTTTAACATCTTTTCACCTATTAACCATTATTGCCCTTCCCTCAGACATAAGCAGTTTTTCCTCAGGCTGGAAAAAAGTTAGCTTTTCTCAGTAAGTTTGTAGTTGGTGAAAAATTCTTGTGCTTTTACTGGAAAACTGGCCTGTTCCTTTTGAAGTCACAGCAGTGTTGGCAGCACTAGGCTCCCTTCCCCCTACAACAAATAAGTTTAGGAACAGTTGCAAGAACCAATTTTTTTTTCAGGACTTAGTTCAAGTCCTTCCACTGGACCAGCCCAAACAAGGACACTTTTGCAAATGTCCCAGCAGAAAGTGCATAGAAGAACACAAGGACCTGTCTCTCACAAAAGGAAATTCTCAACCAACCAATTAGATGCTGTAAAGAAAAACTTTCTTCCCTGCTACTGAAGGACTCTTTCAAGCAGAGTGCCAGGAGTCATCTGCTGTACTGGTAACCACAAACATGATCTGATGCCTTTTCCAATAACCTGTGTGGTGCTCGCCCTTATGAGATCTTGGGCTGCATGCTGAAATCCACCGTGATGTTGACATATAAAGGGTTGTGTTCCACTGAAAGTAGGTTATATGAACAAGAGTTCAGCCCATCTGTTTTCCATGTTCTAGACACCTGACGTAGAAGCTTCATCCTGAGGACAAAGGAGAAAAATCTTACAGTGACATGCAGAAGAGAGGAGTTTTGAGGTCTTGCCCACTACTAGTAAACTTGGAAGCAAAGCTACAGCCATTCTGTATCTACTGAGAACATAAAGTCATGCTTTTCCTGTTCTCAGCATGGACACACAGACATGGGAAATAAAAGTCCTTTGGTTTGGAGAGGAGGCAGTTTAAGCCATTTAATCTCTGAAATGTCATGCTCAAATAAAATCCATATAACTATAACTTCGGAATTTTCTAAGGAACATCACCTGGTCAGTTCTAAATAGATCCCATGTATAGATCAACAGCTGCCAGCTGTGAACAGTGGTGTCACGGGGCCTCCATGACCCCAGAGCCTCTGCGTACCACAAAATGCCTATTAGGCCTAGAGCAAAGGTGCCTGGCTCCTAGCCACATTCCAAGACAATGCAAGGTAGGACACTGTTCTTGACTCACCTCTCTGCATTCTCCTCATTACCATGGTCTCGTTTGTGGAAGATCATTGTGTACCTGGCTACAGCAGCAGATGGCCTCACCACTTTCATTTTCTGCATCTCAACCCTGGAAGAAGCAATAGTGTCATGAGCAAGATGTCACCTATAAACAAGCTCTTAATGGGGGAAAAAACAAACCCACAACATTTGGAGAATCATCTCTTGTAGATGCCAGGGAAGCAAGCACAGAGAGCTGTAAGAAGCTCATCTGCATCTCTTCCACAACCTATTTTGCCAGAGAAATGCGGCTCAGAGTTGTGTTTCTGGAGAACAGGTCCAACAGGGTGACAGATGCCCCTTTCTTTTGAAGAGAGGAAGGTAGTTACTGCAGTAGAGATCACGTAGAGCTTGAAGCACATATTATATGAGAGTACATTTAAATTAGTATTGTCTGATCTAGTTTGCATTGCCCTGTATTGAGCCCAAGGAGGTCTGTAGCAAGATTGCACACTTTGCAACAAGTTCATCTCAACTCCTGCAATAAAGCCTCTAATACTGAATAGTTCTCCATTTATAAAAGAAAAGGCAAAAAAAGCTTGTTTTCTTTTTTTAATAGTTGGCAGACAGCTGCAAAATTGGCTTTTGTTAACATGAAGAAACCTTTCTGAGAACAGTGCCAGAAACACAAAGTCCCATGCATGGATTTATGTGTCTGACATGAGGCATTTGGTTGGAACTTTTGGCCTTAAAACATATCTGTGGAGCACAACAATTTTGCAGAAAGGGTTAACTTCCAGACAAGGGAATTAAGTAATAGTCCAGGTCTTTGCTAGTCACATAAGCAGCTAAAAGGGCAAACGGAAACCAGTTGAAGAAACTGAGCCCCTACAGCTTCCCAGTAACTGACTGTAGCAGTCAATTATCAAATACAGCAAATGATCTGAAGTATCTCTTTGCGATGCACCCCTGAGGAAGGGGCCCAAAGGAGACAATCACATTTAGCAGAGAAGCAAAACAGTAGGACCTAAGAGCACTCCACCCCGAGTTCTTGCAGATACCAAAGGGGATGCTGCCATCTGCTGTCTTCACAGAGGAAGGCTGCAAGGATCTCCACAAAACCACCCACCCAGGCAGCACGCTTCCCATTGCCTACCAACTGCGCACTGTCACCAAGCCCAGTCCAGGATCTTCTCAAGAGGAAAGGCATGAGCCAAGTCCAGTTGCACTGTTCACTCTGGGCCATACGATTTGGTTTCCACGCCAAGACCACAACAGCAGCAAAGTTATGAGGTGCCACACACAAGCAAGCACCACTTGATTCAAACCACTTGCAAACATCCTAGAGACCCTCTTTAAAGCCTGCTGATCTGTTGCACAGCTGGTTCTCTGCTGCCCACAGAAACATTTGCAAAACACTATCACCTTTGTTTGCTCATTAACTGTGACACTTCTTGGGAAGCTGGGGAGTAAGATGGTACCAAGCCATCCCAAACATTATAAAGGCCAGCTCCCAAGAGGACACAGAGAACAAGATGGTGTCCCTAGCTAGAGATAGAGGAAAAAAAGAAGTTGTGATTAAGAAGGGACAGATTCATGTCACCAGTAAACCTTTTAGATTTCTTGAGATACAGCTGACTGATCTGCTGAATTGACAGAGAAAAAGACCAAAAACTTTCGTTTGGAAATTCCTAACACATCCATTTCACCAGTATAATTATTTAACATCACCAGGGATGTAAATTTTATGTCCCCAAATGTTTGTTTGCGTATTAAAGCAATTGAAAAGATAAACACTTAAGAATGACATGTTATACCCAAATTACAAATTGTCAGGTTCTGCCAGCAGAGTTTGTGGGGGTTTTTGTTGTTGTTGTTGTTGTTGGGTTTTTACCCCTTTCCTCCACTAACAGCAATGCAGGATTAGAGGTTTATTCCTTAGGCAAAGGGCAAAAGATCAACTTTAGTGGGACTTCTTTGCCCCACTAAACCCCTCAAACTAACAAGTTTCTCCTACTGTGACAAGCACATCTGCAAAACTAGTTTTAACAAGAGCAAAGGGCATTTCTAAAATGCAAGTTATTTACTATCTTAACTATAATCAACACCACCCACATACAAACTAAGCCCTGCTTGGAACAAATCATAGTAGTCAATGAATGCAGAAAACCCAGTTCCACCGAAGTTCTATGTTCTTGCAAAGTATTGGAACTCAGTACATTTGTCTCTCTGGCACATCACGCTCTAGACTTCAATCTTACTATTTTGGTTATAACCAATTTCCAAGAGAGAATACAAACACTGTGTAGCTGAGAAAAAAACAAAACAAACCAACAAAAAACCCAAAAAAACACCAAATGAAAAAAAAAAACCAACAAAACCCACACGCCACCCAACAGTGCTGTCAGGAGGAAGACCAGGTCTCAGGCATGCCTAAACTTGTCAAAGGGGAAGCTGTTCTCAGAACTCCCCCTCACTCTCCACATCCCCACTACAATACTGTTTTGAACTGAAGGCTCCTGTAGTGTTCCACCTTTGGAGGCTAGGTGTGAAGTCACACATTTGCAATTTTTTATTATTTTTTTTTTTTAAATGTGGTAAGACTTTTTTACTACCTGATTCGAAGGTCATCATCTTCTCCACCCCAACCCCAGTAGTTGTTGGAGAATCCATTCACCTTGGAAAACTGATCTCTTGTTAAAGCAGTTACACCGCCAAAATATCCTGGGTACCGTAACCTAGAAGTACACAAGAACAGAGAATGAAGAATTAAAAGTCAAGTTCTACCAACAAGGACAATATCACCCTGAAGCTCTGGATCTAGAGCTGTCTTTCACAAAGTTAGAGGTGCACAAATCCATGAGGTAGGTCTTGCTCTCTTCCTCTTTTCACAAAAACATGTTGATTTGCTTCAGGCCAGAAGTTAACTCTCCAACTGATAGACTGTAGCTGCCTTCAATAGCTGCCTTCAGGAGTTCTCCTGCCAGCCAAAAAGGCACTTCACCTCAAGGACTCTGATGAGTAGAAAAGAAACAAAGCTACGTGCAAGTACAGTGGAAGCTTCGCAACAACGGTACTGAGCCATTGACTGTCTTAGAGCTGAATCTGACAAACTTGGAATGAAATCAGATCACAGCAAGGGGGCCTGTGCTACAGGACCTCACCTCCAGCTAGGAATATTGCAGGACCAATTCCAAGGTAAGGTACAGTGCAAGTTACTTAGTAACCTAATGTCACAGAGCTCAGATTAATTTCTAACTTCTACCTTCCTTCTCCCAGAAACTGCATTTATTTTAAAAAGGTATTTACACACCATGCTTATCTATCTTCTTATACAATTTTGCTAATTGCATTTTATTCCACTGTTCTGTTTCTTGGCCCTTCAGGTAAGCATTACAACACAGCCTCTACTGCATTGCCACTGCCAGCTTCAGAGGTGATGCACGCATGGCTGCAGATAGCATTTTCATTTCTAGCTGTATGTGAATCTAAACTGATCAAATTGCCAGAGCTAGAAGGTACCCAATTATGGCAATTTACAGGTCAGGCTAGCAAAGGCACAATGGTTAGTTTCTGGTTTACAATGAATCTAATTTAAAACCACCAAAAAATCAGCACACGCAACTTCCCTCATAGACTGTTTTTCCAGGCCGAGTTTTGCTCCTGTCATAGCATCACAGGAGGATTGCAGAGCTTAGAAGGGGTCTCTGAAGATCAGCTAGTCCAACTCCTCTGCTAAGAGCAGGGTCTGCTAGAGCAAGTTGCTGAGGACTGTCTTCATTCAGGTTCTGAGCATCTTCAAGGATAAGACTCAACAACCTGTCTGGGCAGCCTGTTTCAGTATTTGACCATCCTCAAAAAAGCTTTTTTCTATGTTTAAATAAAATTTCCTCTATTTTGGTTTGTGCCCATTGCCTCTTGCCTTTCACTGAAAAGAGTCTGGCTTCACCTTCTTTACTCCCTTCCATCAAGTATGTAAACGCATTGACAAGATCCCCCTCTGCCTTCTCTACTCCAGGCTGGACAGTCCCAGCACTCCCAGCCTCTCTCCACATACCAGATGCTGCAACCCCTTAATCACCTTCATGGCTCTTCTCTGAACTTGCTCCAGTATGTTCACATTTTTATGGTGCTGGGGAACCCAGAACTGGACACAGCACTCCAGCTGTCATCTCAGTGATGCTGAGTAGAAGGGAACAATCATCTCCTTCAACCTGCTGATAACACCCCTCCTAATGCAGCCCAAGATGCTTCTGGTCTTTGTCACGAGGGCACACTGCTGGTCCAGATCCTTTTCTGTAAAGCTACTTTCCAGACAGCTGGCCTCCAGCACTTACTGGTGCATGGGGTTACTCCTCTCCAGGTGCAGAACTTTGCATCTCCCTTTGTTAAACTTCTTTAGATTCCTGTTGGCCACACTCTCCAGCCTAACAAAATTCCTGGTACCTCAACCATCCCTCTAAGATTTCTATCTTTTGAAAACTTGCTGAGGGTGCAATCTGCCTTATTGTCCAGGTTACTAATGAAGTTATTAACCAGTACCATCCTCAGTGCCAACCTCTGGATTAAGCCACCAGTGACTGGCCTCCAGCTGAACTCTGTTCCACTGATCAGAACCCTTTGAGCCCAGCAGTTCTGACAGTTTTCAGTCAATCTCACTTGACCATTTACTAGTCCATACTTCATCACATTGTCAATGGGGATTTTATGGGAGACAGTGTTAAAAGCTTTCTTGAATCAAGACAAACTGGACAGTATTATTCTGTGTGAGAATTTGCACATCCCACCTCTTTCTCATATGTTTAACAAAGGAAGCCCAGAAGTGAAGCAGAGCTTTACCTCAAAAGAACTTTGAGATCAGCTTTTGAAAAGCCCATTTCTAATTAATATTTAGAGTGACAGAAGGGGTGAATCTTGAAAGAAACGAGTTCAATGAAAACAGTCTTGTCATTAAACTCACCAAGCTCAGCAGCCTTTTTGCTCTGAGGTGGACTGAACCTGACTTTTCACTTTATTTATATTACACTGGCACTCAGGGGACTCATTTACAAATCAGAATGATCCTGTATTAGACACTGTCCAGCCATATAATCAAAGGAAAACCCTATCCCTTGGTGAATTCTCACACTTGAGCTCCCAATATCAGACGTTACCTCTTCAGCAGCAACAGGTAAGTGGCAAGTTTTATTAGCACTATACCAAGGTCACACCATCAAAACACAGGACTAGGTGACTGCAAATGCATTTCTAGCTTGGACAGAAGGTCTCTGCACATGCTGCTTTCCTCTCAGAACACTGTTTACTTCACCCCAGAAACCAGAACAATGGCAGTGATCATTCGTACAGGTGACCACAGAGCTGACTGCAGAGATGTCCATACAGTTACCTTTTGTCATAAGGCACTCAAGAGGCAAAGTGTTACCACAAGAAACCTGATGTCAGGAGCAAGGGTAGATACCAGCATACAGCTCCATCAGAAGAGGAACATTAGCAGTACTGTGGCATTTCCCAGTTGGTACTCTTTCCACATTCCTGGTTTCTTACCTGTATCCAGTATTGTTCCTGCCAACTACAAGGTGCTTTGGTTGTCTGTCACACGTGTAAATGTTAAAGTCATTTTCTGGCACCAGATCCACATCATGGAAAATGAAACAGTCCCAGCTTGCTTCTTTTAGGGCCTCTAGGTATCCTACATTCAGCAGTTTAGCCCGATTAAATTTGGTGCTGCCAGCCTGTGGAAGAGAATGGAAAAAAACCCTCTGAAGAAGGCAACAAACCTTTTGAACCAGAACGGCTCCCGGGCTTTTGTTCTAATCACATAGTTCACAACAGCATTTGTGCGTCACAGCCTCAACAGCAGCCACTACACAAAGAGCTACCCCATACCACTAGGTACAGCATCAGAGCAGCCAATGGTGCAAAGTGTTCCTTCAGCCCCTACTTGTCATGAACAAACACAGCCAGGGCAGCCTACAGTTGTCTGGGCGTGAGAACTACGCAGGATGCAATTTTGCTACTATTGCTGCTTCTGTCCTGGAGCTCCCATCTGGGTACATAACAAAAGTGCTATCAGTAAACAACTTGGAAACTGGCACTTCAGACAACCGTACCAGTAAGGCTAATGGAAGTTGTTTTAAGAAAAAAAACAAAACAAACATAAACCCAAACATAAACCCCAAATACTACTCTTCTACTAATTGATTTATAGATGTCAGAGCACCTGCCACGGACAATTTCTGCTTGTCCAGTCAGCTTAGAGGACATCAATGCTTGAAGAGTTCACTGTATTTCCTTAAGTCACACAGTAGGTGGCAGAGTGGGAAATAAAAAGCAGATTTTTTTTTTAACTCCTATCTATCACCTAATTATTATGCTGCACAGGGAGTCCCCCTAGCACAGAGCTTCACTTGAATTTTACTTGTCTTTGTTGTTTCCTTTCACTATACATTAGTGCATCTTTGCTTTTCAAAAAAATACGTTTTCACCTTTGAGGTATACATATATATACACACACACCTGGCAGTTTCATAAGCTTACCATGACACTGCTCACTCTGGAGCAACTGCTATGCTTATCTTGCTATTTATTTTTTCACTGGGCTGTACACATATGCCAAGTTATTGGTGGTTTTCTGCTCATGAGAACAAAATGGTGAGTTGCCTCAAGTTCCCACCTGGGAGTCAGGGGGCCAAGCCCTGTGCTGCCAGAAACTGACACGAGGTTTTCCAGAACTGCAAGAATAAAAAAGCCATTTTCAAGAGAAAGAGATCATTTGCTATAAGGTGCCTTGACAGAAAGAAGGTCCATGGAAGATGAAAAAAGAAGCTGGCCTCCCCAGACTGAAAGAAGTTAGCTGTAGGGAAAAACAGTTGTAAACCAAGCATATTTTTTTTCATTCTAAAAAGTAATGCTTTGCTCTGAAGAGCAGTTTGTTCACCATCACCAATAGCCATCTACTCCTGCACGAAGAAGGTTTATGGGATTTATGGCTCCATGCCAGTTATGGAAATATAGCCTAGTGCCCACTCTGAAAAATTAAGAAAGGGCTAATCAATTGCTTCCTTTCTCAGTCAGGGAAGGAACTTTCCAAGAAAAATTGACATAAAATTCACCCATAATCTATGATGTCAAATTCCTGATTTTTTTGGGCTTTGTTTTTTTAGGTTGATTGGTTTTGTATCTTTTTTTTTTTAAGTGACCTGTATATGAAAATATCCATCGGATCAGTTTCTCCTGATGATCAAAACACAGGTTATTGAATGAACAGAACAACTCAGATGACCAGTAAAGAACATACAGAGACCTTCACTTGGTATTGGGTATCAAAGACAGCCTAATTCAGCAGCAACATCTCCTACCTGCTGCTGTTCTGCCCTCCCCATCACTCAAGTCAGCCACCACAGCCCACTTCCTGCACAACAGTAACAAAAACGGCAGCTCAAACTGCTGTCCAGGAAGGGCAGTTTTCAGTGTTAGACCATAAACTGAACAAATAGCAAAGTTTACTGTCAACTTTTTCTGAGGAGAGAATTGTCCTTCTCTCTTTCTTTCTTTGGAAGAACACCACTGACCACAAGATGAACTTACGCTGAGGAAGAAATTATTCACCCTTCAAGGATTATAAACTCACATTTTTTTCAGTGCTTCACTCATGTACACACACATTTGTGCTGAGAGACACGATTTTCAAAATGTTCTAAGTAACCCATAAAGAAGAGATCTGGATTATACCCTTAAATGGCTCACAGAAAAAAAAGGCCCATTTCTTAATCTTTCTCCCAAGTAAGCTTTGTGTATTTTAAACAGTTAAATCCTTCTTTCCCCAAAAGATACTTAAAACAACTAATGGCATCACAAATGGAGAATGAAAATGGATTTGCTATAAAAGAGCATTTTGTTAGACCCACTTTCCAGTCTTTGGGTATGCCTGTCTACAGGAAAAGGCTAAGCAAAAGTGTCCAATCTTCCAAGTAAAAACTCTCATAGGACAAGTCTAGACTGGACACTGCTGCTCACATCAGACCAAACTTTCATACTGCTGTTTTACTGTTTGCTAATATGACAACAGCCATTCTCCACCTCATGTATCTCAATAAATAAAGAAGCTATACCCATTCTCCCAGTGACTCATTGCTAACTAACCACCGCTTGCTAGTTGGAGTAAGCCGTTGTATGCATGATTACTGTACACACTAATGCAGAAAAAAAGCCTCATTTTTTCCCACTCTACGGGCCAGATGACAACTCTAAACAACGAAAGAACAGTCTATTCCAACTGCAAGTATATATCCTGCCATGACTTTTGTTGCTATTCTGCCATGCCAGTAAGTAAAAGAGTAAGCTTTCCCCTAGAATGCACTGCCTCATACTGATTAATTGACTGTAGTCTTTTTAAACAGAAGATATGAGAAACTCTTTATCACACTTTTCTCCTGCTGTCTGAAAAAAAACACAGCAAAAGATCAAGACAACATTTTATAAAAAGAGAAATCTATACTGCTTTTAGCTCACGTGACCAGAATGTAAGCACCTTAGATGAAAGACAATGTGGCACAAGTTTGTATATTCAAATTTTAGCCACTGACTCAGTGACTTGACTGGGCAAGTAAAGCACCTACAAGCAGTAACTGGTGCGTTTAGTTTGAGACAGCAGAAGTAGAACCACACAATACATACAGCTTACTAAGCACCACAGCTATTAAGCACATGGGAGAGAAGAGTTAGATACAAACCGAGGCCTTTAATCCAAGCAACTCCAAATTTAAAGATATAAAACATGTCAGCCTAGTTACCTCTGTGTACACCGCAAGAGAAGTGAGTTGCACCAGTAACGTGAAAGATGCTAACCTTGAACACAAACTCAGAAATTGTGAGTTACTTAGAAAAGTTACTTAGAAACAGACACCAGTGGAAGACACTGTTTGCTAATGCTTCCCAGCTTTGCTAACAGCAGCTGAGATCCTGTGGTGCTACCAGAAATGGCTGCATGCACCACTGCATCCCTCAACAAGTAGAAGTGTCCAGAGCAGGCTTGGAAGACTGATGTTAGACAGCAGAGGCAGCAGCATGTCTCTCCTCAGACTGCAGAGCACTGACATCATCCCCACCCAAACATGCCTCTGCACAGTTGTCTCACCTGGTGAATAACATAGATGCCATAGTCCAGCTGCTGCCTCTGTAGGAAGGGGTGGAGGTGATCCAGGAGGTACAGCAAGTGCCTCTCTCGATTGCGGTGTGGGATGAGGATGGCCACACGCTGCAATGCTGAGCACTCCGTAGGGTGATACCGGCCCTCGGTTACCTGAGGGTTCTCCTTTTGCACTTCTTCCAGTGTGAGAGATGCTTTGAAGGTGAGTTTGCTGGCACCTCCTGTAGGAGAAGCACAAGAAGCTTTCCCTGGTTGCAGGGTTTCTGGTTGCAGCTAGTCCAGCCACCTAACGAGGCACTCTGTAACCAGCATAAGACACCCAGGTTCAAGCCCCAGTTGGATTCCGTGCCTTTCCAAGAGAAAACTAATGCTACAAGGACATGACATAGGCAGTAGAAGAAGGTACCAAGCATTTAGCTGCTTAAACTGGTTATAGACTAGTGATGATAAAAAATATACTAAAAAAAATAGTTAAGCACCACCCTACTGCAGGAGTACCACTCACAAACAGCTGCCAGGGCAAAGAAGAGGAGAGGGAAGCAGAAAGAGACACAGGAATGTGGCTGTGAGAAGCCATCTCTACTTAAAGCATGGACAAAAGCATCACAGACTTAAGGCTACAAATTTCTAAGTTAAACTGTACCAAGGCTTTCTGTAGCCAAATGACATTTTCATCACTTCTCTTGCACTAAGCTATCTTCCAGCCCCTCTGGACCTGGCAAACCCATGAAACAGAACAGCAAGGGTAACTGTGATGGCTACAACTGCAGTGGTTTACTTAAGCAAATACGTCTTGGGGGCAGCAGTGTGCAGCTAGACAGCAGCTTTTTGGACTAGACTGGGGAGGAGGGCAGAGTTCAGCTTCCAAACAAATCCCTAATCGGGTTCACAAAAAGGAAGAGAAAGACAACAATGACATGTTACTGGAAAGTAGAAGCTTGGTACAGGTAGCAATCCCAAGACCAAACAAGAAAAAAAAGGTGGACTAAAAACTTGTCAAACTAAGGAAACAGTCATCTGTTTGAACCTTCACCATAAGTAGCAGTAACCCCAACACAGCTGTGAAGTCCTTCAATTGTCAAGGAAGAGAGACAAAAGTACATCTAATAATGAAAAGGCAAAAAACTGAGGAAAGGTGAAAAGACTTGCGCATGAGATTAAGATAATTAACAAAAAAAGCAAAAGCTGTGTGTGCAAGCAAGGCAAAAAATTCCTTTATTACTTCCCATTGGCAGGCAGACGTTTGGGCACATCCTGGGCCACAGGGCTTCAGCACTTACAGCAGTTGTTGGGAAGACAAAACACTAACCAGAAACCACCCCTTCCTCCTTTCCTTGAGCTTTTCTTGCTGAGCATGATAAATGGCACAGTCATATGGAATACCCCTTGGGTCAGTTGGGGTCAGCTGTCCCAGCTGTGTCCCCTCTCAACCTCTTGGCCACTCTCAGCCTACCAGATTTTAGGGTGGCAGGGAAGAGACAGATAAAGCATCAACAGTGTGCAACCACTGTTAAGTAGTAGAAACTGGTGTGTCACCTAAGCTGTTTCAACCACAGCTGTGAAGCACAGCACCATACAGGCTGCTATCCCAGCCAGACCCAGCACAGCAACACTGTGCCCCAAGCTGCTTGCTCAGCCAGCAGTGCTTATTGCTGCTAGCTGCGTTGTACTTGTTTAACAGGAAAAGACTCTAACTGTAAAATAGCCACTTTTAAATGGAAATAACAGGGGAAAAAAAGTACAACAAGTCAGTGGTACCAACTTGTTAGAAAGAAGAGGAAACCACTGTCACTTACTCAGGTATGGAGACAAAGCTGGGCACGGACCCTGAAAGGACTTCACTGTGGGAACTTTTGCAATGGATTCAAACTTCTCTTCCTTTTGGCTGTCCTCCAGGCTAGTTACCTTTCTGAAATCCTGCACCATGTTCTTAGCTTTAGAAATTTCCTGTCTGGAGTCCACAAAGTAATTGAACGTGGCCCATAGCACCATCAAACACAAAGTGACAAGCACCAACACTTTGAACTTATAGAAGAGGTTTAAGACATACAAGCTCAGGGCCATGGCTCTCCCTGGTCTGCAAACTACTTCCTCTGCTCTGACACAGTCAGGCCACTGTGCACCCAGTGGGGATGAAACAAAAGGTCCTGAGAAGAATGTCACAGTAAGGAAGGAAAGTTGGAGGTAGGAAGGGCCGCCACACTTCCTGTGGTTTTGCAATTCATGGAGCCATGGTGCTGTTTGGTCTTCAAATGTCAAAGAATACAACTCAACCTGGACAAAGAGAAAAATGAACGAGTTAGTTTCTACCACCCTTCACTGCTGTACCTTCACAAACTTGATGAAAAGAAGACATGACAGAACACAAAAGAAACAGCAAGTATGAACTACTCACCAGGAATTAAGACACTGAGCTTTGGTCCCAGCTCAGCCACAAACCAGCTGTGTTATTTTAGGCAAATCTCTTTCCTGTTTTGTTCTCCACTCCCACTTTTTTTTTTTTTCACATCAGAAAAAAGTGCAGCCACTGCCCCACATTACATATGTGTCCAGTGCTTGGCAATACACGAGCTTTACTACTTCTACTCCAACCAAAATTAACAGCTGCAAGGCAAGAGATTCTGTTGGCTGTGAGGAAAGTCAGCTCTCCCCACCAAAATGAATCTCTGTGGAATTCAGCTGTCTTCTTCTGAAAGACAGTGCCATTGACAATACATTGCTCTGCACAACCCTGCAATACTTGACTGGCATCAGAAGTCATTCTTCTGTATCTGCTTCCTGCCAGTACCACCTTCTATGTCCATACCCAGCTTTCCCCCCTCACTTGCTGCTGCAAATCTTCCTGCTTTTCAAGGGAAAGGTTTGGTTTTCCAGTGTTAGTTCTGCGAGGCTTTGATCCTTTGTTCTGCTTTCTGCCCTCTTTCAAAAGCTGCATTTTCTCCAGCCTTTCACTGCCATCATACTATAAAGTCACCATGCTAATACTTTTGTTATTATCATCTCATAACAGAAAAAGAATAAACTTAATAAAATAGAGCTTTGATATGGAAAACACACCAGAAAATTGCCACCTGTTAGAAGAACCAGGATTAAGGCTAAGCAAAGCTAAGGCACCGATTCTTAAGTCATTGTACACAAAGCAGGCTGGATTAAAGAGAAAAAACAAAAATGTGAAAGCTGACATAAAATGACCTTCCATAATATACATGACACCCCAAAGAGATATTGCAGGCAGAAGGAACACATTAACTCTACATTCCCACTAGTTTAACCCCAGTGCTTTCTGCAAAATCTGCCTATTCACAGGGATGTACATGGGAGCCAGACCTCGGACTGCCAAGATGAACTCCTCAACATGCTGCCTGAGCTTCTTGGGGTTGGGCTGGGAATGACCAGCTCCTGGCAGGCGCAAGGCAGAGTGGCCAGCCTGCTCTCTCCATCCAAACACACCCCACACAGTACAGCTCTAATGAATTGACAGTCTTCAATGACCTAACCCCTAACAGTGAAGGGCTTCCACAGCCCCAGCAACCATAGAGAGAGGAGAAAAGCCTGTGGAGGAGCTACACTGGAGAACACCATTTGTAAGGAAAGGAGGCAAAGAAAAAAAAAAAGGAGAAGAAACAGAAACAACAACAAGTTATTTTAAAATTTTAAATATGTTAAAACCAGACATTGAAAAGGACTCTACGATTTTCCATACTAAGACTAAGTACAAGCAATTATTATTTCCAGGGTCCTGCAACACCAGACTTGCCATAAGCCCCAAATACCAGTTTGTTTCAACCACTTTAAGTACTCTTGCAGTAGCTGTCAGTAACCAATCCTATTTTTTCAGTCTTTATTATGCTTTTCCTCGTAACACCTGTAGGCTATAGCTGAAGTACTGAAAAAATACACAACACACTACTGGGAATGCAGGCAGATGGGGTCAGGGAGATAAAGATTTGAAAAAGCAACAAGAATGAGGGAAGAGGAAAATATCTATTAAGAAGACAGAGAAAAAAAAAAATAGGGGCAGGGGGATTCACTTTCCATTAAACATGACACTTCAGTTTGACCAGAAAAAACAGACTAGAGCAATAGCTGGTTTACAGTTAAGAAAAGTTCATCAAAAAGTTTGAAGTGGGCTCAAACAGAAAATGGATTAAACCCAGTTAAAAATCTCCCCATGTTTCTAGAGTCTCCATTCAGTCAGTCTCTGCAACAGGTGTGAGGAAAAGACCCCTAACTAAACAGGAAAATAAAAGAAGGAAATTAAATGGGAAAACTACATAAATGGAAGAATGCTGAGATTTCAATTAATATTGTTTGTTTCAGCAATGAATTTTATTCCCTACATTTTGCAGAGTCTTGCTGGCAGACATGCCATAATAATATAAATCAGCAGCCATGGTGCCCCGAGAGGTGACAGCTGAAATATCATATTGATACACTTGGGCATTAAATAATTCAGTTTTGATCAAACAAGACTTTATAATTTGCTCATCTAAACTTTATCTGCAACTTTCTATGGAATAATCTAAACTGCTGCTCTTCATAATCTCTCGGTTCCTGGCCAGTATTGAGCAGGTAAAGCACTTCCCCCAAAGGAGAATAGTGTCTCTGCAATAAACCAAGGGTATCATTGCACAAAGTGTGTGCATGAGGAGGGAACTTCCTTCTCCACCATCCAATCCAAATGTGTTTAAGATTAACCTGGTCTGAAAAGGTCAACAAAAAGTTAAGATACTGAACTTAACGTGCAGAGAATTAGTATCAAAAGGTGCTTGCCAAAAAACAATGTATTAGAATCATAGAATCACAAAATGGTTAAGGTTTGAAGGGACCTTAATGGTCATCAGGTTCCAACTTCCTTGCTATGAGCAGGGACACCTCACACTAGACCAGGCTGCACAAGACCTCATCCAACCTGGCCTTAAACACCTTTAAAATTCATAGCCTCCTGCTTAATCAGAAGTGCACTGTGTTCTTAAAAAAAGTTAAGACAGTTGCTAACCTCTGATGCACAGCCTACTGAAAATGGGCTCCTCCTCCTAAGAAATTCCTTTTCTTTACAAATAAAAAATGAATCTGTGGAGAAGGACCTTTAAGTCCTGGTGGACAAGAAGTTATCCATGGGGCAGCAATGTGCCCTTGTGGCCAAGAAGGCCAATAGTATCCTGAGATGCATTAAGAAGAGCGTGTCCAGCAGGTTGAGGGAGGTTCTCCTCCCCCTCTACTCTGCCCTAGTAAGACCCCACCTGGAGTATTGTGTCCAGTTCTGGGCTCCACAGTTCAAGAGGGACAGGGATTTATTTAGAGAGTCCAACGAAGGGCTAGGAGGATGATTAAGGGACTGGAAGACCTGTCTTATAAGGAAAGGCTGAGAGACCTGGGGCTGTTTAGTCTAGAGAAGACTGAGAGGGGACCTTATTAATGTATATAAATATCTGAAAGGTGGGTGTCAGGAAGGAGGGGCCACTCTCTTTTCAGTTGTGCC
The DNA here is from genome assembly GCA_020745705.1 of Hemiprocne comata. NCBI lineage: Eukaryota > Metazoa > Chordata > Aves > Apodiformes > Apodidae > Hemiprocne > Hemiprocne comata. The sequence continues at coordinate 144,052,937 of CM036586.1, forward strand.
CTGTTATAGGATGAGAGGCAATGGATGCAAGCTAGAGCACAGGAAGTTCCATCTCAACATGAGAAAGAACTTCTTTACTGTAAGGGCTACAGAGCACTGGAAAAGGCTCTCCATAGAAGTTGTGGAGTCTCCTTCTCTGGAGACTTTGAAGACCCATCTGGATGCATTTCTGAGTGACCTGCCCTATATTCTGTGATGATCCTGCTCTGGCAGGGGGGATGGACTACATCTGCAGAGGTCACTTCCAATCCCTACCATTCTGTGATATCCATGAAACCCACCCCCACCCCCCTGGCAAAAAAAAAACCAAAAAAACAAAAAAAACCCAAAACCAAACAAACCCAAAAAAACCCAAAACAAAAAGAAACAAAAACCAAACAAACAACACACAAAAAAAACACATCAGGAAGTAATGGGCAGTATTAGAAGAACAAGCTTCTGAAAGGCTTTTTTTAATATCAGGAAGAACACACAGGTGTAGAATTGCTAAGGTACAAGGATGTTAATTATGAACATAAACTCTAAAATTACTGCACCAACCTTATTTATATCCTCCTTCCTTCCTATTCAGTTTGGTGAAATCTCACACATAGCAACTTCCTTTGTCAGTTTTGTGAAATTCCTGTATAAGCATGTAACTAGAAGTTCACAGTACTTGCCTTTAACAAATACTCAGACCGTTCTACTGTCAGTGTGAATTAGTTCACCTGATAACTAAAACACATCTCCACTGAGTTCTGTGGCAGTGACAGACCTTGCACTTGCTCAAAGTACACTTGAGCACTTCAACAGAAGGGCACAAATATGCACACACAACCACAACAATTAGTCACTTTCAACTCATTGAAACACAGAGGCAGAAGGGCATAATTCATGCTTCATAGCCTTGCAGTTTGGTATTTTGACATTTTCTATTGAGAATATGATATGTGTTTCAAAATGTGGCAAGCGTTGAGATGTTCTGAGTATTTTAAATGGAAAACCATACAAAAATAAATTTAACCATTTATTTCCCTTATGTTATTACTTCATAGGTTAAAAGGTATCATTTTTTTCCCTGAGACAGAAGAACAGCATGTGCACAGAAAGGCATGTCTGATTTTACTAACAAATTATAAATAACTGTCCACTTACGAATGAGGGTGACTGAGAAACAGAGTGAAGAGCTGGCATTTTTATGACTTCCACCAAAGATGGAGAACTCATGAACTTAAGAGGATGGTAATTGGAAATAAAAGGACAAGCAAGAGGATAAGCCCAAATAAAGCTCGCCTGTCAGAGAAACAAAGGGAAAACTTGATCATTGCCCCTTTGGAGGATGTTGCTCTATCATTTCACACTAAGGACTCTTCATCTGAAAATGTGATGATACACCAGCAAGCTTGAAACACCTGGGCTGCTAAGTCAGGCAGCTAACCTAGAGTCAATAACACCAGAGTTCTGGCCTTGTTAAACTAAATAAAGTGTCAGGCCCAGGATCTGCTGTTAAAAAGCCAGTTGTAAAACATTCATAAATTCATTATTAATGGAATAGTCTTAATAAAATTCTGTCTAGAATACTTATGCAGAATCTACTCCCTGTGTTTCTCATCTTTCCTGAAGACAGTAGTGACATTTGCTTTCCTCCAGTCTTCAGATACTTCTCCCAGTCACCATGATCAAAGATTATTGAAAGTAGCCTTACAATGACATGAGCCAGCTCTCTCAGCACTCATGGATACAGCCCATCATGGCTCATGTAATTTGCTTAAGTGTTCCCTGACCTCTTAATTAATCCTCTTTTACCAAGGGTAAATCTTCCTTGCTCCAGTCTTTCCCTCTGGTCTCTAGGATTCCTAAATCCCAATCTTGCTAGTGAAGACTGAGTCAAAGAAGGCATTCAGTACCTCAGCCTCTTCCATGTCCTGCATAGCCAACTCCTCCATCTCATTGAGCAACCGGCCCACATTTTCCCTCACCTTCCTTTGATTACCTATGTACTTACAGAAACTCTTCTCGTCACCTTTGATACCCCTAAATCATGGCTGATACTTTGGTTGGGGGGTAAAAAAAGATCACCCAGTTAGACATTAAAATGCGTAAACAAAAGTTAAATCAAAAACTTGATACTAAACAAATCTTGCTATAAACAAGAATACCCAAGACACTGGAATTGTGGTTCTTCCTTCTTTTGTATTTTGTAACTCAGGGTAACTATCCCTCAAATCTGGGTGGGAAACATCTGTGGTGCAACTAACTCTTCTCACAGCTCTCAGATCTCTCTCTAGCCAGATCTGACCTTCAAAAGTACAAAGAAACTTTCACTGGAACATGAAGTGCAACTCTTCTTGCGAAATAACTTGTCAGTGAACCATAACCAAAGCCAGATAATAAAGTTACGGCTGACTAGAAGGGCATAGCACTTCAGGCCACAAGGTTAAATAGATCATGCTACCCATTTCAAAATCCACAAAAAAAAAATAAACAGAAAAAACAGTTACCCAATTACAGTATCAGCCACAACTCCAAAATGAATGAAAAATGAGAAAGGTCTCAGTCTATATATGTAGACATATCTAGACAGACACGGCAAACACAATTCTAAATATACCCATGATCACCTTGAGGCATACAAATAGTACATGATCTGCATTCCCCAACATCCTATTTGTACTGATAACTGTCCCTGTGCTCTGCAGCTTGTCTGCCAACTCAAGTTCTGTAGCCTGCTATGTTTTTTGAAACCTAATCCAAACCCTACTTGCTTCCTCTGAGGCTCACAGCACTGTTCAGAGTAGGCTACCTGTAGGAATAGATCAGAAAAGCAGAGCTGTGTAAGTCACTCCACAAACAGACGTTGAGCCTGTTGGCATGAACACAAAACCCTAACTTGCCCCCCTCCATCCAGACATATTAAGTAAGATTCCAGTATGGACAACAAGACTTCTTTCTAAGCAAACTGAAAAGATGAGGGCCATCCATTTTCATTCAGAAAATACAGAAATACACACACACTGGAGTCCAAGATGCTGTGCAAGCACAGAGCAAGTGAGTAACGTAGGTGCAAGCTGGTTCTCCACGGTCAATCTACCCATATGCAGTGGGTAGCAGCCTGGTTGAAGCCACTAGCATTACCAAGCTCAGACACCCAGAAATTCTTTTTCCTCTAGGCAAAATTCCTAGCTAGACAAAGACAATTTCAGCAAAAAGATTATTGGTAGCCCTGATCTACATATTAGTGAAGGAAAGTAACTTTATAAACAAAATTTGATAGGCAATTGGAGTTGATAAACACCAATTATTTTCCAAATACTTATTTTTCCCCAGTATGTTTTTAGATAAAAATTGTCATTACGATAACTATGCTAACACCTAGACTCACATGATTAAGTATTGAAAAAGTTATTTTTAACAGCCTAAATAACCAGTAATAACACACTTTCTACCTAAATTTTAGTTTTTATGTGTTTGTATTTAAAACAATTCACCCTGTACAGAACAGGTCCAGAGAGATACTTTCATCTGATGCACAGAAATTTAATTTTTAATTTACATAGACTAACCTTCTGACTCTACCTGTTTCACACTGCCAGTAAGGACAGATTTTCCAGAAGCTCCTGCATACTCCTCAAGCTTATGCACAAATTTGACAGACAGAAGAACAAGTTCAGCAGCAAACAAGATTCACGTCAACCTAACTTTAAAAACTACCATAAATTCAAGCAGTAAATGAAGCATGAAAAAGTTCCTGGGGACTGCATTTATCAGCTATGTTCTACAGAGCCTATTTTTCAGTATTTTATCTAGGCCAAAATCGAGAGCAGCAATGGGTTAGCTCTAGGAGTATCATGAAGCATAGCAATCTTCATTAAATCCTCCAAGAAAGTGTTACATTATTTACAAGTGACAAGGTTGAAACATCATCGTATAGCATCAGCTTTTCTATGCAAGACAGTTCAAGTCGTCAAGTCTTACAAGAGTCTAAATCTGCCCCTTTCACAGGCATTTCCTCCTTTTCAGTAGATTAGTTCTTCAGAAGAGCACTAAGGTAATTGTTTTTAACGTCCCTTTTATAGAACACTTTTGGAATCTTCCTATCAGAAAAACACCAACTGCATTGAGAAATGAAGTCATGGGCTATTTGAAAAAAAAAAAAAGAAAAAGAAGAAAAACAAAGAAGTGAAATCCAATCCTCAGACAAACACCCTTTCCACTCCACTTTCCACCTCTTCAGGATTTCAAGCTAAATGAAGCAAGCACATTAAACCACTCACTGCTGCTGCCACATCCCTCCTTCCTGTAGAGCAGTCACTCCACAAAGTATGTAAAGCACTCTACAAGCAGCAAACATTTTTCATCCAGTAAACACTACACCATAAAGAGACCTCCATTACCTCTCACATGCTACAGGAAGAGTCAGCTCAAAACTTGCAGGATGACTGAAAAAAAAAAAAAAAAAGAAAAGACACATCCCACTTTTCCCCAGCCTGAGGAGTCCCATAAACTCCTCCCTTGGCGCATGTCCCAGCCTGGGACAAGCCTCTCTCCTTTCCTCCTGGCACAGCAGAACTAGTATGGGGGCACTCAGGCATACCTTGACACAGCACCGTGCCAAAAGCAATACCGCATACAAATAATTACTATAAAAAACCATTTTATTAAAAACAAAGGCTCAAGCCTATCTTCCTAAAAGCAAACCACAATTTCTATCAGATTCCTTCTGGTATTTGCTCCATTTGGAGATTTTTAACTTAGGAAATGCCACTCCTACACAAAACAAGCTGTTCACTCTCACATCCATACCTGTGGAGGAGTCCAGATGCTCCCACTGCACCCCTCTCCCTTATCGCCCAGACATTCTTGCCTATGACAGTGCTACCAGGGACAGAATCCTGTACTTTATGTGAGGGTCTTTCAACCAGTGTGGCTTACTGACCAGTCTTTTCACAAAAACGAACTTAGTATTACGAAGTTGTCCCTCGCTGATGCTTTTTTTGCCACTTTGCCCCCAAACCCTTCTCTAGCAACCTCATGGAATCAGCAGGATGGAAACAATGGAGGTGTCTCTTTTCCATCTAGCCCACCTGGGGCTCGCCCAGGCTACTAGGGCAATAGCACCTTAGTGTTGGCCGCACTAGCCAAGCTGTGGCCTGGCGCACAGCTGCCAGGAAGAGTTTTGCTGCCAACCTACCTAAGCCTCCTCCCTTCTGTTACATACTAAGCTGACACACTTACTTTGTCAGAGTTGCACCCCATATAACTTATAAGCACACCTATGTCAGCTAGATGGAATTTTGTCATGCTTCCAGTCACCATACAGACAATGACAAAACATAGCAAGGATGAGGCCTGAGTATGCACAGGGTACACAGGTAAGACACATTGTATTAGAGGTGAGGAGAGAAAGGGCAGCTACAACCCATGACAAATATTTATCTCCTGTAACTCAAACTTGTTTGAACTCTTAGTGCAATATGTACATTCCTGTCGAAGGCAGCGTATGGACTTCACACAACTCTATAAGAGTTATAACTGAAGACCTTTATTGTTAAAAATGGCGGCAATTTATACCCCTCTGACTCCAGATGTTCCACCCCAGTACAAACCCCATTGGTTACATACATACACAGTTCATATATGATTGGCTACATGTCTTGTCACTTGCTGCCCGTGTCACGATGACCCAGGGTTTTTCACTTCCCAGCCGGTGCCTCTCAGTTCTTGCTACAACATTCTTTTCTCACTACTTCATGAGATAACAACCGTGAGATAGGACACCTGCTGTTTGCTGGTCCCGTAGGGTACCATCCTGTGAGACACCAGCTTGTTTATTGATCCCACGGTTTGCTTCAGGGTGCCTGACAACTTGGTCAGCAGCACCTGCAACATTGCTGTTTTAATTCAGGCATATTAATTTTCCACAAATCCCATATTAATTTTCCACAAATCCCAACAATTCCCCCTTTTTTGTTTTAGTAATATGGTGAGCATAATCCAGGCTTTGGGGTATCAATCTTTGTCAATCACAGGCCTTGTGGCCTGTCCTCCTCTCCTGGATGGCCCTCTTATAATAGAGCAGGCCATCCCTCACATCAAGGTCTGGTATGGCATATGTCTCCACCACTCAACGCCTACTGGATTGCAGCCAGCAGCGGAGCTCGAGGTTCTTCTTGGTGGCAAACACAGAGACCAACCCAGTCTTGCCCTTGATGATGGTAGGAGATGCTTTGCCAGCCACAGTCCTTCCACCTTCTTTATCCAGTAATAAACTGCTACTATGGCAAAACACACACAGGCTATATCAATACAACAGGTTATTCAATACAACACAATACAAAATAAAAGGTGCATAATATAAAGTGCAATAAACTCTTGTTATTACAAACTACAGTGTTTGAGAGAAACTCGGTCCACATGCCTTTTATAAAGAGGACGAGGTTCCGACACATGGGGCCAACATGTGTCGCAAGCCATCCTGCCCAGGATGCACATTTATAGTGGGACAAGGTTGTGACACATGGGGCCAACATGTGCCACAAGCTGTCTCACTCTGTTCATTAATGTCCATTCACCTGCATTATTTCTATTTCATAGCCAAATACTCGTGACCGTGTTCCTCCAAAAAGGACCCTACACATTCCAAGCAGGTAGATACTTCAAAGCTTCTGTAGTAAGCCTCCTTTATGCCACAAAGGTCTTATTATTAGGACTGCACAAGAGCTCTAGGGGAAAGTTCCTTGTTTCAGACACTTAATAATGTAGAAAAAACATTTAGGACTATTGTGTGTTTTAACTGGTCAGCCACAAAGTCAGACCAGCCTGGATCTCGACTGTCACTGTCTTGCCTTCCTCTCCACTCCAGTCTCCAAACTGTACTTTCTCTGCACAGGAATCATGTGAGGCAACCCAGACCAGGAGTAGTAGCAACCTTCTGTGATCTTCTCTCTACCCTTCCCACTGAAGAATGTTGGGAGACCTGGTACAATTACCAGCAGGAAAACAGCAGCTCAGCTTTCAGTTGAATAGGAACCGTTACTTTAGGAGGAGGATGATATACATTTCTAGGAAATAAGTGGTAACCTTCTACAAACTGCCTTGAACCAGACAATTTTAAAGAGGAAACGTACAACTTAAAAAGAAACAGGCCAAGGTGCATTCATGAGGCCTGATTAGAATAACAGCCAATTGCCAGCTAAAACATACCAGTTGTGTGGAGAATACAAACAGATATGCTGTCTCCACACTTGCTACTTATTACTTGATAACTGCTTGATACTCAATGCAGAAGAAAAAAAGTACTGGCAGTTCCCACTCCCTATATTACAGAGAAAGAAAACAGAACACACCAGGAAGTAACCTAGAAATTCTGCTTGCATAACTTACCATCTCCATGCTTGTGGGTATCATGGAAGAAGCGATTCCAACAGATGTAAATGAGGAAAGGCTTGGCAGGCAAATACAATAAGTTCATTTCATACAAAAGGAACATCATAGCAGAAAAGCACTGAAATAGGACTCTCCATACATCTTTAATTCTGACATGCAAGATGGAAAAGAAAATAGGAGTGTCTCAGTATCTCACCTATCCTTAACAGGGACACCCTTGTCCTACCATCCAATAATATCCCAAACGAGGAGTGCAATTTCTCTGCTCCAACCTGCTTTGGTTTATTATCAGAGTGCTGAACAACTTGCTCCATGGGGAATGCACTGGACTAAAAAAGAAGTCTCTGGGCACTGCTATGTGTGAAGTCCACTGTCTTTCAAATGTGTGCCACTGATTTTCTGGCTGCTAGACACCCACCCAATCACTCCCTCACTTCCCCCCTCCTCAAAAGGACAGGGGAAGGCAACAAGATGTAAATGCTCGTGGGTCAAGATAAAAACAGGGAGATCACTTATCAATTACCATCACAGGCAAGACAGTCTTGACTGGAAGAAAATTAATTTATTGCCAACAAAAATAAAGAGGAGTAGGATGGTGAGAGACAAACTACAACTCTTCCCGTCCACTCCCTTCTTTCCAGGCTCAACTTCACTCCTTCATTCCCACCTCCTCTACTCCCCACCCTACAACGGTGCAGGGGGACAGGGGTCAGTCCATAACAATTCCTTTCTGGCACTCCTTCCTCCTCACATTTTTCTCCTGCTCCATCATGGGTGCTTCCACAGGCCACAGTTGCTGCCAGAAAATCTGCTCCTGCATGGGCTTGTCTCCACAGGCTGCAGTCCCCATCAAGCGCCTGTTCAGGAATGAGCCCTCCATGTGCTGCAGCCTCCTTCAGAGCACGTCTGCCTGCTGTGACAGGGGCTCCTTCAAGGGCTGCAGGGAGGATACCTGCTGCAGTGCACTCCCCTCCACAGGCTGCACATCTGCTCTGCACCAGGAGTGCCTACTCCCCTCCTCCTTCTCTGACCTTGGTGTTCCCAGAGCTGTTTCTCACTTCGTTTTGTTTCAGGTTTTTTCCTCTCTCTCTAACTCTTCTCACAGCTGCTGCACAGCATTTTGCCCCGTCTTAAATACATTTTCCCTGAGGCACCACCAGCTTGGCTGGAGGGCTCTGCTTTGGCCAGCAGTGGGTCTGTTTTGGGGCTGGCTAGAACTGGCTGTGTTCAGCACAGGTACAGCTCCTAGGCTCTTCTCCCAGAGGCCACCCCTCCACAACCAACTCTGCTGCCAACACCTTGCAACCTACACCCAACACAGCGTTTTGTTAGCTGAAGAGAAATACTGACTTAAAAGTGGTTTAAAAGATCCAGCATGCTGCTTGAGATCTTATACCTATTTATTCAAAATGTGTGTCATTTTCTACTAGTACACCCAGAGTTCTCTCCAGCCACAGCATGCACCTGTGAGCTTCACTGTCCTCTACTGATGTCCAGAATAGTAACCACACACTTCTACTGCCTCAGATTAACCTACTAACACTTTTAGACTGTTCATCTAGACAGTCATTGCTACGTGGCATAACTATTCTCCCCTAGCTATGCAAATCTATCTTCAGGTAGACAAACTTGAGGCAACATTTTCATCAGTGCACAAGAAATTTCAGCTAACATTTTCACTTAATACAGGGCCCTAGAAGAATTTTGGCTTCAGCGTGGCTCTTGTTCCAGTGCTTTCCGTTTATCTCAAATATTAGATAGTGGATATACAGCTACTTTTCACATTTCCAGACATTTTTATATAGTCATATTTCACTTATAAAACACAGACCCAACTCTTGGCAAATACAGATTACCAGAGGAAAAGCTTATGGTTTCTTTACTAAGCAAGTACAGCGCCTTTGCTGCAAATGACCCAACATAATTATCAAGAACTGGCCAATTAAGCAGGTACTACTCCAATACTCCAGTAGAGTTTTCACTTTCCTAAGACACAATGAACTCTGATTTTATGCTAGGAAATGCAATCTAACATCTCCAGGCCAAGAAACACATTTATGAATGGCCTCTTGTTACACAACTACAGCTGAGCCACTGACCTCACTGTACAGGACACAGCGCTGTCAGACTGACTGCAAAGAGATGGAGCAAGGAATACAGCAAACAGTACTGGCATAGCCTGTAACTACCTACCTACCACAGAAATATCTTTTAAAGAAATACAGCACATTTTAAAAACACCTTCCCCTCTGAGGTCAGTGGAATATCCTGAAAAAGACCTTGGTAAAGCAGATTTCTGTGAACACAGGAACCTCACGTATAATGGAAAGCTAAGGTCATGATTCAACTCAGCCGTACCTGTTTTCTGCCAGCTGCTGGCTTGCTGGAGTGGCATCAGTCAGTACAGATGCCAGATGTCAGGGACCTTGCCACTTTGCAAAAAAACTCAACACATTTCTGGCCAAATTCCTCGCCCACCTCTCTCCTGCATTAAAAAAAATATCTGAATAAAACACTGTATTACAATGGTGCACATTCTTATTTCAGTTTTAAGTACTTCACAATACAGTTTTTAAACCAAAGTGCCAACCACAGATAGCTAAAGCAATACAGGACAGAAGTTCAGGTAAGTAGTACAGACCTGGGCTACTTAAGACATTTATAATTTTCAGTTTATAAGTCTCTATGAACAAAGCTGTAAAAAGAAGAAAAGTAGTAAAGTTGCACGTGTGTTACAAAAGCATAACTAAGAATTCCTTTCTTTGCTTCTCATGGAGGCACTTCAGCATGAGAACTGCAAAGACATTCCAGCTGAAGCTTCCTTAGGCATGAACAGATTTTACTACTTTTTTTTAATTTGTGCAGTCTTATCTCAGTAAGGATTACAATGGCCAGTGCCTACTGCAAAGACAGTTATCAAGACACTTTGTTGATGGCATTACTTTGTTAAGCTGTTAAATGTACAGGACCTTTTTCATGACGGAACAATTTACATCTATGCCAATTTTCAAACAATCTGCAGGTGTTTTTTGATGCAGGAGAAAAGTTTCAAACACACAATTTAATAACTCTAATTCACATCCTTTGGAAGTGTTATGGCCCAGAACAGCATTTGACAGAATTCAAAACTGTTCCAACAATTCTAGTTCAACCTAATAACAAGCAGTTTTAAATCAAACACTTGTGTAAGTAATTAGAAAAACATACCCCTGAGAATCAGGATACTACTACGGCTTTTGGACAAGCAGCTTGCTAAAATTTGAGGCTGTGGGAGACAGCGTATCATTCTCCTACTCAGTTACTAATGTCTTTTCTCTGTGTCACTGGATCTTGCTGGGAGTCTGGAGAACTACAGGTGAGAGGTGATGTGGAATCCTCCTCTCCTGCTCCCTCCAGGTTAAAGAGCTCATGTCCCTCTACAGCCCTCCTCGCCTCACCCAAACAGCAGCCAGGCTGTAGCTCTTCCCAGGAAGGTGCAAGAAGGTCAGGAAAGGGGATGACACTTAATTCAGAAGCAGAGTAGGGGGAAGTGGCTCCTTTCCAACCCTTCACTTCTCATTATTGTGCAGGTGTTACCCTTCCCATCTCACTGATCAATGAAATTAGCTACAAGAGTTCAGAAGTCAACTACAGGACTGAAGGGGACAAGATTAATGCTGCAGATGCCTCTGCAACATCAGATGCTAAAATGTTGCTATTATTTCTAATCGCATACATTTAGAATCATCATGATATCATTTTAAAAGGATTATCTGAATTATAATGCATGATAACTTTATCCCAATATTCACTGCCTGACAAATATTACCTAGTCGTTGCTCTCAGCAGAAGCACTGTATATATGCTAAAAAAATACTTAAGGACACCAAGATGACACAATCATAGCTGCAAGGCATGTTTCTTATAGGTATGTCAAAGCTCTTCCAACAGAAAAAAAAAAAACAGTGCAGAGGCACAATATTTAAACCCTAAATATGCTAAAACTATAAAGAAAAAAAGTGATGAAAGCACTCTCCCATTATTTTACAAAGTTTTTAAGGTCCCATTTATACACAGCACAAAAAATGGCCTCTGAAGCAAAAAAGGGCTAGCCCAAGTTGCACACGTCCTGGGTGACTTTTGGACTATGTATTTGCCTAAACAAGCAGGTTTTAAACTGAACTCCTGTATCAAAGCAGGCAGCCATTTGAGCAGGCTTCAAAATCTCTAAGCATACCACCTTCAAACTAGCAAAACCTGAGTTCACCAAACTCATTCATGCAACTTAGACTGAGCATCATACAAAGAAAAATAGAAATCAAGCACCCCTCAACTTCTATTTTTTCAGATATGATTTAAAAGAGAAGAACGTGGCAAATCAAGCCAGAGAGAAAAAGAGAAACTCAAGCCTTCCAAAGCTGAAGTCACAAATTTCTTACTTCTAACTGAAAAGTATTTGTTAAAATGAAATACAGCTGTTACAAAAATGAAAAGGAAATACCTACATAAACCAAAAACATAACTGTTCATACTAAAAGAACATGTGTATCAAGAAAACTCATTTACAGTTACAGTATCTTGGATGAAAGGTGATGACTTCACAGAGTTGAAAGGTTCATCTAACTTGAATAGTGACAGAGAATAACACAAAACTCTGAAGCCGTGCTTTTCAGTATTCTAAATGTAATCAATTTGTAATTAACAACAGAAGACTTAGAGAACCATCATGAGTTGCAGAGAAAAAACATCTTTAGAGAAAGGGCACCTCACATAACTACCAGTCTTACTGATAAAAAGTGCAAATATTTAAAGAATGTGAACAGATCCTAAGGTTTATTTATTTGGGGTTTTTTAATGTGAACAGATCCTAAGGTTTATTTATTTGGGTTTTTTTTAATGTTAGCCAGCTCAGTGATAGCAGACTCTCACCTTCCTTTTCTCTAATCCTCTCTGTTTAAAACTGAGCTCTTTCGAACTGACTCAGCTGTCCCTTGGGAACTTCCTAAGTGAAAGGGTGGACAGAATGTTAAATCCACAATAGAACTTCACTGTTAACTCTTTGAGACAAGCAGATTTTTGTAAAAAAATGAACACATGTATTCTCCTTTTTGACTATTACTGCCATAGTGCTGTGAAAATCTCAAGTCTACAAAGATTTCTAATAATATCTGAGCTGTATTTTAAAAGTGTTTGAATTACCACTTAGAAACCAAACTTTCACAAATACTCCCACTAGTAGCTCCACTCCTGCTTTCTCTCAAAACCTACAAACACATTTTCATCGTCAGTAGCCCACCTGAGGCATTTTCATCAAATGAGGGCTCCCATGAACGAGTGCAAGTCTCCTCTCAAGCCCTCTGATCGCTGTTCTGGCTCTTCCAAAATAACATTTAGAGCAATGACTGAGGAAATTTTAGTGAACAGAATCACGTGCCTGTGTCCATGTGTGAAATTGGGAAAATAATATCGAGTCATGAATTTACTTAACTACAAAACACTTCAAAAGCTTTAGATAAAATGGAAACACCAGTGCACTACACATCTGTCCTTTTATGATCTCTGAGCCTGATACAGTAAGTACAGCCACCTGGCATATAATTTTTAGATATGTAACTGTTCCAAATAATACTAGTAACGCTCCACTACAATGAAACTATGTACCGGTACACTTTTTTGCAGGATCGCATCCCCAAGTCCTGCCTTCGATGTTCTAGACTGATCACTACAGAGGGACTCCCCGCACACGCACGGGGCTGCCCAGCAGCGAGCAGCTGCAGAAGGCGAGCCAAAGTTTCCTCCACGTACCAGATGCTCAAAGTCTGAGGCAAATTAAACAAACACCCTTCCCTCTTTGGCTCAGGATATAAAACTGAAGCACCCTCCGGAAATCATTTCTTCCCACCGCTCACGTCCACCTTTCCACTCCTCTCCCTCCACAGTTCCCGTCACAACATCCCGCTCCCTTCCGTGCTCCGACCCCCGCCGGGGCTGGAGGCAGGCCCGCCCTCCCGGCAGGCAGCTCCCCCGCTTTTTAACCGAAACCCTTACTACTCACGCCGCCTCTCCGGAGGGCGCCCACGGGCCGGCCGCCCCTCCTGGCCCCCCCGGGGCTACCGGGACACCTGGACCCCCTCCCGCCGCGGCCAACAGCCAACCGCCGCCCGCGCGCGCAGGCGCCCTGCAGCGTGCGCCCCCTCCCCTCGCCGCCCGGCGCCGCGGGGCGTGGGCGGGGTGGGGCGTGGCGCGCGGGCCCAGGGGCTGCCCGGGGCTTGCGGGGGACACACCTCACTGCAGCCGCCGCGGCTGAGGGGAGGGGGGCGAGGGGCGGCATGGAGGCGAGGCGGCGGGGCTGGGGCCGATGAGCCCTTCCGTCCTTCCTTCTTTCCTTCCTTCTTTTCCGAAGGGGACGAGGAAGAGGGGGACGGGCCGCAATCAGCCCTTCACCTGCCGGCCGCACTCCACACCGCGGCGGCACCGCCACCGAGCCCCTGCCCCCGCCGCCAACCATAGAGTGCTGGGATAGAGCGGCCGGCTCCCGCCACAGAGACCACCACCCGCCGGAGGGAGAGAGCGCCGCCGCCGTGGCGTCGTTTGTGTCCCGTCCGTTCCCACCGCCTCATCCACCACGGAGCTCCTCGGGAGTAGCGGGCTAGCGGGCCTTATCCTCCTGTTTGCTTTGGGATTTCAGAGCACACTGGGGAGGCACGACCTTATCAGCACGGGTCAGATTATACCGGCGGCTCGGCACGCCCGGGGTGTTAGTGGCTGGGTGCCAGAACCCTGCCAGGTATTGCTGTTTGCCAGGATGCCGCAGTATCCGGGGTTTCTGAAGCTGCAAGGGAGCTTTGAGGGCCCTCGGCATCACAGCATTTGCATTCCTAGTACTCGTCAAAACTGGGGGGTTTCGCTTCCTCTCAAAACGTGACATATTTAGCACTTATTTGCAGAGAGACTAGAAGGGGCTTGCCAGGAGTTCTTAGAATCTCAGAAGTCAGAATTTAAGCCACCTGCTTCCAACACCAAATTCTCAGGAAAAAGAAAGGTGTGTTCCCCTTCCTTAAAGGAATCACAACAGAGCTTTTTGTGTCAAACCCGAACAGAGTGCAAACAAAATCCCTTCAAGTGTCCATGCCTACATGCAGATGGCTGCAAAGGTTTATCTGTTACTACCAAATTTTCTTGGTATTTGGAAAAAGCCTCAAAAGGTATTTTTTGCCTGCAGCACAAATTAGAGCACCGTAGGGATTAACCAAAGCTCATATGGCTATAATGTAATATTTGTTGGAGCACAGTAAAGGAACAATTAGTTTAAATTATTTGGTCAAAGTATCAAAGCCATTTCACTGACAATGGCAAGGAAAGGAGAAGGGGAGCAGTAGGGTTGGTCATGGTGCTGCCTTGCCGAGTCCACTTGACTGTAGGTTAAGCTTGCAGTCATGCCCATCAGGATTTGAAATGAGACCTCGTAAAGTTGTATCCAAGAGGAATCTGCTGTCAAGCACGGGAAAAGTCCTTCAAGAAACAGGGAACTTTCATCTTCTTTTGTGGTGAGAAATTACTTCTGTGAAAAGAACCAGAGAGGAGAAAAAAAATTGTTTAAAAATTAAGAAAGTAAATGAAGCAAAACATTGCAAATGTTTTGGCAAGAAAAAAATAACCTGCACTGAAACTGTCAGAAATTAGATCTGAGGGAGAATTAAGGATAGTCTTAAATTCCTGCTGTTTGTAAATAGCGTAGGGTATTGATAAACCAAAATTAAAAGACGTACGAGTAGTTGTCCAGTAAAAACTGTACAAGTGTCCCATTTTCTTATGGTATCAGTCACACTCATTGAAAGTTTTAGTTGGGCTTTATAATGTTGTATGATTGTCAAATCCAGATGCAGATGCTGGTTGGTGATTGTAACCAAATTTGCCAACATGGCATTGGTCTCAGAGTTTCACAGAATCACAGAACCCTAGGGGTTGGAAGGGACCTCGAAAGATCATCCAGTCCAACCCCCCTGCCAGGCAGGGTCACCTAGAGTACATCACACAGGAACTTGTCCAGGTGGGTTTTGAATGTCTCCAGCAAAGGAGACTCCACAACCTGTCTGGGAGCCTGTTCCAGTGCTCTGTCACTCTCACAGCGAAGAAGTTTTTTCTGATGTTTATGTGGAACCTCCTACGTTCCAGTTTGCACCCATTGCCCCTTGTCCTATCACTGGACATCACTGAAAAAAGCCTGGCTCTGTCCTCCTGACACTCGCCCTTAGTGTATTCATAAACATTGATGAGGTCACCCCTCAGTCTCCTCTTCTCCAAGCTAAAGAGACCCAGCTCCCTCAGCCTTTCCTCATAAGGGAGATGTTCCACTCCCTTAATCATCTTTGTGGCTCTGCGCTGGACTCTTTCAAGCAGTTCCCTGTCCTTCTTGAACTGAGGGGCCCAGAACTGGACACAACATTCCAGATGCAGCCTCACCAAGGCAGAAGAGAGGGGGAGGAGAACCTCTCTTGACCTACTAGTTTCTGTTAGTGCTGTGAGAATCAGACCTGTAGAGACAGATAACAGTCAGCTGAGAGAGTGAGAGAGAGCGTGAGTCATTGTTTGACCTGGCAAGAGTGTCTTGGTATTATCTGGCAGGTCAGTCCACACACACCCCACAGAGTTAATCAGTGTGTACCTCAGGTCTAAACACACAGCAAATCACGTTCTGGCTTATCCTCCAGGCCAGCAAAGACAGGCAAGGGAACAGAGAGGCATGAAGCTCTTGTGGTGGTCTCGCAGGACAGGGGAGAGAAGAGATGGCCAAAGGTATCTGTGAAGCTGCTAAAAGTGAATTGGGATATGCAGAGGATCTGCAAGTGTTGTGCAGACTCGGAGGTATCAGTGATACAGTGTTACAGGGGTATAAAAAACCTGCGGGAGACTTGGGATGTTGCAGTGAAGGCATGCTGGGGGATGTGGGAAACAAATGCACTGAGAACTGCAATTAACTGAATTGGTGGCCCATGGAATGCTGTGGTAAAATGATACATGCACTTCTATAGCTACACTCCCCTCTGCATAATTTTCCCCTGCAAGTGTTCTTATCTGGCAAATTTAACATCTGTCAAACTTTATTTAGTCAGGTTTCTTTCCTTTGGACTAAATGTTACGCTTGTTCTGAAAAAATAAAAGCCTCCTGAGGATCTCATGGGAATGGAGTCCGTATTGAGAAGGGCCCTGACTCTAGGGCCTCCTTCAGTGATCTATCTTTAATCTTTTATTAGGCAAAATCTTACATTTTCCCCTACCTTAGGAATTCAAGTTATCCTAAGTAAGATCTTTAACTGTTGATTTGAATCTCATCTGTGGAATATGACAAGAACTGAATTTTAGCTAGATGGAATATCAGCCATGTGTCATTGGACCCCACGCCCACATGCAAATGCAGTACAGGATATTTTTTCCCCAAATGTCCCAGTGACTCAAGGTTTTCAAAGTTTTAAAAATGTTTAAATTTAAAAATTTTAAAATTATATTGTTGAAAAAGACCAAAGATAATTAGTTGTGGAAATAATGCCATTCAATAAATAATTATCTGTAAAATTAGTAGTAGGTATATCAGTGGAGAAGAACAAGGAGTATATGGCATGTTGAGTAACATCGCTGTGTTGAGGTGATGAATGGACAATTTTTTTCCTGTCTGGGAAGAAGCAATGGTATCAGATAGAAAACCTGATACTTCATTGTTTTCCCTAGTACAGCGTAAACATTTCCCTCATAAATCAAATCCATACTAGCAGGTTCTTAGTGCTGCTGAAACATTACAGATGACACAATCCTGGATGTCATTTATCTTAATACAGCATCATAGAAACAATGGAATTTCTGACCAAATAGAATCAGAACATGGGTCACTTGGGTCTGTTTCTGTTAGTGTTGCTATTTGCTTAGCAGGAGTACGTTTTTAAAGCCCTGCGTTTCCTATTCACGTAGACACTAGTAACCTAAAGTAAAATTGTTCCATAACACAGCTTGTAGCAAATCACCATTTTCTTGGATGCAGGTACGAAATCGACACTGGATGCTCTTCCCTGCAGCAAGTGTGAAAGCAGCCTTTCTTTTTGTCTCTGTTCTTCAGTCTCACAGTTTAAACACAGGGCTTTTTTACCTGATAACTCTTTTGGATGAAAG
This sequence comes from Hemiprocne comata, assembly GCA_020745705.1. NCBI lineage: Eukaryota > Metazoa > Chordata > Aves > Apodiformes > Apodidae > Hemiprocne > Hemiprocne comata. Next base: position 144,070,442 of record CM036586.1, read on the forward strand.
CCGTTGCCTGCTGCAATGTGGCCTTGAAAGGTGAGCAGCAGCAGTGACCCTCTCTTGCAAACAGATGTGATAAAGAGTAACCTTTGGAAGGGAGATTTGACTTCCCAGGCAATGTTTTTGCTCACAAAATCCCACCTTTGTGTGAGCACAAGAGGGAGTTCTGCCTCAAGTGTTTAGACATGAGTGACTTGTGATCCCTGTGACACTAACCCCTTGAGTGTTAATATAGCTGTGTTAAATCCAGGGTTCTGTGCTCCTGTTTTTACCGTGTCTTATTCAGCTACACCCTATTTTAAATTTTGGAGTCCAGTCCTAGCACACACGAAGTAAATATTCAGCAGCATAAAATAACTTCCATGGAAATATGCCCCGGCAGTGATGACTTACTGTCACAGTTGTGCAAGTCAGCAAGGCAGAGCTCTCTCTAATGTGGGCCAGGTGCTGATAACAGTGTAGTGTCAGAGCAAGGAGCTTAGAGTGAGCATCAAAAGTCATCTCAGCAACTGGTGTATGTTTGAGCAATTGGTTCCTGCTGAATTTCATGCTGATACAGCCACACTGTTAGTGGGACCCAACCTCATCTCGATACATGCACATGAAATTATGTCTCTGCTTTGTCGATGTAAGGCTTTGACCCTCAGAGTTAAATAACAGCTGTATCCTGGGGTAAATTTATAAAACTGCTCAGGGTCATACCTGTTTATGTGCCACAGATTGTGGGGCAATAGCCCTGGAGTAAAAGGGTAGAGGGATTTTTTTTGACGAATGAAAAAGGAAGGAGTTAAACATGATTTGAAACATGAGGGTGAGTGAATGACAAAGAAAAAGGGTTTCGGCCTGCTAAGGGACAGCAGAAAACAGACATGAAGCATGGCAGAAGTGAGAAGCAGATGAAAAGGGCATTACCCTGAAATACCAGGAAGGAAATGAGACTTAGAACAGGAACAGAGATAATGATAGGCAAAATTGAGTGTGCTACTGGCTGAGAGTGTAAGAAGTTTTATACCATTAGTGTTTGCTGGTGCACTGGGGAAAGTGGTGGCATGGTGACTCAGTATATGTGCTTTATCAAAGTCCCTGTGGCAGTTACACATTTAATCAGAGAGGAAGAGTCTTTTTGAGCATGGGCCTCTCTACTTTCCTGGGCCTCTCTACTTTCCTGGGCCCCTCACTGATGTAATGCAGTATTTCACATGACAAAGTCCTGTGCAAGGATCAGTTGAAACACCAGGAGTACTTCACAAAAGGTAACAAGGATAGTCTCATCTTTCACATTCTGCCTGAGCTGATCCTTGTTCCTCAGTCGACATTCACACAGCTCGCTGATGAATTCAGTGATAAAAATACAACACGCCATGGACTGGCCACAGAGACCCTGGCAGATAAATGCAAGGTATTTCTGAAATAGCGTTGTCAAGGATAGATGGGAATGAATTGTCACTCTGCAATTGTCCTGGGCTCATATTATTTCCATGTGAGAATGAGAAAGGAAAAGACAAGGCACCCAAGACTTCATACCATTTCATTGGATTCTGTATCTATAAACATTAATAATAAATATGCTGGGGAGGAGGGTGTGTAAACCTTAAAAGATCCAGTCAGGGTTGTTGTCAGGTCACTAACCTAACTTTTACAAATAACACTAAGTTTCTTTTTTGAGTCAAAATGCACAATAGCTGTAATATTCTTCTGTATGTATCCAGACGTAAACTGGTGTTGAGGTTGGTGGCTGAGAAGGAATGTCCCCCCTACCAAATTAGCACAGACCTCTGTCTCCTGCCTTACTGTGCCCCTGATGCACAGCTCTATCAGCTAAGATCTCCTGGGCATATTTTACAAAAAGGGCAGCTTTCTCTTGGAGCAGGGGCCTCAGGCCTTAGCGACACCTGGACCAAGGTTAAGACAACTTATTTTTTGAAAGATTTCACTGGGTTTTTTTGTTTGTTTTTTGTTTTGTTTTGTTTTGTTTTCCCACAACTGATCTGAAACACCAGAATACTTGGCAGATTTCCTAGTTCAAGATGTGTATCACAGAGATGCAGGCACAGGGATTACAGCCACAGTTGGGTGGTACAACTGGGACGTCACTGGTCATTTCTGTGGCTACAGGGAGAAGAATGAACAAAGCTGAGGTATAAATACAGTGAGACAAGCACATGCAGTCTGTCCAGAGTGTGGCAGCTGTGGTCCAGTTCATAGACATGAAAATTATCTGAAGATGCTGCTGAGGCTGGAGGAAGGAAAGTGAATGCATGACAGGACAGACCCTGACATGCTGGTAGGGAATGAGGAGGGAGAATTCTGTATAAGAAAGAAGCCCAAACACTCTGATAAGTCAGTAAGACTTTATTGGAGCCCCTTCCAGATAAGCCAATGAGACTTTATTGGAGCCCCTTCCAGACCACTGTTTTATAAGTAAAACACAAGAGGGGAGGGTTCGTCAGACCAGATCTATGCCATTTATCATAGACTTGCCTGGCCTGAATTACCAGAGTTCTCAGGTTAAAACTTTAAGGCAGGGCATCCCCATGCAGAATTGTCTATAGCTCACAGACAAGATTATTCCTTTCCTCCAGTATTTCCCCTCACTCCCTGGGAGAGCTTTCTTGTTGTAGCTGTGAAAGCTATTCATTCAGAGATGCACTTTTTCACCAGTACAGCTGTCCAGCTTTGGGCCAGCATCTACAAGCTGGCCCAGAAGTCACCCGCTGAACACTGCTCAGAAAGCCTTGGGTTGGTTTCCCGTCAGCCTTTGGTTATTTGCTGCCGCTTGGTGGCTGTTGCAGAGACTACCCCATGTCCCTTCCCCCCTGTTCGCTCCACTGGGTCTTACACTGCACCGAGTACACGTGTAGACCTTCTGACTCATGTGGCCCAGGTCTTCTCCAGCTGGGCATCTGCGTGGCACCTCCGCTGAGGGTGGTAACGGCAGCAGGACTTTTCACCTGCTGGTGTTCAGTCAGGGCATAAATAGATTTGCTGGCTGTAATGAAGCAGTTAATTTTTAAAAAAAAAAATTAATTTTTTTTTTGGCATCTCATGATGCAAAATGTGGAGCTTTCTGGATTTATTATGACTTGTGATTCCGGGCTAACAAAAATGTGCTTGGTGCAGCAAAGAGCAAAAAACAAGGAGACGGCGCATCTCCCTTGGAGACTCCCGTCTGGGTCTAGCCAGAGTGCCGGTGATGTACAGACTTAAGTAAAACAGCAAAAAGGACAAACTGACGGCCGGACCGAGGCGGCCACCGCCGCTAACACTCAGCCGAGTGGCCCCTACTACTGCCACCACCAAGATGGCGGCGCGGCGCGGCCGCCCCGCCCCCACGGCACCTTCCCTCCCTGGGCCGGCCGCGGCCGCCGCGGTGGCTGCTGCCGCCGCCGACTGTCGCCCTGTGATGAGAGCATCAGCCCTCACTGCCACGTCTCCCGGGCAGCTGCGGCGGCGCGGGCAGCCGGCGGTGTGTAGGGCCGTGCCGAGGCGCCGAAGCCGGGCTCGCCCACCTCCTCGGGCCTTCCTTTGCTTTCCCTTATCTTCCCCGCAGGGCGGCCGCGGCTGCTCGCCCCTGCCCCTGCTCCTGCCCCGCCGCGGGGCGTCGGCGGGCAGCAGCGAGGTGGGTCTGCCCGGCGGGAGGAGGGGCGCTCCGCGGAGCACCCGCCGCCACAGCCTCGTCCCCCGCCGGCGGTCCGGGGGGTCTGAGGCAGTCGGGGCTCGCCGCTGGGCCGCTGCCGCCGGAAGGGGACCCCGCTGCCGGCTGATGTCCGAGCCGCGCCGCCGCCCGCGCTTGGATGTGTGAGTACCGGGCCTGCCGCTCCCTCGCGGCAGCGCCGCTCCGGGACAGCCCGAGCCACCGAAGCGGGCGGCGGGCTCCGCCGTGCCGGGTGGGACCCTGCCATGGGGCCGGGAGGCCGAGCCGCCTCCCGCCGGAGTCCCCGCAGAGCTGCCCCGTGCTGCGGGGCCGCCTCCTGCCTACCCGAAACTTGTGTGTGTGTGTCTGGGAGGGTTCTGCTGGCTTTGTGTCGTTCTGCTGGTAAGTTACGGCACTCGGTCCCGGGCCGCTCGTTTCGGACGTTTCCTGACGTGTCTGGGTTATAGCGAGAGGTCGGCACGCTGCGGAGGGGCGGGTGCTCCTCGATAGGAGGGTTGGGGGTTAAAGGTGAGGAAGCTGGTCTGGGCTCACGGGTAGGTTTACTTTGGGCTTTTAAGACGACTTCCCTGCGCAGTCAGTTCTACACAGGAGGTAGGAGAGGGCACCGTCCAGTGGAAGATGAAGAGCTGAGGTAATCCTCCGTAACTAGGCAAATCTAACCTGCCGTGAGGTGCCCTTTCCAGAATGGATGTGGGCGCACATCTCTATGGCTGTTCTTTTTTGTACTGCTAAGAAAACCATGTCTCCATCATCCTCTATTGTGTAGGATAGCAGTTAGGCCAATGATTTTCCTTATTACATGAGGGAGCTAGCTTCTTCACTGTTCCAGCATCACTTTAACATGTGAACGTGTAGCGGAGAGACAGAGGCAGCTTTGTTTGCGATTTGTGGTCACTCTTGTGCACATTTTTTCGTTGTGAATACTGAGCCCCTCACATCACTGGCATCTGTTACGGATGCAAGTGTCTGTGTAACAAAGCAGTGAGTTGTAAGGTTTTTGGAGGTGAGGTGTCCATTCTGTAACCATCTCAGGTCTGTTATGTCACTCTGATCAGAAGAGATTTTTCTGGGAGAAGGATACAGTAGTACAGGGATGAAACTGGAATGGTTCAGCTCCAGTTTCACAGGATGCTGCTGAGAGCAGCGCAGGACACCAGCCCTTCAACCCACAGTCTGTTTCTTTGCTCACCTTCTGGCACTCTGTTTGTTGAAGTGGTTTTGATTCTGACACTCATTTCTCCTTCCAGCCACTTTTCTGGAGTGCCAGCTCCTTCAGCCAGGGTTCTTGGTGTCGTGGTCGGATGATGCTCTGCTGGTAAAACCTGGACCCACTAGCTACCAAAGTGGTAGCCAGGCAGCCCTCACCTCTCTGAGAGCTGTGCTGAAGCGTCACCTGCTTTCTGTTCTTCCTTATCAAACTGGAAGTTCTTTAGGTGTAGATGCAGCTAATCCTTGTTTCTGTTCCTGAGTATCTTTTACTCAGGTTTTGCAGTGCAACCCAGCACATAGAGTGGGAGTGCTGGTCCAGGTCTGATTTATTTGGAAGGACAAAAGAGCTCAGGTAATAATACTGACAGAGTTAACTGTGTCGAGCATGATGTGCAGTCCTAATCTCAAGGCCATACGTCCCATACAGCTTGTTCCTGGCTGTCTCTTTTGCAGACCTAGTGACTTGCAGGCAGTTGAGCCCTGATTTTCAGAAGGTCTGGGTATCCACACTCCTACTGACAGAGATGTTTACATTGGTTTGACCGGACATTTAAAATCATTGCTAATTTAGAAAAGACAGGCCTTTTATTTTTATCTTTTTGCAGTCTTTCTGACTGTAAAATGGGAATAAAGCATTTTGCCAGAGTATGCTTCTGTTGTGCTTGTAAAAAATTATTTTAAAAACTTTTGGTGATGTACAGGTTAGCACCTTGCTGAGTTGTTATTTTTAGAGAGAGACTGATGGCATCCTGTGGTAGCTAAGGAAATACAGCTGTTCTCATCTTAGTGGCCTGCCTATATTAGCGATATTTGTGCTGTTGTAACATGGCCAATATAGTTAGTTACACTGTTATGTATTACTCAAAAGCAGACAGGCCTAATCACTTTTTTGTCTAGGCTTTTTTCAGACACTGCTTTTTGGTCTGAAATTTTAGAGAGATGATTGAATTAATGTATGTAGTGTTTGAGGGGAAAAAACCCACACGTTTCTGCTGGTTTTGGAACTGAGCAGTGCTTGAACACTTTTCTCTGAAGGTGTCTTGCAAATTGACTAGGGCAGCTGAAGTCTGGATATCATAAAACTAACTTTTTTTTTCTTCTGCAGGCATCAAACCTGGATGTTTGAAAATACAGCAAGAGTACATATGCTAGAAATGTTTGTTAAGGTGGCTTCCAATTTCCATGAGCGTTGAGTTCAGAAGCCAGTCAAGCCATTTCAGTACAACTGTAGAGTTACAGCTCCCATAGATAGATATGGTGCAGAGCAACAAGGTAGTACTGATTCTGAGACCATCCTACTCCTCAGTATTAGTGCTTTCTGTGGGCCTTAATATAAAATCCTGAAAAAAGGTTTTCTACTGGCCATTACAATCATGTGGTTCAGTTTGAGTTTACAGATGTGAAATTCTTGGGTTGGAGGGGTTGGATATGTACTCTGGTTTTAAAGAAGAGATATTTTGTCAATACAAAGATGTGTGCTTTTTAGCACTGGTGAAAATCAGTTCGTGATTTGGCTGAATTTGTTTACTATTAGAACCTTCGATCTTAAAAATACTACTGATTTCTGACCATTCTTTGTTTTGTCCATTGTGAAATTTTATGTCCTGTTCACATTTGGAGAAATAGAGAGGAGGGCTGAATTTGGCTTGCAGAATCTGCTTAAATGCTTGGGATCTTTAGGCTTTGGTATTACTTGATCCGTCATACTTAATTATGTAGTATGATACTCTGTTGTACATATTTTCCTTTTTGAGGCCCAGTTTTTGTTCTCCTTGCCATTCAATTGGAGAACTGATACAGTTTGATGACAGTATGGCAGTGCTAGCTTGTGCACAAGCAACTGTAAGGAAGATATGAAATCATGACAGTCGACCTTCCTCTTCTTTCGGTGATCTGTTTCCGTCTGCCATCTCCTTAGTCCACTCTCTGGCTCAGAGTTTGGCCTGTCACGGTAGTGGATGGTGCCATGAAGTTACTTCTCTTCTTTGTTCACCTAACTGCAGCAGGTCTCTTGTGCTGATGGATACTCTAGACCATTTATTTCTAACTGTACCACAATTAGATAAGTGGTACAGCTTCTAGCAGGTGGATTTTTTAAATCAGAGGTAGCTCTCTAGTGGCTGTGTGACTTAGGCAATTAGTTCATGAGCTATCACAAATTTGCCTGAAAGATTTCCTGCCATTCTTCGTGGGGAGTAGTCATTGGACAGCCATTTCCAACCTTTTTTTTGACTTTTTGGGCTGAACGTGTTGCAAGCAGAAAACAGGACTTCTGGTGGGAAGTATTATACAAGTTAGTCAGAAAAGCTGTGCCAGCTACCATGGTGCAGCAGCGTCTATGTGTGCTGGGGGTTTCAAAATGGTTGGCTTTCAGCAAAATTATCAGTAGACACCTGTGGCTCAGAAATGCTTCAAAGGGAGCATGGATGCAGATTCAGACAGCTACATTAGTCTTGGTACAATTAATTATACCAGGGATTGACCTGTCCTATTGCATTTTGCCAATGTGCTACATTAGTTCCGCTGTAAATGGTTGTACATGGTTCTGAGCACTGTCTGCCAGAGTAATGCAAGTTGAATTGAAGACTTACACTGTTTTGCAGGGAACTCGTATAGCTGTTATTTTACAGGCAAGTAGGAGGGAACTGATGTGTTCTTATATGCGTGTTATATTTTAATGCAAGTTTATGATTTATGCAAATTACGATTTCTTTAAAATTCACGGCAATGATTTTGCTTTTCCACGGCGTCAAAGATAAGCAAATTCTTGTTGCACTGATAGTGTTCAGTATGAATCCTGATGCAGTGACTTGAGGTAAGGCTCAAGGAGGTGTTTCTTCCTTGTGTTCTATCTACTCCATGCCGTCAAACTCATTGCTGCAGATAGCAGATGCCTGCCTTATTTTTTAGCTACGTGAGGACAAAACAGAAAAATCCTAGTGACTCCCCATGATTTGTCATCATGGCTGATCTCCATTACATTAAACATAGGGATTGGCAGAGGAGCAAAAGCAGCAGGAAAGCTGCTTCTGTTTGTTTTATAAAAAAGCTTGTCTAGAGCACTGAAATAATAGTGTAAGAAATATTCACTGCTACATACAGAGACCCCTGGGAGGAGAAATACTTGCTGAATAATTTATCCTGTTTGGTATAAGGAAATTGAGGTCTAAATCAGTAAAAGAGCTTCCTTGGAAGTCAGTTGAAAAGAAGAGCTTAAAAGTGGAGAGTTCCTGGCTTGCATTCGTGTAGTCAGGCCATTAGACCATGTATGTGTATTCAGGGTTTGCGTATTTTTGTGGCTTGCTTGGCTAAAAATTATAAGATGGGCTTTTAAGGCAAGAGCGTATTTTTTTTCCCCTCTCTCCCCCCAGTAGTGATCTGTTTTGCTGTGTGTTTGCCCTGGTAAGTTGTAAGGAAAAATCTCAGTGGCTGTAGCTAAAATTCCCCTCCTTCCCCAGTCGCTCTGCATTGCACTGTGTAACAGAGGGTAGTATCTCTGCGTTCCAGCGGTGTCTGTGTTTTAGCACCATGCCTGTGTGTAGTGTTTACTGAAGAGCTTTGGTGCAAGATGTATGTGGGAGTGAGTGTTGATATATTGTATTAACAGCTACCTTTGATAGCTTAGCCCGTGTTGTGGCTGCCAATACATTGTCCTTGTGATTTAGCATTACTTCCCAATCAGTGTCCCGTTCTAAAGTGAACTTTGGTTTCTATCCATCACAGGCATGTGGAGCAGGAGCTTTAAACTTTTGTGTTGTTACATATCCAAATCCTGGTTTGGAGCTGGAGCCGAAACTCTCCCAAGCTTTCAGACAACAATGCAGGTTGTCTTTCAGAACTGTACATCTAGCTCTTTAGTTTGAGCCTTTTGCTCTGGATGAGCTTGGCTTTCCCTATCCCCACACGATTTAGAAGCATGGGAACTGCAGGACCAAAATAGACCATGACCCAGCTGGTCAGGCCTGCATTTCCCTCTGCTGCAAAAAAAACTCAGCTTTGCAATTCTGTCTTGCTCTCACACAAGAACAAGCCAATCCTTTCTTTATTCCCAGATCCAGTATTTGGCTGTGAGTGTTGCTGCATACATTAGAAGAAGCCAAAGAAGATGTTAGTGTCTTGCTAACTGTGTGATACTGTTGTCTTGCTGAGAAGTGCGTTATTGGCCACTTGTAGCTGGATTTTGTGTTGCAGTCTGTTTTTTCTTCCTGATTTTTTGGAACATAATTTCACTTGTCTTCATTCATAGAATTATTATAGTCATCCATTGAAGTCTTACTAAGCTGTTTGCTTTGACCTCCTGCAGCAATTAGTTGCACAAGGTAATTATATGTTTTATTACTTCAGGGATTGCAGCTTTGTTCTTCTTTTACTCAACTGGGGTGTTCGCTAAGAGAGCATAGTGTGTGTATCTTCTTTCCTCCACTTTACAAAGACATGAACTAATCTGTATTCTGAAGAAGACTGTATCCCCTGTGTACCTCTGGAAATCTCTTCCTCACACCATCTGAAGTAAGGTCTTTGAGGGGATTTTAAAGGAACGTGTAGGATTTGGGTTGGAAATCCTTCTCCATTAAAAAAAAATGCTTTCTCAATCTTTTGGATAATTTTCTTTCTGTAGAGTATTAAGAACTTTAATCCATGTCCCATCCTCAAAGAGCACATCTGCAAAGTGAGCTGAACTGAGCTTACTGCACTTTAACCTGGAGAGGCTTTTCCTGGAAAACTTTTATTTCCTGCTCCAATTTTTGTTGGTGCGTATATGAAGTACTGTGGCAGCTACAAACGGCAAGTGCTGCCATCACCTTGGCTTTAGCTGGAACTTCTATTTTCCCTGTTTATCTGCCTGCTTAGCTGTAGCCTTCCTCCCTGAAGATAACTGAAATGAATCATACAGTATACATAATATTTGTAAAATCTTGCCTTTTTCTTGCTACTTTTACCCTTCAGCTTTGGCATGTGTGGAGTGCTGATTATTGGAGCCTCTTCGGCCAGAGTTGTGCTGTATCAGAAAAGCCTACAGTGACTTGGTCTTGCTGGGTTGGTTTTTTTTATTACAGAGGAGGTTCTTGGTTCTTAGTCATGGCTTAAAAATTAGTCTTGCTGGTGCATCACCTGATGGCATGATTCACCGCCCTGCTCTCGTCTTCCTCACCCGACCCTGGGCTGTGCTTCAGGGGGGTTTCTGTCTCCGTGCCGAATCTCCTTGTTAATCCATCTCTCCATATGGTGTGAAGATGTGGAAAATGTAAAAACTTGGGAGACCTCCCTCCTAACCGGTTTTGCCTCCCATCCCAGGGCCAGGGCTGAGCTCTGGGCTAGGTGGCGGGTGTGTGCCTTTGGAGCCAGCCCGAGTTGAAAGGTTGTGTTGACTTAGCACTGGGGGAGCTCTGCGCAAGCCAAATATTTAGCTTTCCATCTGATAACCTGTCCATTGTTTCCTCCCTTGCAACAACCAAATGCTTTTTTATTCCCAAACCTAGTTAACGCTTTCCACAGATCTTCTTGGCTTTCAGCATGACAGATGTGAGGGTGCTGACAAGGTGGCCTCGTGACTGAGTGTTCCAAGGCTCTCACCTCGATTTTTTCTGGCATTATGTTCGGTGAATCGGTTATTGGCTCTGTGTCTTAATTTTTCCAGCTGTCAAAATGTTATTATTTAAATAAATAAATAGAAGGCTCACACTAAAAGGAAGTAAAGGTAAGCTGTAGCAACTAGAAGTCACAGCAGTTCAATACAAGGTGGATTCACTGATAATTTGCAAAGACATTAGGAGTGCTGGACAAATGCACGTTTGGGGTTAGGCTGACCAGGAAGAGAAATTTGAAGTGAGGACATCAGTAGCTGGGAGACCTTTTTACACTACTTTTTTCAATTTCAGAGACTGGTGGGGGTGGGAGGTAGAGGAGAAAGAGCTGTTTGTCTGCCAGCTGAAAGTCACGACTGTTACGGTATATATTTAATCCCAAAGGTTAGAGAATCCTACGCTATTTTCCTTCTCCTGTCCTTCCAGAAACGGTTCAACCATAGACTTGCATCCTTGCAAACCAAATTTTATTAGTAAGCCACTGTTTGGGATGCAGTGAGTTGTTGTCACCTGTGGTGCTGCTTATGGGCATTGGCCATTAGCATCCTCAGAAGCTGTACAGGTGCTGGCTGTGCTGTTCAGTGGCAGCCCTGGGAACAGAGCCTTTCACTTAGGCCAAGGACCAGCAAGATCTTAGATGGTCCTTTGCCATTGTGGTCTGGGAGCTCACACATCAGAGCTTATCCAGACAGTCCAGTTCCAGGATGTGTGGGGTTTTTTTGAAGGAAGATTACCTAGGAGCCAGTGCTTTAGACAGCAGAGGGGGGAGGAATTGCCAGATACCTGGACTGGATGCAGGAGTGCTCTGCAGATGGGCAGTGCTGCTTGCTGGGGCACCAAATGGCTGCTTCTGGCACTTCTGCTTCCTTGGCTTGTACTTTCCCTGTGCCGTTCCCAGTTCCTTTATCCTTTTGTCCTGTGCTTGATGCTAGCTGTGGTTCAGGGTATTACCACTAGCACCCAGAGGGGCTGGAGACATTTATGGTGTTTTGTCAGCGCTGGTAGTTCCCCATGCTTTGTGTCAGTGCTCTTCAGCCATGTCACGGGGGTGGCTTGCTCTATGTCCCTGCGAGGGAGTGCTTTGCTGGTGGCAGGTGTGTTTCCATAGCTGTAAAGCATGGGCACCCCAAATGGAAAGTCTTGCTAGCAACCCAGACAACGTTGGACGCTTCTGTGTTGCTGAGGAGGCAGGCAGAGCTCCCTCACTAATGGATGCAGAGGCAACATGTTGCTTCACCCCAAGACGTGGTGTGCTTACTGGGCAGGGGAAGAAGGCTGCTTTGACTGAGGTGGAGAATTGCAACGAGGGACCTGGAGTCTTCAAGCCATGTTGCTGCAAGTGAGGGTGGCCACATTCCCCTTTGTGCTCTTGAGAGTATCTGGTTGTAGGACTTGTGGAGCCAAGGCGAGTCTTTTGAATGTTCTCCAAGCTCTGAGAGTTCTCATGCCTCAGTGCAGCAAGCTTCCTGAGAGGATTGGAGGCTTGGAGTTTTCTCCAATTAAAAAGCGTTGCCATCAAAATAACCAGCTGAGCATTGTAGTGTTTCCAGCAAAGAGATGGGGAACCAGGCAGATTTTCATTCTGATGAGTCACTCTCTCCTGATTTGTCTCTTCTAAGAGCTGTTTGGGCAGCTGCTGATGCAGGAACATGATTCTGAGTGATGGTCCCTGGGGAGCAGGAGGGGAGGCTGCATGCTGCTTCACCTCTGAACTGGTGGATAGTTATCTGCCTAGCTCTTCATCAGTCAAGCCTTGCTCACAGCTGTGGTTCTTGCCTCATCAGGATAGCTGGGGAGCTGCTGGGGAGGAGGGCTGTTGGTGCAGAGAAACAAAATGCCCAAGTGCTTTCTGTAGTCACATCAATTCCAATTAGAGGGTCTGATGCCATGCTTTCCTGGGTCTTCTTATAACCATGTCACAGCTGAAGGTTTTGTCCCTGTCCTGAAGAAAAAGCATGGTCTCTGCAGGACCCAAGAGCTGTCTGTACTCATATCTATTTCCTGTGCACAGACAGAACCACTGTCCACTGTTCTGTAGCTGCTCCCCAGATCTTCCTGGTATTTTCATGATGCCCATGTCTGCCTGAAAGAGGAGATCTTAGAAGCTAGGCAGTTTCTGTTCTGGGCATGTTGAAGACGAAGGGACTACAGCTATATGACTTATTTTTAAGGGAAAATATAGGTGAACTGGGGAAAACAATGTGGAGTCACATTAATAGACTAAAGAGTCTTGGCAGGAAAAGCATTTATCTCCCATTACTTGCTTTTTGTGCCTGTGACTCTATAAAAACTAAGATCACTGATGTGTAACTCTGGGGTGGAGAGACTGCAAACAGAGAAGGGAGCATGGTAGACTCCCAACTTGCTCTGCAGGCTCTTTATTAATACTTAATATGACTTGGATGCACACAGGGATCTTATCTGTTGGAGTAAAGGGTCATGGACACTTTTTTTTCTTGTTAGCATATTTTTCACAGTAGAATCATGCCTTTGTTTATTAATTGAAAACTATAAAAAGGCTTTTTCCCATGTCTCTCTCCTCAAAAAGGAGGACTGTTGATTGGTTCAAGGCCAAAAAAAGCAGACTTAGATTCAAACTGATCTGTAATCTCACTGCTTTGTTTAACTTTATCTGGGGAGCTTCAGTTTTATGTAGCTAGTTTTACAAAACAAAAGCAAACAAAAAAGGAATGGTTATTACGCAGATTTTGCTCTAACAGACACCCACCTAATTTGATCAGACTCTCCAGTGAAGTAAAGTTATTTAAAGCTTGGCTTGGGGAACATCCCAGTCTAAATGTTCATGTGTCGTTGTGAAAGGGCTTATTCAGATATGGTGCACTGACATTAAGGAGGCCTCTTTTCCACAGGCATTCTTTTTACTGCTAGAAACCTGCATTTTACTGGTTTGCAAAACCAGAGGGGGGAAGTGTGATTACTCAGTGTCCAGGCATCTATATGTGTGAGCATGTGAAGCATGCTAATGGGATAATTCTAATGAGAGCTGTTAAATTATTTACATGAATTAGTGAATGTGGCATAGAATACCTTCCACTGGTAATACCACTAATTAGCCCCCCAACATATCGCATCTGTTAAAAATAACCTGTAGGTTGAATCAGACCAATTGTTTCAGCTTCCCCAGTCCCTGTAACAGTTTCATTTGGCTTTCAAAGTAACTTCTTATAGAGGTTTTTCTCCCTCTCTCTCTCTCTTTTTTTTTTTTTTTTTTTTTTTTTTTTTTTTTTTTGTTCATCCTAGCTGCTTATATAAAGTATCTGGATACCCTAAAGGAACTCTGCATTGTCTGTGTCAAGTTCTGGGCCCCTCACTTCAAGAAAGATATTGAGGTGCTGGCGCAGGTCCAAAGGAGAGAAACAAGGCTGGTGAAGGGACTAGAGGAAAAGTCTCATAGAGAGAGGCTGAGGGAGCTGGGGTTGTTTAGCCTAGGGAAGAGGAGACTCAGGGGGGACTTTATCACTCTCTTCAAATACCTGAAGGCAGGTTGTAGTCAGGTGGGGGTCAGGCTCTTCTCCCAGGCAACCAGTGACAGGACGAGAGGGCATGGCCTGAAGCTGCATCAGGAGAGGTTTAGGTTGGATATTAGGAAGCAATTCCTCACAGAGAGGGTGATTAGACATTGGAATGGACTCCCCAGGGAAGTGGTGGAGTCACTGTCCCTGGAGGTGTTTAAGGAAAGGCTGGATGTGGCACTTAGTGCCATGGTCTAGCCAATGTGGTGGTGTTAGGTTATAGGCTGGACTTGATCTCAGAGGTCTTTTCCAGCCTTAATAATTCTGTGATTCTGTCTGCTGCTATCCCTGCTCTTCTTGGGCATGCATGAGAATTTTCTTGTTTATATTCAATTCCTAAAACACAGATGTTTTCAAATGAAACTCTAGAACATCCTAGAGGTTCTGTGAAAGCTTTAGTCTTGGCTGGAAAGGTGAGGAAAGCTTCAAGGTCTCTATTGTCACTGGAATTAAACTGAGAGTTTTTAAGTCTGCCAAAACACATTATTTTCCTCCAAACCCAAATTGTCCAATGTTTGCTCTCCTTTACCCTTTAACACAGTTTCACAACTTTTTTTTTTTTTTTTTTTGCAAGTAAAGACATGCCCACCTTCATGTAAGTATGGCTTTTGAAACATCTTATTTGATATTTGTTGAAATTTTGAGAATTCGTTATTGGAGTAGAGATGAAGCATGGGAAATTTTAATACAAAGGACAATTCTTTGAGGAAGTTTTTTAGAATAGTTCTCCTGCACACTGTGTTCATGGTGACAGTGGTGTGACTCATTGAGCAAACTTCCTGGCATTTCTGCCAGCTGTGATTTCTCAGGATTTTAAAGGAGGTGATAACTGAATTATAAATAGACTATAGTTTCCATCTGTAAATTTTGAAGCTAGTTCCAGAGTTTCCCAGAAGGTGCGTGTGGTTTTTTGGACCATGGGTTGTTTCTGGCTATGATGCTTTGCCAAAAGGACAGACAGTTAGTCTCCAGACATGCAGACACACCAGAGTCCTTGCAGCGAGATGCTCGCTCAGTGTCTCAGTTCTGTACAGCATGCGTGCTTGGAATGACTTCCAGATTCGCACTCCAGCCCCTCACTCTCTTATGTCTGCTGGCCATCAGAAGCTTACCTCACTGTTGAAATCCTTGCAGTGTCTTTCAGGTGAACAGTGAAATAAAAATAAATATTTACAGACTTTTTAATTTTTTTTGAAGGCTGGGATATGTGATTGCCTAGCTGTGCATTTGAAGGACATGCATCCATGTGTGTTTTGCAGCGCTACTCTGCTAGCTAGAGTCATTTTTAAATGGATGTCCTACCATCATGTCAGTCAGGCTTTCTTAGCACAGAAGGAAGCTGAATCATGCAGTTGACTTCACAGAGACCAATTAAGGCTGTCTGTTCTGAGCTCCATCTGAGGGGATCCAGCATCAGACCCTGTTAAGTGATCTCTTGGGTGGTTGAAAAGATCTGCAAAGCTCTAATAGCTCCCTAAACAAGAACAGGGAGTGGGCTTTTCTCAGGCTTCCCTCTGAAACGAGGCATATAGCACTGGGGTCTCCAGCACTGGAGATGCTCAGAGGCCCTTTCCAGCCAACAGGAAGTGCTAGCAGTCACTTATGGCTAATTTAAGCAGCCCCTTTTTAAAGACGCAGTGTCGGTGGTGTCCATTCTGTGTATGCAGGCTGACGCTGATCTGGTGCCGCTGAAATGGCACTGTTTTAGGGTGGGAATGGGCATCCCACAGGGCTCTGAATGTATGAGAGTGGCTTCCATGAACTTGCTTGGCTGGGGTGTGAACTAGGTGACCAGCAGTTTGCAGCCTAACTGATGTTTCTGCCTCCTTTGCAGACCTGGGAAGGCTTCAGGATTGTTGTCTGGGTCTCAGGGCACAGCCTGCTGGAGGCACTGGAAGTGGATTGGTTCCTGGTCATGCCCGGTGGAAGGAGGGGACCCAGCCGGCAGCAGCTAAGCCGTTCAGCTTTGCCTTCTCTCCAGACGCTGGTCGGCGGGAGCTGTGGGAACGGTACTGGTTTGAGAAACAGGTGAGGACAAAGGTAGGGTTGTTGAGACACTTGTGGCTAGGATAGCGCTGGGAGCCTTGATCCACTCTGAACTCTGCGCAGGAGCATGGCTTCATGGTTAAAGTGAAGAACTGGGAGATGGAAACCTCTAGCCTTCTGCTGTAGCATTAGGAGATGGCCCATCCAAGAGGGAACATGCCCTGCGTGACAAACCTCTTCCCAGCTCTGCTGTGGCACATGCTTCCCTCAGCAGCCTCTCTCTTGACTTCATGCATTAAAATCAGCGCTATGGGGAGGACTGTGGAAGTGGTCTCAGCTACCCTTCACCGCTCACCAGAGTCATGATGGCCAGGGCTGAAAATTGCACAGTGTTCAGTTTGTCTTTCCCTGCAGCAGATCCCAGAGCAGTGAGTCCTAGCAGATTATGAGTTCTTGTCTCTCGCTCACTTGCCTGCAATACCACAGGGACTTAGTGTGACATGTCAGAGCTCAGCTGTGAGTCCCCCTCCTACATGATAGAAAGGCAGGGCAGGAGGATGTCTGTATTCTGTTTAGCCCTTCTGGCTGCAGATGAAACTAATTCACACAGTTGGAAAAACTCATCTCCATTTTCTGGGGAAGTTGAGGGCTGAAAAAGGAACACACAGTGACATTTAGCTCTCCACATTTGGCATAACGACTAAGAAAGTCCAGCATTACTTCCTTCCATACAGAAGTTAGCAGACTAGAGAATCTATTTGCTGCATGTTTAGGTCCTGATCTACTTGGTATAGGTTCATCCTTACAAACTAGAGAGATTCAAGCAATTCAACTATAGCCTTTAAAGACTTCTCTGTCAGGGACAGATGGATGGTCTTAGATTCTTGAGGAATAAGTGGCTGTTGAGACCATGTTAGTACCCCAAGGTCCTGGAGGAGCACAGCTTATCCTGGTTTCAGTCAGATGCTGCACAGTTTGTCTGAATTTTCTCCATCACTTTAGTCTGCTGAAACTTACAGTTGTCTTAGCCTCCTCTGAAGAAAGTGTGAAAACACTTGAGACATCAGCCTCTAGGAAGTGGCCGAACTCCTCTGTTCCATTTTGAGTTACCTCTCTTTTCAAGAGAGGAACTGTGAGCAGAAAGATGATGGGCACTTTGCAATAACTGGAGAAGGGGGCTGGATGCTACTGTAATGTTGTAGTGATGGATGGAAGCAGCCAACATTAAGCACTCAGTCTGGCACAGAGTCCTCAATGAGTTTTGCTTGAAGTTGTTTCCTCACTCTCTACCTCTGTTACTCGATCTGCGAGTTTACAGAAATACTGCTGGGTGTGTCAGCACCTCTGGCATCTAGTTACCTAGGTATCTAAACTGTTATCTAGTGAAAATGCTGGATAAGGGTTTTGTCTGAGCTAAGAAGATGACAAAGCTCACCACCAGTCTTGCACCAGAAATACGAATGCAAGACTGCTGCCATCTCTTCTCTAGCAATGCCCAGTCCCAAATGCACAACCCCAAGCACTCTCTGTCCCGGCAAATGGTAGAGATGATGTAGAATGTTTACCAAGTGAGTCATATCTATCTGCTTCAGGAATGGTAGTGCCATCAGCCTCTCCGCGCCCCCAATCACAGCGCTGATTACTCCAGAGCCTGTACGTCACTGCCGGATCCCTGAACTGCCATTGGATGGGAGCCTTCTCTTTGAATTCCTGTTCTTCATCTACCTACTGGTAGCACTCTTCATTCAATACATCAACATCTATAAGACTGTCTGGTGGTACCCATACAATCACCCTGCTTCCTGCACCTCACTGGTGAGTTCCCCAGCAAATGCTACCACTCATGCCTTTTCATTACACAGTTTCTTTTCATGCATCTTCAGTCCAGGAATCACCAAGCATTTAACATTAAGGGAGGGAAGGAAAGTTCATGTGCACCCCCATCAGCCAGAGCTATGTCATCCCCAGTTTTACAGGGGAGGAAACACATGGAAAGTTAAAGAGAGTAAGGAGCCCCTTCAGAAAGGGAGTTGAAACTCCAGGAGCCTGCTCTCTTCTGCTGTGGGTGCTCCTTCCCAGTGTAAACAACAGAGCCTGAGAGAAGGGAGATGATGCAAGTTTTCATTAGGATCTCACATCAGCAGAGGAGCTGGGAAAGGGGGTCAGATCCTCAGCTTATGTAAACCTCGGTTTCAGTCTTCCTCCTGGCCCAATGAGCCATACAGCCTGGTAGTGAGCTGTACCTGAGTCAGCAAACCTCATCTGAGTGAAGCTAGCCTCTGAAGTGGTCCTTCAGTTTATATTGTGTCCTTGCCACTTGGAAGCGTGAGGTGGTTCCTCAGTTAACTATACCGACGGGTGATGCTGGTGTTCCAGTTACCAGTTTCCAGTTAGCTGTGCGATGTTGGACGCAGCTTTCTTTGAGGAAAAAGCGTTGTTTTAGGCTTCCTACCCGAAAGGATTTAACGGTCATTTGTTTGTTCCCATCAGAAGTCAAATATTCTTTTTTACCCAAAATGTCCTTGAAGTCCCCAACAGCAATATTCAGAGTCCACTAATTGTTCTAGCCAGAATATGTTTAATGGCTTCACTGAAAAATTGTAAGGGGTCCAAGAGCGGTATCTAACTTGATGCAGCCAGAGCCAATATTAAACTTCTAATATAGATCTATAGCCTGTGAAGATGACATTTCTCAGATCAGCTTGCTTATCAGGCAGCACTGCTCACTACAGACTATTTCTGAGACCAAGAGCTAAGTGAGCTGGTGTGCTCACTCTGGACTCTGTTTTGGCTGCCCTTGTTCTGGTTGCTCAGTGGCTTTTTCCAGGAGAACTTGCAAGCTGTTCTCCATTGTAAGATCCTGGTCCTAGATGTCCTTTGACCCCACAACTACCTGCCTGAAGGGTGGGTTTGTTTTGGTTTCAGTGGAAATCCCTCCATGAGAAGGTACCTCCATGTGGGGAGGATGCTGCTTCTGGAGACATTCCTGTGTTACTGATGTTTATCCCTTCTTCATCCCTAATGGAGAGATTTGGGGAATGCCTACACGAGGTCCTAATGCACTCTGAGCAGCCAGCTTTCTAGTCCCACCCCAGCTGGGTGGTTTCAGAGTCCTTTTCCCTGGCGAAGACCTTTTTTCTTTCCTTCTTCAGAATTTTCACCTCATTGACTACCACCTGGCGGCGTTCATCACAGTGATGCTGGCGCGGAGGCTGGTGTGGGCCCTCATCTCTGAGGTAACATTCCCACTGTTCCCTCTCCTGCCTGTAGTACTGACTGCAGAGCATGGCCATCTATGGCCTGAGCAAGTTCTACAAGTTGGATAGGGTTTCTCAGGGTGTGAAGGACTAAGATTCTGGGGATGCCCTTCTGCCTTGGAGTTTTCTCCTTGAGCCCATTCATGTCCTGCAGCATTGGGTAGCTCTGTTGCCTCTGCAGCTAGAAGGAGATGAAATGGTCACACTTGCTTCTTTATCCCTGCAGACAAAATACTGTTCCTCACTCTCTCATGCCAGAGAAGTGGCTGAGAGAACTGCAAGTTAGATAGCAGAAAGGCAAGTAGGGAGCTTAGCCAAGACTGGAAGAGTGAAGAGAAGATTAGAGGGGAGAGGTCAGGAGGAATATGTCTGCCTACCCTAAAGTGAAATAGGAATAGCTGGTATAACTGCTCTTCCAGTCCTGGTTACTCGGTAACTATGAGTCTCTGGTCATGTCATCTCAGGTTTTGAGACCCTCTTTGTGTTTGTGAGAGCAGAACCAGGCCAAATACTTGTTTGAGAAAGGTCATTTTGAGGAAAATGCAAATTATGTCCACTGAAATGGTTAATGTAACTCCAGGCTAAGCAACTAAGCATTAAGCTTAAAAGGTTGAATGGAGAAGATGTGGTCTCTGAAGTTCTCTTTTCATCTCTGATTCCTACCATTTTCATTTATGTTTACATCGTCCATAAAATTTTGCACAGAATGAAATTTCTGCAATGATACTTTCCTTCCAATTTCTTGCACATCCCATCTATTGGCTCTAACCCATAAGAATATTTTCATAGTTCAGTTGCCTTCTCCCCTCTGGAGACGAACAAGCTTTCTTGCAGTCCTTTTAAAGGTGGTGCCTCCCCTCTATAGACTGCAGCCTGTACATTCAGTAGAGATGAGTGGTGGAAATACAGTTTTGGGATTGCCAAGGTGCACCACCATAGCTTCCCTCGGTTGAGAACTGTGACATTCCAGTTCTTAAGGAAAACAAATGCTGAGATCTGATTCTTCTAAAGGAAAGAGCAAGAGGAAATGTTTCAGGCTGTCTTGGACTACCGTCAGAGCAATAAGGGACAAGCAAAACTATTTTTCTCTTTTGCAGCTCTGAATTTTGTTTAAAGGCCCTATTTTAGCCCTACCCTACAATTTGTGCTTATTTGAATCTTTTGGATTCTCCCAATTGTGAATAATATCGAAGGCGTTCACCTTTGCAAGAGAGTCAGACTCCTACTTCTGGGAGGAAGAGGGTAGCCATCCCTCTTAGGGTGCCTCCTGGCACTCCTCGCCCTGCCCCTCCTCCACAGGCACGCCCCGTGCTCATGTTCTAGCTGTAGCGTTACAAGGCTGCTGAATCTTCCTTCTCCATTTGCAGGCCTCACAGGTGGGCGCGACATCAGTGATTCACTATATGGTGCGACTGGTGCTGCTCACCCTTTGTGGATGGGTGCTCTGCTGGACTTTAGTCAACCTATTCCGCAGCCATTCTGTTCTTAACCTTCTCTTCCTGGGCTACCCGTGAGTGACATCACCTTCAAGGCCGAGGGGAGGGAGGGAGGGGCATAGCTCCTTGGGGGTGGCATGAGCCACCAGGGGAAGCAGAGCTGTTGGCTGTAATTCATCTCCTCATTTTATGATTAAAGGGAAAGTAGAAACGGCCAGGGGATGATGTGAGGAGGTGGTGCTGAGCTGACAAAGCAAAGTGCCTCAGTATGCTGTTTGCATGAGGGACTTTTACTGCAACTGAAGGCTGAACCATTTGGATCATTGGTTCCACAGATGGGATTTAAAGAAGCTTCTCTGCACAGCTGTTGCAGTTGCAGCCTCTAGCCTTTTACTGGGGAGAAGGGTTGACTACTAGTTTCTGGAGTGAGCATTCCTATGTGGTGTCCCTCTCCCAAGGGCCAACATCTGTTGAGAAGATGCCTCATGTTGGGCCGGCTGTCATTTCAGCCCTTTTTTTTCTTTCTTTGCAGGTTTGGTGTCTACGTTCCTCTGTGCTGCTTCCACCAGGACAGCAGAGCACAGCCCCTCCCTGCAGACTGTGGTTACTTGGTACAGGACCAGATGGTGGATGATGGGGGGGCTTCTGCTGTCAGCAGCCTGGTCAAACCTAAAGATTTCTTCTCTCTTCTGTGGGACTCCCTGAGAGAACAATTCAATAATCCTACGACTATCCCCACCCACACCTGCCCCCTTTCCCCAGATCTCATCCGCAATGAGGTGGAGTGCCTAAAAGCAGATTTCAACCACAGGATCAAGGAAGTTCTCTTCAACTCTCTCTTCAGTGCCTACTATGTGGCATTCCTGCCACTGTGCTTTGTGAAGGTAGCTCTTGGCTGGCTCTCTTTGTGCCCCTGCCCGCTGTCTCCTTCTGAATGTTGTGTGGATTGCTCCCAGGCCGGATTCCTGGTTAATTCCCCTTTTCTCTGTCTCCCCTTTGGCAGCCCGGATAGCGGAGCATGGCTGCATCCGGAGTGCTCTAGTACTGCTCCTGGTGGCGGATAGGTATTGCCATAAATGTGATGCACCTCTAGTCTCATCACCCCACTTACTAACTCCCCTTCTCCCACCCCCATCCTACACAGATGGATAGCTGTGTTCTTCCTAGAAAAGGGAACCTGTTGTTACCTGTCTCAGATCCAACATCCTGGCTCTTGAGTGCTTGGATCAGAGGCTTTGGTGGTCAGCTGATTAGAAAACGGAGCCAACTAGGATGCTTGGCAAGCTAAATCCAAGAACCACTTTGTCAACGTCAGGGTTGTATTTTTTAAACTGTTGTTTTTCTAACTCGAGTGAGCTCCAGCTGGTGTAGTGAAATGGGCAGAGCTCCACAATCCATGTAGCAGTCTTGTTGCAATTGGTGCTCCTGGGGCAGTGCTGTGGCAAGCAAACCCTCTTTGCTGCTGCTGGAGGAAGAGATGCCCCAGCTGCAACATCATCCCCTGCCTCCTCTCCTTTGGGTCAAGGAGATGAGAATCTTGAGTGTTTCCTAAGCTATAACCCTCTGAAATCACCGGTCCAAAAGCGCATGCCTGTAATGTGTGGTGTGGGTCTGCTGGATGCACACGCAGTATGTCCCTTGTCATTCCTTGCTCCATTTTGTGACAGTGGTGCCAAGTTCTTGTCTGGTCTCTTTGCAGAGCACCCAGTACTACGACATGCGCTGGTCCTGTGAGCACCTCATCATGGTGTGGATCAATGCCTTTGTCATGCTCACCACTCAGCTGCTGCCTCCCAAGTACTGTGACCTGCTCCACAGATCAGCTGCCCACCTCGGCAAGTGGCAGAAACTAGAACATGGTTCCTACAGCAATGCTCCACAGCATATGTGAGTGTGGGGATGGGGAGGGTTGGCATGCCTGGCAAGGGCCTGAGAGGACGTTCTAGTAGATAAGCAATTATCAGCAGTGCTTATCTACTGAGGACATTTCTCTATTCCCCATGCAACTATGCTGGTCTTTCTGTTCCCTAGAAACAGAAACATGGTCTCTAGAGAGCTGCCTGAGCTCCTCCAGTCAGTTCTGGTTCCTTCCCAGAAAAAAATGCTGAGATTCTTCTTAGCCACTGGAGAAGGAGCTTGTGCAGGAGCAGGGGATAGCCCCCTCCAGTCCAGTGGGCGAGGTTCTTGGTCTAGGAGCCATTTGTTCACCTCTCTGTGCTTTTCCAGCGGGAGCCACGACATGTCCTCATGGCAGATGTTTTAGTATTTTCCAAGATGCAGTCCACTCCTGTGAACCTGTGTTCAGGGAGTTTGGAGCACAGATGCTAACACTCTGTCATTCTTTCCCCACAGCTGGTCAGAAAACACAATATGGCCACAAGGAGTTCTGGTGCGACGTAGCCGATGCCTGTATAAAGCAGTTGGGCCTTACAACGTAGCAGTGCCTTCAGATGTGTCCCATGCCCGCTTTTATGCAAGTATCTCTTCTCTTGCTTGATGTGTTACCATTGCGGGAGGGAAAAGAGGCTCAAACCTAGCTGCAGCAGAGCAGATTGTGGGGAACAGAGTTCAGTGCTATGCAACAGCCTGTTAGTGCTCAACAAAATACCTGTTTACTGAAGAGACGCTTTCCCATTGCAGTATTACAGTTATATCTGGGCAAGATCATAGAATCACATAATGGTTTGGGTTGGAAAGGACCTTTAAGATCTAGTTCCAAGCCCCCTGCACAGGCAGTGACACTAGATCAGGTTGCTCAAAGCCTCATGCAGCCTGGCCTTGAACATGTCCAGGGAGGGGACATCCACAACCTCACTGGGCAACCTGTTCCAGTGTTTTACCACCCTTACGCTAAAGAATTTCTTCCTAATGTCTAACTTATATCTCCCCTCTTACAGCTTAAAACCATTACCCCTTCTCCTATCACTACTAACCCTTGTAAAAAGCCCCTCCCCAGTTTTCCTGTAGGCCCCCTTCAGGTACTGGAAGGCTGCTATAAGATCTCCTTGGCGCCTTCTCTTCTCCAGGCTGAATAACCCCAACTCCCTCAGCCTGTCTTCATAGGAGAGGTGCTCCAGCCATCTGATCATGCTCATGGCCCTCCTCTGGACTCGCTCCAAGAGCAAGATGGAAGCCAGAACTGCTTTCTCAGGGCTCTCTCATCATTGTAATGCAGCTCTCTGATCAGGCAGTGGCATGTTCTTAAAAGAGTTCTAGTTAACGTTTTCCAGGGAAATGGGAAAGTATGTCAGCTGGCCAATAGGTCATTTCACTCGTCCTCCCCTTCTCAGGCAGAATGAAACGCCTACATGCCTTGTTGCTTATGTCATTTGCCCCAAGTAGCAGCTGGTGCTGGGTGGAGTATTGTCACAGTTTGACTCAGGATTGGCAATTAAACCAGAGACAACAATGCTCTCGATCCCCTCCCCCTCAGACCAGGACAGAGTACAAACATTTCTTCTGCCCAACACAGTGGTCACTAGCTCAGTGGTTGGTCCCTGACAGCCTTATGTACATACCTCTCCTCACTTTAACACCGCAACAATTTACCTGTCCTTTTTATCTCTTTCCCTGTAGTTCCTTTTTCACCGTCCATTACGGCTGCTCAACCTACTGATTCTCATTGAAGGCAGCGTGGTCTGCTACCAGCTCTACTCACTGCTGCGCTCAGAGAAGTGGAACCATACCCTCTCCATGGCCCTCATCCTTTTCTGCAATTATTATGTCTTATTTAAGCTCCTCCGGGACCGGATAGTATTAGGCAGGGCATACTCCTACCCACTTAACAACTATGGACTCAAGGCACACTAGGCTGGCCAAACGTGTACCCCTTCTCTGTCTCTCCCCACAGGGCAGGGAGGGACCCTCAGAAAAAAAAAAAAGTATTTTCGTACAGTTCTATTTTTTTCTTGCGTTTATAAATATTTAAAATATTTTATATTTTGTATACTATTGTTTTCGTGGGGCGGGAAGGGAACCAGTGGCAATTAAATGTCGCTTTATAAACACGGTGTTATTTTATATATATATATAAAAAAATCAATGTGTATATACCGTATATCTATACCCATACATATATCTATCTGAAGCAACAGGATTGTGTGTGTGGTCACTGTGTCTGCTTTGCTCACACAACTGAGGCATAATGTGGGGACAGAACTGCTGTTAGTCAGGAACTGGTCTGCTGTAGAACTCGGATAAGCTAGCAGCCAGGGGAAAAAAGGAAACGTGGGGGCCTTTCACCAGGGTATAAAGTTTATCTTAGTAACTTCAGTAACAGGGAAGTTATGCACTGGAAAAGCACACTGATGTGACACCAGTTTAGGGAAAGGGAGGAAGCAGTGTGCAGAAAGACAGACTAAGTTACTACTGTCAGTCAGTAAAAGCTCTCAGTTCTTTCTTCCCACTGTTAGCAGGATGCAAGTATTATTTTTTAAAAGTAACAAACTCTTTAGCTCCTCTCTCTCCTCCTAGCAACTTGAGCTTCCTCACGCTGCCCACAGAATGAACTAAATTTTGAAATTATATTTTTAAGGTAGTATACCACTTAGGAAGGGATTTGAAATAAATAGTTTCATCTAGCAGGATAGTAATTGGATATTTTAAACATCTATCTCTAATCCGGTGAGTAACAGCATTAAATTAGGGAATATTCAATAATTTCCTTCCAGCAGTAATGTTTTCTGGCAGAAATTTATTCTTGTCAAACACGTAACTGCCTTATTGCTATACAATGCATTTCAGCAGTGTTTCACTCTAAGGTCAGTTGGTAGTGTTCAATAACTTATCATTAATAGAGGAAATACTTTGCTTTTAAACTATTCTTCATACAGCCAAACTATACAAGAATCTAGTGATAAGACTAGTTGTGGCAATATCACATACAAGAATTGAAGATAAAAGACAATATCAACCATATAATTAATTTAACTGTGGATGCTGTTGACAGCTGATGGTAGGAATTTATGCTTTAACTCAGGTAAATAAGAAGGCAATGCAATGTTCTTCCATTCAGATGCCACGTGACTTAACTTTAGCAATTAGTAAAGTGCTAGCTCTGTTTAAAGAGTGGATATGTATTGGGGAAAAGAAACCCAAGCTGTACAGAGTTTGGGAGAAACTTTCTGTTCCTCTTTCCCTCCAAGCTAAGACTGCAGGTGATCTCTGCTCCTGTCTGTACAGGACAGTTTCTCCAGTGGCCTGATCAAAAGCCCAGGATACCTGATGTGGTAGGCAACAGGAGATACCTCTGAGCATCCTCCAAAACAAACACGAATGGTTTTGTTTGGTTACTCCTAGGCCTCTTCATATCTTTCCTGTGGCCCTAGTGCTGCTGGCAGCACATAGGTACCCAGGAGTGTATGGTCTGGGGCCTTCAAATGAAGCACACAGTACTGTGGCCCAGAGCCCTGAGCTTTGTGTAGTATAGCCTCATCTTTAATCCATGTCTTAATTCTACCTTGATTACTTCAGGAAGTACATTTGGGATAAGAAGGGGTTGGCTTCTCATCTAGAGGAGGCTCCTTGCTGCACATGGCTTTGTGCAACACCTCTCTTGCACCCAGCTTCAATTCTTGCAGTACTCAGGATTTCCTGGAAACATCACCTGTTTATAATAGCTGGCTCAGCACCCCCTTAAACAGTATTCCAAAGCATTACCAAGCAGTTTCTTCCTTTGGACACCTAAATGATAGTAGGCTTATACTTAAGCAATCAGTGGGAGAAAAGATTCTCCAGGACTTAGCTTAGGAAACAGAGATGTGCAACAGAAAGCCAGAACCCTGAACCAAGGCTTTGGGTCACAGACTTGTTAAGGGTTCATGATCTGCTTTTTCTTCCCATTGCCTTCATTGCCATTCCATTGAAGGTAGGTAGAACTGCTCATGCAGTAAGCAGACCCATCCTTTGTGCAACCAGTTAGACTGACCTTACGCTGTTTGCAGCATAAGGGACAGAAGCACAGTGACACTTGCATAGCTACAGGCTTTCTACTTTGCTCTGAGAGACTATCTTAGGGGCTAAAACACATGCTACTTAATTGCATGTGTGTTAAGGTCCTCCTCATTCCCAGGGAGCTAGGCATTATTTGCTGCCTGTCCCCCTCGAAACAGTACCTTTGTTATATTCTCAACGGAAGTTCTGTGAGAAGGTTTAAGGTCTAAAGATTGTACCTCTCCATGCACAGTAGTACAAGCTGCCTGCATGCAGTCCTGTAGGTGCAATTGTCTTCCATCTTTACACAGGGCCCCTACATGGAAAGAAGTTGCAGAAGATAGTTGCAGCTCCCTCTGTTGCCAAAAACACAGTGAGGAACTAGCTAGCACAGTTGGTCCTCCCCAGTATGTTATTAGTATATTACACCATCCAATAACAAACAGGGAGCAGAAATTGTCTGCTCAGTAACAGTGCCTGCTTGGATCAGAGTTCCTCTCTGTTCCTCAAATAGGCCTGCTGCTAAGCCTTATTCAGATGAATGTTGAAAACAAGTCCACTCTAATACCTGGTCAAGTCAGACTAGGAAAAAAAAAAAAAAGGCTTATTCCCCATCTTGGTCACTCCATCATGCAAGGATGTCATAATAAATGGATGGTTTTTTGGTCTGGGAACGGAACTGCTCTAGCTTCAGGCCAATCCTCAGAAGAACAGCTTCATCCCACCATTTTGCCATGACCTGGGAGAAGATGAGAGAGACAGAGAGAGAAAGGAGTTAAAAAAAAAAGTAGCATCATGACATACAGGTGCTCTTGTGAATGCCCTGAAAACACAGTTTTTCCCCTAACAGAACCTAAAGGACACATGCTTTTTCCCTTTTACCTCAGTATGGCATCACTGCACCGGGGATAAAGGCAGCTGTGTGACTTTTAATTACAAGACATGGACCTTTCATTTACATGGGAACCAATTCAAGAGGGAAGAACTTAAAGAAGTTACAGAAATGAGAAATAAAGAGAGGAAAGAGTAGTGACAAATACTGTGTACTGATGCAAGTAGATAGGGAGACAGAACTCTCTCAGATGCCTGAAGAGTTGGTCTGCCATTCAGGAGAGAGTTACTCTGAGGAAAATGTCCTCACCCACAAGTTAAAACTTTTATTACCAGTACCTGCCAACTCCTCAAGTGTGCTGTATGGAACAGCAGAAACCTGTTTATGGTGGTTCAGGACAAAGCCAACTGGGGATTTTATGACCTAGCATTCAAACAGATCTGATACCTGGAAGCTGATGGGAAGCCCAGCAGTAGAATATCCAATGGGGACCACAAGGCCTGGAATCCCAGTGAAGTTACCAAGCTGCATGTACCTGGGGAAAAAGCTGTCATCAGCATTCCTGGCTTGGGACAGTAGCAAATCATCCTTTTTTGGGAGGAAGCTAGGATCAATCTCTCCTGCTGTACAGCCAGAGCTCTTTCAGTTAGTGCAGCTAGTCTCCAGCTGTTCCAAAACTTGCTTCCATAGGGCAAGCAGCACTCTTCTTACCTCATGGACCGGACTGTGGAGGACATATCACTGCTCCCAGTCAAGAGGTCAGATTCATAGATTCTTGGCGCAGTGGAGGCAACAGCTGTGGAGGAATCACAAAATGACTGAAATTTAAAGGACCTCATGAGGTCATCTTGTCTAACCATCTCTCTCAAGAACAGTCAGCTAGAGCAGGTTGCCCACGACCATGTCTGAATGGCTTCTGAATATCCCTAGGGATAGAGATGCCACAGCTTCTCTGGGCAACCTAATCCAGTGCTTAAAGAGCAAAGGCAGAGACAGTCAGTGGGCAGTCTTCAAGAACAGCTCACTTCATTAAATCCAGGTGTTTGATACACATTGGTGATGCAAACTCACACGCCTGGAACACAATCAAGTCACTGGGATTTATTAATTAAACAGTTAATTTCTATTTAGAGCAAGAACATTTAGAGCAAGAACATAAGATGTCCTGTCCCTCCTGTGTCAATGTGCTGGCTCTGCAGCTCCCATTTCAAGTACCAAGAAGGAATTTCACACTGCCATGGATATAGACAGAGTCTAGAAGTCCACAGCAGTCTTTCTAACCAGGCTGCATTATCTTCTAAAGGCTTGAGGCACAGCTAAGTGTTTGCTCTTACAATGGCAGAGGAAAAGTTAATGGAATGACTGTTCTTAAAATGCACCACACAGCTGTTGGGGACCAGCTCTTTGGCCAAGACTGCCAATACCTGGTGTAAGGATACAGTTGACAGTGGTGAAGATCTCTCGCAAAAATCTCATGCTCCGAGTTCTCTGTCGATTTGCCTGTAAGCGGAGACACTACTGTCTGACAGGGGCCTCTTGGTTAATGAGGCTCATATTTGATGTAGACAGACTCTGCCCATCAGAGCCATGCCTTTACAAAAGGTGACACCATTCCTGCAGTTTAGAATCAAGATGCAGGACAACAGTCAAGGTGGCATGTCCTCTCTGGTGCCCCACCATTCAGCACGCTTTCACAGCAGAGGACAGTAGTGCTGGGCAGTATCATTCCATGTGTATGGGGAGGTTAAGAGAATCCTCTACCCTGCCTTTACAATTTCACCAGGTGCCTCCTTTCAGACTTCACCACAGTATGTCCCTTACCGTAATATAATCCAGAGCTGTGAACTGGGAAGCCAAGGCAAGGTTAGCCCGAGTGTCCAAATTCTGAAAGAGAAAATATTAATCATGGCTCTGTTTGCCAGAACCTGAATGTGACAGCCCAGGTCTGCTCCCCTGTATCAGCAGTCATTCAACAAGTGGTTTGTGATAGAAAAAGCAGGAGAGCCTCAGGTTTCTCACTGACATGACACTTGATCTGTATCAGCTGGTACAATTACTGCCACTGGTGCTGCCACTTACCATTTCCTCAAAATGTTTATTGAAGTCAGGTTGCAGGAAGTCCCTCATCTCACTGAGAATGCAGATTACATGTGCTACTCGAACTTCCTCCATCTCTGGAAGAGACACTTCAACCACACTGGCTCCCAAACTCTGCAGGTGTTCCACGGCTGCATACAGAACAGGCAGAGCACAGACAGCATCCCTGAGTTCACCAGACTTCACAGAAGGGGTGTGAATCCTCACCCCCTTGAGAAGTTGGAGACCCCATAGGCCATCTTCAGTGCATCATGTGGCATGCAGACTGCCACAGCTGCTTCTCATAGGTAAAAGCCTTCAGCCTATGTAGATCTCAATATTCTGACAGGACAGGGGTAGGGGCTGGCAGCCAGGATTCTAACTTACCCACGGGGCAAGTTAATCTGCTCCCCCTAGCCCCTCAGTTAACCCAAACAGTGAAGGTGGACTGACAGCGCTTCCCTGAGCACTTGACATGACCGGTATTCTATCAGCATGAAGTGACTATTCAGCACCACAAGATTCCTATTTAAAGCTTCTTTGGAACTGTAAGAGTAGAGGAACCTGAGGGATACACTCAAGAGACCAGGTCAACAGTACAGGTTCACTAAATCCTGATGCACTTTCACAAGGCTGAGCAACAAGACTTCAGGAAAAGTGAGTCTTCTGCAGTCCAAAAAGAATCCTCCTATTTCTTTGACCCCAAATTCTTCATAAATACCCAAGCTTGTCTATTGCACTGGCTTATCGTACATCTCTCCTAAGAAAACTCTACACATGTAGTGGCTATGGAAATAAGGAGACTGAAGAAAACTCAGGCAAACAAAGTCTGAATACTGTTAATTATCTCAGCTCCAATGTGTAGGAGGCCAACTACTATACCAGGCTTTGTAGAGTCTTTCTTCCCCACCCCCAAGGTCAATTTTGCTTATTTGAAAACCTGACAAGACACCATTTGGCTGATGTCAAGTAAATCCCAGGGGACTGGATACATCACAAAGACCTAGTCCTGTCTTTCCTGCTGAACATTGTGTTGTGAAAGAAGTCCCTCCCTTAAAAGTCTTTTACCATTAAAACTTGCAGAGTATTACTGAGCAGAGATCTGTCTTTATACAGATGGAGGCTTAGCACACTGGACTGCATTCTTCCATTATGACCTGACAAGCCTACAACTGCCGAGCTTTTTAACCTTCAGCAGTCAGGAGGGCTTCCCTAATATAAAAAGCTACTGCTGTTTGTCCAGCCAGACCTCTGCCTAAGCATCTGCCTTTGAGGACTTCAGGTAATACCTTTTTAATACATATGTAAGAGGGGCACCAATTGATACCCCGACATAAGGCAGAGTAAGAGACTTACAGACTTTTCCTCTTTACCTTTCTCACAGATGGACAGGACTTCAGCATCACATGCCTAGAGAATAAGAGGAAAGAACTAAGTAGACTTTAGGAACTGCCCTCCTCTTCTTAATGGACACATGCACTAGGACTTTGGTCTTCATGGAACTTTCCTTGTTCCTGTCCCTAATGGCAGTGAAACAGAGTCCTCCAGGACTGCCTTAGGCCACCTGCTCCAAGAGAACAGCTTGCAGGTTGTACCCGTAAGGAAAAGGAAAGGTCATCTTTTCCAGAGGAGAGGATATTCCTCCTCTGCACTGGGGCAGAGCCGGAAAGAGTTCTTGTTTTCTTCCAGAAATCCTGAGCACATTTGTGGGGTTGCATTACAACTGCCAAGTGGTCCTAGCTTGCAAGACCAGTTTCTACATTAGAATGATGAAATATCAGTCGGCAGCTACAGCACTGTCACCAAACAGATACACTAACTTGATTTTAAACTCACTTGTCTTTTGTAATCAGTACAGAAGCACTGGTTCCAATAGAAACAGCAGTACGAGGAAGCACACTGCCATCAGCTGTACAGTTGTTACCTTTCCTCATGCCTCCAACAAACTTTTACTCAAAAGGTTGCCTTAGGAAAAAATCTATCCCTGTTGATGTTTTCACCCCAGCTACATTCTCTTCCAATTACAGAACTACATACAAGAAGCTCTAATAATGACAGGCAAGAGAACAGTGAATGTACGGAATTCCTTTAAAATCTCGTTTTGCAAAGCAGCAGAAAGAGAGAGATAGAACAGGCACCTTAAAAAATGTCCAGTCCACTCCCAGTTTTAAGCCTTTCAGGTCAGGAGCACGCATATCAGACAGGGTTGCTTTGGGCTGTTTTAGACCTGCAGGGAACAAACAAGAGTTCCTCATTTTATCTAGGATGCCTCTAGGAATGCAGAACACTTGGGCTCAGGGAGGAAGAGGGTTCACTTACTATATGGATAGAGCGGGTCTGGCTCAGCAAGGATACTGTAAACAATGGCTGCATCTGCCACTGAGGTACATATAGGGCCTGTAAAAGAGAGATCAGTTAAAGAATGTGACAAGGGGTAAATAGAACATTCCTCCCAAAGTCTTTTGTAGGCACAGATGCCTCCCCTGTCAGAACACCACACAGCAAGATCCCTGAAGTGGAGCACAAGTCCTCTTACCTACGCTGACTGTGGAGTAGGAGAGTGGCAAGCTGCCATGACAACTGATGCGCCCAAACGTACCTAGAGAAGAAATGGGCAGTTAGCTGGCTATCACCAGTCACTGATAAAATCTGACCTGGGTGGCTCTGGCACACCCAATCAGTAAGAACACACCCCTGCCAGTTCACTTTAACGTCTGCTGTTTCAGAGCCCAGACACTCATCTTTTGGTACCCTGTTCTGCTGACCACAACCTCTCTTATCAGTGAAACGTGCATTCAACAAATAGTGAAACTGTTTTTCCCCATAAGAAAATATTTAGCTGAGGGGAAGTATGTGCAGGGACATTTTGAAATACATGTATTTGAATATGCAGAAGCAGCACCTATAGTATGGAGGATGGAGAGGCAGAAGGAGGATTACCAACAGCAGGAGATACCACCCCCTGGGAGATCATGCTCACTTCACCAGTGAGACTTCATGCCTAACACCAGTTGTCTTCCTTGAGTATTCATATTGCCTTTCCAACCAGTTACATTTTTGTCATCATCATCATCATCATCTTCCTCAGATGAATCAAGATTAATCAAGATCATCACATGTGAAGTATGGAAAAATAGTGATAACACAGAAAGGCGGAGTAATCTTGTCTCAGATGAAGCAGCTGAGATTCTTTGGAAAGATAAACCATTTTGAAAAGCTGGCATTTCTTCCAAATGACACTTGCCCTGTGCATTTCTTACGTCCTCTGCACAAACCCCTTGATTGCATTAGTTTTTACTTAAAAAACTGCATTGCTACTCCTTTTAACACTAAGAGGGAATTACTATATCCTGGTTTCACACAAGCCTATTACCAGGTTTAACTTACCAGATAAAAATCTGAGCAGCATCACCCATCCCATGTAATTGGGGTGATGGAAAACCACTGTGCATGGAGATGCTTTCCACCAGCTCAGTACAGATATGCAACTAACCCAACTATGGTGGGAATACCTCTCAGCAGAGAAGGAAGACTGAAGAGGGACAAGTGGATAGGAAGAAAAGCAGCACACATTTTGTTTAGCATTTGATTCAAATAAGTTAGGGTTTTTTTTTTAACACCTGTTCAAAAGCCAGTACTGAGAATAATTCCACTCTGCCAGTTCAAGCCACGTGAGTCTCAGGGCGTTACACTCCAGAATTTCTCTGGTTGGGTTTTGCTTGACAGGAATTAACATTCTGTGCCTAACTTGTTTGTGGCATGCTATCTGATACAGCAAACAAGACACACACCCTCTCCATGATTAAAGGGGTCTACCTTTGAGCCCCACCACACCACAGAATGAAGCAGGAATCCTCACAGAGCCGCCTCCATCTGTGCCAATAGCCACTGGGCAGAGACCTACAAAAAAAACAAACATTGGCTTGTGATCAGAGAGACTTTGTATTGCCCTGTCCATCCTACAAGCAGCTGCAGCCACGACAGGACACAGAGCTCTCTGTTCAGCTAGCAGTTCCCTCCAGCTTCTAAGCTCCCTCATAAAATCCAAATGCCTGAGGAACTGGGCTCAGGACCTTCCTCCCACCACCCCGAACTCCATTTAGGACCACCTACCTGCTGCTACAGCTGCTGCTGACCCACTGGAGCTCCCACCTGTGAAGTGGTTAGGCTTGTAGGGATTCCTAGGGATCTTGTGGTACCTGAAGCAGACAAATAGTGTTGAATCTTTTTATAGAAAGGAATGCATGCGTAACAGCACAGAAAAAGATCTAGAAACACAGCTCAGGGATTCCAGTCTCTTAGAAAAGAGATGACATGATCATGCTTTTTCCCTAGAAAACAAGAAGCAATAAAGGCTTTTGCCTCAAGGCCCAACTTCTTGTTACCACAAGCAGCCCATCCAAAAGAGACAGGCCCAAAGCAAGAGCAAGGATGCTGCTCCAGCTCTTCTGTATGTGACAGCACTGTGCCGTTACTGGAGGCCACAGTGCTTTATGCAGTTCCAAAAGGTGGAGCAGTTGGTGGCCAGCAATTCTTACCAACAAGCAAGTCAGCATCCCCAGCTCTGCCCTTTAACCCAGAGCAGTGGGTCCCAAAGTCTCCAGTCTGACCACAGTCTCCAGACATCAGAGACCTTACACGTGGCAGGGTATCCAGCCGACCTCACACAGTGAGGCAATGCTGTGGCACGTTGTTGCAGCTAAGGGAGAGCCCCAGTTTCATTCAGCCACACATGCATAAAGCAGAGCTCTACACATGGCTTGCCAAGGCTGTAAGGACAACTGCTCTAGAATAGCAATTCTCAGCTTGGCAATAGCTGGAGATTCACAATAGTAAAGCAAATTCAAGTTAACCTGTTTTAGGTAGGAAATAGAAACACTACACTCTCCTGAGATGACTGTACCTTTCCTCACAGTTCTGAGCTTTTTAGTCATTACTGAGACTGAGCATTAGACTACTATTTACTTGTTTCCTGTCACTGCTTTTGTCTACCATTCGTCCTGTAAATATTCACACCTCCAGGCCTGTAAGGCCTGGCAAACTAAGTTCCTTACTCAGCAGACACCAGATGGATCCTCTCCTTCCTCGGGTTTCAGGAGCCTTCGGGCTTCCACAGCTACTCTGACCATCAAATCTACAATGCTGGTTTTTCATACCACACCTTCAGGGTTCTCCCTGTACAGGTGCCTCCATCACTTTTATTCCCACATGCTTGCCCTATTTTTGTACCCTTCCTTGTCAGTTCTGGACAGGCTTTTAGGTCTTTCTAGACTGGGAGGAAGAAAGGGGAAAGAAATTTTTACCTATTAGGGTTGCATCCAGTTGTTCCAGTCCCTAGTTCATGCATGTTTGAGACCCCAATAATGATAGCCCCAGCCTCCCGCAGCTTCTTGGCCACAGTAGCATCTTCTGTTTCGGGTTCTGTCCCAAGATACACTGTTCCCACTCGGTGATGGTAAGGTACCTTAGCAAGAAGACACCTTATTATTAATCCTAAAACCCCGGCAAGGTAGGCAGGCACATGTGTATGCTTCACATGCACCCTTCGACTTCACAACAGATCCCAGACCTTAGATCCCACAGAGGTAAGTAAGGGCTAGGAAGCTTCATTCCTCGTCTGTCAGGAAGGGCATTTAACCCTTCAATATTTGGTCCTTCTCCCATGCAAAGGAGTTCTTTTAATACCATGACACAGAAGAGCAGAAACGTGTAGATGGTCAACAAGTCTGCCTCTCTGCAGCAATGCAATTGTTATGCACAAAGGCTGCAGCACAACAGTCACCTTGGCCCCAAAGCACTCAGGAGTTCTATTTCCCATTTTTCTATGGACAGAGCTGCAGCATTTCAGATCTGCATTGCCTTGAAGCAAGGCACCAAGATTAGATGAATGCCAAAATACCAGATGGACTCATTTTCAGGGTATGCTAAGTACTCTTCATTTCGATGCAGCAATGGAAGAAACTGTACATAAACAGGACTTCCACCCTATGGGTAGGTCTCTGCAGAGCCTACGACAGCTTGATGGAGCTGCCAGGAGCACTTCATGGTAACTCTTGTTAGGCCACAGGCAAAACTCCTTACGAGCAGGGATTTTCAAAGTAACTTGCGTATTTCTGACACAAGTGTTGTGTCAGTATCCTTTAAGGTAAGGAGAGAGGGATGCTTTGCCAGTGGAACAGTCAATGCCTGAGAAACACAAGCAGTTACACCCACTGCAACAGATGCTTTTATACATTCCCATTTCATCATAAGAGGGACTGTTTCCCATTCCCTACTCCCCATGGACTAAACAGATCAGTACAAGATATGGAATTTGTCTGCTGTACTCGAGATCTGTCTTCACCTGACAAATCTTGTTAATCCTACTCATTGCAAAACCCACACACTACTCCTTATTACAAACATATTCTCAGGCTTCTGCTGAGGAGTTAGCCTTAAAACCTTGTCACAGTCAGTCGTCCAGGTTGACCACCTACAGCATGAACTGATAGACAAGGAAACTCACCACTTTGAACTCTTCTTTCAGACACACTGGGATGCCATCCAAATAAGACAGGGTACATTTATTCCTGTAACGAGCAGTGGAGGCCTCAGCCATCTGCACAAAGGAAAAAAAAAAAAAAAAGTTATATATATTTAGTTGAGCTCAAGGTCATTACCAGTATCAGAACAGATACCAAAATTTGCCTTCTCAAGCTTCTACTAAGCCGAACTGTAAAAGTTTATTACTTCTTCTACCATATGCTCATGGGAAACTACTACCTGGAAGCACCTAGGCTTCCATCTATGCTAACGATGCCACATAAGCACAGAAGTCCCATTGTAAACAGTCATCCAGCAGGAAACAGATTGCTTTAATGCTACCTCTTTTTGCAAGAAGGAAAGCAACGTTGTTTATAGTCCTCTACATGAGCAGAGAGGAAAAATGTATATATTTTTCTGTGCAGTATATCAACAGAAGAGCCTCTGCCCCTTCTAATGGATTCTACTGCTCCTGGGGTGGCAGAGGCCCCTTTCCCACCAGAGGCAGACATTACCAGCATTATTTGCTCCTGGTCCCATTGCACTATCGCTCTGAGTGGGGGCGTGGATTTGTTGCAGTCCTCCAGCACGGCAATGATGTTCTTTGCCACCTGAGATGGTGTCAGCTTCCCACTCCTACAGGACAGGAGAAGTTGGGACCTTGTTACAAGACCTCCACACACACAGGGTTTGTCTCTCAAGTAGCAAGATGGCAGCTCTCACAGCTATAAGCAAGAACTAGATAAGAATCTGTGGTGTTGATTATGACACAGTTTACACCATCAAGACAGGAGACTCCCTTCTTTAAGGGGAGAATTTGCCTACACAGCATGCCCCAGTTGGAGTCAGGACAAGACCTAGGAGAGTTACCCAGATAATCCTAAACCACCAGACAAACAGGGAAGGAGAGCTGACAGCTTTACACAGAGTCCTCAAACTCCTGAAAGCCTAAGGCTGTGAAACTCCAAGTATCATGAGCTAAGGCCAAGAGGCCAGCCCCCTTTACACAGGCTTCCTGTTCCAGAGAAGGGTCTCCCACCACCTGCCTCTGGCTGACACAAAAGCCTCATAGCCAGAGGATGCACCTACTAACAACTGACTGCAGTGTCAGCCTTTTGCTCTGAGGTAGCAGCCCACTGGCAGTGTTGGCCCTTGAGGAACAAGTGTCAGGAGTGCAAGAGGATTTATCTGAGTGCTCCACATCTGGCACACATCTTAAAAGTTACCAAGCAGCCAACCATTCAAAGAACCTCAGAGTCAGGGATGTATTCCTAGCTCTTCCCAAGCTGGACATAGTTACTTGGTAAAAGCAGTCAAACTGCTCACAGGAGCACAAGCAGCTGGGGAAGCAAGGGACTTTAGAGACCCATGGCATGTGCAACTCGCATTATCCACATGAGCCTTCCTCTCCTTCTCACCCACATGTCTGGGCAAACAAGATATGTAGAAATCTCTCCCAGAGAGGACTGACAATAAGCCAAGGAAAATAGCATTTAAATATCCTTACAGGGTTTGTAAAAGTTGTGCCAGCTCTCCCAGTTGGCTTTCCTTTGTTATTCTATTAGGGGGAAAGGACTGCAGAGGGTCATACTGAACAGTGGTACCTCAAGAACAATCCTAACAAAGAGATGCCTGAGAGCTTGTAGAACAGTAGCACCCCACAGCAGCAGAACATGTGAGATGGGTTGTTCCCAGACTACATCCAGTTTCACCTACCGGTAGCAGTCCAGGTAGTCCTTGATCCCTTTGAAGCTAAACCCATTGCTGGCAGAATCAGACCTGCAAAGAAAGGATTGAAGGGGCAACTGTGAACCATCAAAGCCACCTCTGTTTAGACCTGCAGACTTCAGTACCACAGTCCAATGCAGGCTGGGCATCACTCACTCACAGTAAACCTGCTGGTCACCATTTGGACTGCCAGCCTACATCTTTCACCTCACATTCTGTCAGGCTCCTTGCACACATGCAAGACACCAGGTAAACTAAAGGTACCACATCAATAACAGGTCAGTCTTGCTGGCATGGTCTAGTTGCTTTGTGTTTCTTCTGCAATACAGCAGTCACGAAACTGTTCAAAATTTATTCCAGGTTTACATTTGCTACTCACCACTCAAAGCATTATGGAATAGCTGGAATATACCAGTAAACCTACTTCCAGGATATCTGCCACAAGTTTGACCCAGAAATAGCCAGCAGCATATACAGTGTGTGGTGCAGGAGGGGTAAAAGGCACTATGCAGCACACATAAGGATGCACATCAGCAAACTGCTTAAAAACTAAGTTGATGGCTCTAGTACATAAGAAATAAAAACAATTTCTCATCACAACAGGATGAACATAAAATTATTTGAAGAGCTAGCTACAATTACTACCACTGTGATGTCTCCATTTCATCACCCAATCCAGAAGCCATACCCTGGAACAGGACAGCATATGACACCGTAATGTGCTGTGTGGGGAAGAGGCAAGGCTCTGAGTAACCTGCCCTATAACAGTTATTGTCATGTATCAGGTAGAGCTGGGGACACAAGAACCAAAAAGCTGCACTCACCCTAACCAATGCCTGCAGGAAACAAATCCCACCCTTTAAAGTGAAGGAGCCAAAATGTTTTCCTTGCTTTAGCTCAGTAACTCAAGCAGGGAGCACGCTTAGTCTTGTTGGAAGCAAAGATACATACAGAGAACCCACCTCCTGAGACACTGATCAAGTTCAGCACACAGACTTCAGTAACTACTGGATAGGCCCACAACTAAGAACAAAACCAGATGGGGAGAGCATTCACAGCAGCCCAGCTGCTCCCACCTCAGCATCAGAGCTCAGCAAGAAACATGAGCCTGAGTAATGTTTCGCCTGGAATCTAGTGGGATTTAATCAAGTCCAGGCTGCAATAAAGAAGCCAAAAAGGCTTTTATTCAAGCAACTTAACTAACAAAGACTAATTTATTGTGGATAATTTTCTTTATAACCTGTGTTCCTCCTCTCCTCCAAGCAACCCCTGTGTTCTCTTTGAGATTCCTTGCAGGCAAGAAACAGCACACTTGTAAACTCACTTAAGGGATGTATGTGCTGACTAGCCAACCACTAAGTGTATCTACTCTAACAGTGCAATCAGAGCCCTGACAAGGGCAGAATTTGGTCTCTGACCAATAAGAAGATTCTCTGAAGCTTGTACAAAATTCACATTTCTTGTAAATACAGGCGATTTACAAAAGCAAAGATGGCAGACAGAATAATTTGTTTGGTAAAGTAGCTGGGCATGGAAAAAGGTTTTAATCCAGATTACTGACAACAGCTTCCCACTAATATAATAGTTCAACATGTGTTTTCTTCCACTCCACTCTTACACATCACATACTGACCTTGCATCTAGCAGCTGCTCAATAATATCCAAAGTGCTTTTTGCCTCAGAATCGTCTTCCGTAACCTCCGCAGCAACCTCCGGGATAAAGGTGGGATCTTCGTGAATGTCAAGTGAACGCATGAGTGAGAAGTTGTTCAGCCTGAAAGAAAAAGTCACTGCCAGAGTTTGCAAGCTCTACCATGACTAATTTCTCACACTGTTCAGAGAGAACCTTACCCAAGAACATTTTGTCTCAGCGGTCTGCTCTCCCAGCAGGAAGTTGCAACAGTTACATGATAATTTCTCACACCTTTCCTAAAGGCAGTACCAAATGCATTCTGCTTGCTTAACAAAGCCTCCTACCTCTTGACATAAGGCCAGCCAGCCCCCATAAACTCAAGCTGGGAAAAAAAATGATGAAAGCTTTTTATTCACTTTAATTAGATATATCACCCACAGACCAATAAAGACAGGAACAGAGAGGAAAAGGAAAGGAAAAAGTACTAGAAATCATACATTCAAGCACTAATCCCGTTAAAACAAGCACTTCATCAGACTTTTCCAAGACTTGCTTCAACATAGTTCTTTTGCAACCAAATAAAACAGGGATTGCAGCAAAAGCCCAGGGCTTAGAATGTGTAATGAAGCAAGGAAATCAAGACCCTGTCACAGATGTTAAGGAATCATCTGCTGTATGACAAGTGATACTTGTCTTATGCACTGAAGAAGCCCATGCCCCAAGGGAAAATTCAGGGATACCAATTGTGTTTCATACACTTCTCAGTGTTCTGACATCTGCACAGATGCTCCCTCAAATGATGGGCAAACTATGTGAGCCAAGCATGAGCCTGAGGTTCCTGACACCTCTTATCTTGGTGGCTCTTAGTGCAATGTACACTTGAAAGCAGAGTTCCTAAACAAAAGCGTAAGTAAGAGAGGAGAAAAGGATAACATAATATAGTGAATATCTTTTTTTTTTTTTAAGATACTAAAACCACTGAACTTCATGTCTTGCCACATTTCCCCACTACTACTACTCTTTTACCACTGCTGGCGATAAACACAGCAGATTCACACGTCCACAAGCTTTGAAAGAAACACTGCTCTTCAGCAAAAGAACAGAAAGGCAAAGAGGAATCCTGGTGAATTCAGTTTCATTCTCCAATCAAGTTATGGAGCTTTCCTCCTAGAAAAGGTTATTTCAGATAGCCTGTAAGCATCTTAAAAAAAGAAAAAAAGCAACTTGGAGAGGAAGAAAACTCCCCACTCTTACCTTATTAAGAGCGGCAGTAAAAAGATCTGTCCAAAAGCCTAGAAGAAAGTAAGAAGAAACATTGGTTTGCAGTAACTTTCACCTGAACATCTTCCTCACTAGACAAGAAGGCTGAATGTGCTCACAACTGCTGCAGTCTCAGAGCACCCTGGAGAGCATGCAATGCTACATAGTAAAAAAATAGCACAAGCACTTGTATTTCAGGCCACAAAATTGGCCGAAAATGCTTGCCCCCCAGCTCTCATATTTATATAATTATAAAGAGTGTAATCTTCTGGCTCTCCTGCCTTTGTCCTTCCCTGATTCAGCCTGGAAAGCCTGTAGCTGCAGGCTGCAAACACTATTGAGAGACATCTACACAGCTCACATGTTTTAGTTTCTTCATGGTCTGCAGATTATGCAAACATTGGATAAGGTAGAAACTTATTATTATTTTATCTCACTGTTAGGAGCTTTCCTGTTGCTCACCCACCTACTGCAGTAAACTGAGCCAACTTGGAAAAGCATGAGAAATTCAGAAACTTCATGGCAGCAGAGAGCTGAAAACACTCTTTGATTACCTTGGTTCTCAGTGTCCCAAAGATATCAGCCTTGTTCTAGTCTGTCTTAGAAGCTCAACAATGGACTTCCAAAACATGTTAAGGGATGTACAAATACAGTATGAGTCTGAAGCAATGCTCAGACTCCCTAGATCCATTAAGTGATACATTGCCTCACACATTACACAAGAATTACTGTCTCTTTTTCAAAAGGCATTGCTCCTAATCTGCATCTAATCTAAGGCAGCACAATCCTGTAGGAGGTTGAGAATCTTGTGTGTCCCCCCCGGGGGGATGTCAGGAAAGGAAACGGAGCCATCCACCAGAAGCAGCCACAAAGCAAAGGATAAAAAGGTATTCTGGTTGTTACGTCCTGGAAGAAAGTAACTCGTGAGGTATTCTCACAAATAAAAGCACAGCCCATCAGTAGCTTTCACTCCAGGCCCAACAAGCCACCAAGCTCTGTAACAAGTCACACTGCTGAAATGAGACTTTCATGCCTAGCCTTGACACTGGGTCGAAAGGCAAGGCCCAGTAGCAGCAATAAAATCCACCGGCTTTTGAGTGAACGATGCCGCGAGGCACTCGCTGCCAAGGGGACGGGCTTTTCTCCCCGCAGCACCCTGCCTGCCATAAAGCGGTCACACCTCCTACACACCAGCCACAGTGGGAATCAACCCGCAGGCTCACAGGCACCGCAAAGCCCACTCTAGGAGAGCTCTGGGGGCACAGCTGCCTTCAACGCCTTCCCGGAAGCCCCCCTGTGAGGGCTGAAGGACTGAGGAAAGCTGGTGGCAGTTCTATCCTGAGTTTGATGTTGGCTTCTGGCTCTGCACACCCAAGGACACCCATGACACCCTCACGCCAGGGCCAGCTCTTTCTCTCCCCATGGAATCCCACCTGGGGGACAGCGTGAACCCCACACCACGGCAGAGAGCCACAACTTCCCTACAACTCCTCTACAAACGCAGGTTTTACCTTCTCATCGAGATCCCCTCCCTCTGAAGCCCCCGGCAGTCTTGGCCGGTTTCCCTCAGTAACCTTTGGGTTTTTACTGCCATGTTTACCCGACTACCGCCGCGCTGTTAGGTGCCGGGACAGGGAGGGCGGCGACCCTGCGCCCCTCGCCCCCACTCACCGTGTTGGCCACATGGACGAAGAGGCGCAGCCCGGAGCCGCACAGCCGCGGGGCCCACTGTAGAGAGGAGGCGAGAGGTGAGCACCGGATCCCGCTCCCCGCCACTGCCCTCCCTGTCCCTCCCTCTCTCCCCGGCGCTCACGGGGTCCCGCGGAGGGCTGCTGATCCGTGCCTCAGCTCGGCCCGGCTCCCGGTGGCGCAGCACGGCCGCCGCACTGCCCGTGTGCCGCCGCACGCAGCAGAAGTAGGTAGCAACGACCGGCAGCACGAAGAGGAGCAGCAGCAACAGTGGCGCCATGACTGTCCTTCCCTCACAACCGGCAGCAACTACGACCCTTCCTGATGCCGGGGCGGTGCCCGGGGCTTGCCCCGCCTACGGGCCGGCCCTGCCCGCGCACCCAGGGCGCCTGCGCCCCTCCCGCAGCCAACGTGAGGGGTGGCGGGGGCAGTGCGGGCGTGGCCGGTGCTTTGCGAGACTGGGTTACCCCGCCGCCCGCCATGTCTCGTTTCTTCCAAACACTTCGCCGTGCTGCCAGCGCCCGGACTGGGAGTCCGGGCGTGGAAGAGGCCGACGTTTACCGGTGGGGTTTGGCAGGTCAGCGGGGAGCCGCCGGCAGCCGTCCAGGCCCCGGGCTGCTCCAAGGGACCCTTCGCTCGGAAGGGCCCAGCCCCCGGCAGGCAGTGGCGGGGGAGCGGAAACGCGCGTTGGGCATCGGTGTCTGTGAGAGGATGGCGGGTTGGGCGG
Organism: Hemiprocne comata; assembly: GCA_020745705.1. Classification (NCBI taxonomy): domain Eukaryota; kingdom Metazoa; phylum Chordata; class Aves; order Apodiformes; family Apodidae; genus Hemiprocne; species Hemiprocne comata. The sequence continues at coordinate 144,113,495 of CM036586.1, forward strand.
GAAACAGCGGCCCGGCTTTCCCTCCTTCCCCGGCCAACCTGATGCGGGCGAAAGAGGGCAGCGGCAGGCCCGCCCTGGGGCTGCCTGGTGCTATGCAACTAATCCAGTAGCCCCGTGTTAAGAAACCCCAGGCCTGAAATAAATAAAGGTGGTTGTCGGCCCTGTAAAAGCGGGATACAGTTCTTGCAGAGAAGAACTGCTCTGGTCGCTGTTCCTTCCAAACCCTCCGTGGCTGCTTCAGTCAGGCACCCCTCGGCTTTGCAGTTAGGTGGTTAGGCGAGGGCTTCGCTGCCTGGGCCCAGCCATTACCTCTTCAGAGTCTCAGCACAGCCTTGGAGAACTCTGCTTCGGGAGCAGATTAACAGGGCAACGTTCATCGGCCTCGAAGTGGGTTGATGTTGACCGTAAATGTGTTAAACCGCTGTCCGTCCTGCCTCCGCATTTTCCTTAGTTGATTTTAATCCCTGGGCGACTCTTGGTCTGTGTTTCTGAGGGCCGGTGAGTTATTTCATGTGCTCAGCCTGCACATTTCCCCAGGGAGGAGGGGGCAGCAACGGCACGATGTTATTAACAATACACAACATTTGAGTCCGGGTACGAAAAAAGATCTTGAAAACTCCTACTTGACCTGTTTTGTGGGTTTTTTTACCTACCGTGGTCCGTAATAAGGATGGAAATGGTGGTACTAGTTACAGTGACCTGTGATTGAGGTCTGCCCTAGCTTAATTGCAGGAAAGCTGGAAAACATTTTGTTGAGAAACAATTATTATACAATAGTGGATTTTTACAAACGTTTCTGGTAGCCTAAAGCATGTCCCTGGAACTAGTACTTCCATATTAAAAAAAGTGGCTGGAGCTGAAAATCAAGCTGTCTTTCAGGAATGCAAAGTAGCAGCTTAATTATCAGATTAGCTTCCTTTTACAGGCCTTTGTAATGACTTGGGGCGTTTTTTGTGTGTACAAGTTCCTGAATATGATTAATTTAGTGTTACCACTCTAACACTGGAGTCGCTGCTCTCCAGCAGAGTAAACCAGCTTCTGCTGAAAACTGTTGTGATTTTCCTGTGAGGCAGATGTTTGGGAAGGCCTGTTAAAGGCAGGACCTGTTTCTGATGGCTTCGAGGTGTAATTCTGTATAGCGTGTATTGGATGACTGTGTAAATGTAACAAATTGCTTTTCTTCCCAGGCATTCAGCTCCGTCCTTACCAAATAGAAGGTGTAAATTGGCTGGTGCAATGCTATGAAGTCCAGCATGGCTGTATCCTGGGAGATGAAATGGGTCTTGGGAAGACTTGTCAGGTGTGTTTTCTTCTTCTAGAAAATGATCTTTGCCTAACTTTTTTTTTTCCAGCCTAGTGTTTCTGCAGAATGAAGAAGATAAAGTACCCTAATGATCGGTCAGTTAAGCAGCCTCATACTGAAGTCTGTGCTCAAAAGAGAGCTTATTGTTTCTTTCATTTCTCAATCACTTAAAACAACTGTTAAGTCCTGAGTGACACGCTAAAAAGGTTTCAGGGTTTTGTAAAAAGATGAGTGGTCATTTTATACAGACACCTTAATGCATAATTCATGGTGTGCAAGGTTGAATGTGCAATGTACAGCAGGTACAGGGAGGATGATGTCATGTTGATGCGTCTGCAGCAAGATGATTTTTGAGCTTGTCCACACATGGATTATAATTTACAGGTGTAAAATTTTCACAGGTTGTTTGGGGTTTTTTTGGTAAGTTTTCAATGGGTTTCAGTCTTGTTGGAAAATGACTTTGAGCTTTGGTTCAACTGGTGATGTTCAGTGGGTCTTAAATAACAAACTGGTGCTTTCAGAAAGTGATGTATGGTAGATCTTTTCTGTGACTGTGGGAGAAAGGGCTTTGGAAAAGGGCTGCAGATAGCAAGTTCACATTTTGCAATCTAAGCTTTTTTGTCATTGATGGTGGGTCTCATTTGATACTTTACAAGCTCTGTTTTGTGCTAGAGAGCCTGTGGGAACCAGCTCCAAAGCTCAATGAGGAAACGGTTTATGTAGGTTCAGGCTATTGGATTTAACCCTTTCCTTGTTATAAAAAAAAACAAACAAACTTTCCTTGTCTTCTAGACGATTTCTCTACTTCTTTATTTGACCAAAAAAATAACAGACAAAGAGAGATTTCTGATACTTTGTCCTCTGTCTGTTCTGAGCAACTGGAAGGAGGAACTGGAGAGGTAAGTTTCAACAGCTGCCTGGCTCATCATATTTTTGCGCAGCAAGTTACAACACTTCTTTTAAAATTTGCTCAGTCCAACAATTTTCTTCATTTCAAAAGAAAAAAAAAAACAAAAACAACAAAAAGGGAAACTACTAAACCAATAAATCAATACAAACTCTGCAGTTAATGCATGAGCCTTACAGTGCTGTGGTGTATGTGAACTCTCCAGCTTGCAGTATTGGTTGGATTTATGTCCAAATTCCCTCACTAGCTCTTTCCTTTTTATTGATTTGTAACCCTCCATGCTCAGCCTCTCTTAGGCAGAATTTGCTGAAGACAGCCAGGATTCTGTATGTTGAAAGGTAAGACCCAGGCTGAATAGTATCTTTCTTGGCATGCTCACATATGCATGCAAAATACATTACATCCATGCATGCAGCCCATCTTCTCTGGGGTGCCGTGACTGTGCTGAGGGCTCATTTGCTACACCCAGAATGTGTGTGTTTTTAAGCTGGAGCCCAAAGATTCCTTTTAAGAGGAAGGACAGCAAGTTAAAGATTAGAACAGAAGTCTGTCTATGTGACCGTTGGGCGACGCTGTCTCTCAGCATCTGAAATCATCCAGGTTCCATTCTGAAGTGAGCTGGCCTGATTTGGATAGACTCCTGGTTGGAATAGTTAGGGGAAAGTGCATCCCTTCATACATCAGCAGTGAACAGCTATCCAGAAGAAACATTAGGCAAATATCAGTAGTGGGATTAAATAAGGAAGAATTCTGTGCCCCCAACTCTTCCTCCATGGAACTGGTTATATCTGCTTTTTGACTAAAAGGATAGATTATTGAGGCTCTGACTTGGACCTCTTTGCTGCAGACATTGTTTGCCTTTGTTTTAGCATGATTTAGGCCAATTCTTTGGTCCCAGCTGGGCAGACTGTATTCATTCATCTGCTTCTCATGAGCTTTTTCAGTTCAAACTAACAGGTGGGCCATGAGACTGGTTTTCAATCATCTGCCTTGGACTTTGAGACCTTGGAGAATAGAGTTTATTCGGGACTTGTCCAAACCAGAACCAATAGCTGAGGTGCCAACCTGAAATGCAAATTAATCAGGAAGGGGTTAGATTCGAATGCTGAGATGCAGCTACATCTCCTAGGAGAGCAGGGTGTTTGAACAGGAGGTTCTCATTATCTGTGCAATAGCTATGTTTAATAATGGGGTCCAGGGTTATAAACACATGAAAGACTTAGCTTGGCTGACTGTTTTCTCTCTGTCTTTCTCTTGACAACAGGTTTGCTCCAGGTCTTTCCTTTGTGACATACGTAGGTGGCAAGGAGGAACGACCCAAACTGCAGCAGAACTTGAAAGAGCAATCTCACTTCCATGCGCTTTTGACAACCTATGAGGTACGTGATGTCTTTGTCACTTGAAAGGAAGACTTCAGTTTTCCATCTTCTTTTCCATTCCTCTGTGCCACCCAGCTCATGCCTTGTCCTCCATGCTCATCTCTTCCTCAGGGATTTTCTACTCTATAACCTGCTTCACAAACTGATCGAAGTTGCTGCAATTTTTGTGTCCCTAAGCTAATGTACTTTAACCCCAGCTTTACTGCATAGTTGTATCACACCTTAAGTAAACAAAACAGATATATGTCCATCCTTAACTAATTCAAAAGGCTATCTGCATTGGCTTTGCTTGGTGCCTTACAGACCTTTAACATTTGATAGAAGTGTACACGTGTGATGTTTATTAAGATTCTATCGATCAGGCAATGCAAGGACACTTAAAAATAAGAGTTTGCCTTTTTGTGGCCTCTTCAGCACACCCTCCTCTGACAAAACTGTTATTCCTGAAATGCAAAATTGCGAGGTTCCTGTTAAACTTGATAGGACTTTGGGCTGAATCTGATCAGAGCTCTCCTGAGAAGTTCCTGTCCTGGTATGAATGGAACCAGCCAGAATAGAGTTGCTTCCTTGATCACTGCTTTGTGCTTTGAATGATTTGGTCCTTAGTTATCTGGAGTGGGAAAAAGCCCTTATTTTTCTCTTAGGAGTCAGTCATACTCAGGTCTAACTTCATATCAACACTTCTATTTTGTTTTTATTTTAACAATCTCTTAACAAACACATCAACTTGACATTAGATGCAAATTATCTCTTCTGGCTCCTTCCCTGCTTCCCTCTCTGATCTCCCATTGCCTTTTTGCTTTCCCTCTCCAAGTTTCATACTGTCTCTTCCCACTGGGAGCTGTGTGACCTGTGCTGACCACTCTGAACCTGCATCTTTTTCTCCATTGCACAAGCAGGAGTGGGTAGCAGTGATAACCCTTGTCCTGAATGTGATAAATGGAACAATGTGGTACTGAATCAAATCCAAGAAAGTGATTGACTGTATCAAAATACTCACTTAGCTAGAATTTTTCTAGTCTCTGTTGCTTTTGATGGTAAAATTCTGTTTTTTTAAAGATTTCGCTTGAGTAACTTTATTTCTCTTCCTCTGAATCTGAAGCTGGGCAAGCAATGTCTACACTTTAGGATACTATCAAGTCATTGCTATATTTTAGATTAATTCACTGAAGTGTATGTTTGATTAGAGTGGAAAAGACTGTGATGCTGAAAGCGTATGGTATTTCTTACTAAGTGAGAAAGAGATGGAAAACTTTACAGAAGTGAAGAGCATTTGTGGTGTGTGTAAATTTCCATTAATGCTCTGAGGTTCTGCTGGTGCTTTGCCAGGCAAGAGTTAAAATGTAGGATCACAACAGCTTGTGGTTACAATAGCTGTCGTGTTACTTTCCTCGGGTAATAAGTGGTTTTATTCCACACTCTGCCATTCCACTGTAGTTGCAAGCAGACAAAAGATGCTCTGTTTCTTAACTGATGTATTAGCTTAAGTCATAAATCATGGTTCATTTCCTTTTATTGCAGATTTGTCTGAAAGATGCAGCATTTCTAAAATTGTGAGTCTGGTTTTAATTTTTTAAAATTCAATTCTGCACCTCTGTCAGTGATTTCCATACGTTTGTATGTGTGTGAGATTCCACACTCATTTAATGAGAGCCAGGGGTGTTCTCTGCTTGTGATTAGAGCTTTGTCTTTACCAGCTTTCAGTGGTGAATCTTTAATGTCAGCTGAGATATACATGAACTTCCCCCAAGTACAGTTTTCAAGCCAGTTATCTCAAAATAATGTGATACACAGGGGCTTATAGCAGTATACTAAATACCAGTCCAGAAGACTGATATTTAGACCAGAGCTCTTCAAGAGCTTCAGATTATAAAGGTGTTAGATGCAAAATTTGCTGAAATTGACCATTATACTGTTGTGATCATGTGCTAGTACGGAGTATCTTGAAGTTTATTGCCTCTTACCACTAGTCAGAACTGTGTAGAGTTTATGGAGCATTATGCTTTCTAGCAAGACTGATTACACAGCTGGAGTTCAGCCCATAGGAAGCATCCTCATGGTCATGCAGGATTTTACAAAATGGGGAGGAATTTTCCTGTTTTTTTAGTAATAGCACCAGTACCTTGCAATTGTGCTAAGTGATGTGACAAAAGCTGGGAGCAGCCAGATACTAGGAATGGCTCAGGATCTTTGTAGGAGCAGAAACCCAGGGGCCCCCCACTGACACCGTTTTGCATCTCACAGAACTGGTCAGGCCCGCTGTGGGTGCCCTGTTGTCTTTCTGCAAACCAGCTGCCTTTGGCCACTGCTGGAAACAGGAGGTTGTGCTGGGCGAGCACATCATGATAGAAGCCAGGTCGTATGAAATGTAGCCATGGTCATATTGTCCTTACGGTTCCATATCACGTCCTGTGCTGCTGTGTATGATTTCCCTTATTTTGCACCTTAGCCCTGATTTGTAGTACCCAGGGAAAGCAACTAACTAGCCCTAGTATCACAGAAACATCAGCTCCGGTGCTGTTTCCTGCTTTGAAGGCTAACACGTAACCTCAAAGCCATGTCGCTCAAGTTTGGGGCTTATTTGCCCTCTAGTATTCCTTCTGAAAAAAGTGGTTGCTAATTGTACTTTGCCCTGTGTTAGGAGCACTTGGAACAGTTTGTAAAGGTGGGTCAGAGTTACCAGATGTCCCACCACCACCACTCCTTACCAGCAATATGACAACACAGATGAGCTGAGCAAGAGCCCTGCTCTAATTTAATGCCTGAGAGATCACTCTGCTCTGCACATGAGCTTCTGCAGTGCTTCACGCTGAAGTCTCCCCTGTGCCACTCAGTTGCTGTGTCTGTAGAATAAGATTAATGACATTTGACTGTCCTGGCAATGGAGAACCACTTTTAAATAGCAAAGAGGGGAATCAAAGGAAACAGAAGAGCTATGAGGAGAATGCAGGTCACTGGGATTTCAGCCGTTGTATTCCATCGGGAGGAGAAGCATGTGGGTAATAAAAACTGGAGGGTCATGCTTTCCCTCCCCTGCCTACCCATCAGCCAGACTTGACTGTGGAGATCATTCTGTGATGTGGGAGTTGAAACCCAAGTGATAAGAAGGCACAAACACTGAGGACTGAAAAGATCTGGAGCTTATATTGAGTGTAGTGGATCTACTATGTCGCCAGTGATTCTGCAGGTTACTTGATGAGACACTGCATATATCTGTATCAAGCCCAGAACAAGCTGAAGCTCCTGTCTTAGGTGATTTGCAAAAGGCTTGTAATGGCTCTGCCATTACTCCCTCATCATAGTTGTTGGGTTTTTGCGTAGGTGCTGAGACCTAGTTTTTGTGTCTCTTTTTTTCCAAATCATAAACTTCCTTGAGTGTTTGACTAGCTTGTGCTTATGTCATTTCCCCATAGAAACGGGGGTGGTGAGAGAAGCCAGAAGTCCAGCGCATTTACTTAGTTTTGATTTCAGAAAAACTATCCAGCCTATAGTTATGAAGCTATATTTGCTCTTGAAAGCCAGTACTTGTAAATTCCTCCAACCTCACTTGTACTGTTTGCTTGTTGTTCATGGGGTGGGACCATCTTGAGTTCAGCCCTCCAAAGCCACCACTTATTTCAGTGTTTTTGTGCTTACAAGAATGAATTGTCAGCCCCTAACTGAAGATGCTGGTTTGTGTTTGTTCAGCTTTAGCTGGGCTGCCTTGGTTGTGGATGAAGCTCACAGACTGAAAAATCAAAGTTCTCTGCTTTACAGGACGCTTTCTGAGGTAAAATAATTCATCCATCTTTTAGTGTCTAAAGACTTTTTCTCCTTCGGTATAACATACAGATTGTCTGTTTCTTCCTTTCGTTGAGCCAAAACTGGTTTCTGTCAGAGTTGGTGAACAGATTCCCATATTTAGTGGCAGACAGATAAAGGCCTATCTTGTTGGCTTTGCATGCAGGTGGGCAGTATTTGGAGCTTCTGTCTCATTCTGTCTCATGTTTTGGTCTTGGAGAAATTTGAGAGACTTAAAAGTGTAAAGCAGACAGACATAGTGCTGAACCACAGCTGTGCTTCTGAAGTGATAGAAATCTGGCTGACCTAAGACAATATAAAGCAACAACAGGCTATCTTCAGCTCTGGGAGGGTGAAGGAACCTTTGCCTAGTTCATGGGACCTCGAGTCGTGAACTATTGACTTCCATAGTCCCATTTAATGGAGCCACTCTTGTTTATTGACATTAGTAGTATTGATCAAGCTTCTAAAGCATCTTGCCAGGGTACAATGGGTGGCTGAGTGAAGGCTGCACTCATCATGGCAGTGAAACATGGGCATTAGGTCTGGGCTGGCATCATCAGCAGTGGACTACAGTACCTTTAAAAATAATTTTTCAATTAGATTCCTGACAGTCTTACATCTTCTGAACATAGTGTGCCCCGATGTCAGTATTTCAGGAGCTTTGCTTTTAGTCACAAAGAAATAGGCATGATTCACCTTAGCTCTCCTCTTAATGTATTTTTTATTACCAAACTTGAGAGAAGACTTGTATTTTTTCCAAGGTAGCCATATTCCTCAAGTCTTATTACACGTATTACTGTGAGCAGCATGGACCAGATAATGTTGCTGTGTTTGTCAGAGTTAGCCAGCAAATAGAAATGGATCATAGCCTTCAGTAATTTCGTTTCACAGTCCTATTCTGCCAGCGTTGTCCAGTCATCTCTCATTATCTAACACTGAGTATGCAGTACTGGACTGTAGAGAGCATGGGTCTCAGAATTTTAATGGTGTCAGTTTTGCACTTTGTTCCTATTCTGCTTACACTGTCTTGCTTGTGTTGGTGCCATCCTAGTCAGTTGGGTGGAGCTGTTTGGCTGTTGCACTATTCCTTGTGTTGGATGGTTTTAGCAGACACAGCATTCTGTGGGCAGTTCTGTGGGCAGTTTTGTGCCTCCTGTCGTCTTTAAGTGAAGCTTAAGAGTGGTGTGGGTGGAGTTGTATGTTAAGTAACTTTTAATTCCAGATATTTTCTCCTAATAATTTTGTTTCATTGCTGGTTCTTTCAGTTCTCAGTAGGCTTCACGCTGCTACTCACAGGCACTCCAATCCAGAACAGCCTCCAGGAACTGTACTCCTTACTCAGCCTTATTGAGCCTGATATATTTCCTAGGGAAGAAGTGAAAGAGTTTGTTGAGTATTACCAAGGGATTGAAAAGGAGAGTGAGCCAGGTCAGTAATAAGCAATGTTGAACTTCAGTTAAAACCAGCTGTTATTAGGAAGCGGGCATGTTGTGTCCTCTTTATTTGCTTTCTCTTAATGCTGACAAGCTTTAAAACAGAGCCACTGAAAGTAAGGATTACTTACCTTAATGTAGCTCTGAAGTATTTTGGGTATGCAGCTATGTTTTGATGTCTCTGTTTGTAAAGTTGGGCTTGAGTCTTTTCACTAATAGATGTAAATTCCTTATACATTTATTTTAAATATATAGTTGTGAAGGCACTGTATAAATTTCTTGCATTTAATGCAGTGATCTCTTTTCTTTTTCCCTGCCTCTGCATAGCCAAAGAATTGCACAGTCTTCTGCAGCCTTTTTTGCTTCGAAGAGTCAAATCTGAGGTGGCTGCCGAGCTGCCAAAGAAGGTGGAAGTGGTTCTGTACCACGGAATGTCAGCTCTGCAGAGGAAGTACTACAAGGCCATTTTGACTAAAGATCTAGGTAACTGAGGGTTTTGAATCCTATCAGTTGATTTTAAAACCAAAATGAATTAGTTTTATAAACCTGTGCTCTGTTATAGTGAAGCAGAATATGCATAGAATAAACATGCCAAATTCAGTGTTTTGGGCTGCTTGATCTGTGGTTTTAGCTTGTGGTAAGAGACACGTGGATCTAGAGCTGAGCTGTTGCAGATCTAGGGAGGGTCAGCTTTGCCATTCTGCTTTGGATCAGCCTGTAATTGGAAATACTCATGAGAAGGTAAGCCTGCTCCTATTGCATGTTTTTATGTCGGACAAAAGGGTGGTACAAGAAATTTTGGATCTGTGGATCTCTACAAATTTTCCAATAGTTGCACAAGTGCTACAAAGCAAATTTAAATCTGCTGGATGTAGACATGGGTTTCTTAGGAAACCACAGGACCATATAGACAATGCAGCCACAGACCCTTACAATAATAGCTCGCTCCTTGTCACTTTGCATATGAACTAACTGTAACAAAGCATCCTGAAGTATGAGAGAGAAAATATTTGCTTCTGTCTGAATTCCTCCTCTTACATCTATGCATACCACATCATGTGGCTTGCCACTGCTCATGTGTTGTAGGGAAAGTAAAACTGGGGGAATGGAGTCCCTTTGTTCTTTTAGGGCTAGCACTTTGCATGAACATCACCAGGCAATCTGAACATTCTTAAGTCAGCATATTGCATATATCTTCTTTATCTTCTCACAAAAATGCTTTTTACAACCCTTCTTCCTGGTTGCCAACGGGATCTTACCTGTGCTGTATTACTTTTTTTATTGGAAAACTAAAATTAACTCCACCATATTTCTTTCACTATTTTTGATGATTTCTACATCTATAATTCACTCTTAGAAAAATGGCGGTGTCCCTTTCCAGGGAGTCCAGAAAGTTCCATGGAGTTTGACAAGGCAGAGTGGTGTTCATTGGGAGTCTTATTTCTAAAGGCTTGTCCAAAAAGCGTAAGGGAAATCTGGTCCATTAATACAGACATACTAGTCTTGAGATGGGAAATTCAACTGCACATGTGAAATGCAGAGAGATACTCCAGTGCTGAAGCAGTGATCAGTACCCAGACATTCCCAGTCACATTCATTGGTGGAGCGTGGGCTTTCCTGCTCAGTTTCTTCTTTGTGCGTTTTGTTCCAGATGCATTTGAAAGTGAAGCAGGAAGGAAGGTTACACTTCAGAATGTCTTAATTCAGCTTCGGAAGTGTGTTGCCCACCCATATCTTTTCAATGGTAAGAAAGCACTTTCCTCTGCCTTGAAATAGAAGAAAAATTCCTGATTTACGCAGTGGTTTTCTGTGATTGCTTGGCAGTGTAATGCTTAGGAGCAGCAAGTAATAAACAATGTTGTACCTGAATCAGTAGCAGCTGTGAGTTTGTGACCAGTTCCAACATATGACAGTTCATCAATAATGAGGAATGAAGTTGGGGACTGCATGAAGTCTGAGTTTCTTACAGCAGCTCTCACCTTAAAAAGGAAATCACAATACTTTGTGAACTACTGAGGGTGTTCTTTAGAGAGAGAGGACAGTCGCTTCTCAAGCAAGCATCACAGGGTTCTACTTGGCAATAGTTAGCAGTATAAACCCACTGAGGTTTGCTACAGAGCTGTTACTTCCATAGTATTAGGTCTGCTTCTGAAACTCCTTTCTGTTCCAGGTGTTGAGCCAGAACCCTTTGAGATTGGAGATCATATTGTTGAAGCCAGCGGCAAGATGTGCTTGTTGGATAAGCTCCTTTCATTCTTGTATGCTGGGTATGTCATGTGGGGGTGAGAAAGATAGGGTGGGGTTGACATAGGGAGAAGAGGTAAACTGGGAAAGCAAACTACCTTATTTAACCATAGATTGAGCAGATGTTCATCACAATGCAAACATTGCCCTATTTATTGCAAGTTACTGACTACCTGGAAGAAGTAATTTCAGTATAAGGAGCTGCATTTGAGATTGTAGAGGAACCTCAAAGATTTTATGGCTTCCCTTCAAACATTTCTCAAAACACTTCACTAACTCTGTCACATGTTCTTGTATTTGGGAACCTGGGAGAATAACCATCTGACATGGTGTTCAGCATACTTGTTTTGACCATGAGGTTTCTAATGCACCAGTTGAATTCCTTTGTGCTACCATGCCTATGTTAGTCTGGGTGGCAGAATGCACAGCAAATGTGAAAAAGAAATTTGACAGGACTGAAAACCAAGAATAAGCTGAAACTTCAACTTTGGGATTGGCGTTCAGAACCCCTTGTGTTGAGCTCTGGTGGCTTCAGAACCTGGAACCCAAGCACCTTGGATGTTTCCTTCCAGCTCTCAGATGGGCAAATTGAGCGGCAGTTTGCATTCTTGAGCAGTCTATGAAGCAGTGCCTCCTGCGTGATACAATTTCTACTTTCTCTCTTAATTAAGCTGCAATTTCCCTTTGGCTGCTTCAGAAGGACAGAACTTCAGCAGACCTTGGAAAGTTCTGATGTGGTTGTGGAGGTCTTTGTTCTTCTGCTATATAGCACCTTGTGCGTGGGTGCCTCTCCCTTGAATGTTTTTGCCACAGGACCAGCCCTGTGAAAATTCTGGACTTGAAAACCCCCGTGTTCTGCTCTACAGTGAAGTCTGATTTAAACAGAGCACTGTCTGAGGCCTAAAGCTGGAAGGGAGCAGAGTTGATTTCTGACTTACTTCAGGTTTGTGGGCAGAGTTTGATCTTTGAGGGTCATTTGCTGGATGAGGAAACACTCTACTGTCAGAGTTGCTGCTATTACATTTTCCCAGCATTTAAGATGCTGTGTAGTGTGTGACTTGAAAGCAGTCAGGTATGGCAGGTCATGTGGTGAGGAATACCTCATGATGTTAGCTAGGTTGAGGCTGAGGATCCTTTCAGACAGGCTCCTTTGGATCCCCACCTGGCTGCATCCAGCCAGCAGCAGAGCTGTGCCAGAGCCTTGTTACCTCTGTGACTCCACACTCTAGACATGGCAACTGACAATGGCAGATGAAGCTAACTGGTTGCACTGGGATGTGGGGCTGAAAATAGTGAGGGAATGGGCCATGACTCTGTGAGGCTTAATGTACTAAGGTGGTGAGGCCTTGCTATGTAACAGTGACTGATGAAGCTATTGTAACCCTTCTACCACACTGTGAAATGCTGTCACAGTATGTTGAGACTCATGTTTCATGTTCTTCTTTCAGTGGCCACCGTGTCTTGCTCTTTTCTCAGATGACTCAACTGCTTGATATCCTGCAAGATTACATGGACTACAGAGGTATGTTCTGCACACTTTGGCAATAGAGGGCTTATCCTAATGATCTCTGCCATATATTGTTCCTCTTGATTTGGTGCATCTGCCTGGGATGAAGAAGGGACTGTGATGAGGATTTATTGCTTCTTAGTAGATAAAACCCGTATTTCTGCAGTGATGCTGTGAGTTGGAGAGTCTTGAGTTCAGCTCTTTTTTGTGTTACCACCTGCTGAAGTGAGCTGGCACTTAAATGTTATTCTTCAAAGTAGTTTCAGCTTTGGTTCCTCGATAAAATGGAGCTAACAGATGGCAGGGTAGCAATGTTTCACTATATACCTGTGTTCAGTTATGTACCTGAGTCCTGAAATAATTGCACTGAAGGCAGTAGGCTAGCTCTAGATTCAGTTTGTCCAGGAAAAAACACAACTTGGGCCACGTTCATACCAGAAAATTAATTTTTGATTAAAACAGTTGTTGGCAGTGGGGCCCCAACATCTCTGTGAGGGCAGGTTGGATTAGACCATTTTTGGCAAGGTTAGCAAAGTGTTCTTGGGACATTTTCTTTTGTTTCAATCCACATGGCTCCATGCCTACTTAGGATTTCCCATGAAAGAGGCTTTTGTTTGGTGTTTATGGTTTTGGACAACTAATAATGCAGGATAAAGCCAAATGTACAGCCATATCCCATACTGCTTGCTCACAGGAAAGCACACATTGAAGGCTGTGGAAGTTTGCATAAGGAGGATCCAATGGTTGTTGGCCTGTTTTGTGGGGCCAACAGCCAGCACAGAATAGTCTGAAATGGGACTGTGTGCTAACATTCTTTTACTTTGGCTCTGAATTTTCCTGTTGTGTTTCCAAGCATTAAATTAAATTCTAAGAGTCTCTGCTTCAGACTCAGCTAAATTACCCTTAGCCAACAGTAACTCTGGAAGTCAGGGTCACTATTTCAGTTTATATGAGGTTTAACTGGGAAAGAATGAAGGAGTCTGAAGGCAGCAGAATGAGAATCGAGGCAGGAGGGTTTGCAATCAAGATTCAGGACAGCAGTGAGACAATTGAGAGTGAGGTAAGAGGGTAAGAGCACAGGCAGAGTTTTAGAAACATTCATGTTGTTTGTTTAAAAAAGGCTACAGCTACGAGCGGCTGGATGGTTCTGTTAGGGGTGAAGAGAGACACCTTGCCATTAAGAACTTTGGTCAACAGCCCATCTTTATCTTCCTGCTGAGCACCAGAGCAGGTAAGTAAGGAAAGGAGAGACAAACAACCCATCTTGCTTCTGCACTCTTCTTTTGCCCTCTCTGGCAAGATTTCAGAGTTCTGAATCCTGCCAAGCCTATTCACATGGGGGATTTTTGAGGGAGACAAGACACATCCTGAACTTGGGTCTCTCGGCTAGGACATCTGGTTTTTGTGCTTTCCTATCGGAAGCTGATGCAAACATACTCTTAATATTGCAGCCACTTGAGTTACTTTTTTTTTTTTCAAGTCCCATAATGCCTGTCCCTGTGCCAGGGTGAGCTTAAGGAATCTCACTAGCATTTTATTTCTGCAAGTACCAGACTTCAGGCAGGAACAGCCTTCCTTTAAGTAAGCTGGTGGAATTGCTTCTCAAGTTCACTGATCGTGGAAGTGCTCTCTAGCTGGCAGACAGGCTCAAATGAGAGCCTTCTACCATTCTGAGACTGCAGGGAACACCATGGGACTGCCATCTGTGCTTCTTCCCATTAGCTCCTCAGGCAGATCTGTGTCTTCTACACAGTGCCAAACCTCCCTGTCTCTCTATTCAAGCAAGTACAGAGGCAGGCTTCTGCTTGTCTCCAGAGGAGGGATCCTCACTGCTTGATCTCAAGCATTGAACTTGAACTAAGTTTCCCTTTGAGCTCCTGGTCAGGCTTCCCTGGATGAGGCTGGCTCCAGTAATACTGCAGCACATTGAGGGGAGTGTGTAGAAAAGCTGGAGAAGCGCCTAATGCTAGATGGCAGGAATAATTGTGTCTCTCATCACAGTGCCTGAACTCTCCCTGCCCACATCAGCCAGACTTAAGAGTTGGTTTTTACTGCAACAGACATTGCTATGTCTGGCCAAAGCATCTTGTATTCAGCTGGGAATGGGTGTGCTAACAGCATTTCCACCACTGTTATATTCTGGACAGAGATTTTCAGGCACATTACTATCTTCACTTGTGGAGATGTTCTGATTATGGTGAAAAGGTGCTTGGCCTGAGCTGCAAGAAACATAAGACAGCAGGCTCCCCCTGTTTAACTAATTACCTGTATTTCTTTTTATTCCGTGAGAGCTCAAACTCTGACCTTGAAAACTTTAAGTCTTATATCTAGGCTCTAGTTTTGTATAGTTGGGCCTGGTGTTTTTCCACTGTTTCAGCAGTGTATTTGCCAGTTGTCTCTCTGCTGCAACAGAGTCACAACTTGGGCAGTCCCTTGTATCCTCAGTGAAGCCAGTTTGGTGGGAGTCTGCCTGCCAGCAGAAGAATATATTTGTGTTCATCAGTCTTGACAACCACTCCCCTTTGCTTTGGTTCACTTGCACCCTCTCTTTTTTTTTTTTTTTTTACTATGTTGCACAGTACAGCTTGGTTTTGGGCTGTTGCAGAAAGCTGGAAATGGAAGGCTTACCCATCTCTAGGTCCTTATGAGACTTAGATTTAGGGTTTGGCGATGGATTGAGTTAGATACAGTTGATCAAATCTGACAGAACCACGCACAGCAAAAGTTCTCCAGCTTCTCCTTTATTTTCTGCTGGTGACATATTTTGTGACCTTCTGCTTTGTTTGTAGGTGGAGTTGGCATGAACCTGACAGCAGCAGATACAGTTATTTTTACTGATAGTGATTTTAACCCACAAAATGACCTACAAGCAATAGCAAGAGCTCACCGGATTGGGCAGCACAAGTGAGAAATGTTGCTACTTCTGGTTTGGTTACTCACTCACTCTCTTGGTCTCTCAATATTGCTTTCCCTATCCATAGGCAACAGGACATTGAAGTACAATAGATTGAAGATCAAAGGAGAGCAGAGAGGAATTTATGTCTTTATTTTTCTGTTGCAGCCTCATGAAGTCTTGTCCTTGTCATGTGTCTAGGGTGGGACCTTTGTAGATTCAGAGTAGGAGGTGAAACCTGGAGGTTTTGCCTCCACTTCAGCTGTGACCATTTCTCCTGTGTCAAGAAGCAATTGTGTCAGCATTACATTTCTGCTGAATATTTTTGCCGATTTTGTTCTTGCCTTTTTTTCCCTACCAAACAAGTGGATGAGAGGATAGTGCTTTAGTGCACCTCAAAAAAAAAACCAAAACAAACCACAAACAAAGCTAATAAGAATTTTCTTGAACTTTTCAAGGCCTGTAAAAATTATCCGCTTGATTGGGCGAGATACAATTGAAGAAATAATCTACCGAAGGGCTGCTTCTAAGCTCCGGCTGACAAATGCCATTGTAGAAGGGGGTCAGTTTGCTCTGGGAGCACCCAAGCCTCAGGGAGCAGCAGAATTACAGGTAAAATAGAGTTATGTCCTCAATTTGACTCCAGTAACACCTTTGGAAATGTCACAGAGTGTTTCTACCTTTATGTCTGATATGAACCTTGGCAGCAGTTATATTTTGGGGGAGATGTGCATTGACGTGACAGCTTTTGAATGTCTTAGGACCCAAAATTACTTCCCAGGTCTGGACAAGACCTGGCATTTGAAGACAGTTTTTACAATTTTGAGGTGGATCCATTGTTGGAAAAGGGTGTGTTTTCTTGAAGAGGGGAAGGCAGAACCTTTCCTGGTCTTACTTGTTGTTTTTTTTTATTATAATAGGTCTAAAGTGAAAGCTGACTCATTGTTTCTAGAACTTACCTGTCTCTCACAAATAGAACTGATAAGTACTTAGTCAGCTTTTGGTTACTAGCTGGGAACTTGGTCAACCTTCTGTTGACCTCTTGGCAAAATGTAGTGTTTGAGGAGTCAGGGCATGAATTATAATTCTGACCTGAAAGCTGAGGTTTATGTTGAGAACTTGGGTTGAAAACCTCAAGAAAAGTGACATTTAAGGGAGTATGTCCCCTGTGTGCAGCTAAACCTGGGAGAGGTTTAGAATTAGTGTATCCTTTGTCCTGCCACCTCCACTCCCCACTCCACCAGCATGTGTCTCAGCAATAACAGTTTCCATGGGAGAAGTGGAACTGAGCCCATAGGAAATTCCATGCTGATATTTTTCTCCCCATGGATTTTTGTGGTATTTAACCTCTTGTTTTAAAGGAGTTGGGGGCAAAAAACAAGCCCAGTCTTTCTGGCTATGAAGAAAGCTGCTTGAATGCAGTCAGTACAAGACTGTTTTGTCATTCAGCCCTGAAAAAAACCAACGATTCAAATCTGGATGAGTTACGTTTGAGGGAGATACATTGTAGGGGCCTGTCTCACCAGATGTTGGGAGAACTAGGCGTGTTAACACAGAACTATTTTGACAGGTAACATCAAGGCTTAGATTCCTCCACTTGTACATCCTTTGCATTTAAGCCTGAGAAGCTCAAGATGCTGGGGTTGACATGGAATTAGGACATACGGGAGATACTGAACTTCCCCTTCTCTTTATTAAAGCTGAGTGAAATCTTGAAATTTGGCTTGGATAAATTGCTGTCCTCTGAGGGGAGTACTATACAAGATGTGGAGCTAGAAAACATCCTTGGAGAGACAAAAGGAGGGAAGTGGGTAATGGATGTTGTGTTACCATGCAAAGAAGAGACTGAAGAGGAGGACACAGAGAGTAAGTTAAGAATCTAAATACCTGTGAAATGCATGACACTTGGGTGCTGGTAGAGAAGGCTTCCCAGGCAAGGGTGGCATTTTTCAGGCAACAAGAAGAAAAGTAGACTTGCAATTAAGTGACTTGAATTCTGTTTGCAACTGTATTTCAGAGCCTTTATTGGTCTTTGCTTTTTTTGTGTGTGTCCTTATTTGCCTATTTGTAAGGTAATGCTAACAATACTTGCCCAGTTTTGATGGCTGGGGGACTGAATTCCTTCACGTGCTTCAAATATATTGAGACCTCAGATGAAATTCAGGAGAAAAGGGGAATTGCTCAAACTGTTTTTCCTACAGAGAGCCATTAAGATAGATCTGCAGTTTTCGAGATGGAACAGTAACCAAGATATGACAGTAACTTAAGGAAGGGCTATGTAGCATGTGTTTTGTATTTATCTCCAAACAAAACATTATTTGCCATGAAGATCACTAGTTGAAATGACCTTAAAAATGTGAGGTAGGAACTGCAGAGTCACGGTGTGTAAACAACTAGAACAAACCTATTCTGCCTTCAGTACTCTGTGTTCTCATCCAAATGTCACACCATTGTGGTTAGTTTTTCATAGCCCCATACTACATGAGAATAAATTCTAAGGGTACATTCCCTCTTCTAGTGTCGTGGTGAGAAAGACTGGATTTCTGGTTTGAGTACACATTAGCACTTAAATATGGATCTGTGACTGAAGCAGAAATATGGCCCTGCAGGTTAGGTATTATCTGCCCCACAGCAGTTGCTGGCAACAAGTAATTATTTGCTGAGACTTACCAGAGAGTGGTGTTTTCTGTTGGTAACTGAAGGAGGAGCAGTGGTAGCATGCCGTGTAATAGTTATTGGGGAAAATGAGCAGTAACTCTGGGTTGCCAGACTTCTGTGCTTTTATTTCATTTGGGACCTCAAAAGAAAAAGTTTGCTATCCGTTTAAAAGAGTTGCCTTTAACTAGGTAGCATAACTAAATGAATTTGCTACTGGCAGAAATGGAGTGACAAAGAGAACAGTAATTAAGCCACAACTTAAACCTTTTTTCTTCTATTAACGCCAATTAACTATTTTTTTGCCAGTATAAATGACATAAATGAAAAGCTTTTGCCTGAGGAAGCAAATCTTGAGTCCTTTGTTTCTACTTGATGCTGACACTGGTCATACGAAAAAGTGATGAGAACGAACATCTTTTTCTGCTGAGTGCAGAACAGCGTTACAGAGAAGCCAAATTTCTTTTGATGTCATTGTACACTATAGGTGCTAGTGGCTTTCACTTTCTTTTTACACTTGTTAATTATTTTTTTAAAGATCATATGTATGTATATGAAGGCAAAGATTATTCAAAAGAACCCAGCAGAGAAGACAAAAAAGCATTTGACCAGCTTTTGGATCTTCAAAAAGCCTTGACTGAAGAGGCCAGTAAGGAAGGGAGAGCTCTCCGAAACAAAGCAAACGTAAGACAAAAGATGTGACAAGGCACATGATCCTCTTTTATTTACTTGTGGAAAATGAGGCTGACAGTTTTCTCTCTTTACGTATAGCTTGCAGATGGCATGTTAAAAGATTTAGATCTCAATGTAGTGAAGTTGGCTCTTGAATCTGAGGGCTTGACAATTCAGCAATTCTGGTAACAGAGAAAAGATACGATGTGCGGGACACTCATATAAACTGAGGCCACAAAGCCACATATTATGTGACAATTGGGGTCTGATGATTAAGTCCTGTGGGCAAGTCGACAAATGGGAAAGGAGTGTGTGATAAGTTGGGCACTAGACCTGGCTTTAAGACGAGCAATTTGTTTTCATACTTCCTTTTTTCTCCAGGCACTCCTCATAGGCCTCCGTGAACAGCCAAGCAGGAGGAAGCACTTGTTGAGCACAGAGGAGCTGGAGGCTAGGAGGAAGAAGCGCCAAGAAGCTGCAGCAAAGAGAGCAAGGCTCATGGAGGAAAAGAAGAAGGCAAAAGCAGAGGCAGAACACAAGAAAAAGTATGGTTTGTACTGCATCTACTGCTTGTAAGCTGATGTCTGTTACACTATACTCTTTAAATGTGTGTCTAATTAACCAAAAGAAGTCATACTCTGTATGCAGTCTGGCAGGTAGGGCTGGGGATGAGGGGAGGAGATGGCAAAATGGCTTCAGGTCACCCTCATGACAGGGTTAGCTTCATACATCAGGTTGTTTCTGTGTGTGTGCTCAAACTGCGTTAACTTAGGGACGTGAATGTGGAAAAATAGCTTGAGCCCCTACCGAGGGTTCTTTTTGTCCGAATACACTGCCTGGCTTCACATCTAATTTCATTCATAGAGATTGGCCTGATCAAGAGCCCCATATCTGAATGTACAGTGAGCTTTTGGGAGAAGCTTTCTGAAATGTCACAGTTGGCCTCTATATATTGGTCTGGCATCTGTGATTCTCTAGCATGTGTCTTAACTTTCTCCT
Source organism: Hemiprocne comata (assembly GCA_020745705.1). Classification (NCBI taxonomy): domain Eukaryota; kingdom Metazoa; phylum Chordata; class Aves; order Apodiformes; family Apodidae; genus Hemiprocne; species Hemiprocne comata. The sequence goes on from CM036586.1 coordinate 144,133,270, forward strand.
CCTTGTTTCCTAGATGTTCTTCCTTTTTACCACTCTAGGAAGCTCCCTGCCCTTTATCATGTGCTCACTTTTTCCATGCCTGCAATTGGCTTATCACACTGGCATGTGGCTCCTAATATCACAGATAACAACTGTGGTAAACTTGGTTCTGGTCCAAAAAAGGGAGAGAGGGGAGCAGAGGCGATGCAGATCTGGGTCTCATGTTTTTCACTGCAACAATTTAAAACAAGGTGCGTCCCCCCACCTCTCATTTTCATTGAACATCATCTTCTCTTGTTTTGTTTCAGGATGGCTTGGTGGGAGGCAAATCATTACACGTCTGCCTGCCTTCCTTCTGAGGAGAGTGACTCTGAGGAAGAGTTTGAGAAGGATGAGGCTGGGCTGAATGTGGATTTAGATTACAAAGATGCAGACCTGAATTGTATCAAATATGTCATGGGAGATGTCACCCACCCAAAAGCAAAAGAGGAGGATGCCATCATTGTCCACTGCCTAGGTAGAATTTATGGCAACAGAAATGTGGATGGGTGAGGTGGGGAAGGGGGTTGAATTGTCCCTACTAGCTCAGTAGTTTCTAATTCCCATCCAGATTGAAATACTTTGGATTTGAGTCTGACTTAATCTTGAGTGGTGCAGAGGCAATACAGACTCTACTCCACTATGTGTAACCCACATGAGTACTAGCAAGGTGTACATGAGTCTTTTCATACTCTGGATTTATGCATGAGTACATGTATGAATGGTACATGTGTGGCTTGAAACTGTGTATCTGTGGCCAAGTGGCCTCCTGAGGTGAGGGCCTTTTGTTCATCCAACGTAAGCTGTAGGGACTGAACTGAGATACTGAAAATCTTCTCCCTTACACAGTCAGCATGAAGAGAAAGGCTGAGGTCAGAGCTGCTCTCTCTTGGTCCTTGTCTCTCAACACTAAAAATACAGAGGCTCTAGGCTAGTCTCCCAGTTTAAGGACCTCTGTTAAGACTCTCAAGCTGAGGAAGAGAAATTCAGGTTACAGGGTTTCTTCTGAATCAGTGTTGGAGCTGCTCTCTGATGAGGGCTATAGCAGAACATTATCATCTGCTTTGGTTTATATTAAACTCAACACAAAAAGTCGTGTTTGAAGTGGAAATGCCAAGTAAGAGCCTGCAAATAAACATCTAGTCATGGGAAGTCCAAGACACCAATCTGGAGACATACTAGGTGCATGCTGTATGCACCTATATGCATATATGTGAGGATGCTGACAGTTGAGGATGCTCAATGCCATGGTTAGCATTTGTTTTAGCATGCTCAGTGAGGAGTAAGAAGGAATTCTTCCCAGAGAGTTTTTCAGGGAACTGTGACAAGTTTGTTTTGCTCAGGGGCTGAGGTTTATCCTCTCGGATCGCCCCTTGAGTACTGTTTGACTTCAGTTCATGTGTGATTCGTATATCTGGTTTTGATGATAATTTGTTGCATTTGTAGGTCCCTTTCCTGCAGGGGTGGTTTTCAACCTCACTTTTTAAAAGGAATCCAACTTGTCATTTCATTCTAGATGACTCCGGCCGCTGGGGAAGGGGTGGTTTATTTACAGCTCTGGAGGCTCGTTCTGATCAGCCAAGGAAAATATATGAGATGGCAGGAAAGATGAAAGGTAAGAGATTAAAACATTACCTTAGGCCAAGACACTTGAAAGAGTTTCAGTCCCAGTGATGTTGCAGGAGTGAGGTGCCTGGATACCTGGATAGTCCCGTTCTTTCCTCTTTCTCTAGATACGTGCATCCCTAGCTCTGAAGGTAGTAATACAATGAGCACTCTGACTTGACTTGTTAGGAGTGTTGAGTACTCTGCGTAGGGGTTGGTCATTCCAATCTATGCTGCAAGTCATAAAAAAAGAAAAAAAAACTAACTCGGGCATTATTCACAGGGTGTTTTTTGCTATGTAAGACAGAGTCCTGCATCTTCTGTCAAAGTGATTTTAAGAAGGATGAAAGCCACCTCAGGCAGTACTCGTTTGAGCCTTTGATTCCCTCCAAGCACTGATGAGCATGTAGTAGCAGTTTTGAGCTACCTGCAACTGGTGAGGAATGCACCTCTTGCCATAACATGGATCTAGTTGTTTTTTTTCTAATTTCCTGGGAGCTGCTTTCGTCATGTTCCTATGCTTCTCTTTCCATTTATGTTCTTTAACTGGGATGTGTGTGTACTGACTTGGGGGGCATAGCATCTGTCTTGCTTCCCTGGACAAAGAGAATGACTTCACTGAAGCCATCATGAGGAGGTAAAGACAGCCAAGGAGAATAATACAGAACATGACAATGAAATAACTTCTGCATTGACTTGCTATTGACTCTTTAGGATTGATTTTTTTTTTTTAATTATTCCTCTGTTCTTGTTTTCTGGACAGACCTGGAGTTAGGAGGAACCCTGTTATTCCCCATTGATGATAAAAATTCCAGGAAAAAAAGGGCAAGACTTGGTGAGAATGAGAAGCTCCTTTTTGTGTTGCTCTGTCTGCATGTTTTTGAAGCTGTGTGAAATGAACATTGTCTTTTTCCCAATGGTAATGGCACTGAATATTGAACACAACTAAGTTGCAGTTAAACATTAGAGGAAAGGAGATCTTTCTCTTGTTTATTAAAGCTAATAGTTAGTAATGCAGTTTTCCAGCAACTAGCACTGTGTCTCTGAGCACTGGATCTAGACTCCATTTCAAATGTTTGTGTGTTTTCTCTTTAGTTGGCCTTGATTGTGGCTCAGCACCGGGATCGGTCCAACAACTTGTCTGGCATTAAGCTGTCTGCTTTGGAAAAGGGTCTGAAGAAGATTTATTTAGCAGCCAAGAAAAGGAATGGTAAGTGTTTGTGCAGTGGAAGAGTGAATCTTTACATGTGTGATTGCACCTAAAGATGATAACCAATTTCCACCTCTCCTGTACTGTTTTTTCTGAAGTGAAGTAAGAGTGAGATCTCCGTGGGAGATATGTTGTGTCCCAACAAGAAGTCCTTATCTAGATGGCTTTCTGTATGTGAATCTTGTCCTAAAGAGTGTGCACTCTCTGTTCCCTCTCTCTCAGCAACAGTGCATCTTCCACGTATTGGGTATGCAACAAAAGATTTCAACTGGTATGGTACCGAGCGGCTCATCCGAAAATATTTGGCAACACGGGGTATCCCCACTCTTATGTATCCTTTTGGAGTATGTCTTACTTTGTTCCCAATCTCATGTTGCAATTATCACCTAAGTAGCTTCGTGGATGCAAAGCAAGGAGTCAAGGTGAGGCACAGATGCCACAGTCAAGCTAAAAACTTGGTTTCCCTGACTTTGCTGTCATCCAGGTACTCATTCCACAGTGAGGACTTACCATTTTAGGTGATAATGACAGATTAGTGTGATTCAGGATGCCTGCCAGAATTTGCTAGAACTAGGTGCTCATCTTCAGTTGACAGCCATCAACTTCCCTGTGTACACAACGGCTGTGGGGGAGATGACTGGAATTTCAGAATAAGGGAGTGACTCATAAACTAGCAAAAGTGAGAATGGTGAAAAAAAATATTACAATGTTGCAAGCAAGTGATAACCTGTTTCCCTGGCTGAACGTGGTGCAGTTGGTGTGTTAGGGCAGGCTCTTAAAACAAACCAGTTGGTTGCTCTTGCCTTCCAGGAAAGGAAACAGAGGTTTACAAGGAAGCTGTGTTTTGTCACCTCTCTAAGAAGACCTGCATTTGCTATACTGCCACTGTCAGCAATTCTGTGAAACTGAAGACCTGAAACAAAAGTGTCCTGGGTTGAGACAGGATAAAGCATTGTTGTGTCTGGTTTATTTTTTTGATTCTGAGTCAAATCTTGACAAAAAGACAATAGTATTAAGTGAATTCTGCCTCCTTCCTTGGTGACTTTCTTAGTGGTTGTGTTATCTGGCATTCCTTGACACTTGACAGCATTTCCTTGACACTTCCTATTAGATATTACTTCCCTAGAAATAAAGGCACTTCCTCTGCTTCACAACCATACTCATCTTCAGTGACAGTCTCAAAGCCATGAAGATGCAGTAATGTGATTGAGAAATGTGTGCAAAAAGCCAAGGATCTTTCCAGCATCACGCAGACAGTCTGAATGCATCCAGTTCAGAAACAAGGCATACACGGTCATTATTCACCCCTGCATCTCTCTGCCTTTGTTGGCCAGAACATTTACATATCGTCAGTGGCTCTGTAGAGGAATGAGACTGCTTCAGTTTTGACTTCAAAGAGTCTTTGGATAAAGATGTTGGCTCAATCCCAGATCTGTTTTGGAGATAGAAAATTAAACTTTCACTGATGGTCAATTGTTATCCCTTACTTTAAGTTTTGCTAGGGCTTAGAATGTGGTATTGTTTTGCCATATATTCCCCCTCTTCAGATTTCATCCTTTGTCTCACTAGACCTCTTTTCAATCAGCTTTTTAGTGGTTACCTGGGACTCTGTGTGCATGCCCACATAGACATGTCAGTGGAAAGAAAGCTGTCTGCGTTAACACCACACATGACAACCACACAACTTTATGCTGTTCCAGTTCCCCAGAAGTCTGTCTGACCTGCATTGGTTCAAATATTTAGTCACGTAATCACGTGCTTACAATCGAGTAAAATCCTGACCAGTATCCTGGGCAAAGGTGTGCAAGGCTGCCAGAATTTGAGACTGGCTTTATAAATTACAGCTTTCCTTCCCCCACAGCTGCTTTTTCATTATGCAGTTCTTTGTTGCAGCTGCGGGGAAAAACCAGTTCCTTACTGCTGTTCAAAAAGCTGTTTGAAAGGTTCCATGACCCTTTGATTCACTTTAAGGAAAACTTACTGCAGAGTTTTTGATGTTGGCTTTACTCTGTTGCAACAGAACTTTCCTGGGTTTTTTGCATTGTTGGCACTGTTTGCTTTAGCATATTTTTTTAGTGTTTTTTTTTTTTTTTTTAAGTACAACCAGGCAATAGTAGCTCTCCTAATAAGTGTTTTGGCCAGAGAGACTGTGAGATGCCAAACTTAATTCAATTTCAAGTTCGGAAGTCACCCAAGAAGTGGTGAAAAGTATGTCTTTAAATATCTAATCGCCAACACACATCTCATTTGGCTGCATTTACACTGCCCCTGTAGCAACATCGGGTTACTTCATAATTTCAGGCCTCATTCTGACACGGCTCATCACACCTGACTGGTGTGTTCCACACTTGAAGAGGCCTTCCTGAGTTGGATACTCTCATTCACTCCTAGCTCTGCCAGAAAACCCCAAATGATTCATAATCTCCTTTGACCCTGCTGAAGCTTATATAAGCTAGTGTTCCATAGCACCTTTGTGTAAGACCTTTCTTGCAGCTACTCACAGGAACAGCCCCTTATGTATTTGGCAACGGGCTTGCAGGATCAGAGTCTGTCTGTGAAGGCTTTCTGGGGTGAAAGATGGTGAGTAGATGTACATTACCTTGTTTTCCCTGCCATGCGAACTGGCACTCTTCCAGCAGGCCGGCTGGTGGCACTGTTAATCAGCTGCAGCAGCAGATGTTGCTCTTTTGCCTCCTTTCAAAGAGCAGGGCAGGAATCTCCGGCCTAGAAAAACGCTCCCTCTTTTCCAGAATTAAAACATCAGCCATGCCTTTCTCTTTGCCAGCTTGACCGAACGTATAATTTCAGTCTGCAGACTCAAGGCTCTGATCCTCCACCTTTTCTTTTCCTGTATATTTATTGCCCTTCTTTAAAATGTTTCATTCCCAAGTGTTCCAGTGTGTGCAGTCTTGTTCCTCACATTCACACACACCTCTGGCCAAATCCCAGCCCACCTACGAGTTCTCTGGCCACCACGCAGTGTCATGTGTACAGGATGTGTCTCATGGCCGAGTCCCCCAGAAGAGGTTGGAGTACTGCATCTACCACCACTATTTCCATTGCCAGGTATTCTTACTTGAGGCCTCATGTGTTGCTTTATGTTTCTACAAGATGGTGGGGCTCTGCCTCTGTCATGTGCCCCCCGCCCCCCAGCTAGAGTTATAAAGGGGAGAGGAGGGCATGACTACCTGCTTTTTAGTGTCCCTTACCCTCTAAGATAAGGTCCTCAGGGGGCTGCAAGGTTCCTGTCATGTAAAGAGGAAAGGTCATGGCTACGCAGTAGATTCTAGCCCTCTAACTTAGGGGCAAGTCTGGAAAAAGGTGTTCTTCATTTCCCCTCTAGTCCTCTTGGCCTGTACAGATGAAATCTACTTTATTTTTTTCCCTTTAAATTTGCTTAGGAAATGCTTCTGGAGTGTGGGAGTTTCTTTGTGTTCTTTTATTTTATTTTGTAAACAATATTCTTTAATATTCTTTACCCATTTGTAAACAATATCCTTTAATATTCTGAACCCATAGAAAAGTTCTACTTCTGTCTGCTTTGAAATGGAAGTGAGATTTCAACTGAATCTTGAACTGGGTTTTGCAGAATCTCAGCCAAGTGAAGTTTTTCTAGTGTTTGCTACCCACCACCATTTCTCTTTATTTGGGCAGAAATAGCTTATTTTGGATAATTAATTCCATAAAGGACTCAGTAGCTTTTATTCAAGTTGCTGTGCAAAACAAATGTCATGCTGTTTCTTCAGCTGTGCAGTACTATGCATTTTCCCTTTCTAAACAGCAACCACCCCAAAAGGGAAGGAAGGTGTTATTTTGTAGTCATGTCCCTCTGGCCTCTCTCTTCCTCTGACCAAGATTCCTCTGCAGCATAAGAGCTTAAATGTGGCTCCTTGTCCGTATCTGTCATTGTTCGTTTATGTAAGCTTTAGATGTATGCTTGCTGTGCTGCAGGAGCACAGAGCAAGATCATGCACTGTTCAAATTGGCTTTACAAGCAGTTTCATTAGGTAGGACCTCTGAAGTGGCATTCAGTGCAAAACTTTCCTCTCCACCCCGTGCTGGAGGCTCCAGCTGATGCCATTTAAGAGTGGGCAGTAATTCAGAATGATGTTTATACTTGTGCTGGCTCAGCTCATGCTTATGTTTCTTACTTGACATGGCACTCCCCCTGTTTCTCAAAGTGTTCTGCAGACAAATTCTGTGTTTTGTGAGGAATCTCTATTACTTGTAACTTAATGATCTTTTAATGCTACTCAGGAAACAGTAAAAAAATGGAGAAATGAGATTTTATGGGCATGTGTGGATTTGTGATTCTGTTGCTGAATTTTGTCAAAGAGAAAAATTATTTTGATATGTTACTGTGTGTTGGGGGAGGTGGAGTCTGGATTTTGGGGAAAGAGGGAGAGGAAGACTGGTTGCCAAGGCAATGGAGAAAGTCCACAGCCAATTCAACCTATGTATCTTAACAAAAATATTGCATGTATGTGTCTCCAAACAAGGCAGAATGTTACCCATAAAAATCATCAATAGAAAAATAGAAGGATAAGTAGATGGATTTATTTTAAAATAGCTGAATCTAGTGGTCCTGGAGGAAAAAAGAAAGCCAACCTTTGAGCAAAGAGATTACTTAAAAGTGTAACTACATTTCAAGTTGTGTGAAAACTCCTGCCACTTTACAATAGATCATCCTACAAGAGACTGGTTAGACCTTTCTTTAGCTGATTTGACTAGGTAGCAAGCTGGTCATACAGAATGATCTGCAAATCCAAATAAATACGATTCTATGATTCTAAGATAGAGCTATTAAAAACATTAAGGGATTTGTTATGAGAATGGATACTGTCCACATTCCAGAAGGTGCGTCTTGTAGTAGATCAAAGATTACTTGTGTTCCACACAACTGTGACCAAAAATCCATGTCTCCCTGGTTTTCATCAGTTACATTTTTCAGAGTGAAAAATACAAGCCTGAGGAATGCAGTAGCATCTGTCCATCCACGTGTGTGTGTAAGAGCCTGCCGTAAAGCAGCGTCGGTCCGTGTACTTGACCACTTCAGGATCCTTCTAAAACATCCCCTGGCCACTATGCCAGCAGGAACTGGAAAAGATCAAAACAGAACAGAGCGGAACAGTGAAGGTGTCTTGTATTGTGGGCAGACAGAGCACACTCTGGATCAGAGACCATCTTTGTTTGACATAGACATACTGGAGTGAGTCCAGCATAGGTCCACTAAAATGATTCCGGGACTGAAGCATCTGACATGCCAGGAGAAGCTGGGAAAGTGGAGATTTTTCTTTTTAGCCTTGAGAAATTTCGGATGGGAGTCCATGTGTGTAAATGTGTATTGATGTGTAGGGATACCTGATGGGACAAAAAAAAATGGAGGCGAATTTCTCATTGGTATCCAGTAAAAGGAAAAGAGGGAACAGGCACAAACTGAAATACATTAAATTCCATTTAAATGTGAGAAAAAACATTTTTGTGAGGATGTTCAAACAGTGGAACAGGTGTAGAGGGACATTGTGGACTTTCTGTCCTTGGAGATGCTGAAAACCCAACTTGGCACAGTCCTGAGCAACCTGCTCTAGTTGACCCCATTTTGAGTGGGGAGACTGGACTAGAAGATCACCAGAAGTCTATTCCAACTTAAACTATTCCCATGAATCTATGCAATCTGTTCTGGGTAATCTAGAAAAGCTCTAATCTTACCTATTCAGTAATGTCCAGGAGCATAGCACTTTACAAATTTCTGAACTATGACCCTACCACACAAGTAGCTTGACTCAGGCGAAACATTTCCTCCTGTCTCAGAGGTTTAAATAGATAAGCATGTAACAGCGTCTCAGCATCTATTCCTGAGCCCCTCTTCCCTGTATTCCTCCTTTGCCATTTTCTGTGTAACAACTTGTCCTAGTTGGGTGCAAGGGGGCCTCACTGCAGGGTCTAACAGGTATCATAGAATCATAGAATCCTAGGGGTTGGAAGGGACCTCAAAAGATCATCTAGTCCAACCCCCCCTGCCAGAGCAGGGTCACCTAGAGCACATCACACAGGAACTTGTCCAGGCGGGTTTTGAATGTCTCCAGTGAAGGAGACTCCACAACCTCTCTGGGCAGCCTGTTCCAGTGCTCTGTCACTCTTACAGTAAAAAATTTTTTTCGGATATTCACCTTGAACCTCCTATGCTCCAATTTACACCCATTACTCCTTGTCCTATCACTGGTCATCACTGAGAAGAGCCTAACTCCATCTCCCTGACACTCACCCCTTACATATTTGTAAACATTGATGAGGTCACCCCTCAGCCTCCTTTTTTCCAAGCTAAAGAGACCCAGCTCCCTCAGCCTTTCCTCATAAGGGAGATGTTCCACTCCCTTAATCATCTTTGTAGCTCTGTGCTGGACTCTTTCAAGCAGTTCCCTGTCCTTCTTGAACTGAGGGGCCCAGAACTGGACACAATATTCCAGGTGTGGCCTCACCAATGCAGAATAGACACCAGCTAGGTCTGAACAGGGCATAGATGCTGGTCCTCTCTGAGGTTTGTATATATTTGTATACATACCCAGCTTAGATCTCGTAGCAATAACCTTTTTGTGGGGTAGTAAGTCCTGCTGCAGTAGACCATGAAACTAGTATTTAGAAAGCCTCTAAATCTTCTTGAGCAGCTGCTTCTAGTAAAAAAAGAAACAGAGATTTGGCAGAGGAGTTTCTTGGTTGGTTTCAAAGAAGTCCAGTTAAAGACCTTTGAGAAAGTTGCCTTTCCCTTGTCAAAGTTTTCCTCAGTTTCCTCAGCCTTTCAGGCATGGCAGCATCTCCTTTTACCCTCTTCCCCACTCAGCACAGGTACAACCTTGTTCTTTGCATCTAGTGTCTCCCCTGCGCCAGGTAGGTGGCCTGCATTAACTCCGGCCTGTTGCCTTTTGTCACATTCCCCGCATCTCTCCACAGGAGGGAAGCAAGCCCCGTTGGACAGCCGAGCCATGGGGAGCCATGTGCAGGCTTTCAGCAGAGTGTCAGATACTTCCCAGGGCAGGGCCATTGCCTGGAATGCAGCAGAGTACTCAGGCCTTGGGCAAGTTTAGACACATGTTGATGCATAATACAAGATGGAGCCTATCACTTGATATCAGCCTCTTCCAGTCAGTCATGGGCTTGGGTAAGCATGTACACCATGTGAAACGGGCACATTAGAATGATACGGAAACATTTCTTTTAATTCCTGGTTAACTGTTCCATTATGAAATCATTCCATGTTGGAGGGATGTTGAGTAGGAGGCAAGCACTGCAAATAAAACCATGGCATTGTTTTGGAAAAAGGGAATCAGGGGAAATTGGAGGGGAAAAAGAAATGATGCAATTTACAGAGGCCACAATAATGCAACACAAACTATCTGATAGGGATCACTTCAGTATCTTCTGCATTTGTTCCCTTTGTAGACTGGATCATTCTTGAGTAGTTCAAAGCAGAGGACTGGAATCCAGGAGATCTAGATTTTCTTCATGCATTCCCAGCTGCTGGTTCATTGTACAGCCTGAAAAATTAACCATTTTTGAAGGGTAAGACAACCTGAAGGTGAAATTAAAAAGGAACAACGTTTGAGTACAGGAAAAGTGACTTGCATGGCATGCAGAACTCTGCCTGTTTCCTTCCCAGCTGCCCAGAGCAAGTGACATAAGGAGTTTGTTGCCCAAGGGAGGCTTCAGGCAAACCAGGCCCTTCTCCCTGGGGGGCAGGAGGTCCTTCTTCATGGCAGACGTCTTGTGACCAGAAGCAAAGTGTGCTGCAGCTGCAGGCTATGGGTGGAGGAAGAGAGCAAGAAGTCCTGAAGGCTAAGCATTACAGTGCCTAGCAATATGTTTGGCCTTGGAGAAAACCCAGGAACAAGTTTGTCCTGGATGGGAGAGCTCGAAGGGGCTGGTCTTTTTGCTGGAGGTGAGCATGATGGTGTAAGGTGAGATGGTGACAGGTGAGGGGCAAGGCTAGGTGGAGGAGAGCTACAGAGCTGGAAGAGCTCAGCCTTGGTGGGGCTGTGGGGCCCAGGTGCTGGGCAGCTGGGAGAAGGAAGGGGGGCGATGGGTATTTCTCGGAAATGGGGTCAGCGGAGGAGATACGAGAGTGCGTAAGAGCAGAGATTCAGAGCAAGGCAGACCTGCAGGGAGAGGTTCAAAGGGTGAAACCGGGCCTTGAAGGCGCGAATAGCAGGTCCGGCCGCAGGTCCCCACCAAGTGTGGCTGCAGCAAGGCCCGTAAGGGGGATGCCAGGACCTGGGTCTGGCAGGCTGCAGGGGTCCGGGGTGCCGGTAGGAGCGAGGGCGGCCGCTTTTCGGGGCGGGCAGGCTCCCCGTGGGGGCGGTGGCTCCGGCGGGGCTCTGGGGCGGTGCTGCTGCCGGCGGGGGAGGGACGGGGGTGTGGGGCGGGGCAGGGCACAGGAAGCGGAAAGCGGCCGCAGCAGCGACGGCGGCCGCCGCCGGGGGAAGGCGGCGGGGCACAGCGCGGCACGGCGGCGGGTCGGTGCCCGGAGCGGCATGGGGCGGCCGCGTGAAGGGAGGTGAGTCCGCCGGTCGGTGTGTCTGTGTGTGTGCCCGAGGTCGGGTGCGGTGCGGGGGGCGGTGGCGCCGCCCTCTACCACGCCCTGCCGCCGCCGGGACCCCGCCGCCGCTGTGCCCCGGGATGCCCGGGCCGGGGCCGTGAGGCGGCCCTCTCGGCTCCTGTGCCTGGCGGCAGGGGTCCGTCCCCAGCCAGAGGGGAGGGCTGGGAGCTTGGGTGGGGTCCGGCGGTGCCGGCTGCAGAAGGACCCCGCTGTGTCCCCGCCTCCCCTGCCCAGCGGTTCCCGGGGCGGCTGGGGACCGGTTCCCGGGGCTGAGCGGAGGGGTAAGACGGGCAGGGGTGGCTGCCGGGCTTCGCTATGTCCGGTCGGCCGGGGCTTTTCTGGGAAGCCTCGGCACTGCCCTCGCCCGTCGTGAGGCTGCTGGGGCGGCGGGTCCCGGCTTGGATGCCACGGGCAAGGAGAGATCCCAGTTTTCCGGGGTAAAATCCTTAAATGCTGGTGAGAGCCGTAGGTGTTGCCCCTCGGAGTGTGCAGCAGTCTCTGTGTTAAGCCTTGCCTTTGAAGGAAACCGTAAACGCGTCAGTAGGAGTGAACTCCCACCGGGGTGAAGGCTCTGTTAATGCCTCGTGTGCGCAGGCTGCGTAGAACTAGCTGCTTTATGTCTGGGCTCGTCCTGCGGGGTGGCACGGTGGTGGTTGCCAGGAGGAGGGAGGACACCGTTCTGGTTCTCTGCTTAGAAGCCGGTTTGGTCGCTGAAGGGATGCCCAAAGTCACGGGCTCGCAGGACCGAACGGTTGTTTCTGTTGAGCAAGTTAGGGCGCAGGGGAGCTCCCACGGCCGGGGATAAATCTGTTCATGTGTGACAGGAGAGCCGCCTCCTGCGCCTTGGCAGTGCCGGCCTGGGATGCATACCTGAATGCTTCTGAGCGCGTCCAATAGAGGGCAAAGCTATTGCTTTAGCTGTTTCAATGATCCGAGAATCACTAAGGCTGGAAAAGACCTTTAAGATTATCAAGTCCAGCCTATGTGGCACGCTTTGGAGAGTTGCTCTGAAACGATGCTGTTTTCTTACTTAGAAGACTGTCGTGGTTGTAAACTTAACTCCCTTATGTCAAGGGCTGAAATCTTTGTGGGGTTTATGGAAGCATAAGTCACTTGATGGCAGTGGGGTTTTTTGGCCCTGGGTTTGTTGATAATGATGCGCTCGCAAGATTTTTGCAGCTATAAAGAGTTAAGCAATGAAGTCATACTTGCTGGAAGAGAAAATCAGGATGTTGTCTAGTGTATTCTGTGATATCATTGACTGTGGGCCCATCACTGGAGCATCCTGACTTTGAAGAGAAGACTTGTGGATAATAGAGCTTCAGCAATGCTTTGCTATCTTTGAGAGGTTTTGTTTTGACCATGCTTGGCTCTTTCCCTCTGCTGGGGTTTGTCTATATAGTTGGCAGCAACTGTTGGACCAGTGCTGGCTATGTGATCATTTCACTTGTTAATTTTGAAAAACAAATGCTGAATAGAGACTTACAGAAAGCCTTCCTTAAGAATGCTCCCTGGGAGCCGAAATTTTAGAAGGATCCCAGCCTGTGTCAGAACCACTGAGGCAAGTATGTAACCACCCATGGTCATTGGCCAGCAGCTCCCTGTGGCTGCTGCTGGTGTTTTGGTTAGTAGTAGTAGTGGTGGTGTTCTTGGTGGCCCTTATTTTATGGATATGTGCACCCAGGGAGGGCTTACTGTCACTGGGACACCAGGATGCTGTACTAGGAAAATGCTACCTCTGCAATTGTTCTAGCAAAGCAGTATGTCGTATTGCTGTAGTAGCCTGCCTTCGTTTCACCCCCACCTCTGACAAACAAAGTGAAGAATGGTATCAGAAATGTGGCTTCACTGCTATAGGGCATGCTGTGCTGTGTAGGGACCTGAGAGGCAGGCCTGAGTGGCGAACTGTGACGTCCAGTTCTGCTGGTGGGAAACAGTAATTGTAAAAGGCACAAGCAGTGTCATGCTCCTCTGTATTTGGTACTGTCACTGGGGAATTTAGCAGCAGGAGAACATGAACACTTGTGAAAACTATCTTATGACTGCTTTTAATTTGTCATTAACCTTTACTTCAAAATTCTATGATTTGGGTCAACAAAAACAGCAGTTATGTCCTCAGGAGTCAAGACCCTTGCCCTTTCTTCTTGCAAGGTCAGAATGGCATTGGCTTTGTACAGGGTTGAGCAGGAGGAGGGAGAGAGAGGGAGACTTCATACTATGTTGTGGACTGGGGATATGATGAGTCTGTAGACTTTTTCTTTTTAAATTCAAGTGGAAAAATGCAGGAAGACATGCAGCATCCTTAAGGATGGGGTGCACTTTCAGTAGAGAAGCTTTTTTTCATTTATAGCCTCTAATGCTATGTCAGTATCTATGTGCTATGGCTAAAAGTAAACTTTGAATATAAGGTACAGGTACTGCCTGCTTGGATAGGCAGAGTCTGAAGAATCTTGCAAGAGTCTTTGCCCTGTTTGTTTCAGTAAGACTGTAGGGCTTTAAATGTCAGTAGGGAAACCTGTGTTTCTAGGCACAGTCCCAGATGCTCTAATCTCATGAGGGTGAGGCCATAATACCTTCTATCATGTTGCATAGGTCTGGGGTTAAGGGGAGCACTTGAAGGTCTAACAACATGGGAGACATGAGTGAGGAATGCAAGCTTCCAGCAGGTTGGCAGCTATGGTGTAATTTGAATGACAGACTTGAGTGCTGGTTATCCTTTACAAGCTTGGACAGCACAGATGTGGTTTTTGGAGTGCACAAAGGACATCTTCCAGGGAGGTACTTCACCAATGGGTCCCACACAGAGAATTTCTTAACTTCCAGCTGTGTAACAGGGAGGCAAGAGGCTGGGGCTTACCACTTGGAAACACCACTTGCTTGGGTGATGGTTTTAGCCAGGCATTTCTGTTGTCACTTGAAACAGCCTCATTATGTTTTCAGACCTGTGTTGTTGCATGTTCTGATTAAACATGCAGGTGGATTGCTTCAATAAACCCAGTTGACTTATCTTTTTGAAATATCCATGTCATGGACTAATGTTTTTCAGCCTAGGGGCTGGAAATTCCCAAAGGTCTACGAAATCTTCCTAAGAAGCCTTCGAGAAGCAAAAGAAAAGAGAACCTTTTGCTAGAGGATTTGAATTTGCTGACTGCTAAATGTTTTTTTAGGATTGCAGATCAAGAGCTGTGCTGAAGAGCAAAGCCCAGTTTATATATGTAATTTTTTTTTCCAAGGACAAAATTAACCTTATTTACTGATACACAAAAATAAACAGAAAGCTTTTGGAAGAACCTTGTCTCCCAAAGATCATTGGCCATTAAAACTGAAAGCCTTGGCTACGCAAGTGAACAGCCAAGGGTGAACTTCTGTGCTTACAGATCAAATTGCTGGATCAGGGCCTCCTCAGGAAATTCTAAAGCAGAAGGTTCCTGTGGCATTGCTCATCGGTCTTTCTATATACGCAGTTGAACACAGCAAGTTACGTAACTCCTCGTTTTTCTGAAGTGAATAATGGGAATACGCTGCAGTTGAGTTACTGCCAGAGTGGGAAGGCTTTCTTGCTGCTTAGCCATCTTTTAATTATTTTTACTCGTGAACCCTAAATACTATCCCATAGTATTGGGTGTTCTACGTGTTTAGTTTGTAAAGCTCTTCATTTCACTAAATGAAGGGGAAAAAAAAAAATCTCTGGGTGTGATAGCTCATGGGCATCTCTTACCCTAAAGAGCTGGGGCTGCTTAACAAGTGAGGCCAGCAGCATGTGGAGCTGAATGTGTGCACATCCTCACGGACACTTGTGGCTGCTTCCGCTCCAGATGGCACTTCCACATGTATGTAACTTCATGAACTGACTGGTAAATCGGCTCTAATTGGTTGCAAGCTTTAAACGGGCTAAAATTGGAACTCTACAGACAAGGATTTCAAAGATGAGCAGCTCTGGAGTTATTTGCCTCCACTTCACAGGGGGAAATCCATCAGGGAAGGCATGGGATGTAAAAGAGCGCTCTTGTTTGCATTTGCCTTCTTTGATTTAAAGATGTAACTTGCTCTTTTAAATTTCCTTTGGGCTGGCATCCAAGATGTACTCCCTTGAAGATGATCACAAAGCGAACTTCATTGGAAATGGGATTGGGCTCCCAGCATGGAAAACAGCGATTAAAAATAACTCTTTTTGGAGATTTATGAGTGTATGAAGTGAGAGAGCTACAATGAGTTGTGTAGCTGTGTAGAAACTGTAATTACAGTGATCTTGGTGGTATTCAGTGGTAACTACACTTCTGCTCTGTCATGCAGGATGCGGCCGTTCTTCTTGCTAAAATAGGGTCCCAAAATTTCCTCGCAGGCATCCTTAACATTGTTTTCTGGCTAGTTCTTGGCATCCTTCTGTCATCAGTGAGTAAGGAAAGGCAAAGTGAGAGCGCTGGCCTTACTGGGAGCGAAGTGCTGGGTGTGCAGTTACACAATGGTTGTGGTTGGAGTGAAGGAGGCATTCTGTTCTCCCCTCGAGCTGTTCGCTTGCACTGCTGTTCACCCTGGTGTTGGGTTTGCCGTTTGGGGCTTGCTGTGAACTAGGTCACGGAAAGGATCCAACACAAAAGCCTGGTGAGGGGGAGAAGGGCTTTTTTTTTGTTGTTGTTTTGTTTTCCAGCAGTGCTGTTTGCTTGCTGAGGGCTGTGTTGACACAACTGAGTGGTGAACCATGGTGTGGAGGTGGAAGCTTCTTACACCAGCTTTCTTGTCAATGCTGAAATACAGTGCAACTGTACCCTCGGGCTGAAGGAGCTTTCTTTCATGCAGGGCCAGAAGCTCTGCAAACAGACCAGGCCTTCAGTAGCATCCTGCAAGATGTAATGATCTTTTGTGAAGCCATTTCCATTGGCTAAATTGGGCTTTCAATTCACACTTGTTTGTGGAAGAATGAGGCCCCAGGTGATGGGGCTGCTTCTTTAAACAGCACAGTTGTCCTGGCCTAGAGGGGTAGAGTAAGAATCATCGCTAATAGTGATGTAGGAATGGAAGTGTTTAAAGACTGTGCTTAGTTTGGGTATGGTTATGCTATGTCCTGCATATGTGTGTGCGCTCCAGATGGCGGTTCCAAATATATGGAATGCAACTTGTCTTCTCTAGCTCTGCTCAGGCTCTAGTGGTGGGCACTATTGGGGTGGTAGCTCATCCAGAGTTGACTTCTGTTTGTCCCATTGAAAAACCTCCAACCTCATGACATAGTTTAGCATGTTATTTGTCTTTTTGTCCTCTCCCTACCTCTTCCATGGCAGTTTCAGATGCTTTTCTGGGGTAATGCTGGTTCCCTTCCTTCTGTGAAATAGAACAGGAGGTAGGTAACTTGCTTGGCTTGGCTATAAGGAGTGTTTGTTTGGACTGTGCTCCTCCTTCTTAGTTTCTTCATATCATCCTCCTCAGACTGGGAGTGGTGTCTAGCTGCTGCCCAGGCTGTCCTTTGCTGGACAAATCTAGGAAGCCTTGGTGAAGATCAGCCATAGTTGGGCACCAGACAAAGCTGGTAGTCTTATGCTTTTATCAGGTGAAGTTGGGCAGATAATTTTATTCTCAGCAGCCCTGTAACTGCCATGGCAGGAAGATCTATTTAGCTACCAGTGTATCCTGAAACTAGGGTTAGGATTTGGTGCAGTCCCCAGGTTCATCGTATTGCTTTTGACAACAATCTAGGAGGCTTAACAGTTTTGGGGGCCTTCTTGTTGACTTTTCACAGAGCTGTGTCAAAACCATTGTTCTTGTTTACACAGAAAAGGAAAGTTGGCATGATCCAGCCTGCCCTGACATTCTTGTGTTAGTCTTCCCATGAGTCTGCTTTCTTTGCCTGGTGCCCAGCACTGCCTTGCTTCATGCACTGTCACACAGGCACAGCTCTTCTGCAGTTCCTCTCTAGGCAGCCTGTGCATTTCCACAACAGCCTCTGCCTGTTGACAAGTTCTGTGATGTCTCCAGAGAAGTCTGATCCTGCACTGCTGGGGGTGAGAGGGATCAGGAGTGGAGCTCTGTCCCCAGTTCCTGCCCCAGCTCTGATTCTTCTCTCTGGGAGTTGGGGGAAAATTCTGTCACATGGTTAGAGGAGAAGGCTGAGAGTTGATACTTTTCTAGAAGCCTAGGAAAAATGTGTAACTTTTAGTTCTGTATTCCAGCAGCTCTCCTTGCTTTTCGTGTTCCTGTAACGTGGTTGTATGTATTTGTGAAGGTAGTGGTTGTTCTCAAAGGGACACCAGTAACATCACAAACAGTGAGTGGTTTAAGTCTGTGATACTTGTAGCCACCTTTTGTACAACTGAGGGTGCTCCTGGTTTGTAAGGTTCTGGGTAGCTATCTCTTCTATTGGTATCATAGCACTTTTTGAAGGTAGGGCAGTGGTGGCCTCACCCCCATTTATTGGAGGAGAACGGACACAGAGGAAGGATTTTTCCAAGGTTGCCTAGCAGGACAGTGGTAAAAATCAGGTTTAATGGGTCCCAGCCCAGTGCTAGGGCCAGGAGCTACAGGCTGTGTGCAAGCCTAGGGAGTTATGATTTTAACACTTGTTGTGTCTTAGGCTCAGGGTTTTTATTCCTGCTACAGTAGTGATGCTGTTTTCCAAACTGTGCTATGCCTTGGCTTTATGTCTTGCTGTGTTTAAATTCATCCTTGTTCCTCCTCTCCCAAAACCAGGCCTTTCGTTCCCATCCTTATTTTTCCTCCCTAGATTCTGGGCTGACTGTTAGGAGCCTTCTTGAGGCATATTATGCACTTAGAACTTGGGAATTCCTGTACACAAAAAGTACCCCCTTGCCTCCTCCTTTCCAAGAGCCCTGGCAAGCCCAAGTGTTGTGCAAATACCTGCAGCTCCTAGTGTGGTGGTTATGCTTCCTTAACATCATTGAAGATTGCAACGCTAGCCAAGGAACTCTGTGGGGAAGAGGCTTCATTTTTTGGCATGGCTTGCATGTGGTAGAGCTATCTGCTCGCTTACGAGCTTTTCTGGAGGTGTTAGTGGAGGAATCTTGTGTCTGGAAAGAATAGTAGGGCCAAATATAAAGCCCAATATCTGTTCTTGCCCCTCTACATTTGGGGATGGAGAAGGTGGAAAGCAGTGGTTTATTGCTAACAGCTTTGAATACTGCTGTGAGCAGAAAATCATGGAGGGATCTAATTGAATTTTAAAGCAGTCTTTTGCCTGCTCTGAAAGTACAGCATGTAGCTCCTGTTCCACTGATGTTGGCCGGAGGCAGCAGGCATCTGGGCAGGAGGCATGTGAGAGTCTACTTTGTGCCAAATGTTGGGCTGTGCCAAGCTACCTCCATCCCTAACTGCAACCCCTCTGCCTGCACCTTTTAGGGCTTTGCATGCGTTTCCCCAAAGGGGCGACTTAACTCTCCTCCTTCCCATTTCTATTCTCACCTGTCACCAGATGTAGGTTTGGAAAGCGGGTTGGTGTCCACCCTTCTTCCCCAGAGAGTTCAGGTTTTTTGACATGTGAGCGTTTGAGATTGTTCTCATGTTGCCCTGCTTCTGTTCCAAAAACGATGACCCGCTTCTGCCCTTTACAGATGGGACTTAAGCTGCTGTTCCAAATGGAAGTACATTGTAACAAATGTTGGCCCATATAAACTAGGTGTGATCTCTAATCCACTCTCCCTGGTGTTATTAATAAGTATGTGCATATAGAGATATAATTTTTAATAAAATTCAATTCTTCAAGGCCCAAATTAGCTTCTGGAGGCAAAGGTTACGAGGAAAGGGAGGTGTTCTTAGTGCCATTGATTGTATAGTAACTAATGCTTGTAAAATGGGCACACCTTGCAGTTGTGAAAACAAAGCAGGTTCAGACATGGTGGTCTGATCCTCTCCTGCATTTCTCCTAGGAAAGTCACCCTCACTCCCTACTCCTTCCCTCTATATATAGGCTATAATGCTGCTGTTCTGAATATGGGGGTATTTGGGCTGGGCATTACACAGATGAAGAGATGGGGATGTGAAAGTCAAGCCCAGTAATGTGGGGGGGGAAGGGGATGAATTGCTGTATCTAGGTTGTTGAGCCTTCTCCAAGTCACTGTCTTTTACAGGTGACTTGGGCTGTTTCTTCCAGATTTTTAGATGAATGGGCTAGACTTTGCAAAACAGAGATGTGTTATCAGCTTATTTAGAGCTCTACAAATGCATGTATTTCTCTAGACTAGGAAGAGATGTCAGCCAGGATGAGCTTGCAGATTGGGCACAATATAATGAGTAGTGATGTGTGGCTGGGATGAGGGAGTTGCTGCAGTAGGAATACTGTTTTGCTTTGCTTAGAGTGCACTTCCATGCCCAATTTGTCTTTTCCTTAGGTCTATTGTGAGGAGCTGAGCACCTTCGCTCCCCTCCCCTCTGGCTGGATTCCTTGTAAATGAAGCTCACTCACTTCCTGAGGACCAGACCTCACTGATGACTAGGAAGCAACGAGTACCCAGAAAAGCACTTTTACCACGGACTCCACCTCAGGAGCACCAGAAACTTGTATTCTAAGTAAAAGCTGTGCCCCTTCTGTGCAGACCCAATGTCTACTGCAATGGATACAGAATCAACATATTCGGGATACTCCCACTACTCAGGTCACTCCAAAAAAGCCCACAGACAAGGGTAAGGAAGTGTTTATTTTTAATCACTTGCTGCTCTAAGCTAGAACATGCCCCATGGAAAAAAAATTTAAGCCAGGATTAAATCACTGGGGTGACAGTGCTGGAGGAGATACATGTGGAGCGTCTTCCTGAGGAACCCAGTGAGGAGACTGGCAGCAGTAATGCTGCTAATTTAATGGTATTCAACCTATTGGATGCACGCTGAGGCCAGAAAGATTCAGAAAATGCGTGCAGAAGGAAAAGATCACTTAACTCTGCTCTTAAAACGTGAGGGATTGTAGAGTCTTAGGAGATAAGATGTCAGACTTCCTAAACTGATAATTGCCAATTGTTTTCTCTTCTGATGCCATAAAGAAATGTTATTGTGTAACAATGTAATTACCTATATCTCTCTACAGTCCTCCTTGGTACTCTGTTGCTGGTGTGTTGGCTTTTTTTAAAAGAATTTGAGTGGTACTTGAGTCCAATTGGATTAGAGGTCAGGCTTTTCTGAACTTGAATAGCAAGTCCCCTCTGTGGTAATCCAGCAGCCTCAAAAACCATATAAAAACTTCTGGTTACTTTGAAATCCTGTCCTTTTTTTTCTCCATTGTCATTAGCTTTACATGCAAAACGTGTGCCACTTACAGTCTTTGCAACTTAAAACTGAGCTGGTCCAAAATAACTTAGCATTTCAGAAGCAATTATCCCGTGTGGTTGGAAAAGGAATTCTTCCATGAAATGAAGTCTTTTTGCTTGCAGTAGAGTTACTGGTTTGCCTTTCCTCCCTTCCCTAACACCCCCACCCCTCAATATGGATTGCCCTTTGGAGCTTAGAATGCCATGTGGAAAGATGCCTTCAAAGTTCCCAAAACAACATACAAAATCCTAGAGCCTCATATTGGAACAGGAAAAAGTCTCATTCCATGAATCCTTTGGGCTTTGGTAATTCTGAGAGATGCAATGGAGAGAGGAGAGCTGGGATACTGGATGCTCCTGAGCTTTAAGCTGGTCCCTGAGCACAGTGGGGGTGCAAAGGCTGCTTTCCTGTCCAGGTAGGAAGGGGGAGGAAAATATTGGTGAGTAGACTGGTGGGGCTTAAGTAGTCTTGAGACATTCTCTGATAAGAGACCATAAGGTCTGCAAGGGTACTCTGGAAGTAAGAACTACCATGGTACCATTGGTGCTCTTGCTGCCTTTCTAAGAGGTTAACTGGAGATTATTAACCAGTGGAAACAAACTTACAGTTGTCAACTACGACCTTAACGTTGTATGACAAGACTCTACTTTGCAGAAACTAAAGCAGTCTTGATCAATTTTAACCACACATCTCCATGTGAGACACTTCATTCCAGGTGGAGATCTGCATAGACCAATTAATCCCAAATGAAGTTACCAGTTGTTGGGATTGTCTGAGCCTCCCTGTCAAGTGCAGCACTGGCAGAAGCTGTTTTAAGAGAAGAGGAGGTGGTGGGGATGTACCCCTGTCCCATTTGCTGCCTTTGCCAGTCGCTGAGAGGGCAGACTGTCCCAGCCACCAGAGGATGTAGGCTGCTCTGGGCAAGGTCCCTTTCAACCTCTTCCAAAGCTTGTTTTGTCACCGATTCTGTCAATGTTGGTGAAGAGATGGGCAACCATGACTATGACCTATTGCTTAGAGTGCCTGCAGCAGGCAGGTTCCAGGCCCTGCTCCAGAAACTCTGGTAACATTGTTCTCCTCTTGCTCCGTTTGGAAAAGGAGTCGGGACAGGCACAAATCGCCACGAAGCAAAGATGGCAGTCGGTCGGAGAAGTCCGTCACTATCCAGACACCTCCTGCAGAGCCACTGCTTGGGAACGATGCCTCTCGGGCAGAGGAGGGCCAGGTAAGGAGGGAGTGAAAGTCAATGTGGAGTGTGGTTTCTGCAACAGAGCATATGACTTAAATGAGCAGGAAAAAAAAGCATTGTTTTGTGTACTGTTTAAGAATCATGAATTACGGGTACCCTTTTATTCATGCATAAAGCCAAGGTCTCGATTAGTTTTGTCTTTTTCTGAGAACATTCTTTCCGACAGCACCAGTGCTGATGTGACTACTCCTTGGTCACTAATTTGCCTCCCTTTCTGGTGTGTCATCTGTCAAGCTCTAGAGGAACATCTGTTTCCATCATCTCGCTATTCATTATTCCGGTCAGCCTTTTCACCTGCACATGCACTTTTGGTTTTAAGCAGGATTTGCTCTAGGTAATCGTGTAAAACACATTAGGACCAGGATCCTGGTAGGGAAAGGAGACAAGAAATGCAAAACTAAAGTGAAATAGCTGGGGAGAAGGGTAAACTCAGTGAACATGCTATGATTCTGTGAAAGCTAGTGTATTAACACTGGGTTAAATAAGGAATTGAATAACACCAGATTTAGATTGCACCTAGGATGGATCCAGTACCCTCTCTGCTCTAGCAGTTGATGTGGAGCTGCATATTAATTTCCCAAGAATGGCTGCTGCTGCAAGACATAAAATGCAAAATGTTTCAGTGGCTCCTGGGCTGGATTTGGGATGTGTTTATCTTTCGTTGTGGGCCTCAACCTCTGCCCTTTAAAACAAAAATAAAAAATAAAAAATAAAATGCCCAGTTTCCACCCAAATTGTGTATGGTAGTACTTGTAGTAATTCATGTAGGTACAGGTGGGCTTACTTCATGTACTGCCATTTGATATTTTGTAATCATATACTTGTTTTCATGAGTCCCAGCTATTATTTCAAATAGATCTAAAGGTGCTGGTGAATTCTTAAGCCCTTGTTTTCATGCAGACCTCCTCAATGTGAATTAAATCCGAAGCAAAATAAGTTGATGCATAAGCAAGACTTTTCTCCTGGGGAGCAGAGTGCCCTGGGTTGGGTCCAACAGCTTTGTACCTCTAGACATTTAGACTCATATTTCCATGTAATTGCACGTTTTTTTGCTTATGCCACTCAAAGTGGGAAGAGCTGTCACAAGGAGTAGACTGAGCCTAGGGTTGCCTGTTGTCTTCTGGGCTGTGGTCTTAAGCTGCTGTGGTGTTTCTGTCCCTTCTCTGTTCTGCACAGTTTCTCAGTTCATCAAATGGAGAGAACTAACTCACCTATTTCATGCGTAAACATAAGAGTTGAAATGCTTAGATTGCTTTACTGGAAACACTGGCAAAGAGGGAAATGTGATAGGATTATGCTGCCTTTCAGGACATAGTACAATGCAGATCTCTTTTTCTGGGGCTTCTGCTGTGGTGAGAAGTGACTCAAAAACCCCTCATTAATTCAAGATGCTGACTGTGGTTGGTCTGTCTCAAAACCCTACTTCTCTAGGCATGGGAGGTATTAATGTCTTGGAGTGCATCAGAAGTTAAATCCCTAGAGTTGTTCAAAGTAGTTGTGCTGCCTCTGTCTACTCATTTCCCAAAGATTCTTGAAGCCTGTTTCCTCTGTTTCTTTAAAACAAAATGCTTTGATCAGCATGTGTAGCCACAGAAGTCTGGGGGAAGGTGTAAATCCTATTTGTGACCCAGGCTGCAGAAAGATACACTCAGGAGGGTAGGAGGAAGAGCAGAAATTGTGCTTCTGAATGCTCACTGCAGCTACAAAGGTGCCAGGTGCCAAGCAACAAAGCACATGCATTGCCACTTCTTGGGGTGTATTTGTGGGAAGCATCAGGAGTCTTCATATGCACAAGTCACTCCAGCAGCAGCTGTGAGTCAAATCCGCACATGTCCGTGTAACTCAAGCCCTGCCAACACCAGTAAGAAGCAACTGGAGATGTCATGGGATGGAAGAACTAGATTGCAGAAGTCCTCTGGTATTAGCTAGGGAAGAAATGAGACTTTTAGAAAACATGGTGTGATCTGAACCTTGACTATATGGCAGCTGTATTTCAGGTAAACTTCTTTGTGACTGCGTGACAATATCCTGGGCTCTTAATACCAGAGCTACTTGGTAGTCTAGGTTTCTCTACATTTAAAGCCACATAGCTGAAAATATCCTCTTTGACTACCTGTGATTTGTTGGTTTAACTCAACTCTTATTAGAATATGTCAGCTATTGAGGACAGTGCTACTGTAGAGGAGAACAAAAGAAAACAAAGTGGAGGAACTTGCTGGAAGTGCGGTTGCTTCTGTAATGGTTGGAAAAATAATGTGTGAACATGTTTTTTGGTTGTGTAACAGCAACAACTGGCTTGAAACACTGAAATGAAAGTTTCCCTTCCAGGTGATTCTGTGGTGCACTTGCACCACAGAATTTGTGGTCTGAAAGAGTGCTAGTCCTTGCTGTGTACATGGGAACTGATGATCACTGCAGTTTCCAAGAGTTATGTGACATTACTCTTTAAATGGAACCTCTTGAGTACAGTGAGCGGCACAGCAAGTTGAGCTACCTGCTCTACAGTTACAGGTTTTTAACACCTTATGTTTGTAGTGACTAGTTTAGACAAGTTGCTGTTGTTTCCAAACCTTTGTTAATTTTCAACGTTGATTATTCAATATATTGAAAATGTTGCTTTTACTGTTTTGTTGGTTTTTTTTCTGGGACTTAAGTCTGTTGCAGCAATATTTTTTCTAGGTAAGAAAAATAGAAGGCGTGGAAGGAATAACCTGATTGTTTCAATATTATTTTTATCACTTCCTCCCTCAGGATGACAACTGGGGTGAGACCACAACAGCAATCACAGGCACCTCTGAGCACAGCATTTCCCAGGAGGACATTGCCCGGATCAGTAAGGATCTGGAGGACAGTGTTGGGTTGGACTGCAAACGTTACCTGGGCTTAACAGTGGCAGCTGTTCTCGGACTTCTTGTCTTCCTTACCCCCATCGCCTTCATTCTGTTACCCCAGATCCTGTGGCGGGATGATCTGGAGCCATGTGGTACTGTCTGTGAGGGACTGTTCATCTCTGTGGCGTTCAAACTCCTCATTCTTCTGATTGGGACCTGGGCTCTGTTTTTCCGCCAGCCCAAGGCAGATATACCAAGGGTGTTTGTGTTTCGGGCCCTTCTGTTGGTCCTCATATTCCTATTTGTGTTTTCCTACTGGCTCTTTTACGGCGTTCGCATCTTGGACTCGAAGGACACCAATTACCAAGGAATAGTGCAGTACGCCGTGTCCCTGGTGGATGCTCTGCTCTTCATTCACTACCTGGCCATTGTGCTGCTGGAGCTGCGGCAGCTGCAGCCCATGTTCACTGTCAAGGTAGTTCGGTCAACGGATGGAGAGTCGCGATACTACAGCTTGGGGCACTTAAGGTAGGTACAAGCTCTTAAATCCAACCGTGTAGATAAACGTGGCTGTGCTGTAGCACAAAGAATCAACTGCTTTTGTACGTGCGGTATCACTGGTTTCTGAATCCTCGCCCAGAGGAGTCCTAGAGTCTCTCCAAAGTTACCAAACTTGTCCTCTGCAAGTGTGGGAGGGGTTGTCCCTGCTTCAGAGGAGTCCTGTGCATTTCTGCATTTCTGCACAGGACTGGTCATTGAGCTAAGACTGATGAGATCTTTGTGTAAGATCATAGAATCATAGAATTGCTCTGGTTGGAAAAGGCCTTTAAGACCATCAAGTCCAACCGTTATCCTAGCACACTGCCAAGCCCTTCCTTAAATCATGTCCGTGAGCACCATATGTACATGTCTTTTAAATACCTCCAGGGATGATCATGCCACCACTTCCCTGGGCAGCCTGTTCCAGTGCCTGACAACCCTTTCAGTGAAAAATTTTTTCCTGATAGCAAATCTAAACGTCCTCTGGTGCAACTTGAGGCCATTTCATTTTATTCCATTACTTGTCACCTGGAAGAAAAAACTGACCCCCACCTCACTACAACATCCTTTCAGGTAGTTGTAGAGAGTGGTAAGGTCTGCCTCCCAACCTTCTGTTCTCCAGATTAAACATCTCAATTTCTCTCAGACACTCCTCCCAGAGATCCTTCTCTGGGCTTCTTTCTCTGTCTCCTTACTGGAGGGAAGAGGAGTGGCCTCTTAGTGTGGCTGGGGCTGGCTTGTGCTCTTTGTTTGTACCAGCCAGGACAGGTGCCACTTTGAAAGCAAGCCCTTCAGGCCATGTAGACCATCACTCCTCTGAGCCTCCTGACAGCAGGCCAGTCTTAGTGGCAGGGGCTTCAGGAAGAAGCAAGTGTCCTCGTGTGAGAGACCATTCAGCAACCTAATGTGCTGTTGAACATGTCCGTTTATCCTCATTGCCCTGTGCAGCCAAGAGTCCTTCCAAGAACCTGAATAAACATTCCTCGAGTCAGATCGAGCGCTGTCATTTGCATCCTGTGTGTGCCTTTTGCAGCCAGTTGAAATGCTTGTGTTTGGGTGTCTGTGGTCTGGAGCCTGTTACTGTGACAGGCTTGGGGCTTCCTTGAAGGACCTGGTAACGTAGCTACACCATGGTCTGCTTCCAGTGACTGGGGACTCTTTCCTTGTTTCTGAGGTCATCAGTTTTCTGCAGTCTTGTGTTGGCTTGAGGGGAAATGGCATTTAGTCCTGCTGAAGCAGTTGCTTTGATGCAGCCAAAATCTCCCAGCAGTTCAGGCATTTAGGAATAATATTTTTAATGAGTACTGAGGCATGTGTAGGTGCTTCTTTTGGCAGTGCTATGCTGCTTCTGGTTTGGTTCTCCAGCGTGATGCTCGTTTTGTCATAGGTATGGATCAGTGAGATGGGTCAGATGTATCTGGGAAGTGTTCAGGAGCTGTGCAATATCTATAGGTATGACATAGGCATGCCTGCTTCCACCCTCCTGCTGGGATTAATGCTTCCCTCAGCAAAGGTACAAGAAAGGACAGGTGCCTAAATCTCCTTAGTTTCTATGTGCCGTGTAGCTCTCCAGAAATCTCTTAGTTCCTGTACCCTGTGAGGCTATCAGCTGAGCTCTGAAGGTGATTCCCCAGACTGTATCTGCACTTAAACATCTGTTCTGCTTATCTTTCCAGACCCCTATGGCATTCATATCTATTGCAGATGGAGAGATAAGTGTCTGCTCGTTTAAGTGGGTGCAGGAACAGCCTCCTGCAGCCATTAGCTTAGCAGTGGAATTGCTTTGAAGCAGATTTAGT
Organism: Hemiprocne comata; assembly: GCA_020745705.1. Classification (NCBI taxonomy): domain Eukaryota; kingdom Metazoa; phylum Chordata; class Aves; order Apodiformes; family Apodidae; genus Hemiprocne; species Hemiprocne comata. Next base: position 144,160,355 of record CM036586.1, read on the forward strand.
GGTTGAAGCTCAAGTCTGGGAGTTGATTCCTGGGTGTTGTTTCTGGCTTAATAGAAGAACTCGAGGCCTTTTGGGTGAACTAGGTCTGCATCTGCACTTCGCTATATATTTTCCTTTTCTCTAACATGCAAATGTTTCTGTAATGGAAGTGCTCCTGTTGTCTTAATCAAAGATTGCCTTCAAGGTTTAAAAAAAATGAACTGATTTCTGTTGGTTTTCTTGTGAAACCAATTTTTAATTTGTTTTTTGTCAACTTAAAAATTCCTCTGTGGCACACGACAGGTCCAGCATATCCTTTAAGACTAGGGAGATGGACAGGTGACTACCAAAGCGTAGTGCCACAACTGTGTGCCTTGAGGTGTGCCGGGGCAGTTCTCTCTTAAGTAAATTCTGCACAGAATGTTCAGTACATGTATGTATATCTGTATATACACACACAGTATGCAGGTTTGGTTTGAGGGAGTTTGGTTGCTTGGTGTTTGATTGTGGGCTTGTGTTCAGTGGAATTAAGATCCTATGCCTGCCAAAATCTGCATGCCTGGCTTTAACCATGTAAGTAATCTTGCCATCAGAGGCAAAGAATTTGCTTGAGAATCAAGGCATAAATATTTAATAGCACGTGTTAAAAAAGTGTTCCCTCCAATTCTCTCTTTGCAGCAAGGTTTTGAATGCCTTGGGTGATGTGAGGGCAGCAACGAGTTGTAAAACTTAGGGTGAAATTTGAGATGTACAAAGAATTAATAACTTTTTGTTGGGAAGCTGATTGCAATTTTGTTTGGCATATTGAATCCAAACCATGCAGCATGTAGAAGCTTCAGTGTCTTGTGACACAGGAGAGTCCTGTCAAGCATGTCTAATAGTGGTAAACTAGTGTTACTTTTTCCTTAGTTTCTGACAGATGAGTATAAAGTGTATTGACGTGTGTTTTGAAGCCTGAGTGTCTTGCTGTCTTTACTGATTTAAAGGTTAAAACTGTCTTGATTTTGATCCATGGCCAAGCGTCTCCCAGCTAAGGGAGAGTTCATTCTCCACTCTTGCTACAAGCAACTGAGAGAGTTAATTATGTGCAAATAAGTGGTAAGAGCTGTGGGTCTTGATACAGTGTGTGGCCCCAATGTGACAAACACTGTAAGAAGCAAATGTAATTGGTATCTCCTTCAGCTTCTAAAGGCTTAGGATTGCGAGACGTTTATGTAAAATATGAGAAGTTTAGGAACTTTTGAACATCTTTGTAGTATGATTTTGCAAGCTTTCCATAAAGGTCTTGGCGTGCTTGTCAGTGAAATGTCAGTCAGGGACACAAGGGGCTGCCTTCTGCCTCTGGCTGGCTCTCTGCCTGAGGCATGGGGCTGGAATGGGTGGTCTGTTGTTGGGGAAAATGTGGAGACACGCAAGAACAGTTTGGATTGTTCAGGAAGACTGGAGAAACAGCCTTGTGGGTGTGCTTGAGATGTGGTTGTCGCTATGATGGAGTATGCATATACTACTTGTTGGGGCCTCTCAGCTCTCCATTTGCCACCATGCATGCTTGCCTCACCCTGGCACTTCTAAAGGAGTCTTAAGTTGTGGGCTGCCACCTGGGAGGAGGAAGCATGCTTTAAATGTTATCGCAATCTGACTGCCTCCTGGAATAAAAAACTTGCTCCCTCAATCCAGTGTTTTGTCCTCTTTATGCTTTCCAAATGTCTTAAGTTTTGTTCCCTGGCTATACATGGAGTCTCTGTTCTTCAACAGCGCAGTGTGCTCCAGAGAAGCTAGTGGCTAGAAGGCTATTGAGACATCTTGTCTTGTTTTTGGACTAACTCTGCATTTTCCACAGGAAAATTGTTGCTATCCACCTTTTTAATCCAAGGTGGAAGCTTTAAAATTCTAGGTCTTTTCTGGTGAGGCAGAGGGAGTTGCTCTTAAGTATGAGGAAAACAGGCTTTCTAGGGGAGAAGGGAAGAAAACAATAGCTCAGCCACCCTTCTGGAAAACCATGTTTTTGCCAGGCAGGGTACAGACAGGATTTTCCACCCTCTCTGGCTCCAAACACAGTGAAGAAGTTAAAAGTGCTGAGTTAGGTATTCCACTCCACCCCTGAGGGCCCTTGGTCCAGGAGGGTGAGCATATTTGGGAGTAGTTCCCCAAACTCCTATTATAATCAACCTATTAATAGGCTGGCTTGGTCCCACCCCCAACACTCTGGCTGTAACTTTTCTTCTGGGAGACTTGACTGCCAAAACGAGTGTTCCCTTTGGCATCGATTCAGGAGCTTGGAGGGGAGGTAAAAATTAAATTGAAGTCCTAACGAACGTGGTGCCAAGTCTCAGCTCACTGACTGCTCGTGGTAGGAAGGGTTGTCAGGCCAGGGGAATGCTTTATGGTGGTATGGGTAAAGAGCAGGGAATAGAGTAGTTCGAGGAAGCCTGGGAAAATGCCAGAGGTTGGGTGGGGATGCTGGCGAGACTCTTGAAAGCAACAACAAAGGGAAACAAAGGTGGGGGAGAAGGACAGTAGATAGCTTGTCAGTTGAAAGGCTGATAGTTCTGTGAGCTGAGGCTTGGATCTGCAGCTGACGCTTTGGTTTGTCCCTATGGATAGAGACACTGATGGCACCTGTCAGAGTTCAGTACCTTCTAGATGGCTCAAACTGTGAAGGAATTATTTTTCTGGAGAAAACTCTCCTTTTCTGTATTTAGGGTGCTAAACATATTCCTTTTCTGGTGAATACTCCTTCCCCACCCTAGAGCTCTGCTAGTCTAGACAGCTCAAGAAAATGAATGGTTTCAAACGCATGTGGTAATTACTGATCTTACACATAGACTGAATGTTGGGCTTCAGTGTAGTCTTGGTTTTCTAAGGTTAGAAACATCTGAGAGTAGATCTTTCTCCCCCCTTTTGCATGTCCTTGCAGTAGGGATATGAGGAGCAGAGTCATGATAGTTCATCATGTGTTGGGCTGTGTGAAGTACTGAGAGTGTCAGTCTGCTTTTCTGTCTTTCCTGGCATGGGCTTGCCTTTGTGAACCAGCTGTCTGGGAAGCCAGTGGGGGAGGCCTTTGGAATCAGGGTAGAGCTTTTACAGATGGCTGTAAGTTGGTTGATGTTCTCTGTCCATCAACAGAAGCTTAGTACTCAGAAATAGGAGCTCTGTATGGAAAAAGTATGTTAGAGCGTTGCCTGTACCCTTGTTACCTATCTGCATTTGGATGGATGTTTGCTGAACTATGGTTTAAAAATCCAGGAAGGGAGCAACTGTTTCCTGAAAACAGGTACCTGTTTCTGAAGACGCTTTACCTTCCCCATTGATATCTGATTGAGAAATCTCGTGGCTTGTGTGTGCTCACAAAACAAAGTAGATGCATACATGTTTTGTGGAAGGGGAAAACATTCAGCCTGTGTCCCAGCTGAACTGGAGGCAGCAGAGTAGCTGTTTCTTAGTTGTGCTTGAGCCCTTACCTTTAATACAAACCAGAGCTGAAACAGAACTGCAGGGTGGAAGCTGATGCCACTTTTGACCCAGCTGCTTTGGGTTGACAGTTTAGTATCTACTGAACTGGTTGCTTGTAAAACTGATTTCTAGGCTGTCAATATTTACTGATCTAATCTGATGAGCATGCCTCCCTTGTCTGTGTCTCTTGATGCCACTGAGGCTGTGTTCCCCAGTGAGGGTGTGTGTTGAGGGCTAAGGAGTGGAAATAAGTTTCTTCATGCTCCAGCCTGCATTTGTAAGACTTGCACATCTGATCTTGCAATAATGTGTTGTTGCTCGAATATTCTTCCCCTTATCAAGGGTAAAACTTTTCTAATGAACACCTGGTCAACATTTGAACTGTTCAGAGCCTCTTGCCTGGAGTTGTGTCAACACTTCTGTATAAGGTGTGCTGTCCTAAAATCTCCCTACTGCCCAAAAAGAAAGCTTCCATGGCATATAGACACCTGTTTCTATTTCTAGTGTGGTGAAATATACCAGCTTAACCATGAGTTTAGGGAGCTGGATCTCTTGCTTTTGAGGGAGGAGCTGCTGAAATCTTGCTGGTTTATGGTGAAGGAACTTCATAACGTCTGTCTAATTGCATTGGTCGTTCCTTGTGTGACTGATCCCATACACTTGTGGGCTCTTTCCATTTCCAGTCTGATGCTAGAAGTGGGACGGCAGAACAAGAACTGGTGCACACTGGTGCAGTGCTGTACCTGCTGAGCTAAATCCTGCTGCAGGCACTCTGGGTTTGTGTGCTCTTCCTTCTACGCTCTGTGCAGTTTGCTTGGTCTGCCTTCCCAGGGACTAGAGGGAATTGCACTGACCCTCCTTTCTCCTTCAGGTTTCTTCAACCTTCACCATCTTCCATAGTGATAAACACTGTGATGGAAGAGACTGAGCTGATGAGTTTTTATCTTGTTCTGTAGTAAAACATCTTAACTGTCCTGCTGCCTTGATTACAGGAGCTTCCTAGGACAGCATGTTCCACAGACTAGTGACTTTGCAGAGCAGCTCTGTTGCCAAAGCCTCGAGCCTGTGTGGAATTCGCCTCATTCCTGAATGCATTTTTTTCTGTCCTGAAACATGTATAAGGCACCCTGATGTGCATTTGTATGACTGTCCCTCCCCCCTGCCCATCACCAAACCTGTTGACTACCAGCATTAAATAGTCTCTCCTCCCAAGAAGTTCTGGGATAGCCAGCTAAATGGGTGTTAATTGCATCTGCAAGTGTGAAGCTCCTGAAGAAGCTGAGCTGTCTGCTCCAGAGCAGCTTCAGCTTCTTTAGCTCTGAGAGGTGTCAGACTTGTGACCTCCAAGGCAATGTCTTTCCAGTAGCACTTCACATGACAGGGTGTTTACAACCACCTTTTTGCAACTCGTCATCTCTGCAGCTGGCTTGTTTCTCCGTGCTCCTCCCGTTCCTGAGCTTGCAGATCTCTCTGTACACATCTGTGTGGCATAGGCACTTGAGCATTAACACCCTTCAAACACCCCATGCCATGGAGTAGGGAAGGAAGCTCTGACTTGGGGCTGAACTGATAATGACTTAATGGGAAAAGACTTCCAACCGCATTCTTAGTCATTCTTAGTCACAGGCCATACCTTTCCCCCCTCCTGCCTGTGTCTGCTGCCCCGCCTCCAGGAGGATGGTGCTGCAGAGTGGTTCACCTGGTTGCTCTTGCTGTGAGGGTACCCGTGGAATTGCAGAAGGGAATTTTCCAGTAGCCTTTGAAAAAAACTCTGCGCTGCTGCCTGCTGAGCAGGGAGCAGTCTCCTTTGATGCTCCAGATGAGTTAGGGGACCAGTGCCTTGTTCTGTTTTATGAGGGTCTGTCTGATGGTGCATGGGGTGTGTTGTCAGCAAAGACCAGATAGGACATCTTGCTTGGGTCAGAGCTACACCTCATTACAAGGATGTTTGTTTGTGACAGCAGTGAACAGCAGACTCCAGGAGTGCTAGGTGCTTCTCATTAGAGGGGAGGGGAAAGTCTAGGATGGACTGTCAGTATCTTACTGCAGGTGCAACTCATCTGGGAGTTTCTGACGTGGTAAAGCCTGTCTCCAAAGCCTGGGAGGGCTCTGCTCTTCTGAAATGAGCATATTTTCCTAGTCTCTTGCCTTCTGCACATGCTTTTATTGATCTTTGGTCATCCCCACTGCCCCTTGTGTGCACACCACCTCTCCTTTTCACCAGAAGGAGCATGGAGTTGAGTGTACTAGACCACAACCCAGGTACCACTGGTATTGTGCTCCTGCAAATGCACCAGGCAGCAATGGCAAGTGGTGCAGGGTGATTGTTATACCCTGGAGTGGTCTCACATTTTTGGAATACTTAATATTTTAAAAGTTTACAAGCCTACTTGTAAGTGAAGGGCCCACTGTCAATTATTAATCCCCCTGGCTAGAATGGTATTACTTGCTCCCTGATGGGGAGCTGCTAGGCTTCATCCTGAAAGAGATGGTGTGGAGGAAATGCCATTGGCTTCATCTGCAGTGATTTTCCTTCTTCTTAGTTTGTCTTTCAAAATCAACACTGCCCAGAAGTACAAGAACAGCACGCACTCCAGCCTACCCTGTACTTAAGGGGTTTGTCATGCAATTTCTTTTCCCCGGCTGTCGATGCCCTCCAAATCTCCTGTGTGTACCACCCACGGAGACAGATGGTCTCCCTAAGCTGCTGAACAAATTTTGTGGCTGTGAAGATACTTTTATCTTAAAATGCTGCAAAAAAAAATCCACCCCTTCAACCTTTGACATCTGCTTCTTGTGGTGAATACAAATATTCTGCAAATAAGTGAACTGTGTGTCCTTTAGGGTAGTGGAAGAGGCTCACTTTTCATTAGAAATGTTAAGAAATTGTGATTTTTACAGTTATTGTACAGCACAATCAACTAATATGTCCAAGAAAACTGGAAGATAATTCCTGACCCTACCTTGAAGGAATAAGGAAGAGTTAACAGGGAGCTGGCTGGTCATAAAAGGACTTTTTTTTTTCCCCCCTCAAAACCGAGGGCAATATTTTGGCTCATAACTTGATTCTCTTTCCAGTACTCACTCCCCTTAAATGAACCTCTGTGCTGAAATTCCCCTTGTGCAGTTTAGGTCAAGTGGGGACCTCAGCTGACGGTTTGGGGAGAGCTATTCCCCAGCTGACAGGAACGCAGGCTCCTGGCACAGCAGTTACGGGCCTTAGCTGCGGTTTTGGGGGCTGGCAACTCTAGCTTGCACTCCCAAAGTCTTGGCAGAGGGTCACCTGCATCGTTGGGGATGGGTATTTGGTGCTCAGCTTGGAACCACAGGCCTTATTCCTGCAGCCCCAGGGTTGCTGGGTGCTGGCTTCAAAATAAGGAGGTTCTTGCTTGTGCAAAGCCTGCTGGGGTGCAGCTGGGTGGGGGTGCCCTGTGGTGGAGGGATGCTGTGCAGGGAGAGCTGGGCTGTAGTTTGAGAGCTGATACTCCTCTGTGTGCCAGGGTCTGCTAGCTGTTACTATAGATGTTACTGTTGATTTCGAGCCTGTCTGTGTAGGCTTTCAGGTAAATAACGCTCCAAGGTGTTGGGAGAGAAATACTGGAAGAAGTTGAAGCTATTGTATTGCCTCAAATGGCAAACTTCATTCAAAGCCTAGCTGAATTAATCTGTCCCCTGCTGGGGGCCAAGTAAGAGGTGGTCCTCTTTCCTGAGAGAGCACCCTACTAGGCTGCTGTTGGAACAAGAGCTGAATACTGCTCTTTCATGGCAGCAGCATCTAAGTGTAAAGCCCTATTACAGCACTGAAATTTTGCTGCCAGTAGAAGATTTGAATCCTTTGTTCTCTCCTTGGAATTAAAGTTACATTTCTTAGCCTTCACTTAAAACCCCCACCCCACCCTTAGTTACTTCATAACTATTAATGTAACTTGAAGAATTCCTTGTCTAAAGACTCTGGCCTCATTTGATGCATGGTCAGGCTTTAAATTACCTTTTGAAAATGTAGGTCGTTATAGACTTCTTGTTATACCTGCGAGTTCCTGCATTTTTTTTCTTTTGTGGCTCAGACTAATCAGAGGCAGAGCATAGATGTATGTTGCAAATGCATCACTGTCATAGGTTATGCTACTCTGGGACTGGGAGTGGTAAACCAGGGTACCATATATTGCTGGTTGCTGCAAGGTTCCTAGGTGCTTGAGTAGGGCACAAGCTCCATTTGGTGGCTGATGGTGTCTTGGAGCTCAGGGGAGTCCAGTATTTCATCCCTTAGATGCGTGTTTCTCTCTCGTATGCAGGGTAAGCTCTTGGTCTTGCTCCCAGCTCCTGTGTTCAGAGATATAGCACACCTTGGTGTTGTCCTGTCCTCCCTGAATTGTTTGAAACTCCTTAAATCCTAAACATAAACTTCAAGTGTGTAGAAAATTTTGAAAGAGGTTAAGCCTCTCTCATAAATACTCAGTACACCCCTCAATTACATAAATGTTTCATCACAGTTTCACATCACTTCTTAAACTAATGCTGCTGCAAAAAAAATACCTTGTCAGCTGTCTGATCCTCCCTCACTCCTCCCAAAGAAATCTTTTCTGGTTGCACAGGTATCCGAATGGTGGAACTAGTAATTTATATCTCTGCATTATTTATGTAGCTTTATAGCTTGCATGTGTATCTTTCTTCCTGGATTATTTAGCCCAGCTCAATTTCTGCACTCTTTTTAGCTGCCCTTCTAGTGCTTAAGGGTTACAAAGGCTTGTGGTGGCAGCAGAAAGGTGTGATGGACAGAGGGAAGGGGGCAGGACAGCATTCTGTCATGGCGGTGATGGTTTCATTGAAAGTGGTCCTGCTGCTGCCTGCATGAGGAGATAGGTTGTGCACTGCGTGGCTGCAGTCTGCCTGCAGAGCAGGAGCAGTCCTGGGTGCTGCATGGCTTGGTCTGCAAAGGTGTGCTCTTCCACTGAGCTTGGAGAAAGGAGAGCATCAAGTCCTTGCTTCTCCTCTCCTACCCAGCAGACCTACAGTGGACCAGCAGGGAATGGTAGGAAGATGTGCAGGGGGAGGTTAGGTTGGACATTCACTCAGAGGGTGGTGGAGCACTGGAATAGACTACCCAGGGAAGCAGTAATGGCACCAAGCCTGACAATATTCAAGAAACATTTGGACAAAGCCCTCAGGGACATTGTGTGAACTTTGGGGTTGTCCTGTTCTGGAGTGGGAGTTGGACTTGGTGATCCAGGGTGTCCGAGGAGGTGGTTGAGCCACCATCCCTGGAGACTTCTAAAAAGACAGATGTGGTGCCAGAGAACAGGTTTTAGTGGTGGACGCGGCAGAGTTAGGGTAGTGGTTGAACTCGATCTTGAAGGTCTTTTCCAACCAGAATGATACTGTGAGCTGTGGCTCAAATGTCAGGGACAGGTCTCATGTCCCAGGCTGCATCCCTTAAGTTGCAGAGCTGGACACACATGGGGTACACACCCCATGGTAGCTTATTGTTTGGGACTTGGTATAGAGGCAGATTGCTAGCTGGGAGGTGGGACTTTCTAAATTATTATATTGAGTTTTGCGGCTCTCCTGCCACAGGGCTCATTGGCCTCAATAGTCTGTTCAGCTATGGAGACGTTAACCATAAGATTGACTTCAGCAGTGTCCCTGACTCTCTCAAATTGCTTACGGGTCTGCATTGAGTTGTGTGTGGACAAGTTGAGCTTGTATGGGCTGCTGGCAGCTAGGTGCAACACCCACAGGTGCCTGGAGAAGCTGGCTTGACCCTTCCCTGCGTCTGTCTGGTGTGCCTGTATCTGCTGTGCCTTTCAGGTGTAGGGGACAGCTCAACAGCAGCTTCCTCTCATAATCTTTTCTCTGAAGTTGTCCCCTTTGTGCTCTTCTCTCACTGCCCTCCTTCCCAACCTGCCAAGTTGCTCAATAGATAAAGAAAGCCTTTCACAGCTTTGGTTTTGCTTCAGTGCGAGCAGACAGTAGTTGGTTTTATTTTTTTCTCCTAAATAAGTAAGTTAGTATTCTCACTGGCTCCCTTGAGGATAGCCCACCACTTTGCAAAACCATGGCATGGAGGCAGACTGTGTGGCGTCCTGGCAGCACGCTTGGAAAACCCATTTTTGAGCTCTAGCACCTGGATCTAGTAGCTGCTGCTGTCCAGATCAGTTCCATTACTGCTGGCTCCTGAGGGTGCTGGGTTGAATTTGTGGTGTGGATGTCTGGCCAAGTGTTGGTTTGGTTACTGTAGGTGTCTGGGACATGGTGGATACATGGCTGGGCATGGGCAGCTCCTTTGCTCTCATCTTTCTTTCTCTGTGTTGCAGCAGACCCTGGGGCAATGGAGGTGCTGGAAGCAAGGGCTCACTCTTTGCTTAATGAGAAGGTAGCACGTTATGTATGATCAAAGGGAAGTGTATTTCTCTGGTTTGAGAGCTTTTGAGATATCGGTGTGTGGTTATTGGTGTCTGAGGAACTGGTTGAGATCCAGCCCGAGCTGTTAGTGCCTCAAAGCCTCTGTTGTCCACTGGCAAATCTATGAGCTATATACCGTTTGGATTTTGTGGTTCTTCTAGGTATCTGCATGGTAAGTGCTTGAAAACAACTCCCCCACACGCTGTTCGCCTTGGAGAGGCGGTCTTGGCGTAGGAGGATGCGAGTGGTTTGCTTTGGAGCCTGCTCTCCTGGCAGCTGGCTTCCTCAGCCTTCTGGGGGAGAGGTTGGTCGTGCTGCGTGCTCAGGCATTCACAAGCTGCTCTTTCAAATGCAGCCCCTGAAACTGCTCTTGTTGTGCGCTCATGTACCCGTCCCAATGGATGGGCTGAGGTAATCAGGGCAACGTACCTTTGCCACATGCTAACAGACTCCCCTTTGCTATTCTGTGAGGGGGCTGGAACGCAGCCTTTCTGGTTACCTAGGCTGACCCTTTGCAATAAAGTGTTCTAGAACTGCATACAGTGAACCTGGGAAGAAGCTTAGGCTCAGTAAGGGCTGAAGTCTTTCCTCTTCTGTGGAAATAGTCCCCTGCCTCCCATAGCAAGCCCTTCTGGTGCTCTGGGACCTCCATTGTTTGTAAAACTTGCATTAAGCTTTTGCAGCTTACTTCATTTTCTATCTGTTGAATATGATGTCAGGGGTAACAGTATCCAGTATCTGAAGGGGGCCTACAAGAAAGCTGGGGTAGGGCTTTTTACACGGGTGTGTAGTGAGAGGGCAAGGGGCAACAGTTTGAAACTTAAAGAAGGGAAATTCAGGCTAGATGTTAGGAGGAAGTTTTCCTGTGAGGGTGGTGAGATGCTGGAACAGGTTGCCCAGGGAGGTTGTGGATGCCCCCTCCCTGGAGGTGTTCAAGGCCAGATTGGATGAGGCCTTAAGCAACTTGGTCTAGTGGGAAGTGTCTATGCTCATGCAGGGGGTTGGAACTAGATGATCTTTAAGGTCTCTTCCAACCCTAGCCATTCTATGATTCTAAGAGTCCCTATGATCTTTGCCTCCCTTTGCACTCTATACCATGAAATAAGATGTTCGCTGTGTTACTGAGGAAATGAACTGTGGTGCTGTCACAGTGTCTCATCTCAGTGCAGTGACTGTCTTTTCCTGGTTAAATGGTGTTATTGGACCTTTTGGACCATTCTTCGAGTGAGAGAATTGTGCTCTCCTCCTTCTCCTCCCTATATATTACCACTCGTGTCTTGGGTTTTTGTCCTAGCTAATTGTACTAGCTGCCAACTCAGCTGTTGGAAGTGCGAGGGCAGTGCGGCTGCTGGGAATGCTTTCATTGAAATAGGAAGTTCTACCAATAAAGGTGACTGGGAAAAACGTTCAGCCCGTGTGCTGGTACCCTGAAGACCAGTTAACTTCCTGAAGTATCAGGCTGGAAGTTTTTTCAGATGGAGAATTGCAGTGGGAACATGCCTGTGGGTTTACTGGGGTTTTACAGCTGCTTGCTGAAACTTAACACTATGTACATCTGTAGCAGCATCTTCTTAGTACTAGCCTGGGAATACTTTTACAGGGCTCTTCAGGGAGGCTTAAATAAGTAGCTTGTTTGGGTTGTATGACATAGAGGAGTGCATGTTTGGGTTTTTTCTTTCCCCAAAGTTTGGTCATTCCCTCCTGTAAAATCCTAGTTTAAAAGCTCCCATTTCTATACTAACAGCATCTCTTCCAAATAAAAAGATTAGAACATAACAGCAACATTAGTAGTAGACTTGTAGGGGTCCTTTCCTTTTTCTTCCATACTGGAGGGTTTTGGCTAGGCTGCTATTGAGGAAAATAAACAAAATACCTGAAAATTAATCCTACTCTCCCCTTCTCATTCAGAAAATCTGTGCATTGAAATCCCTTCTGCATCAGAAGCAAACTACTGTATTGCTCAGCTGATGTATTGATTCTGGTTTTTTGTCTCTCAAAACATGACACTTCGAGTAGTGTGTGTGTTGGAGAGCACTGTGTCTTGGACTGTGCAGGGCAGAAAAGGGGAGATCTGCAGCTAGAAACCAGGCTGATGTTCTTCTAAAACTTAGACTATTCACATTACAATTGTTCAGATGTCCAGTGTTGGGTGGTATAGGCACACACTTAAATTCCTGTTCTTTTATTTTTTTTTTAAAGGCTGGGAGGGCAGAGAACAGGTGTCTGGTTGCTTCAGAACTGTGGGATAAACCCTGTGTGTGTGTGTGATTTGGGCTCTGTATAGATTGCACCATTAATGGATGGATGTTTGCTTCCTTGGAGGCAGCAGCTGTGCTGCCATCACAGTGACAACCTGTTACTGCGCTGTTTCTTTCCCTCCCTCCATAAAGGCTTGACCTTGCAAATTCTCTTCCCTGCCTGACCAAATTCCAGAAGTTGGGTATATAAAACAAACCCGCTGTGTCTCTGTCACCCAGTGCTGGTTCCGGGGAGGGTGAGGACTGCACTCGGCTGCCTTAGCCGAGTGGAGACTTCAGTTGTGGTTGTCTGACAAGAAAACGTGGTTTTCCTGTTCCTAAGGCCTGCGGTCTTGTTCTCTTGACTCTACTGGACTGAAATGCTGTTCTAGTTACGATGATTAAAAGGCATTTTTCTGCTCTGCTTGTTTGGCCACAGGAGCTGCAGGAGTTCCTTGTCTTGGCATCTCTGCTGGCATCTAACTCTAGGTCTGTTTGCTGGAGAGGACAAAACTGTAGCTAAGGCCACTGGTGCTTCTGCATGACCTCGGCCTTTTTGGGAGCCTTGCTTCAAGGTGCTGCTTGGGAAGAAAAGCAAGGACCAAATCCCTTGTGCTCTGCCAGCTAGTAAGAGGTGGTCTCTGCATGTCAGTGCTGTCTGGGGAGCATCAGTCTGGGCAGCCTGTGCTGGCCTCATCCCTAGCTATGGTAGGCAGAGCAGGGCAGCAAGCCTGGGTAGAGAATGGTGGAAATACCTTCTGTAACTGTTTTCAGCAGGGATCTTGGGTGTGGGAAGCATTTTAATTTCAATTGTCAGTTTTATTTCCAAGGTTTCAGTCTTGGTGATTTTGCTTTAGAAAAGCAGTCAAGCGTGATGAAGGATCGACTACAGGTTGAACATGAGCCAGCAGTGTGCCCAGGTGGCCTGGAAGGTCAATGGCATCCTGGCTTGTATCAGGAATAGTGTGGCCAGCAGGAGTAGGGATGTGATTCTCCCCCTGTACTCAGCACTGGTGAGGCCTCACCTTGAGTACTGTGTCCAGTTCTGGGCCCCTCACTTCAAGAAAGATGTTGAGGTGCTGGAGCGGGTCCAGAGGAGAGCAACAAGGCTGGTGAAGGGACTAGAGGGAAAGCCTTACAGGGATAGGCTGAGGGAGCTGGGGTTGTTTAGCCTGGAGAAGAGGAGACTCGGGGGGATCTTATCACTCTCTTCAAATACCTGAAGGGAGGTTGTAATCAGGTGGGGGTCAGGCTCTTCTCCTGGGCAACCGGTGACAGGACGAGAGGGCATGGCCTGAAGATGCACCAGGGGAGGTTTAGGTTGGATATTAGGAAGTACTTCCTCACGGAGAGGGTGATTAAACATTGGAATGGACTTCCCAGGGAAGTGGTGGAGGCACCGTCCCTGGATATGTTCAAGGAAAGGCTGGATGTGGCACTTAGTGTCATGGTCTAGCTGATGTGGTGGTGTTAGGCCATAGGCTGGACCTGATGATCTTAAAGGTCTTTTCCAGCCTTGGTGGTTCTGTAAAAAAAACCAAACAACTTGAGCTGCAGCTCTGCACCTAGCAAGAGTATGTGAAGGGAAGGGGTTTTCTGGGAAGGGCATGTGATTGTAGGGTGCTTCTGGGAAAGTGCAGAAGTTTTACAGGTGTGTTGGGTGTGAGCTGACAGCACTGCTAGAGAGTAAGAAGTGCTGTTGTTGCATAGCTCAGCACTCCAGGAGACCTCAGCATCTCTTGCAGCATCTAAGGTTGATGCAGTTGTAGGCTGGAGACAGCCAGTAAGGCAAAGCCAGCCCTGCATGGAAAGTTGCTTTGTAAAATCCTTGCTCAACTTTTCTGAGGAGCCAAAGCTTCTCAACTGGCTGTGGTATGTATTTTGTGTGCCCAGAGACCTTGGCTTGTTTAGATGCTGTTTTGGAGAACATAAAATGTTGTTTGGAGAGAGGACTCTGTGTTAGAAACGATTTGATTAAATAACCCCTAGCCTTCATCTGCCCTCAGCCCTCAATTAGCACAGCAGTGATCAGGCCTCTCTGAGTATGCCTGTGGATTTTAGGTGTGTGGCTCACTTTAAACTCTCACGCTACAGCGTTTGCATCCATAGCAAGGTAAGTAAGTGGGTGCTCTGGTAGCAAGCAGCTCTTACTGGGTATGTATTTATATTTGTATCTGTTGCAAAAGCGTGAGGCACTCCTCTGCCTTTGATTAGCAGATTTTAGGTGATGGTTGGTATAGTACCATGACAGGCTACATTTCTAGCTTAGCAGGAAAGCTTGAAACTTCTCAAACCATGTGAATGAGGGCTGCTGCAGCCTGCTGGGTTTGAGCCTAGCGTGTCCAATAGCAACTTTGAGCATAGGGGTGTGGCTTCAATCTTTTTTTCCCCTCCTTGTTTTCTTTTACACCAACCCTTTCCCACCACTTCAGAACACTCAAAGCCATTTTTCTAGAAACCATCACGGCCGAAAGCCAGTATTTTGATTATATAAACAGGCTTCTTTCCTTGTGCTTTGCTTCAGTATAGCACTGGCTCGTTTTCCTGGAAATCCTCTAAAGCAGACAATTTCAGTGTTGGTTTAGCTGTGTAGGCAGATACAAAGCCAAAGTGGCCTCTGAGCCTGCAGAGTATGGCAATACCTCAAATATCAAAATCCCAGCAACAAATATCAAAATGCAGCAACAAGCATTCAGGCAAAACTGTTTGACTTACCTTTTGAAGAGAAAAAAAATTGCCGTAGTTCCTGCCTTTGTGTCACATAGTCCCCTCCTCCACTTCCTTGGGTGCCCTGTAAAAGTTAATTAATTACTGTTTGTAAAGGACTCTGCATTTCTCTGCTGCCAAATGCCACTGAGGCCCCCTGCTCTTCTGTTGGATCTGCTTGTTTGCTTTCCTTCTTGGCAGCATGCTGTGACATGGCCTTCTTCAGGGTAGTAATAACAATTAAAAAAAACAACCCTCCAACCACACAAAATGCAATGCAAAATGTAGAGCCCTACTGATACTGCCTACAAGGAAAACTCGGTTCCCAGTAGGCCACTGGCCTGTGCAAGAGGTTTTTTTCCTGTGTCATAGTTTTTGAGCCTGAACTGCTGCACGAAAATGCTTTTTGTGTCCTGATAACGCTTTTCTGCGTCCTGATAGTTTGCTACAATGCCTGAAATACATTGGGCTGCCAGATCTGCTTCGTAGGACATGAGGAGGATCCTCACTCTGACCCTCTGCAACAGGCAATTAAGTATTGAAACTTTCTGTTCATTTTCTTCCTGCCTCTCCCCATTCTTTTCAAATCCTGAACCCAGGGAAAGCCTCAGTTTGCTGGAGTGCAGGGTGGATGAATGCAGTGACCACCATGGCGCTGAACTCCTCCTGAGACACTGCCGCAAGGAAGCGGGCTCTGGGATGGCTGCCAGTTTCCATTCCCATTGGAGCTGGCGTGTGGGTGGAGAGGAGACTTGGTGTGGCCACTTTGCCCTGCTTGTGAGGCAGCAGAGGGCCTGCCCTGCAGCGGAAAGTCCTGAAAAACTGTATTTCTGTTAGACAGCAGGCTTCCTTAGCATCTTGCATTGCCCCTCCTTGTTCCTCAGGGCTGCTCTGGATGCTTCTTTGCTTACCCTCCTCCTTGCCCATTGTGTTGTACATGTGTGTTTGGTGCCTTTCTGCTGGGCTGGTGATGGCTGTGCCTGTTCAGGGGGGGTTCTTGTTGCTTTGCAGCTCCTGCGTGGGGCAGGGCTGGCTGTCCTGTGTGGTGCAGGGTGAGGCTTCCCCTTGATGTGGGTGAAGAGGTTGAGCAACACAGCCCAGAAGGCTCTGATTCAGCCTTTTCCTCGCTCTTGCTAATTACTGTAACCCTTGTAATTTTCTTGTCCGCAGCATCTTCTCTTTAATTCTTTTTTTTTTCTTTTCTTTAAAAGAGAATTTGAAGAGTTGCAGTCTAGCTGTCTTCCTAACCTGCTATGCTTAGGATGGACTATATAGAAGACAGAAATGGGCTAGTAGAAATTTAGAAAACTGTTTAATTACAATTCTTTCCCAAGAGAGCGGACCCTCTGTGTGATTGGGGTGTGTCATATGTGGGACTGAGCCTGTACTGGATTTACATCAGCAAAAAAACAGCTGGGCTTTAATTTTAAGGGCAATAATAGTTGCTTATTGCAACCATTATCATGTTTGGATTTTGGGTGCATGTGCCAATGAATTGTTAGCTTATTTAGTGAGAGGACAGAAGGGGTAGTGGGTGGTTAAAGCTGGCATCCTGATGATAACATTCTCTATGGCATCCAGGGAAAATATGTATTTATTAAAATAAATTATTCTCTCCTGTGATGTGTTGTGCTTCATCCTAATGGAGCTAGCTGGTCAATGGAGCACCTCCCAGACATTTCACACTGCTGGGATGGAAGTCCCAAAGCTGCCTGAAATGAGAGCAGTGTGTAACTGTTCATTTTTATCTTCTCGTTTTCAGTTGATCCTAGTTTTCCAAATGTTGGGTTTTGGAATGAAACTCTAGAGTTTTACCTTCCTGGGAAGTGGACATGGAAAAACTCAGTCATGTTTGAATGTAGTCAGAAGGGGGAATATGTGCTGCTGCCACATGACTACTTGTATGAAATTTTGGTTTTAAGCTGCAGCAAATTCATGGTAGAAATCACAAGTTTGGCAGGGAGAAATCACCTGGCTTTCACCTGTTCTGTGTCAGGGCCTACATGTGTGTGGCAGTGGGTCAGTCTGAACTACCTCATTTAAAGGATGATTATTTCCTTGATTAAATAGTGGCTTTTTATTCCATATCAGTAGCTGAGTGCTTAAATGGAGTTGCTTTTAACAAAACTGGTATCAGGACATATGAAGGACCAGCACCTGGGAAGTAAAGCTTCTTTAAGATGCTCTAGCTGGATACAAAAGACCCCACCGAACACTCCTAAAGATGGAATTTGCTTCAAAAGCTAAATTCACCATGTTAAAAGTACATAGCTAATGAAATATGTGGCTCTGTACCATAGTACTGACTGATGAAGGTACACAGTGAACAAGTCTGGGTTTGTTCTTCTTTCTCAGAATCTTGTGAATGGGCTGGCATCGATGCTGAATTCACTGATCTGGGGTGGGAGGGGGGGTTGCAGCTGGAGAATGAGGATGGCAGAGGGTGTGTGTGTGTGCTTAAATTACTGGGGTGTGATGCAGCAGTTTAGTATTAGCACAAGGCACAGGAAAATTTAGGTTGCTCGTCTGGGAGCGCTCATTGAATCAGTGGTAGTGCTGATAATTGAATTTAGGTCTTAATTTGTTCATGTCTTATTTTCCCACGTTACCATCCGTGTAATGTTTTCTTCCTATGTTGTAACATGTGTGAGAATACTTGGTTGCTCTCCTTAGGAGAAGCTTTGTTGGTAAGTGTGAACTTTACAATTAACTGGCAGCAAATGTGTTGGCAGTGCCCTTGTAATTTTTGTGGGTTCAGAATGAAATTACGTGTGGGTTCTTGGCGAACTCCAGCTGAATGAGTTGGTGACCTTGGTGATTTGCTGAGAAGGCCACTGCCAGCCGGACACTGTGCTTGGGGCATGGAGTCAGAGCAACCTGGAGAGAGCGATGTCCTAGATCCTGCATGTGTGTTGGCTGTTTGAAAGCTCCATAGCACTGGCTTGTTTTGAAATACTGTCCTATTTGTTAGCAGCAGTGCCTATGGATATCTCTGTGTTGTCAGAATGATTACAGAGGAAGATACCTCTGGGTTGAGCCTTTCCTGCTGCTGCCGCATGTGCTGTTTTGCTCCTGTGTGTCACCATTTTATGTAGAGATATCCCTTCAAAGGGAGTGTCACTGCTCCTTATTCTGTCCCTTACCTGGGATTTAACAAGCAACACTGAGGTAATCCCTTCTCATGCAGTCGGACTCCTCAGGCATTGATCTTATCTTGCTGTGAAAACTGAAGAGATTGGGTTCTTGTCAATGCCCAGATGGAGGAGATCTGAGGAGGTGCGGCTGGAAATGACTCAAAGGGAAAAGCATCCATCCTGAGCTGGTCCCTCCATCTAGGCTGGCCAGCTACAGCAAAACCAGCGTGGTGCTCTGATCTTCAGCCTAGACAAGGTCTCTGCATTGCAGCTGCTCTGCTGCTGAGGCAGGCTGAGCTTTGGTTCTGTATTTTCCTATACTATAAGCAGCCTGCTGCTTTAGTTTATGCAGCCCTTGTTCAGGGATTTCCTGTCATTCTCCTGTTGAGGCGAGGGCAGAGACATTTATCTTGCTTCTCAAATGAAATTCCACATCCTAGAGAGAGTAATTAATATTCTGCTCTTGCTCAATTCTGTGAGCATCACAATTCTTTTCCAAATAATGTGGCTATTTCTTCCTTTTTTATTTTAAGGAAACAAAATAACGTTTTGCAATTCGGGGTTTTTTGTCTTTTCTCCTTAGCATCCAGAGAGCTGCACTGGTGGTTCTGGAAAATTACTACAGAGATTTCACAGTCTACAACCCAGCCTTGTTAACAGCCTCCAAATCCCGTGCAGCCAAGCATATGGCTGGCCTGAAGGTCTACAACGTTGATGGTAGGTGAGGTGAAACTAGTCTCAGAGACTGGGTGGGATGGGGAAGGGCTGGGTTGGCTTTTTATGCTTTGTTATGCACACATTCTCACCTTTTTGCTTTGCCAAATCCTTGTCTCTTGCTATACATCTTCCTAACAGGGCTGCGTTTGCCACTTCCAGATGACTTTACAGATGTGTTTAACCCACAATAAGACTTTTGTCTTTGCCAGGTGAAATGGCCAACTTTTGGGTCTGGCTTAATTATTACATGGCTTGATAAGCGCTTTTCGGAACCACTGCATGTTTTAGGCAGCCTCTGCTTTTTGTCACCCTTGGGTCATCTCCTTTGTTGTGCTAGTTCAATAAACACAACTTTTAACCTAAATGAGCTCCTCAGTCCTTCGCTGAGCCACTTCCGCAGGCAGCCTTCAGGAAAGTGAAGGAGGTAGACACTGGTGTGGGAAGAAGCAGCAGCCTCGGCAGTAAATTAACTGTGCCCGGCTTACGCCTGACTGTGCTCCCAAGTCATGGTGATGCTAAGCAGTTCATGGAAATTCAGAGGCAGATAGCTCTCCCTCTGCAGCTTTCCCATTCGACAAACTTGTTTCAAACTTCTGGGCTTTAAAGAGGGCTGTGGGAGGATGACTGGGTGGATCCCTCTGGACACTCGAAGTAGTGAAAACTGGACTCAATCATCTGACACTCTTAAACCCTGTCAGTGAAAGCTAGACTTGATAAGCAGGGTGTGCTCAGCCATCGCAGCATTTATAGGAGTGCACATTCCTTTGAGGGAAGAGCTGAAGTTGTGGAGGGAAGCTTTTTATGGTGAAGGATGACTGAAGTCCTGTGACAAGATGATGTAAGACACATCCTGGTGAATAGGTTAGTATGGAAAGGCTCTGAGAGCTGAAAGGGAAAAGGGACTGAAGGGACTTAGCTGGGCAGGGTCATTCTGTGTGCAGGGTGTGGAGACTGAAATATGAAGAATATCTGTCACGTGGAAAAACATGAGATATGATTGTTTTACCTTCAACAAAGCTTCAGTGCCTTATGGGTTTAGTTTTTTGGTGGTTTTTGTTTGGGGTTTGTTTGTTTGTTTTTCATTTTTGGTGACTTCAGAAATTTCAAAGACCTTATTCTAAATTGCCCTAAACCTGATGCCGCACTCCGGAGCCTGTAAAATTAACTGGGGGTTTTAGTCCTTACAGTGAGATGTACCCATCCTGACAGAAGAAAGGTGAAGGAAGGCAGGGGGGAGGGAGAGAGGCATTGTGTGTTCCTGGCTGCCTGAAGTGAAGAAGCTCTCGGGTGGGAAAGAACAAATTGAGTTGGAGAGGGAAAGCAAAGAGATTCCCTCTGCACTTTTCTAGAGGTGAAATCATTCATTCCAGCTGCTTGTGCACTCTCGATGAGGCCTGGTGTGTGGAAGGTCAGGGCTTCCCAATCCCACAGGTGTCTGCACACCATTCAAACCCAACCACCCACCATGCTGGCTGCAGGATGTGCCATTCTGCTTAGTAGCTGGCTTGTCCTCTCCTGTGCTGCAACATCTCTTCAGGAGGTGGCAGGATCTGTTCCTGCAGCACCTGCTGGGATGCTGGGACTTCCAAGCTCAGAGGAAAAACTACTTTTCTGGGATAGTGTTAGTAGCTTAAGAGCTGCTAGCTCACAAAACTTTGCTGGAAGAGAGGGAACCAGGAGAAAGCTTCAGATGTGCCTGGCAGGCCTTTCCAAGCATCAAGCTCATGAGCCTGCCAGGGCCTGAAAACTCGTGCCTTCCCTCCCAGAGCAGTACTGGTTCTCTGGGCTGTTTCTTGTGGAGTGCCGCTGCCTTTGCACACATAGAAGTCCAGGGCTTAGAGGCATGTCCTTAAGAAGATTAGAAGATTCCCATCCATTTTACAAAGCAGAGTGTAGTTCTGGCTGCAGCTTACCTTGGCATCCTGACAGTCTCTTACAACCTTCATGTGAAAAAACTATAATGCTATTAAGGCAGCCTGATTTATTGGCAGCTTGTGTGTTTGATATTGGAGCAGCCAGGAAGGAAAAAACATCTTCCTGTAATCTCTCGTATACAGAATGGGGAAGCTCACCTTCAAAACCAGGATTTTCATTCCCAGGCATAGTCAACGAGGCAAATTACAGTTCTAACCCAAATTTGGGATCTAATGTCTCCCTTGAGTCATATTCTCCATTTCAGGGCTGTCAAACAAAGTCTGAAGTGTTTAGACTCTTAAAAACTGTGTGAATGTTCATCTTTCCCACTGCAGAGCTTCAGGCTTCTGTCTTGGAATCTGGTTTGTGCTTTTTAGGAAAAAACTAAAAAGTTGGCCTTCTATGAGTGGAACGATTTTAAGCAAGTCTGTGCAATCGATTTGCCTTAATCACTGCCAGTTGAGAGTGTGGGCTTTCAGAGCAGTTAGTCAGAAAAGCAGCTCTTGCTGGTTTGGAGGCAGTCCTAGACTTCTCCTTTTTCCCTTCTGGGTAGACCCACCTCTATCTTTTAGATAGAAGGATTGGTAGGCTCTTCTGGGGCAACAGGTTTCCCCCCCCCCGCCCTCTGCCCAAACAGCCAGAGCTATGAGCTTTGTGGAGGAACTGTAGAAGCTTCTATTGCATTTTAAGGTGGCTGGTTAAGGTCCTGTAGTAGAGAGCTCTGTCACTTGACTGGGTGTTACAAAGCAGATTGCAGCTTCCCTGTTGCTATAGCTGTGTAGGATCTGTTAACAGCAACAGAAGCATTAATGGCAGGTGCTGCTCTGAGAGCCTTGAGCAGCTACTATGCAAATAGACCCCAACCTACCCTGTTGCAGAACTACTACTCTGAGAGCATCTGCCCTTCTGGGAAAACCCTATGCTTTGTCTAGAGGTTAATCTGCTGCTTCTGCATCCTGTTTTTCCTCCCTACGTATAACTGTCTGGAGTTTGGCTTTTGTTCATTCATCTCCATGTCTTATGATGTTCTTGTACTTGTCGTTCTCCTCTTTCCAATTCCTCACTTCTTGTGCTCTCACACTGTCTTGTTGCTGACATGTGCTGCGTTCCAGCTGCCCTTGCCTTCAAGCTGAAAACATATATAATGAGTGGTAAGTTGCATTCTTGGCATGTGCACCTCACCTCTGCCTTTGAACGTTGCGCGAGATCATTCATCCCAACTAACTTCCCACATCCACAAGCCAAAGCCCCCTCTACAAGCCCGTGCTGTCTAGCGGGGGTTTTCTGAGGACTGGGGAAGGGTTTATAGCCTTGGCTGAGAAGGCTGGAGCCACAGAGCACTTATGACAGATGCTGTGAGGCTCTGGTCCATCCCGGTCCCAGTCCTGCAGCAGTAGCGCCACCTTTCTTGTCTCCTTTTTCCCCATCCTCGCCTCCTGAAGGCCCAGGTAACAACGCTTCGGGGCAATCCCGTGCCATGATTGCCGCTGCCGCCCGTCGCAGGGACTCCAGTCACAACGAGCTCTACTATGAAGAGGCCGACCACGAGCGCCGAGTGAAAAAACGCCGTGCAAGGTAAAGCTGTCCCTTCCCAGGTCCTGCTCCTTGGCCACGTGAGGCTCGGCGCCTGGGGCTTGTCGAGCCTGGCCAGAGGGGGGGGGACTCGTGATTAAGGGCTTGGGGTTGGCTGTAAATCTGTCACAGTGTAAAAAACCCAGATGCACAAGGAAGTGTGACAGCTTGCAACTGGAATTATCTGAAGAACATGCATAAAAAGCAGAGCTCATGTTTATTATGCCAGATAAGCTACTTCAATGTCACCGATTAAGGAACAGTCTAGTGCTTGACAAATCTTTAGCTACTTGCTGTAGGAAATCCCATTATTCCCCCCATGCCCAGGCTTGTCATCTCAGCTCGAGTAATCCAGGGTCAGGATCGGTGGAGCACTTGGTGGTGGCTGTTCACGGGCAAGGAGAATATTTGTGTTTGCAGACTACTAAAGTTTCCCCTTCTCAGTGAGTTGGGGAGGAGAAGCATGACCAGAAGTCGTTGCATTTTATTTTGGAACAGAGGTGTGTTTTCTGCCAGTCACATTTAGGCTGCAGCATTGATGCTGTGTTGAGGTGACCCAACATAGTGCCTCTATTTGTTTTGGAGCCTAATTGCAGTTTGTAGTTAACATACCTAACAGTTTGAGGCAAGTTGCTCATGGACAGGCAGCCCTGAACTGAGCTGTGTTTGGAAGGAATGTGCCATAACTGGAAGGAGCTGGCTTGTTTTGTGTTTTCTTTTGGCAGTTTATATTTCATTGGTTAAGTGCTGGCACAGTGTCCCACCATAGCCTGCTTTGGTCTGACCTGTGCTCCATAGCTGCTGGTTTTTAGGCTCTCTTCCAGCCTCAGAGCAATGGGAACTTAAAATTTCCTTTCCATGCAGTGTAGCATCCTAACTCAGGCACATCTCCCTTGCTGCTGAGTTTGGTTAGAACAACTGCTTAGTCAGAGGGAAACAGTCAGTCACTAGGAAGATCAGGCCAAATGTTTCAGAGGAGAAAGGTCAGATTTGCAACAAAAAGACCTGAGGAGGTTAGATTTCCACCCCCACCTCCCATGAGCCAAATTGAACGAAGTGGGCAGGGGTCAGGGCTTACTGTGCTGTACCTCATGTATAGTCTGAATGCTATACCTGTGCTTGTCGTGAGGCAGCTTCCCTGGCTTTAAGATGTGTTTGGGTATTGAGGGCAGTGTGGACAGTAGCTGGTGACTTGAGTGGAAATCTAGTGTGAAACAAGTCCCGTCTGGAGGGGCAAAAGAGGGGTTTTTTGGGGGGTGATTCTGCCATTATTGTTTCTTTTTCCTCCCTAACTGTAGTGTAGCCCCTCAATTGTTACTTAGTACTGGGCTAACTTCTGTGTGTCATTTGGCATCTGTTTTCATTTTTATGGTGTGGTCTTGGTGTTTGCTCACCTGTGCCAACACAGGAATGGTTTGCAGAAGACAGCTTTAGCTGCAGTCTTAGAAGCAACCGTGACGGGAGCCCCGTCACTGTTCAGCGAAGGGGTGCAGAGCAATCATCCAGCAGCACAAAGTCTGTACCCAGTTGGTGTGAATCAGAGCAGACTGCAGCTTGTGAGCACGGAGTCATGGAACAGTCTGTGTCCTGGGTCATACTAGTTTGTAGCCAGTCTCATCCTGACTCCTTGCTCGTCCTTATGCTTCACACTGCGGTACTGTTTGCTGGAACTGTTGTTTTCAAAGGCATGTGTTAAACGTGAGGGCAGCTGTGTCTTGTTTGAGTCATGTAGTTGATGTTTATGCTGTGTTGGCAGAACCAAGTACGACACTCAGGCTTTTAAAGTCTTAATCCTTGTTTATGACCCTCAGTTGCTGGATAGCCTGGGCAAGGAAAGAAAAGCTGCTGTCTGCCCCCTCAGACTGTCACTAGAGAAGATTTTATGCAAATTGTCTGATGGCAGTTAGTGAGTCAGTGGCAGAGATGGGAACAGGAGCTTGTAAATCCTGACTTCCAGGCTCTGTCTTAACCACAAACCCATCCTACTGCTCTTGTTGCGATTCTCACTGTCCTGATTTTCCTTTTGCAGGCTTGTGGTTGCAGTAGAGGAGGCTTTCACTCACATCAAACGCCTCCAGGCAGAGGAGCAGCAGAAAGCTCCAGGGGAGATGATGGATCCTCGAGAAGCAGCCCAGGCAATCTTCCCCTCCATGGCAAGAGCTCTGCAGAAGTACCTTCGCACCACTCGCCAGCAGCAGTACCACAGCATGGAAAGCATTTTGCAACACTTGTCCTTCTGCATCACCAATAACATGACACCAAAGGTAATGCTTTCTCTAACGTTAGTGCAGGAAGGTGGGAGAAGGGGATGGCACATCACTACATGCATGCAGAACAGAAAATTGTCAGGGGAAGTGAGTGGAAGTTTTCATGGTTGCTGTCTGTGATACCATAAGTGCATTGTAGGCTGCATCAAATCTTAAAGGGAAGTAATGTTTCCTCTACAGCATCTTCTGTCTCTTTTTATCTGAAAGTGCCTGTGAGATAATTGTTCTATCTAGTTCAGCAAAGGGAGTACTAAAGAAGTGTCTGAAAAAGTGTGTTCAGTTTTGGGTGCCATAGTATAAGGACTATATCAAGGTGCTGGAGTGGGTACAGAGAAGGGCAACGAAGCTGGTGAAGGGTCTTGAGGATAAGTCTTATGAGGAGCGGCTAGGGGAGCTGGGGCTATTTAGTCTGGAGAAAAGGAGGCTGAGGGGAGACCATATTGCTCTCTACAACCACCTGAAAGGTGCCCGATGTTTATGCAAGTGCCAGTCTCATCTCCCAAGTAACAAGTGACAGGGTGAGAGGAAACCAGCCTCAAGTTGTCCTAGGGGAGGCTTAGGCTAGTGTTGGGATTTATGGAAAATTAGCATGGGATTTGTGGAAAATTAATATGGGATTTATAGAAAATTAATATGCCTGAATTAAAACAGCAGTATTGCACGTGCTGCTGACCAAAGTGTCAGGCACCCTGAAGCAAACCGTGGGATCAATAAACAAGCTGGTGTCTCACAGGCTGGTACCCCACGGGACCAGCAAACAGCAGGTGTCCTACAAGTAGGTATCCCATGGTTGTTATCTCATGAAGTAGTGAGAAAAGAATGTTGTAGCAAGAATTGAGAGGCATTGGCTGGGAAGCGAAAAGCCCTGGGTCATCGTGACATGGACAGCAAGTGACAAGACATGTAGCCAATCATATATGAACTGTGTATGTATGTAACCAACGGGGTCTGTACTGGGGTGGAACATCTGGAGTCAGAGGGGTATCAATTGCCACCATTTTTAATAATAAACGGCTTTCGCTTGATCACATTGATCGTGGTGCATTAGTCTGTGCTCCCGCCGCAGGCTGGATGTTAGGAAAAATCTCTTCACAGAAAGGTTTGCCAAGCACTGCAACAGGCTTCCGAGGGAAGTGGTGGTGTCACCATCCCTGGATGTGTTTAAAAGTTGTGTAGGGACTTAGGGACATGGTTTAGCAGTGGACTCAGAAGAGTTAGGTTAATGGTTGGACTTGGTGATCTTAAAGGTCTTTTCCAACCTAAACGATTCTATGACGGTGGCCTTAAGTCACAGAGAGTTCTCCCAGTTGCCTCATGGTAACAGCATGATGCAGGTAGCAGCCTGCAGAGTCCCATTATTGGGTTTCTTTGTCCCCTCTGCAGTGCTGCATTTTGCACTGCTCCTAATTATCACCTAAATCCCTGTCTGACAGTGTTTCTAATTCATGGGCCACTTGGTCCAATGTCAGTTTGCTGCTTCACGTGCTGACTGTGACTGTTAACTTGCAGGGAGGGACTGAATGATGAGGGAAACAGGTCACACAATCCCCCTCCCACTCTCTCTCAAGGATTGTATCCATACAATCCTTGAAGGTTTAGAAATGTGAGAATTCACTCCTGGGCATTTACTCAGGACTTACTATATGTACTAAGAGCAGGAATACTGCCAAGAGGGCTTAGCACCATCTCAGTGGGGTCCACTTGGGACCTCACCCAGGTATGCTGTCATTAAGATTGCAAAGAAGACTTTAAAACACAAGTGACACTAAATGATATTCCCTGTTCTGCATTCAGTTTTGTAGCCTCAGTCAGGCAGCAAACGTGGAAACCTCTGCTTTCCACCTTAGCTTTGCCTGAGGAAGGGAAGGCCAGCTCTCCCATCCACCTGTCTGGGACAGCAAATTTGGGATGGGTTGTGGGGTTGGTAGGGGAGAAATGAATTCTACTCTACTGAACTGCTGCCAGGCAGCAGTGCTGACAGCAGAATTCGGGGCTTGCTGGGATGGATCCTCCTGAAAGGGGATCTCCTGGTTTTTGTGTCTGCTCCTGTGCTCTGAAAAGCTGGAAGGGTCTGGAAAATGTCTCCTGAAGCGTTGAAGCTGAAACAATTTTCAGCATGGCAAGCCCATGCTCGTGGAGCTGTATCTGGGGATGGGAAGAAAGCATTGATGCAGAGCGAGTGGCGGGGCCAGTGCTAATGCGTGTCCCTCTCTTGGCAGGCATTCCTGGAGCGTTACCTCAACCCGGGCCCAACCCTCCAGTACGACAGGGATCGCTGGTTCTCCAAGCAATGGACGCTTGTCAGCGAGGAAGCGGTCACAAGCGGGTTACAAGACGGCATTGTTTTTGTCCTCAAGTGCTTGGACTTCAGCCTTGTTGTTAATGTGAAGAAAATCCCCTTCATCAAACTCTCGGAAGAGTTCATAGACCCTAAATCTCATAAATTTGTCCTCCGCTTACAGTCTGAGACTTCAGTCTAAGGGATTTTGAGGGTGGGTTGTTAGGGGATTTTTTTTTTTTCAATATTGTGCTTTTGGGTTTAATTTCCCCAATGCTGACTGAAACTGGCAGATGATGGACCAGTAATATTTTTACCATCTGCACTTTATTTGGAAAGGGGAGGGGGGAGTCGGGATATCTTATCTAGAAAGAAATATCTTAAGAGGTGACAGGGTGACTTGGCTCAGTTAGCTCAGCCTTGGAGACAGAACGAATTATTTTTTTTTTCTTTTCCCTCCCCTTTCCAGGCATACTGTAAATCTCACACTCTCCTTTCTCTGCACAATTGCAACGTCGGTGTTTTTCTTGGAGCGCTGCCTTACGCCCTGCGTGCGCCCGTGCTCGTGTGTCTCTGCTTTTGCTACCTGCAGCTGTTGGAGAGCACGTTGCTCACCTCTCTGTTATAGAAACCTGCTTGCACAGGGGCATGGCAGTCCCTGTTCACTCAGGGAGGAGAGGCTATCAAAGGGCTGCCTCTCTGAGCCACCCAACCTGGAGACTGAAGATTTTGATTCTTTTCCTCCTCTCCATGTGCACTCTTCTGTCAGTGCTTGACTTGAACAAGCACAGTGGGATGATTTTGCTCTCTGTGAAGTTGCTTGTCTTCGAACTGGATTGGCCCATCTTGCAGCTCTTCAAATTTTTTATTGTTTGTTTGGGTTTTTTTTACCAGTGCTTGTTAGTGAAACTGGGCTGCATGACACATCTCCCTGTTATCTCTCACCTGCTTCCTTCCCTCCTGCTTGCCTGAGTCTTTGTTAGGCACTCCCAAGGCTCCCTGTTTTTGTCCCCTTCTGTCTGGCTTTCCAAACGTGTTTCTCCAGCCGCAGTCCCCTTGGGGTCTGCCTCACTGCTGCTTCCTTTTGCACCTGCGAGGGCTTCGTATTTGCACTGGGACAGGGTGGGTAAGTAGCTGGCTCCTCCTCAGATAAATCACAGACTCTCCCTACATCTGACAGCCTCTTTGAGGGGAAGGGGGGTGCAGGCAAGAATGTGCCCCTCCCTCTCCACTGGCTTCAAGTGTGTCTGGAGGAAAGATGGGCAAAAGCACTTTCCTCCTGGAGAAGAGGAGCCAAGGAAGGGCTGACCTGCCACATGCACTTGCTTTGGAGAACTACTGTGCTCTGGAAACACTCCAGTGTGTCCTTCCCCACCATACGCCTTCAGCTATAGCTAAGAAATACCAAACTATGTCTGAATGTTGAAAATCTGCCTGCCTTTCTGTACTGCGGGAGTTCCTGCTCAGTGTCAGGATTCGCTCCTGCAGCTTGGTTCGTAAGGCCGCCTTTGCCCATCAGTGCAGCTTTCATGTGTGGTTTTTGCTATCTGAGATGTGTGGAGTTTTGAAAGGTTTTCTTTTATTGGTGGCCTGAAGCAGTGCCTGAAGTCTGATTGCTGGCACAGGGCGCCGTGTGACTCTGGAGCGTGCTCCGAGGCTGGTGGTGAGCTGCCTTCTATCAGGTCCCCACAAGACCCACCCCCCACCCCAGCTTTGTGATGGTGCATTTGTGTGTGTGAATGCACACAACTCTATTCGTTCTGCCCAATCTTTTGCCATGCGAATATCTCTCTCAGGCAGGATCTGACCTGCCCTCCATACAGATGTCTTATTGCAGAGGGCCCCAGTTCAGCGAGGTGTGTAAGCCAGTGCCTTTCATTACCAGGGTGCATTGTCTTCTGAGAGGGGCTGTGACTGTCCCTCCTGTCCCCTTTGGTCTTTCCCAGGCCTTCCCTGGGCTCCTCCAGCAGCTCATGAGTCTGTCTCCATGCTCCTACCAACACAAGGTGGCCCAGCTAAGGGAGCAGGGCTCTGCCAGTTCGGCTCAGCATGGCATGGCTGGTGTGGGCTGGCTGGTGCCCACCACGAGCTGATGTGAGGGAGCAGCCACCTTAAACAGAGGTGTTTGGGACAGGACAGGTGGGTCCAGCCTCTTCCAGCTTCAGCAGCTATGGAGCTGCATGTCCAACTGCAGATAGTCCTCTTGAGATCAAGGAAGCAGCCTGGTGAGCAGGGGTCCAAAGTGGTGATTCCCCATCCAAAGTGACACCTGCAGTCTCCCACACCTTTCTTACTAGTGCATAGTGGTCACCTGGATCCTGTCTTCTCCATGTAATGTGCCAGACATGGTTGTGAGGAAGTGTACGTCATGGGATCAGGCCCACATCCCTTAAAGGATAAGAAGTAGGTAAAGGTTTCCCTTCTCTAAACTTACTGTTTGGATTTCTTTCTAGGTCAGGCTTTCTGGTAGTCTGTACAGGGACTCATTTATTGTCTGTGGCCTTTGCAGTATTTTATTTTGAAAAAAAATTATTCCCTCCTTAAAAAAAGGAAAGGGAGCATATAGTGTCTCACACTTGGCTGTCCTAAAGATGCATATATCTGGCTTTTTTGATGTGCATAACCAACAAGGCAGGAGAGACTGGGAGTAGCTTGGGAGACTGTGGAGCACTTAGGCCTGTGTGGAGGCTACTGACTGTGGCTGAATTGGCTCATTTCTGTGAAGCCAGAACAAGAACCACCTTGCCAGGGGGTAGGGTGTGCCTTGTGTGTGAGAGCACCTCGTGTCAGCCACCTCTGCAAAACTTTCTTACTTTCCCAGGATTTCATTCCCCTTTCCTTTTCCCTCCCCCTCGAGGGGGGTTGTCTGACAGTATCTGCTCAGGAAACTCATGTCTTAATTGCGTCAAATCCTTGAACACATGGAGAACCAGAAGGAAACAGCGTGTGCTTGCTCTTGGTCTGCTTCCTCATCTGGGTGCTGTGGTTCAGCGCTGCCTTTTCTGCCTGCTGATGAAAAGGACACTCAACGGGGGCCAACTCCTACCTTAAATGCTCTTCCATGTGTTAGCAGCATGAATGCTTTGCCTGAGGGAGAGGACTGTGGCCTCTCAAAGGGGCTCTGCAAAGATGCAACCTGCTTAGGGGTGAGGACATACTAAAAGGGGAATTGAGACTCCTGAGTATTCCTTGGGTTTGTTTGGGGTTTTTTTTTAATGACATTTTATTTTCCAGGGTCTCTCTTGTTTCCCCTCTTTGTGCAAAAGCAGAGGACCAATGTCATACCTACCTCACTGGGGTGTTGTGAGGCTAAACTCAACTTGTCATCAAGTGCTTTTAGATCCATAGATGGATCTGTGGCATCTATAGAAATTCAGTCTCTTTATAAAAATACTGAGTGGTGAGAGCAGACTGATTTGTTTAACTCTGTTTATAGCCAGCTAATGAGTAAGAGTCGAATCACAGGGAATGAAGCTCTGATCCAAAATCCTGCAGTCCTTACTTCTGCAGAGCTTGCCAAGAGCTGAACTTAAATAAGACTTGAAGGGTTTGCCAGCCAAGTGCAGGCTGTTTTCCTCTGAATGCCCCTCCCATCCTATCCTGCACTGTCTCCTTGCACATATTCTCCCTCCTCTCTCCCAGCCTGGATGCTTATACTTGGCTGGGAGTTGTTTTTTTCTAGAATTCAAGCGGTTGCGGTTTGTAAGACAACCCTGTTTGTGGTCAAGTGGACAATGCCCCCCTCAGAGGAGAGCCTTGCACTGGACATTCTCCACTAAAGGCTGAACCATTCCATGGGGTGCAGTGTTGTCG
The DNA here is from genome assembly GCA_020745705.1 of Hemiprocne comata. Lineage (NCBI taxonomy): Eukaryota > Metazoa > Chordata > Aves > Apodiformes > Apodidae > Hemiprocne > Hemiprocne comata. The sequence continues at coordinate 144,190,824 of CM036586.1, forward strand.
AGCCAGGAGTGGAGTTGCCACCACTCCTCTCTTCCATGTTGGTGTTTTTCCTGTGACTATCAAGTGTGCTGCTTGGATACTTTAAAGGCTTCGGGTTTTTGCTCTCAGATTTGTTACAGCCCAAAACCAAAGCCATGCTGAGATCTTCCAAAACCAGATGCAGCTAAGACTTTCAGCTGTTCTGAAAGCAGATGGAAATGGCTGTGGGTTTCCATGAAGGCTGGTTTTCTCTCACTCTTTAGCAATGAGAAAGATTTGGATTTATTGCAGCTTCTAGGAATGTCAGGACAGATACTAGACCCTCAATACCTTGCCAGTCCTGTAAACTAGGTTTGGGCAGAGGTTGTTAGCATGTATGTTAGTTAGCCTCTCATGGCCATCTGGCTGCAGCCATCCTTGTGGAGGCTCTGTGGGGCTGCCCCAGGTCTCTGACTTCTTCCCCTCTCATGGGAACAGAGCAAGCAACACTTCTAGAAAAGTGTAAACATTTTAGCACTCCCCTCCATAGAACACCAGTCCCTGACCAAACCTCTGTGGTCAGCCTGGGGGGGTGGGGGGGCTTTTTGCAACTACCAGTTTTCATCCTGTGGAGGGGAGACGTTGCCACCCACCCACCCCTGTAGGCAGCAGAGCAGCAGGGGGGATGCACTGTGCATCAAAAGGGGGAGTGATGCAACTTGCTCACACAGCAAGGTCAGCTCCTGGTTCTGGGCCTGATCTGGGTGCCTTCAAGGGCAGTGCCCCCTAATGGGGGATACTGGAGGGAAAGGCAGATTTGATTTCAGTCTCTGCCAGCTTTTCCTCTGACTTCTGCCTCTAAAAATTTCCCTGCCAACAACTTTACTCATTCCACCTCCCATTCTCCCCTCCCTGTTTTTTTCCCCAGGTTCCCTAGTGAGGCAGAGCAAGTATCTGCTGAGATGGGAGGTGCTGAGGCTGGAGCTTGGGGGCAGTTCACGCTAAGGCTCAAGTTTGCGGGATATCTGAACAAACCCCAACCCTCACAGAGCCTCAACTTTTTGCTTTGGGATGGGGATCTCCACACAAAGCCTCGGGAATCGGCTGTTGCCAAGTATGCCAAAAGCTGCGGGGAAGCACTTTCTAAAACCTGTCCTGCCTAAGCTGCTTTAAAAGCCTTCTTTGAGATGTGCTTGTTTCCAACACTTGCTACTGAAGAAGCTGGAAAGGTGTACTGTGCTAAACGTGGAAACCTACTAAAGCCAATTTCATCTTGCTTGCCAAAACTTGTAAATCTGCCCTTTTTTAAAGGTAAAACTGAAGTCTTGCAGTCTTTTTCAAAAAAGCTGAGTCTGATCCCAGACTCCTCTCTTCAGTTGTGCTCAGTTCTGCTCTGCCACGTGAGAGCTGTTCACAAGATGTGTGCAGAGATGTCTGTTTCCTCATTCACTTTGTGTGTCTCTCTGCTTTTTCCCCTTATAGGTGTGTGCATTCTACATGTCTAAAGCCTCACGCCAGGCTTGGTGGTTCAGTGTTTAAACTGTTAAGAAGGAAGTGCTCTTCAGATTGAGCTCTTGGGCTTTAAAAAAAAAAAAAAAGCAAACACGTTAAAACCCTGAAAAAACTCCCTCGAATTTCTTTTCTCCTAAATGAGATGGCTTTGGGCCATGAAGTCTCCCACAGGAATATGCATCCTCCTGTGTTCAGGCTGCTGCATCCCATAGATGATGATGACCAAAAGTTCCCTTTTCTGACAGCTGCTCTGTGACCGGTGCGGATTGCTTTGGGATACTCCTGAGCCTGGTCCCCGCAACACCAGCGCTACAACCGGTGTTATCCTCCCCTCTGCATCCCTCCGAGAGACTGCGTTTTTATCCCGGGAACACACCGAAGCCCTGCAGGCAGCAGCCAGCCCTGCCCTCTGTGTGTGCTCTGCTGAGACAGGGAACCCCTCCCTCGGGCTGCTTCCCGGGCACCTCTCACCAGCACTAAGGAAGCTTGGGGGGTGTCTCTTACGTGCGTGAGGGGGTGTTGTGGCTTGCTACCTGCACAGATGTAACTGTGAAGGAACCTTACACTCTTCTGTGCCTGTTTCTTTGATTCAGCATTATTGTGTCTTGGGGAAAGGGGTGGGAGCGAATGCCCTTCTCCGCCCTCTTTTGATCACTGTGTAATACTCTTTTTCTACACAAACTGTGTATAGTAAGATGGGTTTTGCCAAGGTTTTCTAATTAATAGACACTAACCAGCAGTTCTTTTTTTTTTTTCCTCTTTGCACATGTGACTTTAACTGCAATGGTACATGGTCTTTCTGTTCTTTTCTAATTACGAACTTAAGTAAGCAAATTCCTGGTGTCTGTGACATTAATGCACTGTGGGTCTAGCCTAGTAAATTGTTCTGTTCCAAGCTGGGTTCTCTTAAGTTATAGCTGGATGGGGTTTTGTTGTTTTTAAACTGAAACATAAAACCGTTTTACACTTTGCATATTTTGTACAGTAAAATTCTGGAAATAAACTGAAGCCAGATTTGATTGTCCCACTCCTTCCTCTTATCCTTTCAGACAAAAAAAAAAAAAAGCAGCAAGCTTTTCTGGCCTTCAAACATTCCTTAGCTGGGGCTGGGAGAGGCCCAGCAAACATGTGGTTTAACCTTTTTTTGAGGCTTTTTGTCACCTGTGTTCTAGACCTTTCTGATCTGCCCTGCCACAGTAAAATGCAAACTCATTTATCACTCCTGAAGAAAAACAGGTAGGTGACTGCTTTGAACACCTGAAATACCAACTGATGGGGAGCAAATGCAGCTGGTGGGGGGGCATGACTGGAGTGGGAACAGGTTTTTCTACCTCCAGTGTTCTAGTTTGCACATGAATTATGAAGTGGCAGGATTCATGGATGAGTTCCTTATTTGGAGCTGGTGGGGAGGAGGAGTGGTGTGGGGAGGAAAATCCAGTGCTCCTTGTTTGTGTGGATGCGAGCCTGTGCTCTGCTAGACCAACGTGTAGGGATCTCGCCTCAACAGCACCTGCAGGTGTGCGTCTCTCCTCACCTCCAGTTTCCATTGCCAGCATGCCAAGAGCTTGGAAAGACTGAGCAGCCATGCCTGAGGAAATGTGGGAGCAGCCTTCTTACCTAGATGGTCTTTGGTACCCACTCTTCAGGAAAGCCCCCTGTAATGGGGACTACCTGGCCTCACAGCTGCACGCTGACCAACATGTTTCAGTGGCTTCACTGCTGGAAAAATCCACAGGATGCTGCTGGGCAGTGAAAAACAGAGCACAGCAGTTGTGGAGATAAGCAGCACACATACCAATGCTAGTGGAGAGAAACAGCCACATGAGTAATTAGCTGCCTGGGGAGGGGAGAGAGATGTATTTAGGCTACAGAGCACTGAGCTAAAGCCCAGGAGGAAGCAGGAAGGGTGTGCTGGGTCTTGCCTCCTGCCCTCCCTTGATCTGTTTTTGATCTGTCCCCCTCATCCCGCTGGTGCTTTGACAGTGCCCAGCCCTAGGTGGTTTGTAGTGCAGCTCCTAGGGGTGGGCAGGGAGAGGAAATAGCACTGCCACCACCCTGCAGAGCCTGTGATGGGTGTGTAACCATTGCTGGTCCCCTCCTGCCCCTCAGAGGAAGACCTGACTTGCCTGGCCGGAGCTGTGTCAGTAAAGGCTCTGTGGGAGCCAGCCACAGGAAGGTGTAAGAGGCAGGAATTTGGTACAAACAAGACAATCTGCTCAATGGCCTCATCCTAGGCTCTTAGCCTGGAGAGTTGTGTCTTTACATACAAGTTCAGCATGCTCTGCTTCATTTGTGGCTTAGTGCTGATACCAAATCAACACCCTGCCGTGTTCGTGGTACTTTCTCTCCTGCCATGGGTTGTGGAAGCTGATGGAAGGAACAGGCTTTGCTAGAGGGACCAGTTTCCTTGGCTTTCACCCAGGGCTCAGGTATCTGAATCATAAGGGGCTGTGGTGTGTAGCTCAGCAGAAATTAGAGCTGAGGATGCTGTTCTGGTTTGGCCAAGTTCTCCCCTAAAGTTATAAGGGTCTTTGAGGTTTGATGGAGCCTCGGATGCAGTGTTGGGTCAAGTATTACTGACCCAAACCTCTGATAGGGAAGGGATGAAGGCTTTCACTGGGAAACAGTGCTTGGAGGGACCTTCACTTGGGAGTGAACAAGAGGTAAGCGCCTTTTGCCTGAGGGAAATATCAGACCAGGATCACTTGAGAAGATGCCTCTCCCTCAGTGCCCTTCCTAGCTGTGAGGACATAAAATCATAGAATCACAGAATGGCTTGGGATGGAAGTGACCTTCAAAGATCGCCTAGTTCCAACCACCCTGCATGGGCAGGGACACCTCCCACTAGATCAGCTTGCTCAAAGTCCCATCCAATCTGGCCTTGGACACTTCTAGGGGTGGGGCATCCACAGCTTCCCTGGGCAACCCTGAAGCACATGAAAAACCACTGGGGCAGAAGAGTATTTGGTGGCTGAAGTGTGGCTTATTGCATAAGACCAATTGACTCCAGTGAGTGATGGGAGCAGGCTTCACAGTTATGGATGGTCAGAAGACATCAGCTTTGGGGAATTCAGTGAGGAGGTGTGGGCCAAAGGGGCTGCATGCAGTCAGGGGATAACAAATGGGTTAAGAAAAGGATTTATCAACTTAGGCAACTGGTTCCAAAGCATTGCATGAAGCACTAGTAACACCTCACTGTGTAATGTTGTTAGCTAATCAGTAGTTCAAGAAAACATCTGACTGTGGAGGTGGGCAGGGCTTCAAACCCCAAAACAGCATCTCCTGCTGCCATGTTCTGGCTCTGCTGTCCCAGCCCCAGACCTGAACTCCTGGGACATACAGGGAGGGATTGAACCTGAAGGCATCCCGAGGGCCCTGGAGCTCAGGGCAGGTGGGGTCGGTGCAAGGGGAAGGGGATCTCTCAGCAGGATGTGGTGTCTCACAACAGCATGCAGGAAGGGAAGACGTGTTGGGAATTGGCCAAGCTGAGAGCTTTGATTTATCTTTCACCACCGCTCCTGAGTTTATGTTGGACTGGGAAGGTGATGGGTTTGGGTTACAGTTCTTTCCGGCAGGGGTATCCATTCCCTTTTCATGTGTGCATCCATGAACTGCCGGGTCAGAAGGTGCTGAGAGAAGAGAGAGCACTGAGCATAACATGTCTGCAGATGTAGGTGGGGATGGTGTAGCGGGCTGATTGTTCATGCATAAATCACTATCTATGAACAAGCTTACCCGAGTTGCTTTGAAATGCTGTAACAAGTTTTACAGCCCCACTGTGAGCATGTGTGCTGGGTTATGCTGACACATTGCTAGTAAAATGGAGAGTACCTCAAGCGGGAAGACAGCTCTTTTCCTGTTTCTCTCCTTCTCCCTGTCCCCATCCATAATGTACTTAGAAAAGGTGGTGAGGTTTTTTTTTTCTCCTCCTGGTTTATGTGGTGGGCTGTGATCATGTTGGGGGCCATGGTAAGACTGCCTGGCAACTCCAAAGCCCTGAGCTGATCTTCCTTCCCCCAAAATCTGAGGAGCTGAATAGGATGAAGACCATCTCTTCTGTACTGGATTTGGGGCTTGCTCTGGTTCCAGCTCAGCTATTGCAAATAACCTGGGGACACCAAGAGCCCTCATGCAGCAGTATTGCTGCTTGCTGGCCTCCCACAGCCCTTGAGGAGAAGCAGAATGGTGGTTTGGTTGTGGGGCCATGGCCAAGATGAAGGAAAAAGATCAGTCTTTGGGCTCAGCATGGGCAACACTAAACACAATTTAGAAGAAGACGACAGGAGGTAACTATTACCTTGTGGATGTGCATTTGGGATAGCTCAGCACAGTCACCTTGCTTGCATACCAAAATAGAAAGCAGCAAAACCTTGAGAGAGACAGTAAGAAAAGGAGGCAGCAATGTGAAGTCAGTGGAAGAGATCGTATATGACAGGGTGTGTTTTTTCCCTCCAGCATCCTTAGAAACATGAAGGTACAAAGATTTTAAGAACAGAGACACTACAGATTGCTCTAGGTGTTTACTCTGTAAATTGAAACATTTTAAGCCTCTTCTAAATGCAAAAATCAGGCTTACAAGTGCTTAAATATCTACAGTCTTGGTTGTCTTTTTTTTTTTTTACTTTTTTTTTTCCTTGTTACTACTTGAAAAGGTTACATGAATGAAAAGTGGATGCACAGGGAGAAGCAAGTTCTTGATAAAATGCATTTGAAAGTTTTTAAGAGGCAGAACCTTTTAGCTCTTTGGACCTCTCTTCAGCACGAGTCAGATGCTGTGGGCATGCTTTAAAAGAGGGAATGAGAAGGAGCTGATTATATCTGTGCCACAGATGTGAAACAGATCTGCAAACCTTTCAGCTTTTATTTTGTAAAAGCTCATTCTTGAGTACTTATAATACCAGATCCTACAGTTGATTATAATTTTGCTTTGTAAGTGGCTGGGAGAAACTGGTTTAGTAATTCAGTGACAAGACTGTGGGAAGCTGTGCAAATTCCTGCAGCGATTTCGTTTTGCAGGGACTAAAATGTTCTCCAAACATTTAGTTACTTTTGTCATTCAATAGCCTCTTTCTTTGTCGCTGGCAGGAGCAGGGCTTTGACATGTTGGATTGGATTTTAAAGCAAAAAAAACCCTAACATCAGGCAAATTTCCAGGGTGTTCTCTGGTCGAACATAATTTATTTTTACCTGCATTAGTGAGGGAGGGACTTGATTCAAGCTGGGCTTCCTCCAAATCCAAAAGCAGAGTATGAGCTCATCCATGGCTATTTAAGTCATTTGCCACCCATGACCAAAGGAGGACCCAGTCAGGATAACTGCCTGTCTTCTTGGGCAGTTAGTTGACTTGCTGGCTGCTGTTAAGGTGTGGTATCACCCCTGCAGCAAAGTAATTTTCTTTTACCTGTGATGCTTATTTCTGGTATGTGAAGTCAGGCCACTTGTCTTCTTCTCAGGCAGTGGTGTGGTGTGACTACAAGGGGCGCTGGGGTGACTGACCTCTTGCCATGACGGCACCCAAGATGTTCCAATGGCTCCCTGTGCAGTTGGGGCTTGGTTGAAAGGTGATGGTTTGGCTCCTGGGCTTTGGGGCAATGGGAAAAAGTACCCAACCCCCAAAACATCCTGGTATTTCCAGAGCACCCAGGCTGGTGATACACCTTCACCTTGAGCAGGTCCCACCTGTCCCCTGCAAAAGGAAAGCCAGTGTCAGCCTTGCCTGGTTGTCTTTTTTCTTGGGAAGGAAATGTTGTCCCTTCCTGTGTTCACAGCCACAGCCCATGTCATGGGGTCCACCATGGCCGGTTCCTGGCTGCGGCAAGAGGGAGGCTGCTCACTCCCTGGGCTGGGGATGAGCTCAAGAAGCAGGGACAGAGGAGGGCCTTGTCCTTAAGCAATCCTTGATACGATATGCTTTGGGGGTGGGCTGAGGAGAAGAGGAAGGCAGGCTAGATAGAAATGGAGCGAGCAAAAAAAACTGGGGGAGACCGTAAAGACCAGAAGATTAATGAGTCAAGAGGGCTGAAAAGAAAGTGAAAAAGGTGTGTTTTCTTCTTGGTGTCCAAATAATTAGGAACAATACCAGAAGTCCTTCAAGTGCTTTGCTCATGTCTTTCATCATTCTTCATCACAGGGGCTCAGCAAGAGAAGATGCAAGGGGGGACCGGAAAGGGGGGGTGAGGCACCGGAAGGATCTTTGCTTCCATCCCAAAAGCTGCTTGTAATCTGACTCCAGAAATGGATCTTCAAGCAGCAAGGAAGCTCTGTACTTTTTTTTTTTCTTCCCCCTTTAAATAGGTTAGCACGTTTTAAACCTGGCAGGGAGTGTTCTGGGAGCACAGCCAAGAGGGCTGGCTCTGCCCTGGACCCTACCTCATGGTCCACATCTGCTGTCATTAGACATCTTCTTCTGCCAAGCAGGTGTAAGAGCCACCCCACTGGTGGCCCCGAGGGGTACAGACCCTTGGAGGGTTGCTTTGCCCAGATGTTAGTGGTACAAGGGAAGGGGGCAAAGACAGGGGATGCTGCAGTGCAGTGAAGTGCTGCACAGTCTTGGGTCTAGGGTGGGACCCAGTTCTGCTGGCACAGGCTCATTACCCAGGTTAATTATCCTCTTGGTGCGCTCAGCTGCTTCCTGTTTCTAGCAGGTGGCACTGCACTGCACAGCATAGACATACCTGGGATGGAAAGGTAGCCCAGAGGCAGTTCGCTTTGCTCTGGAGGGCTTTGGTGCTTGTTGTCTTTTGAGCCCTTCTTGCTGTTCAGCCCCCAACCCAGACCCAAGCATCAGGGTGAAAATGGCTGTGTGGGTGGCATCCCCAAAGCCAAAGCTTTGTTGGGGCAGAGTGGAATCCAGGTGCACTCCTGGCCTGTTTCCACAGCACTGCGAGTCAGCAGCTGGGAAGTGACATGTTCCTGGCTAATCAATTATTTCTCTGGGAATAAAAGCCAATGGTTTTTTTGGTTTTTTTGTTTGGCCTCAGTAATGAGTCAATCCTTTCTGAGGTATGATGTGTGAACAAGCATGGAGAAGCAGCCGGTGTCCTTGGCTGTGTGTGTGTGTTGACACCCGGCTGAGCAGCTCTGTTGTGGGATGGAAGCAGCTGAGATCTCTGGTGTCACTACAAGGCTGTTCCCCTCCCAAGGGCAGCAGAGGAGACTCTGACCACTCCTCAGAAACATCACAAAAATGGCTGACCCTGAAAATATGGAGTAATCTGTCACTTCCAGTATGCCTCCCTTGGTCTCTCCTTCTGGAACTGTTTCCCAAAGGGTTGACATTAGCTCAGAGCAGTTTCTGGTTCACAGAGCCTCTCCATGAGTGTCCTGGGGTCTTCTGCAAGGACAGAAGCTTTCTTCTCCATGCTTCTGTATGACAGCTGTATTATATGGCTCATTATGGGTTTCCCTCTCCCTTGGTCCTTGCCCATGAACAGCATGGGGTGGTCTGTGGTACAGTGCACTGAACAAACCTCTCCTCTGTCCCCCCAGGCCCCGTATCTGGGGACTGGGAAGAGGTGGCATATGAATTAATGTTCTTGCCATGTATTGTTTGCAACGGGGTCCTCACCATTGTTGGGGGCTGGCAAGGTTATTTTTTTTTGGTACCTCAAAGTGACTGATCAGCTTGAAGCATTTGCAGCCAGATGAGGGTGAAGTACAATTCCTTGTCTGTCCTTATGTGTATTAAGACCTATGCAATATGAATGTCTAATTAACACTTGGGAGAAAAGGACTATTTGCTAAGAGAGGGACAGTTCTAACAGACTTGCCTGCAGAAACACAGTGCTGCCCACAGGCACAACTTTCTTTTTTTTAAAATAAAGACCTTTTTTTTGCTGATTCCTTGTCCAAACATACCAGTCTCTTGCTTTTGAGTACGTAGTGTGCAGGGTTAGGCGGCTTTGCTCCTCGGGGTCACCTGTACCTTTCACATGCCAGTTGTGCCTGCTTCTGACACAGGAACCCAGGAGCATCTGTGCGTGAAGTCCTGTGTGTGATACCTCCACATGCTGGTATCTTACCTGTCTCTGCAAGGTAGAGACTTGTATTCAAGTTGCCATCTTCTCACAAGGGGTGTTACCTCACTCAGTGGTTCCATCACTATGAACTTGGGGCAGACAAGGCATTGTGGGTGAATGGGAGAGACTTTGCTGCCTCCTCTTCTTCGTTGCTGCAATCCTTCCTCTGCCACAACACTTTCTCAACTTTTTATGTGTATCCCATAAGCTGAAGGTAAAAAGTTCCCTCTGGTGGGCAAAGAGAACCGTGAAAACAGTAGTGGGGGGAAGAGGGAAGCGGTGGCCCCATCAAGGACTGCGCTGGCACCATGAAGCAGTGCCAGCCATAGGATTAGCCCCTTTTCTCATAACTCAAAGGAAGCTTTCCACAAAACACTGACACCAGCCACTGGCCTCTGTATAAGCTGAAGCACCACTACATTAATTGCTTTTTTCCCCCCAGAGCTCTGTTGCTTGATGTACTGGTTTGCGTACATGCCTGTGCACTTGAACACCTCCCTAGTGTCGTTTGCAGGGTGTCCCTGCATCAGCCGTGCCTCTCAGAGCATCTGGAGGGGGGCACACCAGAACAGATGGGCATCCACAGTGGAAGGAGAGGTACATGGAGAGTCCAGGCCATCAGGATGTCCGGAGACAGTGCCAGCTGGGAAAGGCAGCAGAGAAACTTTTCACTTATTCTTCATGTTTATAGAAGTCCATGGCACTTTGCAGTGACGCATCTGGAGCTGCAGGGCCTGTGCAGGCTGTTACCTTATGCAGGGTGAAACTGTGTGTGTGTTTAACTCCTTGCAATAGCCCCAAGGTTATAAACAAGTACTTTGCAGGGGTGAGTAGCTCCCTTAATCACGGACGAGGGGACTAAACTGCTCCTTTCACCCGTTCTCACTCCTTACCAATGTGCATCAGTGAGATCTTTTGTCCTGCTTGCTCCCTCTTTCTCTGAGCCAGGGTCCCGCAGCAAACCTCCTGAGGAAAAAGCCGAAAGGTAGGTTCAGAAGGAAGGAGCTGGGCACCCCTCTGGCCAGGAAAGAGAGGTGTGTGAAAGAGAGGAGAGGACCTCCAGGCTGAGAGCACTCTGCATTTTGAGCCTTCTGAAAGTCTCCAGCAGGTCCGCTGGGATGGGGCTGAGTTGTCCCCAACCCTCTTGTGATCAGGTGGATGGTCTCCCCAGACTCACTTGATTCAAGTCTTCCAGGCAGTGCTTATCCATCGTAAAGAAGCAAGAAAGTATATAAAAGAGAATAGTTGACCTAGAGGCTTTGCTGTCCTGTCTATTCTAATAAGCTGTGCCTGAAAAGCAAGGGCTGAGTGTTCAGTGTTCAATGAGGAGCTAACAAGGCCTACAGTCTTATACCATAGAAGCACAGAATTAATTCATATACATAGAGATATAGAGATATCCAGCTGTGTATTGTTCATGCTGGCACTTTCCACCAAGAGGATATGGCACACATAGGAATATATCAGTACTTCAGCTTTTTTATACCAGTAGTTTCAAATTTCTATTTCAGCTAATGTAGAGAGAGAGAGAGAGTCAAAGAGACTGATCAACAGGCAGGAAAAATAAAAGTCTATAAAATCTTGCTTTGCAGTTCATCTGATAAAGGAAATATATAGTGTGTAAACCTTGTTTCTCATCAGGCTGATTTGCATTTGTGTAACAAACTCCAGTTCTCCTGTCCCTTGCACTGTTTTTTTCCCCTAACTTACCTCTGACATAAGCCAGTATAAGAAAGGTCAGAACAATATTATTTGTCTGTAGCAAGAGAGGATGTGGGTACCCTACCTATGCTAACAAGTCTGAACGACTGGAGAACATATTTATAAAGATGAAATGATCTCCAAACTCTCCGTTCATTGCACTATTGTCAAACCTAATAAGCTAAGACAATTGAAATCTGCTGGCAGGGGGAAGCAGGGGGACCTAATGCTGTCGCAGTGACCTGCACATGGATGGTGCTGCACTCACCAGGACTGAGTTGCTGCTGACCCTTGGCTTTGTGAGTGACCCCCTCAACTGCCAACTGGTGCCCTGAGCTCCTTCCCAGTCTGCAGTCAAAAGAGGCTTCTCGCAGGCTAACCTGGGACATCTGAGTCTCTAAGCAGGGAGTAACTGTGCAACTAAATACTTAAAAGCCAAACAGCTTGAATCCTTGCACTGCTCATTGACCAACTCTCATTTTCCAGCATCTACTATGGTTGGACGGATGTGTACCCTTCCAACATCTTGGTCATAGGAAAAGATGCTGGGTACACTTTGAATTAAAAATCAGCTAAAGCTGGAAGGTCATGGGGAATCAGAGGGCTTCAGGGTGGGCTCCTATGACAATTTCCACTGGCAGGAGTATGCTGTCTATCTCTTGTGCACCACCTTCAATCCCACTTTCAGGTTCACCTGAAAGACAAGGTAGGCCCAGCCCAGACCTGGCTGCAGATGTTTGGAACTGGCCTGGCGTCTGCTCTGGTGTTTCTTGGGGGTTAAGACCAATGGTTTGGCCCAGAGCAGTGATCCTCAGCCTCAAGAGTTTGGGCTTAGACCTGGATCAGCCTTTCCAGCAGTTCATGAACGCACAAGTTTTCATGTCCTGTATCAGACCACCTGCACTTACCCTATCTTTGGCCTGAGCTTTCAAGAAGAAAGAGGTTCAGACAGGGACCATGGTGTTTGGTTTTGCATTGCACTGCCAGACAAGAAAATTCTGTTGTTATATCGAATCACTGAAAACTTAAATATCACCCCTAAAACCTTCCTCCCCTCCCAAAGCTTTTTGCTGCTCCTAGCATGTTAATGAGTAGCTAGAAATTCCCACAGCAGAACTTGCAGGATGGAGTGGTCTTGGCAGAATAGCTGCAAAGGGCATTGTGTTTAATAAAAGGACTAAACTTTACAGTGGCCTTCCCTATGTCTTGAAGTGAGATTTGGTCTTTGGATGTTAAGTGCTGGGCCGATGAGCATGGAAAATACAAACTGGCTCCCTGTGTCCCTCTGGCAGGGAGCAAGCAGGCAGTTTCCTCCTGCCCTGGGGCACTGGGGGCAGATTCCCTGCAGATTCCTATTGTCCTTACTAAGGAGGCATGATTGGCAGCGGTGCTGCCGCAGGGGCAGTCCTGGTGGCTCAGCACCACTGAGAATCAGGCTGGGGGGTTCCCGGCAAGGGCGGGGGACAGGGGCAGTGGGGCAGGGGTGGGAGAGGAGCAGCGGTGCTTGCTGATGCTCAAACACAGGTCTTCTGCTGGAGGGACCAGCCGCGGGGGGAGGCCTCTCAGCCCCCACAAGTCAAACTGCACAGAGTCATAGTTAATCGTCATCGTCATCATCATCGTCATCATCATCATCGTCATCGTCATCATCATCGTCGTCATCATCATCATCCTCGTCATCGTCGTCATCATCTTCAGTATTTATCTTCCCAGAAAGCACATCTTCTATCCAGTCCTCCAGCTCCTCGGCCGTGGGCAGGTCATCATCATCACTGATCTCCATCCAGATGCTGTCAGCCTGCAGGACAGGTGATGAGGGATTAGCCAACCTCAGAGACACAGGGAAGAGAGCAGGTTCACTGCTCCTGTAGGATATGGGTTGGACCAGAGGAGGGGGTGGTGGCATTGGGTCCCTCTCTGCCACAGCCTGAGGGCAGGCTCAGCTACAGTGTCTCTCTGCCCACAGGCTGGGATTACCATTTGCCCCTAAAGTGCTCTTGCTTCTGACAAGGGGCAGTGGGACTGGTCGATGGGTTCATATGAGTGTGTGGTACTGTTTGCCCTGGGTTAGATGTGTTCCTGCTGCCTGCTTCTCTCCTGCAGTGCCTACCCCTGTGAGCAAGAGCATTGTCCCCTTGACGCATTGTCCTCACCCTGTCTGGCCAGTGCTGTAGACTCCAAGTCTACGTAAAGAGAGCATAAAGAGACCTATGCCAGCTCTGCCCCCATCAGTCCAGTTCACAGGACATTTGCCCTCTTCCTTACAGACCTGTTCTGGGACCACTTCCTTTGAGCCTTTACACCCTGCCCTCAGCACCTCTTGTCCCCCGCCTCTTTTATCATCACTTTTGCCTCAGAGTGTTGCTCTGGACTCTCCACATGTGATAGTGGTTGCTTCTCTTGGAAGTGCCTTTCCTCAGATCATCTCAACCATGCTCCAGCTAAAGAATGGTGAATAAAACTAATGTCCTGGACTACAGGTGCCTCCTGTTGTCTGCATTACTTCCATGAGCTGGAGAGGATTGGAGCATTCAGTAAGAAGATGCTATCTAAAATGTGGTGAGAAGGTGCTGTCTAAATTGCAGCTATTAGCCAGGGACAGGAAGCATAGTTTTAGATGGTCTCTGAAACATGGGAATGAAAGGTTTTCTCCCTGCTTTGCTATAGGTTCCTTGTGTAAATGCCTGGCTAAGCCCCTTTCCCTTCACTAGATCAGGCTTCTGTTTCACAGAAGGTGCTGTGAGGTTATCTCATTCAGCATTTGATGTTGCAGAAACAAGTGCTTTTCCTATGTCAGAAGATAACTACTGGCTTTTGCAGCTGTGCCTCTCCTCCTTCCCAGTCTGTGGTACCTAATTCTCTTTGTTGTATGACTCGCTAAAAAGCCAGGCCAGTCTCTGCTCAGTGGAAGCTGTTTCTCCCTTACAATATTTTCTCCTGAAACACCAGATCTGTAATAAAAAAGAGCCATAGAGAGGCATGCAGCTCTTGCTCCATGCAAATGACCCTGTCCCCAGCCTCAGGACTGTCTGTGCAGCAAAAAAGGACACCTTTAAATGAGGGGAACAGGAGTGGGCCCATTGCACCTAGAGGAGATGCTGGGCAAATAAAGCAGCAATATTTTGTAGCGTGTCATGGCCCTAGTCCTGAGCCACTGTGATGTGCTGGGCCAGTGGGGGCTGCTGGGAGCTCTGGTGTTTGTGTTGGCAGGTTTTTAGAGAAGTGATGGGGTCAGAGGGGTTATGTCCACCGAAGCCAACAGCAGTGTTTATTTTTACTCTGTTGTGTAAGCCTCACTTTGTACCTGTGTAACTTGGCTGAATGCAGTGATGTAACAATGAAATAATGAAATGAGCTCAGTGTTTGTTTTAGATATCACCCGCCAACCTAAAACTTTCTTGAATCTCTCTCTTGAGGAACAGAAAACAAACTTAAGAGGAATGAAATAAAGTCTGCAAAAAGTATAATCAACAACCTGAAATATTTACTATATCAAAGCTAAATAATGCATGAGTTTTTACAGGTCTCTGAGTGACTGCTGGATAATAAGGCATATGTTCCTGCCTTATTCTGCTTCCTATATGACTCTCTTGCCACTGGCAATCCTACTCCCATGAATTCCCATTGAGAGCTGTTTAATGTAGCTTTGACATGACTTAAACACGTCCAACTGCAGTAAATATAATAAAGGAAGATACTGTGGACTAGAAAGAAGGGCAAAAGACTGGAAGATGGGCTCTATTTCTGACTAGTCTGTTAATTTCTCTCATGATCTTAGGTGACAGATGCTATCTTGGCCCTCTTCCCTTTTGTCTGGCCATTAACAAGACCCACTGAGGCTCCAGTCTTTAGGTGTCTGTCCCAAGCTCTGGCAGATGCTGCTCTATTACAGTAGAACACTGCTCACATCCAGCCAGTGCTGCATCTACTCCATGACTCCCAAGCCGGCCTCTCATTTTCCTCCATGGTCTGGGCAAGATTCAGGGCCTCCACTTTCTTCATAACACCATCACTTTGCCTTCCCTACCACATCTCCCATCTTATGGTCTTGCATCATTGGTTATAACAGGGAGCACAATCATCTAGTACTCCCTCACTGTCCCTCTTTTTCTGGGAAGGTACAGGAGAGGGGATGTGGGGGCCAGGAGCACAGCTGGTGGTGGAGCCAGGACCAACTCCAAGTCCCTCTCTGCTCTCTTCTAATGAAACACCAGATTCCCATACAGCTGAAAATTCAAACATGAAGCCAAGCACCAAATTACAAACACTTCTGCAATGGAGAGATTTCATCTTCCAGACACACTCACATACCCACACAAGTTCATTTTAAAGACATTAAAACACCCAGCACTTAATCATAAAAAATAAACTAAGGTAATAGTGAGCCGGGCTGGAGCACGCTGTGTTACGTGCTTTCTGATAATCTGGACTGTTATTGTCAGAGAGAGGAAAAATAGTTTCTCTCCACACTAGTGTCAGGGCCATGATACACGTTACATTGCACTCAGCAGGTCTCCCCAGATCCCTGCTGGTGGGGGTCAGATGGGTCCCTCTCCCACCTGCCTTAGAAGCTCACAGTGTGCAGGCAAGCTGACATCAGCCCCATGGTTTGTGGGCTTGAAGGCAAGTAAAAACAGTAAAAAAAACCAACCAGTAACTGCTAGGAAAAACAGTAGCTGCTAGAAAGCTGGCCTGATAGCACAGCTGTGGATGCTGTGGGTGCCACCACCACTGCAGCTGTGCCGAGTCAGCACCTGCCTGTGCAGCTCTCCCTCTGCAGGGCTGCTGGCTGCAGGAGAGTGTGGAGGCCCTTCCCTGCCCCTGGGCACACGGTGGACATACCTCCTCTTCTCACCCAGATCCCTCCAGCAGCATCTGTGTGGCAGTGGCTCAGGAGGAGGAGAGCTTGGATGACCTCCAGTATACTTCCTTTGCCCCAGCAGGGTGCCTCCATTATCAGTTTATGTCATACACTTATTAAGTCTGTGTATTTATTTGTGTTTTTTTTCAAGCTGTGCAGTTTTTCCCTGTCATCTGTGGGGGACCATCTTTCCCTCCTACACTCAAGCTGGGCCATTCTGCTCCTGCTACAAAAACACCCTCTTTTTTCTGCTCTTCTACTCACCTACACAGCTTGCTTTCCCCCCACTACACACACATTCTTTTCCCCCAAAAGCCCAGCCAGGTTCAGCCAGATCAGGACACAGTGGTGCACACTGCAGGTTGGGGTGGAAATGTGAGATCTTAGAACCAAAACCAGGCAAAGCCCTGAAGCTGAGACCACAAGGTCTGGTCCTGTCCTCAGCAGATGTGGTTTGTGTAGCAGAAATATGTGAGCAGAATTGTGAGCAGAAATTTGTGACCAGAAATATGCTCAGACTGAAGCCCTGAAGCCTGACATTGGAGGAGGAAAAAATTCTTCACTGAAAAGGCTGTCAGGCACTGGAACAGGCTGCCTGGGGAAGTGGTGGAGTCACCATCTCTGGAGGTATTTGAAAGATGGGTAGATGTGGTGCTTAGGGACATGGCTTAGTGGTGGGCTTGGCAGTGCTGGTTCAGCGGTTGGACATGATGATATTGAAGGTCTTTTCCAACCAAAATGATTCTGTAATTCTGTGTTACAAACCCAGCTGCACATGGGAATGTCTTTACATGTCTTTACACTCTTTCCCAGAGAAAAAAACCTAGTCTATTTCCACTTAACAGCAGAAATCCCACTGATTTCAGCAGACTTCAGATCCTGTCCTTTCCAGAACCCTAATCTTGGGATGGCTGGATTTTCTGGGCACGTGCTACTCACGTCTGTCACATTCACCACCCCGATCTGTGGTCTGAACAGGTCAATCTTGAAGGTCTTCTCCCAGTAAGTGATCAGCTGCAGGAGAGAGAAACAAAGATCAGACAAGGGTGTTTGCAGTGCCCCGTGGCATTAATTCAGCCAGTTGGGCTGTGGTGCAGGGACCAAGTGTCAATGAGTGCACAGGAGAGCAGAGAGGCCGAACACATGTGGCAAAGGAAAAGTGCTGACTCTGGGGGTGTTCCCAAGACACCACTGTCATGAGAGGCAGACCCCAATGAGCAGCTCTCAGGGATCACCTGTGGTCCAGTTTCCCATCCTTCCCTGTCTCAAATTTCCTGGCAATTCCTGCGCTTGTGCACACACACCCCCACCCCATCCATGAATTAAAACAAGAAAGGCAAAGAGCCCTTGCTACTCACCAGAGGAAAGTCGTCGGGGTCAATCCAGACAATGCTCAGGTCAGGATTATCGGTGTTGTCCCTGGCAACCTGCTTCAGGATTTCCAGGAACTCAAAACCATCTGAAATGATACATGAACCGCTGCAGCCCTCTCCTGCAAGCACGACAGCATTTTTTTCCTTGCGGGGTTTTCAACTTCCCTCACCCCCCTCTGCACACACAGAAGTTGTTTATAGTTCTCATTAAAATGCTGTCTCCCAGCTCTTGCTGCTGATAATAAGGCTTTTAATTTTGAGCATCCTCCCTGGGTATTGAAATTAGTTACACATGAATTAAGTCTTGTAATCCTTCTGTGGAGTGGAACAATGTCACTATTTTCTTGTGGCGAGGGAGGAACTGAGGCCCCGAGAGGCCAAAGCTTTTTGGCACGCTGATGGTGCCAAGAAGCACCAATGCCTAGGCTTTTCAGGAGCTGATGCCCACAGGTTTCCTGCATGCCCATCACCCACCCAGCTCTCAGCACTTTTCCATAGCCACGCAGAGTTAGGGAGCAAATCCTGGTGCTGATGTGGAAGGTATGGCATCTTTTTCCCAGCCAGCCAGCCATTTGGGTCCAGAATTTGAATACCGGTGAGCACACCCACTAGCATAAACACCCAGAAGCCTCCCAGATCCCCATCCCTGCAAGCTGGGGCTCCCTGTCCCTGTCGGGCCATGGGGTTCCACAATGCAAACAAAACACATGGAATGACACCATTTTGAGTGACGGAGGGTCACACAAGGAAGAAAACTGCCTCCTACCTGGGTCATCTTCTTCAGCAAAGGCCACAATGTGGATTCCTTCCATGTCGTCCTCCTGGAAACAAAAAAATACTATTACTGATGGGCCAGGGAGGAAGCACAGAGTCCAGGTGGTTGCTGGAGATGATGAGTGGTGGGATGCCTTCAAATGAACAGGATGATTGCAAAGGGAGGCTTGACTGGAGCCCCACCAAGACACCAGAAATAGGAGCTGAGGTGAGGCTGAGTTGTGGAGGTATTAGGCACTGAAGCCCTAAAAAAGAAGTGGGCACCATGATGGCAAAGGCAAGAGGCCTTCTGATAGTGTGGGGCAAAAACTTTCCTTCAAAGAAGGTCAAGGGCTCTCTAGCATGGGAATATGAGCTCACCTTCCATGCTCGGGGTCACCTACCCTCATAAACATGCAGTTGCCAGGGGATGGTTTGCAGGGAAACAAATATCTGCCACTATACTCAGATGCCTACCGTGATCTTTCAGGGACAGCAAAGGAGGTTTCCTCACAACATGAGAGGCAAGGTGGCTCACTTGGATGCCTTTCAGGAGGTGAAGGGTCTCTGCTCTAGGTCATGGTCCCCAAGGGGGAGTGGGAGGCTCATTTCAGGGCTCCAATGAGTGGAGGACAGAAATGACAGCCCGCTGGACTGCGTTTCTCCATGAGACAAGTGAGTAATGGGTAATGATAGTGGCAAAGGCCAATGGATCTGTTGGCCAGTTCATCATCCGCCTACTATGAATGTCATCTCAGAATTATCCCACAGATCAGCTTCGCCTTCCTCACCCGCTGCCGGTCCTGGTCTCCATTTCAATTGGTTTTAATGCAAGGAAAAATTCCCATCTAAATGCTAATTTCTTTTCCCTTCTGAGCTCAGAGGTGACAAAGCCACCATCAAAAACTGAAAGGAAAACCCCCGGAAAGATTAAGTGGAAAACATTATCTCTAAAAACAATAGCAGATGCAGGGCCTTTGCTGGCATCTGTGGGGAATACATTTTCACTGGGGCATTCTAGGCAGATTTGCTTGGGATTCAGACCACTTACAGCTAGAAAAATGTACACTGTTGCTTTTTTTCCATATTTGCCCACAGCATTGCCAGACAGCAGAATAATATATATGGGATGTATAATTACATATATATATGTATATATATACACTATGTATTTTATATATATTGTATAACTGTGTGTGTGTATATATATATATAAAATATATCTATATTCTGACTTCCAAGGCAGCAAACAAAACTGGAGTAACTCCAGTGAAGGCATTGGGGACATTCTGAACTTGCAGTGAGATCAGAATCCTGCCCATTGTCACCTGCAGGTATGAGTCCCCTGCTATTAGCAGAGGCAAGCTTTGCATTCCCAGGCTGCTGGTAAAGCGAACATTCCATCACTGACAATTCATACTTTTCCTGCAGCTATTTTAGTATTTATTCAGTACAAAAGCAAAACAACCGTGTGTGAAATTTGGGTCCCACTGAAGCCCCATGAAAAAGCGTTTAGGGATTTCAATGGCTCTAGGAAGCTATCTTCCATACAGAATCTGTATTTCAAAATAAAATGAAAAGCTGTCATGCCTAAGTTACCCATAACTCCTGATTTAGTTTTATTACCTCTTGCCTTGTTGTATTAAAGACTCCCAAGGTTTCTGGTGCTTTTGAGTCTTGCAGTTTCATGTTACACAGCCAAACAAGGAGGCAACTGCGTGCTGTTATATATGTGCCGAGCTTTCTTGGAGGAATGACTGCATCTTCCTTAGCATCTGCAAAGCACCTGTTCAGCTTTGTTTTTAGCATTCAGCTGGTGCTTGAAGGTCCCTGCCTGCCTATTAACATCATATTCATTCACAGTGAAGGGATAACTTGTTATACATTATTTTTCTTTCATTTTCACCCTTCCCCTTTTCCTCCGAGATTGCAGACCAGGAGAGTCCTCTGCATGTGATCAGTGCCAAACTGCTGGTCATTTCTTCACAGTTGCTGACTTGCAGCTTGGTCACACCATTATAAGTGCAATCAGTGCACAATTTGCTCTGTAATCTATGTAATTAACTGAACTGCCCAACCTTGCCTGCATTTTTAATTGTACAATTTCCATGAGTCATCTATCCAGTACAACCTCTGTAGCTTGCCCAGTGAGCAGGCCAGTGAAGTCAACCCACTGCCAACACAAATACCTGTTAGTAAGATAACGAATCCTTGGGAGTGATGCTCTCCATAGATATATCATGGCTGCTAGAGAGGCTCAACACCTGCCTGACACACTTGGTTAGCTTTCCCTGTTCTCTCTGTGGAGCAAACAGGACCCAGGTCAGCTGTCCACTGCTGAGGAGCAAAGAATTTCAGCACATTGTCTGAACACAGGAACTGGGCATCATAGACAAGACTTTCCCTTCTTCCCAGAGGAGGCAAAGTGGCTTTGCAAGGAAGGAAAGATAACATTTTGCCCAGCCAGAGGCTAGAGCCTTAGAGCAGTGGTTTCTTGTGGGAAGATAGCAGGAGATGCAAGGCTTCCCACCTGCGCGTGCTTACCCACGTCTCAAACATGTCCTCTGGGCGCAGTTTCCTCAAGGTGGCCCTGAAAGGAAGACAGAAAAGCTCTTTGAGGATGCATCCAGCACCATCACACATGATGCTGCCAGCGTCACGGAAAAGGTCACCATGGCACGTCTGGTTTGCGTCTGGAGTCAGCACCATTGGCCACCAAGTTTTGAATCTAAGCATGGGGGCACAGTAGGTCAACTTATGGTTTAATTTATGGTGATAAAACTCTGCCCTTGCCCCCACTGGAATCACAGCAGACACTATTTGTGCTTGGGAAGATGAGATGGCTCTCTGTGCTGGCGTACACTGGTGAATTGGTCCCATAGATAGCAGAGTGCTCTCTCCATGCTGAGTGCATGAGGTGACCCATTCACTTGTGTATTGCAGGCACTGGGACATTCCTACCGGGCTTTGTTCCCTGTTTCTCCTGGTTTTACTCTGGCATAACTCCACCTCAGAAATCCTTCTAAACTCTGCTGAAGACAACAAAATAACCTCTGGCAAGAATATTTAGATCATGATAACAGCTGGTAAGAAAACTTAACTGTATTACTGGCCAGAGCAAAGTTTTTTGAGAAGTAGCTCATAAAGGACAAAAAAAAAAAAAGAACAGCAAATGTTTTCAGAAATATCCGTAACAGGAAGCCTGTCTGAGAGTCTGACAGGCTGAGAAGTGACTGGGGTGTGAAAAAGGTACCCAAGGAATGCAAGGCCACAGCACACAAGCACAAGTAATCCTTTGCATCTCTGCTCACTCTGGAATCAGGGAAATCTGAGGTTCCCCCAGCAGAGGGACTTTCCCTGGTAGACCAGCCCCAGGAGCTGTTGCAAAGAGAACTGTCAGTCAGTGAGGTCCTAGAACAACTTGGAAAAGGATTAGGAGCATGTTGCCAGGACCACGTGGCATCAATGAGATGGGTAACCTGTTGCTTTGGTTTGCCTTGCTGTCAGAGCAGTGGAGGCAGGAGCAGTTTTGAGATGTTCCTGAAGAACCTGAGAAGCCACAGATTTGGAATAGTGACCTTCTTATGGGCACAATGCCACCAGAAAGTGGAGCTAACAGACATTTGAAGGAATATGATGTGATAGGACAAGAGACACAAGGCCTTTAAGAGGAAAAGAATGGCTATGGATCTGCTGGAGTTCCCAGAGCAAGTCAGGGAGTGGGCAATAGTATGCTGATCAATGCAGTGAACTGCCTTCATTGGATAAGGTCCCTTACAAAAGGGTCTCAGAGAAACAAAGCTGCAGTTAGTTCAGAGGAGAGATCCTCTTGTGGATTAATGACATCGCAAAATGAAAGGTGAAGATGCATGGTCAGTTTTCACAACAGAGGGAATTAACCAATTAAGATTCATAGCAGATGCTTTAGCACTATACTGTGCATAACATATTCTCATAATGTGAAAAAAAGAGAACTAGGAATATGGCAGCATTTCCTTATCACATCCAGTTCTTATGACAACTAGTACAGGCTTCACTGAGGAGATACAGAGGGTTCTCCTGAGATCTGAGTGTCTGTGTGATAGACACAGGAAGTAAAGCACTTGCAGAAAAACAACCCTGATTATACAGATGCAACAATGGGCTCTAAATTAGTTATAATTAATTATTGCCCCTCAGGAAAGGGTCCCAGGTGTCACAAATTGAGAAGGAGCATCAGCTCCAAAGGCAAAAGGCAAAAAGAAGGTTACAAATACTTGGGAAAGCACATCATGCCGTTATAGCGGTGGACAGCTACACTATGCACCCCCACAGTGAATGTATTTTTGTTTCTGGTCATCCCAGCACAGAAACTGTATGAGATAATTAAAAATGGGACATGGAAGCATGGCAGCAGTGAATGAAAGTACGGAATGACCTCTGTTTGGGGGAGACTGAATAGATGAGAACTCTGCATCTTGTAAAAGAGGTGAATGAAGAGGGTATCGGCTGGTCTAAAAAATTAGGGGTGGTAAAAAAAAAAGTGAAATAGGGAATGGCTAGTCATTGTTCCTCATAACACAAGAGCTAGTTGGCACACTGTGAAATTATTAGGTAGCAGGTATAAACTAAAAAAATAGGAATGATCTTTTGATACAATGCATAATTCAGCCACTGAACTCAATACAATTTGATACTTTCAGCATCAAAACAGTAAGGAGGTAAAAAATGGCTAGAGAAATTGAAGAAATAGCCACTAAGCACAAGATAAGGGATGTAATTTTTGATCCAGCAAGTCTGCTCATTGCTGATTGTCAGAAACTGGAGATTACATCAGGTGAATGCATATTATGTACTTGTGCCTGGCTTTCAAGATGTTTTCCCTAGCTGTTTTCTGGGGGCAGCTGTGGGAGAAAGGATACTCGGTGGGAAGGATTTGATCACACCCACCTGTACTGTTTTTTGTAGAGTTACTCAAGATTTACCCTATTTACTCCCCAGTGCTGGAGGGAGTGAAGTAAGTGTGGTTTAGGTGAATAAAAGGGAGCAGAATTCAGCCCCCATGTTGCTATACCACAACTACAGAGAATGGGTCAAGTGGAGTGGTGTCCACCCCTTGCATTTTTCATGTGAAACAAGCATAAACCCAGAGGCCTCTTACTGAAGGCAGAGGAACTACCATGTCATTTGTATTTGTGCAACTGAGAGCAAAATCTGGGCTGAGACCTCAGAGTCACGGTGCCCAGCCACCATCCTGAGCTGGACACCTATTGACCTTGCATGAGTCACCCCACTGTGCTGAACACCGGCTTCCTGACCTGCTGGGGAGTGACTGAACTTTCCCACCACTGCCTGCAGCTGCCCAGGGAAAATTCAGCCCAGAGGCTGTTTACTGGCTCCTCCTGGGCATCTGCTTCAGCTCCTGCCTCGAGGTTGCGGTGAGATCTCAGCAAATCCTGTTTTCCACACCGGGCTGGAGGAAGAGGTGGGGAAGCCCACCTGGGCACAGCAGTGGGGAGCCCTATTTGGAAGGCCTGTTTAAAGCATGCCAAAGAGCCTGGGTACTGCTGAGCACTGGCAGCTTTCCCCAGTGATGTGACAGGGCTCCTTCTACAGGATGGAGGGCTGCCAATGGGGGGACAGCCCATGCCTGCTGGCTGGGGCGAAGTGAGAAAATCTGCCGTGTGAAGGGGTGGAGGTGAGTGGTCCTCTACACCTTCCTGCAGCACAGAAGATCCTGCTGAGTTGTCTACAGGGAACTAACACATAGCAGCTGCTGAGGTCGCTTTGTTTTTCTCTACAGGCCAAATCATATCTGTGTCTGACTAATTCCACTTCCAGTCTTTGGCTTTAGGTCCTTTACAGGTGGCAAGGAAGGAAGAAGGACTTCTGCTCCAGGAGACTCAGTATTAACTTCTGGGAAGGTATCATTATCATCCCAGGGTTTTTCCCCTGCCATGGCAGCACCTTGCTAGGTTTGGGATTTCAGGCATCCGATTTCATGAGATTCCTTTTAATTCCCTTCTGAGCCTTGGCACTTAGAAAATAGACTGCCCAACCCCCTGCTCCAACTCCCCCTGCACAATGTAGCATCTTGAAACGTGTAAGTCCTGGGGGGGTTTCCACTGCAATTTTGTGCTGGTGGAGGGCTTGCCTTTATTAGGCTAGCACTTAGCTGACTGTGTTTAATCAGCCTCCTGACACTGTTGCCTGGCAGAAAGAGCTTAGGAAGAAAAATGGGAAGGACTAAAGTCAGGAAGTCTAGGAGGTCAGCAAAGTGACCTGTGAGCACATGGGAGATAGAGAACCCCTTCATATTTCAGAAAAAACAGAGATCTGTTTCCAAGTCTGGTGACTTGCAGACTCTGGAGATAATGTCCTGTCCCAGAGCCCTCTGTGTGCGATCACCAGCCTCCAGCTCAGCCTGATTTGGGCTCCCCTAACAGCATCAGTGGCCCTGCTTTTCTTGAACTCCTTTCTGGTCCCTTGAATGTCTGCTGGGAAATGCAGTTGTAAGAGCAGCAGATAGCCTGCATGACTATCCTGTGCTGTATTTTGAAGGGTGAAAACATACAGCACCTCACAAGTATTGTGCCTTTATGTTCAATCCTGTGCTTTTACACGGGTCAGCCTTTCCAGTTGTTTCCAAACAGTTGGTGGCTGAGTCACAAAATGACTGTGCAGTAACCATGATCACAAAAAGCATGGAGCATCCACAGCTCCCACTGACTTGATCAAACATTGTAGGTACTCAGCACATTTGCGGATGAGGATTAAGACAACCATAACAGCAGTGGCTTCCTCTCTGCCCCTGCTGTCAGCAGGAGCCTCTTGGTCCATCACAGTTCCTCTCAGTTTGGTCTGAGCTCAGAACCTTTCTACTGACGTATCTGATGTCAGGAGAGGGATATACCCATTAGTGAAGCTGTTTTGGGGAGAGAGGGAACTGGATAGAATTTGGGTTTGGCTTGAGAGTCCTTGGAGATTCTATTCTGTACAGACCTTAATTAAAAGCATGGGTAAGTAAGGCAAAGTTTCCACTCTCCATTGCCTGGATGGTTCCCTGCTCTTTGAGGAAGGACTCACCAGAGAGGAGGAGGGAAGTTGTGTTGTCACAGCCCCATGGTGGTGAGCTCTGATTGTGGCACAGATACTTGCACCTCTGGGAGTAGGAAAGACCAACCAAAATCTTAAACCTGAGTCAGCAAATCACCATCAGGTGGTTGTCATCCTAATTTTTACTGAGAGGGATACCCTAGAGGAGGAAGCCTGCAATGACAGATAGCTTTACTCTTCCCATGGCCAGGAGTGTTCTGTATGCTACATACCTTTTGTGCTCCTTCACAAAGTCAACCAGCTCCTCTTCTGTGTAAGGTTTATCAGGGATGTGAACGGGCTCATCCATAAATGGTTCATAGAAATCCACCTCATTCATCTTCAGACCTAGCTTCTTGGCAACCTGTTGCAGCACAGATGGTCAGAGGTGAGTGGACCTGACATGTCTCTTAGTCTAGCCAGAGTCTCTCCCAGTGGCAGAGCTGGGCTCAAGGTGCTTGCTCTCTTTCAGAGCATGCACTCTTAGGGGTGGCCAACAAAATACGAATGAAACTTTTCTTGGTTAAAAAATAATTTATGTTCTCTGCACTACTGGACCAGCAATGCCAAAGTCAATGTCCCACAAACCTAATGGGGCTGGTTTCTGAACTGAGACCAGGACCTGCCTCCATGCTGCAGGAATGGCCTTTTATCTTGTGACAGGGCCAAAGCCAAACGTGGACACTGATGCCACAAATCACAGGAATGCAGAAAATGAGAAGCTGAAACCAGGTAGTAAATCTGGGAGCATACTGAGCCTTTGCAAAACAGGTGAGCTCCGTGGATGCTTACCCCTTTGTCAAAGGTGGCAAAGAACTTGATATATGGCTGGAAGTGTTCCGCAGCTTCTTCAAATGCCTTGTAATCTGGAAGGAGAAAATATGAATGAAGAAATGATTTCACAGTTATCTGGCCACGTTCTGATCAGTACAAAAGGCACTAGGGAAGAACAAATACAAATTAATAGAATCATAGAATGTTTTGGGTTAGGAGGGACCTTAAAGTTCACCTAGTTCCAACCCCCCTGCCATGGGCAGGAACACCTTCCACTAGAACAGGTTGCTTAAGGCCCCATCCAGCCCAGCCTTGAACACTTCCAGGGAGAGGCATCCACAACTTCACTGGGCAACCTGTTCCAAATTATTGCAAAATACATCAGATGACAGCACTATGTTTCTTTCACCCTTCCAGGGTTTACAAACAGGAGGAGAGGGCAGGAATCACAGAATCACAGAATCCTAGGGGTTGGAAGGGGCCTTGAAAGATCATCTAGTCCAACCCCCCTGCCAGGCAGGATCACCTGAGGTATGTTTTTACTGCTACTGGTATCAGGTCCTCAGCTGGGGTCAGAAAGGATGCTCTCAACCTGGTGGGAGCTCTTTACAACAGGTATTTCCCACCTTTCTTCAAAATACTTATTACTGAACAGCATTAGGGGCACAACCCTGCCCAAGCTGCCCTGCAGCCCATTTTGAGCAGGTGAGAAAGCCGAAGGAGAGGTGGATGGGCTGTTGCAGTGCAGCAGACCTAGTGATACACTGCTCATCCAAGTATGAATACCTGTGTTTTTGCTACAGGCAAGCCTGGAAAGTGTGGGGTGGACACTACCAGCACTGCTCAGGAAGCAGGAAGAGAGTGCTCAGGGCTGGCAGAGGAGACTGTTGGGGCTTGCAGAGGGACTTGGGCACAGTCACAGCCTGTCATATACCCCCCCACCCTTAATGTTCATGCAGAAGAACCAATGCCTGATGCCCAGCTGGGCTCTAAACCCCATGAGGAACAAGTTCATCTTACGTTCAGAGTCTTCTCCTTTGAAGTAGCCGATGAGTTTGATTTCATCATCGATTTGATCAAAGGCCTGAAGCTCCAGCTTGCTGTTTATGATCTCCACAGGGTCTTCTAGTAGCTGCCATGACAAATGCATTTGATAACACAACGATTTGCAGCACTAGCTTATGCCTGGCAGAGTGTGTCACTAGCAGCCTAAGTGGGGAGAAAGAGGTCACCCAATTTCTCTGCTGCTGCAAACCCTACTTAGTACTCTCTGCCTTAATGTGAAGAACTGGGATGCAGGTCACCTTCAGAGGGAGTCATTAGTAGGTTCACTTGAAGCATCAAAAAGGAAGGTGAGAGAGGTCTGGATAACCCAAATGGATGCTGAGGGACCTGCTGTGATGTGTGATAAAGGGTAGCAATTGCAATCAGATTTAAAGCAGCTGAGAAGAAGGGAGAGCAGTTGAAGGGGGCTTGCGTGGAGACTGCGAGCTTCTGTGAATTGTGGATATATTTGTTTTTAATGGTAATTTGCTGCAAGAGGTTACTGCAAAAAACTTGCTTTCTGGAGACATTAAAATCAGCATGCTAGAGTGTGGCCAAACAAAGTTTTGGAGCAGTGGAAAGTCTCAATGTGAATTTTTTTGGCTGACCCTCCTATGCAGAATGAGTTAAGGCCATGCTTTCACCCCTGACATGTCACACAGTTGATGAGGAAGTTGGAAGATGTATCTATTACTTCAGCCTGTCCTTAGTCTGAACTTTTTTTTTTTTTTTTCTATTTTCTTCACTAGCCACTGCTGGTGAAAGGATTTGATCTGATTATTTTGCGCAGCAATACTGGTGTAAATCAGTTGTGGCTTCACCAGAGAAAAAAATGCAGGCAGGCCACTGTACAGCCAACAGAGGAGTAGAGGACCTCTGGGTTTGCTTTCCTCTGAGAGGAGGCTTCCGGGGCACCACAGATGTGTTTGTTTTTATTTCCCTGCTTTACAGGGTATTTTCCCTCTTGAGTGAAAAACACACATACAGAAATCCTTCCTCTCCTCCCCTGCTCACCAAACATGATTTTTTCAGTGGCACACTGCAAAGCACAGCAAACAAAACCTCACCAAATGCCTTACGCTGCACCCCTTGTGAATGATGCTCCAGCGTGTGGCTGTGCCTCTGCTGTGTCCAGAGATGTGTGGGCAGCTCCCTGCAGCCATAGAGGCCTGAGCCATGAGAACCAGGCATCCCACCACTGCTGGGGTCACAGCCATAGCCCTGTCCTGCCTGCAGCCCTCCTGGGTGGGGCAAGACTCCTACTTCAATCCCTGAAGCGACTTATGTGTGTTCTGGCCACAGTTCCTGATGCATGCAGCCACAGATGTTGCGGTGGGACACCTGAGGTCCTAGGAAGCTGTTTCTCTTCCCTAGACATGCATTTTGCCACTGGCACTCCTGCACCACAGGTCACCATTTAGGCAACCTGCCACCCTGGAATCATAGAATCATAGAATCCTAGGGCTGGAAGGGACCTCGAAAGATCATCTAGTCCAACCCCCCCTGCCAGAGCAGGGTCACCTAGAGTACATCACACAGGAACTTGTCCAGGTGGGTTTTGAATGCCTCCAGTGAAGGAGACTCCACAACCTCTCTGGGCAGCCTGTTCCAGTGCTCTGTCACTCTCACAGTAAAAAAGTTTTTTCGGATATTCACCTTGAACCTCCTATGCTCCAATTTGCACCCATTACCCCTTGTCCTATCACTGGTCACCACTGAGAAAAGCTTAACTCCATCTCCCTGACACTCACCCCTTACATATTTGTAAACGTTGATGAGGTCACCCCTCAGCCTCCTTTTTTCCAAGCTAAAGAGACCCAGCTCCCTCAGCCTTTCCTCATAAGGGAGATGTTCCACTCCCTTAATCATCTTTGTGGCTCTGTGCTGGACTCTTTCAAGCAGTTCCCTGTCCTTCTTGAACTGAGGGGCCCAGAACTGGACACAATACTCCAGATGCAGCCTCACCCTGCCGGTTCTGCTGCTTGCCTTACCTCCCTCACCCACAATATTGCATGGCTGCTCATAAAGGGAGCCCCATCTCAAATGAAAGCCAAGACACTGCAAAATGGTTTCACTACAAAGCAAAGACCATGTTTCTGGACTGTTGGAATAAAACGTAAACTGAAGTGCCACACTGATGAGGGAGTCAGCATCACTTTTGCATTTATGCACAAGGGTGAGTAAATACATGTGCCTGTGCATAAAATGACCCAAGAGCACTAAGTCCTACCCTCTTCTCTAACTCATGGCAGTGAAGTTTGGTGAGTTCACTGAAGAGACAGCAGTACACTAAGTTGTTTGTGCCTAGAAATGGGCAAATAGTTTGCAGCTTATTCCTTTTTTTTAATGAACTGAGCTCATTTTAGTGGTTCTATGGGTATGCTACTTCTTGGATTTTTTTTTTTAATTACTCTACTTTAAAAAAAAGTGAAAGATTTTGCAAACAGTGCCACATGCCAGCTTGCTAACTGAGGTGGTGACTAGCAGTTATGTGGGATTGTTCCTTGCTTCCAATCAAATCCTCCATAAACAGGAAAGAGGGCAAAATGTCTTAAAGATGTAAGTGGCTGGTGGCCTATAAGGGTACCAGCTTTTCTGGGAACTCATGGTCCGAAAAGTATTTGGGAAGCTGGCAAAGGTCACATCTAATAGTGTGTAGAAAACAGTGATGGAATTTCAAATAAAGATAAACCTGTGATTTTTAGTAAAGTGAGTATTTCCATGGTCTTCTCTGAGAGACTTTATCTAGCTCTGGGCTTATCTGTGCTTACATCCAAGAGGAATTCCACCAAGACATCCGTGGCCAGTTCCCCATCAAATTCAATCAACCGCTCATCCTTAAAGACATAGAGACTTCCCTCTTCAACCAAACCTGCAAGAAGGAGAGAGGAAACATAGTGTGGTCAACATGCCACTAAAAGCATTTGTACTACAGAATATCTTGCTTGTTATTCTAGCAACGCCTCCTGGGAAAATGCCACTGCCAATTTGCTGAGTTGGTCCAGTTAAAAACAACTTGAGTAATCTACTGGCTGATGTTTCATGGCACAAGGGACAGACTTTGGCCAGAACTTGTGCTAGCTTCTCCTTAACATTGAGCTTTTTGGTTTAGGTCACAGTTTGGCCACAGTTGGAAAAATTCTGTACTGGGAACTTGTTTTAGCCTGGCTATCTTTCTTGCAGTAAATAGAACTGGGCTCTAACTGACATCCCAAACTTGAACAACCTGACACTAGATGGAAAATGGATTTTGATGTGGGCTGTGCTCTTTGCCCGGAGAATGCTGAACTATGTGAACATAAACAGTGAGCTGGAAGCTAAAGTGAGCTTCAGACTCTCTGTGGCTTAGCTAGCCTTGGCAAAAGGGTTAGAAACCTACAACAGAAATGCCACAGGTGGCAGGCTGCCAGATTTGAATGATGTGTCACTAGACTGAGGACTGGGTGCCACAGCCTCTCAGTGGAGGCTCCAAAATCAGCAGCACTAAGCAGCTGCAGTGCATGATGGCAGGGTACCACAGGTCCAAGTGGCTGGTAGTTTGTTTCTTCTTGGTGAGGCAGAAGCTCTCAGCTTTAATTTAGCTTCTACCAGCCTCTAATTTAGGAAAGAAAATGACAGTCCACTATGCAGTCCAGTATGCTTAAACAGTCTCTGACCCTAAGTCTAGTGGTATTTTTAATGTGCTGTTGTATTTATGTGCCACAGTATTTCTATATTGCTTTGTGGGCTAAAATATGAAGGAATCACCAGCCTCTGGAAGGCAGCTGTTTTCAGGGGTGGGCAAGGCAGCAGCCTTTCACCTTTACAGGAGTTTTCCTCTTCTGCTCTGGGGAGTAAGTCAGAAAGGGTTGTCACCTGGCTGCCAAATCATTGCAAGGCTGTGGGTGTCCTGTTAGTGGCTGGGGGGGTCACTCTGCCATGGGACTGGTGACATAAAGGGACCTATATGATGTCCCTGTAGGTTTTGGTTCTGCACCACTGTGTCAGACCTGTCTGTCTTCATCTACAGATTCTGCTCAGTCTGCTGCGAGCTTCCCTCCTGCCATTGCTGTGGTATGAACTGGTTTTCTTTTTTGTTTGATTTGGGGTTTTTTGGCACGCTCATCCAGGAAGCTTTTTGCTGGAACGGTATTGGCTCACCCTTCTCATCCTTCCTCCCCGACTTGATCCTGCCTGCACTGGGGTGGGTAGTGTGCAGTTGCCATCATCACCCTCCCCATCCTGGTGACATGGATTTGGCTGTCCTCTATGGGGCTGTCTGTTGGCCATCACTCCAAAACCCTCTCAAAGTTATTCCAAAGATATCAGATATGGGACTCACCTAGCTTTTTAGCAAGTTTGGCATCCTTCTTGGAGTCCACCATCCCAAAGCCGATGCTCCTGGGTTCCAGGACCTGAGCTGCCAGCTGTGGGAGCAACCAGAGAGCCCAATGTTAGCAGCATTAATGCCACAGGGTAGCCAAAGGGCATCATGCCCTGCTAGCATGGCACAAGAGTCACAAGTGACCCATATTCTGCTTTCAGGCAGCACCAGTGGGTGGGATGCATCGCCTGCTGCGTTCCTGCTGAGATAACACTGCCCAGAGGTCACAAGGGTTGGGTTTCTTCCCACTGTGTCGCAGCACCAAGTTTGCTGGAGTTACCACGTGCTGCTAACTGCTGTTTGACACTCAGGCACCGGGAGAGGGCTCCCGGCCAAATCAGGAACACCAAAGCAGTGAGCATGGCTAGGAGACAGACCTGTGCCACTGATACAAAGCAAAAGCTGTCTCCTGCCTCGTGCCTTGGTGGCCTCCTGAGGAGAAGCATGGCATGTGGGCACCATGGATGTTTCACCTCTGGAAGTGCTTGGTGCCAGGCAGCAAACTGGAGGGGATGCAGAACACTGCAGCATCACATTTCCTTCATGTATGTGATGGGATGGCTAAAGCAGGCTCCCAGCAAAATAAAGCAGAGGGACTCCTGGCTTTGCACAAGCAGTTACTTCTCCTATGAAATGCTTTAAGTCATGTCTCCTGTCCAGGCTTCAGTCACCCCCTAGGTCTGCTCTTTTTCCTAAGGAAAGGAAGCTAATCCCAGCCATGCTCATGTTTACCTCCTCACAGCTTCAGAAACCACTGCCCCCTGTTCCCACCATTTTTGAAGAAGGGGCCTCTTGAAGATATCACGTTCCTGCCTGTTTTGTGAAAATAGATATGTGAGGAAAGGAGATACGCTCTGCAAGTGCCCTGTGGTGGGAGTAGACCCGGGTGAGACTCTGTGAATTCCAGATGGGCTCCGTATGAGATGCAGTGACCCTGGGAAGTGAGTCCCCTTACTCACCAGATGACTGGCTCAGCCCCACCACAAGCATGCCAGAGACCCTACAAGGTGCTAATGATGCTCTGAGACCACCAAGCAGCTGTAAGAGCCCCCTCCTCCCCCTGCAACATGAATGCCTCTGATGCTGATGGTCTTCTTGCTGTCCCCCCACCGAAACCTGCTGGATGGAGGGGGTTGATGGAGATAAGGGGTTGGGGTGTCCAGGACAGGAATGTCCCTATTAGGGCACGGCTGCCTGCACTCGGCAGTGGGAGGCTGAAGGGGGGCAGAAGAAAAGCTGCAGCCAGAGGGATGGTGGGTTGATTTATGAGGAATGCCACCCCCCCTGCCCCAGGACCCATTTTGGCACCACCCCCTCACTTCCCCCCCAGCCTCAAAACCAGTTTGAATGTCACCCAGCAGCACTGCCCCCGCAGCTGAGCGGCCCCTTGGCTCCCCGCTATAAATAGCCTCCTCCTGCGCCCGGCCGCTGAGGGAGTGAGTGGCAATTAAAGGCATCGGGGAGCAAAAGTGGTGGGGCAGACCCCTCGCATGCACACCAGGGCATCGTGGGGTCAGCCAGCTCCCTGTGCAGGCTGTGCCCAGCCCTTCTTCAAAATCCCGGGGGAGACTGCAGGGAGCAGGGCTCAGGGACCTTGCTTGGGCAAAGGGGAGTGATGGAGAACATGGTTATCTTCTTCCTTCCACCAAATACTTGTCCCCTGCCCTGTCCCAAAGCCCTCCAGAAGGACATGTTCTTCACTAGCCATCACAGCATCACTGCAACTTTAATCCCCTTGCGGCTACTGGCCCGTGGCATTTAGGGGGAAATGCCCCCATGTGAGGACAAAGGGGTTCTCCGTGTTATGCAGAAAACACATGGTCTCACTGCTCTTTCCTTGTTCTCTGCCAGTGCTTTGAAATAAAGGTGAGGCTGCATGTTCAGGGCTCACGTATACAGGGGAGACTGCCTGAATGGGGCAGAGCACTGGTCCGTATTTGCACATCCATCAATAAGGCATCTGAGCACTGGTCTGACTCATCTGGCATCTCATCTCCTGGCTCAGGCCATGGCCATCCACGTTAGAGCAGTTGAGAGAGCTGATACCCATTAACGCAGGAGAGATGGACACCTCTTGTGAGCTCCCTAGACATCTGCAAGTGGGCATGGTGGGAGAAGCTGTTTTCTGTGCACCATTATGGGGATCTGCTCCTACTGGACAAAGGGATGGAGCCTGGAGAATTATTTGCTTTAGGGAACACTGTCAGCAAGTTCCTGCTTGTTGGAAGTTGTGTAGAGCAGCAAGAGGTTCCACAGAGTCAACATTGGAGGCATTGGCTGCACTGTGACCAGAGGTAAAACACAGAATGCCCAGGGGAAGACTGTCCAGTCATGTCCAGTCCATACTTGATCTAGCTATTTACTTACAGCTATGGCAGCCATATGCCAGATGAAGTAAAGGCAGTTTAAGCCAAATAGTTCTTGACTCCTGCACAAATGAGAAGGTTAGGGTTTCTTGGGGGTGTTTGAAGAAGCTCAGAAATGTGCCTTCATCGTGTGAGGTTCCAACACCTGCTACACACAAGTAGCTGGGTGTGAGTGGGGGTGTTTGTGAGAGAGGAGGTTTTGATTGGGATTAATGTATGTGAGCATGCAGCCTACCCAGGGTAGCTCTTTGGAGGGGTGTGGGTGCAGCCGTGTAGCTGTGAGCATGGGTGCTTGCTGGGAAAGAGCAAACATGCCTGGAAAATGTGGATGATGGGATGAAAGCCTCTTTGTGTGTGATTGTGGGAGTGTGAGCTTCGTTAGGGCTCAGTGGGCAAAAAAGATTACCGTAGTGCTGGAGGTGTGACTGTCTGTGTGGCAGGGCTTCTGTGGCTGCATCTAGCAAGACTGTCTTTAGGAGGGATGTGTAACATGGGTATGAGTGTTTGGAGATGTTCCTTTGAAGAGCTTTGTCCCGAGAGATGTTGTGCACCAGTGTGTGCGTGTATAGGAGAGTGTGTGTGTACAGCGTGTGCCTGCCTCTGTGGGGATGGAGCTGAGGGCTGCTCACTGCCTTCCCTGGGATTTTCATACTAAAGAGATCATGAGGTGAGCAGTACAACCTGTGCCCCTCTGCAAAGCAGGGGGGTCCTGGCCCAGGGAAATCTTCATGCAACACCAGACTCTTGGGAGCTCTTTCCCCTGTGGCAGCACCCAGAGGCAGGAGACCTTTGCAGGGTGTCCATGCCTATGGTGGTTATTTCAAATGCCAGCTCTGCAAGGCTCCTGCCCTTGCTTTCCCTGTTTTCCACTGCAGCAGGTGAGTCTGGCCAGTGCTTAGATAAGGATATATTCCCACACCTATATCTGAACCCCATAAGGCAGCAAAATATAGAGTATGCCAGAGGCATGGCAGCTTGGCTAGTTGCCCCCTGCTCATTACAGTATCAAGCATTTATATATCCCCTTACAGTATTTTCTGATTCCATAATGCTAGTGGGATTTGAATGCAGATAATGTTTCTAATCTTGAAAATCCTCTTGGCTCGGGACCTTGGGATAGAAGTGGCTGTAATGTAATAACACAGCCCCTCCTCCTCCTCCTCCTTTTAAATTCATATTGCTTGAAGTCTTGGCCAGCCAGAACCCTTGTCTTTGTGTCAGCCTCTATAGTGAGTAATTTAACTTCAACAGCTGCACAGGGAGATGGAGGGGAGAAACTGCCCTGGAAGAACTGGGCCAAACTGGTCATGCTATCAATGAGCTACAGCATGAGCTTGGGGCAGGCAGAGCTAGCTTAGACTGAGCAAACACCACAGTCACTTGTAAGCTCATATCCCAGGCACAGCTTGCAGCCTTCCACTCATGTGCTTGAAGACTTTGCAATGCACACTTTCTAGCCACAGGGTGACAAGCTGTGTCCTGTGCAACCTTGGGAAAAGGAGGTGGGAGTTTGGGAGCACTCCTCCTTTCCCCTACTTACATCAGCTAATAGCCATACATGGATTTGGGTAAGCATGAGGGAGTGCATGGCTTTCTGGGATGTGTGAGAGGTGCCAGCCCAAACTGAAGCTTGGTTAACACCAAATAAGCAAGAACCACCTCATCTTGGATGGCTTCAACCATCACTGGCAAGCTGCATAATGGGGATGGAGAGAAACAACTCCCTGCCAGAACATCTCAGCTTCACACCTACCATACTCATCTGAATTTAGGTGTGACGCTGGGAAGGTTTTGGGAGATTTAAGAAGCCCCACAAGGTCAGTTTGAAATCCTAGGTTACTGAGCAGCAGAAGTGTCACCTGTATAAAGGTAACAGGCTGCCTGGCCACGATCCTGTTGCAACTGCAAACAACAGTGATTGTACAGAACCTTGAATTTGGTGTCAGTTTTGCTGCTAAATGGCAGAGAAAATCCAGCAGAGAAGGTTACAAATGGGGGTGGGAGGGATGTCTCAGCATGGTCAGTTTTTCATTGTGGAGCCTCATTATGGCTTTGTGCCCTGGATTTTCTTCCCACTTCTCTAGCACCCACTTGAAGTTCCCACAGACAGTAAGGCTCATTTCCCCCAAAGGCCCAGGCCAGGAGGGAGGGCACTGGGGATATCTGGGTCTCTGTGAGAGCCATCATGAGTAAACTTCTCTTAATCAGGGGGACCTTTCTGTTTCTCTAGCTGACAACGGTGGAAGAACAAAACTCAAGCAATGCAAGGAAGAGAGCAACAGGGGATGATAAGGGAACATCCCTCAAGCACTCTACACTTCTCTGCTCTTTCTCTCATAACTCTCTTAAAAGATGCAGTTTATGTTGATGGTCAGAACCTGGTTGATGAATTGATGATGATTTTATATTCCAAAATGTTAGGGGTTTATTTTCAGAAACAGCAGGAGGAGATGGCAAAAGTGTAGGATATTTCCCACAAAACTTGGAATCCTTATGCAGGACTCATGCCTTCATGCTGTGGTTAGCTTCTCTGTTGTTTGAGCTGGTGGACAGTTTGTTGGAGAGCAAAGGGGAACCTTTCTCCTTCCTAATGCTTTGCTGTCTCCTCTAGCATCACCTTGCATAGCCCACCAGCAATATTTTGGGCTCTTGCATAATTCAGGCTAGTGAATTACAGGTACTGAAGAGTAATGGTGGTCAAAGGGAAGGGGCAGAAGCCTGCTGAGCACCTGCCACCAGAGGAGCTGCTCTGCTGACAGAGGAACTCAGGGAGAGAACCTTGGTCTCACCTTCCTGCTCTTTTCCACCACCTGAGCTGCCTGGAGCTGCTGTTTATTGCTGAACCTACTCTCCCGGGGGGCCACTGCTCCTCAGACTAAAAGGTAAGTCCCCAAATATGGAACATCTAAAGGTCACTCCCATGGAGGTGGCTTTCACAGGTAATGCTCCAGAACACCGCGCTGGGGCTTTAATTGCTGCTCAGGCTGGTCAGACATACGATGTGCTCTTTGGCTGCCTCCCTAAAGGTTTCACATAGTTAGGGCTGTATTTTTATCCGCACTGGGCATCCCTAATTTTAGCGAGCTGTAAGCCAAGGCACAGCCTCCTCAGCCATGAGCTAACTGTGGCCCATGCCTGTGCCACCAAGCACCCGTGGGTGCAGGGACCACCTGCCACTGCTCCCAGCCAACCCTCAGTGGTGCTACACCACAGATGTTCTGCCGACTCAGCTGGGCAGCTTGCACGCCCAGGACAGCCCAGGCAAGCGTTTATGCGTCTGCTGATCTGGGTGGTGGAGTTTGGGAAGGTCCCCCAGGGCTACCCCACTAAGCTCTCCTTCGACAAAACAGAGACCAGAGGAGCAATTTGGGGGCTGTCCTTGACAATGGTGAGGCCATCAATGCTGTGTTGTTCTTTTCGCCTCAGAGAAGCTGCTTTGAAACTGAAGGCTGGATGCTGCCAAGAAGCCCATGCAGGGCACAAGCCAGCTCCTTTCAGGAGGTTCTGGGGGAGTGAAGCATGCTTGATATTCAGCCCATTCACATCCACAGACCATTGTCAATTTCATTCCTATACTCCATCTCCCAGAAACAAGCCAGATCTTTTTTGTTTCTAGCTGAGTGGGTGTGAACCAGCGCCTCAGAAACTCCAGAGACCCTGGGATGCTACAGGCAGGAGCTGGGAGCTCCCACCCTGCATCAGTGGGAAGGATCAGAGTAGTGGGAGGCCCTGCAGGAATGGAGGGGTCCTTGAGACAAGAAAGGCTTTTTACCCAAGCAGTGAGCAGAGAGAAATAAGAACTGAGGAGAGCTTTAAAAATACTTAGACATCTTTGTGCAGTGTTTGAGGTGTCAGAGGTCTGCTAGCTGACGGCAGTCTGTCTGCTGCCAGGGCCAGACAGGATTCCCAGAAAAACTTAATATCAGGTATGGCAGCTGGCCTTTGCCAAAGCTGTGCCAGAGAGAGGGCAGGAATGAGCACCATCAGCACTACTGAGGGGAGAAGTCCTGGCCCTCCTGGGGTACTGGGGAGTGGAGGAGCAAATGCTTGCTCCCAGGCCCTCCCCCGAGAATGGAGTTCTTCCCTGTTGCTGCTCGTTCTATTTCCTTGGGCAAGGTTTCATCTCATGTATGTAGGTAAATCCCAGTGTGCAAAGGAGAAGAAAACATAATAATAGAAATGAGAGCTTGGACCTTGCTAAGTCACTTCTTTACTAGGCCATGGATTCCTTGCCTGAGTGCCTGTTATTTAGGGACAGAGGCTGCAAAAGGACATTTTTGGTCATCAAACCCAGGACCATGTCATTTAATATCTGTCACAAACCGGTCAATGTCCATTTAAAACTTGTTGGGCTGTTTTCCCCTTGACGTCTTCCTCCTCTGGTGATTAGGGCCTTCCTAGTTTCCAGACTTGGTTTATTCTTAGCCTGTTTGTCCTTAGGCTTTGTGCTTAAATAGCTCTTTTCTCTCTTGGGTGTTTAAAGAAAATTATTGTATCCCCTTTCCACTCTCCCCACAAATGAAGCTCGGGTATGGAGGAAGGGCAGTCATGGGCTTTGATTAGTTTGGTTTTAGATGAAGGGCATTGGCAGGCCAAGCTTCAAAGTAAGGCCACAGTGGGCAAGCAAAGCATGGCCCACCGTACCTGGTCTGCATGGCAGAGGAATAGCCCCAGCCTGTCGGAAGGCTCCTGAGAAGTGTCAAGTTCCAGGGTGGAGAACATTAAATGATGACTATAAACACCTCACGTGTCCACTGAGTGTGCGCTCAAGCTAGTTCTTTTGGGCCCTCCCACTCAGGCTTGGCCACCTTGTTATACAAGAGTAAGATCCTGCCTCCCAGGAACCAGCCCAGAAGGAAGGCACAGGAAACCCTCTCTGGCAAGTTTTTGGGAAGCTGACTAGCATGGCAAGATGGCTCAGACCTAAGAGGCTGGGCTATTCGATGTTTTACCTCAGTTGCTTTTCTGAAGGGAGGGGAGACACAGGAGAAGTCTCCATGCAACTTAAGGTCTTGTGTGGCACCTACAGAGGCTGTCCCCTCTCCCATGGGATAGTGAGAAGACCTACTTGCACAAGGGCTGAGGAAGCCTGGAAAGCCTGAGCAGGCTTGGCCTTGCACTTTGTCAGCAAGCACACCCAAGCTCAAGGGGGTCTGCCATGTTTCCAGGTGACATTTGCATAAAAGTTGGGTCTCTGGATTAAATCAGCTTTATTTTTCTTTAAATCCTGGGATTACAACTGGTCTCTGCTCTGAGAACTGCTGTCAGCATGCCTCTCTCCAACCACACTTCAGCAGTTGATAAAAGTGCCTTTCAAAGAGCAGAATGGCATTGAAAGTGGGGTCTTATGCTAGATGCTGCTCATGCAGCCCAAACTCACTGCTGGGAGCTGATGGAGGGACTTAAAGAATCTGGGCAATAAAGGGTCAGGCAGCCTTGGAAATTGTTTCTGTCACTGTTCTACAGGAAGACCGAATTACAACCTTGTCCCTGGCATGTCAATGTGCCTATCTGTGAAACAAGGAGCTCTCTGACTTGTTTTTGTGACTGGCATCAGTGAGTGAAATTGTGACTTTCAGTGAGTGAAATCCTCCTAGGTGCTACTTCTAAAAACCAGTGCTCTGCTGGCTGTTGATGAACTGAGACCTACTTACATGGTCACAAAGGGCAAAGTAATCAGTACACACATTTTTTTCCTTTTCTTTCTCTTCCTTCCTTAGTTTTGCATTAACTTATCTGTAGTGGAATCCACATGCTTTAGTAGCCATGGAAACCAAACCACCTTTTTTAGTACAGGTGTGCATGAGGCACTTGCACTGTAGGCTTTTGCACATACCTATCCAGCCACGTGTTCCTCATCTCTCACCCTGAGAACTTGTTCTGCAGAGACCCAACAGTTCCTGTGACACTTGGTGAATATGTCTTGTATAATGTGTCTACCCAGCCCAGGATATTGTGTGAAGACGCTGTCTCATGAACATGACCATTTTCAAAGAGAAAGACTGGAATCTGAGTCTGTGAAACAAACAGAGAAGGGTGCTTAAGGAAAGGGCTTGGTTTTGTCTTTTTATATTTATATTCATATATATACTCTACCTAGACATGGGGTTCCTATGAATTTCTGGGGTAAACTTACACAGACCTAAACTTGTATAACCCTTTTTTCTGTGTTGCGTCAGAAGCAGAGAAGGACTTTTCACTATATATTATTTGGTTCTGAACTCTCCTGTGAACATCTGCTCTCATGAGATTTCAACACCATGTGGTGGAAGTACCACAAAACCAGCTAATCTTGCACCAGTTTTTCGACCATGAGCTGGAAGCTGCAGTAGTTTCAACACTTGAAAATAAATCCTTGTTTTCAAGTGAACTGGGAGGCAGACCTAGTTTAACCCTCACCTTTTACTGGATTCAAAATCAACCTTTCCCTCTCACACCACAGGTAGCTACTGGCTGTGGCTGGGCACTGGGAGGACCTCATGCAATGTAATCTCATGGATTTATATTCCCAGGTTTGTAGGAGAAATTTTCCATGGTGTTACAGAATTCACCATGTATGTTAAGGAGTTTCACTTTGATCTGGCATTTATTGCTAGAAGCTGGGCAGATCCTGGACCTCATCTGGAAAGGGGAGTACCACATGCCTCCTCTCTTACCTCTCATCATACTCATTTGTGCTGGGCAGCTCTCCATGAATTTTCAGCCCAGGGGCACTGTGCTACATGATTCCCAGGGACAGGGGCTGGCCCACTGGAAGGCAAAACTATCCCAATATTTAGGACATTCAGAGCTGGGAGGGAGAAGGGAGGAGGTCTGAGAAGTGGTGGTGTGAGACAGGATGAAGCATGGTAGGGGAGCTACAGAGAAGAAAAGCAGAACAGGTATTTCTCATCTTCACTGCTTTGGTCTTTCCCTCTTTTGTCTCTTCTTTATTAAAGCTGAGCCCTTTTAAGACAAGTAGCTTTTTTTCTTACTTGTCTGTCAAATAATGATTGTGAAGCCTTGTGCCTGGCTGTTTCATCTACTTCTTCACTGTGCCCACCTCATGGGGCATGCAGGGCTCTTGTAAACATTGCCACAGAGTAGAAATAGCTACTGTTAGGTCTGGGACTGTCTGGTTCCACCTCTGCTTAGCCTTGCATGGAGGCTTTTCCCCACTCAAGTATCAGGTCCTTTTCAGCAGTCGGTGGTGCAGAGTGGAGTTGTAGAAGAAAGGCAAACAAAGGAGAAGAGCCCTTTAACCTGCGCTGGGAAACAGCCTGACGCTCTGCCCTGGATTGTCTTGTAACAATCCTTCCCCAGCCCCTTTCCAATCTAGCCAGAAAGCAGTGGGCAGCTGCTTCTCCCATCATTGATTTGACTGTTTTCCTGACAGACTAACCCAACAGCCCCCAGCTTTCCCACCCCAACCTGAGGGGCTGGCACTGCCATCCTTGGAGCTGTTGTCATGCAGAAAGGATGGTCCAAAAAAGGTGCTGGTGCTCTCAAAAGGGGTCAGTTGGCCCCAGACCCTGTCCTCACCAGGTAGCACCCAGCAGTGTAGGTGGCAGGAGCTGTCAGCGCTGCTTCATGATAGTCTTCACCTTCATTCCCTTTCTAAACTGGAAAGGGATGCTGGGCTGCATGGCACTCTGGTCACAGTTCCCAATGCACCTGGGTGTGGGGTGATGAAGACCCTGTGTGCTGTCCCACTGTAATACCAGCTTTGTGATGGCACCCCTTTTCTGGTAATAGCTGGTGTGCTTTGGCAGTGTCAGTCAGTCCTGCATGCTGGACTTTTGTCCCGAGAAGGGAATTTTTCCTGTTACGTCACTTTCTCCCCAGTCTACTGTTTGTAGTTAGGGTTTGGTAAAGTCCTTAAATATGTGCTTATCTTTATTCATGTGCTGTCAGGTTTTCAGCTTGATTTCCTAAGGATATGAGACCCATGTGATTCTCTTCTCTCTCCCTCCAGGTCTGCCTGTAGGCTGCCTCCCTTAAACATTTTTCTAGCTATGGGCCCTTTTCAGGCAAATTGTCCAGAGGCAGGGATCTCAGCATAATGAATCCACTGCAAGTTTCATGAAGAGCACTGAAGTACTCTGAAAGAAGGAAATGTCACCACATGGGCCAAACCTGTTAGACTGCAAAGGACCCAGGTAAAGAGAGAGCCTCATGGGCTCCTCACTCATGGGAGAAGCCCCAGTCAGAGCTTGTTACTGACCACCAGCTATATATTTCAAGGAAACCATGCTTGTGGTCAACGGACAATATACTTCTAGATTGGAGGAGTGTTTGTCTACATTCATCTTTCCTTTCCTGGGAACTTTGTAGCTGTGGATTTTTTCTGCATGCGGAAGCTTAAACTGGTGGCTGGATGTGAAGTCAAGAAGGAACTGGTTAGCACTGCTGGGACTTTTGCTTGCTTCAGCAACATGCCATCTACTACCTGGGCACATCTGGAAGTTTTTCCCAGCAAATTTGCAGGAACCCAGACACTGGATCTCTCTTGTTCTTTTCTTGGTGTCTAAGATATTTCTTCAGGTCTTTGGTCTTTGGAATTATACATTTCTCATAAGGTACATGTGGGAGAAACAGAAAGGGTAGATTATTTGGGTTTTTCCTGGATTTAACATCCATTATGCCCATTCCCTCCCATGTGCACAAACACTTGTTCATGTTCTTCAAGCAAGAGGACATAACAACCCTGAATCACCCAGCTCAGATAGTTGATTAGCTCCACACCTGCCTGTGTTTTGGATGAAGGCTCCCTGGTATTCCTAGTGATGGAGACCAGTGCCATTTTATGGAGGGGAGGCTAAGGACATAATATTTCCAAGGCTGTGGAAGCAACACCTCTTGTAAGTCAGTTGGTAAATTCTTGGTACAGTAAGATGGAAAAAACATGAGCTATTCCATTTTACCACAGGCAGGGAACACCCCAGCTGGTGAGCAAGGAACACCAAAGGCTGGAGTGTTTGCCTCTTAAATACCTTATTTGAGACCTAAGGGGCCTTCAGCACTCAGAACCCTGAACCCTCTACTGAAACGAGATACATAAAACCTTCCTGAGTGAACTTTTCCCAGGTTTGGCTGGAAGGAGAGGCCCTGTCACTGCTCCTGTGCCTACCCAGCAGCTCACTGCTCTGGGTACTTGCTCAAATTACAGGAGAGCTGGGTTCAGCTGCTGTCTCCAGGGAGACCAATCCCAGGCTGTTCCTCTCCTGGGTGAATAGCTCCATACCTCAGCCACGGAGCTACTGCAGACATTCTTTTCCCTCTGCTTGTCCTGGTGAACATGTGGTGAAGTCCTACAGTGGGATGAGCTCTGGAAGGGGAGGTTGAAAGTGACCCCCACGGCACAACATGTTATGGTTTGAGGTGAGGGAGGTGAATGCTGTCACAGGAGGGAGCTGATTACAACCTGGTTTGCCCACTCCTTTCACATGTGCTCTCATGGTTGAGTTAGAACAGAAACTGGAAGCACTAGCACTTTGCTGGGCTGCATTCTATGCAGGAGGAGACACATCGTATCTACTCCGTTGCCTTCGGAGCCCCTCTCGCCATCTGATTCCCTCAGGTGACAGAGGCAAAGGAGTGTTTAGTGTGCAGACTGCTCTTGTGCTTAGGCTGTCAGATTGCTGCTGCTGCTGCAGTTCCCAGTCCAGGGTGTGTGGGGGGAACTGTCAAATTTGGAGACGTGCACTGAATCAGCATTGCAAATGCTTGGGAAATTTTGAGGTCAAAGCCACAAGTGCAGGTTGCTGTGCGGCAGGCACGGTTAGCTGGAAGCTGAGCATTAGTGGGCTGGAGCACTACAATTATGTAAAGTCTGCTGTGGATCTAATCCTCAGTCTCTTGCCCAAGGTCACATCATAAATCCATGGCAGAGAGGCAGTTGGAAACCAAACCACCAGAGTCCTAGGCTTCTGTAGTCGCTGCTGAATCCAACCTCGTGAAATAAAGCTTTAAGCCAGGTTGTATTTGTAGCCATTGCACCCTTCACACAGCTAACATGGGTGTAGGTGTCATGGGGACTAAAACTGATAGTGCACAACAGCTACCTGCTTCTGTCAGATTTCTAAAAATACATATTTAGCAACTGCTTGCCATCTATTGAGCACAAAATAGCTATCCTATTAAATAACAATGCAATTATACCACCAACCATAAACATTTCAACTGGAGCTGCATCATTATTTTTTCTTTTCTTTGCCAAATGTTATTTTGTTGCTCACCTGGAGCAAGTGACCCTTTCCTGACAAATCAGTAAAATCTGGTTAGTTTTTCAATCTTTCTTGTTGTCAGGCTTGCTGAGGAGATCAGTAGACTTTGAACTTGACACTGGACTTTTTAAGGTCCTAGCCCTCAGCAAGTGTATTT
Source organism: Hemiprocne comata (assembly GCA_020745705.1). Lineage (NCBI taxonomy): Eukaryota > Metazoa > Chordata > Aves > Apodiformes > Apodidae > Hemiprocne > Hemiprocne comata. The sequence goes on from CM036586.1 coordinate 144,234,983, forward strand.
TCTAATTCACTTTTGGTATTCTGCTGGGGGTGCAATGCATTTTCTCTCTAGATCTGATAAATAAAGTGTCTGTGCTTCTTCTGCAATTCTCACTTTCTTTCCAAATGTGTCTTTCAGTTAAGAGGGAATATTTCTAATCTCCTGGTAAGAAACAAGCACCTAACAATCCAGGCTTGCAGCTGTAGGAGTCCCTAGATTACAGCTACATTACAAGAAAGAAATGCTATGAATATACTTCACAATTTTAATAATTATTTATTTTACTGAGGATTAGTTGCTCATTCTTTCACCAAAGAATTAACAACACTTTTTTTTCCAGCATAGAAGAGAATGGTCACATTAACAGGCAGCTACAGACTGATTCCAAGTGCCAGAAAAACAAAAGGGGATATAATGCTGCACCAAAAGGGAGCTTTTGAGATGGGGAACTAAGACACCAGGTTGCAGCACAGTTTGGTAAGGTTCTTGGATGCTTAATCCTAGTAGGATAGAAAGTGGGACTGAATCCAAAATACAAGGGGGATATTGCCTTGCAGAGAATGAGAAAGCATCTAAATATCTCAAGGTATGGACTCAGGTCTGTACTGAGATTTAGGAAAGCTCAGCTGAGCTGAGTTCACATTGCTGAGGTTTGCAAGGTTACTCGCTATTGCCTGGGTTTCTGATGCACAATTCAGAAACACTATTTCCCAGCAAACAACTCAAAAGACCACAAAAGAGGCTTTTTCCTAGGTTTAGCAGCACTCAAGGGCTAACAAAGTAAACAAACCTAAACTTTTAGGTGCTCAGCGCCCCCCTGAACAAGACCCTTTGACTGTCCCATCCCATGACTCCTCTCCATAGCTCCACACAATGCTGTGGTATTGACCCCGGGACATGCAGTGGGACTTACCTCCAGGACCATCTCTGTCATCTGGAACTGCCTCTGGGCGACCTTGTCAGAGCTCACAGGCTCATGGAAGAGCAGACAGAGCATGTCGTACTTCTTCAGGGCCTGCTTGTAGTTCTTCTCGTTCAGGTCAATCACTCGGTCTTTGCCATCATAAGTGGGGAAGTTCAGTCCCTCTTCTGCCTTGCAGCAGAAAAGCAGGTAAAAACCTGCCAGGATCCAGCAAGTCGCCTTCATGGGGGAGCCCTTGGAGTGCAGTGGAGGAAGGGTAAACGTCTCCTTCCTTCTTAATTTGGGAACAGGGGGAGACCGAAGTCTCCAGGTGAAGTTCAAACTGAGTTTCTCTTTCTGCTGCCTTCCTAGTGATCAGCCCAAACTCTGCAAGGCTGCTGGGGATCAGCAAACTCTGCTGTCCTGGGCTCACAACAAAGAGACAGACAGGAGAAGCTGTCAGGCCTAGCCCTGGATACCTTACATAGCTGTGTCCAGCTCCCGTGTCATTAGGAACTCCATTTTTAGGAAGCAGTTGTTTCAGGCTAAAAATAAACCCTGCAATGAATAAAAAGGACAGATATGACACCATTGAGGGACTTGCTGGCACGCTGCATCATCTGAGAGAGAGGGAGCAAGCAAGAGAGAGGGAGTGGAAGATGTTGATGCTGGGAATATGCAGGCAGGGTTTGCAAGAGGCAGACTTCACATGTACAGAGAAGCAAGGCACAGCCTGTCCTACTAGGGCTTAACAAAAATAGAAGGTATTTGCTGCATTTTTTTAATAAGGGTATCTCTCTTCAAAACCCCTTGGGCATCACAGTGATTAGGCTTTTGATAACAGATCTCAGGTTAAACTGTTTCAGAGCCTCAGCTACACCGCTGGAGGAAAAGTCCCATTTCATCAGCAGCAAAGGAGGTGAGTGCTCGTGGGACTCCCTCCTCCTCCTCCACTTGCCTGAGGCACCAGCTGGAGCTGCTGGTTGACATTCAAGCTCTTTTCTGAAGCCCCTTCTCTGCTGGCATGGCACCAGAAGAATTGTTGCCCCTTGGACCTGTAATCCTGAAGCAGCGGGCAGCTTGTGTTGCAACCTCCCATGCCCACAGCAGTGACCAAGCCCCATACGTTGCTGGAGAGAGGTTAAAACCTTATGGTACTAAGGGGGATGAAGGGCAGGAGCCACGTGCCCAGGCTGATTTCTAGGGGCTCTCCTGAAGACAATGGACATATGCCACCATTGCTGCTGGCCTCCCAGTTGATGGGACCTGCCTGTTGGCCCTGAGAGGTTTTTTCACACAATCCTATTGCAATTCCCAGCAAGCAATCCCACATATTCCTTCCTCTACATTTCCCAGGAACAGTGACTTGTTCCCCCTTCCCAGGGGGCTCTGCCACCACCTGCTGCTTTGCTGGGTCACCTGCAGCGTGCTGCTGGGGCAGAGCAGTTTGGTGGAACAGTCTTGCCCCTCTTGCCCTCCTCTGAGTGGGGTGTCACTCCTGCCCCATGAGTGGCAGCAACAGGCAGGTGGAGGCAGGCCAGATGGCTGCACGCCAGCACCGGTGCTGACGTGGGTCTGCTGGAGAAGGCATGCTGAGGGGCTGGCATCCCCAAGGTGATGAGTAGACCTGTGGCCTCATCCGGTCTCCTCCTTGTATGGTGCTCCATCACAGCCTCGCTGTAATCACACCAGGGAAGAGGTGATGTCCCTCCTTGGTGCATGCAACTCTCACCCCAACCAAATGTTGCTGTTTACTTGTATGTCTGGGTTTATTTCAATATTTGGGGTGAAAGGCAAGTGTTACTTAGCAGTTATAAAATCATGGAATCATTTAGTTTGGAAAAGACCTTTAAGATCATCAAGTCCAACTGTTAACCTAGCACACTGCCAAGTCCACCACTAAACCATGTCCCTAAGCACCACGTCTACATGTCTTTTAAACACCTCCAGGGATGGTAACTCCACCACTTCCCAGGGCAGATGATACCCATCTTCTGGGTGACTTATGAGCTCAAATGCCCTCAGCTTTCACTTTCAAACTGAACAGCCCACAACATACTGACTGAAACTCTGTGGGCAAGTTTCTAGGTCTGCCTTTTTTCCAAAGCCTCCTCTTGGTATCTCCTCATGCCTTTTCAGAAGTTCAACATTTGCCTGCAACTTGAAGTCCTAATGATGAAGCCTGAGAAATGTGGGTAGAAGCCAGAGCAAGATAGAAATATGCTGCCTATGGAGTCAGCCTTCAGGGGCAGTCATTTCTAGAGGGAGATGTGACAAACCTGGGTACGTCCAATTGCTTTTAGTGAGAGACAAAAGACTTGTGTCACAGTGGGTGGCAATGGCTGGCTAGGATTTTGCTGAATGTTTAAGCTGTAAAATGAACAACTGAACTTGTGGGATGACGAGGCACACACCGGGCTGGCTGGTTGCCTTTGAAGGATGCAAATGGATTTGGGGTGCAGGAGCAGGCTTCTGCTGGTATCAGAGTGTCTTTTAAAGCAGGCACACATCAGACAGGGCTGTAAAAATGAAACGTTCACAGATACTTCAAAATTGGTTTGTCAGGCTTCTGCCCTTCTTTTATTCTTGTAGATCTTCAGCAATTGCTCCACTTTCCTATCGCTCAAGCTATTTTTGCTGCACTTTCTTTCTAGTCTGAATAACTTTTTAATCTGCCTAAAAATAGACACAATCCAATTTTCATTTTTTCCTCTTTTTGCTATCAAAAAAAGAAAAAAAGCTTTTTATTCACAAAAGGAGTTGCCTTGTTAGCCCCAGATACATCTATTTTATCTGCTCATGGCATGGGTAGCAAAGATCTGTGACTGTTAGGCTTCACCTCTGCTTTGAAGAGAATTCTTCTGGCAGACCAGCACTGGATGTCACGGTCACTGGACAGTCCATCTCTTTGTCTCTCCACTCAAAACCTCAGTGGGACTGTCAGTGCTAAATCCAGTGGACACTTTGGGGCAGGATCACTGTTAAGAAAAGGACAGTGTGTAGACCTCATGGATTTGGGGTACCTGAGTTTTGTTGAAAGCCCATTTCTACACGACACTGACAAAAGGTATCTTGGTGTGCTAGATCCTCCCCCATAGGGGCAATAGCAGTTCCCCAAAGGAGGGAAGGATGAAGGGGACAAAGAGCTTTCCTGTGAAATATAGGCTTTGGTATTCACAGGTTCACTACAAATATTTTGTGCTATATTTCTGCATAGTCCAAGGTCTTCCCAATCCCATGTAGTTGCCCAGGGTTGCAATACATCTGTTTCTGTGGTCAATGCCATTTGAAGGAATGACATGGTCAGCACTGTGTCCTGGGACATTTGCCCTTCAGTTCATTCCCTGGCTAAGATGGCATCTGTTAGTGTCTGATACAAGTTGACTGCAAGGCTCAGCCTCCCGATTCTGACTCCTTAACCATCCTCAAGAAATGTGGTTATGTCTTGCCTCAAGAAATCAGTATGATGCTCTTCCATGATGATCCACCCCACCATTGACTTGAAAGCTCTCTGAGAAATGAGCTGATAGGGCTCAATGCCCATCCACCTGGGCAGGTGTCCATGTCATTCAAACAACCTTCAGAATTGGCTCCAAAACTTCAGGGGAAAAAAAAGAGAGAATTAAAGGAAAAGCTTGCTGTTGGTTTATCCACTATTCTAGGCTTTTTGGGGTACATTCATTGAGCAAAATCCTGGCTCTGGGGAATTAGCTTGCAAAACCACCCCTGACAGGCATTGAAGTAGGATTTTACTTTGTTTCTTTGAACTGTGTGACAATAGGTAGCCAGTGACAGACACATAGCAGAAGTGCTCAAAACAGTACCATCTCAGCCCTTCACTTCAGGCCTAAAGAAATGCAGAATGGGGATGCAGGATAAATAAAAACCTTGGTTTTGTTGAATTTTTTTTTTTTTTTTTTTTTTTGCTTCTATTAGAAACTGGGGATATCCACTTGCTACTCCTCCCTCCTGGCTGCTGCAGCCACACTCCATGCTGCTGTTCTCACCTTCATTGTCCTTTCTAGCTCACGCAGTAAAAGAGGTCCCTAGCCACTGCTGATCCAAATGCTTCGGTGAGCCTTTTTTCCAGGGCTGCAGGATTTAAGGTTCTGCTTTAGCTAATCTCTTTTCAAGCTTCTAAAACCTTGTATGTTTTGCAAGATAGGAGTATTCAGAAAATATGCCTTTTGCCACCAACTAGCCAAGCAAGGTCACAGCTCATAATAACTTTGAGCGTACTGCTGTCATTAGGGTGGAAGCCTCAGAGATGAACTGAACCTTTCTAAGGAGGCTGAGTGGATCACTGTAATCTCTAGTAAAACTCTCCAGTGTGAGAAATCCTCACTGTCTCTCCCTTCCCTTCAGCCCTGAAAGGTGACAAGTCCTTCATGGTGCTTTATATTGCCTGTACTCCAGTGCAGTCATGTCAGTGTGGCAAGTGCAAAGTAGAGAAGTTGTATCATGTGCAGTCCCTCCCTTTTTTTCCCATTTTAGACTGTCAGAGATCTTTGTATTTTTTTACTGAGGTGTCCTGAGACCTGCCATGTGATAAGATGCTACAAACCCTCCTCCTCCTGTTTTCTGACACGCAGACACTGTTGTTGATGAGGAAAATCAAACATAGCTCAAACAAAAGCACTTACACAAAGTTATATGGAAGTTGTAAAAAGAAGATGAGTGAGAGGTCTCAGAAGTCCTGACTCCCTCTGAGCCATGTAATGTCTCTGCTCATTGACATTTCAAAAAAGCCACGTCTTTTTTAGACATCATGACCACCAGAGCAAAATTGCTCTGTGCCACCTTACGGTGGGACAAGAGGCAGCTGTGGGTAGGAGGTGGACATTCAAGTGTCCACTACCACAGGCTTTCCATGGGGCTTCAGAAAAATCCCTCCATGTCTCAGTTCTCTATCTGAACCATGTCAGTGAGGTCTAGGGAAGGTATGATGTTGCATGATGCTTGGACACTAGACTGATGGGGCTTTAGGCAGGCAGTGAGCCTGGCTGAAGATTTTGGCATACTGCAGAGCTGGAGAAGGGGACACAAATCTTTTTCTGGCTAAATTTTCAGGAGAGCCGTTTCAGAGACTCAGCCAGACATGTTCCCCTGAGAGGTGCTGAGAGATGAGTTCTGGGTGATCTCTGTGAAAACCTGGTGATCCAGAGCCAAGCTCTGAGATGGTGGGAAAGCATCACCCAGTGCTAGTCTTGTGAGAGCTGGGATGTGAATGGGTGCATGCTGAGCTCTGGCCTAAGGACCTTGGCAATTACTAATATTATCATTACTACTAATAAAGTAAAAGAGAGAAACCACATGGTCTGACACAGTGCATTCCCTTCTGGAAACCCCTGGGGCAGGGGGTCTGGCTATTTCCATTGGTCCCTTACCTTTTCCTTCAAGGAGGTGGGATCACTGGACTCCTGTCTAGCTTTGGCCATGATTAATATGTCTGTGTCACTGCTTGCACACACCCATGCGTGCATTAACCACCAGCGCTGCTTCCACGCTGCCCTCCAGGGCCAGGGTCTAAATCAAGGATCCTCCACCAGGTAGGGTTGGGGTGACCAGGTCTGGGATGCCACTTGCACCTCGGGTTTCTCCTAGCCATGACAGCAGTGGCGTATTTAATAACATCTTGATGATTGGAGGGGTGTTTAATTTAGCGGCGTGGCGCCGGCTGCTGCTGACAGAGCTGCTGTGCCCAGCAGATTTACACCTGTTACACTGCAGGGGCAGTTCAGTTCTTTTTCGCTCCTGTCCTCCTGTGCTGCCCCTCAAAACCTTCCCCCTCTACCCTCTGTGGCCTCAGACTATGATGCCTGCCAGGGCGCAGCTGGCAAGGCCGGGAAGAGATGGGGTGAACTCACTGTGCCACCAGGAACCTCATTCCTTTCAGATGATGAGCCAGACAAGCTTAGCGCTCTCCTTAATTTTGTAAGGGGACAGAAAGGATTTGCTGCTCTTGAATTTCTGCTCCATTTTGATGTCCTTCTTCTCTAACGGGACTTTGTACAGTCTAGGGTGACACTGAATCTCTCCAAAAAGCCTGTTGGCACCCATCAGGCATGTGCATTTCTAGGGTGAATAGCCTTCCAGGTAGCACCAATATCTTACAGGCAATCTTTTATGCATGCTCTAGCCATGCCTTTTTTTTTTTTTTTTAAATGTCCCAGAATTTTTAAATTCAAATTCTTTTATGTGAACAAGTTCTACTGGCAGCAAACCTACTGTAGATATTGTTATGTAGCTGGGGTCGAGTTACACAGCATTCCCAAGCATTCAGAAATAATGACTGTGGTATCCCCTTCCCTCATCATTAAGTCAGCCTAGAAATCAGGAGATCTGAGAAGTGTCCTGCTTGTGATATTTTTTCCCCAGCATAGCAGCTTCTGGGAAGATCCTGTGCTCTAGCTTTTACCTGCAGCCACAAAAGAGGGAAAAGCTTTTCTATTAAAACTTTGCTGTTTGAAAAATAGAAGCTGAAATGCTTCAGTAATGGTGTGAACCCTGCCATCAAGAGCCACTGAAGTACCTGAAAATCAAACTATACGATGATACAGTGGAAGTTAGCAAAAAGGTGGAGACCTCGCCTCACTCCTTAGGGATGGCCAAAAACTGCTGTTGCAGCTGATGGTGGGAAGAAGCATGTCTCTGCCTTATGGAAAATGGGCTGCTACCAGCAATTACAGATGGCTAGCAGCTTTTTGACTGGAGGAAACATCTCACCGCTCCTTTTGAATCTTTTTGCAGCTCGACTTAAAAATTGTCACCCATGCTTGAAGAGACACTGGCTTGTGTTGCTGAAGAATCTCCTCTTCCTGGGACAGAGCACTTCTGAGCCTCATGGTGGGAGGTTGGGAAGTGGAGGCTGAGGCTCCATCTGCTGAGGCTGAATGCTCAGAGGAGCCCTGCTAGAAGGAAGAGCCACCAGCAGCAACCTCCTGCACCAGCCCTGTCCTGGGACGCAAACAGCAACAAAAAAAACCCTACACACTCAAAACCATGAAGCCAGATCTTTCCTGGAGAAAAGGCAGTATCTGTGTATCTCCAAGCCCACGGCCAACAGTGTGTCGCACATGGAGCATGGCTTTGCTTTTCTTTCCAACCCGAGGTTTCTAGCTGAGCACCACTTGGCAGCAACCCCAAGCTGCAGCCAGGACTGTGGCTTCCATAAAGGGCTGCTGGGATCACTCGTATTTATAACACTTGCCTCCGCTGCAGCGTGCCAGCTTGCAGAGGTCAGCTCTTCCCCGGCCCAGGGAGTTATTCCACACGGTGCGCTCCTGTTTCCATCCCCCTGTGCCAAGGGGCTTCCCACCTGCTGGCAGGCAGGACCCTGGCTTGGTTGAGTTGAGGGCACAGCAGAACACTCCAGCAGGGGAAAGGGGACTGGGCAAAGGGGGTGTGCAGGAGATACGGTGCCTTGTTTCTAGCATAAGCTCTAGGAGATGTGTGTCTTTCTCTAGTGACGAAGGGAAAGTGTGAGCCACTACATCCCCCTAGGAGACGGGCTGCCTCCAGGCCAGTGAAGAGTTGTCTTCTTCAGGTGCATTTTAGTGAACACAACTAGTAAGGAGAATCTCTGGAACTGGGGTATGCCTCCTGCACTGGATATGGCCTGGGCCCTTCTTCGCTGAGTTCAGCAAAGATGACTTTGAATCATAGAATCATAGAATCACAGAATCATAGGGGTTGGAAGGGACCTCGAAAGATCATCTAGTCCAACCCCCCCTGCCAGAGCAGGGTCACCTAGAGCACATCACACAGGAACTTGTCCAGGCGGGTTTTGAATGTCTCCAGTCTTTGGACTTACTTGTACAGCTGCAAGCTGTACAACATGGTACACTCCAAGCATAGTTGTGCCAAAGAGAAGATTAGACCATCAGATGCCAGCCTGTGGCCAACATTCAGATATTCCTCACAGTTTTACAAGAGCAAACTATTATGCAGCTCTCAGTAGGTCCCTTAGTGAGTGCTACAGACCTAGAGAAGGCTGGAATGGGGAGCATTTCGATGGGCAGGAGATACAAGTCAGGTTGGAGGACTGGACATGTTTTAGGTAAGAAGTGAGGCTGTACGTTTATGGTGTTCTTCATCCTCTTCTGCCTCCCAGCACGTGTGCAGTGCCAGGAACCAGCAATGCAAACTGGGCTCTTCTGCCTCTCGGGAGCCACACCTCATGGCTGTGTGCACCATCTGCACGCTGAAGGCTGCAGCTAAGCCCCTACAAAGCCCCCCAGATTAGCAGGTGTGGATATACATGGCAGCGATGGAGTAATTTGAGCTGGAGTTACTGTTAGTTAGCACAGTTAGGCAAATGTCATATGTGAAAAGAGGATTTAAAATGATCTAGCACAGCAGTTTGCACTGTAGCAGGAAAGAAAGGTAGCTTTATTTTAGTAAGTATAACAGATCCCAATTATTCCTTGCTCCACCAGATCTTTTACTCCTTCCTTCCTTCCTTCCTTCCTTCCTTCCTTCCTTCCTTCCTTCCTTCCTTCCTTCCTTCCTTCCTTCCTTCCTTCCTTCCTTCCTTCCTTCCTTCCTTCCTTCCTTCCTTCCTTCCTTCCTTCCTTCCTTCCTTCCTTCCTTCCTTCCTTCCTTCCTTCCTTCCTTCCTTCCTTCCTTCCTTCCTTCCTTCCTTCCTTCCTTCCTTCCTTCCTTCCTTCCTTCCTTCCTTCCTTCCTTCTTCCCAGGAGGACTACAGAGCTTTCCTTATGCTATCTGGGACATTTTGACAAAGCTACAAACTGCTGCCTTGGCACAAGTGATGTTTTCTGGACTACTTCTAGTACTCTTTTGGTTGAGTTAAAGGCTGCAGATTTATGAACAAAATGCCCTTTAAAGACCAATTTCAGGCTGCTGTCATTTCTGAATCACTATTTCATTTACAAGTAGCAGATTTTCAGTGTTTAAACAGGCAATTAGATGTTTAAGTTTAGTCTTGTGAAGATGGGAAACTTTCATTATTTTGTCACTCCCACAGATCATTCTGAATACTGTTTGCCCAGATTAGATCCACAAAGCAGATTTAGGCAGCCAAATTACTCAGGACAGGGCCCGATTCACTGATTCAGTTGCAGTTTTTCAAATCTGCTGGAGACCCCACTTAAGTCCTCTTGACTTGATGCATTGTGAACATACAGGGAAGTATGTGGCTGAACAGCATCATTTACGCTGACAGCATGAACCCAAATAATTGCACATGCCAAAAAAGGGAAGAGTACATAAGAAAAATTTCAGGCAGATCCTTGATCACATTAATTGGAGTGCTACTCAAAAAATATGCAGCCAAAATCCTTCAGTGACAGAAAGCACAGTTTCTGTAACATACAGGACTCTACGTTGTCTTTTAAATTGACAAAAGAGTTCAATTAAAACAGTGAAAATTTTTCTCGTGACATTTTTAATTGCAATACTCTAACTTTTATCACAAATTTCCTTCCAGTACTTAAGCTGCATCTCAGATGAGAGCTGGGAGAGGACTGCTTGACAATCAGGCCCTAAACCCCCCTATCCACTGGGAATATTGTGAAGGAAACCTGCTGAGCCTGGTACTCAGGGATGGGGTTAGGGTACCAGGAACCTGCCCATGGTCCTCAGACCCTGAGAGACCACTTAATTGAACTCTAGTGAACCAGACACGATGACCAGCTGCTATCTATAGCTACCCAGTGATAGTAGGTTGGCTTTTTTTTTGCCTGTAAATTACTGGACACAGGTGGGGAATTAATTAGCATAAGTAAAATTAGGAAGCAGCATTCCCTCTCTCTCCCTGCTGATGCTGACATGCTGCAAGATGGTGACCTTCTCTGAAGTATTAGCCTGCATAGCCCTGAACCCAGCTAAAACACTTAGGCCCGTGCTTAATTTTGCATCTCATTAGTTCTGCCCTTGTGCTAGAAGTTAAGCATGTGGGTCACTGTTTTCCTGGATCAGAGCCCAACTCCTGAAGGCCCTTCAAGATTTAGCTAGATAGAGCTTGTCAAATGACACAGTGCAATTAATGTAAGGGAATTCTGCTCTTTTTTTTTTTTTTCTATTAGTGTCTGATTTGTTATGGGTGGCCTTGGCTGATCAGGAGCATTCATCCAACCATCAACAGGTTTTTTTGCAAAATTACCAGCTATATATACACATCAGCAATTTCTAATTAATGAACTCTCTTCTGGGGTGCCTTTTTGTAGCTCATCAAGACCATAGCTTCTGGCGGGTCTCTTGCAGACCACTTGCAGACATCTAGGACCCACAACTCTGAAGCTCAAAAGTGACTGTGGTTCAGTGGTCAGAAAGAAGACTGAGCACAGCTACTGCAGGGTGACTGGGTCATCAGACCAAGCTGGCGACCCCCAAATCCAGTGTGATATAGGCCTCCACATCACTTACATGAAGGTGTGCCTGTCACTTCAGGAGACAGGGATTGATCTCTCCATGTCCTCTGACACAGACAAAGTAAATTATGGGATGACCACATCCTCCAAATGCGGTTGCCCTCTTGCTCCCTGCAGGTTGCTGTTCTTATCATCTCTGCCCTTGACCTGTTCCTAAAGTCACCTGCATGGTTTTCTTCTTTAAACATCAAAACAGCAAACAAGGATCTCTCACTCACTTTCCCAGAGCATGGAGGAGCCCTGGTTGGAGAGCAGCCATCTGTGGTGCTAGGTGCTGCACAAGCACAGGACAGAGAGAGCTGCTGCCTTAGTTGACACAGAAAACAGTGAGGGACACATGTGAGGATGCAGAAATTATATTCCTGGCCAGCAAACACAGAGACACTGATTTCTCATGAGCAATGTAGACAAACCCCTGTGTTGTGAGGATGGCTGTCTGGGCGCACATTTCTGAGGGGACGACATCACCCCAATTGAGGACTGAGCTCATAGAGCAGCTCAATAACACAAGCCATAACAAGGCTTCTGCCTCTGCCCAGCCACCTTTTCTTATTAATCCCCTAGGCTTTACCTCACGGTTTTTTTGAGACCCTCCCCTTTTCACCAATTTCAGATAAAATTACCCATCGATTCAGAAGCTATTGGATCACCAGTTATTGGGGTCACTACCGAGATGCATTTCCAGATGCATTTCCTCAGGATCCCGCTGCTCAACAAAAAGAGGCCATAGGTATTTTCCTTTCCAGCTTTCCGGCAGTGCCAGGGCCGCGGCCCCCTCCTCCGGTGCCCCTTCTAGTCCCCGCAAAGCGCCCTCCCGCCGCCGCCGGACCACTCTCTCCTCCCCGCCCGCCCAGCCGCCCGGGCACTGGAGATGCCGCCGCCGGCCGCCAGGTGGCGCCGCCGCTCCGCGCGTGGCCCTGCCTAGTGCCCGCGCGCAACCTGCCCCTGCCGCGCGCTGCCTGCTGGATAAGATCGCCCCGCTTTTCGTCGGGGGAGTTGGAGAGCGACCTTCCCTTTGTCTGGTTGAGTGGGTGTTTTACCCAGGAGCTTTCCAGAGGTCTGGTCCTTTTCAAGTTTTGGGCCCCTCACTACAGGAAGGACACTGAGCTACTAAAACGTGTCCGAAGAAGGGCAACGAAGCTGGTGAAGGTCTTGGAGCGTGTCTTAGGAGGAGCGGCTGAGGGAGCTGGGGGTGGTCAGCCTAGAGGAAAGGAGGCTGAGGGGAGACCTCATCGCTCTCTAGAGATACCTGAAAGGAGGGTGTAAAGAGGTAGGCCCTGGTCTCTTCTCTCAAGTAACTGGTGATAGAACAAGAGGGAATGGCCTCAAGTTGCACCAGGGGAGGTTTAGATTGGATGTTCGGAAGAATTTCTTCTCGGAAAGGGTTATCAGGCATTAGAACAGGTTGCCGAGGGCAATAGGGAGTCACCATCCCTGGAGGTATTTGTCGTATAGACATAGTACTTAGGGATATGGTTTAGTTAAGGACTGGTCAGCGTTAGGTTAATGGCTGGATAATCTTGAAGGTCTTTTCCAACCAAGGTGATTCTGTGTTTCTGTGAAGGCAGCATTTTCACTACCAGCTGGGTGGCTGCAATGTGAGGTGGAGTGGCCAAGAGTCAAGAGGATCTTGGAGGTGGCTGCCACTGGGAAATTCAGGTCCTTTCAATTTTTAAAACCTAAGATTCCCCCAGCCCCAGAAGTTGCAGAGGGCAGCTGGAAGTCATGATCCATAACAGGATTTTAAAGGTCCAGAAACCAAAGCATAAAAAGACTCGCCCCCTCCCAACCAAAAACACACACACAGATCTATTTCTGTCACATAATCACAGGATAGTTTGTGTTGGAAGGGACCTTGAAGATCCAACTAATTCCAATCCCTCTGTATGGGCAGAGACACCTTGCACTAGACCACGTTGCTCAGGGACCCATCCAACCTGGCCTTGAACACTTCCAGGGAGGGGGCACCACAGCTCCTGTGGGCAACTTGTGCCAATATCTTACAGTAAAGAATTTCTTCCTAATATCTAATCTTAATCTATCCTCTTTCTGTTTAAAACTGTTAAATTAATCTCATGATTTAAATATGATAATGTAATTTTGAGGTTTTTTAACAGGTGGGAATGGGTGTCTACTGGGATTTAAAGGTATGATAAAGGCTTCACCCAAGGTTGAATCCACCAGCAAGGCAGACCTGTACCTTTCCCACAATGGAATATTGCACACTCTTCCAGCACTGATAGAAACATTCAGACAGCTGGGCTCAGGTTTAGCCTAGTCTACCCAGACCCAGAGAGCCTGGCATCACTCCCCCTTTTTGTAGATGGGAAACCAGAGAGAGGAGAAAGTCGAGGTGAACCGCACGAGTGAGCAAGCAGCGGGGTCTTCAGGCAGCTCTTAGTGAGCACAGATGGCTCTATTTCCCCCCGAGGGCTGCAGGGTGCCTGCAGCTATGCTGCTCTGGGGCTGAGGAGAGATTTGCATGGCCCTTTGGGGGAGGCACTGGCTATTTGAATGACAATGGGGCGAGGGGCAGGTTAGGTGGAATGATGTTTCTCTGTCTGCATGGGCAGCTGCTGGCAGCTGCAGTCCAGCAGCCATCCTTGCCTCCCCTATCAATATCCTTTCCCCTGAGCTGGAAGGACTAAGGGATAATTTAGTCTTTATGCTAGTTTGGACTTTGCCTGATTACCAGCTGAGCCTGATTACACAGGCCTTGCCATCCCTTCAGGGAAATAGTCCAGACAGCACAGAGGGGCTGCTGCTCCTCCTGCCAGTGCTTCCACTGCCCAGCCCTCTTATTTCATTTTGCATTGCAAGGAGGGCTGCTTGTTCTCTCCACTGTCCTCCCTGTGCACCCACCATCTGAGACCAAAGGACCAAGTTTTTCTTGAGAACTCTAAATCATGTTCACACGTAAGTCTCTAATGCAGACTCATAGAGGTAGGTGCTGGGGAGCTCAGCTTTTGTGACTACAGATGACATGGATCTAGGCCCTGTAACAAGGAGCAAGGTGGAGCTGATCTTCAGGTGGGCCTCCTTACCTATCTCAGTTTCCCCTTTCTTTCACAGCTTGGCACCTAAGCTCCAGTGTGTTCCAGTCTATGCCATAGCTATACTGGGTGCTTTGGTTTTCCATGTAACTGGAAGCAAAAGTGAGCAGTCGGGTAGCAACTGGTTCAAGCAGCAAAGCTAAAGATCTATTCAAGCTGAATATCTCAGTTTCAGCTATTTCAGTGAGAAGAGAGCAAGTGGCAGGCTGAGCAGAGTTAAAGTACTGGGAACTGGCAGCAGCTGGCAGTTGCAGTCCAGCCGCCAGCCCATCCTCCCCCATCAATTGTGGATTGCCACTTAGGAGCACTTGGATCAGACAGACAGAAGATTCAGATCTCCATCCATATCAGCAGCATATCAGCAGTTCTGCAGAGTTCAGATGAAGGGAAGTTTTGGCTTTGGACTTGTGCAATTTTCAAAGCTAATCAACATATGGTTTTTTACTTGCTGCCTTCCGCCCCTTTGTATTAGCTATGATCCAAGTTTAAGCACTGTAGATGAATTAGGATGGTCATAGTGCCACATTTGGAAGGGAATTATGGAGGGAAATTGAGGGAAATAATGCAAAACTGGAGCCAGAACCGGTTTAAAACCATCCCTGCACAGCTGAGGTATTTCTGGGGCAGCCTCTCTTTCACAGAGGAGTTATCTCAAGTTCTGAAGCTCAATGAAAACACTTGACCCTTGACTTGAACTGAGACCTTTGGCTATTGATCCCAGGAAAAACTCAAGAGAGGGCAGTCACATTCTGCCTGCAGCGGCTCTGGCTCCTGAATGGCTCCGCCTGTTTTTAGGAGCTGTCCCATTGAACTCTCCCCCTCTAGCCTCTCCGCATCGTCTCCCCAGCCTGTGGGTGAGCAGGGCTGTGTGAGAGTTTGGCTCCGTTGTCTTTGGAGCTTGCTTTGAAGTAAGTGGAGGCTGCTACTACATTGCCTAGTACTGTCTCTTTACCAGAGTGCAAGCCCATGTCCTGCAACCTGCTCTCACAGGTTATATGTTCCAAGCTCCTCAACATCTCGGTTGATGCTTCCAAGTTTTTTTTACATCCCTCCATAACTGGAGAACTCTAAACAAGACAAAGTATCTAGGTGCAGCCTCACCAGCACTGAGCAGATTGGATAATAACTTCTCTTGATCTGCTGGCCACCTTCTTCCTAAGGTAGTCCAGTATGGGGATGGCATTATTTGCAGTGAGATCACTCTGCTTGGCCTCCACTTGTAATCCCTTTGTCCTTTTCAGCTGGGTATAAACAGGTACGTCTACACTGACAGATCACACAGGCACCACCAGGAGTGCTCCTTGGCCCTGAGTCCCCATGGCATTGGTGGTCCCCCACTGCTTTTGGAATTTGACCCTCTGAGCCCCATTGGTGGTAGTACCTCGAGTGTTTGTCTGTTTTTCTGTTCCAGGCATCTGAAATGATGTGAGAGCTGGGGTACAGAAAGGTGCATCCAGCCACCAACAAACTTTATTGGACCAAAGACTTGTCCTCCCACATCCCGTGTCCAAGCTTGGCTAGCAGCAGCTGTGTAGGGAAAAGCTATAGCTACCAGGAGGAGGGTCGCTTTGTATCTATGAGGCTTACCTTCATAGTTTTGGGACATTTTGGAAATACCCACTGAGAGGAGTCTGACCAGTCTTCCTAGGACACAGCACAACTGAAGGAGGACCACTCACAGCCCAAGCCATTTGCTGTCTTTGCAGCTGCCCTGTGAGCTCCTTTTGATTGTACACAGGCACTGTTTCCCCTATAGGTAATCTAAAGATGGAATATCTCCAAGTTATTGAAATGCTCTGTTTCAGTATTTCATTTTCAAGCAGCTTGTCACTTAGGTTTGGGTTCTTTTTAAGGTGAAAAAAGTTTTTTCATTGATCTGAAACTCATGTCTTTGCAAAGGGTTTTGCCAGATGTGAAACTTAAAATTCCAGGCTGCTTTTCTGATATGGGGTGAAGGCAAGAGTTAAATTTATAGAATTACCTCTTCCGAAAAGACAGAGGAAAACTAAGGAACCTCAATACTCCTAGACTTTAGCTGACCCTTCTGACTGGTAAGTTTTGATTTTTGTTGATTGTTCGGTTGTTTTTATTTTCTTCCCTTGTAAACAGATTGTAATGGTCTGGCTGTAATGGTTCCTTCTGAGGAGAGTGAAAGCTGCTGAGCTGTATCACTTTTGAAAAGCCCAAACTTCAAGTGTTTTACTTTAAAAAGCTTGGGGGCCTCTGCTCCTTGGTTGGCTGACTGGGGTTTTAAGAGCAGTATCTATTTTCTCTTCTTGGTGCCATTCAAATGCGCTAATGGGCAAAGCATCAGGTTGGTGATAATGATGCTGTTCTTACAGGCTGCTGAACGTGGTGGTTGGTGGTTTGCTCTCTTCTGCTGACCCTTGCCTGTCTAAAGTGCTGTGCAATTAAAGCTGATGTTTGTTGCTTGTGAGGTGTGAGCAGACCTTAGGGGGAATGTTGCTGACTGCAGGTATTGGTGCGTTGGCACCGCAGCCTTGGGCTGGGAGCACTGGGAGGTGGGCTGCAGAGACAGGCAGGGGTTTCTCTTGGACACTGCTTTGTATCAAGTGATGTATTCTGGCCCTGGCTCCTTTTGCCATGCTACTTGTGCTGCCTTGACTGACAGTGATCCAAGGAGGGCTGTGCTGCACCTGCTTGCTGCCGGTTTGGGCCCATCAAGGTTTATTAGCTGTGCTCTGCACCATGCTGAAGTGACTGTGCTGCTTCAGGACACAAGCTGTGATTCAGCTAATGAAGGCAGTTGGGCCTGAGGTGGCTCGCCATGGAGCTAGCACACGGGCCTCCACCTTCACGGTGTAGCTCCTATGCAGCCTGGACCCACCACCCACAGAGCCACCTGAAAACGTTTAGCTCACTCTGTGCCAGTCAATGGATGGCTAGCAGGGAGGCTGCTTTTGGGCTCCGCCCCTGCTGCTCTGATTTGTGGAAACTGGGCAACCGTGCATGGAAAAAAGTCGGCAGAGGGTGCCTTGCCAGCCATTCATCTGCTGGTAATAACCTGAAGAGCACGTGTGGGTGGGATGATGCTCCAAGGAGGTGTGCGGCTATGGAAACCTGCCTCTGCATGCCCAGAGAGCACGTGAGAGCTTGCGAGCAGAGGCACTAACACTTCTCCACCTTGGCCCCCCCTGTGATCTTTCTGCAAACAGCCCTGCGGGGAGAACCACTTCATTTTCTGGTCTGTGTTCCCTAGGCTCGCAATACCTGGGGAAAAAATGACAGCTCTCTTTTCTTGAAACTACATGTCAAATGCCCGGGGCTGTAATAAAATATAGATCTACCTGATGCTGGAGGTAATACACGGGTGTTTCCTTATACACTGGAGGAAAGAGCCTGCCATGTCTCCAGATCACAGCAGCCTACTGCAGCTGGAAGAGAGCCACTCTGGAGCTTCCCTTGCCTTGTTACCCAACAGCTAAATAAAGACATGATATTTGTTAGGGTATAGTGAGGCTCCTGGAGAAATGTGATCAAATACAAAGATCAATCAGGGGCATTAGCCTAGGAGCCTATTTGGGGAGTTCGTTCCTGACTGTACTCATTTTCACTGCTGCTTGTTTCAGAGCCACCAAGTGCCCTCTGTGCTTCTGATCTGAGGGCTCCTTGTTAGGTAGCTGCAGACATCTGGCACGTCTTCCATGCAGGCCTGACCCCATTAGAGCTGAGAAGGGCAGGTGAGCACACACAGAGTCAGAGCTGACCTGGAGAGGAAGGAGGAAGCGCTGAGACCCAAGTTGCCCGAAAACCTTTCCCACATTATGGTGAGGATCAGCACCCAGGAAGGGTAGGTAGCAGGAGAAGCTCTGTATCTGGAGGAGCTTGCAGTACTCGGGCAGAGACCCGTTCTGCTGTGACTCCAACCATGGTCTGATCCCAGTGTGTGGCTACAGTATGGCGGAATTAATGAGTTGCCATGTGCCATGTGCCAACCACATCACGGTAGCCATCTGTGTGTGTCCTGCACCTGAGATGGATATGTGGTGTGCAGCAAGGTGCTGAGGAACCTGCCTCACCCTTCCCATCTTCACAAGTCAAGCTAATTCAAGTGGCTTTGGGTTTTTCATGGGCTGTGGTCAGTCACCTGTGCTCAGCTGCCACAGGGTGGTGAGCCACTAGGCTGCAGAGCTTGGGGGTGCTTTGTTGTTCTTCAAAGTGAGGAGTCAAGCTTTGCTAGAAAGAGTTGTTTCCCACGTGCTGCCCATGCAGGCATTCGTTGCCACAGGAGATCACTGAGGCCAATGATGATACACGATTCAAAAAAAGCATAAAATGTTTGTTTAAATAGTGCTTCTAAGAGCTTATCAGTAAATCATAGAATCATACAGTAGTTTGGGTTGGATGGGACCTTAAAGATCATCTAGTTCCAACCTCCCTGCCAGGGGCAGGGAAACCTTCCACTAGAATGGAAATATGAAATATATGCAAGAGCCATGATGGAAACAGAAGAGCTCAACTTTGAAGTATTACAGTCGACCCTGGCTGCATAATTTGTTGAGGAGGTGCTATCAAAGGACAGGTAGTCCATCATGGCCAACAGCAGGTTTTTGAGCATCTTTTCCAGAAGACAGAGCCTTGGCCCTTGCCAAGAAGTTGGGCAGAATGAACCTCATCCCTGGTCTGGCAGGTTCAGCCTGAAACCTCTTCACATAGCTCATGTCAGACGAAGACACAACACATGCTCCCAGCTCAGGTTGTAGGCTGATTTGATGACAATCTTTCTTTTAAAACTGCCTCAACACCTCATCGGTTGAAGGTTACTTTTAAAATTGCATAAAGCTGAATAAAAACAAGATGACCTATGAGGGCTTTTTAAAAGAAAAAAAAAAATTAATTAGTTGGCGAGGAGTCATCCTGGGTAAGTGCCTAGTAGCTGGCTCAATGTGGGTCTTCTGTCTGCCTTTGTGTGCGGGTACATATGGTCTCAGTGGATGTGTATGGAGTGGAAGCAGTCCTGTTCTGTAGGTCCCCTGTGCTCAGGTTTGTGTTTGTGTACTGGGAGAGTTAATGAGAACAGACTGCCTTTCTTTCCCTTCGTTCCCCAATCCCATCTGTTCAAACAAAAGGCTGAAAGGGAGAGAGAGCTGAGACCCTGCTGGTCAAGAGGGGATGGATAATAACACATATCCTTGGGCTACATTTCAGCACATGCAACCCTTTTCAAGCTGTGCTAAAGCTTTTATTCAGGCAAGAGAAAGAACAACCAATATGAAATAAGTTTGGTTTTTTCTTATTTTAAAAAAGCTGCATCAGGCCTGAAGAATGCTACATTCCGTTCTATCCCTCTAACGTTTTATAAGGCTGTGTTATAAAAAAGGACTATGAAACAGCACTGATTATATATTTGTGTGTGTGCAGACAGAGCACAGTATTGGGCGAATGAGCGACATATGCAGAGGGGCCAGGCTCAGCTTATAAAGTCAATTTTCACTGTGTTTGCACATGGTAACAGTTCCAGATTCGTGTAATTAACTATACATCAAAAGGGTGTGAAGGAAGATATATTCCTCCCCACCTTGGGGATTTGATGGGTACTTTGCAATTCATGGTTAACCCCCCATTCACGTATTTGTCATTATGGTCGTGCCAAACAACTCATCTGAAGATCAAAACAGCTTTCTGGGGGACTGTTACAGCGAGAGTAGCAGGAGAGATGGCACCTTGAATCCCAAAGCAGGGACCAAGTGGCAGAGAGGGATGCAGCCCTGGATGGCAGCACTGGTGCTCAGCACTCTGCCAGCCGTTCCAGGGACATCGTAATGGTTTACAGGAGAAAAATGGTCTCAAATGCCATTAGTTTAATGCTTCATAATGTCGTTGTGTCTGTTTTAAATGCAATCACGGAGCTCAGGGGACACCCAGGACTAAAATAAAAGGAGGAAAAAAGATTCCAGAAATGTAATGATGGAAAGGAAGGCAGGGGAATCTTTGGCAAGTGAAGAAATGAGATTCACTGATTGTTTTCCACTGAGGAGGTAGCACACAAGTAATCGGTGTAGGACGGTTAAAGGGATATTCACCATGAGAACCGATTGCAACCAGGTTGCGATGAACACAGGAAAGTAACAGAATCAGTCTTGGGGAGGAGAAGAGAGAGTTTTGCAAAACACAGGATCTGGTCCTGGCCAAAATTTTCAGAAACAGTGATTTCAAGTTTCAATTTCTAGGGCTGTGTTAGTGGCTCTGCGTCATTTTCAGAAATGACACACAACAGATCCCACCAAATATGTCCGTCATCCCCTACCAATCCAGCAAGTTTATTGACTTGTGTGTGGGGGCCAAGCAGTGGGGTGCCAGACTCCCACTGGCTCAGAGAGATGGAACAAAAAAAAATGAAACAGTGAAACTGATCAAAACCAGTGAACAAGTTGAAGCTGATCTGTTCATGCCAATGGAAATGCCAATAAATAAATTTAAAAAACAATTAGTATAAGTGGTGGTTATGCTCATGTAAGCTTTAGGAATCTAAGTGTCTCACATCTCATTTCAATTGCACAGGTGGAGCTGTTTCCTTATGGATGAAACCTCCCTTGGTTGGCTTGTACCTCTCCAAGTGAGGCAGGTACATGCTCCATTCAGACAGGAGTTGTTTGGTTCCAGCAGTCATCAGTTATTCTGCTCCAGGGTGGAATTAAACATGGCATAGGGATCATAGGAATGGCCAGCACTGCCCCTTTGTGTCCCTTTCTTTTTGAATCGTAGCAATCAGGAGCAACTTGCACACAGATGCTGCTGGCTAATATAATGTAGAAAATTTGCATGGAGCAGCACATCCCCTGTCCTCTCCACACTTCTTCTCACAGGGAATCCATCTCGCACCTCAAGTGGACGCTATGGCTAATTTCTTGTCTATCATTCAAAAGCCTGGCCTCAAGGCTCACTATTGATACATTAGCAGGACGTGCCTCTGCTGGGTTCATCCATCAGGCAATTGCAAGAGGTGATTTCCAGGGATTAATGCTCTGGTTGGTGTATGCGGCGGTTGAAAGGAGAAGGGATCACAGTAGTAGCTGGTTTACGGAAAAGACAGAAAAATGAATGTGGCAGAAACAGTACCCTTAGCATTACAGATAGGTATAGATCAATAGGTTGATGCTTTCAGCTCCTATTAGTGGCTTTCTGCAGCAGCTGTTTGTAGAAACCAAGAAAACACAGGTTTTGACTACGCTTTCTACAAGACTGGTTGCATTGATAAGAATCTTTTCCCAGTCTCTTACAACCTAGCCAAATGTAAGCCTTGAGGTTGAGACCTGCCACAATGGGTGTCTCTGGTGGATTGGGCTGCAGGAGCTGAGTTTAGTCTGAAGCTGTTCAAAAGCAGTTCCTAGCAACGAGGCTAGAGAAACAGAAACAGATGTATCTGTAGTTTAAAATTGACTCACAGTGCCTTTCTTTGTGAAGATCTAAAGCTTCTGTGGAGCAGCAACTAGAAATTTGGCTTGAAAGGGCTTCCACTGTGGGGAATATGACTTCTGTCATATCCTGAAAAACTGTCCCAGTTTGGCCAGATTGCAAGCCACCAAAGAAAACTAGAGTAAATCTCATTTGCACTTGCCCAATAGAGTTTTGTCAGAGTTTAACTCTACCCATCCCTGGCATGCATGCTTCTGTGTGTGACCCATCCCTACAGAGCAAAACAGAGTGCAGTCCTGAGCTGTGTTTTCCTTGCAAGGTTCTTAACCATGCAGGGCTGCTTTGGTGCTGGGTACCATAAGAGAACATGGAGTGTGGAGCATGGGAATACAGCTGAGAGGCATACACAGGAAAGTTTCTTTTGCATTTTACCAATGACCAAAAGTGTAGTTTGATAGACTTACAGCTTCAGGAGTCACTGAGCAAGGAGAAAGTCAGTGAAGTAGGTATATTCACTGTGGTAGGTGAACTGCACAAAATTCTTCTTTTAGTTCTTGATTACTGGAGACCTTATAGCAGACTTCCAGTACCTGAAGGGGGCCTACAGGAAAGCTGGGGAGAGACTTTTTACAAGGGCGTGTAGTGATAGGATGAGGGGTAACAGTTTTAGGTTGAAAGGGAGTAGATTTAGATTAGATATTAGGAAGAAATTATTTACTGTGAGGGTGAGACACTGGCACAGGTTTTTCAGGGAAGTTGTGGGTGCCCCATGCCTGGAAGTGTTCAAGGCCATGTTGGATGAGGCCTTGAGCAATGTGGCCTAGTGGAAGGTGTCCCTGCCCGTGGCAGGAGGATTGGAATCAGGTGGTCTTTAAGGTCTCTTCCAACCCAAACCACTCTATGATTCTACAATATGATTCTATGTGAAACAAATAAACTAAAGGGAATATTTTTCCAAGATATTTTTTGTGATTCTCAAATTTATTACCTGAACTTGACGTATTAACAGGCTTCCAGCACAAGGCTTTATACAGATAGAGTGACATGGGCATATGTTCAACAGCCTTTCTGGGAAACCTTTTCCTTTCACTGTCATTCAGGCTGTGCTTTGCATCTTACCCCCCTCCCAGGAAAACAGTAGCAAAGCTAGTGGCATAAAGATACCTAGGTCTACAGAGGTGATAAGTTGCTATGGGGAAGACCAGATGACTGATTGCTTGGAGCAACTTTGGAAAAAGCTGGAGTTTCCATCTGAACAAGCAAAACCATGTTTCTTCTGATGGAAATGATGTGCCTGAAAGAGAAGTTAACACAGCCAGGTAGGCAGGAGAAATATGTTCAAAGGGATACATCAAAGGTATTCAGAAACAGAATTTTTTTTAAAAAAAGAGCCAAAGGTATTTCATGCTGGCATGAGAAGGCCAGTAACATCAAGGAGGCAGATGAAGCTAGTCAAATATCTAGAGAAAAGTAATAGAGACAGCAGGTTTATCATGAGTTAAATGGTAAGATTACTTTGAGTGAAATATAAATAGAAACATGGGTCTTTGTGAAACACCATGGAGAAAAAGTAGAGCAAGGTTTGAAATGTCCATATTGAGCACCAAGGGTATGACATAGAGTAATCAAATTTTGGAGACATTGAGGATGATGCTGTTTATGTCAAGCCTGTACTTCAACTGGACCCCAGCACAGGTATCTCTGCAGAAGATGATGGGCTCTGGTAACAGGAGGATGGCAGCAAGGTTACAGCTCAATGAATATGCCAGTTGACATCTTGTTATCCCAACAGGAAGGCAAGTAAATATAACTGTGAGATGCCCAAAATGAGGAGTCAGAGGTGCTGGGCACCAGCTGTGCCTAAGGTTTATGTAGCGAACAAGACTATGAAGCACAAACTCATCCCGTAAAGACTGCAGACTCTGAAAAGATATAAAGGATGTGTTAAAAAAACAGCTGTCAGCAATCAAGAGGATTCCATGTGCATGAAAGCGATTTTCCTTGGATGCAATATACCTGACACCAAAATGTCTGTATTCCCCAATCTATTGGATTGGCTAGTAAAGTACCTCCTGAAGAAGGACACAGATCCAGTTTTGGATGGATGCTCAGCACTGTTACAGTTCAAAGTGCTACCACAATAGTGTGGGTTGTCACATGGTCAATAGGAAACTGAGAAACAAGAAAAAAGCTGATAAGAATGCTGAGAATCAGAGTCTCTGGGGAGTCTAAGATAAAAAAAGCCAAGATAAAACAATACGTGATTCAGAGACACAAGAGTTGCTATTATGCCTCCTTATGATAGGAGGCAAAATTACAAACAGTGGGATTAGCCCTACCACTACTGTTGTGAAATAGGCTTGCTGGATAGATGCATACAGTGAAGAAATAAGGAGCACTTTCTCACAACACCAGTAAAAATGGAGCTGGAGACAGGCAGCCATCTTTTTTGGAAGGGCCTCAGAGAAGGACAATAGAATCAGGATGAGACAGTTGAAGTAACATGACCAGAACGAGGGGTCTTACTGCTGCTTAACAGCCATGTTGTTGGTCTCTCAAAAGAGACCTTGAGACACGATAGACTCAGCGTTGTTGGACAAACTAATCCAGAGACTCAGTGGATATTTCTACTTTTTACAGGTATTTATTCAAAGTTCTCTGCTGCAGGGATGTCAAACAGGGATCTTGTTCTATGATGAACCATATCAGTAACGGGCTTTTGGGACAAGCAGGCAAGAATAGCTGTGGTGCAGCACGTGTGGAGACTCATGTCATACTGTACCATCCACTCCAGAAGTGGATGATGGTGATGTCCTTGCTTCTGAGTGCTTGCTGAAGGGTGCAATCTTATGCTCTCACTCAGTAATTAGTTTCTGCTGTCTTAACTCAGTTGCCAGCAGTAAAGCAGAGGCTAACCCACAGCTCTGGATCAAAACAGCCTGGGTGTTGAACTGCTTCAAAGCTGGCTCCTGGTCTGGTGGATGGATCTAGTGACACCTTAACAAGGTGGCTAACTACAGATGGGCAAACACAGTCCTGCTCAGCTCCCTTTCTCTCCTCCAGATGTCACTGCTAGAAACAGTGATTAGACCCTTGTACAACTACTTGAAAACAGTAAGAGCCAGTGTTTATTTCTCCAGAGGCACATACAGAGTAGCTCAGTCACCTCATGGGACTAAGCAAGCACCTGTGTTAGTCAAGGGTTTATATATTTCTCATGGTAGGATTGAGCTAGGTGGGACTTGTCACCCTCAGAGACAGGGTGGGACTGGGCAGGTTGCGAATCCTCTCACTGGGTAGGTTGGGTCCCTAAACTGCTGACAGAGTGTTTGCAATCTAAACACGTAAAGGGTGGAAAAGGGAAGCATATGTTGTCTCCCAGGAGGATGTGAGACACGAAGAAATACCAGACTGGGTGTGAGATTCGGAGATTCAGACAAATGGCTTTGCTGGTGTCAGTCAAGCCAGAAGCTGCAACTGTTAGAGAAACTCAAGGAGCCACCATGCACAATAAGGAGTCGACCTGGTGTGGACACTTTTCTGAGTGTGGCTATGGTATAACATTCAGTTGACAGAAATTCCCCTGCTGATGACACTATTGTTTTGAATGCAATTATCTTTTACAAGATTCTCCCAATCCACCTAATCATCTTTATCTTAATATGCTTTTCCTTTCTACATTGTCACGTAAAATCCATTTCCTTTCAATTTACTTCAGATCTATCTGCATCCAGATTACTGCAACTTGGGCGCATAGTAATTAAATGCGGTTTGTCTGAGTAGAAAGGCAATGAATGCTATTACTGCTTGTTTATGCTAGCAAGCAATGCAGGTTTCTCTGTGCCATCCTGCCAGTGTGGCTTAACCCTACCTTAGAGAGACTGTTTTAGGCTGTGTGCAAGCTTCACCATGCATTTAGCCCTTGGGCTTTCTTTTGAGACTGCTGATGGATGCCCCTCGGGTTTCAGATTCTGAGACTTTGAAATACTCGTCCCACTAGGGTCTGCCTCAATAGCTCATACTGTGCTGGCTCTCACCTGAACCTCTGTTTCTGATAGAAATATTGAGGAGACTACTGACACCATCTGCATAGTTAAAAAGGTTACAAATGGGGTTCTATCCTTCAGCTGCAATGCAGCCTGGTGCTGGAATCCCTGTGGGACTGATGGAACTTGACCCTGGCCCCTCATAACACCATGAGCTTGTAAATCTGTACCCTGAACCCTTTTTCGTGTAGTTCTTCACCTTTTGGATGCTACTGAGAAGCAAGTTTCTTGGTAGCAAGAGTTCTGAATGTCTTGAAATTATAAGGAAGGGGTATTATGAGTGTCTGTAGGTCAAGCATGCACTGTAAATCCAGCACTGAGAGCTACTTTAAGAGTGATTCAATAAAAGGTTACGTGAGGTAAATTCACTTTTACAGAGTAAGGTTCAAATCTTGGATACTCTTACAGGGTGAACGAAGTAGGGAAGTCATGCACTGATTTTATTTTGTACATTGTCTGAAGCTACTTCATGGGTCAAGAAATCTGGTAGTTCCTTCTCAGTAAATCCTTTGGTATTGATGAGCTTTGTGTCGGGAGTCATAGACTGGGAGAGCTAGGGGGGCTGCTCTGCAGATTTTTTAAGATACTTTCCTTGAAAACCATGCTTTTGCTGATGTGGGCTGACCTAGAGAGTGTAGGCTTTGAAACAGACATATGATTATGTACAGGAAATTGATTTTTGCCTTTAAAGGTAGTTTCTGAATTTCTGGATCCTTTTTATGTTCTGTTTACTTATCAAGAAATCAGGAATGAGCATCCCCAAACCACTTTTGGGGACTCCACACCTAGCTGAGAAGCAAGAATGGGCTCATACTGGAGATAGCCCTTGACCACAAAATTTAGGCTAGTCTGTTTATACTGGGGTTGTCTGAATAACTACATATGATGTCACTACATGACTGTTTGTCTGTCTGGAACACCTTTGAATTCCTTAGAAGGTAATCGACTGTTCCCCCCATACTTCACATACTCCTCTGTTCTCATTCCTCCTCTTTATGTCACCATTTTAACCTCCCCTTCTTTTTTTTCTTCCTTGTTTCTTTCTCCCTTCTGGAGCTTCAGTCTAAATTATGCCAAATTTTGATAGGTTTTGGTGACTAGGATGACTGACTCTAAACTCTCAAATCTCTCATTAATCCTCTCTTTCTTTAAATACTTCCAGTTGTCATCTAGGGCCAATTGCTAGATTAATTTTATTTAGGTACTCCTGAGCTTAGGTTTGCTTGGGGTAATTCAAGAAAGGTAAAAACTTGTGACCATGACTAATAGGACCTACCTGTTCAGAAGGTAGTCCTGCCCAAGTGAGGACTGAAAAAAATGTCAGGACAAGAAGGTTGGGACCAAATTCAAGGCACAACTCCATCCTGCATATGACCATCCTACTGTACCATGATCATCATAATCTTCAGTATCCTTCTTAGGAGTGTTACTCTGGTGATAAACCCTTTGGCTTTCAGGAGAACTACATTTGTTTTGCTTATTGCCCCAGGGAACATGTCCTCCTCCCTCCCAATCCAAAAGATCATAATCTTGTCACGTTAGCCCACTGGAGACTTACCATACAGAGAGCTTTTGTGTTCAGGTCCAAAGATACTGTGGCTTGAAAGAAGTTGGCATCTGTCAAAATCCATTTCCTTCAGATCATGAAGATGTACATAGGAGCAGTTGCACTGACCCAAACTAAGCATCCCTCTAACCCAGCATTCCAGTTCAGATAGGGGCCAAACCCATATTTCTGAAGAATATCACAGTAGTGGAGGTATATATGATACTTCCTGCTAGAAGTCTGCTGGCCTTCAGCTATTTATGGCTTGAGGAGAGCCAGAGTTGGAAGCAACTTCAACATGTTTAAAAATCCTCAGCAAATTTATCTTCTGTGAGCTTCTGTCCTTGAACTGCTATAATATTTTTGCTTTCACAACATCCCAAGGCAGGAGCTCCACAGCTTTACTGCACATGGTGTGATGAGACACCTCCTTTTGTTTGTTTTGAACCTGGCACCCAACAGTTTCATTTGATGCCTCCTGCTATCAAATTATACTGAAAGAGACAGAACAACTGATCCCTTTCTACCCTCCACTTTGTAACGGGGATACAGTAGCTTTCTGTAAAATCAGCACTGACTTGGTCCTTTTCACTTAGTCTTTTCTTGTAGGGGAGCTATCCTTGCTGCCATTCTCAGATGCTTTTGGACTTTTACTGTATTCTTACTGAAAGACTGGAGAACCAGAGCTGCATGTCCTGTTTAGGACACAGATTTACTTTCAGTTTATGCTATGGCATAATGATGCTCTCTGCCTTACTCTCTTCCTGCTCTTTTCTCTCTCCAAAGGTAATAGTATCTAACATTTCATTTTCTTTTTCCATTCTCGCAAGAACAAGCTGATGTTATCATGAGACAATATATCATAACTACAGGATCATTCTTCTGTAGTTGGCTCAGGACCTATCAGTTACATGTGAAGTTAGAAATGTTCTTCCCTGCATGCATCATCTTATCACTTTATTTAGATTTAATTTCTTGTGCTATTTTATCAGTCTTGCACAGTCCTTCTGCAATTTTTCATGGTCAGCTCCTGTCTGTATTATCTGGAATAACAAAAGTCCAGCACAGGTTTGTGGCTCTATCCTATTTCTGGGATAAGTCTTGAAACCTGTCTTAAATGTTTAAATTGCTTAAATGGACAGAAGACCCTTAATGTTGGGAATATTGAGACTGAGATGTGGGAAGGAGTTGTCTTTGAATGTTGTGTCTGCACATAGTTGAATTCTGCTCTCTCCTGCTCTGCTCTGCCTTTCTTTTCTTTCTCTCTTTGTGTTTATCTTGTCTGTGAGCCTGTGCTGAGCTGTAGCCCGGGGATCTGTAAATCTTTCTGCCACTTCGATGGACAGAATAGTTTTGGGCAAGGAAAAAGACAGAGGACTTCTCTGAAAGAGAGATGTTATGACAAACCCCTTGTCTTTTGGTCTTTGAAAAAATGTTTCTATGCCAGTCCATCCCTCTGACCATGATTAAAGTTATGGTGTTCTCTTCTCAGTAGTCTTGAATGTCTAATTAATGACTCCTTGCAGTTTCCTCCCTGCCTGGTGTCAGTCTGTTCCTGGATTGAGCTCAGTTCTAACCCCCCAAGTGAGCTGCTACCTCTGGCTTTCCAGAGCGTCTTCTCGCCATACTGGCACCTCTACCCAACTGCTCATATCCTTCCCTTTCCTCAGACCTTCTGCTCCCACCTTTTGTCATGTTTGTTGCCTGCCTTTTCATGTGCTTTTTTCTTCATTGTTCCACTTGCATATGCCCCAGGTTCCCTTGTACACCCTACCACCCTCATGCAAAATCCCTCACAGTATGCCCAGTCTGTGACTGATGTGGAACCTCCACCTACATGAGCTGCCTTCTTCTGCCTTTCTCTCTTTCACCTTGCACTGCTTTTGCTTTGATTTAGGCACTTTGAGTTACACCTTTTTTCATCCCTTCTCCCAGGTCTCCTCTGAATTCTCCCCAGAGCATCTTTCCCTTCTCTGGCCATCTTCATGTTTCAGTGAGGAAGAGCAGAACAACTGTCACCTGTTGCTTTCCAAGGGACTCTTTGCCCTGCCACTCCGAGAGCTATCATTGCACACACAAATGTGTGTGTGTGTGTGTGTGTGTGTGTGTGTGTGTGTGTGTGTGCATGTGTGTGTACATATGTAGGAAAGCTTGGGAGGAAAAAGCACTGAAAACAAGGAGGGGAGTGGGGGGAGCTTCATTGAATTATTACATTGCTAAGAATGCCTGAAGCAGCTGGGTAGGTGTGAGAAGAGTGCAACTTCTGTAACATCCCCTGCTCTCTCAGGCTGATTGGGTAAAAGTCTGCACAGATTAGAGAAGCAGTGAGAGACCAGCCCTACCCCTTTGCTCCTCAGGTGGAGCACTAAGCAGCTCCCCGTGGGAGCAAGGACCAGCTTGGGCTGGCGGTGGTGGAGGAGCAGGACCTCAGGGACCTGAAAGGGCAGGGTGGCTGTGGGGAGGCCAGGAAGAGCAGCTAGAGGGAGAGGAGGCAGAAGGGGAGGTGAGGAGCTGCTTGCAGAGCTGGGCTCTGAGAGCTGGTGGGGAGTGGCAGTGGGCAGAGGAGCCTGCTCTTGGGGGGACAGAGGAGGGGGCATCAAAACACCCGCTCAGCAGGGAGCTGAGAAAACAGCGACATTAGCTGGCCAAACTTTATGCCTCCTCTTGTGTGTCTGAAAAGTGGACAGGCTCTGAGCTCTCTTTCATTTTAAGCCCGAGTTATTCCAGCCCAGTGACTCAATTTATTTCTGTCTCTGCTCCTGACATTTCCCTTTCAGGTGGCTGCTGCCTGGTTTTGGGTGGGGCCGTGGGCTGGGGTGACTCATGTTTTCAAGCTCTTATCGGCATCAGTATGATGTTCTGCTTTTCTTTTCTGTCATACGGCATCCCGCTCCCCTCCCCTTCTTCCCCTCCCTCCGCCGGCTCCCAGAGGAGGCGACAGACGGTCCTGTAATTTGGTTCCATTCGCTCGACTGGAGCAACACCTGCCCCCCTCTCTGGGGACGGGAGGGTCTCATCCCAAACCATGCAAGGAGCCAAAGACGAATCTGAAGCCCACATGCAAATAAAGCCCAGAATAAAAAGACATGGCCATTCTGGGCAGGAAAGGCAAAATCCGTCACCAGGGGAAGAGGCAGGAAAAACAAAATAGCCTCTGAAGAAGTAAATAAGAAGTGCCAGGAGATTGCCTTTTCCTTTTGGGTCGGTTGCTATTGTGGTTATTGATCCATCCCACCCTGGAGAATAAATTGAGAGTACTGGAAAAATAATGGCTGATATTAGAACACATTTATTCACCCTAAAAGGGCTGGGTTAATTGGGTTACAGGATGGCTAGATAGATAGATACATGAATAGATAGAATGTCGCTAGTATTTCTTCATAGTTATATAATGGACAAGATCAATTTCTTTGTTGAATTTCATATACAGCATCTCCCCACAATCTCTCTCTCTAATATGCACACATGCTTTTTTTCTAGAAATACAGCAAAGTGATCAAATCACATCGAAGACCCTCAGAATTTCTCTGCTTTAAGAATCAGTTGGAATATCCTGCATGGCTCACCCCCTCTCTAAGGCACTACTTTGTGGCTGGTGAGTAGTGTGATCCTGAACGCACATACACCACGCATTTTGCTGGCAAGTGATGGTCTGTGTCTAGAAATCCTTTTTTTTGTATATGCGTATCTGATAGCAAGTCTACCACATATCTAATATGCCTATCTAATAAACCCCAGTCTGTATTTTGGAATATTTTGTGCTCTAGATGCTTTGCTCTCTTAGAAAATATAGGATACTTATAGAAACAGTTCCCCCTTATCTGTACAGTCCCATGGAAATCAGCACATCTATCTGTTTGTAGAAGTGGCTTTTGGCTTGCTACCTGTCCTCGTTTGCTGTGTCAGGGTCAGGATCCATTCCCAGGGTTCAGATGAAGGCATTAGATGCCCTTTTTTCCTAATGATAGTGATGTGAATATGTATTGCAGCCCATGTGTATGTCCATACAGGTCTTGCAAATGTGTCACAACAGTTGTTGACACCCTATGCTAAGGGTGTGCTGGATGTCCCTTGTACTGGGATATTCTAGATGTATCCACTGGAAGTACTTCCTCTGTGTGAATGCTGGAGGTTTCCATGCCATGTTTTATACCTTGGATTGAGTCAGGCTTAAAGCACCTCTTTTAGCCAGAGCTAAAGGTCCAGAGGTAGGGCTCTGCCTTCTCTGTCTTTGTGTATGCTTGCTTTCATGGTTTCAAGGATGAGCTTCCCTTTAAATGTGAATGAATGGTATCTAAATGTAGCTTTAATTTAGCTTTAGTCCCTAACAATCCAGGAAATATTAACTGTCTTTCTTCCCCGCCAATTGTTGGATTGGCTGTGCATGATATATAACTTTCACTGAGCAGTTCCACCCCGTTCCTCCTATAATATTATCATGCAAGGTCTTTCATTCCTGTGCCACTAAGGGAACATAGAAGTAGGCAAAGTGACTTTGATTATATAATTAGACTTTATTGCTATCTAATGCAGATCTGCAATGAAATGGAGTTAAAGTTGTTTACCTGTTCTTCATAAATCCACACTGTTGAGCATTTAGCCATGCAGCCTTTCTATTGCATTGGCCTTGTAGCTTGTACATTCTACTCAGATCTTTCTCAAGAACAAAAAAAGGGGTGGGATTGGGGAGCAAAACCTGTATTTTTTTTTCAACAGTCATCAACTGCTAGATGAGAATGAGTTTCTTTCCTGATGCCAGCAGGAAAAATAGAAGTGGTTTGGCTGGTGTCATGGTGGTGAGAGGGCATATGCAAGGTGGTGAGCAGACAGAAGTGAGACAGAGCTCGTAGGGAGAAGCAATTTCTTCCCTCAGATAAACCTTTGGAAGAGAAGGACACACCTTCGAGTCAAGTTTCCTGCCCCTTTTGGAGGTTAAACTTGAGAGTCAGTCCTGTGGATACCACCAGAAGCAAAGCCCTTCCTGCCCTATCTCTGAGTTCTCACAGGCTCTCCAGTGTCCCAGGGGGTGGTAGGAATGGCATTACACAGGGAATATTCTTACTTCCAAACCTGAGCTGTTTGCAGACATCTCCACACTACACTCTCCTACACTCATAGTACAGGGGGCTCACTGGCTTCTCACTCAGGCACAGGGTCTCGTGGCTAGGGCTTTGAGGCTCTGGGTTGATGAGTACTGCTGGGTCCTCAGCAACCTTCCCTGCAGGGACCTAGCTTGATCATCTCTCAACTGGTGACCTGATGTGTTTACAACACACCCAGAGGGGAAAGTGTGCTGGGGGGACGCTGGGTTCGCACCTCCTTATCCCACACTCTGTGGGCTTGAATCAACCACCAGTGACTGCAGACACTGTACTTTACTGTAAGGTAATACACAGCACTCTCTTCCCTAAAATGTGCTTCCACATTTGAGAAGAAAAGAATGTTAATACTTCAATTAACTAAGTCCTCCTGAGTGTTGGTAAGCACGAAGGCTGGCTGGATGGCAGGATTTATAATATCACTCAGGCAATTAGCATCAAACTTGACCCCATGTCTAGATGTTGACAGAAGAAACAAGCTTGTCCCAGAGAAAACCATCTCCAAAGTTGGTGGAGTTATTTCAGCCCAGAAAGGTGCAGGATTTGAAAATCGTGCATCCAACTACCAACCCCGCATGTGCTCCCTTGGGAAGTGGGAAGCACGCACTGGTAGAGAGTGGAATTAACAGCCTCTCTGACAGGTTTTCTGCATGGAGCCTTTCAGCCGGTCAAGCCCACACTTAATTAAACCACTGTGCAAAGTATCAGCCATAAAAACGGGAGGAGGGGGAGGGTTTTATCTCTCCAGCAAGTAACAATGGACAAGGCATCCACCCGAGTCAGTGGTGATATTCAAATTATAGGTGAAATTAACCCCTTGCGGTAAACAAGAGCAGGATTTAATAAATGAGATGGCACAGAAGTCTCACGTTACTCAGGTAATAAACTGTTATGGAGTCTGTATCTGTGTCGTGTTTCAAATGACAAGCTTTGGCAATGAAGCCTTGGATATAAAGGTGCATGGCTGAGGTTTTCAAAAACAGGGAAAGGGCCCAGGATTTTTACTTGGTTTCAGTAGAATTGGACCTGGCTACAGAAGGGTCAAACCTGAATTTGAACAAAAGAAAGAAAATCCAGCACACTCAGGCAGGACGAAACACGTACATTTTGGTTGCAAGGTCAGAACTATCAAATAGCAATGTGGTAAAGCAGGTGCTTGCAACCATGGAATTTGATTTAATGAACTTCTCAACGTGTGACCAGATGCCAGTTGTGACCAGGAGAAAGTGGAAGTAAGGGCCTTGTGCCCTCTCCACTGTGGGGAACACAGCTGGCCGAGAGAAGCCGGAGCAGGGGAGCAGTGGTGGAGGGGCTGCAGGCTGAGGCTCCCTAGGTAACCTGTTGGAGCTTTCCCAGGCACGACTTGAGGAGGCTTTGCAGTCCTTATTCGTAAGGGCATCACACTTCCATCTTACAGAAAGACCAGCAGGGAGAAATAATTAGGAAAAACCAGCTTTTATTTGATACTTTTATTTATATGCAAAACAGCTCACCATTCATGAGAGATATGAAAAACGCATCAGATAGAAACCAGATTTATCTATTTTCACTACAAAATATTCCATTATATAAAGCAACAGAGACACACAAAAAAACCCTGAAAAAGACTAAAATCTTTGGATAGCAGATGTGTTTTTTTCTTCTTCTCTTTCGTCCCTAAAATGCGCTTCTTGTTTTAAGAGATTCACAGCAAAGAACATGAAACATTTTCAGGTTATAGAATATTTTTTTTTGGTTGTCACAAAGGAAAGCAGTCCTGGATTCACTTTTTTTTTTTTTTTTTTCCCTTTTTTTTTTTTAGGAAAAACGTCCTTTCCTAAAAATATACCACACACATACACACCCACGCTCACTCCCACACACATGCATGTATACGCACACACACATATACACCCACAAAGAAACTACTTCCCTTATAAACGATTTGCAAGGTACTTTTCAGACGTAACTATAGATCAGAATAACAACAAGTTTTAAAAAAACTCTCTTCTAGTTAAGTGCTAGTGGTCGTCGATCCCACACGAAAAAAAAAAAAAAAAAGGTCAAGAACAAATGCCTTGATAGATATAAAATATACTTATAAACAGGGAAGAAGGGGAGGTTTGTCATACACAAGTGCAATATAATCGGAGGGGAAAAAATGAATTTTAAGAAAAGGGTAAAGGAACACTGTATTGATCCCAACAAACACTCATAAAGTTAAACATAATGTTCCACAGGAGAAAGTGTAAACACTCGACTATAGAAACCAATTGGCACAAAGTATCCAAAGTAAAATTGCCACCACTCTGAAAAATAAATAAATCTTGAAAAAAATAAATTGTCAACTCCTTCTACTATAAATAAAAAATAGTTATTTTTAACTGCACCCATGGGTCACACGTTTAAGGTCACAAGTAGATGTTTTTGGATATATATAAAGGGGCACTTGACAGCCTGAAGAAACAATCCGGTTTTAACATTTCTCTCGGAAAAAAAAACAAAACGGGTCGCACCGCGACCGCGCGGGAAAACCCTCGGGAAGAGAGGACAGGGGCTGCGGGAGGACGACGACGCTCCCGCCCCGGGGCAGGCGCTGCCCGCCGCTGCCCCCGCCGCAGGACCCGGTGTGGCTGGGATAGCGGGTCCCGGTACTGCGAGGGTCCGTCGGGCGCTACACGTCCAGGACATGGTTGAGATAGGAGATGTAGCAGATGGCCAGGCGCAGGATCTCGATCTTGGAGAGCTTTTTGTCGGGGGGCAGGGTGGGCAGCAGCTTGCGTAGCTCGGCGAAGGCCAGGTTGAAGGCCTCCACCCGGATCCGCTCACGCGTGGCGTGGGCCGAGCGGTACTTGGCCGTGGCGCGGCGACGCCGCCGCTTCTCCTCCCGGCTCAGCGGTGGAGGGTGCAGCCCTGGTCGGACCCCACCACGGCCTTCTCCACCTCCCCCTCCACCCCCGCCCCGGCTCTCCCCGCCGCCCCCGCCGCCGCCTTCGGCGGGCTCCGGGTCGGAGACGCAGCAGCTGAGCGCCTGGGCATCCGCGCCGCCCAGGGACTCCGGGTCGGAGGGTGCCGAGGAGGGGTGGTCGGAGTCGGCAGCTTGGTCCGGGCTGAGCATCATCTTGGAGGGGGCGGAGGAGCCTTCCCGGGACAGAGAAGCAGAGAGAGCGGTTCAGCACCCCAACCCCGCCACTGCCGCTGGCACCGGGGGGTAGGGGGGGTGGGGAGGGGTGGGAGGTGGGCACAAGGGAAGGGACACGAGTGGGAACAGGGGCATTTCGGCCCCCGCAAATCCGCTTCGCCCGGCCGGGGCACCGGGAGAGCGGGGCCGGCAGCGGGCGGTGGGACCGGTACTCTTTCACGGAGCGCTACTGGGAGCGATCCCGCGGATGCATAGTGCCCTGCCACCTGCTATCCCGTTTCTAGCGTTTGACGGGAGCTTCAACCGAATATCCTTCCTCCCGTTATTCCCCACACTTGTTTGGGTGCAGGAACAGGCCCGGAATTATATACATATAATTTTTTTTTTCTTTTTTCTTTTTTTTTTCAAACAAGCTAATATCCAGTGTTTCAATATTAGGTAGATTTTTTTTCCGGCCCCCAATTTTAATTTCGGATTTCCTCCCCTGACAGTGTCTGTTTAACCATCTCTCTTTCGGTAACCATTTCCGGGATTCGAGCTACAGACATGATGCTTTAAAACGTACAGCTCAAGGCTCTCCAAACACAACAAGGCCAGTGGAGAAATGTATTTCCCCAGTGAAAACTACATGATCTGATGGGCTTTCCCCCCGCCTTTTTCTTCCTTTTTATTTTTTATTCCTTTCCACTGCTAACTGTTCGGATAGCGACTTTGCTAGTGATCAACTAGGGATGTTTGGAGAGTCTCCGGTTTTTGAGCGTGGGATTCAAAAAGAAACCAAAGCGGCGGCAGAACTTTTTCCATTCCTTTAAATTTTCCCTCCTCTCTCCCCTCCCTGCGCGAAAAGCGGGGGTGGGGTGGTGGGTGTAAATAAATAAATAAATAAATACGGACGTGCCTTTCAAAAGAAAATTGAATCGTATCTTCTTGCGGCCTCACAGAGCACCATCTGTCATGTAGACAGCAATACAAACCCGAGCGCGTCCGTGGACATGCCAGTATGTAATAAAACAATGCATCAGGCAAGTAGGGAATAACCTTGGACAGAAATGTGTGTGCGCGCAGGGCTGGGGTGTCGGGAGAGGTGGGGAGAGAGCCTGAGGGGGGAGGATGCATCGCCTCTCCTCCTTCCCCCGAATTCAGATCGCCAAGTATCTCCACGTAAAGTTAACGGGCAAAGTCCCCCCTCGGGTCTCAGACCCGATTGGGAAAAATAAATTAAAACCAACAACGCTAATAATAATTATAGTAGTAATAATAATAATAATACAAGAAACGACGGGCAGGAGGAACACTTCCCAGGCAGGGTAGAGCCAAGCCTCCCCCCACGGGGCGAGACGCGTGGCACGCGTGGCCAGGCAGCAGGGTTCGGCCAGGGGCCAGGGCTCGACCCCTCCCGGGGCGGGCAGGAGAATGGGCTTGAGGAAGGGGACAGGAGGGCGCTTGCTTCCCTGGAAAAGGGCTGCCGCTTGCCAGGGCCATCGGAAACGCTTGCCCTTCTATTTTCAATAAGGATCGTTAGGCCCACAAGGCAGGGGTAGGGAATAACCCGGCCAGCGCGCAGGTCAGGTATCAGCGATTTATTTTTTTTTTTTTTTGGGGGGGGGAACAGAATGAAAAGGGAAGGTTTAAATTCACCTTTCAGCTTAGATCCCAGTGATGGGGTTTATGCGAAAGCACACTAACTGAGGGAGGATTTGCAGAGCGGTTGTGTGGAAAGGAGCAATTGCAGAGGTGGTTCCTGGAGAAAGTTGTTTAAAGGTTTCTCTGCGGTGTGTGCTGAATTTTCCCCTTCTGTTTGGGTTTACCCAGACGGCGGTTTTTGGCAAGCTGAGTCAGAAAGAGGATTTTTTTTTTTTCCTTTCAATTTTTTTCTTTCTATTTGTTTTTTTTTTTTTCTTTTTAATTTCAGTAACCCCATGCCCGTGCTACCTGGAAAAGGGATATATTGTTAAGGTTGCTTACCTCGGCGGAGTCGTTCGGACAGCCTCTCTCTCCAGGTCCCCTCGCCCCCTCGGCAATTCCTTTACAGTTCAAATGACTCTCCGGGAGCGGAGCATAGAAAAATTGAAAAAATTCAAAATCAAATCAATTTAATTACGAGCGTAAAAGTGTCCTGCTCGGATGGGGAAAGGCAGCTCTCATCCCTCGCCGCGGCCTCCAGCGCTCCAGAGATGGGAGATGCTATCGCGGTGTTTGTTTGCGGAGTATAAATGACAACTTAAGTTACTTACGATGCATCAGGGGAGAAAAAAGCGTTTCCCCCATCAAAGTCTGCCTTCCCCCTTGAACAGGAGCAGCTGTTGTTTTCGTGGGGGGGTGTTGGTGGAAATTTGCGTGGACAGTGCCGTCTCCCCCTTGTCTCCTTCTTCCTCTTCTTCCCCGATCGCGATAGATAACAAAAGGGATGCGGCGATAGCACCAGCCGGGATTATTCCCTCTCCCCCGCCCCCTCGGCCTCCTCTCCTTCCCCGCGGCGGCCCGCGAAGCCGCTGCCCGCCCCCGCTGCTCCTTGGCCGGGCCGGGCCGGCAGCCGATCCCAGGGCGCGGAGCTCGCTGCGCGGAGCCCGGCGTGGCCCTGCCGGCTTTGTTCCGCCGAGGTGACAACGCGTCACTCCCTCCTTTCTTCTCTAGTATTTCTTTTTTCTCTTTTTTTTCTTTTTTTTTTTTTCTTTTTGGACGGAGTGGGGGGTGTAAGGTGAGGTTTTGTTAATTCAGCCGTCCGGCAGAGAGGGGCAGGAGGGGAAGACGCCGTCGGAAAACAAATGTTTGGTTTAGTTTTTCTTCTGGTTCTTCAAGACCTGGCGAGGAGGGGGAAAATAAGGATAAACGAAACCCCCATCCTTTCCTGAGCTTCCTAACTCCTTCTGCATCTCTGGAGTGAGAATAAAGAAAGAAATGCGAACGCTGAAAAGAAAAAAAAAATTCAAAACAATAAACAAATAAAAAAACCCAAAACAAAACAAAAAAACCCAAAATACACGGAAATCTCGGCGCGGGTTCGGAGCGGCTGCGAGAAATAACGTCGGTGCACGAAAAGGTACGCTCACACGCACAAAAAGAAAGTGCAGTTCCTCCTCCCACCCCTCCCGGAGTGGCAAAGCAGCCAAGGAGGGGTGCGGAAGGTGGCAGGGACGAGACAGACAGACAGACAGTCAGAGCAGAGATGCGCGCGAATCCGCTCCTGGTACCATAAGGTTTAGCCTAGAGATGGTCGGAAGAGATAAAGGCTCGGAAAAAAGGGGACGGCATTTTTTCCCTCTTAAATTGATATTTAATGGGAAAGCCTATTGGACAGAAACCTGGACACGAGTCACTTAATTGGACCTGACATCTGTCACAGTGTGGGAGTTTTCACAGCCCAAATATTTTCAGCAGATCAGATTCTCGCTGAATCTGTGCCACAAATTATAACAGTCGAGAGCAGCCCATGATATAAACCCTAGCCTCTGGATATACACTCTCAAGCCACGCTCGTTCCCACTGTCATCATGTCGTGTCCTGTCCCCTCACCCCCCCCCAAAAAAAAAAAAAAAAAAAAAGGATACCCACTGATCTAGAAAAACACCGCTGGCATTTTGCATGCAAGCTAATAAATAAGCTTTAAACATCAGTTTGCATCATCCACACCGAGCGTGTGGAGAATCATCAGACTGTTTTTTCTAGTGCATTTATTTTGGCGGTCCCCATGCTCTGTCTCCCATCCACCCCCAATTCCAGTGCACAGCAGGCACAGCCCTGCTGGAGCCAGGGGGTCAGAGAGACCCTCCCCCCCCCCGCTGCCTCGGTCCCTATGCCCCCTGCCTCCCTGCTCCGGCACACAGACAATGAGGCGAGGGAGCCAGCCGTGCGTCTGTGGCTTTTCTGCTCGTGAGAGGCTGGATGGAGACAGGCCCCTTCACGATGGAGCCAGCGGATGCCTGTGACTGGGATCACTCTTCTTGTTGCTGCCTTGTCCCAGCCCCCTTCCAGATGGCGGCACCTTCTCTGCTCGGATCCCACTTTCCCTGTCTTCCTCCCAGCAAGTAGGGGCCACAGGCACTTTTCTCAGTGTAATAATCTTCCTCCCTGGGAACTTTTCTCTGCTAGAAGCCTGTGCTGACAGGCTCTCCGGAGCCCCCAGAAAGTGGCAGCAGGAGGCGTGGGTGAGGTAGTGGTCTCCTGCACAGAGCAGAGCTGGTTCTGCTGCTCACTGGCAGCTCTGTGGGTGCTTGGCCTTGCCAGGGCCCCTTCTCTTCCTGGGTCCCATCAGTAGGATGGGTGGGGGTGAGCTGGCAGGAAAACACTTGCAGGGTCTCTGTGGTTAACACGTAACATGTGCAACAGGCTGGGACATCTCTGAGTAGGGAGTGATTCTGCTCTTGATATGATTTACAGGACCTTAACAAGGATGAGTTACATGACTGAATAATGGGGTTTGTAATTTTTAAAAAAAATTATAGATACTCTGGCAAAGTATACAGTCTCCCTGCATGTCACCTCGTCCACTAGCAAAATAAATGCCTGCAAGAGGATCTTTGTGAACCTTTCTTCCAGGGAAATGTGGGAATGCCTCTCCCTTTCCCTGCCCACAACAGGTCTCCAAGGCAGCAGGCAGCTGTCAGTTCTTTAGGTGCTCTGACTCCACGTACCACCACTGGATTCATGGATATTCAAGCCCCAACCTGGGCTTTTGGAGAACCTTGGCTATGTAATCCTTGGCTGCCATGGGACATGCCTGTCAAAGACCGACCATAGAAGGCAGAGTGTAGAAAAAACATTTCAGCCTCTGGCTGGGAGGGTCTGAAACACGTGCCCCCAGCCCAACTCTCTGCCAACCCTGACAAGGGGCTTCCTAGATCTTCACAAAGCTTCCTGCCAGGCTTGAGGGGAGCAGGGAGGCATTGCTGTGAGGTACCTGGTCTGCATGAAAAGGGGGGTTACACTGATTCGGGAGGGTGTTCTAGCACCTAGGCACAGGGACTTGGTAAACACCCTTTCCACTGTGAAGTGAAGTAACTAAAATCTCAGCTACTCCACTAGGAAGATTCAGAAGCAAATTACTGAGGCTTTGGCACACCCTGATACAGCCCAGCTCTTGGGTAACCTTCACAGGATCTCCATGGAGATCTGGATTGGAGCAGGTCAAGGTCACTATGCTCCACATGGCAAGACCCAAGGTCCCATTCTACCAAATGGCTACCTTTCCACACTTCAAGGAGCAAGCTGTGAAGGAGATCTCCAGCTCTTACTTGTCTGTGGCTGAGGGTTGGCGGCTTTGGCTTTCAGTGCTCCACAAGGTGTACGTCTGAGGCCTCAGCCCACAGAAACTGCAGGTGATGGAACAAGTAGTTGGCTAAGGCTGCCATAGATGACAGCCAGGAAGCTGTTAATTCATGCAAGCCACCCTGTTCTCTGCTGCAGATGCTGTCATCACATGGCTTGGTTTTTATTTTTAATTTCTAGGAGGAGACCAAGCAGTTGCTTCTTGATGCCTTTCAGTTACAAGTGGACATTTCTGACACCCCATGAAGTGCTCTTTACTGCCACTGTGATCCAATTACCCCACTGCTCTGCTCCCAGGCGTGTTAAATCTAGAGGTTCCCACCTTGCCCTGAGCATGCCATGCCTACAGTGTCTACCCGAACAGCCCTGCTGGGATGCAGCCAATCTTTTCACATCAACAGCAAGAGCCAGGGTGTAGCTTCTGCATCTTTAGCCCTAAGAAGCCAGTCAGAAGTGCTGGAGCTCACAGCCTGGCTCTTCTCTAAACAGACAAAGCCTCAAAGACCAGAAACAGGGCCATATTCTCCCAGCAGAGAGCTCTCCTGCCTCCCACTGCTCACACTTGGAGGAAGATCCTGATTCCAGAGCTCAGCCTTCCTGGGGCAAGTTGGCCCAGACATGGAGGCTGTCAGAAAGGATCAGAAATTCTGGGGCAAAAATGCAGTGGTTGGAAACTAAACCAGTCCATTTAGGCAAAGGAGGGATGACTGAAGTTCTTCCTCAATCTCTGTGTCATTTTTGTTAGAATATAGCCTGGTGCAAGTGTAGATGGGCATGTCTGGAATCAGTATGGTCCCAATGGAAGCTGGATAGATGCAATGTGACCTTACGACTTGTATCCCCAAATAGTGTCATGACCAGTGTAAGCCTATGGTTGGTCTCTTCACTAAGCAAGTACCTCAATGGCAAAAAGACTAGCTGAAATTCCGAAATGGGGTAAAAGGTAACCTCAATGGCATGAATAGCATTGGTTTGGCTTCTCTGTAAAAGGTGAAACCGCAGCCTCCAACCTGCACCTGGTGAAGAGAAAGTGAATAGGAAAAGCTGAGGCATAATAAGGATCTCCAATTGGTACAATGGACATCCAGGGACATTGTATGCCCGTAGCCTTACTGCAGACTAAATCTATGACAGTGAATCTTAAAGTGCAAGTGGATGGACATCTCCCGGAGGAGAATCCGGGATTAGATTTTACCACACTAAAGGGCTGCAAGGGAGCTGTGAGCATCTAATCTTCTTTATCTGGCTTGAGATGTTGCTCTTAGGGCTGGGGGCATAGAAGTGGAGCTGATTTTTGTGGATGGCATTGCAGCTCACACAATTCCTATCTCCTTCCCAGCAACCTTACAAGTTTAAAGAGAATGGAAGTTGGTCAGAGAAACATTCAGTACCAAAAAAACCTACATTTTACCTTTGTAGGGATCATCTCACTGAAAAGCAAGAAGAAAATCACTGTTTTGACTTCCAGGGCTCACTGACAAGCCAATGAAACGTTATGATCCAGAACCGCTCACTAGATAAGACCTAGAATGGAACTAATATTAGTTAATCCATTAATGATAGCGAATAAAAGCTGCCCACTACTATGAGACTTACAGCGAAGTGTCACAGGCCATCAAACAATAGCAAGTGATAGGTGGTGCTGAATCTGTGGCTGAGACTCACAGTATTTTTCAGGGATCAGTGGGATTGGGCTTTGGAAAGGCAAGATGCAGAAGAGGATTTTCTTCAGGGTGTAGTCAGAAGAAAACAGTGTTGTCCTGTGGTGGTATTTTATGGAAAGGGGCCACATGTTGTCTGAACATCTCAGATTCATGTCACATGACCATTTGAAGGTCACATCATTTGAGAGAATAGCCTGGGTTGGCACAAACTCACTAAAAGTCTGAAAGGGTGCAGCACTAACTCCCTGGAGTAGCCCAAGATGTCTTTCTGGCCTGGAAAAGGAGATGAATGAAAAAACCCAGCTGAGCTCTCCAATGCTGGGCCAGATATTAGGAAAATAATTTTTCACTTGCAGCCTGAGCAAATCTCACGTCTGCCATGGGAAGACATCAAACACAGGAACCACAACACTGTTTTTATGGCATTGATTGTCAGAGCAGAGCTGCACTTCCATTACTGACATGTCCTCTATCTGTCGAAAGGACAGCTTTCCAGGATGCTTGAGAACATCCATTCTCTTTTATAGCATACGCCATTCACATTGCTGGCATATGCTGCCCATTGAAATAAATGGAGCTTGTCACTTTTGGATGTGTTCCTTGGAAATAAACGGTCAAACAAATTAGAACGCTGAGCCATGAAAATCCTTGTCCTTTTGAAAAATCTGTGCTGGTTATAGCTCAGTGCCTCTGCTTGTGGTTTCCTTGGATGTTTGGGTGATATTTTTCGTTTTCCACTGGTCATGTTTGCTTTCTCTAGGCCGTGGGATTGAGGCTGTTTTAATAACAGGCCGGGAGCATTGAGGCTGCTGGCAGGAAGGGCCTGCAACCAGGGAAGGTGAAAATAGAGTTTCCCTTCTGGGCCATGAACAGAGGGACAAGGGCCACCAGGTCTGGATGTGAGGCCACACTGGTTGAGGTCTGCCAGCATTTGCTGGACAGGCAGGCCCCTTCAGCTGCTCCCTTGAAAATGTGAGCATGACTGTCTCATGGACTGGCA
This sequence comes from Hemiprocne comata, assembly GCA_020745705.1. NCBI lineage: Eukaryota > Metazoa > Chordata > Aves > Apodiformes > Apodidae > Hemiprocne > Hemiprocne comata. The sequence continues at coordinate 144,278,425 of CM036586.1, forward strand.
GCTATATTTAAACCAGTAGTCTCCAGGCTAGATAATGGTTGAAATCTACAGCTTTTGGACAAAATCTTGCTTGTTTTTACCTAGTTGCAGCTCATACCCCTTTGTTTCTGTTTTGGTTCCAGTCTTCTCCTTTGCCTGTTGGACTAGATGAGCCGTGACATTAAGATCAAGCTCTAGCTGCTACTGTAAAAAGCCAGGGGCCACCATTAGGGTGTTCAGCACCCTTCCATGCCATATTGTCTTGACATCTCCAAAGATCATCCTTGCAATGTTAGTTAATCTTCAGAGCTCTCAGGAGGATAGGGTGTCTTGGGAGATGGAAGATGATGCAGAATTTTTAAAGGGGACCGCTGTGAGCATCTCTCTGCAGGTCAAAGGCCACAGGACTTCCCTATCCATTCCCTGTATGAATGAGTGTGCATTTTTTAGAAATTATATTCATGTTTGGTCTAAACACTGGTGATGGTGGAGGATTCACTAAGATCCTTGGTAAGTTGCTCCACCAACCATTTCTCCCCGGTGTTGAAGACACTAATACAGAAAATGAGCATGTACACCTTCAACATCCAGCCATGGGACTTTGTTGTATCTTGACCCCCTGGATTAAGAGGTCTCTATTATCGTATGATCAGGTTTAGGTAGTGATTTTGTAAACAGGTGTGTGTGCATGTGTGCTGTACAGCTGATGTGTGCACCAGTCATCAGCTTGGACTTTTGGTCATGCAGAGCCTGGCTACAGCTATTGCTGCTGCTCCAGTCAGACGTCTGGAAATTTTGGACAAATGAGAAAATTCCACCTGAGCAAACATTTCAGGCAAAAAGGGAAGACATGCCTGAGTAAACTCTGACATCTGCCAGTCCTTCCTAGGTCAGTGTTCATTAGTAGTGGCCGTATCAGTTCTGTAGTCTTCTTTTTGTTAAACTGAACAGGTTTGAATGCTTTGCCACCATGCAAAAGAGACTAAGCCTACCTCACTTCAAAGGTGGTTCTGATCTGGGATATTTCCCATTCTTCCTGTCTATAATCCTTGCCCAGAAATTGGATGCTTAGCATGTCAACTCTGAATATGGAACAAGAAATACATGTCATGCTTTGCAGTGTGTCTATAGAATCCTAATGCAGCCTGGATGCTCCTTGGACAGCTGTATTAGAAATCGTATCACACTAAAATCACAGAAAACACATATAAAAACCCAAGAATAGCCACAGTGGGTTAGACCAAAGATACCTTGTTTTCAGAGTACCAAAAGAGGGTGCCTGGGAAACCTGTGAGAAAAACACAAATATAGAGTGATACTGACCCTGAATATTCTCCTGAGATCCAGTTAATTGCAGTTTGATGCACTGGGTGAACTCTTCTTCTATGAATTTGTCAAGTTGCTTTTTGAATTAATGTAAACTTTCAGCATCCATAATTTGCCATGGCAAGGAGTTCTCTGTGAGCCATGCAGTGTAAGTACATGCATAAAGAGATGCTTGTAAGCATGTTTGCAAATAAATAAGACAAGTTTGCTGTATTATTGTGGCTTCTACTGCTGATGAGTACATGAAGAGTAGTGTTGAATATGTGGGCAGTAGTGCCTTATGTTTTCAATGAATGCATTTGTTTGAAAGCATAAATAGTGGGTGGATTAGAGCCAGTTAGGGAAAAGAGGAGGAATCTCCTACTGCCTGAGTAGGGGGAAGTTAAGGAGACAAAGGCCTCGCTTCTTGGAAGCAGCTGATCACCTTAAAATGACCAAGGCTGGGGTCTGCAAGTAGGCAGGTCATGCACATGCACACACACTTGTTACATAGCTTGGAGCCATGGAGAGCGGCTGTGTGGAGCAGGCACTAAAGCAATTAACAAAACAAGCCAGAAACAGTGATGTGAATGGTAACCTTTGCAATGCACTAACAAGTCACACACTCAAATGACTAGTGAAAAGTTTGTGAATTAAGCAGATCAATTAAGAGGAACTTGGTGATTTTTCTACACTCCTGGTGTACTAAATAGGATGGGTGGGCTTATGCAGCTCCCAAACACACAAGGCTGCGATGCAGCAGTTAGTGAATTGAGGGGGAAGCAGACATGGTGTGCTTTGCCACCAAGGACTTTACCTGTGCACATGTGTGCAACTGCTGGCTGCCAGGTTGAGGAAAGAAAAAGTGGATGTCAAGTCTAGCTGGCAGCCAATGCATCTGTCTTCTGTCTTTCACTCCCCCACAGTCGAGGTGGAACTTGGCTATTTTTAAATATGGTGTCTGTGTGTATAGCCATGGGGAATGCTCTTTCTTGTGAAAAAGGAAGAAAAAAAAAAAAGGAGATTTTGAAGCCACCTTCATTCCATAACCAGATATTTCTTTCATTGATGCTGCACATCCCAGCTTCCAGTTGTCCTTTCTTCACTTGGAAGAAGTAGAACTTGTAAAACAAAACCCAGTGATCATAACTGGACCGTTTAGGTCAGCCAACCAGGGAAGAAATACCCTACCATGCAATGTAAGGACTGCCCCGCTGGAAGATCCAGGTACTCTGCCCAGTTCAGTGTCCTTTCCTCAGCCATGGCCAGTATCAGGCATCTCACAGGTGGGTGCACCGATGCCTCTGGAAGATGCTGATGCAAATAGCAAGTGTTGCAACCTGAAAATAGGATGTGCTAGGACTTCTTTGATCTAAGCCCAGACCCACAACTGAGTCAGAAAGTGGTCCCAAACAAATAATTTCTCCTCTCTGTGCCTCAGCTCTGTCCTCAGGAAAGGAAGAACTTCCCAACCTAACACAGAAGAAACACTGTGAAGTGAGGTGAAGTGTGTATCTGAGATCCCCAGATGAATGCTGCCAGGAAAGGGAAGGCCAGTGTTGAATAGGGTCAGCCCTAATTATATTTGCACAAAGAAAGTTGTAGTGCTTTTCCGTACATCCCTCCCTGGCTTGTTGTTCTCCTCATGTTCTCACTCCCTTGTAAACAGGGACTAAAACTAACTGATTAATAATGAAAAAGCATAATGAAAATTCAAACAAGTTTAATGCCTGGAATGAGCAGCAAGGGTATTGCTAGTGTGCAGATAGTTTGGGCCAGTTCTAACTGGCTTTATGCTGGCTCCTGTGAGTTGTATGGTCGTTCCTGGCACAGGAGGCAAACTTATTTACTCCAAGAAGTCAGGCAGCCCTAAAAAAATATTTCCAGGGAATACAATCAGGTGTCTAAAAAGCCATTCCCTTCTCATAGAGGTTTGCACCATATCCTAGGCTCTATTTCTATGCAGACTTTAACCTCCTCTGTACTCCAGCAGCTGCTTCTCCCTCAACCTCCAGAGCTCTGGCTCTCTAGTCCTGAGCCTAGGGAGGGTGGTGTTGGGTCTTCTGCATTCTCAGTCATCTCCCTTGACCACCTTTCCCCATCCCACTCAGACTATGTAGCACTGCCCTCCTGAGTTTTGAGCTCCTCTTTGCACTTAAACCAGCTGGTGTCACAAACTGCTGGGATATTCCTCTCCTTCTGTTCCCATAATTTTGACCTCTGCCTCCTGCTGTAGGCTCTGTAGTTGTTTTTGCATCCTCTTTACCATGTTTCCTCATATCTCTCTCAATATGAAATCTGTCAGTTGCCCACATTTATCTTTTCTCCTTTGTTTCCTCATGCTGTTGTTACCATTAATCATAAATTATTCTCAAACCCTTCAGTCAGGTGATGTCTTGTTTGAAGGGAAGAAGACTTAACAAGAGGATTGGCTGGCCAGGGATCAGTCTAAGTCAACAACACAACTTACCTGAAGGATAGAATAACCTCTGCTATTTTACCAGAATTTCCTCATGAATGTAGACCATTTCTATTTGTATCTAAGACAATGCCTGACATTTATGGGAACTCTACTGAAGCCTCCTAGGGCAAGATCTCTTTTTCTATATGTATGTATATATATATATATACACACACAAAAACACACGTATTCAGAGAGGTATATTTGTAAGGCTTCTTCATATTCCTCTCAGGCTCCAGTTTTTCTGATTGTCTTCTCAAGAAAACTCCACTCTAGGGCTGTATTTAAAGAAGGGGGAAAAAAAGCAGAAACATTGCACGTCTATAAAATTGCATGTTATAATTCACATTCTCATTTACTCCTTCTTATGTTGCCTATGTTTTAATTTTTCCAGGGCTAGGATAAGCCTTATATTTCGCTAGGGAGTCTAGAGTTTTTCTGGAGCCATGATTATGTCAAATTACAGCATTCCCTTAAAAAAGTGCTTCAAGCTCTCATGGTTTTCAGATGAATTTTAAAATATGCCTAGAGAGTGTTAGATGCAGAGAAGTCTGAATGTGTATGCAGTGTTCTGAGGTGAAAATTCTATGAGATATGAACCATCTTGCATTATTTTGAGGGGGTCTAATTTCATTGTGCACAGCTACTACACAAGATTTTTAATAAGACTAGAGGTCACAGTAGGATCCTGTAAAGCACTTAAAAGCCCTCGTGGTGTAGCAAGTGTATGCATTTCCAGGTGGTAAAGAGTGCCTGATGTTGAAGGCTGTGGGGGAGATGATGTTTCCATTTCTGCAGACTGCAGCTAAATGTTCAGCTCCGTGTAGCTCTACTTAACTGCCTTTCCTATCCCTGTCAGGGCTGTGCCCTAAAAACCTCTCGTTGAATAATTTCAGTAGAATAACACCCGTTCACAAAGAAGGTTTATACCCATTGACCTCAAAGTGTTTTTAAAAGGTGAATAGCTTCACTGGTCTTGCTTTATGGGCCAGAGAAGATGGGGTAAGGGTGAGTTATAGGCACAGAAGAAATCTGGTAGAGGACAGATGGGAACATGATCCAATCCTCTCTCCAGCAAGGCTCGGATGTCAGGAGTTTGTATGCAGGAAGAGAACAGGACCCTGGCTGCCTCTATGAGCTGGCTTAGGATAGAGCAATAACAATTGGTCCTCTGCTAAACGAAACAAGATCATACTCCCAGGTCTGCTGATGGTGTGGTTCACCGGTGTGGTTGTCTGGGGAACATTCCCATGGGAACTCATCCACAGACTGGTGGTAGTCATCATGTCCATAGGGGCATTTATGCAGCAGAGTCTCCAAGTTCTCAGCTCCACAAAATCAAACCTCTGAGCTGGTTTTAGACTGCAATTACTCTAGCTTACTAATGACCATACTTTTTTTGCATTCAGAGTCTAAGTTTAAAGAAATAGAGCTATATGTTAGGCCACCTTGAAGTCCTTTTCTTGTTTTCTCACGTATGGTGTCCTCTGCTCACTTCCTTCATAGTCTCTCATGATGAGGACTACGTTGTGAGTTTACCCCTGTGCGTGCTGGGTGTGATCTTCCTGACAACTTCTGCTGTGCAGTATTGAGCAGAAGCTAATGCAGTTTGATTCACCACTCACTTAGGGTTGACAGATGAGCTGGTAAGTCTTTTTGTGGCAGTTTAGGCTACTTTCATATCCAGCTGTCTGCCTCGTCCATCAGCCACAAGTTATTGCCCCCGTGACAGAAAGTCTTAGCAGCTCCAGTTTATCATGTGGTGTCTCAGTGCTTTTAAGCTAATGCACCAGACTTCACCATGGCAGAGCCATGGGAGGATACATGTTCCCATCTGCCAAAGGGAGTAATGGGAGGAGGGTCACCAGGAAGTTCTTAAACTACTGCTGCAGGGTTCGTCAAAGCTCATCATCTGCCAGAGCACTTGGGTGAATCAAGTTACTGGTAATTGGGATTGGTATCATTGCTCTGTTCCTGAGCAGACTCCAGCTGATAGGGAGTGGAGGTTTCAGCCTAGCCTGGGGTCCTTAGAGTCTTAGGTCTTAAAAGGAAAAGTCTCTGCTTTCTTGATGGATTCAAGATTTTGCACCCATCTCCATATTTTATGTGCTATAGCTGGAAAATGAGTACACTTTTCAGTTGTAGCTTGTCATCTCAAGGAGAATTACAGGATGGGTCACAGGAGGAAGGAAATTGTGAGCTGCAGCTAATAAATGGCCATTTACCAGGGCTGCAAAGACTTAGAAGATGGAGGGTCTCCTAACACCACTTTCACAAGCAATGTTAACATGTCTGCATAGAGACTGACACGTGTATGCAGGCTTTTTGTGCAAGTCCTTTGAGAGAAAAGAGATCTTCCTATCTGTGGGATGGCGGAGCATGAGGAGGCATCTGGGGAAAAGAGGAAGATGAGAGGCTACATGTTGAGTCAGGCGAGACTTCTTTTTGTCCCTTCTCAGAAAGTTTGGAGGGACTCAAGGACTACGAGAATGGCCTTGCTCTAGAAATACGTTTCCAAAGAGGTCAGCTTTGCTCATGGCCCCTCTGCAGGAAAGCCACAGATGGGTATGCACACTCTGCAAGCATCAAGCGTGGTCACCAACATGGCAGCTGGCTCCAACCGTTCTTACATCTGCTCAGCTGTCTTGTCCGTGGCCCGTCCCTGCAAAACCCAAAGGCCATCTGAAGCCTCAGCAGAGGCTGAGGTGGTGCAGGGGTTGGTGCTGGCCTCCTCCTCAGCAGCCCTGACTGCTCTTCCAGCAGCTGGGAAAAGCAATCATTGGCAAAGGTAATGAGATGGTGCCGGGTGCACTATGTAAATACCATGTGGGCTACGTTCATAATCCATGAGCCACGCTTCCATGAGAGAGGCAGCCTAGCCCCCTTGGATAATCTTAATCGTTTCTGACATCAAGGCTTCTTCTCCTATTTCATGACTTATTTCCCCAGTATCATTTAAATGTATTAAAACACTGTTAGTGTAGAAAGTAGGCATCATGTTAGCATAATATCTAATCAGAACTAGCCTGCCTGTCCCTGCAGGGTTTGTTTATTTATTTATTTATTTTGTGTCTGTTTGTGCTGTTTTCTTGTTAGATTGGAGAGCCCTTCCTTGACATACTCATTTGTTCTGCTGTGTAATAGAATAGGATCCTTCAGAGCTGCTGACATCTGCTTTATTCTTGAGATCCGCAACTCTCAGCCCACAAAGCAACAATGATAGTAATAATAGCAATGATAATAATAATAATAATAATCATAGTGCTAGGAAGTGCTGAGAAATGAGGTTAAACATGAAGAGGAGAAGACAAAAAATAGGAGACAAAAAAAATGGGCTGGAAAAAGTGTTTTGATCACTGTGAGTGTATTTTTATTGGTCCTGCTTTTGCACTCATTTACCCATGCTTTATGATTGCACTACCCTGTGGACTGCCATTAATTTCCTTGGACTTGTAATATTGCAAGGGAGAGGGGATCAGGCACCGTGGTGTACGTGATCACGACACTTGTTCAGAGGTATATTCAGCTCTGCTTTTGCTCAAGTACATTGCTTTGATTCCTCAATGGCACTGCAGTATTGATTTGGAAGGGAATTAGTTTCTTCAGTGCTTCTGAAGATCTGGCCAGTGTGATTTCTCAGGGACTTATTCGGCCTCCTCCCCCACAACTTTATCCTCACATGTCACAGCTGAAATAATTGACATTGCACTACATCAAACTGGCGGGATGCAGTCCTGAGGGCTGGGGGGGAATCAAATCCAGGGCATGCCTTGACAAAAAGCTGCATGAGGAAGGGAAGCGTTGGGCTAAGCACTGTCTGAAAGAGGCGTGGGAGCCACGAGCACCCACTCTGGGTCATCCTGTCTGAATCCTGCTCTGTTGAGATAAAACTAGGCTTTGCAGAGGACAAGGAGAAATGACAGTCTACTGCAAGAAGGGAGGAAAGGAAAAGGTAGGAAGAGGAAGGAAATAAGAAATGAGTAGGAAAAGAGGAAGGAGAAGGTTAAAAAAAAAAAAAAAGGAAAAAGAAACAAAAAATTAAAAAAGCATTCCTAGCAGTAAGATCAGGTCGTGTTGAGCTTTGAGCATCCTTGAGAGAGGAACTTATCTGTGTTAATCTAACTGGCTGTCACAACATTCCCTAATGTAAAGTATTCACAGTTAGGAATTGTGCATGATTTCTGACTTCAAATGGAAACAAAACCTGGGACTTGTGGTACTAAAAAGTAAGGATCTAAAGATGAGTTTCAAGGATTGTGGCCAGCCACCCAGCAAATGGACCTAAAAGGGATTGAAATGACTGAATTTGGCCCATCCTGAGCATCTGGGAGTTGGCAGCCCTCTTGCTCTTTAGCCTAAGGTCCTCTGTAATAAAACAGGATGGCTGAGCAGGTATAGAGACTTGGTAAAACGGACTAGTTTCTTAATAAAACACTAAGACTCAGAAGTAAAACCTGGGCTCCAGTGTTTTTGTCCTTGCCCTTCAGAAGGACAGCCCAGGCTGAAGAATCTTGTTCCTAATGGGTTTCCCAAGCCCTGCTCCTTCTGGCCCACAGCTTGCATCTTCTCAGAGCTCCCGGTTCACACTATTACCCATGTCATTGTTTCTTTAACTGGGCATATGTGGTGACATTTTACAAACATTGTCAGGGTCATCCTTCTGCTCAGTCCCTTATGTATATAGCATGCAAGCATGGGGCAACACAAAACAGAAAAGGGGCTCATGAGAACTAGAGATCGAGAAGATTTATGGGGTTCCATCTGTTCCCTTTTTCTCCTGGCATATGCTTATAGACTAAAGTACATTTACTAGTTTTTACCTAGTTTTAAATGCTCTAGCCAGCAGGATGTCCATGTGCCATAGGAGACTTTTACATCAACTAGTGCCTCTCACACCCTCAAATCCAAGAATTTCAGATAGGTTCTTCAGGAGATTTTCTCAGGCACCCCACTCCATGTCAGACCCGAAGAGAGCCTACATGCTCAAAAGCATGTCTGATTTGTTACTGCTTGAGCTATATCAGCTTGATAAAAGGAGGTAGCCTCACTAAGCATTTCAGTATAACTCCTTTTGATTTCAGGTGATTATTTTGTTTCAGGGAGTGCTAGCAGGAGCACTTTTCCTAGGAAGCTAATGGATAATTGCACCTCTCATTAGTAACCACACTGTGCTACCACGCTACATGGATCACCAGGGTCCTCCACTGACATCAGGCTGTGCCCACCACTCTTTCGCACATGGTGATTCAGGTCTGTGTGCCTGGCCACCCCATTCACTGGCAACTTCTGTTTTTAAGAGTCCAGTTCAGATTTTCTTACTGCTATGTTGTGTATTCTTTCTTATTTTGGTCCTCCCTGCAGCCCCACAATGCTTCCCTTGTACTTCTGCTAGGCTGTGCTCTCCCTTGGTCACTGCATAGCCAAGCTAGGTACTCTTGCCATGCATACTCTTTCCTCAAATTAAAACACTCTTGCCCCAGGTTAGTGTAATTGCTATTTCTCTTCAATTTCTCCCTTATACTTTGTTCTTGCCTCTGTGGAAATCAGGTATTTACAATGAGTTCATTAGGCAAAGATGACATTTTGGGGATGTTTAAACTGAATCTGTCCTTGTCCTGCTTTGTGAGCTGCTGCCTTTGAGTTTGAAAACCTGGCGTTGAAGTAAGAATATTTTTCTTGCCTTGTTGGTTAAATAAGACTTGGAAAAGCTCTGAGAAATTATCTGAAGGAGAAGTGGCTTTTGGCATAGAGGAAGCTGGAATGGTCACAGTCTTTTGGGATAGCTGGGCTAAGTGTGCAGGTGGAAAATAAGATGGAGGATGAGGAGGCAGAGTCATGGGAAAACATCGAGTTCGGGTGAAAACAGAAAAAGAAAAAAGAAGGTGGAGGATACATTCCACATTGTACTGGTAGAGCTCTACGGAAGTGAGGACAGGTGAAAACAGGCTGTGGGGAAGTACTTTCTTGTGAGACAAATCTGCCTCCTCTCCCAGTTAAGCCACTGGGAAAAGAGCCATTATCTAAAAAACAAGAACAGTGAGCTCTGTTTGATGAAGGTCCATCATGGATTTAATTTCCAAAGGAATCCCCTCAAGCACTGTTAATTACCTGTGGAAGCACAGTAGCTTATATTCTTATACCTGAGCGAATAAAATTAATCTCTCAGATTCTACCATTTAAATAAAAATGTCATTTATTTTCCACAGCAGTTAAGGTTAGAGGGTTTATGTATGTCCAGGAGCCCTGAAAATGAGGCCATATTTGTGTCTTTGGGAACTTCATTATGGTCAGTGAAATAAAAATATTGCGTGCTCTGTTCCTAAGGATACGGTCATGCAATCCACAGCAAATTAAGCCAAAACAAAGAAATCAACCACTCAGAATTTGCCAAGGACACCAAACATTCCCGTTTTCTGGAACTCCTGTGTTACATCATTATGGGATATTGATTTCCATTATTGCGTATTTTAGAAAACTCCCTGGGTACTGCTCTGGTGATTTGCTCCAAGCTGGGCGTTGCAGTCATCTTTTGGCAGGCAGGAGGGAAAAACACAGCTTGCTTGTCAAGCAAAACCCTGTCGACTCAACAGTCCAAATTCAGCCCATTGCCCAGTTCCTCTTCCTCTTGCAGTACCGCTGAGGTGGAATTGGGCCCGTATTTGTATTTGTTTACTAATCAGGTGGAATTTAATATAATTTGCTTAAAAATACCATATCTCATACTGCCATCTCTTGACGTGGTAGCCTGGTGACAAAACACTGCAGCAGTAATGTTGCCCTCTGGCCCTGAGGATAATGAATACTCAGTTCTGCTGGGAGATAGATGCATTAGTAATCAGCAAATGTTTGAACATCCTTCCAGCTTGCCAAACTATACCAAACTTGATGTTATCTGAAAAAAATATATCCTTTTCACTAGGACATACATCTATCCTTGCTGTTTATGAGGTGCCCTGAAACATCTCTTACAGTGTGATCCATGTTGGTAAAGTCATGGTCCCTCTCTTAGGCTCCATCAACTGGTACAATCTGGGTAAGACTGTGGAGAGCAGGGAAGTTTGGTATGAGCCTCTAGTGGACTCTTAGCAGAACCAGAACCATCAATTCTGTCATGTTTCTGTGAAGGCAGAAACTATTTAAGAGCTTTTGAGCCTGTCATCCCAGAAAAAAAAAGAAAAAAAGTCACAGGAGCTGGTCATGAGTACTGAAGTTGATTTAACCATCAAACACTAATCAATCTCTTCCCTCTGCAAGAGAACAGGAAGACAAGTGCCTTAAGACAGGCTGGGTCAGTGCCATGCATTTCTGGATAACATGGGCCATATCCCTTATTTCCCCATTACTCCCTTGCTAGAAAAATCCAGGGAGGAAAACCTCAACAACAGGACAACTTGCTTTGGATTTCAGGGGAGCAGAATTTTTCCTCCAGGCTGAGAAGTGGACTGCAATATTGATGTTTTGAGGGGGTGGGTTTGTCCCAAGCAATACAGATCACAGAACATTCCTTCGCTCTTTCTGATTTTAATCTAGTACTCAGTTAAAACAAATTCTATCTGAAACAGCACTGATCTTTAGAAATGATGCTGCTGTAGTGGTCCTGGAACTCTGGATGTCTGATCCTTTTCCCATTAATTTCAAGAATGTCACACAATAGCTAGACTCTCAGCCTTCTTGGAGCAATTTCTCCCCTCAGTTAGTGACACTAATCCAGTGTCAGCGGGTTACACTCAGAGAAGTGCGAGACGCTTTCCTGATGATGGGCCAAGGTTGAGTGGAACAACCAGTGTGGTCAGGTGGCTTATATATGACTTGATCAGACTGCTGTGAGATGCCTTTTCATGCTACCTTTTCAGTTTCTTCATTCCAAATCAAGAGTAGCTTTTGGGCTGCAGAAATAGTCAATGTGAGTTTTCAGAGGGGCAGCTGAGAACAGAATATGACTTTGTGCCTTCATCTGCCTTGAAGACATCTAGTGAAAAATGCTTTCATGGGTGCAGTTCACCATCAGCAACCTCTTCTTGGCTTTCTGACTCATTTCAGTTCTATGCTTACTTGGGGATAGGTAGATTAAGCTTTCTTTTAATAGCAATGATGCAGTGAAGACAACAGGAAAACGGAATCATTCTGAAAATAAGGATTTCGGCTGTAGGCCTTCCTGGGGGTCTGTAGAACTGTTCTTTGAATTCACTAGTGTTAGTGTTCATCATTCAACTTTAGGTTGCTCTCTCAACTAGGGTAAATATAGGTAATATCCTGTTTTGAATGTTTCAGGAAACTTGTGGAAAAATTGACCCCAGGACCCTTGCGCTGAGACTTCAGAGAGGCTCTAACCTGCCTCATTTTTGTATCTCCCCACAGAGTAATGGTTAAAGTCCTAATTTTTTTCCTAGATGCCATTGGGATTTCAGTCCAATCACTTGTCCTACGATTCCAAGATCCCTTTATGATTTATTTGGTTATTTGGCATTTCCACAAGAGCCTCCAGCAGGTGGATGGACTTTGTTCTTGTAGGTGTTGTACAGACATAGTAATTCCTGCTGTGAAGGATTTCAGGAAGTTTTACTCCTGCCAGTCACCTTTTGGGTAGTGAGCATGTGTCTGGTCAGACCACCCATGGGTCCTCAGAGGTGTGATGCAGGTGTGATAGCTTCTCCATCTCCATTCTTCACAGCATGCATATCCCAAGTAGGGTGGCCAGAGCACAGCAGCAGTCCCCTTGGCAGCATGGAGCTAGTGCAGGAGCTCTCAGATTATACCTGCCCTGGCCTCAGTGGGGTGGAGAACTCTGACCTGCATTTGGACCCCTTCTCACATCCCCCAAAAGAAACCTTGTTTGGGCTGACCGGTTGGGGTGGGGGTTAGTTGTCACAGGGGCAGAAGTGAGCAAAGGCCCATTTACTGCACTTTCATGGGCCTTCCCTGGGGTTCAACCTGGTATTTTTATACTTTTCTCCTCTTTCCCAATCTCTCTCAGCCTCACTCTCCACCCTCAAAGCAAGTCAGACTTGCAGGCAGTGTAAACGATGTCTGCTCCACCCAAACAGGTCCCCCAGAAATCACACCAGCTGAGGACCTGCTCCCATCTCTCCCTCTTTCCTTTCTCTCCCCTGATCTCTTCACTTCTTTGTCTCCCCTCTCCCCACCTTTTCTTCCTTTGTCCTTTTTTTCCCCCCTTTCCCTCACGATCTCTCTCTGCCTGCGTCTCTCAGTCCCTCTCCCCAGCTTGCTCTCTCTGGAGACAGGTCTAGTGGCCTGGTTGCCATCTGCTGCCTGGTTTTGTGTGTGTGTGTAAGTGCGCGTGCGGGTGCACGTAGGGTTTTTTTTATGAGGTTGAGATCAGATGGCATCTAATCGATCGTCATGGTCTCCATGGTTACCCGGGTGACAGAGTAGTTGGGAGAGACACATACTCCAGCCTGGGGCTGTCAGACCATTCCTGAGAGAGAAATAATAAAAAAAGAAAGGAGAAAAAAAAAAAATAATCCAACCTCTTCCATCATCTTTTGCACATTTACATCTTCCTTGGATCTAGGAAAATGTAGCTTGTGCTTCTGTTTTACCCTGTTGCCCCTTGACTTGGCTCCAGAAGGAACAAAGCAGACTGTTTTTCCTCTCTGTGCAGCACAGGCACAAAGGTGAAGCACATCTTTGGGAAGGCAAGAGAAGATCCCCTTTCCCCTTTTGCTTCTCAGAAAGGTCTGATTTTTTTACCTTTTTTTAATCCCCCTGGTCACTGTTGTAACCATAATGATTATTTTTATTCTTCTAAATTGGATGGTTAGTCTCTTGAATTGGCTAAAGGCTATGATATCCTCTGGGAAAAGAATTTCAATCTATTAGTATGAGCAGCATCTTTTCTCTCCCTGGCCTCAGCCCCTAATACTAGACCATCTTTAGCCCTCGTTGTGACAGATCAATCAGTCTATGATTCCTGTTTGGAAGCAAGTGGAGTGTGATGCTAAGGATGAATTATGGAATTAGGTGAGTTTTTTGTCTTTAAAAGCAGATTGAGTTGGGCAAGGCAACATCTCTTACCAAGGCAATTAGTGTGCCAGAAGCACGGAACTGAAACCATATAGGACAGAATACGATCCTGCATGAATCGAGGAAGGAGGAGGAGGCTGCATTTCAGGCAGTATCGTTGTGGCAGCCCCCCCAGATAATCCAGGAATTTCAAAAGGTTTGCCTGCAGTGTACCATCCAAGTACACAGAGCCCTGCCCGATTCCCTGCTTGGGCAGACATGAATTAGTCTTTGGTTTGACCTCAGCCTGGCCCCCAAAAGGCAATCAGGCTATGTATTCTGTCTTGTGGCTGCAGCCACAGCATTAATGCCTATCAAAGCTCGTCCAATGTAGTGCTGTGGCTGGTGCTGCCCTGGCCAGGTTCCTGCTCATGGTAGCACACTGAGCTTTGGAAATGTGAAGTGTAAATGCAGGCAAAGGGTGCTAATAGGACTGGTGCACACAGCTGCAATGGGCTGAGAGGCTGGTGACCCAGCAGAGATCTCTAGAGACCTAGAAGTTCTGACTGGTGGCTGCTAACTCTGAAATGCATCAGAACATACCTAGACAAGTTGAGATCTCATGGAGCTACACATGGTTTGAGGGCTGAATGTGCCTTCATGTGTCTTTTCTCCTCCCCAGTTCTGAATTAAACTGATTTTCAGTCAGGGCCTGAGGTCTTGCTTTACTCTTTTGCCTTCCTAGTAAAAGCAGAACGTGCCCAAGCTTGGTTGCTCATTTCAGGCTGAAAATACACACTAAGGGTGGGAATGAATTTTCTACATGGTGCCATTGCAGGTGACAAACTACCCATCTTATATGCACTGCCCCAAAAAGGCACAGGTCTTCCACTACCCATATGTATGATCTGTCAGACCTCTTTAATTGCTATAGGGGTTTAAAAGACCACTAGACATGTGTGCAGCTCAGCCCCAACCTGATTCTTGGAGCAAAATGCCAGCCTGAATTGGTGCAAATAGATGCAAGGATTTGACCACTCCCAACACCTGCAAGGAAGGGTGAGGCTGGATGTGAGATGATGAAGGAGGAAATGTGACAGTGCAGGAGGAGGCAGGGTGGCAGTCAAGGACTCTCCTCACCTTTGCAGAAGGGACCAGCTTGCAGGGGGCTGTAACAGCTCACACCAGCTCAGAGTTCTGCACTACCTGGCTGCTCAGGCTCTGAGAGGAGCAAGAGATTGTGAAGACAGGCTTTGCAGCCATATCAGGTACTTCTTCCTCCCACAAGGACAACAGAGCTTTTGGTTTGGAAGGATGTGGTGTTTGTACCACAAAAGACCTCTCCCCATTCTTTGAAAAATATATCACACAATCCCCCTCTGCCCTAATAAAAACTGTCTGGATTAGAAATATTTCCTCACTTGTTAGGGGTGATGTTTCAGCATATCCCATTAAAAAAAAAAATCTGTGATCCCGACTATTTGAATTCTGAGTCTGCTCCCTCCCAGCAGCATAACATCCCTGTTTCCAACCAGCAGGCTGGGACATCCTCCGCTCTTCAATATTCAGTAACATTAAATACCATGGGCCTCCTAGATTTCCGTACTGTACAAACATAAACTAATTAAAGTTGTACAAATACATCCCAGGCAGAGAATGAGAATCTGTTCACTTGAGGGACAACCACTGGCTTCCGCGTCCCAGGGAAAGCTCCCTCACAGTTTACATTGTTCTTTTTGCAAGGGATAATTTATGGTAAAGCTGGTTTCCACTGAAACAGCAGACGTGCACATGGAGAGGGGGAAAAAAAAATGTAAACACAACAGCATCTTTGTGAATGCAGCAAGGTGCTGGTGCCTGCCTCTGCATGCTCCATAATATATTAATACACACTGGCTGGCCAATCCCACTGGAGCATTCAATCATGCCATATTATAATAGAATTTAATGGAGTTGACAGCTAAGACCCAGTTGCTGGAGAGACGTGAAAGACCTTTGCAGTGAGGATCTACAATTAATAAAGGAAAGGGCCATAGATTTTTGGAGAACCTCATAAAAAAGTAAAATATCGACATTGATCACGGTATGCGAGGGTATTAGACATGTAAACCTAGCTATTGCCTTTATTTATTTATTTACACATCTTTAATATTATAGGCACGGGTTTCCCCGAGGCCAAAATGCAATTTCTCTCTCAATTTTTCAGCAAGAGCTTTTCATCTCCCTATTCACCGGATTTTGAATTGCACATTTAATAAGCAATAAAGAATTCCTGTCTCTTCTCCTTGGGCTTTTAGCCCACGGTTTTTCCCTCCCTTCTGTTCTGTGATGGAAACAATGATCCTCTTTACCTGGCAGTGGGTTCCTTGGGGATTAAGGGGTGGTGCAAGAGGGGACCTGGAGCCCATAGGGAGTGCCTTGACTTCAGTGTCTTGCTGATGTGCTTTGAGTGCCAGGATGCACTGGGGAAGGAAAAGGCAAAGCGTGCATGGGATCAGCATAAAGAGGGAGAGAAAGGGTCTAAAACATGGCAAACTAGCTTCCCCCAGTCCTCCTCCCCAGACGTTTTCAGCAGTAGAAATAGCTTATGGCTTCACTGCCTTCATCCCACTGTCTGGAGAAAGAAGTCTTCACCCTTCGTGGAATATTTGTAGTAATTTTAAAGAATTGATCCTGTGGGTAAACTGCATCCACCTCCATCCTCTACCATGACCGAGGTGGAAAAAACCCATCACTCAAGCCCTTGGTAATGTAAAGCTCCAGCTTCCAGCCGTACAGCCTCAGGAGCTGGAGCTTGTGGTGTTCAGCTCATGTCAGAGCCATTTGGAGCAGACAGGAAAAAAACTAAGGGGCCAGATTTTACTGGTTTAGGACTGTACAGACTGATGAAGTTAGAAGAGGGGTGACTTTAGCATCATGTTTAGAAATGAAAAGCAACAGAATGGGTATCTTGTAAACAGGCGAGGTACCCCAGTAAAAAAGGAACTGAATAAATGGGTATGCCAGCTGCAGCAGGTTACCTTCTTGTCAGGTAAATCAACCTTGTTTAACTTTCACTTACCTATGTACAGACACGTTTCCCCAGGATAGGTGATGTCTTGTTTCGAATGAAAGAGGCCGTTTGTCCATATCACAGCAACAGCCACTGCATGGTGTCATCTCATGCGCTTCTTCAGTAAATTGAGTTTGTCAGTGCTCAGCCACACAGCTGAACAGAGTGCTGCATGATGCCTCACCTCTCCTGGGAGAGAGAAGTTGGCATAAGCCATATCATAATAGGATCCAGAAACAAAGGAGCGTGAATGAAGTGCTAATTGCATTCATAAAGACATTAACAAAGGAATTAAAATGGCAGAAGCTTCCTTTCCCTGCAAGATTCATATAAACAACCAAAAATGTATTAATTATCACTGATGTTTACACTATTTTGAAGAAATTATACAGAGACGTGGCATCAGGGCTTGGAAAGACCATTTTATTGGTCTTTTTTCTTGGGGCCTGTGTCAGAGATGAGACACTTTACTGCTTCTGTTTGTCCATACTTATTCTTTTCTGTCTGTCTTTTCCCCTATCCTTGTGCGTCCTTCAAAGAACAAGAAGATTGCTCTTCATTTTCCCCTGAAACTTTTAGCATGTGGTAGAAATAATAAAGCCACATTAAATATTGCATATTTTCCTTAAAAGACAGAACAAACCAAAATTACTCCAAAAGTTTGGCTATTGACACAATGGAAATTTCCTGTGTAAAATAGCCTGAAGCATCCTGCCTGACTTTTGAAATCTCATTCAATTCTGCTTACTTTTCCATGGAAAAAGGAAAAAGAGACATGCTTTCTGTTTTTTTCTCAGTCAGTTTCTACACAATTTCATCCTTCCATTACCAAAGTCTTGCACCGTGCTGTTATTTGCATTGCAAATACCAAGGGAAAACATTTCCCTATTAAAAATCTCTCCAATCAACGGGTGGGGGGGGTGGGGGGGGGGTTAGGGTGGTGGGGTTTTTTTCCCCATGGGAATATTGCTATTAGTTTTAAGACTAGCAAGAGCTTGTTTCCCAGACCCTAGGTTTTGAGGCTACTTTAACTTGCTCGTATCAGCAAAATGATAGGTTTTTGCTTTTTAGACTACTTGGCTGTATTTATTGCATCTCCCTGTCTCTTATGCTTGCCTTCCTTCTGCCTGCTGATGTGAGTGTCGTGCTAGTGACAGCTGCAGTTAAAGCCAGCTAAACATTTTTGTTCCATTTGCCAATTTTCAGTCACTCAGAACTATCTAAAATGTTCATCCTGGGGACTGCAACCTGCCAGTTCTTCGTGACCACTCCAAGGTGGATTTATCTGGGAAAGATGAGCCCAAGCCTTTCAGCAGTTCTGTAGAAGGAGATATTCTACCGCCTTGGTGACTTGGGGGATGAGGCCGAGAGGTGGCACAAAGGCATCCCTCAGGGAAAAGAGGACCCTTAACCAATGTGGGGAGGTTTCTAGCCTCTTGTCCCCCAACTTGCTACATCCCCAGGCTGCAGGTCAGGACTTGGTGGGTGCCAGGATTGGTGCTTCTAGCTCCACAGGCAGGAGGTAGGGAAAGGTAGGGAGCCCAAGCCAAGGAGAGAAGTTGGGATGTGCCACAAGTATCCAAAGGGATGAGGCTCAGAACTTCACCACATGAGAAGTGTGTGGGAGCATGGTGATGGGGTCCAGGATGGGGAAGGCATGGACCAAAGGAGAAGAGCTGTGTAAGGTAGGACAGGATAGGCTGAGAGGGGCACAAACTCTTCAGCACACTCCTGCCATCACAAAGAGGGTCTTCTCCAAGTGATGTTGGGACATGAGCAAGCAAGGGAAGCCTTGCCTGGAAACATTCTGAAAGAAGAAAGCAAAGCCCTTCGTACTGCATGGAGTATGGAGGGAGAGACTATGTACCTGCCTAATACCCCAGACCCTCTGCAAGACCTGAAACACCCAGGGAAACATCAGTGGTTCGAGAGAACACAGCTGTTTCCATGAAAGCCAGATTTTGGTTTATAAGGACAATGAGGAATAATAAGAGCTCATGAACTGACAACAGTGGGATGCCTGTTATTAAACCCTGCTCCCAAGGTGGATTCAAAGCCTGTAGATGGTCCCACATTAACATGACAACTCCCAGTTCTCACTTCTCTGCCTTTGCTTCCCTTCTTTACCCCCAATCACACTGAGATCTTCCAGACATGCACCCAGAGCTCATCTTTTCCCTTTGTCCCTGCCCTGTCCTCCACAAGGTCCTGCAAGCACCTCAATGTGACTCCCATCCCTAGTGCTCCCTTGGTACTGCTACACCCCCCTAAGAGCTCCTGAAGCCAGGACCTAAAAGCATTGCAGAACGAGTGACAAGAAGAGACAGTGCTGGGAGGAAGAATGAGCAATGATCCAGCATTAAATGCAGAAAGAAAAATTAAACCAATTTTCCACAATGCAGACAGCTATAGAAAAAGCAGTTACCCACTAGCAGCAGCAGGAATTTTTAGGTGATGCTGGGAGTGAGCAATTCTCATCTCCGCAGCCCCAGCTCAGGAAGGAAACATGCCCTGGCTGTCACAGAAGTGCAGGTGAATGAAGAGCAAGGGCAGCCTCAGCCTAGGTCTTGTTTCTGAATAAATGAAATGTGTATCTTCCACGTGGACAGTTGGGAGGGAGAAGCCTGTCTCAGGAGTGAAGGCAGGTGCTGCTGAGCTATTTCCATTTTCCAGCTCTGCAACCTCAGGAACCTCTTTAATCCAAACCACCCGCCAGGCTCCATTCACTGGCACTGAAGATCAGCAAATCTTTTTGGATTCATTTTTACAGCTGTCTGTAATTTTTTAAAGTATCTTGCTGGTGGATTTTTGGTCCCACCTGTGACTCAAGAAGAGATTTGCAAATTTCATTCTCTCTTTTGCAGCCATTTAAAGGGACACATTATGCCAAGAACTTAGGCTCCACTTTTAATAGATGGAAGACAGGGGTAAAGGGATAGGAAGAGAAAACCAGGAAGTTTAGAAATGTTTTGGCATATTTGTTAGCAATGAAACATTTTTTATTTGATTTCTGTGTTCCCCAGGGCAGTGAGGAGAACCCATAAGCAATTTCATGGAAGTAATGTATGAGAATCTGAGAGCGAATTTGACAAGAAGCTCCACCAAACTCACCTCAAAGCTCAGCCAAGTGCAAAATGTAAACCTAGCAGGTTTAAGAGTGGCATACCTCAGGGGCAGGTTTCAGTTACTGTGTTTTAAGGCATTTAGTAACAGGAACAGAGCTAGGAAAACCACTGTTGGTACACCTCGTCATGATTTTACTTGAGGCTTACGTTCCACAGTGTTGAGGGCTATTGGTAGATGTCAAAGGTAGACAGTTTTTATTTTTTAGTCAATCCTGCTTTAAGTCAAATGTGCAATTTTTTAGTCAATATGTGCTTCACAAGCACCTATGCACACATGCACACACAGACGCACGTGCGTGGATCCCAGTCCAAGGGCTGTCTGTTGTCTAGCTTGCTGAAATGCCTTCCATTAGGGCTTGGAAAAGGTTGACTCCGTCAGCCTATGCAACACTTGCCAAAGACAAAATTCATTTTAGCCACTGCTGTTTTCCTTCCAAAAAAGCAAAGCCCCACTCTCCTTTTCTCTGTTTCCCTGAGCGTTCCTCAGATAGGTGTTTAGCTGTTTTTTAATGTCATGGAAACGTCATCTGAAAATTCGTTAGAAACTCTTTAGTAAAGCAGCCTAGTAAAACAGATGATTAATATTGGTAAGCTCCTCATTTGCATATTAATTAGTCTCTGTACTCAACTAATTAAAACAGGGCTGCCTGTTTATAGACTTTCTGAATTCCAGATTGTTGCTATTGCTCCCATGTAAGTGCACTTAGCACAGCTAAGGCAGGCCATTGATACTACAAATCAGCCACCCCAAGCAGCAGGAGAACATTTGAAGGCATTTGAGGCTATATTTTTCCTTCAAAAAACCAAGAGTGATGCTTGAAATGGCAGGATGTAATGACTAAGTGGTGCTCTTGCTTCCCCGTGGTGCTCTCCAAGAGCAGGAAACTGCAGAAAGAAGCCAAAACCAAGGCCATAGGGAGAACATTGCAGCGCACAAACAAGCTCAGGCTGAGCTGCCCTTAAGCCTTTTGGTACTTGTTTTTGTCCAGAGATGAAGCCTAAAATCAAAGCTCAGCCTGATTACTCCAAACATGAAAATTCAAGGTTAATTCTGACCTGTGTTGCACTGGCAGAGCTCTGTTCAGCCTTCCCAGGCTGGAACAGGGACTTGAAGTTCCCTGTATGTCACTTGGAGTTGCATTGCAAGCCCACCTCATGGCCTCATGTGCTCTGCAGAGATGTTGTGGAGGTCAGGTGCTGGATGAACTTTCACAGGTGAAGAGCTGCATTTCCCCTAGCCCTTATTTCCCTGCCAGGACTGGCTGGGTAGATGGATTACAAAGAAAGTCCTCTGTTGACTCCTTGCCTTCAATTTTTAGCACTCAAAATGGAGACTTCAAATCACCCACAGAGACCTCCTTAATCACAGAGCCAGGCAGTCTCTCCAACAGCGTTCTGCCTCCTCCTCCTCCCTTTGCCTGACCTAGGACACATCATTGCCCCCTCTTCCATCCTGGCCACCAGGCAGCCCCTCATGTGCTTCTCAGCCAACACACCTGTTGGTGGCCATGACTCTCCTCTGTCCTCCTACCACCTCTTCTACCTCCTCCTGCTGTTCTTGCTTCTGGGCCTGTCTCTTGGCTCTTTTTCCTTGGCCTTCTTTTTCCTCCTTCCCCTCCTGATGCACCTGGTTTTTGTTCCTCCCAGCTGTTAGCATTCCCCACTTCACTATCCCCACAGTAGTGCAGGAATCCAGTAGAAATTCAGGAATGAAGGATAAAAACACTCTAGCCTGAGAGGCACTTCATGAATCTATGTTTACTGCTGGAAAATATTTTGCATGGCAGTGACAAGTAGGTTTTCTCAAACTGTCTGTGCACAGAGTTTTTCCTCACCCTAGCTGCCGATAGCAGTTTGACAGGTTTTATTATACTCCATTATTCACAACAAGCCAGGTCGCTGTGCCATATGCTGTCCAGTCCTGCAAAAGCTAACCATGTGCCCATGTTGGCTGCAAACCAAGGCTGGTTAAAACCTGCTCCTTTTTTGCATGCTATTTGTTTTCAAAGAATTGGAGACAGGAGCTTCAGGTCAGGCATCCCAGTGTGTCTTATTACACCGCTTTGCTTGTCGTCAGCAGACCAAAAGGCAATTTAATTGGAAAATCAGAGATCCTGATACAGTTTGGACCTGAGGTTCTTCTAGAAACCTGCCCTATCTTGGGCTGATGCAGTTTGAGGCAGGAGAAGAGTCTTAAATCTCTCTGGGGCCACTTGGAGTGAATTGAATCTGGAGTGTAGCTTTTGAGATTATTTTATGCACTGCTTAGTAGGACACACATCAAGGAACAGTGCAATGTTTCAAAGACTAAACTGCTTCACAGGCAACAGCTGTTTTAGAGGCATTGCAGCTACAGCAAGTGTTGTACCTGCATGTGGACAGACAGACTTCCTCGGGCATCCTCCAAACTCCAGCCTCCTCCAAGCCTGCAGTCACTGCCCCATGGCCCCTACATCTTGCTAGTCCCTCTTTTTTAGCTGCTTTTGTTGCTCTGTTTTTTTGAATGTTTGCAGAGTTGCCATACCCTGCAGTTATCAGTGCACAGCCCCATCAAGAAAGAACATTTATGCCTTTCAAGGTTGCCAGACTTTGAATCCCTCTCTTACCCATTGTTTGCTCTGTTGCTGTTCTCAGGGGCACAACTTCCTTCCTCATGCTGCATTCATTTTGCCAATCCTTCTTGCTGCTCCCACAGCTTTTTCTCCCCAACTCTCCTATGTCAAGCAAGCTGATGGCAGAGGTTACGTATAAGTGCTCCCATTTCTGGACATGGCTCTTGTTTCTCTGGGTGTGTTGTTTGCTGCTTCCCTTCCATTGCCCTTACTGCTCTGCCTCAAGACTGCAGCTACCTCAGCACTTACATCTCACTGTAGCTCAAATTGTTGCCTGCCACACACCCTTTGTGTGACTACTTGATAGCTGAAGCACACTCTGATCCTACTCTTGGGCACAGTCTCAGATTCTTGCTGTAATGCTGGCCTATCTTGATAGCCCTTTCAACAGTTCTGCATCCCACACGTCATTCTTGCCATGGGTTTCAGGAGACTATTTCATAGGTGAAGAAGTGTTGCTCTTCTGGCCAAGTCTGGGCAATTCTGTTATGCAGCAATGTTGTCCTGTGATGGTCTGGCTTGCCTATAACCTTCAGGGAGATTCTGGCACCCAGGTAAGCTTTCTTTAGTACACTGCACACTGAAATTCTTCCTCGTGTTGTGGTTTTGCTTGTGGTTTGTTCTGAATCCTTCCTGAGAGTAGGATGTGTTTAAGTGTTTCAAGCACATAATAAGTTGCCGTTTCTTGTACAGAATAATGCTTTTCCTACACTTGATTGCATTTGCCCTGCACTGGCCAATGCAGATCATCAGCACATGGATGCATTTCTCCCAGCTCACTTTCCTGCTTATAATTTTTGTTAGTATTATGTTGCAGCTGGGTCTCCAGTCCAGCAGAAATCAAATTGGTCATTGATCTTAGAGCAGAGTTACTACAATGGTGGCTGAATGGCAGGCAGTCTTCAGAGATGTGCCTAGCATGTGTGAATGTCCCTGGCTCTGTTATCACATTACAGAAATCCCCTTCACTGGAAGTCTGTGTCATTACCAGCCATTACACAGCTACACTTCCCTTCTGCAGAAGATACCTCACTGGGAGGTGAAATGGTGCTGTTTCTCCAACATTTTCTACACTTGTTCATGACCTGCATGTTATCCCCTTTGTCTCTTGAATTGCTTCTGTGGGGCGTGCACTGTATTTTTATTAGTTGGCTTCCCTGCTTCATGAAAACTATTAGTTCTAGCAAATACATCTGTCCTACTGCAGCAGCCATTGTTTTGATGCTGTCTTGGGTTTGGTTCAGCAGCCCTTGCCACTCTTTCCCTACTCCTGAATCTATGTCTCTGGATAAATTGGAGTTCTTTCAGTTCAGAAGTGGGATCACTTGCAGGAATCTTTAGTCTCAATGCCAGTTTTGTTGTTGTTGCTTTAAATGTATGTTTCTTCTGCATTATTTGTTTGTATAAGCATCAATACACTTTAACCTCCACAAAAGCAGCCCTCTGAACTCTCACTTTCCCTCTGGTCACTATACTCACCTAACACATTGCAGGCTTCCCTATACCATGCGGGGGCGTTTACCCACAACAAATGTATCTCACCGTAACCTTTTCCTCCTGTGAGATGCAAGAGTTAGCTTTAACTTTTGTGTCCCTGTGCCCCTTGACCACCCGTGTTAGCACCAAAGCAGGAATGCTGCTTTGCAGGCTTGGGCATGTGGTTTTGAGAGTGGAAATAAGAGTATCTCTGCACCATTTCTGCAAGTTACTTTCCATGTAGTCTCATTGTTGCTGTGGATCTCACAGGACTGCAGGCAGTCATCTGCTTCCACATTTCCATATGGTCCCTGGGTAAGAACCAGAAAGGGTTCCAGCTATAGAGGTGAAGTCTCCTCAGGGCCGAACATATCTTCTTTCAATGGTATGGCAGCCAGCATTAAACTACCTGCATGTAGACTGACTTTTACCAGTTCCCCCAATATTTTCTTCTGACTTCAACACAGACTGCTGCATCAGAAAATGTCTTTTGTTGGATCCTTAAAATCACTGCAAATTATGTCGAAGGAACTGTGACCCTCAAACAAGAAATGAGTAGGTTTCTAGGTCTCCACTTTGCTTAGTAGTAACTTTGTTAATGCCGAACAGATGTATGTGCAAATACCTCCTGTTGGAGGCAATGTCTTTGATCCCAGACAGCTTCACTGTTCATCCGCAGAAGGAGTAAACAGCCCAGGACTAATAATGAATTATTGTCACCCATTCCTTCCTTGCTCCCTGAGTCCTCTCTGAGAGATGAACCAATGACTTTGGTATATTACTTGACAGACAGAAATAAGATGTTGGCAGCTTCTTGAAGATGTCCTAGGTGACAGGCACAGAAATGTTCAACATCTGTCCTTCAAAGACAGCACCTGAGGATGAATGCTGCAGCACATTTTGGTAACACGATCTGAAGCTGAACTTGCTGATTAGCAGATCATAGAAATGTGCCCTGAAACCTACAGATTCTTGACTTTTATCTGACCATAAATGCTGTTCCTCTTGCTCAGTCCTGGGAAGCAGCTTGTGAGAAGCAGCACAATTGACTTTCCCTCCCCTAACCTCCTGACAGTGCACTTGCACAAGCAGCACTGTTGAAAACCAACAGAGGGTTCTCTGTGTGTGGCACCTCTTCCAGGCCAAAAAGTGATGTCTGCTGTGGCATGTGTGACTCCAGAGTGGCAATTCAGATTCCACGACTATACGTCTGTCCTGCTTTGACAAGTGATATCACAAGGTGTACGATCCGAAGAGCTAGCTGAGTCTCACATATAGGTCAGTGCCTTTGTTTAGACATTCAACACAGTTCTTCCCACCACCTGGCAAAAGGAATGTGTTTGAAAGTGTAAATGATTTTGACAATTGAAGTGCTGTGTGTTAATACAGTGATCAACATGCCAAGAATCTTCAGGTCAGGGCACATCTGTTCATCTCAGCAATCCTGTTAAGAGGTAAACCCTTATAGCCTGGGAGACACTGAGGAAATGCTGCAGTATTTTCTCCATCTGGCAGGATTCTTTTCCAGTTTTAACTAGTGTTGAATCTTCACCACAGAAAGGCTCCTGACAGGGTCTTGAACACTAAACACAGACCTCAGCAGATCAGTGTCAAACCATATAGGACCTAAAAGGCCAGAAGTGCCTCCATACTGTTTCCCAGCATCAGCACTGACGAAAGGCCAAAGCTGACAACCATTCGTCAACACAAGTACATGATTGCAAGGAGTTTAGGCAGTGCTAAAAGGAGAGTCATGGGGCCAATCTGCAGAGCTACTGTCCTTCACATGAGGTTTGGGTCAGCTCCCTGACTGTGCAACTGGTTCATTAGATAAATCTGGACACTTCTGAGGCTAAGGGATGTTCCCTGTTGTATACCACGAGCTTGGCTTCAAACTGTCATTACCTCCGCTTCCGTACTTAGGAAATAAGGATAGTTCTGCTCACCAGAGAAGATCCCTGCTGGCTTGCACTGCCCAAGATGTAACAAAAAGCTAGATCTCCTGTGGCCATTAAACTTCTTAGGGTGTTAGCCTGGTCACCTGGGTGCAATACATCTTCCCTATCAAGAAATGTCCCTGGGAATAAACACTTTTGGTGAATTGCTACACTTCATTCCTAATAAAGCAGAACAATTTGCATTACAAGTCAGTTGTTTTAGAAGACACTGGGTGAAATCTGTAGCTTGATGCTTGCTTGGCTTTCCCTGAGGCTGTCAATATTCTGTGGGAATATTGCTAGACAAAGAACTGACTGAAGATGGCGTAAGACGCAGTAGTATCAACACAGTGAATCTCTACAGTGCTATTTGTCCAAAGACTTCCGAGTATATTTATTAACTAAGGTAAAGCCTAGGGAAATCAACTAAAATCTTTGCACTGACCTTATGCAGCTTTTGGATCAGTGCCAAAATAAGGAACTATGCAGGCTCTGGAAAATCCTAGCATGTAGGCAAGAAGAATAATCTAATTCCTCTGGGGAGGGGATGGGGGAAATGGAGGCACAGAAGTGGAATGGTTTATCTGGTGCTGCTTGGATAATCTGAGATTAACACTAGGTAAATACATGCATTTTAGAAAGTACTGACCATGGGGTGAGGATGTTCAGTTGATGTGAAATGGGCTAACCTTCAAAGTGGAAATTCAAATTGCTTGAAGAACCTTTTTGATTTAAAAAAATCCCAAAGGCTTATACAGATTTGGTATGGCACAAATTAAGGGCAAACTTATTTTAATTTAATTAAAAAATCTTCATTGACTATTCTCTCTTCCATTTCTGCCTTCCCCCTCCTTTGGTGTCTGTGTAGCTGTGATGTTTTAGTTACAGATAATTGGAAATGGAATATAAACTCATTCAATGAGCCCAACTGGAACTCCAAAGAAATCAGCAATTAATGAGTGTATACTTAAAATAGTCTCACTTAGAGGAAGTAATGATGGCTGGATTGGGGGGGCAGCAGGTACATTCTGACATACGGGGTGAAAATACCATAGACTATCCAAACCTGGCCCCAGCTTTTCCTTGTTTAGGGAAAAGCCTGATCCCCCAACCTAAAGCCTCAGAATTGACTTGCTCAGGTGCTGTGGCTTCTGCATAGGACTGACCTAGCTATAATCACAGCTCTCAATTGACAAGTGTCTATTGACTGCCAAATACCTGAAAAACTAGATCCTCATCTGAATTGTGTGGAGTGTGGTCCCTCTTTTTGTAGTAGCAACATGACTTAACCAGTGGTCAAGACAGGCCAAAACATACCAGAGGAGAACACAGGGCTACTAAAATCACAGCAGATTTTGGAGAAGAGGCTGTTCAGTTCTGCCTGTAGTCTTGCACTCCCTTTCCCAGGAGCTCTATCATCCATGCTGACTGATGGCTAGTTCTTCTTTTCTCTCCATAGCCAATTATGGGCATCCCACCTCTTGACTTTTGTTTGTTAATCTAGCAGTGCATCCCTAAAAAAAAAAAAGACTCTCCATTTCCATTTTGACTTCTCCCCTTTCAGTCTACATAGACATATATGGATATTTTCCCACATAACTTCTTTATTAGCAAATATTCAACCATAGAGAAGTTTGTGTTGCAGTCCATATAGCATGTATGATAAAGCTGGTCTAAGTGGTACTGTGGTCTAATCACTTCCCAGCTATTCTCCACTCATGAGGTGCAAAGGCAGTTCTGCCTGTATTCTTAGCAACTTTTTCCTTGCTTTTATTGGCAATGCTTCTGTTTTGGCAGCAACCTGTCAAGTTTAGAGTTGGCAACCACAGGGTTTTTTCGCATTCTCAGATGAAACGTAGGTAACATGTTTTCTATGAAAACACCCTTCCTACTCTTCATTAGTGCTTCCAACATTATTGCTCTTGGTACAGAAAGCAAACATTGGTATCGTTTCCTCTTCCACCACTATAACGTGAACTGAACAGAGCTGAACTGACAGACGAGTTTTTGACTAGGAAAAAATCTTCAGAGAAGAAATGCCAAACACAGTTCCTCTCAGAGAGCCCAGAACAGCTGAATCTTATACAAGCAGATGTCAAGGTTAAGAGTTGTAAGTTGGTTTTGAATGAGCAGATAGGGTCCACACTGTGCCATACAGAGATACTTGGTTCAGGGTACTGCAAGTGCTGCAGCATGTTAGCATCACTGCACCGTGCTCTGCTCACATCCCATGCATCTCTTTCAGCTCCACAGACTGATGCTCAGAAACACATTACTGTGACAAAAAAACATGGCATTCATCTGAGGCATCAGCTGGATCAGGATTCTCTTTGCTTGAGCAATGAGCTTGCCCCTACAAATCCCTGTTTAAAACCCTCCTGGCTTCCTGCGCATCTCACAAATTATTTAAAATCCAAATCCCTGTAGAGACCTTATTTTATCCTCCTAGATCTCTGTTGTCCTACTGTGACTACCCTTATTGGGAGTCTTCTACTGTTGCTGCCACTCCTGCAGGAAGATTGCTAGCCCAAAGTGCGCTGTGCTCTTGTTCTTTCTCATCAAACATGATGTCTGTTTCTCTTCTCACTACACTCTCACTTTGCAACAAGACCAGGGAGACTGGCAGTCTGCTTCATGGCTACATGTGGAAAAAGACCTCTTAATATCTTCCAGCACTGTTGTTGACTGCCTGTGCATCTTGTGAAGCTTACAAAAGCAATTTAGCTCATGGCCTCCATTTCCCTAAGCCTCCTACACAGATTTCTGAATTCTTGCTCCACTCTACCCCTTAGGAGATCTGGTAATCGAGGGTGGGATTCATCTACCACTACTGACACATGAGAATCTTAAAAATAAACTGTGAGTCAGTGAGGAAGTTAATCTCTGCTGAGAAGGTTGGAGCCCTTTCTCTTGCCCACCCTGGGGTTAAGATGGATATCCCAGCCCCAGTGATGAGTAACGCAGCTGTTCACACTTGTGCTTCCTTCATCCCTTCCTAAAGGAGCCTCTGCCTCCTCGACAAAACTCATGTCAGTGACTGCAGTCATTAAAGGCATTGGAAATAGGGTCTGAGACTTATGCAAACCCCTGCCTCAGGTGTCATGACCAATGAACCGATCAAAAATGCCAGCTCCTCTTAGAGTGGCATCCCTGAATTCATACCCAACGGCAGATCTGTCACACAGTAGCCAAACATGTTAATACAGCTGAAGCCTTTAGGTGTGCTTGTACCCTCAAAACTCAGTGGAGCTGCTGTCATCCTCCAACTGTTCAGTGGCCTAGATGAAATTAGTTAGAAATCTAAATGCAGCTGCTAATAAAGATACTGTCTTTCTGCCTCAGAAAAAGCACCAGCTCCCTTTCCTACCAGATGTCCTCTTTGGCAGCTCGAGTCAATGAGGAGCTAAGTGATGAAGAATGAACTTGGTCTCCAAGAGGAGGCCTCGGGCCCTGAGTGGCAGTGGTGTAAACAGCAGAAGGGAAGTTCTGTATTGCTGCTCCCTACTGGGGCTTGGAGTTGATGTCAACTCCTACTAATCTGGTTTGTCACCAGAATCCAATACAGCTGCTTGTGTGAACTGTCTCCTGCTCTGGAAACCTCTTCCCTTGGCTCCACACAGGTCTCCTGGAGACGGTCTAGGGGTGGATGGGCAGAGCAATCCCCAGCTGACAAGTACAGCTTGTGGATGTCCAGATTTTTTGGGCGGAGGAATGTGTGTCCTACCTTCTCTGCCTGCTTGCTACTATCGGATAGAAATGAAGAACATGGCATTGGCAGGTGGCAGGTCCCATGATAACAAAAGGAAGTCCTCTTTCACAGGACATGCAGCTGTACTGTGGAAATCCTTGCCACAGGACACAGTGAACCAAACAGTTGGCAGGACTTCCAAAAGGGATTGGGCAATGGAAGAAAACCTGTCCAGACCTACCGAGCTTAAAGGCATCAGCTGTGGCTGAAACAGCCACACATTGCAAGAAGACTGGGAAAAGGGGCTGGGAAGTCTTGGGGTATGCTTTCCCTCTTCCCTTGATACCTGCTGCTGGTCAGTGGTGGAGACAGTTCTGATCTTTGGTCAGACCCAGTACAGTTAACATGTTATATGAAGTACATACCGATGATACCGGTAAGGGGGAATGGGACTCGGTAGATCCTAGAAGGAGCTCATTTCAAAGTCAGACAGCCCACCCTGGCTAACATGGGTAGAGTATGCCTTCTCAGTGGCCATGAGGCATTCACAGGAACAGAAGTGCAGGCATTCATGGCTTTTGTCTCTGGATTGAGGGGGACTTCCAAACTCACTCCCACGGAGCTGTGTAAGAACTTTAACTGAAATCCGCCCAGAACACCAACACTAGGTTTTGGAGAGACCATCCACGTTTTCAACAGACCTACAGAGAACAGAATCAGGCCTGGAATTCATGCAGCAGAGTTGCCAAGTTTGTTTAGGGAATCACCCACAATTTTGCAGGATAAAAATATTAGTGGAATTAAGATCTCCCTTTCCTTTACCATACAAATCCAGAAAGACCAGAAATTTGGTTGCCTCTTCCTGAATGTATTTTAAATTCCTCTAAAATGCATTATACCAGAAGAGCATGCACTTTCAATGCAGAGACATCCTTCTTTTTGAGGACAACGGTGACTCTCTCAGACTTCAGCATCATCCAGATTTTCTCACAAGTCTTTGAATTTGCTGCACAAGTCTTGTATTCCCCCACTTCATTTTTCTGGTAGGATTTCTCCTGTTCAGCTGAAGCCAACTCAAGGAAGACAAAGTTGCTTCTGTGCAAGAGCTCAGACACTTAAATAGAAAAAAAAAAAAAAATGGCATGCATTTACCATTCAACTATGGTAATTCAACTATGTGACTTTGAATGGTTGCTTTCTGCCTTTGTCCCTTTCCCAGGTTTTGCCATCCTAAACAAATTTTGCAGCTATTCTGTACCTCTTACAGTAATTTAATAGTACCCAGAAGTCTGGAAAATGTCACAACCTTGGCTAGGTGACCAATATGCTGACAAGCTTGGTGCTTAGCATTGCCATGTTGAGTTAGTCAGTCCTCTGTAGAGCAGCTGCTTCTCTCATCTCTGGTAGAAAAATGTTCTTTGGCTCTTGTGTATTATAGCTCTATGCCTGTATAGTGTGGCACATTTATTGAGAGTAATAGCAATTAAGAACTAGATCTTTACAAGTCTGAATGGCTAATTCATACATTTTTTGCCAGCAACATCTGACAAGAGCAGCTTCACATTCTGATAAAGATTGATCCAGGCTACAGCATTCAAACACAGATCTCAGACATGCCAGCGCAGTCATATTTAAATAGCGTATTTAAGCAACGAGATGTGAAAGTCGTTGTGATGCTCTGTGTGACTCCTGCTCAGGAGACACGCCAAGAGGACGGCTGCTCCAGTACTGCTCCGTGGAAGTGATTTGCAGCCACTGCTCGCGTGGCCCCAAAACTAATGGGCAGCGATTCAATAAAGCGCACAGTGAATGGGAGCTCCTCCGTGCTCCCCGCTGCATTTTCCTAAGGTGAGGGCTAAACGAAGCCCATGCAGAAACCGTGGTGGGTGAGGGAGAAAACCTGCCCTGGGGAGAGATTTAAACGCACAACGTCCCTCCCGACCGCCACAAGGCTGGGGCCGGCTGCAAGCGGGCGGCCCCGGCCCTGCTGCCCCGGCCCCGGCCCCGCGGGGCTCGTCCGCCCCCTGCTGGCCCCGGGGCGCGCCGCGGGCGCTCTTTGTTCCCAGCGCGGAGAGGAGCAGGCACAGCACAGCACAACACAGCGCAGCACGGCAGTTCATTGATTCATGTTCGTTTCCCGTCCTGAAAGGTGATTTCGGCATCTTCCTGGGTTCCTCTGCGCCGCCCTTTTGCTGGTGGAAGGACTTCACTCTCCCGCGTTTGTTTCATCTGCCTCGCGAAGGAGCTGGGGCCCGCGGGGAGCCTACCCCCCTCCCAGCAGGGCACTCTCTTTGCTTTCTGCACACCCCGTTCCGAATTGCTAAGGATGCTGAGCAGGAGCATAAGGAACTGTGCCCCGTGTAAAAATGATTGTAATCCTGCCCAGCTGAGCTGCAAAGCCCTATTCTCGGTCCTGTCTTAGGAATTACTTCAATGGTTTCACTTAACTGTGGTGTCTGGGTGATTCAAGCTTGTGTTAAAGGTGGCTGTACCTGCATAGTAAAAAATAAGTGAGATTGAAGTGTTTTCGATCCAGAAGTTCGTTCCCAGACACACCAAGCAGCTACTAATGTTCAGAGTACAAGCAGTGGGACAGCCACTGTTACAGCTCTGACCTTCTCCGAAGTTCAGACATGGCTATGTTGTTTCTTTGTACAGCCAGCTAACTGCATGTTTTCACCCTGGCTGGATGTCCATCCTGATGCAGTGGTTTGCAGGTTGTCCTGAACCAAATTTATGGGAAGGTCCCAGCTGAGACCTCCAGGCTTCCTGAGGTCCTTAGCATAAAGGCAGTCAAGCACCTTTCCTGCTGTCAGGGCACTGCATTATCAGCTGTCACACCTTCCACACTTTTGCATGCAGGATATGGAACAGCCACTGCCATCGCAGGGATGAAGAAATGGAGATGATGGAGAAACCCCATGTAGTCCTCTTTCTACCTGAGTGCCTGTGGAAATCTGCCAGCATGTATTAGCTGTAAGGGGCAGTTCACTGGCAGCATGTTAATCACATCTGTATTGTACCATTTCCCTCAGTGCTAAAACCCCTCGTCTCCATGTTTTCTGCATCCAGCTAATGTGTTTGCATTTGGATTCACATTACTGCCTCCCTGTTTCACCATCTCTCATTGTTCTCACTGACCCGTGTCTTGCACCTGACTGTAAATTTCTGAAGTAACAATCAATTCAGGAAAATAAAAACTAGTATTGTGGATGGCTGAGAGATCCTTCAGATGGTAGTTGCCCAGGAGCTGCAGGGCAAAGCCAGATGTTTCTCTGGGATGCTGTGCTGGGTAGGGGGCTTTGTGTCTTTCTTTTCCCCACATATCAACTGGAATGTCTGAACACAATGATGACTTGAAACCTCCTGTGTCTTTGGGTGACGGGAAGCACCTGAAATTCTCCTTTTCCACTGCCTAGCTGCACAAGCTTCAAGTGTTCTTTGCTGCAAAACTCTGATGGTGCGCACTGTCCCTTCCTGGTATTATTGAGCAGGGGTCTTTCCTTGCAAGCATCTGTTGTAGGCGCTCCTACATGATAACTTTGAGAACTACAGCTCTTTCAAGAAATGAAGTCCACAAGACCTTTGTGTCTTGGGAAATCCCCCAAGGTGCACACCTGTTTCCTGGAGAAGTGCCCTACTACTAACTATAGAAAACTTCACTGTGGCATCCTGATTATTGACATGAGTATCCCCACCTTCCATGAATGGAGCTAAAAATGTAGAATCCCATCACCCATGGATGCTTTCTCTTTTTGTGCAGAAGCCTAAGGTACATCTACACAGTTCAGCAGATCATACTTTGGATAGCCCTGAGCTAGTGCCAGCCAGAGCCCCCACAGTCCAGATTGCACAGTTGGTGCAAACCCATCTGGTCAGACAAGCAGGGCCTCCTGAGACTGTCCATGATGTTGCCACAGTGCTCTTAGGTCTCCAAACTTCTGTTCATTTTGACTGTGAGGTACTACTTGATGCTCAGCAGCATCTGTTTGATGCCTGCCTGTCTTTATGCCTTCATTTCTGAGGGGTTTTCCTAAGTTATCTCAGCTCTTTTGTGAGGGCAGGACAGGACCAAAAGCCTTGCTTTGTGGTTTGGAGTTGCTGTTAAAGGGCAAGTTACTCCTGTGATAAGCTGCAGCAGCAGTGATTAAGAAATTCAGTGGGGGCCAAACATACTGAGCAGAGTACCACTACTGCACTACATGGAACACCTGGGGTAGGAATAGCTACTGGGATCCATGCAATTGTCCTTTTTAAGGGCTTTTTGTGTTTTGAGGGAATTTTGAGGAAGCTACCACCTGCCAAGGGCCCTCTCTGCCTCCAAATCCAGAGTGCTGTTGCTTCTGCCAAACAAACCACCTGTAAATGCTTCTGTGTATTTCTGTGGGATCTTCCCCAGTCTCCAGAGTGAGAGACACAGTCCAAACAAGTCTTCTGTATGCTGGTAATAAGGCAGAGAATGAAAGGTATAAATGTTAAGATGATGAGCACTACTCCAGCCACATGAAGACTGCTTGGAAAGAAGAGGCTACAAAGAACACATGGGTTCTCTCAAAGGCAATGTGGCACAACTATTGAAGAGAACCATTTTGAGATGCAAGCACTCACCTTTATGTTCAACATTGTTATCTCTGAGTCATCGCTGGGAGACCACAATGGCCAGTCCTGCCTCTTGGGGGGACATTGTTTTTCTTTTTTATATTTTATGCCTGTTTTTGAGATGTTTAAACACAAAAGAATGGTTCATAAATTATTTTGCTCAGCTGGAAGCCCCTGAAGGCATTTGTGGTGAAACTAGAGTTCCCACCTAGAGTGTCCCAGTGGACACTGCAGGTCATATCTAAGTGATAGGAAACTGAGCAGGATCAGGACAGTAGTTACAGATGCTGTTGGCCAAGAAGGGTGGTGATGGACACAGACATGCACCTTGGGACGTGATCAGGGGAGACAACTTGAGAGCAGCTATCCACTGTGAGAGATACATGATGTGTAAGGAAGTTCAGATCTCTCTGGAACCTGAATGGGGGCTGGGTTACAACAGACAACTGTCCATCTAGCAAGTGACAGGGAATAAGCTTGTAACATCATTCACAGTACACCCAGAAATTCAGCATCCCCAAGCCCCATCTAAACCTGAAAAGTGCCTCCAAAGGAATTGCTTTTTGCTTTGTTTGCAAAAAGTGCAAATGGCACATCAGAGAAGCAAAAATGCCTTGGTGGATTGTTTGGCTAAACACTTAGTCAGGGTATATTGTAATGAGCCATATGTTAGGTTTGTATAGTATTATGGGGTAAACCAGCTGCAATGGGCAGCTGATTAGTCTGGTTGGAAACATCTTAGTTTCCCATAACAAGAGGCCGGCAAAGGCAGGAACCAACAACTCCTCTGACTGCTCCTGTCATCTTGCTGTGGATCAGATGAAGCTAGGAGAGCAAGAAAACCTCTGCTTTATACTCGTCCTAGAGGAGGGAACCTGCTTTAGCCCTGGGCTTGTTTAATAGTAACTGTTTTTATGAACCATAACACTTTTATTTCTTGTGGAAGAGGCTTTTACTACCTCTCCCTGTGCATGCCATTCTCATCGCCTCAGTCAGAGCTCAGACATTCACCATCCAGCTCAGCTGATGTGGTGGAAACGTCCTGTGAGGTAAGGGAATGGAGGTCAGGAGGGCATGGGAACCCGATGAAGTATGAGATCATGAAAGTGGCTGTGCAGCAAGAGAGCAAATGTCCTTTTTTGCCCCAAATCCCATCTCCTGCTGTGGCCAAAAGCTGATGTTTAGGCAGGAGTATAAGAAGAGAGGATAAATATTTACTCCAGATAGCAGCTTTGAACAATTTGTCTCTCTGAGACCTTCCTGAGCCAAAGGTGTTTCCTCTTTGCATTAGATAAACCTCAGTGGACTTCCCTCCTATGTCCTTGTGCAGCCTTCACTTGAACTCACTTGATCTTCTGGCATCCCCAGCAGCCTGGGCTAAGGAGTTTCACAGCTTACAACATCCACTGATGGGTGAGCTGAAACTTCCTCCATCAGGAACAGATCTTTAGCTCTCATTTATGCTAAGTGCTGAATCAAAGATTTGTGTGGTCACCTTTTAAATGGGTGAGAAATCCCCACCTAGAAGGTGGGAACTTCTATAGTTCTTTTAAGGTATTTTTTCAAACTATTACTGGTTGTGTTTCCAAGCCAAAATTAACAGCCGTGTCAGAATCTACCACAAATGAATACAACAAATCTGGAAACACAATGCCAATGAACCAAAATGAGTTCTTAGCTCTAAGATATCTGGGGTTTTTGTCTGTTTGTGTGTTTGTTTGGTTTTTTAGAGGGAGAAACTTATTTTGTGCTTATCCCTTTGCATTTACATACATCTAGTGCTTCGAATGCTCTGGTCATTATTCCATACTGAAAGTAGATGAACAGCTGTGGAACTATCATTTCAAAAAGGCTGAAAAAGACTCTGTGTGTCTACCTCAGTTTTGGGGTGCCCACGTGAATTTGACATGTAAGCCTCTAAAGAGCAACAAAACCACAAAGCTGTCATAATAGAGCAGGGGGTTGGGAGTGAAGTGGAAAAATCTAGGGGATACCATATTTATGTCTGAGTAAGAAGCCTGAATCACTCTCATTAAAAGAAAAATTCCCTACAGACAGGATTGTTAAGATTATTCATATTTGACATGGTTATTAATGAGGAGGAGGGCACAAATTGCATATTAATGAGCTTCACAGACAATAATACTCTGGGAATGTCTGAGGGCTCCAGTGAGGAGAGATCATGGACCAAGTGGAGTCCAGTGCTATCATATGTCAACAAAATGCTGAAACCTCTGAACATTGTATTCAATCCTTTCCAATACCACAGGCCTCACAGGGCAGACACCTTCAATCATCAGTGAAAATCAGGAAGATGAAAAAAGCTTATTTTCCTCTAAATGCACCGTGTGGTCATTGGATGAATGTGACATGACACGACCTGCATGTTTGGGGTTGAGGCTGATGGTTAACGGGTATTTTACTTCACCCAGACAGCTCCTCTTCTCCTCCCCCTACACTTCACCTGGATTCCTTGCTTCATACCTCTGCTCAGTGTCCCATAGATACACTCCTGACAAGTCCCATCCTTCAAGCTGAGCCTGAAACAACACCCTTTCTGCCAATGAGCAGGTTTTGCTGCAAAAAACCTGAAAGCCAAATCCCTACTAAAATCGGGTGGCTTTGGTGGTGTGACCAAAATCTGTAAGGTTTAGAATGAAGTGGAAATATGAGAGGCTCAGTTATGGCTGAGACACACTAACTACAGAATCACAAAATGGTTGAGGTTGGAAGTGACCTCTGGAGATCATCTAGTCCGACCTCCCTGCTGAAGCAGGGTCAGCTAGAGTAGGTTGCCCAGGACCATGTCCAGGTGGGTGTTGGGTAATTCCACAGATAGGGACTCCATAACCTGTCTGGACAACCTGCTCCAGTGTTTGACCACCCTCACAGTAATAAATACACAAATAAAACTGTATTTGGATTGAGTTTCACATTGTTGTTTTTTTTTAATGTGTGCCCATTGCCTCTTGTCCTGTTGGTAAGCACCACTAAGGAGTGCCTGGGCTCCTACTCTTCATTCCTTCCCATTAGGTATTTATATACATAGGGAAATTCGTCCTTGAGGCTTCTCTTCTCCAGACTAAACAGTTTCAGCCCTCTCAGCCTCTCCTCTCATGACAGATGCTCCACTCACTTCATCATCTTCATGGTCCTCTGCTGAACTCTATTTGGGAAGCATCCACACAAGAGGAGACAGATCCCCAGTTGATGTTTTCTCCAGGTGTAGGGCATTGTTGTGTGGTGTAAGTGTATTCTCAGCTGGAATGAAGCTGTGGTTGCCATTGAGTGTGGCTGAACAAACTAGGAGGGTGGAAAGGGTGCAGGGGGGAACATAGAGTGTCCTGAGCTCTGGGACACCTCCACTGCACCTTAGCCAAGTAATCAAATGAGACAAGTGTGGTTGGATGAACACCAGAAAGGTCCTGACATTTCAGAAATCCTTCACTGTTTTGCCTTTAATCAATCTGTACTAAGCCTCAAATATGAAAATAAGTGCTTAGGGCAAAGGTGAATTTCATATTAAGACTAAATTGCTTTGATGCTTGTCAATTTGCTGAGATTTTTACAGCAAGGAAATGGTATTATTTCCCAGGCTCCTGGCATGGTCCTAAAGGTCACATCTCCTGACACAACTCTCTTCCTGTTTTCCCAGCTGCTATTCATTCATCAAAATGCATACACCTAACATATTGCTGCTGCTTTTTGGTACCATCAGGTTAAAAAGTCTCAACAATCTAAAATTGTTTCATGTTCTTGAAGCTTTATTGTAAAGGTGGAATAAAAATAGACCATGAAAAGCTCATCACTACTTTGCATGAATATGATTATTTCACAGGTGTGTTTTTCTCCCTTCCCACTCAGAAGAATTCACATTCATTCAGAAACCAGCCCCATTATTTCTAAGCAAGAACTTCTACTGCATTTTCAAAATGGAGGCTCTACAAATAAATGGCAAATACTTCTTATAAAACACATGGCAAGCATTAGTTTGATGAATACAGCTGTAGAAGAGAGAGGCATGTCCTCACTTGACATTAAATCAAGAACAGCAAGATTGGGTAGGTCTAGAACTGAACTCCAGTGGCACCTACAGAACAGTCTCATGCCAAATTTGGATTGTTTTCAACCACCAGCAGGCATGCTATTAATTACAGAATATTCCACAGTCAAGGTACATCAGCATTTAGAGGCTCTGCATGAATTTACAGAGCTTAAGAACTGTGCACTATATGGGTGCAGCTTCCCACGCACAGGGCTAACACTGTTCAAGGAACGTGCAAACCCACCGAGCAGACTGTAACTTAGCTCTGCTCTTATGATGAAGCTACATCAGAGCTAAGCTGCTGAATGGAGAATGCTATAAAAACCGGAACCACCTTGCTAGTATGGTCCCAAAGCAGCCTTCTTGAAAAGCCTGCGGGGCCAAGTACACTGACTTGGTTTAAGGGTCCAGGAGTACTGCCTCTGCCTCTTTCCCCTTCCGAACAGCTATGACCAGGGCTGTTCCACCTCATGTGGAACATCACTCCCCTTCGCCTAGCACCCATCTCGCCAGTCCTGTACCTACCCGTTGTAACCAACCCAGTCCAAGGCACCTCCCCGCTGCCTCCCTGACACTCCCCTACATACCCCTCTCACACCTGACCTCCCACCCACTCC
Organism: Hemiprocne comata; assembly: GCA_020745705.1. Taxonomy (NCBI): domain Eukaryota; kingdom Metazoa; phylum Chordata; class Aves; order Apodiformes; family Apodidae; genus Hemiprocne; species Hemiprocne comata. The sequence continues at coordinate 144,317,284 of CM036586.1, forward strand.
TCAGACCCCTCGAAGTCCTCTCACAAATCCCCTCACGCCTCACCTCACGCACCCCTCACAGACCTCTCACCCCCCTTACTCCCCCCTGAGACCCCTCCCAGTCCTCTCACAAACCCCCTCCCCTACGCACCCCTGGCAGACCCCCGACCGCACCTCACGCAGCCCTCAGAGACTCCACACTCCTCGCTGGCTCCTCGCACCCCCTCTCACAGATCCCTCGCCACCCGCTCTCAAACCCCCCGCAGACCCCTCCCAAACCCCCTCCCGCACCCTTCACACGCCTCCCTCTCCCCGCTAGAGGTCAACGGCAGCCAGAGAAGGGCGGCAGCCGTCCAACCTTCCTTCCCCACCCTCCCCCTCCCCTTAATGAAATACAGCAGGTGCGCGTGCGCTAACGGGAATACGAGGGTCGTTGCGTTTCCGCTTCCCTGGCGGGCGCCGGGGATGAAGGCTGCGCGTGCGCGCCCGGGCGGGCCGCTTCCCAGCTGCTCCCGCCTGCGCATGAGCGGCGCCTCGCGCCTCCCGCCCTTTCCTCCTCCCTTGTCGCCGCGAGGGCCCGGCCGTCTTTCCGCGCCCCGCCCCGGGCCGGGGATGCGCTGCTCGGCGACCGCTCGTAGGAGCTGCGCCGGTGGCGGGGAGCGACATGGAGGTGGAGGAGGCGTTCCTGCTGGTGGGGCAGATGGGGCCCTACCAGGTTTATCTGTGCGTCCTGCTGGCCGTGCTTCTCCAGGTGAGAGGCCGTCTGCCCGCCTGTACCCTTTCCCAAGGGTGGGGTGCAGCGCCCTGGCTCGGGTGGGGGATGCAGTGCCAGGAGGGGGATGTCCACACCCCCACAGCGTGTGTGCTGTGGGCAGTTGACCCCCTCAAGTAGTGTGGATGTGCCTGTCGTGATGTGCTGCCTGGTGTGAAAGTTGTTGATGGAGGTCTTCTGCTGAGGGCTGTTGGTGCCAGTAACTGGTCTTCTGCTCTGGATTTAACCGACAGCAGTTTGCTGTGCTCCAGGCTCAAAGGTGACCTCTTTCCAAAGGAGGAGTGAACTTCAGCAGAGTGAATTTGGGGCAAGCGGCTGATGCATCTGTGCTGCGTTGCCTGAGGAGTTATGCCTTGTGTCATTGGTGAGCGAATTGGAAGTATGCAGCTTGTCGGGTGAAAGCCTGGTTGAAGTGAAATTAAACTGAGATTACCATGAGCTAGACTGGAAGTCAGTAACTTCTGCTAGAGATTAGAGTTAATGGCCTAGGCTAGTGGTTGCTAGGTTGCATGTGGCTTGTTTGTGGTGGAAATGTTTGAAAAGCCACAAGCTGGTCACTGATACCTCTGTGTGCAGAAGCCACCATCTAAGCTGACAGGCTATGACTGCTTATGGTACTTCGATTTGCCTTGACAGAGAGTGCAGAGGGAGTGTCTCTGCATTAGGTATTTGGACGAGGCTCTGCATTTTTGGGTAGTGAGGTTTGTGTTCTGTGAGATGCAAGACAGGAACTTTCTTCAGTTTCATGATAAAAATGCAGTCCAAAGTAACAGTGGAGTGCTGGTAGTATCACTCAGAGACTGCATGACCAAGTGCTGTGCTCTACAAACAGGTTTGTTGTCTTCTTTCTTAGCTTGATCTTTGTGCCTCTTCCTATTGGGGGTGGGGTTAAGGGGAATATGGGGATAATATGTGGACCTTCACAGTCAGGCCTAGTCATAAGGTATAGTTTGAATCTGGCAAAAGTTCCATTTACTCCACCGTAACTCTTCAAAAACTTAATTGTAGTGAGTTCAGCTAGGGTGACAAATGCTGGGATGCTGTCACTGTGGAAACTTACCAGCTGCAGGAGGGAAGAGGGGAACATAAGTGTCCCCCTGACTCTGCTGGCCAGTATTTTGTATTAAACAAGAACTTCCAGTTGTGAACCATGAGACTGGAGATGTCGTCTTCTGGTGGCTGGGGGACTAACAGAAATAGTAAGAAGCTTTGAAAAGACCAAAGAAAATTCAGATGCCCAGTCCTGTCACTTGGGAGCTCTGTACATGGTTGCAAAGCTATGATAATGAACAGCAAAAGGTTTCTTTTTCCTTGTACTGTTTTTCTCTCCTATTTTTTTTTAATTTATTTAGCTGATTAATCCTTTAAAAATCAACATTGCTTAGAGTGTGTTCTGCTGGCTGACTGGCTAGAAAATTTGTATGCTCGCTGAAGTTTAGGGATTAAGTCAGCAGTAGTTTTCTTCCAGTGCTGGTCATGTTCTTGAATGCACTGCAACCATGACAAGTGCTGTGCATTCCCAGAGTTTTAGGTATTATGCATCAGCTCTTCTGTAATGCTGTTGTTTGTTAACTTTTTAATGGGTTAACTTGCATTTCTCATAGGACAAGTAAACAGAAGTATCTTTACAAATCCTGGAACTAATTTAGAATAACTAAAGAAAAAAAAAATAGCAGCTTTGCAGGTCTCTTTAATCTTCTCATGCTATCTTCAATTCTTGAACTTTACCAATGAGGATCATCCCCTGTTGTTTTTTCTTTGCTTCAGATCATGCAGGCGCAGGAGTTTCTAAGGGATTTATATGTGAAGCTTGTTATCTTTCAGTCTGTGAATAGATTTAGACTTATGCAACTGGTTCCTGCTTGGGTGGTTGATTGCTTTCTGTGTTCCTTTATTGGTGCCAAGTTACACAATGTGTCACTGGGATGTGCAAGAGCAAGACTGGAGGCAGGTGCCACGATTGCTGTTAGTCTTTTGTCTGGTTTATCGTCAGTCTTCGGAGGATGGGCCCAAAGGTAAGTAATGTGTCTGGTGTGTGTGATGTAGATTTAGGTAATCATGGTCTCCTTTAGTGGATTAGATGTAGCATCTGGCTGCAGAATGAGAACTCCTGTTGGTCTATAGCCATTAAGCTATTGCTTCACTTTATTGCTTGTTTCCCTGTGCTTTCTCTTTGGTTTGTATTTTCACTTTGACCTATTGGTATAGAAAATATTCCTGTGTTCTTAAAGGTAAGAATACCTCAGGGGTGAAAACTAATTTTGGCTTTGCTGTGTCAAGTCCCTTCATCTCTGATGCTAATATACTGATCTTAAACTTTCTGCTTTCACTGCTGTGTAAGACTCCTGGCAGATGTTCTTGCTTTCCTTGTAGGCTTCTGTGCTTTTTAATCTCTACATGTTGAGTGATTTCTTGAGTTTCATACTTTATAGGTACTTTTCCTCATCTTAGTTTTTTTTCTTCTCATATACGTTTCTACAGCAAATTACTTCTGCTCTTTAGGCTTACTGGTATGCTAATGTATCAGGTCTCTCACTCCTAATTATGAACATAGTTTAGGTCACAGAGCTTCTTTGAGACAAGTTGTACCGAACACTTATATCTATATGGGTGAGATGATAGTCAATTTTCGTGTGGACTTGAGCGAACTGGTACTTGACCTGTGGGATGAGCTTACTGACTGGTAAAAAAAATCTCTAGGTTGCTTATAGTCAGAAAAATGTTTGTGTGTTATCAGTGTAAAACTAGATTAGGTGTAAGAAGTAGCCCACAAGACTTACATCTTCTTCACAGATTTGTATTAGTCCTTTGCTACCTGCTGCTTGTTGAACTGTTACTGTATTAAAGTATGCCTGGCTTATTCACTGACAACTTGATAGGACTTTGGAAAATTTTTAGGAATGTAAATTTACAGCTAATGTAGAGAAACGTTTTTTCCAAAATCTATGGAATTACCCACAGACCAAACTGGTCTGAAGAATGTGGGGATAGACTAATAATGTGAATTTGAGGCTGGATTAGTCTTGCATTTCCAGTGTCTCTTGAAGAGAGCGAGGGAGGAATAAAGGGAGCTGTTAATTCTTAAAATACTTAGGGCTTTACTTTGAACTAAAAGTAATTGCTTGACACCTGTTGATTACTAGAAACGTGCTCACTTCCTTTTGAAGAAATTATATTCAAGCATTAAAGAATGGTGTCTCTTGGTGTTCGTTTAGTTTGTGTAGCAAAATTTTGCATCTTGATCGGATGCTTGAGAGTGTACAAGCGTATCAAAAAAGAAAATGTCTTGGTCTCTTGTAACTCAACATATGCAGTTGAAAGAGGTTTGTTTGCTTTTGCCAGGGAATCTGATCTATGGGGTTGCCCAAGTCCAAACTGAAGCTGCAGAATTCTGAGAATGGAAGTGTGTTCCTACTGTATCACTATTAAAAGGTTTTAAAAACGTGTTAGAGTTTAAAAGAGAGGTCTTATTTGCACAACTGAAAAAGGCTATGCCTGAAGTTGAGTAACATGTATTATTACACAGAAGTATGGATCCTTACCAAGGCTGGTGTTTTCTTTCATCTTAGGGACTTACTATTTACTGAAGGGAAGATGGAAAAATGGCTAAGATAGTAACATCAAGTTCCTTGAATAATAGCTTAAGGCAAAGGCGTTCTTGGTACAGTACAGCTGTAGTGAGTGGTGCTAACATCTCTCTGCTGTTGGCAGCAAGATCGTGTGTTACTTCTATCATTAGAATATATGGGCTGCTCTTTAATTAGCCCATCTGCAAAAACATTTTGAGGGAAAGCAGATTCTGAGACATGTGGCTTAAGTAAGGCAGGCTGATCCCAAATCTTTAGAAAGAATTCAAAAGAGAGTGTCTGCCTTCAGATAGGATATAGGTGTGATCCCATTCTTGGCATTTCTTGTCTACCCCCCTTACACATTCTATTTCTTTAATGGCATGAGACATCACTCTGTAGTTGTAATTACAGTAATTAAAGACTTTGTCAGTGAATCTTCTTTTAATACTTATGTCTGAGTCTATTAAGGTGTTCTTCGAACTAGCCAGAATTGGTCATAGATTGGACAAGTTGCTCCCAGTCCTTGATGAGGTATACTGTTAGGACTTTACCTGATAGAAAATGCAAAACAAATATTGATTGTAATGAATGTTTTCAAATGAAAGAAAAAGATGCGTATTGCATTACAATTGTTAGTATAGGGTGCTCAGGGTGTTCCAGGGGCTTTGTGATGGGTATGCTGTTTACCCAAAGTTACTTGTGCTACAACTTAGATGTAATTCAACTGTAAGTGACCGTAAGGATTTACAGAATTGCTGTGTAACCTGCCTTCACTTTGATTACCTCACTGTTTGCCTGTTTTGTTTATGTCTATGGGAGAAAGAAGAGTTTTAAATCTCTCTGATTCTTAAAAAAGCAGTTGCAGAACCTGTGTCAAACGTGTGCAGCCACTTACACGGAGGATGGTTTCAAATGTGACTTGAATGCAAACATAAGCAATAGGGGCCCAATCTTTTATTTCTTGAGGTAAGCTACTTATTCCCACACCTTTTTGTGCATTGATTATTACTCAGAGTGTGATTATGCTAAAGGATGGTGTCACTTTCCTTGTAGAAGCGATGGAGGCTTTTAGGGTAGTGACATCACTGAATACAATTGTTCTAGTATAGCTTACTCCTGCTTGGGAAGAGACATAAGCTATGTGGGCATAAGTATGTAAACTAATCACATAGAAAGATATGCTGCTATTCATTTAGCAAAGAATCTTCCTACGTCAGAGTTGGTGGGATTTCTAAGTGAAGACCAATCCTATAATTTGCTCTAATTGGATAGGAGGGGATCTTTTAGGGGAGAAAAAAGGTAGTTCTTTGGTCACGTTACATTTCATTTCGTGTTTAACTATTTAAATGCTAACCAAGACTCCTTGGTCCTTCAGTGGTCTTCTGTAAAGAAAACACAGCTGCCAGAAGAAGCAGAAATAGTCAAGACGAAATATGGCCTGTCCTTCTGTATTGATATTATAGTTTTAACCTCAAAAACATGTATGCAGATGTTGTGCTAATTTCTGCAGAAAGCCTGAGTAACAATGCCAAGTTGTGACACGCTTCATTAGCTGTGGGGTTGGTCTTTAGCTCTCACATACACCGCCAAAGTCTAAACTCATTCCTTGCTGATTAATTTTAAACAGCTAACTTGCTATAGTTTTTTCCAAAAATAATCCTGAGTGGAGAGGAGTAATGAATACCTCATCAGCTGCCTACATCTCTACCTTCCCTCAAAATTTTTTCTCTTAATCCAACCAGTGCATCATCCATAAAGCTAAGCTTTAAATTTTTGCTTGTATGCAGGGGAGAAATATGGTCAGAGCAAGCTTGAGGTATAGAAGAAACATGAGGTGTAGCTTTGAAACCTTCCCTTCTTCAGCTGCTTCTGAACTGCAAAGTACATGTAATTGAGCTCATATTTAGCTGGTTTCAAGTGTCATTCACAATTGCTGGGTTTTCTTGCTCTTCTAATGATTGCTACATTCACTGTGACACTGAAACCCAGTGTTCTGTATATATGTATCCATACACACACATCTAGTGAGCTTTTGCAATTTCTCTTACAGAGTTGACTTTTATTTTCTGTGCAATTCTGTCCTAGAAGATGCCTATTCAATGAGCTGTTGTAAAGACTTAAACAGAGTTATTGCTGATGGACATAGCGAAACTCATGGGTTTTGGAAGAAACAGGTGTTCTGAAGGCCTAGCAACAGAGGGAAGGAAGAAGATTGTTCTGCATATTTAAACAATAAATAAATTTTAAAACCCCAAATCTGAAAAAAAAGAAGTGGTGGCTAAATTCTGTTTAAAGAGTGATATCAGAAGGAACTTGCTCTGGGACTGTTTACTCTAGCTGTGGCTGAATGCCTTGCTTTTGCAACATCTTTGTGACAAGTGGGGACAGAAGGTGCCTGAGAGCCATTGTGTCAGTGGTGGTTGCCATCTCTGTGGAGTGTGGCTAAAACATACAGGGAGATTTTTTTCAGATTATTAACAATGAAGTTATTGTTATATAGAATATTTTGTGCAGTGGAATGGTATTTGGATTCAGATGAAGCTGAAGCAATCCCGTCTTCTGCTATTAAACAAGATGGCTTTCAGCTTGGCAAACTCTGAAATAATCATGTCTAGTGAGTCTGTCCTCTGCCTGAGCACCCTCAGAAGATGAAGCCTGGGAGTTAACAAGCATAATTCTACTGTAGAGCAAAGACTATGGATTAAAAATATTTGTATTGACACATTATCTCTCTTTACCACTCCCCTGCTCATGTGTACACACAGTCTCTACTACCAGTGTTTTGTTGGCAATAAACTACCTGTGTTTTTCCACTAGCAAGCCACATCATCAGGGCTCTCCTCAATGACACTTCCTCCATTTCAGAGACTCTTAATTTCCTTCCTTTTATCAGGTAATAGAACCGGTAGATGTGTAATTGAACTGTGAAAAATTGTTTCCAATTTGTACGTGTTTTTTGTTCTTTATTTCTGACCCAAATTAAGTTTTGTGCTCTGAAATGCCTTTTTTTTTTTTTTTAAACTGGAGCAGTTTATCTATAAAGGAAGTAGTTATATTATGTAGTGCTTCATGTGCATTGTTTGCATTAAGTAAAACCTCTGCTTGCTTTTTGCAAGTATCAGCCCAGTGGGACTGGAGTCCCTCTGGAGCAATAGCATCTGTTTTCTAGGTCTTGTCTGTTTACAGTATGATCTCTGACTAAGTTTGGGACTTAACCCGGTTAAACATTGTAGTTGTATTTGGTCATTTTTCTAATCCTCCACATGAGTTAATTTGCCTCTGTGAATACACATATTCATTAAGTAATGAGAGTATTCTTCCTCTTCTGGTTTACATGCAGGCTTTTTAATAAGGCACCTAAGCTTGTTTTCTGCCTTTTGCTTTTAAAGGCAGAAAAATAATAGTATTATATCAGAATTTCCAACTTGTATTCAGAGGCCTGTCAACCTATGGTGTGAGGTAGACTTTTTTTTTTCCCCCCCTCTTGCTCAGGGTGATCCAGTCATAGCATTGGCAAGTTCTGTCTCAGCCCTCTGAGCTGCAGTATATGGGTCTATGCTAGATAAGGATGTTTGCCTTTAAGTGTTGCACATAGTCCAGCATGCTATAAAAATGCAAATGCTTTAGGCTATACTGCCTTAAACAGTTTTGGAAGCAGTTGTGGCCTCATATTTTTGGTCTACCATCATGCAGTTTAACTGTCTAAATATATAGTAAACCTTCTGTGAATTTCTGTCACTGAACTTAATGCTTTGTGTAGGACAAGGCTGCGGATTTTTTCAGGTTAGTGTACTTTGTAACATGCCAGAAGCATGGTAGCACCTGCTTCTCTGTTCTAGATCTCCATCAAATTCTGTGTCTCCTTAGTATCGTGTGCATTGTCTGCACCTCCGATGCTACTTTGAAGAAAATGTGTTTGTGGTCATATTTAATGTTTCTCTGGTAGGTAGCACACTGGGTGTTAATTTATTCAAGAGACTGGTATAGCACAGTAGGATAATCCTTTTGAGCTCTTTTCAGTCCTCTAAGTTGTTTCATCTGTCCCAGATCAAACCATGTAGATAATTGTTTTACAAGAATTTGCTTCAGTACAAGCCTGACAGCTGACTTCTTAACAGCAAACTGTATCTATAGCACTGTGGGGAAATCCAGCTTGCAGGAACTAATAGTAATCTGTCTCTTGATGATGAGTTTTCGTATTTCTCTATTCTGGTGATTGTGAGAATGGGATAGTGGAAGAGGTGGAATAATCTTATGCTATTAGCACCATTTAAGTATGCATATTCACAGAGTTAAATTCACGCATGCGATTCTGTTGTGTGAGGAGTATTGTTTTGTTCTTGGAGAACCTTTTGTGACTAGAATGCAACTTTATTTTGACTACCCTGTGTCTTCAACTGCAGCCCAGCCTCTGCTTTGCTATCCAGATATAACTAGCCTGTGACAAACCCTCTGTCTTGGGTTCATTGACAATAGCTGAGAATTCTCAAGTCTTATCTTACCTAGTATTAGGTAAGATAAGACTCAAGTATTATCTTACCTAGAAATACTGGATCTCTAGGATGGTGCTGGTGAGAAAAGTGCAGAGCTGGAAGCACTTCACTAAATTTTGCTGTTAAAGATCACTTCTGCATACAGAAAAAGGACAGATTCTAAATAATTATTAAAGCAACTTGAGCTGAGGAGGTGAGATCCTAGGTATGTGTCCTGCAGTCCTATCACCAATGCTATATATAACCAGTTTTGTCACCATCAGGTAGGCAGGAGTACAGGTACAGGGTGTGTGCAGTGTTCCCATGGCCTTGTCAGGTGTGTACACAGGAGGTAGCTGCCATTTGGACTGTCTTTGCAGAAAGCTTGTACAATGAAGTTATTTGCTCTTGCAACTCAAATGTTTGTCTGTGCTGATGGGAAATAAAGCGGGCCTAGTCTGTGTGTGTGCAGTTGGGTGGGTGCAGTCACCTGAGTAATTGGCACATGTGCTGGCTGGCCAGTCTGAGCCGAAGGAGAACCAAACCCATCCTGCTGCCATTGCCCAGTAGAATGCTACTACGCAGCAAACAGTTGATGTGTATGTTTGGATGTTTGGAACAGAGAAAAAAGGGAATCTAAGGGGACATTTCCCACAAACCTGTAGGAAACAAGGATCTCAGTTGTGGTCTGATGTACAGTGTTAGATTTCTGTGTTGATATTGAAAAATTCTAGAATAAAGCTATGTGTGGGCTTGGACAGACTTTGGACTTTTTCCCTGTGGATTCTGGAGGCATACATTTTAAAGCTGCAAAACTCTAAATTGGGTAGGTTTTCTCACTTTCTCTACAGAAACTGAGTTATTTCAAAATACATCGACTGCATCGTTGCACAGGTAATAATCGACAGTGGTTAAATTCTTCATGGGGGAGTATTTCCTATAGGAGTGGGACTGAGGTTGTTAAGTGTCTGAGGGATTACATCTGGTTCTTCTGCACGTGGTTATTCTCTGCTTTGTAACTGCAACATAGCCTTCCCTTCTGTTACGTGGTGTTCTTTCTCCTAATATGCTACCAAGAGGGGGAAGATACTTTGCTAGAAGAGCAGGTTGTTCGCAACAGATAATAATTTTGTGGCAGAGAGATGTTTTAGGGCTTTTCTACACAAAATAATTCTTGATGTGCGGAAAGGCATATGAATTTAAAGGCAAATCACCCATTTGAAATAAGTCAGAGCAGATGAGGTCATCAGACTTTCAAAAATAACATGGCCCTCCAACTTTTCAGCTGCTTGTCATGGGTTCAGGAGAAATCACTGTAATCCTAAAATGTTACCATCTCTTCGTTTTAGGCTTCTACCAGAGCAAGATAATTTGTTCTTCTGTAATTCCTCAAGGTGTAGTTTTAATGTTTCTGTATTTGAGAGGTCAGAAGCTATTGGCTTACTCATTATTTTGTACAAGAGTGAATGCTTCAGCTGATACTTGTCTAGAATGACCAGGCTGGTTGTGAATTGCTAACGAGCTGATTTAAAAGGTTGAAAGCACTTCTTAGTAGAAAGTAAGTCTTGCTTTTGTTTTTAATTTGTGCTTCATAATGGGTAACTTATGAGGTCTGAAAGGGTTTCTTAATTTATTTGTTTCCATTATACCCAAATGAAATTATTTAAATTCTTCTTTCCTCTCCCTTGCTAGTCTTATTAAAGAATCTGCCTTTTTCTTCGAAGTAATTTATTATAAGTATGAACACCAAGGAAGCTGGACAGGACATCCCAGGCATTTCTATTAATGCTAATTTTAAAATGTTCATTTCAAGTCGATTTCAAAACCTTTTAATAACTCTTAAGTGACTAACTAAAATTTATTCTAAGTAACAGAGAAAGTGAAAGTTTACAGGCTATTACGATGTTGCCTTTTAATAGATCTCCCTACACTGTGGACTTCTAATCTAGATAACTGAAATTTTTAACAGAGAATATAAGTGAACAGGAGAAACTTAAACCAAACTAACAAAAGTCTCAGCATTTCATCATTAATGACTATGAAATGCTGCCTTTTCCTCCTGTGCTTGATACTCGTCTTGATTAATACAGATCAGTGCTGGGAAGTTGGTGAGGAACTGTTAACATCCATGTAGAGCCAATTCAAATGTTTTGTGAATATAAAGGTATCCATTAAATGACATAAATTTGACTTGTACTATACAGCTTATAGAACAAATGAAAAAATAAAGGCTTTGTTGTTTGCCACAGTGCATATAATGTAGTAATTGTATACCTTATAAAGTTGTTACATTGCTATTCCAATTTGATAGTGTTTTATATTGATCACCAGTCTACACAACTGCTATTGGTAAGTGCAAGCACTTAAAATTATTAAGGGGCGAATCTCCAGTTTTATTAGCAGAAACCTTTGCCTTTCATTTGACTGTTCAAAACTGTATTCTGAATTCCTTTAAGTTTGCAGTTCACTTCATAATGTTGAAGACCACTCCTAGAAAAGGTTTCTGGTCTTGAGAAGTGTAAATGAATTTTGGGGGGGTGTTTTGCAGGTTTTGGTTTTATTTGATTTTGCAATTAAATGAAGAGGGTTTACCATACCTGTTATTCCAAGTACAAGGCAGTTGGTCACTAGGAAAAACAGTTTTCTGACATGAGTGACTCCAGTGTACTTGAGTATAGAACAATACAATTTGATGTTTGTCTTCGTACATTTCTCTGATTCAACTGAGCAATTGAAAGTATTTCTATCTTTGTTATAGCCTTGCTTGCTGCAGCCACTAGGATGCTTAAAGCTGATTTAATTGAAAAAATAGCTGTAGTGTTTATATTGTGTGCCTGCAACCACATTTTTTTGATTTAGCTTTCTGTAGCTGGGCTGGGTTTCACCTAGAGCAAAAATGAAAAGCCTTATGTTTTCTTTCTCTAAGCCAAATGTCTTGAGGTTTTCATTTCATGAACTACTTCAAAAATATGTTTATTATTTCTCAAGACAAAAGCAAGGATGTTATCACTTAGTCCTGACACGGAATCATCTGAGCAAGTTAATGCAGGGATGCACCACAGATCATGACCTGTAATTCTCATTTCTCAGTAATTTCAAACTGTTCTTCAGAGTACTTATCCATACATCTCTAGCAACCTGGCCACTAAGCTTTTTAACACCTCTTTCCCCAACTAATCTAAGTCATTGCCTTCTTTTGCAGATGAAGCCTTTTACTTTTCATTGCTGTCTGTCTGGAATTTGTTGTTTAGCTTACGTAGTTAACAGCTTATGTTTTTTCTTCCAAATTCCTTTGATATTCAATAGTTTTGTATTAAAAAAAACAAAAGAGAATTATTAAAAAAAAAATATTTACCTCCTGCCACTACAGTAGAAATTTATCGTGTAGAATGCAAAAAGGAACTGATGGGAAAAAATGCTTCAGATAATAATTCAAGGGTCTCTGTGAAAATTAAGTTGTAATTATAATTTAGATCTGTGTAACACCAGCTGCTCACCTGCTCAGGATTACCTGGTGATGTTTGCATCAGAATTCAGAGGTCCTCAGACTTCCATTTTTTTGTGCCTATCCATGGGCTTTCCAGTTCCGAGAATTATTTATGAAGTGTTCTGGGAGAACACACTTCCTACAGGTACATTCTTCCCAAGAACATATGGAGGAGATGTTGGGAGCAGAGCAAGGACTGTCTTTAGAAAGTGTCTGAAGTGGGGTTTGAGGATTGGAGTGGCATGCCTAAGGTGTTTGGTTTTGTGTTTTTTGGATGGGGGAAGTAGGCAGGAGAAGCAACAGCATTTTTTTAATTTTTATTTCGTCAGGAGCTACCGTGCTGAGTTTTTTTTCCTCAGTGAGGGCCTGAGACAAGTGGCAGTTTTATTTGGAGAGCAGGGAGTCTTTGTGTTTTTAGCAGCAACTGTTTTTGTCTCAGAAGACGTTATCTGTCTTTTGTTGCAGAACTCATGGCACTTCTATGTTCACGCAGGTCTAAAAACACTGGATTTTGAGATGAAGTTGCTATGTAGACTGTTAAAGCGGTGGCCTGTGAATGTTCTTCTGACCAAGCAGCAGTGACCCAGCTCTAGACCAGGCTAGAAACATCTGGGTTTACAGCAGTTTTATTTATTCTTTCCTAAACTAAGCTAGCTGTTAATCACTGTATTTAGACTTTAAGCATGTGTAAATGTGTAGATATATAAAAAGTGAATATGTACATTCACATGTGCACCTCTGTCTCTCTTTTAGAAGTAAAATAGGTTACTGGAAGATTAAAAAATAGGAAAGAATTCATTTTAGTAAAACTGGGAACGGTTACGTACGAAACAGTGAGGAGACCTATTCCAAATAGCAGATGAGAGGAATGAACAGCACAGGTGGAGTGAGAGGATATAGTGGAGTAATATACTTGCATTTAAGAATATTTTTATTTTGTCTCCTTAGTACTACTAACAACTTTTCATGTATGTATTTTCTCTGTGTGGGAGTTGGGGGGAGGGGCGTCTCTGAGGGAAGTGTGTCAGGAAGGGAACTTCTTGTCTCAAATGTTTAGCAGATAAAAGGTGCAAGAACCATTATGTTGAAATGGTATTTCTTTAGTATGTCATATTTGGTAGACAGGGGCTATACAGGGCCCCTTAGAGTGGTAGAAGGCAAATGTAAAATAGGAATATTTTTAGTACTGATTTGATCCATCTGCACAGGAAACATTGCTTGGATGTGTATTTAGCCTCTTTGATGTTTTTTGTCTTTCATGCCAGCTCTATGTGGCCACCGAAGCCATCCTCATTGCTTTGGTGGGTGCAACTCCTCCCTACCACTGGGATCTCCAAGAGCTCTCAGTTAATCAGAGCCATAGCAACCAGTCAGCAAGTGAGCAGAGAGCTTTTGGGGAGTGGCTTCTGACTGCCAATGGTAGCGAGGTGCATGAGCACGTGCATTTCAGCAGCAGCTTCACATCAATAGTCTCTGAGGTAAGTCTGACATACGTATCTCTGCCTCCTGTTTGAGTAGTACATCTGACTGGGTCAGTTGCAGGGGCTGGTTGTACTGCTTCTTTATTCCATACTAATGCATGTTTTGATTAATGAATGAAGCATGCTACTTCCAGGTAGAGAACAGGTAATGTATTCATATCATTACTGGCAACAAAAACTAGCTTTATTTTCCTTTGCAGATCTTGACCAAAGTTCTGCTCCAAAACTTCACACCTTTTCCATGTGGATGTATCAGATCCTGTAGCCTGATTTCACTATTAAGCTGAAATCATGTCATTAATTGTACTAATGCAATTAGAATCCTTTATGTACCCTGAGCTCTTCCTGGCCACCTTGCTAAGGTTAAATACATGTAGTGCATCTGTCATGCAATTAGCAACCAGTGGAGGAACTGAAGAGGAAGTGGCTTCTGCAATCTGCAGCTCCAGATGTGAGGAAAGGCATGGGCAGTGAGTGGGGAGTCAGGTAGACAAGGAACTCATAGAATTATTAATGTTGGAAAAGACCCCTAAGGTCATCAAGTTCAGTCATCAACCCAACACCACCATGTCAACTAAACCATGTCCTGAAGTGCCACATCTGAACGTTTTTTGAACACCTTCAGGAATGGTGACTCCAATGCTTCCCTTGGCAACCTATTCCAATGCTTGACCACTGTTTCAGTAAAGAAATTTTTCTTTTCTTTCAGTAAAGAAATTTCCTCCCCCCATTCTATCCTAAAACAAAGCTCTAGCTTTATTGGTGTGGCCTCTGTATTTTGTGTCTTCTTTCATGGTCTAGCCACAGTCCCTGCAGAAATTATTCCAGGCTCCACACTGATGGGTGCAACACCTGCCCTTCCTGGGGCCTTCAGTATCTGTTAATGTCAAATCATTCTGTGCAAGAGCCCTGTCTGAGTGCATCTGTTACAAGACCTTAATTTAGAGCTATGCAGTTGTGTTAACTGTAGTACTGCTTGGTAATTCACAGCTATTGTCTAGAGGCATTAATGCTGTCTGAATTAGTCCTGTAAAACACTTAACTTTATTTGTTATGAGCATACTAATAAAAACTGCAAGCTTTGGAATAGTACCAAGCAGTTGGGTACAACAGGCATTGCTTCTTTTTCTGGTAATGAAGAGGATATGAGTACTTCCACCATGATTTAAATTAAGATCCTAATGTACAGTGGATTTTTTTTAAGCACTATTTTAAGCTCAGTGAGTTTTTTCAGACTTTCTGTGGGCTTTTTCTTTTTTGCTTTTCATTTTATCCAGGAGTCTTTTATTCTCTTAAACTTGACATGTCAGACGTATTTGTGTAGCCTAGCAGTGTTTTAGGACATAAGTTTTATAAAGATTCTTATGCATTTTAGTTGCATAGATAAGAAATGCAGGTAAAGAACAGCTTACTCAAAAAATACAAATTAAAAAAATATCCCAGGGCAACTTGTGTAGATCCTGCTTTGAAGTTCTTTAGCACAGTTGTCAGTAAATCCTATGTGTATAAAATCTTGTTGCTTCTCCTGTTTCCCACTGTCAAGATCCTTTTTTTAATTAGTTAGCAGAATGTGTAGTATATTTGGAAGTTGTGTTAAATGCAAATATTTTAGTGAGATTGCACTTATTTGGGGGTTATCACTGTCCAGTTTCATTACTGATGTGTAAAGGAGCTTTTTTCTACATTTGAGAAGGGTGTTTTAATGCTTATCTTGTGGCATCACTTACTGATAACATGACAATTGTAAACTTACACTGAAAAAGATTGTGATGTTAAAAGCTTGATTTATGAATATCAGGCATATATATGTAAGATGCTTTATGCAGAAAAGCCTTGAGCCCTTTAAAGGACTTCTTAGCTGTTGAGATTAATTTGCAGAAGAGATTTTGCTTCACAATCAAATTATTCCTTAATCCCTGAGTGATTCAGAAAGCATCTCATGTCACTGAGTTTCAATGTTGACAGCTTTTTTTATTTCTATGCCAAAAGTTAGGGCATGATTCTCGTAGCTCTTATAAAACAAACTGACCATGTTATTTCAAGACAAAATTCACCTCATATGCTATTGTTATACAAATGTATTTTTCTATGAATTGTTTCTAAACTCTAGAGAAGCTTCAAAAGCTGATTTGTGGTCACATGGTTAGTCTTAAAATTGAATTTTGTCAGTCTTGACGTGTTATGGGTGCATTACCTGCCATATCAGTAAGCACCTTACCATTAAAGAGACAATTCAAAATGAAGCATATGCTGAGAGTAAGCAAGTTGTTTTACCAGAGATTCTGAATTATTTTTGTTTTGTTGGCTCCCTAATCTTGGTGAGGTTTAATTGTGTGGCTCTGTTCTCATGGTGAGGTAGTTTGCAACTGAGCTTTGAAATAATATAAGCTTTGCTAGAGAGGATGTCTAATGGGGTTTTGGTAGAGGCAGAGGAGATTATGAGGAGATTAGAATGTTATTACAGGGATAATGACATAATCACCAGCTTACCAGCACAGGAAGAAAAGTTGGGTGTCACTAAAAGGAAACATTATCTCAAGATGCAAGAAGAGTAGAAAAAGAACACAATATGTGGGGTTTTTAGAATACAAAAATAAATGAATACAAGAAGAAATTACTTTAGAACAGTGAGAGCACAACATACTTTCATTCTGCAGTTCTGTGGGGGAAAGAATTTCCTGTCAGGTTCAATCTGAGACATTAAGTCTGTAAGAATCAAACATTGGAAGGTCAGGTTTATATTTGGAATTGAGAAGAACTGGAAATGACACAAAATAGACTGTAAAACAGTAAGTATTTGCAATACCAGAAAACCTGTCTAATGCTACCAAAGTGTTTCTCAGTGACAAGACAGTTCATAAGGAGGAGTATGTGCAGAAACATCTTTGGACAAAAAACACCATTTTTGTTTTTGCATAGTGTGCCTACACATGACAATGACATATGTCAAGAGGTAAGACTGAGTCTATTTAAGCTAATAGATTTATGTGAGAAAAGTCAATAAAAGGGTAAGTGGGAGAAGGCTGCAAAAATTACAGTATTCTGAGGGATCTGTCCTTGAATTCAGAATCAGTGGCTGCATGTGATTTGGGGAAACCATGCAATTGTTAGTCTGGGAGACAGCAGTTGTGGTTTGGTGACTATTGATGGCCAACTGAACGTGATGCTTAGGAGACTTAGGTTCAGGTATGTCATCCCCCTCCAATTATAAGCTATTTGTAAGCTGCTTGGATTTTGGTTAATTCTTTTTTTTTTTTTTTTTTCCCCCACCATCCAGTGGTTTTTAATTGGCAACACATCATACAAAGTCAGTGCTGCTAGTTCTTTCTACTTCAGTGGTGTGTTTGTTGGAGCAATCTCCTTTGGCCAGCTCTCAGATCGCTTCGGGAGAAAGAAAGTCTATCTCACAGGTAACCACTGCCACCTAACAAAACGAATGAAGTAGCGGTGTTTGTGTCTCTGAAGAGGCAAGAGCCCAGTACCTGCTGAGAGCTTACAGTGAATAATGTGCTGTGATTTAATTTTTTTTTTGTCCTTCTAGTATTCTTCAGGAGTATCAGTAGGGACAAGAAATTAATATTTGGCTATTCCATCACCTTCTGAATGTCTGGGCGGTGTTCCGGATTTAGGAGTCATACCATAAGGGCTTGTTGCACTCATGCATGTCATAGAATCATAGAATCGTCAAGGTTGGAAAAGACCTTCAAGATCAAGTCCAACCATCCACCCTACAGCCCCCAACCACTAAACCATCTTATGAAACACCATGTCTACCCCTTTTTTGAACGTGTCCAGGGATGGTGCCTCCACCACCTCCCTGGGCAGCCTGTTCCAGTGCCTCACCACTGTTTCTGTGAATAATTTTTTTCTAATATCCAGCCTGAACCTCCCGTGCCGCAGCTTGACCCCATTTTCTCTTGTCCTATCACTAGTCACCAGAGAGAAAAGGCCAACACCCGCCTCACTACACCCTCCTTTCAGGTAGTTGTAGAGGGCGATGAGGTCTCCCCTCAGCCTCCTCTTCTCCAGGCTGAACAGCCCCAGCTCCCTCAGCCTCTCCTCATAAGGCCAGTTCGCCAGACTCCTAATCAGCCTAGTTGCCCTTCTCTGCACCCGCTCCAGCACCTCCATGTCCTTCTTATGCTGCAGTGCCCAAAACTGCACACAGTACTCATGCTCATGGAATCTCCACAGATTGCAATTAATATCTCTAGTGATTTTTTTAGCAATGTTCCTACATGTATACCCTGCTCAGAATTTGTTGCACCTTTTATCTGCTATCTGCCATGATTTAATTTTTAGGTATTTGTGATCCTCATTGTTCTAAAGCTCAAGCTTTTTATGCTGTCCCTGGTTTAAATAACATGGTTCATGTTTTGTGTATGTGTTCTTAAGTTGTATGTCAATTGAGGAGCATGTAGCATTAAAAAACATTTTTTTATTTAAAGGATCAACCTCATTCAAAGCAAATAAGGGTGGACCTGCTATGCAGTGCAAACTCCTCATGTACTGTCCCTTGGTAATGTTTATCTTTGCTAGTTTGTATGGACTACTTTCCAAGAATGAGGGGAGATATTTGGTCATATACTTAATCTGTGACTTCTGTATAGGGATAAATACCAAGCCATCTTAATGAGCCAGACAGTAGTTCTGAGTATGTGAAAAAATTGTCTGCTGTGAACTGAATTTGAAGGTTTACTACTGCAAATTATGTATCAGAAACCACTCCTTTTGTGTCCTCCCTTTTGTGATACTGACTTTAGGTGCCTAAATGTCTGCCCAAACCTGTGTTATGTAGTGGTGTATTGTAGTTGTTGACTGTGATTACTTAGGACAGATGCCACTGAACATCAAGTAAAGCTACTGATATAAATGCTTCTGTTTTTCTTTAGGTACTCTTCTGAAATGAAACCTTTTGTCTTGTTTTTCCAGGTTTTGCCCTTGACATCTTGTTTGCTATTGCAAATGGATTCTCACCCTCATATGAATTCTTTGCCATCTCTCGCTTCTTGGTAGGGATGATGAATGGTGGGATGTCACTGGTGGCCTTTGTTCTACTGAATGAGTGTGTGGGTACTGCCTACTGGGCATTAGCAGGTAAAGTTTGAGTGTCATTGTCTTTATTACAATGTTCCAGTACTTAAAGGGTGGCTACCAAGAAGATGGAGACTCCCTATTCACAAGGAGTCACATGGAAAAGACAAGGGGCAATGGGCACAAGTTGCTCCTGGGGAGATTCTGATTTGACACAAGAGGTAAATTTTTCAGCATGAGGACAGTCAAACATTGGAATAGTCTCCCAAGGGAAGTGGTAGATTCTCCCACATTGGACACTTTTAGGTCTCAGCTTGACAGGGTGCTGAGCCATCTCATATAAACTATGGTGTTACCTAAAAAGGTTGGACCAGATGATCCTTGAGGTCCCTTCCAACCTGGTATTCTATGATTCTATGAATTTATAGAATCCAGTCTCACACACCACTTGAGACACACCAAAGCTAACACCATAGCAGTTGTGAATTTTACTCTGCTTGAGGATCTTTGTGACCGCAGTCTTTGAGCCCTGCTTTGTTTAATATGAACCTTAGACAAACACAGTAGGTGACTTGGGGCCATTCAGATTTCTGCATCACTCAAGCTGATGAAGGTCCAGTTCAGACATCCCCTGTCGACCTTGAACAGCTAAATACTCGTGCAAAGTTCTTTATAGCTGATCTCTATTCATCAGAAGTTTGGACTCTGCTAAACAAAGCTTAGTGTTTGTATGCTAAATAGCAATAATTTTATTCCAGGCAGTTCTCCAAAATAAATCAACAGGTTTTTTTAAATAATAGGAAGATGAGACAACTATTCCTTATATACAAAAAAAAGTTGTTGCATGTGGTAATCAACCTTAGAGCAAAAGATAGAGACACCCTTAACTGTCTTGGTTGCTAGTGGTGATGCTGTCCTTCAGCTATGATGCATATAAATTGTACTGTCACAGACTGGGTAAGTCAGGCCCCAGAGCTGTAACAAATGCCAAAGAAATGCTGTGCTGAGACTGTTAAAACAGGGTATCCTACAAGTCGTGGGAGCTACAAATGCATACTGTGAATTCCTAAAAATACCTGTTTTCCAGTGGTTTGTAGCATTTACATTTACACACAGAAAGCTGAAACATACTTACATTTGCAATTACGAGACTAAATTGTTCATGGGACTTTGGGTGAGGAGGGTGTAGAATGGTGTGTTTTGGACTTGTATAGATCTTTACAATTGGATCTAATAATACTTTTGTGCATGGGTGAAGGACAGAATGTTCTTTGGTGAAATAGCTGTGGTTTTGCCTGTATTGCTGAGTGAATTTTTGTTAGTAAAGTGTTAGTTTCTATCTGTTCCCGTGTGTTGATGGTTAAAAAATGTTCCTTAAAAGGGTGATAATGTGTTGGTTTTAATTGTGTATTAGGATCTATTGGTGGCTTGTTCTTCGCTGTGGGAATTGCCCAGTATGCTTTATTAGGCTACTTCATTCGTTCCTGGAGGACTCTGGCTGTTGTGGTTAACCTGGAAGGAACAGTTGTCTTTCTTCTCTCTCTGTAAGTTATTTTTCAAACTGAGTTTCATCAAGAAAGGTGTTGAAAGTAAGAAAAAATGCCCCAGCACATATGCAAGACACTATATATACATGTTAAACGTTACAGAAATGTTTTTGCAGTTACATGATAACATGGTATTTTTCTTGTAATTGTGTTTATGCAGAAGGAGCAGCATGAAAATTGCTTGCACATACAATCTTAAAGGTGACATGCAAAAGAAAAAAAATAGGCAGCTTCCTTTTGTTTTTCAAATGATTAAGAAAGACTAGAAAGAAGTCTACTACTACATAGTAGTAGTTTTGTGCTTGTGGACTTCTGCAATGAAAGCTATATGATGCAGTGTGCTGCTCTTACATACTTCCTAACAGCAAAATCTTAGTAACTGCAAGAAGAAAATAAGTTTACCTGTTGTTTAAACTTGAGGCTTTTTTCCTTCCAACATGTATTTAACTTCAGTTACTAACTTTTTGAATAAAATTCTTTGCTAAAGAGTCAACATACCCTTTCAAAGGAGGCATCAGAACTCAGAGAAAGGTCTTAAGAGGTTGTAGGCTGCTCATGAGGTAAAAGGCAGAGATGACACTTCTGATATTTTAAAACCTAGTGGTGTTTGGGGGCTTTGGGAAAAGTTTTAAACTTTCAGATTGATATTAACAGTTTTTTTGAAGTGCTTTATGCTTGGCACTTCAGAGCTGTGCTCCGAGGCCTATTTTGCTGCAAGAGTTTTTTTTTTTATTCCAGGTTTTACACTGTCTGCTTCCTACATTGCTTAAAAATTACCCTGTGCAGAAAATGCTGTAATAGTTTTTTCTAACATAGGGAGAAAACATGCTCCTTTCTAAGCTCTTCTATAAAACCACAGAATATCTTTCCTTTAAATTTAAAGGAAAAATGTCACTTCTGGTCATAGGCAAAAATCTTAAAGCTTCTGTCAAAAGACTAAAGTTTTAATTAGTTTCAGGAATTTGAAAGTAATAGAAGATTATTTTTTTTGTAGGCTGTGTTGGCGTTATAGACCTATCAAGTGAACAGTGTTCATGGGGAGTAAGAGCATGATCTTTACACAGACTCTGCTTCCTGTCTACAGGAGAGAGTTTGGGGAAAAAGTTGGAAAATGAGAAACAGAAGATGGTTTGTAACTGTTACAAAACCACCCTGTGGTTACTTGTAGTAATGGGGTGCCTCCTTAATTCTGAGTTCCCCTCAGAGAGAGTACTAATGATAACATAATTTATAGTATTGTATATATATGAATGTGTGGGTATATAGGTATATATTCAATGTAATTTCTTGGTATCTGAATTAGATGTGACTTACGTTCTCTTTCCTTTCAACATGCTTTGTCTCTGTTTCAGTAGGTTAATTCTATACCTGAAGGGTTGTTTGAAGGATTCTTTGTTATACTGAAATGTATTTCAGCCTTATTTCCATAGACAAGTCCAGCCTTGTAGAAGAGAAGCCCTAAAGCTGTCTGTGTATGCGTGTGTTTTTCAGATTCATTCCAGAGTCCCCTCGCTGGCTCTATTCACAAGGCCGGCTGAATGAAGCAGAAGATGCCCTCTACCTCATTGCGAAGAGGAACCGCAAGCAGAAGTGCACGCTTTCATTAAAACTCCCAGCAGAGAGGAGCTCCAGAGAGGCTGGCAGCTTCTTGGATCTGTTTCGACATAAGATTCTCTTGGGACGCACCTTGATCATGATGTTCACTTGGTACTTGAAATACTTTGTAGGCCCAGCTGTACTATTGTTGCCTGTCAGTCTTTGAGAGAACATGTTGCTGAGAATTGG
Organism: Hemiprocne comata; assembly: GCA_020745705.1. Taxonomy (NCBI): domain Eukaryota; kingdom Metazoa; phylum Chordata; class Aves; order Apodiformes; family Apodidae; genus Hemiprocne; species Hemiprocne comata. The sequence goes on from CM036586.1 coordinate 144,339,410, forward strand.
CTTGTCCTGCAGGTTTTACTGAGTCTCAGCCTGTATTGTTAGGGAAGCTGCACCTAAAGAGGATACTTGTATTATAATATTTCCCTAGTGCATTTCTAATGTGAAGCCATTTTTACAGTCTCGTTCTGAGTTGGTTTGTCTTTGCATTGCAGTCATGCTTTTTGAGTTTCAAAATAATTGAGAACTACCTCTTCCTTTCTGGAGGCTGCTGAGATTAGTCATGCTGTCCTCCTCTTTGGCCCAGTGCTGCGTGTCAGTACTTTCAGTCACATGGATTATTCTTTGTTTTGTGTGCAAGGAGCTCATTAGTAAGTGGGTGGCCTACCTTGTCTAAAAAGTGTTTATTTTCTTAAGAGAAAGTGCTGCCAGTACTAGCAGTTGCTGTAATAAGGAGCAGGAACCCATAGTACTACCTCTAGGCACCAGGAGAAATTTAACTCTCCAAAAAGTGCCTGTTTTGTTCTGGTAGTTCTTCTAGCCTTGAGGTCTTTTGCTGCCACTTTGAAATAAACTTTATGTATGACACGGTATGCAAGTCCTCTGGCATTACTGTTCATACAGTAATTTGGGGAATATTTGTTCATACATCGTATTTGGGGAATGAATAAAACTGGACCAGGGTGTAGAAATTAAAAGAAGGTGGAAGTGTCATCTCAACTCTCTGAGAAAAGGTTTACGCACAATTGGAAAGTACGGACAAAAGTGAAACCCGTTAAAAGCAAAAAGGACAGACATAATTTTTCAAATCAAATAATATAATAATATTTTAACTTTATCATTTATACACATTCTCCTTAAGCGTAGTCTTAAGTTTAACAGAGCAGTAAGTCAGGAATGGGGTCTGTGTAGAGACAAAATGGTTTCTTTACCTAGGAAGCATCATACGCCTGTAGAGAAACATTTTTAGACCCATCTTCTGAAACACTAAATATAGTTGGTAGTGTATTGTGCCAGACTGGTGCTTTGATTTGGCAGGCACAAGTGGCAGTTCTGATTTTACCCTTTTTCTGTCCTTTGCAGGTTTGTGTGCAGCTTGGTTTACTATGGTCTTACCCTTAATGTGGGTGATTTGGGTGGAAGTATTTATGCCAATTTAGCCCTTTCAGGGTTGATAGAAATCCCAGCATACCCAATCTGTATTTACTTGATTAACCAAAAATGGTAAGTATGAAATTTACTAACCCATTCAGGGTTTTGTTCTGTTGCAGTTTTCTCAAGGATAGGTTTCCTGTGTATTGCATCTCCTTGCTTGTGTCTGTTGTGCAGGGCTTCCCGCTTCATTGCTACTACTATATTATATTCTCTTGGGAAATGCATTTTTATTTGAAAGTGCCATTGATATATGTTTACTTAAAATAACAACAGTTTTACTTGCTCTCAGTAGCTCACATTAATGAGCCGTCTGAATTCGGCTCAGGGCTGAGGCTGATCTAGATCAGTGGAACCTGGTTGTGCTGGCACTGTGCTAACACAAGGTGGCATTCTTGGCACCGCTGTCTCGTAATCCCCATTTTCACTGTTATGTCAAACCTACTGTGACTAAACTCGACTGAAGCCGTCCTGTGACTTCGTGTAATAGCCGCTGTGTGCACTAGTGTGCGAGAAGAGCTGTGGATTCCCTGTCATTAGCCTTTTCCTGAGCCGTGATACTCTGGAGAATGTCTTTCACTTTTTGTAGAATTCCTTTCCCAGTCTCTTCTCTACTTGTCTCCTGAGGAGCTTTACAAATGTGCACACATATTGGGAAGCAAATAAAAAACCCTAGAAACTGTCAGCCACTGCATAAAGACTTCTTGGTGCTCATTTTGTTAACAATGCAGAAGCTTGTTTAAAAACAGTGCAAGAGGAAGCGTTCATGAGAGATGGCTTTCAGAATTTCCAATTGCAAATAAAGAGACAACATTAATTTAGAGGACTTATTGCTTTGCAAACCACAGATCTAGTGCAGAATAAAGCTTTGTTATCCTTGCACATCAGGTTTGGTCGGAAGCGAACACTGAGTGCATTTCTGTTCCTGGGAGGATTGGCTTGTCTTATTGTCATGTTTCTTCCTAAAAAGAAAGGTAAATATTTCCTTTTGTTTCTGGGATACGTGATAAGAAGTTCTATGTAAACGCAGCATCCTACAGGTTAAGAATTGGATGGTTGCCAGTAGATTAAGCTCATACCACATGTGACAGTCAGTTTTTGAAGCCAGAGGAACTAGCTCATAAAAAGGATAAACAGCAATCTTCTTAAAACCTTAAGGAAAGTTTGTTAGAAAGGTTTGGATTTGAACTTTTGTCTTTGGAGTCTGCCCTTTATTCCTGATCATGTCAATCACTCCTTTCATAGAATCATCGAATGAATTGGGTTGGAAGGGACCTTTAAAGGCCATCTAGTCCAATCCTGCAGTAAGCAGGGACATCTTTAACTAGATCAGGTTGCTCAGAGCCCTGTCAAGCCTGACCTTGAATGTCTTCAGGGATGGGATCTCCACCACCTCTCTGGGCAACCTGTTCCAGTGCTTCACCGCCCTGATAGTAAAGAGCTTCTTCCTAACATCCAACCTAAATCTACCCTGCTTTGGTTTAAAACCATTGCCCCTCATCCTATGGCTGCAAGCTCTTGTAAACAGTCTTTCCTCAGCATTCTTGTAGGCCCCCTTCAGATATTGGAAGGCTGCTCTAAGGTCTCAAATATACGGTCTTTCTAGTGTTTCTGACTTAATTGCAAAGAATTAATGCGTGTTGGAGTATCTCCATCAGCCAAAACATGTCAGTGTAAGTAGCACCCATGCAGCTTGTATGTATCTGTCCAAGTCAATGATCAATGTCAGAAGATCCTGAGCATTGAAACTTGGGGCAAGTTTCCATCTTTTCCTTACTGCTCTGTAATGTTCAAGGCTGGTGTGATGGTGGTATGAGTAATATGACAACATAACTTGCAGTTCAGAGAATTCTGAAAATTTTCTGAAGCGAGGGGTCTTTAAGAAAATGAAATGAAATGTGTTTTTTCTAGACACACTAATGTTAATTTCATTTTTGGATGTTTTTCAAAGCAGTAGAAACAAAATTGCACAGTGTGCAATTTTTCCTTTGAAAACTAGGTACATAAATTCATCTCAGCTTGTAAGATTTGTGCATCTATAACACCTGTCATAAGAAAAGGAGAGAAAAACTGCAAACATTGGAAGCATGATTCAAAAAGATTAAAAAATTATTATGGGAATATGTATAAGTTGCTCTGGATGGCAATGAATCAGGTAAAACTTTTTTAAAGGGATACAACTCAAGTTTCCAGAAGTGTTCCAGATGCTAGAGCCCAGACACTCAGATATTCTGGTTAGGCTTGTGTCAGTCATCAAGTAGTTTTTGCAAATCAGTCCAAGTATAACATGTGAAAAGATTTTCAGAAGATAGAATTGTGAGACCCCAGAACATCAGTTGTGTGCTGAACTGACAGAGTCAGCCATGAGCAAAGCGCCTTAAGAAGGAAAATGGCTAACTGGTCAGAAGCAAGCACCTGTCTCACTGAGCATTGTTTGTTCAAAGCAATAATGGCTTATGCTGTAGCCTTGGAAGGCATTTAAGGTGTGTTCTGCCTGGTATAAGCAAATAAGCACTGGCCATGTTGACAGAACTGAGCTGGAGAGAATATTTGGTATGGTTCTTTATAGCATCTTCCTGTCCTTTGTTTTTCTCCTAAAGTAATCATGTTGGAAGCATTTTACCATACTATGGAATAGGGCTCTTTTTACCAAAAAAACTTGGTCACTTTTGAAAAATGTATCCATTCTTTTCTTCAACTTGCCTGCAGAACTAGTTTAGCATTTTGTTAGTGGTAGACCCAAAATTTTGGCTTTTAGCTTTAGCTTTTAGTGTGTTTATAGGATTTTTATCTTACATTTCTGAACTGTGATGCTCCAGTAGAGCCTTAATGCAGGATTCTAATGCTTTAAAGATGTCACTTATTGTAACACTGAGGACAAGGAAAGTTGAAGCTTACATGGAGTTTTTCTCTTTGCACAAATTTGATCGCACGGATAAAGGTAATAAATCCATAGACAAAGAATATAAACTATGTTGGATGATTTCTGTCATTGCTGCCTAAAATAATGCTTCTTTGGATTCTCTTGAGTTTTGACATCTCCTGAGGGTCCAGATCACCTCTGATAAATACTGTCCCTTAATACAGCTTGGCTGACATAGCAGGTTCTTCAGCAGGGTCAGTTTCACTCCATACCATTGTGTGATTGAAATAATTATGGAGACATATCTGAGTTCATGAAAGCCTTACAAGGGTTGCATTTTCTCTATCAGATACTGGAGTGTTTGCAGTGGTGAATAGTCACTCTCTGTCTTTGCTGGGGAAACTGACAATCAGTGCTGCATTTAACATTGTCTACATCTATACATCAGAACTTTATCCCACGGTGATCAGGTAACATAGTTTAAGGTCTTCATTTTTCTGGCTCTGTGTGATCACCTTTTACTTCTCTATTATTTTTTCTATTAACTATACCTTTTCTTTCGAGAGTTTCAGTTACATATAATGATTATCTGTAGTCTTACATACTGAATTTCTTCCTTTATCGTCTTCTCACTTGCTCTTTCCTCAGATTTGCAATGTTTTCTTCAGATTAATCCTTTTCTTTATACAAACAGTAAAATAGTCTTTTGGCTGCTTGGTATGCTCACAGCCTTCTCTCCACTAATGAGGATAACAGCAGTATTGCTGTTATTTCTTTAAGTAGTGATGTCTAACTTTTTTAGTGCTTTATAAGCCAGACACAACTCTATTAAACATTCATACTTGCTTAATCAATAACGCTGAAGATGACTGGTTAATAAGCTTTATAAAAGTAACTGGGTGCTTCATAGGCCATATGTAAGCAGTAGTTAGGTTTTACTCACTAGAGGCAGAAGTACACCCATGCTTGTGCCTACACAGTAGACAGAAGCATCTATTGTATGGGTGCAGTTTTTATAGATATTTTAACCAGATATTGTTGATGGTCAGCCACCAGTGGAACTATACTATGGTGTCTTTCAAGGGTGGGCAAATCTGCTGATAAATAGGATTTGGCTGAAGGAATTTAGCCAGAGCTTCAGGCATGCACTGACTGAAACAGCACTTTTTTTTCTTGTCTCTCTGTATGTGTATGTATTTTAGAATTCTGAACATGCTGGGAATATTTGCAAATACATATCAGCAAAGAGCTTGCTCAAACCGAAACATTCTCTTTAAGCACAAAGCATATGTTTAGTTCCTGTCTTGGGATGCTTTCAGTTAGTTGCATTTGACTTTTCTTTGCCAGTGAATGTGGTCAAGGTCATGACTGAGATTGTTGGGGTGTTTTTTCCTTACTTAATGGCACTTTTAAAAACTTCTAATTTATCCTGTGCAAATGCCACTGATTAATGATTTTTGTTTTCTTCTTAGGAATGTAGGAATGGGTGCCTGCTCCATGTTTTCCCGTGTTGGTGGAATCATTGCGCCTTTCGTCCCTTCTTTGGTTTGTCTGAACTCCTCACTGTTATGTATTTTTTTGTTTTGTGGGTATGATATATCAGAGGCTTAGAGGTGGGAATATTTTGAATAAATTATGTATATAAACTAAGATATGTAAATTGGATGTCTTAACAGTATCATGGTAGGCCAAAGGTATCGGTGTAATTAGACAAAAACTCAGCATTTAGTTCAGAAGATGTTTGAGCCCTGTAAGGATTTTGGGGCTTAGCTAGTGGTCTTGAACAATACATTAATTTCAAAATACCGAAATGGTGATACTGAGTTTTTAAATCCTAAGTAAGCAATAGCAAAAACCCCACAGACTTAAAAGACCTGCTGCATCAAGAGAAAGCATAAGGGCTCAATAACTCATATTTCTGAGAATAAATTACTTTTGCTGTCAAGTGCACTGAATATCCATGGATTATAATTATCAGCAAAACGTTTTATTTTAATGGATGAAGATGATGATGATGTGGAGACCTGAAATACCAGCAGGACTTTTGAGCACAAACTTCACAGCAGTGTGTCATGACAAAGAAAAATGCTGAAGGATGAAATATTGGGATTATACTGTTTTCCTCTGTGTTCAAAGCCATATGTGTATGCAGGTAAAATAGTGCTCCAGCTCCCTTCACAGAAACTGGTTGCTGAGGTCAAATGACAATTCCTTTAATGTGACAGATTTCATCTGGGATAACCTTCCTGTATGCCAGCTTCCCATCTTGTTATATCATGCAGAGGGCTAGCAAAAGGGCAGATGAGCACAGTGAGCCTTTTAATCTGCAGAATGAAACACGGGGTAGGTGAAGAGTGTGACCACCTCTGGGATACAACAGGCAAAGCCAAGACAGGTGCAGGTCTCCCAGGTAGATTTAGTAGGCAAGTTTTATGGAGCAGTTGGAGCTTCTGTTACATTATATCTAGCAGAGATTTGGCACTGCAGGAGATACAAATTGTGGATGATTGTGATTGAAGGGTCCCATGGAAGTGAAAATTGCTCTGTATAAATAATAAATGAGTATTGATTTGAGGAAGAATTAAATATTTTTGTGTTTTGGAATTTCTTAAACTATTTTAATACATTTTCAGTAACTTCTGTTTGGAGATGTTATAAAAAGGGTGGGAATGGAAAAAGTTAATCGCTGAATTAAGAGATTAAATTTTGCTCTTGTATTTCATCAGAGCATGTTATTTTCTCAATTTAGAATTGCTCTTTACTATACAAAGTGAGTTTTTGAAACAAATAGTTAAACTCTAACCTTTTTTTAAATTAGTTTGCTTTAGCAGTTGTTTGAAAGTGAATGTGCACATATTGGAGCTATATTGTAGATGACTCATGTTTTTGCACCCACCTTTCCCAGTGTAGTTTTGCTTCTAACATGCAATGTGGAAACAGGGACAGGCATCAAAGCAGGAGTATAAACATTTTCTAGGCTGTCAGGGATGATAATAGGAAGGCCAAAGCTCAGTTGAAGCTAAACCTAGCTAAAATAAAAAATAACGAAAATAAAATATAGCTAAATAAGAAATAGCTAAATAAAAATTCCGTCAGCTAAAGAAAATTTAGAGACAATATTTAGCCTGTTGTTGAATGGGATGGACATCCTCTTGATGGGTGTGATGGAATAAGCTGAAATACGTAACACTTTCGCTTTAGTCTTCATAGGCAAAGCCTGACCCCAAGAGTCTGCATATCAGCACAGTTGGGGAAGCAGAGGGTCAGCAAACAGTGGAGGAGCAATAGGTTCAAGAACACTTAAAGATGAAAGCTTTCCATTCCATGGGATAGGATTGTCCAAGAGGTGGTGAAAGAGCTGTGATAGTGAGGCAAGTGTCCATCTGTGATAAACCATAATTGCAGAGGAAGGTCACTGATAACTGTGGGAGAAAAAAAATGCTAATCCTACGTGCATTTTAGAAATCAGAAGGGGAATCCAAGGGTGTTACAGGCTCAGCAGCTCAAACTCAGACTCTGGTGAGATCACAGGACATGTCCTCTCAGAGTCTGAGTATGTGAAGACCAAGAAGGTAATCAGTATCAGTCACATGGATTTACTAAAGGCAATTAATTCTCAGGTTGATTAGTCAGCCATTTCATTACAGAAGGTAATAAGGATGAGGAAGGAGAAGAGCAGGAAGGGCTCTTGTTTGAAAGCCAAGGAAATGTGTCCTGGATGAAAGGAATATTAGATTTGAAAGTTGCATGGACCACCAAGCTCAAAGGGATAGTGACAGGCTCAGTCAGGCTCAGTATTCGGTGGCTGGTGACAAGTGGAAGGTAAGATAGAATACATCCTCTTCATATTTTTAGAGGATGCAAAATAAGGAGGAGTGATTGACTCACCAAATAGTAGATCTTGAGTCCAACAGGACTATTTGGGCCAACAGAAATCCTATGAAGGCCAACGACAACAAAATTCTGTGTCTGGTGTGGCCTAATTACATGGTCAGTAGAGGCTGGGAACCAACTGACTGAGTAGCAGCCTTGCTGGAAGAGATGTGGGGAGGACAACAGATGACAAGTTCAATGGGAGCTAACGGTGTCCTCTCATCACAAACTTCACACTGAGCTACATCAGGCCTGAGTCAGTATGTGGCCCACAGATAAGTTCCCTCTCAGTTCTAGAGGGATGTAGAGTCCAGTGGAGGTAACTAAGATGCTATAGAGCCTAGAGCACATGTCTTCAGATGAAAGGTTGAGGGAATATTGCACCTTTGATCTTCCCAGTAGCTTGGAACAACAATTCAGCAGGTTTCAACAGCTACAAGGTTTGGCTTGAGGGTTAGGTAGGAAATTTGGAGAATACTCTTTTTGAGAGGCTTCATGCAGCCCTAGAACAGTCTACTCAGAGAATTAATCTCTATCCTTGGTGTTTTAATACTTTGTTACACAAAGCTCTTACTGGCCTGGTCTAGCATTGGTCTAGGCATGCTTAGGTGGTTGGCCTAGATGACCTCGAGAGATCTCTTCCAACCAGCATGTCTGTGATTCTGTGACAACTCCTCCCTACTACAAAGTGATGTTGTGTTTGTTAAAAAGTATATATGTTATGGATAAGATTTGAGTATAAATTCTGCAGGCATTTCTTTTAAAGTTAATTTCAAAATCTCTGTGGATCTAATACTGGTTTTTAAAAAAAACTAGTAGGATTGTAATTCTTATGCTAAATATGAACACAAACAGCTGCCAAATGAAATGGTTGTAAAGATTAAGTGCTTCAATATGATATATGAACTAGAGAGAAGCAATCTCAACTTTCTGTTATTTTTTCCAGAAATCTGTACAGTGGTCTCTGCCTTACATTGTGTTTGGAGCAACAGGTCTTCTCTCTGGACTCTTAAGTTTACTGTTGCCAGAGACCTTAAACAGCCCTTTGCTAGAAACTATTTCAGACCTGCAGGTATGCTCGTACTGGCGGCTGGGTGATGAAGCCATGTCATTGCAAGCCCTAGATGGCTCACAGGTATATTCATTTTTCTTTCTTAGTACTTTTCTATTGTATATATTTTGGCTGTCAGCTTGAATATGCCACTCTAAATAGATTAGGATAGTGATTCTTGGCCTGTGGTGGATAGGCCCCAAGGAGATACGGAAGATAGTTTAGTAACCTTACTATCACATGTGAAACATGGTCTGGAAATGCAGGCTGAAAGACAGCTGGGTTAATTCATCCCTTCAAGGCCAAAAGCTTACAATATTTTCCTTTGGGATAAAGGACTTGGTGGTGTCTGTGCATCTCTAATCTCTAAGATGGATTGCTGCAGTGTGCTTCATGCAAAGCTGGACATTGAAGTTTCTGAGAAGCCTCGGATGTTAAAGAAAACAGAAGCCTGTTTACAAAGGGCCACTCTCAAAGGCAGCAGCACACTACTTCTGCCCTGCCCTGGCTCTTCTGCAATGTCAATTGTTAGGTCTGTCCTAGATAGTCTTTAAGTGGGTTAAAGCTAGACTAACCTCTGAGGTCTGTCCCACTGTTGATTTGTTGAAAAGGTTTGAACTACAAAATTCCCAGGCATAAACGTAAATAAACATAGTGGTAGGACGTTTTTCTGTGAGGTTTCTTTGAATGTTGTTTTTTTCACATCACTTTATACCTCATTTTTTCTAACTCCTGGAGACCTCTTGAGATGTGTGCATCCTCCAGTTGTGTGGAGTTTTTTTACTTTGCTGCTCCTCTGTGAATGGATTTGGATTACAGAGAAGTAGCTGGAGAGCTGGAAGTAGATGTTTTAGTTCGGGTAAGGTTGTAATGTTTAAATCCTGGCCCTGAAATTCTAAGTATCAATGAACTCATAAAAATTGATTAAGTGGTCAGAAGACTTGAAGGGCAACCCATAACAAAAAATAGTAATTGTCTCATTAGATTGAGATGAGCCAGAATCCTTAATACATTTTACTTTTGATTAATTTTTGGTCAAGCCGACTGTGATTCAAGGGCAGTCAAACTTATTTTCACAGAAATCAGGAGATAGAGAAAAAATTACTTCTGGAATCAGAGCAGTTGCTTCCTTTCAAAGGCTTCAACATGTTGCCTTGTTTACAATTTTAGTTGTAACAATTCTTGACAGCACGGTTTAGTGACAAAAAAAACCTTGAAGAAAGCTTGAAAGACGCAGCACTGTAACAATTTTACACTTTAGGTATTTTACATGCACGTTTTATAAATACTTTTACCCATTCTGGATAATTTGTTATGGCATCACATTCTTGCTAGCTGCACAAATCTATCATATACATTTACATCAAGTTTACATCAGCTGTTAATCGTGGTAATTACATCATTATTACATCTTAACTGTGCAGGTGGCTTACTAACAGAAAACAATTCTAGCAAACAGTGCAGGTGTTACAAATTAGAGGAGGGTGAAGTCACATTTTTCATTTCCTTTCTAACCAAGTAAGGTCAGTATTGAACTTTGGGGTGACAAGTATTGTCCACCTATCAGTATTTGCACTAACTGGTTCACTTATGTCAAGCAGTCTTCTCATTTTAAATCTTCCCTTCTTCTACTTCTGTGGGCTTCTTAAGAACCCCAACCTGAACAGGATCCACAAATGAAAAAAGAAAAGAAAAAAAAGAAAAAGAAAAAAGAACATTCTTCAGGAGCACTTATCCCCTGATGGATTAAAATTATTGAATCCAAATGAAATAAAAAAGTTGTCAGTTCAGGCCTGAAGTAATCCTGTAACTTCAGTGAAGTATTATCTGGAATGCCTGTGACACATTAGGGGTTTATTTTAAAGCTCACAAAGAAAGTGGTGATAAAATGAGAAGTTGTTAAACATTAACCTTATTTGACAAGGCCACTGAGAGGTCTTATGAAGCAGCTGTAAGAAAGATGTAGAATTTATTTGGCATACCCTGAATTCCCCCTGTGGAATCCACTGTCCTTTTGTACCACTTTCAGGATAACATGTATTCTGGTTGCCCAGAATGAGGTTTTGTCCCTGTTAGCATGCATGAATGTGATACTCAAATTGGACAGCATCCAGTGATAGCCTGACTTCCCTCAAATAATTTTAGAAATTCAGAAAAAAGCATGACATGATTCCCTTTATATCTTCTGACAGGTCTTAGTGCTCAAACTGTTTGAAATCCTTTGCAGTTAACACGTATTGCTGTAGCAAAACTCTTCAGAAGACAGATCTAAAGCTACAGATTTTGCTTGCATGGTACTGTCAGTCAGGAACATGATTTCCATTTCTTTTTCACCCTCTTTCACCCTTCTTTGCATATGACTAGGCAGGCAGAAGTTTTAGGATGGGTGCAAGCATAGTGAAAAAACCTAAGTAGATGGAGTTTATACTCGCGAGAGAATCTTTTTAACTGGAATAATTTCTTAGAATCATAGAATATCTCAAGTTGGAAGGGATCCATAAGGATTATCAGGTTCAGCTCCCTGTTCCTCACAAGACTACCTAAAAGTAAGCCATATGACTAATACAGTGTGTGTTTGGTTTGTATCAGTTCTATGGAAAAATGTTAAGCTGGCTGAATAAAAATCAATGAGCTGTAATAGCTGATTTCAGTTGGGTATGTGATATAAACTGTGTTGTTAAAAGGACTCTGGCAAGAGTAGGTGTGCCTGTAATCGCGAGTTTCCTTTCTGAACATATGAACTGGTAATGCATTTTCTCTTTTTCATAACATCTTTAGTATTGCAGAGAGGATCTTTTTAAACTTGCACAGGAAAACACCCATTCTACTGCAAGGAGAAGTAGTAATTGAGGATAGAGAAGCTCTTACCTAACCAAGTAATGCCTGTGTTCTAAGCCTCTGTTTCCAGTAGCTCATCACAGAGTAGGGACCTTAGACTTAATTTAAGAAAGCTAAGTAGATTATCACTTGAGAGCCATTCTAGCTAGTCTCTTTCCTCCATGTATTATCCAGTGTACTGATGGAGCAGTAAGAGTCCATCTGCTAGAAGCCCATCTCTCAAGAGATTTTGAAGAACGGAGGACACATCTTGATTCATGTAACGTCCTTTACAAAGTTTTAATGAAGTGATTTCACCTGTCTTTTATTACATTTTCTCTACCAGCATTCCAACAGAGGTACAATGGTTCATGCTTACATAGTTTGAGGTTGACTTAGTGGCTTCTGTACTAACCAATGACTTAATTTTTGTTTCTAGTCTGGAGACAAAGACAGTTCTGCAAGCAGTGGAAGTGAAGATGAGGAGTTCTACGATGCTGATGAAGAGACTCATATGATCAAGTAATGAAAAGAAGAACCACTGGCCTATTTTATGCCTTTTCTTACTTGTCCAAGTCAGTCCAGCTGTAAGATGAGTTCTGGGGACCTTGCCTGTCAGGGAATGTAATTGGGCAAGTGCCTGTGTTTTTCCTGACTTGCAGAGGGGTTTGAGTACTGTTCAGGCTAATGACACCACTGATGCTCTCCATACGAGGTAGCTGTTCAAATTCTTATGGTTCAGAATGACAGTGCACCAACTGCATTTGAAGCCAGGTGAGACAGCAAGAGTGGGATGATGTATTCCTGCAGCCTAGGAAATTACCTAGGTGTGGATGGATTTGAGCAGATCATAAATGCACGTTTGTACTTTATTCTCAAGGTGGCTGATTTTGATTCAGTGTAAATTGATAAACTTGAAAACATTAACTTTTCCATGGAGTGAAAGCAGTCATAGAACGTGCTGTCCTACTCCAATGGGAACGAATTCCTGAAATTGTATGTTAAAATGGCTTCTGCATATTGAATAGGGGAGAGGCAACTGTGAACATAAGGTTTCTCTTTCTGCACACAGACGTTACAGGGTGCAGCTGGTTAGTCATGAGCTGTGCATGAACTTAGTGATAATGAAAGGGCAGAAAGAAGGACTACTGAAAAAAGCAAGTAACCATAAAGCCTGCAGACATAAAGGGCATTGCAGATTATTTTTTTACTACTTTTCATCCACGAGGCATTTTCTTGGGCTGTCTTATGCGTAGGTTTGCCACATGTTCCCACATCTCAGTATTGGTGTTCATAGCTTTGCCTACCTTGTCTTCACTTTATCATAAATAATGAAGCTCAGCAACTTCTCTGTGCAGTGAAATAATTCTGTGAAGGATATAGTTTTATGGGTGGGACATAGCAAGGTATTTATCACATACTGTGTAAGGTAAGGGGTGTGTTAGAATTTATAGCTCATTTTTGTGGACCTATCTGTGTTTTGATTTCTGGAAGAAACTTAACTCCAAAGTGGTAAGAGGAGCTATGGGTTAGATTTGGGGCATTATTGCTGGGAAGCTGCTAGTGCTTATTTAAAATTCTTGCGTGTAGATTAAGTTCTTACCTCTTTGAGACAGCATTTGGTTACTTGACAATGTTTCTTAATGAGGTGCTTGCTCCAGCACTTCGTTACTTGACCTTTTTGAGGAAGAGAACTTCACCCTCCTGTTTACGCTGAACTTTTTGTTGCTGGTGGCTTCTAAGTAAATAAAACCTGCCTACTTTGAAGCAGTGGTTAGCCACATGCTGCCAAGTCCCAAGAGTTTGTTTGAGTTGTTTGCTGCCTGTCTCCCTCTTTGGACGTTAGGTGGAGTAAGTCACCTGAGAGGCAGACAGGGACAGTTAGCCTTCCTCACTCTGTAGGTTAATTATCATTATCTGCTACAGTCAACCCTACTGGCAACGGGACACCTCAACATAATTTTCATTAGAACAGTAGGATGCTGTGACTATTCAGGTGGAGGAGATCACTTTTTGCAGGACCTAAACTGGATTTTGTAACAGTTCTCAGCTTATAATTAAAGTTACCTCTCCACTCATGCACTTTAATGTCATAAGTACACATATGTAAAACTGCAAAAACAAGAGTGAAGAAAACATCAGCAATTGTTTTTTTTTTTTTCATAAAAGTTGCTGCTCTTTTTTTTAACCTTAAATCTGTCCCCTGTTGGCACCTTTGGAATTTTAAAGGACAACATCTTTTTTGTGAACCATAGGAACTCTCTATTGATATTTTCCTCAGCCAGTTCATTCAGAAGTCTTATAGGAGAAAATCAATTGCTTCAGGAGGAGCTCAGCAATGTACTATCAGGCTTCTTACAATTCCTTGCTCTCCTGCTTTGTGTTCTGAAGTTCAAATCTGTTAGGTGCATTTAGTTTCTTTTCGGAGAGGTTTGTTTTATAAAAACAGGCCTTTTGGTACAGAAACCTGTAGGATCACTTTCTTCTTACCCATAGAGTCTGATGCTTTATAATACTGAGATACTTGTGCTACATGTGGCATTCATTAGGGAGAGGTGCTGCATGCTGTTATGTAGCCTGCATGATCAGCATTTTCTCTATCTAGATGGAGCACTTTTGCTAAGCGGAAGTTACTCAGTTGGACACTGCCTGCTGTCTCACAACCATGTTACTTGAAAGCCCAAGTCAAAGTGAGAGAGAACTTGTGACTTTGAAGTTACATGTAAGCAGTTTGTGTAGGCCCAATTAATAAATCTCCGTGTTTGGGCAGTAAGTTTGCCCTGTGGAGCAAAGCAGAGGGAGCACAGAGGCTGATACAGCACTAGATATAGCACAGTTTATGACATGTAATGTTTAAGAGTTTAAGACCCAACATCCTTGCTGTAGTTGATTGAAGTATGACAACCGTATCCCACATGTGTTAGAGTAGTTCTGTATACTAAGTAGCCTGCACTGGTTTTTGTGTTGCCAAAGCACTAGGATACCCACCCCAAGGTGGGAATTCTTTCCCTGGGTTCCTTTGGTTTTGCAGCTGTCATTTTTCTCAGCCAGCTCACAATGGGATTATACTTTCCCATGGTACCAGTTAATCAGATCTTAATACTGTCTCAGGTGAGATATGTTTGGGATTCTGCTGAGGATCTCACAAGTGATACTTGAGTGCAGCTAGGAGTGAAGGAGAGAGACAGTATGGAGGAGGATTAGCTGGAGGGACCTTAAAGAATAGAGGATTCAACAGAAGCACTTTAGGGCAAGGATAAGTGAAAACATAAGGTAGTAGGCATGAGGTAGAAATACCCTTCTTGCTGTTTGTGTGACTTGAAGCTTGTCCTTTCAGAGCTAGCATTGGTTCCAGGATGTCCTATTAGGATCACCAGTTTCACCATTTCCTTTTTAATGTCAGCTTTGTTGAGCGCTACTACTTCAAACAAAGGTAGTGTTCTCCCTTTAGGGACTGGCAAAGTGCTGTTCAGTGGCATCATGATTTCTGGCAACCAGAAATCTAGAAGTTCTGTGTTTAAGGACAGCCACTGGTGACTCAGTGTTCAGGTCAGGGTGCTGAGTGAAGAACATGTCTACACCTCTCCAGAGACACTTAATTAACATGAAGCAGGTTGTAGCTAGCTGCCACCTTTGTTATAGTCAAGGCTTTAAGGATTGCAGCCACATGCTCATCTGCTCACAGCGCTCAATCCTTGACAGGGTTTCCAGATTGTCTGGAGGTACTGAGGTTAGCAGAGTTTGCTTTGCAGAGCCACGGGTAATGCAGTTGAACCGTACATTTTCCAGCCTATTTCACAGAAGTGTATATAAAGCAGTTTGCAAGAGAAATGTTTTTTGTTGTACCAAGGAAAAGGGGAAAGTGAGGAACAAACTTACTTTTCCTAGAGTGTGTTGTTAATTGAACCATTTGAGCTGAAACTCTTGTTCCTGAGTTTTCCGCAGAATCACTGAATGTGGATTTGGTCAGTATTACTTTGTTTTAGCTGAGGGGTGGTATGCTATGTATACACTTTCCCACCCTGTTAGAGCTTCTTTGATCACACTTCTTGACACAGCTGAATCTAGGCAGCTGTGCATGCAAGTTGTGAGCTTTGCAGTAAATATGTCAGAAAAGCCCCAGAGTGGTGCTGTCATCTGATGGCGGAAGTTAGGCTGGCCTGTCACACAACGCCTGTGTCAGAAATGTCTACATTCAACTGTTTCCCAAACAGGAGACTTAGGTATACCTGTATTTTGAGTCTTATTACTTGTATCTTACTACAAGGTGTATTAAGTGGAAGAAAGGTAACTGCATAAGAAAACATCTGTGGCAGATCTAAATGTAGAATCGGAGGGTGAACAAATTTATACAGAATTTTTCCATGCTATGTATTTTTAATACCTTGTCCAGTCTGTTCTAGCCTTCAGATTTTCCAGGTGCTACTGTTATATAAGTCTAATAGAGCTGGGTAAAACTTGCACCTTGAGAGAGTTCAGTAAATTCACACTGTCATCTTATTTTTGGTACTCTTGTTGTTTCTGTCATTCTGAAAAAAAAAGCTCCTGTGTTGCCTCATGGGGAGCAGATTTTTTTGTTCTAATTTGAAGTGCCTGTTTTATAAAAGTCATCTTTAATTTCCTCAGTCAATTTGACATGGAACTGTGTAAAGTAAAATCATAGAATTGGATTATGTAAGTGCCAAAGACAGTTCTTGCTGGAGAGCAATAGTCCAAAACTAGTCCTAACTGCATTCATTTGGAATTTATCCATGCAGCCTGCTGAAACTAGTATTTACAAGCATCTCCAGAGCTTTAGGGGACAGTTTGGTTACCTTTGCTTGCTTGTCCTTTATTGCTCAGTTCACTTAAGTAGCTTTTGCTTCTGAGAAACCAAAGAAATTAAGTGAAGGATTCAAGACGAAGTGTAGGTTTTGTATAATGAGCAGAATTTACGCCATGCAGCTGTTAACAGAGAAGTCTGCAGAGCCTGTTTCCTTTTGAGTTGCAAATGTTAAAGCTTACTCCACGACTGATAAAACCTGATTTAAAACTGCACATTGGAATTTGTTAGTTAATTCATCAGCCTTACAAATTAGCATTACTAATGACAGCTTGCCTGGAGTTTCACAGGATCTAGCAGATTTCTATAGAAAGCACAGTCTGAGGCATTGCTAAATGATAATGGCTAGAGTTTAAATCCCAGTTACAACTAAAACTCACTGCAAGTCAGCCCTTTCATGGCTACTTGTTTGCAAGTAATTAGGCAGGTGGGTAAAAGTTTGTGCAGCAAGAGCTGGCTGCCCCCTGAAGAATGGTTTAAAAGAAATAATCTGCTTTCTCCAGTGTGTATCCAGAATGAAATGGGACCAAAGGGTGTCAGGGTCTTCTCATATATGGGAAGCTTATAGAATGAGGTATGTTTAGTTAGGTACTTGCCCACCCCATTTACAAAAGGTTTGTAGAGGGAACAAGTCTTTAGCATGCATGTTACTGCTTCTCGCCAACACATCTGAGGTGCTTGTATTATACCTTCTTTATCAGGAGGCAGACAAAAAGTATGACACTAAGAAAACCTTCACTAATACTGGAAGTTACATTTATGTAAAGGTGCCCTGTGAGTGGTATCTGACACATCCGTGTTCGAAGAAAATGTTGTAAAATTGACAGGAAGACAGGCATTTCTGATGTTAGTTTGTAGGAAAAAAAAAAAGTAAGTGTTGCAGGCACTGATGAATATGGTTATAGAGCAGGCAACTGCTGGGTGGTTTGTGAGAAAATAATGTATTGTGGTTGCTGTGATTTCAAGTATTTGATTCTTGTCACTCCCCAAAGTCTAACCCAAATTTTATTTTGTCTGTTAAAATTTCAGTAAGTTATGTAGAAACTGGAAGTGTATTTTTCATATGAATACTTTTATTGCACTACCTTTCCTTCCTGAATCTTAATAATACTTGGATTTTTTTAAGCTACCTCATTATGTTGAGCTTTTTTCTTAATCTTGTATTTAATTGATTTTTTAGGAAACTACAAAATACTTCCATTTTTTTCATTTATGTAGGAATCCATGACTTAAAAACCACAAGTCTTCCTTCTGTTTGAAGTTTTTCTGAAAGGCCTTTTAAACTTAAAGACTTAAGGTTTTGAAGGACCAGGTTAATTACATGCTTAGAACATGGGTTCTCCTGTATGTATTGTTTGCTCTTTGAAGAGCCAGAAAGCCCTTGATAGTATACTAACCTCAGTTGAAGACATGACTTTTGGGGGCCAATAAAAAGTTTTGCATTGGAGAGTTTTAATCAATTTAGTGCCAATTAAAGAGCTTTTAGTTACTGGTTTGCGTGGTCCACATGGTGGTCTCCAATTCCTTGGCTGCATGTTACGTGCTCAGTCCCTTCAGCAAGGAAACAGGCAGTACAAGGAGATTGGGATCAGTTTGTTGTGTTTGCTGTTCTTTCACTGTTCTTGTTCCTTACTCAACTGATCTTGAGTGTGTTTTTTCACCAGCCACAGTCCCTTTAGAGTTGTAGCTTGTTCTGGGTCTGCTCTCAGCCTCTGCTCAGGCTATGATTTTCCTTTGGCGTATCTCTGGCTCAGCTCTCTCTCCTTTCCACTCCTCTTGTGCTGGCATGGTCTGAGCCTCTTTTCCTCTGGCTGCTACAGCAGTGTAGTATCTTTTTCTTGGCATTTACTGCCCTTTCTTATACATGCTCTTGCAGAAACACCAGGAACTCCTCTGGCAGTGTTGGAATGTGGTGGGTCAGTGTCCACTATGCCAAAGAGGCAGTGGACACTAACTGAAACACAGTAGGATCCATCTAAACAGAGGGAAGCACTTTTTTACGGTGAGGGTGTCCAAGGTTGGAGAGATTGTGGAGTCTCCGTGCAAAAAGCTATCTGGATGTAGTCCTAGGTAGCCTACTTCAGTGGGTGGCTCTGCTTGAGTGGGAGGGAGGGTTGGACCAAATGACCTCCAGAGGTCCCTTCCGATCTTAGCCAGTCTGTAATTTCTGTGCTGTATGTTGCTGAGCTGGCTGGGAGCAGCACAGGGCAGTCCCTGGCCTCTTCCTGCACAGGACACCTTGCAGACCCCTCACTACCAAACCCCCTGACAGTTATGCTCAATACATGACTGTACAGGGTTTTCTTCAAGTCCTTAAAGTTTGAACTGACAGTTTTTGTGAGTGGTAGCTGGTACTGTGTTCCCTTTCTGTGTTACTGTTGTCTTAGGTCAAGTAAATGAAACTCCTGAGGTTATAATCAGACATTTACAGCCAAGTTCTGTCTGGTTACATTTGCATTCCTACAGATTTCAGAAGACAGAACTTAAATCTCCACTTGTCCAGAGGAGCAGCCAAAGGGGTAAACTGTTTTCTACTCAACCCTTCATTATCATGAAAACAAATCTTTGTATAGTCTCTATATCCTGTAGACTTTGTATTGTTTCTTCATGCCAGTTTAATTTGAACCAGTAATCAAAAGTCTTTGCCAGTTGAGAGCTGACTGACAGGAAAGTGGGAATAGAGGGTAATAGATCCACTGCTTCAAACAAAAATCAAGTTGTACATAGTTGGTGTCTGTATTTTTAAATATTTAATTTCAATTACTTGAATACAGTGTGTTACAAGCTTTCCCACATTAAAAGGAGGACTGTTGTATTTCAGAAGTACTTTATTTTCTTTAACTGTATTAGTGTGCTGCTGTTAACTCAGAGTTGTACTGCTGAAAAGTCTGTTTTTAATACTTGTTCTGAGAAGTCACAACTAAAGACAGCATAAGCTTTTCCACAATAGACCTTTTATGGTGGTATATTCATATGTTCTGTGAACAGCTGTTGGGTCCATCTTTTTAAGATGTTGTTTGCTATAGGTGAGGGACCATAAATGTTGAAATATTCAGAATAATTGCACTTACCTATTCTGTTTTCTTAATGTGTTTCCTATGCATACTGCCTTACCTGTATGTACTGTACTTCACTGGACATACAAAAGGTAAATATCAGCTTCTTAATTGATAACATGTAAATGAGTTTCGAAAATAATTCTGTAATACTACATGTTTTCCACTTATACCTGTCTTCTAAGATAGAGAGGATGATGGTGGTAAGCCTGTGTGAATTTAGTCAAAAGTTAATATTGGTGGTCTTCACATTCTTTCTTTGTTTCTGAATTATTTTGAACATGTGAAATATGTGTTTTCTTCTTAAGATTTTTGTAGAGGCTAACCTATGTTGATAACCCAACTTTTAGGTGATTTGTAACACCTCTGATACTGCCTCTGATCATGCAGTTCATATAATGTCTTTGTAACTTATTTTGTGCCTTTTCTTCCCCGACACAATATCTCTCAATAAAAACAAGCTCTTTTGCAACACTGGAAACCCTTTTTTTTTTTGTTCTGATTTTTACTTTCTTGACCTTTTTGGGTTTTTTTTCTGGAGGGGGATGAATCTATCTCATAATAGAATAGGTATTTATAACAGACTATGCAGAAGAAAATTGACAAGTTGGAAAGCAGGTCATTCTGGAATGACAGTGCTACAAAGCGCCTGGGAAACTAGGACTGTCAGTACTAATCAATATATTCCACCATATCTATCACAAATCATTTCTAACAAAAACTGGCACCAGTGGAATGTGAGAATCAATTTACTACTGGCTTCAGTTGTGCTGATTGATGTTGAAAGACTGGAAACACTTTGGGGGGTTTAGCATAGCAAAATGTCTGTGGTGTTGTAACTAACATTTGTACTGGGGGACTGCTGATGAGCACTAGTTGGCACTTAACATCCCTCTTTAAAGTGCTGAGCAAATGCACAAAAACACAGGCCCTGTCCTCAGGGCTTCTGCCTAAACATCTTGGCAGGGAATGGCAGAATTTGAACATTTGTCTTCATTACCTGGAAATAAGGTGGTAAGTGGCTTGACTGAATTTCCAGTCCCCTGTCCAGTGACAAAGAAAATATTGCCTGAATCTGAAAAAAAAGTGACTATGGGAAATAAGGATCAGTGCTCTGTTTTAAACTGTAGGCTACCAGGGCTTTCACACCTCTGTATATGCTTAAAAAAAAAGGTAATTTAAAGATTCTCTTTGAATAGCTAGTCTCTTGACAGATGCCAGATCACTTAATTTATCAGTATTTTAAAGTTTATCATAGTATCATTTTGGTTGGAAAAGACCTTCAAGATCATAAAGTCCAATCACTACACTAGCTCTGCCATGTCTACCACCAAACCCTGTCCCCTGGCACCACATCTGCCTTTTTAGAAGTCTCCAGAGTGGTGGCTCAAACACCTTCTCAGACAGCCTGGATCCCCAAGTCCAACTCCCACCCCAGAATAAGACAACCTCAAGGTTCATACCATGTCCCTGAGGGCACTGTCCAAACGTTTCTTGAATATTGTCAGGGTTGGTGCCATTACTGCTTCCCTGGGGAGTTAATGCCAGTGCTCCACCACCCTCTGGGTGAAGAATCCCCTCCTAATGTCCAACCTAAACCTCCCCCTGCACTTTTTGTACCATTCCCTCATGTCCTATCATTGGTCACCAGAGAGAAGAGGTCAGCACGTGCTCCTCTACCTTCCCTAATGAGGAAGCAGTAAGCTGCAGTGAGGTCTCCTCTCAGTCTCCTCTTCTCCAGGCTGAACAGACCAAGTGCCTTCAGCCACTCCTCATACTGCATCCCCTCCAAGCCCTTCACCAACCTTGTGGCCCTTCTCTGGACTCTCTGCAGTAGCTTTATAACATTTTTGTACTGTGGTGCCCAAAACTGCACACAGTACTTATTATGGGGCTGCACCAGTGCAGAGTGAAGTGGGACAATCACCTCCCTCAACTGGCTGGCTGTGCTGTGCTTGATGCACCCCAGGACTCGGCTGGCCCTCCTGGCTGCCAGGGCACACTGCTGGCACATGTTCAACTTGCCATCAACTTGCCTAGGTCCCTCTCCACAGGGCTGCTCTCCAGCCTCTTATATACTAAAGAAGAAATGGTCTGCATGATAAATAATATTACCAGACCTGGCATTGCATTTTGCTCTTCCTCAACATGGAGCTAAAACAATAATCCAGCCAAATGCCCTATTTACACTTCCAGGGCACAGACCAATTAAGAAGTCATCCTTTGCTCTTGTATTGCTTACTGCAAAAGTAAAAAGCTACCAACCAGCTTAAGTATCTTTTCTGAGTAATCTGTCATATGCTTTCTAGAAATCTCCTGAAGCTTTAAATGAGGTATTTTGAAGCCTTTTGAACTCCAAGTGTTTTCATCGGTAACCTTTCTAGGGTGAATAATTATAATACATGAAGCATACACCAGTATCCAGAATCACGTGTATTGTTCATCGCTTGACCTAAAGTTACCAGACAAAGGCCATCTTTTTTTCTTCTTATTTCTGATTCTTGTGAGCTTTACTCTTATTTCTGGTACTTGAAATACTTAGGATTTTACTTAAGTTTTCACTTTTGCTGCTGTTTTACCATGGAGGTGATGATTGAAGCCCAGTATTTTAGATGTCTAGTTATAGGCTCAGCGTAGTTCCACTCACGGCCATTCAAATTTCTTGTTCTGTCTTTTTTAAGTCGTTTCAAGTACATACTGCAGGGAACTGCTGGCCTGTAAGACTTGGTTGGTTGTAATCTACATGAGGATAAGGAGTGTTTCTGTGAGCAGCCACCGGGTATGGCAGTATGATCTGCTCTACCCAAGGGCTGATTTACATTGACGCATCTTTCTACGCACTTTTCTTTTGAGACTGTGTTAACTTTGGCTGCTGTTAAAAGCAGCTTTGATTGCCTGTGCTTTGTCTGAGAACTGGCTGTATCTTGCTGTAACTGGAGCCTGTTTGACTATGAAGCCATTGCATTATACTTTGTTGGGCTAAGATAAGGAAAAACAGGGTGAGAGACCAAGAATGGGGGAAGGGGCCACAAATGGGAGGGACTGTGGTTCACACAGCTGCAAGATTTTTTTAAAATTATTTTTCAGTCAGTGTAGTTCTAACCTTTGCTTCCTTGTGATGTGTCTGCTGTCAGTCATTTTTCATATTGACAAGAGGGAGACACCTCTGGAAGTCATCAAGTGGGAGTTGTGGAACTGAAGTGCCATCCCTTGAAAGCAAGGACATTTTGAGAAATGTGCTTGTTGCTTGCCAACACCAGCCAGTACTGGTGTTGAGATGGCAGTAGTGAGCGTTGCCTACCAGCTGCCAAGCAGCTATCAGGCAAAATTATTTGGTTCTTCCAAACTGCACCAAACTCAGATGTAACTAAAGTTATTTCTACTAGACTCATAGAGTATTTCCAAGCAGTGCACTTCCGAATGAGACTCAGCTCTGCATTTTCCAGCATTGTCATTGTCCCTTTTGTTGGTTACACAGAGACAAGACAAGTACTTGTGGTCAAATTCTCTCTCTCTCATGGTGAATAAATGTCTCTAATCCTGATCTATTACTTAAAAGCACCTTCAATGAACAATCTTTGCAGGGAGAGGCAAAGAAACCTCAACTTATTGATCAGTCTTGCTAACAGCAGGTAATATAATGTCATACTCGGAAAAGTGGTTTGTGGGTGACTTATTCTTGCCATTTTTTCTAATAAAGATGTAACTGACCAGATCTGCCTCCATCTCAGGGAGGGAAGGGAAGAGGTAATATGCACCAGAAAAATTGCAGTAATCCTTTTGGATCTCGTTTTCCTTTCCATGCTCCTGCTACTGAAAGCTAGCTAAGATATGTCAATCGGCAATCTGTTCTGCAGCTGTAAGTGGGCAATTTTGTTCATTCCTCTGCACTTTGTATAATCCGTGCAGTAGCTTGGCAAAACTCCAGTAGGGAATGCCATGAGGACTCTTTGAAGGGAAGGCTGACAGATCCATGCAGATGGGATTGCTTGGAAGTTTGCAAGTTCAGAAGTAATGAAAAATGTAATTCAGCTTTATTTTGATTCAGCTATGGTTTGAGCCACGGAACAGATCCCAAAGCTGCTGTGTTGCAATGTGTTGGTGGTTTTTTTTTTTATTTGTTATTTTTTTAGTATTGTTGTTAGCTCTCAGAGACTCCTGATTCCTAATCTGTCTTCCAGCTGCTCTGCTTCCCAGCCACACCAGGACAAGGTGACACCTTTGCTAACGTCATGATGGAGCTGTCCTGTGGGTGTGCCTAACATAAGCGGTGGATCAAGCATAAGCAGCATGCAGGTGCTTTGTGCAAGTAAAAACTAGTGATAAGGAAGTTGTTCAGTGTAGGGTAATTCCTCTCTTGATCAACTGCTGCTTCTTCTAAGAGCTCCTGCAAAGCTCTGTCACCTCCCGAAGCTATTAGCAGCACTTGGATTTGGTAGAAATCCTCTACCTCATTTTGAATGCACCAAATAGCAGAGACCACCTCTGCACAAGTCCTAGCAGTTGACTGATAGTTTCTCCCTCTTTCCCAAATGTGAGGTGCTGTCTTCCCAGCTCTGGGCTCAAGTAAAAGTAGAAGCTGCCAGAGGAAGTATCCTGTCTGCAGTTACCTCAAGGACCCAAATGCAGTTCAGCACAGAGCTCCCATGTGTGACAGGAGGGCGGTGCGGTTCCATCCTTCAGCATGCCTGTACTGCCCTTTGTGAAGATCCACCCTGCCAGCTTGAGGCTGCAATGCTCCATTCATTTTTTTTGTTGATGGTGCTGGTTTCCTGCTCTACAGTCACCCCGGTTTTTCTGTAATAGTGAAAGTGGCTACTTGTACTTTACATACTTGGGTTTTTCCCCTCTGATTTTAAACCTGCATTGAGGCACCTCACCAGCCGTGCTGATTATACTGACCCATGGATACGTTTGCAGTAGGTACCAAATACTCACCCTGTTGTATATGGGTTATTTAATAGCAATGGGAGTCTTGTGCAGACTATATTTTGTTTGGATCAAGTTCTCTTTCTGGCTTGCTTGATATTTACTTTGAAATGTTTGATTAACACCTTGTTAAAGGAAGTGGAGAAAAGTCCTCTCAAGACTCTGCAAGCCCTGCCAAAGCAGACACTACCAATGCGGTGAACAGGACAGAACCTTTGCATACTGCAGCTGAAATTTGCACCAGCTCTGGGTAAGTCATTTGTTCTCACCAAAGTTTGTTGCTTTCGTGAACCCTCCACCCCCACTCCTATCTGTGAAATGAAGCCAGTGGGCTTTTGCAAGATCTTGGGTTCTGTTCGCTTAGTGTTTATAATGATGATGCTGGACAGGGTGCATCTCTGTTGAAGTTGGTGTGAACATGTCATAAAGAAATTGAGCATTCCTAAGAAATTAATTTTTAATGTTTTGATCCTTGCATACTACTTAAGGAGACTGAGCTTTTGGGACGGCTTGGCTCTCAGAAACAGTACACAGGGTAGGAGAAAGCAGTGCTTGGACAGTGGCCTATGCACTGCTTGAATAGAGGGTCCATTTTCTTCCCTAAAATTCTGAATTACAGCCATAGCCATTTGGTGTTCTTCTCTGCTAGCCTTTGTTTTGTTACAGAGCAGTGAATGGGGTAAAATTTCAGATGAAAACTGTTGTCTCTGATAACAGTAACTGGACTGAATGACCCTACAGTCCTGTGAACCCTGTTCATTTTCCTTTCTGACCCAAACTCGGCATGGTGGTGCACTAACCTGGCCAAGCAACTTGCTCTGCATATTACCAGTGCTTTTATTCTGGGATCATTTCTCCTCCCCCACTCATGCTTTCTGTGCTCTGAATCTGCATTTAACTAGTTCTGGCCCTATTATCTACCCTGTGTCCTGTAGCTGCCTGGAGCAGATGCAGTGCAAATGGTTGACCCTTTGGCAATTTGGCTTTGACTGCACAAAACAGCCAATAAAGTGGAAAGGGCTGGGCAGCTGATTACAGGGATTAGCTCAAAGCTGTGTAGTTTTATGGTCTAAGATAGAGAAGGAAATGTTTGCTTGAAAAATGAAACTGCATTCCTCCTTCCTTCTCCTGCTGCCTGTTCTTGATGATAAGTTTTTAGAAGTGTCTGACTTAAAAGAATAACATACGTGTTTGCCAGACACAGCTTGGGCTGGAGGCTGTTAGTTCCTTTTCCAGTGGCTAAAGCTGGAGTGTGTAGCAGTGCAGGTCATGATCTGATCTGTCTGGAAATTCTCTGAAAAGACTTGACTGAAGCCTCTGTTGAGATTCTCTCTCAAACAAGGCTAGTTTTCAGTATAGTTTTTTGGCTGAATCTCTTGATCTGCTTTGTGGTACATAGATTGTATTTCTAATAAACAGCATCTCTTTTCTTGCCTCTTCTGGTGCTCTCATTCTTGTCTATATTGTAACTGTTCCTTCATGGCAACTGTTTCTCTCACACTGTAGAGTCTCTTAATGATTCTCTCCTCGCCTTCCTTCTTCTCACCCAAAACAGGCAGTTGTCTGGCTCTTTCCCTGTGTTTTTTCTCAAGCCACTCCTAAAGGTATACTGATAAATTCTTCCTTTATCCCATTCGTTTCTTCAGCTTCTCCTTTCCATCTTCTCCTCAGTACCCTGTTAGCCTTGGAACACAACACTGTCCAAATTGACATACTCTGGGAATCGCCTGTCAGTTGTAAATTTGATACCTATTATTTGTGTGTGTGAGATGACACAAACTGCAAAGTTTGATCAGACAGCCTTTACAGTAGATATATTGTATATACAGTAGATATAGATGTCTATACTGCTAAGATCATACAAAACCACAGCTGCTTTAATATGGTTCAATCTCTTGCAGAATGTGATTGTTTAGGTCTCTTCACTGTTTTTTGTTTGGATTTTTTTTTTTTTAATCTCACTTCGCTCCCATATAAATATACTCCCACTACTCAGAAGTAGCTCTCAAGGACCAGGCTCTCTGGGTCTGGAGATCCTTCTCAGTTGCTTGCTGAAGCTGACCTGTTGGTTCTGCTATAATTATATTTTCACCAAGAGAAAGCAGTAGATCTCATGGGTACATGTCTGTCATTGGCCTGTGAGATATGAATATAGTTTCTCGTTCTGGCTCTAAGGAATGGTTGTACATTTTTTACTAGTCAGTCATTGGATGAAGCACATGAACAGGGATGCCAGTCTGAGTCTTCTCACTCCCAAGTGAGTTTGTGTTGGAATGACTATTCTCACTTAGCACTGGTGATTTATTCAATTTACTTCAAACTACCATAGACTCAAACAGTAAGTTCTGAATCAGGTCAATTTGGACACAACAATGAAGTGAAAACATAATACAATCTAACAGTGTTTGTGCTCTGGAGGGCAGCCACGGAAGAAATACCAGGTCCTGGAAATGCTGTGGTCCAGTCTGATTCAACCCCTCATATAGACAGAGCATCATTGCAAGCTGCTTCTTGTTTTGGCTCTTGTAAATCTTGGCTGTGGTTCATCTGTCCCAGAGTTATTCTGCTTCTAGACTTAAAGTCCTTTTCTTGATAGCTGAAAATAACCAGTCTACCAAGAGCCAAGCAAGCCTATGCTGAGATAAAAAATGAGGCAGCTTTTTCTCACCTGCCAAGACTTCCAGTGCTAAATGTTTTTCCAGTTGCACTGTGGTCTGCCAAACATCATGTTTTCTCCAGATGCCATTCTTCTAACCATGTGTTTAAATGAGTAAGAGCTTCTTGGTATTGAGTATTTCCTTTTTGGCATTCAGGCCACTTACCTAGGCATATAAATAAAAGTGCTAGAAGGCTCCTGTTTTTATGAATGTTGGCCAAAGGTAGTTTTTCAAGATGGTAGGACATCCTGATTGAAGCAGTAGCTCAATAGTTGTAGCTTAGTGATGGGTAAAACAGACACAGAGGAAAAATATCCTTTGCAGATAGCTTGTAAATGGTCTAGTGGAATATTTTATGTTCACATAATAATGCACTGACCTTGTACTATTTCACTGAACTTCCAGAGAATAATACATGGATTTAGAACTCAGAATGCCAGTTTTCCTGCCCAGCATCTTACTCAGCTCTTCTAGGAGCCTCAGAGCTGATGCATCCAGGGCTCCCAGCATCCTGCCCCCTTGCCACCCTCTTTAATGACTGTTATGAACCTGGAAATTTCTAGATTCTCTGAACAGCTCAACGTACTGGGTACCATGATCTTGGCAATACTAGAAGCCCTGCTGTGTGATTTATGTTTGCTGCCCAGTGGGTTGTTTCTTAACAACAGCTGCAAAACTGATTGGATTTTTGTGAATTTGTTAGTTGAGGCTGGTCAGTGGTGAGCAGTGGGCATCATAATCTCAGCATTTTTCAGAATTGCCTGCAGCTTCAGCTAGGGATCCTGGAGTGATCACTTTCTTTGGAAATGCTACACTGCAGCCTGAGAGACTCAGGTTGTAAATAATTTTGAGTTTCAAAACTCTTCCCAGGTTAGGAGAACTCATTTCTAGCAAAAAACCATCTGCCTTTTTCTGACGTGTTTGGTCTGGCCATAAATGGAAAAAAGATAGCAGGCTTGATAAACCACTGGACCTCAACCAATGCTATGCTTATTTAGGAAAGGACATAAACCTTTAACTTGACAGGAAGTGCAGGCCCCAGGCTAATGTGAGAACCTGTGGCAGTGAGGACAAGAAGCATAGGCATTCGGGGCATTTTTCAGCCTGCCAGGTATTGATCGGTGAGGGGTGGGGATGAGTAGAGAAGCATTTCAATTTGGCATCTGTATGTGATTCTGATGCTGTCAAAGTGAATTAGTGGTGCTTTCTTTTCCCTGTAGTCCATCCCAAGCTTTTGTCACTGAAGCATCCGCTTTGCCTGTGTCTACTTGTTAAACGACAGTGGGGAAAAAAAAACCCAAATAAATTCACAGACCTTGTGCCCAAAAAAAGTCTGATTATGTTATGCTAGTATCCTCTGAATGATACTGAGCCATTGTGGCTAAAGACTGTTCCAGCATAAATGTTATGGGGGATTCAAACTACAATTACTCATTTTGTACAGTCACTTAATCCACTAATGGGGAGAAATGGGGCAACAGTTTAAGAAGGCAAGAGAGCTGTCAGAGATTATTAAATCTACTGGCATGATTTGTTTTGGTAGTCTCTCTTGACCCAAGTATGTGCTTCAGCTAATGCAACAGACTCAATGCCTCTGGTAATTAGAGCAAGAAGTGATGGGTCATCATTAGCAACTGCAAATTAAGGGTTGTATTTCATCTGGAAGGCAGCATCTTCAGCTGAGCTTGTTTGTTGCCACTGCAGATCATCTGTGAGTCACAAGTGGCACATTGAACTGACTTGTGTGATTTAGTAGAGGCTTTTTAATACATGCTTACTGATCCATATGAGTAGTTTTTCTAAATAGTTGCCAAACATAAAATGCCACAATATTGGACTTTCCTATACAGTTAATACTGCTGCTCTTATGTACATGATGTTGGTGATTTTTTTTTTATTGTTGTACAGTTGATACGATTTTTGATTGTAGGTTTGAAATATATTTGTCATATCTATGAAACTGCAAAGTGAAGAAAGGACAGCCAAGCAAGCATGGAAGGCATAAGTAATTGGCAGCTTCAGAAGATGTGAGAGCCAATCTAATACCATTCAAGATATATATTCACAAAATGCTTTTATGTGGGTTTCACAGATCCACAATCATATTGAGTTCTGGATATTGCCAAAGGCATGAACAAAGATGATATATCATAGATTCAGTGTTTTTGCAGATAGTAGGAAATCCTTACATCCTCTTAGAAGAATAGTGGCAAGCAAATGAAGACACAGGCACAAAGGAAATTAGCCACAAACTGAACTCTATTACAAGGTGCTATGAGGTGGGCACTGAAATAAAACAGATAAGGGGATATAATACAGCTAAATCATTTCAGGTGGACTTATGCAGATCAGCAGGCAGGGAACTATGACTTGAGAAGACCAAGATATTGAAGAGTGGCTTGAAAATGCTTGAGGACAGCTGGATAAATCAATGGATGCTCATCAAGCAGAATTTGGGGAGCTGTTTGTGGTCAGCTAGCTGTGGAAGTGATGGTGATAACCTCCCAAGGGACACAAAAGATGGAAGGAAGGTTGCAGTGCCCCTACCAAGAACTGTCTGAGGTTGTTCCTCCCTCTCAGAAATATGCCCAGACCCCAAATTCTTTCAAAAATCAAGATAAAATAAAGGGAGGTGTCAGAAAGGCAGCCATTTTAAGTGTGGATGGGAATCTCCTTAAAAGCAAGTATACTTGGGGAATATAATTTGTTAAATTAACGAAAGTCAAAAGCGCTTTACAGGGCTCAGATCTAGGATATCTGGTTGATTGTGAGATAACTAGAACCGACAAGACCTTTTCTTTTTGCATCTTCATGTCATTGCCTGGCTTCAGCAGGGTGTTTTGTATTTCCATGAAGCAGTTGTGAGCTTTTCCCATCCATTCAGTCTGTGGCTGGCTCAGCCATCAGGCAGACACTTGGGACAGCTGGATGGGAACACACAGCCCAGGCTGAAACTCTGTGAAGACACCTTTCTGTGGCAGGCTACGGCCTCCCCTGCTCCAGGAGCATTAGGAGTGCATAAGCTGCTCAAAAAGCAAGTTAGTAAATCTTCCCTTTCAAAGAACAAAATATGCCTGGTCCTGGAGAAAGGAGGAGAGTCTAAGTGACAAGAAGGATGTTCTTTCCTTCTCTGCTTCTTGAAGAGTAAGGAATAAAAAACAGCTTTTCTTCGCTCCCTCTTGCTGGTGTGCCTGGGGCATTAAGTTTTTGTAGGCTCACAGGAAATGTTTTCTTAAGAGACCATGTTTATTAGCCTTTGGAGATTGGTTCTATCTTGTGTTTTCTCCATTTGTAATCTTACTTTCCTATACAAGCACTGTCCAGGACCAACAGGACCAACCTGGAGCATGGGTTTGCTTTTGTAGTTTTGGTGATTAATTGGAGGAAAGCAAAAAAACCAAAACAAACAAACAAAAACCAATCTAGAAATCATGAGCTTTGGGGTGACCTGCAAAACCCATGACTTTTGGCTGAAGTTAGAGGAAGGTTTCACTGCAGCAACAGTGCATCAGCTCAGCAGATCTTACTGGAGGAGTCTGGATTCTTCCCACTTTGGATCTATGTCGTCTTCTGTCTCTGCAGAGGCTTCTCCTTCTGCACTTCCCTTTCTCTGTCTTCCTCCTTTCTGATGCAGATTTTTCACACAGTGATATTCCCTCTTGACACGTGGCCATCTGCCTCTGTTTTTATCCTGTCTGTTGTGCTATCTGGTCCTCATGTAATGAATCAGAGTCCTTGTGATGTGTTTTCCTCAGTGAGGTCAAGACTGGCTACTGTCTCCCATACCACCATGTTCCTTTCCCCTTTACAGAGGGCCTATTGCCACTTTTGCTGTTGGTTTAAAGGCCTTTATTGGTTGCAGTGTTTTCTGTCAGTCAAATAGTACTTACTCTTCTCATCCTGTAAGTAGCATAATAAAATCCACAGGTGCTCAGTGCAAGCTGTCCATCTGCTATGATCTGCTGCATGCAGTTCTTGTAACTGTTCTCTTTCCCTCTTTCTTTGGATTCATTGAAGTCCAAGGAAATTATGAAGCAGCAAATTCTTACAACTGAATCAATGAATTCCCAGAGTTGAGAAAAGCCTGTATTTGATGTTACTTTTGATACTGGATTTCCTGTTGCTTTTTCCTCTGCCATCTCCCCTTGCACCTCCTTAGCAGTGATGATAAGGGAAAGTTATTTATTCTCTTCAAATGGCAGGAACAGGTAGGAATTACTGCTCAGATCCTTGGACTTCAGCATGAACTTGGACTTGAACTTAAATATGCTTGAACATAAAACAAAAAGACAGTCTTTGTCTAAGACTTTATGCCATCTTCCCTCACTAGGAGGAGGGGGAGCTGGGGACATCCAGACCCTCTTGGGGAAGTGCTTCCCAATAGAAAAATATTATAAACATACGGTGTGTTTTTGTATACAAGAAAAATCACCTTATAGATGCAAGAAAGCAAGACTCTTAATCTCTCCTTGCTTCTTAATACACATCTGAGGTTCTGGATATTAATGTACGGTATCAGGAGTG
Source organism: Hemiprocne comata (assembly GCA_020745705.1). Lineage (NCBI taxonomy): Eukaryota > Metazoa > Chordata > Aves > Apodiformes > Apodidae > Hemiprocne > Hemiprocne comata. The sequence goes on from CM036586.1 coordinate 144,371,091, forward strand.
CTAAGAAGTTGTCTCCTGTTAAGTACAGCTAGCTGCCTGAGGGGGCACAAAGGAGTTAATGTATTAGGGGGACACTGTTAACTGAATCTGGCCTTTTAAAAGGGTCAGTCTTTTCCCTTGCACACTCTGCTTGGGCTTCATCACATCTGACCTGCCTCTACAAGTCCTTCCTAACCTAGTGTTCCACTCACCTTCTTTCAGATCCTGCCTTTTGTCTGGCTCCCCCAGCAGAGCTCATACACACTGCTAGCCCCTCAGGTGAAAGATAGCTAGTAAGTCTTGAAGTCAGCAAGGATGAGGTATGATTCTCCAAAAATAAGGGGCTCATATTTTTCAGTACCCAGTTCCCATGGAAGCTGTCTTCGGAGGTAAGTGCCTACATGTCTTTGTGAAGGAGCCCCCATCTTTTGCCCCTGGCAAAAAGATGCAGGCAGATTCCTGGGAGGCACAGTGAAAGGTTTGATTTGTAGATTCTGGGGTGTCACTAATGTATACTAATGGCACTCCATTAATATACTTAGTATTTGACTCTTAATAAGGAACATCATGAAGGATAAGTAGCAACAACAGTGCCTGCCCTGAGGTAGCACCCAGCACCTACCCAAGTGCTGTCTTTTGCCAGCTGCTGGAGAGGTAATAGATCAGTCAAGAGATGTCAAAGTTTGGTTTCCAGGGGGAAATAATGATTTTACTCAAAAGTGGAGTGTGCTTCCCTTAATAAGGGACACTTTGCAGCATGGATCTCATCTCTGTACTCTGTCACTCCCTTCCATGTGCTGATGTGCTTTTTTCTAAAAGCCACCAACCCTCAGTGGATCAATGAGGCCTGATCAATTGTTTTGCCCTCTGAATTATCCATATGGGCTTGTTAGCTGAGCTGCTGGCAGAAAACAAGAGACAGCTTTCTGTCTGTTTACTGTAAAGAAAGCAAAGCAAACTACAGGAGGGGACAGGCTGCAAGATATTTACTGTCAATACAGCTGGAGAGAGAGAAGAGATATAAGGACAGGAGAGCAGAGGCTGCAGAGTGCAACTCAAAAGAATGATCTGAGTATAAAAATACCCTTGCAGTTTTAGATGGAATGTGGGTGAATTGAAGTCAACAAGGGATAGCTGAGAGTGTTTAACAAATGGTTTAGTGAAGGGCTAGTGAGGCAGGGAAGTGCTTGTGTCACTCAGAATAATAATGCTGTGCATGAGCATACTGAATCTGCAGTGCAATCTGAAAGGCACTTCCAGATCTGCCCTGAGACAGAGCAGTAGCTGGGAAATTTTTGTGTGTGCCTGCATGCAAGACCCACCATTTAAAAGTAGTAAGATGAATAATAATGATTGAACTTGGAAAATAATAATTGGAGTTAGTTTTCTGAAGCAGCTGGATATCACCATTGTAACACAGACCAGAAAAAAAATATATTAAAAAATAGGTGTACTTCCTTGCTTCTCTCTCCTCTTCTTCATCCACAGAGGAATTAGGTGACCTGAGCTTCACAGGGTAAGAAGGCTCTGAGCAGCTTGCTGTGAGTGTCCTTCTACTTCCAGAGACAGGTGAACGAGGGAAGAGTGAATTCACACTTTAGAGAGCAGCGAAGACCATCTTGCCATGAAACCATTCACAGATGAAGATGTAGAAATCTACATCCAGAGCAAGGTAAGGCTTTATCTGTCCAGATTTTCCGTCTCCCACACTAGGTGTTGATTCTGAAGGGTGCCAAACTTGACAGTTAGTTGCTCGCCTGCTGTCTTCATTTCTGAGATGAGACTGGTTGAAGTTTCATGAAAACTGTATTTTTAATGAGATTTCTAGGTTTCTGTTGCAAAATGTTATCAGGGATCTCAGTTGGTAGCTTAATTTGTCAAGGTGCTTGTCCTCTTCTTCTTCAGATGTCCTGAATTTTTGCTTCTGATCTGAAATTCCAGATGTGAGACTGGCTGCAATTGCCAGCACTTAATCTAAGGAAAGGTCCTTCCCTTTCTCTCTGTCCAGTGGTCTTGCCTTGACAGAAACAAGACTGAAACCACACCAGGGGTTGCCCCTAAGAAAGATGCATGTAGAAACTAGAGAGACAGATATTGTTAGAATTCCTCCATCAGTCTGTCACCTCAGCTAAGGATACTTTTCTGTGTACCATGATTAAAATAACATGTCTTATTAGCACATGCAGCCTGGAACTACTTTTTCTAGTTTATGAGGTATTCCAGCACTCAGTATTTTTTTCCTCATTATGAGATTAAGTAAAATAGCATAAACTCATCAATGAAACAACACTGTTTAATGAAAGTAACTCTAAGTGAGCCATAACAGTTTTTAAGGCTGGCATGTTTTATCACAGTACTTGGCTAGATATTATTTTATAGTCTGCTTTTCCCCAACAAAATGCAAGACACCAAAGTGAAAAATAATGTCAAAATGGAAAACTGTAAGGCTTTCTTTTCTGTAAAGGATGAAATATTCTAGTACTATAAAAGGATAGTTATAAAGGTTTCTTTTTTCAATGGGAATATTTTTATGACAAGTTAAGTGTATTTCTGTAAGAACTTTCATTTACAGCCATGCAGTGTTGTGCACAGGAAAATCATTCCATCAGAATCTGTTCAGTGAGCTATAATACGAACACGTCTCTGAAGATTTATAAGCTACAAGGGAGGGAACAGAGGGAAACCATGCACAGGAAGATGCTCATATGACAGCCATAAGTACAGGGAACAGAAGCAGAGTGTAGTTAAGTAAGGCTCATGGTTGCCAATATTTTAGGTTTTACTGAAAGTCTCTTTTCTAGCAGCCCTCCAGCTCTGAATGTATTCCTAGTTTCAGCCTGCTTCCGAGTCTCCTGCCCAAGTGAGGGTGCCTAACCTTCAGGCAGCCCCAGTTCTGCGTGCCAAATGCTGCCTATTTTTGAAAATAGGTCAGTCGCCTGGTGCAGTGAATCTCTTTGGTACCAAAGATTACTTCCTTTAAGCCACTCAGCAAGGGAAAAACTCAAATGCATATAGAGCAGATGTGACTGGGTAGGTAAGAACAAACCCAAATGTTCTTAACAGTCCCCCTTAACTAGATCCCAGTCCTTCTTCCTTCCTCCATAATAAAACCTTAATTGGCCTTGTTATTCTGGGTGTGCACATTCGTTTAGGCATGATTCCCAAAGTTAAGACCTGGTAAGGGTTGTAAGGGTAAGACCTGTAGAAGTGGCTGTCCGGCAAAGAGCTTAATCTGTCTCTTCTCCCAACATGTCCATGTTAGTGCTGAAGACATCTTAGATAATGCCTTGGGTCTTCAGAAGCTGCATTTGCTCATTCATGTTCTACCTTCTGATTTTTTTGTGCCTTCATTTCTGTAGAAAGGTTATATCTTCCAGTAGCATGATTAGGGAGCTAATTATGGTTAGCAACAGTTAGCACCATCTGTCACATGCCCTCTGTTCTTCTATCCCTGCCCTGGTGATGAGGAGTACATGCAGAGAGAGGTGTTCAGTGGTACCACTCTCAGACCTCCATTTGAGCTGACCCTCAGTGATTGCATGCTTTCAACAGAAGAAGTGTCTCAAAGCTCTTATGGGTGGACAACATTCTCTACCACCCATACCATTTACTTGCTGGAAAAACCATTAGTGTCTCGTTGAGCAAGTCAAGCTTATTGGAGTGCTCTAAGGAGTTCTTCTGGATGAGCAAAAATATGGTGAAGAAAATAGCTACAGATGGAGAAGTGCCATAAATGATACCTGAGATGAGGAGTGAAAATGAACATGGTGTAAAAAAAAGTATGTGCAAGCTAGCTAAAACTGGTCTCAGAGAACAAGGGTCAATTGGAATGAAGAGGAGGGTGAATTACTAGGGACATTATGTCATTATATATATATTATATAAACATAAAGGACTATGTGTTGGTAACATAGCAAAGAGCCAGGATGGTCAAGGGGTAGATGAGAGAGCCCAGCAAAGGGAGTATGATACTACTGACTGATGTATTTCCCACTTTCAAAATTCAGGCTCAGTAAAAATACTGTTAACTTGCTATTCATTGGTAAATTGATCTTGGGCAAGCACTAGTCCTTTTTAGTCCATTTTATGGCCTGCTGTTGTGAAGGACTGAATCTATTTGTCACATCCTGAGGCTTGGGGACATATTTTAGCACACTTGACTGCTTTGTCTGACAGTTCAACATTTGACATAAAGGTGTCCAAAAGGACTTCTAAATAAAGTGCTTGTCAGTGGTATTTTTTAAAAGGGAGAAGAGTGTTTAGATGCTGAAGAAGATGCTAAACAAGCAGGACACGGGAGTCTTAGAATAGAATCACAGAATGGTTTGGGTTGGAAGAGACCTTTTAGAGATCATGTAGTCCAACCTCCCTGCTGTGAGCAGTGTCATCTTTCCTTAGATCAGGTTGCTTAAAGCCCCATCCACCCTGACTTTGAAGACTTCCAGGGATGAGGCATCCACAACTTCTCTGCTCAACCTGTTCCAGTGTTTCATCACTCTCATTGTAAAAAATTTGTTCCTTATGTGTTTGCTTCCTTTTGCTTTTGATCTTTGATAATAATAACCGACTATGGCAATTATGCTTGATCATTTGCTTTAGCCAAGCTGTTAATGATCTAACACTCTTGTTTCATACCTGCAGTAGCCCAGTTAGGCTTTGAGTTCTAGCTTCAGGTGGGCTTTCATTTTCAGATGTAGGTCTTTTTTTTTTTTTCCTTGCCTGCAAACAATGAGATTTAGTAGCCTATAGGAAGGAAAAAGAAAAACCAAGAAGAAATTAAAACAAAAATTGCAATCAAATGAGATAAAGCACTAGGATGTGAAAAAAGGACAGTAAAAAGTCTCATATCTCACTCTGCATAGGTGATTCTGGATGAATAAGTAATAAGGAATATGTTAATGAACTTCTTTAACAGTAACTGAATCTCCTTCTCACTTTGGGAAATGTGTAAGAATCTTTGTGAAATATTTAAATGTCTTTTACTAACATGGTTCCTTCGTGTTCCTCCTGTTGAATCTCCTTGTTTGGATTTTGATCATCCCTTATGCTCCATTCATTTTTAGTTGTATGTGAAGGTTCAGGTTAATCTTACATTTTTCTGAGTTGTCCTTCCTTCACCTCCATCTTTCCAACACTCAGACCTTCCACTGAAATAATTTTCAATAAATAATTATGCTCCTACTGCTTGAATTTAAGAACTATCTATCGAGTCACACAAACACTCAGTCCCCAATGGGACCCGCTTTGGAAAGACACTTTTTCACCATCTAGGAGTAGACTCTCATCTGTACTTCAGATATAAAGACAGCATGGATCCTTTCAACATATAGGCCTCTAATGCTGCCACATCACTTGCAACCTGACTAATGCACAGAGTATCCATAATTCTTCAAGTCTTGCCAGCTCTTGGAATGAAATATATCCTGGCTCTGAGAATGGCTAGTGTATGCAGGGGAATAATTGGCTATTCTGCTTTGAATGGATAAAGAATGAGACTGTAGCCAGTTGATAGCAAATTTAGCCATGTGATGAACTCTGTCCCTCCATCCAATGGTATTGGAATGGAAACATCAATTAATGCTCTGCAGTCTTGAGTATTGGCCCTTTGGTGTTTACCAGCTGGTGTTTACCAGTTCTGTCTCATGGTAAGTTGGTTGTAACACACAAGGAATTATAGGTTTTATTCCCAGTGCAGCACAGGCACAAATGTTTCAGGATGCTTTAAGTTGATTGTCTGTTTCCCACTGGAGACAGTCTGCAGTTACCTGTAATACAAAGTGTCATTCTTGGAACTGACAGGTGGAACGGCGACATTATCTGGTTTCCAAAGCAGTGGAAGAGGTGCAGAAAATCATCCAGCAGCTCACAGCAGAAATCAGCTGTAAGGCCATGCGATTCCAAGCTATCTCCAACTCTGGCATTCACAATGAGAATATTAAGGTAGGAGCAAGAGCTCTAATACACTCTCTGGCAGCTTGTAGGCAATCAGTAGGTGGTTTCTCCATTGTGTGAATATTTGTATGGGCAGTTACTGCACCCAAAATGCCACAGACTATGTGTAGACACTTCACTGTGGAAGTTCTGGTGATTGACTGGGTCACAGGGACTTACTCATGGACATCTTAGAACTAGAGGAGCATTGGAGAGGACCTGGTAAATCAGGCAGAGCCTCTTTTTACAACTGCTGCTTTTACAAAGAGCATCTATTGCCAGAACTGTCGGTCTGCTAGTCAAATTCAAAGCTCTTCAGGAAACAGAAGGAAGAACTTGTGCAGCAGTAACATAAGAAAAAGAACTGCTCATACCTTCGTGAGCTATGACTCATACTTTTCATGGGTGTAAAACCTGTCAATTCACTAAAAAAAGTAAAAAAAGCCCAAACCAAAAATCCTTCTTCCACTATGTACATTAGAAAGCTCCTTCAGAAATTGTTTTTTCTTGATCATGGATTGGAACTTCTTTTTTACTGGGAAAAGATATGTTTGTTAGTGGAAGAAGTTAAAGGTCTCCCCATTTTAGATCATCAAATACCAAAATGATAATGTCCTGTCCCAGCTGTTCCAGGCAAAGACTGGTTATTTCCTATGACTACTTAACACAAGAATAACTAGTGTGGGGATATAAGAAACAATCATAGCAATGGCAATTTAATGTGAAAATTATGTTTTTCATCTGAACTAGTTTACATACCCTAGCCATGTCAACCCTTATACTAAAATGCTACCAGTTATGGATCAAAACACAGAAGGCATGGGGCAACTTTTGCAGCTGTCTAGGACTGAAAGGGAAAAACTCTGTGTGTATCAAGCTGCTGGAAGGGTATGGAGGTGGTGGCAGAATATAATCATCCAGTCTGAAATGTGGATATTGCTCTGCAGACAAACACATTCAGATATGGGGTTTTTTTGGAGTTTTGTGTATCCCAGGGCATGTGGCCTTGCCCATAAGAATGACCACAGTGACATAAAACTGTGCCACATCCTGGTCCACATGTTTCTTAGTGCCATAGTCTGCCATCCACCTCTCATGCTGGAACAAACTTGCTTGGCTAATCAAGTCTGACAAGACCAGGTTCAGGGTAAAATTGCTGTTCTGGAGAGCAAAGGAGAATAAAACCAAGGCAATCTATTCTGATTAGTAATTTGGTATTGTGGTAAGCTGCTCTGAACAATCTCTGCTTAGAAGGAATGCCCAACTTTTCCTTTCTTAAAAAGTAGTGGATTTGTTGTAATACTTTACTGAACTCAGTGCTATAAACCTGTGATAGTCACACTAGGAAGGTCTAGGTAACCATCCTGTAGGTATGGAGTAGCAAATAATGGGTTAATAGCTTTTTTGGTTTTGGCTTGGGCTGTTTTGCTTCCAAAAAATAGAATCTTTAGTATTGCTGCTGATGTAATTCAACATAGGTGACATAACTCAGACTTGTGTCAAGGGAAAGCCAATATATTAACTATTCTGTGTTTAATTTTGCAACATCTTTTTTCCTGTCAATTAAATTTGCAGAAACTTTTCAGAAATTCCAGCGTCTGATTAAAAGGACTTAAATTAACATGGTGAGGGGTCTAGATTTATTGAGAAGCTACAAGCCTCCTTCTAAATATGCAGGGCTGGGTGGGGAATATAGAAGCAAAGTCTTTAGATCTTCAATGTTTTTCTGCAACCCAGGGGACAAAAAGTCAAAATCTCTAATGAAAAAAGAAACTTGAAAAATAGTAATTCAGATTGGCGAAATGGCATTTTTTATTTTTAAAACTTTTAAGTGTTTCTTTTTTAGTTGTGGCCCACCATTTTTGCAGCTGCCAACTGTGAAGGACTGATGCAAAACCTGTGGGGGCTTCAGTAAGGCCTAATGAGCAGGTTAGCATCCAGAGTAATAACTAGTACAGCACTACCCAATGGCATTGCCAAGTGTTTAACTCTCTAATCAAGGCAGGGCAGGGGGAGATTTTCCTTTAACAAATAGGCTCAAAGGAAGCTTGCAGCTTTGTTCTGTGAATTAATGACCTGGCTCCTGCTTTCTCTCTGTTCTGTGTACTTCTGGTTTCCTCTTCTGCCTCTCTCAGGATCAGCCAGCTTTACTGGCCAAGTGGTCAGCTATGCTTCGGGGGAAGAGCCTATTCCACCCATCCATCCAGGTACAAAGCCTTCCTGCCACCTGGTGCCTGCTGGTCCCTGTGCCTGCTTCCTTCTCACCCACCCTCTTCCCCAGACAATTTCACCCACCTATCCGATCCTCCCATGAGTATTTCGTCCTCTCAGCAAGAGACTTGCTTTTTTTGCCTAAAGTGTAAATATTTTATTTCTAACCTAATGCTTCTGCCTCCCTGGGGTATCCTGGCCAGGATCAAAAGAACGAGGCTGTATTTAATTTGCCCAGCATACTGCAGGCAGGTCTTTAATATAGCAGAATCCCAGAGTCCAAGGTTCTTGTTCAATAGCCTGAGACTTGCTGGGGCCGTTGTGTGACAGAGCACAAGTGCGGACTGGGGTTTGTTTAGGCCAAGAGGACACCAGCTGCCTGGCTTTACAGTGCCATCCCAAGCTGTGTGATTTTTGGTGTTTCCTGATAAGCCCAAGTGGAGAAGCCTTGTGACTGGTATTTGAAGGCATTAACGTAACACCTGCAGCTCTTCCCTTTAAAATCTGTTGGGTGCTAGTGTGTACAAGTCAGCATCTTGGTATGGGAAGGAATGGTTCTTTATCTGCCAGTGGGGCTGAGGCAGTGAGATGAGCAGTCACTGCTTGACAGCCATGTATTTTTCCTTATGGAGCCTAGCACTTCATTCCTGAGCTGCTCACAGGGTTTCTCAGCCCCAGCAAGCCTGAGTTTTACAGGTGAGCTTGGGTTGCAATGTCATCCTTTTAGTATTCTCCTGCTGTTAGATGGTTTATATTTAACAAAAGGGCTTTCTGGTGTTCCCTTTGCCATTTCTGTGCTTCTTGCTGGCCACCTTTTGTGTTTCAAATCCCTTGCCAGAGAGTAGAGAAGACTGCCTGCTCTCTGTGGGAGATGGAGCCGGGAGGTGAGCATGACAACATGGTTGCACCTGCTCCATGTCCCTAAGCAAGGCAGACCTAGGGAAGGCAGCTGGGGTCAGCCAAGACTCTGGATCATCAGGTAAGTCTGTACTGATAAGGCAGGTCAGAGGTCAAGCCAGGAGCAGGGTCAGGATCAGGCCAGCGTTGGTAACTAGGATAAGATGCAGTCTACTGCTTGTCAGACAAGTCTGTAGTGGCCAGGTAGGTTGGAGGCTAGGGTGGGAAGATAGTCTGCAGGTAGGACAACAAGGTCTATGGCCAGGTGCAGGCAACAGCTGTCACACAGCTGGGAGACCAGCACTCCTATGACATAGCCCAGGGCGGAGCTGAAATTGAGGTCCCAGGCCCACGGGCAGGAAGTGTGGGTAGAAGTCCCATTGAAGCCTGTTAGGCCCTGGCACCTCTGCAGTAATATTTTAAATCAGCTGAGCTACCAGGAAGGCTACCAGAATGTTTTGGATTAGTACAGGAGAGTGACAAGTGTGTTTCCTTCACCTCAGGTGTCCACCTTGCAGCAACAGCTGTCACTTCACGTCCTGCTTGTGAAGGAGCTTCACCTTATTAATGCCAGTGTAAGTCAGGCTAGGTAGCAAGTGGAGTTGAAAAGCTTCTGAGTCAACACAGTAGAAGTCTGAAGGGAGTTTGAATGCCCTCTCTGGAGCCACAATTGCTAAATGCATATATGTTGGTTGGAGGTTTCTGATTGTGCCCTGGGCTGGTATGAGGTTTAGTGGTATTTGTGTCACCTTACTCAGTCTTTGCAAATACTGGTTCAGCACTGATTTTATTGGAAAATGGTCATTCCCAAAGTGAGGCTATTTAATTGGCTTGCAAATAAGCATATTTGAGGGTTTGTTGTCCATTGGTTATTGTTTTCATCCTCACACTGGTTTTGGCTTCTGCTCAGCAAGAGATGCAGGTCCATACAGTACAGCTGGCCAAGAGCTGGTTTTATTTCTGAGTGCGCCACTGTGTAGGCTCAGACGTGTCACTTGCCTCATATCTCTGTCTCTTAAAGGACAGTCACACAGAATGAAATATTTGTAAAATGAATGGGCCATAGCCTTATTTTACTAATGTCTGTCGTGGACTTTGGAAGAGATCAGAAAAGTGCATTTTTTGCTATAGTTATTATTACTGTTGTCCTCTAGGCTTATCCCTAGTAATAATTCTAAGATGATAACTTGGACTATTTTGTTACTTTTTGCTAGATCTCAAAACATGCTCTCTGATGTTTTCCTGCTCCTAGGAAGCTTCTAGTTACTACATCTTGTGCAATTGCAGACTAGAAATAAGAAGGAATAGGGGAAACAATGGCAGGTGTGGTGGCAAATCAGTCAGTGTGCTCTTGTCTTTTATTGGCCTTGGCACTCACATCAGACTCCTTCTAAGGCAATTTCCTTTTAGTCTGTGTACCTCCAACGTAACCCTCAGACAGGCATGGAACAGGTCCTGGCTGTAATCAATTGCTCCCATGTCTTTTCCTTCTCTCCAAAGCCCCCAGTTTTACATCTTTCATCCTTAACCCTCTTTTCCTTACTCCAGGCTCATGGATCTGCCCTTGTTTCCTCTCTCAATCTCTCTGCACTCTCCTAGGTCTTAGCACCCAGCCAATTCCTCATCACAGTCCCCCTGCGCGGCCTGAGCGGGTACAGGGAATGCCAGGTACGGCACTGGCGCTATTACACCGTGCATGGAGCCAAGCTCCTCTCCTCCGTGCGGGACCCTGAGGAACTGCATCAATGGCTAGAGGTGGAACAGTTCTCAAAAAGCCTTCAGCAGTGGCATGAAACGGATGTGAACGTCGAAGGTGATCTGGTTCCAGCCAAAGTCCTTATCGTCTTCCGGGAGCTGGTGGAGAAGTCGATTATCTCCTGTAACCTCTCCAGTGAGTTTAGTGGGGACAGATGTAAGAGGAACTTTCTGTCTTCTGCAGCTGATGGAGGGGAAGCCATCACACACACAAAGTGTTCGGTTAGTTGACATGTTCAGGAAGTTAAAAAGCAATAAGCCCCTCCAAAATCAGGGAGCCTTTAGCCCCCTACATGATGCATGTAGACCTGCTTTGAGGATAGAATTAAGTAGTTCTTGGTCTCAAGATGTTGCTCCTTTCTTAGGAATTTGAGTAGAGTTTCCAGCAACATCACCCTCACAGTTCAACCAAGATGCAACACATTTTCAGAGCATTTAGGAAAATTCTTTGGGAAAAAATCTTTTCTCTACTACAGCAGCCACAATATATCTAGACTAGCAAGGAAGATATTACAGGAACATTGGATACAGGGGAGGTGCATAAGTCAGAGAAGAAAGTGCTTGAAGTTGTTTATAGGTCAGATCATGCTCTGAGGAAACCTTAGCTGCCCATAGCTTTCCAGCATGAAGTGTGGGAACTAAGTAGATGAAGTTCTACTTAAGCAAAGTCTGTTGGACAAGTGCACTTTTCCCCAGTGCCCAGGCTACTCCAGTCTTGTTCAGCAGATGTAATGGAAGTTTGCTGTCAGTAGTGGTGCTGATCCCTCTGTGAGCAATCCAAAGTGCCTGTTTATTTCCTGGGGCTATTTTTACTGGAAGTGCTGATGACTGACATAATGCAATCAGTGGTGCATGCAATATGCCTTCATAGCTACAACATCTGTAGCAAGATGCTGCCTGAACAGTGATCCTCATGCTTAATTCTTGGTGTCCTAGAGGCATTTTATAACTTCAGCAAATGAACACTTGGCTTTGTTCAAACTAAATAGTCTATGTCCATCTTTTCACATTAAGATACTGTGACATAAGCAAATCCAGACTGTGGTGCCTCTTTGCATAGCATGTTTCCAGGATGACTTTACTCATCAGCAACCTGGTCTGGGTCTTCTCTGTTCTGGAGAAATAGGAACCATTTCCACTCATCTGATTGCACTCTGAATTTTAGTCACAGGAAAAAACATGTTCACCATGAGGGTAGTAAGGCACTGAAATAGGTTGCCCAGGGAGGTTGTGGGAGGCCCCTCCCTGGAGGTGTTTAAGGCCAGGTTGAATAAGGCTTTGTGCAGCCTGGTCTAGTGGGAGGTGTCCCTGCCCATAGCAGGGAGGTTGGAACCTGATGATCTTTAAGGTCCCTTCCAACCTTAACCATTCTATGATTCTGTGTTGAAGTCAAGTTCAGCTAGATCATTGCATTCTTCTAGGAAATATTTATTGTGGAAATTGAAAGGTTGATGGGAATGAAATTTCACCATTGAGGCTCACAGAAAAGATTGGATGGAATGGACTTGCATCTGAGGCTTTATGTATGGGCAAGTCATTGTGTTGAAGTGAAAACCTGTCGTGTGTAGCAGCAGTACATCAAGTTCTTGAGCCAGGGAGGTACTTCCAAGGGACCCACAGAGTGATGACTGGCTTGATGATTCTGATGCCTTTTTTGTAAGGCCAGCTGGGAGGAGACTGACACAGAGGAGATGAGCTAATATCAGGAGGAGTAATTACCATTTTTGTTCATTTCTGTGAAGAAGGAACTTCCTTCATCCCACAGTACAACTAATGTTACACAAAAATTTCCCTGATTTCATTGGTTTCCTATTTTTTTTTATTCTTTGAGCACCATCAAAACTAGAGTTTTTAAGTTGCCTGACTTTTCACTGATGGAAGAATAGTTATCACAGTTACAATGCTTTTTGGAAATGCTATGAATATATTTACATGCTGACACAGCAGTTGCTCTAATGCTTTTCAGCTGCTAGGGAACCCTGCTGAGTGCTTGGGAGCAGTACAGTTCCTGTATTGGTGCCAGGCTTAGCTCAGCAGAGAAGTAACATGCAGATTTTACTGAGAGTTATAAAGTTCTCGTTGGGATGGACTCCATTATTTGCAAGTTAATTCACCCTTGCACTTCCTGGAGAAGATGCTAAATTACCACTGGGTGTAGGCAGATACTTCCCCTGTGAGAGCAGATGTTCATCACTGTGCCCTCAAGTCTATTGTGTGGGCTCCTTGTGGAATTGCTCTTTAGCCCATGCCAGTCAAAATTATGTGGGTGAACACACCACTGTTTAACCTGCTCTGGTTATCTGCTCTGTGTTTTACTTTGGTGGGTTAGAGAATGATCACACAATTGTCTCAGATGGCAAAGCTGAAGGGACAGTGATCCTGCCACCATGACAGGGAAAGCTGGGGACAGAAACTTCTTCCATGAACACAGCTGGACCAACAGGAAATGTCTCACTAAGTTTATTAGTTGCAGGTTTTGTTCTTTTATGCTCTGAGAGCACGTTCCTGGAGACAAGCCATTCTTCTTTCCTCCACATCACCACGGAACTAACTCTTCTTGACACTCAGCAGTCCCAGTGAGACAAATAGCCCTTTTTGTATGACTGCTCTGCACAGCAGGTATAAATTCTGTCACTGTCTCATGTGCAAGTGCATCTCCACAAACAAAACTTGTATATACCCCACAAAACATTCTGAATCACCAGCAAGGGTAAGTAATTTGGACAGATCACAAGTTCTTTAAAGGAATAAAGAGATCTTTAGGTATGAAGTGTTCATCTGGTCCCCTCTAACCATTAGAAATGTTAGGTTTTACCATTTGTCTATTGCTATTTTTAAGAAGCTGGTCCTAGGGTTTAAGAGGACCCACAAAGGAAAACAAAAGCATGGTAATTGAGTAAAAATTGAGAACTTCGTTGTTCCTTCATCTTCTTCCTCTTCTCATTCCCCAGGGTAGATTAAAATGATAAGGTTTTTTATTGTGTTCTACTTATGGCACCAAAGAGAAAGTGTTAAGACAGACCAATAGAACTGCAAGAACCTTGGCATCTCCTTGCTTGGCTTGTGGAAAAAAACCTTTTCCTCTGTATTATCTTCTCTGCTTGTTCCTTTACAGGTAAAGTGACAGTGCTGGAAAGCTTCAGCTCAGTAGTCCGGGTGGCTGTGGAGACGTCGGAATCCCAGGTCGAGGTGGAGCTGGTCCCTGCTGTGGAGATTCCAACGTGCTGGCCTGAGAAAGCCCGGTGGCCTCGTTGCCTTAAGCGTTGGCCTTCCCAGGAAAAAGTACAGTGTGTCAAGGTGAACAGTGTAAAAAGCACTACTAACTCTGGGCTGGAATTTACCTTGCAGCTGTCTGACAGTGGTTTCCCAGTTGAAGGATTGCATGGGGATGGCAGGCAACAGCATGGTTTGAAGGTGTATTCTCTAGAGAAGTGATGTTTCAAAGTATTCTGTCAGATTTTATTGGGGTTTTTTCCCCTCTTGTGGTGATGAATTCTATGGAAGAGTTAACTTTGTTGCACGAGTCTCTTGCACACAGCTCTGCCTGCGTAGCTCAGTCCTGACATGCATCGTTCTTGCAGTTCTGCTCTGCCTCATGTAAGTCTTCTGCACATGGACCGCTACCTTGCAGTTTTCCCTCCAGCCTAACCCCATCTTTCCCTGCAAAGCTCACGGCTGGATTCTGGATTCCAGCTCAGCCCCAGCTGCCATGTTCCTGCAGGTCTACTTACACCTTGCAGACCTGCTCCCGTCATGCACGACCTGCTGATCTGTGGCAAAGTGCCTGCAGAGCTGTGCCTCTGCTTTACTAGCACTGCTGGTACTGCACATGGTAGCTCTAGAGCTGCATCTCCTGGGAATAATTAGTATCAGTACATGAGGAAACAAAACAAATTGCACAGTCATTTGACTAGGAATTAGGATGGGAGCATGACCCATGTTTGATGCCTCAGCTAACCCTGTTTAGAATACAGTGCCCCACTTCGAGAGATGTCACACATCCTTTTTGTAACATCCCTCTGCACTGCTCTGAAGTTTGCCTCTAATCTGGTGTGACACTTCCCTTTTTGTCCACAGTCACTTGGTTTTGACCTTTTAGCCCGCTCCAATTACCACTGGCAGCTGTGCTTCTTCCGTGCTGAGCATCTACTCATGGAAGGCCTGGATGAAGATGGTGGTTGTCGCATGAAGTGCTTCAGGGTCATGAGACAGATGAAGGAAGATGTCTGGTGTGCTGGAAATAAGCCTGTCATCACAACTTATCACCTTCAGGTAGGCATCACCATGATACCAAGATACAATCTCAGTATCTGTTGCAGGGACTTTATCCAGTAATGTCAAAATATCACGTCACAAATCACTGTAGCATGTGACTTCTAAAGTAACTGTCAAAACTGTAGTACCATTTCATTGCTTTACAGTAAATGTATGTTCCAAACTTCAGCAGGAAACTCAAGTCTGTAGGAACATTATGATTGCAGCAATATAAACAATGTTAGAGTTGGGGCCCCTGCTCTGTTGTGACTTTACATAGGCATTGTAATACGGTCTTTAATTGCACAGTTACCTCTTGCTTCTTGACTATCTCAGCCATCCATATCCACCTATCTGTCCTGGAGGAAACTCATGCTTTTGTCTTTTGATGGCCACCAAACTTTATTTCACGAATGAGGTGCAAACTGACCGTTCTGGTGGTGTTTTACCTGGGGTGGGAAGGAAAGGAGGAGGTAAAGGGAGAGTAGCATCCTCTCTGCAATTATTTCAGGGTTCGAGGTGGCTTCACTTTACGAACAGCATTTGTGAAGAAGAGACAGAAGGTTCTACTATAACTGTGTCCACACATCTGACAGCTGCAGACACTGATGGGCTGCAGGCAGCAGCATTTATCAGACAGTAGAACAATCCTGTTTTCTGGGCCTCCATCCTCCTGGAGCTGCCAGCAAGAGGCTGTTCTTATCTCTCCTCGAAGCCTCAAGCCATCAGGCTTCCACAGTAGTGACTGATCTTTTGGTGTCCAAAACCAGGTGCAATGCCAAGATTTCTCCTAAAGAAAAGCTTGCAACCATCAAATGCTGTTATAGTTAAGGGATTAATGTAAGTCACAATGGAGTCAAAGAAGAGTTGATAAGGCTGGTTATAGCTTAGCAGAATGCAAAACTTCTTAGTGCCTTACAAGAACAACCTGGTGGCCAAACTGACATAGAAGAAGGTGGAAAACCATTTAACCATTAGTGATGATCTCTTTCTCTGGCTTAAGGTGAAGAGGTGCAGGAAGTGCTGTTGCATGGACACTTGATCAAAATAAAAGCTCTTTAGAAGCTCTTCAGTTCTTTACCATAACTGTACTTCAGACATTTACTCCAAGAGAGAATTGGTTTACCAGACAGAAGGAATGCTTCAACATCTTACATTATAAAAAAGGGAAAAAAAGAGAGACAGTCAGTGGAGAAACCAGCAGCTGAGCAGAGGCTTAGTGTTATGTTTCTTCACATTACTAGGTTTCCACTGTCTGAGGTATTCAGCAATTATTAAACAAGGCTCCACACAAAAAAAGGCCCTCTGTGACAGAGGAAATCCCTCCCTCAGAAGTTGTGAAAGCTTCAGAGGACTTAGTAAATGCACTCATTGTGCTTATCTCCATAGGAATGAAGTTCAAGAGACCTAGGTACATTTTGAAAGCCAACTCTATGCCTCTGGCAGACAGCTGGCAGTTAGGGACGATTCCGTAAATGCTGGGCATAGATCACCTGTTTGGCAACTGAGTGGGAGGACAACTATTGCCCTTGCCTCCATCATTGCATCTGCTGCCCAAGGATCTTGCTGAAGTAGTTTCAGTGTGACAAAAGATAACTGCTCTGCAAGTCTCCAAAGAGTATCTCTCCTAGAGTTACAGCTTGAATTCCTCACTATGTCTTCTTTTTTTTCCACTGGCAACATGAAAAAAAAAGTCTTTGTGGTTACTGCAGCTATGAACAAAAGAATTGTTCACATTTGAAAAACCGTCTGAGAAGAAATTGTTCACCACTACAACTATTGCAATGCCTACTGGTGGAAAAAACCAAACCAGGCAACCCAGAATAGTGTGGCTAATTCTGATGCAATTCTATCTCTGAAAAAACAGAGGCATTGAAGGCTGTAGTTCAGCCACATTTCACAGTGTCTGTGGATCTCTTCTTGTGTTACTGAATCTGCAAAACAAAATCAGGAATCAGAGGACACTAAGGAACTTAGCAGAATTATTGAAACCAGAATGGGTAACTTTATACTTTTAAATCTGATTTTGGGTTGACTAAGGCAGGCAGTCTGACTTTTTTAGTACTCTACGTGTAAGTACCTCCAGAAAATTCTTCTCAGTCTTAGGAAAGTCTATAAAAATGCAACATGGGCAGTGTAAAAATAATACTGTAAGAGCAATAATAACATTAATTATTTTAAACTAGGAATTTCTCAAATGTAAAATCACATAAAATAAACGTGGGAGAATAGAATATTATGTATGCTGTTAGTATCGTGTGTCAGAAGAACACAGACTGCACTTGACTGGAAAGCATGCCCTGCACCTGCAGTAGTTCCTTGGAAAATCTGTTTGGGATGCAGATCTATGTGCATCTGCAGTACAAATACAGCTGAAGCTAACAAATAATTATGTTAACCTGATTATTCTGGTCTCCCTCCTTGTACCTACTGGCTCCTATACTTGTATAATAGGCCATTTTCTACAGCCTAAAATGCCTGGCATTTCTACAGGGGCTCCTGCTGGAGGATGGCAAATAGGCTAAAATGATTTTAGCAAGACCATTTTCCTCGAGCTCCTGGCCCAGTCAGTGGAGAGGCTCCTCTGGGGAGAGATCCTAAACAGGCATATCAGAATTGCTCTGCCTGATCATCAGAGGAGGCTTTAGTTGTGATCCCTCCGTTGCAGAAATGTTAACACAGGGAGATAGTGCGAGTGTCTCTGATTTCCAAGGCTGCCAGCCATTTACCAGCACTAAAACTGCTTTAGTAAGCTGTGTGAGCCCTCGACAGAACCTCTAACACCTCTTCTCTCCCATCTGCTTCTTGCAGACAGTGCTATTCTGGACGTGTGAAAAATACCCACGCACCAAGGATTGGCGCTGCTTCCCCGAAGCCTTTCTGAGGCTGGTGCAGAAGCTGCACAAGTGTGTAAGCCAGCACTTCCTCAAGCATTACTTTGTCAAGAGCACCAATCTGCTCAAATACGCCAACACCAGTGACCTGGACGTGGTGGCCAGCAAGCTCGCAGTCTTCTTGGAGAACCCTGTCTTCTGCCTGGACTAAGGCAGGACAAGGTCTCCTCACCCCAACCTTGAGCTGATTCCTCCACCTCCTTTCCCCACCTGTGGTTGTTCTTCATGTCCTTCCAGTAGATGTTGCAGCTGGCTTTGTAAGACAGTTGGCACATGCAGCGTGAAAGAGAAATATCAAGCTGGCAGCAATGAGTGGTGAAAACTGATGGGAGGTAGAGCTTGATGCCCAGCTGATCTAATTTGCTTTCAACAGTGACAGGCTGCCTGGAAGCTACAGCCAGTGAAACCAAACTTTGTGTCTCAGTCAGAGCAGGCAACTGCCTTGTTCTCCATCTCCAGTCTTGTGGCACCTAAGGAGAAAGACGGTGCAGAGAACTCTCGCTCTGCTGCCTACCTGCTGTGTAACCTAGCACATGTATGGCTGCTACCTACCCCTTTCTCAGAAGGACTGCAGGTTTAATTCCCTCCTTACCTCACAGGCCAACTCTGCAGAAGAGCAGAGGAACATTTCTAAAGTGTACTGAAGCTTTCTTGGAGGCGTTTCAATGCCCCATCTCCAATGAAATGGGATCCTGCTCTAGTATGAAGATATCCTTGCTGCTGGGGTTGAATAGCTGAAGGGAAGCAAGAGGAAGAATGGTGTTTTTTGCCTTCTCACAGTTTTTCTCTCTTCCACTTTTATTTTTCTTCCAGTTGCTTTGAATATGTGTTCTTCATGTTTGCCTTTGCCAGTTGTGTTGGTGCCATACAACCAGGAGATGTTGCCAGAGCAGATTTCACTCCCACCCCAAGCTCCATCCAGCAGGCTGGAGGAGGAGCAGGTCTTTCCCTAGTTGTTAGTACCCACATATTTTTTGGGTGGTGTATGGAAGAAGAATATTTTTCAAAGGCTGTTAGCCCCAAAAGCCTCAGTGCTTTTAATATTATGGATGTTTAAAAAGAAAATTAGCTTTAGTGTCTCAAAAGAACAGATTTATAGAATTAATATAAAGAATGTTGGTTTTAATGTTATTAAATCACTGAAACTGAACCAAACTGGGCTTTTTTTTTTTTTCTTCATCTTCTTACACCTGCGCAGGAAAGTAAATAAGTATCTCCTTCACCAGGGAAGGTGGTGGAGATAGGATTTGCAGCCCATACTCCAGGGAGCTGCTTCAGTGGATGGCCTGCAAGATTCGTGGCAGAGCATCTCCCCCTTGTGTCAAATTGTGGTCTAACTGCATCTTTAGCACAGTCTCTGCTTTCTGGTCTGTTTTTGTAGACTTGAGTATGTTCGCAAGTCCATGGGGCCTGACGGGATTCATCTCAGAGTACTGAAGGAGATAGCAGATGTTATGGCAGGACCCCTCTCAATCATTTACTAAAGGTCTTGGGAGTCTGGGAAGGTGCCTGCTGACTGGAAGCTGGCCAGTATTATTCCAACCTACAAAAAGGGTGTGATGGAAGACCCAGGGAACTACAGACCTGATAGTCTAACCTCAATTCCTGGAATAATTATGGAGAAGACTACACTGGGTACTATTGGAAGGCATTTAAAGAACAATGCAGTCATCAGGCACAGTTAACATGGGTTCACAAAGAGAAAGTCCTGTTTAATTAATCTGATATCCTTCTACAATAAGGTCACCCATCTAGTGGATGAAGGGAAGGCACTGGATGTAGTTTTTCTGGATTCTAGTAAGGTTTTTGATGTTGTCCCTCACAGCATCCTTCTGGACAAGTTGTCCAACTCTGGGATGAGTGGGTTCATGGTGTGCTGGGCAAAGAACTCGCTGAAGGGCAGGGCTCCAAGGGTTGTAGTGAATCGGGCTACATCTGGCTGGCAGCTGGTTAACAGCAGCATTCCTCAGGGTTCAACTCTAGGGCCAGTTCTGTTCAGTATATTTATCAATTATCTGAATGCAGGAGTTGAACATACCAAGAGCAAGTTTGCTGATGATACCAAACTGGGAGGTACTGTTGTCTCTCTTGAGGATCTGGGGGTGCTGGTCGGCAGCTGCTCAATGTAAGCCAGCAGTGTGTCCTGGCACCCCAGAGGGCAAACTGTATCTGGGGTGCATCAAACATGGATAACCAGCCGGTCAAGAGAGGTGACTATCCTGCTGTATTCAGCGTTGGTGTGGCCTCACCTCAAGTGCTGTGGGCAGTTCTGGGCCCCACCATTGAAGAAAGATGTGAAAGTCATATGTGTCCAGAGGAGGGCAACAAAGCTGGTGAGAGGGCTGGAAGACATGTCCAGTGAGAAGCAGCTGAGGACTTCAGGCTTCCTAGAGAGGTGGTTGATGCCCCAAGCCTGTTGGTGTTTAAGAGGCATTTGGACAATGCCCTTAACAGTGTGCTTCAACTTGGTCAGCCCTGAAGTGGTAAGGCAGATGGGCTAAATGATCATTGTAGGTCCTTTCCAACTGAAATAGTCTATGTTCTATTTGCTTCCTTACCCTTCACCCACGTATAGGAGGAGGCTTTCTTCTACAGTTAATTCTTCAGCATAAAAGATACGGGTCAGGCAGGATCCTAACTGCGCTGGTCTCCTGCATCAGATCCCATTGCACAAACCTGACGCTACCATGAAACCAGCACCCTCTTCACTTAGGGCCTGGGAACACCCTCCAAGTCGCCTTTGCACATGGGTAATTGTATTGTGTGGAACTGTTTTGACCGGTAACTTCCCTTGCCAAGGGCACAAGTGGCAGTTTCGTGATGATACCCCCCCCTTTAAAGCGTGGCTTTCCTCTCTCCAGCGACCAGAGCTGTTTTGGTAAAGAGCAAAGAGATGCCGATCTGCTGAGCAGAGTCAGGCAGCTGTGACCATGACCAAACATCTCCTGTTTCATCTTGGTTTTGTTTTGTGGTTGAAAGGCTAGCTTCTGAAGTTGAAGGAGGCCAAAAGCAGTTTGAAAGGGCAGTGACAAGGTGGGGAACGGACTGGTCCGCGACAGACAATGTTCAGGGCTCTTAATCCCAACTTTGATATTTTACGGCCCTGATGCATGATCCATTTGGGATTTAGCTGTGGCTGTTGAAGAATTTATCTCCCTTTCTAGCCAGAGGGAAAAGCATTTCAATGGCAGCATCTTAACCGAGCTGCAGCTGCATAGCAGAGTCCTCAGTTGCGGCGGTTCACAGCCTGCAATGAAGTGAAATCACAGGCATGCATGGTGTGCTGCCGAGCCACAAGGGGGAAGGTGCTGCTGCTCTGCCACCCTCTCACAGCCGGGAATGAATCAGCAGAAGCAGTAAGTAAACACATAATGATGGACCCCTGCTTTCAGCCAAGTCTGATTGTGGGTTTTTTTTGCTCTTTTCTTGTTGCTACACAGGCAAATGCATGAGCTAGAATACGCTGCTGCAGGAAGTATCATTGTGACCATCTAAAACTAAAGGTCTGCCCTGGAAGGTATGTTACTACTGACCACTAAGGGACAGAACAATCCCCAGCTTTTTCTCCTTAACAGGAAGACACAACACAACTGGCCACTAGCAAAAGGTGAAGAAAAAGTCTTTGAAGGAAGAACTAATAGGTTCATTGAAGCAGTTGAATACAAGAAATAATTCCACCTTAGAGACAGGTTGGGGGTTTACCCAAACTATCTTGTATCATCATCCAGTGCAGGTCCAGTTGGGTGTTTATGGGTTTTTTGAGGCAGTTTTTTGTGTTGGTGGGAGATTTGTGCAGGAGGTCTCTGATCAAAAAGACTTGCCAAATGTACTTGTTGCATTTCTTATCACAGTAAACTTTCTGCAAATAGCTTTCACTTACACATCCAACCTGGCAGCAAAATCATGCCCTTATCCCAAGGTTTTCCTGCAAAAAAAGGATATAATGTGTTTTGGCTACAGAATAAGTTTTATGTTTCATATTTTTAATTTTTCTTAAAAAATCAAACAAGCATCTTGACAAGTACAGACTTTCTTGAAGTACATTAAATTTAATCAAAAGCTGTGTCTTTGTTCAGAGCATCTGGAAGGAAGGTGATCACCATTCACTGTTCCTCTCTTTTTAATTGCTTTTATGAGCATTTGCTGACTCCCAAAGGCACCAGCAGGGAAAGAAGGGGAGGGAGTCCTTGACTTCCACAATTTCTCAATGGTTGGCTGTGACTTTTTGCTTGCCTCTCGGTTTTGCTTTTTCTCCTTAACTGAATCATAGTCCTTAAAACAAGAAGGGGCAAACAGTGGCCAGTCTTGCATGCGTGTGAAGCACAGCAGTTAAGAACAACAGACATTCCATAACCATTCACATAAGCAAAAGAAGGAGAAATGTAAATGCATATTTGTGATGAGACAAGGGGTGCAATGAGTGTTTACAGAGATACTCTGTTCAGGAGACATGAAACAACAACTGTGAGTTTCAGCTGACTCACAGCTGAGCTCTTGGCCACTGTTGCCTTTGCACAACGTCATTGCACTCTGTCTGTGTGCTCACTGAGGCTGTTTTTCAAGGTGTTTGAAAGGTAGCTTGTTGCTAGCTGCTGGCTGGGCAGGAGAGGTGTGTGTGATCCTCACTGTCCTGCCATGTACCGGAGCCTCTGAGTGGGACAAAGGAAGCTGAGATGGCTCATGGTGAGTGCTAAGGGCCTCCTTACAGCCACGGGACATTCTCAGCCCTCACCACAGACACCACTGCTCCATCTAGCAGAAGCTTCAATTTGAAATGTGTTGCTCTGTTACCCTAGAAAACTTTAAAAAACTCGTGATGTTTTAGTCTTTTTACATTGCCTGCCTTTAAGTCACTAGAGGGCAATGTCTCTCTCAAACATGCACACTGACCCCAGCATCTCACTTTCTCTTAAAATTAGCATCTTGCTAGTTATCATTGAACTGAGACAAACGAACTTGATTAATTTGATGCTAAATTCTTTTGCCAAAAATGAGAGAAGGAAAGAGACCATGGGAGAGCTTCCTAATAAATAGCAAGACTTGGGTGAAAAGTCTCTAAACTCTGGGAACCACTCCAAGAGCCAGATTCTGGATTTACTGCTTTCTGCAGCAAAAGATGGACTTGCAGTAATTCCCAACAGCCTTGGTGTGGGGAGAGCACCGACAGGCAAAGTGCAGGCACAGTTCTGGAAAGGAGGGAACTTGAGGGAATAGCTACCATGCTGTTCCATCAGGGCACATGTCCTGCCCTCTTTCCATAGGGCTGGGCCATGAGACCACTGAGAAGGCAACATGGCCATGACTCCCATGTGTGCCTACGTCCCATGCGCCTCTGTCTCCCTCTTTTTCTCCTTCTGCCCACCCCTCCCCAAGAGAAATTTTATCTAAACAGGTTTTCTGATGACACCCCTTTGGCTGTGGTGGAAATGGTTATTTCTGAGTGCACACCATCTCTCCATTGTGTCATAGGACCCAAGTATACTGTGAGAGACGGACTCTATAATGGCCTTTAATCCAGCGACATTCACTGACCAGTCCTGGTGAGGTGTCCCCCCGGCACTCATGAGGAGAGGACAGAGGTACCAGGCACATGCGCACAGGACCACAGACTACAGCTCCCAGGAGGCACGGCGGGGCCGGAACCGGAAAGAGGGGAGCAAGAAGGCGCGCGCTCTGTGACCATCATACGGATCCAGCCGCCGCGGTGAGCGTACCGCTGCGGAGGCTGCCGTGAAGTTATACGGCGCCGCTCCCTGTGGTTGTTGGCGTGTGGGCGTACCGAACGGACCGTTTGCCCAGAGTCTCAAGGGAAAGGACGTGGATCCCGACCAGGGATTGGCTTCGGCCGTACCCCGGTGGTGAGAATTGCGAACTACATTCCGAGGCTTCCCACTAACATTCCTACATAATATTCACACATACCAGACACTCACTTCTCGGTCCGCGACATATACACAGAGGCTATTACAGACCATCTACCCCTTCCTTATGCTCCATCTTTCGTTTGGAGTGATGCCCAGCAATGAAGTTAGAGTTCCTTGCAAGCTATTTTCCCAGTGGGAGCAGCCTGGCCTCTCTGAGATAAACTGGGGCATGGACAGTGATAGATAAGATAATGGGCTAATTCTGCCTTCATGCTAAATACTTCTCTTTACCAATGCTAGGATTGCTGGTTTTGAGGATAAACACAGTTTCTATTATTATTCTCCTCCCCCTGCTCCCCTCTCCCCCTGGACTCTCATCTGAGGCCCTTGCGATGTCACATGAGACAGTGACACAGCATCGGTGCTTAAAACATGGCAAGAGATCCCACTAACCCCATCAGGCCAACCTTCCAACCTTTGCCATCGCCACAGGGGGTGTCCAGTGCCCTTGACCTCTTTGGGGTCTGTCGCGGACCGATACCAATGGTTATCGGCTGTCAGGATGCTTCCGCGACTGCCCCCCCCCCCCCTTCTCGGCAGGAAGCAGAGAGGTTCGTGGATGGGACCGTACCTTAGAGGGTGCAGTGGAACGCCCCCCTCCCCCACGCTCACAAAGAGAAATATGTCGCTCACACACTCAGAGGTTTATTGAAGGACCAAGGCTCGGGGAAGGTTATCTAGGTATATATCAGGGGTCTATGGAGTTAGTAAGTGCACTCCCCGCGGAAGAGGTGTGGGAGGATTAATCTAAGGGAAGGGTAGGACGTGAAGCCTGAGTACCAATTATGGTGTGTAGGTGTACCCGTGTTACCCCTTCTGTAGTGAAGATGTAACCAATGTCCGGGGAGCCAGCAGCGGCGGTGACGGAACGAACCCGCGGGGGCGGGGCGTGCCCGGCGGCGACCTTTGGCAGGCGCAGCCCTGTAGACACCACGGCACGGCAGTCTTCCCCGGCACCGGCGAGCAGCAGCAGGCAGCGATCCAGACTCCGCTTCGAGCGGCGAGCAGGGAGGAGCGAGTCCCCGGCTCCGCTTCGGGCGGCAGGGCGAGGGGGGAGACGATTCCCCCGCAGGCGAGCACCGGCCCCTCCGCGCGCAGCCGCACTCCGACAGGTGGCTCGGTGGGTCCAGCGGCTCCACCGGCACAGCCCGCCTCCCTTTAGATAACGTTCTCCTTTGGTATGTGGCCGGGTGCCCAGTCTCTCAGGGGGAGTCCGCTATCTGTCTTTCTGCCATGGCTGTTTCAGTCTGTCCTTGGTTACAAGAGGCACTTCGCTGGCTTGAAAGGCATTCCGTTGTGTGTGGGGAGAACTAGTCCGTTCCCCACAGGGTCTGACTCCCCTGCCTGGAGGAATATGTGCAGTGCCAAAGTCAATTAAACAGCTCCAGGTAGCAAATACATTTTAGCCTGTTCTTACCCAAACTGTTGCAGCACAAAGAAATTGAGAACGCTTTCATCATGATATAGGTATGTCAGTTTTGCTGCAAGCGACACCTTTGGTCTGAAAGAAAGGACAGGATCAGAGCCTGGCTTTGAAAGCATCTCCTGAATGGCTGATAAGGAACACAGAGATGCTACCAGAGACCAGGCCTGTGGAGAGTGCAGAATGTATTTTCCACAGGAAAGATTCTCTAATTTATCCTTATCATCCCCACAAATAGAAATTACAAGGAAATGCATGAAGGAAAGAATTAATCAGACTGAAAGGCTTTGTAGTAATTAGAAAAAAAAATGGCATCTTCTCTGTCTCCCCTGGGTGGTGGTAATGACCAGCTGCACAACTACAGCTTGTGCAACTTGAAGTCTTCTGGATGAAAAAGCTAAATATCTTTTTTGTTTCCCTTCTTAGAGAAGCCACTCTTGGAATCAGGCAGCTCCACAGGCCAACGGCTCAGAGAAACAGGCATCGAGCCTCCTTCAGCCTGGCAGGGTGCCAGTTGACATGTGGGGAGGTCCAGAGCCTGATCCCAAGCCGTGGCTCAGTTGCATCTGGCCCACTGCACTCTTGCTGTTGCCTTGGAGGAGATGAGTACTGCTTGTTGTCCAACAACTCAAACAGCCAAACCCCTTCTGCTGCAACTGCAGGCAGCCTTAGACCCATCTGCTGCTGCACCACATCCCAGCCGCACAGGCCAGGTCATAGCCCCTTCTGGTGCCAATACTGTCAGTGACACAGCTGGGGGACCTGGGGGGCAAGGTTGCATGTGCTGTTAACTGAAGGGGACTAGACACTTTCCAGGGAAGGAGTTTTATCAATTTAAGAGAGCCTATGGAAGCCTGGTTCCAAGCTAGTAATGAAGCAAAAAGAAAGTGCAGCTCAGGGGAAATTAAAAAAAAAAAATCCCTTGCGAAAAGAATTTTTAAGGAAATGAACATCAAGTGGTGAATTCTTGTGAGCCCCTTTTAGAAGGGTAAGAACACAGCTGAGAGGGATCTCATCAACCACCAAATCCATCTGCTGTTCTTTCTGGTCCTTTCCCCCAAATGAACCAACAGCTGTTTCAAAGGTAGTTAGATACTTTGCCCCTGGCTTCTCAAGCAGGCAGACTGCTTTGGACCCACAGAGATCATTAGGAGCTTGCTTTGAACTTTCAGCCTCAATGTGTTCATGGGCAGTGTTGTCTGGTTTGTACCAATACAGACCAATCTGCTGCTCTCCTGTAGGATTTACTGCCAGCAACCATCACAAGGGTAATCGTAAGTTCCTGTGGCTTTAGCTGAGCATGACTAGATATACCAAACTCTTATGGTCTTCTCTTGGTAAAACTTCTGTTCCAGTCTTGCTCTGCACCTTTTCCAAGTGTAATTAATCTCAGCATGGATAACCAGGGGGGATTACAGCGTTCTAGATGGGATCTCAACAATATCTCCTGTAATAGCAAGTCACATAGATAGTACTAATCCATGCCTGTGCTGAAAAGGCACACCCAAGGATCAAGTTCCCTTAAAAAATAACCACAACTTCAAAGGAGGAATGACTATGGTCAATGATTTCCTTTGGCAAACCAGGTTAGGCTGGTTGAAAGGCTTGCCACAGTGCAGTTAACCAAATTCCCAAGGCTGTGAGCCAACAGATTCATCATCTCTGTGAGACCTGAGCTCAGGCCAGAATCAATGAGTCTGATTCAGTGTGTTCCTCTCTGCCCTCCCCAGTAAACAGCCAGCTCTGGGCTGTGTTTCTTCCTCACTCCTTCCCCTCAAGTCAGTGGTAGATACCATCCCTCCTTGTAACACAAATCCAGCTTTTTACCACTAAGCTGAAGAGTCTGGCTGTCTTCTAGCTGTGTCATTAAAATACCATAGTCTGGAGAGGCAACAGATCAGTGACCAGAGCTATTAGCAGCAAAAAGGATTAAATGAACAATAGGTCTTGAGTGTAATTTATGAATGCCATTAGCCTCTGAGAGAGAATTACATTATGGCCACAATTCTGAAGGGGAAGGGTGGGTCTTATGTAGGCAGGAAGAAAAAAAAAGTGTCTGATTGCACTTGGATTAACAAACAATGATATCGATTCACCATGTGATACAACTCGGGCTGTTATGTTTAGATGATATCTAATAACATTTGAACAAAGACAAACTGCATTTTCTGTATTTTGCCTTCAGACCTCCATGGCCAGTGAATGCTGTGTTCGTATCTCATGGCTCTGGGTCACACAGCATCTGCCACCCTGCCTGGTAAAGCCTAGATCTCCATCAAAACACTTGCAGAAAGGCAGGTTTTCTTCACTTCTCTGAGAGGCACGACATCAGCTGCGTGAGTATTTCCTTGCAGACAGCCCCATGTCCTGGGGATGGGACAGAGCAAGCCATCCCTTTGTTTGCAGTATCTCCTCTGTCTTTTGTCTGATAGCCAACATGGCATCTCATTAACTGCTTAGCTTGGCAGCTGGGGCAATTCGTTATAGTGTGATGTGAAGGATGGTAATCAGATTAAACCTCAGGATCATATTGTGGAGGGAGAGATCAGACTGGAGAATAAAATGAAAGTTTCATTTTGTGTGACAGTGCAGAGTTGCCTCTGCTTGGGGTGGCGAGGGGTAGAAAGCGACTGTGGAGGCTCGAGCAGGAAAAGATCTGTTTTGCAAGCTCCCTGATCAGTTTTGAGCAGCAGGGTTTTAGCACCCACTTTGAAATAGGGGGTAGTTCTGCAGCCATCAGCCCCCCCAGGGTTGGTTCACTCTGCTTTGCTTCCCAGATGAGGACTTCAATTGAGGACTTGCAGGGCAAAGGAAAATCCAGGGGGTGTAAATGAAGCCAGAAGCCAAATCTGCATGTGTGCTGAAGTGTGGTACTTTTGGGAGGAGGATGCCCTTGGCACTAGCCACTTAATTTTCATTGTCTCCATGCTGTAGGCCCAGATTCTTGTGAGCTGAACTGCTGCTCCCCAGCTCCTTCCCACTCCAATGCCGTTAGCCCAGTTTCCTATGAATGTTGCAGCCGCCTGGGGGCAGGAGGCTCCCTCCAAAAATCAGCAGGAGCCCCACAGTGTGACATACAGCTAGGAAGTCTTCTGTGAGCTCCTCTGAGCAGATTTGACTAGTATTAAAAGTAGCAATAAGAGAAGAATTGCCAGGTTGGGAAAGCAACATGCAGATGAGATTTTGACATCTCTGCCACCAGAGAGAAGTGATCATGGGTCAGAGCAGCTCCTGTCTCTGTCCTGAGTTAATTTAACAGACAGGTCCCATGGAGTGACTCCAGCTACCTCCACCTTCAGAAACAAACAGCCCTCTGCAGCTCTCTCCATAGGTATTGAAATGAGCAGCAAGTATTTTTTAAAACATTGGCTGCCATAGTGGAGCTCTGGGAATCTCTGTCCTGTTTTTTCTCCCCTTAGGCAGTGGACAGTTAAAGCCAATGAGGGGGCAAAAATCTGTAGAGACAACTGCTTTGGCTTGGGAGAGCAACAGGTTCAGAGGAGGTGCATGCACTCATATAATCCCAAGCACATCCTGTTACCACCAGTGAAACCAGTGGAACATATAAATATACCCACTTTCAAAAATGGTGGCTCGGCTGAGTCCTATCCCAAATAAGGTAAACAGCTGTCAAAAAAAGTGGAGTTAAAAATGGGTATTTACAGTTTTTAAAACTGTACCTAAGACAATTGTAAGCTCTGTTCCCACACTCCCACTGTTACTTGTCCTGGAGATACACTTAATGAATAGTATATCCTCTCATCAGCTTGATCTTTTGCTCAGATATTGTACCCTCTTCCTTCTCCTTTGTCTGCTCTCAATTCCCTAGAGACTAATTACTTTAGGGCAGAAGCCTGGCATAAAGAGATCTTCAGTTTCATTGTGCTTCCCGAAACTAAACACAATGCAAACCCCTAGCAAAACCTCAGGGTAACGAAGGAAATCCTGATCTAAACAGCTGGAAAGCTGCCAGAGCCTTTCCAGCCACCCAAGATGACTTCTGGGGTGATGAGGAGGCCCTGGGATGGGGGGAGCAGATGGACGGGAACTCGCACCCCTCTCTGCACGTGTGCTACAGCCATGCAGATCACTAACTGCACCCCCTGGTTTGGGATGATGAAGTGCCAGCACGCAGGAGATGGCAGTGCCACATGTTTGGTATATGGCTTCAGAGAACTTGCATCCAACATTAACAACCAAAAAAAGGACAGCAACAGACTGTCTTCCCCTCCTGGTGCCTGACAGAAACTGAGAAAGGGCGCTTGCACAACAGGAAAGCATTCATCTAGCCATGACACTCTTTAACCTTGCAGCAGGATGGGAGGATGCTCACTACTCCCCCCAGGCCAGCTGGAGTTCTGGGCTGCCCCCAGGACCTCCACACAGCATGTTGGCTTTGGGCAAGCTCCTGGCCCCATGAGGAGTTGAGGAGGCCATGCTGGAGGCAGAGCCCTTCAGCAGCATTCGGAGGCTTCTGTGCTCAGCCCACAGCAATGGTGGGAGCAGAGCAGGGGCAGAAATCCTGCTCTGGCTGGCCGAGCCCACCTTGGGTGCAGTGGCAGTCTGAGCCAGTGGTGCATGGGGGTGAAAGCAGCTATGTGCCCCCAGGAGCTCCTCCCTCTGTGGCACCACACACTCTCAAAAGCATCCCTGATGATGAAAGAGGTTGCTCTCAGCAAATGCATCTCAGGTCTTGCTGAAGGTTTTTATAAGTGAGGGTAATCATATGCAATATGGATATGATATATATTATATAGTGTATGTACCAATCCAGCCAGACCTAGGCTGTATTTTCCTCCAGCACTCTCTGTACTGGTACAGGAGGAGAGCCCAAGCTCTCTCTGCCTGTGCACCCAGCTGGAATTGAAGATGGCTGCTCCTGCAAAGCACATTGTAAAGTGCAAAGAGGAGACTGACCCCATCAAATGTTGTCCTCCCATTGCCCTGGTGACTTTGCCAGGTAAGGCAGCCTGAGCCCAGGTGCTGACAGCTCTTATATTAAAGGCTCTTAAAGGCGGTGTTCCTGCTAAAGCCCCACACACAGAGAGGCTTTGGGCTTTGGTCTTCATTACACCTCTTGGAGCTGCTGCAACATAAGAACTTACTTGAAAATGCCTTCAGTTAGGTTCCACCAGATACTGTCCCCTTAGAAAGGAGTATCTGAGGCACAGTGGCAAGATGTCAGAGGTGGTAAAGTCAAACCCCATGATACACACAGACTTAGAGCCTATGAAAAGAGGAAAGCAACACTTAAAAGTATGGGTACCAACTTTGTGGCCAATCAAGTGCTTCATGAGTTGTTAGAAAGACTCCAAAACAAAAGCAAAGACCTGAGATGATCCCTCATCTTCCTACTGTGTGTGCAACAGCCACATGGCTGGACTGATGGAGGTTAGGATGAGGAGGTTAGGATGTGAAGGATGTTAGAATATGGAGGTGGCAGCAACCTCGTCAGGCAACCTGGGCAAAGCCATTAATGTGTTGGCAGCATGGAGAAGCTGTAGCAACTGGCTGCTTTCATTTGCTAGGATTTAATGAGAGCAGAGTTTTTCCACACACAGTGGAGGTCCACATCCCTGTTTGTGTTACAGCATTTAAATTCCCTCTTTTTACTTAGGAAACCACAGCAAAGGCCACTTCTGGCATTCTGAGATTGAATTTCTTTTTGAACCTTCAGCCTACAATCAAAACAAGAAAACAGAAAACAATGCTTTAACAAACAGTTGCTGTTTACATCCAAAATAAATGTAATTTATGGAAAACATGCTAATGTCCAAGCCCAGTGTCTGCCAGTTGAGCTCTGCATAACATGTGGTTAGTGAACAGGAGGGCACTGGGGTCCGTGTGTGTTTTTCTGAACAGCAGCAATCTCAAAAACCAAACAGACATGTTGGCAATACTCAGTAGTTAAAACACAGCCTGGAGCAGTCTGGGAGAGCCCCAATACACATTTCTGGTTTACCCTATGTGACAGGCATAGCAGGTGTAGCTCTTTGAGAGGCTGTCTGAGTACCCACTCTCTGTGCTACCCTACACTGAAATTTTTCCACAAAACCCAGAAGCAGGAACAGGTGCATCCCTTTCTCATTTCTCAGAGAGGCTGATCTGGTCTGTGACTAATAATAAAGGAAAACCATCATATGTGCCAAATTCTGAGGGTTAACAGACAGAAACACTAATGTGAGCCCAGCAAGAGTCTTGTAATGCTAACAGGAGAGTTATGTGGGAACAATATAATGGTTCTTACCTACATACACTGGACAACAGCTCAATCTAAATATCACACTACCAGAGGCTGCAATTCAAACTTGGCTTTTACTGATTTATTTTTTGTCAGTGGTCTGCTCTTACCCGCTGGAAAAGCCCTACAACAAAACCCTGGTCAAATGAAATGCAGGTGCTGGAGTCTCATTTGAAACACTTGTGATGTAAAGCACATGTTAGTGCTTTGAAAGCAGATGACCATTAAAATCACCTGGTCTCCCTCTTGTTCTTCCTTCCATTTCCCTTCAATTTGTCACCACAACATCCCCAAAAGCACGCTCAGACCCTCTCTTCTCCCTGGTCTGGAGACCTCACCCCACCTCCAAGAGCCTGCAAAGACCAGGTAAGACTTGAACTGGGTTTAGCAGGACTTTTAAGGTTGGGGAGCTGTAGTTTCTCTTTCCAAGCATGGCCATTTGGTACAGGTAAGCACTGTGCATCGTTTTGGGAGCGGGGAGCGAGGTGTGACTGCAGTGTTGGCATTTTCTAGGCTTCTCACTTGCATCACTGCACAGCACAAAAGGATAGCTAATGGCTAGTCCAGGGTCACACAGCAGTGTGTGGGAGAGGCAGACCTGGACCAAGCTCTCCCAGCCCTCTGGCCTGACTCCTTAACATGTGCTGAGCTGAGAAAATTATCTGTGCCTGTGCTGTATGCAGAAAAGCTGCTGCTGTTAGTGATGCTGTATTGTTTTTCTCTCTGTTATTTGATATTCTTAATTGGATGGTTTCCTTTCTGTTTGTTTGTTTGTTTAAATCCTTCTTGGTGATTACAGAGCTGTCTCTTGTCAAATTGCAGTGCTCTGTCTGCAACGTTTCTGGTGCCCCGGATGTAAATAGCTGTTATTAGTTTCAATAGTTTCTGGCTGTAAATGCAAGATTGTAAGGAGGAGAGCACTATATATACTGCTGCCTTGGCTGCTGCTTAAAGGTCAGTCCTGCAACGGGGTAGGAGTGACTGGAAAGGTGGTATTTCTCCGCCTGACCAGAAGTAGCACAGTTTGCAATAATTCTGTTTCTCTAACCTGGGCGGGAAGCTTCTGGGTAGTGTATCTGGTCCATTGTTGTTATCTGCCCAGAAATACATGTCAGCATGTGAATGGATGTTGTTCCACTTAGCCGCTGCAAGGAGGCAATGTTATGGGCTGCTGTGTCTCAGGCCCACAAAAACACCTGGAGCCTAATGTTCTATTTAGGGACAGTTTTTGCACTGCAGTTGCATCTCCAGGTGGAGAGGGACTTCCTTGTATTTATTTCTCCCCCATCAGGGGCAGGGAATTGCTCTGGTATCCCTCAGCGTGACAGTGGGTGTGCAGACCCCACAGTTTGAGCCCTGTCCATTGCCTTCCAGTAAGAGCCGCCTCCTCCTCTGCTCCCTACACTTGTAGGGCCTGGTGTAGGAGTAGCTTGTAGGAGCTGGGAAGGGGGCAGGTAGGTCATCCCTCTGCCCTACAGTCTGCGTGTGCCCACTCATGTCCTTCAGGGTGCTGCCAAGCAATCCTCCCAATTCTTCCATTCTGGAAGAGCTGTGGACGCTGGGGAGAAGGGGCTGGTAGGGCTCTAGGTTGCCTCAGTTTTGTTCTCCCTTGTCTCCCACGTCTCTTTAGGGGGAGGGAAGAAAGTGCTGCCAAGGATCCTGCTCCTTTTACGCGTACACACGTGCCCTTATCTGCTGTGGGCAGCCCTGGCTCCCCAAAACATATGCCTGCAGTCCTCGTACAAGATCCTCCCTGGGCTGCAAAGCCACGCCGTGTTGCTGGAGGGAGGCTTCGACGACGGGGAAACAGGATCACGTCCAGAGAAGTTTTCTGGCAATGAAGTGGCCTTAATATTGAAAAGTTTTTTTCTGGCAGTGAGGTTCCGGTGGCGCACAGCAAGGCGCCAGGGAGGGCTGCAGGCAGCGCTGGGGGCTCTGCCAGCGGGGAAGGTGCTCCAAGGGATGCAGACGGGGTCCCCTTCCCCCTCTTTGGGCCTGCCTGTACAGGGCACCCCGAGGGCTCGCAATGCGGGGATAGCAGCGGCCGCTGGGGAGCACTGCAGCCCCGCCGTGCCTCCCCACTGCCGGGCAGGGACTGGCCCCGGGCACCTGCCACCGGCTCCGGCGGCATCTTCCCTCCCCGGTTCCTGCATTCGGGAGCCATAGGGGTGGCCGAGGACTGCTTGAAATTAGCTGCCCGCACACACGGAAATCTCCACCCCCCATAACCTCCTCCTATTTTCCCAAAACCTGATGTGGAGATCACGGTCCTCTGGAAAGCGTGCTGTTAGGAATTAGCTCCACTGGTGGGGAGAAGCAGAAGGCCCCTGGACGGGTAGAGCTGATCCTCCGTCCTGTCCCACTACCTGTGCTTTAAGCAGAGAACTCCTAGATTTCAGAGTAATCCAGCACCGGAGCCAGCCCTGCCAAGGCTCTGCACCCCTGGCCTTAATTTCCCCTCACAGACAGGTAATGCAGAGCATTGCTCCACAAAACACCTCCTGAAAAGCTTCTCGTGGATTTTAATTTCACCCAAGGGTGCACAGGTTTTTTTCCCCTACCTGCTCTGATCGAAGCCTAAACTTTCCTCTGCCAGCATGAGCGAGCAGGCTCTCCCCGTTGCCCTGTGCCTGCCCTATGCCCCTCCTTGGCCCCAGCTTGGGCCAAGAACATCATGTACCTGCGGGTGGGTGGTGCGTGTCAGTGCCTCTGCTGCGCAGTTATGTTCCTCAAGCCAACATCAAAACTTGTCCTTCTTTTCCTTTTTTTTTTTTCTCCTTTCCTTTTAAATGGGTGTGCTAGATTTATTGGGCAATGGAAACTTTCCGTTCCAAATGACTCAAGTTATGCTGGAAACGGAAATATTTAAATATTTCTCAGCAGCCTTTTACACAGCTCCCTCCTGTTCCTTCTCTCCGGAAGAGCTTTAAAACCCGCAGATGAGCTGGAAGGGGGAGGGGGGCGGCGCTCATTGCCTCCCCCCCTTTTCCCCAGACCACGGCGTGGGTTCTAGCTCTGCGGCCCCCCTCGCTCGGAGCGGGGGGTTCTCAGCCAGCGCGGGGTCCAGATGCAGCCAGGCACTTTGGATGCAGTCGCTGGTCCTAACGCTAGGCTTTCGGCTTGCTAGCACTGCGATGGCGGCATGTGCCTTCTGAACAGCAGCGCGGTGTGCTGGTAATCGGATCCACTGGGTCCAAATTCCTTCCCACTCGCCCAGATACCAGTTCATGGAGGCAGCTGGTGCTGTGCCAGCCCGCAGGAAAGTCCATGCGTGAAGGTAGCTGGCTTGGGGGGAGTCCCTGTAGTACTTTGCACAGGCTTTTCCCCTTCCTGCTCTGATTTGGGGCTCCCCTGGTCCTACATAGCAGTCTGACAAAGTTGGGGTGATGCTGTGTGGAAACTGTAGGCAGTAGCTTGGCATCTGCTTTAAGCCTGATCTGTCTCAGAGCTTGTCTATAAACTGAGTTATTTCAGAGTAGGTGAAAAGCACTCACTCTTCCTCCACATACGGTGTTACTTAGGCAGAATAATTAACATGCAAATGCCGTTTGCATCCAAATTAATTGCTGAGCAAGGGCATGCCCTGTGTCAGCGAGTCAGCCCAGCCCTAGGTGATGTGACTTTAGAAGGCAGCACTCCCCGGGACAGGCGGCCAGGGCACAAAGAGCAGTGGATTGTTGGTGTGACCCCCTGCTGGCACTGAGCACAGCTTGGCTCAGCCCAAGGGACTGTTCCTGCGCTGCCGTCCCTCCCTCAGCAATCCTCTTCCCTACCATCAGCCCCAAAACATGCAGCAATCCCTGGGGAGCAGCCAGGCAGGGGTGACCATGGCAGGGATATCTCTCCTCACACACCCACTTCATAGAATGGTCTGACTTGGAAGGAACTTAAAGATCATCTAGTTCTAACCACCCTGCATAGGCAGGGATACCTCCCACCGGACCAGGTTGCTCCAAGCCCTATCCAGCCTGGCCTTGAACACTTCTAGGGATGAGGCATCTGCAACCTGTTCCAGTGTCTCAACAGCTTCACAGTGAAGAATTTCTTCCTAATGTCTAACCTAAATCTCCCCTCTTCCAGTTTTGATCCATTACCTCATCTTCTCACTACAGGCCCTCGTAAAAACCAGCCCTGCCTGGTGAGCAAGGTGATGGGGTATGGGAAATACGATGTTGGGGGGCACCTGGCACCTATGTGTGCCACCTGCTCAAAGGAGTTAAAGTAGAAAACGTGCTCCCCTGCTGCTGCTGGTGGGGAGACAGATACCTCTTATGAGGGTGATAGCCCCCTGGTAACACGCATCTCCTGTCCCACAAGGCAGACATGTCCCCATGTCACAGCCTGCAGGCACAGGGACCGCAGAGGATGAGCATGGCCCCGTTGCAGCCATCAGGGTGAGAATGGTCTGTGCCGCTGAGCCAGCCGTGGGCAGCCCAAAGCGTTTGCCCTCATGATGGTGTGACAAAATGACTCATGCCACCTTGGTTTTCCCAAGAATAACAGGCGTCGGCAAGCCAGGGTGAGGCTGAGTCATTAGGGCTGGAGCGGGTGTATGCAAAGTGCAAAAGGCCATCTCAGATGTGTCCACAGCAGGAGCACTGCCCTAGTCAAATCCATATGGCTGAGGGCTTGGGTGGGACCAGGAGCAGGGGCTGGAGCTGCGCCACAGCAGTAACAGCATCAGGTCAGCATGCTGCCTTGTTGCAGCGCGGCTGGAGACTTGGCTCTGAACGAGAGGTTAAAATAATCCCTCCCTGTCCTTTGGGGGAGTTGGATTTCCACTACGAGAAACATCAGCTTGGACAGGAGATTTCTGACTGAAGTGCTGCTTTTAAATCTGGGTAGTTCCCCTCTTGATAGTGATATTTTTTTCCAAAAATAAAAAATCCTTTTCAATTTATACTGCTTAGTACACCAAACCTGTATCAGCAATGATTTGTACATTGTTTCTGTGGTTTTCATATTAAATATAACTTTTCAAAGCCCTAAAGAGAAGAGACCTTGCTCTTCATCTTAAATATGATGGAAACCTCAAGATTTCTATGCAGGTGGCTGCACTGGGCAGCACTGACAAACAGTCACCGTAGTTACTCCTGTAAAGCTCCAGACCTTGGAGGCATATAATTATGAAAAAAACCCACATTTTCATTTAAAAATAATAAAGAATCTTTCCATGCCTGGGGGAGGTGTGGGGGAAAGTGTGAAAACTGAGCCTACAAGCCTCACATTTCTCTAAGCAGCAAATAAAAACCCTACAGATACCTTAAAAAAAAAAAAAAAAAACAAACAAAAAAAAACCTGTCTTTTTTTGGCATCTTCATGACACTTGAAAGCCTCACATGTGATTTTCTTTAATACTTTTTTTGCTGTCCCTGGAAGCTGCGGAAGAACTGGCAAGAAAAAGTCAGCCATTAATCCATACATCAAGTGGTTCTGAAAATATAACCTGTGGCAACATAGCTGAGATGGATGGTAGTGCTTGGCTAGTTGTGTACATAGCCAGGGAGGAGCCTTCTATATTTTTAAAAGGCTAATATGGTGGTTAGAGCAGAAAATAAGACAAGCAAGTCCATTAATTAGGAATAGAAAGCCTCAGTCCCTGCAGCTTTGGTACATACCATGCTTTACTTCAGCCCCTGGCTTCCTCTCCACCCTGGTTATTTCATCTTTCTTGTGCATCTTACACTTAATTATGAGGTCTTGGAGCAAAGGCTTTCTTGTCTCAGTGCAGCAGGCCAGTCAGCTGTAACATCCCTTCCTACTCTTCAGGTCCCTAAAAGCGTTACTTGGTGATTCCCATAATAAATGGCAATAGCTCTGGCAAGTCTTCAATGTTAGGCAAGATGCCTTTGACCTCGGGGCGCCATTTAATAACAAAGGATCATGTGGTGCTAGTGTTAGCAACCACAAGATGATGTTTCTTTGAGGTATCAACTTCCAAAATTTTCCTGTACCCAGTGTTGTTGCAAAGTTCTGCTTGAGCAGCCTTGAAAAAGCCAAAGTATTTGACCTTCAAGATTTCAAAATCAATGAGTTTTGTAACTTCTGGCTCCGTGTGGGACTAAAGGAGTTGTATGAAAATTTGGGAGAGCAAGCACTGCTGTGTTGTTTTTGGCCTGGTATTTGAAGCAGGAAGTGCCCGAGGTCTCAGGAAGCCAGTTTCCACAAATCCAGCCTAATTTTGGCAAATTCAGGAGGCTTGGAAACAACAGCCAGCTCTTACATGACCTTAATCACATGCAAGCAAGAGGGTGGGAAGAAGTCCAGTTCCCGGGTATCTGAGAGTTTCCTCATTGCTGAGAAACAGCCCACATTCTACCAAACAAATGCTGCACACATCTGTCGTGGCCAGTCAGAGATGCTGAGCCTTGGGCTCTGTGCATGGTACCTGCTTGGACCTCTTGCTGCATGTGAGTCTCCGAAGTGGCGTGCTAGGTGGTGGGGTTCCCCCATGTTTCTGTCAGGTATCTCTGGTTGGCCTTAGCTAGTGTGCTTTTTCTTTGTAGGCTAGTGAGGCCTGTTTCCCTGCTCTGGTGAGGCAGGGAAAGGGTGTCTTGGTCTCATCCAGCAAAAGAAAAGGCTGGTTTGTGGATATTCTTGGGGAACAAAGTGGGAATGGGGTATCTCCGCATCACATGCTTACTGTAATGCTCCCAAAGGCTGTGCTGGAGTACCCAAAGCAGTAATTCCCTGCGGTGATGACAATCTGTACCACACTCACTCCAGCTGCTTTGTGTTGTTCCACAGCTGAGAAACCATCCTGCAGCAGAGAGGTGGTTTGCCATCAGAGGCCCATTACACTTAGTTCCAGCCGTATGTAAAGCTCTCTGTTCCACCTGTAGCCTTAAGATATCTCTTCTCTTTAATAATTCAGTGCCTCTAGATATGCACAGTAAAGATTTGGCTCCTTTCAGCGGGACTTTGCCTCCCAGGTGGCAGGCTGTGGTAATGCTGCCTTTTCCCTCTGGGATGGGCTTGCCTCAGCAGATACCAGAGGCAGACATGTAGCTTTCCCTTTGGTGCTGGAGAGCTGCTGCCCCCACCTGAACCTCCCTGTGAAACATCCAGTTTTAGTAAAGCTGCAGCCCTCCAGATTTGCTCTCCTGATGTGATTGCTGGTGGAAACAAACGTAGGGCATTTTGGGGCTTCCCAACACCAGCCAATGTGGGGCTGCCCCATCAGCATGGGGCTTCTGGGGCAGCCCCACATCCATGGTGGCTTCCTATGGCTGGTGGTGCTGAGCTGATCTATCATCCATAGTTTCTTCTGTCCTGTCACTGCTCCTGGCTGGGCCAGTGCCTGGTATGAAAGAGCCTGTTGTTTCCCTGCAAAGGGCACAGCCTTGCCAGGTATATCACATCCTCATTAAGGGAGGGCTGCTTATCTCCTAGCCTGTGGTGGAGATTGCAACATGCCCTTGGTTATTTCTCTGTCCAACAGTACAAAGCAGCCAGGGTTGGCTGGAGTTTGGACATAGGGAGCATGAGGGGTACATATGTGCTCCTTCCCCACAGCTGGCCGAGGGCTGGGTAGCCTACACACCCCTTGCACCAGACTTCTGCCCTGAATTAAATGTAATGAGATAGCAAGAAGC
Organism: Hemiprocne comata; assembly: GCA_020745705.1. Classification (NCBI taxonomy): domain Eukaryota; kingdom Metazoa; phylum Chordata; class Aves; order Apodiformes; family Apodidae; genus Hemiprocne; species Hemiprocne comata. The sequence goes on from CM036586.1 coordinate 144,410,195, forward strand.
AAGTGGAAGGCACAGGGAGTGGAATGGTTGGTTAAGGGAAAGAACAGTAGTGAGATTTTTTTACCCTTCTGCTGTGGGCAGTGAAGATGCCCACTCATGCTGCTGTACCTGAGAACACTCGCAGCTGCAGGCATCCCTCTCTGGACCTGTAGCCTTGGCCACACTGATTTTTTTTCATGTCTCTTAAAATAACTGCTAGTCATATGTGAAGAAAGGCTAGAAATCAGCTGAAAAGCCAAACTGCACACCAGCTGATACGTCCAGTGTGAGCAGGAGCCTGGGATGGGGATTCTGGAGCTGGTGGAAGATGAGCCTGGCATTGCTGCAAAGCTCTCACTGTGGCTTCGCTGCTTTTACTGCATCCCCGTGAGCATCAGGAGTGCTGTGGGGGTGTGGAGAGGGACTGACCACACTGAGCAGAGGAATCGGCTGCTCCTGGCTGTGAGTTCAAGGGATGCCTGGAAAGCCATGCAGGGAGAGGGGTGCCTGGCACACACTGGGTCTGGGTCAGAGCAGTGCTGAGCAGCACAGCCCCTCTGCCAGGCAACACGGCTGGTCTTGCCAGCCCCCCCATCTGCCTGGTGTGTGGCTGTGTCTGTGACTTCTACTGCAGTAGTTTTCCATCAGAGAACACGTGTGAAGCTGGGTAGTTTCCAGAAAGTGAAACAGAAACATTGACATATTCCAGGACCCCCTGTAGCAGTCAGCTAGGCATGGCTGACTCATTCCTACCTTGTTTTGAGGGCTGTGCCTGTCTCTGTGGTTTTTCTTCTCTCCTCACCCCTGTGTCTCACCTCAGCACAGCTGCTGCCTTGCCTCCCTGCACATGCCAACACTGCCGGCATTGCCAGAGCCCCAGAGTAGCTCTGACCACTTGAGTGGCATGTACCATGCAGGAGGCAAGACCAGCCTGCTCCATCCCTCCTCCCAGTTACATCTCCAGAATCCTAGCCATCCCACCCCCCCTGGCTCCAGGGTTTTTTGCCTGGCTCCTCTGCATCCTCTAATTTGGCTCACCAGGGTCCTCTGCACATTCCAAGCTGCCCACAGCTGCCAAAGCTCCCCTGCCCTTTGCTAGTGCTTTCAGGTGCTTAATCCCTCCACACCTTTGCTGCAGCATCCACCCACCTTGAACAGAATGCCTGTGGGCAAGGCAAGGAAGCCTCTGCTGCAGGTGGCAATTCAGCTGACATGTGGTGTGTTGGCCAGCATCACCGTGTGGGGGACAAAGTTTTGGCCAAGGCTCTGCAGAGGTCCTAACAAGGTAGGTTGGGCAGTCCCAGTGACCCTTTTTCTGAGAGGGAGGGAAGTCGTATCACACCTATTTGACATGGCCTTAATCACTCACCCCGCATTTTTTCTGAAATTGGAGTATTTTTTGCCTTACATCTGTCTTTTCCAACCCTCTGCAGCCCTCCCCTTTCAGCTGAGCTCTGAAGTGCATCTGTGTCCCCCACCCTCGACCCCCATGAGCCCCAGAGAGGCTGCAGCCTGGGGACAACCTTGCCCTTTCGTGTCTGGGCGGGTGAAGGAGAGCTGTGGCGCTTCTCCAGCTGGATGGCTTGCAGCTCCACAGGCACCCAGTCCTTATCTTAACGAGCAGGCTTATCTCAGGATCTTTTCCATGAGAGCAGTGCAGAGGCAGCAAGAAGGCGGGCTGTCCCCTAGGCCTTTTCCAATAGCCCTTTTACTCCCCTTTAGGTTTCCCCTCCTCATCCCCCCATCCCAGTGCGAGTCCAGCCAACTTGGGCACATGCAGCTGGGATGCACGTGTCTGTCCTGTTTACCACGATAAAAAGAGCCAGCGGAGGGAGATGTACAAATGCAGAGAAGCAGGGAGCACAGGAGTGTAGCCGAGGAGAAAAATAGAGATGCACGTAGATGTGCATGCAGCCTCTAGGCAACCTGAGAAGTTACAAAGAGCAAGACATGCGCTGGGGCTAAAGGAGACATGCAAACGTGGGTGCACGTGGGGCCAGACACGTGGGGACTGGACATCTGCAAATGCCTAGGAGGAGACAGACACAGCCAAGCAGAGAAATGTGAGGCAGGTAAAGAGAGCCAGGATGAGATTGCAGAAGCACGTGGTGAGGGGAGAGCGGGCAGGAGCTGCTGTGCTGGGCGCGTGCCCAAGCGTGTGCCACAGCCCCTTTTCCCAAGGGAAGAGGCAAGCGGCTAGACAAGTCTGGCCTCCTCCCTCCTGGCTGGCCAGATCTAGACCGTAGACAGCAGCTGCTTTGAGCACTGGGACCCACCCGGAGCACTCCTGCTCATTTACAGACAGTTTCCTGCCCTTGGCTGCCTTACAAAACCTTGCAGCAAAAATTATGGTGAAAGAAGTTTTTTGAATGTTGACTGCTGACCTGCGCAAGCCCAAACCCGACAACTCAGAAATGTGGGCTCATGAATGCCTCCTAGCATAATTAGGAAAGAAAGTAAAATCCTTATTCCGTCGGGAAATTTTGAGGCTGTCTCCTGGCTGTAGTTGCTTGCCAGCTCCAGCCTTTTGCTATAGAATTGACCCAACTAATCCTTTTCTTCTTCGCTCCTCTGTCTTCCCTCCATCCCCTAAGAAGGAGAACGATAAAGTCCCAGTCTCCAAGCAGAAGGTTTGTGGAGCCCCCTCATACTGGGAGCTCCAGACCAAGTGAGAGCTGCAAACGAGGTTGCCCAGAGGTGTCCTGCCCAGACCTTGCCTCTCACACCTCCTCCTTTTGCTGTTCTGGCACTGCGGATGGGAAACCAAATCCCTGTCGTTCGCTCTCAGCCACCATGGCCTGCTTGTGGTCACTTCCTGGCAACAATGGCTTTATTCCTTGGACCAGTGGGCAGCTTTTGGCATGGGAGCCAAATCAGCGAATGGAAACATTCTCCCTGCAAGCTGCAGTGACATCCTGCTATTGTTGGCACCCCTTGGCAGGTTTGTTCAGCTGCTTTGTACCAGTTGACATCTCTGGGCTTTCATCAGTGCGTCAGTATCACTGTAAGGCATATGGGCTTCCTGACCTAGTGCCCAAGGAAAGCCCTCTTCTCCTGTTTACGATCAAGATGTGAAAGTAAAGGAAGTTGAAATGTTACGCAGGAATCCACCCTGGGCTTTAATCACTACTGTCACTGCTAGAAGACATGGAGAATGTTGAAAAACAATCACCGTGCTGTGTAATAGGATGCAGATGTTCAGGTTGTGATCTATCCAGACACTGTGACCTCCTGGCTACTGGGAGACAAGCCCTAATCAAAACTCTGGAGTTGAAAATAATTGCTCCCCCGAGCCTCCAAGAAATTAGGAATAGCTTTGTGTGTGATTAGTAGATGCAGAGTGGCTTGGCCAGGAATGTGGTTGGGGCAGGACATATCGCCCCGTCAACAGCGCAGGAGAGCAGCAGTGGCCTCTCCTGGTTGTGGCATTGCTGCCCTGAGGGACAGGAGTGAACTACTGCCCGACGCTGGGGTTCACTTCCAACCTCAGCTATAAACATAGAATCATAGAATGATTTGGATTAGAAGGGACCTTAAATATCATCTAATTCCAACCTCCCTGCCATGGGCAGGGACACCTCCCACTAGAACAGGTTGCTCAAAGCCCCATTCAACCTGGCCTTGAACACTTCCAGGGAGGGGGCAACCACAGCTTCCCTGGGCAACCTGTTCCAGTGTCTCATCATCCTCACAGTGAAGAATTTCCTTCTACTGTCTATTCTAAATCTCCCCTCTTCCAGTTTAAAGCCATTACCCCTTGTCCTTTCACTACAAGCCCTTGTAAAAAGTCCCTCCCCAGCTTCCTGTAGCCCCCTCAGCTACTGGAAGGCTTCTATGAGGTCCTCCCAGAGCCTTCTCTTCTCCAGGCTGACCAGCTAGCTCAGCCTGCCTTCATAGGAGAGGTGCTCCAGCCCTCTGATCATCTTCTTGGCCCTCCTCTGGACTTGCTCCAACAGTTCCATGTCCTTCTTGTGTTAGGGGCTTGAGAACTGGACACAGCACTCCAGGTGGGGGCCTCACTGATGTTATTTAGGGGATAGAGGGGAATCTGTTCATGTGCTGCTGGGATATACCTGGTTGCAAATGAAGGGGTGGAGGTGACATTCCTGCAGTGGCAGCTCCTTTCTCCCCCATGCAGCTCACATCCAGGCACAGCATAGGGCAGCCTGGGTAAACCACAGCTGGAGCTGGTTTGGGAAGACAAAAAAAATTTAAAATTATGAATGTCTTGTAAGCTGTAGTGTGTTAGGATGCACAACCACACATGCATACATACACAGGCATACACCCACACTTCCCTCTGGAAGGGAGTGGGTTCCTTTCCCTGTGTGATGCAGACCTCCTTCAGCTGCCACAGTGACCCTTCCCACAGCCATGAGAGAGCCAGGGTGGGGAGAGGAGGTGGGGATGGCACCTCCACAGCCAGTTGTACTGTCCTACCTGTCTTCCTCCTCCTCCCCTCCTCTACAGCCCTCTGCATTCCCAGTGGCATCTGTGCTGGATGCCTTGGCTGGGGACTGCTGAGCCGTGGTGGGCAGCTGGACACTGCTCTCCAAGGAAAATGAGGAGGCAGAGAGGTGGGGGGATGAGGAGTCCCTCCTCTGTCTTCCCATGGTACCCAAGCCTTGTCAACTTATCAAGTTTCTGGTAACAACTGATGCACTGGCCAAAAACACCAGCCATGCAGCACAGACACTCTCCCCTCTGTACACACATCATCAGCACAGACAGCTACAGCAGGTCCAAAAATAGCAAGGTTAGATAAACACAGAGAAAAGAGTTTACAAATTTCCAAGAGGGTGACAAACAGCAGTGCTTGCTAAGGAGAGGAGATTATTTTTTTTTTACCAAAAGGCTTTCTCGGTCTGTAGATCCTTTCCCGAAACAGAACAAAAAATATTATACTTTTTAAGCAAAGCGACCTAAAACTTGAAGACTGATTGACAGAAAGTGTTGAAGGGAGCTGCACTGCAGCAGAGAGAAAATTTGTCACAAATACATGCCCACAAGACAGAAAACAGCCTGAGCCTCAAGTTTTCTCCTTCACAGAAAGCTCCGTCGCTTTCTGCCTGCTGAAAGCCTGAGTACCTATTTAGAAAGCACATGGGAAAAGATATATGTAATCTACCTGAGGCAGAGAACCAAGATGCCTGCTTTTTCTCCCAGCTCTGTTGAAAGCTTCCTGTGTGAGCTGGATCAATTTCCTTCCTCTGATGCACCTGCATGGATACAGATCACGGTAGCAACTTCACTGGAGTCAGTGAGGCACGTTCACCTGCCATTTAAAGTCAGCAGCACTGAGAAAACCTTCACACGCTGCAAATAGACTATTTTTAAATCAGTATTTTTGGTCATATCTGATCCTTGTGCCATACTTGTTGAGGATGAGGGAAACAAATGGCTGTAGGTTGCTGCTGGAGATGCACCATCCTCTGCCTGTGCTCCGAAAAGGTGCAGGGGTGCAGCTGCAGCTGGGGCGAGGGGGGCTGGATGCCATCCTGATTGTAGTGACAAATCAGCACTGGGTGCTCTCAAACACCACAATGGAGAAGCCAAAGCTCCTTCTGGAGCTCCAGTGCTTTTGTTGGTGGGAGCACTGGGACAGCCAGCTGCTGCACTGTGTACAGGACGGTGCTGGGGACGCTCACCCAGCTGAGCCACAGCTCAGCTTTCAAACCACACTGGGCACACTGGGTGTACTGGAGACCCTGCCGGTGCCCCTTTCTGAAAGGAGCATTGTTATTCTACGGAAATGACCTTTGGAGTCCAAATGTCTTTATTTAAAATGAAACAAAACCACCCCTTAACCACTCTTTAAGCAAAAACAAATTCACTGTTTATTGCTGCACAGCTCTAAAATACACTGTGGTCATATTCCCCAGTCCTCTCTGTGAGGGGTTGGTCAATACATGGTGCTGCCTTAACTCATTGCTACTGCTGCTCCCACACAGGTGAGAATGGCAGGGAAACAGGGAGGTCTCTTCTTACACGTTGTATTTCATTTCCCCTCAGGAAAAAAAGGTCTTAAAATGACCAGAAAAAGAGGAAAGCAGTTCTGTTTGTTTAAAACTGTTGAGCAGGAAGCAAAAACCACTGAGAGTCTGAAGTATATTATTTTGTATTTAAAAAAGCCCACTGTTGTCTCACTAGGGCTCTCCTCTTTCTTCTTTCCCTGCTGTGAGTGGCTGGCTTTTTTCAAGCATCTCCCTTTGCTGTCACTCCAGTGGAAGGTCACAGGAGCTCTGCTTTATTCACCTCTTGGCTGGGCAGTAAAAAATGACCTGTAAAAAGGAAATTTGAAAATCCGTTGCTCTGGCTGCACTGCTCCATCATTTTTTTTTAGAGCATCTAACTCTTTGCTGTGTCCACAGAGAGTGAAGCCAAGCTTTGCAGCAGTGAAAAAGCTGTATGCTCCTATTCCTTTTCTGCCTCCCACCTCTTGTACAGCCCTGGCCAGATACCGTTCGTGTTAAAAATTTGTGACCCTTGCATGGTATTTTTTGAGCCTTTCCAAGCCAAACCCAGAGATTTGGCTTCCCAACAAACTTGAATTTTCCACTGGGGGGGTGGATAATCGCAGTGCAGAGGAGGACACTAAAACCGGAGCTTGTGCTCTGGAGCCGCAGATGCCTGTAGCATCATCCCTCATGTGGGAAAATCCCAAAAGCCTGCCGGAGGGTGTGTTGCCGGCTGCGGCAATGGTCAAGCCACCTGCTTGTCTTGAGGATGCTGCTATATAAGTGGCTATTTTAGGGGGCAGGAGGGGGCTGCCCAGGGCAGACAGGAGAGGAGGGCTGACCTGGGGAGGGGGCTCTGGCATGGCTGTGCAGCCGCAAGCACAAAGCACCACCAGACACCTCATCCTGGTACAGGGGAGCAGACCCCCCTGCACCTCGGAGGAAATCTCTGTGGGTACCACTTTTGTCCCCCTGGGAGTGTCAGCTGAGAGGGGGCTGTGTGCAGGGGCACCAGGGTAGGCAGCGCATTTCTGCACCGGCCCCTGGGTGAGCCTGCGCCTGTGGCAGGAGAATTCCCAGCCCGGCCAGACATGCTGTCTCCGCTCTCTAATTGCAGCCTTGCGCAGGGCTCCTGTGTCCCAGAGTGGGAGCTGGCTCCTTCCCCTCCATTGCATTGTCTGTTCCCACAGCCCGGCTCCCGCGGGGCTCCCGCTTTTCCTCCCGGGCTCCCAGCCCGGCTCTGCCTCGCTGGCTCTGCCTTGCCCCTCACATCTCAGCACCGCCTCCTTTGCCTCCCTCTTCAGTCACATTTTCTTTTTTTTTTTCCCCTACCTCAGTGTCCTCCCTTACACCATCTTTTGCACAAAAGTCCAAAAAGGGATGGGGTTGAGCTGGGGAGATGCAAAGGTGGGCTGCCGACTCCAGAGGCTAGCCTCCATCCCCTTCACTTTGTCATCTGTGCTGCTGGGTCGTGGAGGTCCTGGTCATGCCTGCCTGGTGGGGATGAGCGGCCCTGGAGCTCGGTCGGACAATAGCAGCACTGTGCTGGAGAAAGCAGCTCTGTCCGGCTGCCACTGGGCTCCACATCCACCACGCATGTGGGAGGGGATGGGTGTCCCACTGCTCGCCTGCACACTGGCCTAAATCAGGGAAAAGATGGAGGGATCAGTGTCCCAGACCATCACCAATGCACTACCCCACACACTGCCAAGGCTGGTGCCTCTTTGCAGGGACTAGGGTGGCTCTGTGTTCCCCAAGTGCTGGCTGGACATTGGACCTTTGCTGTGCTACAGGCTCCCAGGGGAACTTTGGGCAGGTCATTTGGGCCACACTGGTGCTTGGTGGTGGTCCCTGGTGGTCCTTGCAAGGCATTGAGTCTGCCTGGGCCAGCTGCACAGCTGAGGCCCTGCAACTCTGCACCTGAGGTGTGGACAGGGACCCCAGGCACAGAGCCACACTGGTGTGCCCCAGCCCTGAACCAGCACCACACGCAAGGCCATGAGATGCACCAGCCTGGGGGTCTCTGCGGCCAACCCATGGTGTGTGGGTTGGCAAGACCCACAGACCTTCCCTGTGTCCTTGGGTGCAGTGGAGGAGACAGCAGCACGGCTGGCTCCATTTCACAGGGGCCATCAGACAGACCTCCAGATCCTGGCTGTGTGTCAGATACCACTGCTAGCCTGGTATAAAAGGTGGTTTTCTCAACCTTCTCCTCATCCATTAGCACCTCACAAAGTAATGAGTTATGGCAAAGGAGTGATTGCAGCATCAAAATAATGTTGCTGCCACTTGCCAAGCTGTGGTTGCACTCAAGGCCCCTGAGGAGAGTAGGAGGAGGAAGGCTCCAGCTGCAAGCCCAGGAGGAGAGCGAGGTGGGCAGTGGAGGCTGACTACTGCCTTCTATGGCCTCACAGCAGCCCTGGGAGGGATAGGAATCAGGAGCAATGTGGGGGCTTGGTCACATGTAGGCAATCCCAGTGGTGTGCCTCACCTAGAGAAAGAAAAGGCAGCTCTTTCCAGGCAGCCGGGTGCATTGCCTGCTGGCATTAAAGGGGAAGAAATCACAACTTGCTTCCTTCTGAGCTGTCCCTAAAGTGTAATTTGTGCTGAGGCAGAGACAACCTTGAAAAAAGACTTTCCCATCAGAGCTATAAACCCCCTTTGAACCCTGACTTGGAAAACACCCAGATTTCTTTTCCTTCCTCTTAGGTTTCCACTGTAAAAATCATTTGCAGCGCTCACTGCTTCACAGCTCAGGGCTGTAACATGGGAGTTTTAGACTTGGGAGGGTTGGTGCCATGTTTTGTTAAGTAGGAGCATTTCCTAAGTACTGGTCCTCTTGCTGAGGCTTGGCCAGGGAAGCAGTGGGTTGGTTTGATGGTGCCTGGGAGAATATCTGCTGCTTGGTTATTGTAGGGCAGCTGGAGATGCAGTAGCAGCTGACCTGTAGGTGCAGGTTTGTTATTGCAGGCTTGCTCTGGAGTGTTGCTGCCTGCCCACTTGTTTAGTGTGTGACAGTGACAATCTGATAATGGCTGAATCACTGATACTGATCTCCTACATCTTCCTCTTTCCTTCCCACCTCCGGAAGGCCACCACAAATGTCTTTGGGAGAAGGAAGAAACACAAAGGGCTTTGCAAGTCCATGGCAAGGAAGGAAGGGCCTGTTTGGGTTTCCCTGCATGCCCCAACTCCTTCCATGCACATGCATGCCATGGGCACCATCCCTACTAAAAAGCCTCCTCTGCAAGGTTTTTCTTAGCTCTTCGAAAAAAACCCACAAAAACACCAAACATCTCCTTTGCTTTAGTTCATGCATTGAATTGAAACTTAGTCTTTCTGCTTCTCCCCTGCAGGGTCTAGAAGTCCAGGCCGGGATGTAGGGAACAGGAAGAAGTGGGGTATCATAGAATGACAGAATGGTTTGGATTAGAAGGGACGTTAAAGATCATCTAGTTCCAACCCCCCTACCATGGGCAAGGACTCTTCCCACTAGACCAGGTTGTTCAAAGCCCCATCCAACCTGGCCTTGAACACTTCCAGGGAGGGGACAGCCACAACTTCCCTGGGCAACCTGTTCCAGTGTTTCACCATCCTCACAGTGAAGAACTTCTTCCTAATATCTAATCTAAATTTCCCTTCTTCCAGTTTAAAGCCATCAACCCTTGTCCTATCACTATCTTCTTGCAAGAAGTCCCTCCCCAGCTTTCCTGTAGGCCCCTTCAGGTACTGGAAGGATGCTATAAGGTCTCCCTGGAGCCTTCTCTTCTCCAGGCCGAACAAACCCAACTCTTTCAGCCTGTCTTCATAGGAGAGGTGCTCCAGCCCTCTGAGCATCTTCATGACCCTCCTCTGGACTTGCTCCATGTCCTTCTTATGTTGGGGCTGTGGTGGAGCCACCTCCTTGCAGTCACAGGCACGCAGGGAAGCTTACTCACACCAGGCCAGCACAGCTCATACTTGGCACATCCTGGGCCAGTCCTTCCTTCGTCCTCATCAAAACAGGTCCAAATCCAGCTGCCTGAGCAACCATCAGGCTGCAATCCAGTCACTTTGTGATGGCGCAATGCCTGCAAAGCTGGGTTCCTCAGCTCCAGCAAGCCCTCTGTCTGGCACAAAAGCCCCCAAAAAAACCAATGGCCCTGCTTCCCAGTGGCCAGTGACCCAAAGGATGCCGCATGCTGAGGCAGTCAAGCACGCAAGTATTAATGACAGCTAGAGGAAGCTGCTCTCCAGCCGCACCGCCGTGGGATTCAGCAATACAATAGCCAGAAGGAGCACGTGGGCTCCTCAGCTTTTTCTCAGGGCCTAGGTAAATAATCCCCTTCCACAGGAGCCGTATGGATTCCCATAAAGCTGAATAGCAAAAGCGGTTCCCAGGCTTATGGGTAATAACCATTGTTTCCCAGGCCACATAATTATTATTTTGACTGTCAGGAACCTGGGAGAGAGAGTGCAGAGACAATATTTTCCCAGCCTGATCATGGCGAGTAATTTTACTCTGCTTAAAAGGAGCCAGCTGTGAAACAGTAAGCACATGCCAACCCTTGGGAGAGGATCATGGACAGTGCCCATGCCCAGTGCTGCCTCCCGAGTGGGCGAGGACCCGCGGCTAATGGCATGTGACAAAAACCACATCTCCACATCTCATGAATGTGTCTCCGGGTCTCCGATGCCACAAAAATGCTTTGGAAGTTGCTGCAGGGAAGAGCAAAGCAGGGAAGGAGGAAGGAATGTGCTCAGCTCGGCAGGGGAAGGCAAGCCAGCCTCTCTGCATGGGCTAGGAAGAAGCAGGGTGCAGGGCTTTTGGCAGCCAAGGCCCAAATATTTTGTTGGGCTCAAGCAGGAGAAAGCAGCTGATGGGTGTTCATTCGCAGGTGAGCTGGTCGCATGGGAAGCCAGGTCTCTCCTGGCAGCTACGTGGAGCTGGCAGCTGGGGGGCTTTGAGCAGGAAAAAAAGGAGGACAGAAATCCCAGCAGCTCTGATATGGGGAGATGGTACAGAGCACTGGTTAGATCACAGTTCTTGATTACCAGCAAATTAATTTGCATGGCTGGAAAAAAAAAACGATGCTGAGGGCAAAATCATGCCTTTACAGGTCGGAGCCATTCCCCCCGGCAGCAGGGGTGGGACCAGCCTTAGATCTTACCCATGAGGAGATGAAGCAGCTCAAGCCCGCACATTCCCACTGCACAGCTATGCACATGCCGGCGAGTCAGTGCAAAGGAACAGGATACAAGCCCTGCTGCTCACACGTGCCAGAGCCAGCCTGCCGCAGCCAAACCCTGCCCTCGGGAGCAGTGGGGCTCCGGCTGGCGGAGGAGCTGGCTCCGCGGAGCGGCACGGCACGCTCGCCGGGGCAATGCCTGGCGAGGTTTGCAGGCAGCACGTTGCCTGGCACCTAATCTGCCCTGCCTGGGGGCTCCTGCATGTGCATGCTCCCCGAACTGGGGTGGCACCAGGAGAGGGAAGACACAGTGCAATTCGGTGAACAGGTGGCTGACTCGACAACTTTGGATGCCAAAAGGTGATGCTTGAAATGTGCAGGGGGAACAGCATCTGCGTGCAACTCATGTCTGGTGGCTTTTCAGACTCATCAAATCATAGAATGGTTGGGGTTGGAAGGGACCTTCAAAGGTCATCTAGTCCAACACCCCTGCAGTGAGCAGGGCCATCTTCAACTAGATCAGGTTGCTCAGAGCCCCTTCAATGTTTCCAGGGATGGGGCATCTACCACCTCCCTGGGCAACCTGTTTCAGTGTTTCACCACTCTCATAATAAAAAATGTCTTCCTTATATCTAGTCTAAATCTACTATCTTTTAGTTCAAAATCATTACCCCTTGTCCTATCACAACAGATCCTATTAAAAAGTCCCTCCCTATCTTTCTTATAAGCCCCCTTTATGTAGCAAAAGGCCACAACAGGGTCTCCCCAGAGCCTTCTCTTCTCCAGGCTGAACAACCCCAACTCTCACAGCCTGTCTTTATAGGAGAGGTGCTCCAGCCCACTGATCATCTTCATGGCCTTCCTCTGGACTCCCTCCAACAGCTCCATGTCCTTCCTGTGTTGGGAGCTCCAGAGCTGGACACAGTACTCCAGGTGGGGTCTCATGAGAGCAGAGTAGAGGGGCAGAATCATCTTCCTTGACCTGCTTCTTTCAGTGCAGCCCAGGATACAATTTGCTTTCTGTGCTGCAAACGCACATTGCTGGCTCATGTCCAACTTTTCATCCACCAGCACCCCCAAGTCCTTCTCTGCAGGGCTGCTCTCAAACAGGCTATTCTCTGACTAGGAAAAGTCTGGTTTGCCCCATTTACTGGCAGTGCCATCACTGTTGTCTTGCTCTGTCCATGCTTCATGGCAGAGGTGGTCCATCTCCTCTCTCCCGGGCTCCCCGGGGGACGCAAGAATGTTTGCCCCAGCAGTTAGAGTCTCCCACCTTTCACATCTCCCTGCCAAAAGGGTTTCAGTTCTGCATATTGTGTAACCACTTTCCAGTGCCAGCACCAGTTTTGGGGCGCTCAGGTTACAGGAGGATTTCAAGAGCCATTTGCAATAAAGGAGCAGCATTTAAAGGGGCACAGCCACAGCCCCAGAGGCTCTGCTTGTGGTAGCACAGCTGTAAAATCTGCTCGCTAAATGCAAAGACTGTTATGTGCTGGGCTTGGAGAGGAATCCCTGTTCTTGGAGAGTTAAAGCAAGATCAGGAAAGGTTACTTTTAGCAGGTTTGAGGCACAGGGAGCCAAGGTGACTTGCCTGAGGTTACACACAGCAGCACGGTGTAGACAGCCTCCTCCCTGGCTTTAGGACCTGGGCGCTTTGGCTGCAGTCGGGTTTGAAGGCATTTCATGGGACTGCTGCTCTTGGAGCCATACCATGGGGGGAAGAAATTTTGGCTTTTCTGCTTCCAGGTCTGAGTAAACGCTTCTCCTGCTTCAAAACTTTTCTTGTGGGCAAGCACACAAGTGCTCTGAACCTTTGTGGGGGCTGCAATTCCCTCAGCTCCTGCTGTTCTGCCAGGGATGGGGGAGCCAAGTTCAGGGGACAGGCCAAGGGGTCTGCCTTGTGCCCATTGCAAGGGCAGTAACATTGCCAAATGCAGAACAATAAACACCCTTTCCCTGGATCCAGTTCTAGGGCAGATTGGTCGTCATGGGTGAGACTGACTCAGAAGGGAATCTTCTCCAAATAGACCTTCTCCAGGAATTTTCCTGGCATCATGTTCTCTGCAAACCTTTCTCTGCAGACTCTGTTACTGTCATGGAAATGGGCAGTTGAAGTTATCAGGCTGTTGGTGTGGAGCATGGATAACCCAGGTGCTGTAGCTCTCCCACTGCACAGGGACGGAGAGAAGCCGGCGGTGCAGGAGATCTAATGGTTGAGAAGGGCAAAGCAGTTTGCCTGATGGACACAACAGGCCCTTGAGGCCCTTGCTCATCAGACAAGCTGGCAATGGCTGGGTTTATTTGGGGGAGGTAGGTGCCAGTGACATTCATCTTCTGCCAAGGACAGTTTGGAGGTGGTGCTGCAGGAGACCGGCACTTTCTATGCGGCTTGAGCTTTGAGCAACGGCCTTGTCCATGTTTCACAAAGATGCCCAGCCCCTCTGGAGCAGGCAGAAGCTGCTCCCAGCAACACAGACGACAATAACATTCCTGTTGCCTTTAATTGCTGTCGTTTTTGAGCCATTGTATCTGTTGACAATACACTGTGGGGGAGAGCTGAGGCGCTTCAAAAAATGTCTCTACAGAGCCAGCCTGCGAGTGATATAATTCTTTGTCTGGTACCCTGTTGAGACACCAGAGCAAACGTCAGCTCAACACCCTCAGTGGCAGTGGCAGTGGGATGCTGGAGAGAAAGTGAGACTAGGGATGGGGATGAAAGACAGAAGGATGGAGACTATAACACAGACCCTCTTCTTGCTTTCCTCTCTCTGACAGCGCTCCCCTCCTGTAATGCTTATGGTGAGAAAGCCTGGTTACATTTTGTTTCTGTTCTGTTTCTGTCTTTGGGCTTGATAGAAAAAAAAAAAAGCAGTGGATGCAATGGAAAAATGAAGTGAGAACAGTAATGCTCCTAGGTCATCCTCTTTTTCCTTTCCACTGTGCTTGCCAAGCACAACCCATTTTGGTCTCTGCTGACAATGCTCCGTGCTCCACCACAGCATGCTCCAGTCCTCTGGGACATGAGCTGAAACAGAAACTCCTGGCAGCCCCCAGGGAAAAGCAACAGCGAGGGACTCTATAACCACCACGAGGCAGGGTGTCACTGCCGTGAGATGCCAGTGTCAGGGTACTTTGAGGGCTGCAACTGCCCTAGGAAGACACCATGTCCAACATCTCAGCAAACGGCCAGCTACAGCTCTGAATGCAAGAGAAATGGTGTGGCAGTTATGATGAGGCTGTTGATGAGCCCCAGGGGGTTTGTAGACCATTCTGTCATTGTTAATCAAAAAGATTTATTCTTTTTTTTTCCCCTCTGCCTGTCTGCAGTCCTCTCAACTCTGAACTGCTTGCTCTTTGGTGTATCCTGAAGAAGTTGATAAAAATACAAATTGCTTCCTGGGAGCTTAATCCAAGGTATAGCCCTAGGCAATATCATGTTCTGATACCTGATCCCTTGCACTTGGTTTTCAAGAGCTTAAATCTGAACTGTCTTCAGCAAAATTACCTTTGGCTTCTGGTCTGCAGACCCCGTATTTCTGAAAGGTCTGTGAAATGTAATTAAGGAGAGCAAACCTTTTGCTGGCCAGTTTAAATTATCTGTATGGGGCCTGCACCTTCAAAGGGAGAAAATCTTCTGAGATTTATTATCAGAAAGGTTGAAAGCCACTAGGTATCCAAGAAACTGGAGGCACTTGCAGGAGATATGGCTGTGCTGGCTGTGGTGTATCTTTTTGTTCCCGAAGGGGAAGTTCTGCTTGCAGGACCTGATTCCTCTCACAGTCCTACCTTAAGCATTGGCTACAGAGTAAATGGAGGATGTTTTCCTTCCCTGAATATCTCTTTCCTTCCTAAATAAACCATGGGTGAGTGTGTTTGGCTTTGTTGTGTTTTTTTGTTTTTTTTTGTTTGTTTGTTTGTTTGTTGTTGTTGTTGTTTTTTGTTTTTTAATGGAAGAAATAAAAAGCAGTAGGGAACTTAAAAAGCTTTTAATACCTGCATTTGGTCCCTGGGTACTATGAGGACTGGTGAAATCACTGAACACAAAATAGGAAGGGACCTTGGGGTCAGCTAACCCATCCTCCTCTCCAAGGCAGGATTACCTAAACCTAACCCATGCCTGACAGATGTTTTTTTGACACGTTTTTTTTGACATACCTTCCAACAGCCTTCCAATTCTCCAGCCTACTCAGGAAGTGATTCACTTGCTTTAGTATTTAGAGATGGTTCGTGGTATTGACCTAGATCTTCTCACTGTGTTTTAGGCACATGAGTTTGACTTTTCCCCAGTGGGAAAAGTGAACGGGTTATTCCCTTCCCTTCTGCAGTGACCTCTCACATGTTTGAAGCCTATTACTCTGGCTCCTCTCAGTCTCCTGTAGATTGGGCAAAAACACAAACGAAGCTTTCTTGACCTCCCACCACCATCTGGGGGCTGTGATGGGAAAGCAGCTGAGCAACCCTTTGTGCAATTCTCCTACTGTCTGTGATGGAGACGATACAGAGGGAGTGGATAAAACTAGGATAGGTCAAAATGTCACCCATGCTCTGTACTCACAGAGCTCAGCTGAGAGCAATGCACGTGCATCAGCACCAAGATGGCTTTTTGCAAACAATCCAAAGGCCTGACACTATGATTCTGCTAAACACCCCTTGTCCTCATGAGTCACAGAATAAAGGAGCTCCTGGATCTGGACTCTGTTACCTGGTCTTTACCTTCTACTGATATGAACCCTCTGATCTCGTCTTCTCTGACTCTTACCTCTTACACCACTGAGCTTCCTGGAAGCCTTCCAGGAAGGCTTGGACTGAGCCTCAAACACCTGCTCTGCGTGGGCAAGTTCAGACACAGGTTTTTGCAAGCAGGCCTTTGCTTCACCCATGGACAATTTTCATAGGGATGGTTTGCCTCCAGCCCCATCTGTTGTTGTGGCCTTACACATACAGCTCATGGCTTGTTCTTGCTTCCTACTCCTTGGCCTGCTGAAGTCCCTGTTGCAAATACCATAGCCCTGAAGCAGGCAGGCACAGTGTTCCTCTCATGTTGCAGGAAAATTGATCCTTTTCCTCCACAGAGAACTAGAACTGCATTTAACTGTTTTCTGAGGCAGCACCACACTTGAAGCTATTGAAATGTCAAGATTTGGTCCACGTTTTCTGCAAGGCTGTAATATGGTAAACCTAGGGTGATCCCTTCTACATAGGTGAGGCCAAATTTTGTTTGCGACAGGACATTGCTCCATATCTAACCTATTGCATGGACACACTTTTTTATATCTAGTGTTATTGCCCGACCCTCCCACACTTAAGACCTGCAGTCATCCCATCAGTATTGGAGTGGGGTGCAATATTGTCTTGCTGTATTCAGCAAGACACAGTAATGTTTGCAGGTAGCATTTCAACAGCTCTCCTTAGCCAGGCTGAAGCCTGGGGCATGTTTATGGTGTTTGCCTGACTAAATGGAGATTAGCTTCATTTTGGCATGCTGACAGGACCTAACACTGTGGCCCCATCCTCCAAAGGATTCCCCTTAGCTGCAGCACAGCATCCCAGCATCTTGTCTGCCACCACACAGACAGACCTGATGGCATGCCTCGTGCTACTCCAGCAGCCAGGACTGTGGCCTGTATTGTCTACATGTGCTTGTACTGGTATTATCCTCTTCATGCACTCAGAAAGAGGAACCTCTGACCCACAAACACTGTGGTAATTAAAAGGTGGGTTTGGTAGTAGGTGGCCTGGGAAATGCCCAGCTATAGGGTTCCCTCTGCCAGATACTCCTTTGCCTCTACTAGAAGAGATTTTGCCAGTGCAGCTAGATGTGTCATCCATGCTGGCATGGAAGTGCTACTGCTGAGGAGGTTCCGCCTGTAGAAGGCCCTGCAAAGCCAATATGAGGTGCCTGTGCTGGGAATTTTGCTGGGATACAGTTGTCATTGCGCAGTGGACCTTTTTAATTTCCCTCCATACCTACTCAGTCAAGCTTTCAGGAACAGGGAAATGCTTTTCTCAACCAGAGAGCAATCACATGCTGCCAGTCAGGGTGTACTTCATGTTGGTGCTTGGGTGTCTCCTCCCAATGGCAGGTTTTGGCTGGTCACTGACACATGTGGGGACCATGCCATGACCTCAGCAACAGGCACAGCCGTGCCTCTGACCACTTGGCCTCTCTGTGCTTGGTGCTGAATGGCTTTGCCTCTGTCCCCAGAGCAGCTCTTTCCCTGGCCTTGGAGCTGTAGTCAAGCTCACAGGTCCCTGCTCAGGCTGCATGCAAAAGAAACAAACTCAAAAGCGTAAATGATCATGTATTAGTTTTACTGAGGGCACAACTGGGAGTCCCAACCCTGGGATGAGGGTTTTCCAGCAGAGATCTGTGCAAACTCCTGTACCAGTCTGCTTTCCACCTGGGGTCTGAACGAGTCACATCTCTACCATGGAGATGCAGTTGCCAATACAAACTCTCCTGATGCATACAGACCAAACACTGCCTGTCTTGTTGGATTTATAGCTCCAAATGATGATTTTTTTAAGTCTCTGGAAAAAAATTATTCTGAATTCATATTCTAAAAAGGCAGGAACCGTGCATACACTTCTTTAATCCAGAAAAGGTGGAAAAGCTTGAGGATGACCTATCCTTTAACATGCTGCATTTGTTCTGAGGGTTTCTTATACCAAAAGCCAGGTCTGGTGCTAGCTCAGCTGCTCTGAACAGTGTGAAAATGTTGTATTATGTGGTTGTCAGAAAACCATGATGAGGCATGTCCACTTGGGAAATTTTCCTCACATAACTTCTTTGACTGTATGAATTATGCTGCTGTAACTAAACAGATGATAGATATGACCACATATTATATGTCATTCCTTAGCTAACAATACTGTGCAAAGAACATGTTGTGGGCAATACCCTGTTTTGATGTCTCTGGCCTGTGTAGACGGTGGCTTCCTCAGACTGCAGTCAATTCCCAAGATTGCACAAAGGTTATGGACTGCCTCCAAGCTTCCAGTTGGGGACCACTGTTGTGTGTAAGGGTACAGTAATAGCTGAACTATACAATTACTTCTGATCACATTCACATCAGGGACTTTAGGACCAGGCCTTTGCTACATCTGCTATCATTTAAGGCTGTGAAGAAGTGTGATCTTTTGTCTGCTTATCTGTGTCAGCAAGTCCCTGCTGTATTGTACACGGAGGAGTTGAAATAAACTACAACTGGTAGTTAGTGTAAAGCCCTGTGTGTTTTGCTGTGCAATACAGCAGTGAGCTACCTTGAGAAGGAGTTTCTTAATACACACCCAGCAAGGGCGTGGCCAGCCAAGAGAGTTTTGCAGCCAGCAGCCTGCAACCAGTCTCACCAAACACCTGTATGAAGAAAGGATAAGGGTTTTGTGGTCCAAACAGCAGCAGAGGCAGGTGCAGAGTCCTGCCCAGTCCAAGCAGAGCTCAGATGCATGCAGCCAGCTGTTTGATAGCAAAGCCTGCACCTAACAACTCTTTGTGTCCTGCGTGAACCTCCCTGCCAGTGGACGCCTTGCTAGCACAGGGGGGAGACAGGCTCCCAGCAAAGAGAAGTGAGATACTCTTCTTCCACATGGCTCAGTCCCAGGTCACTTAGCCTGACCAGCTCCATCTGGACGCCATCAGCGCCAGAGAAGGACAAGACTCAAACACAACTAAAGCAGAAACACAAGCCCGCCCGCCCATCCACCCATCCATCCATCCACCCACCCATCCATCCATCCATCCATCCATCCATCCATCCATCCATCCATCCATCCATCCATCCATCCATCCATCCATCCATCCATCCATCCATCCATCCTTTCTTGCATTCTTTCTTTTTTTCCCCTGCAAGGAATGAGTAGCCTCCAGTCTTTTATATTCCCTTACAGAGAGTGCTGTTTAGGAAAGTGCAAAGCTGGGAGGCTGAGTGTGCCAGGTGTAACTGAGATCCATGTTATGCTAACGAGGAGCTTTGCTCCACATGGTGCCATTTGTTCTGCCGCTGTTTGGCCAGGCTCCTGCTGCTCAGCTGGGCATGCAACCGCTTCTCATTAATGCCAGACTGGGTTCCTGCCGCTGCTCTCCCGCTGCTTTTAATCATGTGGCCACCAGCCAAGGACTGCTGGGGAAAACCCTACCCCCTAGGTTGGGTGTCAGCTGATCCTAAACCATGTAGCTCTTGGGATGGGGGGGGCAAAAAGGAAAACAGCAGAAACAGGGACAACTCATGGGAGAAAAAGGATTAAGTTCAGAGGGTTAGAAGTGCAAGAACTTTTCGTAAGGTGTGTAGGAATAGGATGAGGGGGAATGGCTCTAAACTAGAAGAGGGTGCATTTAGGTTAGACATTAGGAAGAAATTCCTTAGTGTGAGGATGGTGAGACACTGGAACAGGTTGCCCAGAGAAGTTGTGGATGCCTCATCCCTGGAAGTGTTCAAGGACAGGTTGGACAGGACTTTGAGCAACCTGATCTAGTGGGAGGTGTCCCTGCCCATGGCAGGGGGGTTGGAACAAGATGATCTTTAAGGTCCTTTCCAACCCAAACCATTCTGTGATTCTGTTAACAGGGTGCCAGGAGAGGACACACAGCAGAGCCCCGCCATTTGTGCCCACCTCTCCATGCAAGCATCCAAAGTGGGGAAATGAAATAGTCACTGGGGTCCTCTCTCTTCATTCTGCTCCTCCTGGGGCTGCAGGTGGTCAGCCTCACCAGAGCCAAGAGGCTGATGCCAAGGTCTTGTGACATGGTGGGACTGCAGGTGGAGAGGGTGTGAGTAGAAAGTTGGGGAGAAAAACACGTAGCCCTTGGGGAGATGGGAGAGGGGCTGAGGCATGCCAGGAGCGTGTGTGCCAGGGTGTCTCTTAGGCTGCAGAAGGGATTTGTGCCCAGGGCCCCATAAAGCATGCTGTGACCATGCCCATGCCTGCTGCTTCTGCAGGGTGTGGAGTTGGCTCATGGAGCTAGCAGTCCTTCTGGTGTCCTTCAGCAACTTCGGAGCATAAAGAGCTGACTCCATTGAGGGGCTGGGAAAAGGAATCAAGTGGAATCCACCCACTTTTAGTCCAGAAAGGCTCTTATTTTGGTGACACCTGCCAGGACTGTCCCCTGGAGCACTAGGGTGTCTCTGCCATCTTCACCCAAGAGGTGGAGCATAAGCATACACAGTGGAGACTGACCAAGGACATTTCCCCTCTGCCTCTTGGTGGTTAAAGAAGACCTGGTTGCTCTGAGATGTTTGCTCTGGGCTGGAGAGAAGTGGTGGCAGAGGCAGACCTGGGCAAAGCATGGAGCTGGTGTCCTCAGGAATGTCACAGAGCACAGGCAAAGGAACCCATGTGGCCGGTGCACTTGGCCTCACTGATGTGGGCAAGGGAGGCTGCCATGTTGGTGACCAGACAGCCTCCACATGCACCAGGTCTGCTGAGGAGGTCAGGTGAAGGAGGAGGTGCACCAGGTCTGGTGAGGAGGAACACTTCAGCACATGCCATGAGCAGCACCTACAAGCCTACCTCTCAGCACAAGCCCCCTCACCTCACTGCAGAGAGAGGCAGAGGACCCTGGAGATGGCCAGGCCAGCCCAGAAGCACCTACTGTACTGCAGTACCACTGTACCACTGGTACTGTGGTGGTATTTTTAGGGGCATGACACTTGTATTCCCAGGCATACAGACACAAGGTCAGTCTGACCTTGGTACTCCTTCCTATTCCCCAGCCCCAGGCAGTTCCCCACACAGGCCCTCTGGATTGTTCACCAGCCTCCTAAGTGTCCCTAATAATCTCTGCTGGCTGCACACAGGAGCTCAGGAGGGACACAGGCCACCTGAATGAAAGGACAATGTGGTGGGTTGACCATGGCCGGCTGCAGACACCCACCCAGCTGCTCTCTCACTCCCCCTCCTCGACAGGGGGAGAAAATAAGATTAAGAAAAGCCCCTCGTGGTCAAGATAGTGACAGTTTAAAGAGTAAAGCAAAAGCCGCACACGGAAGCAAACCAAAAAGAGGAATTAATTTACTACTTCCCATTGGCAGGCAGATGTCCAGCCACATCCTGGGAAGCAGGACCTTAGTACCCATAGTGGTCGCTTGGAAAGACAAACACCATAACCATGAACACCCATCCTTCCTCCTGTTCCTCAGCTTTTATTGCTGAGTATGATATATGGTACAGTCATATGGTATATAATATCCCTTTGGTCAGTTAGGGTCAGCTCTCCCAGCTGTCCCCTTCCAACCTCTGGTCCACCCTCAGCCTACTTACTTGTGGGGTGCAGGGAGGAAAGAGACAAAGCCTTAGCACTGTGCAAGCATTGCTCAGCAGCAGCCAAAGCACTGCTGTGCTATCAATGCTGGTTAACCACAAGTGCAAAGCACAGCACCATGCAGGCTGCTGTTAAGAAAGTTAACTTCCTAACTCCATCCCAGACAGACCCAGTACAGACAGTAGGCTTGTAGAGAGTAGTCTTGTCTTGTTTGTACACACACTTCCAATTGCTCACTTTGGTTTTTTTTTGCACACTCTTGCCATCTCACTTGCACCTCGGTCAGCGTCCCCAGTGACACCCATTTCTTAAATGCCATCATGTCAACTCCATCATGTAAACAATGAACCATTCTCTGATGTCCTCAGGAGTGTTCCCACTCAAAGATGCCCATTTCCTTCATGCATGCTACCATGAAAACCTGCCAGTGAGCCATTATGCACATTCATGCTCATACACAACCATTTGTTCCTACCACAAATACAACGTGAAGATGAATCTGAACCTCTGTGCTGGTAAGCTACTCAGCAACCTGAACTCTTAACATTGCCTAGACTGACTGCACTGGTGAGCAGCACTTACAATAAAAATCACGTTAGCTTCCCTTCTGGCTTCTTAGGCAGACAGTGTGGCAGCCTAGTAGTCATGTTAGGTCAAGAGATGTAGAAGTCTGAACTAGCTGCAGCTGCCTCGAACAGCTCTGGAAGGATCTCTGTCTTTGTTCAGCTTTGATCCTGCTTTAATAGGCAAGAGGAACTGGTTTAAGGCAGCAGGCAGAGTCCCTGGGAAACCCACTGCCAGAGCAGAGGCTTGGCTTTGTCCGGTGCCTGGGCACCTCACGCAGAATGGGAACTTTGTGTTTGCTTTTGGAAGATAACTAATTCATATAGGAGGTTCATGAATATTCAGCTTGTGCTGAGGGTTGGGGAGAACAATTCTTAAAACAAAGAGGCAAATTCTTTTACCCTTCATTTGGGGGAATGCAGTTCCCAGCCTACGGGTAGCGAGTAGCCTGCAGTCCCTGTCTGTCGCAGTCGGATCCATTAATGACCCATGTTTTTCTGAGCCTGAGCTTGTGAAAAACGGATGCAGTCAGTGAGGGCTTGGAGTTAATGTTTCTGCAGGAAGGACAGTTTGGAGGTGAGTCCAAGAGCATAAGGAGCCAGGCTGCAGTCAGTCAACCAAGGTGTTGTAGCCTCTCTGGCTTTGACTCCTTTCTGTAGCTGTACCTGTCCTGGGAAGCTGCAGCAGAGAAGTCTCCCAGCAGTGTGGACATGGCTCTTGGTGCACAGCTACTGTAACTATACCTCATTGCAATGAAAAACAACTGGTAAAGACTTTGTCTTCACCAAAGAGGTTTGTCAGTAGCATGCTGTTCCCAAATGGCCTCCTCTCCCCTTTGCCTTATGCAGCACACATATTAGAGCTTAGACATCCTGTCAAGGTACTGATGCTCACAAACTACTAACAAATAATTACTGTAGCTTGTTTGTCTATGTTCAATGACCCTGCAAGTGCTGCGAACTCAGAATTCCTTCCCAGGCAGTGTGCAGCTGATGAGCAGGAGTTTGCTACACGCCAGCGACCTGGGTGCATAACTAGTCTCTTGTATACATTTTCTCCATACAAAGCAGTTGTCAATGTTGTTTGCAGGAATTTCCAAGTGAAATAAGCTTTCCTGGTAAAAGTGCAATAAGCTTTCCTGGTAAAAGTGCTCTTTTGCAGCAGAACTGCACCTACACTGGAGTTCTTACTGCTCTGACAAAGTGCAGCCTTCCCTCCTCTTCCCTGCCCCCTTCCAAAGTGGTTACACTGGTCACACTTTTAAGTACAGCCTTGTTTTCCTTGTCTTCATCAGCACAGGGACTCTCCAGGCTCCTGTAATTGTTCCGTGTTGTCCAACCAAAGTGGTAGAACAAGTTGGGTGATTGCTATGTGAGGGTTTGCCACCCTGCAGGGGGGAAGGCAAACAGTTGGGGCTGGAGTTGGGCACAGTGGGCACAGCTTGCAGCAAATGAAGGTGTTGTTACTTTTGTGGATCCCTGGTCTGGTCCCAAAACTCTACTGCAGTGATGGCAGGTGAAGACAGTTGCTAGATGTGTTCATCAGTGCTACCTCCTGGGTATGCAAGGCACCTGCCTGGAGATGCGTGTGCTGGGAAGGAAGCTCTGTGTGACCTCTTGTCTCTGCTGTATTTTCACACTTTCCAGGAAATGTGTGCAACACCAGCTGCCATCCCCAGGCCCTCCTCCATGCTTCCAACTGTTGTGATTCTTTTGCAAGGGTGTCTGTGTGCTCATTTCTCCCCTTCCCTTTTTTACCCCAGGATCTCCATTTTCTCCTTCTGTCCAGCTCTATCTTTTCCATCCCACCCCATACTGCAACCCTCCATTCCCCCTGCCTTCCTCCAAGCCTGTCTTCCCTGTCCATCACCATTTCTCTTTTTGTCTTCCTGGGAGAGGGGACATACAGGCTGTCCACCTGTTGACCAAGGAGGAGGAACAGGGATGCAGGAGAGACATGGTTCATGGGCAGCATGACCTGGTGCAGCTTAACCACACGCTGCTTCTGTGCCAAACAGTGATGGAGGGTGCTGTCACACCATTAGTGTTCTGTTGGCATGGCAAAGGTGGGTGGGAAGAGGCAGGGGATGAGGGGGAAGGGACTTGAGACTTTGGCGGTTCCTTGTCTTTTCACCTCCTCCGGTTTATCTGGTGCCCTGTGGAATTTATGATCCTCCCCCCTGCAAAGGGTTGTTGTATTTCAAGTCACAGAGTGCCTTCCAGCTGGGTGACAGGCCTGGTGTTGCTCAGCCAGCTAGCTGGCCCTTTTATAGCCTCCAAGAGCTTAATAAGCAGTAACAAACTTTCTCCCAGCAACAGATTTGGGAAGACTGATTATCTGTGTTTTACAAGTGGGGAAACAGTGTTGATCCAGTCCAAGTCTCTGTGGTGGAGCTGAGTGAAGGATACAGACAAGGATTTCTCAAGCATCTTTCTAAGGCTGCTAACAATGCCTTGTCCTTTCTCCCTCTCCACACTCAGCTGGATATTTGCCCAACTTAGGGGAGAGTAAGGACATTAACTCTTGCCACTTGAAGAGGCAGAGAAAAGGTAAAGCAGAGGAGCTTTAGCAAGCTGGAGCAAGTCCAGCAGAACTTAGCCAGAAAAATTCCATCTCAGCAGTAGGAGTTGTCATCTAGGTATTGCTTTTCAGGTAACCCAGATGAAGGACCTCAGGAGAGTCAGTCTTATCTGTTTCTTGTCTCATTGCTATAGAGTATTGTGAAGGGGACAAGAGGTAAGGTAGCCCCTGTGACATGCAGTTGTAAATCACAGCTTCCAGAGCAGTTCTGCCAGAGATGGCTTTTACAGAGCAACCACTCAGTAAAGTCCAAGCATCCGCAAGCATGAGGGGCAGCCTCCTACCCCATCACCCTGTGTCAGATCACTGATCAAGGGCTACCTCCCCAGTCCAATCAAGGTCACATGTAACGCCCTGGCAGCAAACTCCTCCCAAGCACTGTGCCAAGCTGAGAGGCATTGGGAATTAGAGCTAATCCCCAGCACTATGAGCACATCTCCTGCCAGCCCTGTAGCATGGTGGAGAGGCAGAGGAATACAGAGAAGTGTATTTCACACCTCCTGTGCAAGGTTTGAGGCATTCCCAGTGCTGGAGGAGGAAGGTGAGCCCTGAGCACTTGAGGACATGGCAGGCTGACCAGAAGCCCTCTGAGGACATGGGTGGGTGCTCATGCAGCCACCTGCATGCTGGATGAAGCACCAGGTGCCCCAGCCCCTGGGAACAGGTGCAGGGAGGCAGGGTATCACCTGTTGCTGGTGGCTCTGTTCCCCTTGCCAGCTCAGCCAGGAGTGGCTTTCTCTGAGCATTACAAGCGACCTGTTTTGCATGGGGACCTGGGGTGGCTTTACCTTACCCTGGAACCCTTCCTTTCCCTATGCATGGAGCAGCCAGAGGGCCCCACCATGCTCCTCCTCTCTGTCTATGCATGTACAGTGCCTTCAGGCTGTAGTAGGTAGCTATCAGACTGTTAACTCCTTCCTCCCCATCCCAAGAGGGAAACACACAGATGCAGTCATGCCAGACAGAGCTCCTGTGCAGCCAACAGCCAGACTGCTGGCTTGACAGGAGTGGCCTCCTCTGTGTATCACCTGCTGCTCCAGCAGCATCAGTCTTCCTCCTGGATGCAAAGTTTCAGAGGTCAAGCTGACATACCTGAGATTCAGCTCTCTTGCCATCGCTTTCCTACATGTGGTCTCTCAGATTCTCAGAGACAAGGACACACTGGCTGCAAACTCGTTGGGTTTGCACTTACTTTGCTTTTTTATATTCACAAAATGTGAAAGGCCCTGTTATTCAGTAATCTCCAATACTGCTGTACTGACATCCTCTCAGTGGGATTTGCAACCGGAGAGCTGATGGACGACATGTTTCTTGGATCGATTTCAGCTTGCCTTCCTCGTGGCTCTGCTACAGCTTCTCTAGTTACCACATGTAGATGTGCTGAAACCCAGACCAGTAACACACACGGTGCCTTCTGCCACCTGTGCTCACCAGAGAGCGAGATGGAAAGGCAACTGCAAAGGCTCCTCCATCTCTGCCAGCACAGAGTTGTGCAAGCCTCAGTGCTAAGCCCTGCAACTCAATCCGTGGGCACGACCTTTTTGGTAAATCAAGCTGAGTGTCCCAAGTTTCTAATTCTCCTGCATTATTAATGTTTTGCTCAGGAATTAATGTGAGTCAGGCTCTGCTTATGGGCCCAAGTGCTCATTTCAAGTGTAAGCTTATCCAGAGTTTGGAGATGGCCAATGGCAGGACTTTGGCTCAGTCTTTCTTTTTTAAAAAAGACCCTATGATCCAGGGACAAGTATCCTCATAGACAGAAGGGGACCCATGTTTCAGTGTTGTTTCTGTTCCCTCACAAAGGAAATTGTGCATTTGGGGCTGTGGTGAGTGTTATGCTGGGGCCAGGATTCAGGCTAAGTTTGCACTGGATCAGGTTAAAGACTTGGAGAGGTGAGCAAAAACTTCAAGAGAAAGCAGCAAGCTGGGCAGAGGGCTCCGTAAACAACCTCTGAGGAACATGTGATAAGAGTCTGGCGTGTTTTTCCTCCAGACACAACAACTGGGGAGAGACCAGAAAACCTGCCCTTTTGTAAAAGTTGCTATGCATTATTCATGGAAGCAAGGGAGGCCTGGCTTGGTTTACAATAAGGATGATTTATGGTAGGCATTGGGGAAACATTTCCAAGTTTTTTAGGGTCACTAGTCCTCCAATAAGTACCCACAGCCTCTGCCGCTGGGCAACCACCCCTCAGCTCTTAAAAGTCTCTGCGGTTTGGGCAGGGTGGGGGAGGTATCCTTGATCCAGTCTCAGAGCAACAGGTGGGTTAGGTCAGCATGAGCTAATTGGTGATGCAATTGGGTACAGCCCACAGCCTTTGTCTTTGCAAGAAGGCAGCTTTTGGGGTATGTGTTCATTTAGCTGTGTGGGGCTGGATGATGAGAGCCAGGCATCTTACCGCTGTAACACTGTAGGAGAAAGCCTGAGGGCAGCAAGTGCATGGCCCAGTAGGGAACTACAGTTTTCCATTTAGGAAGTAGCTGGAGTTTCATAGGCCCTGTGGTGAAGCCTCACCAATTAGGTGTTTTAGACTTAAATATGGCTAGAAGTGGGGCAATGCCTCGTGCAGTGAAGCTTACAGCTTGATCTTCGTGGTTCAGCTCTAAACCCCTACCCTTTGGATGAAACTTTTCTTTCTCTTTCAGATTTAGGGTAGAAATCTAGTCTCACAGTCAGACTGGTGTAAAGGTCCAGTAAGAGTGAGTAACAGCTACACAGTGCTAAGCACAGAATTAGGTGCAGAACTTTGATTACCTTTTTTATTACACTACAATCTTCCTTCAAGGCATTCCCTTTTATAGTGGCAATGACCCAGTTTCATACTCATTAACTTGGATGGACTGACAGCAATGAGCTTGGCTTTCCTGCCCCAGCCACATCAAACAAACAAACAAAAAAGCCTGCATCAACAGAGGCACATGCAGTACTTGCCAGCAGGAACCAGAGGTGTAACCTGCATCCACTTGCACAGTTGTTTTCAGCCTCAGTCCTTTCTGACCATTATGTTTGCTTCTGGCGTTGCATCTGCAGAGACCTTTTGCAATCTACTGCACTGTTCACGAGCAGAGAAAATGAGGCTCTTCATGGCACTACAGGAGAGTGGAAATTAAAAAAGTTAACAGCGCACAGTGAAGTACCGGTTATGCTCAGGTCTCTCTGCAGTCCTGAAGACCTTCAGGTGAGGAAGGACAGCTGAGATCTTTCTATTGTGCTCCAGCTTGCCACAGCTACGTCATGGCACCCAGCCAGGTGTCCCCATCTCTGATCACACACTGTCCTTCTCGTGCTGTATTTATTTTTTTAATTTTTTTTCTCAACACCTTGTTAGCTGATTTCAGGACTGCTACATGGCCACAGACCATGAAGTCACTTATGTTTTGACTCTGGAAGCACTGCTATCATCTAGCTGACCCTCAATACACTACTGCCTGTGTTGGCAACATGGGCAAGAAGTATTTCCAAAACTCAAATGCAGAGCAGACTCCCTCTATCGAAGAGCAATAAACAAATCTCCCCCTCCTCCTCCTCTTTTACCCAAACAATCCTTTTTTTTTTTTTCCCCTCCTACTTCTCAGGGGGTTATGCCCCTTTATCACACTGAAAACCCGACATGACATCCATCTTTCTTAGGGTGGAAGCTCTTCCAAAAGCCTCAGCATATTCATGAAATCCAATACGTCAGAGAACCACCCACCTCACTCATGCTAAAACCATTTATTGAAAGATCGCATGAAACAGTCTGTTGTGCAACACTCAGAACATCAAACAACCCCCTTATTTATAGTATATACACTTACAGCAATAAACCTCCCTTTCGAACTGCATTGGCCAATATAGATCTAAAGGGCTTTTTTCCTTTTAATCAACATTTCAGTTTGTTGTTTAAGCATTCAGTGCTTTGGCTTGAGAGGAGCTGGTCTCATGACTTCCCGTAGGACTAGTTGATTAGGTTTACAAAACCTGCTGTTTCCTCTGCTGTGGTTCTCTGGGAGAAGAGGGTACAGCTCCAATTTAGTAATGCCAGCTTCTTGCTCAATATGCTCAGCTTGCATCAGGAAGCCTATGGTTTGAATCTGGAAGTATACCTGGGAAATGTTGCCTCAAAAATGAAGGAAGAGGAAAAAGGATATTTCTTCAGGCTGTTAAGCAAGATTTAAAAATATCTATAAAATCTGAGAGGCCCTTTCTGCAATAGCTCCAGCCAGTATAGGCCAGCAGCAGAGCATCAACCACTTACAAGCAGTTCCCTCCTTTGGTCAGTCAGCTGTAATAACGTGTTTCTGCCAGTGCCCTGAGTACAGACCCCAGAAGACACATATTTCTCTTAGCTCCGAGCTGTCTGTCCTGGCCCTGCTGGATCAGCAGCACCCTGAGCCCATTCCAGGGCCACCACAGCCCATCAGCTCAAGTCGCACTGAGCCAGGCAGGGAGCCCTCAGCCCCACTCCACCATCCTGCTGGCTGGCACAGTGGTTTTGGCATCTCCATCACCCAGCTTGTTCCAGCCCCCTGTTATTTCAGCTAAAGAACAGCCAATCCCCTCTGCTTCTTCCTCAGTCTTTTGCATCTCTATTGCAGGTGACTTCCTCACGGCAAGGAAAAACTCTTTTATGAGTTGGTACAATACATAGGGAATGATTTGCATGCTTTTATGGGCTGTACGTGTCCTTGCCTGGAGCAGGAAAAGAGGATTGCACGGGCATGATGTGTGTTAGCTCTTCAAAACATACCTTGGAGAGGCTGTCTGGTGAGTTTGGCCATGCCCCTGGAGAAGCTGGTGTGCACACTGTGAGGGTAATAAGCTGCAAAGTATGAAGACAAGGCTGGTGGTGTTTGTTACTGCTGTCTTCCTACTCATCAGGGCATAAACAACAGAGAGGAAGCTCCCACTGTTTATGTAGGAACTAGAAGCAAGGCATAGCTTTCTCACCTGTCCATCAGGATAGACTGGAGATGACTCAGGCTGTTTTTCTCACTACTTCTTTGCAATATATATATATATATATATTTATAAATTCTTACTTCAGTGAGGTTGAATTCTTACATTTTCCAGGTGTAAGTATTCCAGAGGAGCTATACCAGCACCCTCCTCATACGAGTACTGCTTTTGCTGTCACAAGAGTTCTATCGGTTTAGCTGATTTTGATAAGTGAAACAAAAATTACTATATATTGGCAAAAAGTGGATTCAACAGTATTTGCACTGAGGTGTTTGCCATTATGGAAATGTCAACTTCTCTGCCAGAAAAAAAAAAAAAATATGGGAGGAAAAAGAGATGTTCCTTAACAATATTGCTATTCTGGCACCAAAAAGAAAAAGAAAAAAAAAAAAAGATTACTTTTATAGACCTGCCTTAAAATTAATTTTCCCCGGTATTCACTCAACTCATGATGAGCTTCTTCCCATGAAACACTTTCAGTGTAACTAGAGACCAGGCTTGAAACGAGCTAGTGCATCCAGCAGTCCTCCTGGTAATGCACTGGAACAAGATGTGAACTCTGACATCAAGCCCTCAAGCCAAAATAAAATCCTCAGGCTCTTTAGAACTGGGAAAATTCAGCTCTGGTGTTTTTTTTTTGCTTTTGTCTGCCACAGAGGAATCTGCTGGATTTGAGCATTAGATCAGAACATCTTGAGGCTTAAGGGTGGATCACAGTTATGCGGCTCAGGTCTATCACTAACTATAATGGCCTCTGCATTGTTTCTTGAGGACATGCCCGTGCAGACAATAGCTATGTGCTGGCAAGCCAAGGTCTAAACGTATCTAAACACTATATAATCATAAAAAAAAAAATCCACAACCAAACACACTGGGGGACAGGGAGCTGGGCTACTGTACTCTACGTACTTGGCAGGTACCTGTGCACTGTACAGAGCAATGTCATTGGAAGAGCAAAGCAAGTTCTCCTGGGACGTGCTAGTCCTCAGAGGTGCTCCCCTGGTCTGCCGTCTCCACTGTAATTGCCGCTTGGAGTGCTAGATGTTAATTCTATGGCCCCAGGGAACGCTGCTTTTTCAGGAGCCTGTGGGAAAGAACAAAGAGGACGGCAGCAGAGCGCCCAGAGCAAAACACCTTGCTCTTCGTGAGGAAAAATTTCAAGCTACAAGTCAGCAAAATTACCACAACTTCAAGAATTGCTAAAATGTCATTGCAGTCCTGGTACAAGTATGTTTTGCATGAAAGTAAAGCTGCACTTGCCCAAAAGCAGCCAGTGCCAAAAATACACTGTAAAGAACAATTATTTCCTGGTAAAGAGCTGGTATCCACCTAAGCAGAGGCTGGGCTTTTTAGGTTAGTCTGTAGCTGGGATCCCAAGCAGAATTATGTGCAGATCTTAGCTCTGCCATGAAATTTCCAGGAAGCCCAGGCAAGATAAGTTTTGGTGAAATTCACTGTCCCTAACTTTAGCTTATTCAAAAGTTTAGGTCTCTGAACAGGGCCAAAGTTAATGAATAAAGATGGGCACTTCCAGAGTGACTCACCTCACTCTAGGTTCACTGGTGGATGTTGGTAGAACAAACTGCTCTTCGGAAAGGTGCTCTCTGAGTATGGAAACAACACAAATCCCAGCCTTGCCCCGCTGTGCTGTGCTTCTTTCTGCCATGTAGATAATGGCATGATGAGGCTCTTAGTTTGGGACTACACTTGGAGATACAGTTTGCCAGCTGGGTAAATCCACAAGTGGCTAATAGAGTGCATCAGAGCAGCTCTGAGAGCAGAAGTGAGCTCTCAGATGGGTGTACCATGCACATCTCATGGTACTTAAGGCAAATGTGCAGCATCCTCCCCTCAGCAGGCATTGCCTTGGGCAGCCAAAGGAACTGATGCATTATAAATCCATGTGCTCTTCCTGGGCAACTTGTTCCCATGGGTATGGTCTGCACTCCTGTCGCCTGCCAGCTCATACTTCAGATTTTTGCTAATTTGATTAAACTCAGGATCACTTTTTCTTAATCTGGGTGTAATCCCCCAGACAGAGCTTATCACAGCCTCTGGCCAATGTACAACTCATTTATCTAGGGCAGCCAGCAGTGCTGCCCAAGAGTGTGGCAGCTGCATGATAGTCTGCCTGGTACAATGGGGTGGAGATGGG
Organism: Hemiprocne comata; assembly: GCA_020745705.1. Lineage (NCBI taxonomy): Eukaryota > Metazoa > Chordata > Aves > Apodiformes > Apodidae > Hemiprocne > Hemiprocne comata. The sequence goes on from CM036586.1 coordinate 144,441,795, forward strand.
ATGGGTGGCCTTGGTTGAGAAGAAAGGACCTGCCACCCTGTTCCCCTCAGCAGCACAGAGGGACTGCTGAGGTGTATTGCTGATGCAGGGGAGGGCCTGGGGCAGCCCGGATGTTGTAACTCAGATGCACACCTGGACAGATAACTCAGAGCAGCCTTTTGACCATCTCAGAGCAGGGCTGCAAAGCCCCTCAGCCTGCAGAGCCCCAGGATAAGAGAAGGTGGAGGAAGAAATGGAGCAGCATCCTCCCCAGAGATTCTCCTCAGCAGCTGGCTTTGGCCCAGCAACAAGGGCTGTGTGACTTGCATACCTGGAGGAGACAGTGCAGGTCCTTCCCTGGTTTGAGTCTGAGCCACTGCTGCTCTGCTCGAATTTTTGGAAAGACAATGAGCTTCTGCTGCTCTGCTCTGCAGTCAGGCCACTGCTGTGCTCAGCAAAGGGCTGCTAGGCTGGCAGCATCCAGACATGCTCTGAGTGGGTATGTTGTACATCTGTGCCCATTCGAACCCTTTCTTTGCAATGATCCTGAAGCTGATTAAAGTACAAGGGCCTCTCTGTCCTCTGGTCTTTACACAGAGTAAGCAGCAATACAGACACCACTTGCTAGGACTTTCTTCTAATTTTTGTGGCTCTAACGAGCTTCATCCACAGTAAAGGTGAAGCTGCAGGTTTATGCAGGTTCTTTCTGAAACTGTAGAGGAACTATATCTTGTCCTTCCTGTTGCAGTATGCAGCCATCCCTACCTTAATTTAGAAGTGAAGCAAACATACAGGCATGCATTTGTGTGAAACTCTGACGGAAAAATCTCTGGGCTAGCATTTGTCCTTGTGGACACCAGAAATTCCAAGTAACGCCAGTGATGCAGAGGAGGTTAGGCTGAGTTCTTGCAACACAGAACAGAATTAATTTCTAAGTTTTTTATCTTAAAGGATGCTATACCTCTCCACCATGCAGAGGAAACCTTCTCAAGATCTTGATTACTGCTAGTCAAGGCTGCTTTTTAGGCTCTTTTGTTTGGATTCTGAATACAGAGACAGAACATTTTTTAAATTACATTTTTGTAAAAGCCAGCAACCTTGGCAACCATGCCTGTCACCTGAGTTCTCTCTCTCACTCACCAATTCTCCTCTTGTAATTAATTTCCTTTCTTTTTCCATGAGGTAATATTACGGAGTATTGATAAGCAGCTCTTCTTCTGCCCCAGAATAGTGATCAGTGCAAACAGGTAGGTTTTTAAATCCTTGAAGAGAAAGATGTTCTGCAAACAGAACTTGTTGCTGAATTAAAATTGTGTTGCAGATACGGAAGACTCATAGACTTGAAGCAGAAGTCTATAGCTGGTCAGAGCTTTGCTTGCTCATGCCTATTTGAGTTGCTCTGGGCGGTAAATACTCTGGGAATACAAGACATCCTTGGGCTATGGTCCATCTGCACAGAGCGATTTTGCTGCTGAATGTGCATTTCTTACTAAGGGTAACTGCTAATCTCAAGGCTATAATGATACTGATGTACTCATGCCATGAACTGCAACCCACTGTTCTGGCAGTTCTCTTGTTTTATTTCCCCACCGCAAGAGCGGGAATGAATTGTATGTGTTGGTGAAGCTTATTTTTGCTGGCTTTCTGTCTCAGCAAGTGGAGGATTTTATGGAGCTATCTTGTCTGTTTCAAAACCTTTTTTTAATCATCGCTTTTCCCAGCAGTTACATTGTCCCGAAATAGCCCCCTATATAAACACCAATCACGCGTATGTGTTTCATGTTTCCCAGGGTACAAAGCTCCCTCTACAAACACAGTTTGGGAGAACTACGGTGAGCCTGCACCTCCTGGCCACCAGGCTGGCTGGCTGTGGCTGGTATAGGTGACATCCTGGCTCACTCCTAGACTTCTTGTGCATCTCAGCTAAGGAGACAAGCAATTTCTCTGCACGTAAACTGCAGGAATCAGGAGGACTTCTGAGCATCAGGGATTTGAACCATAGTCAGACTGTCCCAAATCCAGACTGGGGTGAGACTGGAGTGTCTCCTAGCCCCTTGCCCAAATCTGTCACTTCAGCAGGACCCCAGGAGCATCCTACTTGAGGTCATATCTCTATGCCTCCAGGAGATAAGAGCACTCCCTTTCTAATTCCGGGTGGGCAGAATGCTTTTCCTAACAGCTGTGAAGCACTTGGCCATTATAAGCTATGGGAACCCATACAGGACTCCTGGCTCTCACGCTGTGGTGGCAAAGCCAATTTATGGCAATGCTGTCTTCTGCTGGCACTGCTGTTTGTGCAGACCTGATGTGAGAGCAGATTTCCGAATAAAAGCCTCCAAGGAAAAAAAATGGGGGATGCTTGCTGCATGTTTGTTTCAAGTGGGATCAGTTCTCCAACCTGTCTCATGGTGTTTGGCTACAGCACTTGGGCCCACACAGCTGCTGGGAGAGATGGGAAGTGTCAGGACAGCAGAAGGATGGGAAGGGGGATTTTGGTGTTGAGGAAAAGCTTTTGCCCTGCTAGTGCTGACGGATGTTTTGGGACAGTCAGGCATAGCCCCAGATGCCTGAATGATGAGATTACCCTCTGTCTGAGTGAGACATTCTTCAAATGTACCTGGGGGGATATGCCTTTTTTTTATTTTGGTTTCCTCCTACCACATGGCTGCTTTTTAGACAGTTACATGGAGGCACTACTAAAATGTCTGCCCTGTAGCACTTGCCTTATCACAATACCTGGTTTTGTAGCTTTTTGCAAAAATCTTAATTTCTGGGGCTAGATTATCCCAAAAGTGAACCTGCACAATGACTGGCTCTATTTCAGAGGCCAATACTTCCACTATTTTCTCTATAATCTCTATATAGAAGAACTTCCCCGCTTCAATGGAAAAAAAAAAAATCAGTTCTACTTCTAACCAACTAGTTTCTTCTCAAAGCTCAAGCACTCCCATGCCAGTTTGACAACTACCAGCTGAAAAATGCATCTGGTGGAAGACCCAGAGTCAGAGTCTTGGCCCTGAGTACAGGATCCTAATGCATAACCTATTACTTGTGCACAGCACTTGCCAAGAGAGCCCACACAGTGAGGTAAAGTTGCACCATGCTCTCTCCTTCCTTTAATAAAGTGTGCCTGCTCTAATGAGAAGCAAGTCCCTGATTCAGCAAAGCACTTAAGTGTTTTGATGAACCAGGGCCAGACTGAACATCCTGTGCAGAACTCAGTTGTCTAGCGAACAGTATCAAATATTTTATTGATGGATGCAGACTTAAATGAAAATTAAAGACATGGCTATTTAAGGCTGTAGGTGCCCAAACTCATATTGTTCATTTTTTATTGTATTAAAGGAATCATTTTTACAGGAACAGAAGCAGCCATCTCCAGGAAATCCATCCCTGTCATGCTGGGAAGAATATCCTCAGTCCTCGTCCATCGCCCTGTCAATTTGATGGCTTATGTAGCTTGCTTAGAGACTCGAACATTCATGCTATTTCAGATCAACAACTTTCAGCCATATCCTCTCTTCTCCTAGCAGGAACGCCCAGCTTTAGTACCCCTATTGGCTGTGTAAGGTATGGGGAAATGAGGCACAGCCTCCTGCAGGCCAGATCAGATAGAAGGTAAGATTGACACAATGGAGCACCACTAGACAGGTCCTAAGATACTGCCATCACCCTTACTGGGCCATTGGCCAACAGGCAGGGTGCTGAGCTCCATGCTGACCTTGGTCTCTGAGGTTGCAGCCAGCAACAGGGTCCCTGTGAGCCTGCTCTCCTCTAACATCTCCAGCCGTCCCATTAACAGGTGCTCTCGAACTCAGAGAATGTTAAGTCTTGGAAAATGAAGCATTATGGGAGGTGAAGACATACCTCAGTCTATTAAAGCTGTCTCCCTCTCACTCATCGTGCAGTGTTTCTCCTTGAAATGCAGGATGTAGCAGCAAATTGTAACTGATGGCTGAACCATAGTGCATGCAGACAGGTGGAGAGAGCAGAGGTTGGGCTTTGGCACATCCTGACTTCAGGGTGTTTCTATTAGGAAATACCGTATTTTTCTAATGCAATTTTTAAATGCAAAGCTATCAATATCTTTTAAATGTTTGCAAACATATTGGTAGCATAGTAAAATGCCTAACAGAGCTTAACTGTTTCTAATAGAGATACATACTCTCTACTCTCTCCTTGTCTACCCTACAGCAAGCAACCTTAACTCCCTTTTGCTTATCAATAATACACCCACTTGCCTTCTCAGCTAGGCAAAAAACAGTGGAAGTGTGGATTAAAAAAAAATCTGTCATTTTTCACCAGCTTATATATATATGTATATATGTAGATGTAATTACCTCCCTGCCATGGAATACAGGCAGGTGCAAATAGAGGGGGGGAAAAAAAGAGTACATGCAGACATTTTTTTGCTCAACCTTATGGTCTTTTAGATACATTCCCAAACAGCCACTAGCACTCAAGTTATTTGCGGAGAAGGCGTAAGTTACATGGCACTCAGTTTATCTGCTCTGGAATGGCAAAGTGCACACACAGATATACACTATGGTTCCAGGGAGTCTAGAGATTTCAAAGCTGCTTTATCTCGCAGATAACTCACTGGCAAAGGAGGGCAAACTAAAAACAGCATTGGTAACTGAAAATGGAACGATAGACTATGATCATGGGCTTTAAAAAAGAAGTGTCACTTAAATGCATGTTACAGCTTTGTCCAGGGCAAGAATGCAACCCTTTATTTTTTTGATTTGTGGATTCCTAAACATTTTTCCTGGAGAAGTGCAAATCCTTGAAGTGTGTATTTGAATCTATTGGTGATGGCGTTGCTTTTCTTGCTCTTGCAGCATCCCCCCTCCACATAGTCTTTGGGGATTTGCAAACCAGTAGTAGAAAATCTAGCAGTCGGACAGGAATCACGCTCTCCTAAATCCCACACGTTGATCTGATTCACTGCATGACTCTAGCAAGCCTCCGCCTCCTCTCCGGTAAAACACAAAAACCCCACAGTTTTTAAGTTGTCAGGCTGAGGCACTTTGAGCTTACTCTTGAGAAAGGCTGAGCAGACAAAGTTTCCACCTACGGAAATGTCAGATGCCCAGGAATTTTCTACAGGCATATCACTGAGGCACTTGAAATGATGGGAATGCTGTGTATTTCTGCCCTTCGCCTCTGCAGCCCACGACACCATCACACTGAAGGAAGGTAATGCCATTTATTTGCAATGGCAAAGGCTGGAGCCCTAATTTTCACAGGGCCGTTAAGGAGTCTTTGTCATGTTCTTGCAACAGTATTTGAATGACTGACTTGAAAGGCTTCAGAAAAATGCAAAGTAGTGTAAAAAATGCAAAATGTTTGAATCTTTTAGCCAGGGGGAAGAAAAAAGCAGAGGAAGAAGCTTAGCCAAGCCTGACCGGATATAGTGGATCTTGATCTTTGCTCACCCCATAAGTAGACCTTGGTTTGCCCCCCTCATTTAATGGAGTCACAGCCTTATCTCTTAAAGTGATCTCATTAAAGGCAGGGGACAAGCCAGCAGGGAGTGTGAGACCTGTAATTACAGCTGGAAGGTCAACAGAAATACAGTTACATACAGCCACCTCTGGGTCCCCTCTTAAGGGAATTCCCCTTCAAAAAGCACAAACCCCTATTGACCACCGTTCTGAACCACACTGACAGATACCTCATGGTGGTGCACAGCTCACTTTATCTGCCCTGCTGCCGCTTTTGTTGCCTGCTTTAGTCTGCTGTAGGTAACCCTGTACTCTGAAGGCTCCTGAGATAAGGTACAAGTGGATGGGGGAAAATAGCTTATTTGAGCCCAGCTCCATTTGTCGTTTAGTTTTGGGTTTTTTTTTGCTAAGTGGGAACTTCTGCTGTGAAGTGCACTGTACTGCCCACCAGCAAACTGCCCCAAAGTCTATGTAATAATTGCCACTGAAGAAGTGGCTGTGGTTTTCAAGGTGAAGGCCAAAGAGTGGCTCTTGTTGCAACACATGCAAAATGCTGGTGAACATGGGAGATGTCACAGAAAGAAAAACAGGTGGGAAATTATATTATTTCCTATTCTGGGTAGTATTAATTACTGGGATCCTAGTTTTCCCAGCAAATGGAGCCCTAGGCTGAGGCAGCTGCAAAGGTATAAAGATTTGCTGCTCAGTGTCGAGCTACACTCAGTCTATTACTGGAAGCAGGAATATGCCTGAGCAGAAGCTGTCGTATCTAGCAGCAAGAGCAAAGGGCTTTCAGACCCTTGGACTCTGAAATAGAGCCTAATAAAGCATTTCTGCATGCCTGCCTTCCCTCTCTGTGATACCATTTTCCCATCCCTAAAACGGCCATAATAAAAGTCCTCGCTGTACAACACTGTCAGAGACTGCTCGGTGACCTGCAAGGGTATGTGGAACATCCCTTGTGTCTCAACACAACTTGGGACTGACTCCTGTGTTAGGCAAGCATGAACAGCACAGGTAGGATGGCAGGCTTTCCCCCTCCCCCGACTCCTCTCCAGCTTGTCTCCCCTGGTACATTTCCAGCTGCTGCTTCACGCATGTGCGGACCACCAGGGCTCACCCTGGAAGAAGCCCCCTCCCCAGCCCTGTTCCAGAACTCTCTGTATGTTGCTGCAGCTGCAGATGCCAGAACCTTCCAGAAGGACAAACTGCACAAGTGCAGAACATCAACTGTGTGTTGCCACCCCGAGGGTGGTCTCTGGGGGACAGGACGTTATAAAAGGGGTGAAAGCGCCACACACTTGTCGACCCACCACCTGCTGGCCAGAACACGAGGCTGGAGGCTCGCAGAGCTGGACAACACGTTGAAAAAGACTTCGCTGGAAAGAAGGATGGTGATATATCTGTTCTATCTCCTTGTCTAACTTTCCATTTTTCCTTTTTTCCTTCTTCTTTTCTCCTACAAGTTAAAGGGTTACAGACTCCTAGCCATATTCCCCAGTTTGATCCATTCACTGGTCGCTGGAGTAGTGACCTCTTAATAAAGCATTTGTTGTGTTCCTCTAGGCCATTTGTCCTGGCTTCTTTTTTAACCACTTATGCCACTGTGATGGCACTCCTGCGCTTTCGGGGTAGAAAAAAGATTCACTTCCCTCGAAACCCACCGAGTAGGATGAGACAAACACTCCCATCTCCTCAAAAAACACTGCAGAAGGGCTGTGTGGTGTCCACAGCACCTGGCATTCACGTACTGCCCTGCTCTGCTTACCTAAGGCCCACTCACCCACCTTCTCCTTTCACATCGGAGGCTGCCTATCCCTGGAATTCAACTGCTGTTCAACTGCTGTTCAGCTGCCCACAACCACACCACAGTGACTTGTGTGAAGGCAAAAACGAGGTATGGCTGCAAATCTGCAAGATAATGATTCACAGTTACTCCTAGCGTGAATTGAGAGGGACACACAAACAAAAGAGCAGGTATTCTCAGGTGTTAAAACCTCATTTGGATCTGACCCAGTGACAGGGGAGCAGTTCCCTGTGTGTTATCTCTCAGTCACCCTTTCAGGGTATCAAAAAGAGTTTGTAATTGCTTGTAGATAACTGAAAACAGCCCTCCTGATTTGTTTTTAAGCTATTCTTACTGATACCTATTACGGGAGAAGAACACAAGTACTCTGCCCTCCCTGCCTGGTTTGACATAATAAAATTTCCTTTGACCCGTATGGATTTGCTCTCTGTTTAAATCACTGCCAGTATCAGAACTGAGACACATTTTTCTCCTGAAAGCAACACTAGGTCTGAGTTTACAGCATCACAGTCGCACGCTAGTTTCATGATGTGAAGAAATAGCAACACCACGCTTCAAAGCAGTTTCTGCCCAGTACATTCGGATCTCCCAGCGCATGGAGTGTGCGTTACCCTCGGAAGGCCTGAACCATTGTGGGCGCCATGCCACCCGCGCCTGCCCCTCTCAGCTCACCAACGCAGCCCCGACGCAGCAGCACAGGCTCCGGTTTGGGCAGAACGGCCTCTCCGGGGGTCTTGTGCTCCTACGTTAGGGGCGGCAGTGCCGGCGAGACCCGCGGGAAACCCACGGGGCACCCCGGGGCTTCAGGCAGCTGCGACGGCAAGGCAGGCTCCCGGCGTGTTAGTGGGCGGCGGTCACGACGGATAAACCGCCGAACCCTCAGGGGGGCGGCAGCGGCGCCCGGTGCGGCCCGGCATGGCGGCAGCGCTTGGCCCCAGCCTGGCGCCCCCCCCAGGGGCCTCGCCCCCGGGAGGAGCTTTCCCCGTTGGGGCGGAAGGAGCCCCGGCAGCGGCCCCAACCCGCCTACCCCCAGGCCGGCCAGGCGCGGCTGGGGCAGCCGAGGTTAAGCCCCAAAGTGCACGCGGGGCCGGGACCGGGGGCAGCGGCAGCGCTCCCGCCCGCGGTGCCCCCCGCCTTACCCCGGTCCCGTGCCGTCCCCGCCTACCCACGCCTCGAGGGGCGGTGCGGTGGGTGGAGCGGGGCGGTGTGGCAGAGGGCTCTTTAGGCGGCGGGAAGGCAGTGGTTCTTGGAGCTGCGAGAGGCTGCGGCTACAGAGAAGAGCCGCTTGGGCGGGGCAGAGGGGGGCGACGCAAAGGCGAGGAGCCGCGGAGGAAGGAGGAGGAGAGGGAGGCGAGCGGCGGCCGGGGCGCTGCTATTGTTCCGCACCTGCTGCCGGTCCGGGACACGTGGCGCCGCTGAGCCGCGTTTCTCGCCCCCAGCCGCCTGACCCGCACACAAGTCACCGAGCACCATGGGCAAGGGGGTGAGCGGCGGGGCCGGAGCGGGCGGGTTGGGGCGGAGCGCATTGTCGGGGCGTGGGCGTGCGGCCGGGAGTGGGAAATTCAAGGAGCCGGACGGTGGCCGGTCCCCCTTCCCTCTCTGGCTGGGGAGAGCGGAGCTCCGTCTTTGTCCGTGCTGGGCTGGGGTGGTGGGGTTGGACCGACGTCGTGTGTGAGTGAGGGTGGCGGGGCCGGGACGGGCGGTAACGGCCGTTAGAGGGCGGCGGCGGTGGTGCCAACTGCCGCGGAGCAACGGTTCCTGGCGGCCGCTGCCGGGAGAGGAAGTAACGGGGCGGGGGGAGATACATGCTCCGGAGCGTGGCGCCGCCGGCTTCTCCTCGCCGGCCGGGCCGCAGACATGGCCACAGGGGGCCCCCTGTGCTGGGGAGCCCAGGCGGGGGGCTGTGTGAGGGGGTAGGGGGGTGGCCCAAACCTTGCCTCCTTCCCCTTTGCCGCCGAATCCCCCCGAAAAGGGGCCTCTCTCCCCCAGGCGTGTGGGGCCCGCAGCCCCCGGGGCGGGTGTTATCTGATGCCCTTTTGGAGCGGAGCTGCGGAGCGTGCCTGCTCCCCTCGATCCTAAGAGTACTTTAGACTTCTTGAGACATGAGGGCCGGGGAGGTGGGGGATTGTCAGGATTATTACGTTTATTAGGGTTAATTTGCCTATGGGTAGCAGTGAGGGCGTGGTGGGAGTTTGTGGCTGGAGTGAGGTGATCGCCCCTGGTTTTCTTATCCGCCCTCTTATTTGGGGTGAGACAAGCCTCCCAGAAGGCCCTGCAGCGGTTTTTGCTCTGTAGCAGTCTTGTTCTTAAACAAGGAAAAAAAAATCCTTAATTCAGGTTGTATCTTTTAACTAAAGAAAAGTGTCTGTGAAGGTTCTTGAAGACTTTCTGGAGTTGGGTGTTGTGGCCAAATGCCCATGTGTGAAGCAGAAACACCTCTTGGGTTGCTCCGATTTTATTTTATGTTGAAAAAATAAAGACTAGTTTCTAGGCTTTATTGTTTGGATGTTTGTTTTTTTCCCTTCAAATACTTCCCCGTGTGTCTTGTGTAGCTGGAAGTGTGTAGACTTTTATTTACTTTTGGTTTAGACTCATTCCTGGAAAATTCCCAAATTTCTCTGCTTCTCGAGGAAAGCATGACGGCGCTAGTGTAGCAGAAGTGGTAGCCTTGTCCCTGCCTCCAGGTGTTCTGGGCTTCCTAAGCGCTGTTCAAACATTGACTTGACTTTGCATTGTCCTCATGGGTGCGGTACAACAGCGGTGATGTTGACATAACTGCATGGAGAGTGGGGGAGCTGCAAGAACATGGCTGAACAGACTTGGAAAAGGGGGTTGAAGAGTGTGTGGGGTGGGTTTTCAGGGTCTTTTTTTCGTGGGTTTTCTCCTCAAGGAAGTCCTTTTAATGCTTTGCTAGCCCAGCTTGGTGTTTTTCAGTCTGATGGGCAACAGGCAAAGAGGTCATTTAAGAGATAAAACATTGAGGGAGGATTTGGTGTTGTTGCAGTCTTCTGGATGCTTTAAATCATCAAAGAAGCCTTAGAGCTGTGTGTTTGTGTGTGACTGTAGTGCCAAAGGCTTCGGGGGCTTAGACTACCTTGGCTGGACTAATGGGAGCTGCAAATGCTTTATAATATAAAAGGCTGTTAACTGTCTTGCCTCTATGTCACATTTCATAGGTTGCATGGATAATTAAAGCAATTGCCTGGAAACTGAAGCACCGACATGGGGATAATTCAACGTTGTGTAACTGCCTCAGGCTTTCTGGTAGCAAGTCACAAGCTTTGTTTGTTAAGTGGTGAGAACATGTGTGGCTGATTGGGGACCCCCTGAAAAACGGGGATGTGAGAGAGAAAAGCTGTGAAAAAGGCAGTGTGTGGTTGCAACACCGACAGCATGTGCCTGCCATGCACTGAGGTGTCCGAAAAGGAAACCTTTCTCGTGGGAGCATAAGTGTGAGAGAACAAGTTCCTTGTTGCTGTGGCTGTGAGGAGAAGCCAAGCAGAGCGTCTATTTTACTTTAAATGGTAACAGGACGAGGGGAAGGCCATGAGCTGGCTGGGTGTGTTATTCAGCCCAAAAAGCAGATTATCCAAGGAGGTGTGTGTGGTGGAGGAAAGCAGATAGGATTTAATTTCTGTTCAGAGCTGCCTGGAAGCTGTCTGCAGACAGCAGTATGTTTCACTGTGTCACTCACTGCACAGGCATAACACACAGTTGTTCGTGAGTACTTTGAGTTGCTTCTGGAGGTCAGTGCTAATAACGCCTGAACCTCAGTTATGGTGTTTTTTTCCCTGTCAGGAACTAGGAAGGCTTATTGCATAATGGACCAACTGAGGGGAAATCGTGCAAATCAAAGCAATCCTTATCTAGTGCAATAAGAAATCTTAATATTTTACTGTTCCCCCTCCCCCATCTTTTTTGTTGCCCACTTCTTATTACTATGGCTAGAGCATACTCCAGAGAAAACCCAGGGTCTAGTCAACACATGCTTTTGCAAAAGTGGTGTAACAGGATGAAGGATCTCTGGCAAGTGGTCTGTACCTGCAGATTGCAATCACACAACCCAGTATTGTCCTGACCTGCTGAAAACTGCAGAAGGTCATGCTTCACCTGGGCCCTTTTCAAGGGGTAGCTGATGTCACCAGCTCATCTAGGGGAGAACTGTGTCCCGTCCACTCATGTTCATGTACTTGACAACTAGTAGAGGTGTCTGGATGGATGGTAAAGATGCACTAATATTCCAGGCAAAGAAGTGTGGGAGATGACACTCTGTAGTTGACACAGTACTAAAAAACCAGGAAGGGCTGCTCAGCTGTGCTGCAGTGACATTTGGAAAGTTGGCTCTGCACTTGGGTCTTCAGGCAGCTCCACAGAAGTAGAGGTGTCTGTTCTAATTTTCAGAGAAGACTTAAGGTGTGTGGGTGGTCTTTTTTTTTACCCTGATTATGAAAACCCCTGCAATGTTTAGATCCCTTGTCATGGGAGGAGACCTTGTCCTTCCATAATTTGGGAAGCAGCAGTCTGGTCACAGTGAGTAATTACTATCTGTTAAGTAAAAACTGCTTTGCACTGTCTGTCCTAGATGCTGAGAATCTGTTGAATTGATGCAGTTGATTAGACTTTTGATTAAATATAGGAGATGGAATGCAGCTCTTGGGAGGGAGAAGAATCCAGAGAAAGCATTAGCATCCCTTGCTAAGATTACGTAGGGTCATGGAGTGGTGTTTCCAGTCCAATAGGCATAGTCCGTTCCATGACTCATCTGGTTAATATATTTACTGAAGACTGTCTCATGAGGCAGCAAGACAGTAACTTTTCTGTTTTCTCTGCACAGTTGATTATAATGACATAAGTACTAGAACAGACCATGCCTCCAGAGACTGTGTAATTTATTTTGGCTCTTACTTGACAGTTCTTGTTGGATTAGGTGATGTTAGAATATAGGGTACTTCTGAGCTTGTCTGCTGATTTGCACCCCTCCCGTTTCCTGGTCAATCATTGCTTGTGTTGAGAACATCAGCTGTGAATGGCTCAATTAGTCCAGAGCGGAAAACCATAAGCTATATCTGAAAGACAATAGGATTTTCTGGGGGCTGTATAAAACTTACACTGTTGTGTACAAATGTTGTGCTTAAGCCAATGGAAAAAAAATCTTCCATGGAAAAATTAAAAAAAGCTCTGTTTTTTTGTAGCAGTTTTGAAGAGTCAGAGTTCCTAGGTTAAGTCAAGCAACAGGGGTGACATTTCTGATGAGACAGACCTTCCTTTGTGTTAAGGCCGTGTGATTATTCTCAATACGATGTGGATTTGGGGTACTATAGGCCTTCTTATTGTATGGAAGGAAAAGGAGGGGGAAGCAGGGAAATCTACAGTGATGAGGGGTGAGATGAAACCCTCATGCCTTTGTTGAATAGATGGGGTTCATCTTGCCAGAAGAGAGGCAATGGTCCTGAAGGCACAGAACAGGGGCAGGACTTTGATCTGTGTCAAGTTCAGATTCGAATGGTGGAACAGGAAGTTCAGACTGCATGAAATGATCCTATAGCAAGAGCTGGAACCAATGCTACTTACTTACCTTTTCTGTAAGGGTGAGATGCTGTACTAAAGCAACAGAAGGGAAGGTATTGTGCTTAACTTTTTTTAAATGAGGAACTCGTAGGTCCTCAGTAAGATGGATTCCATTAAAACCCAAATACTTGGGTGCTTAAAGAATCGAGTAACTATCTGCTTTTTGTTCTGAATGTCGCTGGTTGCTGGGGGTTTTGTTCAGGTTTTTTAAGTAAATCATGTTGAACAAGGGCAGTGAGCCTATTCACGTTTTCCCACTTGTAGGTCGCCTCTGCAGCTGAAAGAGCTAAATGCTCTTAGATACTTGGGCTGTTCACTGCTGCCCCCGATAAGCTGAGTAAGTGTACTTCTATAGAAGTTTCAGAGAACCAGGAAGTCCTTTGCAAGAGCTTCTCAAGCTTTTCTGGTGAAAGGGGTGAAGCTGAAGGTGATAGACTGCTAGTCCAGGCACCACCTTCCCTAGAAATCAATTCTCATCTCTAGCAGTAACCAAGAAGCATGGGTTTTGTGCAGGCCTGTGTTTGGACTTGTCTGCTGGAGCTCTAGCAGAAATCAAGGTTGTTTCCTTCAGAGACTAAAAGAGAGGCACTTCATTATGACTTTTTGTGAACTGCCCCGTGGCAAATTCTTGTGATGCTGGAATGTGAGGACTGTGCTGGTTTAAGTTCCGTGGCTTTTGCTTTTTTATCAAGTGGAATGAGAATTTAGGTGCAGGGAAGAGGATATCAGGGATGCTGACAGTTTGCAGTTCTGTGTACTTTTCCTGGAAGAGAGAGGAGGCAAACAGGCTACACTTCACTTGCTAAAAACTGTTTGCATTGCACAACTGTGTAGCTGCATGCAAGGATATGGGGGATGCCAAGCCTGTCTTTACTGACGAGAGCAAGAGGACTTCTGTGCATGTGAAATGCGTGACACTGGCTGCAGAATGGTGTGCACAGAGCTTTCTCAGAACAATAAAAATCCTTGTCTGGCTGTGACTGACAGCTTCTTTCAGAAAAGTCACTATTTTTTTCCTCTATTTTCTTGTAGTTTTACTTTTGGTTTTGGTTCCTATTTCTCTTGGAGTAAATAATAAAAAATGCCTGTGCTTGCTGCTCAGCAGGACAGTTCTTGGATCCTAACAATAGTTTTCGTGTCCAGGTCGCTCTCAGGAATCCAGCTTGTGATTTGAGATGTTCATGCAACGATCAAGCAAGGCAATGCCTTTGAAACCTTTTCTTAATCTTGTTAACGGCTTGACTCTGGTGCCACTAACTGCTGTTTCATCTCAAAATACTTCTCAGGGATCCTATTGGGTGAAAATCTCCTTGCATAAAACTTGGCAGGGATGTCATAGGTCCCACGCAGAAAGGAAGGGAGGGAAAAGCTGCTAGTGGAGGCTTATGAGAGTCTGGAAGTGTATGGAGTACTTCATGAAGGGACTGCACTGTGAGGCTGTACTGGTGCCTGGTTTTGGTACCTTACAGGGAGTCCAAATTCCTTGCAGTTTGGGATTATTTCTGCTCGTCACTCTTCTGCACTTTTTTGAGGTTTTTTAAGTTATGTTTCTATGCTACATTATGATTTGTTTGTTGTTAGATGCATGTTTACATAGTTACAAGATCTAAATCTCTGCATGATTTCACGTGGAATTAACCATAATGAAAGTGAATGTAAATCCACCTGAATAGAGACTTTAAGCGAATCATCTGCTCTATCAAGTGTAAGCAGGACTGAGCACAGATTCAATCTGCAAAAGAGTACTCCTGCTTTGTATACCATTCTTGCTGGTCAAACTACCATAAATTGAAAGCAGATTTTTGTTGCGTAACCAGCCAGGCTAGAGTGCCAAACTGAGAATGAGAGTGTTGGAACTTATCCCCCAGATTCTACCAGTCAGAGATACCACCTCTTACTTATCTTCAGTTGATAGACTGCTCCTTGCCGGAAGATGTGGTACACTGAGAGGGGGGAGGAGGAGTTAATGCCTTGAAGAGAACATACGTATGCACTCAGGAATTGGAATTCTTCTGCTCTTCATAGCTATCTCAGTTTGAGCTGGGGCTCACAAATCAAAATGGAATAGGATGTAGCTCACTTTCCTCCTAGCTAGACTTGCATAATGGCTGGCTGTAATCTGTGTATTGGGGATGCTCTTGAGCAGACTTGTCTGCTCACTAGCTCATTTTATTTATTGTAGTGGCATAACTTTAATAAACCATAATTTGTCTGCCTGGCAGTCTCATGTGCATAGTTCATGTCTACAGCTGTGGAGTTCGACTGTAAAGTGTTTCTAACAGTACTGTGTCTTCTCTTGCAGGCTGGAAGAGACAAGTATGAGCCCACTGCTACATCAGAGCATGGCACGAAGAAGAAAAAGGGGAAGAAGGAGAAGGACATGGATGAGCTTAAAAAGGAAGTTACAATGGTAAGAATGTAGGGCATGGAAAGAGCAGCTTTCAGAATGTTCACTACCCCCAGAGACCTGTGCCTCATGTGACTAAAACAAATGGTTTACTGACAGCATGGTGTGACTGGAGGCACTGATCTCCCTTCTTCCCCCTCTGTCTCCAAGCCAGACATGCTGCCATGTTTCAGCATCAATATGGCCCCACAGTAGGCACTGAAAACATCACTTCTCAAAAGGCACTTTGCACAGAACCCAAGTTTCTGCTTGCCTCCGTTGCCTGTAGCACAGCATGGCTGCGTTTCTTCGCCCAGGCAAGCACTGCCTGGACAAGCAGCATTGCAGGCTTTATTTTGATGTCATGTGAGACTGCTGTTTTCATTCCAGCTGAGAAGTTGAGTCTTTACAGCTCCATTTACTGCTGGCCTGTGCTCAGACTGACCTCAGTATTATTCCTTCTCATCATGTTCAAGGCTGTGGGGTGTCTCTCATCCCCATCTGTGAATGTTGGATGATGCTATAGATCTGTCTGAGTATCATCCAGCTTAGATCTGCCCTTCTGGAAGATGATGCAGGTTTTGTTTCTGTGATGTGGATTTTGAGTCTGGACTTTCACATTTTTGGCCCCCCTGTTAGGGAGAGGAGATGATAAAGCTTGCCCCAGGATCAGATTTTGTGTTCAGGAGCAATGCTAACTTAAAGCATCTGCTCCCTTCAGTACAGGCTTCTAAGTGAGGCACTATTCTGCACCAGCATGATCAAATTGAAAAATAGCTTGGAAAGGAGTCTCTTTGGGCGAAGAGACACTGCTTAAACTGGCAGCATTACTTAAAGGTGTGTGAAATTACAGGACTTGTGTACGTTCCTATATTCCTTCCCAATTCCTTTCCTTTCCCCTCTTTCCTCACCCCTTGGGAAAAAACCCTGCTGAGGCTTCACATCATCTGCTGGAGGTGTAAAGACTGCACTGACATGTGGTCAGAGATTGCTTAAAAAGCTGTCGTATCATACCCAAATAGTCACAACAATACTAAATATGAGACTGCTTTTTAGTTGTGGAATGAGATTCTCTTCACAGAGAAGATGAGCTGCCTCTGGTCTTGCTAACTCACCGAACAGTTACAGGTAGAAAACGTGGGGTGGTGGGTGGAGTTTCTGAGCTCTTGGTGATCAGCCTGCAGGGATTGCCATCTCCTCCCCCAACCATTTTTTTCTTTCAGGATGACCACAAGCTGAGCCTTGATGAACTTCATCGTAAATATGGAACAGACTTGAGTCGGGTAAGTAGACTTTGGCTTTCCTCCCTCCTTGTCCTGATCTGAAAAGGAACAGGCTCAGCTCAGAGCACTTCACAAAGGGAAATCTGGGTGGTCTGGGTTTTTTTGCTGGTTTTTGGTTGTTCTTTTTTTCCCCTTTTTTATTTAATCTCCCCTCCTCCAGTTAAGTTTCTCAGGCTTTGGGAGAACTGTTGAGCTCACAAATACTTTTCTTCGTCCTCCCACTGTACAGCCTGGCTGTAATACTTTAGTGATTCTGTTTCTAACAAAGGCAGTTATCTGCCTCTGAATTGTTCCAAGGTCAAATGATTATTGGATGTTTTTTTTTCTGAGGAGCTTATGAAAATAGGCAATTGTTTATGTTGTTATATTGCACATGTTGTCTACTGAGTTAGCACATGCCCAGGACTTAATGATGGCTAGTAGTTATAATTTTACTCTTTCATACTAAGAGGTGTGCAAATGTCCTAGCCAAAGTCCAGTGCAGAAGCACTGAAGCAGTTTAGTACCTTTGCTCTTCTTTGCTTTGTTTAATGCATTTTTTGCATGATTGCATAAAGCAAGAACTCTGCTCTTACTCTATAACAGCACAGAGACTTGTACATTTCTGTCAAAGACCTTGGCTTCTGAAAGCTGAACTTCCTGGAAGGCCAGTCCAAAGTGTCATCATCTTTATGACCACCAGCTTTCACCTGTTCCATAATTTGACAGGATGGGTTGTACTGGGTTGATCCTCAGAGCTCAAAGTCTGCTGCTATATAGCCTTCTTGTCTTGCCCTTCTTCAGTGTTTGTAGCCCCATGGGCTGCAGCCTCCTCAAGCAGCATCCAACATCCTGTAGCTCCTCTTCTGGCATTCAGCCTTCACATCCTGCACTTGTGTTGCAGAGCCCTGGCAGCTGTGTCGAGATCTGTTACCTGTTAGCATTGCCTTGTTGCTGTGGTAGAACATGAAGTTTGGAGCTACCTTCTGCAGTCAGTCTTGCCAAAATGTCTGTAAAAGTAACCTCTCTTCTAGGGTTTGACTTCTGCGCGTGCAGCTGAGATCTTGGCTCGTGATGGCCCGAATTCCCTCACACCCCCACCTACCACTCCTGAATGGGTCAAGTTCTGTCGACAGCTCTTCGGAGGATTCTCACTCCTGTTGTGGATTGGTGCTATTCTATGTTTTCTGGCTTATGGCATCCAAAGTGCGGTGGAGGAGGAGGCCAACAATGATAATGTGAGTAAAAATGTCTGGTTTACCTCAAAGGGAGGTTGAGCAGCCTGTTTGGCTCAAAGCAGATTAACTTCCTCTAAGCATTCAGTCCAGAAGCTTTTTCTCATAAGCACGGGAAATTCAGTGTGTGAGCTTAATGTGTCTTGGAGTGCTTCCACGTAACGAAATGAACAGCTGACTTCCTTCGTGTTGTGTTAACAACACTAGCTTGTGGATGGCCATTGTGTACAAAATGTACAGAGACTGCAAGTACCTCCATGCTTTGTAATGGGGCACTTAAATACCAAGCAAGTCATCTGGACTAACTTGAAGCCTTTCAGGCTGATAGTCCTCTGACTCACTTTCTCTGCTGCTTGTAGCTGTACCTGGGTGTTGTGTTGGCAGCTGTGGTCATCATTACTGGCTGTTTCTCTTATTACCAAGAGCAAAGAGTTCCAAGATCATGGAGTCCTTCAAGAACATGGTGCCTCAGGTATG
Organism: Hemiprocne comata; assembly: GCA_020745705.1. Lineage (NCBI taxonomy): Eukaryota > Metazoa > Chordata > Aves > Apodiformes > Apodidae > Hemiprocne > Hemiprocne comata. The sequence continues at coordinate 144,459,956 of CM036586.1, forward strand.
GAATACCTCATTTCCTTGAGATCTGCCAGGCTGTAGCTTGTTCAAGGCTATTAACAGTTGTAAACATCAGCTTCAACTGCAGAAGGCCTGGCTGTTAGTGTGGGTTACTAGCACTTAATTTTGAGGGGTCTATGAGACTTCTTCCTCTTGTACTCCTGGTAACTATGCTAATAGGCCAGGGCAGTTTCTGGGACCCTGAGTGTTAAAGCAGGTTATTAACATTCATAAAACACTTTCTCAACAGTCTGGGGAGTTCAGTAACTGGTGTGATAAGCACTGAAACTTAGATTTCTTCATTGGCAGTCTGGACTGTACCTAACTATCTTATGCTTGGCATTAAGAAATTTTAATAGCAAAAAAGTAAAAATAGCATTTCTTTCTTAATGTACGTGTTTCTCTTCAACATTCTAATACAAGTAGAAACCTAGTAGAATCATAGCACAACTATTTTAAGATAGTCATGTAGTCTGAGCCCCTTAAGAGTTACTTTTGACATAGGTTGTTTCTGTACTGTCTTTCAGCAAGCTCTTGTAGTCAGAAATGGTGAGAAGATAAGCATAAATGCCGAAGGTGTCGTAGTTGGAGATCTAGTGGAGGTGAAAGGAGGAGACAGAATTCCAGCTGACCTTCGGATCATATCTGCACATGGTTGCAAGGTACAGCAGTGACAGGCTGTCTGAAAACTCAATTGTGAAGGATGATGAATTAGTCTGGTTTCAAAGGATGTCTTATATGCTGTGAATGGGTAGTGGAGTGGAAGAGAAGGGTGGGGGGGAGTGCCTTGTGTTTTATCTGCTTTTGTTGCTGAAGGCATCTGCCTGCTTTTGTATGACAAAGTACTGTTGTCCATGCAGGTGGATAACTCCTCACTTACTGGTGAATCAGAGCCTCAGACTAGGTCTCCAGACTTCTCCAATGAGAACCCACTGGAGACCAGGAACATTGCCTTCTTTTCTACCAACTGTGTGGAAGGTACATGACTTTCTTACTTCCCTAACTTGTGAAAAATGCAAGTCATTGAACTGTATAGGTAAGCAGTGAAAACACTGTGTGAGTTCAGTGTCTTTGTTGGTAGCCTCTTCCTAACCACACAAGAGCAGGTTGAAGGTTCCTAGCAAAGGCTTTGCCCATTCCAACTGCAATACTGTACAACAAGCAAAGAAGACTCAAGCATGACTGCCTTATTACAGCAGTGTTGAAGTGCAGACAAGGCAACGTGAACCAAGATGGTTAGGCAGAGCTATAAGAAATACTATGGCTGCTGCGGAAAGCAGGGATTTCAAACATCTCTGGCCAAACTTCCTGTTGCAGCTCTGAGTGTAGTGGTAGGACCTCTTCATGTGGAAGCTCAGAGCATCTTTTCCACATCCACAGGGTGTTAAGGTGTGACTGTTTAGTGATGGTGTAGAATTCTGCCTGATTCCTGTTGTGTCCTCTTGACAGATTTCTCACCATCAGACTGTCTCCTGCTCTTTCCCACCCCCCCAAAAAAGCCCAGCCCAGCAAAACTGAGGGATGTTCTTGATCATTCTCGGGAGTCTTAGGGAGAGAAAGTGAGCCTTGCCATAAAGGAGGGAAGAGGACAATATCGACTTATTGCAGATGGCTTCCTCTAATTCCCTGCAATTTGCACTTGATTCCCTGGGATAGAAGGGAGAGGGCATATAACTTGACCAGTCACACGAGAGTTCTGTGCAGCATTTATCTTCATTTATTTCTCATGCTGGTAGAGAGTAAAAATAGCTGCAGTGGGAGACTTTGGTCATTGGAATGCCTACCTGCATTATCTTGGACAAAGCTTGCTAAACTTCAGGACAGGCTGAGCAAACTCAATTTAGTGTGTTTTTGGAAGGGTTTTTGTTTTCTAAAACCTGTGTCTCTTCTAGGCACTGCACGTGGCATTGTCATTAGCACTGGGGATCGCACTGTGATGGGCCGTATTGCTAGTCTGGCTTCTGGACTGGAAGGGGGGAAAACTCCAATTGCTATGGAAATTGAGCACTTTATCCACCTCATCACTGGAGTGGCTGTGTTTCTGGGTGTCTCCTTCTTCATCCTTTCACTCATCCTGGAGTACACGTGGCTGGAGGCTGTAATTTTCCTCATCGGGATCATTGTTGCCAATGTCCCTGAGGGGCTGCTTGCAACAGTCACAGTGAGTGAAGTTGGAAAAAATAATTGAATGGGTCGCATACATGTTTCTTAAGCAAGTGGAGTGCTTCTTGCTTGGTGTGCATTCATGGAGGTAAACACTAAAATAATGGCAGGTATCCCCTGGTGAGCGTGTAAATTCAGTGTACTCAGACTTCAGTTGCCTTAATGTCAAGTTCTGCAGCTGTTTGTCTACTGAAGATGGGTTCCTAAGCTAGACCTGAACTGAGGCTTGGAATCGTAGAACTGAAGTGAGTAAAACTAGGAGTTCTGGACTTGTCTTGCCATTTTCTGTGACAAGAAGGGACCTTCCTGTTACACTGTTCACATGCACACTAGCCACTCCAATGCTGAAGGGCTGGCAGAGCATTCAGCAAGCTTCACTCTAGGAGCTGGCAGAGTTTATTTTAAGTTGGGTTTCCTGAAGAGATTTTTGGAAGGAGTGCTCAGCTGTGTAGACGGTGGTGGTGGACAGGGCTAAAGGCTTCCATGCAGCCTTAGGAAGCAGAGCAGCAACTGAGTTGGGGAATGAACAGAAGAGCCTCTGGCAAGAGAAAGGGTAGCTAGGAAAGCTGAGAGAAGGAAAGCTGCTCACTTCCTACACCAGTAAGTTGCACCCCTATCACCAGAGCTATTTTAGGCCTTCTCATATGTGGCCTGCCTCCACCTATTTTGAGAGTTCCTATGATTAGGGAACTGCAACTTAAAGTAAAATGTTAGTCTGGGGCATGTTATTTCTTTCCTAATGCGCTGATAAGCAGGAGACTGAAGCCATGAGTCCTTTTCTGGATGTTTTGTGAAGAGGAAAATGTCCTTTAAGTCTTGCAGCTGGGCCTAAAAGTTGCTGTTTATTTGCACTGGCAGGGTGAGCATGGAGATAGGTAATCGCTGCAGGACACAAGCTGGTTGTCATTCCATGCCCACAGTGAGTTAGTTGGGTAGCGGTGTATTAGTGCACAAGCGCATCTAACCTGGCATTGTCCTTGTCTCCAGGTATGTCTGACACTAACAGCCAAGCGTATGGCTCGTAAGAACTGTTTGGTGAAGAACCTGGAAGCAGTAGAAACTTTGGGCTCCACATCCACTATCTGTTCTGACAAAACAGGCACTCTGACACAGAATCGCATGACGGTTGCGCACATGTGGTTTGACAATCAGATTCACGAGGCTGATACTACAGAGAACCAGAGTGGTAAGACTGTCTCCTTGCACTTGCGGCATTTAATTAAAAAGGTGGCTTTTCCTGGGGCTTCCTGTACACCTGGACTTCTAAGAACCCGTGTTTCTAGCTCTCCAGTCCAAGTGATCTTCACAGTGCAAGGACTTCTAAGATGATCAACAATGCACATTAAAAGACTTAAGGTGACTCACAAAGCTTTGCACAGTACCACAGTTCTGTTTAAGGATTAAACTCCATGCAGGCTGCTTTTGCTCAGAATTACTCCATTGGAATTTGAACCTCTTGAAAGTTCAGTCCTTTGTTTGTCCTGTATGTGGAAATATTTGCTGTTTTATACCTCAGAGTACCTGATTATTTTTGCACAAAAGCTATCTGAAATTTCATCTTAAGTCTACTGAAAGTGTGGATGGACAGTAGAGGTGTTGACCTGAATAATAAATAACTTGAGTTTGGACACAGATGGAAGTATCTCATGTTGAACTAGACGAACAGGGATTTTCCGAGAATGTTCTGTTTGCAGAGTGGTAGCAATGAACGAAGTGACTTAAGACTTAGGAGGAAGTTTCTTCTAGATATTGATAAAAATCTGAACTCTTGGTGTGCTATGCAATTGAGAGAGGTACTTACCTTTCCAGAACTGTTTAGTACAACCCAATTTAGGACTGTCATCTACCTTGTGAAATGTGCTAGCAGCACATAATTAGTATAAACATTTTCCAGTGGTGCTGCTGCACCCTGTCCCCAACCGCTCCAAAACACTGTGCTTGTCTGAACCACTTAAAAAAGCTGCTTTACTGTTCTTGGTCGTCAACACTAGTGCAAAGTGACAAGCTATAAATAAAGTGTTATTTGGAAGCACTTGCTTTTGGCCTGGCAACGGTTGGCTTGGTTGCAGTAGAAATAAGCTTAGAACATTTCGCTTCATGGAAAGTACATTGGCTTACTGGTTAACTACTCAAGTCATCTGCCTTGAAGCCAACTTAGAAGCCTGCATGGGAGAAGCAGTATCTTTCTTTAAGTGTTGTTCCTTTGGGAACTATTTCATCCAGTTCCTGGGTGATCAAGTAAGATAACCTGGAGGTGGAACCCAGCATCCCTTACTCAAGCCCCTCTGAAAGAATGTTGCTTGTCCAGGATTTCTTAGCTTTGTCAGGATGGCCTTTGCTGCTGCTGGGTGCAGCCATTATTGGAATCTTGAAAGCAGAAGTGTTCTTTTGCACTGTTGTGATTTCACCCTTGGGTCTTAAAATAATCAGCTGCCCATCAAGTACCTGGGAAGAAAGGATTGAAAGAGATACAATGTGCTAGTGTTTCCTGTTTCAGAGGTAAAGGCTCTTGCTCTTAAGCAAGTGGGATTTTGGGCTTAGGTGATCTTTTTTTGGGGTGGGAGGACCTTTTGACATTATTCCTTTGCTTTTAGGTGCTTCCTTTGACAAGAGCTCAGCTACTTGGAGTGCTTTGTCCAGAATTGCAGGTCTCTGCAACCGGGCTGTGTTTCAGGCCAATCAGGAAAATGTACCAATTCTTAAGGTGAGTTCATAAAATAAACCTTTGTCCTGTTCTCCATCACCTCCCTCTTGTAATGGTAGTGAGATTACACCCTGTGGGCCACAGGAACCTGCGAAGTAGAGCTATCGGCAACTCTTAATATTCTCTGTAGTCTAGCACTTCGGGAGATGTGCTGTGGGCAGAGGAGATGGGCCTAGGAAGGCACACTTTTTCCCTCAGCAGACTCCCTGCCATGTGCCAACAGTCTGTTTGGGAGGTCAGATACTTCAGACAGGGCTAGAAAAAACTGGAAAGCCTTCCTAGGCATTTCCCAATGTGTGAGTGTTCCAAGAATTGCTCTCTCTGGCATGTGTAGACTTCAAAGCTACAAACACCTGGTTCTGGGAGCTGGGAGAAGTAGACACCAAAGCTGAAGGTGCAGAAGTCATGGGAGACTGTCTTTATTTAGCCAGTATGTTCTCACTAGCAAGCCTTGGCTTTTTAAGCTTTTGCTGGTTCAGTGCTGGTGCAAATGCCAGCATACCATCAATTCAGATTCCCGCTTCTGAACTGTGACCCAGCTAGGGCTGAAATGCACTGTACAGTGCTTATAATCTGTCAAATATTAGTCGTGGTGCTTAGTAAACTCCTTCCCAAGGGTGTTCTGATGCTGTGGTAATAGGAATGATGGAACAAGCTATTTTTCCCTGCACTGACTGTAACTTCAGGTCATGTTTTTTAGACCTAAGATAAAGAGCTGGAGTTCTTCCCATCTAAGGAAGAAGGGAGGGAGTCTTGAAAAGTCTTTAGATACCAAAAAGCAGTATAAAAATGAAAAGATAAATTCTCTTGGACAAAGATACCAGAAGGGGAAGAAATACTTGGTTTAAATTGCAGCAAAGGAAACTGAAGCAGGACATTGGGCACACACGCATCTCCAGGGCTGAGAACCCCTATCTACAATCTCTACCACTGCTGACCTTATAGGGGAGGAGGCATGGACAGATTAAATCTTGTCTGCCAGAGGCTGATTTTTATATTGGGGTGGGAGAGCACATGCCAAGTGTTTGTGTGCATGTCATGAGTCGTCATCTCACATTATTGTTCTTCGTGGCAAGCAGCTTAACACCAGTTCTCAAAGTTTACCCTCCAGCCTCTTTCTCTGACTGCACTTGATTATCTGACTCTATCCTTTAAAGGGGCTCTTGACTTTGGCACCACAAGACTACAGTGCTCTTAGGCTGGGAGGCCTGGCATTCTGAAATGCAGTCTACGTCAGCACTAGATAATAGAATTATTTAGTCTTTGCTCTCATATCATGTTGTGTAGGAGCTGGGACTGAGCTGATATGAATACACTTTTTTGAATACCTTCCGTGGCAAGTCCACTGGGATGTATGCTTTGATAGTTGTGTCTTTCCTCAGAGAGCAGTGGCGGGAGATGCCTCGGAGTCTGCACTTCTGAAATGCATTGAATTGTGCTGTGGCTCTGTCAAGGAGATGAGACAAAGGTATCCCAAAGTGGTGGAAATACCATTTAACTCTACCAACAAGTACCAGGTAAGTGTGCCTGAACTTGTTTTGGCACCGAGATCTTGTCTGGGCATTATTTGCTTGTAGACTGCTCAAGACTATAAATTCAAGTTAATGGAGCGTACTTGGTTACGCTATGTAAGAGCTGAGCTTCTGGAGCTGCCTCAACACTAAGGTGTCAGATGCTGAGAAAAGACCAGACATTCTTCCTGCCTGTGCAGCAGTAGCCCACAGAGGATGGAAAAGCTCAAATGTGAGAATAGAAATGAGCTGCTCAGAAATGACTATAACAGCTGAAACCTAGATACAAAAAAGGGCATTGCAGTATCTGTGGTTTTATGTTACAGAAAGCATAGTAATTTCTTAGTTTGTGAACCTTTTTGAAGTGCAGGTAAATGAAAACTAGAGCAGATCATTCCAAACAGTCCTGAGCGACTGTAATCACAAAACACTGAGTGATGGTGATTACTCATGAACTTCACAGTACACGTTTATAAAACATTTAATTTCTTCCACCCTAGCTGTCTATCCACAAAAATCCAAATCCATCAGAATCTCGTCACTTGCTGGTGATGAAGGGAGCTCCAGAGAGGATCTTGGATCGTTGCAGCACCATTCTTATTCATGGCAAAGAGCAACCACTTGATGAGGAAATGAAAGATTCTTTTCAGAATGCCTACCTTGAGTTGGGAGGCCTCGGGGAAAGAGTGTTAGGTAAGCAAAAGCAGCCTTGATAAACTGGAAAAGATTTGTCTCTCATGCTCATTTACAGAGTCCCCACAGATTAGGTGGAGGGTTGTACTCTTTTCCTGCAGTGTAACCATAGTGTTGAGTCAAGGTTACTTCAGCAGTTCATAGAGTAACAGTCCTGCCTTTAGCCTTTAATCTAAAAGGCAGCCTGCAGGGTCTTGTCCTGCCCAGCAGCTGGGTTGCCTAGATCAAAATGAAGCAAAGCATTCAGGACCTTTAGTCTCCATGGAGGCCACACAGTATTAGATTTACTCCACTGTATGTGAACCAAGCTGTGTCTGGGCACCTAGCAACAGCTGTTAGTTATTAGAATATGAGCATGACTCCTGCCTTAATAGCCCTGGCTAAACTCTGCTGTCCTGTTATTGTTGTGTAGCTGTTTGCAGAAGCAGTAAGTGTTCACTCTCTCTGCCTCCTGATATGTAGGAACTGAGTAAACGTGGATTTCATGTGTTACAGGATTCTGTCACTTGGCTCTGCCTGATGATCAGTTCCCTGAAGGCTTCCAGTTTGATACAGATGAAGTGAACTTTCCCGTAGACAAACTCTGCTTTGTAGGACTGATGTCTATGATTGACCCTCCTCGTGCTGCTGTGCCAGATGCTGTTGGCAAATGCAGAAGTGCTGGGATCAAGGTAGTTTATTCCATGGTTGAAAATCACCTTGCTCTGTACCTCTAGATAAAAAGGGCTTCCCTTACTCTCTGTGTTGCTGTAATGTGAATGAAGAGAAGTATTGATCAGGATTTAACTAGTACTACTTCAGGCTTAATTTCTCAGTTAAATATAAACGGTTGTATGTTAGTGGACTGAAAAAATGAGTTAGACTCCAACTGCTAGGGCACTGGCAGGCACTAATGGCATGCTGTCCCAAAGCATGTAATTTGGCTCAGGTGTGTCCTGCATGTCCCACAGTACTGATGAAGCACAGGCTGGAAACAACTGGATCTGTTGACTCAGAATTAAGGATTTTCTTTGTCCTCCATTCACCTCAATCCTTTGCATACTGGTAACAGGTTACTGCCTGTACCACAGCCTTGCTCTGTGTCAGGGCTCAGGACAAAAGCCACGTGGCCTTTTCATTCTCTAAGGACCCTGCCTTTTGGCAGTGTTGCTCTGCATTACAGGCAAGGCTTTCAAGGCTGTCTGCTTGCATTTCAGGTTATCATGGTTACTGGAGACCATCCGATCACAGCCAAAGCCATTGCCAAGGGTGTCGGCATCATCTCTGAGGGCAATGAAACAGTGGAAGATATTGCTGCTCGACTCAACATTCCTGTCAGCCAAGTCAACCCTAGGTACTGACTGGTGGGGAAGGCCAGAGCTTTCAAAGAATTAAGCATTTGCCTCTCCTTGCCTTGGATAATCACTTAGCATCTCTCCTTAGACATGAAAAGCTTGGCATCTGCTTAGCTCAGCATGTTGTGGCTCTTCAGTGTGTCTCATGAGTTATGTGAAGAATGCACAAGGCTGTCTTGAATGTGCACATCTCTTATGCATGGGAAGTAGTTAGGAGTACAGCCATGTATGGAAAACTCAGGCAGTTTCTTCTGCCCCATCACTGCCTGTCCTGATGGTCTGTGCCCATGCTGGGGGAAAGAAACAGCTGGCTGGGTGAAGTCTTTGGGGGGGGATGCTAACTTTTTCCATCTGAGATGAGCATTTGCCCTGGCTGGTTCATGTCCATGCACAAGCAGTGTGTTCGGGCCTAATGCAGCAGGCAGGAAAAAGTATCTAAAGATAACTTGCAGGTTCATGGGAAGACTTTAGTAAAAAGAAAATGCCTAGTCTGTTAGTCACAATCCAGACTGAATGTGCTACCAAAAGTAGACTTTGTTTAACTGTTCTTTACTGTTTAGAGAAGAGAGCCCAAACACCACCTACAAACTTGATCTCTTAGAGCCCAGTTCTGTCCTTCTTCCTCTCAAACTCTCTTGTGGGTCTGATTGCAGGTGGGCAAAGGGAGCAGGAGTTGGGCTGGATAGAGGAGTTGACACTATTTAGTAGCTTACAAGCAGAATAAATATGGAAAATGGAATCTGTTCCTCTTAGGGGTTAATGTTTGCCTTCATAATGTAGTGCAGAACTGAGGCATCTTCAGAAAATGTGCTTTGGCATAAGCAGGCTGTTTGCAGAATGGCTGTCTGCATTGCTTAGCTTGACCCAGCCTGTGTTTGGGCTGGAGGGTAGCCATGTAGCTTATGAACTGTGAATAGAGACACCCTGTGGAATGAAATTGCTTGGGAACACAAGTATTGTGGCTGAATTCTTCTCCTTTTGCTTCTTTGAGGGTAGCTTCACAGCCTAGCAATGCAGACCAGGGATCACTGGGCTGTGGGACTGAGCAGGTCAGCAGCTGACTCTAAGGGTGGGGAAGGAATTTCCCTGTCTGAACTAGGTGATGTCATGAGCTCCATGGGTAGTGTCCTAGACCTATAAGGGATGGTATGCTGGGTTAGAGAGGTGGTATTTTGAATTAGCATGCAGGGTACCAAACCAGTCTAAATATAACATTGCATGCTTTTGTTGCTGAAGGGTGTGAAATACTCTGAACTGGCATGGCGTGACCTCTCTCTGAAAAGCTACGTGTAGATCATCAGTCTGTTGCAAAATGGATTGCCTGCAGGAGTCCACAGCATCTCTTGTGATGTTGGAAGCTAGCTGCCTGAGTCAGGGGTTCCTTTCTTGCAGAGAGGCCAAGAGCTATGGAAACAACTAGACTTTGCCTTGGTGCATTTTCAGAAGCTGTAGAATCAGTCTGCTCATGGGGCTTTTTTTTTGTGTTTTCTGTTCCTTGTCTCTGCCTTGTCTTTTTCTTTATGTTCCCCATCTACCTTTTAAGCTTGGAGCACCAAACTTCTGTGCAGAGGCTGCCTGGGTTGGTATTTAGTCACAGCAGGAGTTGGTCTTTCCCTAGAGTGCTGAAGAGCCATAGCTTTATGGGGCAAATATAACTAATGAGAGACTTAGTTTAACTTGTGAAGTAAAACATTATATTGTCTCTTGATTGCAGGGATGCCAAAGCTTGTGTTGTTCATGGCTCAGATTTGAAGGACATGACTAGTGAGCAACTGGATGACATCTTGCTTCATCATACCGAAATTGTCTTTGCCAGGACATCTCCTCAGCAGAAGCTTATAATTGTGGAAGGCTGTCAGCGACAGGTAAAGAGAGGGAGTCAAGGTTTTCCTATCAGATAAATCCCCAGACATACATAAAAACCTACCAACCTGTGCTGCCTTCTAAAGTGGCAGGCCTTAGTCTTCTCAGTGCCATCAGAAAAAGGGCCAGACTAGATCTCAGTCTGTGAGCAGAAAGATATCAGGCTGCTCTACAACACAAATATAAGGGTCTTGCAGGAAAACATCTTGAGTTTGTTCTGAAGCTTTATTCTGGTCCTATGATGTTTGTTACCATACTTCATTTCTAAATGCTCTGAAAGTGCTTGGGAGAGGAGGGATTAAAAAATGTTTATACATAGTCCAGCATCTCCTTTGGAGAAAGCAGCATGGTTCTCTGAGCCTGCTCAGAAGGGGGAAAGGGATGAGGAGAGAACAAGGAGAAACTGAGGTTTCCTTACAGTGAAGTGAAACACATTTTTCTTTATGCTTCATCTCCTGAAAGACAGAGGAAAACTTTTCTGCCCAAAACTTCTATGTTAATTACAGTCTCTGTCCCTCCCTTTGTGACTAGGGTGCCATTGTAGCAGTCACAGGTGACGGTGTGAATGATTCCCCAGCCCTGAAGAAGGCTGACATTGGTGTTGCTATGGGTATTGCTGGCTCAGATGTCTCCAAGCAGGCAGCTGACATGATTCTGCTGGATGACAACTTTGCGTCCATTGTCACTGGGGTTGAAGAAGGTGAGTTTATCACTTGTGCACAGTGATGGCAAAGTGGCATGTTTCAGCAGTGTTCCTTAGTGATTCCCTTTGAAATAGAGATGTTTGGAGTTCTTTATTTGAGCTTCGCTATGACAAATGTTTTCAAGGAGAGAGCAGCACTTTCCTCCTCCTTCAAAGTCTTTTTCCTGTCCATGGGACCAGCACAATCCTTTGGGATGGGTAACAGTAGGAAGCAGCTGAGTAACAAAAGCTTTTGTCCTATTGCCTAACACTGACCCTACAGTCATCTTTTGCCAGCTGAGTCTTGACACACTTTCCTTATGGAACAATAGCTCTCAAGCAGGAGCAGAACAGTGGGTACCTCCAGGGGCTTTTAGTGATCTTCAGAAACCAGGCCTTAGCATCCTACTGCTGTATGTAATGGAGCCTGATTGCTGGGACCAAAAATATTACTCTGTGATGCCTTGCATGGGGCACACAGTGTCACTCTTACGTGCAAGAGAACTCTCCAGTTTGCTGCACTGGCATTTTGCTTTTCAGCGTTACCACTGAAGCTGCCTAGGAGCTACTTGGCTGCCTTCTGCTGATAAGTGAGAATTATGTTGTCCTCTCTTCCTTGCCCCAGGGCGTCTGATCTTTGATAACCTGAAGAAGTCTATTGCTTACACCTTGACCAGTAACATTCCTGAAATCACACCGTTCCTGATCTTCATCATTGCAAACATACCCCTTCCACTGGGAACAGTCACCATCCTCTGCATTGACTTGGGCACTGACATGGTGAATGTCTTTCCTTGTCTCAAGAACTGTGGGTGTTCTTAGGTACCCTAAAGAAAGGGCAAGTAGAAGGAAAATGCTTAAATAGTTTTCTCTAATGTTCTGATTTTAAATAAGTGATTGATAGTACCTTAATCCATGCTCCCTGTCTTGTGGCTCTCTTGAGTCTGAAGACCCTTCAGGTCCATGTAAGGACAAACTGGGGATGGGGAGGGGGTAAGATCCTTCTTGAATGCTACATTAAGGGCTTTTGGTCAGTACTGTTTCCCAGGCTGAAAACACGGGGCAGAGAAGGCTATGTACAGTGGAAAATTGAAACTGATCTAACAGCAGTCCTTTCACCTTCAAAGGTCCCTGCTATCTCCCTGGCATATGAACAAGCAGAGAGTGACATCATGAAGAGGCAGCCCAGAAATCCCAAAACGGACAAGCTGGTGAATGAACGGCTGATCAGCATGGCCTATGGGCAGATCGGTAAGCTGCTCTTTTTCCTCTGGCACTGATTTGAACTCGGTGGTAGCAGTGGTTATACACCATCCTGAGTCAGTGACTGTTCTGCTTATTTTGGTAGGGTTGAGGTTTGGGATGTGTAAACCAGAACCTTGGGCTGTTAAGAACTTGCCATGATTCTGCCCCCATGGCACATAGCGGTGGTTTGTGCAGCTTGATCCGTTGAGTCGCTTTCACAGTAATTTTGTTTAATTGCATAGTGCTGTAAAGGAGCTGGCTGACAACCAGCTAGCTCTGCTCTGGTTCAGACTTGTTCAGCAAGAACATAGATCCCATTGTTAGTTTAATTAGAAGTGAAGGATTCTCTCCAGTGTATCCCTAAACACACAGTATTAGGAACTTTGATTAAAGGCAGCTACAGGGACATGCCCAGTTCACAGGATGGGAGCTCATGCTTAATTGCAGCAGACCTTGGGAGCCTTGTCGACTGTATTTTGCAAGGGTTTGGGGTGGGTTAGGTTTAAGGAGCAAAGGGAGTTTTATCTTGTGTCCTTGAGTGCCATGCCATCACAGCACAGGGCAGAACAGAAGTAACTCTGTACAAAGTTGGGAGCAGAAGCCACTCAGCAAAAGGGTTGCAGCTGATTTTGGTATTAGTGTCAGCTATTTCTTTAGCTGTTGCTTGGGAGACTGCACCACAAAGAGTAAATTTTTAGGTGGTTGAGGTTTCCTGCAAACTGCTTTCTGTTATAATAGCACTGCACAGTTTTAATAGCACTTCAACAGTTTTATCATCCTTTACCTGTTTAGGTATGATCCAGGCCCTTGGAGGTTTCTTCACCTATTTTGTCATCATGGCAGAGAATGGGTTCTGGCCTAGTGGCTTGCTAGGGCTCAGAGTTCAGTGGGATGACCGCTGGGTTAACGATGTGGAAGACAGCTATGGGCAGCAATGGGTAAGTTTTGGGGCACAGTTTAGAGGCTGCCAGCCAGAATACTAATGCCTGCTGACCTTAGTGTGAGCACCAGAGAGCAAAGGCAGCATGTCTGAACAAAAGCTCTCTGCTTTCTCTGCTTCCTAGACCTATGAACAGAGGAAAGTGGTGGAGTTCACTTGCCATACAGCCTTCTTTGTCAGCATTGTGGTTGTGCAGTGGGCAGACTTGATCATTTGTAAGACCCGAAGAAACTCTGTCTTCCAGCAGGGAATGAAGTAAGTCAGGTTGTCCATGGAGGATTCAGAACTTGACTCTGTGTATTCTCCAGCACACGGAATTTTAGTTCTTTGTCCCAGCAGTGTCTGGGCATCTTGGCATAAGTCTTGAACACTCTGGTGCCATAGTAGTGGATAAAAGAGGGACTGGGTGGTCTCTTTCTTGTAGTACCTGCTACAGTCCTCATGCTGAGACAAAGGGAAATGCTGACTTCTGCTGGCATTGTCTGTGGAACCCAGCCTACCTCAAGGGACAGTGGCCTACTCCAGCACACACAGACTTTGTGTAGCAGCAGACCAGTTGATCTATCAAGAGATCTGGTAGCGTGAACGCCAGCCTCCTGAGTTTGCGATGAAAGCAATTGCTGCTTGACTTAATTGTGAACTGGAATATCTTTGTCTAGAGACACTAAAGACCCTTGTGACAACTGTGCCATTAGCTTGGATGGCCAGAAAGCCTCCCCCTGAGGCACTTCAGGGCTAGACCAGAAGTCAGTTTCTATTCACTACCATGTGGCAACTAGGTGCTTCTTCTTAGGATGTCATCTGTGAAAGTACTTTGTCCCTCCCTGACTGCTTTCCTGTTTCTACTAGGAACAAGATCTTAATATTTGGGCTCTTTGAGGAGACTGCTCTGGCTGCCTTCCTCTCCTACTGCCCTGGGATGGATGTTGCTCTAAGGATGTACCCTCTCAAGTAAGTTGCAACATGAATTTTGTGCAGCAAGTGGTACCACAAAGGAGTAGTGCTTGGGTGAGGAGATGGATAAAAGTAGTTGTGAGCTTGTGGAGCTTGAAACCTATAGGGTCTTAGCCCAGAAGAGCTCAGGCTAGAGGGTGAGTGATCCTTTGTAGTGTGGCACAGCAGGGTTTTGCTTTTCTTTACTGCTTATGGAATGTTTATGGGGAGCCTGCAGTTCCGTGTTGCACTAAAAATTAGCAACACAACTTCAGCTGTACCAGTGTGCTGTAGTGCAGCCGCTCTTGTACTTAATTGCATGGCATGCTTTTATGGGTAGGGGGCTGCACCTCCAAGGAAGGGCAGTTGAATTGCTCTAAAACATAGCCCAGGCAACTCTACTAAAGATGACATCTCGTGCCTTTCTTTACATTCCACAGAAATAGCATAAGTAAAGTCTTTTGAAAGATGCTACATAGGTGCAGATGACCAGTTGGTGCACAATAACTTCCCTAACAGCTGGGAGGGCGCCAACATCTTCAGCATTGCTCAACAGCATTGCAACATTTCATGACAGGGTTTAGCCTCAAACTTTGAACAACCCTCTGGCTTAAGTGCCAAGAAAGCTTCATGGCAAAAAAAAAAGATAAATCTCGTGTTTCATTCAGAAATGTTTGGAGTTGGGTGCTGAAGTGTGAGCATTTCCTAACAAGAAAGTTGCCCTCTGCCCAGTGCCTGTAGGAGCAAGATGTTAGCATGTGTAAATCATAAGGAAAGCCAAGGCAGTTCACGTGAGCAAGGCTGTGGGCACAAAGGTTATGTGTACTTAGAGGAAATACTGCTAAATTCATAGATGGGGAGGTGCTGGTACAGAGGTAAACAAAGGTGCTGTGATGCATCTTGTGTTGGAATGAACATCCAGAAGTGGATTAACCTATTGCAGGAGAAAATTTGGTGGCGATTCTTGGCTTGGAGTATTCTCAGCTGAACCACAGCCTTGTGGGAGCTGGTGTGCTGGCAAGCTGGGACATGCCAGCCTTCCTGCACTCTTCTGTGCCAGGAAGTTGGAGCTCTACTAGGCAGAGAGCATCTCTGCTACCTGCGTTCTCACTGCCTTCTCTCCCCAACAGGCCCACCTGGTGGTTCTGTGCTTTCCCGTACTCCCTCCTCATATTCCTGTATGATGAAATCAGAAAGCTCATTATCAGGCGCCACCCTGGTGGTAAGAATATGCTCCCAATGTGTGTTTCCTTCCCTGCCTCTTCATGCTGCTGAGCTCTGTATAAGCTCTGACAGTGGTTAGGGACCTCCAGTGCTGAGCACTATGCAGGGGTGTGCTTTGGTGTGTTTTCCCTTCCTCAACATGAACAGTGCAGTTCAAACTAAGGACTTTTTCTGTCCCTCTCCCTGCATTATTCTGCAGTGTATGAAGGTACCAATGCACTGAAGTAGATGGAAAAGACTTATTAATGCTTAAGTAGTTCTAGAGAGCTGGAACAGGGCCTTGAAAGCTGCAGCACATCAACGATTTGGCAAGGTTTTTCCATTGTGATGGGTCACTTAGTAGCTCACATGCTGCAGTGCAAGTTTTCAGAGGCTGAAAGGAGCTCTCATGAGCCTCATAGTTGGTCTGCCTTAAGACTAACTCTACTTTCTCCCTCTTTCTCCTTTAGGTTGGGTGGAAAGAGAGACCTACTACTAAAAAGTGCCTGTGAAGCATTCCACGCACAGCCCATGCCACCTCTCCACCATCTCCCCTGTGTGCATACTTCATCTTTGCAAGTGCAGAACTGTGCCTGGGCAGGAGTGAGCTGAAACTAAAGGAAACATGAAGAAACATGGACTGGAGGAGAAAGCAAGGGGGAGGTTGGGGTGGGGGGAGTGTCTGACCATCAGTCCATGGGGATGGGAGTTTGAGTAGTTTAATGTGCCTTTTTGTTTTTGTAAAAGGAGACTGAAGATTTTATATGTTGATTTTTACAAATAAAGTTGGATTATAAGAGGATGCCCCCATATGGTCTTAGGTGGATGTTTTTCCTCAAGGCAAAAACTGCTTCAGGGCAGTGTCCCCTCCCTGCTTAGGGTGTGGTGGTGACAGTATGGGTTGGCCCCTGGCTTCCCATTTTTGTAGCAGGGAAGCAGAGGTGCTTGACCCAGAGACAACAGCATATGCAGTTTTTAAAAGCCCTGGTGTACCTAACCTGACAAACCACTTGCAAGCACTTGTATTTCAAAGCCTAAAGTTCAGGAATCTTGCTGGCCTCCAACTATGCATCTTGGCTACTTTCTGCAAATGTAGCATGGAGTAGAGAGAAGAGCTGGTGGCTGAATGTCTGCTCTGGCCTCCTTTAAGAGGCTGTGACTTGCTTGCTGGGTTCAGAATAAGAACAGGCTTCCACTGAATGGCACATGGATCCAAGCAGCCTTGTTCTCAAAATTCTGACATTGATTTTTCTGGTTGGTTTGCCAAGCAAGAGATAGTGTTTCCCCGTGACCTCTGTGCATGCATGTGCTTGTTCCAGCATGGCACTTGCCCATCCTGATATTGGCTCATTCCTGCAGTGAAGTGAGGGCAGAGGCTGATCATGGGTACAGAATCCTTCATCTTCTCTTGAAGAAGGTGTTGCTGTTGTGTGGACTCCAGCGTGGCTTTGTGGGCTGAAGTGGGTTGTGCTGCTTCTCTCTTGAATATCTAGTCACTTCTACATGCTCTGATTTACTGTTCAATCCTTGTGTGGCTCACTTCAGAAGACCTGGTAGGAGAGCTGGGCTTTTGCATGTGGATAGACACTGTGGAGTCCTAACTTCATGCTCCTAGTGCTGTTGTGCTAAAGCCACCTGGAGATGCTTCAGGCCCTTGGACCTATTCCTGAACTGTTCATCTGTGCCCCTTTTAGATTTGTCTACCTCTGCAAAGGGTTACTCTAAATCACAGCCCTGAAAGGATCTGCAGTTAAAACTCCATGTTGCCATCCCTTCTTCCTCATGACTTTGTTTTTGTTTTGTTGGGGTTTTTTGTGTTTGGCTTTTTTTTTTTTAAAGGTCACTTTTCTCATGTACTGAACAAAATAAATAGCAAAGAGCACTAGGGAGGGGGAAAAATGAGAAAGTTGAGGTTGGCAACTGTTTTAACTTGTTTTGAACACTCTAACATGAAAACTCCAGTTGGAGATTGTTAAAAAAAAAAAAAATAAAGTTTTCCAATTGTTGGAGTCTGCCCATGTTGACTGATCAATTGATATAACTGGGCTTGAGGTGATCCTAGCTGGGAAAGGGAGGTGGAATTGCACTAAGGGAGGAAGATGGTAGCATGAATTTTACTGGGTCCAATGATGACAGAGCAGTGATGCAGAAAAGGCACTTGTGCCACTCGGGTGTGATGCTTAATTGCTTGAACTTTTTGATTAGTGCCTGAGACTTCCTTGGACTCCCTTTGCAATAAAGCTGCAAAATCAGTGCTGCTTGTCTCATGCAGGCAAAAAAAAAAACCAACAAAACCTCTTCTCCCTGGCATTTCAGCTTTCAACAGCCTTAGCAGTGAGCCTCTTGCTAGAATAAAAGATGAAGGTGAGGAGGGACCTCTGAAGGTCCAGCAGCCTGCTCAAAGCACAGCTGCTTTTAAAGCACAGTCAGGTTGCTGATGTCCATATTGAGCTGAGATCTGAATATTATCAGGGAGGAGAGGGGTCCCATACCTCTGAGCACCTGTCCCAGAGCTGAAGCCATGCCTCATGAGCTCACATGGTTCCTCACTGGGCTGTCCTTGTGCTGCAGTGTAGCTGAGGCTCCTTTGCAGCCAGGTCCATGCCATGTGTTGCAGGAACATGTCTTGGTTACTCAGGAGTAACACCACACCTGGATATCTCTCACCAGTCCGGGAGCATCTCTTCCATTTCATGCTGTCACTTGCCAGTCTAGTTGCAATCTCCTGAAAAAAAACCTGCTCTGGAGCAAGCACTGGCTGTTAAAGGAAGGCTTCACCCTGCTGTGGCTGCCTTAACATCCTTGCCTGGATAAGGGACTGATGGAGCTGTGACCGGAGCAAATGGGGAACAAATGCTTGGGGAAGGGAACAGGTAACCAGAGCTGGCGTGGTGGTGAAGGCAAAACAAGTTGTTTTATTTTGGCCCTAGCTGTTGGTCAATATTTACAAGCTATGCAATACGTAGTAATTGGAGAGTAAAATCATTAAATGTTAGCAAAGGTGGAGTATAAGGTTTGGGCTAAAAAGGTTACAGGTTTTTACAATGACTGACCTGAACCTGCTCCTCATACCACTTTTGAGAGCTGGTCCTGAGAAGTCACAAAACTCTGTGAACATGGCCAGGCAAAGTTTTCCTTCCTCCTCCTTCCTGTCATGGTGCAGACGTGGAGCAACTATTTGAACACAAGTTCATTTCAGTGGTTTTCCCAGCACTGAGCCCACCATGTTAACAGTATTTGCTCTGTTCTTGCAGTTACAGAGCCAGCATTAACTGCATGGGACTCTGTGGCTGCTGCCATGATGTTGAGGCCACTGTGGATGGGGTGGGGTCTGGCCAGAGCCTGGTCCCAGCCAGAGTAGCATGCACAGACCATGACCTAGGACTGTGATCACAAAGGTGATGAGCCCAAGCTGTGCCACATGGGACGGGGCACAACTTGGGGAGCAGCTGGGCACTGGTGCTGCTTGTTGGCTTGCAATCCAGACGCAAAGAGCAAGAACAGCGAGTCAGCAAAGGCATCCATGTGGCCCTTCAGGCCTGCAGGGGTGGGAGCGTGGTGCTGCAACTGCTCCATCTTCACATCTTGGCCAATGGTCATGGCTGCACCAAGCTGCTCCCTGCCTCCATTCCTGCTGCTGGACTTGGAGCACTGGCCAATGGTCATGGCTGCACCAAGCTGCTCCCTGCCTCCATTCCTGCTGCTGGACTTGGAGCACCAGAGGATGCTACGCTAGCTGGCCTCTGCCAGAGCATGGCATGGCACAGCCTCCCAGCCAGAGGGCATTTCCATTTCATTTGGTGACCCCATGCAAAGATGGGTGGGTGGTGAGCCAGGACTTTGACTCAGGGGCCTGTGATGGAGAGGCTCAGCACCCACCTATGGGTGTCTTCAGAGGCACTGGGGGTGCCAGTCACCACCCTCCCCTGTGTCCCTGATGCCCTCAGGCTGAGGCATCGCCTGCAAAGCATGACTCAACCTTCAGAGCCCACCTGCTTTTCGTGGGAATTCAGCTTGGCCACCTCATGGCAGGCAGAGGCGCAGGGCCAGCCACATCTGTGGCAGCAGCACACTCCGCCTTCACCAGCAGAAAGGGAGGTGAAAAAGCTCAACTGGAAAACACCTGAATTTGCTGCACCCGTGCCAGGCATGGAGGTTTAATCTCTGCCCCACGGGCTTGGCAGCTGAGCCAAGCATGAACAGCAGGCGCCTTGCACAAACAGCACGGGGGAAAAGCTGGAGCTGCTTTGTTCACCTGACCTTGGTTTCAGCAAGAAGCTCCTGCCCCAGATGAGCTAGGCTTCTAGAGCAGGCCTTTTTGTGAGAGGCTGTGTGCCCCACTGATGCACAGGCAGGTTGGCAAAGCCATGGAGGGTCTCCACTGGGTCTCTCTGCAGCCTTACCAGGGAGGGGAGGCAGGGCTGAGTTGTGGGCTGCAGGATGGCCGGGGTGGCTGAGGACGAGCTGGCACAAGGACAGTTTTGAATAACAGGAAGGTCACGTCTGCCGTGATTAAACAGTGACGGACCTTGAGTGTCTGTCGCCAGGCAGTTGGGCATCATCACACCGCTGGCGTTGTCCTGCCTGTGGTTTTGTTGCCTTGCCAGGGAGAGTGTGAGCTACCAACCCTGAAGGCAGCCTGGGTTTTGTTCTGTCCCTTCTCTTGTGACTTAGAGGTCTGAATAAGGCTTTGGGCTTCCTTTTGTTTCCCACCCAGGACCTGAGAGCTTTCTGAGACCCTCTACGTGTTGTCTCCCCTGAGAGACTTGTGAGATGAGCTGAAGCAGTCAGCCCCATCCTTGACCTTGCAAGCACAAAAGCATTAGAGCAAACATCTTCTTGGCAAACCTTGAGCTCAGGAGGTCTGAAATGGTGGAATAGTCCCATAGTTACATCACAGCCCCCTTAAAAAGCACTTTATGCATGGGTCTGGGAGGAGGGGAAGCATGTACAGCAGCTTCCCCTTAGCGCAGTGGGCTCTTGCCACACGGGTGAGCTCAGCCTCCTGACTCTTTTTCCACTCTCAGAGGGCAGGATATACTTCTAGTGGCCACAGCGTCTCCTTTAACCTAAAAGGGATAAGGAAGACCTTGCATGAGATGCTCGTGACTCACCTTCTCCTGATCAGCAAAGGGACCTGAAATAGCAACAGTTGCTGACCAGACAAGGCACAGAAGGGCTACCAGAAAAGTTCACAGGGGTCAGAGAGACAGCAGCAGTGTGTGCCCTACCCACACATCTCCTCTGCTTGAGGTGGGGCCCCATGGCAGAAAAGAGTGAGGGCACGGCATGGGGCCAGCTGGAGATGGTGCCCACCAGGATTTAGGAGTCTCAGCAGACCCCTACAGAGAAGTTACCTAAGTACCAGGCTCTCACTGAGGAGGGTGTTGGTTTGGTTTTTTTTTTCCCCCAGTAAGCCTTCCTTTTCTCGAGGCCCACTGATCAGTAAGAAGAAAGGCACTAGTTCCTCCCGGGGACTCAAGAGATAAAGCACTTCTCCACCAGACCTGGCAGCAGGCAGTTCTGAACCCCTCCACAGCAGTGGCACTCCCCTAACTCTAGGGCCTGAACACAAGAGAAGGGCAAAACACCCCCCCCTCCAACCTATTAGGCCTCTGAAGTAGCTGATTAGCTGAAACACAAAGCAGATTAACCCCAATTAGGTAGAAATGTATAAACAAATACATTCAGTAAAGCCTTTTGGATAGGCTCCCCAGAAGTCTGGCTTTGAACACACCTCCCAGGGACCTCCCATAGCTCCCACTCACAGCTTCATACTTCATCAGCTCCCAAACAGTAATGATGCTTGGGGCCCCTTCTGAGTTCTCCCACAGCTCCCTGCTCCTCTTGTCTCTCTACCAGCCTTGGTGAACCTCCTCTTTCTCTATCCCTCTTACTCCACATGACACCCCAAGACACTCTGGACTGCTGGGCTTTGCTGATGAAGAGTATGGCAGAGGTTTTGTATCTAAGGAAAGTTTTAGTTGACATAGGGAGGCATAGAAATCCCTCGCATCACACTTGTCTTTCCTCCCATGAGATCATCTATCTGCCCGCTTCTTTCATCTGGCTTCCCAAACACAGTAACATCTTCACTTGGTCAAACCTTTGAGCCCTCTGACTCTTCAAACAGCTGGAAGGCAAATACAGACAGTTTGCCCAGTTCTGGTAACAGCAGCAATGGGATCTTGTATTTCTGTGCTTTCTCTCAAGGCCCCAAATTTCCTGCATGGTACACAAAAAAATTCCCTCTGCCTCTGGGAGGCTTGTGCTGCTGTCAGGCAAACAGCCAGTTCAAACAGCCCAGAGGGGAGATCTGATCAGGAGGTAGGTACTGAAAAAACTCTCCAGTGAAATGCCACCAGAACTTTCCTACTATAGCTGGAGAAAAAGTCGTGCTTCCTAAGGAACACGGGATTCCAGTTCCTGTGCCTGGGAAAGTTGGTGTCACCTCCCAAAGTGACACCAGAGTGACCCCACCGGCACCCCCATGTCCAGTGTGCTTGCCAAACTGAATTCACAATGTGCAGAAACAAGCCAGAAAGTGAAGGATGGAAAACCATCAGCCATGAGGAACGGGGAAACCTCTTTGCAGTGCAACTCAGCTCCTCCGTGTACTGCTGCAGAGATGAGGTTGAATGGCCAGGAGAAAACATTCACACTATTTTTTTAAATGTTAAAAGACCAAAAAAAAAAAAAAGATTCTTGACAGCATGTCACATGCACGGACTGGGACCCACAGCTGACTGGAATCAGGGTTAAAAATAGACATCGGCTCTAACGGGCTCAGAGCAGCCTTCGGCAAATGAGTCCCAAGGTGAATTATGAAATCTAACACGCCTTCTCTCCCCAACAAGTGTGGTTTCTATTGAGAGTTATTTACCTAGGTCTTAATACCTGCTGGACATAGGATACTGCTCTTAGGTTTCACAGCTAACCAGATCTGGGCCTCACGGGGAGATGGCCAAGAAGTCAACAGAAGCATAATTATGGAGATGAAGCTTCACATGCCTTCTCCTCAGCAACAGTACCAGCCAAAGGACTTTCTTGTTGTGGACCTTTGCTCAGGCAAATGACCCAGCTAAGTTGTGATGCCACTTGGTGAACCTGGCTTTCAAATAACCTCCCAAAACCTTTCATTTGTACAACATCTACCTGTTTATCCACAAATATCTTTGGTGAGACGTATTACGTGGTGAGGGTTGACATCCAACCAATGCCCACCTGCACTACCCATCCCTATAAATCTGGTCTGGCTGAGGCACAGTAACAGGGCTGCGTTTCTGTTGAAACAGCCAAAGCATCTAATGGTGCTCCTGATGGCTTTGTTCCCATGTGCAGAAGGACAGGCAGCACTTGATCCAGAAAAAAAAAACACAGAGCAGCACAGGCATGAAGCCTGGCTGTGCAAGAATTACTGTCTCAAAAATTCACAAAAGATTTCGAACCAACAAGTTTATACTTATCTGTCCTGTGTATGGCACGGGCAGGGTGTGTTTGATCTGATGTCAGGAGCCCTACAGTCAGATCCACCGTATCATCAAGCTACAACCTGAAATAGCTGGGAAGAATCTCCCTGCAGCTCCGTGCTGCCCCAGTGCCAAAAGATGGGCCTGTGGGCAGAGGAGAGGGGGAATAGGCTTAGCAGGCAGCTGAATTTTCCTTTCTCCAGTTAGGCTATTTTCTCCCATTGTTTTCAGTTGTAACTACAGTTAATCATCCAGGCACTTTTTTCCTCTCCCGTCCCCCCCCCCTTTTTTTTTTCTTTAAAAACTACTTTCTAAAAGCAAATTAGTGCAATTCGAAGGACATTGTCCCCAGCCTCCTCTTTCTCCCACATGCTCACCCACATAGTCTTATTTCTCTGCTCTGCCAATTTTTTTCAAGAGGCAATTCATCCTAGAGGGATCAAAATAGAAATAAAACTAGTTTTGCCTTGGACAGAATATTTCTAAGTGACCTTTCTCCTCCTTGGTGAAAAATAGCTATCTTGGATTAATTGCTCCCAAAGCAACAGATACCACTTGCAGGCTTCGAGCAAAGTCTTCTCATTACTGTAGACCAGGGGTCAGGAATGGCTCAACTGTGCTGCTGGCATCCAGTGCAAGCTGGTGGAAAAAATGTGATCACCAGGAAATAGGAAGGTATGCTAAGAAAGAAAACTTAATACTGGGATGAGCACCCTCAGCATCTGCTGGAGAAACTATTTTGGTCACAGATAGAGCAGTCCAGGCAGGATCCTCACTACCTCCTCTGGAAGAAGTCAGATAGCTAGAGTTTGTGTGAGTCTTTTTCATTCCGGGTTTCTGTGTGTTTTTGTAATCAGCTGTCTGAGCTCATCAACATCTTTAAACCCCCACGTGTCATTACTGGCATCAAGGAACTTGCCCTGGTGTCAGCAGGGTGCCTTTGCATGCCCTCCTGATGTAGCTGGTTTCGTTTTATCAATGAGGTTGTGGGAAAACCTCAGATTACTACCAAATTTGGAAGAAGCACTAAGCATCTCTTCCTCCTCTCTGTGCCTCATCCCCAAGTCAGCTCCTCACATGAAGCTCTGCACTCACACGGCTGCTGGATCCTCAGCCAACACACATGAACCCACTTCCCCAAAACACACATGTGGCATGTAACAACCATGCTATAAGAGGACTTTTCATATTATCCTGAAGGATTGCTCTGTTTTCACTCCCATCAATGGAATATTAACACCAGAACACTCAGGCAAGACCTAGGTGTATAATACACGACCACAGATGTCTTATAGCTACAGCTGTATAAGTACAGCTACATAAATACTCTTTTGCCTGATCGCTGCTCAGGCTTGCATAGGCTTGTCCTGCTGTCTAGGGAGAGCACAGCAATGCTATTGCTCCCAGTGTATCAGTGGGGCTTGACCTCCAGCAGCTCAGCATCCCAGCTGTGCCCTAAAGGAGAGTAGAGAGCTGGCTTTGGATACCTTCCAGCAACAGCCTGGGAAGGGTGCAACAGCCCCCAGGGACAGGGCTTGCACCCTCTGCTCAAAACCACAGGGAGAGGCAGGCATTTTTCTCAAGATTTCATGGGAATTGAATTGCCAGCAGCCCTGGGGAGCAGCTTAGAATGTGCCTTGTCGTGCCATAACTATGTGATGGCTCACAAGGGATGGGGGAAGCAAAGCCTCCCAACCCAGATTTAAGAAGGGCACCCTGCTAGAGTCAAGCTTGAGGAAGGAAGGAGTACAGAAAAGCCTTTGCTTTCACAGCTTCACTCATATCAAGCCTTGAGCAAGAAAAGGGAGGCCAATCCCTCTCTGAATATCAGGCTAACATCTGTGATCCAAACCTAACAAGTCCTACCTGTTATTGTTATACAGACATATCTGTCGGATGACTTTCTATGAGGACACAACTCTCCAGTCCTGCAGAGGTGAGGCAGGAGTCCCATGCCCCAGGGATGGCAAAGTCAGAGGGGTAGGTTTGATGGAAGAGGATATGGCATAGGCAGGAGAAGAAAAGCCCTCGAGCCCCTCAGCAGCCACATAAGAGAATGCACAGTGTGTCCCAACTTGGCCCATTGGTTCCCCTTGAAGCTGTTCCTCTTCCTGGTCCCTGTCTGTGACAGCTGGTGGGACATCTCTGGTGCATGCTGGACAGTTGTGGTGTAGGCTAAGCCTGTTCAGCCACCCTCAGCTTGTAACCTCTTTCTTGCTAAAAAAAGTGAGAAAGGGGATTTTTTTTGCTTTCCTTCATTGTAAAGCACTTGGGACCAGACAGATTTTGCTATAAACAGCAACTTTTTGTTGCTCCATGGGGAAAACTATGTCACCCTTGGCCTAGGAGTGCAGAGCTAGCCAAATAAGAGGTATTCCTCTGTACTCACATCATTCCTAGTTCCCTAAACTTCTCATCTCCAGCCAAGGCTATGCATTTGGGAACACAGGATGGAGGATGAGATGTAGGGGAAGAAGGGGTTCTTAGGAGAAGATCAAATCTCAAAACATCACATTTACACTCATTAGAGAGCAGTAAAGTAGCTAGGCAGGCAGGACAATTAGAGATAAGGGCGAGCAACACTCTGTTCCCAGCCTGATGTCCTGCTTACTGGTAAAACTGGGGGTGCAGCCCAATGCATTCTTGACATTTTGTTCTCCCAACTGATGCCAGTTCAGTTCTTATCAGATATCTCCACGGCCAGTGATTTTTCACAGTGGATAACACTGCTGAACTGCATAGCAAAAAGTCATAAACCTCTGTCCTAGGCAGCTAAGTGGAATGTTCCCTTCCCAGCCTTCATATGGGGGTATTCATGGCTTTACCTTTTCCACTCTTCTTCACTTAACCTCTTTACTGCCCTGCACATTTATAGCTCTGACCCATCCTGAGTTGCATGAAGGTGAGGAACCTCAGACCAGATCCTTCCTCCACTCTCTTCCACAAACAACCCAGACTCACTCCCCCTTTTCTTTAAGATCCAATGCACTTTTTGAACACTCCCTACTGAGCAAGCCAACCTTGAATTACAGGGCCAGCACAGCCAGCACCCAGGCTTGGAGCTGGAGCAGGAGGGCACAGCCAGAGCAGGGCTGCCATTGGGGACTGGCACAGCAGTGGGGAAAGGCTGTGCCTTGCTCCAGAGCCCCCAGCTCTCTGTGGCAGGAGAATGCTCCTGTCCACCCTCCCTGCTGAGGAAAGCCATCCCCATGCTCAAGGATGCTCCCAGCTTTCTCATTTCCATGAAGATCCCGTGTCTGTGGTCTAGGTGGTGCTGGCCAAGGTGGAGGTGCACCAGCTCCCCACCACTATTTCAGGCTTAATGTGGGGATCGGCTTGCAGCCCATGGAGCTGCCTCTGAAAGGAATATGCCCTTGAGCATGCTGGCCTGACCTCCCAGCAGAAGTGGCACCTGAAGCTCCCTCCCAAGCGGATTTTGGCCGAATCTCAAGCATTCTTTTGCTCCTGTTCTTCCTTTACACTGAGCTACACGAAACTGGGCTTTGTGTCACTGCACCGTGCTAGAGACACCCTCCTTGTTCTGCTCCGTGTCCAACTCTCTGCTACAGCAATATTTGGGGAGCTCAGTTATGTGTGCTGAAGCCAGGGTCCCTGGCGATGTACTCCAACTGCTTCCCTTTTAATTCTGTGCTCCAGGATAAGAAAGCTTTCCAGTAAGTGATCACACCCCGGTGATAAGAGTGACAAAAGCACGCCCTCGCCTAGGGTAACACGTGATGTTAGTACGCTAATGCAAGCAAGGTGCTGCTCTGCCCTCCACCCGTGCAAACAGCAGCTTGAGGCTTTTTCAGGACTCCCTGGGATGGGTCCTCACAGATGAGGCAACAAGGACCATGTTAATTTTGGCTAGGCAGCTCTGCCTTCAAGCTACCTTGGGCTGCCCTGCCCTCGGCTACGCACCCCAGGGGCTCCCTTTTGCTGCACCCTGACCCCAGGACAGTGAGCATGTCCCTCCAGGGCTGTTGGTAGCTCTGGGGCTGTTGGTAGAGACCCCAGTCCCTCTGCTGGGGCCCTCAGGCTCCTTGCAAGAGATCTGCCTTTTTTCTGTGCAGCACAACTCAGACTGCAGCTTGCCTCAATGACCAGGGCTAGATCTGGCAGGTGCTGTGCCCAGTCCCACATCTTTTCAGATCAAAATAGGAAAAATGACAGCAGAGTTGGTTAGTGTGGGGCATCACTATAAAAAGCCAGAACAACACACCTGACAAGCAATGCCTGAGAGCTGCTGCAGCACCCACTGCCATAGTTCAGACTTGCAGGGTTCCTCCAGGTCATTAGCAATTGCCACCAGCAGCAGGGGTTCAGGAATCTCGTTCTGCTGTAGCACTTTCCTACTCCTTAACTCCAGATCCTGGGCGTGTTTGTTGTTTCCTCTTCCTTGTCTTTGTAGTACTTCAAATCCCCTGTATCTCAGGCAGCAGGGTCCTTCTCTTCAGGTTTTTGTTGAAGGTGATGTCAGCAGGCAGAAACACCCTCTTCATTAAGTGCTCTATGGTAACATATATATAGTATAACATACATAAAATATGTATACTGTATGTACGTTGCCCATGTGTGTGTATATCCATACATACATATACAAACATACACGTGTACACACAGATATCTCTGTGTCTACATTTGCACCCATGACACTATACTCACACATTACTAGTTGCCCTGCAGCGCTTTGCAATGGAAGTGTTCTTGAAACTGTGATAAAAGGGTATCATAAAATCATTAAATGGTTTGAGTTGGAAGGGACCTTAAAGATCATCTAGTTTCCAGGACCCCCGGCATGGCTGGGACTCCCTGGGTCCTCCATAAAATGAGCTCTATGGCAAGCTTCTGAGACAGTTTAGGCCCTTCTTTGGGTCTTTTTCAAAATAAGCGGGATTATTTTCCATTTTGTCAATTTCTCCATGGTATTGACAATGATAGGCATCAGCAGCCAGCAGTCGGAATCTCTTCTGTGCAGACTGCTCTACCACAGGCTCACTGAACTGTGCAGCCAGTCTCAGGCATTATCATATTTCAGCATCAGGTAGCAGCTATATCCAGCCATGTTCATGTTTTTGTGGCTTGCACAGGTTGCCCAGGGCGCATAGGTCGGTGTGCAGTCATCCTTGACCCACCTCTGCAGGTCCTAACTCCCTTTCTTGCCGTGCTGTGAGTTCCCAGCTCTACAAACAGTATCAGGGCCCTTCACCCAGCTGTAGCCGTGCACTTGGAGGGGATGCACTGTGTTGCTTGGCACAGCTGGGGTTAGTTCTGGCTCTCCAGCAGTCCTCCTTGTTTTCAGTTCTAGCCACGGGCCTGTCTCCTCCCCTAAAACTACCAAACCTATCAAGCACATCAGAGCCAGGCAGTGTAAGAACTAGAACTATTTCTAGAGGCCTTTTTACTTTCTTGCACCTTGTGCAGGAACAGAACGAAACAGTCTTTGACCTTTCTCTGCTGCTTCCCACAGCCCCAGAGCTTTAGTGGAGTTTTAAGTGCTCCATCCTTCTGCTCTGCTGTTTTCTTTGCACGTCTGACACTGTGCAATTATCAGAGATTACTCAGTAATCCAGGTGTTAATTTGCATGACAGTGGCCTGCCTGCCTGTGGTCCACAAGGAGATGCCTTTGCATTTATTACATGCAAACTCTGCTCCTTCTCTGTCCCAAAAAATACTTCCCAGCACCTATAACTGATGGAAACCCTTGCATACAAAAGCCTGGAAGCCACAGGACTACCAATACCCAGCTCCTTGCGGGACTAGATCTTCCAGGTGAAATCCTGGGGGACCAAATCACATCCCCACAATTCTTCCCTACCTGAGCAGAACAAAGATCTATTTTCCTGGCTTAGATATGGACACTGGTTTACCCTTGAATACCTGACAGAAACGCACCGGGGAGATCCTGAGAGGTTTCCCAGCTCAATCTGAACACATTCCAGCTGGTGTCTCTATCTGTGGCCAATCTCTAGCACTTCAGAGAGTCGCCAGAACTGTCCTGATTTTACAGGAATATGTAGCAATGTGAAGCAGTTAAGCAAGTGGCTTGCAGACAGAGACAAAATCTAGCCAGACTGCATGCCTTCCTCCTGACCATGAAGACAGTAAGCACATCTGTGATGGAGAGGGACACTTTAGAGAGTGCTCTTCATGCTTGGATCATGGCTCAAGAGAAAAGATGAGCTGTAGCTCAGCAGCTGTTTCTGGGCCCCAAATGTGCACTTCTACAGATGCCACAGGGTGCAAGGACACCAGCAGTCAGATAACCCTGTGACCTGCCTCCTCTCTCCCTCTCCCTACTAGTTGTGTGGAGCCCTACAAGTGCCTGGAGGGAGCTGCATGGTCAGGACTGCCTTTTCCAGCAGACGGAGGAAGGCACCCTTTCGCCGAGGGCAGATGAGTGGCAAGGGCAGGAACAGCTCACCTGAGCTAGGTGCTGCACAAGGAGCTCCTGCCTGGCTCTTGTTCCAGGGGTTCTCTAACAACAACACCACAAGATCACCAGCCAGCAACCAAGCTACATCACTTGAGACCCATTCAGTGTTCATCATCCAGGGTCACAGCTTGGCTTCCTTGCCTGTGTTCCCTGCCCAGAGACCAGCCCCTAGCAGGGGCTAGCTGTGGCCTCTCTCCTAATCCCAGAAGAAACTTACTGGAAGACTCTGGTCCAGCATCTGCCCAAGACCCCAACAAAGGCGGCCCAAAGGAGCACAATGCACTGTCCCACTCATTTGGATGGACAAGATGTCACTGGTGCACACTGATGCTGATTTCAGTAGTTAACATTGTGTGCTTCTCTGAGGGCTGTGTTGGCAAAAACATTTGATCTCCCTAGCAATATAAATGCACAGCTGCTTCCTCCAAAATAGGAGGTAAATGGAAGCAGGAGGAGTGAAAGTGTGTGCGCATTTGTGATGCTTGTGCTACAGAGAAGAGAGAGGAAATGAGTCTTAGCGCAAAATAGAGGAAGTGGGAGAAAAACAACACAAAGCAAAGGCTGCATCCATTGAACGGGGCTTGAATTGGTGTCTTGGCTGCTGTTTGACTAACTTATGGTATCACTAAATCCCATTCTCCTGGCAGGGAAAGAAACCCTGCAACTGTGCATTGTCAGCGTGACGGAAGAAACAACGGCAGCTGATGCTGGTTGGGTCAGTATTACTCTCGGTCTCACAGACTGGCCTTTGTTCCCAGAGTGGTGACAAAAGGCTCCCTTCTTTCTTTTACCTCCCCCGAGTTGTTCATAGGCGTGTTGGAACAGTGCATGTTTTAAAACTATATCAGCTATGGGTGGCATGCTTTAGCCAGCTCTCATCAGGACCTCGGCCACCCTTGCACCCTGGTAGGTGCTCCTCTTATGCACCAGTGCCCTCCCTGGGGGTCATGGGCAAAGGCTCCTCTCCTTATTGCTTAGTGGAGCTGCGTGCTGCCAGGAGCCTTTTGGTACAAAGCATGGCCACAGGAAGATAAGCCCTGAGCTGGTAGGTCCATAGTATACCAGGAGGGTGCATGGTGCTCCTATCGCTTTCTGGTTCATCTCTCTAGTCACACTCCACGTTTCCTAAACTTGTCCCTTGGGCATTCTGCTCTCTCGCCTCTCATGACAGATGAGGCAGGGGAAAGGGAGGTGGTGGTGGTGGTGAGTCCTAGCTGACTTTCATCAGGGTGATCTCTTTCTTTCTTCACATGGAAGAAAAGACTTTAGAAGCTTTTGCCAGTGCCTGAGAAGGTGTAAGTTACTGCTGCTGGTGTTATCCCAGCTTGTGAGGCACGCTTTTCCAAGAAGAGGTAGCCTTTCAGTTGGCGATATTTGGCAGGTACCTGTGCCCAGCATCTGGCAGAGGGAGAGAGTCTGCAGGGCATTGGGGTGGGTGGCAGAGCTCTTCTAGACAAGGGACTCAGCTGGAAGACATATTTCCCACATTCAGCCATTCTGTGACAGGTAGCCCCTCTGCCACCCCACTGCCAGATAGTGAAGGTCTCCCCTCCGAGCATCTGCATGATGTAAATGGAGAGCATGCATAGTGGGGCAATACCTGAAGACCTGAGAGTGCATCTGCAAGGCCATTTGGTGTGACCCCAGTATTCCCAGTCTGCACACTCTGCACAGCTCTAGTCTGAGCTATCAGAGTGGCAGGATTATTCCATCCACGTTTCTAGTTCTCTTGGACTCCGCAGCATAAGGATTTCACCTCCATTACATTTCTCATGTTCTTGGTACAGAGGGATGAACCTGCATGGAGACAAAAGTAGGCACAAAACAGGGCCCATGCCCTGATGTACACAGGTCCTGACATACGAGAAGACATACTTGGATGCATATACACAGAGGGCAACTTCCAAAATAAGGATCTTGCGTGGACAAGCAAAACAGTACATGGAGAAAATGACAGACAGACAGGTATCTTCTAGTGCTCTGCAAGAATTCCTAAGTGTTATTGTCCCTTAAGGGAATCTGACAAAAGCATCATAGTACATTAGATTTGAAGTTAAAGTTTTAGTGTCTCCCTTTCAGAAAACAGAGAAATAATTTTTTAACCTTGGAGAGCAGCAAACAACAGTGTATGGAGAAACTTACATACATGGCACAGCCTCCCCTATAGTTTTGATGTGTGAAAAGACCTCAGCAGGAACACCACACGCTGGCCATCATCTTTGCACACAGGTCACACCCCTGGGAGATGCCTGCTGTCAAGAGATCCCAAATCTATCTCCAGGCCACATTTGTACAGGGTAGCGCAACTACAAGGAATAGGCTTCCTTGAACAGAAGATGAAAAATTCTGAATGGAAGTTAAACAGGTGGAGCTGACCACATCAGTCAAAACAAGGGGCTCATGACTAATGTTCTCCCCCTCACTCCTTACTCTTCCTAAGGAGCTAATTTTTCCCCTTTGGGCCATGTCTGATGCCAGGCAACATGACTCACATGAAGCCCAGCAAGAAAATATATCTTTATTTCCCTTACCTGGTGGACTAATGTCCAGAGCCCCATGAGGAGCTGTGGAAACATGTCTGCTTGTATCAGGGAGTGCACACTGTTAAAGGCTGTGCCAAATATGTGCATTTTGGGGCGGTCAGCAAAGACGTTTACGCTAATAGCAGATACCCATGCATCCAGATCCCAGGAGCAAAGAGACCTGGGACTGTACTGATCTATGGATCATGTGAAGCTGGGCAAAAGCACACGCCCTTGAAGCTACA
This sequence comes from Hemiprocne comata, assembly GCA_020745705.1. Taxonomy (NCBI): domain Eukaryota; kingdom Metazoa; phylum Chordata; class Aves; order Apodiformes; family Apodidae; genus Hemiprocne; species Hemiprocne comata. The sequence continues at coordinate 144,491,894 of CM036586.1, forward strand.
ACATTTGGGGGGGATTGACATTCTGCCTCAGGAGTTAAAAGTTACCTACTGCATGGCTTAGCTGTTTCCCACAACAAAGCAGGGGGAAGGGTGTAAGCTTACTTGAGGTTGGTCCAGGGAGAGAAAGAGTTTGTCTCCAGAGCTGGTTTTTATGGCACACATCTAAAAACATTTTACATGTGGCTAGAAGGAAGCCTCTGTGTTATTGTGGTTAAAATGACCTCTTAACATCTAGCCTCTATTTTAAGTAGGTGATGTGTATATGTTCCTATGCCAGTACTCTACAGTCTTTTAGCTCAAAGATCAGTTCTCTTTCACTAGGATTTACCCATCTAATGTATTAATAGGCAGCAATCATATGTCCTCTTAACATTCCTTCTGCTAGGCTAAAAAAAGAAAAGACTGTCTGGACTCTTACCATCATCCCTCTCTTCTTCCCCAGAACACCCTAGTGCTGCTCTTTGCACTTGTTACAATTCTCTCTCTCCTTTTCCTGCTCTTCTGGGAGGTACCTTTCTCCTCCTCAGTACTGGCAATGCCTCTTTCTTTTCTCTCTTCAGCTAACATTTACATTTTTTTCTCCAAGGTCATCAGTGAAGATATGAAATCAACTGGTGCCAAAACCAGTCCCTAAAAATTTTCATTAGCAATTGCCTACTACTTTGTGTTTCAGCATCTCTTCATTAAGCAATTCATTACCCACTTTTCAGTTCAAGTATGAATCCCTGCACTGCCCTGCTTTCACATCTTCCCAACCGCCTCCTGTGAAACCTTGATACATTTCATATGCCTCATAACTGATGTTTAAAAAATTATCTATTACCCCCCCCCAAGCATAAAAATAATGAAAAATACTCTATCTTTCATACAGCCATGTTGAATTTTGTCCCCTTGCCTATGCCCTTCAGTAAATTTAATTATTCCTATATTGTTCTAGGATAAAAATAAGAGTTTTTCTAAGTCCCTGGGTCTGTAAGTAACCACATCCCTTTTTTTGTTTCTTAATCAGGTTTAGGTAAAATTGTTGATACTATACAACCGTGTGGTCCCCATCCAACCTTCAGCTGAACAGGCTGATTGAACATTGATGCTACTGGATTTACTACTTGATGTGTCTCCAGGATCCTTCTGATCTGAATAATCCTTGTGAGTTTTGCCTTGATCTCTGGTGAGATTGTTTTGATTTCCAGACATTTTTAGCCATCAACTTGTAAAACCCTTGTCCTGCACCATCTTTCCTGAAAAATGAGGCAAAACTTTTGGTTTCTGAGGCATGCCTTGATCTTAGCTGCACTGCACAGAGGTCTGATCTCTTGCTTTGCTCTTTTTACCTTTACAAATAACTTCTTTCAGCAACTCTGTCAGGTCTATCTCACCTTGATTTCTGCCAACTGACGTGTCTTTTTCCCTAAAGTTTGTGACCTCTGCAATGTAGATTTCTTTGCTGACCACTCCCATCTTTCACTGAAGACATTTTTTCACCAGAGACATTTTCTATATGCTTTCCCACCACTCTCTTGTTCAGGAAAGCAAGTTAACCTTTACCATACGGAGTCTAAATGCTTTCCACATACAAGTACTTGAGACTTTTAACTCAAATGGCTTCATCACTTGAGTCCCATAGTTTCTCAGACCATTCCTGATTCGAGGCTGAAAAATCTTAGCTGTGGCCCCATGATATTTACTCTTCCATTTAATTTAAACAAAATCAGTCTATGCACAGTCAAGGTTAAAAGTTATCTTCTGCCACATTGTTCTGTAATATCTCACTGGTTACCAAGACCAAGTCAAACACAATGGCAGCTCTGATTAGTTTGCTGCCTCTTTAGTGAAGAAATATGTCAGCCAGTGCATCCAGAAATACCTGGGCCCAGCCTATGCTAGTCCTACTTTTTCTCCAGGTAAGAAGTTAACACCTGTAGTAATGAAGAAGTTAGCAGCTGTAGTAATGACAATCCCTGGTTACTGCTTATCTTTCCAAAAACGTTAGAGACCTTAATCAATATCCTGTTGCAACCTTGGATAACCGCAGCAGAACTACAGCTGTCTTTCCTCAATGTGATTTGAACCCAAACAACTTCTGTTTCATCACCTCTTCTGCTGCTTGTTTCTTCACACTCAACAATAACATGCACAGGCAATACTACCACACACTGCACTTTTCTTTGCTCTTCTGTGCAGTGCAAATACTTCAGTTTCAGTGGTCCAGCCATGCCAGCTGTCCATCCTGCTCCAAAAGTCCTGGCATACACAGTTGCACACCCTAGTTCTGCATATTGCTCATGAGCTCTTTGTCTTGGCATTCAGGCACTTCCATTGTTTCTCCCAATTCCCCATATATTCTGACTATATAAACATGAATGGAATATCAGTTTCCTGCTCAAATTAGTACTACACTCCTGCTCTCATATGTTCCTTTAGTTATTGCTGTATCTTAATATCTATGCTCTTCCACCAACTACACATCAGAAGCCAGCACGGAAACCACACAAGTCCCAGATAAACTGCTCACAAAACTCCAAGTCTTCCTCCCCATGTCTTAATCTAAAGCCTTTCTTGGCTGTCTCACTCCCAGCAGACTGAGTTCCTCCACATGCACACTCAAGCTGCCAAGGAGAACCCTCTTGCTGTGGATGCCTACAAAGAGACAACACATTGCTGGCAGCAGTTCACAAGGTATCTGTAATGTCTGGGCCATGGATTTGCCCTCCTTCTCTTAGGACATGTTTCACTGAGGTATGTCAAGTGCCTTGAGCAGTATCTGCCATCATCTTTCTTCCATTTCAGTAGGAATCTATCTCCCTCATTTGTGTCAACATGAAAGGAATCACTGGATTATTCTCTCTTCCCATCAGGCTCCTTTTCAGTTCCAGATCCCCTTTGTAACATGGTGATGATTTGTCGTACAGAGTCCCCACTCACACAGACCTATCTTTCCTGGTGCTCCTGGGGCTCTTCAGCTTCATTTTGTCCCTTCCTCTTGCCCTTTGCAGCTCCTCCTGCTGCAGCCTCTCTTCCTTTGCAGGTTCTTGGACTCATGCTTCCCTGGCCTCTCACTTCGAGCCATGTGCATTTCCTCTTTTCATTCTCCGCTGGGTTAGTTTTTCCTTTCCTTGTGTTGCTTTTCCTCCCCATTCCCAGTCCACAAGCTTTTTCTTGAACTTCAAATGATGCAGTAGCAGGGAAGAACTTGCTAAGATGTGTGACAAGCTCATCTCTGATGGCTAAGATGTGTGACAAGCTCATCTCTGATGTTTGCTCGGAAGGTATGGTAAGGATTAACTGAGTGCATCCCTCTCTATACTGAAAACTTGAACTCCTGAAAAAGGCTGTGAAATTTCACTGGCCCAGAAGCTGAAATCCTAATTTAGGCATAACCAGATCCCAGCTCTGAAGTGGCCTGTTGACTTGGAGCAGCAAGGGCAGGCTGCAGCAGCAAAAGGCCAGAACATACAGCAGCCTTTACCTCAAGACAGCAATTCCCGCTGCAACTTTGAGCTGAGACTCTCATTTCCCCAGGAGGTAGGCAGCTACTACTACTCACATTGTCCATCACAGCAAGACTGAGGTTAAGTAACCCACTTGTTATTTGACAGAAGACAGCTATAGACACTGCTGCAGCCTATCCCTTGGCATTGGATGAGAGGCTGTCAGGGGGTTGGGGGACTCAGGTGATGTGCCTCTGTTGTAGATAACTCCACCTGACTGTGCTGCCTAGACCCCCTGGGGGTTAATTGTCTAGGACAATTAACTCAGGTGGAGGCAGAAACAATGGACACATCTTCAGCATCCTAGTCCAAGTGTCATACCTCCTGCTGCCCTCTGCTAGCACCTGAACCACAGTCCATCCCACAGCTCTCCTGCTTTGGGTGCCATACTATTCAGCACACCACGGCTGGTTTAGCATTACTCAGGTGGAGCATATGTTTCCTCCATTAGGTTTCCATCCTAGATAGGCTTGTGCTGTCCAGGGCAAGTAACACAATGCTCTCACTTGCTGGGCTGAGAAGCAGATTGCCACAGCACAGCAAATGACGCCATGGGACTGTCAGGACTGTCTCCCCTTGCCTCCCATCGACCTTAGAATCATAGAATCATAGAATCCTAGGGGTTGGACTGGACCTCGAAAGATCATCTAGTCCAACACCCCCTGCCAGAGCAGGATCACCTAGAGCACATCACACAGGAACTTGTCCAGGTGGGTTTTGAATGTCTCCAGCAAAGGAGACTCCACAACCTCTCTGGGAAGCCTGTTCCAGTGCTCTGTCACTCTCACAGTAAAAAAGGTCAAGGTCACACCTTGTGGCAGCCACAGGAATAGAGCTCATGAATGCCACCTCCTTATCCTGCTTGTTCCAGGGCCAGGCCCTGCTGGGAAAAAGCCACATCTGTCCAACTGTGGCAGCGATGCCTGGGTGTTGTTGTGAAGCTCAAGAACAGGTCAACACTCGTGCCAAAACTGCCACGCACACACAACAGGCAGCGAGAGGTGCCAGCTCTGGAGGCTGGAGGCCTGGGGACAGGTTGTGCTGGAAACGCTTGGGCCCCATCCAGCTGTACCAGCACTCCCTCGCCTGTGGGACTTCGAGTTCCTCCCCAGGAAGGCAGCAACGCCTAGCTGACTGCGCTCCAGCCCGGCAGGAAAACGCCAATTTACAGACAATGCCCAGATGGGGTGATTAAGCAGCCCGTTCAGGAATGCACCGGCCAAACCGTGAGCTGTGTGCACACCAAGGTGCACACCTGCACTCTGGGCTGGACTTTGTGCCTCTTTTTTGTGAAGGTCTGTGTGTTAGGGATGCTTTTCCCCAGAGAGGCACATAAGTAGCAGGGTATTTTCCCTCCACCTCCCAGGCAGCTTCATCTCTGCCCCAGAGGCATCTCAGAGGAGGCTGGGCAGGTGTTTACCTTCACTGAGGCAGCCATCAAATCTGTTAGCATAGGCCCTCAAGAGCTTGAAGGATTTGGGCATCCTACCACCAGGGAGTGAAACGTGCTGCTTTGAATTCAGTGGATACAGCCGTGGATCACAAGCTACTGCCAGCTAATGAAAAATTAGTCTGGACAATTAATCAATTAATCAATACACAATCTTCTCCGCTAATCATATTGATGGAAGATGAGCTCCATTCCCCAGGAAGGGCAAAGGCCATTGAGCAAAGCCATTTAGCAGCATTTGTTGATATCCTTGGTGGTTCAATAATTTTAGTCTTGCCTGATAGCACCAGGTCCCTGATGGCGAGGCAGCATTGTCCAGCTGGAAAAAAACAACAACACAAAAAAACACCCCACAACAGGTATTACTTAAGAGAAAAAGAGCCTTTTAATGAAGACACATATTTAAGAGTTAAATGCATTCCTTTCCTCTAAATTTTTCAGCCACATACACGTGCACACAAAGGATTTCTCAAATATTCCATACGTGGTCAAAAAAATGGCGTTTTCTAAGGGGAATACTCGGAAAATTATTGACAAGGTCTCAGGGCATACACTACTCTCAGTTGCAGCACAACACCCTGCTTTAGAAATCTACCATGAAGCATTAAAAGAGAATTTGTCCCTCACTTATTCATCCTGAAACCATGCCTTTCCTCCAGCAGACACAAACTGCTTCATAAGAAAACCTGGCCCTGTAGGCAAGGTGAGTTCACGCTTAATTAATTAAAGCTTATGTTGAAACACATACACATCAAATGACAAAGATGATGTCATGGCACAGCTGTTTCTGCAACACAGCTGGTTTCCTGGCTCCCTGATACAAATTCTCCTCTTGCTGAGCTGCAGCAAAGCAGGTGGTAAAACTGCCAGTTGCTAGTTGCAGATTATCCCCACCTGGTGTGTCTACTGCTTAGGCCTTCCCTGCAAAAGCTAGCAGAGCCCTTCCTTTGCACCCTCTGCCAGACAATGTAACCTGTGGAGAAAGACACTGGTGCTTGCAAAGAAGCTGTTTACTTACACAGTTGCCTGCTGGGACTTATTTGCAGAGTACTACTGAAAGCCACCAAATCTGCTTGTATAGCTCTGGAGACAGTTCAAATCCTCTGTTCCCAGACCAGTGATTAATGCTGTATGGAAAGAAGTTGGGACTGAGGATAAAAGCCAGCTTTCAAAACATGGGCCTCTGATCTCAAACTGAACAAACATTTCCCCTTGCCTGTGTCAGCTAGTTTGATTTCCAATAAAAGAGCAGATTGGTTTGGAAACCACAACCACGCCGGTGAATTACCTTCACACTAGCCAGAGAGAGCTGTTTCAAGCACTCTGTCCTGCTGTCTGTCAGGTAACAGGCGGAGCTTCCTCTGCAAGCAGCTAGCACAAAGGAAGCTCAAAGATAAGTCTCCCAGCTCAGACCTTGGCAGAAACAAAGCCACACACTTTGGAGCCCCACCTTCTCATTAACCCTTATAAATAGCCATAGGGCCAACACGAGCTCAGAAGATGCACTTGATCCTGCGGGCAGCAGATCCAAACACAACAGCTAAGCCTGCCTTTTGGAAAGAGTACAGAAGCCAGAAGAGGGTTTTCTCACAGTTTGAAAGTATCATCATCTCTTGTGAGGCCTCCCCTGGAGTACTGTGTCCAGTTCTGGATTCCTCAGCATAAAAAGGATATGGAGCTGTTGGAGAAAGTCCAGAGGAGGGCCATGAAGATGATCTGAGGGCTGGAGCACCTCTCCTATGAAGACAGGCTGAGAGAGGTGGGCTTGTTCAGCCTGGAGAAGAGAGGGCTCCAGGGAGACCTTATAGCAGCCTTCCAGTACCTGAAGAGGCCTGCAGGAAAGCTGAGGAAGGGCTTTTCACCAGAGAGGGTCATGATAGATTGAGGGGTAATGGCTTTAAACTGGTAGAGGATAGATTTGGGTTAGACATTAGGAAGAAATTCTTTAGTGTGAGGCTGATGAGACACTGGAACAGGTTGCCCAGGGAAGTTGTGGAAGCCCCCTCCCTGGAAGTGTTCAAGGCCAGGTTGGATGGGGCTTTGAGCAAACCAGTCTAGTGGAAGGTGTCCCTGTCCATGCAGGGTGGTTGGAACTAGATGATCTTTAAGGTGCTTTCCAACCCAATCCATTCTGTGATTCTCTGATTCTATGATCTCTGGACACAAAAGACTTAATTGCATTGGCAAAGATGTGCTCCATGCAAACAGGGTCTGTGGCAGTAACACACAGAGTACTGTGATAGCAACTACCCAAGACATGGTGTCCAAATAATATGGTCCTCCGTAAGACATGACTGGACCTCCCTCACTGCCCTGTCCCACATACACAGAATATATGGAACGTGGTGGATGATTATGAGCAGCTCTTAAAGTCTGTGGCTTTCTTCTACATGTACATAAAATGCATGCAAGTATAGACATACATAGGTGCATGTACACACCATTGTTCATATAGTCATGCTGTCTTAAGCCCATCCAACCCACAGTCATTGCCTCGGGTACTGCCACTTGCTGAAAAGTTCTCTAAGCCTGCCTGTGCTCAGGTTTAACTTTGTGCTAGCCTTTCCCAGCTGAGTCCACAGAGAAGGCTGCTATTGTGAGGGTTCAGAGCCTTTCTGCCATGCCAGCACACGCAAAGGCTGACGTTTCATAAGCTGCCTGCCATCAGGAGGACAAAGTCCCGTTGAGAGGGCATTGGCTCTGCCTTCCCTCGCAGATAGTGAGGGATCAGCTGAACTCAAGTTTGGCAGCCTCCCAGGGCATGGCACAAGGCTAGCCAAGCATGTGAAGCAGAGTCATTATCAGTGCCCTGCTCCTAACAAAGTGAAGACATTCACTTTCATCTCAAACTAATATTTGTCCCTGCTCTTTCCAAGCGGAGGAAGAAAGACACACATTGTGCCAGATGCCCTGCTGTCATATGTACCTCCTGATCTGTACCTTGTACAGGGAGGTTACAGGCAGGGGAAAACACTTCAACATCCAAATTCAGGAATAACCTCCAGTCAAGGTGTAAAGTAGAAACAATAAATAAAGGCTCTTTGGGAAGGGGGGAAAACGAAATGACTTAATTATTGTGTTTTCCCACCACAACAGTTAAGGTTGCTTAGTTAAGGAAACTAAGGTTTGCAAGGGGCAAGTGAAGAAGGCTTGTCCATTCCTCTTTGGGAGAAAGAAGGTGCTGGCTGCCCAGAAGCAGCATCCAGAGACGTGCTATCTCCTCAGTCACTTTTAACACCAGAGGCAGGGATAGTGAAGCTTTAGGACCTCTCTCAGCATTTTAGTTCTGGTTTAGGGCACAGACCAGTCAGCCTCATGAGTTAGCCAAGATCCCAAGCACCTGAAGGGACTTCTTTCTGCTAAGAGTAACTCTATTTCTGCATGAAGGTTATGCCTTTCTTCGTAACTTGACTCTATCTGTGAACCAGATTCACTTGCATTTCTAAGTAAAATCCATCTGTAAATGGTGACTTACATCTAAGCTGAATGATATGACACATTCTGGAGACACCCTGCTCTTGCTGGGACACTGAATATTTTACACAGAACTGTCCTGGGAAACTGCTTGCATGCCCATTGTCCATGAAGCAGTGGAGATGCTGAGAGTCCACAAAGCACTGAGTTGCAAGGTCCTGGTCCTAAGCAAGCAAGACAGGCTGTCTGGTTACAGAGGGGTGCCTGTTTCTCTGTGAGGGTTAGATTGAGACCCTGACAAGCCGGGAGGCAGGAGGAGAGGGGAGAGGCACAGCTCAGGTATGAATGAGTCCAGGACAACTTGGGAGCCACCAGCCTGCCCTTGTATCCTCAGGCAGCTGAAGTCTAGAGAAACCCCAGTGGGAAGGCACCAGAAGGCAGCTTTCTGGGTCAGCTGATTTTGGAAATACAGGACCAACAGTGATTTAATGCACTTTGCAGTTAGCTCCTGTTCAGACCCAGTTGGTCACAGCCTCTAAGGTGCTGAGTGAGAGACAGAGAGGAAAAAGAAGGGAAAGCTCTCCTATCGCTCACACCAGCAGTAAATTAATGGAAGTGGAAAGCATGCAGACTACAGCCACCAAGTGGTAGGGTACCAAACTCAGCCACAGGTTTTGTGCACTGATGCCTCCCCTGAACTGGAGCTATTTTGCAACCAGGCAGCTCAGAGCATAGGCAAGGAGATGGGCTTTGTCCCCCCTCCCTGTGGAGATGTGCCCTTGCTTGTTTCAGCAAGGAACGAAACAGAGCAGTGACCCTGAAGGTCAGCCTTTCAACCGTGCCTTTTATTCACATCCAGGCTTTCCCCACTCTTTGCAGATATGGACCCCTTTGTACCATATCCCCACAATGCTGTCTGGAGAAGGGAACGGGGGAGCAGAGTGAAGAAGAGTCAGTGATAAAATGGACAACACAGCCGTGGAGTGCTGGGTGTCAGCCCCTTTTCTCACCAGCTTTCCTTTAGCAGCTTGCTGAATATCCTGTGCAAGCCACTACAGACCTCTCACACAGCATCAGTGTCCCTGGAGCAGAGGCGGTGTGTGGCAGCGTGGCTGTGGTGGTGTGAGCAGCCGGTGAAGCAGGTGTCTCATCAAGGGGGCTGCAATACCCCGCACCACACTGGGGATGGTGCCCAACATCACAGCCAAGAGGCTACAGGCCAGGTTGGGCAGCCATGTGCAGCCCGTGGGATCACAGGCAAGGAAGGTGGCCACAGCACTGCAGAGGTGTGCAATACATGCAGGGATTGGGACAAAACCTCACCCTGTGCCTTACATTCAGCCACGGCTGGGCATTAGCAGGCCTGACAGCCTGTAGCCAGACCTGGAGCATGCACATTCCTTGGCTCCTCAGTCTACTCCAGACACTCCTCCTGAATCCATGGGATGCTGAAGTCCTTTCACAGGGTGCCAGAGAAGCAACAGGGAAAGAGCCAAGGTAAACTCTTGAAGTAAAGCAAAAGACACCACAAACACACCTGACTGAGCCCAGCAGGAGCAAGTGTGTGCTTGATGTTGTCCCTTTAAACAACATTCAGGGAAGCAAGATAAGCCAGCAGCTCCCAGGAGCCAGGAGTCTTGGCTCCCATTGCCAGGCACTTTGGCTTTTGGCTTTGCCTAAGCCACAGAACTTCTGTGTTTCTGTTTCCCTGCTATTACAGCATCGGGCAAAGGGGGGAAACTCCTTCCACAAGATGTCTGCCCCCTTTGAGAAGAGCAGCAAAGGAGCAACTCAGCTTGGCACCAGCCAGTGAAGCAGGGAGAGCTTAATGCCTGTGTCAGGTACAGATGCTGCCTGCCAAAGAGCTTGGAGCACAGATCCTCAGCAAGTAAATCCCTGGGGAAAGAGACAATGTTGCCCATCTGTTTCCTTCCAGCCACACTGCAGCGCTCTGCCTCCATGGGACTGCTCTGCCAGGTGGTGAAAGGCAGAGGCTCTTAGGTATCTGTCTCCACATAGTAGTTTAAGCATCTGAGTGCTACATTATGGATGAGTCAAACATCTAAGAAACCCATCCCACTATCAGCATCTCAGCTGCCTACTCCTCAGCCTGAGCCCTCCTGTAGCCTGCAGGTGTGCCAGAGCTCTACGGTGGGCTCAGCCCATGCATGCATGGTTCCTGGCTCAGCACATCCCCTTCCTAGACCTCCAGCCTCTGCCAGGTTTAGCAGCCACAGAGGACAGAACTTTCCCCCCGTGTGTGAAAGAAGGAGCTTCAGAGAGGCTTCAGAGCCAAGAAACCAGACTGGCTCTCTGCTATCCCCTCCCAGAGCTAAAGTGACCAGTTATTTCAGCAAAGGAGACTCCTTCCTGGGTGACTGGCATCTGTGGATCTCACCTGGAAGCCTTTTTCCCTGTGTGTCAGTCAAGTGAAACTAGTCTTGGATGGATTTTAAAGTACCATATTCTGTCTCCCCACCTCTGTCCCAGAGTCTGTCTCCCCATTTGTGCTGCTGCTTGACAGCCTGCCAGGGCCTCTGCACCTCATCTGGGAGTTAATATTTTATCTAGAGGTCCAGGGAAGCTCAGTGGAAATTGAGCTATCCTTGAAATGCCAAAGATAATTTTAAAATATTTCCTTCCGGACTCCAAAATGTTACTAGTAGAAATGCATTCTCCGATAAGGACATGGCTCTGGACCCAGACTAACAGCTGGGGAGATTATTTATGGAAATCAGTGCCACAAGGCTCTGTGTTACTTTCATGTGTCTTTCCCAGACTTCACCTTTATGGAGACCAAGTGCATCACTCTTGTAGCTCCAGTGGGAGCAGTGCTCCAACACAGGAAAGTCTGCACATCCTGAAAAGGTTTTTTTTGTTCTACTTGCACAGGATAATTTTTCTACCGGGCAGCAGATTTATGTGAGGAACAGTGGTGGCACAGGGAATAATGACTCCATTTTGTTTAATAATTAACTCACGCAGTCGCCTGGTGCCACACATTCCAGCAGATGCTGCAAGGGAGTCAGGCTGTGCTGGCTGGAGAGCTAAGCATGAAGTGGACAGTAAGGAAAACCAGATTTCTTCTGCTTACTGATGTTGTACCCTGACCTGCTGGTGTTTGGCTCTTCCTACCTGCAGCACAGTGTCCCAACAGGTCTTTGAACACTAAGATTCTGCACACTCTGAATATTTTACAGAAACAACTGACACTGTGTTGTATTACTTCAATAGGGGGCATATAGCAACTACTTCAAAGACCAAAGCCAAACTATATAGCAAGAATAAGAAAGGAAGCCAGGGGAAAGTAATCTCATTGAGTTCTCCAACTGCCATCAAGAAGTTCTGTCTTGCAACCTGTCACAATTTGGTTTGCAAACTGCCAGGAGCAGCTTTACAGCTCAGGTCTCAGGAAAATTTGCTGGAAACCTTCCACCAAACTTTTCTCAAATTTCAATGCTGGTTCCTCACAACCAAACCATTTTCAGGGAGAAGCTGCTTTCAAAGAACTTCTGAGCTTGAAATATTGCTGGGGGGGTTCCTTTTCTAAGTGTCATAATATTTAGACATTAAAAAAAAAAAAAAAAAAAGAAAAAGACGACAGATTTACAACACTTGGTTGTTTAAAACCTGAAGAAAACATTTAAAGGTTACTGAAATAAAATATTTTCAAAAAGATCTTTTTCTTCCTAGAAAAATATGAAGTCTTTGAAAAGCTAGTTTTAAACTTTTTCTCCCAAGTCAAGATACGTATTTTTTCCTCAATACCCTGAACCTGTGGGAGAGGGGGAATCTATTTCCCACTCAGCTTGGCTTTTAGAGAAGCAGAAAATGATAAAACAGAAAGGAACTTGACTGGAAAAAAAAAAAGAAATCATAACCAGAATCCTTCACTCAAGTGAAGATGACCCTAGGCTACCAGTGACACTTGCAGCCACTGCTGAGGCAGCTGTAGCTTGAGCAGCACTTCCCTTCATGAACAAACGCCTGAGATGCCAGCAAGTCCATGTTGTCTGGGACCTGAACTCTGTTCCTATATTTCTGTCTATTTTAAGGCATATCCCGTATGTGGTCCTTTTAGTTCCTCACGGTCAGGAATGTGGCTCCTCCTGGAAACCATCTGCTCAAGGAGACAGCTGGGCTTTTACTGAGGGCTGAACCTGCACCCTGCAATGCAGCCCCTCCCGGGTGGGTTAGGGTGCCCTGAGCAGCACCGTCAGGGTAAGCACCTCCTTGCAGCAAGTTTCCAGGATTTTACAACCTCAGTGGTCAGGGCAGACCAGTGAAAGTGAGAAGGACTTTGGTTTACACGATTCCCACTTAATCCAAGTTCTCAGGCATCAAACTATGCTTTGGATACACCCTGACACCCATATCCTCCCCACCTCCCCCCCCCAATTTTCCTCTGCCCTCTGCACTCATCAGGCCACAAGTCCTGCTGATAGCTTGTGCCAGGTGACTGCTGCTCCATGTCCTGTGAAGGCTGCCAGCCAAGCTTTGCTGCCCTGCCAGTCCAACAGGCTGAAATGACCTTCAAGAGATTGGCTCCAAGGTGAAAAGTACACAAGCAGATTGAAGCTGGTTATTCAGCATCCAGGGATTAGAGCAAATGAGAGGAAACAAAGCTTGTTTGATCATCTTCTGCAAGATGTCATTGTTCAAGAGTCAGATCTGCAAGCCCCAAAGCAGAAACTAAGAAGAGCCAAGGTAACCCAGACTCAAAAGACTGGAGAACTCCTGGCTGGGCTACCAGGGGAGAGGACAAGAACCAGTGAGAAGTGGGACAATATTATTCCAGGCCATGTCTAACTGGGTACTAAATTGTGGATCCCAATCAGTGCATTAGCTTGTCTCCTACAGTCAGTCCCAGGGAAATTCTGTATGATGGCATCATCTTTGATTTAAAGTGGCAGAGACAACAGTCCGAACCAGGAGCAAACTTTGGTACTGGGCAAATTTCTGAAGAGAACCTTGAAAATCCTCCCCCAACTGAACATCCTAGAAATGTTCTAGTGGTTCCTGAGAGCCCCGATGCAGATATTACTATCTTGTCTGTACCACTGAACCATTCTATGTTCTTTTACTTACCCCCTGAGTGCTTCCAGAGCAGACTGGCTGGTGGGACACACAACAACACATTTGCACCCCAAAATCATAGGATCATAGAATGACTTGGGTTGCAATGGACCTTAAAGATCATGTAGTTCCAACCACCCTGCATAGACAGGTACACTTCCCACTAGACCAGGTTGCTCAAAGCCCCATCTAACCTGGCCTTGAACACTCCCAGGGAGCAGACACAACCTCCATGGACAACCTGTGCCAGTGGCTCACCACCTTCACACTAAAGAATTTCTTCCTAATGTCTAACCCAAATCTATCCTCTTCCAGTTGAAAGCTATTCCCCCTCATTCTATCACTACATGCCCTTGTAAAAATCATCAGTTGCTTAATTCCTTCAGAGGAAGGGTGAGGGATCTGGGAAGAGGAAGGTGGGGAGGATCTCTACCCCTGCATTTGCTTAGCACCACAACATGCCTCCTGCAATGCCTAGTCTGTAAAGGTGGTGTCCAAGCTCAGATGGTAATGATGGTTTATGGCTCAAATTCTCCCTCTTCAGTCTATGAACAAGCAAACAGTGGCTCCACATTTCCTCCCAGGCCCATCAAGCTTGATGATGTGTGACTAACTCTTTCATTGACTAAAGCCCAACCACTTCCCTCACGTGACCTTACATAACTGCTCATCTATTTCGTTAATGAATGGAGCTTGAGAAAATTTCCATTGCCCAAGGCCCTGAGGGGAAAATGCGTGATCACTGTCTCTACCTTCTGTGTGCCAACGTGGGATTTTCCTATGGATTGACCGGGTACAGTGGTATTATTTTTCAATGGCTCTCACTGGTGCCTAAAGTGGTAAGCTAACAGCCAAGTGCCACGGAGATAGGGGGAAAAAATTAAATAAAAAAGAGTCTGTCTGAGCCAGAGGAAACAGGAGACTCCCTCTGCCAGGAGGAGCAGCAGGGACGTCACCGCTGTGGCCAGGGATTACACCTATTCCCAGGCAAAAGCTGTAGTGTTTACTCAGCCCTGTGCAGAGCCAACACACCTCCTGGCCTCTCTCCCCTCCCTGTCACAGATTGAGCAGCACCAACCTCCTGGTATCCTGGGGGCCAAACTTAGTCCTGGGGCTGGCAAGCAGCTCTCTCTGCCCCACCATGGTCAGGATGGAGCAGTCTGATGCTGGGCAGAAGTGGAGGAGGGTGATATCGGCACACGTTGGCTACATCGGCATGTCAAAGGCACACACACCAGCATTTACAGCAGGTGGGAGCTGGGGAGAAGATGGGGATACCCTAGTATTTCTAAAAGTCCATAATGATACTTCAGATTTTCCCATTTTAACCACTTCACTGTGGTGCTGCCTGTGATAGAAATTACTTTTACCATAAAAGTCCTTCTGCCAGTGGAAGGCTGGGGGGGGGGGGGGGAAGCTCTACCTCTCCCAAGGCGATCTCATGTAAAGGTGCTTGGAAGTTCCAGAGACACGTGATTTTCAGAAGTGCAATTCATGCTGTTCTCCAAGGATGTACTTTGGAACCAAGGTATTTGTTGGGTGTGCAATGTAGGTTCCCCGTAGTGTGAGCTACAGATCTCATGGCCATAGGGTTTAGGAATGTTGCTGAAGCTAACACAGTTGCTAGGTTGAACTGGGCATGATGGGACTTCCATGAACGGTAGAAGTGGCAGCACTGAAATACTGGAGGATGCTCCTTTCTCTTCCAATTTATGGGGAGAAAATCCGGATGCAGCCCTAGCTTCTGTAATGCCCGGTCCATGTGCAATGATAAGTAAATATTTAACTGCAGGAAGAACGTTCCCTTCCAGAGATTGAGCAGCCGAGTTAATCAGTTCCAGACTATATTTAAGTCATGGGTGTCAAGAGGACAATACAAGTTCAAAACCTTGAGGATGTTCAAAGTCTTCCATGCCTGGGAAGTTGCCATGTCCCCCATGGGATGCTAAAAAGGACAATCTTTTCACCTGCTGAGAAAGCAGGATGATTAATTCACTCAAGGATACACTTCGCAGAGAGGGGAAAGGGCTGGAGATGTGGCAAACAGGGGTTTTGAAGATCCTCCTGTTCCATCCAGATGGTGCTTCATGACCTTGGGAGCAGAAGCTGCTGCAGCAGATGGGCTGGGCTGAGAAAGCCCTCAGGCAGGTCTGGAGATGTTTCCTGTCCTGGCAGCACACTGGACGTTCAATTCCAGGGCTGATGACAGAAGTTGTCACTGGTAGTAGTTCCCAGGCTTTGGAAGGCGCTCAGTCTCTGCCAAACCCTCCTCTTACACAACAACATATTCCCAGTTTTCTTTTACCCCAGTATAGTTAACTTGTCCTCCTCCATCTCTTCCTCACGAAGCCAGTCAGTTCCTTTCAGAGATTATGCAGTGGATAGAAGGTTGTTAGGATTCATCTCTATAATAAAACAAGCGTGCCCAGACATTATGTAGTTCATATTTTCTTATGTCCTTCGGGCTCACACTACGCTCTGGAGCCTTGGAAAGAGGCTTAGCTATCAGCATACCTTCTCCGATCTGCATCAGTGGCTGACCAGCTGGTGAGTTGGGGTCCTGCCTGCTCTTGCCTGGTCATTCACCTTTGACTTCTGCTGGTGCTTCAGAGTAGAGCTGTATCTCTGTGGAGAAAAAAACACTCCAAGAATATGTTTCTCTTTAGACACATCTCTCCTCTGGTGTGTCCTCCACAAAACCCCCTGAGTTTCAAGATAAATGTTCCCAGTGCCCTGTACCAAACACTATTCTTTTCTCTAGAGGCCATTTGGATGGAAAGGACATTATTTAAAGTTGGGAGGAGAAAGGATGGAAGAGATTCAGTGTCCAAGTCTACTTGGATGACATTGCATCTCTTAAAGTGCTTCAGCCAAAGCACTCGACATTTATTATTTGGGGTATTTTTTTGTTAACAGTCAAAAGAGTAAAATATTTTACCATGCAATTGAAACCTTTGTGTCTTATTCAAAGCTGAACTCCTCCTAGAGGAATGACAAATAATAAGCTGTAGAGGTAAACTGAATTTTGCCTACAAAATAAAAAAGCAAAAGTCTGTGTTGCTGTTTTTCACTTCAAATTTAAATCCTCTGGACTGAACAGCCCTCGCCAGGCACTGTGTAAATTTTTTTTCCTAAAATAAGATGACAGGGGTCAAGGGCCCAAGCTAAGCTGATTAGCACAGCTAAAGCTGTATCACATTGCCACAGCGGGATCATATGATTGATCACTGGGCTAAATATTTAGGAAGCTTCCCAGGGAAGGGGAATAGATGAGACATAGAAGTCAGGGAAGATGGGCCACTGGGGTGTAGCTAAGGGAGGGTCTGATGCCGTTTGCTTGTTGTAATGCAGATCAAAAAAGCAGGGATGCATTTGCTGTGAGTTACACCTCCCATCAGCTTCCCCACGGGACACGTGTCACAGACCCAGGACTCCAGATCACGCACAAGGCAGCATTTTCAGCAGGCAGGACAAGGAGACATTGAGGCAGTCCATGTCACTCTGCAACCACATGCCACTGTCCCACCAGGCCTTGCTGGCACCAGACAGCCCTGATCCCCTCTCCCAGCAGCTAGGGACAGCACAGTGCCCACTGCAGAAGGGCAGCATGCTCATCAGCAGGTCGAATGGGCTGTCTGGGGGCATGAGACCCTCTGTGAAGGGCAGGCAGACCTAGGAAGTTTTGCAGGGGCTCTAAGCAGCCCCCAAAACCTGCCAGCATGGGACTTGTGTGAGGGGAGTGGTACCAGCTACACTCCCTGACCTTTCCCCACCACCACCACACATCCTCCTCCTGGGGTAGTAAAGGTGGAGAGGAAACAAGTTGTGCCAAAGTAAATGCTCATTTGCATCTACAGCGAGCACCTTCTGGAGTAACCTGGGGGAGTCTTCTTCCTCTCCCACCTCTAGCATAGGTCCCTGAGGAGCTAAACACCACTCTCAGACCAGTACGCGGCTTGACTTAGACCCCAAGTCCTCCTCTGGGGCCAGACTGTGCCCCTTGCTCCACCGGGGGCTTGTTAGGGGGGTGCTGACTGACCTCAGGGGCTTCTACCCCTCCACAGCCACAGCAGCGGTCCCCACAAGGACTTCCCCCTCTGGTGGGGTCTGCAAGATGGCCTCCCTTCTTCACAGGTGGACCACAAAGCTCATGGGGACTCCCTTCCCTTCCAGGCCCCAGAGAGCCCAGAGAGGCATGAACTCAGGACCAAGAAGAGCCCTCCAATATCGTGCCTGGCCTGAGATGGCACCTGCTGGCAGGCCCAGGAAGGGGAAGCAGCACCCAATCCTCCTCTGCTGCCTCACAGTTCTGTGGGGAATCAGAGAGGCCTCTGGACCCCCCTTTCTCCCGCAAATGAGGGGCAACATGCTGGGCTTGAACCTGGCCTTTCGTAAGCATGGCCAGGGCCTCACTCAGCTGCCAACCTGCTTGCACCCAGAGCCATGATATTAAGAGTTTCCTGAGCTCCCTCCATAACTAATGGCAGCCAAAACAGTAGATGGGAGGGCTGAGGGAGTGCTGAGGGGCAGGCGGGAGGGAGGCACTGCCCCAGTGACCACCCTGGGGCCCCACTGCAGCACGCAGGAAGCCTCCTTTGTCCCGCCTGGGTCCTGGGCACCTGAAAGGCACGGGAATGAAGGCAAAGCCTGAGGATTGAGAAGGATAAACATGAAGGCAAGGAGGCGGTGAGTAATGGAAAGTGAGCGTGCAGTCGTCCTGGAGAACCTGTATTATTAAACAGGTGCAAGCGCCAGCTGCCACCTGCCCTGGCGGGGGAGGGGTGGGGGGCTTTCCACACAAGCAGCGTTTTTAGAAACCTTTCCCCCTGTTCAAACTCAGTGGTTAAAAAAGAAGCCACCAGAAGTTAACCTTCACCTTTAACCGCAGTTTTACCAGCTCTCGTTTCTTCACTGTTTGTCTTTCCTGCCTTGTTGCAGACCGAGGTTGTTTGCCAGAAAATAAGACAAAGGCTCCTTGCTGCCAGAATCTGCCCTCCAATAACAAGGAATAGCAGTAAGTGGGCAAGTAGGGACACACAGAGCTGTACAGAGAGCGGAAGAGAATAGCTCCTATTATTTTGGTAAGTTGCTGTTGACTTTGAGGCAGGACTCTCAGGGAAAGGTAACAGCTGGTGTTAGACAAATGATACAGCTAGAAAAAACAGAGGAGCTTTTAGACACACAAATTCTTCTCCCGAGCTGAAGCAAAAGGCTGTAAACGTCAGCCTGAACAGACTGGAGAAGTTTCCTCTGAGCATCTCTTTTCTTTCTTCAGGGAAAAATGAGGCTCCACAGGGAAATAACTTGCCCCCCAGGCAAGCAGCAAGACAGAGACATGACTGGATCCCTGGTCCTAGCTCTTCTGTGATGAAATAGTGCTTCCCCACCTGCAGAAGCCGTTGTTGTTGCAATGCAAACAAGTCCTGTTACAGTACTGCAACAGCACCCCTAGTACTTGTGAAGCACCGGCAGATGCTCTGCCCCACTGCATCGCTGCACACAAGCAGTTTGCAAGTGCCACTCAGCCTCAGCCTCATAATGTTGAGCTGTGATTTACACTGACTCCAGAGATTTCAGGTCACCTCATGCAACTGCTCAACTCAGCCTTCACTGGAACCATTTGTTGTATTTTACGAAAGAAAAAAAAAAGGAACAGTTTGCAGGCCCTGGGGAGAAGTAGCAGTGTTGAGAAGAGCTCAGGAACTTCATCAGCACTAAAAGAAGCAGGTGAGTTAGAGGAGGCACAGCACAAAGACACTAATGGGCTGTGACTTGACAATGGCCAGTGAAGAAAATTATGCTCTGCCAGGTTACAGGGTCAAGCAGCAGCAGCAGCATATGGATTAATAGTGTCAAAGTTGCCACAGGACCTGTCTCAGATGCAGCAGACAGTTCACATGGCATTCTGGGGTCTGTATGTCTGCTTTAGGCCAGATTTGAATTGCAGCACCATTGGTACTTGGGCAGATGCCTTGGCTTTGATATTGCACAATGGGATTTGCCCAGGAGACTGCATGCAAGTACAATCACAGAGTGTCACAGGAGAAACCCAGCCTGTAGGCAACAAAGTCTGTCCCTGTGACTGGTGCTCAGCTATGCAATTTCCTGTTGCATGGTATGGACATTTTCCGACTTGTAGTTTTAGGCCTTCCTTACCCTCTGCTTTCCCTCTTTTACAGAACTCCAGAGATGCTCTTCCAGCAACACCACTGTTTGGTTCAGGAGAGAAAAAAAACAAGACTAATCAACCCTGCTATCAACAAACAGGTGGCTCAGCAACAAAAGAAGCAGCATCAATAATGGAGAGGGCAGGGAGAAACAGAGATGCAATGAAGTGGAGAGAGGGAAGCCAATCACCCTAATGAAATAAGGCGCAAGGTTAGAGAAGGGCTATTTATAGACTCTGACTGGTTCAGCCCTGTGCACTTAGAGGCTGGTTCAAACTGGCTCCTTAACAGCAGTAATAATCATTAGAGAAAAGAAAGAGAAAAAAAAGTGAAAGCTTGGAAAATTCACTGCCGGAGGTAAAGCTTTAGAGCCGGGGCTGGCTGGAGTCAGAAGTAACTGCATTACTGAGAGATTGAAAGGTTAATAGGAAACCAGCTGACACTGAAAGGGAACAATTAGAGAGGTTAAGGGGCTTAATATTAGATTAATGGTTGCCTGGAGGAGCAAAAGCAGAGATTTCAGGAAAATGGGAGAATGGTGTGCAGAAGGCTGTTTTTTCATGGACAAAGAGCCCCAGGTCTGCTCCTGCCACTCCCTGGATGAACTGGAAGAAGGTGGCTCTGCCATTCTTTGCCAATCTTGCTCAGTCTCCTGTTTCCATCTCTCTTCCTCCTGTCCCATCTGTTTGTCTCTTCAAGTCCCTTTGGGTTTGCTCTCCTCTCTTAAGCTCTGTGTGGTCTTGTCTTACTGTCTTACTTGTGTTCCTCCTCCATCCTCCCACTGACTCCTTGAAGGTCATAATATAAAATGATCCTTAGCATTCTCATGGCCCTTTCATTCCTCTTCAGCATGCTGCTCTCCAGAGACAGGGGTGGTGGGGATGGACACTTTTATCCACAGTGTCCTGGACCAGGAGTCAAAGCTTAAAAGAGAAAAAAGAAAAAAAAGAAAAAAAAGAGAGTTGACAAACATCAGATGACAGGTCTGTTTCCCAGCAAATTATCCTCAATTGGACAATACTGATGCCGGTGAGGTCCCTGACTACCAGCAACCATTTTAAAAGAGTTTTCAGCAGGAAGATGTTGGACATACTGCAGAGAGTATTGATTTAATAAGACAGGAACTGGCATGGATTGATGGCATCTTCAAACTTGAAAGGGGTGTTGAAGATACTGAGGGGACATTCAGCACAAGGAGCGTAGTTGTACCAGATGAAGGGCCATGAGTATGTTGCTGCTGTGTGTCCTGTTGAAAGCACAGAGGGTTAAAACATGCAGGAAGACAACAAAAGAAAGGAGGATACTCTCTAGCTCAGGGGTGCTGAAACCTTGCACTTCAGAGAGGAGATAAGCTGTTCTTCCTTCCCCCACAGTACAAGACGAGTAGCAAAGGATTTGGGATGGAGTCACTGCATCTGTGCAGTGCAGACTCCCTAGGCATAACCTGACCTGTCCCATTTCCCCATGGTCACCAGGGTTGCCAAAATAGTCAGTCCCCTGAGAGTCCCTGTACCTCAGTTCCAGGAGAGCCTTGTAACATAGTACCACTGGCTGCTGTTTAGGATGATGCTGGGAACATCAAACTGCTCCCAGAACCACCCTGAGGGAATCCTGAGACGAAGGGAGAATTCTCCCCTCTGCACCACCCATGGTTGCCACACTTAAGGATCTTTCCATATGTATGTGCTCCTCCCACAGGACAGGGAGAACTTTCCCTGAGTGCCTGGCCCTTGGCAGCTGCTTGTGTACTCAAACAAGCACAAGCTGGCTAGATCCATCCATATCTTACACTGCTTCCCACAGCACAGCCTCCTCTCTGAAAACTTCCCTGGCAAGATTAGAAAGCAATGCACTCAGCACTTCCTTCTAGGGCTGTAAAAGCCAGGCTGGGACTCTGACATTGTGCAGCCACCTGACAGAAAAGTTTCCTCACTTGTGATAACGACAGTGAAAGTCCCAGCCCAGACGAGTTGTGGTCCTTTGTGGCATATTAGCTCCAAAAGACTTGAGATGCAGTGCTCTGGCTTAATGCAACCTATGGAGGTCACCCAATGGCTTCCCAAGGAAAGACCAAGGAGGCTCTTGCTGGCATCAGAGGACAACTCAAGCTGTTTTCTACTTACGTCCATGACAGCTGAGCACGGACTTCTTCTTACCAGCTGGGACACTGCTGGTTGATAGAAACACCAAAGAGATAGCTGGAGAAGCATTTGCTTGGTGTGTTATTCCTCAGGTCTCTCTGCTTAAAAGCAAAAAGCCTGAAGGGACAGGGTCTCCCTCCCAACTTCCAGTCCTACATACGAGCATTTCCCAGGTCTAACATTAACCTCTCCCCTGTGCCTGGCCAGCCACATCCCTGGAGCTGCATCTCTGTTTCAAAAGATCTGATATCCTCACAGTGCTGACCTCTGCCAGAGCCTGGGGGTACCCATCACCTCCAGCCTGCAGTGCCACAGAGTCAAAAGCACATTCAGCAAAGGATCTCGAAGTGCTGTACAAACAGTCATTAATCCTCAAGCCAGCCCTAGGAACCAGGCCTATAATTATTTGGCTTGCCATTTATCTCTGGAACTCTCTGTGCCTGTTCCCATAGCCTAGGGATGAAGGAAGGTAAAACAATACCTACCATTTTGTAACAAATTGCAAATTAAATCGACTGCAGCTCAGCTGTTAAGGGAAATGTTACCTTTTCCATAATCACCTCCTGCAGGCAAAAGCCTGAGAAAATGTAACAACAGCTATTCTTTAACGGTTAGGTAAAGTTTGACAAAAAACTTAAGTGACCAGCTCCGAGTGAGACAGCTGACAAGTGGCAGATGATTTCCGAGAGCAGAAATCAGGAATCCTCTTGGTTTCTTGTTTTATCAGCTGAATTGTCTTTCCTCCAGCCCCCGGATCCCTTAAAGATGACCATAAAAGAAAAAGAAATGCCACTTTATGCCCTTTATGTGCCTTTGTAACAGATTAAGCAGCCTGTAGCATTTCAGTCCAAGGGAAAAAGATTAAGCGTTTTTCCACTTGTTTTCTTACTTTAGAAATGCAGGTCTTTGGGAGCCTAAAAGTCTGCAGTCTGTCTAGCCTAGATCATGACAAAACCAGGAGCAAATGAAAGAGGGCAAGAACAGGGCAGAGGAGAGGAGAAGGGAGGGGAAAGTGAGCCAGACTCATGAAGTGCTTTTTGCAAGCAACAACTGCATAAACACAGTAACACAATCACGCAAAAAATATCAGTAAGAAATTATGTGCTCTTTAAGAGTTGACTCTTCTGCAGCTCCAGCCAGGGTGTGAGAACCCACAGAAGTCAAACTCTGAGGACCCCAGGAGATCTGCATGAGAAGACGATAAGGAAAAAAAGGAAAGGATCTTTTTTCTTTCCTTCTCAAACTGAAGCCGTAAGTGGCATGAGATTTCCAATAAGACAGACCCAACCTAGAGGAACAGGAAGGGCTAAGCAACAAAAGCAGAGCAATGGCAGTCTTTTTTGTGCCTCCTTTGTTGGCCAGGCTCATGCAGAGGAATCCCTGGAGAGGAGATGCTAAAGGGAAGAAGCATGGGGATGGGTGGGGTAAACCAACAATACAAGAGGCAATTACAATGTGAAGCGGAGGTGAAGAAAGCAGCAGAAGGACAGGGCTGAGCAAATGTCAGCACACAGAGGAAATGGTCCCACTCCAGTCCAGAGAGCAGAAAGGTCACTCAAATTGGCTTCTAGCTGACAGAAATGTCCCTTCTCTGCCCTCTTCCTACAGCTCCCTTCCCTACCTGTTCCAGGAAGGCAGCAGGAACCCCTCTCTGTTCTAAGGCCAGAAGGCGGTAAGGAAAAGTTTCAGTCAGCTCTAGTTGTACTAGTTTAAACTGTTTCTGCAACTGGGAGATTTAATTACAGCTAGTCTGCAACATGCCGATTTTGCACTGCTTTCATAGTCTGGAGTTGAAACCTGTATGAGCAGAGGGTAAGGGAGTTGCAGCTGTACTGGAAGAAGTGCAACTAGAAGAGGTTGAGTCTGTATGTGGCTGAGAGGTAAATAAAATCTCTTTGCACAAGGGCACTGGGCACTCCGAGGGCTAAAATCCAAGTCAGTAAGCAAAAACCTTTCCCTAGGAAGCCTATTTTCCCAGGTCTCTGAAAATCCCCTCAGGTAGCTTGTCCAGAAACCTCCAAGCACAGAGCATTAAATAATAATCTGTTAAAATGATCTCCCTCCTGACTGACTACCTGGCAGTAACATTTCATTGCTCTATCTAGGTGTACTGAAACCCAAGAGAAGTCCAAGAGTTGCCTGCAGTAACCAAGTGCAAATCTTGTGGTAACAAGATTTGTGTCACACTCACTTGTGTCACACTCACTGCCCAGCTCACAGCCTCCTCGGGACATGCTTGACCTTTCCAGTGCAAACTGGTGCCTTGAGCTACCGCCTCCCCTGTAAGAAGGACCAGGCAGGGACGGCGAGGAGCTCTTTGCCGAACAGATGCCACAGCAGCCAAGCAATTGCTGGTGCTCGAGCGGTGCCTGCTGGCCGGTCGTATCAAAAGCACACGGAGGATAAACTTGCAGTCAAGTTCAAGGAACACATTTCTAAGGAAGAGCTGCGCGTCCAGCTTCACCGTGTTTCTGCCGGAGAGCTGGCACCCACGTTCCCACCTGCTGCAAACAAGATGTCCCAGTTTTGTGAATCAGTCCGGTATTTATTTCTATTGGCTTAACGGAGGGCTGCGAGGATGATTAAGGGACTGGAACACCTGCCTTACGAGGAAAGGCTGAGAGACCTGGGGCTGTTCAGCCTAGAGAGCAGAAGACTGAAGGGGGATCTAATTAATGTATTATAAATACATGAGGGCTGGGCGTCAAGAAGGCGGGGACAATCTCTTTTCACTTGTGCCCAGTGATAGGGGGAGGGGAAATAGATTCAAACTCTAGCACAGGAAGTTCCACCTCAACATGAGGAAGAACTTCTTTACTGTGAGGGTTACAGAGCACTGGGAACAGGCTCCCTGGAGATGTTGTGGAGTCTCCTTCTCTGGAGACTTTCAAGAACTGTCTGGATGCCTTTCTGAGTGATCTGCTCTAGTTTTTGGTCGTGCTCTGGCAGGGGACTTGGACTCGATCATCTTCGGAGGTCCCTTCCAACCCCTAACATTTCTGTGATTCTGTGACCTCCAGCCCTATGCCGTTTCTTGTATTTCTTTACTGTTTAAAGTTTTATGATTTTTAAGCCAATCACAAGGTAATACATTACTTTATTACGCTGGTATACCTGATGCAATTTCAATAATGCAATTTCAATAATGCAATTCCCTGTGAAAATTCAGATTCTGGGTAGTGTCACCCCAGCAAGCTCCTTAACCTGTCTAATGTTGGACGCTAAGAACGTAATGCACTTCAAATCACTGAGAGCTGTTGCAAAGCCTGACATTTTACTTACCTTTTACATAGAGAAACATGCTCAAAATGCCAATAATGCCTCTGCTACACAAACTCAGTGGAATGGGTGCCAAAACCACCGTCCTTCTACTTGTCCTTATGGTGTGCTAGGAGACAGAAATTATTCTATGGGTGAAACAGTTCTTGTCACAGAGGCAGTGTCTTGGATGCTCACAAAATTATTAATTTAAAAAAAAAAAAAGAAATGCGAAAGAAATAATCTTTAGAAACACAGTGTAACACTCTCATGCCACCTCCACAGATGTATAACAATGTATTATGCTGGACTTTATCCTAAGCCCAAGGACCTGAAGACAATTTAGATATGAACAAAAGAAAATGGGTTATATCATGTAGTTCCTGAGTTTACAATGTGAAAGAAAATCGAGTTCTATCAGAAGATTGGGATTATGTCCCCCTGAACCTACAGCTATTCTAGGCAACACCACACACCTATCCATACACAAGCACATACACACACAGAGCCTTGCTCCTAAGGCAGGAGTTTAAAATGGATAAGACTGGTAATGGCAAAGGGATGCATCCATCCTTGTGGGTCTTCCAGGGGCTGAAACAGCACAGCAAACTCTCTTGGACCCCTCTTTTCTCACTGATGGCAGGTGATGCCATGTTAGGCAGCCTCAGGTAGAGGCTTCCCATTATTCACATTTGTTTGCTATTTTGCCATACTCAAACTGTCAGGCTGACATTTTACATCCTCAACATAAACAGGACAGATGTGGGTGGGAGGTGGGCAGACAGACAAAACCAATGTTAAGGCTGTAAAATGCCTTTCTGAAGAATTGAATGTTATCTGTACTGCTGTTTGAGCTCCCCCATGCTGTACATACACCAAAACATTCAGCTGAATGCATATTTAAGGTAGACACTGGCCAAGTGTCTGTGTTGGCCCCACAGCTGCACAGCTTTTAACCATCCTGCTGTTGCAGCAGATGAAAGCACCCCTCTCCCCACATCCACTCCAGCACAATTCAGTGGAGAGTGCTACACCAAGGGAAAACAGAGCCCAAACAGTTCCCAGCCCAGCACAAGCACTGATCTACTGGCAAGTACTGTAGTAACATAAACCCTTTCTACTCTAAAAGATCCAGCTCACTAAGAGGCTAATAATTTACCACTTCAGCATACTTCCCTCCCCTGTACGAGCAGTGCACAAGATGCACACACATCCCTGCACATGAATGGAACATAATCATCTGCACACACACAAAGCACAAAGTTTCCAGACATCATTGGTCTTTACCTAACAAGGCAAAGGACCAGCTTGTACAGCTCATTTATAAACAACTTGTCTCCTGGATGCTCCTTCTCTTTCTAGCAGAAGGGGAGGACAAGAGTGCAGGGAACCCCATCTTTGCTACCTAAACATAGAGTTTAACCCAAACAGAATTCATACAGGAATTGCCATGCTGAAGTTGTTTGTGCATTACCTGTTTCCCCAGGTGTGCAGTAAAAAAATCTTGCTAGTAGCTTGTAGCTGAAGGTGAATTAAGATCTGCCTTAACCATATGAAGGATTCAAGACTATACCAGCATGCAGGAAAGCCAACACTTAGTCATGTGCACTCTCTAATCAGTGAACCCATCCCACAGACTTGGTCATAATTTCACTGTGTGTCAGTTTGGCCATCTGTAAAAACAGGACCACACCACCATCTGCCTTAGAGGGTAAAAAATTTGTTTGTGGAATGGTCAGATGCTGTGGCGTGAACATTGTAACTTACAAACATCTGAAGAGAAGTGACTTTAAAGTACATCTTGGATTATGCCTAAGAGAGAACACCAGGGGGCTTCACAAAGTTAATGCAAAAAATCAAATGTTGAAGCAGGATCCATTCACTACCAGCAACAGGAGCCTGCTGAAAATACGAGTCGATTTTCAGAATGCATTAAGTACAGGGGGAATAAGGGAAAATCGTGCAGAAAAATCTTGAATTCAGCATTCTCTGATCTTACGGTCTTTCATTTTGCCACTACAATGAACTTCTGTCAATGGTTTATTTGACTCCAGAAGCAGAGAAGTGAAAACACCCAGATGATAAATAATTATCAATATGGAGCACGTTACTTATGATTATGATGTTTCAGTGCACCATATCCTTGTTTCCAGTATGATACCATAGTGATTAGAAAAAGAATATTGAATGAGTTCTGGTTGAAATACTGCAGAATTGAACCAGAGGACTTTCATGTGACAGAACCAGTAACAGTAAATAGTCTGGCTGCATTCCATCCACTGACATATTTGGGGAATCGTGTAACAGTGGTATTATTTCCCATGACCTTTTTTCCTGCTAGATTGGCTACAGGAACCAAGCAGGTCCACACCCACTAGAAGCCAGCGAAACTTCTCTCAGAATGCTGGCATGCTTCAGAGCAGATGGAATTTTGCAACAGTGCAAGGACACTGAGCAAGAAAACTCCACATGAGACCTGCTCCACTCCTCAGTGGAAAAATTCTGCAGCCCTAGTAAAATTTTTCTCCTCCTGCTGTTGAAGGGGAAGAGGAAAGCAGTGGAGATGGGAAGCCCAGCACACTGCACAGGACCCTAGCAGTCTATGTGTAATGGAAAATGTCACCCACAGCACACCTGGGTAACAACATCTTTTCACAAGGAACAAGTCCCCACCCCTATGGGCTGACCGTCAGCTGTAAAGGCCTTCAACCTCCAGGTCCCACAGCCAGTTCCTTATGGATTTCTTCTTCTCAAATCCAACTTTGGCCCACCCTACCTGCTGGCCTTGCATTACCCTAAATCATGATACTGTTGAGATAATTTCCCCCAACAGTCCAGGCCTCTCTTTCTGATGTTCTAAAAACAATATAAAATGTTGCATGTCTTAGCCAATTTCTAATTCCTCTAGGAAAAATACATAAATTATTTGCCCTTGAAAACGCTTGCAATAAGCCATCCCACAGGGTAAGTCACCCCCATGCTCAGCAAGTGCCCTTTGTCTGAGTTAAGTAGGCAGCAACCTGCCTAAAGCTGTTCATGCAAAACAGCTAATCCATACGTGATTCATCTTCAGAAGTCATTTTCTCTCACTCCAAAACAATGGCCTTCCTTCGAAAACTTCCCTCTCCAAGCAGCAGAGGGAACCTGGGAATAAACCCCTGCACTGCCAAGCAACTCCTGCCCCAGCAGAGCAACACTGCTGGGACACAAAATCACAGAATCAACCTGGTTGGAAAAGACCTCGAAGATCATCAAGTCCAACCATAACCTAAATCCACCCACCATAACCTTTATCTACCCGTTCAATGGTCAAATCATGTCCCTAAGCACCACATCTATATTTCCTATAAACACTTCCAGGGATGGTGACTCCACCACCTCCCTGGGCAGCCTGTTCCACTGAGCTTCAGGCTGCCACTCTGGCACCTAAATCTTCTGGCCTCTTTTTCAAATGTTGCCTCCTTGGGACTAGTCCTGTGGTTTCAGTGACAGACAGCATCACCACCAAGGACTTTCCTTTATTGGTTTAGTTAAATTAGTAATTTAGGTTAGTTTAACATTCACTTAAAGTCAAGAACTTGCAACTGGAAGTGAAACCTTTGAACATCTAATTTTCAATCAGAACTGGCAGGGAAATGCTGGTATCAAGAGAAAGGCATGGCTTCTCTGTTGCCAGGACTGCAAGACACAGCCTGTTGCAGCATAAGGCAAGCATTTCAATATAGGATTCTGGGACAAATTTACCCTCGGAGCCCTGAAACCAATCTGTTTTGTAGCACTGTACACAGAATTTCTGGACCTTATTTGCACTTACCTCCACCAACCATTTTTTGCTCAGCTCCCATCCGTTCCATCTTCCTGGTCCAACTCTGCACTCTCTGCTATACACTCTCACCCAGGAATAAAACAAGGATCAAAAAGACATACTTGAAGAGCACTGAATCCCCCAATAAAGAGGAAAGGCAAACAAGCACAATCAGATATGATGGAAGAGAAAAAGACAGTCTAACTGAGAAACAAACTTGAGATTTATAAGGCTAGGAATTATTTTTTCTAAGTACAGAGGCACAGTTTACCTCTCTAACTGCTAGAAAAAATTGTCAAGTTTTGGGATTCACAGGCCCATCCTCAGATATCCAATGGGGATTAAGCAGAAGCTGCACTATACTCAACTTCTGACCCTAGTTTTATATTTGGGTTGTATTAAACTTGACAAAGTAGAAACTTAGGTATGTCCTTTGGCATAGGATACACCGATTCTTCCCATGGCTGCACTACTTAAGCCACAGAGGCCCACGTGGTGCCTCGCAGTCAACTATACTCACCACCTTTTAAGGAGGAAAGTCCCCTGGAAGTCAACCCTAAGGCAAAGCACCTCAGAATTTTGTTAACACACTCATTAAGGCCACAGAAACATTTCAGGCCCTCATACCTGTGCCACAGTTCAAACTGCTCCCAGAGACAGCGGGAGCACCCAGGCTCACCTCCCTTTTCCTTTGTTGAGTGTTAGTAAATGAGCCTGCTGCTGCTTGAAGAGCACCGCAAACTTGTGCTCCGGAAGCAGTCAGCCAGGTGTTACCAGCCCCTGGTTTTAAGGCATAGATCCAAGCCTGCTCAAAAGGCAACCACGCCGCCTGTTGGTGTTCCTGCTGTCCCTAGGTGTTGCTGCAGTCCTGCTCCTGGAAGCCACTCCTCACATCTCTTGCCTGTGGAGCTCCATATGAAGTTATCTTTTGGGCACCAATGAAGGCTCTTTCAACTCACCCTGTAATCTGTTAGAGATTGTTCCTGACAGTTGCACAGCCAATGATAAAATGAGGATGTGTGAGTTTTCAGCCAGCACAGCTAGATCCAGGACAGGGTGTTTGCAAACAATTAAAAGCTAACCTGTGCATGTCAGCACAACACAAAGCTGCCTTCACAACTGTGGCTTGAGCTTGAGGCCCAAAATTCATAAAATTCAACCTAGAGAAGAGAAGGCTCCAAGGAGACCATATATCGGCCTTCCAGTACCTGAAGGGGCTACAGGAAAGCTGGGGAGGGACTTTTACAAGGGCATGTAATGATAGGACAAAGGGAACAGTTTCAAACTGGAAGAGCGTAGATTTAGATTGGATATTAGGAAGAAATTTTTTTCTTCCTTAGTGGTAAGATACCAGAAAAGGTTGCCCAGGGAAGTTGTGGCTGCCCCCTCCCTGGAAGTGTTCAAGGCCAGGTTGGATGGGGCTCTGAGCAACCTGGTCTAGTGGGAGGTGTCCCTGCCCATGCAGGGGGGGTGGAACAAGATGATCTTTAAGGTCCCTTCCAACCCAAACCATTCTATGGTTCTATGAAAATCAGTTCTACGCCAGCACTTGAGCTCTGATCTCACTTATTTTGGGATGAAGAGCAACATCTCCTGCAAGCACTGCTGCCATATATTAAAAAAACTAGTACAAAGAAAAGGAGTCAGGACCAAGGAATCAACTGGGATCTGTCTTGTGAGCAGAAGTATGTGGCAGCAGCTCCTCCTCACTGTGAGTTCCTGTTACTAGCAACAATCAGGTCTCAACATCAGCATGAGCTGGGACTCCAAGATGTCAGAGGGCAGGCTTGCTTCCTGGAATAGTCAGCATTTCCTGGACTCAAACTGTACACAAGCCAGAAGCAACTGTTTGCATCTCGAGTGAGCTTCTACTGTTTGCTATTGAAAACTGCCTATTTTAGCATGCACTGCAAGATAAGATTGGAGACAAATTTTTCACAGAAAAAAATTTTATTCTTCTTTAGTCATTGCACAGGAGACATTTGGAGAGAAGGACATGGGGAATGGCACAGTAAATACTGTCACCAAAACTGGCAGGAAGCACAGTAAATTTATTCTCCCAAATGTCTGTCTTCACATCCCCACGGGAAAAAGTATCAATCCATCATAAAAATTAAAGAAACAACTATACCAATAAAAAGAGCCCCGAGTTTCATTCTCACTTTGAAAACTGTGGAGTCTGTACTTCTACCAGTGGGCAGAAGTTTCTCATGCCCAGCAGACACTGTGCAAAGAGAGTGGGTGAAAGCAGGCAGTGAGACACTGTACAGCCTGCAGCTCTTGGTCTTACATCAGCCTACCATATAAGCAGTTTTTTCTACTTTTGATAAAGCTCCAAAATTCCATTCATTATGCTGAAGACTTCCAACAGCTGTGGTTAATTAACTCCAATTGCTTACTATTTTTGGAGGCTGTTGCTTTTTGCTTTGGAAACAAAGTCAAGTATATCAGGTCTCAAGGAATTTTCAAACCCACACTCTATATGAGACTTGCATGCTGTTTAATATTAAATTGCACAGGATGTAAACTGCAGCAGTGTATTGGATGAAGGGGTATAGTTTCTGGGAGCAATTTTAGCCAGTTCCTCCAAACCATCCTGATTTTTATTATTATTATTATTATAACAGAAAGTAAGCCTCTGTCCCATCAGGAACACAAGTTACGGGTTTACCCTTACCACAATACACATGACAAAGGACATCTCCCTGTGTGGAAATTTGTTTAAAAGTTATTAAGAAACAGACAGTATCATACTGATAAACCCGTTGAAGATGCAATGGAGAATAGGAGCTGTGACTTACAAAAATTTAGATATAAATCACTTTGGGTTAAGATTATTTTGGGGATCAGTTCCTGACTTTTAAGGTTAAAAGACAAGTGTAGACACATATGACAAAAAGATATGGCAAAGTTTTTATACATTTTAATGAGGGGTTTTTTTTAATAAATTATGACCAAATATTTACAGACAGCAGTAAAGAAGTCTAGCTCTAACAAAAGATCCTGTTGAACACACCTGCAGTGCAGTGTCAGTGGAAGTAAACATCTAAATGGTATGTGTAGCAAATAAGGGAAGTTCTGACATTTTCTGTAGGGTCTGCACTTCCTACATCAGGACAAGGTATGGGCATAAGTTATCTGTAATTCTTCTCATACTGTTAGTAATTGTTAGTTAGGTTTCACTACCATAAAAAGCACACAGGAGTAGCTTAAATATCCTACAGAGCTGACTAATGTGAAATCTTTATCAACAGGCTTGCCATCTTCATGAGGAAAACTCTGAAGTACAAATGATGGAAAGGGAGATCACAACCCACCGCTAAGTAGCAGTGGATAGGGGTTCAAAGTAAAGGGTACAGGGTGACAGGAACAACATAGACCTCAGAGCAAAAAGTAAAAAAAGAAATTTGGCAGAGGGAAACATGAAGGTACATGCACAAATGCATGGAGCTTGGAAAGCAAGCAGGAAGAACTACAGTTCTCCATGAGTTCACAGAACTACAACATTGTTGGAACACCTGAGACATGGTGAGCCAGTCTGCATGACTGGAGCTCTGCAGTGCTTGCATAGAAGCTACACAGGAAAGTAATGGAGGAAGGAGATGAGAGGCTGCCCTCTTTGTGAAAGAGTGGCTTGAATGTACAGAGCTCTGATACAGAGCAGGTGACAGACCATCTGAGAGCTTCTGGGTCACGATCCCAGGCAAGGTCAGTAGGCATGACAACATGGTTGGAGTACACCACAAGCCACCAGGTCAGGGTAAGGAAAGAGCTAAAGGCTTCCCTAAACAGCTCGAGGCCATCCTGATGGTCAGGAAAACAGGCAATCAAATCAGAAGATCAGCTCGGCTATGCAGGGAGCCCCTGACAGGGCTCCAGTGCAAAACGGACTTATACTAGATGTGGAGGCAGGGCGAGGCTACAAGGGGGGAATGTAGGAACACTGCCCGAGTAAGTAGGGATGGTGTCAGGAAAGCCAAGGCTCAGCTGTATTTCAAATCTGCAAAGGACACCAAGGGCAACAAGACCTGCATCTGCTGCCACATGAACTGTAAATGAACGAAGGAGGAAAATATGGGCCCATTCCTGAATTGAGGAGCATGATTTAAGGCTATCAGACAAAACAAGCTTGGTTACTCAATGTGTTCCTTGCATCAGTCTTCATTAACAAGGTCTCACAGACTCTGTGCTTTGTCAAAGGGCTCAAGAAAAACTACCACAAGTCAGGGATTACTTGAGAAAACTTGATCCACACCAGTCCATGGGACTTGATCAGATGTATTCAAGGGTGCTATGAGAAGCTGGCTGATGTCACTGTGAGCGCTGTTACCTTTAAAAGCTCATGGAGTTTGAGAAAGACCCTGATTAGACTAGAAAAACAAGACAACTGGAAAAGTTGTATCCATTTTTAAAAAGCGCCAAAACGTTAAACTAAGGATCTACAGGCTGGTCAGTCTGACTTGCATCCCTAGAAGAATCACGGAGCTGGATCACGGAGCTGGTCCTCTTGGGACATATTTCTGGGCTCGTGAAGGATAAATTGGGTGGAAACAGCCAGAATACATTTAAGCAAGGGTAAATCATGCCAAATCAGCCCAACTTCCTTCTGTAATGATGAAATTAGATTTGTAGATTAGGGGAAAGCAGTACTTTTACACCTTGACTTTAGCAAGGCTTTTGACATCATCTCCCACAGTATTTCTGTATCCAAATTAGAACATTACAGCTTGAACTAAGTGGACTCTTGGATGGATAAGGAATGGGCTGGATGGTCACATCCAAAGAATTACAGTTGATGGTTTAATGTTCAAATGGAAACCAGTAATGAGTGGCAAGCAGGTGAAGGGAGGTGATTATCTCCCTCAATTCTGCTCTTGTGAGACTCCACCAGAGGGCCATGAAGAAGATCAGAGAGATGGAACACCTCTCCAATGGAAAACAGCTGAGAGAATTGGGGACAAGAGGGCACAGCCTGAAGCTGCTCCAAGGGAGGTTTAGGTTGGATATTAGGAAGTACTTCCTCACGGAGAGGGTGATTAGACATTGGAATAGACTTCCCAGGGAAGTGGTGGAGGCGCCGTCCCTGGATGTGTTCAGGGAAAGGCTGGATGTGGCACTTAGTGCCATAGTCTAGATGGTGTGGTGGTGTTGGTCATAGGCTGGACTTGATGATCTTAAAGGTCTTTTCCAGCCTTGGTAGTTCTGTGATTCTGTTTTCAGCCTGACAAAAGAAGGCTTCAGGGAGACCTTATTGTGACCTTTCAAAACTCAAAGGGGGCTTATAAGAAAGAGAGAGGAAGACTTTTCACCAAGGTCTG
The DNA here is from genome assembly GCA_020745705.1 of Hemiprocne comata. NCBI lineage: Eukaryota > Metazoa > Chordata > Aves > Apodiformes > Apodidae > Hemiprocne > Hemiprocne comata. Next base: position 144,526,011 of record CM036586.1, read on the forward strand.
TCGTGACAGGACAAGGGGCAATGGAACAAAAGAGGGTAGATTTAGGTTGGACATAAAGATGACATTTTCTGTCATAAGGGTGGTGAGACACTGGAACAGGTTGCCCAGAGAAGCTGTGCATGCCCCATCATTGGGAGTGTTCAATGTCAGGTTGGACAGGTCTTTGAGCAACCTGATCTAGTGAAAAATGTCCCTGCCCACTTTTAAAGGCCCCTTCCAACCCAAACCATTCTATGATTTTATGGATATGTAAAGAACTGGTTGGACTATTTGGTTAACAGGTCATACTCTACCTGGATAGCTGAGACAACTCAAGTACTACAAGTGTCTATGCAGGACACTATGCAGTGTCTAGTCCCATTTAACACCTCCATCAGCGGTCTGGAGAAGGGGATAAAGTGCAGCCTTGTCAAGTTTGCAGATTACACCAAATTAGGGAGAATAAGTCAACATACTAAAGGGCTGGGCTGTCACAAAGACCTAGACAGGTAAAAATTACAAAAGGACAAAAGTAAAACTCTGGGAAAGAGGAACCACTTGTATCAATGCAAGCTAGGGTCTAGCTGAAAAGAAACAGGAGGATTTCAGTGAGCAGCAAGCTGAACATGAGTCAGCAGTGTCCTCTGGCACCAAAGGCGACCAACAACCTCCTGGGCTCTATTAGCAAGAGCACACCGAGTAGATTGAGGGTAGTGATTATCTCCTTCTAATCAGCACAGATTAGACTGCATTTAGAATACCACATCCAGTTTCAGTCCCTTTCAAGAAGGCAGGCATCCATGAAACTGGAGCAAGGTCAGTGCAGGGCTACCAAGACAGTCAGAACACTTGTACTGTGAGGAGAAGCTGAAGGCACTGTACTTGTTCAAGCCTGGAGAAGAGGAGGCTTTGGGAGGGTACCTCACAGCAGCCTTCCCATACCTACAAGCTGAGATGTAGACATGTTCTTCACAGTAGTGCCTTGTGGGGGGAACAAGAGATGATGGGCATAAGTTTTCTATCCAGTTATAAGCAACCTAAAAACACATTATTATTCCCTAGAAATAAGTAAGTTGACATTATCTTAGAATAATGTGAAGCAGAAGTCAAGACATAAAAGAAGAACCCTAAAAGTGCAAAAAAATCAAAAGTTCTAGGAAAAAACCACCAAACAAACCACTACTAATAGCAGCAGCTTTGTTCCAACACAACAAAAAAACTGAATTACAGCTTTATCACAAAGTCAACCACCATCAGGAGATTATCAGCTTGCCAGTCTTCTGCCAAGTCCAGGAGATAGCTGCCTTGGAGAATATTTATCTGAAGCACCAAGTTCCTGCTGGAGAACCAAGACTAGCAAATGCAAACTTGTGTCCATCTGGAACTGCTGAACAATGAACTGTCTTTCTTCTGACTGTAAAAAGGTACTGATCCAAAAATGCATAGCAAGCTGATTAGTTTTCGATTTATCCTTATTCATGCAAATGAATGGCTTTGTTAATCTCTAAATTCCAATTATAAAAAAGGCCTGAGCTGTTACATTTTGTGTTAGTAGAGCACTGTTCATTATAACTAGATACAAAACAACACAAAAGATTTTGTCCATTATTTGGCCTATTTATCTTCATGCAGTGACAGTAGACAAGAAGGCTGTCCTTCTGAGAAAAGAAAAATAGGCACTGGAAAGAGCTCAGCTAGTCTTCAAAGCATTTCTTTATGGATTACTTCAGTGATGGTGGAAAACCTCCAGGGAAAAGACAGCAGCTCCTTAACTGTTGAATTCTACCACTTCTCTTCCATTGTTGTTTGATCCACAAAGTAATTATTTGCTCACGACTTAAGATCTGAAGCAAAATAAAAAAAGCACACAGGTGAATTATTATATTTTCCCTTCTATAAACTGAACTAATTATACAAGAATACTGCAGGCATTAAATACTAATACAGCGTGGAAATTAATTAAGACATTGGCACATGATCCAAACCAATCCAATTACAGCAGCTATACAACCGGTGAGATCCGATAGCCATTAGCCATTTTATACCCAAATTACCTGTTTATGGTTAAACAAGTTGCTCTGCAGCTGGGGCAGAACATTTATCACTTACTGCCAGGACCTGTTAAGCAGCTGGTAACCTGTGAGGCTGCTCTGGATCACATAACAAGGCACCTGAGACACCATTTTTATGCAAAGGTTCATGTCTATAATCTTAGTATCAGCCGTGCGCCACACATGCATGTGATGCTGCTGCTAATTCTTCCACAAGGTAAAACCATGTATTTTTGGAGTTCTCTCATTTGAGGACTGCAAATAGAGCTCTTGTTTGACAAGCAAGGAAACTGAAGGGAAAGGGAAATTACAGTGCAGGAAGTTAGAATCCAGCAAGTTCAAGACTACATGCCCAACCTAACTCACCGCATGCAACATGCATCAGCCTCTAACCAGGCTGATCTCCCATAGAGGCTATGCAAGGCCCACTCACATCAGAGTTTCCATCTTGGTGCACACAGAGCAACAGTATAAGGGGAACCAAATGGATGTTCAAAGGCACTGTCATTCAGTCTTTGCTCCTATTTCAGTATCACTACCCCTCCCTTCACTAGTCTCTAGCTCAGCATCACTCCAACCTAGGATAAGGTGCAAGGAGCCAATCTAGGAGGGCAGCATGTGGTGTCTTACAGCACTCACCTCTGTAGACAATGAGAAAAAGAAAGATATCCCAATCTGAACCCCCCCACACCCCTCCCCTCCTAATAATTCTTAGTGTTTTGCACTTGAGCAAAAAGAGGCCAGTGTCACACACAGCCCAGCCCAGCACAGCACTGCCACTCCAGCCTCTGTGCCAGTCTGCACACTCTCCCAAGACATTGGGAGCTTTCCCTGCACATACCTTCTTCACTGCAGCTGTGAGAGTTGCTCAGGTGCTCCCCATTTTCACATCCTACATCTTGGGTCACTTCTGCAAGGACAACAAGCAACACTCAGACAACCCTGGTGCTCACAACACTTGCCCTTCCAGCCCACATGGATCAAGATTAATCTGACTGAAAGTTGGGCCATTTGTTTGGCATCAATAATAGCCATGACCAACATCTCCTGCTCCCATCATACACCACCTCCCCACTCTCCTCCATACCCAACTCTGCACTGTCCTCATGATCCCTTCCAGACCCTGCAGAGACCAAGCACAGAAGGCACACAGCACCCACGGTGCCACCCATAACCCATCACCCATCAAGAAGCATTAGGCAGAAGCCACAACAAAGACTGCTGCATAGCACAGGCACTTACCTCCTTCATTTACACCATGGTCGTCTGCACACTTGGACAGCAACCTGCTGTTCTCCTCCTGAAAGGTATCTGAAGAGAGATCAGAAGACAACTACAGTCCCCTGCCTTGCTCAGCTTCACGGCAGTGGCCACTGCATAGGAGTGAGTTACTAGCTACAACCCAACATGTTTCCAACATCATCAGCTAACACCAGAAAGCCAACACCTTTCCCTCAGGACAGCTCCCCACCACAGAAGAGGCTCTCACCTCCCTTGGTTACATCACGGTCAACTGCACACTTGGATGTCAGGCTGCTCTTCTGCATGGCAGAGAGCTCTGAAGAAGAGATCACAGGAGGGAGTTTCAGTGTTCCAGAGTGTATCTCACTGCTTAACTTCACACTGGTATCAGCCATTGCTTAGAGAGGAGTCACCACCTACAATTCCTAAGAGGCACAGACTCACACAGGTTCCCTCAGGTAGGGATTCCAGGAGGTTTCTAACCCAACATCCTCCTCAATGAAAAGTCAACATACAGTTCTAGACAGGTTGCTCAGGACTTCCTCCAGTCAGGTCTTAAAAACCACCAGGGGTAGAAACTCCACGATGACTCCATGCAGCCTGTCCTACTGATTAGTTATGCTTAGAGGCAGAAACCTTCTTCCCCATACACAGAATCTGCTTCAATTTAGGACCATCATCTTGGTATCCCACTAATACATCCCAGTAATCATCATGACTCAGCCTTCTTGTTAGTATATTCCTAGGTACTGGCAGCTGCTGCTAGGTACCCTCAAAGCCTGCTCTTCTCAGGTTGAACACGCCCCATTTGTCCAGCCCCTCCTCAGAGGGGCTGTGCTCCAGCCCTTGACCATGGTGGTGTCACTCTGCTTAACTTGCTCAAATTTATCAGCACTTTTCCAGCACTGGGTCGGCCACAAACTAGATGCAATAGTCTACATGTCATCCAACAAGTACCAAGTAATGGAAAATACCCACTTCCTTCCATCCCCTGGCTTAAGCACTCCTTGAAACAGCCCAGGACGCTATCAGACTTCTTCACTGCCAGGGAACACAGTGAGAAGATGATTGAGAAGCCAGCCGGGGGCAGGGGGAGGGGCTGCTATATGCTTGTGTCTATGCAGTGAGAGACCTGAATATTAAATTAGTGCTCTCCTCTCATCTTATAGCTGTGGTGATAAGCATCAGGTTTCACACTCCTCACAAAACATGCAAAAATGTTCACAGCTCACAAACAGCATCAACGAAAGCACAGCTACATCCAATGTCTTGACGTGACATAACAAGAGCACTATTTCAGATGTTACACCTTCAAGCATAACATAGGAGCACAGCTTAGCCAAGGAAGTAGCAAAGTTACCAAAGCAGCACGTCACACGCCAGGAATAGTACACTGACTTACTTCATTTGGTCTTCAGTAGTACTTCTTGGCAACTAACAGGATCTGACTCAGTTATTACAAGATACCACAGCTTCCTCTCCAGCCATTCAGCCCTGTTTCAAGTCTGTTTCCTTGTTTTGTGACAGTTTCATTGGCAGCTTTGTCTGCATCACAGAGCCAGGTTTCTCATACTCTGTCCCAACTCCCTCCCACCCTTCCCCTCATCCATTTTTTCCTTGGATTCGGAGATTTTTTTTCCCCCCTCTTTTCAACACTGTGTTCAGCAAATATCCGAATGTGATTGCTTGGCTGGTAATTCAACAGAAGAATCAAACCTGGCAGAACAGAAAACTCTGCAGAAGTAAGATGCCACTAGCTTCCACATTCCTGTGCATTTTGGGAATCTTTAAATGGATGTTCTGCATCAGTGGTCTCCAAAGTGGGATGTGCACAAGGCAATCCATTGTGGTGCAGGAAGAAAGTATTTCTGAACCCTTAATAAAATTAACAAATTAAAATATATAAGGATGCTTAGATCATCTTTATCTCATCCTTAACTTCTGCTTTTGTGCACGTTTTGTAATGTACATACTCCTTGTGTACAGTAGCGCATGTATATGATTTATAAAGAAACATACATAAATTGGGTGTGTATATTCAGAATATTTTACTCATGCGCTGCACAATCAAAAAAGTTTGGAGACCACTGATCTACAACACAAAAAGCAGAAACCAGTATGAAATGCCCATAGTTACACCACTTAGCTAAGGGCTGTATGACAGACAGAACAACATTTTTCCTTTTCTTTTGAGGAAAGCAAAATCATTTTCAGTCACTCTGCAAGCTTCATTTCTTACCAAAAGAAAATGCTTTGAAGTTTCTGGTGACTCAATTAATAAATTTGGTAACAAAACCTTCCACAGAATCATAAATTATCTCAAGTTGGAAGGGACCCATAAGGATCATTGAGGCTAACTCCCTGCTTCTCTCAGGACTACTTAATGCCAAATTATATGGCTAAGAGCGTCGTCCAGTTGCTCCTTGAATTCTGACAGGCTTGATGCCATGACCACTTCACTGGAGAACCCATTCCAGTGACTAGCCACCCTCTCAGTGAAGAACCTTTTCCTAATGTCCAATGTGAACATTTCCTAATGCAGCTTCATTCCATCTCCTTGTGTCCTATTGCTGGTCACCAGGGAGAGGAGATCAGCACCTACCCCTCCACTGCACCCCTTGAGGAAGTTGTTGATTCTGATGAGGTCACCCCTTTCATTTCACAAATAGCAAAACATTTTTTTACATCCATTCCTTTCTTCCCTCACCTTATTTGCTACAGCCTACCTATTTTAACATCTCTTTATGATCAGATTTAACCCCTTAGTCCAGCAGAAGACCAACCAGATTTTTCTGCTGGCTCAGTTTCCTGCTAAATGAGGTAGTTAAACTGTCTCACAGTGGATGAGCATTAGAGCTGGTCCAAAGAGAAAGACCTGCACTTTTAATGACAGTAAGTGGCCAGACTGGCCCCAGCCATCATACAAATTATAGTCTATGTGGAACATTATTCGCTTGTCCACAGGAAAGACAGAGCTCCCTAGAGTCAGAGTAAAGTGTGCTTGGACTACAGTAAATTGCAGCAAGCCTCTCAAACCCAGGTAAGTTGATTGCCCTCATTAGATGGATTCAAAGTTCACCAATGGTTTTCAGTATCATCTTAATCTGCGTAAGCTTTGCAGACACATCAGAAATGACGAAGTTTTGTTACAGTTACATACTACAGTTTCACTTCTGAAAATCTTACACAACTCCAGCAAAATTCTTTCTAAGCAGGTCATGCACTTCAACTTTATCCCTTGGAAATCAAGAAATTCAGGATTATTGATGGCAGCTCATTTCAGTTTTCCATGCTGCCACTGAATCTGCTAGGTTGGGAAAATAACTTCTGTCTCCACCACCTGGCTGTCAACAAAGACCACAGACTTTGAAATATAGCAACATGCCATGGCTTCAACTATTCTGCCTGAAACCTTCCTGTTTCATGGATAGGATCTCTGGATTTTCTACAGATAAGTGTAGATATCAGGATTTTCTGCAATACTACCAGGTGCTTTGGAAGCCGGACCTGGAGTGTAGCAACCGCTCTCTTGGTGAGGGCTTGACCTTTTTGTGTTCTTTGCCAGATTTAGATGCCTCAGTACAACTTTTCACTACAAACTAAAGCTCAATGATCTTAGCTCCAAAGCTATGATCTTTAACACTTCTTGGGATTCACAGTGTTAAACTAATTCGACGCAAGAGTGAAACCACTGAGCATTCCATAGGCTTAGCCCACTCTAGAAAAATTCTACAGAAACAGAATTTTGGTCTGGATGGATGTCAGACCAATGTAAGCCCTTGCCTGTGGAGTTTTTAAAGGATAGCCCTTATATTCTTCTGTTATCAGATCTGGGACAGGACTAATCTTAGTTTTTATATCTTCCATGTTGATGTACTCCAAGAAGCAGCTGTGTGGCCTCATGGATGCCCTAGTCTGCACATGCACACATACCACAGAAAACAGACTGAGAGGGTGAAACAGCTTTGGATGTAGGTAAACGGGGGCCTGTTATGCCCCCATAGTAAATGCAACATAGAGAACGGTTGACCGAGTACAGTTTCTAACTAATTCATGGCATATAAAACAATTGTTGCAAAACATTGTGTCTTTGCAGCCTGACTTTCACTAATATCCACGAGATATAGTGTTGATCAACTGTTCTCCCATACAGGATAACAATCAGTTGTCTCATTCCATGTGTCAGCCCTCAGACCCACTAGTCTGTTTATTTGGCAGAGCTTTCCAACCCTGTCCAACAACAAACCACAAGAAAAACACAAATTAAGTAAACTCTGCATTCTGTATGACCATAGAAAACACAGCTACACACCTAAGCAAGAAAAAAACCACAACCCTTCAGTGTTACACAATGTCCCTATACTTTGAGATGATGTTCAACACCATTCATAAAGAACAAGGTACCACTGCAGTTCAGAAATCTACCAACACAAAAGCATACTGCCTTACTGACACCTCTGCCACTATAAGCCTTTATCACTTATTAAGGCACAGAATATGGCAAAAGTGCAAGCATGAGCAAGAGGTGTGTTACTAATGAATGTTAGGAACACTTAATCCTGCAGTTTTAAACTGGCTGAATTGGACAGGCTTCCTTCACAAACATCTGATTCTCCAGCACACATCACACACACGTGTGTGTGCCCCTCCCCAGTAATTCTCACTGTTTTGCACTTGAGCAAAAAGGGGCCAGTGTCATACACAGCCTGGCCCAGCACTGCCACTCCAGCCTCTGTGCCAGTCTGCACACTCTCCTGACACACGGGGAGCTTCCCCTGCACATACCTTCTTCACTGCAGCTGCAAGAGTTCACAGAATCGCAGAATCACCAAGGCTGGAAAAGACCTTTAAGATCATCAAGTCATAGAATCATAGAATCATAGAATCCTAGGGGTTGGAAGGGACCTCGAAAGATCATCTAGTCCAACCCCCCCTGCCAGAGCAGGGTCACCTAGAGCACATCACATAGGAACGCATCCAGGCGGGTTTTGAATGTCTCCAGTGAAGGAGACTCCACAACCTCCCTGGGCAGCCTGTTCCAGTGCTCTGTCACTCTTACAGTAAAAAAATTTTTTCGGATATTCACCTTGAACCTCCTATGCTCCAATTTGCACCCATTACTCCTTGTCCTATCACTGGTTATCACTGAGAAGAGCCTAACTCCATCTCCCTGACACTCACCCCTTACATATTTGTAAACATTGATGAGGTCACCCCTCAGCCTCCTTTTTTCCAAGCTAAAGAGACCCAGCTCCCTCAGCCTTTCCTCATAAGGGAGATGTTCCACTCCCTTAACCATCTTTGTGGCTCTGCGCTGGACTCTTTCAAGCAGTTCCCTGTCCTTCTTGAACTGAGGGGCCCAGAACTGGACACAATACTCCAGATGCGGCCTCACCAAGGCAGAATAGAGGGGGAGGAGAACCTCTCTTGACCAACTAACCACACCCTAATGCACCCCAGGATGCCATTGGCCTTCTTGGCCACAAGGGCACATTGCTGGCTCATGGTCATCCTCCTGTCTACCAGGACCCCCAGGTCTCTTTCACCTACACTACTCTCCAGCAGGTCAGCCCCCAACCTATACTGGGACATCGTGTTGTTCTTCCCCAAATGCAAAACTCTACACTTCCCCTTGTTGAATTTCATCATGTTTCTCCCCGCCCAACTCTCCAGCCTGTAAGTCCAGCCTAAGTTGCTCAGGTGCTCCCCATTTCCACATCCTACATCTTGGGTCACTTCTGCTAGGACAACAGGCAACACGCAGACAACCCTGGTGCTCACAACACTTGCCCTTCCAGCCCACATGGATCAAGATTAATCTGACTGACAGTTGGGCCATTTGTTTGGCATCAATAATAGCCATGACTAACATCTCCTGCTCCCATCATACACCACCTCCCCACTCTCTTCCATGCCCAGCTCTGAACTGTCCTCATGATCCCTTCCAGACCCTGCAGAGACCAAGCACAGAAGGCACACAGCACCCACGGTGCCACCCATAACCCATCACCCATCAAGAAGCATTAGGCAGAAGCCACAACAAAGACTGCTGCATAGCACAGGCACTTACCTCCTTCATTTACACCTTGGTCGTCTGCACACTTGGACAGCAACCTGCTGTTCTCCTCCTGAAAGGTATCTGAAGAGAGATCAGAAGACAACTACAGTCCCCTGCCTTGCTCAGCTTCAAGGCAGTGGCCATTGCATAGGAGTGAGTTACTAGCTACAACCCAACATGTTTCCAACATCATCAGCTAACACCAGAATGCCAACACCTTTTCCTCAGGACAGCTCCCCACCACAGAAGAGGCTCTCACCTCCCTTGGTTACATCACGGTCAACTGCACACTTGGATGTCAGGCTGCTCTTCTGCATGGCAGAGAGCTCTGAAGAAGAGATCACAGGAGGGAGTTTCAGTGCTTGAGTGTCATTAGTTACGCTTAGAGGCACCACTTTCTCTTCCTTGTCCAGGTCACCATAACAATAGACCTCTGCAGTTCTTGCTACCAGTATCCATGTGGAGTACAACCCATCAGCCACTACCTGTAAGCTTGACAATCTAGCAAGTTTTCTACCCATGTATATAATCCTGTGGACTGGTGTGGATCAAGTTTTCTCAAGTAATCCCTGACTTGTGGTAGTTTTTCTTGAGCCCTTTGACAAAGCACAGAGTCTGTGAGACCTTGTTAATGAAGACTGATGCAAGGAACACATTGAGTAACCAAGCTTGTTTTGTCTGATAGCCTTAAATCATGCTCCTCAATTCAGGAATGGGCCCATATTTTCCTCCTTCGTTCATTTACAGTTCATGTGGCAGCAGATGCAGGTCTTGTTGCCCTTGGTGTCCTTTGCAGATTTGAAATACAGCTGAGCCTTGGCTTTCCTGACACCATCCCTACTTACTCGGGCAGTGTTCCTACATTCCCCCCTTGTAGCCTCGCCCTGCCTCCACATCTAGTATAAGTCAGTTTTGCACTGGAGCCCTGTCAGGGGCTCCCTGCATAGCCGAGCTGATCTTCTGATTTGATTGCCTGTTTTCCTGACCATCAGGATGGCCTCTGCTCATGCTTGGAGAAAGTCTTCCTTATAGGCTTGATGGTTCTCTTGACCTCCTTTGCTTTACAGCACTGTCTCACATGAGATCCTGCCTTCCATCTTTCTGAGTAAGTGGAAGTCTGCTCTCCAAAAGCACAGGGCTGATGCTTACCTTCCTTACTGCTCTCGGGAGCTGAAGCTGTAACTTGGTCACTACAGCCAAGCAAACCATTCATGACCACATCCCCATCCAGTCCTCCTCTGTTAGTGAGCGGCAGGCACATCTGCACATCAGCCTTTGCAGGTGCATCTGGTAGGCTGTGTGAAGTTGTCCCTAACGCTGCGCAGAAATCTTCCTGACTGCTTGAGTTGCTGTGTAGCCTAACCTCTCTGCCATCTGCTGGAAAAAGACAGACAAATACACACAGAGTTCTGTCTTCCATCATAGACAATGAAGGACAGCCTGACTCCACTTCACAGAGCAGCACTCTCTCCAAGCTTCCTCTTGGCAAAGCTTCTTCTTGTTCAGATCAACTCTTGCTCCTCACTTACGTGCTTCATGCACATACTGTGGGGACTGGACCCCCACTTGCAGCCATCTCCCAACAGACAATGTTAACCAGAAGACCAGAAGCCAGCACTTCAGCATGGACTGCCACTTGACCAGTATTCTCATCTCACTCTGACTGGGATTATTATTTTAAAATTTTTTTTTTAAACCCCAAACACACGTCCTTCAAGTATGTATGCTTTCCTGGGGTTATTTGCAAGCATGGTAAAAATGCAGGACTTGTTCTACCCTTCACGACAGCCTGAAAGCTGTTTAACTGTGCTCCTGAAACGCCTGCCCAGAGGACAGGTATTCAGCATTCGGGGCACAATCCCCCCAGTACCTCCATTGAGAAGCACTGCACAGAAGTCACTCTGAGGCTTCAACTCCAAGAAATCCTGGCCAGTTTGCCCGCTGGGTTATTAACACTGACTGCTCCATACAACACACACTTACCTTCCTGATTCACACCATTGTTAACTGTCTGCTTGTCTTTCTGGGCACTGTCCTCTTTGTTCAATTCTTTGTCTGAAAAGAGATTAGAGAAGAGCTACAGTCCCCTCAGGAGTACATTCCACCACTTCTTCCCCACACCAGCATAGGTCATTGTTCTCTGCTGTCCAGAGCTCAGCAGCACACCCCCTTTGCAACTGTTGCATACCGCCGTCCTACCAGCAGAAGCCCTATATAGAATTGCTTTGTACACGCATTTTGAAGAACATCATAGCCTTCACTACTGTTTCCCATCTGCACAGCAGTGATTTCATGCTACCTGGGTGCTGCAGGGTGTACTGCATAAAGGTGCTTCCTCATTAGGGAAGGAGGAGGAGTAGGCGCTGACCTCTTCTCTCTGGTGACCAACAATAGGCCCTGAGGGAATGGTAGGAAGATGTGCAGGGGGAGGTTTAGGTTGGACATTAGGAAGAGATTCTTCATCCAGAGGGTGGTAGACCACTGGAATAAGCTCCTCAGGGAAGCAGTAATGGCACCGAGCCTGACAATATTCAAGAAACATTTGGACAATACCCGCAGGGACATGTTGTGAACTTAGGGGTTGTCCTGTTCTGGGGCGGGAGTTGGACTTGGTGATCCAGGCTGTCCAGGGAGGTGGTTGAGCCACCATCCCTGGAGACATCTAAAAAGACAGAAGTGGTGCCAAGGGACAGGGTTTAGTGGTGGACGCGGCAGAGTTAGGGTAGTGGTTGGACTCAAAGATCTTGAAGCTCTTTTCCAACCAGAATGATACTGTGATACTGTGCACTGAGTCCCCTTTCTGGTATAAAGTATTTTGGTTTGTTCCTCTGGCATCCAATCAGACAACTTTTATCTCTGAACCTGATTCTCTATTGTCTGAGCCATACATTTCCCTCCTTTCTTCCACAAGATAAGCATAAAATAAACCTTCTTCTCCTATGTGCTTATCTATGTATGTGGAAATAGTTATCCAAGTGATAAAAAAATTCCACAGTGCATCACACCTTTGCCATCAGCTACATAACCCCATTTCTGCAGATGAGGAAAGCTGTTCTATGCCCATTACAATTCATGCAGGAAAAATAAGCAGGAAAACCCAGGGGCTTCTGGGTTTCCTTTCCCTTATTGTCATCATTATTGATTTTTCCTATAATCAGAAAAAACCTCTTCCTTCTTCAACTTTCTTTTTATTAGCCACTTGTGGAAAATGGTGGAAGAGTTAGTGAAAGAATGAATCATCAGTGTAACAGCCTGGGGAAAAAAACAATTTTTTTTCTGACTTGAAGTATAATGTTTGTATTTCACTATCCCTCTGGAGTAAAAAGAGCTTCTAGAAAAAAATACAGGTCCCGGTATTTCCTTGAAATTTACATGAACTGTACTAAGAAAGCAAAACCGGGGCTTCGCTTAGCTGCCTGATGAATGCAGTAAAAATACTTTCCTAGAGGATAAAGACAGTGAAAGATACTGCATCCAGAAATGGTGCTTCTCTAAGGAAATAAGCCTGCTGTATCTCCCAAAATAGCATTTTGCAAGCTTGTAAGCATTCCTTCTCTAAACTGATGTGTTGAGGCTCAGATCTATTTGCCATCAATACTAACAAAGCTTTGAAGCCACAGCATTTCATTATTTTAGGTCATTATCTTGAGGGTTTCTTTCCAGCTGAAAACAAAGATTACCTACCCATGAAAACATGCTATAAAATATCCTTGCACTCTTTTGCAAGCAAGCAAAAGGTAATATGATACAAAAGGGTGATTTGCTTATTTACTATAAAAAAGGGTTCCCTCGTACACGCTTAGATTTTCCCACTGATGGTGAAGTGATTTGCAAACACAGCATAATTCTCATCATATCAAGAAGGAAGCTGAAGCCCTAAGAAGGTATTTGCTCTTTAACAAACACAAGGATCCAAGTGTTTTTTTACTTCTCATCTAGTGATCGACCCATCAACATTTATTGTTCCTAAGGCAACAGGTCTTTCTATGCCAACAGAGGAATCATAATCTCTACATCGAGACCATGCTAATATGCTCCGGACTGCAAAAGGCCATGTGCAAAATTAACTCGTCCCTTCACGTTCCCTTGTTTTAGGGCACCATGTCACTTGTTACCTGCTTCAGGCTTTTCATCCTCATATTCGACAGCTTGTGAAGATAGAGCTGCAAACGAACGGAAATCCTTTCTAGAAACACCTACAGAGGTAGTACAATAGTCTGCAAAACACATCAACACAGCCTTAGAAGTACAGTTTCATTACAACCCTTTTAGCAGATACCCTTGAGAACCAGTATGTTATGCTACTTTACTGAAGGACTTACAATTAATGTCAACTCCAACTTCCCTCCCACAACAACTTAGCATCCCAAACCATAACCACCATTATCTATTCTTATGCCTAAAGCTTCACAAAACCTTTCTGAAAGGGGATTACTTGAGGTGATAAAGATTTGCCATAAGAAGCGGGAGACAGCTGAGAAGAGAATCCACATCTCCCTTCTTTATTTCATCTGTGTGTTTTACTGAGACTTTAAACCCTCTCTCTTTACAGACCTTAAAGAATCTCTAACAGAAACATGGGCCATGCTAAAGTAAATATAAGTGCAGTAGCAATAGGGTTTTTTTTTTGCTGTTGTTCCCCCCCACCATCCTTCTCCTTTTTTTCACTTTCAATTCCATCAGTAGTCTATTTACTTCAATGATCTCTGAATTGTGGGCTAGAACCACAGCTTTTGGGAATAAAAACCCCTAAACAGAGTCAACAACAAAAAACCCCCAAACCCTGCTTTCATAGCACTGCCTCCCTACCCATGGCATCTTTTCCAGGCCCATCACCAAGCACATCATCATGCCTTTTTAAACCTCAAACCCATAAAAAACATTAAGAAACTTCAGGGATCAAATTAAATAACAACTTTAGAAATAAAATTAAACGTACAGAAAATCTCTGCAAAGGTGACACAGTAGTTTGCCATCCAAGAAGCATTCTGCTCCAGTCTTGTGCTAACTTCAATGGCTTGTATAAGATACTAGACCGAGTACCTCATGTGAAGCCACTGTTAGTTCAACCCCGCAACGCTCCTACAGGGCACTGAGCTTGTATCTGAGCTTTGGCCATTCCTCACTGACACAGTATTTTTTCTGGTGACCTTCACAACTGAGTATTTCTCAAGAGTCTTCCCCTGCTCCCTCTAATCTGCTTGGCAGCCTATGGGCTAATTTAGTTTGGTTGTTAAGAACAGAACATGGTGGTCCTGGCAACAAGACACATACGTGTTAAAGCTGGAACACATTAGCCTCATTCACACTTGTGAAAATGGGAGATTAGAGGAGCTGTCTCCTTCCTCAGCTGCTCACCATGCAGTCTTTGGATGGATTTTCAAGATATGATCAAGTTAAAGTAACAGCAAATGCTGGATGGTGGCATCCAGAGAGTAGAGGTGAACGGCTCAATGTCTAGATGGATTCTCAGTGACAAGTGGTGTCCCTCAGGGGTCCATATGGGGACCAGTACTGTAGTATCTTCATCAATGACACAGACAGTGGGTTCGACTGCATCCTCAGCAACTTGGCAGATGACACCACGCTGAGTGGTGCAGTTGACATGCCTGAGAGACCACATATCACTCAGACAGACCTGGACAAGTTCAATAAATGGGCCTGTGTAAACTTCATGAGGTTCAACCAGGCCAAGTGCAAGGTTCTACCTGGAGCAACCAACCACGGGTATCAATACAGGCTGGGGGATGAAGGGATTGAGAGCCAGCCCTGTGGAGAAGGACTTGGGGGTACTGGTGAATTAAAAGCTGGACATGAGTTAGCAATGTGTGCTTGCAGCCCAGAAAGCCAACTGTATCCTGGGCTGCATCAAAAGAAGTGTGGCCAGCAGGTGAAGGGAGGTGATTCTGCCCCTTTACTCCACTCCCGTGAGATGCCACCTGGAGTACTGTGTCCAGTTCTGGACTCCCCAACACAGGAAGGACATGAAGCTGTTGGAGTGGGTCCAGAGGAGGGCCACAAAGATGATCAGAGGGCTGGAGCACCTCTCCTATGAAGACAGGCTAAGAGAGTTGGGGTTGTTCAGCTTGGAGAAGAGAAGGCTCCAGGGAGACTTTATAGCAGCCTTCCAGTACTTAAAGGGGGCTTGTAAGAAAGACGGGGACAAACTTTTTAGTGGGTCCTGTAGTGATAGGACAAGGGGTAATGATTTTAAACTAAAAAAAGGCAGACTCAAACTGGACACATGGAATCTTTTTTTTTTATCATGAGGGTGGTGAAACACTGGACCAGGTTGCCCAGAGTGGTGGCAGATGCCCCAGCCCTGGGAACATCTGAGATCAGATTGGACAGCGCACTGAGCAACCTGATCTAGTTGAAGATGTCCCTCCTGACTGCAGGGGGGTTGGACTATATGACCTTTAAAGGTCCCTTCCAACCCCAATGATTCAAACTCCTGCCAATCTGATGTGCTAATACCTTAAATGCTCATCATTAAATCCTCTGCTACATGCACAGCATCAATCCCAACTCACTGGAACCACCAGCTTTCAAAGTCAAATTCAATGCACAGAGAAAAAGGCCGGCTACCCATTTTCCAAGATAGGCTGGCAAGAAATTTCCATGGGGGACACTGGGCATGAGCAATGAATTACATTCACTCCCAGCCCTAAGCACTTGATCTGAACACTGGGTTTAGAAAAATAATTGACTACATTTCTGAAAGAATTTTATATAAATGGGACAGGCAGGTAAGATTAAAAGAGATGCAAGAAACACTAATCTCATTTCAGCACATAAACCAGCCCTAACCAAACAGGTAAAGAGTAAGTTCTCCCACAGACTGAGCTACTTTGTGCACTTTCTCAGCCTTCATCCTGAGGCCAGCCCCCATTCTCCATTGACAGAAGCAGAATTCACCTCCAAAGAGAGCTGCTGACCATGCAAATCTCAGGCCATTCACAGTCAGCAATTCTGCCAGCCTCACTAACACACCCACTAAGTGCAGGTCGCTATTATTAGCTTCATCTGAGACTTTGAGGCTACATGTGCACACACTGAAAACCAACTCAAAATCTTATACACTGCAAAAACAGAAAGAGCAGAGCAGACTCCTTGCTCCACCAACAGCAGACATTTAAAAACATCTACACCTCAATACGAGTTTCTTGCCTCTGTCTGACTTAGGTTGTTCCTGGCTGGCCACAAAGTGGCTGATGTTCTGTAGCAACATTTATTTATTTTAGAAAGTATGTATTAATGACCTAGAAAAAAATAACTACACTCTGCAAAACAACTAAGGCCTGAAAGAAAACTTACCCCTTTACCTCTCCAATGAAAGACTACACTGCCACAAAGAAAAAAGTTTACAAGCCTAGGACCAAATTAAAGCAATAGTCTGATTTCCACACATTTGTGGCATTATAGCTTTCTCACCTGAGCCATGCACTCAACTGTTCTTCTGACCAGCTCTTCCAAATTTATTCCTACCTGCACCAAAACAAATAGAGGATCTGGAGAAATTATTCAGAAATCAAATTCTCTGCCTTTGGAAACTAGCTGACAGCCACTATCCATTCTCCACACCCCCACACCAACCCAAATGAAGAAATAAAAAAAAAAAAAAGACTCACCAAGGACATGCAACAGAGTACTTGACTTGGGGAAAGAAGAAAGAAATATCATTTGGGGGTAAAGACAATTAGTGAGAGAGCAAAAAAATGGGCCTCCTGCAGTAAGTCAGAACATATCAAACCAAATCCAAATCTAAAGCAGTTTAGCGGTTCACAACTTTGAGTCTCGTACTCCAATCAGTAAATGACATCTTCTGTCTGATTATACCTATGCAGTACTTATCCAGCTGAGGTATTAAAAAATTTCACTTCTAGCATGGTCAAACCTTTGCTGTTTCAAAGGAAGCAGCTGAATTGTTTTGAGTCTGATAGCCAGTTAAAAATGATATTCTTTGTGTGTTGATACCGAGCACAGTTTTGTTCAACATCTCTAACACAGACAAAGGCATAGAAAGCACCCTCAGAAAGTCTGCAGATGACATCAAACTGGTGAGAGTAAGGGATATGCTGGAGGGCTGGGTTCCACTCAGAGAGACTTCAACAACCTGGAAGAATGTGCTGAAAGAAAAGACACAATGTTCAAAGGCAACCAAAGTCCTGCACCTCCCAAAATCACCCTATGGAGCAGTACAGGCTGAGCTCTCCCTGGATAGAAAACAGCTCTCCAGAAAAAGGCCTGGAAGCACTAGTGGATGACAAGTTGAACATTAGTCAGAAATGTGCCCTTGCAGCAGAAGCCTACCAGAGATACTGGGCTGTGTTAGCAGAAGCACAGTCAGCACATTGACAGAAATAATTCTTCCCCTCTATTCAGCATTTGTGACACCACATGTGAAGTACTGTGTCTACTTTTGGGCTCTCAATTAATTGAAAAACACTGATGTTCTGAAGGCAGTCCAGCAAATAACTACCAAGATGTTTAGGGGTCAGGAGTTGCCCAAGGAGGTGCTGAGAAAACTGGCTTTGTTCAGCCTGAAGAAAAAGAAGGCTAAGGGGATGGCTCATTGCAGTCTACAACTAACTTACACAGAAAATAAAGAAAACTCATCTCAGAAGTACAGAACAGAAGGACAGGAGGCAATAACTGCATGTTGCAAAAGGGAAAGCCCTAACAGAAATGAGGAAAATATCTTTCCCCGCAAGGATGATTCTGCGCAAGAACACCTGCCGAAAGAGGCTGGGGAACTTCCATCCTTGGAAATATGCAAGATTTGACTGGATAAGGCCTTGAGTAACCTGATGTAGCATTGAAGTTGGTCCTGCTTTGAGCAGCAAGTTGGATGAAACCTCCAGAGACTCCTTCCCACCTATTTCATTTTATGATTCCATGCCAACAGAAAACTGAACGGAGAATGATCAAGAAAAGCGTAAGGTCCACATGCAATATACATCTTATATATGCTCTCATCAGAGCCTCCCTACAGAGTATCATCAATTATTCCTTCCCAGTCAGGAGATGCATCCCATGGTCTTCACTCTGCAGCCAGCCACAAGTGGTGACCCATACCTGGACGCCAACAGGAATTTTCCATGTAGAGCACCCTTAGGATCAGGCAATGTATCTTGTTTAGGACTTTCTCAAATACAAAGAGAAGAAATGGTGCACAACTCTTTTTCTAGCCAGAATACAGCCTAACCTATCAACCTAAAAAGGTGGCAGCATGAGATACACACATGGAATAAGCTGTCAGATTTACGAAAAAGATACTCAAATTCAGTGTAGGGACGGATTAAGAAACAAATCTAGAACTCCAAAAGGATGGCAATACAGACTGACAGAAGGCACAGAAGGTGTTCAGCAGACTCTGATAAAATCCTGTCACAACAACATGTCTGATCTTGAAGACAGCTTCTGTATGCTCTCAAAATAAGACAGTGAAAGCACACTCAGGTAGGAATGGGAAAGGCCATAGATATTTGGTAAGTAGAAACACACAGTAAATGAAACATTCATTCTGAAGGAGAAATATGCAAATACAAACTACAGTGTTTTCCAGTACATAGAGCCCAGTGTCTAGGTGCAAGAAAGTTCAGTATATTATTTCCTTCAAATCTACTAGCCTTTGCATTAGTTATACCTGTTTCTACTGGTGTATTTACAATAAAGCCCATGGTCAGAAACTCATACATTCTACAGAACCTCAGACCAGACTACTCTTGAAGCATGTTAAGCTCAATTAGGAAATGCTGTACATACCTCTTTTGTATAGGAGTACTAGTATTACTACAACAAGAATGACGACACCAAAAGCTGCAATAAGAGCACCTCTGCTTCTTTCGTGATAGCTGCCTCCTTTAAAATAAACAGTGAATGGTTAGTTAAAAAGCAACTTTTATACATTACTTCAGTAGAAATAGAACCCTGAGTATATTTTATAGCTATTTGTTTTTTTAAAAGTAACCTTAAAACAATTAATGCACCAAAGTCGGTTATTAAGAAAACCCTAAGCCAGCTCCAGAAAAGTTACACGGCAAGACCTGAGGTCAATGAAAGCTCATCACTGCTTCAAAGGTGATGGCTATTTCATTTTTTGGCCTATGAAAGGTTGAGCCAGATCTTAGCCAAACGAAGTTTCAGCAAACATCATGTATTGGGTTTGCATGGCAAGGTTTTAGTAGTAGGGAGGCTACAAGGGTGGCTTCTGTGAGATGAAAGAAGGTACCCCAATGTTGGCCAGAGCCACTGCCAGCTGGCTCCAAGGTGGACCTGCCACTGGCCAAAGCTGAGCCTATCAGCAACAGTAGTAGCACCTCTGCAATAACATATTTAAGAAAAGGTAAAAACTGCTGTTCAACAGCAGCTGGGAGAGAGCAGTGAGAATATGTGAGATCAACTATGCAGACACCAAGGCCAGTGAAGAAGGAGGTGAAGAGGTGCTCCAGGTGCCAGAGCAGAGATTCCCCTGCAGCCTGTGGTGAAGACCATGGTGAGGCAGACTGTGCCTGGGCATTCCATGGAGGCCCACCGTGGAGCAGATATCCACCTGCAGCCCATGGAGGACCCTATGCCAGTGTAGGTGGATGCCCAAAGGTGGCTGTGAAACTACAGTAAGGGAGCAGGCTCCTGGCAGGATCAGTGACCCATGCAGAGAGGAGCCCACACTGGAGCAGGTTGTCTGGCAGGAACCCCTGGGGGACACATACTGGAGCAGTCTGTTCCTGAAGGACTGCACCCTGTGGAAGGGACCCCACACAGGAGCAGTTTGTGAAGAACTGCAGCCTGTGGGAAACACCCATGTTGGAGAAGCTCATAGAGGACTGTCTCTCATGGGAGGGACCCCACGCTGGAGCAGGGGAAGAATGTGAGGAAGAAGGAGCAGCAGTGACAAAGCATTATGAACCAAACACAAACCCCTTTCCCTGTCCCCCTGAGCTGCTTTGGGGAAGGAGGTGGGAAAATTCAGAGTGGTTGAGTCCAGAAAACAGGCAGGGGTAGGGAGAAGGTGTTTTATATTTGTTCTTGTTTCTCATTATCCTACTCTGATTTTCATGGGCAATAAATTAAATTTATTTTCCCCAAGTTGAGTCTGTTTTGCCCCTGATAGTAACTGCTGAGTGATCTCCCTGTCCTTTTCTCAACCAATGATACTTTTGTGGTATTTTCTACCCCCTGCTCTGTTCAGGAGCAGAGTGATAGATCAGCTTGATGAGCGCCTGGCAGCCAGCCAAGGTCAACCCACCACATGTCTCATTTCTAACAAGTCTCTAACACAAAATTCCAGTGGAGGAGGATGAATTCTATACTGGTGAACCATGAAAATTACACACCCTAAAACCAGAAAGTTCCAGAAGTATTCTCATCCAATGTTTTTAAAAAAACAAACAAAAAAACAAGCAAGCTTCAAGCTGCTCAAGCTGATCTGAAGCTCAGCCAAGGCTGTCCCAAAACAATAAGCAACAGCAGTAAAACTCTCCTTTCTCCTTGTTGTACCTGTCTGTGAAGGAGGAAAAGAGGTATGCTCATTGACTCCCGCACATGCTAGATGAGAAATTGTTTTATCTAGCAGCTGCTAGATGACTCACTTGAAATGACTGCATAGTTTCATCCCAGTTTAGAAAGCAGTACACAGAGGACATTAACCATAAGCATTAATTGCACAAGGCTAGAAGGTTCAGAAGAGATCTTCTAAGTGTGTCTCCCTCTTTATTATTACTCATTTCAAGTCACAGGTTTCATTCTGTTGGGATACCCACAAAAAAATGTCTTTTTGAGGGCATCAAACTGTTGACCTCATCCCTTCCACCCACCTTACACACACTTTTAGCAGACAAATCACTTCTGATGCTTTCAATTCTTTAAATTCAACTTCCTAAGAAATAAGTAGAAATCTTGCAGTCAAAGTCCATGCTGCTTCCCAAACTAGCCTCTCAGACTTGCATATACAACCTGACCCATTCATTACCTGTTTCTTCTGGAAGACAATGAGTCAAAGAGATTTCAGAGCTCTTTTCTGTTTGAGAGAATTTAATGAAACATGTAGCTTTCTCGGAAGCACTAACATTCTTCTTAGGGATGGTAATACTCTGATTCTGGTAAGTGGCTTGTGTGGTACTGAACTTCCAAGTATAATCCAGAGGCTTCTGGAAATCTGCTGCACATTTTAACACAAAGTTACCACCACTGATGTTGCAACTTATTTCAGGTTCTGAAGGGGGAGCTAAAAAGGGAGAAAATATTCTGTATTACTTTAGTTATAAACAACCTTGAATTTTAGCACAGGACAAGGGCTGGAGCAACAAAAGCAGCAGGAGAATGCATAGATAAATGTGTGTGTGTTTAAGGGGGGGTGGTGTGTGAGAAAGAAATTAAATTTTGAAAGTGGCCCTGTTTGTGATTCTCCAGTTTGAGACTCCTCATGGTTCATTGTCAACAGGACTAATATCATAGAATCATAGAATGGTTTGGGTTGGAAGGGACCTTAAAGATCATCTAGTTCCAAACTCCCTGCATGGGCAGGGACACCTCTCACAAGACCAGGTTTCTTAAGGCCTCATCCAATCTGGCCTTGAACATCTCCAGGGAGGGAGCAGCCACCACCTCTCTGGGCAACCTGTTCCAGCATCTCACCACCCTCACAGGAAAGAACTTCTTCCCAATGTCTAGCCTGTATCTTTCCTCTTTTAAGTTTCAAACCATTGCCCCTTGTCCTCTCACTACACACCCATGTAAAAAGCCCTACCCCAGCTTTCCTGTAGGCCCCCTTCAGATACTGGAAAGCTGCTATAAGGTCACTCCGGAGCCTCCTCCTCTCTAGGCTAAACAACCCCAACTTCCTCAGCCTATCTTCACAGGGGAGGAGCTCCAGTCCTCTGATCATCTTTGTGGCTCTTCTCTAGACATTCTCGAGGAGTTCTATGTCCTTCTTATGCTGGGAACTCCAGAATTGGACACAGTACTCCAGGTGGGGTCTCACCAGAGCAGAGTAGAGGGGGAGAATCACCTCTCTCAACCAGCTGGCTATGCTTCTTTTGATGCAGCCCAGGATATGGTTGGCTCTCTGGGCTGCAAGTGGACGTTGGTGGCTCATGTTAAACTTCTGGTCGACCACTACCCCCAAGTCCTTCTCCTCTGGGCCGTCGTCAATCCTTACTCCTCCCAACATGTATTTGTGCATGGGATTGCCTTGACCCAGGTGCAGAACCTTGCACTTGGCCTTGTTGAACTTCATGCAGTTTACACGAGCCCACTTCAAGCCTGTCAAGGTCCCTCCTGATGGCATCCCTTCCCTCCAGCGTGTTGACTTCACCACACAGTTTGGTGTCATCAGCAAACTTGCTGAGGGTGCACTCGATTCCACTGTCCATGTCACCGACAAAGATGTTAAATAACACTGGTCCAAATACTGACCCTTGAGGAACACCACTCATCACACACCTCCATTTGGACACTGAGCCATTGATCACAACTCTTTGGGTGCGACCAGTCAGTCAGTTCCTTATCCAACGCAAATCCGTATTGTTCCAGTTTTGAGATTAGAATGTCATGTGGAACAGTGTCGAAAGCTTTGGACAGGTCCAGGTAGATGACATCTGTTGCTCTGCCGTTGTCCACCGAGGCCGTGACCCTGTCGTAAAAGGCCACCAAATTAGTCAGGCAGGACTTGCCTTTAGTGAAGTCATGTTGGTTGTCACCAATCACCCCTTTGTTGTTCTTGTGTCTTAGCAGGGTCTTCAGGAGGATCTGCTCCAAGATCTTGTTAGGCACAGAGGTGAGACTGACTGGCCTGTAGTTTTCTCGGTCTTCTTTTTTTCCCTTCTTGAAAATGGGGGTTGTGTTTCCCCACTTCCAGTCAGCAGGAACTTCACCAGACTGCCATGACTTTTCAAAGATGATGGACAGTGGCTTTGCAACTTCATCCACCAGTTCTTTCAGGAGCCGTGAGTGAATCCCATCAGGTCCCATGGACTTGTTCACCTTTATGTTCTTTAGGTGGTCTCGAACCTCCTCTTTGTCTACAGTGGGGGGATCCTCCTTTTCCCAGTCCCTGCCTTTGGTTTCTGTAACATGGAGGGCATGACCGGACTCCTTGCTGGTGAAGACTGAGGCAAAGCAGTCACTGAGTACCTCAGCCTTCTCTACATCTTGGATGACCAGCTCTCCTGTTTCCTTCTGAGTGGTCCCACATTTTCCCTAGTCTTCCTCTTATCATTAACATACCTACAGAAACTTTTCTTATTGCCCTTAACTTCCCTTGCCAGATGCAATTCTCTCTGTGCTTTTGCTTTCCTAACCTGATCTCTTGCTTCTCTAACTACCTCTCTGTACTTCTCCAGGGCATCTGGCCTTGCTTCCACCCTCTGTAAATTTTGTTTTTACACCTAAATATGTCCAGGGGTTCCTTGCTCATCCACGCAGGCCTCCTGGCACTCCTGCTTGCCATCTTCTTTGTAGGGACACATAGGTCCTGCGCACACAGGAAGTGTTCCTTGAATATGGACCAGCTTTCCTAACTCCCTTCCCATCCACGGCTTTGTCCCATTCTACCCTAGCAAGCAGATCCTTGAAGGGATCAGAGTCTGCCCTTTTCAAATCAAGCATGTTCAGCTTGCTTCACACTTTTCTTGCTGCCCTAAGGATCTTGAATTCTGCAGTGTCATGGTCACTGCAGCCTAGTCTCCCAGTGAGTTTCACATCGCTCACCGGCCCATCTCTGTTGGTGAGAACAAGGTCCAGCAAAGCTCCTTTTCTGGTCAGTTCCTCTACCATTTGGAGGAGGACATTGTCATCAATGCACTTGAAGAACTTCCTGGAATGCTGGTGCTTTGCTGTGTTGTCCCTCCAGCAGATGCCAGGGTGATTGAAGTCCCCCATGAGGACCATGGCTTGCGAGTGTGAAGCAGCTCTTATCTGTCTAAAGAGGGCCTCATCCATTTGGGCATCCTGGTTGGGTGGCCTGTAGCAGATCCCCACTATGATATCTCCTGCCCCTGTCTTCTCTTTAATCCTGACCCAGAGGGTTTCTGTCAGTTCCTCATCCATTTCCAGGCAGAGCTCCATGGACTCCAGCTGGTCATTGATGTAGAAGGCAACACCCCCTCCTCTTCTGCCCTTCCTCTCCTTCCTAAACAGTTTATACCCAGCCATTCCCATGCTCCAGTCATAGGAGCCATCCCACCATGTCTCAGTAATTCCAATAACATCACAGCCCTGCAGGCATGCCAATATGTGCAGCTCCTCTTGTTTATTCCCCATGCTTCGTGCGTTTGCATAGAGGCATTTGAGATGTGCCCCCTTGGAAGCAGTCTCACATCTATAAACACTTGTCAAATACATTTCCCAAAGACTACTAGTGAAGCTGCATAGATCTGCACTAGATGATGCCACACATATTCAAGCATGTATAATATGCCTGCAGGAGCATCTTTAGTAGATACATAATGTCTGGAATAACCAAACTCCCTGAGCAAGATGACCAAGTTATCCACCTGAAAGTACAGTGTGCAGTCCACACATTCTAGAAGTTATTCCAAGGTGAGTAATGATGTGCACATGA
Source organism: Hemiprocne comata (assembly GCA_020745705.1). Taxonomy (NCBI): domain Eukaryota; kingdom Metazoa; phylum Chordata; class Aves; order Apodiformes; family Apodidae; genus Hemiprocne; species Hemiprocne comata. The sequence goes on from CM036586.1 coordinate 144,550,906, forward strand.
ATTAGAGGCCACATACAACAATTTGTTTAAAGAGTGCCTAAGCAATTTAGCAACAGACCCAAAGAACAGCCCTCCTTTGTTTCTATTTACTTCCCTGACAAACAAACAATCCCCTTTTTAGGCTTCTTAAAGTGAAAATAGTGGTGCAAATTCTTTATGCAGTTCTTCTACTACTTACCTAACACAAAAAGGACAAAAGTTAAGTTATAATTTTCTCCCATAGAATGCAAGTACTTTAACACATATGTGCCAGTATCATTGCTCTCCAAGTTATATATAGTCAAGCACCCATTCTCCTTGTTAAGCAAGCCTCTGTTACGGAGAGAAGTATAATATGTCGTTTCACTTTCCTCTTCCCATTCAGCCACTTTATGCTTGTTTTTTGTCCAAGTCATTTCCACTATTTTTCGGTCTATTTTTACTGGAAAAGTAAAATCTTCTCCCACGATGCCAGACACGTCCTCACAGTGGATGTGTTCTACAGAGGAAAAAGAGAAAAAAGTTACTTTAGCAAATGTTTTATAAACTATCACTTGACTAACGCTGTACATGCTTTCAGATAGATTCAAATGTAGGTTAGGAGCACATCACAATGTTGCAAAGTAAGGCAGGTGTCAGTTAAGAATTACCCAAACCCAGCCTGTCTGCACAATCATGTGACAAGTACCACAAAAGAGATCCAGTTTCCACGTTCTGGTCCCAGGGAGAATTATTGTCCTGATCTTCTTCCCTATCCGACCGCTCCTCTATCCTCAGTACTTTGCTCACTTGAATTAGGTCTCCTGCAAAAATCTACCTCAGCATCTTGTTGCACAACGTCCAGACTGAAGCTCCGGCTGAGCAAATGAACTGCAACTTTTCCAGCATGAATATTCACAGAATTAGTAAAAGCACACTCTCGACACAAAATTGCTACTTGGTTCAAAGAGCCTGCTCTGAAATCATGGGGATGCTAGGGATTTCCCTTGGAAACATCACTTGGAAAGACCACACGGCAGAGCGGAGTGGACAGCGACAGCAGCACCGGCAGCAGTGAGAGCTGTTTCTTTAAATAACTGATAAAGTTTGAGAGGGGACCAGGCTTCCCAGAGACAGTGAAGCTGGGGCAAAGCGGGGATACCCGAGACTGAGCAGGAATCTTGTGAAGGAGCCAGAAGGCTGACGTGGCAGGGGGTGTGTTCGAGTGCTGCAGGAAAATTTAGAAGTGGCCATATTGGCAGCTCCCTCAGACCATGTGGCAGCGCGGAGCGGACAGTGACAGCGGCCATTGCAGAGGGCAGCGTGAACCGGGCTAGAGTGGGTGGTAGTGAGGATGCGTGAAAAGCAGCCAACAGTGGTTGGTTTTCCTTGGCTACAGAGATGATCATGGTCACAATACGGCCAAAAGCCACAGCGAGAAAGAATGTGGGAACTCAGACTGAACTCCTGCGCAAACATGCAGCCATGCAGGTCTCCGGCTGCAGCAGATGCCTGAGCCTGGCACTTGTACTGGAGGGAGCCAGTGACACCACTTGTGTATCGTGTGAGCAAGTAAACGACCTACTCTGGTAGGTGGTTGAACTGAGGGAGGAGGTAGAAAGGTTGAGAGCCATCAGAGAATGCAGAAGTGAAATAGATTGGTGGAGCCACACCATGAGGCAAGGGCAGAAGAAAGAGGCTCTGCAAGAAGTGATGGATCCCCTCCACTCCTGTCACCAGGCAGAAGGAGGGGACCTACAGGACAGGGGGGAATGGAGAGAGGTCCATCCTCAGAGAGGCAAGAGAAAACCCTCACGCCCCACCCCACCCTCCCAGTTACCCTTGAAAAATAGGTATGGGGCTTTGGAACTTCAGGGCCAGGCAGATGAAGATAGAGAGGATAATTCATCCAGTGAGTCACCCAGGGCTTGTCACTCATCCCCACATCTTAGGACTTCTTCAACTAAGAAGAAAAGGAGGGGAATTGTGATGGGTCACTCTTTTCTGAGGGGAACAGAAGGGCCCATTTGTCAACCAGACCCATCCCACAGCGAAGTCTGCTGCCTCCCTGGGGCTCGGATTAGAGATGTTAAAAGGAAACTCCCTGATCTGGTGCAGCCCTTCGATTATTACCCTTTGCTAGTCATCCAGGCTGGCAACGATGAGATTGCAGAGAGAAGTCCAAAGGCTATTAAAAAGGACTTTTAAGGCACTGGGGCAACTGATTGAAGGCTCAGGTGCCTAAGTGGTGTTTTCATCAATCCCTCAAGGGGTAGAGAAAAATACTGAAAGAGGGTGGAAAACACACCTAATCAATGCACGGCTCAGGGGCTGGTGCCACCGTCAAAACTTTGGGTTCTTTGATCACAGGGAAGTTTTTATTACACCAGGTCTGCAAGTGACAGATGGAATACATCTGTCTCCAAGGGGGAAAAGGATTCTTGCAGAGGAGCTGGTGGGGCTCATTGAAAGGGCTTTAAACTAGGCTCGAAGGGGGATGGGGATAAAACCAGGCTCACTGGAGGTGAGCCTAAGGATGGTCTTCTGTCTGCCATCCCACTTGAGGTGGGAAATGGAGATAGATACGACAAAAAAAACATAGGACTCTCTAACAGGTTGCTAACCAGGGAAGTGGCTGGGAAACTAACTGCTTTGACTCCCTCTCTGAAATGCTTATATACCAATGCACAGAGCTTGGGGAATAAGCAGGAGGAGCTGGAGATCTGCACTAGGTTGAATGGTTATGATATAATCGCAATCACTGAAACATGGTGGGACAGCTCCCATGACTGGAATGTTGTCATGGATGGCTACGTACTATTTAGGAAAGACAGAGCAACAAAGGCGAGGTGGTGGTGTTGCTCTTTATGTACGAGAGCAACTAGAATGTATTAAATGCCATCCAGGGAGGGAGGTCAGACAAGTTGAAAGCTTGTGGGTATGAATTAAGGGACATGCAATTGAAGGTGAAACTGTTGTGGGTGTCTACTATAGACCACCAACCCAAGAAGATGATCTTGATGAGGTCTTCTACAGTCAACTGGAAGTAGCCTCTAGATCACACTCCTTAGTAGGAGTAGGAAGGCAACAAGAAATGCCAAAGCCCTCGTAGAACTTAAACTGGCAAAGGAAGTAAAAGAAAACAAAAAGAGCTTCTTCAAATATATCAGTAGTAAAAGGAACAACAGGGAAAATGTGGGGCCACTGCTGAATGAGGTGGGAGCCCTGGGAACAGAGGATGCAGAGAAGGCAGAGTTGCTGAATTCCTTCTTTGTTTCAGTCTTTACTAAGACCAGCCATCATGAACTTCAGACCCTGGATACAGGAGAGGAAGCTTGGAGGAAGAAAGACTCTCCACTAGTCAATGAAGAATGGGTCAGAGATCAGTTATGCAAATTGAATGTACACAAGTCCATGGGCTCTGATGGGATGCAGCCAAGAATGCTGAGAGAGGTGACTGATGTTATTGCCCTACCACTCTCCAACATTTTTGAAAGATCCTGGCAAACAGGAGAGGTGCCTGAGGACTGGAGGAAAGCCAATGTCACTCCAGTCTTCAAAAAGGGCAAGAAGGAAGATCCAGGAAATTACAGACCAGTCAGCCTCACCTCCATCCCTGGAAAAATGATGGAGCGACTCATTCTGGATGTCATCTCGAAGCACATGGAAGAGAATAAGGTTATCAGGAGCAGTCAGCATGGATTTACCAAGGGGCAATCATGCTTGACTAATCTGATGTGACTAAATGGATAGATGCAGGAAGACCAGTGGATATAGTCTACCTCGACCTTATCAAGGCTTTTGACACAGTCTCCCGTAACATCCTAGTGAGCAAGCTCAGGATATGTGGGATAAAAGAATGGACAGTGAGATGGATTAAGAACTGGCTACACAATAGAGCCCAGAGGGTGGTGATCAATGGTGCAGAGTCCAGCTGGAGACCTGGAACTAGCGGAGTCCCTCAGGGATCAGTGCTGGGTCCAGTCCTGTTCACCATCTTTATCAATGACCTTGATGATGGGACAGAGTGTCTTCTCAGCAAATTTGCTGATGACACAAAGCTGATTGGCTGATTCACCTGGCTGTGCGGCCATTCAACAAGATTTGGACAGGCTGGAGAGCTGGGCAAGGAAGAACAAAATGAGGTTCAACAAGAGCAAATGCAGAGTCCTGCACCTTGGAAGGAACAACAAAATGTACCAATACAGGTTAGGAGGTGATCTGCTAGAGAGCAGCTCTGTGGAGAAGGACCTTGGAGTCCTGGTAGACAACAAGTTATCCATGGGACAACAACGTGCTCTCATGGCCAAGAAGGCCAATGGTATCTTGGGATGCATTAGGAGGAGTGTGTCCAGCAGAGTGAGGGAGGTTCTCCTCCTGCTCTACTTGGCCCTGGTGAGACCTCACTTGGAGTATTGTGTCCAGTTCTGGGCTCCCCAGTTCAAGAGGGACAGGGATCTACTTGAGAGAGTCCAATGGAGGGTTGCGAGGATGATTAAGGGACTGGAACACCTGTCTTACGAGGAAAGGCTGAGAGACCTGGGGCTTTTCAGCCTAGAGAGCAGAAGACTGAGGGGGGGATCTAATTAATGTATTATAAATACATGAGGGCTTGGTGTCAAGAAGGAGGGGACAACCTCTTTTCACTTGTGCCCAGTGATAGGGCGAGGGGAAATGGATTCAAACTCTAGCACAGGAAGTTCCATCTCAACATGAGGAAGAACGTCTTTACTGTGAGGGTTACAGAGCACTGGGAACAGGCTCCCTGGAGAGGTTGTGGAGTCTCCTTCTCTGGAGAATTTCAAGAACTGTCTGGATGCCTTTCTGAGTGATCTGCTCTAGTTTTTAGTCCTGCTCTGGCAGGGAGGTTGGACTTGATGATCTTCAGAGGTCCCTTCCAGACCCAACATTCTGAGATTCTGTGAGATTAAGCCTAAATTTCTTTCACAGCCAATGTATGTGAAATGGCTCCAAGCAAGAAATGAGAGCTGTCCAGAAACCTTAATTGCTATCAGTTTTAAATCCATCATATTCTGCTGAAGAGGCCCAGACATTCAATATAAGCAAACAAACAACAGAAAATAACAGGGATAAGAAATTTTCCCTAGTTTTTTTTTAAAACAGCCCCACGTGCAAAAAAAAATTACTCGCATAATAAATGAGACAAAATTCTGCTGTGGGGAAGGGATGCTGTAAACCATTAGCATCTCTGTCTCCCCGCTTCAGTCTTCAGCAATCACTTCCTACTTCTGAATAGCTCTGAATGGCTCTTAAAAAAAAAAAAATCCCCAAGACTACTGGCATGGCAGACGTGTATGTGGACATAGACAAAAACATGTCTTGGTAGGGTACCATAGGATAAAGCCCTGGAGGGCAGAGGGGCCCAAGAACGCTAGTCTTTATGCCCTTCTTTGACTTCTATCCTGTTCAGACAGATGTAAACATCTCATCTGCTACTGCTGCTCCCGTAAAAGCAGCTCTTTCCACCTATCTCAATTAATGATTTCCAGAAAAGAAAGGGACCAAGGAGCTCCAACATTTGGGAAATGTACCAGAGGTGGAAAAGTGGAACATTAGCAGTTGAAAATTACAAGGGCATTACCAGGGTATGCAGAGATGCAGTTAGGAAAGCAAAAGTTCAGCTTGAGCTGATGTCACGGAAACCGAGTTGGCAGTCAAACCAATAACAATAACACTCTTGATTCACCCCCCCTCCCCCTCCTCCCCCCAAGGTAGGGAAAGAGGGAGAAAAAATGAGAAAGAGAGGCTCTCTGGGTTGAAAAGTGAAACAGATTGATTTTAATTATTAGTGATATGGAAATATATATATATATTTGTAAAGGGATGTGCAACACCCGATCCCCTCCCTCCTCCCCAGCGACTCTCACAGCAACTCTTCTCCCTGGTGACTCCAGCTGAAGGGGGGAGTGTCCAGGTGCACGGACGGGGCCCTCGGGTGTCGGCTGTGAAGAAACAAATGAAAAGAAAAAGAGAGAGAGCCAAAGAGAGGGTGACAGAAGCGACAGTAAGCAGAAAAGTGAGTGGAAAAGGAAAACAAAAGGCTTGACTTCCGTGATGTCTTAACCTATACTGAAAGCCAAACAGAAAAAATATTATGAGAAGGGAATATTCTGATTTGCTGATCCTGCCTTCGGTCTAATCTGCTCCCCCGTAGGGGGGGAGGCTGCAGACAGTCAGAAGTGACCTTGGTTATTATCAGTCCACTGGCGCTGCTAAAAAGTTCACTGAAAGAAAAAAAAATCAGCAAAGAGCTTCACCCTGGCTCAAACCAGAACAGCTGACATTGGCCAAAGATGTCAAAAAACTTCAAGAAACGGTTATTCAAATACATTACCGACAAGCAGAAACAGAGGAATAATATTGGCCCACTATTAAACAGGAGAGGTGAACTAGTCACCAACAATGCTGAAAAGGCAGAGGTCCTCAACACCTTCTTCACCTCTGTCTTTACCAGTGCTGTTGGGTCCCAGGCCATAGGAGCAAAAGTCCAGGTTGATGCAGACAACAACCTGCCATCAGTGAAGGAAGAGTTGGTGTGTCAACTACTACAGAAGCTTGACCCATACAAACTGATGGGCCCAGATGCCATTCACCCTAGGGTGCTGAGAGAGCTGGCTGATGTTGCAAAGCCACTCTCCGTAACCTTTGGGAAGTCATGGAGATTGGGAGATGCCCCTGAAGACTGGAGGAAGGCTAATGTCACCCCCATCTATAAGAAGGGTCCAAAGGAGGACCCAGGTAATTATAGACCCATTAGGCTCACTTCAGTCCCTGTGAAAGTCTTGGAGCAAATCCTCCTGGGGGCTGTCACAAGTCAATTGAAGCATGTGATTGGGAAAAGCCAAAATGGATTTACCAGGGGCAAATTGTGCTGGACAAATCTGATGGTCTTCTACGACAAAGTAACCCATTCAGTTGATGCAGGGCAAACGGTGGACATTGTCTACCTGGACTGCTCCAAGGCTTTTGATATGGGCCCCCCCCAGTCTCCTCCTGTAGAAACTGACTCCTTATGGCTTTGACAAGTGGTCTATATGGTGGGTGGGAAACTGGCTGACAAACCATGCACAGAGGGTGATAGTAAATAGCTCCTCCTCAAACTGGCAACCAGTCACAAATGGGGTCCCCCAGGAAATGATATTGGGCCCAATGCTGTTTACCTTCTTAAGTGACTTGGGTGTTGGGATCATGAGCACCCTGATGAAGTTTGATGAGGATATCAAGATGAGTGGAGAGTTTGACACTCCAGAAGGGAGAGCCACCCTCTAGGATGACCTAGACAGGCTGGAGGAGTGGGCTAGCAGGAACCATATGAAGTTCAATGGGGAGAAGTGTAAGGTCTTGCACCTGGGAACACATAACCCAGGAGCGCAGTTCAGACTGGGATCCACTTGGCTGGAGAGCAGCCCTGTGGAAAGGGACCTGGGGGTCTTGGTGGATAACAGGCTCAACATGAGTGAATGGTGTGCTGCAGTGGGAGAGAAAGCCAACAGGATGCTGGGCTGCATCAACAACGGCATCACCAGCAGAGATAAAGAAGTCATCATCCTGCTCTACTCAGCACTTGTCAGACCACACCTGGAGTGTTGTGTTCAGTCTTGGTCCCTGCTCTACAAAAAGGATGCTGACAGGCTGGAGAGGGTCCACAGATGATCAGAGGACTGGAGGACCTGCCATAGGAGGAGAGGCTGAGAAAACTGGGTTTGTTCAGCCTTGAGAAAAGGCTATCCTCCACATTGGACACTTTTAAAGTCTCAGTTTGACAGGGTGCTGAGCCATCTCATATAAACTACAGTATTACTTAAAAAGGATTAGATGATCCTTGATGATCCCTTGCAACCTGGCATTCTATGTATGATTCTATGATTTGTGTTCAGAGATTACAAGAAGGCAGGATGCTGGGTGAGATGAAACACTGTTTTTACCTGGTAAGTCTCTCTAACGAGACTTTCATTTCATAAAGACAATTTCTAGGAGTGCATTTTCGTCAGTAAGTCATCTGTCACTGCTTAGGGACCTATAGTATTCCTAACATGGAAAAAAACTCCCTGCTCTACCCACTGTGAAATTCTTCCTCTCAGTAACCCCAGCTCACAGACACAACCAAGCAGTAGTGGCTCAATGTCTGCAGGACACACTGGCTGTTGACAAGAGCAAGGTGATGTGACGCCTTTCTGGGAGGAAAGCAGCCACTTGCTGGGGTCTAAGAACATGAGCAGGGACAGCCACCACTGCTCAGCCAACCACTAATAACTCCCTAAGCCTGGCTGTTGATGCATTTAAAGTCTCCATGTCTTTGCGCTCTTTCAGTTAGTCATAAGAGCTAGGCTGGAGTTAAGAGGGCAAGACTGTTTTTTCTTCAAGGCCAGAAACAAGACTGGCAGAAAGCACAGCTGAAAACAAAACACACTTCCTTCCACAGCTTCTGCTTGGCATGGGGAAGTACTGCCATCTTCAGCACACTCTCCACTTGCTGGCTGGTGAAACAAAGACTTGGCAGCAAGGACCTGAAGAGTTCCTGCCCAAGGACACACAGGGCTCCCAGGAGCAAGACAGGGAACAGGCTTTCCTTTCAGGATAATGGTCACCTCCTCTGGTCTAAAACCAGGGTTTGGACACTTATTCCCTGCTCCACCGCTCTAGTGAAAACACAAAGAAACCTCCCACTTGATGCTGTCAGCTTCCTTTTTTCAAAGAAATGACACATCATACATAAATGTTGCATAAGGTCTCCACCACATATCTTTGAGCTTCTAAAGAAAGCATGTGTAATCGTTAACTTTTCTAAATTTCCAAGGAACCCTTCCCCCTCTTTTCTACCTCGTTTCATATGAGGACAGATTTCCTATTCCACAGTTAACTTCTCTGCTGTGAGCAAAGAAAGAGAAGCAACAGCCAAACACTTTCTCATACACTATTTTGGAAAGCCAGAAAAAAGAATTATGCCCTCTGCTTTCTCCCTCTCTCCTTATTGTAACCTTTTATTCCAAGATAAAGATCACACAACAACATAGCTCTGCACTAAGGCCTCCAGTAGCCTCTACAGAAACCATTGGACTACCTGTTCCTGTATCTCTTTCAAACCACTCCAAATTCCTTCTTACCCATGTCTTTGTGTTCTACCCTTCCAAACAAATCACATAAAGTGTTACTGATAAAGAGAAGCTAACAAAGTCTCTTCTGCAAACCCACCACCTCATCTCGTCTACATCATTTTCTGTTCCCACTTCTCCAGCAGCCAGATACTTCTCCCTATGCAGCCTTCTCATCCTACTCAGGTCCCAGAGCCATGGTCAAGCATTCACACATCAGCTGAACCATGTCAATAGCATGGGTGCACAGATTCAGCCTACAGCAAACAGCAAGCCATGGATGTGAGCCTGCTTTGCAGGACATTAAACTATTTCAGATTTTCTTAAGTTTGACAATGACTCAGGTAATGCACGTAACCTGGAACTCCATGCCAACTGGATCATGTCTCTGAATACAGAGCTTGGATTGTAGTCTGTGCAAGATGAGGCACAGCCCTCCGCTCACAGAGCAACAGGTCACCCGTACAACCTACTACACTATACTTTGAGTTTTAATATTCAGCTGAAAAATTCTGGCTCTTTTAAGTATTTAAGCAGGCTAAAGGTATGTTCTGTTTACACTGAGTAAGTAGAATTTAATATTCTATTTACCTGCAATAATTACTTCATTATTATAATTTGTCTATCTGATTTGATTTTCTTCACTGTTTTTCTTGAAGTTGATGTAAGGCTTAGTTATTCCAGAGAACTTCTGTAAGCTAATTCCCTTTTTATTTTTAATGCTATCATTATAATATTTTTTGGTCTCAACTACCTATCTGAAATATGTGTATGTACATACATATTAGGTCTATACAAGGGGCAGTTAGGCTCCCATATTACCACTTAGACATTATCGTTCCACCTGCTGAAGCTGGGTGGAAAAGTCCTTACTGATTAGTTCATAGCAAGGAACTGTCTGCCTCAGGACCTGGGCTTTCAAAATAGTGGATTTTTGTACTTTTCTTTTGCAACTTCCCAACTACCCCTTTTTAGGCTTTTTTTTTTTTTTTTTTTTAATTGTGAATCCCCCAGCTACTTTAAGTAGCAGAGTTACATTCCCTCCTACCCCTCGGAACTACCAGTTGCAGAGAACCCTGAAATAAACGTTCAGTCCAGAAGGACTATCAAAATATTCACCGGTAGTCCTCCTAATTTTCCCCATAGGCCACAAACATGAGCTGCTTCTCCAACACCAGTAAGAAAGCACTTAGAACTGTAGTATAAAAGCATAAGCAAAAGCTACGTCCAGGAAAGAGACAAGGCAGATGACAGCAAACTGTAGCACACCCTAGGCTGTTGGACGAGAGAATCAGATTTGTGCAGGAATGACTGCACATCTTAAACATAACATCAAAAGCCAAGTTTTTCACTTCTAGGTTGCAGCAAGTTCACAGAGGTATGTTGCTACTCCTGGACAACATGGGGCTGCCTGCACCTACAGAGCTCTACACATCAGCAAAGGCAGGACCTAAGGGTGGCACCCACCAACAAGCCTGGGCCCCTCCCCACTACGAAATCCATGCCTTTGGTTATATCCCTCAGCACAGGCCTAAAAACAGGCAGCATGCCCATGCAAAGGTCACTCAGTCATTTTAAAAATACACTGCTGACCAAAAGCATGGGAGTGATCTACCCATTCCTCCCTCTTCTTTGTTTTTGTCTGCCTGTTCCTGCAATGAAATACGCACAGAGTATGGCTGAAAGTTAACTTGACACACACCCCACCCAAAAAAAACCCACCAAAAAAACCCACAGAAGGATTGTAATACCCAGACGTGACTTGGTGTGGGAACCCTGAGCTTGTGCATGGGATGGCGTGGAAACAAGTGAGCCAGGAAAGAACAAGAGTAAGACTGTCCCTTGGGCCAGCAGCACAGGCTGGGCTCGGAACGCAGTGACCGCACCCACGCTCTTGGGGCTGCCTTCTGAAAACAGCTACCAGGAAATGCAGAGGATTGAGCTGCATTCTAAATCAAACACCTCCTGTTTACCCACTTCACTGAGGGTGCCTGCCTCTCCCCACTCTGGGTTCACAGCCTTAAACCTTCCTAGGATAGAGGTAAAGCCTTCTAAAACACTGTCAACAGATGGAGATGCTGCCTCCCTTTTCTCCAGTAACTCCCTAGTCAAACCAGATGTTCAAGACATTTTCCTGTGTTAAAGAGTTAAAACACACAGTCAACTGAAGAAGAGCCTAAAAACTTCTTACCAGTGATCTGACCAGACCCTCTTGGGCCCACATGCATTGTCATTCCCTCATGCAAACGGGCACAGCCTGAAGAGGAGGGGGAAAGAGCACACTCCACTGCACAGTTCAGGGAAGCATATGGTAGGATTATCAACGCCTGGGTATGTGACTCTCAGAAGGACTAGGTGGATCCCAGCAGAGCTTAGGTACAAGCAAGGGTCAGAAAAGCTTAGCTATGACAAGGACTAGGCAATCCTAGACACCTCCAGGGAAAGAAGCTGACGAATGGGGAAAACAGAAGATGAAAACATCAGCTCCTGAGGAACAAAGATGCCACATAAGCTGATTTTGAGACCAGAATTGTGAGAAAATGCAAATCTCCAACAAATTTTTAAAGTTTAGTTCCAAAGATTTTTGGGGTTTTTTATAATATACAGAATTTTAATTTCCTCTGCCCTGGTCCCACTTACATCTCTCTTCAATTTGCTGAACCTTGCAGATCTCTCTAGCTCCCTCCCCCTTGCTTCCTGCCCAAGCCTCTTCCACTTCCCTTGTCCTCTGATTACTTGCCCAGCCTTATTCTTCCTACTAGTTGCCATGGTCATTGCCACCACACACTTGTGTACTAGGTCTGATTGGGATGGAGATAATCTTCTTCATAGCAACCTGTATGGTGCTGTGGTTTAGATCTGTGACCAAAACAGCATTGATAGCACACCAATGTTTTACCTGTTGCGGAACAGTGCTTGCACAGCATCAAGACCTTCTCTCTTTCTCATTCTGCTCAACCCTAGGAGTAGGCTGGAGATGGGCAAGAGATTGGGAGGGGACACAGACATGAAGCTGACCCCAAATGACTGAAGAGGTATTCCCTACCACATGTCATGCTCAGTAATATAAATTATGGGAATGAGAGTTTTTCCAAAGTAGCCATTGCTCAAGGAAGTCTCCTGATGGGAAGGGGTGAGTGATTGCCTTTGCATGGTCATCCTATTCCCTTACCCCCCACCTTAGTAAATTGTCTTTATCTCAACCCACAGGTTTTTCTTGCTTTTTGCCCTCCTGATCCTCTACCCCATCCTGCAGAGGAGTAGTGGGCCAGTGACTGAATTGGGCTTCAGAACTTATTTCCAGATCTCAACCGACCTCTGACTCTCATGTGAGCCCGAAGGATCCAGTTCACAATGATGCACCCAAAATCCGTGTGTCTTTGCCTTTGAATTAAGGCCAGAATCTGCCCTTAATCCAAAATTCGCAGCTCAGGCCTGTTTCTTCAAAGATCTGAAATGGAAGCTCTGAGCCTAGTGCAGTGCACATCTCAGCATGGATACTGATTGTGCAGCTCTGTCAAATTTTCTTAAGCTTTAAAACTTTTGATATCAAAGTAACTCTGAGGAGATTCTTCTAAATAAACTTCCCATTAAAAGTATCTGCTGGGCTGTATTTCCAAGTTGGAAAGGATACTCCTCTCTCTAGAAGTAAACACGTGGGCTTTTATTTCTGTGGCACCTGCTTGATTTTATTATTTTCTTTTTGCCAAAGCATTGCTTTAGGTTAGTTCAGGTAAGTCTATTCATTTCATACTAAACATACATCAACAAGATTATTCTAGCAAGTCTGGCTGTTCATACACCAGGATAAAGGTATGTGTAAGTGTCCCAGGGCCACACTAATAGCATGGCTGCCTTTCAGGTACTGTGGTACAGTGGCTACTACAGTGGTCAACCTGCAATTGTATCTCTCTTGTACTTGGTTATGTTGCACCCGTTAACAGTGAGGGGAAACTTCTGATGTAACAGCCTAGACACACAACATGATTAGCAAACTTCACCTACTTGCAGCTCTCGTCATCACCCTAAATTAAGTAGAGAGTTTTCACTTCTGCTAAGCAAACCACATGCAGTTCGTCATGCTGCTTCCTACTACCCGTCCAGCACAAACCGGAATTCACCTCCAAAATTCCTACTGCTTGGATAGTAATGCAGCCTTACAATCCAAGGATGTTAGCTTTATATAATCCTTCTGCCTCCCAAGCCTCAGTCCCCAGAAATTAGCTCTGAGGAGCATTATGACTTTATTAATAACCACAGAATCATACAATGGTTTGGGTTGGAAGGGCCAACAAAGTTCATCTAGTTCCAACACACCTGCATGGGCAATTCTGCTTGTAACAAACAACACAAGGAGATGACAGAGAGGTAGTTTTCTTGACCTGTGGCAATACCAGATTACATGTACTCCAAACTACAACCCATGTCTCTTCCAAACCTTCTATCACCCAGATAGTCTACAGCCACCCCACCCTGCACACAGACAATATGGTCTCATGAGACTGTAAACTCATAGGAGAACCAATAAAAAAAAAGACAAATCCATATACACGATAAAACCTTTTTTTTGACAAACACCTTTAACCACACTGTAAACTCTCAACATGAGTCTGTGCATGTAAGCCAGATATGATCCTGGCTTTCTAAGGACTTAAATCACATTAAGGCAAGAAACTATCAGTAACACTTTTCACTCTGTGTTCATCCCATAGTGTTGAATATCAATGGCAAAAAAATTTATTTTTTTTTTCTGTTTTTAATATAACAGCCACAGCTCTGGAGGCAAATATTTATCAAGAGTTTTTAAGCAAGGGGCAAAGGATTTATTTTTCTTTTTTTTTCTCCTCTGTGAGAAATTCAAAAATTCTTCTATTTATTCAAGAAGACAACACAATCAAGTGTTGGCTTCATACAGCTGGTGACTAGCAAAAATTTTTCCATTCATACCATTTAAAACCATCTTTAACATTTCCATTAGCAGCTACCAAACTAAACACACGCTACAAGCAACCTGAATTTGTTAGGAGTCCAGATTTCCACCCTTTCATCCTCACGAGATGTAGTTCCCATGACACCTCTCATGGAGTGGGAAGACACAGAAAAAAATCTGAGCACTCCAGCTATTTTTATGAACAACGAAACATACAAAGGAGCATATATGTCTGTGTAGAGAAAGAAAGGGGGGACATTTAAAAAAAAAACAAACCCAAACCTGTCAAAACTGCCTACTGGGAAAAAAAAACAAAAAGCCACATTTAAGGTAGGTTTGGTTACTGTGTTGGTCACTTTCAGTGGAAGTCAGAAAGAAAACATGAGAGTTGTTAACATCTTTCTGTCAGCCCATGCTCAATATCGTATACGGCAATTTCTGCTCTTAGGTGAACCTGGTTGTCTCCCCATAACCCAGTTTAAAAAAAATAAACTGAATTGGGAAATGAGGCATTAAGGAACTCAGCAAAATATGCAAGAACTAGAAGGCAGCAATACTGCTTAAAAATAAGATGATGCTCAGACCACTGAAAGAGTTCTCTGGCTTTCAGATGAGCCTCACTACATAGAATGCTTCTAGGTGCTCTAGTTCTCCCATCTGGCTTACCTCCTCCTTCCTTTGGGGGGGGAGTCCTGACTCCGAAGTCACTAGAAGTTTGTTTGCTGTCTGCAGTGCAACAGAACAACCCCACCAGTATGGCTGGCACTGCAATCCTCCTGCTGCTGTGGTAGCCAACAATTCATTTGCCTCATACAGGGAGGGTGCAAAAATCTAAGTTCCTTCAATAAACTGACTTTTTTTTCCTACTCACATACAACCTCCAGGATCCCCAAACTGAACAGAGTTTTGGCGTGAATTTCCAATGACTGAAGAAGCATGGTCCTGGTAGGTCTAAAATCAAAGTCCTTCAGAGCCTCAATGTGACCTTTACACTTTAAGCACTGTATTGTGCCAGTCTGAGGTTTTATCACACAAAAGCCTGACCTGGCAGGGCATAGTGAAAAGTGTAGGAAGTAGGGATTCTGAAGGTGCCAAAGCTACACTGCAGCTTCTGTATGTCACAGGTTCCCACAGGAGAACAAAGCAGCATGTATTTTGGATGGATGATGCTATATGCTTCTCTCTTCAACCCATTTCCAAATGTTCAAGGGCATGAGATTGGGACAGGCACAGTGTTTTGAAAGTGGGTGGAGAAGTGGGGAGGCAGGGATTCAGGATAGGAAGGCTGATAGAGGGTAAGGATCTACCCACGGCATCCTGATGTTTACAATAGGTGTTTTGCGTGGCTGGAAACCTGCATGCCAAGTCAAACTGCTACTGATCTACTTTATGCACGTGGGAAGACCAATCTGACCTTTAGAGTCTTGATCTTCTCATATAGAGACAACAGATTTTTTTTGTAGCTTGATAAAATTAACATAAGAACATTTACACATAAGCAACAACACAGGCAATAGCAATAATGCAAGCACACAAACAAAAACATTGTGTGAAATCTTGCTTATTTAGTTCAGGGAACAACAGTAAATAGTTTGTATTCCTGATCTTCTACCCTAATCAAACACCAGAATCAAAGTTTTATAGAAAGGAAAAGATAATCAAGCTAGTTAATTTTTTTGTTAAAGGAGGGTATTACGATATCCAGTCACAACTACCCTCTCCAGATGCCCAGTTACTATCATGCCTCCCTTTCAGTTGTTTGTTGTTTGGAACCCAAAATCTTATTTCCTCAATAACTCTAGCAGCAGCAAGCCAACTTAAATAAGGTAACACAGTGCCTTCACATGCACAAAAAGGTTACAAGAGGATACTCAATCATGCATTCCTAACACTCATTTAGAACTATCTGCAAAAGCACTGCAGGTGAGATGAAGAAATGGGATCTAAGGCTGAACACAAGCAGACTCATGCAGGTACGCACAGTCCTGACTTCCCACTGGTCCTCCTCACACACCCAATTCCAATACTTTCTTACTATCTTGGCTGAAGAACAGGATCTCACCATCTTAAACAAACAAAGGTAGCTGAAGATTTCTGGAACGGTATGAGAGGAAATCTCAGGGAGTTGTTCTGAACACTCAGCAGCAGAATTAGCTGTTTAAAGCCTTCAGGAAAAGGAAGAGGACACTGCTCTTTTTTAAAAAAGGGATGCAACAGGTCCACTTCCAGGCCCATCCAGGAAACTCCCAAAGCAACAGAGAAGTCCCTGAGAAATCCCTTAGACTAGAGGAATGGTTAGAAAGTCTATATTCAGCAAGCCATGTTCCTTGGGCCATCTAGCAATAGTAGCTAGTTCTGATGACATTGAGAAAGTTTGTGTATCTTCAATTCAAAAAATGAGTGTGTTTTGTTTGTACTTCTCAAGTTCATAGCACTGTGCAAGGGCTATGGACATGAGGGCTATGGACATTTTATCTTTATTTCAGTAAAGCATTTGACACCATCTCCCACAGCATCCTTGTAGATAAGTTGATCAAGTATGGGTTTGGTGATCAGGTAGTGAGGTGGATCAAGAACTGGTTGAAAGGAAGGAGTCAGAGAGTTGTAGTCAATGGGGCAGAATCTGGTTGGAAGTGTGTGACTAGTGGAGTCCCTCAGGGGTCGGTACTGGGACCGGTGTTGTTCAACATCTTCATCAACGACCTGGATGAGGGTACAGAATGTACCCTCAGCAAGTTTGCTGATGACACTAAGCTGGGAGGAGTGGCTGACACACCAGAAGGCTGTGCTGCCATTCAGAGAGACCTAGACAGGCTGGAGAGTTGGGCAGGGAGAAACCTGATGAAGTTCAACAAGGGCAAGTGTAGAGTTTTGCATTTGGGGAAGAGAAACACCATGTACCAGTACAGGTTGGGGGCTGACCTGCTGGAGAGCAGTGCAGGTGAAAGGGACCTGGGGGTCCTGGTAGACAGGAGGATGACCATGAGCCAGCAATGTGCCCTTGTGGCCAAGAAGGCCAATGGCATCCTGGGGTGCATTAGAAAGGGTGTGGTTAGTTGGTCAAGAGAGGTTCTCCTCCCCCTCTATTCTGCATTGGTGAGGCCGCATCTGGAGTATTGTGTCCAGTTCCGGGCCCCAAAGTTCAAGAAGGACAGGGAACTGCTTGAAAGAGTCCAGCACAGAGCCACAAAGAAGATTAAGGGAGTGGAACATCTCCCTTATGAGGAAAGGCTGAGGGAGCTGGGTCTCTTTAGCTTGGAGAAAAGGAGACTGAGGGGTGACCTCATCAATGTTTACAAATATGTAAGGGGTGAGTGTCAGGGAGATGGAGTTAAGCTTTTCTCAGTGATGACCAGTGATAGGACGAGGGGTAATGGGTGCAAATTGGAGCATAGGAGGTTCAAGGTGAATATCAGAATTTTTTTTTTTACTGTGAGAGTGAAAGAGCACTGGAACAGGCTGCCCAGAGAGGTTGTGGAGTCTCCTTCACTGGAGACATTCAAAACCCGCCTGGACAAGTTCCTGTGTGATGTACTCTAGGTGACCCTGCCTGGCAGGGGGGTTGGACTAGATGATCTTTCGAGGTCCCTTCCAACCCCTAGGATTCTATGATTCTATGAGGGCTATGTTCCTCTGGCACACAGGTGGAATTTGGATTAAGAAGGGCTTTGTTTAGTATTTTACCAGAAGTCAATCATCATTTACTTCTACATGAAAAAGTCCATTAAAAAAAATCCAAACAACACACCACAAAATGAAACCATGGTGAATTCTGATGGTTTTTCCTTGAGCGAGAGCTAACACAGAATACAAAACAGACAGCATTTTTATACACAGCGATGACAACAATGTATTTATTTTTACAATAAAAGCTAGTTTCCTAACCTCCTTAGCACCCCAGGAAGTTGCAGGGGTGAAGCATGCCCTGGGAGCCCGTAGCTCCCCTCCTGTGCAACACACAGTATCTTTGAAAGTATCTTGCACAGGAAATTAACTCACCGGCCTACCATAAAAATCACACCCATTTCCCAATGGAACCTTCCCGTTCACACAACTAGAAGATAAACAGGCCATAAGTATTACTCGTGCCAAGAAGAATGGCAGAGGGGCTTAAGGAATATCCTAAACGCACTGACTGGCGACACGAAGAAATTACAGCTTTAAACGCGGTGGGGACAGGGGGTAAAGGGGGACAGCTATTGGGTTCCGCTTACTACCATTCAAGGCCACAAGCGCGGAGTTGGGCGCGGGAGGAGCCAAGCCACAGCTCCCCGCGGCCAGGGGCAGCTGCCCAGGCCGGAACCCACCCCCGACCCCGCAGCTGCCAAGACCGAACCGCGACTGCCCTCGCCCCTCCTCGGCTGCTCACCGCGGGGCGGGACAAGCCCGACCGACCGCCGGGTCAGTGAGGGTGATTGCTCCGCTCCCCTCCGCGCCGCCGCTAACGGCCGCTGCCCGCCCCGCTCCCTCAGCCCCGTCGCCGGCGAGAGGAGCCGGGCGGCAGTGAGGGGTTCCCTCGACGCCCCCTTCACGACTTACCCAGGAAGGAGCCAAAGAGGAGCCAGCCCAGCAGCCTCATCGCTGCTGGCACCAATCCGCGCCCCAAAGAGAAAGCGAAGGTGAGGGCGGCAGCTGCCGGTCCCCTTCGCCGCGCCCTCAGGCTCCCCGCCCTTCCTCCCCCGCAGGGCCCTATGGTGGGTTGCCGGATACGGGTGCTGAGGCAGCGTAGTTCCTCAGGAAATTCCGGGCCGCCATTAGGAGTGGGGATTTCAGACTTAGCGGCCGCCTCTGGTATGGTGTATCTTATGGCTGGCAGAGAGGAGCAAAGGGGTTTTCTGGCTCAAGGACAGCAAGCACTGGCAGAAGTATTTGTGGTGGTGCACCTAGCGCAGGGGAGTTTCAGATCTGTTGATTGGAAAGCTGAAATTAAAGTAATTTAATATGGAGTGGGAGCCGCACAGGCTTGGGGCAGAACACATCCCAGTTGCAGTGCATTATCCTGGCTGAGAAGAATCCACCTGCCGGTAGGTCTAGCTGCAGACCTGACAGCCTCAAAGCAGGCTCAGTTCCCAGGAGCTCCACTGCCTGTCCCAGGGAGACCAGCACCGCACTGGTGCTGGATGGGGAGGCTTTCACCACAGGTTTATCCATCCCTTGGCTGGCTCTCTCCCTATGTGCTTAGCCCACACACTTGCCCCCAAGCAGCTGTGTTGGGCTGCTCACCATCACCTGGGGCGACTTCAGCTCCAGTCTTTGTATAACAGTGCCTATAGAGGTTAAGAAAAAAATCAATTGGCAACCATGGAGATCTCTAACCAGAGGACCTTGCAAAATCCACACTGAAGATGTTCCAATGCTGAGTGGTTTTTTTCCCTCGTTCTAGGAGTTGCTGCAAGCTCCCTTACCTCATAGCTGCAGGCTGCTGCATGAGCTAGCTAGGGCAACACTGCACCTTGGGGTAAGCAGTGCTGTCATGTTCAGTTCCTACAAAATCAGAATAATATGGATCCATTCTCCATAGCTATGTTGAAACAACATGGCACATAACTGGCTTCCAAATGGAGTCAGGCCCATTCCATAAATTCCTTTCACTCAGTGACAGAAACCCACAACAAGCCTTTCTGTCTCTCTGTTCCCTTTTCCCCTCCGTTCTCAATCTCTGCCAAGTGTCAAAGGGAGCTCCCTACCCTGTAAAGGCTCCAAGTTGCATTGCTTACACCAGAAACATACCATGGCCATATTCCTGTATGCTGGCAGTAGGAGCAGCTGTTCTCTGTTGCTGACTAGACCTCTTGTCAGGTAAAATGTCCTCCCGAGATGTCAGAGACTTTGGACTGAACCTTGGTGCTGGGAGGATGCCACCTCCTAGCTTGCACACTACCACTTTCTTGCAGGTCATGAGATCTTTGGGGTTAGCAGAGAAATCTGAAGCAGGGACTGACATTTTGACTTAGAAACAGCTTGTTTTCAGATGTGTCACAAATGGGAGAGTGAAAGGTAGATTGTCACAAATTGAGATTTTACACAACTTTGAGGCAGCAGCAATTTAGGATTTATTATTAGGTAAATCACAAGATTAGATTGTATGATGCTTTATCATCAGCAAATTAACGGTAATTTAACAAAATTTCTTATAATCAAACAGTGACTTAGTGAAAGGTTTGAGAATAGCAGCGTTCACACAAGACTTAAAGTTTCTTAAAATATGCACAAACACACCCACACACAGAGGTTCTGCAATTAAATCACGCACACACTCACTCACTCACTCACTCACTCACTCACTCACTCACTCACACAAATGAAGAGGTACCAGTAATTCAATTACTTTTAAACTTCACAAAATCCAATTATAGTGAAATACTCACTCTTCTTCAAGACAGAAACTTGAGCCTGGTGGCTGGTGCTCTCACCTAGGTTCCTCTGTTTTGGGGAGACTGTAGGGATACATGGCAAGGATGCATTCTCCCTTCTTGTGCATACTTATGCAGTCATACTAGGTAGAAGGTCCATAAAGTACTCATGAAAGACTGCAGAAAATTACTGTTTTTCCTCCTTTCCTGACTGAGAACCCAATCAGACTTGCCCATATTTTCCCTTCCTCAGTTGCCGATTCAATCTTTAATGTTTTCTTCCTCCTGTATCATAGTTTGGACACTCTTCTGAAAGTCAAGAATAACTTTGTTTTTGAGGTGAGTACTGAACCTGGTTCCTCTGTCAATCCTGAGAACAATATGTAGGAGTCTAGATGCTTAACATAAAACCATAATTTCTATTCTATGGACAAAGGGCAGAAAATACAGGTGCTGTCATAAATATTCCAGCAATACAGTGGATCTAGGCCTTAATGTGCAGTAAGCTAAGCTCTATATGTATTTCATGTCCTCCCTCGAATGCAAAGACCACAGGGAGTGGTTTTAAATACTCATCATTTGCTTAACTCACACTTGGTTTCCCTAAGCTCCCACGCTGCCACCCTGATGGCATCATTTCCGGTATCAGTGAACAGTGTTCTAGTCTAAGTGAATTTTACTG
Organism: Hemiprocne comata; assembly: GCA_020745705.1. NCBI lineage: Eukaryota > Metazoa > Chordata > Aves > Apodiformes > Apodidae > Hemiprocne > Hemiprocne comata. The sequence continues at coordinate 144,571,942 of CM036586.1, forward strand.
TGACCAGGTTTCTATGTGACTACTGGGCATTTGTGGTGCTTGTACACCTCTGCCAGCTGTTGCTTTGTGGGTGGGGAGACAACATCTTCAGCTGAGTTGGGCACTTTCAGCATTTGCTTAAATGTGCAGTCAGCAAGATTTTTTAAAATTTTTTTAATGAAAAGAATTTGTGCATAAAATCAAGTTTGTTTGCTTTCATTATCCCTGACTCATTCTCAAGTGAATCACACTGAGCTTCATGATCCTACGCTGTAAGGAACTGATAAAATAAATCTAATGTGGTTTGAAAGCCTCCAACAGCGTTTCCCAGTACCACTATAATCACTGCCATAGGGAAGCAAAGTAAGTGGCACCAACATTAAGTTTCTGAACTAATGTAGTTACTGAGTCATTAAGTTCACAAACAAAAAAAAAAGAAAATCCTTCTTTCCAAAATAGTTTTACTAGTAAAAGCATTTTAAGCACAGAGGAACTGAGTGGCTTTCACTGTTTGCATGAGAGACCCCCACAGTATGCTGATTTAATTAAAAAATTCCTCCAATTGCTAAGTCTGAGATTACAAAAAATAAAACAAAACAAACCTGCTCAGGAAACAGAATTTTCAATTATATGAAGATGGGGTGGGGAGGTTAGCATACCAGGATGATGTTTAACAATTCCACAAATACATACAGTGCAAAACTAAAGCAAATCTGCACACCGTGGCTGCAGACTGCAGGTTTGTTTTACACAAAGGCTGGAATACCAGTGCCTGCCTTATATGGCATTTCAAAATTTCCATAGAACTTGGCAGAGTAACAGTTGCATCCTGCTACAAGGAGTAGAGCCTATTGCCATAATTTTAAATAAAAAATGGAAAGAAGTGTTTGCTGGTTTTCTTTAGGTGCTCTGATTTGCTTTAAGACATTTGTCATTTTTCACAATTATGCTGTTGCTCTGGAAGCTTGTATGGAAATGTCACTGCCTTTTGGTATGATTTCACAAGTTTATTTCTTTTTTTTCTTAAGAAACTTATCCAGATTAGTGGAATTTGTGGGTGGAATGAAAAAGGAATGAGCCCATTGCAGTCTATGGGCTTTTGGAATTTTACAATCTATGAATCAACACAGTGAATCTAGTGCTGAGGTTGGAAAGATGAAGAATTCATCTTTCAGGAGAATTCATCTTTCAATTCATCTAGCCAGGAGTTGGCTATTCAGATTGCAGCTTTTGATCTTGGAAAATTGATTGGGTTGACAAACTCAATCACATCTTTGAAGAGACATTAAGAACTACTCCTCTGACAAAAAGCCAGCTGGATAGCAGAGACAAGTATTTCAGGATCAGAATGTACTTGTATTTATGTGTCTCAGGGAGGATGCAGATGGGGCAGGGCTTCAGTAGCCCTCCAGTCCAGGCAGCTGATACTGCCTAAGTTCCCTGTGAGAAACAGAGAAATTTCTCTCAGAAGTGGCTTGGAAATTAAAAAATCCTTCTGCCTAAAACAGGCCCAAAGCCTTTGGCTGGAGCAAACTGGGGTAAGGAAATTACTTCTTGCCAATAACTGTAAAGGAAGATAATGTCTGATGGTTTTGAAAAGGCCTTTGGTCATCTATCTCATCAGACTGTAGCAAATTCTTCATTTTGTTGTTCAAATAAAGCAGCTGTAGAATAGTACCTGGACAAGAAACACTCCTTTGCTCCTTATCTTTCTTGCCATTTAACAGAGTCAAGGGAAAACCTGCCTTGTTCTTCTGCAAGAAGGACCAACACGCACCAATGAGACTTAGTAAACAGGTGTGCCCTGAAAGTCTGAAGCAGCCAGGGAGATGATACCACCATTTCATGAATGTCATGTGATGGACTCCTAGTTACATGTTTGATTGTGTGCTTATGCTTCTCCATCAGTTTACACCAAAGCAGTAAAGATTTACTCAAAGATGTTTGAAGTATTTGCATGCTTATGATACTGTTGTGTTATTGAGATTGTCCTTTTATTTCCTGTAGTATCTGAAATGCAATCTCCAAAGGAAACACAAAGTGACCCCACCCAAAAAAAAGTACATTCCAAGGGTATTATGGTTATATGGCCACCAGTTACATTTTAGCCTTTCTTTCCCCTCACTTTTCAGAAGCAATCCATTGCCTTGCCTTCTTTTGGAAGTTACAGGAATCTGACTGAAAGTAAAAATAGAGGAAAGAGACAGCAATGCAGTAGGAAAATAGGCATATACAAGACTGGTATGAATCTTCCTGGCATGAACTTAGTGTGAAGCCTTGAGATAAATCAGTGACCCCAGTCAGAATTTGGCAGACAGATCTCGGTGGCAAGAAAAAAGCACTGTAACTCTGTCACTTGCTGGGACTAGTTTCACTAGCTGATTTCTGAAGCAAGAAGTTTGCCTAGAGGAAAGGGAGGTAGGGAGGAGAGGGAGGGGTGTCAGCATCTTTTTTAGCCAAAAATTTAGTGAAGCCCTCTGCTGACAAATGCTTTGGCTAATGGTCAAACAAGAGCAGAGTTAATTTGCCCTACCCTTTTTTCCCAAAAGAGCACAGGATGGTTGATCATTAACAGAGTCAGAGCTGATCAAGCAACCCACCACAGCTGTTTTTCTCTGTACAATCCTTGCAGTGGAATAACAAGAAGATAGATGGCTGAGGATCTGAAGAGAAAGCTGCTCGTTGTTCTTACTGTCCTCTTGCTGCTCAGCTCAGAACAAGCAGGTAAGAAAAACATGAGTGCCTGGCAAGGGACTGAAGGTTTTACATAGAAGGATCAGAATTCAATTCTCCCTAAACAACCCGTGTGTCAAGAGGTCCTTGCTATACTCTAGTTAGGTGCCAGGAGAAAGGGAAGTGCAAGAATGGTCCTTTCTTCTCCCATGCTTTGATTCAATCAGTCTCAGTGATTTAATTCTACTAACCTGATTTAAAAGAATGATCCAGGTTTACCCTGAAGTGTAAGGAAGTGGAAGAAGGACCACTTGACCTCTGGCCCTGTCATCCCCTTCTTTGAAAGCTTAGCAAGTGTTATCTGCAGTAGCTGAGAGAAAATAAACAGACGCCACACTTCCATGTCTGTCTTCAATTGTCCTGTCAATTAAACTGCTTTTGCAATCATCACTGCAGGCCCAGATCACCTGCACCTTCACAGCAGGGCACCTTCTGCTTTACCTTTACTCACGATCCCCCTCCTCTTACGCCATTTCTAACATGCACCGTGCTGGCACTGAACCTGCCCTTGCTAGTTAAGTTGGCTCATGAGCTGCAGAGAACAGCTCTTTCTCTCTTGCCTTCAGTACACAGGAAAACCAAAACAAACAACAGTAAGTTGTTTATTAATAGTCACATCCCACAAGGGAAAATCTGAATGTTGAATCTCGCTCCTTTGTGCTGACCCTTAGGCCATGTTCTTTCTAGCTGGTGTAAAGTATCTTCTATGGAAACAGCCAGCAGTTAGGAAGCTGGTGGTTTGATTTTTATTATTATTATTTTATTGTATGTGCAGATTTAAGGCTTTTTCACTTCCTCCAATCCAGAAAAGGGAAGGTGCATGCATTGTCATTGCAGCAGGATGCAACTATGTCAGTTTATAAAGTAACACTTTTTAGGTCAGAAGGGAGATCATTTAATCAATTATTTGGCTTCCTGCTTATTGTAGGTCATTACATTTCACCCCATTAGTCCTCAGTAAATCAAATATCTTACCTTCAATAAGCCTTCCAAAATAGGCAGCCAGTCCTCTGAAATGATAAAAGATGGAGAATCCAGCTCTTCTGTGGGTAACCTAGCCATGCATACTGCTAAACTTAACATGCTTGCTTTCTAGCCTCAATTTGCTCAGTTGTTTACTAACTACAGGTTTGAGATTTTTTTGTTGTTGTTTTGCTGTCTAGATTAAAGTCTATTCCAGTAGCTGCCTTTTCCTTCCCATAAAGCATTTTGATTCATTTACTGGATAAATCAGGAAATTATCATTTACACGTTTTGTCATCAGCATTCTCATACGTATTTCTGAATTTTTGATTACTAAGCCTACCAGAATTTGAATAGAAATATCCCTGTTCAGCGATGACTACCTATTGGCAACCACTTTTTAAAAGATCTAATAGCCAGCTCATAAATGTACTTAGTAGCTGGCCAATTTGGAAAAAAAACTCCAACAGAATGTCATCCATGTCTCAGTAAAACATCTCTCCGAAGTCAAAGCTATCATGTCATCCGCAGTTATCTTACCCAGCCGTTGCTGGAATTCCAAAGAACAGAAACAACTTTATGAGACAGATAAAGTTTCCAGAACATGCTGATTTTAATTTATGTTCTATCCTTTTAATCTCTATCAATAGAAGCGAGATTGCTACCTTCATTTTCCTAATGAAATAGAATGAGCTGCTTTTTTTTCCATTGCACAGACACAGACTAAATAGGCTCTTAACTCCCTCTTTTGCAGGGAGTACAGACAGACTCTCAGGGCATCAATGTACTGACTTCCAAACAGCAAACTTCCTACGGGGCAGTAAACTTAAGGTCCAGTTTCTCCTGTTCACCCCCTCAAGCCCCAGCTGTGGGGAGCTCATTTTAGCTGATGATGGAATCAAGAACTGCAGCTTCAACAGCAGCCTGGAAACTAAGATCATAATCCATGGCTTCAGGTGAGAAAAAGAAGAGCACTGAGACTAAGTTTTTGCTGATAAATTAAACACTACTGGGACATTCCCAAGCACTGGGTGGGGCTGGCACAGAAACCCCCTGCTTGTGGGACCTCCTTGGTATCCCCAGCAGAGCAGCTGTGTGCAAAACTCCAGACTGGAATGCTCATCCCCAGACTAGACCTGGGAATTTTCTGGGAGACTGCAGATGGTCTAGAGGCCTGGAAAATGCTGTTGACAACCCTAATGAGAATACAACTTAAAGTACTTAAGTTTGTGACCAGCTGCCTCTTTTGTGTGCGTTTCACAATTTTTGGAGGAAAAAAAAAAGTTAGGAAATTATAATTTTTCTCGTTCTCTTTCTCTCCTTTTTCTCTTGATCTCTCACGCTCTTGCTCATTCTCTCACTCTCTCCTCCTTTACCTCTTTCATTTTCTTGCTGTCTTTCAAACCTTTTATTTATAAAAGTCTTTTGTTCCAGATTCATGTCCCATTAAATTGTCTTACTGGAACTCATGTCCTAAATTGTCAGCAGCCTGGATTAGTCAGCCATTTAGAAACCCTGCTGGATGCATTATACTTCTGTTCTTGAAATTGTGGGGGTTTGTGTTGGGTTTTTTTAACCTGTCACTATTTTGCAAGCTTGTTTTACTGTGCTATTTTTCAACCAGGTGTGACCATATAACATAATTTGTTTTGATGTGCAAAAGCCTGAATGGAAAGTACACAGAAGACCAGGATGAAACCACAGAAGATGTTGAAGGGTCTTTTCATACAGCAGCTGTTGCCCTCATAGACATAGCACACCCCTCACCAGGTGGTATTAGGGGAAGTGAGTAGAACATAGCCTCCTCAGTGTTTCTTGAATTCTCGGGTGTGTATATATATATTTTTAAATTGTCTACAGGTGAGGAAATGTAGCAGTGAAAGACTAGGTGACTTGCCCAAGGACTTCCTTCCCGTTGATAGCAGAGCAGGACCCATGTGCTTCTGGTCAGCTCATTGCCTCCAGGTGTGCCCTGTGGTGGTGACTCAGTTTAGTGGTCAGGGCAAACCACAAACCAGAGGGCAGAATTGCTCTCTATTACCCCCCGTCCAGCCTCCCAAGGGAAGATAAAAGGGGAATATAGAAGAGTGACTTAAAGGTTGGAAATTAAAACTGGATCAGGTTTGCTGGAACATGGAAAGGGAAGTAACATGTGGGATGAGGAACAGATATATCCACTTACATAAAAATAGATACAAAACCCAATCTCGATGATTGCAGAAATAGGTGAGTGAGGGTCCCTTGCAGCAAGGCTGACTCGGGAGAGGGGTCCACATCTCTTCACAGCACCCGATGGATTTGGATTCTGCAGAACATGCAGCAAGCTGAGGGGATAACAGGAGCCTCCAAGCACACTGGCAGCAAGGAAAAAGGGCACAGGAAAAACATGCTGGCTTTTGGTTCTCCTGGCTTTTATAGAGTATGGCAGGAAGTGGGAGTGAATACTGACCCCTCTCTGTTCTGCTCTTCCTGGGTCCTTCAGGGTCCTAAAGACCCTTTCTCTAGGTCCTCCTGTCAGTACCAACAAATTGGCTGGGCCCACTCAAACCATAACAGATGGCTAATTGAAGCACCATAGCAAGACTGAGATCTCAGCCTGAGTTCTGAAAATGTTGTCTCATTCACTAAAATATCTGGTTCCCTTCTGAGTTGTCCCATTCTGGAAAGTGTTATTGTGCCACCACAAAGAAATGCCAGGTGTGGCAACAGAAGAAACTTTCAGCAACTGTCTGGCAGCTTCCTCTGAGACATGTGAAAGTCCAACACCAGTGAACAACCTGTTGGCACAAGCCCTACTTTGAAATTCAGACACCTAAGATACTTGTTTCTGATTACTCTGCAGGGCTTTGGGTACCAAACCTTCCTGGATTGAAGGGCTTGTCCATGCCATATTGCACACAAGCCAGGTCAACGTGATTGCAGTAGACTGGGTTTATGGGTCTACAGGAGCCTATCCCTCTGCAGTGGAAAATGTTACACAGCTGGCCCTCTCCATCTCACAACTTATCAGCAAGCTCCTGGTAAGCTACTGGGCATTTCCAGTGGGGGGCAGGGGGAGTACAGCCAGAGAACATAATTTCATGTAAACAATCCAGAGAGCTGCTCCCAACCTGCTCTCTCCAAGAGCTGAGCAAGCGGGCTTTTTATTCCAAAGTGAGTGCTGTGAAGCACTTATGAGGTTTTTTTTTCCTCTCTCTCAGTCGAGGCTTAAGCATGCCACTGATTTTATTCTTTCTCTTGAGTTTTGACATTTTCTGGAAAAACATCCTGGTTGTCAGCTGCCTCTCCAGCCCAAGACAACCTGAAGGGTGCCTTAGGTTTTCTCAGGTCCACACTTCATTGGACAGTCTTCTGCCTGGAAATTTTGTCCAGAGAGCTGGAGGTTACAGAATCACAGAATTACCAAGGCAGGAAAAGACCTTTAAGATCATCAAGTCCAGCCTTGGTGGTGGGATTTAAGGCTATTTTATATATACTTTGGATGCACTTCCCAGTAGCTGGAAATCCCTAGGTGTGCCCGAGGTTGTTCATGCACAACACAGCTGAACAACCCTTACACAATGAGGGTGGTACATCTGTGTTAACCAGCTATGCATCAGCTCTCCAAGTAATCATAGAATGGCCAGAGTTGGAAGGGACCTCAAAGATCATTGAGTTCTGACTCCCCTGCATGAGCAGGGACACCTCCCACTAGACCAGGTTGCTCAGAGCCCCATCCAACCTGAGCTTGAACGCCCCCAGGGATGCAGCCTCCACAACTTCTCTGGGCAACCTGATGTTTGCACTGCAGGCCCACACTGCACAACGTGGGAGTTCCTGGATATGCAATCATGTTGTGCACAGTCACACATTCCTATCCAGCTGTGTCATTAGGAGGATGGGGTGAGGACTGGGGTAGGGGGGAGAGGACTGTCACCCCTCATTACTGAGTAGGTCACACAATGAACAGATGACTGAGCTGGACAGTGTCCCCACCACTCATTCTGTGTCTGTGCAGAGCTCTAGTCCAGCTACTTAAGGATTTTTTCTGTACAGCCTCTCCTGGAACACTACACCACAGAAGTCTATATTGGGCTTTTCATAAGCCTCAGTACTGTCCCAGGATGTTGCCTCAAACATTTCTAAGTTGTGATTTTTCATCTTGCCCCCATGTTCTCATGCACCCTATGCCCTCCCATTGTAGGGCACTGCATCATGCAGACTAGCCTGCAGGCAGCTGGATTCCTTTGGGTAGAGTCATCTCACATCACATTTAAGTGGCTGTGCTTTACCTGGCCCATGAATAAATCCTTAATCCCTGAAAATATAATTTTAAAATACTAATCAGGATATTGGTACAATGGTGGTATAAAAGTGAAAAAAATATTGCTCTGCTTTACTGAGAAAAAGATTATTCACATGGTGACCATGGGTTACTCAGCTGAGAGGGGGAAATTCACTCTGAAGCAACTTGTGGAAAGAGAAGCTACAGGCTATGTAGTTACAAACAGGAGCATCTGTCCGACCTGGTTAGGGTTGGCTTTGGACCTTAAGAAAGATTCTGCAAACCAGAAAGGACAATACCCGTCATTCCCACATCCATGTGGTTCTCCACCATACACAAAAGCAATCCTATATTGGAAGAGTTACAGAACTGCTGTGTGGACCAGGACATGGCATTTCACTTTTCTGCTACAGCAACATTAATTTGTGCTTTCATCTATCTGCAGGCCCTGGGAGTCTCAGGAACATCCATCCACATCATTGGGGTAAGCCTTGGTGCGCATGTTGCGGGCCTGGTGGGTCACTTCCATGGTGGTCATCTGGGACGGATAACAGGTATTATAAAACTAAATCTTGGGTCCTCACCTGCTCTTCAAGGGACAGAATGAAAGAGCAGGGAATGGGAGTAAGCCATAATTTAATTGCGTAGAGGCTCATTAGATCCAAGCTTATGGGCTTCTTCCTAGCTTCAGAAGAACCTGACAATGCCTTTCCAGCCATCAGTCCCCTCCACACTACCACAAGAACACATGTATTTGCAGAAGGGTCCTTCTGCCTCTGTTCCACTTGTCAAATTGGTGCCAGCTTAAAAGAATAGAAGGCCTCATGATTTATGAAACCCCACAACACCCATGTGCTTTGCTTCCACTTTATAGCCTGGATACCTCTGTGGTTCTTAAAATTAAAGCCCACAATGCATGTCGTTGAGGGGGAGCACAAGAGTGAGCTGCTCTGCAGGAAAAAGTGAGCGGAGAGCCAAGGGTGACAACAAAGTAGGCAGGGGCAGTGGCCTCACTGAAAAGGGACACCATATCTGGGCATGAAGAACAGAGCAGGTCTAGTGACAGGAACCAGGGTCATCCACAGTCCAGTGATGGCCTGGCAAGCCTGTATTGATGAGGCAAGCCCGTATTGATGAGGCAAGCCCAAGTTAAAGCCAGGAAGTCAATTCAGCAAGATAAAAGCAGGACCAGCAAGATACAAGGCTAGGCATGGCACCCCTACAACACAGCTCAGGCAAGGACCAAAGACAAAAGCCTTAACCAGTGTTGGGAGGTGTCAGATGAGTCTTCTTGCTGTTCTCTCCCTGTGAGAGACGGACTCTCGGTTTGCGACACTCCCACAAGTCAGCTGTTCCCACAGCAGACTGGACTAAGGCCACCCAGTTGTACCAAAACAAAGCTGACACAGAGAGGCAGACTTCTGAGTGGGAGGAAGAAATTACAATGGGGGAATTCCAGAGAAAGGCGGCTAGAGGCTGATCATGGCATTTAGGGCTTTTGGGTACACTCGGGGCGTTGTCATCATCTTCAGATGAGCAGAAGCAGACACTTTCCCAGGAAACCATGGTAATTTTCTTCAGAGACTCTTCCCTTTTTGTTGTCTACATGTAATAAAAGTGCTGTATGTTTATTTATTCCATTAATTTTTAACTCTGCTAGGAAACAACCCTTTTTCTACACTCCTGATAATCCTGTTATTTCATTGGAATTCTGGGCATTGCAGTTTCCAGTTCAGATTTAGGAGTCTGAAGACAGGTGGAATTAGACTCAAGATATGTCTGATCTCATCTTCTGCCACCTCACACACATGCATCCATGCACAGAGGAACCTGGTCCCAGAACCATGATTTGCTGAAGTGTTTTCAGTCACCTAAAAAGAGCTGTGGAACAAAACCAGAATGAGTCTTGGAGATGGGAGAACAGTCTTTATTTTTGTTAAGTGAGTTTCTTTAAACTATGCCCGTTCCTGTGGATATCTCCTTGTGCAGGAAAGCAAATGGTACAGGAACTGGAACAAACAGCTGGTATGCAAAACTGCTGAAGAGCAATTTGTTTCAATACTTGCAGAGGTAATGAAAAATCCTGAAGGAATTCAGTTGCATACAGTGTAGCTTCAGTGAATGGTTTCCCTAGCTGCTGAGGACATACATGTCAGTGGAGTTTATGATCTCAGTGGAGTTTATGCAACTCGTGCTTGGAGGAGGTAGGCATAGAAAATAGAGGATAGAAATGTGCTTGCCTCAGAGCTGTGTTGGAATTGACTGCTGCTCATATTAAGTGTTTCTCCCTCCTCAGGAAGAACTTTAATCTATACTGAATAACACTTTTCAGTATCTCTTAAAGCTTTTAACTAGAACTTTGTAGGAGTGGGTACAGAACCTCTCAGCTTTTTGTATGTGTCAAGATTAAAGAACACAGAAGAAAACTGAAAGTAGTAAATTATTCTGACTACTTGTTCCATTATTAGCTTTTATTTATACAAAGAATAGGAAAATCCTTTTTTTTCCTTCTTTCCCTTTTCCTCCTTCCCTTCCCCCTCACAAATACAATACATCCATTTGTACATTGTTGATACTGCCTTCTCCATAGAGAGGGACTGAGTCCAAGACAGTGAAACGGGCCAGCTCTGAGGCTAAGTGGCATGTGGAACAAAGCTGCTTCCTAAGCTACTTTTACTGCCTCAGGAGTGAAGAAAAAAATCTTGTGAGATTACTTTTCTATGAAAATTGAACAGGATAAACCTCAGATAGACCAAAAAATCCAAACCAAACCAAAAAGATCTTTAACTTGTTCCTTGGCATTGCCAAGGATAATTTTGTTTATTCTTTTGACTTCCCAGAAATTGCTTTAGGAACAATTTTAGGCAAAAATGTAGATGGCTGCTTAAGGACTCCATTTTATTTGTGGGAAGAGGGCTCAGAAACCTCCTTGTATTAAGGATGTTTGATAGTATCAAACTTTGCTTGGATTGGTTAATGCCTGGTATACTGAATTAATCCCCTAACTTGATCATCTTCAGTGACATTTCTCAGACTGTAGTGCTAATAGAGATGACAGTACCATTAGGGAAGGTGTGACAAGTTTGATTCTCTTGCACAGAAAATCCAACAGACACTCAGCACCTCTCTGTCAGAGGTATGTGAAGCTCAGTCATGGCTTTACAGACTAGAAACTTGTACAAAACTGCCACAGGGAAATGGAACAGTGTAGGGCAAGGTAAGGAAGCTGTAGTCAAGGTTAACAGGGGCAGAAACCATTCTGGAGCATAATCAGTGTGACCTGGGAATAATACATGACTTCTGCCTAGCAACATTTTTAAAGTTTTGGATAAAATAACTGGCCCAGAAATAGAGAGGCTGGTGAGCACTTGTTGTTGTGGTGTTGTCTTTTGTTACAGGCCTGGATCCCGCAGGCCCTAAGTACACCAGAGCCAGCCCTGAGGAACGCCTTGATCCTGGGGATGCCCTCTTTGTGGAAGCCATTCATACTGATGCTGACAGTAAGCTGGCTTCCATCTTCTTCAGTCTGTGCTTCTGTTTCTCCTGCCATCATTATTACTAGGGAGTGTGTAGGTCATTGTCCCTTTTATGCCAGATTACTATGAGTTCAGTTTCACTCTGAGAAAGTTTCTTAATTAGATAGGCTTTAATGATGAATTCATTGGCAGGTATCCATACCCCAAGAGCACTTCACAGAGATAGGCCTGTGGAGATTAGACAGAGGACAATCTTCCAATAGATATTTCTTCCTTAACTCTGCTACAGCAGAGTGAATTCATACCAAATCAGCTCAGCATGGCTTTTACCACCTTGAAGGAATTTACATGTCTGGTCTCACTGTGCTTTTTCCCACCCAATGGTGCCACTGTGAGTGCTGGTGGAAAGTAAGAGTCAAACCAACAGCTGGTGCAACAACAGAGTAACCTTTCTAAATCACATAGGGTCTATGTGGGCAGAACATATGCTAAAGAATAATGTGGTGCCTTTGAGTTATACCCCTTGCCTGGAGATCATGAAAATATCTACAAACGTAACTCTCAATCAGGCCTTATAGTCCACCATTAAGTTTGCAGTCGGTTTTGTTCCCCTTTATATGGAATCAAGAACCTAAGTCCCCAAGATTGTGACTAAGCCACAGTTCCCACTCATGTTGATGACAGAGCCTGGAACACTCTCTGCTCTGTGCAGCAAAACTGCACAATGCAGGCATGTAGGAACAGAAAATCTTGCTGGGTCCAGCACTACTAATGTTCAGCCAATTAATGGGTAAAGCTTATGGAAGAGCCAAGCTTAAGAATGAAGTGGCATTTCACCTCCTTTCAGATTTTGGGATCCGGATTCCTGTAGGCCACATCGATTATTTTGTCAATGGAGGAAGAGATCAGCCAGGATGCCCCCGATCCATCTCTGCAGGTGAGAACAATCTGGCTAAGCAAAAGGCTTTCACGGCCATTTAGCAGCCTGTGAAAATGCTGTTTGGCAACCAGCTCTGGCTACAGTAAGGGCAGCTATCAAAGCAGAAAACATGTATTTGTGAAGACACATGGCAGAAGATTTTCACAGCCCATATCTCCTCTGAGCAGTACAACAAGCAGCTGAAATTAAAATCACAGATAGGCCAACCACCTCTGTCAAGAGACGTGGTGACACTTCTGTATGAGCCAAAACCCTAGTATGAGTAGCATTTGCATCCACAAAGAATATATTTTTTCTAAAAAGGCTCTTAGGTACTACTAGCAAAAGCTTAGTTTTGTTTTCATGCTGCAAGTTTTATCTATATTTAGAAAGATGGCTTGTATGACAGTCACTGACTTTTCCTTCTAGAGAATTAGATTTTACACAGTAAATAGCGTAAATATTCAAATGTGTTCTGAATGACCCAGCTGCATGGAGGCTCAGGTTACAGGGGACATGCATGGTACCTCACTTTCCACAACCAGGGTCCCAGTCCAGGTGGGGGTCAAAGCTATTTTACCCCCTTGCAGAGAGCCTGAGGCCTCATCAATGGTACACTGATGGAGACATGGCAGCTGTGTGGTCCTCCTCTTCTGGAGGACTCCATTAGTCCAGGAGATACACTTCTAACTTCCTGCATACCTTCTCTGGCAGTGGGATCTGGGCAAGTAGTCACAGAGATGCTCTGCAAAATGTTATTAATAGGAGGGGGGTGGCTGCAAAATCAGCAAGAGTGTTTCTTGATCCTTAGTTCCCCTGGAACATGCAGAAAGACTGAAGCCAACATAAAGGCTCATGGCTGCTTTTCTCTGCGTGTGTTTTTTCTTGCAGGCTATAAGTACCTGATCTGTGATCACATGAGGGCAGTACATCTCTATGTCAGTGCCTTGAAACATTCATGTCCGATGGTGGCATTCCCTTGTGCAAGTCATCAAGATTTTTTAAACGGTCATTGCCTGGACTGTGTTGACCCATTCCTGTTCTCCTGTCCCAGAATAGGTACAGTACCGACATGAGACTTCCCTGGAACAGATGACAGGACCTTCCTGATGGGTGTCAGTGCAGAGCACAGTACATGGTTCAGATTTCTCCAAGCAGGATTTGCTTTGGATCTCTCTTCAGGGATAGTGAGAAGCTGTTTAGTTTTCAGGCTCCTATAGGGATGCTCTAAAAGCTCATATATTGCCCAAGGTAGAACACCAACATCTTAAACATTTCATAGGGCTCACATATGAGTTGAAAGAGAGTCTCCAGAATCACCTGCCTAACAAGTGAACAAATAGCTCAAAAAGCATCCTGTTTAGAGAAGCAGATGGAAATTTTACCTGAAGCCTGAAGTCCCATTCTCCTACAAACCAATCACTGTTGCTGTGTCACCTTCTTCTCATAAATTCTTGTCATGGCCACTCCAAAGTTGAACACCCTGGACTGGAAGGAGGTAATAGTTGCCTCTTTTAGGCTTCTGAAACTGAGCTTTGGCATGAGGAGAAGTGTCCTCTGGTGCTACTTGCAGTCTGGTACCACTTGCAGTCTGGTACCAGAGGAATATAAGGAATATATATTTTGGTATATGTGCTCTCAGATCAGCCACTCCTTCCCCATCTCACCAAGCCACGATGTCAGCTAGTCAGTGGTGCAGGCCTCAAGTTATGATGGTCTTCTCACTTGACCAAGAAATTCAATTTTCCAGCACCTTATGTTTGCATTGTCATTTACGGGCACTAAGTTTCCTAACATGGTAGCCTTTAGTCTTGCTCATTTTGTATGGGTACAACTGATGACACAGTTTGCTAGCAGAGGAATGAAACAAAGCCACCAAGAGGTACTCTGATGATTACCTGGGGTAGCCAGAATAGATTTTCTGAAGGGATGTTAAGCTGTCAAACAGACACCACAAACCTGTGCTTGCTCTCATTTGCAGTGGTGTAAGGGAAGGGTCTGTCTTCCAAGACAGCAAAGTTGGGCCGGGTGAGTGGAGGTGAATTGTGACTGATTCTATTTCTGTTCTGAGTCATTCATGGCTTTCCCCACACTGGCTATATTTCCTTCTGCAGGTCTGCTGGAGCAGGCAGGTGTCAACATGAGAAAACTGCCCAAGGAAGTGAAAGTTTATTTAATGACCTGTCCCTCAGCCCCATTCTGTGGTAAGTAGCAATGAAAAAAAATAAAAGTAGGGGTTGACGAAATGAAGCAGATTTCCTGAGGAGGCCAAGTAGTTACAATCCACTATCCCTATCAGAATCAGCTGCTGTGTCCCAGACACAGTGCTGAACAGCAATAACCCTGCACCTCTCCCCCATAAAGCCATTTCCAATGGGTTTATTAGTGTGGGCACAGCCTAGATTAAGACAGCCACTTAGCTTCAGGACTGACGTAAAGGGTAGTAAAAATGTCTGTCTGTTTACACTGAACTGTTCTGATCTGCCTGCTGTGCCTCCCATACCACAGATACTACTTTCTTTCTTATGCCAGTTTAATCTTCTCTGTGCTGGTGGGCCCAGAGAATGAGTTCTAGACATCTTCTTTTGGCAGGGGTAGATGCAACTGATAGTACCTGCCCTCACTCACACATACTTTGCCTCTTGCTCAGTTCATCACAGCCTGGTCGAGTTCCATTTGCAGAGGACAAGAAACATAGTCACCAGCATTGAGATAACTTTCTGCAGCAACAGCACCAAGGACACAGTGAAGATCACCATGTGAGTGACAGTACGTGTTTCTGGCCTGTTTTATCCCAGCTCTGTGCATAAGGATGTTTATACTCATCCAGGAAGGACACAATGGTAACATATCTCCCTGAGTCCAGTCACTGTGTGATGAACCACAGCCTTTCTTCTTGAGTCTCTTCACATTTACCTTAAATGCTTTCAAGAATCAGGCATGTGCTTCCATTACTTGGTAACCCTGGCTAGATCCACCTCTTCCCTGAATGCACAAAGTAGTAGGTATACTCCAGGATCTCAAAACTTGCATACTCTTGTGTTGCTATGCTAGTTCCTTTTCTACAGCATCCCCTTGTCTGGTGCCAATTCAAACCACAGTCACTGTCAGATAGCTATTAGCTCTGCTCTGCCAGACTGAGATGGCTACAGCAAGACCCCATCCACCCGCAGGCCTCAGTGGATGTACTTTGTGGCTTAGACTTTTCTCTTGAAGTCCAATAGGACAGCAGTTGCAAAGAGGAGACAAGTGCATCTCTGCACAGTCAGAAATGTGTGCAGTAGCTTGTTGCCACTGCAGTAAATGCAGCAAAGCACTCAGGCTCCCATTGTAGGGAGAAGTCCAGGGGCAGGGGTCCAAGTCCACCTATTTAGACAGACAGATCTCTCTTGAAAGCACCACCCTCCTCCAAACCGTGTCTGAATTAAAGAACCAGACTCAGACTCCTGTTCCACAGACCTTGTCTCAGGGGGATCTCCGCACCAGAGGGGAATTCCCCAGAAGTCTTCCTGCCCACTGCTGTGGGCTGCAGTGTAGACAGGCAGCTAGCACATGCTGCTGTCTGCCTCAGGAAGCAGGAAGACAGTCTGCTGAAGAGCCTCAGTCAGCTCTCTTAGAATCAGAGGGGTTCCAGTGCTGGCTCCCACACAGTCCTTACTGCTAAGCCAAAACATCATGACCTGAAGCTAACTGTGTTGCTGCTTCAGTCTTGGGCACCAGGAGGTAGAGGTGAGAACCAGGGAAGGGGAAGCCACACTCCAGGGTGTTCTCCAGCGTGACATAGCTGCTTGGTCACAGATTTTCCAGCCAGGCACTGAAATTTGGCATTTATACTCCAGCCTGGTGCAGCTCAGTCTGTTCAACCCCTCCCCGGCTTGGAAGCCAAATCTGCCTTTTCCAAAGGTGCAGGAGGGCTGAAATCGTAACACCTAGGTCAAGGCAGGATCTGTGATTTGCTCAGGAAGACATGCAGTGCTTCATCCTGCACTGCTGGACACAGGCTTTGATAAGTGTCTAGCAGAAGGCATGTGAGCACTGGAGGGAAAGGCTTCCTGGGGAAGAGAGACAGGCAGGCAATCCCAAAGGCTTTGCTGTACCCTCAAGTTTTAATGAGACAGTACACTTATACCAGGGTGACCTATCCAGAGATACCCTTACCCTGGGAGAACAGCAGCTGTGTTTTATTTAAGTGCCTTCCTAAGAAGCAAAAGGCTAAACTGAAAAATCCGCTTACAGCAGTAGACCTACTGATTTGGGAGTTAAAAGTTGAAGATATCCCTTTTAATTCACACTATAGCAAAGAGCAAAGAAACTTGCCTAAAGGCAAAGCTCAGCCCTCCAGTGCAGTAAAGCTGAGAGTGTCAGACGGGCATCTGAACATAGATTCTCACATTGCAGTTCGGACACTGATCACTGACTTACTTCAGGTGATCTGACATGTATGTCATCCTGCAGTTCCCTAGAAGTACATAGGGACTTGGAAGTGTTCAGCCAGTCTCATTCCTTCAGCAAGTGACTCACACAGTTGTGTCTCACCTCACACTGCCCTTTCCTCCTCTTCTCTCAAACATCAATTCCAGTCTCACAGAATCACACGGAACAGAATCACAGAACTACCAAGGCTGGAAAAGACCTTAAAGATCATCAAGTCCAGCCTATGACTCACTCCTTAGGATGCTGTTACCCCACACATGTTGCTCTGAGTCACCCAAGAGACATGTCTCCGAGCCTCATAGCTGCAATGAGGCTGACAGAGTAAGGAGCTGCCTTGCCATTGCTTACTCAACACATGACATCATCGTCCAGATCCAAAAAAACCATACTTACAATGCCCTGTTTTGACAGACGAGTCTTCTCACTCCATTTTAGTATGTGATGGCTTCACAATAATACCCCAGATCCCTCCATTGTCTCAGCACATCTGCATACAGCCTGCAAGTTGATTGAATGTTCTTCCTCACAATCCCTCACTCTGCCTTGCAGACCTAAGCACCAGGAGATGGGCAAACGGCTGCTGGCCCACAGTGTTCCCCTCTGCCAGATAAACAGTGTGACACTGAAGTACCTCCCCAGTAATCAGTTTTGGAGGAAGGCTGAATCATTCATTGTCGGCAAATTCTGTGCAGCTCCGCTGCCTCTTGACAGCAAGTAAGTCACGGGAATATTTTACAGGGATCCACTGAGCCTATGGATGTAGCCTGTGATTTGAAACTCCATTCTCTCTCCCATTTAGATGAACATGCAGAGAGGTATCTCCCATCTCCCCTGTGTCCCTATGTAAATAATTTTCTACCTGTTACAGAGAAAAACTTCCAATGTAGTTTTCTGGGAGTTGTCTATGATTCTTCCCCCAGGATTAAAGCGGTGTGCCATGGAAGGAGAATGGCTGCAACTCATATACTCTTGAAGATGCTTAAGTCACAAACCATGGCAAAAGCTTGTACTAACTAGAATTTGTTCCTTTTGTCCTTGCTTGCTCTCTCCATCTTCCCCCTGTCTGAAATGGGCCTGCATTTGAAACACGATGCACATTTTTCAGGATGAGACAACAGAATACCAGTAATACATTTCTGCTTCTTAGACTGCACAGGTTAAAAAGCACTAAGGCTAAAGACAACCATCTTGGCCTTTTCTGGGCCAGGCATTTTAGAGTATATGCCTTCAGCCATAATGACCTTATCCAGAGTAGAAGCAGCCAAGTCCTTCTCATCACAAGTGAGATAATGGTCATCTCCATTATATAATATTCTTGCCAGAAGTTTTGCAGACCCAGAGTTCTTGCAGGCAGGGAAAAATAGCCATATACTGACATTAAACTCTGTCCACATTGCTTCTGAGTTGACTCTCAAGCTGGCTTCAGGTGAAGCAAGTTAGTAGATACTCCAAAGCAGGGAAAACCAGAAGCAGAAGGGAAACTGGACTCACATTCAGATTCTGTTCTGATGGGCAGTAAGGAGATCCCAGCAGGAGACAGTAAAACTGTATCTAGTGGGCTCAGATAGGGAACAAAAGAGGCATTCCTATGTAAATACCAGACACCCCCTTGAGCATAACAACTACTCCTTACTAGCCTGCTTTGCAGAGCAAAGCACTCGAAAGCTGGGATGAATATTCAGATACATGGCTTTTTTATCACTTATGAATGGGACAGCATGGCACATTGCCTTAAAGGTATGCTAAGCTGCACCCCTAAAAGCACTGGACTTGGCTGTGGTTCAGGCAGAAAGCTCTTGCATAGGCTTACATCTGTGCTTTTATCACTAAACTGGGAGCACTCAGAGCAACAAGGAGCTAGGAGGAGGTGGTGGAAAGGTGAAGGACACAACCCCATATGCACCCTTCCAGCCAATTCATCCCAGCAGGAGCACAGCACCTAGTTCATCATACCCTTGCAAAGCAGCACAGCAATCTGCAGCTTGCTTGCCTGTGTGTTAGGATAGCGACCTCTGCCTGTTAATGCACATCCTGACTTCTCTGTGCTCTTCCCACAGCTGGACAAAATCATGCCTGCCCTGGAACGTCACCCTTCCCAGCAAAACAGACATCTCCTACAAGCTGCCCACCGCTTGTGCCTAGCACTGCCTTTGGAGCTTGCAGGCATACCCAAAATCAGAATGGAACCCTGAAGCTATTGCTGTGCTCTCCTCACAGGTTATACTTTCACCATAAAACTGGATGATTTTTTTTTTTTTACTTCCTGCATTATCACAGAATGGTTTGGGTTGGAAGGGACCTTAAAGATCATCTAGCTCCCTGTCATGGGCAGGAGGAACACCTCCCAATAAACCAAATTGTTCAAAGCCCCATCCAACCTGGCCTTAAACACATCCAGGGGGACAGGATGTCAAAATGGACAAGGCTTCCATTAGGGACAGTATGTCAAGGAAAAGAAGTGCATGGCAGATTGGCGAGTACAAGGTTGGTTGGTCACATCAATACCTCTCAGTTAAAAGACTGGATAGGGATTTTTATCTTATGGATTCTGTACCCAGCTCTAAAAGTGAGATGGGCAAGTCATTTAATCTCAAGGTTCGGATCTGTATGAAATAAGATAATATCAGTGTTCCTACAACAGGAGTATTGGGATGATTAATTTGATTCGTGTTTTATATTAAAGTGTCCTGAGAACTTCATATGAAGAATTAGAAATATTATTTCTCCTCATCAAGAGGAAACTATGTGGCTCAGGTTTGGCAGAAGATGGAGTAATTCTTAGCCAATGCTTTAATGGGAAACTCTAGTCCTATCTACAAGACACTTCGAGAATGAGACCCTATGGATTTCATGTTAGTGCTCCTGCTAAATAATCAGTATTAATCTCCTTCCTGTGACAGGCCTGGAGCAGCTCTTCTGGCTATTGGCTTGTTCTCTTTGAAGCTCTCATGAAGTGAAACAGATACCAGGAGCATGGCAGTGCTCTTGCATCCAATTTTGCACTGCTTTGAACAACTGTCCAGAATAGAAGGTAACGGGAGTAGAATGGAGCTTCGTGGCTACTGGGCCACCTAATACAAATTAACCCCAGGAACTCCACACAGCCTTTCAGACCTGGAAAAGCAGCCAAGATGTTGAAAGAATTGGTGAAAGAGTACAACATGAGAGACACGTACATAGAAACAGCCCTCAGCCGTTCACACCTTTTCCACCACCTTGATGCACAAGCAAATTAAAGAGGAGAAAGCCTTACAACACTTCTGCCCACAAACCACATATTCTGTAGGCCGTTTTCTCTGCTTCCCTGGACTGGCTTCACTAGGTCATAGAGAAGTGCACCAGGAACATCAAGGTCAGGAGAAGGACATGCTAAAGGCACTTCTGCCGTGAGGAAGCCTCAGTCATTTGGCATGAACTGTCACTACTGCTCCACTAGACTGTGTCACTGCAGAGTTACCTCCAGCTTTCAGCTCACATCCAAGCTTTTGGTCCCTAGCATGTGGCTGTTTGGAAGGCCAGGTAACAAACATCATCTCCAGCATACACTCAGGAGAGGGTTCGAGCTGGGCTCTGACAACCTGACATAGATCCAGGTTAGTTGGTGTTCTGGTTTGAGCCAGGGTGAAGCGAACTTTTTCTTTGCTGATTTTTTTTTCTTTCAGTGAACTTTTTTTTAGCAGCGCCAGTGGACTGATAACAACCAAGGTCACTTCTGACTGTCTGCAGCCTCCCCCTCCATGAAGAAGCAGATTAGACCGAAGGCAGGATCAGCAAATCAGAATATTCCCTTCTCATAATATTTTTTCTGTTTGGCTTTCAGTATAGGTTAAGACATCACGGAAGTCAAGCCTTTTGTTTTCCTTTTCCACTCACTTTTCTGCTTACTGTCGCTTCTGTCACCCTCTCTTTGGCTCTCTCTCTTTTTCTTTTCATTTGTTTCTTCACAGCCGACACCCAAGGACCCCGTCCGTGCACCTGGACACTCCCCCCTTCAGCTGGGAGTCACCAGGGAGAAGAGTTGCTGTGAGAGTCACTGGGGAGGAGGGAGGGGATCGGGTGTTGCACATCCCTTTACAAATATATATATATTCCCTTGTCACTAATAATTAAAATCAATCTGTTTCACTTTTCAACCCAGAAAGCCTCTCTTTCTCATTTTTTCTCCCTCTTTCCCTACCTTGGGGGAGGGGGTGGGACTGAGAGCATTATTGTTATTGGTTTGACTGCCAACCCGGAGCCAAACTGTGACAGTTGGTGCCATGACTGAAGAGTTTCCAGGGAGCTTCTTGTTGAAGACTGGAATATAACCTCAGCAGGCACCTGTGAAGGGCAGTGTGTAATTCATCCCAACCCAGTCCACTGCTTCAGGGAGGTGTATAAAGCACCACAATAGACACAGTTGCATTGTGCATTTCGGTTCCTTTGCAGAAGGGACCCCAGCAGCTCTCACATGAACTTGCTGGAGACATTTCCTAGCTGTGAAAGGCAATGGGGTCAGGATGAAGCAAGAATGCAGCACCACAGCATGGCAACAACCATTAGCAGGATGATCCCCAGGCCTGGGCAGCCCCAGTCTCCTGCCCAGGGGTGACAGCAAAGGCGAGCAGCGCAAGGGGCAGTGTACACCATGGATCCCATATACCCATCACTTCAGAGGCCTCTCCAGACCTCAGCAAGATTGCCAGGTCCTGAGGACACGGATCTCACCCAGCCAAGACTTGCGAGACATGCCAACTGGTGTCTGGGCCCCAGCCCCTGTGTAAGCAGTGCAAAGCAGGTAGGGCTGCCTCCACCAGCCAGGGCTGACACAGAGCAAGCTCCACATGCAGAGTAGCCATACCCCCGTGTGTCTGTGCCAAGAGACACTGAAGAATGCCCTGTACTGTGCATGCTGATGGAGGGACTGATGCTTCTCGCTCCTTCCCTAGATTTCTGGAGCCTGGAGAGGCTCCTACCCTCACTGCTCAGCTTGGTTACACCAGGCTCTGTGGGACAGAGGGTTCCTCCATTAGTACTGTCACCTCCAAATTCCTGACAGAGGAAGGGCTGGGGAAGCTTGTCAGCCAAAGCGTGTTACAGCTGAGCTTGGAAGAGGCTTTCCATCTCCACACTATTTTCACCTAAGGTATTGCACTTCTTCCTACCATTGGGTGCTCTCCCCAGAGGTGTTTTGTACTCACTTGTCTCTTCACTCAAATCTCAATATCATGCTCTCCATTACAAGCCCATTACCAAAGCCATCAGGCAGCTCATTTTCCCCTGTCCCTTCAGATCACCTCAACCCTTTCAAAACCTGTTATCTCCCCCTCCAAGCCCTCAAACACCAGTAGTTTCATCTCTGACTTTAATGAGAATCATTAAATCGAAGGGAACACAGATTCTGCGAGCAGGCTTGGTATCAGGATATCAGTGTACCTTGGTATCAGAGCTGCTGACATGCCTCAGAGAGGCAGGACTAGACAACAAACCAGGGAAGCACACTGGGGCAGGCAGCTCTGGTGAACAGCCGTGGGGGTGGGAGGTGCTGGAGTGTTACACTGCAGTCTCACGCGTGTCCTTCAGGTGCTCCTAAGTGCACATGTCTGCAGGCAGATGTCTTGGTGCTTGCTAAAGAGTGTCTCTCTGGTCGGAAACCTGTGTGAGCATACGCTTCCTTGGAGGGACTTTGGGATCAAATCAGCCTGTTGTTCCCTAGAGTTCTGGGGTCTGAGTGGGAGCCAGAGGGGCTCGTCCTTTGCAGAGAGGGTGAGGAGAATTCTGGAGATGGTTTCCAGAGGCTGCAGAAAGAAACCAATAGAGGAGGGAGGAAAATGAGAGCAGGGAGGAGAATGGGGAGAGGGGGGAAAGAGAGAGAGAGAGAGAGAGAGAAAGAGAGCACCATTATTAGCACAGGAATAATTTTTACTTCCAAACTTTTCCAGGACACAAACCTCAAGGAGCCCACCATTACCTGTCCTTCTCCTCACCCCTATAAATTAGCATGCAAAACTATGTTCTTCAACGTGAAAAACTGGAAAAGGGGGTTACCCACCCATCCTGAGACTGCAAAAATCAACCCCTCCAAAGCACCGTCTGCGATATCAATGAAATAAAGCCCACAGCTCCTTTGATTTTGCTCTCAAAGCAACTGTAAAACAATTCCTATTAACTTGGATACCAAGCTACAGTCCATCAAGCATCCATCCATCTGCTCACCTCACCCACCAAATAGAAAGCCAACCCCAAGATGTAACGATACAAGACTAAGTAGCAGCAACCCCACCTCTTGCAAGCATTTGGTAGCAATGAACTAGATCAAATGCGGTATGAAAGGGGTAAAAAGCAGGTGGCTTTCGGTTGTTCGAATTTTCATTCAAGGAATAAAGCTTAGTTGGCTATGGAGCATTGAACTATACAGCAGTACACTGTTAAAACAAGTTTTGAACAGAACCTTTGAATCTGCCTCTTTTAAAAAGGCAGCCTGTAATTTACTGAAATACCTCCCCTCCTCAGAGAGAGAATGTGCTCATCAGTAGTATATCTTAGTCTGTATTGCTTGTAAGCAGACTAGAAACTCTTTCAAGGAACTAGACTAGTAGGCCAATATGTGTCCTGGGACTATTTTGTTATGCACAATCTTCACAGAATCACAGAATCATTCTGGTTGGAAAAAAATTTTAAGATCATTGACTACAACCATAACCTAACTCTACCAACCATTAACCTAACTCTGCCACGTCCAGTGCTTCAACCATGTTCCTGCACAGCACTTCGGGAATTCAAGAATTGCCTCCTGCCCTGTGGCATAGCAAGCTGACCACTGCAGTGACAGAAAATGAAAAGGAACGTGATCCATAGAAGCACTTCAGCATGGGGAATTTAGAGAACTGGAAGGTTGATTACCCAGTTTAGAAGTTGCTGGGGAAGGAGATGAGAGCACAGACTAGGGGAAAGCCCCAGGGGAACTCTGACCTCTGGCACTACAGCTACCATTTACTTCAAAGAATGACACTGGAGGGAAAAGTCCCTGTTTACTATGGATGTTTTCACCACTTCTAAGGGAAGAGTTATGAAGGTGCTTTCCCTGGGCCATGGCAGACATGCGGATCTGTGAAAAGTGCCTGGCCAGAAAGGAAAACTGAAGCCCTGCTGTATCGCTGTTTTTTTGTGACTGGGCACTCAAGTTGCTGTGGAATGCTGTCCGGACGTGACAATTGCTGTTGTGCTGCAGGGACGTGATGTGATTAGGATACCCAAGGGGTGAGCAGATTAACAAGGAAGTGCTGGGTCCACTGCTATGGACACAGTAAACACAGTTTGTGTTTCCTTGTCTAAGTATCTTAGAAATCAAAATACCACACTGGCTATTGTCTACAGACTGACAGACAAGGATGATTATCCTGCTCTCCTACCACAAATACTGGCCTCTGAAACACTTAGGTTTTTATCACAGGTCTGTACTGCAAGTATCAGCACACCTTGATACTGCCTCATTCACAAGATCTAAAAAACCAAAAGCTTCCAGCTTCCAACATGTTCTAAAAGGACTGTGTGAAAGAAATAATAGCTTTGTGCTGTGTAGCACAAGCTTTCTCCAACACACACACTCCTCTTGTGTGTATGTTCAGTGTTGACTCATTACCAAAACCAGGTGGAAACGACCCAAAAAAAGCAAGTGTTCCTTGCCTCTTCCTTTATATAATTGTATTTTAAATTCTGATTTTATTGAGCTTGATCAACCAGGATAATTCTGCCAGTGATCTGAGAGTGGCTATCCTTCGGCTGAGAAGACAAAATACAATCATTGGCAAAGTGACTTCACCATGTTTACAACACTACCTGCATTCATAAATCTCATAAATGTCTCATAAATGATTCAGCGTTTCTGCCTCTCCAAGTAAGGACTGTAAAAGCTACAAATGCGTATCACCAGCAGTCTACCAGCAAAACCAGGAACTTCCCATTCCTAGAATTTCTAAGCTAGAAAACAAATAAAGATTTTTTCTTTCTCTCTCTCTGCCTCCTTTGTTAAAAAAAAAAAAAAGGATAAATAACAAAGAAACAAAATCTAGCAAAACTCTTGCTTAATTTTTAGCTGATTCAAGCAAAACCAAATAATATTGTTCCTTCCCTGGCCAGTTTCTTTGTATCCCAGATTTAAAGTTTGGAGGCATGGAAGCAATACAGGAACAGGCATGTGACTCAACTCAAAGCTGAACTGTACAAAACAGGAAGATCTTCTAGTTCCGTGATTTTCAAAAACTAAGAACAGCAACTGGATGGAACAGCAAGAAAGGCCTCCTCTGCCAGAGGCCTACTGCAAATAGCGAGTGCTGTCTGACCCAGCCAGCCTTTTCATTTAGAGCACCCAGGAGGGATGGCCCCCTTGCTGTCACAGCAGTGCGGCTTGTGCACAAGCACTGCAGGGGAGGGAAAATTACTGCAGAATTGTCAGGGTTCATTTGTGCCAGGAGTCACTGTGTCCTGCCTCATGCTCCCCGCCAGTGAGTCCACAGCCCAAGCATTTGCAGCCCAGAAGTAGGGTGCAGGGAACACCAGAGTGCAACGGTGCCCCATGTTCAAGGATGCCTGTCTCAAAGATGGTCTCCTTAGCTGCAGCCTAGCCCTGAAACTTTCTTCCTGCCACACAGACCAGACTGGGACACATGCAGCTCCTAGGAGAGAAATCCGAGTCCCAGGGTTGGTGTTGGCATCAGCTGGATGCCAGAAAGCAGCTGTTATGGGGCAGTGGCTGGAATGCACGTTTCAGGGTCTGCAGTTGGTGTGCAGCAGCTGGCTAAAAGTAGCTCAGTGTGGAATTTCTCTCTTGGCCACTTGAAGCTGAATTTCAAGCATGAGCCACCCTCCCATCTATTTCTGTTTCCTACATTGCTCCTCTGCCCCAATATCCACCAGGTCCCAGAAGTTTTCCCTTGCAGGGTAAAGAGTTTGCATTTTGGAAGAGAGCATCTCATTCCCACTCACTGGAAAGCAGAGTTTGAGGAGTGTCAAAACAATGCTTAGCCTGTCAGTCCAACAAGGGTCATTGGAGGCAAGAGCTGTACCCCACAGGGGAGTCTTTCCAATACTTTACTGATCTGGCTGAGCCAAAGCTTAGTAGCAAAAAAGGAAGACGGAGCAAATGCTGGGATGAGCAGTGGTGGGGAGAGGGGGGAAGGCCTCTGAGTTTTCTGACCCTGCCCAGATTGAGCACTTGCAAGGTGTACAGCAACCCATTATCAATCTGCTGTACACCCTGGAGCTGTTTCTACCCCTGTCAGCATCTCCTAGGTTGTCTGCTCTCTCACATGCAAATGTCTTCCTCAGCTCAATCCTACAGTATCTCCAGGTACAGCTCTACCACATGACAAGCCAACTCAAGCCTTGTGGGGACTCTGTGTGTGCGCACTTGTGTACCATGTGCCAGACTGGACACCATTTCAGTTTCACTGCCTCCCCTGAGGGATGGAGAGAGGACAGGGCAGGGAACAGCTTCCTATGACTGGGTAACCATCCCTTCCACCTCACAGTGAGGTTGGTGCCTGGAGTCGAGCCTTCACCCTTCTACTTTTCCTTAAGAAAATCTCACAGCTGGAGCCCATCTTCTGGGACTTGAGGCAGGAGGCAAACAAAACACTGTGGAGGTGTAAATCCACAGCAAACAAGGGCAAGAGGCTGTGGGCCGCTGCACTGCTCAGGCAGTTGCATGGCAGGAGGGACTTGCTTCCACAAGCAGGTACTTACGCAGGGGTCCCACACAGGGTAAGGTGTGCCCGTGCCAGGAGTGCCCTCACTTCATATACTCCCCTTCGCTCACATAGTCCATAAAAGACCCCGGCAACTCAGCAAAATCTTCCAAGACAAGACTGGTGGAGTCCTCACCCAGCAGGTCACTGTCAGGACGGGATGACCGGGAGCGTGGAGCCAGCGGTGGTGGTGGCGGTGGCTGCGGAGGGGGCTCAGAAGTACCAGCCTGGCCAGAGGCAGGTGGTGGCTCCTCGCAGTCCTCTGGCTCCCCCTCGGAGGAGGCTGGCCCGAGGACGTGGTAGAGGCTGGGCAAACGGATGTCGAAACGAAGGCCGAACTTGGTGAAGAGCTTCTCATTGATGGAGTAGAGCTTCTCTGAGATGTCATAGCCCAGGTGGGAGGAGAAAAGGCGGGCAATGTAGCGGTCCTTCCTCAGGAGGAGATACAGCTTCTTCCTCGGCCAGGTGATGAAGCTGCAGTCAGTCTCGGCTGTCAGTGTGACCTGTAAAGCAGGGAGGGAGCAGAGTAAGCCCTACCACCCAAGTAGGGGTCACCTACCTTGGGGCTGCATGCTTCTCTCCAGTGAATGACCCCAGCCCCTTTGACACCTGCTCTCTTTGGAGGCAAAGGAGCTGGAGAGCCAGGTCATTCAAGCCAAACAATTGGATAAATCCTTACCTGCCCCTGCTTCCTCTCCCTAAGGAGACAAGAGACCAGGTTTTCCTATGCAATTAGCTGCATGCCCTTGCTTCATCTAGCCACATTTCACCATCTCACTTTCAGATGATGCTCCCTGTTAACACCTGAGCGGTGCAGAAAATAATGAGTGGGGTGGCACAGATGGACTTATCCCTCCACAGAAATCTCATGGAGGCAAGCGTGCCCAGCTGGCCCAAGTCACCCCTCAACAGGTTGCCACTCTGTTCTCCCACTCGGTCACACACCTCCTACTCCAAGAAGGCCCTGAATATGGGAAGGGCCACCTGGAAGGCTAGCCTGGTCATCCTGCACCAGAGGGACATCCTATCTTGTCATCTCTGCCAGAGCTCAGTGGCCTTGAAGGATGCACAGCACAGCTCAGTGAGAGAGGAAATAAAAGAGTTTTACTGTTTTTTGTGTAGGTGGGGAACTTACCTGAGATTTTATTGGGCTGGTTTTAGAGAACATTTATTTTTGCTTTGGGTTTTGCCACTGTGAACAGAGCCATTTTCCCCCCTAGCTGTAAGACCAGTCTATTAATAATAAAAATAATTATACAATACATGAGTGTATGTTGTAATATATACATTTAATAATAATATTAAAAGGTAAGAAACACAGGAAGGGACAAACTACTTTGGGCCAAAGAAGAACATCCGAGTGTAATGGAGACACTGGCATGTGAACAAGTGCTGTAGCCAAAATATCCTGGGGGCTCCCTTGCACTCTATATCCAGGGGTCTCCTTGGCCAGCCACCTTGGCAGAAGGCCACCGGGAAGCTGAACACGGCTTGGCTGCATGTGTGTGTCCTTGGGTTTGATATTTAATGCCACTGCCATGCAAACAGCTGCTTTATGAAAGAAATATAGGAGAGAAAACCTGAGAACATTCCCAGGCCGAGATGAGCAAGAGGAAGGGTCACACAGAAACTGAAACAGTCAGATTCTCATTTTCCTAACCAATTTATGGCATGGCAAACAAAAGCCTCTGCTTCTCATGAGGAATCAAGTGAGATGTCATAAGAAAACCTGCCTCCAAATCAGAGCAGGACAGATTTCAGTCATGAATCCCTGATACAAGTGCTCCAGCATTGGCCTTCTGGGGAAGAGTGCGAGCCCTGAAACCAAACTACTTCAGGCACTGGGAGCCAGCAGTTCTATGGGAAGAAGACACAGCCAAAGCAGAAAGCTCAAGGAAACTGGCTCTTCTTGTAGACAGAGTCATGCTTCTGCCATTTTTCAGTGGGCTCAAGACTGAAACTGCTCAATCCAGAGAGCTGTGGGGAAAACTTGGGCAAGGAAAAGCTTCTATGGTCTCCTCCAGTGAAGTCCCAGAGTCAATCATGCACTTTTTAAAACCAAATGACTGTGATGCTGGAAGTAAGGTTGAGATATACCACAGAGTTGTATTAACTACTCCAGTAAGAGGGACTGGTGAGTTAAACAGCTGTCAAAAGCAGCATTTCACCATGGTTAGGCACAGCCACCAAGAGTAATGTGCTGCTGGGAACATGGACCTGTAAAATCTCACTTGCTGCATGTTGGTCTTCCACAATCTGCTACTTCTTCATGCCCTTCAGTGAGCAGATGCAGGTTTTGGGCATTCCCACCACATGGCTGCAATCTTTCCCCACTTAAGACTCTACCTCCCCATCCCAGTGCCAGGCACAGCAGACATCCCTTACCAGCCCTGTTTTGCAGAGCAGGAGAGAGGTCAAGAGTGTGCTGTTGGCAGGGCTGGTGCAGCCTGGCACCAGCTTGCTCACAAGCTGTCTCACACACCACAGATAAAGACACTCAGGAGGTTTGGGAACATTCAGGTCCACAGATATTTGCTCAGAATACGCTGCAGATGTCTTTACAGGTTGCATGCCATCAAGATGGCCATTTCCTGCTTTAGAGGGCACATTTCCTCACCAGGAGCCCTGGGTAGCCATAATTCTGTCCTCTCTGCTCAACTTTTAGGCAAATACAATCCAGGAGCTAGCAGGAATCTGCTGCCGTGTTGAAGGCCTGTGCAAAACATGAGATACCCCAACCCCTAGCTCAGCTATGCTGTTGTTGCCTTCACTATCTTGGCCCAACATCCCTATTTCTGCTCAGAAGCTGTAGCCCTGTGCCACAGTCACATGGTCAGCCAATGCCTGCAACTGTTCTTGCAAGACTGTTAACACCAGCGAGGGCGTCGCTTTCAGGGGCGACCCTCATGACCCTTTCACACAGTACACAGGCCAAATTCAGACCCGGGGAAAGCAGGTTTGGAGAGCTGCCCTGATCTAACCACGTTTGAATGTGGCTGCGCTCACAAGAAAGCATCATAATTCCCTCATGACCATCCCATGCTCCCAAGGGATTAGCAAAATCCCTCCTCAATATGCCCTAACTGATATATTCTAGATTAACATCCTGACAGGAATCAGCCTGTCCTGGGATACAACTTAAAGGCAGAGAGATGTGAGCTTGAGTAAGCTCCTCCAGAAGGAAAGCCAAATAAATAGTGTGGCGTTGACAGCAAGAGCAAGATCCTATCAGTTACTACAAATAAGAACTGGTCTGGCGTCTCAGCAAGGGATTCTTCTGCTCAGAAAGGACCATATTCGGATGTGAATTATCCTTTCTGCTTCTCTACCCCAAACACATCACGATCAGAAACTTCTGTGAGGGACAGGATATTTATGGATTTACATCACTGCTGCGTATTACCACGGCTGCCATGCTGATGCTGGAACGATACACCCTGCTCGTAGTGTGCAGGGCAAACCCATCAACACAGGTACTAGGGAGCACTGTAATGGAAGTGAGCCAGCGATCCCATACCTCATCCCCATGCTAAATTGGAAGGACCACCACAGTCCACCCTCCCCGCTGTCAAGGGACAGTAGGAGCAATCACTGAGCTCTTCAAAGGAAGGCAGAAAAAAGATAACACAGCTGATAGCACCATCCTGTGCTGGCTAAACCATACAGACTGGGAGGAAGGTATTCCTGGTTAGCTTTGAATGGCATAATGAGCCCTCTTCATCCCCTTCTCAGGCACACAATGAAGCAGCAAGGAGGGGGTGGGCTGCTGTGGGGCCACACGAGGTTACCTGGAAGGTTCCTTCCTCAGAGGGTCGCAGTGACTCCCATTCTGGAGAGTCGAGGAACTGGTATGGAAAGATGTAGTGAAGGAATTGTCCATCCTGGCTCACTCGAACCCTGCAGAAAGGACAGGATTAGGTGCACAGGCTTACACCACAAAAATAGGTGTCACATGAACCTGATCAGCTCACTCAACATGCAGGCAGCCAGCTCCACCAGGGAGGAAAGGACCTCTCCCCCTTTCACATGTGTCTCATTTCCTCTTCTCTGGGATAGCTGCAAATGCTCCAGCCTGTAGGGCTGTCCCCCCTTTTTCTGTTGGAAACAATATTTGCTGCCACTTCCCCATACTCCATCTGTTTTTTGTTTCCTGCCACAAAACCAGCAGGTGCAGTGCTTGGTCCTAAACCAGGACTTCTCAGTCTTCAAGACTGCTGTTGCTTTTCAGGTACTCCTAAGCCAGCCTGTGGCTCTTTGTACTTGTACCTTCTTCTGTCCTCAAAGTTGCATGAGGTCATTCCCCACTTTGATGCCAGGAAGCTGGTAGTATACCCTGAAGCCCCCAAAATCACATTGGCAATTGTTCCTAACACATCACACTGTAAGCTTACAGTTCACTGCAGGTTACCATTTAATCTTTCTTAGGTTCTTTGCCTTCCAAGTATTCCTTTCCCCTACTTTTGCCACAATTGCATACAAATGTCAAGGTCGAACTTGTACCCAGCTGTGCTGTGGGAGCAGAGAAAGAGGAGCTGCACAGGCCTGGGGCAATGGCAGAGCACTCTGAAGCTCTGTTCATAGCTCTGCACCACCAGGTTTGGAGCCTCTTGCCTTCATGTTCCCCTGTTTGTTCTATGATGCACAAAAGCAGTTCCAGATTTCAGAAGGTTAAGTTCACTGTTGACTTCCAGTCAGCTGGGAGTGCAGCCTGGAAGGGTCAGGGATCACAAGGTGGGTTTTCTGATCCAGGCACATTCTCCATTTCCAAGTCCCCCTCACCTTGCTATTGTTCAGTTTAAGGAGGGGCACCATAACAGCAGCAATGCTCTACTGGGTTGGCAAAGACCTCATAAGGCAATAGAGTGCATATCAGGAAATGCAAATCCAATCCCCTCTCCACAGAGCATCCTATACCAGCCAGGATGCATACTTCCCACTGCAAAAGAGAGCATAACGACTATCCCACCAGCACTGGCTTACTGCCCATTGCAGCATTTTCATGCCCACAGAGCAGCATCAGATTATCCAGTGCAGGGTGAGACAGCACAGACATTATTTGCAGATATGGTAAACTTCCGAGCAAGCTGCTCAGCACAGATGTTTGGTAAGGGGCAAGACACCTAATGGAAACACACATACCAAATTTCCTCCCAGGGATTTGCCATTTAGCATGGGTCAGTGGTCCTAGGATGCTCTTAACACATCCTATAAAAGGGACAAAGACCAAAAAACCAGAAAGGACAGCTCTTCTTATTTACACATCCCCTCAAACTCACCAGAGGGGATGGACTACCACAGTAAACCAGGAGCTCCAGGTAATGCTGGGTTTGTCTTCCCAAAGGAAAAACCTTGTGAGACATGCCTCCTACAGCTCAGCATTGCTCCCATTTACAGTTTGCCTTCCTTTCCCACTCTCACTTAACATCAGTGTCAAGCACCTGGCAGCAGCTGGGAAGCCAGTATCATTACTGTTTGCCTCGCTTTTGGATTCTGCAAATTGTTAAGAGATATGTTCATAAAGGCATGCCACAGCATCTCAGTTAAACAAAGGCTAAGGTACAACCTTATCAGCACAGTTCACTCAATAATCAAATCTCCAGTTGCAACCATCTAGACATTCCTGAGGTCCTCCTTGGTGGTCCAGAGGAAGGAATATCATGAGAGCATGACAGCACAGGGAAAGAAAGAGGCCTGATGAGGAAGGATCCACCACAGGAGAGCCCTCTGTCTTTTGATGAAATGACCCTCAAAGTGAAAAATTTTGGAGCCCTGAGAGTTCAGGTGTTGGGAACAGGAATGAAAACCTCTCCCTGAATGCTGCTGGCCAGGGGGAGCAGGTTAACCGAGGACTCCTTCCTATTCAATATACTTAGTGAGCAGCCATTCGCATCACAGAGGCATGTCTGGCAGCCCCAGAGACCACATCTCCAGACACACCACCTTCCTGCCTTGAGAAACATTTTTGGCCAGACTGTTCCTATCAGAAATAAGATTACTTTAAAATAACAGAGAAAGAGGTAAAGATCCCCCAAAGGACAGCACAAGCAAGGCTGAGCTGGCTGCTTCACTGCACATAGCTTGATTCTGCAAACTGTTTCCTGAAATATTCTAATTTAGAAAAACAAAAAAATACCAAAACAACACCCAAAAGCAAATTAACCCCCTCCCCAAGACAGATGCACATTTCAAAGCCCTTTCAGAGGAAGGAAACAACCATCACCCCCGTTTCCACAGAGGGTGAAAATACAACAAGCCACAGACCTTTGCTGACAGACTTTGTTCAGAAACAGGAGAGCCTTTACCTGCCAGACAGCAGCAAGGAGAGGCGGTCGATAGGTGTCTTGCCCTCCACTGCGTAATTCTGGTCTCTGACTAATGATTGGATTTGCTCTTCACAGCACTTGACAATTTCTTTGTAGACTTCCAGTGGCACCTGCAAGGGCAGGTACATGGTCTTGTAGAGAAGGTCAAACTCTTCTGGGATGGTGTTCCTGCGCAGCCGGTAAGCCAGGTGAGCCAGCTGAAGCAAGCAGGCGAGGACAAGCAGCATGTTCCAGATGAAGATATCCAGCCCGCAGGCGCTCAGCCAGCCCCACAGAGCGTAGCAGAAGTAGCCTGGGGCCAGGAGGCCAAAGATATAGAGAGACCCAAAGATGCCACTTCCCCCCATGTAACCCAGGAGGACAATGCAGCTGGCCAGATGGTAGGCTGCTCCCTCCATAATCTCGTTCCAGGCATCGCACACTGGAGGCTGGAGAACAGCCTGGTCCCAAGAGAGGCTGCTTGCGCTCATCCTTCCCCACTCCCCACCCTACCCGGCCGTCCTGCGCCCAAAACGAATTGTCATACACAAAGGGTGCTGCAGAGGTCTGAAATCAGAGCTGTTGGGTAGCCGTTCCTCCTCTTCCTCCTCTTCAGCGCCAGCTGGTCCCACAGCAGCGTGCTTCAGGGCGACATGTTAAAGACCCTCAAACGTTTTTGCACCAACAAAAATCCTCAAAGGGCTGCTTTCACCTCTTCCTGGCTCACAAACCGACAGCCAGGCCCCTCCTTAGCCACACCAGAGAGAAAAGGAGCTGGCAAATACGAGGCCAAAAGAGCTCAAAGAAAAAGTAGAGGCCATTAGCTGGAAAACTTGCAGACAGGACAGAGATCTTGTTGCACTGCCTCTCTCTCGCCAGCCTTCTGGCACTGGAAATAGCGACTGTGAGAGAGCAGCGGAGGGAGCTGGTGTTGAATGTGGAATGTGTATCACTTGGCAGCAGAAAGGAGAGAGACCCCAAATGGATAACCATGTTTGGAATTGAAATCCAAGGAGCAAAAGCAGCGAGGAGAACAGAGAGCAGGCATGCACTCACTACTTAACATAACTCAGGCGCCCAGATAAACCCAGCACACCGCCGGGAAGGGAAAGGAGAGGGGAAAACAACCAGCTTATCACAGTGAGCTCCAGCCACACATGGGGCTTTGCACACCTCTGCGCTCTTGCAAGAGAGTGACTTTCACCCACCAGAAAAAAGGAGAAAGGTCACCCCCTCCTCCTGCTGTGGATCGTAGCAGTGGCAGGGACTTAGCAAAAGAAGAGGGCTGGTTCTCAGGAAATGCTTTCCAGGCACTGCAGCACAGCCTCCCCTTGCACCAGGCAGCTCTGTCTCAGGGAGTTTGGGGCCAACGGGTGTGAGGTAAAGCTCTGCACAAGCAGGCAGCTGGGATTGCAAGGAACGAAGCTGGAGCTGGAACACAGCTTTACCTGTCGCAGGGGGGATTATTATCCTGCATAAAAGTTTGAGAGTGTGCAGAAGTTTGAGAGCACCCAGAAGTGTGCTTTGCAGGGAAATCCTACTGAAGGGAGGATTCTCCCACTCCACAGATAACAAGCTCTGTTGGGAAACATCATTCTATGTTTTCATTTTTTTATAGCTATTTGGAACCCTCCAGACTTTCATTTAGTACAAAGAGGAAAGCAAACACTTTCCACTCAGACAACCTGGGCCACAGGCACGAGAGAGACCTGCCAAGTTCAGCCCTCTGTGTTCAGCTGCAGAAAAGATATATAAATGCAATTTCTCCTCTGCTTCGAGTAACACATTATCAGTCATACAGGCAGGATCTGCCCTGCTGCCAGGACACAGTCACATTTCAGGCATTGACGCAACCCAACATGGTCAGTCAACAGTATGAAGTCAGCCTGCAGGTCAGTGGAGTAGAGATAGGGTTTCCACGGTGGTCGTGTTTCAGGCCGAGCTTGCAGCTGCCCTGCCTAACGTGCCATTCCCATTGGCACCATTCACTTAGAGACACCCTAATCCGCTCTTCTACTAATAGTACTTGGGAATAACACTGTCTACTGGGTGAGGCTCAAGCAATGCTTTGTGGCAACTTTAAAGGATTCACCATGGTCTTAGACACCACAATCTAGCTCTACAACAATAGCCCATGTGCAACACAGAGTGGTATGACTCCAAAGAGAAGCAAAGGCTGTGCCATCTTGACAGGTTGCCATGTGGGAAGGACAAATTAAGCTTTGCACAGGGGTGAGTGCCATCCACTCAAAAATGTTTTCTGTTAAGGCTGAAGTTAAACAGGGAACACTGTCTCCAGTGGTCCCTTATTTAAGTGAAGAGGTAAATCCTACTGAAGTAGAACAAGGTTCAGCTGCAAGAGGTATGGGGAAATTAAAACTTCATTTCTCTTGACCTTATCTGCAAAGAGGGAAGGATGATCCTACAGCTAAAGCACTACAATAAAAGTCTTGGGAGCCAAGTTCTGTTTTTCATACCATTGTCATATACTTGCTAGATGATCCAAACAACACCTTGTCTACCTTTAGGCCTATGCAAAAAAACAGTATTATAAAGGGCCCTCTTTCCAAGACAGGCTGACATGTGATATAATGGGGAGTTGGGATATCGAGATTAGGAACATTTACAAGAAAGGTGTGTTACATAAGATCTGGGAGACAAAACTGAACTGCTATGAATAACAATGTTGAACTACAGTAGAGGAAGCATTCTGAGAAGCAACACTGCAATTTTTCCCACCTTTCCATACTACCAAAATACTTTTGCAGCAACATCAAAGAAAGTGACCAAAAAAAAAAAAAGTTATTCATTTCACTCCTCAGTTAGGTTAATTCCTGAGCTAGAAGATACTCTAGAAAAACAATGATAATGACTCGATAGGACAAAGAAGGTGCTTCCTCTGGCATCTTCCAGCAGATGGACAGTGGCAGTGCTGCTGGGGCCAGCACCACAGGCAAGGACAGCCCATTGTGACTTCCCTGTGGAAGGCAGACAGAAAGCTTTAAACCCACAGCAGTCACAGCACAAAGCTGTCATTCTAGAAACTACACAACTTTTCTGCTGGGGCTGAATGTGACACTGTAGAGAGAATAATATAATCTTTTAGCAGGTAGATCTCTGAGCACATGCTACAGATTAATCTAGCTGTTTTCAAGCTCAGTTTTTTAAAAGGAAGGTTTGTATAGTGGTTGAACCAAGGCTCACATCTTCCTTTCTCCCTTGAGTGCCATGGCCATACAGACCCCTTTCACAGCACATGCACAATTTTTCACCCAGCAAGAGTTCAAAAAGCTTTCTTCAATTTCCAAAGAGAAATCTTATTTTCACGCCTTGCCTTGAATCAGAATGCAGGCCTTCCATCCAGTGATGCTGGGATTCATCCGAGACAAGCGTACAGAAGCCAGTAATGACTGAAGGGGAAAGCCACACAAGTATTAGAAGGGAGCTATCAAGGTCCAAACCAATTTGGCATCGAAAGAGCAAGTGCATAGAGAACAGCTGAGTAGTACCAAAACTCTTACCTGGAAGAAGGCATGTAGACATTACAACCAAATTAGTCTGTGAAAAAGAAAAATTGGCAGCTTGCAAATAGTTATCCTACTGATTTCCTCACATATAAATAATTCAACCAGTAGCAACTGATATTCAGCCCCATGCAGTGATCCAATTCAGATGCAGCCTGCACTATGTTTGGCAAATAAATCCTCTGTCCTTGAGAGCAGCCCCGTACTGAGAGATGATGAGTCCTGGAAGTCACAGCAGATAAATGACTGGCTATATGGCCCAACCCTATAGGTTCATCGCTGATCCCATAAGCTAACAGCTAGTCCCATCACCTGTGCTAAGAACACCAAAACCTTGATGGCTTCAAGTCAGAGGGGGCATCATCAGGCATCTCCTTTTTGATTCATTATATAGTGCATCGCTGCCATTAGTCTGCTAAACTGTTACTTAACATGCTGATAAACCCTATAGCTCCAGAATGCCCACTTGGTGTTTCAAGTCACCCTTGATTTACAAACTGTTGGGAGAGGTCTAAAGCCTGCTCCAGACAAGTTCATGGTGAAGTTCATGGCAGTACTGTATTTAGTTGAACTACTGCTATATACTTCAGTCAAGTTTCCTGCTACTGCCACATTTCATGCCATTGCAGCTACACCAAACAGCTTGTGCAGGGCAGTGTCTGTCACCAGCTCCATCGGCAAGTAGTAACACAGTGCCAGTAACCTCCAACCCCCAAATCAAGCCTGGAATCCACACCACAGGAATCCTGTGGTAACAAATTAATGCTCTCAGGAAGAAATCTGATTTGAAGGTTTTTCCATTGTTGCTTTTAAGTATATAGTTCTCCAGTGTCCTTTCTGTACCTGTTTCACATAGGTATCACAGTATCCCACTCATCATCTTCCAAAAGCTTTCTAAAATATCTACCATGCTTTTATCTTCAGGCAGGCCTAACTGTCCCATTTCTTAAGCTTCTAGAATTTGTGTAAAATTGTATGAGGACTTTTTTTTTTTCTTTTCTTGACCTGATTTAACTAGCACTCTGTTCTTAGTTGACCACTGCATCCCCTGCCCTCCTCTTAGCTCTGTGGCACCATTTCCAGTTTCACCCAGACTGGACATGCTACCACAAAGCTGGTACCCATCCACTTTGTAACATGGTGTTAAGTTCAAGCCCAGTCATTCTACCTCAAGACAACAATAAACACTGTGTGGAGCATCAGGTCCTGCTCCCCAGCCACCTATGGTGCTGCAGGCAGCTTTGAACACTTTTTGCCAGACCTACACCTGCATCTCTTCTCTCAGGCTGGAAGCCAACATGGGCACAGCTCTTACCTAAGGACAGGAGAGTAGACAAGCAGCATAAAGTGAAGTCTGACAGCTTGGCTTGTCCCCTGCAAGCATTTTTAGAGTCCATTTCCCCAGACTCCAGTACCTTTCAGAAACATTCTGGGAAGTAGTCTAAACTCTCCTCATACAACTTGCGAGTCTCAGCAGACAGTACCAAAGTGTCACATACTAAACATTCACAGCCTCTTCACTACTAGCTCAGAATACGCAGGCCCCAGTAAGCAGAGAAATGATCATGACTGCACCCACCCCACCAACAGAATCAAAGCCAAAGAACAATCAAGACAAACCACAGATTTTGTATACTCAAGTTTCTGAAAAGAAAACTCAGCAGGGGGGAAAGGAATTAATCAGTGATGCCATCTTAAACTAAGTCAACTCACCAAAGGAAGAAAAACATTAGGGTTGCACAGAGACACAGTATGGAGCCAAAGAAGTCCCACATGTGTAACAAATGATCAACTGCACTTACTTTACTCTAGAAAGAATCAAAGGCCACAATCAATCACCTTCCCACTGCCATGACACACAGGTGAGGAAAAAAGCCAGAAAACAAAAGTCCATGCACACCTAGCACAAGACTAACATGAGAAAAACCAGGCATTAAAAAAAAAAGAAAGCTTTTCTTTCAGGCTAGTGACCTGTATATACATCTGCAGTCCTCTGCTCCCCTTCCCTTTATGAACTACTGGGTAAAGAGTTTGATATGGAAAGCACTTAATTCTTCACTATCAAGAATGAAGTTTGAATCCTAGGGTACAGCTGCTAGAATTCTTCCAACTTTTTTTGAACAGGGGAAAGCAAATCCAGTTTTGACTCCACGGAAAAGTTCATAAGGCTGTAGTAATCTCTGTACAACTAGTTAAACCTGTGACCACAAACACCACTACAAGCTTCAGCATGACTTCAGCTAAACACAGTGACAAGGCAATGTTACTAGCACCATTTCTCAGTCTGCATCAGAGAAAAAACCCACCAAAGGCCCATCTGTTCAACCACAGCACCAAACTAATCGCTGTTCTCATTTCAATGAGTAAGCAGGCTTTTCTCATTCTCTCCATTCTACAGTGTTTTGAATGAGGTGGGCACTGTCATTTCTTAAAAGAATGACAAGTCTGGAATACCGCTCATTTTCAGATTTTTATTAAGAGGAAAAAATACATTTTCTATAGTAGTGGTGAAGAGCTAATAGTGGAAAAGCCATAGACGTGATGCATAGTCTATCATTAGAGACTCTTTATAAATAGATTCTTTGTTTATATTTTTCCTTTAAAGTTGCAGAAATAATTTACTTTGCAGCTTTCCAGAACACAATCACACCACAGACACCATCTAGAAGAGAGAGGAAAAAAAACAGCTTCAGAAAACATGGATTTCCACTGGATATTGAGAGACAGTTCAACAATCAACAAAAAAACCCCAGGAACATCCCACAAAAACCAACGCTCACACTGCCTGACCATTAGAAATCTTGAGTTGAATTTCAGATCTATTAAAAGACAGCAGAGGCAGCACCATACTCTACTGCTGAAGAGCTACTGACAGAGGCTGTTTACTGCCAGGAGTAAACACCACCCACACAAGGCCAGCAGCACTTTAGTGCCAAGGAGGGTTACTTTGCCTTCCCTCTCACAAGTAAGACACCTCTGCATCATTAACAGTTCTCTGGGCCTTCTAGTGGCACCAGCTGAGATGCACTGGCTCTTCAGAGGCAGAGGTCCTGAAGGCTATACTCACCACATTCACAGTCCTGCTCATCTCACTCATATCTTGAAGCCCAGAGCTCTCAAACACTCCTTGTGAGCTTCAATTAGGTGCTCACAATTTTCTTCCCCCTTCTCAAAGACGCTGCAAAACAAAAATATTTTCAAGGTTCAGCAACAAAACATAAGCTTACTATTAGCCAAAGCCACAGGACTGACAAGCTGTTGGGGACAATAAAAAAATGCTATTGGGCTCCAGAGATCTTTTTGCCCATCCTGTCCAGGGTAGTGCTGTTTTGGAAAATATATTATCTCAAAAAGGTGCCCAGGCCTGGAGTAGTGAACTTAAAACTCCAATGAGATGGGTAAAAGAATTTCCTATTAACAGGCCAGTGTCTGTTCTGAGCAAGTCTAGACTGGGACTTGTTATTCAACACAAGGCTGTTGTATCACTTCGAGTATGCTGATCTTGTTAGCAACCAGTTTCAAATCATTCAGTATGGAAGAAAGAAAATTTCTCCAGTAAGAGACCAATACAGAATAGATTGAGTATTTTTTTTAATTTAAAAGAGAACAGTGGTTATAACAGAAGCATTATAATAGCGTTCCAGGCACTGGAACAGGCTGCCCAGGGAAGTGGTGGAATCACCAACACTGGAGATATTTTAAAAATGTGTAGATGTGGTGCTTAAGGACATAGTTTAGTGGTGGATTTGGCAGTGTGCTAGGTTAGTGGTTGGACTTGATGATCTTAAAGGTCTTTTCCAACTAAAACAATCCTATGACTCTGTAATCAATTAAACAATAAAAATGCTACTACCTGCTGGTACTTGCTGCCTCCGTCAACAGTAGCGAAGACTTGTCAGCAGCACTAAAAGCTAATATCTGACACCCGTTTTAAACTAGGACTATAAAATATTAATTATCATTTTAAAGCATTTTCTCCTCCTCCCTCTTCCACACTCCCACCCTCCTTGGATGGTCCAGCACCCTCGATCCGGGATGGGCTCACAAAATCACCCCAGCAGGTTGACAGGGGCAGAAACTCCTAGAAGGCAGCAACGAAGTGGGGCACGCAGATAAATCCACCTGGCCAGGCCAGAAGCAGGCAGAGGGCTGGTTAAAACGCCTCAGCAGCTCGACGACAGGCCGAGCCTGCGAAGGGGAATACCCACGCAGGAGCTTCTGCTCGCCCCAGGGAGCTCGGGACCACCAGAGGCCACCCCCTTCCCTTAGGCGGGAGCCGCCGCGGGCGGTTGGGCCCTCACCAGGCGTCCCGCGCTTTCCTGGTCTCGGGGCAGGCGCAGCAGGGCTTCAGTGGCTTCTTCTCTTCCCGCGCCTCCCCCGCGCCCTTGGCGTCGCAGCTGGCGGCAGCGACCGTCGACATGGCGGACGGCTCCCCCGACAGCCACAGGTCCCTGCGAGGGAGAACGGCGCGCCGTTAACGGCCGTTAACAGACTCCCCCCGCGCCAGCCAGCCCCACTCCGCCCCCCGGCGCACGCCGCTACCTGCCTGCCCGGCGTTAGAGCTGTGAAAAGCCGCGGCGGTGGCGGCCTGCGCGCTGCTCGCGGTTCCGGGTCACCTCCCACGGCCACCGGCCCTTCCGCGCCTGCCCCCCCGCGGCATGCTGGGAGATGTAGTTCGGGAGCCCTCCTTCCGCTTGCTCCACCGCCTCTGTCACCGCTGCCTCCTTCGGCCCTGCTCTGCCGTTCCGGCCTTTGGCGGCGTCGGCCGCTGTCCCCGCGCGCGGGTGGGCGGTTACAACACAAACTCTCTAACGGTCAATCACCGAGACAATCAACAATCAGAGAGAGTTTCTTCAGGAACACTCGATGCTTAACGAGCCGGAAAGAAAAAAAGGAAGGAAGAGCCGGCAGGAGGTTAGAAAATGGCGTCGGCAGCTGAGGGGACCTGCAGCAGTCTTAGCAAGAGCAGCAACTGAGAGGATTTCAGTTCTGCCAGACCTAGGCTCCATGATCAGAAAGTTGTACTCAGCTACCTAAAGCTCTTTTTTCCTATTCAGGCAGTGGGGAAAATGGGGGATCAGTTCTCTATCGCAGTTGTGCAGAGAAAACTGGAGATCTGTGGAAGTACCAGGTACTGCACATACGAGCATAGCCATGATCATTGGCCAACATGAAACGTTGCTGCTTCATGGCTGGAGTCCAGCCTGGCAGGTCCCTGCCATAAGCAATAAGAGAAAATATATAGAGCTGCTTTTCCTTTGTAGTTTGTCCCAAACCAGGCATCAGCAGGCCCACTCTTGCCTTCCAGGAATCTGCTGCATATTTAGCTCTTCTGACACAGTCAGCTCTCTGAGGCAACAGCACGCTACAGCTGTGCCTGCAACCAGCCCTGATGATGCAAAGGTTGTTTCTGCATGTATATAGACAGGCAATCACATTGCAGAGCAAAGGGGCATCCTGCACAGGTAATGTGGGAAGGGCTGCACATCAGTGGATGTGACACTGCTGAGAGCTTGGAAGGGGAAAACTGGGATTCACTGCATCCAGTGGGATGCAGCTGCTGTGCCTTTTAATGTAGTGTAGCAGGAGTCTAAAGAACAACTAGTAGCTTACAGCAGGTACTAAGGGGATCCAAAAATGTACGAACACTGACAAGAAGATTTGGAGGGACAGAAAGCTTGTATTTTAGGCATTTAGTTAATTTCTGTCTTTTAGGATGAGTTTTTTTTCACTTGGGGCAGATTATTGCATAGGCATCAATCACAGAGAGATTTCTTTTGGTCTGTGATGACAAGTAAATAGCAGTAGCTCCTATAAAACATGTTACATACTCTCAGCCTTAGCAAAACTCAGGAGCTCAAAATATCTGCTCAGGATGTGAACATGTCAGCAAAATTAAAGATGAAAAAGGGCATGAAATATCAAGCAACCTCTTGGTTTACAAGGGCTCTGGGCAAGACAGAATTATTTCATTATTTTCAGTATTTACCCTTCCAATAAGCCAGGCCAAAAGTGAGGTAATTCTCTGTGGAGAGATTTTGCTCTTCTTTTTCTCTGGATCATCAAGGTGCATGCCAATGCCACTGATTCATGCTACCTGAATGCGTAGATGATAGGAGAGGATTCTTTTTTGATCCCCTCATTCTCCCAAAGAGAGAAGTAGAACCTAGGTCTTTTCCAGAAGTCCAAAGCTTCTGATTTTCATCACATGAGTAGATGAAGCTCCCCTATTTTCACCCTTGAAGCACAGCTGTGGCACCCTGTCAATGCAACTCCTTGAAATGCAGGCTCCTGAAGAGATTGTCTGTGCCCTGCCTCTCAAGTGGCATAATCTCACACTCACTCACCTCATCTAACTTAATTATCCATGAATCTCAGCTCAGGAGCCTGCCCCAGCTATGCCATTTGGCTGGGAAAATTGTTCAGACA
Organism: Hemiprocne comata; assembly: GCA_020745705.1. NCBI lineage: Eukaryota > Metazoa > Chordata > Aves > Apodiformes > Apodidae > Hemiprocne > Hemiprocne comata. The sequence continues at coordinate 144,614,690 of CM036586.1, forward strand.
CCTACGTCCAGGCAGCCTTCTGGTTCAGCACACACACGGTGGGAGGCCATGCAGCCAGGCACGATGAACTGCAAGATGCACAGGTTGTTGACATTAACCAGACTATGCTTTTCCCAGCTGCACGCAAACATGCTGCAAGATGGAGCTGAGATTGAAATGTCTATTGAAAGCACATTCTTAGCTTTTTTTAGCATATTAAGCATGGTTTCTTTCAAATTATCTAGCTTTGTCTACCTAAAGCTTTATCTATTGGCCACCATCCCAAGACGTAGATAGAGCCGGTGGCAGCAACACAAACTCTAAGGGAAAACCTGTGGTAAAAAACCTCAAAAGGGGTTTCCCAAATCTTCAATTGAACAGTTTCATTTAATATAATCTTTTATTTTAAAACGAGTTTGAATGAGATTGATCTGGCTTGTAGAAACTAGAAAAAGACCAAAACAAAACACATTTTATAGTCTTGCTGGAGTTAGTAGATACCAAGGGTAGAGGGAGGTTAAAATCTAGTCATCTTGGGAGAAGACTTCGAAGGCATCTGCACAAAGGTATGGCTTGTGGAGACTGAACATGTCTGCAAGCACCACTCCATTTTACCTCTAGTAGCTTTCCAAACAGATTAAGGAGGAGCACTGCTGTTTTGGACACACTGCCTTCATAGTAATAATTTGTAACAGAATCACCCTGGAAGAAGAAATAACTTCTTGGTAGGATGAAGGGGTAGGGAAGGAGGAAAAGGAAAGGAATTGCCATTAAAGCATAGTTAACTCATTTTTCGTACTGATTGCACCAATTTGGAGCACAATGCAGATGGAAAATCACAGCCTTTTCTCTTCTGACGTTACCTTGTGCATAAAAATTGATTGTTAACTTGTTGCTGTTTTCCACTTGTCCTCTACCTGCTGACAAAAGAATTATATTAAACAGTGTCAGTGCTAGAAAACTGTCAGATCCAATACCCAGGAAAGGAGATTCCACGAAAATCTCAGAGCTTCAGAAAGAATAATTTTAAAAGGCCCTCTTTCAATCTACCATGTCACTCTCACAGCCACATGTGAGAGTACAAGGACTACAGATTGCACTGGGCATTTACAGCTCTGGGTTTCAAGGAGTAATGGGTGAAATAGGGGGAGACTGCCCACTTGCCATGGGTTTCCAAATTATTTTCCCTGTACAGCCCTTTATCAGAATTAAAGAATATACAGCAGGGACTTGTGATGTGTAAACATCACAGTAGCACTGCAGTTCATCCATTGGTTTCTTGTATCTTCAGTTTCAACCCACTAAAAGAATGGTGGTCAAAAAAGAGGTATTTGTCTGTCGGAGACACTCAAATGGACAGACTTTTAAAGGAACCTCAAAAATACATTTACACTGTTACTGTTAGGTAACCTGAGTAAGTCCCCTATCAATGTCAGTTGAAAATAGCAGTCTAGGGGAGTCCGGGGTTTTACAGATTTCTCATATTTCTTATCTATATGACAGATGGTAAATTTAACTGTGGAAAATCTGTGTGGTGTAACAGCCAAAGGTATTTTGATATTTTTCACATAGTGCCTATTCTGGGAACCACTAACCATTTACCCTCTTGAAAAAAGAAACCTGTTTAGTATAGGTTTAGAGAAATATGTTTGTCTTTGACTTAGTATGAACTTGAGACAACCACTGCTCTAGCAGCCCAGTCAACCATATGCTGTGTTTTATTGTCAAAAATGTTGTGTGTTTTTGGTCAATGCTCAGATACATGCGGTGAAAAAAAGGACTTCAAACCTCTTTTTGGGGCCCTGCTGCTTATTATACTAACTGCCCAAGTACAGGATAGAGTTTCTCTTTTTGAACAGAGTTGCAGACTACCAAATACTATCAGCTCAGCAGTGTGACTTAAGAGAGAATGAATGCTGGGACAGAAGAACCTTTGCTCTGGTCCAGTCAAATGGAAGAGACTCTAAGGTGATTAATTACATCCCCTCTAAGCTTCAAACTCCATCTTGAGGTAAAGACAAGGGGCTCACTGGGCTAAAATTACCTCAACAATTGATGTGCCTTTCCCTTTTCAGGCTGAAGAGGCAAGTTCCCATGTTTCAGGACTACAATATGAATTCTGTATGCAGGGATGCTGTACCCCAGGACTGAACCATCCCATCCTGGGAGATCACCACAGAAGGCTGTATGGGAAGAGTCACCTTCCATGCTGGCAAGCAAGCCCTTAAAGAAACAAGAGTAGAATCAAGATTACTTTTAAGGCATTTCTGTCTCTTTGAATGTGATACGAGCAAGTACTGCCACAGATCACCTCTTGCCAGAAATTAGACAAAATCTTCCAAGCTTCAGAGACTGGAAGTGGAAGGTAGCTTGCAAGATTGCAGTCACTTTCCACTTTAGAAAAAGAACTACTGTCTCTTGTTTACCAAGTCTTGCAGGACTTGGCCCACAGCATCCCAGAAATCCTGGGATCTCGGCTGGGACCAGAATCCTGTGGCCTAGCCCTGCACAGTAAAGAAGATAGTGACCCTCCTACAACAACAGACAATTTTATTCCAGTCAAAATTTGCAGCAAAACTAACTTCAAGAATTGCCACTACTGCTTGCTTTTGCTAAGAAACCAATCAAGACACTGTTTCCAGCAATGAATGACATTTCCAAGGAAATCTGGATGCTTGTGCAGAAAAAAAGAAAAAGTGTGTTTGTTTTTCCTATAAACTTAAAGGATCCTAATGTCTTCCTCATTTTTTTCTGCACATCTCTACGCAGTTTGTGCTAAGATTATGACTATCATCACTTTCATGTTATGCCTCTTATTTTCACTGCCCACTGAAAGCATATCCAAATGTATTAGTAAAGATGAATTGGCCATGCAACACTGCAAAAGCCAGATCAGCAAATTCAGTATGCAGTCTCCCTGGTAACATGGCAAAAGAAGGAAGCTGGCATTTTGTACCATGCCACAAAGTACCCTGCCTGTTCTTCATGCACTGGAGACAAGAACAACTGAGCCTCTGGCAACACAGCAGCTTTTCCACATTACAGATGTGCAGCAGCTGATGTTGGATGCACATTTCAAGCATGGCCAGGCTTACTTCAGTGCTTGCTGGGATGGCTGATCAGCTGCTTCCCTTCATGGGGGGAACACACATGAAAATCCAAGCATTCTGGAACGGATCCCATCATGCGGGCTGGTGGGAAGGAAAGGCCAGGTGTTTGCACTCAAAAGGCTGCACATGGTACTGACAACAAAAAAGCATGCCTGAGGAAGACAAGTATTTATTGTCTGACAGTCTCCAGTCTTGGTAACTCAGAAAATCCTAATCTTTATTTGGAAAATAACATCACTAATCCTCCAAAAGACATGGATCTGCAAGGCCTGTCCCTCTGCTGCAGTGAGACTCATTAAAAATCAGAAAAAAATAGCCCAGGTTTAAAATTGTTTGGGCATGAAGAAGATACACGCTAGTCACTCGGGGAAGTTTTGCTATCCTCACATATTTTTATCTCCTCCACTGCAGAGTTAACCAAGACAGCTGCCTAAATAGTTCCTTCCAAACAGGAAACCCCTTTCATTCTCACTTCTTGTGACTTGAAAGAGTAAGGCTTTCAAACTTCTCTGCATAACCCCTAGATGAATTGTCAGAACTGATCAGAATGTGACCCCAAGCAATCAGACAGCTGAGGCACTGTTAAGATAGAGCACCACATGCACGCATGGATGATCTCCATTTAGTCACTCCACAAAAATCAAATGCAGCCTATGGTCTGTGCTTATGCCGTACAGGAAATCTCAATCAGAACCCAAGTTCACTTGGCTGTGTATTGAAGAAAAATGCCTCACTGTAGTTCCATAAAATACCCTGTAATAACAACTTCCAACCTTAATGAGTTCTGCTGCAAACAAGGCACTGTTTCTGAGCAACTCCAATGAATTATGTTAAGCTCCTGATCAACTGAGAAGCAGCAATATAGTAGGTCAGCTTCTTTTCCACTGCACACATTCCAGTTGCCCTTTCTTTCCCCTCAGTGTAGCTGCTGTTAACAATTTCATTCTGCTTGGTGGCATGTCATTTTGATGTCTCTATCAGTAGCAAATCTGACTTGTTTGAATCTATCCAAGTCTCTCTTGATCATGTTTTATGAAATGTGAACCTGCACTACAGCAAATAGCTTAACATTCACAACAAACTGCAGAAGCTAACTGGAAGCCTGGAAAGAATCATTAGTATTTACAAATACATGAGTCATTCCATTTTTGAGATGTCACTGATTGCAGCTGCATACTTCTATGTACTCACATCCCAGCATCTCACTCCCTTTAAATTTTGCATCAAGACATATGCTGTACAGTGCTGCAAGCTGCTTGTGAAGAGCCTGCAACATCACATATCTTCTGAATGCATTTAGAATCCCCACAGCTTGCAAAGTTTAGAAAATTCAGTCACTCTTAAGCCTTTTCTTTCACATCAGTTGTCAATCTAAACTTTGGCTTTCATCACTTAATTCTCTTGCACTTATTTGCTTCTGCTTTTCGTATCCTTGGTCCAGGGAAAGAATTTCTAAGTGAGTCCATTGAGCATTATTGGCATTTTCTGAAAGATCTTTAGAATCCTTTTTCCCACCAAAAATCTATTGGACTTGACTATCAGGTGCTTAAAGGTCAGATTTCAAGAAGCAGTAGAGCATCTCCATAGGCAGGTGGAGGGATTCTCAAGAGAGCCTGATTACATTGACATCTTCCTAAATGCATTATGTAGCTGGAGTACATTATTTTTTAAAAAGTGACAGGGGTACACAAGAAATCTACATGGCAGAAAAATTCATCTAAACCTTCATCTCGAGCCCATATCCTGACTATTTTGCCCTGTTTTTCAGTATGTTGCACATGCTGTTTATTATAGTATGCTGTGCAGTATCTTCTCCAAGTACCGAGTGTTTTGGGTTGGTACTTCCTCTGTGTAACAAACACTAAATTTTACTCAATGCATTCTGTCTGGACTGGCACATCATTAACTTCAACTACTCCAGTCCCTTATTTAAAACCCAGAATTGGTTTTTTCACGTTTGACTCTCCTAGGGGTCCAACCAAAGACTTCCTCAGGATCAGGTGTTTCTAAATCAACACACTAGATGCTGAGTTCCTATCATGCACTTGCAGTTGGTATGACAAGACATCAGGGATGTGCTCTGAATTCTGTATTTTGTTCTGTTCAGTCTCCTCCATTTTAGACTGGGGAGTGAAGTGGGAAGGGCTGTGTGGGTGCAGGCAAAGACAGGGGAAAGGGGATCTTTCAAGACTGGAGAGAGCACAGGTTTTGTTTTTCTTCAAGAAGAATATGATACTTATGCATCCTTCCTCAATCCTGGAAAGGGCTCTGTTCAGCCCCTATGCAATTTTAGCTATTTTATACCCCTGACCCAAGTGTCCTGTCACTGCTGTCTCAACTTTTTAATGGTGGCAGGCCTCCCCCGGGCCCTTGGATGTGTGCAAGCCCTCAGCTGACCTCTGTCCAGTGGATTGCAATTAAAGGATGATAAGTACATATTTTTTGAAAAGTTTAATAAAGGTTTAATGGACAGGATTAAGATAATGTTGTGCTAATTGTTTAAGAGAAAATAAAAGTGTATCTACAAAAGAGTTATATTGTATTATAATAACAAGCTGAAATGAGATTCCACAGCACTTCTGTCCAGCTATTTAATTTCCATTAAGAGAGTGGCTAAAATGGTCATGGAAAAATCAAGAGTTCCTGATGCTCCCCCTTCAGATCAGGCAAGCACAAACATTCACTCCCTGGAAACATTCTTCCAACTGGTTGGAAGCCAGACTTGACCAGGCACCTTGGCAAAAAAAACCACAAAGAGTGAGCAAAGAGAACAGAAGTCCTGCAGAGGTCAGCAAGGTACCCCACTTCATAGTGTTTGACACATCAGATAAATACACATGACATGTCTCCCTGTCTGCTGAACTGTTAAGTCCCCCTGTGCTACTGCAGGCTTCCATACAAACCATCCATCAAGCAGCCAGTAAAAACAGCTACTGATCTCCTGAGTTTCTCAGTAGAGAGGTCTCCTTGGCTCAAGAAGACAACTTTCTCTGTACAGCTCTTGACATTCTTAGCGAGGCACCACCCCTCTTAGTCATGTCAGCCCCCTGCCTAGTCTGGGAGAGAGCAGAGTAAGCAAGCATGATTGATTGGGCAGGCCAGGATGGTTGTTTCTGGTGGCAGCATCTTCCCTGCATCCCTGCACGCTGAACAGGCCACCAGTCAAGTGTTAGGGAGATCAGGACTGCAGTGGGGCCTCTCCTCAGGGTTGGCTTAGTAAAATAGGGCAATTCACATTTATCCCATCCAGACTATAAACAGGTTCCAAATAGTTGTTTTGGTTTGAGCAATCTGTTCCACTTTTCCACCCAGAAAGCCTCTCTTTCTCGTTTTTCTCCCTTTTTCCCTACCTTGGGGGAGGAAGGAGGGGGCTGTGAATCGAGAGACTGCCAACTCGCTGCCAAACCGACACAATAGTTTTTAGTTTCTTGAAGGTTTGTTTATTTTTTTCTTTTTTGGTTGTTCTTTGTTTCCTTGTTTGTTTTTAAGAAAGAACTGTTGTTTCTCAGCTTAGCAGAGACAGAAATGGATACCACCAAAACCAGAACTCAGTGATGGCTGGAACCCCTTCCACTCCCTGAAACATCTCCCATCCCTCCTCAAGTTCCTTCTAGTTTGTGAGGAATCAGCCCCTCACACAAGGTACATGTCTCTCATCTAAAACTGCAACAAAAGGAGAGACTAGGACTTCTCAAGGGCAAAGCAGGCAGCTTGAGTGGCAGGCCCTATGGCGGAAAATAGCAACACTGTTGCCACTATAACACGTGTAATATGATTGGACCATAAGAGCCTTTGCTTTATAGTTCTTTATGAGGTGTGCTTCGGTTTGGGATTGGTGCTTTCCTGCCACAGCAGCTGCTGCGGGTGTCTTGGGGTGGTGCTTGTCAGCGGACAGAAGAGGGAGAAGAAGGTAAGAAGCAAAGACTGAGCTGAATCACTACTCATCTGGGACCTCGACAAGTAGTGGCCAGGTCACTGGTCGGGGTTCCCAGCCAGAGAACTAAAAGAGCTAATAGATCACTCTGCTCTAAGGTCTGAACGACCAGCAGCAGGCTGGTTAGCTCAGTGCTGACTGTTTCGAGACCAAGAGCATTAAAGAGCTGACAGTCACTGCCCTCAGAGCCCTGCTCCTGGAGGGTGAAGAACAGCTTCGTTCACCGACGCTCCCAAAAAAGAGCAAGGCTCATCTGCATCTCATTGTGTCAGGGATCCTGCCCGCCACCAGGGACCATAAGGACTATTAATTAATCCAGAACATTCTTTCCCTATCCCTTGCGGTATCTCACCCTGGGAAAAATATAACTGGCCCCTTACTTGCAATCATAGCGTCTACTCCATATAAGGGGAAAAGCGTCAGGGTCCTCTACCACAATCTATCATAGAATTTCTCCTCTTCCTCTCCTTGAATCTCGTGGTTCACAAACGGTTGTGCACTTGTATTCTGTAAAGCACTACACTCGGAGTGTGTTACCCTGTTCACCTTGTATTGAGTGTCCAGTGATCCCCATTCTTAAAAATTGTTACAAGTAAACATTTAGTAATTAACAGTAATAACTTTCTGCTTCAGTATGTATGCACACGCATTTGTGTTAAGGCTTCCAGCTTTTCAATACCCGGTGGAAGCAAGCTGGCCCCAATCCAGGGGTGGAGCCAAACAAATTAGAGCTAACCACTTGGGTCATCCCTCCTAACGTCTGGTGCTGCTCTGACCAGGGGGTTCCCTAATTCCGGGACAAACCTCAGACCCATGACATAGTTAAAGCTGCCTCTTGCCTTCCTTCCCTCCCTCCCTCCCTCTTCCCAATCAGTGGGTATTCCCATCTATGTCACTGATGAAGATATGAAACAGTACTGGTCCCTGTATGGACCCCTGAGGGACACCACTCATCACTGATCGCCATCTGGACATTGAGCCATTGACCCTCTGGATGCAACCATCCCTCACCAGTGAACAGTTTATCCATCAAATCCACATCTTTTCAGTTTAGAAAGAAGGATATTGTGGGAATGTCATCCCTGTTGATTGAGAATCTCATCCAAAGCTCATCCAATCCAAGTGTGATTAAGTACATGAATGTCCTTCAGAGAATGCCTGAAGTATTGGTAAACTTGGAGTGTTGTCACAAATTGGACTTCTCTGAACCATGGGCTAAAAATGTCTTTAATTCTGCCTTTTTTATAAAGTGCTAATTAAAACCTTTTACTTTCCCTTCTTTTTGCTTCCATTCATCATCTGTAGATTGCTTCAGGCACAGGAAATATGCCAATAGTCAAAGAAAGAAAAAAAGAAAAAAAAGAAAAAAAGAAAAAAAAAAAGAAAAAAAAAGAAAAAAAAAGAAAAAAGAAAAAAAGAAAAAAAAGAAAAAAAAGAAAAAAGAAGAAAGAAGAAAGAAGAAAGAAGAAAAAAAGGAAAAAAGAAGAAAGAAGAAAGAAGAAAGAAGAAAGAAGAAAGAAGAAAGAAGAAAGAAGAAAGAAGAAAGAAGAAAGAAGAAAAAAGGAAAAAAGAAGAAAGAAGAAAGAAGAAAGAAGAAAGAAGAAAGAAGAAAGAAGAAAGAAGGAAAAAAGAAGAAAGAAGAAAAAAAAGAAAAAAAGAAAAAAGAAGAAAGAAGAAAAAAAGAAAAAGAAAAAAAGGAAAAAAAAGGAAAAAAAAGGAAAAAAAAAAGGAAAAAAAAAAAAAAGGAAAAAAAAGGAAAAAAAAAAAGGAAAAAAAAAAAGGAAAAAAAAAGGAAAAAAAAGGAAAAAAAAAAGGAAAAAAGGAAAAAAAGGAAAAAAAAAAAAAGGAAAAAAAAAGGAAAAAAAAAAGGAAAAAAAAGGAAAAAAAAGGAAAAAAAAGGAAAAAAAAGGAAAAAAGGGAAAAAAAGGGAAAAAAAGGGAAAAAAAGGGAAAAAAAAGGGAAAAAAAAAAAAGGGAAAAAAAGGGAAAAAAAGGGAAAAAAAGGGAAAAAAAAAAGGGAAAAAAAAGGGAAAAAAAGGAAAAAAAGAAAAAAAGAAAAAAAAGGAAAAAAAAAGGAAAAAAAAAGGAAAAAAAAGGAAAAAAAAAGGAAAAAAAAAAAAGGGGAGGAGGGGCGGGGAGGAGAGACGGGGAGGAGGGACGGGGAGGAGGGACGGGGAGGAGGGACGGGGAGGAGGGACGGGGAGGAGGGACGGGGAGGAGGGACGGGGAGGAGGGACGGGATATCTTACACTGTCGTCTGGTTTTCCATTTCAGTATTTGTACCTCAAGACACCTCTCTTAGCAGAGATCTAAGTAAAAACAGCACAAAGAAACCAAAGACCACCTTGGCAGAGCTCCATTTACCACAGTCACTACTCCAAGGCCATTTTTACAAAAGATGTCACAAGTTACAAGTGAGATATTCCACAATGGATATAACACCTTACTGTAGCCAAAGCCAGCTGAGAGACAAGGTCTAGATCCACAAAAGATCATTTTTCATGGCACCTGTCTTCTCACATCTTTTTAAGTCTCCCCTCTGCATCCTTCCGGGAATAGTGACTGTCTCTTCCTCCTCGTCCTCTTTTCCTCACTGTCCTCCACCATCTCTTCTGATGGGCTTTTCCTGGATTGAAAATCTAGCAACCACATTGCCTACAGTCTTGTGCTGCTGCTTTCCTGCTCCTTCTGAATGACACATCTGGAAAGAGGTGTTTACTATAGACAGTTTAAACCATGGGGAGATCGGACAGGGCACAGAAATTAGGGCTTACCTTGGATGGGTCCAAGGGCCAAATTCATTTTATCATTCCACATTTAATCCATGTGCTGAACTGGTGCCACCCAGGTTAGAGACTGTGATGGACCATACATGGAGAAACTGTGACATCCTGTGGCAAGAATGGGAATTGGCACACTAACAGTTACTAGTTTTAAACGGATTACTTTAATTCTGTCATTCCCTGCCATCAAAGCCTCAACACTGTAACTTGTTGCCTGTAACTTAGATTCTTTTAATAACTAGAAAAAAAGCTGCCACGAAGCATCACGTGCCCCCAGCAGCACAACAGTGCTGTCATTTGACAACTGTTAACAGAGAGCAGAAGAGGAACGTCTACATGATTAAGCTTAAAGCCAGATGGATGACATCTTGTCAGGGGATCCACAGATCCTCGTGAATTGCAGGGGAAAAGTCACATTCAGGAATCGCAGTTCACTCCCAGACTTTGGAGGACAGAAGGAAGACAGAGCAGAGACTCATCTGTTTAGCTCATCTTTGCCTTCTCCTCCCCCCCCCCCAGTCCTGCTTTTCCACCCTCTTTGCCACTTTTTCAGCTCCTCATCTAGGTTTCCCTGTCTAATTCACTTCAGTTCCACTCTACTAGCTGTTCACTTTGCCTCTCCCTCCTCCCCTCCCACACTAGCTCTTTACCACACTACTAATTTTTCTTTGCTCAGCCAGCCAAGTTTCTCCTCTAAAACTACACTCCAGCATCCAATCCATCTTGTCATTGTCCAGCTGCTATTCTGCTCTCAACTGATGTTTAAACCCACACTTGTCTAAATTTTCCACTTCTCTTTGTTTGATTTTACAGTTCAGAGACATCAGCAAGTCATCACAGCATGAGACGTCCATCAATACAGTGGCAGCAATTCATTTTGCAGCAAATTATGCTGTCTTATCTCAAGGTTAATGTGAAGTAAAATCCGTTTGATTCAGCCTCTTTCACAGGCAGCTGATCTAGTGCACTTTACAATTTTGCAACATGCTAAGCATTGACATAGTTAGTTCACTCAGTCACTGCACAGTAACTCATGAAGGTGTGGACATTTTACTCATACATCTGAGCACCTGGTGTCCCCTCAGAGCCAAGTGTCTGTGAAAAAAAAAAAAAATCATCAGATAGACAGCACCCCAGCTCAGGTGAACAGTCTTGTTCTGAGAAAGCTATTACTAAAAGAAAAAAATAGCAACAAACAAAACCAAAACCCAACCCAAAAAATCATGCTATGGCTCACAGCTCTGAGGACAAAGCCTGTCAGTCAAGTTATTTGAAAACTGTACCTAGGAAACAGGAATCTTTTTTTATTACTTACAGTTTAGTTGCCTTCAGCTTACTTTCACCAGAGTGACAAGATGAGTCCTTGACACAGACAGACCTGCCAAATACGCTTTGAGTACCTTTTCTAAACTGCTGGTGAGAGACAAGGTTGCCAGAGTTTACTGCCTGGGATCAAATATCTTCTCTGAGCCTTTCATGTTTGGGATCTTTTTCTTTGGAAATGGCAGATCTGCATTTAAAAAAAACAAAACAAAACCCACAAACCAAAAAACCAAACAAATTCAGACACAACCTCACCACTTTGCCATTTCAATGTATTCCACAGCACACATCAGTGAGCAAGGGGCCCCGGCTAGGTTTCGCTCTAGCTGCAGGTCCACACAAATATGAAGACTATGAAAGAACATTCAAGATAGTAATAATGAACATATCTTTCAACACTTGTAAGGCTGTTCACTGTCCACATCTGTAATTCACAGAGATTTCCCAGAAATGTTAGTTGAAAGTAAGCCAATATTTCACACACATTAATCTAATCTAAGCAAGTTCCATGAATCTGAACCTTGAGCTGTATAGCTCAGCCACATATACCTGTCACCTTCCATGACCAAGTGCTAGTCTTCAGGCAGCTATGCAGTGACCTGAAAACTTTTTTAATTTTCTGACAGGTTGGTTTTCAGCCACATCAGTCTCCTGAAATGGTTCACCATAAGGTCTTTCAGCTGCCAACACCAACAGATCAGAAGCAGTGGAGCCAGGCAGCTCATGGTGATCAAAGATGGTGGCAACTTACTACATTTAGTCCAATTGAATGCAGATAAAGTTAACAGCTGTACCTTTTTGATCTTCCACAACTCCAGAGAGTACTCATTTGTTAGGCTATGTCCTGGGATTTTGTTGCACTCTGTCAAGAACTCATGTAACTATTCCATTGTTCCTTCTCTACCTGGTTTTTATTTGGTTCCTTGCCTCATCAGAAAAAAACAGAAGTCCAGGCCACCTGTATTCAGTCATCTCTGAAAACCTTGAAGTGGAAAAATGTGAGAGGGTGGTGGTGACAAAGAAGAATTTTTTGGCCAACATACAGTTTACACACCTCGTTACCTTGACACAGATGTCCAGCATGGAAAGGTTCACCATGGAAATTATAAAGTTGGAATGAAAAGAAAAACTGAACTTGATCATGGGAAACGCTGGGCAATTCTGTTAACAAGTGACCTTCACTGCCCCTGTCAGTAATTATAATAAGCTAACACTCTGTAAAACTTTAGTAAAATGAGGGTCTCTACAGACTGCTGAGTATTTCTAGGGCATGGATCAATCCACTGGGGGAAGTAGTATCCTACAGATGTCAGTCAGCTGTGGCAGCATTTCTTTAGTTCAGAGCCACATCTGAATCTTCAGTTAACCCATTTTGATCAACTACCCCAAAAAACTGATGGGCCTTTAACAAAGTAAGCCAGCATTCAAGTTGAATTAAATGTTTACGTATTCATCAGCAGAGGCAAGGAATTTGGAAACACAGTCCTAATGTTGCTCTCCTGTGATAAAGCATTGAGGGGCCAAAACTTTACATCAGACATGGCAAGCTGTGAGTAATTCTTTGCCTTACAGCCTTATACACAAAATAGCTAACACAAGGGACCTGCTTCAAGATTAGAGGCAGAGAGGGCCCATTTGCAACTCTGCTGCTTTTTATGTCCTATACCAAAAGTCTTGGCAGCATTGCCTCCAAATCTCCCTGGGCTGACCAAAGCATTAGCCTTTCCTGTTTAACATGAAGAGGCTTCCAAATTTGTTCCCCATGGAAGATGAAGGCCTCCTCCTTGCAAGAAGAGCAAAGCATCTTATAAAGAGTGTAGTATTTATTTGTAATGCTTTGCACAGGTCTCTCTAGATGCTTTACAGATTCAAAAATACCTGGGGCTTCCCCAGTAAGTAGGTACCAAGCTTATTTTCACCACTTTATGGCTGCAAAAATCCTAAGCAGTAACAAGCAGAACAAGGAACAGTAATATCCAGGCTTGAATCCAGTCCCCCACTGTAATTGCTAAACCGGTTTTCTTAAGCCCTAAGTCAGGGTCCGGGGGAACTGGAGAGCATCAAATTGAACAACCTGAGCAAGAGCTGTTGAAAAGCAAAAACACCTAGGGCCTGCCCTCCCCAGTAGACGATTCCCTGTCCTGTCTCACTGCATAGCCCACGATACGGGCTCTCAACGACTCCTCACTTGAGGGAGCAGCCACCAGCTGGGAGGGAGCGAAGCTTGCCCCGGGGCTGCCCTGCCGCCCCGCAAACGAGCCCCAGAGGTGGCGTTGGGGAACGATAAAGCACCTGCAGGCGAGGACGTCTTCCACGCCGCAGCGGGAGAGCACTGGCCCCCTCGCCACCTCACCTTCCCACCCGCGCCACCGCCGTTATCCCAGTATATCCTCCCCGCCCGCCTGCGATGGCATAAGACGGGAGGCGGGCACGCCTCGCCGCCTCACCAGGCCTCAGGGCTCTCCAGGAAGTCGGCTCCGCGGGGGATTGGTTACCCCTGAACACAGGGATTTGGAGGAAGCGGCTGCAACGTGCCAGCAGCGAGGAGGGGAAACCCGAGAGCCAGGACTCTCCCCAAGGAATATGCCCCGGCAGCCACCATCACTCCCAGAAAGCAAGAGAACCGCCCCGAAGTAACGTCCCGCCGTAGGGGGCGTGGCACTTCAGACCCCGCCCCGCGCGCCGGCGGTCGCCATGGGAATGGCAGCCGGAGGCGGACGGGCGGCGTTATGAGGCGCACGGCAACTGGTGCAGTGTAGGCCCCGCTTCTCGGGGATGGCTGCCACGGCTAAATGGCTCCCGGCCGAACCTTCGACTGCTTCTACGGTACCGCACCCGGCCGGGAGGGGCAGCGTCCTCTTCGCGACCCCTGCCCCACCTGCAGTCTCCGGGGCGAGAGGACCGGTGCGGCCAGGCGCTATAGCCTCTGCAGGGAGGGAGAGACCGCGTCCTGCGGGGCTGGCTGGCCCCGGGGAAGGGAGTTAGGTGCTGGGGTGACGCGGTATGCTGGTCGAGAAGCGGTTGAGCTGCCGGAGCAGGCCTCTCGCCCGTCCCGAGGCCTCAACCGCCGGCCGAAAGGCACAGCCCTTCCCCCCGCTCCCCCCTTTCCGACGCCGCCGCGCAAGGCGAGGTGCACGGCTAGAGGCTAGGCAGGGAAAGCAGGTTTGGGGCCGGGAAGATGGGTGCCACCCCAGGAGCGGGGCAGAGCCCCAGGGTGGTACAGCGTTGGCAGCAGTAACGAAGGGATCAGTATTGAGGGGAGGCTTGGGAGAATAAAACATTTGCAAAGTGGAGGAAAGCCAGCACTAGCTCTATATCCCAGAGGGAAGCATCATGAACAGTATGGTATTTCCACTGATTACCGTTGCACTGTACTTTAGTTTTTCTGTTACATGTCTTCATTTTCTATTTAAGTTGGCAGTGCTTCCAAAGAAAGATGATTTTTCTTCAGTCAAGTGCATGCTCCACAGAAGAGTAGTATTTCAGCTCAGTATTTTCAGCTCATTTGTGTGATGGTAGATTTTTTTTAATATGGAGACATGTCTTTCAGGCATTTTTTTTCTTTCCTAGTTTGTTTTATACTCTCTTATGGACAGACTTTTAAAGAGGGAAGTGGAGCTTGATGATTCATGCTGATTCCTCAAATATGTAACTAGTTCCATTTGTTCACTTATCTTTCAGACCCTCTATACACACTATCAAGTAAGAAGGACCATTCAAAGTCAAATGTCCATGTTCAACTTGTTAGTGATAAAGTGGTAGGTGCTGGCCAAAGATAGCTCACATGTGCACCTTATGCTTCTGGGTGTATGCATACACACAGGTAGATACTCTGTCTCAGTTCTAAGCTGCTCCCTTAAAATAACAAAATACAAAAGAACCAATTTTATCTAAAACAAGATTTAACTGAGGAAGTAACCATGATCACTGGCCTAGGGTGGCTGTAGCAGCAGCCTAGAAATGTCCAGTTTTCATGGCAGTCACGGGTAATTTCCTAAATCGTGTATCAGTATTTTTAATAGAATATCTCCAAATGCCATTGACAACAGCTTGTATACATTTCTGAGATCTAACGCAAGAACTGAACAATTGTTGGGCTGTCGTTCAAGCAGAGCTGTTAAAATGTGTGCCTCCTCACTCACCTTGGGATATACTTGCACTACAGCTCAAGATAGTGTACCTGCAGTTTAAAATTAACTGGAGACCAACAGCTAAGCGGCCTGTAAAGACTGAAAACCCATCCTGAGTGTTCGTAACAGGTTAGCACAATTCAGCTTCCAATCTAAGCCCTTAGCTAGTTAGCCCAGGCTTAGGTCCCCACTGCATTTGTTCCCCTGCTATCAGTACTAGCTTCTAGCTAGTTTAAAACCAGCTTGGGCATGTCTGTGGGAGCTGCAGTCACACCTTTAGACAGCAATGGTTGATGGCTGGCTGAGCTGCATAGAGATAGAATGCCAAAAGAAAACAGACTTGGTCAGTCTGCACAGTGAATTATTGGATTTTAAAAAGAGAGTCCTCCTGAAGCACTTGATTGAGCTGGTAAGGCAGATACTCTGAACTCAACCCCATTGCTGTACAGCAAGGAGAATTTCCCTGAGCAGCTTTCCAACAATGGAATGAAGTAACATTGTTTTTTTTAAGAATGTTTCCAATGTCTCTTACCCCATTATCTCAGGCTCTTCCTTATATATCTACATGAAAGAAATGTGTGTTTGTCTGCCTCTCTGTAGACAGACACACACACGGAGCTGGAAACATTGCCTGTCATCGTAGAGATCCTTGCAGCAATATGGCTGTGTTAACAGCTCAGGCCAGACAAACGAAGCAGGAATACTGTCACTAATGATGCCACGCCGTAGGTGTAACGCTGCAGGCAGGTATGGTGACAGACTCTGACTTGCAGAAAACATGTTTTAGGCATATGAATCAGCAAGTGCATAATGGGCAATTCAGAACAATACAACTTTGAATACTTAATCTATCACATCACAAAATGGGGTGGACAGGGATTGTGGTAATACTCGTTTATAGGGTTTTCCAAACTCTGAAAAGTTGAATTCCCTTTCAAGAGAAATGCCACAAAAATGCAGTCCCATGCAATGCAAGTAGCTCCTCAGAGATGATGATGATGTAGGCAACCTACTGACAGTCTCTTACACTCTGGTGAGTTAGTGTGCTTGAAATGTCACCAGTAGCCTATATGCATCTGAGTTAACACCCACTGAAATGAAAGGGGCGATTCACAATTCCAGTCTGATTCCCCGGGCTTTACAGAAGCTCAAGCCAATATACCTACACTTGAGTCATGACTGCAAAAATTTATTGGCAGCCATAAATTTAGAGATTTAAGGCATATCTACCCAGGGAAATTAGTGCTTAGAGGGAAGGGTGTGGATTTTTAATGTGATCATTTTTGTGTGCTAACTCCCTGAGATATTTTTAATGTAGGCTAAAACTGTTACAGTTTAAAATAATCTAACTTTCTAAGTGCAATATGTTGCTTCATTTCTAGAGCACAGGAAAGAGGGAGTTACATGGGGTAACGTGTTAGAAGTTCACATTACCGCACACTCACAGTTACTGCACACCAACTACTTTATGTAACAACTTTACATTAGACCTTTAGATTTTAAGTTTAGACACTGGAAAACAGCCAGAAGACATATCTGTGCATCTGCTGCTTGTCTGCTATGCTCCACATCTTGAGAAGTACCATCCAACCAGCTGACATGATTAGCATATGTATGGCGCCTGCTTTCCCCATCCCAAATGCGCAGTCCTGTAAATTACAGCAAGCTGAAATTCTGATCTCTTTAATGCTATTTGAAATCCCTAAATCACCACCTCTCTTCTTTGTGTCCACACAACCATTAGGTAAAGGCACCAATGTTCAGAAGTATATTTAGTAGCTTGATCCAATTCCCAGGCTACAGTCTGTGCTTGGAGGGCAAAGATCCAGTGCCATTTATTGACCGAAGATGGAGTGGGAGGGCTCAGCAGCGCCTGCAGGCTCTTTATCAGCTTGCTGCGTAAGTATTCCATGCTTGGATAATTTAAAACAAACATGCAAACAAAACCAACAAAACCCCATGCGCGCTGAAGTGGAGATGACTGCAATTTGCTCCTACTTACATTTCCCTTGAAATTAAGAGATTGCAGCTGTTGTGGAGTATGGTTGCCCATCTGTTTCTTACAGGGTGGATGTTGCACATTCCTTCCTCCCTGTGCTATCTGCTTTGCAGCGGTTGCCAGGAAAGAGCAGAGAGTTATGTCAATCTCTTACAGATCAGATAAGTTATGGAGACTTCAGTGACTCATGTGTGTTACTTCAGTGGGAGTTGTTTCCTTTTAGTTCTCTGCAGTTGCAGCTGGTTAGATTGCTTTTGCTGCTCATTCAGGAGTGTATGGGGCCTGAACCAGGGTGTGACATCTTTAGTGCAGGAGTTTCTTAGTTGAACTTTCTCCATGGCTTTGGGCTTCTCATTCAGCAAATATTTTTTTTTAAAGTTTGTGTTTTGCCACACTATGCATTGTCTGGAATCTTGTAGCTACATTCAAGACTGTAGGCCACAGCCTAGGTAGTTGTTTTCAGAGGTTTTTGCTGCATCAACAAGCAAAATTTAGACCATGGGCTTTTCATAACGTGCATGCTCGGGGGTTGCTGGTACCTGAGTTTTACCACATGCCAGACAGTAATCAAAGATGTTTTAAGAGTGATTCAGCACATTTCACACCTGGTTTTGTTCCCTTTCGAAAGCATATTCTTCTCACTTCCATAATAAAATAAGAATTTTTGAGCCTTTTTTTTCCATATTATTATTTTCAGCAGTTAAAAATGTCCCCGGCACATGAAAGCATCAGTGGCTTCTTATATTTTGCCCATTATCCTGTAACAAGAACTTATCAGATGCCTGCACTGCTTTAAAACTGATTTACATTTCAACAACATGAATTTGCAAAGAATGTTGCAATTAACAAAAAAAAGAGAAATACATCCCCTCTGTTTCAACCTGCACTGATTGGCAGTGTTGCTGATACAGAAGATAGAATATTTCCCAGCTGTCTTCTCAGTACTTGCATTGCCTCTCCAAGGTTACCAGGAATAAATGCTCATTTATTTTGGCAAAGTCAGCAAATACAAGTCAAGGACATGCAAGAGGCAGGATCTGTGGAATAAAAGGGGCTATTTCACCGGGTTCCCATTGTGCCTATAACTATACCATAATAGGATGAACAGCTTATGCTAATAAAGTTATATCATAAGAATAAGTGCCCACCTGTGCTGAATGAAACACAAATCCATCTGGATGGATCAACAGTCAGATATGTAGAGAGTCAGCTAGTGGAACTAGCCATCAGCTCAATTACTCATTTGAATTACAAACACAACTTCACAATAATAGGTTGATTAGTGCTGAGTAAGTATCTCAGGTTACTGCACTGCATCTGGAAACCTTCCGCTCTCTTGTTACGTGATATGACTGAAAGAGCTGGGAAAAAAATGACTTTAAACTTACCTTGGCAGTGTATTGTATGTCACAGGAGGTTAGTGAAGCATGTCTCCATAGGCTTCGCTGTAGTGGGTGGTCATAATGTGGCTCCCCGAGTTCCACAGTGCGGCTCGCAGGGCTTAGGTGGGGTCTTTGAAGACAACTGGTCTCAGCACGCAATCCTGTGTTTTGAACCCAGCTGTCAAGCAATGATAAGTATTTTTAACTCTCTCTGTAAATATGCCTCTGTTTAAAATCGGGCAGCAGCAACCAGCTCCAGCATCCATAATCTCATACATCTGAGGTTAGGATTTTTACAAGTTGCCAAAAAAGGTCTTACGAAAAACATGACCTTCAGGACTTGCCATATATGTAGCTTAAGGAAATTACTTATCTTAATGGCATGACTTGGGCAGCTTCTTTTTTTAAAAGAAGTTCTGTCTCTTGTCTTGTCCCAGTGTAAAACTGGAGTATAAGGTTTTTGTGAAATCAAATAGCATTCATGATGCATAGCTTTCAAAGGACTCATTTATACTCATTCTGTGACTGTCTGCCTTGATGAGGTCTACTTTATGGTCTCCCAAAGTTTTAAAATAAAGAAAACCCTCCAGGATATCATAGTGAAAAATATAAACAGTCTGCCTACTTCAAATTCAAAATGGGCAAAACTCAATAATATTCTTGCAAAAGATACACTTGTTCCAGCATAGGTTTTGAAACATTCACATTGTTGGCCTATTTTTTCTCCTCTATTGGAGGATTCAAATTGAAATTGCTGATTCTAAAATTTTCCACATTTGCTCAGAATCTCTTTAGCTAGTTTTGAAAGGTAGAATATAGTAGTCTTTCCCTTTGTTC
This sequence comes from Hemiprocne comata, assembly GCA_020745705.1. Classification (NCBI taxonomy): domain Eukaryota; kingdom Metazoa; phylum Chordata; class Aves; order Apodiformes; family Apodidae; genus Hemiprocne; species Hemiprocne comata. The sequence continues at coordinate 144,634,166 of CM036586.1, forward strand.
CTTATACTCTTTTACACATAGTATCTATTATGGAAAGTTTTTCACTCTAAAGAAAATGAGCTTGCTGCCCCCTCTCCTAATAAAAGTAGTTTACAAGCTCAAGCATTTACAACTCACCAATTCTGTTCTTGACAAATACATAAGAAAGTATTATTAAAGGCAGCAAACGACCATTTCTTACCTACACATTGTGGGGAATATACATAAAGCATCAAACTGTCTTGCTATGAATGTAAATATGAAGAGAGCTTGTGGAAGTATGGGGATTTTGTGGACTTTGAAGTGTGTATGTTTGTGCAACCAGAGAAGAAGAGAGAGAAGGAAATTAAAAAAAAAAAAAACATAAGGAAAAGAGATCAGAACTGCTCTGAATGTACTTTATAATGATAGTAATGAATCCTGTATTTTGGCTTTTAGAGCTCAACCTTCTCTTCAGATACCTCGAATTGTGTATGAAGATCCTGAAGTTAGTGGAAGGAATCGCTACAAATATTTTGCACAGTAAGGAATTAACTGACTTGAGAGAGAGTTCAGAAGCCTGCTTTTGTGTAGTTTAAAGAGCCCCTATATATATGCCAGAGCCTTATTTTTTGTCTTTTCTTTGATCACTGCTATAGAAAATCTAAGTAAGTAACCAAATCTTAAATCACCAAGTTTTTTTAAAATCCACACTATGCCAGAATTTTCAGGTAATGAGTTCCCATATAAGCAAGTGTACCAGGCTTTGTAGAAAGCTTTGGGCTACAGATCCTCCAACGGAAAGGAAGATGCTCACAGAACCATTGTGATTCTCCAGACTCCCGGAAAGATGCCTTCTTAAGAAGGAACCTTTTAACTCCCAGTTTCTGGCAGGAGCAGAAAGGGACAAAAAGGCATCCTTCATTAACTTTTCAACAATGTCCTCCACTGCAGGACTGCTCTGCTCTTTCCAGAATGACACTGCATGTCAGCAATGGACTCAAGTTGTAAACCAATAGCTGGTGTACAAGCATTCTCAATTTAGTCACATACACTTTGAATTACATTCACTATTATAGTCAGTACCTATTGGCCAGTATGTCCACTTTAAATATAAAAAAAAGTGCTGAGTTTAAGAAATTGAAAATTTGTGGCTCCTCTAACAACAACAAAAAGAGGACAAAGACGATGCTATCTTCTGCAATTTGAAATTAAGCTTTAAAGTCTCTCAAAGGCTAAGGGAAATATGGATAGTGAACTGCAATATGCAAGCAATAAAAATGCCTAAGAAGGAATTCTTAATATGTTGTTGAGCTCATATTGCTTTCAAGATACTTCATAAAATACTGCAAAAAAAGGAAACAATCATATTAGTTAAGTCCAAAGCATCTTACCTTACCAGCTGATTGTAAAAATTCATTTCAGCATTTCAAGAAGTTTTTAAAAAACTCTTTCAAAAGCTCAAAGTGAAAAAATAAACTTATTTGTGAAACAAAAAAAATGTTGTGAGCACACTCAAAACCAGCTTCTTTTGATTATTATCTTGTTTTGCAGTTCCACTTTCTGCTTTGACAGAAGAATAACACTCACTCCTACTAGTGAAATGTTCTCTGTTGCTCCTTAGCTGTGAAAGAATTGCTTAATACTCAGGCATAATTTTTAAATATGGAAGTACAGCACCTGAGTTGTGGAAAATCAGTGTAACTCTATGGAAATTAGTGGACTGTAGTTTTTCTAAACTGTGATGATCTTTAAGCTCATGGTTATTGTCTTATATCTGCATTTTCCTCTTTTCAGACCTCTCATCCCTTGTAATAAGCTGCTTCCACTAAATGGTACTTACGCAATGGCAAAGTAAGTAGTGAGTTCTGCAATACTACAGGTACAATGGGCCACATCTCACCAGAAAAAGATTGGGTAACTATTCAGTGGTCGACCAACAGTAAAAACTTGTTCAGAGGTAAGGAAGAATTTGTTCACCATTGAGAATTCCTGAGGAAGCAGGTGACTGACTGGATAAGTGTTTGCTTGCAGTATGTAAGTAGTACTTTGTGGGTAAAGGACATGTACCTCAAAATGTGTTACGATTATGAGGCCTGAAACAGAAAGCCAAGGGTCTCTGAATCGTGGAAGAGGTACCGATACAAAGAAGATTCTCCAATACAGCAGTTTTGTTGGAAAATATTCTGATATTTTATTACAATCTCTGTGATAGTTGCAATACTGTTCAGTGGTGGGGTGCATCCATTAAGTAGTCTAATGTGGTTTTCAGTGAGGATCAAATTTTGAGGGGACATAAGAAGATAATTTCCTACTAGAGTCATTGGAAGTTGCACGTGATTACATCAGAATTGAATTTTTGTTCTGGAAATGTTGGAAAGATGAATGTGTAAGATAAATTGAAGGAACCCTACTTCATTTTATCCTCAAACATTATTTACCTTTTGTGTCCATTAACAGCAATGCTTTATAATGGATACATAGGGAAGATTTGCATATAATAACTTGTGAGAGCTGAAACCAGAAGATTTTTGGATTGCTTACCTAAGGAGGGAGGTTTCAGGGGGCTCGGTGTAGTCTCAGTCTGGTTTTACTAAACATGATGGAGTTAACATATATGGGAGCAATATTAAGATAAAACAAAGCACATTTGGATATCTGACTTAGTGTTGAGTTTCTCTTTTTCTGTTTTAAATGAACATGACAAATTTCTTATCTTCCATCTCTTTTTAGGACAGAGCCATATGTCCATCCAGCTGCAAGAGACAGCGAGGTCTTTGGTCCCAAGTCACGAACTTTAGGCACACAAACAGATTACAGGGATGGTGAAACACAGACAGATCCCTATTCCCCTCAATATGTAATTTCTAGTGGCTCAGTCCCTGAACTTCTGACACTTGCTACCCTCACTTGGGGTGAGTTGAAAAATCAAGATGAATTGTAATAATAATTTCCCTTTTTTAGCAGGAGATTCTTTTTTCTCAGTGTCAGGTTTTGGCAGCCCTTTGTTGTCTTCCTTTTGGTGCGCTTATGTGATCTATTTCTGAAGTAGGTATGACATTTACCTGCTTAATACTGCTCTTCTGGGGTAGTTTCATAAAAAGTTGTGAACTCATTCAATATAAAAAGGTCAAATGTTTTACAAATATGAACTAGTTGCAGTTTTTCCATTTACCTGCTGTTCTTCAGCTGTTCTGAGTTAGTAAAAAAACCGGTATGAACACTGCTGCTCCAGAATACATCTGTGATCATCGTGTCTCAGTGTCACATCCGCAATAGTGATGGACACAGGATGTGCCAAAGAAAGCTCTCATTCCAGAACGTGTCTTCTTGGAAAGGCTCTTCCTCTTTTGCAGTCTGCAGCAGAGGAATTAAGTGCTAGTGTTAATGTCAACTAAGCTATAAGAAACTGCAGGTTCTACCTTTCTTCATACCATCAAATTTTGCTGGCCTTAGAAGTATTTACTTCTGGCTGCTGTCAGTTCTGCTTGTGTTTCACATAGGGGCTTTTGCCCATCCAGCCTTCTGATACTTTTTGATAGTGTTGGATTCACCATTCTCCTAAAGAACTTCTTGTCCCTCTAAGGTCGGGGGCTGCCAGCAGGTCTAGCTGAGGTGGAGATGATTGAACGTGCCCGGGAAAAACGTGCATGGGAGGCAACTCTTCCAGCCATGGACAATGCCTCAAATATTGCGAAGAGGAGGAAAATGATGGAAGATATGGAGCGGAAGGAGTGGGCCTTTAGAGAACAGGAAATAGAAAAGTAGGAGTGAAATTATGCTCTTAATTTCTTTTTAATTATTTGCTGAATAGAGAAGGACTAAGAAGGTTTAAGGCACTGGCTGAAGGGTACAAGCCTTTTATTTCTGAAAAAATCCCCTGAATTTGGGAAGGGATATTTTTGTTAAATTTAATTTAAGAGACTGCTACCAAAATACTTTTCACCAGTGCTAAACTCACTTTTTAAAATGGAAGATTAAATATGAGATATGCAATATGAACTATGTGTAAAGCTGTCAGTTGCTATGTAGGATTTGGTGATGACAGCACTGAGCAGAACACTGCAGAGTACAGTAGGTCATACCTGTCCTGTTCCTTTCAGGTTGCAGGAGGTTCGACTGGAAATCTTAAAGAAGCTGCTGTGGAGGCGAGAGCAGAACCAGAACGAGCTGCGTGCCAAGTGCTTGGATAATCACCGACAAAATCATCAGAAGGCTAAGGAGGAGAAAATCAAAAAGATTCAGCATGACTATGCACTGAGTAAGTTTGAAAGACAGGGAGAGAGCAGTTTGAGACAGTTTTCACACAAGGCTGCAGTCTTAATGCACCATGAAACTGATTGCATCAGCCACATAGATCTGTGTGGCCAGCTTTTGTTCTGGTCAAACAGGTCATGTTTTTATATTGACAAGCAAAAGCTCTTGCAAATTTCCAAAGATACGACTTTTTTAGAACTATTTGTATGAATAACTTTCTCACATTTCTATTTCCTTTTCAGTGCTCAGGAAACTGGTAGCCAAGAGGAAGAATGTGATGGGGAAGCTGGAGAGACGAGATATCATCAAAGAGTATACTGACTTTGCATCACAAACATATGCTCCTTTGTCTAGAATTGGTTATTTTCCAGACAACCATTCTGACCGCTATGTGGTAGAAAACTTCTATCTTAACACCTTTGAAGGTAAGGTATTTTGGAAGACTTAGTTTGCATGAGATATTTACTTTAAAATATTAACAAAACTCAAATTTCTCTCCCCACCACTCCATTACTTTATTGCTGTTTGTATTTCTTAGGACTGTGTGAACTGGAAGCATCTCTCCCAGATTCTGTCACCCAGATCAAGATTAAAGCTCCAAAACCCAAGTACCCTACCACTAAGACTGGATTTATTAAAAGATCAGCAAGGCTGGAGGTGGAGCTGGCACAGGTGCACCAGGTATGGGGCTGCATCCAGCAGCATGTCAGTTCCTTTTAGATTTGAACTGCTCAGAGATGCAATCGGGAAAACCCATGTGTAAGCTTTCTCCCAATTTCCTGGGCTAAATTCATGTTTTCTGTAAGACAACCTCAAGGAGAGAATGGATTAGACATTCAGACTGTTGTAGACATGACCAGTAGTGTACTGGAACTGAGTGTCAGTACTCTTTATCTCCCTAACATCTGTTCCTACCCTATAGAAAACAAGCATAGCTGCTCTGTCTCCCTACAGATTAGGTATTTGGATTGGAACCTGTTGTGTCCATTAGAAATTCTCTCCTGCCATTTGCTCATTCTCATTTCTTCCTTGCTTTTATAGTGCACACGTGGCAAGCCTACTGGTTCCACTACTGATAATGAAATAAACCAAATCTGGATTCATGTTCTAAAAATTGTGTACATTTTTTTAAATGTACGTCTTCAGTACGTATTGTAAAAACACCTGCAGCAAAGCATGACTAAAATTACCCTGCTCATAGAATTGAATCAGAACAGTGAATGCACATGTTGTTCCCTAACAACAGCATCCAATTTGCAAACATGCTAATAGTGTTTCGCATATCTTAATTTGTCACAACTGTTCATACAGATGAGGTGTCCATATATGCAATTAACCACTGAGGAAAGAAGTCCCTAATTTGCATCTACAATCACAATATTTGTAAATTACATGTACTTTTATAGTATGCTTCTTGTGATGCTACTGAGGGTTACCTTTCTTTTAAAATCAGATGTATTCTTGGCTGGCTGCTGTATTTCTGAAAAATACTTAATTTCAGTTGTAAAGCTTGGCAACTTTCAATTATGCTTATATTTAGTGAAGAAATGTTTCATAATTGGAAATTATGTGCATGGCTTTCTTATTGTAGTGTAATTTAACAATACTCTCAACATAGACAGTAACTTTCTACTAATGAATTTTAAATTGAAATCTTGTTCTGAAAAATCTATCATATTATCTCAAATTCCATTGGATCTTGTAAAAGATGAAATATTGCATCTGATTATTATCCAGAAGGAAATTTTTCAAAGAAAGTCTTGAGTACTATAGGAAGTGTTCAAGAATTAAGGACATGGATCCACTGCCGTTTTAGAGAAGATGACACAGCAATATCGAAAGAGTTTGAGTTTGGGTGCTTTTTGCATAAAATGCAAGTAATGACTGTGCATAATTTGGGTCAAAACAGTTCTCACAGGCAGCAGAACATTAGCCCAGGCTTTCAGAGCTGAATTCTTACAGCAATTGTATTCTGTGTGTTCAAAATACTTCTCAAGGCTTGAAAGACTACAGTGGAGTGTCTAAAATGTAGTCATGGGGAAGAAGTATCCCCTAGTGCTGGCTGCTCACACAATAAAGGGTCTTTAAAGAAAAATTGGTGGCCAAAGAGAGGTGGAATGCAGAACAAAAGCTGACAGTTCTGCCTATTTTCTGTTTTAAATCAATGTAGATCACTTTGTCTACATTGATTTATACCAACTAAGGGGCTAACATAACTAATACTCATTTCCCCACCACAGAAAGGCAAAATGTATATTCTTTGAAAATCACAAAGCATTTCCTTTGCAGGCAAGGATGATAAATCCACTATGCAAAAATTAACTGCTGCTCTTAGATATACAGAAGTAGACACAAGACTGGTTGGTCCTGACACTACGAAACACCCAGACTGCCTCAGCCACTGTTACATTTGAACAAACTTTCTGTTCAGAGCAACAAGAAATTACTGCCCTAATTAGTGCTTGAGCTCTGTGGTGCTGTTACTGTTCACTTCTCCCATGGGAGGCTTTTGCATCTTAGGTTTGGTGACTATAGCATGTTCTGCCTTAGCAGGTCCTCTCTTGACAGGTCCACCTCATAAGCTGCTACATCTGTCAAGAATAGGACAGTAAAGGGTGCAGAGTACTTGAGTTAAGAGAATTTAGCACTTGAGAGGACAGCTGTCTGGCCACTTGGCATAAGCAGTCCCAATCACGCCAACAACCTCCATCACATACATTATGAAAGAGGTTTAGGCAATTAGCAATCACCTTAGAAGGGCACTGTGTTGCTTTGCATTATTTCTATAGCTGAGCAGGTAGATCACTTTGCAAAAGCCTCTTTTTAGTGCTGTCCTAGCACACTTAATAAATTTTCTCTCATAATCCTAGAAATACAACGGAACTCTAGAAAATTCAGAGACTACACAGTAATCTAGCTCTAGAATGAGTTTATTTCATTTTCCCTGGATAATCTGTGGAAGGAGGTGGCAAATAGAGGAGAAATGCTAGATTTTGGGTTCAGGAGTAATTTATTTTAATAAAAGAAGTTCCCAAGCCTTGATTCTCTGGCCAAAAAATGGCTCTTGGTTTGCCAGAGAAGACCCAGGTCAGTCAGTGTCACCTCTGTGCCTGGCAAGGTCATGGAGCAAATCCTCTTCGAAACTATGCTAAGGCACATGGAAAATAAGAAGGTGATTGGTGACAGCCAACATGGTTTCACTAAGGGCAAATTGTGCCAGACAGATTTGGTGGCCTTCTATGATGGGGTTACAGCACAGGTGGATAAGGGAAGAGCTTGATGTCATCTACCTGGGCTTGTGCAAAGTGTTTGACATTGTCCTGCACAACATCCTTGTCTCTAAATTAGAGAGACATGGTCTTGACTGATGGAGCACTCAGTGGGTAAGGAATTGTCTGGATGGCCAAACCAGGCTCAAACCAGGACAGTACTCAAAGAGTTGGTATCAACAGCTTGATGTCCAAGTGGAGTTCAGTGATGAGTGGTGTTCCTCAGCAATTGGCATTGGAACTGGTGCTGTTTAACATCTTTGTCAGTGACATGGACAGTGGGATTGAGTGCACCCTCAGCAAGTTTGCCAACAACACCAAGCTCTGTGGTGCAGTCAACACACTGGAGGAAAGAGATGCCATGCAGAGGGACCTTGACAGGGTTGAGAGGTGGGCCTGCACAAACCAAATGAAGTACACCCAGGCCAAGTGCAAGGTCCTGCACCTGGGTTGGGGCAATCCCAAGCACAGTTACAGGATGAGCAGAGAAGGAATTGGGAACAGCCCTGAGCAAAAGGACTTGGGGGCGTTGGTTGATGAGAAGCTCAACATGAGCTGGCAATGTGCGCTTGCAGGCCAGTAAGCCAACTGTGTCCTGGGCTGCATCAAAAGAAGTGTGGCCAGCAGGTCAAGGGAGGGGATTCTCCTCCTCTACTCTGCTTTCATGACCCCATCTGGAGTACTGTGTTCAATTCTGGAGCCCCCAGTACAGGAAGGACATGGAGCTCTTGGAGGGAGTCCAGAGTAAGGCCATGAAAGTGATCTGAGGGTTGGAGCACCTCTCCTATGAAGACAGGCTGAGAGAGTTGGGGTTGTTCAGCCTGGAGAAGAGAAGGCTCCAAGGAGACCTTATAGCAGCCTTCCAGTACCTGAAGCGGTTGCAGGAAAGCTGGGGAGGGACTTTTTCCAAGGGCATGAAGGAGGAACAGTTTTAAGCAGAAAAGGGGATAGATTTAGATGAGACATTAGGAAGAAGTTCTTCACTGTGAGGGTGGTGAGACACTGGCACAGGTTGCCCAGGGAAGTTGTGGCTGCCCCCTCCCTGGAAGTGTTCAAGGCCAGGTTGGATGGGGCTTGGGGTAGCCTGGTCTAGTGGGAGTTGTCCCTACCAATGCAAGGGGGGTTGGATCTAGATGATCCATAAGATCCCTTCCAAACCAAACAATTCTATGATATTGAGAGTTTTTCCTAAGCTTAAAGCTTGTAAGAGGGGATAAGGAATTATCCAAGGAGCTACAAAAAGTATCTGTGTCCTCCTAAGAATAAGAACAGCTTCTTCCAGACTTGAAACAAAGCCAAAAATAAGTGATTTTTAGAAGCAGACTTTTTGAGGACCACCCTGAAACCTTTTGCAGGAGTCTTATGTACATTCAGTATCTTTCAGTAATTCTCTAAAACAAGAGAACATGGCTGAAACAAGAGTGACCCAGGACTTGCAGTAAAAACAACTATCCGTGTCTTAAGCCAGATCTGTACAGTGACAAGGAAAGCTAGTTTCTAGCCAGTGCAGATGACACTGCTTTAAGGAATGTAAGGGAGCCATTATGTAGACAGCCTTGTGTGAAAATCTGAGGCAATAGGAGGTAGCACACTGATACAGCTAATTACTATTAGGAAAGAAATGCAACTAGGTAACTGAATACACCAAGGAATGGAGGAGCTGCTGAAGAAATCCCAGTACAGAACAACGCGTGACTCTAGACTGACCCTGTATGCTCTCATGACTCAAGAGGGGTGAAGTGTCAGATAGTTTCAAAGTGCTGGATCAAGATAATGTCAGAATAAAGAATATCTCACCTAAGCATTAAGTACAACTCTCATCACGTCTGTTTTCCTTTATCCATTTGGATAGGAAAGAGGTGGAGAAGTAGGGGGCCCAAGAATGTTTCTGGAGAAAATCTGCCAGCTTCAAAGCATAGGAAAACCTGTTCAAGCAGTTATTTCATCAAGAACAGATCTCCAGCACAGTGTTAGTTGGCTCATGCTCAGACAAGCTTAAGAGCTATTATGTCAGTCTTGATCAGCCAAGATGCAGCAGCCATGCTGCACTGCAAAGTAGGTCGTCAGTCCGTCCTGGATGATCTCACCTTCTTCATTCACATGCAAAAAGAGAAACACGACTGTGTCTTGTGAAAAGGAGAGTATCACAGAGAAGATAAGGAATCTAAAGAAGGATTTCTTTGAATAGAGCGTTGTTTATCAAGCCACTATCCTGTCAGGAGTTCTGCTTCTATCAGAAGCTAGCAAAGAAGCTAAAGTGTATGGCCAAAAGCATGGGTGCCACTTGCTGTTCACTGTATTTGCCAGGAAAATGAAAAGGAGATGAATTGGGTGGTCCAATCCAACCAGACTATACTATAACCCTGAAGTTACTACCTGAAAAAAAGTAATGTAGTCTATCTGAGAAAAATTAGAGTGTGATATGTAGGCAGTAACGTTTGAATTATGTTGATCAGAAATTTAGTACTTTTTTTTTTCTTTTTAAAGAAAGTATCTTACAGTGACTCTTGGCCCCCAGTTTCCGTATTTTGAAAAATGGTAACTTAGGAAAGTTAGGCAGAACGAGTTAATGCAAAAAACATATTTTCTTTTTCTTCTCTTACATTAAAGTCTTGCAATAACTTAAAACCTCAGATTAGAGGAAGCAAATAGTAAGCATTTTTGACTTAGTAAAGATAGCAAAGCAGGCACTAGACTGTGCTGACATGAAAAAGTAAAACCACTTCTGGGAACTGCAGTATTTCTCAAATCTACATTAATAACAATTCCCTCTTGTCAGAAGTGCTCAATAGATTTTTCTGTCTTTACTAGTTGTTATCTTGGTTGTATTTTGTTTTTCTGGTTAGCAAGAAATATTTTTGGAAGCTAAGGTTTTATTAGAAAAATTCTCATGAATGCAACATTGTACTAGTAAACATAGGAGCTATTGTTTTCAAAAGAATCACAATTACGGCAGCTTTTTTCTTTCAATTCCACCTCCCCCCCAACATGCAAAACACCTTATAAATCATAGCAAGTGCTTTTACAATCTTCATGCCAGAGTGCTCTAAGGTCATAAAATACAAGAAACAGTTTGGAAAATCTCTCACCGTTTTTGAGCTATAATCATTTCACGTGGCTTATAAGCAGTTTAGAGGCTTTGATTCTTGCATTATTAACATGGTCCATTTCAGAAGCTTTTGATAATAAAGCATTTTATCCCTTCCACCTAGAAGTCTCTCTCCTTTTCTGGAGCCATTCATTATCCTGGACTGAAAGGTCAGATCCAATATGCAAGAAGAGTTTTGTACAGTGACCCCTGGAGTTTCAAAACTTTATATGTATTTATATGTATTTGTTATAATTTTATAATTAAATTCTGTGCAAGTGATATCAATGTCCTGTTACTGGATAGAGAAATTCAGCACAGGACTTTTTTCTTAAGTTTTTCTTTGGTTTCCCTCCCTAGTGAAATACTGTATTTGAGGGAGAGTGAGAAAAGAAAAAGGGGCACTTTTACTTGCTGGAATATGTCTGTACTTTCAGTAAGACTACAGATCCAACCCAGACAGTAGTAGCAGGATTATAATTTTGAAGATGCTTTAAATGTACATGCTCTCTTCCCTTTGCTTTGTGAACCAAAGTGTGATGCTCTACAGTAGGCAGGCTTTGCCGTGCAGTTGGAAATGATTATCTGAGTAACTTGTCCTAAGTAGCTTGCAGTGGGCAGTTGGCAGGACTTTGGCTCTCTAAACAGTTTGAAAATGTCTTGAAAGAGTTGAGGCTGCGATGGCATTTCCACTCCTTGCCTGCTTTGGCGGACATGGTTTGTCATCTGCCTCCAAACAGCCAGAAGATCAGAAAGATAAAACCCACTCTTAATGGAATTGTGGATTTTCTTGGTGGAAGGAAGTTCTCAAGCAAGTCCACTTGCACAAATGGCTGTGAATGCCACAGGGCTGCTGGGCAGTTGCAGATGAGCAGAGTTCAAAAAATGTTTTGCAAGGAAGAGCTCCTGAGTCATTTAGTTCAACCCTGCACAGTAACAACATATGATACAAAGACATTTCACTAAGGAAGTGCCACAGAACAGTGACAATACACTCTTCAAGTGACCCCCTTCATAAAATCTCCTGACCACATAACATTTCTAACCTGCAGGAACAAGCATTATACCTATAGTTAAAGACAAAGAGTTATAACCATTCTCTAGTGATATGTAAACTGTAAATAAACGTGATATTCCTACCCATTTTTTGTGTTTTGGAAGAATCTTACCTCTGTCTTGTAGGAAAATAATTAATGTTTTTGTCATTACATAAGGAAAGTGACACACACAACTGCCTCTGCATATGGGTTGTGTTGAGTTGGTTCAGTGAGATTCCCATTTTAAAATTAAAAAAAAAAATCTGAAATAAGCTTTTTTTTAAATAATATATTATGTTATATAATAATATATATTATGTTAGAGAATATTTTCATACCGATTTTGGATTGATTTTAGGTGAAACTCCTGATTACTTATTTGTAAATAAAGTAAAATAACTCAGTTTTCCTTCTTAAAAATTATTTTGAAGTTCCCAACAGTGTCTTCTGACCAACCAATAGCCTCATCTAGTGACCATATCTAGTTTTTCAGTTGATGTGCAATAAGAAATGGAAGCCACAAGCCTGAAAGTGCAAAATACTTTCAGGTCCCTGTAGTCCATGTGATCAGCAACAGTCAGTCAGCGTCTAGAGGACTGGCCTTATTGTGTTGTTCTGTCTAGCCCAGTTCTGGTTAAATTGTATGTCTATTCCAGGCACTTCTAGAGAAGAAGAATAAAGTCAAGGAGCCAAAGAAGCCCCTTCGTTTCCTTGAAAAAGTAGAAAAGCCTGTTCCTCAACCACCCACTCCAATCCTAGAAGAACCATCAATTGTAAGTGGGCTGGTTTTAGCTTTTTTTTTTTTTTTTTTCTGTTGATCCTGGAGTATTTCCTACATGATTGTTGGAGGAATGTCCAGAGAAGGAAAGAAGTGAGCTTTATGTTTTTTGTGTATATTCACGTTAGAAATAGCTGTCACTATTTCTTAAGACTCTTAGTCTGTCTTTATTCTATAAAGATGCTAGCAGATGGAGAATTGAAAATATTTTAAAATATCCTTGGCCAAATCCTTAACTAAACTTTATTTTATAAAGCCATCAGTTAGTAGACGTTATTCCCTTGTTCTTGGGGAACAAAAAGGCAGATTATTATTGTTATTATTATTGTTGTTGTTGTTCTTGTTATTATTACTTAGTGTCTTCCAACCTTCTCATCTGTCAAAACTATTGTAATCCAGCAGAGCCATTAAGTTTAGTCCCACTGAAGTCAGTGAGACTTTGGGTGCTCAGCACTTCATCTACTTGCTGAAGTGAAGCTCTTGTCATCACGGAGGTTGCAGCCTTTGATGAGCATGCTCCAGTTCACAGAAAATTATTCCTCTGCAGAGACTGAAATAGCAGTAATGATGTGTCATGGGGGATGTGATGTGCTGTAGGGAAGAAACTTTTTAGAGGAGCTGCAACTTCTTTTCCTTTCATGAAGTAATGTACTTAAGAGGTGGTTGCCCCAGTGGATTGCTTTGTCTGCTTATTAACAGCATTTTGATGATGTAGTAAAAATCAGACACAATTACCATTTAAACTTGTGAATTTAAGAGAGCCACACAACCATGAAAGTGAGAGAAAGTCTTACTAGATCATTCATGCTGTCTTCCCTTGTGCAGTGTGATGTCCTGTGTTTTGTGCAGTCTGTTTTAAGATGACTGAAATAAGAATCTCCTTGGGAAGAGCTTTCCACAGCTTTACTGACTCCTAGGTCTTAGATATTGCATTGCAGTGTTAAATTTACATTATTTACATTTACCAGCTTAGCAGATTTTGAAGTACTTCCATGTAATATGGGAAGAAATCAGAAAAAGTTATCCCTCAGTTGTAGTCATTCTTGAGTGTGCTTACATATTATAATTTTATTTTAAAGCGTTCCAATACAATGGAATTCCACCTAAATGAATTCTGCCAACATTTAGGTTATTTTCAAGTATCTTTATGTGTGAACACATAAAAGAGTGCAGCTCTCCAGTTAAGCTCCATCTGTAAAATTAGGCCACTTCAGCCACTGAAGAGCAGCACAAACATCTCCTGCCTTGCAGAATCCAAGTAAGGTTTCTCCTACCAGCTGGCTGTGAGGAGCACTGAATTCGAGGCTCTTCCCTGTTGTTAATGCTTCTCTTCCTGCCATACACAGATACAAATACCAACTGCTAAGTGCACCAGCCTCTTCCTGCTGCAGTTGTGGATCTCAAAAGGAAAGTGTGACAGAGTGACAGTCTGGTGACATGGACAACACAAGGGATATAAAAGAAAGTGGAGAGATTAGAGGCACTATCACAGGCCTCCTCAAGTCCTCTACTCCAGTAATTTCTTATGCACTTACTAGCCACAGCAACAGAGTGCCTCTGAATTCCTTCACTGGTTTATCACTTTCCCCCAGCCCCCTCTAGTTTTCAGCCTGCTCCTGGATCCTTCTATATCCTCAATTCCTTTGTGTTTTTTCTTTCTTTTTCCTTTTCCTGCAAGGCATGATAGGCTTTCTGTCTCCCCTCACTCTTTCCTGCCGCTCTCCTTGCTCATCAGGCAGATAGAGAAGCTGATGATGATTACCCTTGCTAAGGCATCATTTGCAACAGTGAATGATACAAGTACAGAAAATTGCATCCCACAAAAATGTAAGCCACATCTTAGTTTAAATCAAACCAAGCAGTTTGGCTTACCTGTCAAGTATATGTACCATCTCCATTTCCAAAACTCTGTCCTGAAGGGGTTTCATGTGTAGCCAGGTGATGTGGTACAGTTTAGCTAACTGGACTGAAAAATTAATCCTCTCTTTCCAGAGAACATACCAAATCATAAGGCAGTCCTTTAGCTTGTTCTGCTTTGCTCCTCCTGGATGGTGGTGTGGAAAGGCAGGAATACTTCCTTTTGCTTTTGAAAAACCTAATCTGCAACACCTAAGAAAAAACAGATACTAAGATTCAAGCCCACACCACTTCTCTCATCCCACACTCTTCCCTGTTTTTCCAGCACATCTAAAATACCACATTTCAATGCAGACCTCATAGGCTCTTTTTTCAAAAGCTTCCATGCATTTTTAAGACTTGTTTTTAATCTCTCTCAGGCACCCAATGGGCTTTTTCCTTCTGCTATTGTCAACTGCAGACTAAGTAGACCCCTCAGCAAGAAAAAGTGTTGCCAGTTGTGCTTGCTCTAGTTAAAATAAGCCTTTTTTTTCCCCTTCTCGTCATCATGTTCCCTTTCCCACTACATTCCATCATTCATCCAAGCTGGTATCAGTCACACAGTGCTAGGCCAGTAAAAGTTCTCAAAGAGACAAATCACAATACAATGTAATTAATTTTACTTCCGAACTGTCACTTTCTGAGTCTTAAATATACTGAGTTACTCCAATAAAGGTCACCACTGGAATAAATATCAAAAGAAAAACTGAATATGCTCCCTTTTAATGTAATCCCTTTATTTATGGTTAACAGCTCTCTTGCACCTCCTTCAATAATAATTCAATCCCCTAAGTGTCTCAACTGGTAAATTCATGTGGCTGGTGCCCATTTTGCAAACTCGGTGTCAGACAAGCTATAAATAGTACTTTTAATGAATACAGTAATTTTCTCCATCAATATCTCCTTACCATTAGGTACTCCTCTCCAACAACCCACTAAAATCTCAGATACAATCTAATTATACAGCCTTTCTCCCCCACCTTTTGAAAAACATAAAAGTACATATTATTCTGACTCACCTTCCTTTCCCTAGAAATTAGAAGAATGGTGTTCAGAAACAACTGCGAAAAAGCTGGATATGTGTTAGACTTTTTGATAGATGGATAATCTATAGAAATCTCAGTCTCCAAATAGACAATTAAAGGTTGTGTGGCTATTTGTTGTGTTTTGGCAGGAAGAAGAGGAAACAGAACTGGCAGTGATCTGTCTGCAGAAGCTGCTCCGAGGCAGGGCGATTCAGAACTTGGTATTCTGTGTCTCTTTGTTTATGCCTCTCTTCAGAATGATGGGAATGATTGAAGGTGTGTTTGCAATCTTTCTTCCACAGGACTAATCAAGGGTAATGAGGCTTCTGCAGCATACCCTTCTGGATGTTACCTTAAGTTCTTCCAGGCTGAAGTCTCTGCTTTCCAGCCAGATTTCTTAGGGGAAGTTCTGGATTCCTACACATTTGTAAATATCTCCTTGTTCATGCCATACCCTACACTCAGCTGTTTAATTAGATGCTTCATAGCAGAGTTACTCAAATGGCAAATTCTAGACTAGATCTGGACCACGAGTACATTCTGCCTTGATTATGCCAAGACTTCAGGCATAAGAAGCCTTCCACATCCCAACAGGGCAACTTGTGTTTCGTACCATCTTTCCAGTTTCCTGTGATAGTGAGCTAAACCTTAGATGAGGAGCAGTTGAACCATACTACCATGATTTCCAGGAAGTACAGGACCCATCTGCTTTCAGTGGAGTAGGAGTGGGTCTAAGTAAAAATCAGTTGAGTAGCCATGCCTCATGGGCTTTATGTTAAGCAGGTCTGTCCCTTTTGATCAGACCAGTCCAGGAGGTTTGTTTTCATGCCTGATGCTTCCTTCTGGGTCATTGGTATTATCTTTTGCACTAACTGTTTAATGTTCGTGAAGTGTTCCCATGTTGGGATCCTGAGGTGAACTTTAGCAAACATGCAATACTGTGAAAGTGGCTTGAGGTGGAATATAGACTTCCCACATCTTCTCCACTTCTGTGGTGATCTATGAGATGGATGCTTGATGCTGTTGCAGGACTGTTGACTTTCACACCATGAAATACCCCATCATTTGTAGGAATCTCCTTCCAACTACTACTGGATCAGAAGTATCTGACGCAGTTGGACGATGTGAGCAGGGTTAAGTGATCTTTTGTTGCTCTTGGAAGTCCTGTTGGACGAAAGGGGGAATGAAAAGAAGAATGTGTCAGGCAAGGGGTGGGCCACAGCCCTGTAACAGAGAGAGCACCAGTTTCAACAGCCTCCCTACCAATTTATTGCTTTGAGCTGTTACTATATTCCCTCAAAACGAAGGTCAGAGAACAGTAGATGTTGAAACAGGAGACATCTAAGCTAGGACTGAGGAAATGGAGCAATGCTTACACTGGGAAGCTTTGACATTGAGGCTGGTATAGCAGAACATCCAGAAGGATATTTCCCTTTTTGCTCAATGTTAGTGTTGCTGTTCTCTATTCCAGTGGTTTGAGTTCTGGGTGAAGCCAAACAGAATTAAAAATAAAATAAAATTATTTTTAGTAGCAGTGGATCATCTGTGTTCCACAGCAGAAGGTCTCAACTGTCATCTTCCATGCAGAAGGGTTTAGGCAAGATTTACCTGACAGCAGTAGTGGTTGCCTAAATGCAACCACAAATTTCTTACAGAGAACTAGGTCTTAGAAACAGCTGACCCTGTAACTTGGAGAAAAAGGGTGTTCTCTGCTGGCAAAACATGTCGATCTATATTATCCATTTAATATGCTTGTTTAACTTTATTTTCAAGATGTTTGAAGGGAAGGAGAAGCGGCTGGAACTGATCCGAGAACTGCGCACCACTCACGCTCTTCAGGAGGATGGATGGCTGCTTTTGAAGGCAGAGAAGCAAATGATACTGGCCTTACAGCAACAGCATGACTTGAAAATGCACAAGGTTTGCCTGTATAGATGGGAAGGCTGATTCACAACACTGTCCTGGCCAGGCATTCTGTGCTTGCAGTACCACCAACACTCTCACATGAAATTTCTTTATTCTTTTTATTATCCACAGCACAGAAAGCGCCCCAAGTAACAAAAATGCTCTCCTAGCATCGGCCAAGCATTGAGTGCCTGAGGGGCTAAAATTGCTCTCACTGCTGTGAAGGCTCTGGGGAATCTCAGAAACAGGCTGAGGCGCCCTGACCACAGCTGCTGCCTGGGCTGCACTTGCTTTGTTTGCAGACACAGCACTTATTTATATTTACAGGGCTTTGAACAAAGTGCACTGCCAGGTGAACCTCAGTCTTCCCACATTTCAATCCATTTGACTGGTGCTGTGACCTGGCATCACAATACCTGCTTGTCAGTCACATCTGTCAGATGTTTTACTGAGTGTGTGTTACTGCTTTGTCATTTCCCTGTTCCTTTTCTATCTTGGCACCTCTCAGGCCTCTCCTCTGGCATAAAACATCACAAAAGAAGCCAAAGCAGACTTTGTAAATCTTGCTGGGCTTGAGACTACTAGGACCTTTGCAATGGTGTCATATCATTGTACTTACCACTGTTACAGAGAGCAGAAAGATTTGAGGCTCCATCCTCTACCAAGGAAGTAGTGAGAGCTGGGGATGCAAATTCCCATCCTAGTTCCTTGCAGGGCCACAACCTTCCACAGTAAATTGAATCAAATGGCAGACGTTGGTCTGAAATGGATCATAAAGAAATTTTGTCCAGACTTCACTGCATCTCAGATATACAGTATCTCCCACATTCCTGTAGATTTTCCTATAGTTTTTCACTACTCTCCTGTTTTTTCACTACTCTCCTGTTTTTTCACTGACCAGCTGTGAGGCAATTCTTCAGGTTCCAGATGATGATAACAGCATCTGCTGGCTGGCCTGGCAGAGATGAAGCCAGACCACTGCTTCCTGCTGGGTGGGCAGCAATAAAATTTCCCCTCAGATCTCAGTGAACCGGGTGACCATGTTTTACTGTTTATCATTTCCAAATGCTCCCTCACACACAGGGAGCTCAGGTGTGAAATGCAGGGAGACAATTTGTCTACTGAGGAATAAAAAAAAAAAAAAAAAAAAAGCCTCAGGCATTAGGAAATTGAAATGCTCCTTCTTTTCTGGAAGCCAGGGTGAGAGTGAAGGAGAGAACAGATCAGACACTGTAATGACCTTCGTAGGGAAGGAGAGAGCAAATGGTAAAGATGCTGACCTCTGATCTCAGAATTCCCTTTTGGGAGAGCCACTATCCCCCTCTGCTGGTATCTACCTCTTCTACTCATGGGGTTTTTTTTCCTCCCAAGAAATCTCTGAAGGTGCACAGTCCAAGGCTCAGGTCTTCAAACATTTCGAACTATAAAACTCTGGAGTGCATGTGCAGCAGTTTTCTATGTGTAGCTATTTCAGAAAGTCAGTGGTGATACACAGGTCTCAAGTTTTTGGTGCTCACAGTTTTTTTCAGCTTTTGACCTTTCCAGTATAAAAAGCATTTTTCAATAAATGCTTTCTGCAGAAAGAAGGTAGAAATTCCAAATAAAATGGTCAACAATGAGGGGTTAAAAATTTCCAACCTAGTATAGAACAAAAGTCTTAGACAAGCATGTTCCTGGGTTGCTTTCCTGCGTTTCACACTGGTTTTAGGCACAGCACCTGGAGCAATAAAGAGGAAGCAGCACGCCAGTTCCATGTTCTCTGTCCCTGGGGGCTGCTGCAGGTACTGCATTGCTGTCCTCCATCTTAAACACCCATGGGCTAAAGCACTGTCACTTCTAGATGTGTGCAACACTGACAACCCCACAGTCTTTGAGATGCTGCATGAGCAACTGGTGTGGCACTATAAGAAAGCTGATTCATTACTACTTGGTCTCGGATATTTCAGCTCCATTTTGAGTTTTATGTTAGTCGTTAGTAACTTGTACAGTCCCTAAAACTGTAGGGACTCGTGGCTGCTGCACTACCTCAGCAAGTTATGTCCGTTTGGTTGCATCATGAATGTCCAACCAAAGATGTACCATTTCACTGAGGTGGCTTTGAACTACAGCAAACATTTTGAATGCTTAGGACAGGATAGAAATGTGGCTGTACTCATAATTGCAGTTTCTTAAACCTTTACTCAAGCTTCCTACTCATAAAGATTGAGGGTTTATTTTCCAAATGCTAGAAGGATGCTTCATTTGCAACTTTTGATCCTATTTTTCTGTTCTAGGTAAGAACAGAATATTTTCTGGTCTAGCTGAGCTTAGTGCAGAGGGACAGAGGGTATGAACTGAAATAATTTAATGTCACTTTCATACCTCCCCTTTCTTGATCTGGGCAATGGAGCGTTCCCCAGAAACAAGCTGATGGCCTCAGCAGCTATTCTGATTATCCTTGAAGCCACAAAAGCAGGTCAGAATAGCTGGAATACACTGTGTCAAGTGCTTTATCTCCTCCCTCCCACCTGCTCAAGCATGGGGGCTGCTTGTATTTGGACTATTCCTGCCCAGACCACTTGTGCCATCTTTTGCCCTCTTTATACCCTCAAAGCCTGTATACAGGAACATTACATGGTGCAGAATCCAGGCCAGCATGTGTAGAACAAGAAGAATGCAAAACTCCTAGGGTTGTCCCATGGTTGGTCTGAGTGGATGTTGCAGAGCTGTGTCACATGCCTGTGGTAGTCCTGGGACTTTGAACAACATTCCTGGGGTTTGTAACACAATTCTTTGCCTTTTTTTTTTTTTTTTCTTTTTTTTAAAGCTGTCATCAGTAGAAAAGCACTTGGCCGGTGAAGAAGGAAGGGTACTGGCAAACATGCTTGATTTCCTGTCCAAAGAGCTGGTGAGGCTGCAAGAAGAACGGAAGATCCATGCTTTTGTCATGCTGGCTGAGAGGCAGAGGCGGATGAGGGAAGCAGAGGAGAGCGGACGTCGTCAGGTGGAAGAGAGGCAGCGTCAGGAAGCAGATGAGCTTTTCAAACAGGCAAGAGAAGAAGGTGGATGGGGATTGTGGGTGGTTTGTAGGAACTGCCTCCTTGTGGGAAGGTCCAGATGGAGAGGAGGTGCTTCAGCTCTGGCTTTGGTGATTTTAAATCACCAACATTTTAAAATTTAAGGGGAAGGCTTAGTGAAGAGACGGTGATTCCTTCCTAAAAAGTGCTCCTACAGACAGTCCTGTTAGGCATATCATTAATGGATGTATGTTTCTAAATTTCCACAACAATGAGAACAGTTGTACCTAGATCATCTTTAGGAATAATGTTTTGTCAACACTTAGGGTCTGTCCAGCAGAACTATGAGGTGTTCTCCCAGGAGCGATGTCTTAAGCAATGTTTGGGAAAGATAAAAAAGTGGACTGCAAATACATAGAGGTACAAAAACTGTTTTGAAGTAATGACAATGGATAACATAACCTTGAAATCCAGAAACAAAAATCCTGAATTACCATATTCCATAACTATTCAATAGTCCTATTCCCTAGCTCCTAACTGCATGAAGCATTTCTCTCCCAGTTGAAAGGAATGAGTGGGAGCCTAATTGACTAAACCAATAATTTTCCAGCTTTGTGGGAGGAGGTTAATACCAAGAGAGTCTGGCATCATGTTTATTTTTATTTTAATTTTACTTTCTCCTCTTAACTTTTCTGTGCCTTTGAGTGGGAAGCAAGGAGGGTCAAAGTGCCGGAAGCCTGTGCCCTTCAGACTAGCAGAGGGAAAAGTCCCATTTCTAGAATCTATGCTCTACAGCCATTATAAAGAAACCAATAATTTTGTTTTGTTTTTATCTATGTTACTTTGACTGGCTTGATGGAACTTTTTCCTTCAGGATTTGCTTGAATGAAAGCAGATTGATTTACTGAGGTCAATACTTACGAGCATTATTTGACAGCTGTTGCTCAGGGAACCATGAGAACCGAGGAAGCAACTGCCATTGCTTTCAGAGAACTAACCTGCTGCAGCAGGACTGGATCTGTGGATGTTTTTCTTCCACCACCCATTCTTTCCTGCACTTGTTTCTGTTCAATTAGTTCTCAGAAAGAATTATTAGAAAATAAATTTTGACACAAGTTACCTTTCCCAGAAGGCACCTCTGAAACCAAATCTCTGGCTGGCCTGCCTGCAATTAAGAGCCTGGTGAAAATCTGTTGTTGTTCCTTCTTTGGAAATCTGCTTCCACCACGCTCCTGGCACAGCAATAGGCAGAGGAACAATATCTTGGTGTTTTTATTCCAGGTGGTGAAAATGCACCAGAGCAGTATTGACTCCTACTTGGAAGATATTATCCTGAGTAGCATGGAGGACACAGCTGAAGAACAAGCCAGGGAAGAGGTTCAGAGACTGGCTGTAGAAATCAATGACATTGCTTACGAAATGGAAAGTCGGTAGGTTATTACATGGCATGTTGGGGGCTGTTTACAGCAGTTTGGGACCTGCCTGACCATCTGCATCTGTGGTTACATGCATAACCTGAGACAAGGGAAGGGTAGAGCACTACTGTTCCTGATGGCTTCATTAGTGTTCCTGCTGTATGGGAACCACGCTCTTACTACCTGGTAACCCACATATAAATCCATCAAAGCCTTTTTTCCATACAGCGTGTGCCAGATTCCCTTTGCAAATCACTTGTGGGATCTGTGAATCATGCTTCTTAGGCTTCTCCAGACCAATGTGATGCTGTGACTGAGCTTGAAGTGAATCTGAGAACTCCTAAAGCAGTACCCATTCATATTGGTCTTTTCATTTATTTACACTACTACAGAAAATCAGTTTGAAAGAGATGCTAAAAGATACAGCTATACAGCAGTCTTCCATTCGGGGGTGGCTGTTCTTTAAGAAACTGCCAATTTCCATGGGGGTCAGTCGTATTGATGGCTGCCTGACAGGGCACTTAGAGTAGAGTAAGTTGTTGAGAACACCACAGTCTTGTGTTTGGCTGGGGCATCAGCAGTGAATACTTTTTAGGACCTGCCAAACCTCCAGTGCAGTTTCTATGCTGTTTTTTTTTGTTTTGTTTTGTTGGTTTTTTTTGGAACTGAGCCATAAAAATCCTAGTGACACAGTGACTCTCCTGTGGTACAGCAGCTGTGTATTTTGTAACTAGCTGAATACAGGCAGAATGTGGAAATCCTTGGGGAGAATGAAGCGTGGATAATGCATGCAGCCCCTGGGCCAATTGGGAACCCACCAAACACTTGCATGGAAAAGAGCACAGGGACCAGCCAAATGCAGAGTCACAAAAGGGAAGAATTAAGCAAACTCAGTAATGGGCCAAAGACTAAGTTGACAAAGACAAAAATCCTCGGAGGTATCTGCGTGTGTAACTCAGTTTGTCATCAGTGAGAACTGGGCTCCTGAATGCATTGGAGGATAAGGAGTCCAGGGTGCTCTCCCTGGAAATACTGCTTTCTAATGCAGTATCCAGCACATTGGCAGTGCAGTGCAGAGGGGAATAGTCACACTGCCACCTATTTGTGCTGTAGAGGGAGACTCAGCTGGCAATCCCTGCCATGACAATACGCTCCCTTGAAAATAGTGAGAATATTTACAAGGGAGCCTGGTGTTTGCAGACGTGATCTGGAAAGCAAATTAAAATACTAATGCATCTGTTCTTTAGTCGAACTCGCCTACAGTCAGAAGAGATTGTAGCAGAGCTGGTGTTTGATTTCCTGATTCCAGAAGCTGAGAAAACGTCTATCAGAGAAAAAGGTAAGGAGTCCAGGGACTTTATTCTCTTAGTGAACTGGTTCACCCTCCTCACTCTAGCTCACTGAACGGAAAGATGCAGTGCCAAGAGTTGTCTCAGTTCTCTGAGATTCCAGTTTTGCACCCTGCAGGTGGAAAGTTAAGCCCTCTGATCCTTTTTCACCAATTTCTTCTGAGCTTTAGCCTTTTAAAAAGCTGGCCTGAATTCAGACCTGAAGTGAATTTGGTGTATCTACAACAATAAAACTACCTGAGAAAAAACAGTCCATTGCACCTTCAGAAACAAACTGGGAAAAGTCTTTAAGTAGCATGGCTGTGAATTGTCTGTTATATGGCAATTTCTAAAAACTGTACAAGTTTTTAACAGGCAGATTACTTAAATATATGCTATATGTGGAAGGAAGATGATATGCTTTCCTATGCTTTCCTCCTCCCCCCCAGTTCATTGAGAGCTAGAAGCAAAGACAAGGTTTTAGGGTAGGCTGTAGTGGCATCATGTTTAGAGTAGATAATCTCGCAGTTAAGGATGCTTCTGTTTCACCAAAATTGAATAGTATCTGTCAAAATACAGAGGGGAAGACCCTGGAAACCTGTGTATTACATTGAGTATCATGAAAAAATGGCTGTTCTTAACTGGGATGTTTCCACTGACCAGCATAGAAACCCATAGAAAGTGGATATAACCTAAGAAAGGCCACTGTATCACCACAGGGTCTGAAGTGGTCCTTACTGCAGCGTGCTACTCTGACTTGAGAACAAAGGCACTTACTTCATTGCTTTTTTGTCACTTTGTGAATGAAAACACAAACCTGCAAACACATTCTGTGGTCTCTGAATTGTGAAAACTTCTTTCTTCCCTAGTTGGTGTATTTGTCACAACAACAGTATCTATCCAGCAGCTGGCAGTTCTGCATAAGCTTAAATCAGCTCTCTTCTCCTTAGCCCTGCTTCTGCAAGCCTACCAAAGCAGGTGATGTCATTTTTGCCAATGAAGCCTGCAGCTCAGGCACTAACACACACACAGAGCTTAGCCTGTCTCAGAAAGGAGAATAGAAAGAGAAGACCTGGAGTTTGCCTAAGATTCTGGACAAACAGAGGTAGCAGCAAGGAAGAAAATATGTACTGGGCTTAAATGCTACAGCAGCTGACAAAGCACCTCAGAAGCACTCCCAAGCAACAGAGGAAAAAAAATCTTCAAAATCTGTGACAGCTACAGTGAGTTTGCCTGGAAAGCAGAGCTGGACCCAGGCAAAAATGAAAGTGGATGCTGGAGGAAGACGTAGAGCAGTAGGTGATGAAGTACAAGAGCTCTTTCAAACCTGGTGTCCCGGTCCAAGCGGTGACTTGGACTCGGATGGGCTCGAGCGGTTAGCCCTTATATATTCAGGATTCGCCCCTGATTTTGGGGATGGCGATGACGCCAATGTATGATATACCAGAAGCCCTAAATAGGAGAGCACACACGTCCACACGTAATGAAGACCAGACACAGAGTTATATTTTATATGTTTTAACTGTTTGAATGGAGTTACAAATGTGTAGGAGGTAAATTTAGAAGGTGGGACGCAAGGGGTGTGTATGTGTGTGGGAGTTTAGATTGAAGAAAGAAAACTTATGATAGAGGGGGCTGGTATAGCGCGACGCGGTTTCCCTCTCAATAGGGTCGACGTTGTGCGTGGAAGTGAGGGCCGTTTGTGGGTTTACCCCGGGGAAAGATTACGGTTAATGGCAGAAAAAGAAATATTAAATCTTACAGTCTCGGCAAGCTGCACAAAGCGGTCTGTAACTTTAAGATGGCGGCTTCCACGTGGCGGTCTGCGGCTTCAAGATGGCGGCTTCCACGTGGCGGTCTGCGGCTTCAAGATGGCGGCTTCCACGTGGCGGTCTGCGGCTTTACAGCAAAGGCAGCAGCGGCTCTGGGTGCGGCGGCAGGCTGTAGGCTTTACGGCAGCTGTAGCGGTGGCTTTAAGACTGTGGGCTGCGCTAGAGCAAAGCGGCTCGCGGCAGACGGCAGGCTGCGGGCGTCTTCCCCGACGGGAGGAGGGAGAGAGAGAGAGAGAGCGCCTTTGGGGAGATTCGCTGTTCTTTTAGGTGCTCTCGAGGCAGTGGGGCTAGCAGATACTGAGCTTAGCGCTCCTGCTTTAAGCCTGGCTCTCGAGTAGTAGCTTTATAGTTCTTCAAGCTTCCCCTTTTTGGATTCTCGGGTGGAGACCTAGCCTCCGTAGCCGAGATCCGTGGCTCTTTACCTCTCCTCCTCGGCACAGACGGGTGCAGGTAGGCGGGTGCAGCGGCAGGGCAGCAGCGAGGCGGCAGGGCAGCAGCGAGGCGGCAGGGCAGCAGCGAGGCGGCAGGGCAGCAGCGAGGCGGCAGGGCAGCAGCGAGGCGGCAGGGCAGCAGCGAGGCGGCAGGGCAGCAGCGAGGCGGCAGGCGGCAGCGAGGCGGCAGGGAGGTCCAGCGGCGAAAGGCGAGAGCTCCCGCGAGCGGTCTCTTTATAGCCCCTAGGAGCCTTCTGATTTGGCGCATCTTTTGAATCTGTTCATTTACATATAGTTCCAGCCAATCAGATAGCTATCCAGCCAGCTGCAAGAGTCCCATCCAGGGCTTAGCAGCAGCCTTGGTCTAAGGCTTGTCCAGGCTTGTCCTGGACTTGCCCAGGCTTGTCCTGGTGCAGTCCTGTCTCCTTTACTAGGTGAATAGTTCTTTATGGGAGACAATTTTCCCTTAGTGAGGGGTAAAACCCTCACACCTGGTCAGGTGAAATTTGCTACAATGTGCTTGTGGCAGCAGGTATCAAATGTCAGAAAGAGACTTGGCTCATGCTCTCTTCTGCTGTTGCTGCCTTGGGTGGAGAGGACTCCACACACAGTTGAATTCTGCTTCATGTACGCTCTGATGAACACACCCCGCCATAAAAATCCAGCACAGCAATACATTCAAGGAAGCAGAATCAGTAACTATTCCATATAAATCCAAAGGAAATATTATCAAAGAATGGCATTACATCTCACAAGCACATCATTGTATTGCATTGCTGTGGCAGCTTTTAAAGCTTTCCCTATAGTGGGCCAGATTATTGATTATGAAACTGTGTTTCAGCAGCCTGGCATGTGCTTGAGCGTGCCCGTTCCCTGAGACTAGCAGGAAGTGATCTGAGAGCACAGTCGTGTGGCCTGCCAGAGGAGCTAATCTATTTGTAGAACAAAGATTTGAGGACCTGTAAGTTCAGTCTTTGCCTACACTTCAGCTCCCCCCCCTATTTTGCCATTACCTAGTCTTCTCTTTCTTTTCCTCCTCCTCTCCCCTCTCTTTTTGTTGTATTCCTGTGCATAAAAGCAAGGATTATCCAATACCAGCTCATCCTGAAACTCCTCTGCACCTCACTTCTGGACCCTCCCTCGCTGGAAGTAGAAGTCAAGAAGTTGCTTTTAAAAGGACAGTCACTCACCAGTTTGAACCCACGTTCTTGTAGATGGTATTCACTGTGGGTGGAGGAAGGGACTGCAACAATACCAGGAGAGTATTCCCAGTATGGCTGATGGAGTTCATGCATACACGATTGAAGCCAGAATGCCTTGGGTAGAGCAACTCTCCTGGGAATTCAGAGCTGGC
Organism: Hemiprocne comata; assembly: GCA_020745705.1. Lineage (NCBI taxonomy): Eukaryota > Metazoa > Chordata > Aves > Apodiformes > Apodidae > Hemiprocne > Hemiprocne comata. Next base: position 144,660,735 of record CM036586.1, read on the forward strand.
TGGTGAAGGTCAGCTTTTCAAATGCAAGTGAGATCCAGTTGAATTCACTGTTGACAAAGTGGACCTGGGAGATGGATAGACATAAAGAGGAGGTTACTAATGTTGAGTGACTGAGTCAGTGACAGCATGCAGGTGTGTCTGACAGCATGCAAGACACCAGTGGTTCAGACTCACAGTTACAGTACAGCTCAGCCTTACAACATAAACAGACCAAAGCAACAAGGAAGTCTTGAACTTCTGCAGGGAAGTGACACGATGAGAGCCACAGCTCCTTCTGGCAACATTCCCCACACCCTCCTTACAAGCACACAGTCCTGCAATGTCCACGATTTTCTAGCAGCATCTTAAACCTAGAGAGAGAAAGAGGGAACAAAGAATAGTGAAGAGCCAGTAAGAGAATTGTAGGGTGGATGACTTGGCTAAGTAACTAAGGACATGGAGCTGTTGGAGTGAGTCCAGAGGAGGGACACAAAGATGATCAGAGGGCTGGGGTACCTCTCCTGTGAAGACAGGCTGAGAGAGTTGGGGCTGTTCATCCTGGAGGAGACTCCAGGGGGACCTTACAGCAGCCTTCCAGTACCTGAAGGGGCTACAGGAAAGCTGGAGAGGGGCTTATTATAAGGGCTTGTAGTGATAGGACAAGGGGCAATGATTTCAAACTGGGAGAGAGGAGATTTAGAATAGACATTAGGAGGAAATTCTTCACTGTGAGGGTGGTGAGACACGGGAACAGGTTGCCCAGGGAAGTTGTGGCTGACCCCTCCCTGGAAGTGTTCCTTGCCAGGCTGGATGGGGCTTGGAGCAGCCTGGTCTAGTGGGAGCTGTCCCTGCCAATGCAAGGGGGGGGGTTGGATCTAGTTGAGCTTTAAGGTCCCTTCCAACCCAAACCATTCTGTGATTCTATGATTTCCCAAGAGATGGACTGGAAATACATACAAATGAGATTGGATGAAAACTGTAAAACACAGTAAAGAACAATCCTGCAGCAGCAAAAAGGAGACGATAAGGTAGGCAACTTAATGTGTCTGTACTGTCTCCAGGTTTTGCTTGGAAGTCTGTACTAGTTTCTCAGTGCAGGCAAAATCATAATACAGGAGAGGGCAGATTTTAGGTCCAGTCTTCCAATTAACAGACATTAAAGGAGAAGTTAAAGCCTGATACCATAGTCTATCCAGCTTGTGCCCTAAGCTGGAAACACTTTGGCTGTGCTTCCCCCTGTGAGGGCTAGTCTTCCAAGTGAAATGCAAAGTTGGTCGCTGCTATTAGGTGGCAGTAGAACACTTTCAGCCAAAGTTAGAAGGGCGTGATTTTTTTTTTTTCCTGAGGTAGGCTTTTCCACAGCTGCAGGAAGGCTAAAAGCTACCCCTCCCTTCTCCCCTATGGAGAACACTTTGCTGTACATTTCCAAGTAAAAGCCTTCCCTCTTTTTATGTGCAGTGAGGCAGGCCCAAAGAAAACATATCTATGCTGCTCATCAGATCATCCACAGGGACACAGAGGGGGTACTGGCTGATCTGGCACTGCATGGGGAGACATCTGCCAGCAAGATAAAGGGACATCCTCCTGCTGGGACAGCCAGCACTTCTTGGAGTGGGACAGCTGCTGGGCCAAGTGCAGCTGACAGCACTTGCTCTGCCCCAGTTGCACGCAAACGAGCTAAACATCTGTGCCAAGAAAGCCCAGGAGAGACAGCAGTGAACCTTTCTGATGGATCAGACAAGGATCCCACAGCCTCCTAGAGACAGAAGGTGAGCCAGGTGAGTTTCCCTTCCCTTCTGTGATTTGAGCTCAGAGCACGCTGAAGGAGAGGGAAGCATATTATATTTTCTGTTTTTCAGGGCACCCAGAATGGAAAATCCTCTCTCCTCCTTGGCTGTCACGCCTGCTGCCTGCCAGCAATGTTGTCCTGGAACCACTCTGTATACATTTTGATGTGGCAGCCCCAGTCCAGCCCCTCCCCAACTAGCTTTGGACCTCATTAGCTGATTTTCCTCTTCTAATTATTAAGAGAAGCTTGAGTGAGAAAGCAGGGTTAGCATTCCATGTTTTCCTGGCACAGACCAATAAAGATCTGCACCTGGGCTTTTGGTGGCATTTTCTTGCATCAATAAGATTAAATGAAAAAATATTCCAGCAGTGGGAGATCTTGAGTTGAGACCATAAACAGAGTCTTTCCTCAAGCACGTCCCACTGATTTCCTTAGTGGAGTAAAGCAAAGAGTGGCCTTCTGCATTAGCATTGCTATTAATAAAGCATTGAAGTTGAGTGAAAACAGTCAGCTCTTGCATCATCTTTTCACATAATTAGTCCTTGCGTAAAGAAAAGGCACCCTTGACCTCAGCAGAGTGGGTTCTGCCAACCAGGCAGTGTCTGGCACTCATAACTAAGGCTAAGTGATAGCAGAATGACATGGCAGGGGCTGGTGCAGCTTGTGCAAAAAACCCATTAGCCAGTGCTTATGGCTTTTCCAGAAATGTGACTCTTTGGGCTGACCTCTTCTTGCTTTTTATCATCCCAAAGGACAAGAAGTCTGGAAAGAATCTTACTTTTCTTAGAACGGTGTTAGTCACTCTGGCTTTCCAGCTCCAGAAGGCTGTGCAGAAAGGATGCTGGCTCTGCCTTGTTTGCAAGCATGGGGGTGCTCCAGCTCAGGATGTCAGAAAGCAGCAGGCTGCAGACAGGCGCAGTGCTGCTGATCAGAGAGCTGTCAGGGAGCTGCTTCAGCTCTCCAGCACTCACCTGTCAAAATTCCCGAGGTCTGTGGGTTTAGCATCTGAAAAGAACATTTACACCAATACCAACATCAAACACACCAGCTTTTGGAGGAGCAGGCACAGCCACACCACCACACCCAAAATGCTTGCTCACTGATGTTGCTCTGGCTACAACTTAGGCAACAAATAGTAGTACTAGCTCTCAGTGCTAATGTGATCTCTGTGTATTTCCACCATTTCTCTGGAACTGGCAGCCCGTTCTTTGTGCCGGGTCTGTAAAGCCTCAGGTATGATCCAGCTGACTAATCACACAATGGGTTGGAAGGGGCCTTAAAGACCATCTAGTTCCAACCCCCCCCCGCCATAGGCAGGGACACCTCCCACTAGACCAGGTTGCTCAAAGCCCCATCCAACCTGGCCTTGAACACTTCCAGGGATGAGGCATCCACAGCTTCCCTGGGCAACCTGTGCCATCCTGAACATAGCGCTGCTCCTTCAAAACACAGCAGCTTGTCAAAAATTCAGGCTCATTAGTGCATTCATGGAAAAAAACAAACAGAAGCTGCACCAGGTTTCTGTTTTGTGGATTGGGCTGGGGAGGAGGGTGGATGACAGGGAAGAGAGAGAGAGAGAGAGAAAGAGAGGAGGAGAAAATTCTAAATACCCTCATATTCCAGTGAGCTGTAATAAGAACTGGAGAGAGGAAGACGAGATAGCTGGACCAAGAACCTACTGCTGTTGTCCAGATCAGTGAACCTGGGGCACCAGGTCACTGGTGGGGTCAGGCAGCCTCTGTAAGTATCGTTAAATCTGGCAGGAGTCAGAGATGGGTGGTGAGTTTCAGTTAGGACTCTGAAAGAATGATCCTGTGAGGCTTTGGGGACTTGGGAAAATTCTCATCGCGTGCATAGCTAGTCAGTAAGAGGGAAGGTAGCAAATGCAAACACATAGAAAGAAACACTCTGCCCAGCGTGGGAGGAGAAGCTGTGCAGGGATCGGCTCTTTTGCCTCAGGCCACCTTGGACAAATTTAGCCTGGTTGAAAGAGGGGGGGATAACATGAATCACAAGATCCAATGTAATAAGAGAGACATGGAAAACTTGATGCAGCAGAACAGTAGAACAGGAAGACCGACCCAGTGAGGCATTTGCTGTGCTTCTGAGATGGTATGTTGAAATAAATGTTCTCCATGTGGCTCCTTGTACGATTTGCTGCGGGTTTAAGGAGATAAGCAGTCTTCCAACAGGTGTAGGAATGGACGTAGGCTGCAGAGCTCTGGCCTTCTGCAGGGATCCAGCCCTCTGCACGGCAACGAGGGGGCAGGGGACTCCAGATGCTATGCACAGGCTGAGCTATAAATGTCTTGGCTTCTGTTATGATTTCAGGGACGCTGTCAGGGTAAAGCCATCTTTTCCACGTGACATTGCCTAGCATGTAAACTGAAGGCCACAGCAGGATTCCTGCAGGAAACTCTGCTCTAGAAACTGCCTTCAGTATTCATGTGCAGGGATTTTTTTAAATTTTTTTTAATTTTTTTTTTTTTCAAGCTTTGCAGAATGTGCTTTGAGGAAGAAAACGAGCACAGTGAGAGGGAATTGGATTCATAAATCAACAGCACAAGAATGATGGTGCAACAGCACCATCCCTTCTTCTAGCAGAAGCCAGCACAACCCTGGGGAGGAGCCCATACCCAAACCAAACACAGCAGATGCCTCCAAGGCTGCACCAATACACTGGGGACATTCAGCTTGTCCTGCTTTTCTTTCACCAGCTGCCTGCTTGGGAGGGGGCCTGGCTGAGCTGCTCTGCCGGCTTCTGCATCCTGACAGGTGTAGGAGACGGGCTGAACCAAACCAGCCCCTGGGGTCACTGCACTGCAAGAGTGCTGAAAAATGGGGCTCTTTGCAGCAAAGGAGGGAATGAATGCACATTCTCTCATGTCTTCCCTGCTAATAGGCTTCTTGTGGTGTGCCAGGAGGAAATCCTATGGCGATAACTACAGTTCAGACAAGAAAAAAGGACCTCTGATAGAACAACTAGAAGCCAACACACCTTGGTTTTGGTCAGACACTTGCTGAATCTCCATTTTTGTCAACATAAAACCACAATAAACCCATGCTCTCCCATCTCTCCCACCTCCCTCAGAAACAAGATGACCATAACCAAAGTGGCTGCTGTAGGTCTGGCTGTGATGCTGTTAAAAGAGTTCCTGCCACCCCCTGAGCACTGCTGTTCTCTTTGCTCCTGTTCTCTCTGCTTCTCATCTCACAAGTGCACAGAGTCTGCCTGCTACTTTGTTGGCTTCAATTCAGCCCTTGCACAACTTTAGGAGGGGGGATAACCTTACGAGTATGGTCCTAATATGCCAAAGACTTTTTTTTGGCAAGGTCCAATCCCACCAATATGAACTTCACCTTCTCCCAGTCCTGTCTCCCAGCTGCCAACAAAAGCCTCTTCATGCAGCCCTTCCTGCACTTGTCTGATTGGTGAGTCAGTATCTTCTCAGCATCCACCAGCCTTCTCCTCACCTTAGTGCCCTCCAGAGCCAGGCCCAGGCTTAGAAGAGGAGCTGTTGTTTCACACCCGTGCCTTTCAACCCACCAGAGAGGCAGGAATTGTTTTGATATCTGCCAAAATTGCTGACTCCCTGAGACGTTTGCATGTACACCTGGACTATTACATTCCATTTGCCCCAGACTGCTCTGGACAGAGGCCCCCACCTCTCCTCCTGGCCACCGCTGGGAGTGGAACCAGCAGAGGTGGCAGCTCTGCAGACGTTCGCATGGAGACAAAACCCAAGTGGGTCGATGGAAAGGGTGCCTGCTGAAGCCTGGAGAGGAGAGTCAGCTCTGGCTCTCTACTCTGATCGTATCATTCCCCTCTCGTTCTTCCTTTTCTCCCACACACTGCATCAACCCCATGCCCCTCTTTCTTCACCTCCTTTGTGGCTGGAGTCCAGGCAACTTCTCCTGGCCTCTTCCCACATGCCAAAGCCCAAATCCTTCCTGTAGCACTCTGAAGGAATGTCCTGTCCCTGTTTCCTTCCTGGGCTCTTCTGTATCCACTCAATACTCATGACCAAAGCCATCCCCAGCCAGGGTTGGCTCAGCACACCATTCCCAACAGACCCGAGAGCTGTGACTGTCCCTGCAAGCACTCACTATCGTGGCTGGCCACTAGTTGGACCTGTTGCACAGCCCAGCCCATGCCCAGACACCTGAGATCGCATCTCATTCTCCCAAAGGGGAGCTTTCATAGTAACCTGCACTGCTTGCCCTTCCTGGAGGCAAAGGATGTTCATGCTCTTCCCTGGGGCAGTGGCTGGAAGCAGGCGGTGCTACCTGCAGAGCAAATGGCAGTGAGCTGAGCGCAGCTGCGCAGCAAGGCCCTGGTGCTGTTGCTCTTGGTGACAACATCAGCACTGAGCATGAACTACATCAGTGCTCTGAATACAGATGCAGCAAGGAGCCCAAAATATTTAACCAGTGCTTTTACATAGCCCCTGAACTGAGAGAGCACTAAGCCTTCTACCCTCCAAAATACCCCTCTCTTGGTCAGCACCTTCACACTCACCGTTTTACATCACTAGTGTTTGCAAAACAGCAGCTCCCACCAGTGCTACAGAGACTGAAAAGCTGCATTTGCTCCCCTCTCCTTAAGTTGCTGCAGGATTGATCTGAAGAACAAGTCTCCCATTTATTTATTGCTGAGCCAGTAATAGCCAGCCCTTCCTTTAAAATCCGCTTGTGAACACCATGTTGGTTCCTTACCTGTTGAAGCCTTTCTCCACCTGCCCACGTAATTTTTCTGCCTCCAGCCACATGCAAACCATTTTTCATTGCTGCGCAGGCCCCCAGTTTGTCATCTCCAGGAGAAACAGCTTCCATTGACCAACGCATTCCTAGGCCTGGTACCATGAAACAAAAAACTTGAAAGAGGAACGAGGTAACTGAGATGGTTGAAAGACTCCCCAGCTGGGGAGCACCCTTCATTTCCCAAGACTGCCAACAAATGACAGCATCCCAAACAGTATCTGTTGTCTCCTTGAGCAAAAATGCCCTCAAGAACCCAGGTTTTGCCAGCAGCCACCATCTGCCCCCTGAGCACTCTTGCCTGGCAAGGGATTTGGTTACAGGAATGAGCTGCAGAAGGGAAGAGGAGGACACATCTGGCCTCATGCTGCAGAAACACAGGGCAGAATAAATAGCTCTCAATGCCTCTCTAGGTCACGTGCTGTTCCCACCACACATCTGACCCTACCCCACTCCCTGCAGCCCCGGCCTCCCTCTGACATGACCTGCCACGTGTTACTGTGTCAGCTGCAGGCACCTGGACCCCGCAGATGCTCACCACGTGGAGGTGGTGTAAAGCACGGGGTGTTCAAACACCAAGCTAAGATGAACAGTCCTGTTCCAACTCCTAGATTCCACCAGATTTTTAAAACTTTGCTTAGGTTAGAAACAAAAACAAAGCCAAAACCCCTCCAGCCCCCCCCTCCCCAGGCTCTCTATTTAGCAACATATTACATACCCAGCTCCAAGAACCCTGCCACCATACACAAGGGCCTGTGGCTCCTCCACTGGGAAGGGGCTGTGCTCCACCAGGCAGCTCTGCTCGGAGATTAGGTCTTGTTTGCCCACGGTCACATTTTCTCACTCTGTGGCAAGCAAAGGGGATCTGCAGGCTGCCCTGGACACAGGCAGGCTGCCCTGCTGCAGCTCTCCTCAGAGCACCCCAGCCACAAATGCTCTACTGCAGCCACTTGGAAGCTTCCACAAGGGAAAAGGTTTGTTGTTCCCTACCTACCTTGTCCTGGAGGACCCAGCCTTGCCTATGGAGAATGTGAGCATAGATCAGCAGATGCAGAGAGCAGGAAGTCCCTGAAAAAAAAAAGCTTTAACTCCACTAACTGAATGGGAGAGGGATCTGGCTCCATGCAGACTCTTTGGGTGCAGTAGGAAACACCACGAAGAGAACATCTGTGCCAGGACATTAGGAGTTAGCTGGGTGTGCAAAAGGATGCAGGACTGCCTTCCATCATCAACAAAAGGCGGGTGTTCCCTGTGGAAGCCCAGCTCTCCCTTGTGGCCCTGACCACTGTCACCTGCACCATCTCCAGCAACGAGCACCAGCAGCAGTCTGTAGGGAGGCTGGTCCCTGCTCCAATGCCTCAGCAGCTGTATGACATTCACACCAAGCTGTGAGCCTGGGCTTTCCTGCTGTGTCTCATGTGGTGTTGCTACCTACACACCTTCCTGTCCCACCAGAGCTCAGCTTCAGCAGCAGGCTGGGTGTGACCCTGGAGCCTTTGGGCACAACTGCTTTAGCCAAGTCATCAAAGATGGAACCACTGTACCCTGGCCAGGAACACCATTCCCAATGTGAGTGAGGGAAGGAAGGACAACAACCCAGCCAAGCCCACCCCAGAGCCAAGCAGGGGGGGAAGCAAGGTTCAAGACTGGCTGATGAGTTTGTGCACCATCAGCTGGGCTCACCATCTCCAAGCAACTGGACTCAGCACTTCAGACACAAGTCGCAGAGCTCCCGCTCCTCTCTGCAGTCTGCGGCTTGCTTCCCTCCTCCTTTGTGGCTCTTGTCCCACAGAAAGAGAAAGCCACTTGGACCTTACCACCAGCAGCCCAAAAGCTGCCACCTTTCAGATAACAGACAGTGCCAGGAGCTTTATTGGGGGCTTAATTCCAACTCAGATGGCTGGAAGTCTGACTGATAAAGACCAACCATACCAGTGGAGCAGACTTCCGTACCTCATTCAGCTCAGCACCCCTTTGCGTTCGGATTAGCATTTTAAACCATTCAAAGGAGTCGTGACCGACAACTAAGTGGATTTCAAACCTGGTTTACAGATAGCTCTCAAAAGGAGTTTTTTCATGGGGGATGGTGACAGAACAACTGTTCCCCGGAAGGTTGCGCAGGGACTGGCCTTTGATGCTGAGGTGTTTCATTATTTCTCTTTAAATGGTGATTGGGATGAAACTATAAAAGTCCCATGGATTAATTTTGCAGAGAGTACAATGGGAAGGTGGAACGGATAAACTGGATAACTGCAGCATCCATGCAGAAGGGCAAATGGAGTCCTTGGGTAAGGAGACAGAGAGGCACCAGGTATAAGATGCTCTCTGCTGCCTTTATTTGAGGTTGGGGAGACTGCTGTAAGGAAATCTCTGGCTGGTTTTGCTACCCATTGCTTAAGGAGGCTGTTAAAAAACAGTGTAGAGGAGATACAATGGGAAAGATCAGAGACACGAAGGAGCTGAAGATCCTCTTCCAGTCAGCTTAGCACGAAGTCATGAGGTGGCTGTGTCAAGGGGCTCCAATATTCAGAAGAGGGAACTGAGACTGGAGCAGAGGGTTCCTGTGCAAACACAGTGCAGAAACAAGACCCCACAGCTCACATTCACGGTGAGAAGTTCAGAAGAGACAGGAGGCCCCAGTGTGTGTGCATCTAGAAAAATGCCCAAGGATAATGAACCTCCACCCCAAATTACTGAGGATTGTGATGAACTCCCCATCAGTGGCAAACTTTAAGCCGATGAACTCACCTAGCGAGGTGCTGCAGTTCAGGCAGCAATGTCTTTGCAGATGTAACTTGTCTGCCCGTAATGCCAGGGACTGGACTGGTTGAGCAGAGCAGCCTTGGTCTCAGAACAAGTTAGACACAGTCCAAACCCTGGTAATGTTGTGGGGCCAACGTAGGTGACGGGACAGCAGCTGGTCACCTGTATTGCTTCTGGAGTGGCTTAGGCCATAGCCAGCTACCTGGCCCTATCATCCTAGTATCCCAGTGCCTTCCAGATCATCAGAGGCTGAACAAAACAAGACCCGTGCCCCCAGCAGTGAGCCGGGGTGGGCTGGCACCTGCTTTGAGGGGCACAGATTTAGCACTCAGGAAGGCTGAGAACAGCCCCAGAACAGCTTAGTCTGGGGGAGCCAGTCCATAGCAGCCAGCACGGGGCGGGGGTTGGAGGGAGCTTAATGCAACACTTACCATGTGGACCCACCATGGGCACTCACTTCCCAGTCGCTGCTGGCTGCCTGGCCCAGGGAGCAGGGGAGGCCTCACTCCACTCACACCCACTCAGTCCTTTAACACATCAACCAGTTTGGTACCAGCAGCCCAAATTTGGCCAGGGGGCAGTCTTTCCACTAAACCAAGGTCTGTCCCTGGGCAGCCATCTCTCCAGGGGGCTGTGCCCCGGTCCTGGGCACAGCCAGGACACCCTTTCCCACCCTGCTCCCACCTTTCCTGGAGCAGCTCCTCTTCTGGAGCAGGAAGTTTCCTGGGGCCAACCACAGCTCATGGCACACGAACAAATGACAAGGAGCCTCTGTGCAATATAAATCTGTTTTTATTGAAGCAGCAGTCACATGACCTCGCATCTAGCCTTTAGGATAGCGACAGAATGGATTCGGCCAGGTCAGCCAGCCCAAAAAAGGATTTTATTATTATTTTTTTTTCTTTTTTTTTTCATTTTTCTTTTGCGCTAATAGACATGTCATGTTTAATACATACATTATCCAGTACCGGAAACCCAACTCAGAGATAGCTACGTGCTGATTTGCTGGAGGAACGGTCCACTGGACGTGGTCTTGACAAACTTTACAGATCACCACCAAATAACATTACTAATGGGATCAAACGATGATTGAAAAAAAACAAAACAAACAACCCGAAAACAAAACCCCAAAAAACCCCAAACAACCATGAGTGCAGGATTCAAAGCCAGCAGTTTACACAGGTTCTTTGAGTTCATATCTATAGGTGGACGGTAAAGGAAGATCAGTTGGTTTTAATTTGAAATATTTATGTCCCAGGATTCCTCTCTCCATCAAATCAAACGGTATCATAGACAAGCTGGCATCTCTTGAAAAACAGCATGGAATAACACAGCTCATTTAAGAAAACATGCTTATTTCTTGTCTTTTTTTTTTTTTAATTATTATTATGAAGATTCACGTCCACCTATTCTTGCAGAGTGGAAAGAGGCGTGAGGGTGAGGTACAAGGGGTGGAGAAGGGAGAGGAGGAGGGAAGAAAGAGGCAAGTTTTTGAAATAAAGACCACACACTTGGTATTTTTTAAATTTCATTTCCAGGCTAACCTACTTTTTATTTAATGCAAATTACAGTACCAGTTAACTATTTCCGAACCGAGTCACACAGAACAAAACGTATTTACAAGGGGAATGGGGCGGGGGAAATAATAAAACATTAAGCATACTTTCCACAAAAAAAGTTTATATTTAAAATGAAAAAAAAAAAAAATCAGTCACAGAGGCATTCAAGTAGTAATAATGTTATACAGGTTTTGCTTTTCCTTTAAATCAAGACAGATTTGCACAAGTGTATGCAATAGTTTGTATACAACCCACAGTCCTTAATATATATATATATATTTTTAGATTTCTGTTTTTAAGATGGAAGTGGTCACGCTAATTGGTGTGTACAGGCCCAAGTGATCCATCAGCAACACATTAATGAACGCAAATTTTACAGGCAAGCAAATTATATATATATAAATATATTTTATATATATATATTAAAAATAAATTGAGAAAGACCAACACAAGGAAACTACTTTTCTCGAGCTAACCCCTTAGGTACTGTTTTCCTTTCCTGTCGTTTTGCTGTTATTGCAGTGTTGCAAAACGAAGCCAACTACGACCAGAACCGGCTGAGAGCCCCATGGAAATCAGCTGCCACCCCCAGGGGTACCCGCTGGCAGTCTCCCAAAGGCAGAGCCTGGACCAAATGCCCTGCTGTGCTTTTTCCTCACTGGCTTTTCCTTTTTCTCTGCGGTGGCTGAGGTTCCTAGTACAGGAGTACGAGTTGGACAGGCTGCTTTGACTTCTACTTTTCCAAGTACTGAAAACTGGGGGAAATTTTAAGCTGTAAGTTGCAGGCACCTGCCGTTATTTAAGGTAAAGCTTGGCTTCGAAATAAGGGGGCAAAGTGTTCAGGGATCTGCTACCAGCCAATTTTCTTGAGCATGTGATTTTTTTCGTTTTGTTTTTCCCTAGCAAGGTAGATTAAATTTAATATTGAAGAACACCAGTGTCTTGACTGGGTGTCCGTCAGGAAGACGGACTGCGATCAAGTCCGGCTCAGAGACCCACGGCAGGGCTGATGTAAAGGACAGATCAAGACCAGACTGGGTTAAAAACAAGCCCGAAAGAGTAAAAGAAGAGAGAGACAGCTCTGAGCGGACTGTCGCTGACAGCTTGTCATCACTGACCTTCGTGTCACCAGAAAGAAAGCGCAGCCTCTGCTTCACCGGAATGAACACGAGATGCTCCGAAATAAAACAGCAACCTTTGGTTTGGTAAAGAGTTAAGTGTTTTCCCATTCAAGACAATCTTATGTGGAATACTAACAAGGTAGTAAAACACAAGCAAACTAGTTTTAGAAACAAGGCCTTCGTGCTGGGCACAAGAAATCAAGAGTCATGTTAAACTTATTATCTCAAGAAAACAAAAGTGACTTTAGGGAGAGACGTGGGGGAAAAAATAGAGAGAAGAAAGGCAACGGAAAGTTCTCCCAGCAGAAAAAAAACCACCGCGGTCTCCTGCAGCGATGCCCCCACTTCTACCGTGGCCAAAGGGCTTCAAGAGCAGCATCCCTGCGGGGCACGGGGGGTTTCCCTCCCCAGGGGTCCTTTCTGCTCGCCAGGCCTGGCCACTGCCCCCGGCACAGCCGCAGGGAGGGTGGAAAGGCTGAGCCTTCTGGAAGCTGCTGCCGCCCAGACAACTTCTGGGCACGGGATCAGAGGGGAGAGACGAGCAAAGTCTAAATGAGCTGCTAGGGCAAGTGTCCGAATGAAACCGGTCGCTGCGAGTGGGACAAGAGGGCAGGGTGGGCAACTTGGAGACATCCAGAACAAAGCCACGGCTCCAATGAAATGGATGACGGTGGAGACGGTTTCCTTTTGTTCCGCTACTGATCAGGGTATCACCGAAACCTTACAGCACTCAAAGAGTTAGAAAGCAGGGCGAGGAGGAGAGGGGAGGGGGTGGGGGAATCAAAGATGCGGGTTTGGGGTGGGAGACATCGTTAATAAAAGAGGAGGGGGGGGGAAAAAAAAAAGGGAAATAAAATTCAAAAAATCATGGAAGCGAAGGCACTCCAAACTATATAGATACACTATACATCGCTAGAGTTATTGTTACAATAATACAGGCCGGTACCTACTGTACAGAGTTAAAACTATATGGCTTTAAAAAGCTCGTCTACATTTTGTCTGATTATTAAACAGAATCACTGCCCTGAACGGTAACTTTTTGCTCATTAATAACAGTTCCTGGGTCCACATATTTACATACAAAACAATAAAACTCAAAAACAACCAAAAATAATAATGTACAAGCTTGAATTTGGTGAGGAGCTTTGTTTCTTTGTTGTTGGTTTTTGTTTTTTGTTTTTTTTTTTTAATTTTTTTTTTCCTTATTTACAAAAAAGGTTATTCAAAGACCTGGATCTAACTTGTATAAAAGAGTGTGTGATCCTGCCATGATCCTTGAAAAAAGAAATAAAACCAGACGGGTGCCCCCGACCCTCCCCCCAGCCTAACACACACACACACACACACACGAGACACACAGAGATGCTGGCAGAGTCGTCAAACCAGAGAGAAAAGCTCTTAACTCCCCTCTGCCAGCCTTCAACAAGAAGATAAAAAGAAAGAGAAGAAAAGCCACATTTCCTGGCACGAGCAGCAATTTTTCTTCATTATTTTTATTACTCTTTTTTTGTTTGTTTTTTAAAGACTGGGTAATTTACTGCCTCCAAATAACACCGACTGTGGCCAATGCTTCAGCAGTCTTGCCTATACAGCAGATCCATTCCCTGCCGCTGTCCTACTTTTTGAGTCTCTTGCATTTATGTGGATCACTGGGTCAACCAAGCCCCTTCACTTACCTTCTGGGACACTGACTAGGTGAGCTCTCGCATTAAGACGCTCTTCAGCCCTTTCTACAAAGTCACATGTAAGGATCTGGAAAGCTTTCAATTTCTAAACGTGGGTGAGCTTTCCTTTGCAGCCAGCCAGAATTTCATGATAGCTAAAAGCTTTAAAGCCTTTTTTTTTTTTTTTTAGTGTGTGCCTGACAGCAAATTGCTGAGGCGTCTAACATGAGGGTTTATCGGTTTCACGGTAGGTGGTCACTCACCTCTTGAAACAGCTCCTGCCTTCCCGAATCCCCCTGTGTGTCAGGCAGGGCAGAGAGGGCAGGGCTTTTAACAGTTACAGGGCTGCTAAGGGACAGTTTCCAAAAAATCCCACATCAACAGGATAAAAGGTACAAGAAGCAGCACACTGAGCTCGTGAGCAAAACCTGCGGTGGCCGAGCTTGCTGAAGCCGTTACCACTGGCCACCCCCGGACCACGTGAAGGCCCGTGTGTTCCCAAAAAGCAACCTCTTGCCTTAGAGATCCACAGGTCAGATAGCAGCTCGATAAGCACCAAAGGCGACTACAGTTTCTCTGAAGGAGGATAAGGCTGGAAGTGGAAACCAACCACAAGCCTATGACAAGATCAGGTCTCCAGAAGTTTTGTTTCTATGCCGCGGCTGCGCCCGGCCGCTCACCTGACCCTTTCCCGAGGAATATTGCTTTGACTTCAGGAAGAGAGACGTGGATGCTCACACCACGCACCGTCGCAAGGAGGAAACCTGGACCCTGAACAGATGGACTAGAACAAGCATTCGCCTCACACGTCAGTCAGACTGTTCCAAGATCATAGACAAAATAAAAAAAGCAGTATTGTATCTATGTATACATGTATATATTTATATAATATATATACACACACACACACTCATATAGCCAGCTTTCCTAGAAGTCAGCAGGTACAAATTACTGTCGAGAGCACTTGGATGTGTATTTTATTAATATTCTACCAATGTAAAAACATAATGGCAATGTGGCAACACGCATCAATAAATAGAGATCAAAAAAAGCAAGAGGTTAAAAAAGATGAAATTAAATACAGATTCTAGCTGTGGATTTAAAATCAGAACTATTGTAGAATGTGGCATCCTGCAAGTTAAAACTGCAGTTAGAAAAAATATTACAAAATAAACCAGTAGACTGTTACAGTTCACATTATAAACCCCGGTGTCCTTTTCCTTTACACACCTTGGGAAAGGGAAGCCTGTTCAAATTGAGGGCCTGGGCTGGGTGGGGGGCGGAAGGAAAGTGAGAAAAAAACCAACAAGCTTTCACAGTGGCCACTTCCCAGAACGTCCCTTACCATCCCCGTTGGGGCCCTCACCCCCTCCGAGGATTTTGTTCGTCCGCTCTTCTCTGCTGAAGATGGGAGCTGACCTGCCCCAGCCCATGACAGGGGGGCAGGAGCTCTGGCTGGGCAAAGGAGCTGCTTCAGTCAAGCTAACCGCTTGTGTTCGTGCATGTGTGTGTATTATATTATATATAACCCACTGGGGTGAGACTTTTCCCATAGTGAAGCTGCAGGCTGCTTCATTGCTAGCACTGAATTTGACAATGCATGGCTTCCACTAGCGGTTCAAGCCTTAGACACATGGCAAACCCTCCCCCCACCCCATGGCAACCTATTTTCCTACCACGTTGCTGGCTCCCCCATACCGAGCTGGGGCAGTTCTTCAGATCATCTGGGATATGGATTCACTGACAAGAAACGCTGAGCTCTGTTGAATGACCCCTGCTAAGCTCCCGACCAAATTCAAGCTGTGCACTACATCAAAGTCCAAAACTTCACTTAAAAAGAAAATAAAAAAAGAGGTTAAAAAAAAAAAAAAGAACTTCAGCAGAGAATGAGGTTTGGGTTTGTGTTGTTGTTTTTTTTTTTAAAGTTTTGTTTTGTTTTGTTTTTTTCCTTCTTTCTGTTGTGGGGGAGGGCATGAGGCAAGAGTCCTGGTTCTGAAGTACACAATAGCAAACTTCCAACATGAAGAGATTGTCGAGGGGAGAGACATTGGTGTGTTGTATTGCTCCGCTTTCCCTCCTCCCCCCACCTAGTTCCCTGCCCCGGACACCCTGCAGAGTGAGAATACAATGAAACTGGTTTGTATTTATAGCTATTTTACAAGGTTAAATAAGAACAACAATAATAATAATAAAAAATTGAACACTAAAATGAACAGGTTGGTTGGTTGCTTTTTTTTTTTTCCTCTTTTTAATTTTCTTTCCAAATGTGACCAGTGTTGCTGAGCAAGACTCAAATTACTGGTGATTTTTCCTGTGCAGCTGGCTGCTTGGTACCGGTTCAGGTGGAGTTGGAGGCTGATGCTGTAGCTACACTATTGGTCTGAACTCGTTCTCCTGCGTTAACATCTGCAAACGAAGGCGAGAGGAAGGGAAGAGAGAAAAAACAACCAGTATTACCTCCAAAATGCAGACACATGTGGAACAACAGCTATGACATTCTCCACACAGGGAAAGCTACAACTCCCACCAAGAGGCCATTTGGTTAGGATGGTCTCCTGATGCCAGGGGTTGCCAATGGAACACTTTGGCCTGGGGAGAGGGTAGGTCTTTAAGCAGGACAAAGGCAACCTCAAGGGCTGAGGGTTGCAGGCCAGCAGGCAAACACCCAGCTGGGTTCTAGAAGATTTTGCAGGATGTAGCATTGCCTGCACAGTGGTTAAGTTGCCCACATTACATTCCAGTAACTCTAACTGCAAGACAAGGCACGCATGCGTTGCCAAAGCTTAGCTAAAGCTGAGCTATCCACGGCCACTATGGAGTTTCGTGTTGGTGCTGAAGGCCTTCTTGTAATGCAGGCATCTGTTAATTTTGTGAATGAGAGTAGACAATGAGTGCAATGAGACTGCTTCCCTGGCAGAAACAGCTTGAGTGTTGATGTGTCAGGTACTTGTCTCAGAAAACATCTTCCGAGTCTACTGTTTTATTCTGTGTTGCTCAACCCAAGTCAGGTCTTCCACCTTCTGAACTGCTGAAGCAGATTAACATCAAGGCCTGAAGCCAGTCGTGAGGTTTACACAAGCACGCAACATTGTAATAGGATAGAGTCTCCACAAGTAAATGGTCCCAAACACCTTCTCTTCTCTGAGAAGGACAGTGCTCTGCAGAGAGACAACTCACAGGATCATAGGCAGATGTCAAAGCCCATCCCAAGAAACACAGGGTTTGCAAAGAAATACCAAAAGGAAATTCACTGTAACTTTGCTTTTGCAGGCAATATTTATCACGTGTCTTCTCTAAAAAAACCCTGTTATTAGAAGAGTTAGTAGGGAAAAAAAAACCCACACCAACTTCATGTGGAACCATCCTACATAGAATCTAATCAGCACAGTCACAAAAAAGGAAAGCAGATGAATAGTTAAACACATAGAACACTCAATACAATAAATACAGGATGGGGAAAAGATAGTAAGGGAGGTTTTCTACAAGAGACCACCATGCATTTCTCCCACTTAATTTCAGTAAGGGTAACTGTTAAGCTATCAATACTGCAACAGGAGAAAAAAAAAAAAAGACTTATAATCTCAGTACAGAAGAGGGCAGACTGGGCAAACAATGCATTTGAAAGGACACAGGGAAAAGGGGTCATAAAAGGAAAGATTTAATGACCTCAGACTGAAGGACAGTATGACTAGCATAAATAATAGACATGAAAAAATACAACCGGTGGGCAGTGGGAGTGCAGTGATACCTCTCCATCAGAGAAGAGCTGGCGAGGCAACGCAGCTGGGCAGTACTTGTCACCTGTTAATAAAACCCCTCTCCTGCCATGTTGACCTGGCCCTAGTTAGAGAAGTGCAGCCATAAGCAAAGGCAATGAAATGAATGAGTCTAGAGATGGGCAGCACTGGGTGAGTAACAAATGAAGCAACCTAGTGGCAAGAAAAAAGGGAAATCAAACACATAACAGCATCCAGGTACACAAGGGGCAAGTGGGAAGAGAGGATGACAGCTATTTGAAAAGGAAATGCTGCGAGGAGTGTGTGGGAAGAAAGGGAAATCCTCCTGTGGGAAGTGGATGCCAGATGACTGCTCTAAGAGTTTTCCATTCCCTTTCCCCCCACTCCAAACTAACTGCAACCCCTCCCTCCCAAAGGAATGACCATCACTATGAAAGAAAGCTCTTGCAGCTAAAGCACCAAGGCAGCATGACAACAGTACCAATGTTATTTAGAAAGCTAGCCTTGCACTCAAGAGACACCCTCCTACGTGGAGAATTACCTTGAAGGAGCAATTCCCAAATCCCACACACATGCAGACCAATGATGACCAAGGAAATCAAAAGTGACCCAGCCAGACAAATAATAGTTTCCACCCTTTAAACTCTGTGCCTGTTCTAGATTAATTTTCAGGTGTGGATAAACTCCAGTTAATGCAACATCTGCCGTGCCAACAGCTGGAGTCAGTGCTGTTGGCAGATTTCTCTGTATGTGTACAAAAAGTGCTTGTATTTGATTTGCTGAGATGAAACATGCCTTTTGATCCCCTATTCATGAAGACAGCAGAGGCTTAAATCCTTATAATTACATTGTTACTGAGCAGAGATAATGAAAAAAGAGGAGAGGATAGAGCTACTTCAAGTAACATATGTAACATATGCTGCTTTTCTATCATCACTCTAATGGGGGAGTTCCTGAGTGATGTATGTGCCACGTGTTAAAAAGGAAATAAACCAGGTGTCGCAGCCCAAGACCATTTATGTAGGGCTTTTCACAATGATATATGTAAGTCCACTCGGGCTGGGGTAGAGCACAGAGCTTGCTCAAGGCTGTACTGGCTCCAAACGTTCAAGAAAATGCAGTATTTTGACATTCCAGCTAGTTCTTTGACTCTGCATCGGTAGGACATTTGGGGAACAGAGAGGGGCCTATTCCAGTGTCCCTTTGCTGAAGTGCCAGAAAAAAGAACACAACCAGGGTGAGAGAGCATCTGGACATTTGCTTAAAATGATAAATTGGTACTTGGGCATAAGAAAAGACATTGTAGGCCATCAACAATGCTGCTAAAACATTTGCTTGTAGAGCAGCTGCCCATGTCACTGTGGATGCCCCACTGGGTGCCAAAGCTAGGAGCTGACACACAGCTTTCTGGTACAGGACAGATGACTACAGCAGACTGTGGCTTGAGGTGAGGGCAGCCACTTTGCCCTGAACACCTGACACCTCTGCCTGTGTGGGCAAAGAAACCACATCACGGCTTAAGCATCAGCTGTTTCCAAAACCTCTACCAGAGGGCAAAAATCTCTCAAAGTAGAACACCTCCAATTCAGCCTTTCCCTCTGCTTTCTTAGTACATGGCACTCCTTAGGAACCTTCTGAAAAGATGGGGCCATAGTTCAGAGAATGACAGAGGCACCAACTCTGCTTGAGAAAGCCCATCAACACTAACGACAGCATTAGCTGGTAGGATCTGCAACTCCGACAGGCTGCGCTGCTTATCTGCAAAGATACAGAAACAAAAATACCACCAGCCTGGGAATCCTCACAGGACAGCTGAGATGACAACTGGAAGGAGGAGAAAAAAGCTTGGTTTTCCCCTAGCGCCTATGGATGTAGCAATCCAGGGCTCAGAGGAAAACTTCCGAGCCTGAAACCTGCAAGTTTCACTCCTGCAAATGTCATGGATTCATCTCCATGCTGAGCTTGCAGAAGTCTGAGCAAATTACTTGCGCCTATTCTCCTGGCTAAGGATTTAAAAGTTTTCCAAAATGCCTTCAATAGGAATATCATAAATGTGCTAAATGTAATTTTATGGAGCAGCGTGGTCTTTTTCAACTGCCACACATTGGCAGGTAACACCAGCTCTAATCTGTTTTGTTGCTGAAAGTTCAGGCACACCATTGCATTTGGGATTACAGGGAATCAACACAGCGGGAGTCCTGAGACGATGACCCCAGCATGCCTGCTGGCACAGCTCCCCTGCAGATGGCAATTCTGCTCTTCCCATCTTAATGCTGACTAACAGAGAGGTAACTACTGCTGCTGGCTGATCCAGGAAGAAAAACATGTGGTCACACAAGCAGATATGCATTTGGCATGGTGTGTATGCTCCCCTCTCATGTATTGTGGGGCTGTGTGGCTATGAAACCATCCTCCTCCAGCTGTATCAAGCCAGCATCCACCCAAAGAAAGTTGCACTGGCATTTCAAAATCAATGGCCAGTATAATTCAAAGAAAGCTAGCACACCATTTCAAGCAGGGGTGAATAACTCCCAACTTCCTTTTGCTCCACTTTGCTTTAGACATGTCACTAATGTCACAGACAATTTCCCACAAAACCTTTAGGTGAATTTACTAATGCTGGTGCAGCAAGGCTTCATGCTCCTGCTGCAAAGCCAGGCTCCATTTTAGTACAGTGAGTCCAGCTTTAAGCCTCAAGAGAAGAGGAAATTTACAACAAATACATTTTTTTAATACTCAAAAATTACCTACAGATCATGATCCCAGGATTACTGGTGCATTGGCCTGTTGAAATCCCCACTGTGAATCTATCAGTTAACAAAAATTACACGTTTTGAATAACTTTTAAAAATGCAGATGTGTGCTATGCTGCACAAGGGCTAATGTTGCTGGCTTGATGAAACTGCACTGTTAACATGGCATGTTGAAAAGCCAATCTTTCCATCTCTTAACACCACATCACTGCTCAGTCTCCTGACAAACACTACTTTGCTAGACTTGGGACCAATAGGTCTCATTTTTCTAGTTATTTACTAACTATGATGCTGCCTTGTATACAAAAAAAAAAAAAGGGGGGCATGACAAAAAGCAGAGCTTTACACTTTATGAAAGAGCTGAAATTTTGACATGGCTGCATACCAACATGAGAGCTATGAACTAATATGCTGCATTTCCATGTAGGTGCACCTGTGCCCTGAGCTTACAGAGCAGGCAGCTACGCTAGACATAACAGCAGACACTTGAACCTCAATATCAGTTCTGCTTGCCAGAGGCAGACAAGAGTTATGCACCAATCATGTGGATTACAGTTACAAGTAACTTGATTTACCCTTTGAATTGCTGTGAGAGCTACATTCTGTAGCATGATCACCACTCAGAAAAGCAGATTCTGGACTTGTACTGTTTACTGACATGAGCAGACACCTTGCAGAAAAGCCTCCTGTCTATTTGGATGCCCTGGGTTAGGTGGGCACGTTGTTCCCATGCTGCTTTAGCAGTTACTGAAGAACTAAAATTTCCTGCTCTGGGATGTGCAGGGAAAGAAGGGACCCCTTCAACAAAAATCTCTTGCTAAATGTAGCATCAGCATGCAAAGCACAACAGATTAACTTAACCTCACACAGGACCTAATCCTAAAAAATCACAACTCTGCTGAAATTCCTACTGCCTGCTGTCAGAATCCCATGCGAGTAAGAAACTACCAAGCAGCTGTGCTGCAAAACCCAAAGGTGCATGTTGCCCAATACTGGACTTAATGTCACCATTTCTTTTCAAGCTGTAAGGATATTTTTTGGGTTTTGAACTATGAATAAGGGCTCCTATCCCAACTCAGTGCAGTGCTTGCAAACAGGAGGTTAAAAACTGTTGACATGAACAAAGTGGGGTTGGTTTTAGATTATTTTTTTTTTTTTAGTATACTTCACATTGAGGACACACTTAGGACTCTGCCTAATGCATTTTTCCCCCCACATAAACTCTTGGAAAGTGCTGGGTGAAAACAGACTTAACCCCGTTAATTCCTCAACACTTGTGTCTTGGCAAAGAAAACTCCTTAAAAGGCATGAAAGGGACATTAAGTGAAACACTATTTTTTCAGAGGAGCTTAAAATAGTTTTCCATGTTTGTATTTTTGTAGTTTTTCAATCACTTTTACTACTTTATCAGCTTTTTTCTTCCTCACTCATTGCTGAGCAACAGATGCACATAAAAGGGAAACAGAGAACATGACTGTTTGCAAAATACTGCCAAGTGTAGGAAACAAACATACTAAATTTGAAAATAGCAAATTTGCTTTCTCATAAATTCAGAGCACATAAATTGTACAGGCTGCATCTGTATCTACTGTTACTACATTTTCAGAGAGAAGCCTCATCTTTCAAACCTGGGTGCATCTGTCTGTCCTAGAGTATTGAAAACACTTTCTACGCAGCACTGGCTGGACCAAGTGCATCAGATACCAGGTAACTGTCTGGCACATCAACCTGCAAATGCTTTCCTGCACGTTTCAAGAATACCTTTCTAATTAGGGCTTCTCCTCATCAGCTGTCTTCCACTGAGTAAGGGCCCTGCACCTCAAAAGGGGGTCACAGCCCTTGTCAACTAGGACTGATGTGCAGACAGGATACGTGTGGAAGCAAACCCATTTTGCAGCCCAAGCTCAGAGACAGCTGGCTGGAGCACCGATTCAGTGCTGACTCAGATGAAAGGTGCCAGGTACTGAATCACCTCTGCCACATCCTGCAGCACCTGGGGTTTTCTTTGGGAGTTTCCTAACTGACATTACCCAGCTTTTCAGCTTTCACTGGAAACAGAAAACAATATGGAATGGCTACAGGCCAACAGTGAGCTTTTAAAAGGATTCTGACAGAAACTTGAGGGTGAGTGAGAGAGGCAAAAAATGAAATTCACTCAGTGCTGGCCAAAGCTCAAAAGCATCTGCCTTGTACTTGAAGACAACACAAGCAAACTCAGTATGAAGCAACTACTTAGATGAGGCAGTCAGCATGCTGACTGAACTCCCTAAACAGACTTTTAAGTGCTAATGCCTTTGGGGAAAAAAATCCTCTCTGTCCACACTCCACGGATGCCACGTGTACTAAGCTAGCTGCTTCTTCTCTTCTAAGCATCACAAGGTCATGCTCAAGTCAGTATTAACTTCAGACTGGCTGAGAGCTCAGAAATCTGGTGCAGACCAATACACAAGGATTGCGAAAAAACAGGTGAGAATTATTTTTTTAATAGTGGAAGTCTGAGCGAGAAGGACCAACAAACTAAACAGTCAAACACAAAGCTTAAGCACTCTTGGTTAGGATTTGGGTTGGTGACCGAATGACCACCTACCAAGTCTGAGTTTCAGGTGATGCTGGAACAAATCCCTCCTCCTTGTTCACCCAGAGGGCTGAGGCAGCTTGCAGGCCTCAGCAGAGGGAAGGTGCCTGGGCAGGGGGAGCAAGGGTGGGGAGGGAGGCAGGCAGGCAGTTGCATGTTCTCACCTGAGGCTGCTGTAGCATTTGTAGGGGTTGAAGCAGCTGCTTGGTTCCGGGCATGAGCAGGGATGAGGATCGAAGCCAGAGATGGGTTACTTGACAGTTCTGGAGAGGAGGAGGAACAAACAGAGTTAGCTCATTGTCCACGAAGAGCCTCGCATGCAGGCTCAGCTCCTCAGCTTTCCCCCCACCCCGTAACAGCAACCTGGGGCAAAACACATGTCCTTACAGCTGAAGGTCATGTTACACTTTTCTGCTTTGCCAACCAGCAAGAGGAAACCACAGTGGTACTTGGCAAGGCAGTCTCCAGAGCAAGACTGTCAAAACTACAAGTAATGGCACACAGGAATTATTTCCTAGAAAAAGACAGGGGCTTGGGAGTTAGCAAAGAACCAGCCAAGCCTGTTCCTTATCAGTGGCCTGATAGTGCTGTTTCCTTCTGAGCACTGGAAAGATTCCCTTCACAAACCCACTCGCAATCAGTCTCAAGGAGAAGGCTGATAACAGTGGTGCTGCTTTGGGCACTGGTTCAGCAAGGAAGCAGCTGCCACAGTTGCTCCAACAGCTTCAGGGATTCCATTCTTTGATTCACTCAAGCATCACTTTCTCAAGGACCCAGGAACCCAAGACCAATCTCTTGCAGCAGTCTCCTTGAGTGAGGCCAAGAAGAGGTGACATCTCCTTTAAAAGTAGAGGGAAAGGCAAAGGGGGTTGATTTGCTGGGTAATTTAAATGGACAACAAAATGATGCAACCATTATTTCTGAAGACATTAACCAAAGAAAAAAATAGTAATTTAGGCTCCAAAACTAATATAGCTTCAACGTGCATCAGAATGAGAAATAGGCATCTTACAGCCACAACTGTGGGAGGATTAAGGGCAACACATTGCCAACAAATGACACTCTTCTGGCACCCTCTCAAGAGAATCTAGCGCCTCACAGAAGGCGGGACTGAGCCGAGACATGACAGGTCCTGTTTGTTTCGGAAACTGGAGTGACTGACTGTCTCTTGAGGAAGCAACATACAGTAAAATAGATGTGAACAGTCACCTCATGGAAGGAGACTGATGACTTTTGGAGCTCCAGGAGGTCATCTGGAGGAAAAATGAGAATCGACAGCTTTTTATGTAAGCTCTCCAGATAGCCAGGGCTGTACAGAAACCAGTCCAAATCACGCCATGGTTTCGATAAGGTGGTTTGGTACACAGTTTTTAATATTTGGGGTCGTTTTTAAGAGCCTATTGATTTACTTAACACAAGCTTTAACCTTAGGGCCTAAAGGGATCAGTAATCTATTTAGAGATTTCTTTTTTCTCCATTAAGTTACATTAAATTTCTTTACTGCTGTCAGAGCAGACTCTTACCTGCTTACAAGCCTCTTATTACTACACATTTTGAAACTGCCTTTCAGCACTTAGAAACACAAGCTCCAGTTTAGAACCAAACTGAAGTTGCTACATTACCTGCAACACCTCAAATCTATCCTGTACTACTCCATAAAGATCTAAGCAGACCTAGTTAGTCCTTCTAGAAAGCCTCAATACTCACAGCTTTTGTACAAACATTAATCCTCATATTCATGTGGGAATATTTCAGAATTCATATATTCATAATATAATTCAGAATTCGTAGGTCTCCATTTTAAATGGAGAAAGAAAGTGAAGAAATATGAGTCCTCAAGTGTCAGAGCTGAACAGCAGTGATAAACCTATACTAAATACTACCTTGGGTATTAGCTGCTTCATGCTAGAAAATGTTGCTCCTTTAACACTTTTTCCAAAGCTATTTCTTGAATCTGTTATTACTGGAAATCTGCTGTTTCCCTCACTCTTTCGAAAGTTTTTATCATCCCCGTGTAATGTTCTGCACATCACTGACAGTAATACAGAGCTGTGACCCAAACAAAAGCAGAGCTAAAATGTCAAGGAAACCAAATGACATTTGCTACTTTTTGGTTCTAAGTGGTGCTTTGAGAATGCAGCTATAAACCACCTGCATCTTTGCAGCCAAACAAGCAGCTGGCCCAACAGAACAACACCCTTGCAGTGGCACTTAGACCCCATTCTCATTCCTCCCAGACATCCACCTAATGTTGTCAGAACACCTCCTTTCACAGCCCCAATTACAGCAAGAATACTGGTTTTTGTTGGTTTTAAGGCAAGTGCAACCATTTCTCTGAAGCAACCTTAAAGAACTTGCATAAAGGCTAGAAGACTGATCTTGTAGCATTGGGTTTGTTATCAACGCTTCCAGAATCCCCTGAAAAAATAGTTTTGTATCATGTTTGCTTTGTTACAATAACAAACTTCCCATGTAACTGAAGTTATTCCAGCAGTTTCTCCTCAATCTAGAAGAGTGCTAGAAGCAGCACAAGTTTCACTGTTTTCCCTTCGTCCCCTCTCCACATGCCCTGAGCAGAAATACTCTGCCTTAAAGAAAGATATTACTCAAATGGTCACACTAAGGACTTCTGGTCACATTGAAACAGTTTGGTTAGAAATGAAGGGCTTTTATATATGCATATAATCTTTTTTTAAAGGTCATGAGCCAGGCTTATTAAAAAAACCAAACCACAAAACCCCCAAACTTGAGCAAAAAAGTCCTTTGTCATTGAGAAGCATGATAACCACTCCTAAGTGCTGAATTACAGAAGAATTTTGCACTCTTTAATGGCCAAGGTGGGGTGATAGTAACATTTGTGATCCAGCATAATCACCAACACATTACAAGAAGTCTAGGAAATGGCAGTCGTTTCACAGATGATTTGAAAATTTGGCTTCTAAGAGAAAAATTGTTTTCTGTGCTTTCTGTGTTGCAGGTTTAACAGCCACTGAACTGCAGCTCTTCGGCAGCAGAGATACCTCCTTGGCCAAAACAATTTTTTCAAACACCAATTAGTGTATAACTTTTTTTTTTTTTTTAATACTATGAGAAACTTATAGGCAAGACATCAGAATGACCAGATAAGGCTCTCTTGACAGATATCACCCCTACAATGAAGTACCTACATACCCCACAACTAATGCTGGCAGCCAAAGACCATGATCTTTATCTGCCATATACTCTCATTGCTTGTTTTCTAGACTCTACTTGAACAGCAGCAGAGCCCAAATGAGCAGGTCTGGAACGAGGTTTAGGTTCTTTCTGAAAATCAATCCAATACATTAATGGTCGGATTTATGTTGTTATTTCTAAGAGTTTTGCCTTCAAGCCTTCTGCAGCTACCTCCTATTTTATGAGTTTCAGGCAACTGGATATAGCCAAATAAAACACTCCTTCTAAAACTTAATATTGCCTGTTGAAAACAAATGCCATTCAAAACAAAAGGATGTCTTTCATTACTTTTTAAATTACCACAGATGACTTAACATGAGTCATCATCTGATTTCCAATGACCTGATCTATTTCCTAGTTGGGATTTCTGGACTAGCGAATTTGACAGGACCTGGCAGTCTGGCTGAAGAGCGAGGACTGCACAGTGGTCACAGGAAAAGCAAAATCTCCTTGTGTATCTTGAGGTTGAAACAATGACTGCTGCTACATGAGCCTCATTACTGAGCATTTATTAATTGCAAAGGTCTTAATCATGGCACCAATTTCTTAAAAACAACTCTGTTTTGTTTTTTTGTCTTTTTTTTTTTTTCTGTTTGTTTTGGTTTTTTTGTGTTTGTTTTTTTTTTTTTTTAGTTTGGCTGGCCACCTGCAACAGTGCTTGTTTGGAAATGTGTTAATGACCAGCCTCTGTTCTGCATTCCCTTTTTAGATGATCAAACTAGCATCTGCTGATGACAGAAACCTGCTTTTTTGAATCTTAAGGAAATCGGTCCACTGGAACTGATTTATCTTGCCATTCCCACGAGTCATTGTGCAAGGGGAGAGCACATCAGCTCCCTAGGATGGCAAAAGAGGAGCTTGAAATTTGCTTGAGCATTAGGGTAGCTTACCCAGCAGCTCCTACCCTGTATGTGGGGAAACCAGGGACACATTCCCAATACATACATTTATTTTTCCCCTAAGGATTTTTAAAAAGAATCCCTGTAGAGCTTTCCAACTGGTTTTAAAAATCAATGTTTTCATGTAGTAGATAGACCCAATCTTAACATTAAGAAACAATTAATAAAGAAATTAAAACAGGAGTGAAACTGTATTAAGATGCTGGGATCAAAACTATCTTAGCTACTGAAGATGACCTTAGTGTGTGAAGAAAAGACAATTAATGAACATTGTAACAAAGAAGGACCTGTATCATAACTACTAAACTCATAACAACAGATGCAGGAATAAACACAGAGGACAGTGACCTGGAAGCTCAAGATATTTTCTTGAACGCTTTAAGGTGTTAGTGCTTCAGTAATGTTATAGCATACTCCATATATTTAGGTTATGCAAGGCAGCCACTCAAAGCAAGTTAAAAATTCATTTCCAGGCAGCTTAAAATACTACTCTGTACAGACACAAAGCATTTTGCCCCTCTCCCTGCTGCCTTTTTTTCAAGAAAAAGACTTCACATGTTCAAGGAGAGGGCTCTGTTTCACGTTTTGGCAGATGGGCATTGTATGCACTAAAGAGTATGAAAAACTTCATTGAGGCTAACTGAGCCAAAAGGTATTTTAGACTTTCAATAGAAAATGCACACGTCTTTTATTGCTCAAAGGGAGAACTGACAGGTAATCACTTAAAAAATATAATGGCAAAATTATTTACTAGCATATTTCTATGCCATACTTCTCACATTCTCTGTCTTGGCAGGCAACACTGTTCTGGGGGGTTATCAATTTTACATTTCTGACTTCTGTAGAAAAAAAATACATGAATGGTTTTAAAAGTTGGTACCAGTCTGCCTTCAAATAGAAGATTTAGTTGTCCATAATTTTAACAGTTTCTAAATGACTGAATCATTGTAATGCCAGATGAACTGTACAGCATGTAAAATGAGGACACTAAAGCCTCTGTATTTATCTCGCATCCAGAACCAAAATGGACAGCAAGACTACAAACCTCCCTGCCAGACCTAATATGCATTACTCTTTGCTATGACGTTTCAGGTATGAAGGAGCAGGATCATCTCCACAATGCTAATCTGATCTCCACAGTCCAGTGACTGTGATATTTCAGACAAAGCTATCAAGCAAGGCTGCAGACACTGAACTGCAAGCGTAAGCCTTCTTGAAACAATCCAACAGTAACAACCCTTGGTCCCCTGCACTAAATTTGAATCAAAGGCACCAGGCACCTGAAAACCCTGTAACCCAGTTTTTCAGGCCCCTTTCCTCTCTTTCTAAAATGGACAGCTGGTTAATAACTTTAGTCCTGCTTGGAGACTTTTTACTTTTGAGGGAGCGACACCCGCATTACAGCGAACATTCATCCCAGTGCTGCTTCCTAAAGAAGGGATCCTTCAAGGCTCACAGGCTACCTTGAGTGGTGAAATTGAAGAGTGCAGGTTTATCTCGCCCATTTGGTAACTTGACATTTGGGTCCCGTAGTTCATCGAAGAAAGAGTGCGCACAGGCCTCCAGGGGAGTCAGGCGGGCAGTGGGGGTGTACTCCAACAGACGGCTACATAGCGCAATCGCTTCTGGTGGAGTGCGGGGCCGGAAGACCTAAAAAGAACAGAAGAAACAAGCAAGGAGAAACAGGTTTTCTGGGTATGTTTCTTTTCTTTGCTGACCAGAAGCAAGTCAGAGCAATTAAACCTCTCATTGCCCAACAAGCTGGAACAAACTTGTGGTTTGTGCTAATCAGAGTCCTCCAGTAAGGATGGGGAAATCCAGTTCCTGGGGTTGAGAAAGGGTTAATTGCAAGGTCTTGCACTAAGAGTGAAGGTGCGATGCCAGCAAGAGACTTCATGAGCGCACACACCGAAAAACAACTTTAGGAATGAAGGGGAAAACTCATTTAAAAATCATGACAAACACACACAGGTGCTACCAGCCATGCATATGGGGTGGAGTGAGGGTGGGGAGGAGGTTTCAAATGAGCAGGATTCACTGAATGTAAAAATTGATTAAGACACCGCTACAGTTTTGGTTGGTTTTGGGTTTTTTTTTTTTGGCTATTGAATGAAGTCTTCTTAACATGGACTTCTGCAGGCAGGCAGGTCAGATTGTTGCTATGGAGGCTGCCGTTCAACTTCAGAGAACAACAAGGAAAGCGCGGGTGGGGTGCAGGAAATGTCTAGCTCTAATTTGCAAGTTAGTCCTTCCATGACCTTATTCTGGCAACTCATTCCCATAAATTTATTGGGATAATTCCTGCACATTTGGTGTTTGTTTCGTAAGAACAGCTGAAAGTTGTGTCAAGAGAACCAACTATTTTACTCTAACAGATTTTTACCTTGAGCAATTACAAAAAGGAGTTCTTCATTGCAGCTTTGTTTTAAACCTCTAAGAATGGTTCTACCCACTGCTAATAACACCCCCATCCTCCTCTCTCATTATGTCAAAAGCAAAATATGAGTTAATCATGTACGTGACCTGGATGGCCTCCTCAAGCACTTCTCTCTCGCTATGTTGCACGTGATATGCAGGCTGGGGAAAAGGCAGTGGGGGTAGGTGCGAGTGTTAAATTCTGATGCCAGCATTTTTGTTAAAAACTGAGCTAATCCAAAATGCTTTTGCACCAGTGCAGGTGAACATAAGCCACACAGCACCAAGGAACAACAACAACAACAAAAAAAATCAGTGCATGTCATGCTAATTAACTGCAGATGAAGAACTTGCACAGGCACTCCTTTAAGTAGGTTTTAAACCAAAGACATATGCTCTTGTGAATGAGAACCAAACACAAATGCTAAGTTCTCTGGGGACTGAAATTTTACCCTGTTGGTGCCCAGCTGGCTCAGGAGCACCGGGGTTCGCTGCAGCGTGTGCTGTACTAACTAATGTGGCAGGGAATCCTGACTTGGGGAATCAAAGAGCAAGGTACCAAATGTGCAGAATATATTTCTACTACCACGTGTCGGAAAACAAACCAAAAAAGTTTTCACAGGAGGCCTATAATGACAAAAGGGAAGGCTTTAGCTTAATGCTATGGCCAAAGCTCCTGCAACTGCTGCTGGCAGAGAACTTCTGCTGACCACTGTGCCATGAATGTACCATCACATAGAGGGGCAGCAGAAACTGCTCAGTGCCAAGACCTGCTGCCTGCAGAGCTCAGATTGCTGACTGCAGCACAAAGTGGATGCAAGTATGACACTCGAGTCACAGCCTGACCAGAACAAAATGCAAGAATGCCTCCAATTATAAAGGCAAAAAAAAAAAAAAAAAAGCAGCTTGGTTTTTGTTTTACCCCATGGTAAGGAGCACAGGTGAGTATGTCTTGAGGTAAAATCACAGAAGTGAAGTTGCTTTGTATTTAACATGAAGATAAAACACTGAGGTCTCCCTCATGTAGCTTTTCACTGATGTTTTAACAGCTTGAAACTTAAGTACTTGACTCTTAGCTGTGTTTTTCCCTCAGGACAGCTCACATATTAGCTACTATACAGATTTTTAAAAGAAAAAGATTATTTTTTTTCCTTAAGACAAAGATGACAAGCCCTTATCTTGAGCAAATTAGTAGGCAGACAGTCACAAATCTGCCATCTGTAAAAGGAGTAGTACTCTTAATATCCACTCAAACTCCTCATTTTCAAGCCAGTGAAACCCTAACATCTGCTTCCTAAACCCTGTTGAGAACTGCTCAGCCTGCCTTTGGATCTTCAGGTAGGCAGTTCCCAAAGTCTGCCCTAACTGCTTCAAACCAGGGAGGGAAAAAGTAAAAAATAATTTAGAAGACCTCACACAGCCTCCCCCTGAAACAAGCAGTGACTAACACATGAAGTGAGTTACAGGTCTGTGCCCACCTCATCTCTGTCACCTTGTGTTACAATATTTGCCTGGGTGCTGCCTCAAGGATGCAGTTTGAACTCCAATATTCCACTTCTGGCATTTCTTTTTTTTTTTTTTTTTTCAAAGCTAGGCCTAGTAATTTGAAAAAATGTTTTAAGTACATACCCGTACTCCTGAGGTGAAATGTCCTGTTCCTGACGAGTCCTAAAGATGATAATGCAGTGAAATAATCCAAACAGGGGGAGTCAATCCAAAAGAGAATAGTCCAGCAAGGAAAAATATAGCCAATATTATAAGAAATCCATGGTGTGGGGGACATAGAAAATGTTTATACAATTAGAAACTTTAAACATCAGTCTCCATAGCAGCAAGTCCAACTTCACCACAGTGTATGCCAAAAATTGATTGTGCAATGGTGAGGCATAGTATAGAAACATTTCTATATTAAATTTATGTTCCAATGCCAGTGCATTTACTAAAAAAATAAAAAAAATTGAAATCAAAACTCTAACTTGAACTAAAAGAGTAATTGAAATTCCCATCACAAAGAATTTTCAGTCCTCAGTCCTGGATATAAATGTCCACAGACAATGGGGCCAGATTAGTTTGTCCCCAAAGGTGCATCCCATTTGTAAATCTGTCCCAGAGATACAATGCAAATTTTTGGGTCAGTTTTGTGTTTTTTTTCTTGTTCGTTTGTTTTGTTTTTTAAAAAAAACAAAACCAAACCCCTAGCAATTTATAATTGGTGCTGAAGAGAAAGTAAAAAATCCGAGATCTGTACTTTGAATTTGGATGCTTTTAATTTGCGTGAGCTACGAGTGCCTCAGGCCGCCGCGGATTATTCTCCATTTCGGATTGACTTCCCCCGCCACTGGATTTTGTTTGCTGGCATTATCTCTTTAGGATTCTTCAGGAACTGGATGTACCACCTCAGGAGTGCGGGTATGGACTGAATTTCTCTCTATTGCGGGTTTATTCCCCCTCATACCCGTCGCACCCATTACTTAAGAAATTTTTTTCCCCTCAATTTGTCCCCTCCCGCCTCCCTTTTGAATAATGCCTTAAGAAATAAAAGCGAAAACCCCTACGGTCTCCTAGCTGTTCCCATTCAACACAGTTCCACCAGGAAAGCTGCCCAATTCGCCCACCGAGAACTACACGAGCGGCTGCCGCCCGCGGCAATGGGGATGCCAGCACTTCCACGCCGCAGGGTGCCGATGCCAAGGAAAGGCCGGGCCGGCGCTCCGTGGTGGGAAGGGTTGGGATGACGGACAGATGGTGGGACTCGTGAGCTGTGAAGCCCCTCGCGTGTACAGCTCAGCAGGAGTTTAAGGTCTCTGTAGTTCTCAGTGAGGGAATCGATTTAGTAAATAATCCGCGGATTATTTTTAGTCTGCGGACTAAAATTTAGTGCACGGACTAAAATCCGGCCCATCGGAGCAAAGTCTGTCTCTGTCTAAAATACATCTGGGTGAAAGCAAAAGAAAAATAAATTAAAAAAGAAAGAAAAATGAGAAAGGAAAAGAAAAAAAAAAGGAAAAAAAAAGCTAAGTGCACAAAGTAAAGTGTTTGGGCGGACTAACATTTAGTATGCAGACTAAATATGGCCGGGCAAAAGGCACAGCAAGTCCACAAACGAAAAACAAAAATAAAACACTGACAGGAACTTTTAAAGCAGTCAAATACTACCCCACCGGCGCAGCAATTCATTTTTCTAAAATGAAACAAGACCTTGCGTAAGGCTATTTGTCCACAGGAGGGACCGAAGGCTCAAGTTTTCATTTTAAAAAATGAACCTGTTTTGGAGATAAACAAATGCAAAAAAAAAAAAAAAAAAAAGGCTTTACATACAATACTCTTCAAGGAAGATTTGCGCTTGCATAACTCAAAACCTTTTGTTTCTGCAAAGCAAATGAATTTCAGGCTGAGACCCAGGTCGCTGTGTTTTCATTTGGTTGGTTTTTTTTGGATGAGTAACAAAAATCTCTGAATGATCATGTCAAATGGAAATGCCGACTCATCCAAAACCACAGCTTTTAGTCTCCCACCTCCCTCAGATCCCAATCAATCTATACCTCACCAAAAATCTGAGGGACCAGTGCAAGTTCTTTCTTTGTTCAGGCATTCTGGTGATGCTGAAATGCTGACAGACTGTAACAGCTATTCAGCAAGGCCAGACACACTCCCCTCTCCTTCTAAGTTACGCTGCTATCAATGCAATGCTTTTTAATGTTACTCCCAATTAATTTTTCAGGAACTACCACCATCTTCAACATTTCAAAAACAGCTGCCAGACTTAACTGCCCCTGGTGTGCTATAGGGCTCTCATCCCCAAGTGACTTAAATTTAGATGAAGTATTTGTGCACTAGCAGGGCAGTCACATTTTATCTTACTAATATGAAATAGTTCCTACCAAAGTAGTGGAGTTCACGTCCCTTCTGAATTTCATTTTAAACCTTTTTATGCACATGGAAAGAAGAAAGAAGAAGGATGGAAAGCACAGGATTCTCCTATTTCACTTCACTCACATCAGCATTCAGCTCCCAAATAAAACCACATGGGGTAAGAGCTAAGTATTGTTTTAAAATAATGGCTGCTCTGACTTTCAGTTCATTGACATTCTTCAAACAGACTTTCCATGCACAACACGCAGCTCTGTCGTCTTGGTCTAATTAAGCCCCAAAGCCAAAGCTTCACAATGTTACACCAAGGTGCTCTTCTAGCCAGCGTGTATTAAAAGACATGACTTCATGCCAACAACCACTGTGCGTTTTGCATGCAGATTGTGAATACCACTTGCATGCTGTGCTCTCTAAGAGAGCAGAGGCTTATGAAAACGACATCTGTTGCTAACGCATCAAGTTTGTGACACCACAGTTAAAAATTTCCTCGCCAGCTTCAGAGGCTCATACGTTTTGCCAAGAACCACCCACACCACCAATTCAGCCTGACAGTCTGTGCACATCTCCTTTCAGTTTGTAAGCACATTTTTGATGGCACATGAACATTAGGTAAGAGAGAAAGCTCCTCCCTTTAACCAAAAGCTTGTACTGTTTACAAGCAAAGTCGTCAGCTGTAGGACACGACCCTCAAATCAACTTTTAAAAAATACGATCACCATGACTTTACAACATGGAGCAGTATTTCGGCCAGGCGAGTTTAACATAATAGGCCTCATGATAGACATGATAGGTTCATACACACAAAGAGGGAAGACACACATGCAAGACAGCAATGTATGCACTGAGCTCCACCTGACACAAGGAAACCTAAAACTGTGGCTGAAGCTCTGCCCTTGGGACCAGTCTTGTTTCAAGGGTCTGAGAATTTCAGCACAGGATTTCTGAAATATGCCGTTTGGCTATTTTGAAGCACATAAAACTCATGTGATACTAATGAAGTTTAAAAGCTCACCAGAGAGGCACTGGTGTTGGGAGTCCTTTTAAATATATATAAGCCCCCCCCCACACACACTTTAATATCATATTAAATCACCCTACATTTGGTCTAAAAAGGAGCACAGCAATAGTAAACACTTTATAAGTCAAGAATCCCTGTCAGGTGGCACTTACACAGATAGGGAAAAATGAAATAAAGACAGAAGGGTTAAGTGGCTTACAAATGAGCCAACACAGAACTGGGAACAGGACCAGGAACCTGTCTCCAAAGCTACTTTTTTTTGAGACCACACACTCGTTACTGGGCTCCTTCCCTTGAGGACCCAGTAGAAACAGAAAGGAGCTTGGGTTTACTACCCAGTCCATGTGCTCTGCTTCTATCAAGCTCTAAAGGAAAACAACAAAGCTAAGCAGAACAAAACAGCTCCTCTCCTTCTCAAAGAACCCCCAGAAATCTACCTCTGGAAGCACTCTCTCGGCCTCTGGGAACAACCTAGACGAACAGCCTAGACAGATATGTTGCAATGGGATGGCTAAACAGATGGTACATTGCAGAAGACACGTTAAACTTAGTATTTGATTTCCGTATTTGCACTGATGCAAATAATCTCTTAATGTTACATTAGTGCTCGCTCATTCATTGTTAAGCAGTACTTTACTGCACAGAAATTGGGCAGTGCAGGGTAATTTACCACCCAACAAACCTGGCTTCTTTTCTCATGCTTTAAATGGAGATAAGAGATTTACACTGACAAAAATCATTACTCTTGCAGAAGGAGCTGGGAAACGTGAACTTGCCAGAAAGACTTGTTTTTTTTTCTTTTAAGTTAGTCTCCAGCAAAGTTTTTTTCACTCTTTGCTTGGAAAGTCATTATGGACCAAGTGAAAAACCAGAACAGTACTCTTCAGAAAGAGGTCAGGGCATGGTTTTACAACAGGCACGAATCACCTCCAGTTCATGCTGGAAAAGACAGTTCTGCCCTTCTCCTGGCCACGCAGGTCTGTCCTGTTCCTTTGTCCTAACACTTGCAGTTGGGGCTGAGTGGTCAGCCAGGCAAGAATGGTGATCCAAATCCTGAACATTCATGTTATTCATAAGGCTTCTGCTACTATACAAACAACAATGCTGAAGGGAGGCACCAGGAATATGCAGGTGGGAGGTGGAGAATTGACTGCTCCATAATGAACTTATGCCCATTATGAAACTGCACTCTAAGAAACATCTCTTCTCCACTGTACCTTTGTAGTTCTACAAAAGATCAGACCCCTGCCTCAGAAAGAAGATTTTGCATTTTCAGGTTTAATTAAAAATGCAAGTCCTTTCACTCAAGATTTCTGACAAAAGAGTTTTTGCTTTCTTTTGTCATCAGCTATAATTAGAAGTGACAAAACAAGCTGTCTATGTATCCATTTTACTGCTTGGTATTCTTCCTCAAATCTACAGTATGAGCAGTCATTTTGGAAGCATTACAAGCAAAACAGTCTGCTTAAAAACCAGACAAGAACCAGGAGAAGGACAGGATGAAGACATGAAACTGATTCTGGAGGGTGGAAAAACATGCTCATGAGAGACACCAGACTCTTTACGTCCCATTCCCAGAGTATGGGGAAGATGACAGGACTTCCTGCTACAATTTAATGTTTGAGGTTAAGTGATTAGTATGGCAAAATGTAAACAAAGAATACACACACACAGAGGATACTCAGACTAAAACACTTGCTAAGTATTTTATAATATTAGCAGAAGTTATTTCATAACATAGGCAGAAATAGGGATCCTAAAGTCAATATCCAAAGCTACTCTATAATACAAACAACTACGTTTCTGCACAACTTCATCTGCAGCCAGGAGTGGCCAATTGTTTTGGAAGAGTGCCAGAAGGGATGAACAGAAGCCTGAAGTTTCCTCTTAGACACCATTTTCCTCTGCTGTAATAATCTGGCTTGAAGACACACACAGAAGAGTGCTCTGAACAGGATAAATCATGAGGGGAAAAAAAAAAAGGAAGTGTTTACAAAGTTGGGAGGGACCCTTCCCTAATCTGCTGCAGCTCTACTGTGATGGCGAAGTGCTGCAGAGCAAAGTTCTCATGTATTCATCCACAAGAGTGCACTGCAAAGGGCAGAGATGTTAAAAACAGATCTAGACATGACAGCTTTTCTCTTTCTCCCTTCCACTGTTAAACAAATGACTCGTGTCTTTGTCCATCTCAACACTGACTTGGAAATTATGATTCAGACACCAGCTAGCTATAGATTTGGGGATGATGGATGAAGCCATTACTTCGAGCACACTCAAACTTATCTCACCAACTGTATACTTAAGAAGTGCTTGCATGTGGAAACAACCTTGCAAGTATCTTCAGAACAGGATAAACAAAGGCCTCTAAACTACAGCACACTGAAGAGATGCAGCGTCCATTTTAAAAGAGCTGCCTACAGTGGAAACTGCTTCCATGTCTACACAACAGAGACAAGGCAGATGTTATGATTTGACTAAAAAAACCAGCTTCTGCTGATATAACCTGTTGTGTTGTTCTGCCATCACAAACCATGGGCATGCTTGCAGATAAGTCAGTCCATTACAATACCATTACCAGCAAGCATCTGGAAGAATCCTTGGGTGGGGAAAAAAATTCAAGCAAGTCATCTCCCTCATGCGGAAGGGGCCTAAACTACATAATCATATTACATTCACCACAATCTTAGTCAAATGAGATCATTTACTAGCTGGATGCAAGGGGAAAGGCGGGCCATCACAGTTGGACATTTTTCGTATTTCTGGAAATAATTACAGCACAGTCTTTGTTTTTCATAACCCAAAGGATTTGAGATCTGAAGGTAGCATCTGAGTAATGCTAGGATGAAGGCCAGCTGTAATGGGGCCATGACAAACAATGCCTATCTAACACAAGCTTATGAAGCATGTGCTTAGACCTTTTGTCAGCCACCCCACTTCCCCAGCACCCTCCAAAAGGGCTGAAAGCACCAGAGAAAGCTAATCACCAAAGCTGAGCTTCAACAGGCCTGTGATGTACAATCTTGCACTTGGTATCAGATCTCATTTTTGGTTTTCCAGTCAAATTGTTTAAGTATAGATGAAGCTTACTCAGGGAACAGAAACAAGTATAAAGATTAGTAGCGGAGATCAGACTGCACTTCCAAGAAGTAAGATGGCTCAAGCATTTGAGGTGGCTGACAGACAGAAGGAAAGTTCTGACCTAGTAAAACCAGCAGCAGCAAAGCCCCCAAAAAGGGTAGTAACTTTCATTAAATGAGCTGATAAGCTAGAAAAAATGGACAGGTTTTGTGACCCAAGATAAACTGGAACACATAACTGTGGGTCTAAAAGTCTGCCTGCTTTTTTCCAGCTGTTTCAGTCAGGCAAAAGATATTCCCACCCCTGGAAAACCTTGCTTCTCCTCTAACTTAATGCTACTTACTCACAGAAGAAGGGAGTAGAATGCATCTCCATGAATACAAACTGTTCTACATTAAGTGAAAATAAATGGAGATACGGATGAAAACAACAGCTACATTACCAAACCAAACACTCTTGTATTCTGAAGAGGAATCCCCCCAAAGAGTGAAAATGTCCTAGATCCCTCCTTGGGGAAGAAGGGGACAGAGGGGAAGAAGACACAAGTCTTGCTTTGGAAGAAAGGTTTTTAAGATTCCTGGAAAGTTCAGGTTCTCTTTTCTTTTGCTAGCCAGGGACACACTGAACTCCCATCATCATCTGCATCATACACAACTGGTAGAAAAACATGCATGTGCTTGGGCAACAGAGAATTGTGAGGGAGGGAGGGGCTTCTGTATATTTTATGAAGAGAAATTCTGGCTCTTAAGTTACAAAAGTATTTCAATGTCAGATTGTCAATAGATTGAAACACCAGCCTGAGAACACAGTTTGCACTGAAAACTCACATTATTGCTGCATCATAGAAAAATACTTTAGTGTTAGCTTGAATTCTCTCCTAATCTAAGAAGAAAGACCCTTGATAATTTAACATTGTCTTTCTTCACACCACTCCATCATAATGAATATCAACACTGTATTTGGACAAAGAATCACATAACCCAACTGAAATAAACTGGTTTAAATGCTATTTGACACCTAGCTGATGTCAGGTAGAGTTGTGCTCAGAATGACTGGAGAATGAGAGGCTACGCTGCAAGCACAACTCTCCAGAACTAATTGTACCCTAATAGAAAATGCAGATCTGATCTTCAGACAAGCTCCTCTCAATTGTTTATAATTGACTAGGTTTCACTTGTGATCCTTTAGAATGACCAAAAAACCATTCATATAAATAGAAGGAAGTCTCAGTTTTTTTCTTGAAGCTTTTTCTATTTGCCAAAAGATCTCTCTTGTGGTCTAAGAGACTGTCAAGTACATACAGATGATTCTTAAGGCTATTCAAGCAGAAGACGAGTTGTGTAGCTAGCTTAGACACTTAACTCCATGTCCTACAGTACCTCTCTGCGCTCCTACTCCATTCATATTAATTTAACCCTCTCTAATCCAAACACCTTCACTGCAGGAATTCAAATGCAACCCTAATATTCAGTGCTATAAGGCTTCTGGATTGATTTAGAAACTTATTTAGTCACTTATTAGTGACTTACTAAAAGTCACTTCTTGTGACTTTTACCATGATGTAATTAAAAACTCAAGAGAGCAACTCCCAGGGATTTAATTTGCCTTAACTTTTTCTCCTGGTAACAAAGTATTTAAAAGGCTCATTGGATTTACTGACCTCTCATACTATTATAAATCACTTAGCCAATAGACAGAAAGAAACTCTGATATGGAAATGCACACCAGGGATTAGTGGAGAAAAGGAGAATTAAAATGGTGCATAACCCATTGGAGAACCTGCCACAAGATAGTGACTTGCAGTGCCTGGCCTGGCATGTACCTATCAGGTATGTGGCCTGCTATCAATTAGCTCTAGTTAGTTTATCCGGCGTTTCTACGACTACAGAGAAAGACCGTTTGGTCCAAAGAATCTAACCTGGACATTTGCTCAGCTAAGAATGCAACTTCTCCATGCATTCACACTATTTTCTTAGCAAAAGGAAATTTGAGACTTTAAGGTATGACAAGAATATACTGCAGCTATATCAGAGATTTCTCAAGCAGCAAAATGTCAACTACCCAGGCTTCAACTGCGTAATACTCAACATTTAACTTATTCCACACCCAAGAGGCTAATTAAATTACTGTTGCCCTGTCCCAAGTCAAATATTCATCATTCCCTGACATATGGAAGACAGCTTAATTGTGTGGCAATGTATTTGTTTCAATGCTAGCAGTTTCCTCTCTGATCATGGAGGTTATAATATTGTCTGCATGTACTGCAGTAGTGTCTCCTTGTGCAGGCTAGCTAACAAAAAGTCTTAAGAAGTAACTCCAAGAAAAAAAACAACCTCAACAGCACACCTACAGGAGTACAAACATGGTAATATCTATGAGAGAACTAGTTAAGAAAGTGACTGTCAGCCCTCATTGTCACATTATGCAATAGCCTTACAAAAGTGTCACACACTTCACTGGAACACTTTCCCGCTTTCAAGTGACTTTTGTGCATATCCATTTACAGCATACAGGATTTAGAAATACTGTAATCTGCTATAAACACACACCATTGAAAAAAAAAAAAAAAGGACAAATACCTATAGTCAAACCTCAAAAAGCCCAAACCAATAGATATTACAGTGCACTGCTCCACTACCTTCTTCTCCTTCTCTAACTCAAAAGTTACCAGGTCCTGGCTTAGTTATGGGCACACAGTTTACACTGAAAGCCACCAAACCATTGAACAAACCAAATTCCTTGAATTTTTACTTTCAGCCCATATGTCTTGATTATTCAGTTCATAGACTCACCTTAGTCCATGGATGTGCCTTAATCTGGGGGAATTTGAATTCAGTATAGTTTGGATTCATTTCTCTAATTTGCTCCCTTGTAGGCGTTCCCAGAACCTAGAAAGGAGAGAGAAAAAAAGGCCATTTTTTAAATATATGCTTCATATTCATATGGTAATGAAGAGTGCAGTATAACCTATCACATATTGAGACAACTGAAGTCAATCTCTATAACTAGTAGGTTAATATACTGTTGAGAACAAAACAACAAAACTTTTGCAGAACCATTTATGTTGGAAGGGGCCTCCCTCTCCTGGGAGTTTCTGATCCCCTGATCTGGCAGGATCTGCTGGAGCAGGTTGCCCAAGATCATGTCCAGCTAGGTTTTCAGCATGTTCACAGGAGGAGACTTCACCACCTCTCTGAGCAACCTGCTCAAGTCTTTGACCATCCTCACAGCAAAAAATGTGTTTTCTTACATTCAAATAAAGTTTCACGTGTTTTACTTCGTGCTGTAGCCTCTTGTCCCATCAGTGGGCACCACTGAGAAATGCCTGAATGCTGCTGCTTTTCACTCCCACCAGGTATTCATACACATTGATGAGACCCACCTCCCCTGCCCCCCCCCAACCCCCAGCCTTCTCTGCTCCAGGCTGAACACTCCTGTGACAGGTGGTCCAGACCCTTAATCATCTTTGTGGTCCTTGCTCCAACTTCAGAAGTCTCTTGCCAGCAATTCAGTTCATGCTCCAAGTCCAGTGTCAAAGATTTAATTATCTTCTACAGTTTTTCACAAAACTCAAGCATCTTTCTCAAACTTAGTGATACTTCAATGGGGAAGAGAGTTTGCTCTAATTAGACTGCTATAAAAGAGCACTGCTGAACATATTCAGGGATTGCAGCTCCCTGCATATGGCTGATTAAGGATCAGACAAGTAGCACAGACTGCATTTTACGAGTCATGAACAACAGCCCTCTGACAAGCTTAAAAGGTCAGGCAGTTATTGCTGATGGGAGCCACACAGGGTTCCCACCACGATTAGAAACATGTGGATCTTGGTAGTGCTTTCTGGTGTCCCCCCCCCCCATATTTCCATGTGGAAGATATATTTTAAAACCTAACCTGGAAGCACTCAATATGCATACCATCCCTGGTTTACTTTTATGAATTTATATTTCTCTTTCACAGAATCTGCATGTTGTTTATACATGCAAATTAGTAGATGTATAAGAAATAACACACAATCGCACATCTCTTTGAAGGGGTGGATAGATTTTTTGAAAGGATTCTGGAAGTCCCTTTAGGGCATAAGCCAAATAATGTGTCATTAGTGTTTTCTGTTCAGTTAGCACTAAGCTTAAGAGAACCATTGCCTTCTACCTATATATAAAAACTGCAAAGCATGTTCAAGGAATCCCATTGTTTTCTGCTTGCTCCAAGTTGCTGGGTACCCATTTTTTCTGGAGAGAAGTGGAGAAGGCAGAGAGGAGTTGCTCCCTTAAGCTGAGCTCAGGTTCCTCCTATAGGAACCTTGCAGACATGCTACTCTCACCCTGTCACCAATCTCTCACCATACAGATTAGCCTAATGTTATTGCCTCATCTCATGAGGCTGCACTGTCAGTATCAGGAAACAAATGTTCCAAAACACGGTGTTAGCAATCTACCTTACTGCCTGATAAAGAGGCATTTGGTTACATATATTCTAGTATTTGTGAATATTTTCATTCTTTTACAAGAGTGGAAATTACACTAATGTGCTCTAAGAGCCAGGTAAGGGGGTAGATGAGCAAGTGTCACCATGTAATTAATTTGTGCAACAGAGAACTATGAGGTATTATGAAAGGAACTTGGTTTCTCTTTACTCTAAAATACAACCTGAAAAACAAACCAAAATACTTACCCACAAAGCAATCTTTTAGATTAACAGCAGGAGCAGAGGAAATAAAACCCCACATCTTGTTCAGACAGTTGTTTCTTGCATAACAGATTTAACTGAGGAGTTGTACAAGAAGAACGATCATGTCACTCCTACCTTCCTATCGCTAACTAGGATTTAAATCCCAGCTACCCAAAAGCCAAGGGTTACCTTTAGAGCTGACAAAAGACTTTTCGGTGCCTGTCTGAAAACTCTGGGTTTGCTCAGGTAGTAGAAAAGAGTGTGTCTTACATTTTGCTCAGATTTCAAAGTAAAAGAAGCATCGACAGGAAAATGTGCCCTTTCCCTGCTGGTCTTCCAGCTGGCTTCCCCCAGAGCACTGGCCACCCAGCTGCCAGACTGCCAGGATGGAGCCTCTCTCAAAGCTTTGATGACCATTGCTCTCAAAGCTTTCCAGTTCTTTAGAATGAAGGGATTTCACACCTGCAAAGATTATTTTCATCCCAATTCAAGATAAAAGCGATTTTCAAAACCTTTGATTAGTTAAATTAACTTCCTGAAAAAAAATATGGGTAACATGTATTGCTCTCCTGCCATTTCTAAAGGCTAATTTTTCAGGCCTCCCTAATAGAATTTTTAAAAGCATGTTTACTTTTTTTACCACCTCTTTTTTAATAGCTCTCCTAAGAAGAGGCAAAGAGTAGATTTTTAATTTTTTTTTAATATACAGCCAAAATTCAGCAAACTGGCTCAGTTCCAAAGGCTACTCAGAACAGGAACCTACACAGTGCAAGTATCTCTATTCAAGGACTGCCTATAGCATTAGAGAGAATTCAGATTAGGCAGGCAAGGGCAATTTCACGGAAGAACCCATGGACAATTTCTATCCATACATTTCACTAAAGACACAGCTGTTGCTCCAGATGATGGAAGGGAGCAACTCCTAAGCTCAAGTATAGGCATCTAAGCAACAGCTCTTAAGGTCTCATGAATGCTTACAAAAGAAGGCACCGAAGAGGGATGGTGCTAGCTGAAAGAAGGGATCGCCTGACCTTT
This sequence comes from Hemiprocne comata, assembly GCA_020745705.1. Classification (NCBI taxonomy): domain Eukaryota; kingdom Metazoa; phylum Chordata; class Aves; order Apodiformes; family Apodidae; genus Hemiprocne; species Hemiprocne comata. The sequence continues at coordinate 144,703,632 of CM036586.1, forward strand.
CAGTTACATAGCAGCCTTTGACACACAAAATAACTGTACAAAAGGAAGTGTGACTTATATTAGCTGCTCAGTGTGTTTACTTTGTTCTCTCTGGATTGTAAAGCCAGATTGTGCTTTTAATTTGTACTTAAGGCCAATTAAAGAAAAAAAAAAAAGGAGGAGAGTAAACAGGAAGAAGAATGGAAGCTTTGAAGACTGTCGAATTCATATCACAATCCAGAAAAAGTGTGGGATGAATAAAGTGATAAGCTACAAAATTGTGCCAGTACTTGATACATCTGGAAGAGGTCCTGTAGTAGAGCTCTCTCCCTACCGTCATGTACCAACACTGTTTGCTACATGATTTTGAAATTGTACCTCAGTGATTCACACTGAGCTTTCAGTATATTAGGAACACATTCAAGTAACCTTAGTGAGTAACAGAAATCATTTAAGCTATTATAAAAATTGGACAAACCTCTCCTTTGGAAAAAAAAAATCATGAATGTGACTGCTCTTTCTGTTTGAAGCGCAATGGAGAAGCATAAATTACTCCGCACATTTTTGGCAGAATTACTCCATGAAACAAGCTGCTCTTGCTATACCAAGTCTGAAAATCCTATGGAGAAGACGTTCCTTGGAGAGGGGTTTCAAAGAATCACATAATGGTCGAGATTAGAAGGGCCTCTGGAGGTCATCTGTTCCCCTGCACAAGCAGGGCCAGCCAGAGCTGGTTGCCCAATACCATGTCCAGACAGCTTCTGAGTATCTCCAAGGATGAGACTCCACCACCTCTCTGGGCAACCCGTTCCAGTGTTTGACCATCAACACAGTAAAAAACATTTGCTTGTGTTCAGACTGAATGTCATGTTTTAATTTGTGCCCACTGCCTCTTGTCCTGTCATGGCACGCCAAAGAAAAGAGCCTGGCTCCCTCTTACACCTTCCCTTCAGATATTTCTGTACACTGGTGAGATACCACCAGATCTTGCAAAGGTCACAAAGCTTTTAAGAAATACAGGGTCCAATACTGAATTATTCAGGTCTATGCAGTACTTCTTGGCGACACAGTCTTAGGAAAGGTGATATTGTCAAGGAACAAGTTTGTTTGTTTTTTATTGGGCACTTTAAAAAACAAACAAAAAAAACCACAATGAGAACCAAACCAGAGTTAAGTACTAGAATAAAAACACAGTTGTCTGATGGAAATCAACTGCATCTGGAATGAAGACTAAATTTCTGAATGAAAAGGGTCTACATGGGTCTAACAAGGGATCTCCCTGCAAGTGAAGACAACAGGCCAACTAGTCTTGCTTTTTATTCCTGATTGTCATAATCATCTCTTAAATACAAATAAACAAACATTATCTACTAAGATTAACTAAAGGATACACTTGCTGGGAAGACAGACGCTGCTTTGATTCTCTGAGGAAAAAAAACTGAACAGGTTTCATATGTATTTTCTGGAAAATTTTTCCTTGACATTAATCTGTAATAGATGAAGCTCCCCAAATAATTTTTATTCCAGGAACGGGGTTTGTGAAGGTAGGTTAATGGTATATAATTCAATCAATTAAAGAAAAGCTACAGGCTCCCAATAGCATAATTCTTACCAAACCAGAAGGGCAGATATATGACCCTGGAATAAGTCCTGAATTACATATATAATAAAGTGCTTCATTTTATGTTGTTGCAATCAAAAGTTCATAGGAGGAAAAAGATGGTTGATATTCAGCTCCAAAAGACACCTTAGTAACAGCCCAGTACTAAGGACAGCTGCTGCCCACACTAGGCTTCTCTGAGCAAAACTGTGCCGAGTTATTTATGACCAAACCCACACTGTTGCAACATCAGAGGAAGAGGAAGGCTCTCAAAAACCCCCAGGGTCCTTTCCAATAACCATTGTTACTGCCAAATGTTTGCCAAAATGTAAAAATCAGTTAAGCACTTAGGGGACACTGATGGTTCAGAAGCTCTGGCTGGTAACCACTGAACTAGAGACTAGTTAAAACGTAAGTCTCTCAAAAGCCATGGTTGCACTAGTATAGTGACCTTGCCTGGGAAAACCATGCCAGTTTACATGAAAATGTGCTCCAGAAGTCTGGTGTGTATAGCTTAACAGATGGCATAATTAATATTTCTGCAAACATGTCTGCACCTCTTCAGAAAGTTGTGCCAAATAGTTATTTAAAAAATTCACAGTGCAGGCATCTCAAGCAGTAAATATGGGTCAGCTTTGAAATAGTACTTCAGGAGGTCTGTGGTGGAAAATAAAACAAACTTGCGCTTTTTAATATACAGTTTCTTTCAAAAACACTCCTTTGTCAAACAAAATGAAAGCCAACTAAATATAGAGATCTCTTCTATTCACAAACAAGAGCAGCTATACGTCAGGAACAGGGAGAAACCCATTGTCACCACTGACATGACTATAATTGCTCATCAACTTTTTTACACTGCCTGCCTGCAAGCGCTGGAAGTGATGAATTACGTGAGGCACAGAAACAGCCAAGTTGTGATGTGGAGGGACATCAGGAGGAAAAAATGCCAGACTTCCCTTAGGGGTGAGGAGAGAGGACCCATGTGAAAGCACGTGCCAGATGCAGGCAGGTCCTCAGAGCAGGATCACATCCAATAAAATGAAACACGCTCTCCTAAATGCTTATTTTGCCGGAAGAGATGGCTCCTCTCTTCCCATTAACTACTGCGACTGAATTTATTTTATTTCAAAAACTGAGCCCAAAATAGTACCTTGACATTTGAGCATGAGCCATATATTATAATTGCAGTCTATACTTAGCATTCAGCTCAATAAAACTGTCAGAGACCAAAAAGTTACACATGGGTAGTAGGATTCCTGATACTACTGAGTGTGTCTTTTAATGGATTTTTTTCCCCCTTGCTCCCCCTAACCCAGAGAACTATAATTTTATTATTTCTCCTATATTACCATAAAATGCAAGTTTTAGTGCAAGGAACAGCAGCACAGTCCAGCAGGAACACAAAACCCCAGAACAAACAATCCCAGCCCTTTCCTCTAGTTTTTACAAGTTGGTTGATGCATCTCATACTCTAGATTGCAGCATATGGAAAAAAAGTATTTCTGGTAAATACAACACGGATTGGCAGATGCTGTCCTGCCAGTGTCCCAGGGCTGCTCTGACAATTATTGCTGCTTCATTCTTCTGACAGAAATGATTTTTTTTTCCTCCATTTTTTAGGGGAGTAGGGGGAAGGTACTAATCAGCAGATAATTATTACCTTAGAAACAAACTCATTACACTTCTGAGATTCTCTTTTTGCAAGCAGAATAAAGAGTAACTGCTGTCTTTGGGAGCTGGTTGAAGATGTTTTAGTTTGGGGGAGGGGGGAAATCCCAGCCAGTTTTCCCTTGATGGATTTGGGGTGCTGCAGAGCTGGTGGGGAAGCAGGGATCCCCCACCACCCATGCTGTCGCAGGGGCACAGCAGTCCCACAGACAATGCTGCTGCACTTCAGGCCGTGCGCATAAGGATTTATTGAGGAGTCCGCCCTGACTGAACCTCAAAAAAATCCCTCTTGTGGTCTGAAAGCTCCTTCTTTTGAGCTGTACCCAGCGGTATCCCACTTGCACGGTGGATTTTAAATAGGGAAGTGGCAACTGCAACTCTCCTGGGCTCTGGGAAGGAGTGGGGGTTTCACCCTTCCATCAAGGACAGGACTATATGACTGCTCTCTGAGCTGTAATACTTGCTCATATGTAATTTTTTTACGTGACCACTGATGAAACGTGCACTGCCACTGTGCCTGCTTCAGGAACTGAGCACATTTCTGAAGGAGATGTCACTCAAAAGCCAGTAGGGGCATGAATTTTAATTAATATATCGGGTTACTCAGTCGAGATTCTCCCAGCGATGGGATAACCTAACGTTTGAAATAGCTAGCAAGAGCTAAAAATAAGGAGGAATAGTCACCATTCAAGATCAAACTTTGGAAAAAGCACAGCACATGATTTGTCTCCTGTAGTAGTCTAAGTATTCAAGAAGAATGTACTTGGGTTAAATTATTTCTTCAGATGGAGCCTCCAAGACAGCATTTCCTCAAATCGAATATCATTTTGTCAGGGCTAAGTGACAAAGACCTCTCACCTTTGGCCAGATTGACAACATCTGGAAAGGCTGTCTTTAAAGAAATAGAACAAGGGAAAACGAAGCTGAAAAGGGCTGTTTGGTTCACACAAACATGATGCCATGGTTCTAGAGAGGCAGAGTTTTTCAGAGTAGTTTTGCAAATATGCAACAGGCCTGGAGAAACTCTAAGTGCAACCGGATGGAGAATATCTTGCAAGACTGCTTTGAAATGAAACTAAGTGAAGACTGCTGAAAGTGAGTAAAAATCTAACAAAAGCCACAATTGCTTCTGATGCAGCAAGGGACTAAGGATGTTGGGCATGCAGCCCACAGGAAGGACCAGCTGTGCCAGACAGACACACCACAGAAATCCTATCTTCATGAACACAGCTACTGGGGGGATGTAATGAAAAACTGTAGAAGAAAGGAGGACTAGTTTAATGTGATGGCATTTAAAGTCATTATCCAGCCTAATGCAAAAACTTCATAGCCAGGTGTAGCATTCAATTGCTGTGTTGTGAAATGGACTCTGAATAATCAAAGCTGAGTAAGCAACTGAAGAGCAAACTAAAAAAATTGTCTTGGCTCAAAAAATGCTACAAGAGTCACTGTGACTCAGTCATCCTGAATTGACAGAACCAGCAGAAGAGTTTCTAAGTTGACCACTTTTGCAATGGAATCAAGTTGTGCCCAAGGCTTAACATTTCTGGTAATTTTTATGCCGCAGAATTGCCAATGTCTGCAGCTCTATCAAGGCTGCAGAACCAAAGTTCACTCAATAAACACAGGTTGCTAACCTTTCAAATCCAAGTCGAATTTAAGCATCATACTTGAAGTGGAGAAGAGCAGAATGCTTCATGGCTTCTTTGCAGATTTGAAAAACAAGTTTGCTCAATTTGACTATCAGTTACTTTTAAGGGATACACAGTAGATGAGACAGATCCCTGCCAACAGCTGGCAGAAGAAAAAATTGAGGATCTCACTTTCTCCATTTTTCTCATTCTCAAAAGGAAAAAATACTTGAAATCGGAGGTGAACACTGTTCTCCCTCTACTCCCACTATAAGAAATACTTGTCGGTGGGTATGGCGTTACAAGAGAAGCACCTCATTGCCCTGCTGTGCAATTTTCTAGACAATTTCTCATGGCTGTTGATTTTTAAATGCAATATTCTCAATTCTAACCCTCTCTGTATATTCACGTTAGCCTTCTGCTAGGGCTTTTCTGAATAGTTTATACAAAATTTCACAAGATTTGGTAGACAAAGGCATTGAAGAACAGCCCACTTTTGCGGTGCATTTTCTCTTCCGATGTTGCCTTGAGAATACATGCTGTCTGAGTAACAAATATATGGGCAGACAAGTATTCAAGCCACCCATCCATTCGGGCTCGCATCTTCCATCATACCTCCTTAACAATTCAGTGAACATCCTTTACTACTGTAAGATTTACAGCATTTGTTCTCTTCCACTTTCCTTAAACATACTGTCTCAGTACTGTAACCTTTTAATTGAATCGACTAGGCTTACTATAAAATTGAATTATCCTTACATGTAAGCTGTTTCACTTCATTACTACATATCTAACAGAAGCTGAAAAAACTCTGATACAACACAGATGCAGATGATCATTCAGTATCCTGTTTTCTACAGGTAAAGAAATGATTCAGAAACTTGCTTCTGTGGAGGTGAAAATCATTATCTCAAGCTATAATTTACTGAAGTTCAAGCCTCTTCACTGAATACTCCTTCAGTTGAAATGAGAAATAACACTAGTTCGCCAGCACTAGGTATTTAGCTATGAATTGGTCAATAAAAAGTTATCACCACCACTTGTGGCAGTGGCATTTAAAGAAAACACAGGTGGTACACAGGCTATCAGCAATTTTATTAAAGTACTCCTCCGCTTCAGTCCAAGTTAACTCAAGTGTATGCAAAGCAGAATCATCACAATCAGAGCACATACATGCTATGAAGTTATTAGTTCACATATTTACTTCCTATACTGTAGAGCTGGAAAGGTCCAACTGATAACAGCTTCTCACAAACTTCGAACCAAACGAGATCCCCTGCTTGGAAAGCATGTCAATAATGAGAGGACATTTATTTCCTGCTTATTTTACTTCCACATTGTGAAAGTCAAAGGAATTGTAAGGTAGAGCACTATGGTTTTGCTGATAAGGCATTTCTACTCTTAGATTTCTGATTGAGCCACAGAAGGACTTTGATGACTGTCATGGTGATATAAACAGTTCTATTTACAAAAACTCATTACATGAAGTTTCTCAGGACTGCAGATATCAATCAAGAAACAAAACAAGACTTCTTGAAAACATCCAAAGGCAAACGCACAAACTCCTGCCAAACTCTAGCCATCTGCAGTGGTCACAAGGACCACTTCACAACTCACAAAAACAGTGCAGCAGGCAACAGCACACTGCTTCAAGACACTTTCCAAAATAATAAAACTTGTGCCATCATCAGCAACTCTACTTTTCCACTGGTGTTTCTTACATAAACTGACCCAACTTGGACATGCTTGAAATATACAGAGCAGAAAGGCACTAAAAAGAAACCAAGAAAGTAATATGAGAAGTAGGTGCACGACATGCAGCCTCCAGAGGAAAAGAGCTGACTGGAGTATTTTCAGCAGAACAGAAAGAAACCTACTGTAAGAGAAGGTAAGTTTACAATGTCAAAGGCTGGAGGAGGCGTGTTGAGAACCTACAAAGGTCAGAGTACACCCCATTGAGACTGCAGAACAGGCCACAGAAACACTGAGCCTCACCAGCCCACATCCTCCACAGAGGAGAGTGACAATTTGGTGTTGGAGTCATACACTCTGTTAGAACAGGGACAAAGTCACCAGCAGCTCTTCTAGTGAACAGACAAGTAGGAAGGTTCTACTCTTACACACATTTTGGTTTTGAGGGGGTCATCACGTGCATGCCACACAAATGCACATGTACCAAGCTAGCAGTTCAGTGGTAAAACCAAGGAGGAAGTTCTCTTAATACAGTCCCCTTCGGTGATGAAAGCAAAGCTGAACAGTGTGTGCACATGCCTTCTGTAATACTCCCATCTTATTAAGTGCATACTATAGGTTCAGTGGAAAAATACACTGCTCTATCTAGAAATTTTGCTTCCTTCATTGCAGAAGTTGAAGGAGGCAGGGGAGACTAGGGTACTGGGAAGTCAGACATCGATCTTCTAAGCTATGAATTACTCTTCCATGTCTCTAATTTGAGGATCACAGAATATACACAGCTTACCAAATGAAATCAATCAAGATGTATCTGAACATAAATAGTAACACAGTATCACAGTATCATTCTGGTTGGAAAAGACCTTCAAGATCTTCGAGTCCAACCACTACCCTGACTCTGCCACATCCACCACTAAACCCTGTCCCTTGGCACCACATCTGTCTTTTTAGATGTCTCCAGGGATGGTGACTCAACTACATCCCTGGACAGCCTGGATAACTGAGTCCAGCTCCTGCCCCAGAATAAGACAACCCCTAAGTTCACACCATGTCCCTGAGAGTGTTGTCCAAATGTTTCTTGAATATTGTCAGGGTTGGTGCCATTACTGCTTCCCTGGGGAGTTAATGCCAGTGCTTCACCACCCTCTGGGTGAAGAATCTCTTCCTAATGTCCAACCTAAACCTCCCCCTGCACATCTTCCTACCATTCCCTCAAGGCCTATTGTTGGTCACCAGAGAGAAGAGGTCAGCACCTACTCCTCCACCTTCCCTAATGAGGAAGCAGTAAGCTGCAATGAGGTCTCCCCTCAGTCTCCTCTTCTCCACGCTGAACAGACCAAGTGCCTTCAGCCACTCCTCATACTGCATCCCCTCCAAGCCCTTCACCAACCTTGTGGCCCTCCTCTGGACACTCTCCAGTAGCTTTATAACCTTTTTGTACTGTGGTGCCCAAAACCGCACACAGTACTCATGATGGGGCTGCACCAGTGCAGAGTGAAGTGGGACAATCACCTCCCTCAACCAGCTGGCTGTGCCATGCTTGATGCACCCCAGGACTTGGCTGGCCCTCCTGGCTGCCAGGGCACACTGCTGGCTCATGTTCAACTTGCCATCGACCAGAACCCCCAGGTCCCTCTCCGAGGGGCTGCTCTCCAGCCTCTCACTCCCCAGACTGTCTGTACATCCAGGGTCACCGTGTCCCAGGTGCAAAATCCAGCACTTCTCCTTGTTCAACTTCATGCCATTGGTGATTGCCCAGCTCCCTAATTTGTCCACATCCCTCTGCAGCGCCTCTCTGCCCTCTAGAGTGTCAACCAATTAGGTCATAGGCTGGACTTGATGATCTTAAAGGTCTTTTCCAGCCTTGGTGATTCTGTGATTCTGTGAACTGCTCCTCCCAATTTTGTGTCGTTCGCAAACTTAATAAGTAGGCCTTCAAGTCCTGCACCTAAGTCATTTGTGAATATACTAAAGAGTACCGGCCCTAAGATGGATCTCTATGGAAATGATATATAAATGTTACATATTCTGAAACATTAGGTTTTTTTCACTTGAAAAACAAGACTCTCCAGGTGGAAGGTATCTTTGCCCTACATTTCCTGATTCTTCATCTATAAAAAGGAGTGTCCTTTCTCACCCTTCACCTCAAATTGCTAGAGGGAAGGAAGAAGAGAAGAATGCTACATATGTGAAGAATCTGGCTCAAAGAATTTAATGACACTTTTTTCAAAGCCAAGTACTAATTGCACGCAACAAAGGAAAAAGTGCCAGATTCTTAAAGAATGAGAATCACACATTAATAAATATTGGCTCAGTATTCTGAACACACTGAAAGTGCAATCCTTCAAGAGGGGGGGAAAAAACTCTATATAATTAAAATATTATATATCACTATGCATGACTGCAAGAAGGGCATAAAGATAAAGTTCTCAAAAAAGCCCAGTGTTTTCAAACACACTTTATATGCAACACCCTGTACAATGGTGACAGAATATATATATCAACAAGGTTATAACAAGGCATGTTTTCATGCTAATTCCCAAGGAACAACATAGTCAAAAACTAACTTAAAATTCCATACCTTGATTATTTCCACCAACTGATCCACACCACTGTCACCTGGAAAGATTGGTTGTCCTAGTAACAGTTCAGCCAATACACAGCCTGCTGACCACACATCTAAAAAGGAGAAAGTGGAAGACAGGGAAAGGCATCAGTAAAAAGCATGCATTAGGCCATTTATATAGAACTAGCTGTTTTAAGCTACTTACTTTCTTCTTTGCTATGTTTAATACTGTATATAACGTAACTAAAGAAAACACAGATATCTGGCATAAAGCAATGGTGGGAAGACAGTCTTAGGAAATCAAACCATGAGACAATAACTGGAAAATAATGTTAAATGCCTTAATATATTGACATTAAAAATTACACATGTAGGGAAAAGACCAGAGAACATTTGCCATCTGAAAATTAATAATTTCCCCAAATCCTGTGTTGCTTTTAAATCACACTAATAATGCATTGATGCATAGATATAATCTACAACAACAGGTGATGTTTTTACTGGTTTTGAACGTTTAATAGATGCGATTTTTCATCCATACATTGAAAGCACATATACAGTAGCAGATGAACCAGTACAGCAAGTATTACTGGTATCCTGCCGTAGACAGTGATTTCGGAGACAGACTCTCAACTCACATCAAGACCTAATCCTTATTCCAGTTCCATCTGCAAACTTGGCTGGACAACAGAACTGCAAGTCATAGGTCAGGTCAACAGCATCCAGCAAAGAAGCCATCAACTCATTTTCATATATATACCAAAAGCCCCAAGTATTCACTTGCAGTTACTCCTCTACATGAAGAAAATTTTCATTGTCTATTACAGGTATATCTTCTTACATGTAAATAAGACAATTCAATACTACAGCAGCAACTTACAAATGTATCTGAATGTACTACAGAATATAGCATTTTATCTTTGTAATGTAGTTAATTTGAATCTAACAAAGCAAATGAAGTAAACACTGCACAGCAGATGTTTGTGAGAATTTGCTATATAACTGCACACCAAATACTGAAGCTTAAGCTGCTCAACACACTACAAGTATTGCACCTAGATGCAGAGATAACTTTCTCAAAAAAAATGGTTTAACTGTAAGGTTTTCTACAAAGTCATAATTTGTTCCATGTGTATCTGAAACTTACACTAAAGTCTAACCTCAAACAAGCAATCGGTAAAGATTTGTAATGCCTGCAATTCTGTAATGCTGCAAAAGGGAAAAGAACAAAACCAGCCCCCTCCACTCATCTTTCTTTGAACTCCTGCCTACTTTTATGGGCCAACCTTCCCCTGCAAAATAACAGTAGCACCACCACGACTCAAAATGCAGAGAATTTCCCTTCTGAAGGATGTTCCAACCTGAGATTATCTACACTACAACAGAGATGCTTGGTGGATTTAAACTATACCATTGGGAAGCAGGATACACAAAATGCTGCCAGTTAAGGCTAAAGGTCTGTGTAAGGAGAACCTCTCTGGCAAATCTCTAAGCAGTCTATTATCACTTTGTCACAACCACTAGAGACCAATGCAAAAAAAAATAATTCCAAAAAACCTTTCAGGATTTCTAGATTGGTAACAAAATAACCTGCAAGTTAGAACAGACTTTTCCTTCCCCCATTTCTAAATGAGAGAGGGGCTCTGCAAAGATACTTCCCCCTCTTCTCAAGAAAGACATGGCTCAATTCAAACTAACACCCCACAGACAAAAAGCACTGCTCATTACTGCAGCTTTCAAAATCAGCTAAATGATTTTGAAAGTCAAATGGATGCATTTTTATGTAATACCTTAATACAAACATTGCATCAGGTTTTATCCTAAAAAGTAACTAGTTACAATACCAACAGCAACCAGAAGTAATCTGAAATTTGAGTCTTGAATGACAAGAACAAGTGAACAAACCAGGTTACACTTTTTGATCTTTTAGTCCTATTCAACAGAAGTTGATATGGCCAAAGTGCTAAGATCTCTTTTGGACAGCAAATGAAGGCGGCATCACATAAAGAACATTAATTGCATTGGACTGCTAAACAACATCTGACAGCTTCTGCTATTGGACCCACACATACAACAAAAAATTATGCAATCAATCACTTTTTATGTCATCTCATGCACACTGGGTTTATAGAAATTACACAACAGTTCAACAGATAGCACAGATTTGTTCAGAAATGTACTAAGCGGAGCACTGTAACTGTAAAAAATCTATATAAACCTTAAAGAGTTTTGAAAGAGCCAAGTCCTTTTACACTGAGCATACAAAACAAGTGGTACTCCAAAGCTATAATAATTATTTACAACTGCAATGCTTATTTTGCACTGAAAAAGAAACAATTTATGGGGAGGGAAAGTATTTGACAGAACATACACAAACCCAAAGCACACATGACACTAAGTCAGAATTCACAACTCACTTCCTTTTAAAATTTTGAAACTATGGAGGCATGATTTTTTTCTGACTTTGACTGTGGCTTTTTAATACTGTTTTAAATAACCTTCTGGTCTGGCTGCTCAATGAAGTTGGCTTTGCACTGTTTTATCCTTTTCCAGTCTCCCTAAATGCCTTTGCACTCCACCATCCAATTCTAGACAAGTCTGAAAGGCAGACATATCAAAGCCATTGCAGAAGTTTTGTAAAAACAGTGGGGAGAGCATGCATCAGTGTTGGTGTTGAGGACAGGATGGCTGAGTTCCTGCAGGACACACGGGACTAGCCCCAACTCTGCCAAAATGTGGCTGCAAACAAGTTGGGGGAAGTGCAGGTCCTTGTTCAAGGAAGAAGGCCAAACAAGAACAGCAGAGGGTACATGAAAGAGTTGAGGGCATTGCAGAGTGAGAGAGGACAAAAAAGGTTGCAGAGACATGACAAAATAGCTGGGCAAGTCTGAGGAATACTTGTGGTATTTGTGATGAGTTTAATCCATAAAACATACAACAAATTCATCAGAAACCCATGCAGTTGTTTCCTCATGCAGTGAAATCTTCCAAATCAGGTGATTTAAGGCCTTATTGGAAGTCTATTTAGTTTTCCTTTATTTTACTTGCTAACACTTTAAACATGCACTTTTAATCCCAACTTTTTTCCAGGAGTGTAATTTCACTGACTTCCAAATTAGGACCTGGGCAATGTTCCCTGGGCAAGGAAGTGAACAAACCCTTGAAGCATCCTCAACAAAAGCCAGAGAGCAGAGCCTAACTTCAGCTACTCCAAGCAGGGATGGCAACAAAACACAATTTACGAAGGTGTTTACACAGCTCTGGTGAGCAACCTACAATAAGGAAGAAATTGGGAAATTTCACCTCTGCTGAAACCGGACAGAATTTACACCGTCGACCTTAACAGGACTAAAGTTTGGCTCTAGGATGATTTGTTCTGGGTTGTTTTTGTTTTGGTTTGATATTTTTCCCTTTGAACATGAAGTTTTAAATTTTATCTTCCAAATTCGGATGCTAACATTACTCTCAAGCCTGAAGTAAACAAGTTACTGAATTCTATATTCAAAGACATGTCACCTGAGAGAAGTGAGAATGTATTTAATATTAGTTTTTGATAGCTCCTTCCCAGACCATTTGCTGCCTTAGCACGGTCACAACTATTATAGTTTAATAATCCTTCATAACAAGTTTGTGGTGTAACTACCTGCTTCCATGGGAGGAGAATTTTCTGAACTATTTCTTTTTAATATGCGAAATTTAATTAAGGCAAAATATGACTATCATTCACATGCTTTAAACTAGTCAATAAACAAGAGAAAGCCTTAACAGGGGAAAAAAAAAAGAAAAGGTGGCAACAAATCACCTTTATGGCAAGCTAGTTGGGAAAATGTGAAATTTTACAAGAACATACTGAAAGCTACATATGTTATGTAGAAAAAAGTAGGCAAGGCTACTTTCTTCAAATGTTTGGTGAAATGTAGTCTAAACAATATGGACAGTAAATACAACAGCCAGCCAAAAGCAACCTTAAAATAAGATTATAATCTGTGAAAGCTAACTGAAATAATAGTAGCAAGTGCTGTATCTTTTGTACACTAAAGAACACTTAAGACAAATACAATTATCATTTTAACTACTTGCACTAAGTGTGGGGGACAGACTAGGTCTCCCCCCACACAACGGAGGGGAGGCATCCTGACATCCAATAGCTTTTGATATCGGTCTGCGACAACTAAGTTAAGCCCATAAAAATTAATATAGCCTCTTATATTATGAACTTTTCTTAAATTGAGTTTCTACTATTTTATTGATCTTCACAGTTGTTACGTGGACATTAACTTGTCTAATAATATAATCTGTATATTTCTCTTGCTTTTGAATGCCATTCTAGCATTAGGGAAGGTAAGAAAAGGAAAATATCTCTCTATTTCAAGAAGTATCCAGCAGGATGACCTGCAAAATACACTCCTTAGCTTTAGGGCTACAAGTGGCAATGGCCATTTCCAGTTGCCTGTGACAGAATAACCTACATGCATTTAATTTTTGTGATCACAAACCCTGCCTTTCCAATCTGAGCAGCTGTCCCTCTTCTCAGCATGAGCACCATTCATTGTATTACGCTCCAGCTCCACTAACTACTTATTTGGAGGACACGATGGAGGGGGAGGGGAAGAAAAAAGGTTGAGCCTGCTCTCATCCCTTTATTTCAAATTAAGACCTTCCCTTTATCTGACACTTTATGGGGCATGTTTGCTTTCTACAGTTTCCTGCCCTGCCCCCCAACCCCAGCTATTCATCTCTGCGTCACTATCCCTTGCTCTTGATTGACTTCCTCTGGAAAACTAGCAGGGAAGAAACCAGGAGTCAGAAAGGCAGCCTTAGGAAGTCGTAAAATCAGCAGCTTCTAGTTGCCAAATGCCAGAGCACAAAGTGCTTTTCATTGCTGCCTGTTTGGAACACTTTTGGGGATGTCAGAACTAGAGCAAAATTTTGGATTATGGATACACATGCTATGTCGGTGCAGGTTTTACAGATCAAGCCACCACAGATGCACAGATTATGGAGACAGAATAAGGCCAAAACCTGAAAATGTCTGGAAAGCCATGCTTGCCACAGTACTTGGAACAAAAGTTAAACATAGGTATTTCTGCAATGAAGAGATTACACTGCAATTGCAGTGATCAAATAGTTCAGGAAATTAATTCCTATGCTTTTTTGCAACATTGGAAGTTCCATCTGAGATCAGAGGCAAATACATTTCACTGTTTGGCAACAGGTTTGGGACACACCTTGTGATGGTTCTTCACCAAGAAACTCTGAGACAGCCTAACTACACATGCCTACAGAGGAGCTTCTGCTCCAGATTGCTGAGGTAAAATATTCTCTCCCTTTATTTTAGCGCTTGCTAGGAAAGTGAATGAATACCTTCATGACACTTATTTTTGGACACCCCAAGAGAAGCCAGTAATACAGCCACATAGATCAATCTTTGCCTGCCAGTGGCTATAAATGTTCCCTCTGGAATGCTCTCAACTCCCACCAGCCCTGTGATGAAGAAAAGGTGCAGAGACCAGCAGATCCCTGTTATCCAGAAGTACCTGCACCTTCTGGTGAGTCCTCCATTGCCCCATCAGCTAACCTGGTAAAAAAATGTATGTTATGGGCGTAGAGCTTAACTGCACAGCTTCTTTTTATACGAAAGGATCACGTGCCAACAGAAACATCTGCACCCACCCCTGCTCCAGTGCCTATGTTTGTCCCAGGATGTAGTAGGGGAATGTGGGCAGCCATCCCAAGTTTTTTCAGCGGGCAGCAGCACCCATATGACCAGTGCAGCCAGCTGCATGCCAGCAACATGCTCTTGGATGGCATAACACACATGACCTGCAAGGAAGAAGCTTTGGCCAAAATGCTGTCAAGGGATAGCTGAAGGGTTTGGTTTGCAAAAAGAAACACCAAACAACAAAACACCAAACCAAAAAAACAACACCAAAACCTCCTACAAATCAGCTCCAGGAACAAAACTACATGCCACCCCCAGCAAGCCTTAGGGACATGCACACACTTGTAGAATTCATAGTCAAAGGTGCACGAAGGCTCGAATTGCACAAGCTGTGAAGGCATCCAAGAGACATGAATGCTTTTGCGTGACCATTGAAAAATCCTTTATATTTGTAACACAAGTGGATGACACAGCTATTGTGGGCCTGGACTTGTAGCTATTTGGCAACAGGGAGTATTTTAAAACTTGAATGGGTAACTTCCCAGGTCATTATTTTAATAATAGTCCCATGTGTCCTGGATGACACACACAGATGCATTAATTGCAGTAAATGTGTTTCAATGCTAATCTTACTATCATACATATTTATATACAGCCCTAATGCAGTACTTTACGAAAGCGCAGCAAACACTTCTAACCCCTCAGTTGTTTTTATTAAAGGGATCTTTTTGGTCAGAATTTCAGTCATGTACTTTGAAATAATCAAAACTCTAGAAGTCAAAAGCCAGTTTACAGTTCTGTTGTGGCACCGAGGATGAAAAGACACATCCTGGAAACAACTTTAGTTTCTGCTACACTGAAAAGCCTGCCTTGCAAGGACAAACTTGTATATTAAAAGACAGCCTAGATGAAGCCAGACAGCCTAATGCAACTCCTGGTTATAGTGCTAACAAGATGACTAACTACTGAAATGGTCATGATGGAGGCTGGCTGTACTGTCAGTCTTGGGCCACCACGGTGTTACTGCTTAGGTTTAAAAAGCACTACTTGTTCAGAAATACTTCCAATAATTACTATATTGCAGCATCAGAAGCTCTGCATTAACGTTAGCAAACAAGAAAAATCCTAGAAAACACCTGGATGCCTCACATATAACATACAAAAAGGTTCTACTTAGACCACTTTTTGGCTTTATATTCTTCATTGATTTTATTTTTAATGTAGTTTTAAGATAGTGTATTTAAACAGAAGACGGAAGATCCCTACCTTACATTTAAGCTCAGTTTTTGTTACAACACACAAGTGGATTCTTATATAGAGAAGAGACTTTATAGAGGGAAAGGCTGCTGTGCTAACAATTCAGAAGAAAACAAGAACTAGAAAACATAAGCATGTCCACATTAAAAGCAAAGAGTTTAAAATGCAGTATTACAATACTGAAGCATTGCGCAGTTCCCTGTACTTTGACGTCTGGATAAAGTACTGACAATTACATCTTTCTTCCTCTCTCCTTTTAAGAAACGTATATGTGCTTGTTTGTTGGTGTACAAATAATGTTGGTTGAGTTTAGATGAGCAATCCTATGTGAAATAGGGAAGAATTCTCACTAAGTGCTGCAGCTGCCTATCTAGCAAGAACTAAGGAATTCTGTGGTATTTAGTACCACTGGAAACAGCAGCATCACAGACCCCTGGATTTTCTTACATATTGCAGAACACAGGAACTGCAAAATAAGTTGTAAAAAGTATTTATCACTTATCAGCTCTCAAATGCAAAGATTCTGTTGAGAAGGAAGTGGAGGGAGGAAAGAATAGGAAGGAAAGAGTATTTGCTGAACTTAATTTTCAAGCTATTCTGTGCAAGTTTCAGAAAACGGCCTTGGGTGGGACAGGGGTTTTTTTGAGGGGACACAAGAAAGTCTGAACCATGACTGAAATTCATTCTGTTTTCGTCAAGTGGAAAATGGACTCTCACTTTAGAATTATATTTTTATTAGAACTATTTTAGAGATGAGGAGATAAGAAAACAAAAATGGGAAGAGCAACTTTAAAAAGGTTCTGCAAAAAAGTACAACATTACAGTACTATACAGTTAGAGCAAGAGACATTTCACAGGCTTATCTATAAAGCAGTCTCTTCTGGTGACGCCTAAAATATTTGTTTTATGCAGTAATCCTCTGAAACAAGCTGTCTCAGTGCACTCTGATAACACAGCTGAGCCAACCTGTTAGCTCTCAGCTGACAAGATGTCAACCAGGATCAGCTGCCTTCCTTTCACTCAAGTTCCCACCACTTTTTTTTACCTGTGCTCTGCTGCTTATCAGACTACACAGTAATGCAGATTCAACACACTAATGCAGCAGAAAGTTAACCTAACCAAAAGTCTCTTATCAGTTGAAGCTGAATAGGCATATTAAGAAGCCAATCATGAGAGCTAGGGGAGCCAGGGGCAAGAAAGAGCAGGGCTGGGGCTGCCACTTCTGGCAGCATCCAACCATTAAATAAGTTCTGCTCTTTTATCGTTATTGTGCCATTAGTTTCCACAGACTTCTTATAGTTCTGCCTCTTTTTTTCTACTAGGGAGATACACAAGTGTTGCTATAATACATACTGAAGAGTAACTAACAGGAAAAAAATTAGTGAGAGCTGGTAAATCTTCAGGAATGTTTCTAGTTCAAAGAACTGCAGAGTTGAAAGGAGGCCAGCTGCCATTGAGTTGGAACATGTTAACTTTCAACATACTTCAACTGGTTATAAACATACTCTGCCACGGCTTGATAGTGATCTCAAAATCTTTTTGGACATATTAAACCTTGCCTAAGCAACTCAAGCCCACAAGCAAGGAAAATGCTTAGCACAATAGTGGGGAATTTGAGAGCCAAATCCCATCTCTTTAGCACTAGCACTCAGAAGCAGTGCTGGGAATATCCTGGATATAAAAAACTGAAGAAGTTACCCACAACCAGCTGACAGATAGCTGCTCATTTTTTTGACTTCTCTTTTTGCTATTCACTTTTAGGACTCCACAGTAAGAAAACCTGGCTGTTCTCTGTCCTTTGCCAAAACCCTAGCTTCCCTAACATTTCCATCACACAGTTACATGCCAGGTAATAGAAAGATATCTTCTTTGTGTTCAAAATTCGTGACTAAAGGACAGTAGAAGTTAACAGAATAAGCTGAATCTAAAAGATTGTCATACACAATATATTGTCAAAAGAGTTTAAAGCCAATCATTAGGCCACATTTTCCCTCCCACTAAAAACACTTTACCAAGTAAATAAGTTACAGAGTGTGTCTAACTCACAGCATATCAGAAGCAGTAGTTTATATTTCCATAGAAATTCTTTACAGCTATTTTAAGTCCTCAATATGCTTTTTCGGCTTCAGATTTCATACCTGCTTTTAAACTAAATAGCAAAATGACTTGGAGACCTGGAGAATGTTCTGTTTGAAATCAGATTTCCCCAATGTCATTGACACTGAAATCTCAGAACGCATAGAAATCAGAGCAGCCATCTACAAATTGCGTGCATTTCATTAAGAAATCGTACCTGACCATTTACAGTAAAATTCTGCCTCTGGAGATTATATCCAAGATCTTTGGAAACCTTTACATTTAACTACTGATTTAAACAAATAAGACATACGTACCTATACTGGAGGTATAATCGGTGGCTCCAAAGATCAACTCTGGTGCCCTGTAGTACCGAGAGCAGATGTATGAGACATTAGGTTCTCCACGAACCAGCTGTTTTGCACTGAAAAAGAAACAAAGTAATAATCTTTCAGTAATTAATAGTTTTACAACATTGCAGTGCAGACCAACATTAAGCTTTGGCACTCTTCACCCACCCTCAATTCTTAAATGCTCAAGTACCATGATCTTCTAAGCTGATGCAAGCCATAGACTTCATGATTTACCATGAAATCAGTCCAAGCCATTAAGCAGATACCTAATATTGGAAAGAGCAAAGAAAAGTCTGACTACAATCTAGGTGTTAAAGGGTCAGATTTTTGGCTAGAAGTTGTCTTTTGCCTGGTACAAAGGTTTGTTTAAAAAGAAAATGAGGACAGAAAACAGTTCAGTCAAATGTAGTTATCTTTAAAAGTTCAAAAGATCTAGATATGCACCAGAACTGAATGTTTTGTTGGTGGGAGGTTTTTTGGAGTGGTTGTTTGTTGTTCTTTTTGGTTTTTTTGTTTTTAACTTGCATCAGAATATTCTGGCTCTTTGCTGTTTAAGGTAGTGTGGTATGAGGCAAAAGGGTATGAGAAGACAAAGGGAAAAAACATTGCCATTGTAGTCATATGTTCATGTCCACGATTAATATGAAAGTCTTCATTTACACTGCAAGAGATCAGCCACAAAATTTAACCTACAATATTGACATAACCACTACCTTTGGAAGAATATAAGAAAATAAAGGAACACAAGAGCACAGTACTTTTGGAGTCTATGGACATACTGTACTACTTTCTTAACACTAAGCATTAGATGAGAATGAGCTGGAACGCAAAACTGCCCTTTCAGAAATACAACATTCACTAAGTAGAACCAAACCCAAAAGTGTGGCAAGGAAGCCTACTCCAATGTCTGGCCTTCCAGAAAGTCTTTGGGGAAGAAGGACTTTCACCACCTATTCAGCCTCCTTTAGAAAAGTGTCAGTTTTGTGTTTTCTACATAGAAACTACAATTAACAAATTCCTCCTGTTAACACAGAGAAAGTACCACCTTTTTACGCACTGTTACTTCTGAGTTTCAGTGCAATTCCTAGTTTGCTTCAACACTGTTGAGGTAGACCTCAGGAAGAGATTCCCAAGCCACCAGGCACGATGATCCACTGCTTGAATCATCTGACATTCCCACTCACTACAGGCAAGTGAATTTAACAACAGCAGCTTCTGTGACCTCTTGCACTTACGCCCTATTTTTGTCTGCAGTTATAATACAATCTAAAGACTGAACTTTCCCAGAGAGAAATCTGTCTTCTGTCTCAGTGGGGATTACTAGAATTTCTGTATCAGTTCTAAGATGGGGGCTGGACTTCCAGAGGTGATTCACTTGAACAGATACTGGAAATAAATGTGCCATTGGAAAGTAGGATACAGACATCCACTATCTAAGAGCTTCAATGAGAAGTGTAGCTTCTGATCTTGAGTTGCTATGGTACTTGAAATATTAAGTGAATTGGCGTACACACAAGTAGACTAATAAAGTACAACATACCTTTTTAGGTTACTGTGTCACAATGCCTGTCTGCTCTTCCCCAAACACATTTCACCCTAATATTTAGTGGTATTTTTCCATGGCACAGTACTTTCCCTATGTGATAGCCTATTAATTTTATGTTTCTAATACCTGCATAAATTACAGGCTTGAACTTTAACTCCTTCCCTCTTTATATCCTTTTCCAGCCCCCAGCGCTCCCCCCCCCATTAACTCATTTTAGGAGGAAAACAGAGTATCAATAATTTCTCCTTCAAAACTACAAATTAAGTTGTACCCAGATTCACTGTGAAGGAAGATGTTTTCACCAGGCTTCAGGCTGCAGATGTGCTTACCTTCCAAAGTCACAGAGTTTTAGAACAGCTGTATCAGGGTCCAGCAAGAGGTTCTGTGGTTTTATATCCCGGTGGCAGATCCCAAAGGAATGGATATAGGCTAAACTCCGGAACAGCTGATACATGTACAACTGGAACACAGAAACATTGCTTAAATCACACTTTCCTAGTCAAAACAGGGCAAACAATTAATTTAGCAAAAACTCTTATTAGAAGAAAATCACTCAAAAAATACTTTACCAAATGCATAGTAGCGCTATGAAGATGGGTAAAGTATTCGCATACCTTCCCCACCCACCCTTTGCCACAGGTGGTGTTTGAAATTGTTCATTTGTCCTTTTAAAAGTAAGCACAATCCAAAAATTAAAAAAAAAAATTGTGCCAGCTTTTCAAGATTTATGAATAATAGTAGTAATAAAAAACATACATAAAATGAAGGTGTTTCTCTTTGCTTTATAAATCAGGCTCTTCATGGAAATGAAGCATTCCAGGGTATTAAAACACACAACTCAAAAAAATTAAACCAAAAGAAAAAACAAACCATTAAAAAATATGCCTGCCAAAACCCCAATGAAAGCCCTTTAGTTGACGAAGTTATTAACAACATATTAAATGTTGCCCAAGGACCATGTCCTGGTCTGTCATTTGAGTGAGTCTCCCAGTTTCTCTTGGTGACAGGACAGACTTAGGTTCATTTCAAATCTCTGGGCAAAGACAGAAGGCAAATAAAAAAACTGTTCAGAATAATTTTATAAAAGACACAGCAAACAAGTATGCTAAGGAAGAGTTTTCTCTGTCCTCTTTCCAAGACTGGCTAACCCCTTAGCAAGGAGGACTAAAGCAAGGGGAGACATTATGAAACGAAGAGCTTCAGAGGGCAAGACTAAAGGGCACGGGGAGAACATCCAGCTGCTCAATCCTCACACTTTTGGCTAGTGAGAATAGAGAGCTGATGGACACAGTTAGGGCTGTATAACAAATACAGTCAAAAAGGCATGGCAAGCCCTGTTTCAAGGTTGACAACAAGCTGCCAGGTTATTTCTTATCTTTCTTGTGTCCTCTGCAAGGTTCCATTTAAACATTTAAAATCAAGCTACAGGCAGGACATTTTATTGGAGATGCACCTCCACGCTTTCCTTTTCTAAGCACATTCTCCACCTTTTAACTGTCTGGGAAGCCAGATGCAACTACTAGATACTGATATCAGGTCATGTTTGTCTCACTTTCACCACTATCTTTGTCCTTACACTTTCTCTCTCCCTTGTTTTTTGTTGTTTGTTTGGCGGGCAAGGTAGAAGTAGGAGGAGAATTGCCTGAATTTTGGCTTTAGGTCTTAAGTTTTCATATTTGTTTCCCAAAACCACAACTCTGCAAAATGAAAAGCAAACAAACATGTTTTCTGAATTGCCTGTTCTAGACAAGTTAAGTAAGTATTGTGCAAGGCTATTGCAAAATAATCCAAAAGATTGCTCTAACTTGAGGAGTCAAGTCAACATGAGGGATTTAGAAAGTATGCCTTTCATCTCCACACAGCAAACCCAAAATTTCCAAGAACGTCTTACAGCATGTTAGAAGTTACAAATAAAAATTAACAAAAAGATTACTAGAAAAGCTTCCTTGTCGTTTTTTTAACAGTTTCTTTGTACCCCTGAGAAGAGCAGCTCTCTGCCTGCCTAGGTATCAGCCTTAAGTGAACAAATATGATCTGACCTTTGTGTAGCCAAGAGCCTGACAAACTGCAAAAGCTTTACTGACATCAAGGTAACATGATATTTTAAAATACAGGATGAGAAAGCTTGCCTTACCAAGAAAATATGGACACCCTTCCAGGCTACCTGGACTAGGAAGTACTAGGAAGTCCCAAGTACCCAGCAAGATGAAAAGAGCTTAAGCAAAATTTTCTCTCAAAGTAGAAGTAAGCACCATTTTTCCCCAAGTCCCCATAATGAAGAACAACTAGGCCAAGAGTATTGACAGAAGATATATTAAAAAAATGTATCAAAAGCTAAGCTAACAAATTTTGAGGATTGTGTAATCCAAAGGCAAGCTTTTCCACCAACAGACCACACAGAGTGACCTCGCAGTAGGAATTCTTACTGCTGGATGATGAGATTCCAGTTGTGGCTATTGCAGGGACATGCCATTTACAATTTAGACATATGCAGTTATGGAACAACACTTTTGTTATTAGAGTAATTACTCTTTGTAGCTTTTATCTTAATAACTTTCATTTTCTTTCAATCAAAATAAAGCTTTTTCTTAAGCCCACCCTCATGTTAAGCATTTGATCCTTAGAGAGGAGTCTGGATAAAGCAATATGAACCAGTAATATTTGTTGCTAATTTCCATTTAATGTTACCTGGATGCCATGTTAATGAGTTAATGCTATATGAAAACATGATCATAGACTAGCGTGTGGATTGCTGTTACCACCAATATATGAAATGGAACTACAAGACCCAGGTGAGTCCATTGTTTGACGAAAAACAACAACAACAAAAGAAGTTCTATTCATTTTAACCACTTTGTAAGAGAGAACAAAAGATGCAGAGGACTTAAGTGAGGTTTTGAGGCCACAATGTGCATACAAACATGTTACCCCACAAAGCTCTTCGAGGCAAGAGTCAATGAGCTCCAAGTAGGGACAAAAATAGGCCTTTGAAGCCCACAACGGAAACACATGAACTTTCACTCATATGTCAGGAAAAGGGGAAGATAACAGATAAGAGAACACGATTTTTCCTGACATTCTCTCTTCAGTTTCTGACCTTTGTACTGTTGTGTCTTCATCATCTTAGGAAACTGAAGCTGCTAATCTGGCTGGTGTCAGTCTCTAAACTGCTTAAAAACAAAACACTTCCGCCACACTTAAGTCTCCCCCTTCCATTCCAAGATTTTTACAAAGCAAGAAATCAGAAGTGCTTGCTTTAAGCCTCCTGCCTCTATTGTTCCTTTGCCATAAAAACTACTAAGTCAATTTTTTTTTTCCTTTCCTCAAGATGTGTGCAGTCCTAAAAATTTCAGAAAACTATGTCAGAAAAGATGTATCCACAGAGTCTATTCCAGTAATATCCTTCTTCATCTAAGCATATCAAACAGTTACCTACCTTGACATAAATCATAGGGAGTGTCTGTTTGGCCCGACTATAATGTCTGGCAACTCTGTATACTGTTTCAGGAACATAGTCCAGCACCAAGTTGAGGTACACCTCATCTTTCTGAAAGAGAATAGAGAAAAAGTAGTTTAAAAAAATCACCAATAGATTTGAAGCACAAAGTACAATTACTGCATTCAGAGAAGCCAAGAGGATGAGAAAGCCATGGACATTTTAAGAACAAGTCTTCTGTAGGCATGTGAGCTGCCAAACTGTTTTTCCATTAAGCTTTGCACTTGTGCACTAATACTTAAGTCAAACTTATGTTTAAGGTCACATTAATTAATATGGTCTCCAATATAAAGCATTTTCTGATTATAAATGCTGACAAGGATATAATTGCTCTGCCCATTCAATGTTTTCATTGGGAGATATTTCAAGGTGACACCCTGCATCATTATTTAAAGCAGTCTATTAACCTCTTTACCTGACAAAACCCAAGAAGTGCAAATTTAAAAGTCCCAAATTCACTTCTTGCAACTACACAAACAAATTTTTAAAATGCTGCATCTTTAAGAAATGTTACTTTGATCTCACTGAATTCTTAGCTATTAAGGGATTAATAATACATACTAACCATTCCTGAACAGTAAGCCAGTGTTGACTTTGTAACCATTTTGTTTACATGCATTTTGATGTTCCAGTTACCTCCAACTTAAACCTCCGAACTTACTCATAGCAAAACAGAACAAGACAGAAACACTAGAGTATCACTTTTGATGTCTAGGATCAGGTCCATGTGAACATAGCACAGAGAAACAAAAAAAAGTAGCTTTTTAAAAAGGTACTTCGTTACAGAATATATTAACAAAGGAAAGAAGGAACAAGGAGGAATTAAGCGTCAAAGTACTATGATCACATAGTGCCTAATTGTGGAACTGAGAATTTTCAGCAGTAAAACAGGTTTTAAAAATACTTCTGATATTTTAATACAGTCTTCTGTGCAAATTCTATCAGAACTGTGAATACACTTAGTGTTGGGGGCTGGGTATAATTAGCTATATCAACCTGAAAAATTATTTTTGAAAGCTACGTGAACTAACCAGAAGAAGTAACAGCGATTAACAGCTAGATCTTTCTTTAGAGAAAGACAATACATAGAGACTTTACATGGATGGAGACAGTACAAAACTCTCAGGTCTTCAACTTGAGACCCTCACCAGCAGGTTCGCTGGCTATGGATCTTAATAACTGAAACCAAACCTCATTCAGCTATAGCAATTAAATAACACCATTGTGACTAAAAACATCACTTCAAGCATGGAGTGTGGTGTGTTGCTCTCACAGTGCTCTGTTTTCTTTTGCTTCAGCAAAGAGCAGCAGACTGCAGTAACTAAATAAACGGTACATGGTAACACATGGATAAATACACACTTTATAGTACACAATATGCAAAGCACTGCTGTTTTTTTGTGTTGTTAAAGACTCAATTCAAGATCGCTGTTCACCATTACTAGACAAACTCTTGTATTTTCAGGACATTTTAATAGCTCACCAATGGGTCCTAATAGGCCAAGTCACATTGCAAGACCTTGCCTACATTACTTTTCCCTAAAAAAAAGATGCTCTTTTTTAATATCACTGCTTAAATGATGGTGATAATAGCACCTGCACTATGCAAACAGCAGTGGCCCACTAACTTCTATCTGCTCTCATAGTAACTTTACAACATAATCAAGTTGCAGCTGACTTCAAAACCCTGCCTATGCTGGTGCCTCACCCCCTTCCATCCAAGGAACTGGGTAACAACATGAGGAAACGTGGGGACCAGGCTGGAGAATGAATTTCTGGGTGAAGGGACAACTAACAGCAGTGCAGAAGAAAGAGGAGATGGCTCTGGAACTCCATGGATGTGCAAATGTATGCAAGATAACAATGTACTTCTATTTTAGCACTTTTGTTTTTGCAACAAGATTAAGTTCTTTCCCTGACTCTCACTTCAAGCCAATAAAAATCCACCACCACTTCTTATGTCAGAGCTTTTAAGGTATGAAATATAAAACACAGAAAATAAATGTCCTGAAAAATCGAAGTTAGCTTAGGCCTGGTAAAGCAACCTGTACTCCAAGAGAAAAAAAAGTCTCATCAATATTAATTCTGTTTGATTCGGTGTATATAAAATCTGATGAACACATTAAATGCTTGCGTCACGGTTTGGGCCTAACACAACAACAACGAAACAGCCCCATGGCTGCTCACTCAACTCCCCCCTGCTCACATACACTGTGGGATGAGGAGGACAAAGGCCAACTAGAAGCTCATGGGTCGAGACAAAGGACAAGGAGAGTTCTTCACCAATTAAGGTCCCAGGCAAAACAGACTCAACTTGGGGAAAAATAATAATTGAATTTCACACTAATCAAACACTCACAGGACACAGACAACACACAGAGCGGGGCTTACATACGTTACCCCCACCCCGCCCTTCTTCCCGGGCCCAAATTACTTTGTTCCCGGTTTCTCTGCCTCCTTCCCCCAGCAGCACAGGGGGACAGGGGATGGGGTTTAGAGTCAATTCACAGTCTGGTGGTTCCTGCTGCTCCTTCCTCCTCAGGAAGAAGGTTTCCTTACAGTCCTACTCTGCTTCCCCACAGGGTCCCTATGCTGGTTTGGTGGGATTTTTTGGTAGTGGGGAAGGGTCCCAGGGGTGGCTCCGGTAAGAAGCTGAGAAGCTCCCGCCCCGCTCCAAAGCCAGCCAAGGAGCCATTAGAGAGACAATAGATGCGCCTCAGTGATTAACATATGAAAGAACTGACATAAGACCTGAGCAGGGCAAGCAGTTGGAGGAGGAGCTGAGCTGTAAAGGCAGAGTGGTGCCCGTGGTTGGTGAGGAAGAAGAGGAAGAAGGTGCCCAAGTAGGAGTTTCCCTGCAACCTATGGTGAGATGGCAGGCTGTCCCCCTGCATTCATGGAGGAACGTGGTGGAACATTCCCTGAGGGCACCAACCATAGGAGTTTTTATTCTACCCAGAACTTCAACAAACTACATGGGTTTTGCATGGTATTCATAGAATCATTTAGGTTTGAAAAGATCATCGAGTCCAACCATAAACCAAACAGTGCCAAGTCTACCACTAAACCATGTCCCTAGGCAGCACATCTACACATCTTGTAAATACCTCCAGGGATGGTCACTCCACCACTCCCCTGCAAAGCCTGTTCTAGTGCCTGACAACCCTTTCAGTGAATACATTTTTCCTAATATCCAATTTAGACCTCCCCTAGCACAACTTGACCCCATTTCCACTTGTTTGATCACTTGTCACTTGGGAGAAGAGGCCAACACCCACTTCGCTACACCCTCCTTTCAGGTAGTTGTAGAGAGCAATGAGGTCTCCTCTCAGCCTCCTTTTCTCCAGGCTAAACAACCCCAGTTACCTCAGACACTCCTTGTAAGACTTGTTCTCCGGACCCTTCACTAGCTTTGTTGCCCTTCTCTGGACCCGCTCCAGCACCTCAACATCCTTGAAGTGAGAGGCCCAGAACTGCACACAGGACTCTAGGTGAGGCCTCACCAGTGCTGTGTACAGGGGGAGAATTACATCCCTACTCCTGCTGGCCACACTATTCCTGATACAAGCCAGGATGCCATTGACCTTCCGGGCCACCTGGGCACACCTCTGGTTCATACTCAGCCAGCTGTTGACCAACACCCCCAGGTCCTTTTCCTCTGGGTAGCTTTCCAGCGACTCTTCTCCAAGCCTGTAGCGTTGCATGGGGTTGTTGTAACTGAAGTGCAGGACCTGACACTTGGCCATGTAGAACCTCATACAATTGCTCCTGTGTAAATGTGTATTGTACATTATAATCTAGAAGATATGAAGGTGCACAAACACCTTTCTCCCAACCAACAAACAAGTTCTGATGTACCATTTGGTGTACCCAGAACTTTAACATGCAACTATAAAGGCCAGGCTTGCGGTGTTGGCTATGTAAGTAGCAGCATACTCCACTCCTACTGCAAGAAACTGACACTTCAGAAGCGCCCTAAATGACTACTTTAATGAATTAAAGATGACTTGAGTGTTCTGACCTATCTCCTCCTGATGTAACCTGGCACAAATCTGATAAACGCTCCGAATATGGTTTTCAAGCACCCTCATCCTTCTCTGCGAGCATGAACTGGATGAAAATAACACCCAAATTACCTGGATTCCCTGAACAAGATTCAGCACAAGCTAGAAAGCAGTCATGGCCTGACAAGCTCTAAGGATGATGTAACCTGTTTTGCCTACCTCATGCATTCCTCCTAAACACGTATTTTTCCAGTGACCCAGATGTATTGCAATAGGAAACAGTGTTAGCTCAAAGAGCTTGCCAAGTGACAGCAACTGCTTGAGGACCAAGCAGGAGGATCAAGGCTTATCTTTCCATTACAGGAAACCTTTTCAAACCTCACGACGTATTCCACATGTGACTTGTTTCCACACTGCTGTTTCAAAATTGCTGGGTTAGGAACCAATCAATGTAACCTAACTATCAGGAGCAGCTCTGAGACACCCCTACAGAGAACAGAAAGGTCTGGAGAAGACTGGATCATACAAATGACAGAAAGCAAACATAAGATGCTATTAAATAACTCACTCCTCCTTACAGACCTTGAGATTTAGTAGATTTATTAGCTTCCTCAGCAGGTCAAATGTTTGTGTGCATCCATGTTCTCCTGTGTTTCCTGCTTCTGAGGTGATGACAGTGTACTCTTTAAAATGAAAAAGGGGAAGGGCAGGAAGCCAAATCCTGAAATACAGGATCAGCGTATTTCATTTAAATTGTGACTTTAGCAATGCAGCTCATGTACCTGCAATTTTCTCAAATGTTGAAAACTGCTTTTTGTCACTTGGCAGGTAAATCCTCAGTTGACAAACACTGCTCCAAAATGAGCCACAGCAAAATAACCATGGCCTTACCATTGAACCACTCTGCACCTCTCAAGAACCAACAATTCAGGTACCCTTTCAGGAAACACTTCATACACATAAACACTAATATTTAATAATACTATGCCATAATAAGAGGCGTGAGAAAGATTAGGACACAAGGAGCAAAACATTCCAGCAACTTCATTTTTTTCTTGGTATCAGAAACTGGAGATAAAACAGGCTGCAAATGGAACTACTTTAGCACACAAGCATTACACATTACATGGCTGAAGACTGAGAGAAACTGAAAACATTACTGACACAGGGAAGGCTGCATGGAGGTCTCAAACTCCACTTTTAAAACTCTTCTGTCCTTCAATCCACAGAAGTAATCAGTTACAAGCACCATTCAGTTGAGCTTCTCTGTGGCCAATATAAACCAACAGCTATTGCATTCAAAGATTCACTCTTCTGGATCGTTCCTTGCAAGGGAAGTACAAATATTCCTTTTCTGTGATCCTTCCACATTAGCAAACCCAAATTAATCCTGGATCGTTTCCATCAGCTTGCATTATTTTTTCATGGATCACACATACTACATTTACAACGTGCATGTATAATACTGCAATCAACATTAGTCAGTCACAGTCCAACATATTTACCACCAACACAATGACAAAAGCCAGGGAGGTCATATATGCCAAACACCAAACTGAGGGCAAAAGCTTCTAGAACTTGTATCTAAGGAAAATTTACCTGAGCATCAATTAACAGGATAAAATGGTTAGGAATGTATTCTGGGCACTCTTTCTTCTAGAGTAACTAAATTCACTGGTCAATATTTGGAAAGATTTATGAATATGCTTATTTTGGTTTTTCAGTAACAGTGTGGCAGTGGTTCCGGTGTGGTTTGCAGGTGGTTTTTTGCTTTTATGTTTTGTTTTTTTTTTTTTTAATTCCAGATCATTTAATTGAGCTAGTGTTCAGCTGGATTCCAGCTGATCATCTATATCAGCACCACTGAAGAACACACAAGTTTCTTTAACTTTGCATTTGGAGAAATAAACGTGGAACTACACTCTGAAGAAACTTGCTCTAGCTGCCTATTCAAACAAAAAGCACACACATATTGTGATAAAACTAAAATTAAGGAAAATGCCTCCAGAATGCACTTCTCCTCATTTAAATTATTCCAAAGCATCAGTACTGCGGCTATACAAGGTAAATAAGCCCGTCAATTTACTCAAGAGGATCACATTTTCTGTACTGTATGACAGCACCCCACTGATGGTATTTCAGAGGTAGGTGCTACATCCAGAGCTGTTACTGACAGGCTGGCAGCTATGTAAGCCTACTGTCTAAAAAGCACTGAAGGATTTAACTTGAAGCTGGAAAGTAAGAAAACTGATTTCAGCATTTCATGAGGATTATGCCTTTTTTCAGAGTGCATTATTTAAACACTGGAGACCGTCAGCACGAGGTAAGATATGCCCTTCACCCTGCCTTAGCCATCTAGAATTAGACAACATACAGGTTCAAACTCATACAAATTTTTCCCTAGATACAAAAAAACGGCTGTTTTACTTTTTCTTAAAGCTACAACCAGCATGCACTTCACACACCCTTATCAAGCACCACGAGAGACCCGCCAGTCTTCTCTTATCTTGAAGACTGACATGGTACCTTAAAGATACAAAGACTTTGGAACCGCTTTCAAAGACAAAGCGAGAATTTGTAGCCTTCCTACTCTTAACTCCTGAGTAGCCATGATACACTAGAAAAATTTGAAAAAGCAAAAAATGTCATAGCTGAGCTTATTTCTCTGAAGGAATGGTGACATCCAGTGGTCATATGTGCCTGTTTTTACTTACAGTTTGCAACCACATCTATTTCAAAACAGAGCTGCAGCTGCCAACAAAGTAAAGGAACCATAAGCCTAGATGTATAGTTGCAGTTTCACATAGATAACTCCAGGAGGGTATGAGCAGTTGAAGACTCAACTTCAGTGTTTGGTAAAGATACCAATTCTATGAGTACTGCAAATGTTGGGCAAAATATCTCCTTTCCTATTCCCTCACTGTTCATGACTGAGTTTGAAAACTTGTCCCAAGACTTCTGTTCCTATACGTACTTGTCAAAAGATAACAAATTGTTCTGTAATGCTCATTACTCTAGCAAAAGAGTCTGATGTAGGGAGGAAGTGCCAACTGGGTCAGCTGTGATGGTAGCATAAGGGCAGAAGTCAAGCCAAAGAAGTCAAAGTTTATGGTGGGTGGATTTAGGTTATGGTTGGACTTTATGATCTTCAAGGTCTTTTCCAACGTCAATGTTTCTATGATCATTTCTATGATTCTAAGCCTCCCAATATAATTCAGCTTTAAGAACTTTCCTGGATCTTGTTCTAAGACAAGTCAGTTTGCATTGTTTACCTTTGATCACTGAAAGAGTCTTGGCTCTTAGGTGATGCCTTTCTAAGCCTCTTTCATTAACAAAGAAATAAGTTTTCTGTAATAGTTTTCCCTTCTAAAGAGACTAACAGTAAAGAAAAAGGTCACTCATTAAGAGAGGTTGGGAATCCCTGCTGATTCTTGTTTATTTTATGCCCTGTAAAGTCCTTAAGCTTTTAGCTGTACTTCCAAGGAGAAATATTCTATTAAGATGAAAGTAGATGCACAACATCTAAAAGATGGGATTGATTTGTGATCTTTGACACTGGTGACCTGTGGATATTTGAACCACAGCTCCTAAGCAGGTACTGTGCCATAAGCTGTTATTCTGTTGCAAGATGAAAATGAACAGATCATGTTGGGATCACTGGGCTGTCTTGCACACCTTTCCATGAAAACAAAAAGTAGAGTCTTTGGAGATCCGTTGTTTTTCTGCCTGTACCACTACCTTCCAAAGTCAGAGGGGATTTCTGAACTGGGATATATCTGTGAAAGCAAACTAAGCAAGATATTACACAATAATGGTTCAAACTATATGCATCCTCAGGACAAAGAATACAAGCTGCTTTTCCAATGATTATCCAACACAGAAAGGTGAGAGCAGTGGCTACAGCTGGTAGAGGAATGACTTGAGAACAGAAGAGTGACTAACCAGATGTACTGGACTGTTCAGTGGTCTAGAAAGAAATCATGGAGCTTCCTATTTCCACTGCACACATCTATGACACTGAGGATCTAGCCACTGCTGCCTACTCTGCTCTTGCAAAGCCCTACTGCAGGCAGACAAAACTGCTATTTCTACCAACACAACCTAATCAAAACCAGAGACTGCTCATAACTACAACTAAGGAAATTCCCAGCATGTTGCGAGCCCTAACAGCAGTAACTGATAATCATTATCTGATGACTGGTGCCCTTTTTGAAATGAGCTTGGCGGGCCTCAGGCAAGGGCTACAGAGAAACCAACATCACAAAACTCCTCATAATTGGCATTAATTGCTCCTTTGTTGACAGCACAGCAGATCTGCCAAGGATTAAATGGATCGTAGTGACTAAATTCATCCCTAGTGATGGCCCTTCAGCACATTACTAGGCTGGTGCAAAACATTCACACAGGCTCTGTCAATTTCAAATCAGGCTCAAGGCTCTGTCATCTCAATGTTCTGTGCAAGAACTTTTTTTTTTAAACAAGTTCAATTAAGAAACCAAAACATTCAACTAGGAATATTCCATTTTAACAAGGAACAGAAAGGATGGTCCTTACATGAGGACTCATCTGAACACTCCTGCAAGAAAGGATGGTGATGTTCATGCCTCTTTGAATAAAGGTGGAGAATATAATTTATCTTCCTAACAGGAATATGAACCTGGAGAAACAACAACTGTTTAGCAAAGCCCAAACTTGCAAATCAGCCAGTTGCTCCCTTCTTCCAAATTCTGTCATTGCAGTTCAATACACTGCTGCCAAAGTGCAAGGTAGAGAGCACAGCAGCTTATAGATGCAGCTCAGCATGTATCTGCTGCACGTTTATTTTAAACATCTGCCTAGGTCTATGGGAGTAAATTTCCATCCTGAGTCTGCATGGACTTTTGGCTGATTGCCCTTACAGCTAAGGCTAAGTAAGATTAGTAATCAATTAGAGCATGTAGAAGGGCCAGCTCAGCCTCCAAAAAGGAGTCAGCATATTGCCTATTTGTGATCTCTCTGTGCTGCCATATATGTTTTCTTTGACTCCTCTGAATACCAAGCCACCTTAAAAAGGAAAGTTACATAACCAGAGATGCAATTACTCAACAAAAACTGTATTTACTTTACTTTTATATGATTTGATGCAGGAACAAATCTCTCCAGTGACTTCTCTTCCTCTTTTGGGCATGGATATGGGTCGATCAGAGTATTAGACACTCAAAAACATCCACACAAGAAAATGAAACAGTTATGATATACCTCAAATAAAGAGCTAAACCAGAAATACAAAGGGGAAAAAACCCCAGGGATTAGGAGTTCATTTCAGGTTTTACACAGCTGAATAATTTTACACAGCAGCCACTGATTTAATACATCAGGCCAGGGAACACTGTCAGCCATGGAACCAGAGGGATTCTTCAGTATGACCATGTCCACCCTTCCCTTAGGGCACAGCTCAAAAAGTTCTCAGCAGAATTAGGCTAAAAAGGAAACACACCAAGACCATCTTTCCCCCTGCTTCAGTAAAACAACATTTATATATCACACTAAATGCAAGGCAATCGCTGAAATCAAGGAAAAGCAGCAAAAATCAAACCAGAAATGTATGCCTTCCTACTGTGGTCTGAGCCAACAGGTCAACCAGGCATCTTGTTCAAGACCTTATCCTAAGGCAGAACACCAAAACCATCAAACACAGCAGAGTAGGCCAGCCCTACAGTCCTGCCCATTTTCTCCAAGGATTACCTAGAAAAATCACAAAATCACAGCAATATGGCATGAGAAAGACTTGTGACTACTTCCACCAGGAGTCTTCCATACATGACATAGCCCATTATTTGGTTGTTCTTCTTTCCCCTCTCACTCATTCCACCAGCCAAAACTACACATTTTTGACTACTGAAAAGCACATTACAGCTGCAGGAGTCAATGCCCTGCTATCAGATATCCCACACAGCCTTAGAAAAAAAGAGAAATCAGAATCTGCTCTGGCAAATTCATTAAGGAAGAGCCTTTTGAAAGAACTGGTCTGACAAGCAGGTCTGACAAATGTCTGTTAGCTTACAATAAGAAAGAACCGAGAAGGAAATAGTTTATAGAAGCAAGCCAATAGAATGCCAGGCCTGCCAACTGCCATATTAATATATATTAGGTGCTCTCTTTGAGCTCTCCTAAACTAGAAATCATTAGTCAAACATGATTAATAGGTAGTCAGTGCTCAAAACAACTTTTATATATATCTAAAGGTATAAATATGCATGTGAACATGCTCATATATGAATATATAGACACACTCCTATGTAGGGTATACCTCTATAAAAGCAGTACAAATTCAAAGATGCTCAGACAAGAGGGAGTCACCCCATCACAGAAAACAAGGAAGAAGAAATCAGTCAAAGTCATGTTTGATACAAGTTTTCCATGCTGCTAATGCTGGACTGCTTCTGGCAAATGCAGGAAGTAAGTTTAAGCAAACGGGAGACATAAAAAAGAGGGCTTATCACAAGGATAAAAGAAACGATAAGGAGCTCCCACCATGGAAGCTTTAACCAGTTCCATGGACAGCCCCTAGAAAAAGCAAACAGAGCTTCAAATCTCTACAAACTAGGTACAACTTCAATGCAGCTAAGGAATAGTCTTCCTAGCAAGTGTTATTTAGAATTGCTTTTCAATTTGATGCTATTTTCCAGCTTTCTAACCAAGAATTACCCCCCCTGTTTTACTAGAATAAAGCCACTTTTAAGGTTACCCAGTGCCTAAAAATGTCTAGGTATTAAAATGAACTGAAGTGACTACCAGGCACATGGATTTCTAAAAGCACCAGCCTGCCTGGATTTGGAGAAATCCTGTGAGGTACCTCTAAATTGAGACAGATTTAAGCTTCTCAGATTTTGGCCAAAAAAAAACAAACACAAAAAAACAAAGAAAGAAAGGTCTTTGAGCCTAGAGACACTGGTGTCAAGCACCAGGTAAGAAGGGAGAAGTCCAAGGAATACTCCTGGGGGAACAAACAGGTGATAGTAGCATGAAAAACTTTATGCAAGAGAAGGCTTGATACATAGGTATCAAAATTTAAGTTAATCGGTGAACTATTTCATTAAAGGAATCAGCAGTATAATAGTTACCTTTCAAGTTTTCCCATCACTGCCAGGCTTGAGTTAAGTAACAGTCCACTGCCATTAATCTGTGTTTATGCTAAATTCTTCATGAAGACAGACAACAATTGCAAGCCCCACACATCACTAAGCTACTGCATTTTCTGCTATATGTTCCTTGGATTTTTACATTACTCTTCTCATCGAACTTGGCTTCAAGAACCATTTTACATAAAGGTCTGGTTACCTAGAATCTAAATCTGCAACTGCTTCCTACATGTCCTTACTGGTTACCAGACGGGACGTTACACTTTTCGCTCTTTTCCTCCACTCTCCGAAGAACCAGTTTGATAATGGGGGTAATATGAAGGAAAAGATGTTATTGCTTCCCAAACTGACCAAAACATGAAAAGAAACATTATTCTTTCTTCACAGATGAGCTTCAGAACACAAACTTGCTGCTCTCTAGAGCCTTTTCCCAAATAGCAGCCAACAAACTCGTGCAGTTATCTTCACATGCTGACACCTACATGGAAATAGTTGCAAGCCAATTATGTATCATTTTGTACTGAACTGCAAAGAGACCTTGCAAGCTGAACATCAATCAACACCACTGCTGCTGATGTTCTGCTGGGTGCACCTTTGCCCTAGGGACTGGTTCACATTTGTCCTATTTAGCAATAGAGCAGCAGTGGAAATCTCAAAGGCACAAAACAGAAGCATGAAGAGAGAAGAGCAGAAAGAAATGTGGAAGAAAACTTCTCACTGAAGCATTAAGATTTGCTGGCCATGAATAGGGACCACATTTTTAAAAACAAAATCAGCGTTGCCAAGAATCAGCCACGTGGAGTTGAAACAGTAAAGTGGAAAATCCATTCTCAAGCTCAACATCAAGTTAAAGATTTCCAAAGGAGTTTTACTCAAGTTACTGTTATACAAAGGCTCCTGGAACAGTGTTCTGAGATCTGAAAGCCATTAGATACGACAGTTATCTTCTGTTTGTCTCATGGAACTTTAGTAAAGTTTGAGATTCCTGAAGTTACAGGTTGGTTTAAAAAAGCAAATAAAAAACCCCCAAACCAAGCCCTCCTTCACAGTATTTCCTTTCTAGTACTTAGGCTGCTTGAGGAACTTCTGGTTATATGATAAATGAGCACAATATAGTCTAAAAAAAAAAAAAAAAAGAAAAAAAGAAAAAACCCCCACAATTCTCCTTGATTGCTGCAAAGTGATTTTGCAAGCTTTCTATAGGCACAGGCAAGGGACAAGGCCAGTTTCCCCGGCCCTGCCCCTCCCAAGCACCTCTCAGAGGTAACAACAGAGCTCCTCCAATTATCTCCCTGTGCATTTCACGAGACTGCAACAACCTGCCACCACCACCTTGTCCTGGAGACATAAGCTCCTTCTCTAGCTCCAAAGACCATGCAATGGGGTGGGGGTTGCTCTCCCGTTCTGTTGACCCACTTCATGTGAGTAGCAGTGAATAGCCTTCCAGTAGCTATCAGCTCTTGTATACAGTCCTTTCCAGCATATGGACACAGGTGTACATATAGTTGAAGACAACTAAGGGTGTAACCTGCTTTAGAAAATTAAAATCTATCCCATTTTATATAAATTATTATATAATTTCTATAAGTATTGATAACTATATATATAAAGATCAGAGGCAGTTCAGAAGGTCACCTAGCCCATTTCCCTACCTCACAGCTTACATTAACTTCCCACATGGGCCAGAAAGATTTCTACTTTTTTTTATTTCATGGATGACCCTGCTTTAAGCATGAGGTTGGACCACATGCCATCTTAAGGTCCATCTCATCCTGAATTCTCTTGTGATTCCTAAAATGCTGATACATACATAGATAAAGAAGCTGTTACAACTTCACAATAAAACCAAACCTTATAACCCCTTTTTAGAAACCCAAGGAACATTTATACCTAGATTAAAAGAAAACATAAATGGCAGTGTCTACTTCGAGATTTATTAAAGCCAGCTATTTGCTCGTTCTTCTGGAGCATAAGCATTCTGACAAATGCTACAATAATCTGATCATATGTTATCCTTTCCTCTGGGCTTTGAAACTCATCCCCCATATGGAACAGGCGCACAAGGAAGGGGCACAGAAGCATACAGAGACTAGGTCTGGGGAAAGTCACCTAACTACTTAAGTGCTTTAAATCTAAAATGCTTAACTCTGAATCCTAGAAAACGTATCTGCACATATGGAAAGGCAGTGCTAGAATATGCAAATGAAGCCCAACTGTGCTCCACTAAATTAAAAAAGAGACAGTGTGTACCAAAGTCTGTTACGTTATTGTTGTGCTGTATTAATAAGGCCCACTCCTCATGAGCCACACACTTCCAGACTGAAGATGATCTGCTGGGCACCACTATAGCATTTTCTCAATGCTGTCACGTCTACTGTCTTCAAAATCCTGTCTCTAGAAATTGCAACAGTTTAGTTATACCCAGGTTACCAGGAAGCATTGTCTTGTTTTTCATTCTTACCTTCTCTCCACTAGAGTAGAAGAAATAACGCAAACGAACAATGTTACAATGATCCAACTTTCTCATAATCTGGAGCTCTCGGTTCTGAAACAAGAGAAAAGAAGCAATTAGGAAAGCTCTTTTCTTGCAAAGTTACAGTAGTGAACACCTTAATGTACAGATACAGGAGCTGACAAAACTAAGGAACCAAAGAACAAATGAAGTTGGCAAAAGAGGCAACAGCTTTCAAGAGTTTATTAGTCCTTCTTCCAATTACTTTATCACAGAAAATATCAACATCTTAGAGTACATTTTCCCCCTGAAATAAAGGTCTACAAACCCATAATGAAATCCAAGAATTACCTACTTACAGTACCAAAGTTTCAGTGCTAAAAGGCAAGACAACGTTAACTTTCCATTTGTATTTTCTGATCTTACAATAATACAAGGTATCAGCCATAATGGTAGGAAGCCTATCCTGCTTGAATACTGTAAAATAATGTAAACAATGTAAAAGCAAACATAACATTTCCACCTACATGCCTGCCCTACTCCACACTGCAAAAGAGGCTTGTGCTGGAAGATCATTTCCCTTACCATTATCCTTGCAATACCAACACAAAAAGCACCTGAAATTGAGTAGGCAACTCAGTTCCCACTTACGTTCAACCAAGATTCAATCACATTTATAAAGACAGAATTACAGTGCTATTTTCCCATTTTATATCAACCTGAAAAAGCTTTTAAAATAAAATCAGTTCATTATGTGCATGATAAACTGGGGACTTTACTGCAGTATCCATTGTAACGGCACCCTAAATAGATGAGGGATCTTACAGCCTAACAGATAAAAAAAGAGCAAAATGTTGAATTGCAGGTATGAATAAAAACAAGCAGGTAAAAGTAGCACAGCTATGTTTGTTGTACTTCATTCCACAGCTGTCACTACAATAGTCCTTTCTCCTACAGTCACATTTACACATGCCTGTTTTTACTTCCTCAATTACTACACAATCTGCAGCTTCAAAAATAGAAAGTATTCTATTTTTTTCTTGGATCACAGGGTTGCTAATTATGCAACTTAACTAGCTATGACCAATAGGCTAGAATAATACACTGGTCCTACTAGGACCATTAACTCTGGCCAACGTCAGGAGTGTATCTGGGAAGAAAACTCTTTAGCCACATTTTCATACTTAAATGCACAAAGTTAACACGTACTTTGTGCAGTGCTGGTGTTGAAATAAGGTTTTAGTTTTCTGTGTATCAGAGGGTCATGTAACAGTGCCTCGAACTATGATTAAAGCTTAAGGAACTCCTCAAGAACCACTGTAAGCTTCTAACATGAACATGGCTATAAACTCTTTTAATTCCTCTAAGCCATGTAGCCTTAAAAAAAAAAAAAAAAAGAAGTGTTAGATAGGATGCAGTATCATTAATCCCATCATCCCTGCCACCCGCTGACTGAAAAAATACTTCAGTATTAGCCAGCTCTTTACAAACACGAGTGACATCTCACACAATTATCAGTTGGCAAGTATCCAGGTAGTAGTTAAGGAGAAAGCAAGTCCTTTCTTGTGCCTGCCTAGCTTCTGAACAGATTAAAGCCTAAGTCTGTTAGGTGCACACCAAGATAGGCCTATTATATCCTAAAGGATGAAAAGAGAAAGAGAAAGCACAGAGGGACCTTTGAGGTTTTCACCTATCTCCTGAAAACCCATGGAGTGAATTTGAGAAATAAAGCCTTCATCACATAATTTTATCAACACACCTCACATCTCAGAGAAAAAGCGTTCTCCTGGTAGGAAGAGGAGGAGCTCAAATACCCTCCACTTATTCATTCTTTATTTAATGCTACCAAAGAAGTCAATTTTGAGAGTCATGGCTGGGGTTCCTGTGAAGCACAACACAGTTCAGATTTCAGACCAACAGAAAGACCTCATCCTCTTGCCTTGTCCAAACTTCACACCACTGGCTGGATCGGTGGTGTCTCCCTGGACCTTACAACCCAGGGCAGATTTCAACTAGCAAGTCAACACAGGGCTGGCTCAAGATCCCACCAGTCACTGAAGCACCAATTATGACAAGAGATTAATTTCTTCAGCTGGCTTTTACAGCACTTAACAGTGTTACTACTGCAGGACTGAACCTAACACTGCAAGTTCCAGCACCTTAACCAAATTCCACCAGCAATTTGTAATACAATGTAAGGCAAGTAATTTCTTCCTCCCATTCTCCTATTGGCTAGGAGATAGAAATAATACCTTTTATCTCATTAAATTACTGGAAGAAACAAGAATGCACTAAGGACAAACATAGGGATATTGTTTTGGCAGTATCTCCGCTAGCTCCTTAAAATACACATAGATACTTTAAGTGGGGTTACTGCTTCATCTTCTTTAGTTAGTATGTATATGCTGATTGGATACACTGGGGAAAAAAAAGAAATCAGCTGCAGTTATATTTATAGTCTGGTATCTCACCCTAGCACAAGCACAGTGTGTGCCCACTTTGATGCCTTCCATCCTGACCCATTGCCTTCGGCTCTTATCCTGACCATCTGCTGCAGCTGCACAAACAGTGCTTCAAGATGTGCTAATATCAGGGATAAATCAAACCGGTTACACAGTAACCTATATCTCACATCCTGTGACTAGACAGAAGGAAACAAATTTATACTGTCATCTTAGTCAAATACCTCAGCCATCTTAAACCCAAGCTGACTTCTAATCACCACTCCCGGTGGAGTTCAAACTGGAAATACTCGAACAGTTGCAAAGCTCAAATGGGATGTGGCGAGGGAACAGCTCCTGATGCTCATGTAACAGCCGGATGCTTTAAAGAATTCCTTTTTCCCCAGATGAATACTTCAAGTAGTCTTACTTTACCAGGTATTTCCCTGTATACATCTTAAATAATAACAGCCTTTTCACACTGTAACATGGGCTATTAATTAATTACCACTGCAGAAATGCATGGGGAGAGGGGGAATAAATCAGATTTTAAGCAGGGAACCTTTAGTGAAGTGAACAGGGACAGATGTCCTACACTGAGTACAAGAAAGAAAATGCATGTCTAAATATAATGCAAACTAAAACCATTTCAAAACATGCTGATGAGAAAGGTTTACAATGCATGATCAAAATACAGGGTGGATGAAAACTAAGATTGTGCTTGTCCTTAATTCATTATTTTTGTCTTCCAAGAGACATGGACGTGAAGTCAAAGACTCAAAGAGGAAACTACTCTTCTTTCCCATTCTCCCACCCATGCACATGAAGAGAAGGGTTTAGTTTTGTTACTGAGAATACTAAGCCTGGCAAGCACCGAAGAACACAACCACATTCAGTGCCAGTCTTGCCAGTTGAGAGGACCCAGCAGACTTCTGCTGTTCACACCAAAAGACAGAGCACAGGTTTCTTAGAGAAGCAGTAAACCAGTGGGTCTACGAACAGATTACTCAGCAAATTTCTGTTGCAGTTTCATTTCTATATCTAAAAAATATATCTCTTTATCCAGAAGAAAAGGGGTTGTTGACTCACAACTCCAGAACACTGCTTTACAACCAGCGCATTTGAGCCCATCACCAACTATTGAAGCAAACCCAATGTCACAAAACTCTGTTCGTCACTTCTGAAGACAACTTTCCTAGCCCAGACTGCCTGCATTGGTTCATTACATTGAAGACATCTGGTTGTTCATCAAGGTTAAAGATTTGGTTAGATTGCCAAGACAACATCAGATTTACAACATCAAAACATAGCAAATAAAGCTCATGCATGAAGACTCCTGCCTTCATTCCAAAGTTACAATCCCAATTCCTCATAACTGTGCTAATGCTATAGTTGATATAAAACCACCAAAGCAAGATAATTTTTGCCTCACTACCATAATCTGCTATTACAAACTAGGATAACCATGACCCCCCACCTCCTTCCCTCCACCATGCAGAGATTTCTAGAGCTTTGTCAGCTTGCATTCATCACCTGGATCTTTGCCTTTTTCCCTTTTTTTCCCCCATCTCCTTCTTTCCCTCCCCCTTTTAACAACAGGGGATAAAAATGCCTGGATCATCAGAGATGATGCCCTACGGACTTGCACAGCTCATGTCAGCACGACATTACAAATATATACCCAGTGAAGCATAGAAGTATCACCTGGATCCAGTTCAGAAGAGAATTCCTCAGAGCTTCCTTAGCTAAGGGGTGTGCTGGCTTTTCCTCTTTTCTTTTTCTTCCCCTGCCAAGATGCCTGTTTAAAGCCTCAATAAGGTTCTCTGAGGATTATGTTCAAAGCAGAGGAAATGACAGAAATTAGAAATTTGTATTTTTGCCTTGTGTCACACCAAGGACATGACCTGCTTCTTATGAACAGGTAAGATTGTGTACATCTTGTCCTTTAAAGAGAGGATACCAATCTCTTTCAACAAGCAACTTCAGCAACAGGTTTCTTGCTTAAAACAAGTAAGGCCAGCAACTAAAGTTAATTCCCATTTTTACACTTTTTAAACTGATTTTTATTCTTCTTGGGGTAACACATCCAAATGCTGATGCTTAACATCTCACATTCTTCTATCAGGTCAGAACATCAGAAAATGGAGGGTAATTGTAATTGTCACATGAACTTTGGCATTATAGATGGATGGATAGAAGCATTATAGGTAGATCCAAATTTATCAGTATACACAATCCTCTTCTTTTTGCACTTCATGTTTACAGTTTCTTCTTTTCTCCTGCTTCCATCATAATTTTCTCCATTTTACCACATTTCTTTGGTAAAGGTTTTCCCACAGTGTAAAGCCAGAGCAGGGAGCTATGGGGAGAGCTGGGGAAGAAACTAATTTTCAGCAGGAAGCATGAAGGTAGTGATGAAGCAGCAAGGCTTGTCTCATTTGTTTTTTTTTTCCCTGCTTCCTTCCACTTGAACAACCTGAATGACTAGTCACCTCCATGCGCCTTCACCCACTGCACTGCTGAGCCTGCCCAGAAAACAGGCTCAGGTGGAGACCTTGAGAGATTTAAAGCATTTTCATACAGCAGAAAGGAGACTCCACCCTAACCATCTCCTACCACAAGAAAAAGGCTAGTCTCCCAAGCACAGGGCAGCAGGCACATTCTAACAGAGGTCTTCCAATATGATCCTAGCCAGATAAGCTCGATGCCTTGCAGAGACAGATGCTTGCACAGCATTTGAGCCATACCTCCTAGGCTCAGCTTTGTAAAATATACCAAGACAAAACACTCCAGACCACAGAGGAAGCCACCATACTCACCACAAGCTGGCTGTGGTACAGAACTAGCATCTGACAGGTCACCAAGGGGTAGTGGGATCACTAAGACCAGCATATTTTCACTAATATCATTACTAAAGCTCCAATCCTAGTATATCTGGTTTATCCTAAGCTTAGTGGGACAGACTGCAAAATGAAAGCTGTACCACATCTTTTCTAAAAATTCCTGAAGCTGCCTGACCCATTCCTCCAAAGGTAGATTTCAAACACCATCAATCACAAGGCTACTTTTAATACTGTCTCGTCATCAGCAAAAGTATTACACAAGTTATTCTGTTGTTTACAGAATTAACTGTTTTGCACAGATATATGATAATTGAGTCATTTTACAGAATAAAGGCTAATTTCTAAATTCATTTGTATTTGCCCCAAGCTATCACTGACATAAATCAGTGCTTGGAGGAAAAAGAAGTACAAAAGGGGCTTAACTACAGAGGCCTGGGCTGGGAATCTGTCCATGCCAGTCATCAACAGCAAGGCACCCATGAAATGTCCATTTTGTAGGCAAGCAATTTCAAGTAGAGATAAATGTCAACAGCGATCACAGTTTTCCTTATTTACACCTGAGACACTAATTAAACAAAGCCTCAGTCTCCTTCTCCCACCAATCACTACAGATTTCCAACACCAGCAGATGTAAGTTGGGATGGTCTCCATTTTTAGCACACCTGTTAGTCTCAAACTCACACAATCACAACCTTTAATCCACACAATACTAACAAATAAATACTGTTTATTAAATATCTGTACCTATGACAAATCAAGAGCTGTAATGCCACAACAACCACCATTCAGTTAGTGCTGGTCCATCAACTAAATAAATACTTGCAGTCCAGCAGGTCTAACACAGGTCAGAAAGTCCAGGTATTGTGTCCTGTTCCAACCTCTACCAATTTGTAACACATGCTTATGCATTGAATTAGCTTTGAGGCTTAGCATTTGTAAAAGCATTTTGACTTCTATAATCCAAAGTCTCGAGGACATCTCCTAGAGACAGATACAATCCTAATTAATGTATTACTGTTCATGACTTCCTTAAGAAGAAAGGAAAAAAAAAAAAAGAAAGCTGTGATAGTCACCGATTTGCAGCACAAAACCAAAATTGCTGCTTTAAATACTCCAGCCCCTCACCGCTTCACGCACCTCTTCCTGCTTCATAGGAATCCCAACCCTCATAAAAGGGAAAACCAAATGCTAAGTGCCTATACAACATGAGCATAATGAGTTCACATGCACTGTGTGATGCAAACAGGATGAGTGAAGGAAGCTGACAGGGGGCCCAAGACACAGAATGCTTGTGCATGCATTTCGGTGTGACCCGGTGAATTTCAGTTGCATCATGATCTATTTTACTACAAAACTAAAAGGAACACAAAGGCTCCAAACTTAGCTTCATTTCAGTACCAAGTTCCACAATGCTGCTAAACTTTCCACTCTTTGCCCTAATGTAAAAATCTGGTAACTAAGATCCTGAAGCAACAAACGATGGAGACACACAGCAGGGCTGCACTGCAGAATGCTTCTGAAACGCTGGCCTGAGAACACCCAGAAAGAGTCAGAGGCACAAAATGCATGCGTCAGCTGTATTCTGGCCAAAATTTATTACTGAGCACAGCGACCTTCAATCCTGGCATGGGTACAGATCAGGGCAAAAAGCACTGGCTCTGAAAACGGCAGCAGGCAGGACCTGCCTGAAGAGGCCAGTGGGCAGAGCATGCTGGGCTGGAGCCAGGCCAGGGCAAGTTGAAGGCACAGGGGTCAGGCAAGCATAGGTGAGGCCACCAGTGCACTCCCAATCTGCA
Source organism: Hemiprocne comata (assembly GCA_020745705.1). Lineage (NCBI taxonomy): Eukaryota > Metazoa > Chordata > Aves > Apodiformes > Apodidae > Hemiprocne > Hemiprocne comata. The sequence goes on from CM036586.1 coordinate 144,747,815, forward strand.
AATCCATGACTTATTACAGCTTGACTGAAATTAAAGAGCAGACAGGGGCAGCAAGAAGAAAAAATATGCTTGAAACTAAAGTTCTAGAACAGTAAGCGAAGCAAAAAGTCACACAGCCACCAATAATGTGGGCTAGACTTAACCCCTTAAGAACTAGATAAACTAGATAAACCATGTGGTAACGTGCAAGCTGATAGAAAGGCATACTGGATGAAAATCTGAGATGCCAACACACACCTTATTTCCATTCTGTTAATTATTTTTATTGTATTACTGCTCCCAGCAAACTCAGGCATTACATCACTTTTCACAAAGGGACCACATGCTTTGAACTTCCCAACTCTTCCCCTAAGCAGTTAGCAATAGCAAGTGCCACGTTATGTCACCTGCAGCCTGCTCTTGCCGATGCAGGACACACTCCCTAGGCAGAAATCTTGAGCTTCATACAGCTATTACACAGTTTCCTACAATTCGAGACAGAAATGACTTGTGCTCTTAAAAGAATGTACAGCAAGCCTTAATCTCTGGGAAGAACAGAAGAAAAAAAAAATCTGACTCCTCTTTCATTTCCTACCTATATCTCAGCAGTTAATTGAACGGTGGAAGCCAAATTCTTCGGTCGCTGCCTCTTTGAATGGAAGTGGAGTTGGAGAGCCTCTCAGAGACTTAATACCATCTGTAAATTTCTGCCAGCTCAGGAAGCTCAAGAATAAGCTTGGAAGGGAAACTGATTTCCAGAATCACATCACTTCTAGACCACAACCTGAAATCCACTTAATCATTTTCAAGTGGTTGTTTCAAATATTGTGACCTGATGAATGGTTCAGTTCTACTTTTCAGTTCTATAGCAACTACTGTGCTCTGCCAGCAGCTAGTCCAGATGCGATAGGAATTACAGTGCACCCAAGACAAAAGTTAGAAAAACAGAACTAGGTCTAAAACTCACAGAGATGGCTCAAGTCCATTATAACATTGAAATAAAGTGCAGGAAGGAAAATAATTGAAAGGAAAAGTATTTTCTAAAAGGCAGCCCTATGCTTTCACAGGTAACAGCCATTCTTTTTCAGAAATAGCACAGAGGATCTCTGTTGGAAAACTCTTACAGTAAAACTCATTTTCCTTTCATAGAAACAGCAGACAGATTTTTCCTCATGTTTTGATTCTCTTCAACTAGTGAGAAAGAAGTGTAAGACTGCTTATAACATCAGTCCTCAGGGAGTCTGCAACATCCATAGAAACTTACACCTGCAATCACAACCGGAACAGCTTGCAATTAATCTATTAATCAAATAAGTTCCAATCTCCCATGGGCATAAGACATTTGCTGGCTTGCTAATCACTATGTTATTAAACATTAATGAAATGCTTTATTACTCTTGGCCTTCTCTTCTTACATATGATGCAGCAGATGTTTCATGCAGACAGATTTCAAAGGACTTGCAACACAGAAACAATTTCTCCTCACCCTCCAAAAAATGTATTTATTTATTTAGGGAATAGGTAAGTGCTGCTTCCAGTGTTTATTTTTCCCTTTGTCTCAGGACTATTGCTACATGACACAAAGATGTCTGATGCTAGAAGTCACTAGGGACTTTAATTTCAATCCAAATGGAGATTGCTGACTCCCTAAAATCTTGGAGGAAACATCCAAATTAAAACTACATAAGAAAGGGAAATGACAGGTGAAGACTGAGCAGGGAGCAAGGGGGAGTGGAACTGGCAAGTGGAATTAGCTGCCTGCAGATTATCATTTGCCAAGCAGAATTAAATCTTCCACAAGTACAAGCCTTAATAATGAGCTCCCAGATGACCAACCTTTTAAAAGGTTAAGCACTCCCCACTGAATTTGGAGAGAGAGTGGGCAGCTCCCCCCCTACGGGTGGGCAAATGGGAGAGAAAATTGGCTTAACTCCAGCAGTGAAATTAAAATAGGGACTTTAACTCTTTACCTTATGCACATTCATAATAAGCCCTTCTCCCCAAATTCCTGGCAGGAACATTTCAACACTTGTTCTTCATTATTTTATAGATAAAAACAACTCAAGCTTTCCCAAATACATCTCTTCATATTAGCAGGCAGCAGCACATTTTTCTGGCAGCTGCAAAACCATTTCACCAGTTGACCTTTGCTAGATACAAGAAATCTATCCTACACTTGAAAGGGAAAGCCAGCTACGTCAAAGTACAAATCCACTATAAGCTACTAGAAGAGTCAATGTTCAAGTCAATGTTCAAACTTCTTCCTTGAGGTATTTTTTCCTTAGTCAGCACTAGCACTTTTCAAACAGTCCCATTTTTTCAAGAAATCATTTCCTTAGGCTAAAGGGTGTCACAGCACTGAAATTAAAAGATTAAGAAATCTTCATATGCACTTCTAGCCTAAATGACCCAAAAAGAAAGAGTACAGAGAACCAGAGTAAGTTTTAGTAACTGTTTGTTTGCATAGCAAGGCGCCTTTTTAATGGCAAATTTTAACAACAGGGACACAGCACTATCCTTAGCTTCACCTAGTCACACTAAAAATCAGGATTCCCAAACTAAAGGAGCAGAAAGAAATTATTTCATACGTCATGTCATAGGTGAGCACCATGATTCTAAAGTGGCACACGTTAGCCACATATCAGAAGGCTGCACTCTCACCTCATGTGCTTCCAAGCTCAAGAGTTTCCAAGTGGCCAGGTCCAGCTGGACCAACACAGGGCAGGGGCAAGCTAACCCCTGTGCTCTTCTTCAACCAAAATTTGCAAAGATCTAGGACTGCTACTGAATCAGTTGCTCCCTTTTCTGGATGAGACAGCTCTTAATTTAAGCCTACCCCAGGGTAAGTGTCACAACCTAATGTCTTCGGAATATGTTGCAATGACGAGTTAGCCTCCAGGCCCTGATTCATGGACAGAAGCAGTGTAAACTTGCACAGCAGAGGTAGCCCTCCACAGCCAGCTGCCCACTCCACCCTTCTCCCAGGTGCTGCTGTCCCAGTATCCAGTACACCTGAGTGGCTAGTCAGCCACCACGTGATTCACCAGCTTGCCACCCAAAGCAGAGAGTTTATCAGAAACAGAGTTCAATACATGCACGAGCTTGCAAACTGTGTTGGTTCAAGAGCTGCTCCACAGCCGCTTTAACGTTTTTGCTATAGGGGCAGCAAGTGCAATAGCCATGTCATCTGCCACCGACTGCAAGTCCTCTCTTCAGCTTTCAAGCATCCACTCCCTGTCAGATACCTGGCCACAACTACAGAGTTGATGCTAGACCAGCAGGTTTTCAGAAAAGGAAAAATAAAAAGCTGAAGTTATAGCTGGGAACTTGGGCAGCAGTGACACTGCCACTGAGAGGGGGAGCTTTGGGAGCATCCTGGCTTTCACCTTGCTTCCAGAACAAAATGAGAAGTTGCACATAATGCTACAGCAAGCAAGCAGAAGGAGACTTGGTGAAACCAAGGAACTGAGGGAACAAAGACGACTTGGGCATACCAATTATCTTGGCAGCTCATCACCCAATAGTTCAACAGCAGCCATCACCATGCTTACTAGGAAGGCTCAAAAAAGCTTAGTTCCTAGCCATCTGGAAGCCTAAAACCCAAAGATGTACGAGTTTAACCTCTCTTATGGAACCTGTAAACAATTTTCAAAAATGCATTTGTAAAACTTAAGAGACTCAATGACTTTGTGACATCGTGTATAAGTCAATCAAATTATGTCAGAAACCTGCCATGTCACCTGCCACCTTTTCAATGGACTACACATTCTTTTGTGTTTAACCTACAGTGCTAGAGGAGATTCTCAAAGGTAACCGTATTAAAGCAGCCACTGTTACTAGTAATGCAAGTTGCAAAACCTTTCACTGACCTTGCCATAGATTTTCCACTACAAAATCTTATTTTCCATAGATTAAGGAGGTCTTCCAATGCATATGCCATGCAGAACAGACATGCTGTAGTGATGAACTGGAGTTGAGTAATAAAAGGAGATCTGGTTTTAGGACCCTTGCCTCATTTGTTGCAAAAGGCAAAAGCTCTGCGATAGATAAGGTGAGGAACTGCAGAAATGGCACGAATGGTCTTCTCTTGGCCATAATACTTTATAATGCTGTATTGTGAGAAGCAGACATGAATCTACATAGAATAATCCACATTAGTAAATGTATATAGGAAGCTATTACATCTGCTTTACTCTGCCCAGCTCAGTACTCTGAAGTACTGAGCGATCAAATATACGTAACAGAGATCAACAGGACCACTGATGTTCACACCTATCAAAAAGCCAGAATTGGCCTCTTCTGTTGTCTACCCACAACATAACCAGATGGAAAAAAAATAAATTTCAATGTCTGCACTTTAGAAGTCACATCAGCAGTTAGAATGTGAGATAATCAAGAGAGACAGGGCACCTGTCCTGGCTCAAGGTGTCTTGTCTTGCAAACACCACCAGCAGAGAAATGAGATTGTCTTGTCCCAACAAGCCGACAATCCTCTGTATGCTAGCCTGTTTCTGTCCAGTTGCCCTGCTTGTCCTCCATGAGCATGAAATTTTATTTGCACTAAATCCAAACTATGCACAACCAGGTAGAGAACACGCAGTTTTGACTAGATGGAATTAGTTGATACGTATTTCTGTTCTGTGTTCAAGAAGCTAGATGTATTCAGAGGTACAGGGAACATGGAAATTGCTGGTACCTAGCTGGCAAACAAGCTAGGCCCATTGATATCCCCAGATTAAGTTTCTGAAGGACGCTAAGACCCAAAAAAGTTAACAAGTATCTCCTGAACACTTGGTAGCTTCCAGTAAAATCAAAAGCTGAAATGAAGAACTGTTACACCACCTTCGAGATCAAAGCTCCACAAGGGAGGAACAGTGAATTCCTCCACAAGCAAGCCCTTGCTGTTGTAGCAATGGTAAGGTATACAGTTGACAAAATCTATTCACAAAGAGGAGGACTTGAAAGACAAAGTCTTTAAACCACCAACCTACTAATACCTAACAAAGTCAAGATAATCACAAACAATGGTTTTCAGACCCAAATACAATAGTGTATCTCAATGCTAAAGCTTTTAGCCTCAATATTTTGATTCTGCTTGATACATTCTCTTTCCTGCCTTGATATTGAAGGGTATAAAAACCAGCAATCCCTTTCTCTTCCCATAATTTGCTTGGTTTTTGAGAAACACGTTATGACGACGAAAGCATTAACATTTGGATTAGTAACAGCAAAATTTAGTTGCTCCCCTGAAGCAAACAAGACCTACCTCTCACCTTCAAACACAGTGACTTCAGTGGACTAGAAGTTAGGGCCTAACTTGTTCTGCAGCACCTCTTAAAACTAGGGATTAGATGTTATTTAATACTTCCAAGAGAAATCACAGCAAAGGCACTAAATTCAATTTAAATCAGCACCTCCCATGAGTTACTTGTCTATGGTACCTATCTTTAAGAAAACACTGTGCAGCTCTCCTAAGCAGTACAGCAATGAAGAGGATGTGCACAACTTTTAACATTTTCCTAAAAACCAGCTGCCTTCAAAAGCAGCCTAAAATACCTATCCAGGTAAAGTGATGGAACCTGCACAAAACCCTGAAAATGCAAAGAAATACTATCAGCAGCTTCATATTTCCACAATATTGTGCCTTCTGAGTTGAATTAATCTTCTCACCCCACCCCTGAACGGTGGCCAATGCTCTTCCACATTTTGTTGAAATCAATCTCTATGCAAAGGGTGCTCACACCCTTTTGCATTCAAAATCCCAAGAGCATGAAATAATGAAGATTTACATCCCACTGAGGACATGGTACTGCTTGCTTATGTAGGAAAGACAGCATTGCTCCCTAGACATTCTAGTGTTTACTGCACACAAGGTCGTATTAAGACAGAGCCACCATGTCTTGAGTTATATTTACATGCAGGAAAATTTAATTAAAATAAACTTTAAAGGTGAATCAGTTAGAATTTCCAACAGAATGCAGTTAGAAGGGTCTCATTTGAATTTAATTCCCTCTGAAAGCATATGATCCACTCAAGAAGTTGGAGATTCATTACCCACAAGAAGATCCATGCAGACAAGCCAGTAGGACAGGATGCCCTAAGCTCAGTGCTCCACCAGGAAGAGACTTTCTGCTACCACCTGCACACAGCGCTTTGCATTTGCACACAGTACAGGCTGTTCTCACTAGCAAGGCAGACCCTTTCCAAGAGATACTCATCAGGTTAGCTCCAAGAGTCCTTGCACTGTTTATCCTTCCTGTTAATTGATGGCCTTCGTGCTGCCACAGGAATTGCTCAATGCGTACACAGACTGTTACGCCTCCAGCGCTCCAGGCAACCCTCAACTTGCTCTAGTTTTCCTGTGTCTCATACTACTTTCTTGTCCTACTAGACCTGTTAGCCCTATGTGAAAGTAGATAACCTTTATGCCTGTTATGCACAGTTACAGAAGCAGAGCCTATCAGAAAACCTATTATCAGCAACCCATGTCCTTTTTCGCCCTTTCTGTTGACTTTTCAAAAGAAAAAAAAAAAAACAGAAGTATGCCTCGTACCGAGTTCTTGACTATTTGCTCTGGCTCTTCAAATGCTGACTCAAATCACCTACTGTGGTTTCCAGCACACGAGGGAAAGAGCATTTCTATTTCACATGTTCTCATGCTGCTGCTTTTTGCAGTTATCTAAATGACAAGAGGATAGCATTCATAACCCTTGTATACCCAAGTCCCAGGTCTCAGACAGATAATTCTAGTACAGTTTATTGTGATGTTGCACTAACAGAAGAACCTAACCTAGAAATAATATAACCCTACTTATACAAAGCTTCTCATATAATTGCCTCAACTAAAAATTACCAGCTTTTACGAGCTTCTAATTTTATAACTCAGAATTGCTCACTATTTATGAAGTATGCCAAAATGGCTTCACTAAGGGCAAATCATGCCTGATGAACTTGGTGGTCTTCTATGACTGGGTTACAGCACAGGTGGATACGGGAAGAACAATTGATATAATCTATCTGGACTTGTGCAAAGCATTTGACACTGTTCTGCATGACATCCTTGTCTATAAGTTGGAGAGACATGGACTTGATGGATGGACCATTTGGTGGATAAGGAACTGGCTGAATGGTCACACTCAAAGAGTTGGTGTCAGCGGCTTGATGTCCAATTTGAGTTCAGTGACAAGTGGAGTTCCTAAGTGGTGGGTATTGGGACTGACGCTGTTTAAGATCTTTGTCAGACACAAGGATGGGGGGATTGAGTGCACCCTCAGCAAGTTTGCCAACAACATCAAGCTGTGTGGTGCTGTCAATACACTGGAGGGAAGGGAGGCCATCCAGAGGGACCTTGACAGGCTTGAGAGGTGAGCCTGTGCAAACCACATGAAGTTTAACACGGCCAAGCGCAAGGTCCTACACTTTGCTCAGGGCAGTCCCAAGCACAAATACAGGCTGGGCAAAGAATGGATTGAGGACAGTCCTGAGGAGAAGGATTCAGGAATGTTGGTTGATGAGAAGCTCAACATGAGCCGGCAGTGTGCACTTGCAGGCTGGAAAGCCAACCGTGACCTGGGCTGCATCAAAAGAAGCGTGGCCAGCACAAGGGAGGGGATTCTTCTCCTCCACTCTGCTTTCATGAAGGCCCCCATCTGAAGTACTCCAGATGCTCCATCTGGAGCCCCCAATACAGGAAGGACAGGGAGCTCTTGGAGCAAGTCCGGAGGAGGGTCACAAAGGTGATCCAAGGGCTGGAGCATCTCTCCTATGAAGACAGGCTGAAAGAGTTAGGGTTGCTCAGCCTGGAGAAGAGAAGGCTCTGAGGAGACCTTATAGTGGCCTTCCAGTGCCTAAAGGGGGCCTAGAGGAAAGCTGGGGAGGGACTACTTATAAGGGCATGGAGTGATAGGACAAGGGGGAATGGTTTTAAGCTGAAAAAGGATAGATTTAGATTAGATATTAGGAATAAGTTTTCTTCTTAAGTAGTAAGACATCAGAACAGGTTGCCCAGGTTAAGTTGTGACTGCCCCCTTCCTGGAAATGTTCACTGCCAGGTTGGATGGGGCTTGGAGCAACTTGATCTAGTGGGAGGTGTCCCTGCCCATGGCAGGGGGTTTGGAACTATATGATCATCAGTGTCCCTTCCAATCCAAGCCCTTCTATGATTCTGTGTCCACAAAGAAAAACAGTAAGTATTTATCCTTATTTTTAGGAATTCTGCAGAAATCTACTCTCACCTCAGACCTCCGCCTCTACATCCTGTTGCTCCCAGTCAGAATTCATCTGCAATGTCCTCGCACAGTTGCTTAAGGTCAGAAAGCAAAACAAGTGTACCTATATAAGACACTGAAGTAAATCTTCCTACTATTCCCTTAGCCCATGCACTACATTTTGGAGCAGCAAACTAAAAGTGCTCATTTCCATGCTTGTGCACTTAATACTAATTCCCATGTTAGTCAGCAACACATCTCTTTAAAGTTTCCTCTATTATTTATCAGTAAAACCAAACTTTTCCACTAAGGTGTCTTACTGGGTTTACACAGGCAAAACTCACTAGAAACTTAAAGAAAAAAAAAGGAAAAAACTCCTCTGTACACTGAGGAGGCAGTGACAGCAATGTGATTGGTGAACAGCATGGTTGGGAGCTCAAGCAGAAGTCTGCATGCCCTACAACAACACACAGGTAAGTTACACTCTCCACTTCCTTGTCTAAGTGTGGAGGGGGTAGAATCATTCCTATCGTGTTTGTTTGTTTGTATTGTTTGTTTGTTTATTCCTATATATATGTGTATCGTTATTGTTCTGTAGAAATAACCTTGTCTAGACCGTGGTGCCTTTAATAAACCCACTGATTCTTGAGTGTTGTGTGTGAGTGCAACAGGGAGTGACAGCCCTCGATTCCTTTGTGAAAGGCAGTGGGTCGTGGCTTTCCCTATCTCGGTTCGCGACACTAAGTTGCCTGTAATAAATTATTTCATTTATAATCAATCAACATGTTTGCACTGTTACACTCCACTGGTATAAATAAGATGCCTGCTTTCAAGCCCCCAAAAATTGGTACAACCTTTATGACTCCTGTGCCTGGTGACATTAAACTAAGGTGAATGCACAAGGGTTAGCAAAGTTCATCTGATAAGCTGATCCTTTGACAAATCTTCAAATGAAGAAACAGAAGCAGATTCATCTTTAAAAGACATCAAGTCAGATATTCTGTCTTCATCCTCATTTGATAAAATTTAGAGGGTGGAACAAGATGGGAAATACACTATAGCTCGCTGAGCAAGAGTGCTTTTAGAATTTAAAAAAAATAATTAAAATTAGATTCAGCTGTTCTTTTACATATGCATTGTTATGCTTCTGTGATTCAGACTGGATGTTTGTATTTTGACTAGTTAGCTCAGGAATAAGCAGTCTAATCACCATGGCTGGGCTTTCAAAGGAACATTACAAATGACGAGGTAAAACAAGCACCTTTGTTGGACCTGTAACAATTAGACCAGGCTTCAAATTCTAGAAGAACTACAGAATATAGATGTATATAGTCTGGGTATTTGCATCATGACACATACACGAGCCTTGATTACTCATCCCAGTTCACTATACCAGGCACTACACAAACAAAACCCCCCCTGAAGAAAGCTGACTGCATCCTATTTAAACTTTTGTATTGTATTTTAAAATATATGTTAAACACCACACCCCACATCTCAACCCTAAAGAAGCAAAACTTTGTCCTCAAATAAACTCAGATTCGGTTTTACTTCTCACAGTAGATCTTACAAGAGTCAAAATTATCCAACAAAATCTCACTGTCTCCATCATCCTTAGTCTTGGACACCATATGGTGTCCGGAAAATCACTGCATAACGCAGATAAAAAAAATGTGAGGGAATGACCCAAGTGGGACATAAAGACAAAACAAACTTTACTCAAAGAAGTACAATGTGAAATATCAGAAAGTCATCCTTGTATTGTGTAGGCTAAAAATAATTCTGTTCGTCACTCACATCTCACCTCCTCAGTCATCCCAGAGACCAGGAAGTATCCAAGTCACAGGAAAAACTGGTAGTGTTGCTAATTCCAGAGTATGTCTGACAGTCTGAAGAGTCTGTCTCTGCACTACAGATGCTTGACAAAACCTTTAAAGTATCCTTCTTTCATTATTTTCATGTCTTAGTACTACTTTTCAGAGCAGCAGTGGACAGTGCGTATAGGAATGAATTATCATATATATGGCTCTTGAAGCTTTGAAAACTTTGCAGAAGGAACACACAGTTGGTTCTAAAATGTCAGGTCTACTTGAGAAAACAAAGTGACAATAAAAAATTATTCCCATTTCCTTAAACCTTCCTAATTTTATTTGCTGAATTAAGCTACCCCTCTTTAAGGACGAGTTGGGAATAATAATAAAAAAAGCAGCTAATTTACAAGGTTTTAAACAAAGCCAAAAGGGCTGAACTACAAGACAGTGCTGGAGGGCAAAGCACTGTCTTGGTGACACAAGAACAAAAAAAAAACACCACAAACCTGTCCCCTCTCTTTGCTTTAGGAAGCCTCTGTTGAGCAGCAGGTGAATCTCTTCTGTCCTTCCCATGTTTGTATTTTATCAGTTATCCCTTCTTTCCCCTCAGCTTTATAGTTACCACAGCAGAGTATTTGAATGAACAACAAATATTGAATTAAAAAAGGACAAACATTTTGCCACCACCTGACATAGCAGCCAAGTATTTTGAAGATAAAAATCTGTGTTCACTGGGAAAAACAGAGGCCAATTTATTTAACGACATATTCCAATCATCCTCTAAGAAGGGCATGTAGCACCAAAGATAATTTAACCAAGTAAGAATGAAGTGAGAGCCACAGATATGTAATTTTGCTAGATACAAAAAGTGTTTATGCTAAATCTTCTGTAGCCAGGTAATCTCATGCTGTGGAACTTCTAGAAGAGAATACACACAATGGTACAAGGAAAAGCCTTAGAGTAACTGCATGGACCAAACATCTAAAGAGTCTCAAAAGCCTTGTTTTTACCTCAAAAGGCATCAGCTAATCTTCTGTTTATACCCTACACAATACTTTCCTCCCTGAGAGATGGGTGTAGAAGGTTCCCACTGGGACATCATTTCCATTCAACATCTGCTTAAATATCTGAGCTCTATACAGCAGCAGTGCTACCTACCTAAAGAGCATGAAATGTGCCTGCTCTGCCCGTTCTTCTTAGCTAGAAGTGCCAGATGAAAAAAAAAAAAAGCTTAGAATTTATGTATCACCTCACACAGCAGTGTATCACTGAGCTTTAGAAGGACTTCAGGAATTTTACTGTGACTTTTCTCTTTTCAAATGACCAAGTTCGGGCGCATTCACAACACAAAGAGCAGCACTGGGTTCTCCACTTCTGACAGACGTACACTTAGAAAGGCTACTCTATTGCCACCCTAAGGGGATACCAGTGGTAGTCATTAAATACTTTGTTTTTAAATAAGAATGAGAAAAGCAAAATCAGCTCCACCAGCCTGTAATCCACAAGTTTCAGAGATGCATATCCAATGTGAGGATATATTCTCAAAGATACACAATATTCATGGTAATGCTCCTGAAACGCTATCACAGATCTTTCCATAAAACACCACATTCTCACTTTTCACAACTGCTTTTGAATATCACACCAAAACAACAAGAATGTGAAAAGGCAGCTTTCACCTTGGTTACACAGTCCTACAAATACATGCCATGAGCAAAGCTCCCTCTAAGCAGAAGGTGTGATGCAGAAGTAAAGCTTCAGTTTACAGATGTGAAAAAGAGCTTATCCCTACTGCATGCAGAATTATTGTCTTTCTGTGCCAGTCCTTCTCAGGCACTTAAAACAGCAACACTGGAAACTCAAATAAAATAGTCCCTGAAAAATGGGACTTCACAGGCCAGGATCAGGAATTCTGCAGCATCTTCAACTATACTCACATAGTATGTGGTCAGTACATGGCAGAGTTATAGCTATTTGTGTTTTAAACTACACATTTCCATACCTTAATGTGTTTGGAATTCTTTTAAACTGTAATCTTCACTCTGAATGTCATGATTTCAGAATAGTATCCCTACAATGTTATACTTTAACCTCTATGTCTCGAAGCGGTCTTCAGCTTAATTTAAGAATATATACATACTTTTCATGGAATATATACATACATATAAAATATGTACTTAATGAACATCAAACATATGAAGTCACTTCCTTTAGTAGGTGTGAGAGACAACAGGAAAGAAACCAAATAATTATTACTGCACCTATATGAATTATCTTGACCTGTGGAGCAAAAGACACTATAAATTTAACGTATCTTGAGGTTCTTTTTGTTGGCTAGTAAATACATAGTACAGATAGGTTTAACTTTAGTCTCAAGTTATGCACTAAAAGTGGGAAGAAAGTTGACCACAAATGGCTACTTTGTTTTAAAATCTTATCTTTGGTCCTAGTCTACAGAGAACCACAGGAAAACTCAGGGAAACAGAAAAGCTCAAAATCCAAAATCTATTAACCACTCAACCTGCAGCATTTACCTACACGAACACCTCATTCTAGCATCCATGGGATAAAGGGGAAAAAAGCTTCAAGGACTCTTTTGACACCCTCTTTTCAGAGAACACATTAATATGGCAGATATTTCCCCACTGTCATGTGGTTTTCCACATGGCAACATGTGGAAACACATTTCTACCTGCACAGGCAGACACATCTGCAGATGAGCACTTCCTCCTCTTCCCCAGGCCAATTGCAGCTAGATGATGCTGCATTCCCTGGGCAGTAATTTTCAGTCCAACTCCCCAGCTTAAAAAGGAAACTGAAAGCAATGCCCTGTATACAAACTCCAATTCACCTCCATGTGCCAAACTGAAGATTGATTTTGCATTAGCACCTATAATGCATCCAATTGATTGTCAGAGTAGAAAACATCTGTAGAAACAGTCATAACACAATCACATATAATTTTATTATATAGACTTTAACATAATAAAAAGTAAAGAAGATGCTTCTTAGCCTTCTTCAATCCCTTCTAGGCCACACAAGTATGTTCAGGGAGGTTTCAAGCTGACAGAACAAACAGTACACTACTTAATTCAAAGACTGCCGAAAGCAAGGGTACAATCAGATCTTTGGTTTGCTGGCAAAACTCAGTGTTTGAAAAAAATTGAAAAATGGCATGAAATACAAGGTTGTGAGAGAGAATTCAGATACCTACCCAGCCTCTTTGATGTGCTCTAAACAGAGAGGTACTGCAACTGCAATTACAGCCAAATGAGAGCATTGACTCAGATAAGCTAGCTTTCAGGTGACAGACAGATCAAAAACTGCTGTAAGAAATGCTGTTATCTTGGTAAACATTTCTGATAATCTGAATAAACTAAGATGGACCAGAGCTACAAATCTGGCCTGAGTACAAGAGTCAAAGCACAGACTTGAACAAACTCTCTGGAACTGAACACAGCCCTCCAGCTCTTTAGAAAATGGAAAAATATCCTGAACAATTGCCCAGGCATCTCCCATTCTGCAAATCATATCTCATAGCCCCAGCCTTTCAGAGGGACTGCAATCCCTCAGATGGGGATAGGTAGGACCAGAGGGATAGTTTTGAAAAGGCTTTGAGTCAAGCTCAATTATCTTCCTTCTGATAGTCCTACAAAAGTTTGTAATAATTGTTCATGTCCCTGGAAAATATTTTCAGCCTTCCTTCCCCACTTGTAATACAAGGACAAGCCAAACAATGAAGTAGTCAGAAGACAAATCTGTTGTTCTGGGTGTACTTTGTAGCTATTTAACTATAAAATGAAGGTACCCTTTCAAAAGTACCACCTCCATAATGGTCTTATGAATAGTGAGCAATTCACGAATCCTCAGATCTTCAAAGTAGCTAAGATGTGCAAGTCCTCAAAGACTTTTATAATAAAGGTGCCTAAATGTTATTATTTCTCACTGCCAAGTCTTTCCTTTGTGACTTTTTAATCCTATATGGGTCCTTCGAACTCAACTGTGAAGTCCTTGAAGATGAGCTAGTGTAAATGAAAATAAATTATTCTGAGAGAAAGCCTTAAAGATTAATGTTTGAATATTCAACAATCCTTAGATGGAGATACAAGGAGCTCAGCTAGCAAACACACAGAGGTTAAATTAACAGACTGCAGTCTTCAGTCCAGTGGAAACCTATGCAGATTATAAGAGGTCACAGAGAAACAGGATAATGAATGTAGGTCCAACCTCTACATTGTATTAAAGACTTAAAACACTGACTTAAGATGAAGACAGCATTCATTCTAAACCTCTGTGATAACTTCCAATTCCTTCTCTAGAAAAGTGTAAAGAGTACTTCACTCAGACATTGTGCTTTAAAGGGTCCATGGCTCAGGCACATAGACAAAGGAAGCCAGAGTTCTACGTGGTATCTCAAGTTTCAGCAATAACGATGGCTTCTCTTCAACTGTTCTTTTAACATTCTCATGGCAAAGCTACAGTATACAGGAATAGGAACTTGGAAGATGGCTTCACTAAAACCTTAAAAGGCAAGATACTTCTTGCATCCTGCCTGAACCTGATGAAGTGAGACCAAACCTGCACCGAAGACACAGTGATACCTTTTCCTTTAAAGCTTTCTGGCTGGGTTCCCCAACACAGATCAAGAAATCGGGTGAGAAATCCCTGTTTGTCAGTCTATAGACATGAGTACAGCCCAAGCTTACACACTGCAGAAAAGACCTGTTCTAACTCCTAGTGCTATCAGATTACCAGGTACATCCCTCCTCAAAACAAATCAGCTACACTAACAGTGACCTTAGTAGATTGAAGCCCCCTGAACATGCAGCCTTTTTTCATATAATTCTACTATCTGCCATATCTCAAATGGTGAAAGTCAACTGAGAGCCAAGAAATAAGCCAGGGAGGGTTGGCCAAGAGTGGAACTAATTAAACCCAATTTGAAGTTGGACTCTCACAGTGGTCTCTTAACCACTGAGGTTCTGAGAGCAAAACACATCTCATTGGTCAACATGTTTACGCTTTTCTGTACATGCATGTTTACAGAACGGCACCTTCAACCACAAGCAGAGACACACAACCTGTTAACAAACTGGGTCAACTTTAGATTGTTCAATGCTTTTAATAGAATAGTCTCTTGAAAAGTTAACAGAACTTAGGAACGAAAATACCTAGTAATTTTTCAATAGGAATTCTTCCTTGTGGTTTTACAGTTTTCACATGAGATGCTACAATAAAGGTTGCTGTAATGAAGTTAACATAAACAGTGCATACAGGCTCCTTTGAAAAAAGATCTTTTTATACTTAGCAGCTTGATGCATTTGAGGCAGGAACTCAAGGAAAGCTGTTGCTCTTTCAGAAGTATTTCAAACAGTTCACAAAAGTACACCAGAACCTCAACACAGACTTGTTTTTCTATTCTGCTGCTTTATTGAGCTTTAAGGCTCAGATTAACACTGAGATTTTACACATTAAAAAAAAAGACCATGCAAATGGTCACAACATATATTCCTCCCATAGCTAAAAACAGGAAAGAACACTGCCTACTATTCAGTGGCCTCAGCTTTATCAATGCAAGGCTTTATGTTTGTGTTTATGGACCATCAGGGCCCTAGGTTAACATTCTCTCACACTCCAGAATATCTGCCTATTTGAATAATTCAGACAACCAAGCACACACAGTTGCAGTGCTAAAATCCTAGGAAGTCCCTGAATTATTTGACAGGCTGGATGGCATAAATAGTTCTCGTTACAGATTTTTGGTTTTCTCTTGGTGCACACTTGAGGTCTGTGTGAGTCATTAACAAGACATGTTGTGTCCAATGTTGATTGTCTGAAAAGGTGCAGAATTATTAAGAACTCTCTTCATCATTTAGATGGTGACAGCCTAGTGCTAAAGCAGAAACATTAAGTACTGCAATTCAGATATGAAGAATTTAAGAATTCTCAGTCAGCTGCAAAAAATTTCTAGCAATTTATTCATCCATTCCAAAAGGATTTCTTAGGAATGGGCATGAAATGACAGAAATAAAAGCTAGACTAAGAAGTTCCTATTTGTGCTAATAGACCTGCTTGCTTATTATTGCTTTTTGCAGAATTAGACAGCAACGCAAGCTATGAAAGGTGGGATACAGTCTTTATGAAATGTTGCAATTTGAATGGATTTTGGCCCCAAAAGTTTGTGAATAGCTGTCTTACACCATTTTTCTATGAGAAATCTCGATTATCCTTGTTAAACTTTTAACTAAAAACCCAAATAAAATATGACTCTCCCTCCATACTGATTAGACAAATTTAATGGTTCCACAGATGAATGATAAACAGCATGTACCTTGTCAGCTATTCAACTAAGTATTGCATAGTTGTCCAAAATTACATTAAATTCCTCATGCTTAATATTGAGATCTAGCTTAATGAAGGCAGAAGAACTCTAAGCCAAAATTCAGCATAAATATATTTTATTTATTCCCCTTAGCCATTTGTGTGTCTCTCTCCCCCTAGCGTATTGATACCATTGCTCTAAGTTACACTGAACTATAGACATACTTCACTTTAAAACCAAGAGCACTTCAGAGACCCTGTTTAAAACTCAGCCATGCAGGAACTGCACTGCCAAGCTGAAGGAACACTGAACTGCAAGAAAGGAACAGAAAGAAGCAGGAGCATTGTAAACTATTGCTACCATCACAGAAACTGTAATATTCAACTCTTCAACAAAGATTTTACACTCACTTTGTTCTGGCATAGACTAATGCTGTTTGCACTTCAGTGGCGGCTGTCAAGAAACTTGTCATAGTAATGGAAAAAGGAAAAAAGAAAAAAGACAACCCCCCTCTGTTAATTCCAGCTTTCAAGCTACCTTCAGACCTGGATGAAAGTAACTCAACTTCCTGATAGAGATCTAAGAATTGGCAACTGTGGTGCATTTTCCACATCTTTGCAGTAAGCTCCCTCCACACTCAGAAAATGCAGAAGGAGCCTGTAAGTTACACTCTCTTCGGACTTCCTAAAGTTTCTGAATCATGTGGTTTAAGCTTGGAGACTCCCTGCTACCTTTTCTAAAAGCTTTTTTTTTTTTAAGAGCTAAATCACAACAAAGGAATTAGGACTGTCTACCAAGATAAATCCATCAGGATATACAGATAAGCAGGCACCAGCTTGAAGCAAACAGCTGAAAATCTTGATGATGATCTACACTTCAGGAAGCAACTTCCATCCCTTACTTTCCTCTTGCTACTCTCCACCACTGAGACTAGTGCAGACAGGTGTTTCTAAAGTGCTCCCTGTCTTCCCTCAGAAGTTGATAAAATTTATTTAAATCAAAGCATCTACAGACACCTTTGGCCATCTATGATAGGGTTTTCCTCATCACTCTTGAAGCACGGGTGTACATTAATGAAAGGGAAGAAGCAGCAGATTTCTTAAGGAACTCCACTCACCACTGCTTGGATCTGGACTCAGGCAGCTGTGCAGGGGTGGCAACAGCTCAGCTTTCTGAACAGAAGAGCTCATCCATTCTTAAGCGGCACTCAAATTCTACAGCCAACAACAGGCCAAGTTCCCTGTTTAACTAGTGAAGTATATGGTCTGGCATTTACAACCTAGATCAGACATTCCCAAAGAGTAGCATACCCTGAAGTAATTGTATGCTGTTCTCAATATAAGATACGTGCCTCTAGCTTCCAAAGCTGCCCAGGCAAAGGCTTTCGTCCCACCTGCAGGAATTTACACGTCCTGCCAACAGAACATACACTTCTGGATCAGAATGTGAAAAGAAAGGGAGGAATAAACTGATGAATGATGGGAAAAACTAGGGAGCCAAGACCAAAGGTAGATGATACTGTACAGTTGGGATTCAAGTTTGGAATAAGAACATTTAAAAAATGTTTAAATGGGTACTACCACTGATGTGACTCACGCAAACTTTTCTCTAAAAAAGTTTAAAAAATATTTTCAAAACCAATGCTCTCTGTAAATGTACACATGCACTTACCATTAATTCTACATACTCTAGGGGTATTAAAGCCTCCAGGTACTGGATGTTTTCAACTTACATCTTCACATATGGACAGTCATAGAATCATTTAGGTTGGAAAAGACCCTTAAGACCATGAAGTCCAACCATAAATCTAACACTGCCAAGTCCACTCCTAAACCATGCCCATAAGCACCACACCTGCATGTCTTCTGAATACCTCTAGGGATGGTGACACAACCACTTCCCTGGGAAGCCTGTTCCAGTGCCTGACAACCCTTTCAGTGAAGAAATTTTTCTTTGTATCCAACCTAAACCTTCCCTGGCACAACTTGAGGCAAGAGACCAGCACCCACCTCACTACAACCTCCTTTCAGGTAGTTGTAGAGAACGTCAGTTCAGAGACCAAACTGAAAACACCCTACTTAGCCTTTTAGCTTTTTGTTGTGTTGTGGTTTTTTTCCTTAAAAAACAAAATAAAGCCAATATTGTAAAGATGACAGGTTTTATCTAATTGCTTAAAGAAACACTCCAAAACAAAAAGACAAATAGTCAGATAACAAAACACAACTGAACCAACTACTGAAAGAGAAACAATCAAAGACCTATATTTTATTATAGACTGCCAAAACAGATTTATTAAAATAAAATTAAGACGTCATTAACTATTAGTATCTGATGGGCAGGAACTAAAATGCTCTGCCAAATTTTCATTCTGGCACCCTACGCAACCTGTAAGTCATGAAACTAAATAAATTCTTTTGGTCCAAAGCACCAGTTGACACCTGCATAGCATGACATGGTAAGGGAAACGTCTTGGCTTTCCCCTTAGAACTACGCAATAGGAAGAGATCAAACAGCTCTTTTAAGCATGACTAGGTTTAGAACATTGGTTATTTCTCTACCTTTTCCATCCCCCTAAAATAATCCACTCTTGCATCATATTGCATGCTTCCCTAGTACTAATTACCTTCAACACACAATGCAGTCCAGAAATAACTCAGATGTAAGGACAATGTAAGAACTTTACATCCCTTTCTCAATTAGAAGTTCAACAATGCTGCCTGATTACGCTCATTTAAATGTATCTGTCCTTTTCCATTCTTCATCTAATTCGTCTGTGATACGCTGATGCCTATGGTGATGACAGCATCAATTCCAAGACTCGAGGAAAAGGCACAGAACAGTTCCTTCAGAATACTTCGAGAATCATTTTGCTACCAAAACAGGACACAAATTACAAACATGACCAGCAACGCTAACTGTGCATTACGTCTTATTAAAAGAATGAGAAACCTTAGATGATTATAAAAATGTCACCAAATCACCCTTAGAAGTATTTCTAAAACTGAGTATGAAATTGTTGAAGTTTTAAATTGCTCATTTCCCATAAATATGCTTCAACTTCCTGTTCTAAGCTCCGAAGTTTTTTTTATCTAGACTATGCCAGTAAGATTACCCATGGCACCTTCTACATGTATAGTCCTTATGCTTTTATAATCACAAAAGCTGTGGCCCTCACATGCTAAAGACCACCGCACTGATTTCAGGTGCTAAAACAAATGCTTTTGCTATTGCTCACTGCTTGCATAACTTTAGCTGCAGGCCACCTGACTATAAGGCAAAGTAGTCAAGCACACCAAGCCCCAAGCAGATGACTAACAGCAGTGATGAGGTTGCTGATGGTCCTCAACTTTTGTCTGGTTTAAGTATCACCAGATAAAAACATAGCTTCTTGTTTAGAATGAAGATTCACTAGTCTATTAAAACCACCAGAATAGATCATATTTAGAAATAAGATATAGAAAGAAAGTAATTTTACTTCAGTCCAAACTGCCCTGGTCTCAGTATTTTTTTTATCTTCCTGCTTGGCCTGGGGACTTGACAAACAACTCAAACACAGACTTCTACTTTATAGAGGCAAAAACCAAGAATAAAGCTTTAAGTCTTCTGTTCCTTTCAGCAGCTTAATTACTAATGACTGGAGAAGAGTCTATGCAACAAAAAAGTAAGCATAAGACAAGCTTTTTCCTTTTTTCTCCAGTTCATTATCTGAAAAAAATCTACTATGCAACATGGAAGCAGCACCACAACATGAAATCAGGATTTTTAGCTTCCTGTTTTGCACTAATCCAAATAATTGGAACAATAGTGACTCACCGATTTTCAAGTTAAACTATATCCCTTTATCATAAACCATCTGTTTAATCTTTAGCCTTGGAAACTTTTATGTGCATTTATCTGCTCCAACAAAAATAAATTCTTAAAAAATGAAAAACATTGCCATTAAAGACATGGAAAAATGAGAGAACATTCTGAGAAATATTCTGAACTTATGCATAGGCTCACCTTAAATCTTTTATCCTGCAGGACCTTCTTAATGGCCACAAGCTCTCCTGAATCACAGAGTTTGGCTTGATACACAACACCAAAAGATCCATTTCCAATCACCTTGGTGTCTGTGTAGCTAACTTCTTGGGGTCGGTCCGGACCTTGTCCAGGAGTTGCCACTACTGTAGTCACTTTGCTGCCATCTTTGTCTCCTGGAAAGCAAAAGATACACAGATAATCAAAATACATGCATTAACAAGATGACCAACAAGACTGAAACAACAGATGACCAACACAAGTACTTATTTCTACATCTGATTAACCTAAGTGGTATTAAACAGTATTGTTCATATTACCAAACTGAAGCATCTCCCCAAATTTTCCTGTAACTGAAGAAACCAAACTGTCAGTATAGCCTGCAGAGCAGCACTCTATTCTTTACAGGCATATAACTGGCCACAAAAAACAGAAGGCCTAACAAAGTTAGTACTACCAACCCACCTACATGTAAAGCTTCAGTTTGGATGCATTAGGAAGCAAAATCTTTGTCAGAGCTGGCTGTGTGCACCTGATGTAACACCTAGGCTGCATCATACAGCACAGTCCTGCTCCTCCCTTCTTCCATGCCTGGACTTCCCTGCACAGAAAGGGAATGCTCACTGGGGCAGGAGGAGCAAAGAAAGAAGGATGACAACAGCACACAGTTAGCTCACATCTTGACATGAACCAAAACACAGAGATGTGCAATCAGGATGCAAGATCATGGTGGATGCTACACAGGTGAAAGTCCTTTGGTGCAGATGCAGTGGCCATGGATTTCAGCAGTCCACAGCCAACCACACGTGCACTCACATTAAAGCCCATCAAGAGGTCAAGCCACTATTACCTACTTTTAGCACCGCTGTTATCATCAACTGTGCTTCTCCTTGTTCAAAGTCTGATTTTGTTTGTAATAGGACCAAAGTTTTAGGTGTATTGCAAGCCCACACGGGGCATTTATTGCCCCTTCAATTATGATGGCTCAGGTTACACAACTGAATAGGGCTGCAAGAAAAAACAGAAGAAATCCACTGTTCCACAGCAATCGCTATGCAAATCTACAGGAACTGCGCTCCAGAAATACTCATCACATCTACATATTAAATAAAGTTTCCTTTTACAGCTTCCCTGGAGAGCCTCTTCCAGTCCTTCACTGCTCATGCATTTAAGAAGATTTTTCTAATAGTAACTCAGATCACATTTAATGCAGTTTAAGCGAATTGCTCCTTGTTCCCAGAAGACAGAAAATGGTGCAGCTCCCCACCCAAATACGAGAGGAGCTGTTGCAAACAAAGTTATCAAGAAGATGTTATTTCTCTTTGGACAACCTGTCCCCTCACTCCTAAAGATCTCTCACGTACGGTACCCAAAACTAGACCCTGTAGAGGAAGCTTACCTCAGCCCTACCCAGTGTGCCAGTGACTTCTCACGTCCAACTTACAACACGCTTGTTTGTACAGCCCAGCACAATGTTTGCAGCTTGTGCAATGCTGCAATCTGGTCGATTCATGGTCAGTTTGTGTATCAAGCACACTTCTGCAGAGCTGCTGCCTGTCCAGTCTTCATCCACTTTCCACTTACACATCTGATTACTCTTATCAAAGCCTAATATTCTGCATTTGTCCTGACTGAACCACATCCAAGGTTACTTAACCCTCTTTTGCCAGCTTGTCACATCCTTCAAGCACAGTCACCACCAGGAGATCCATTTCACAATGCTATGTGAGGTTTATCTAACAAATTTGTGAAAACCAGTGAATCCTTTGAGACTGCTTAAAAACTTTGCAAAAAAAAAAAATTAAATACCTCATCCTAATTTTATCTTGAACTTGTTATGCTCAAGAAAAATAACCAAACCATTTTGCCTTTCAGGGGATTTCCAGTAGTCCATTGTCTTCCTGGGCTTCTAATGAGAAAATCAGTTTGAAAACTTCAGTCAAGTAGTCACATCTACTAACACTTCTATAAGATCCAGAAGAAAAGTAGACTGGCTTGGCATGATTTCCTCCTGAAAAATCCACGTTAACTGTTACTCATCTTCTATGTTACCTTTAGATAACATGTTATCCTTACAAATTGTTTACTTTTGTGCATCCAACTGCTCCATGGAACAAATGAACAAATTAAAAATAAAGCACATTACTGAAAAGGGAGCCAATTACTTGCCAAGCAATACAGCATGTATAGCACACTTTCCCAAAATATTCACAAGAAGGTGAGATGTAGATTTAAACTTTTGAAGAAAAAGAACAAACAACAAAAAAAAATTTTAAAGAGATTAATGTCTGCTTAGAGGAAGGGGAACATAAATGGAAGCAGACTAGAGCTGCATAGAAAATTCACCCTTCTCTTTGATTAGTGTAAGAAAGAAATGGAAGGAAGCCAGGAAAAGAAAGAACAGTAAAATTCTTTTTTCTATAAACAAGCTAAAAGTGTAATTCTGGTAGTAGTCCTGAATTTTATTTGCCCAAATATTCTATGATTAGCATTCTAACTCAGCACATATGAATAGGTGACATTTGCTTTACTGCAACAATCCTTGTCATTTAAAATGTAATCCCCTACTTCTCTGCCTTTTGAGGGCATTCCTCTCCTCTCTTGTCCTTGGTCACACAGCCAGAGTGTCGAGATTACTGCTAATGAGGTTCATTCCCCACTAAAAGACTACTGAAGTCTTACAGGTAAAAAAATTGTCCCTGGCAATACTGGTTGAAATTTGAAGCACTTGGTATCAAGAGATATGCTCTAAGGAAACTCTCCAGAGCTGCAATTCGCTTAGGGCTCTCCTCAACCCACAAAAGCAAACCCTGAATTTCAGGCCATGTTGGGTGGTTTACCCCAATGTGGTGTGCAGTGACCTGTCCAACTTCTCCAAAGCTCAAATGAAAAGTCAGTCAGCTTTACACACTTCCCCTCTAAGTCCACAGAAAAACAACTCCTAAAACTTGTTAAAATCTTCAGTGTTTAAAAGTGTAAACATTGACACTTGAATTACCTACACCAAGAATTACTTTCTTTATCAGAATCTTAGAGCATTAAGCTTCCTAGATGTTTCTCCCAGTTTCCTTCTTTCAATAAACAATCGCTCTTGCAAATCCATCCACAAAAGACATCATAAGGAATCTAAGCTGTCAAAAAATAAACCTGTTGAAGTTTCAGTTACGTTCCATTACATTCCATTCCATCCTCAGTTAAATCTGAGGGACTGCACAGGTAAAATTCACCTTGCATCTTTTGACAGCTTTGATCTCTAGGAGTAAAAGATCTCAACTGCTTTTCAAAACATACAAGTAATAAGTATTTGTACCACAGCAGGATCCAGGGGTCCCAAGCCTGTTTTGCCACTTGCTGCACTACACAGACGTGCGTACTGTTCAGAATTCTTATCCCAGTTCCTGCTGTCTGGACAGCTAGAGTTGACTGGCCGGCCAAACACATATAAAGGAGCTTGCTGAACAGCTCTGGGAAGTTCGGGTTTTAGCCTCAGCTTGACAAAAGATAGCAGAGGGGAAACACTCTTCTCCAGCAACCTTCACTACCTTCAAATTGAGACTCCTAACAGCAAACTCCAAGAAGCATTACACCACAGCAAGTCTTAACAAGAAGTCTAGACAGTTCTGATCTCATGCCTTTCGCCTGTTACCTTTCAGACTGTCAAGACTTCACAGTCCCAGGGGATTAACAGGCATTGTCAAACACACAATACACTCAACACCTTCAACTTAAAAAACTAAGAAAGGAAGGAAAGGCCAAACACCAACACACTAAACAGCTCTCACAGCACAGTTCACATCAGAAGAGTCACTAGTATTTGTCCAAAAAAAGCTGTTTTCTGGTGTCGACAGTAACATTACCTAGCTTTAATCTCCTTATTTGTTACAGTAATGTGATGGTACAACCATCATCTAGACAAACCACCTTTTTAACATGCAGGACGGAAGCAAAAGTAAAACTAAACAGCTGTGACTCTTGTGATACTCTTGTATCTGCACTTGGTACATCTGAGGCAAACCCTTTAAGTTTCGACGTTTTACATAGACTTTTTGCCAGTGCCTAGAAGTTGCCATCAGTCAATAAAGTTCACTTCGGCCCTCAGAGACCATAAAAGACATCCTTCACAATTGATTAGAACTCCCCCCACGCCTTCTGAAGAACAGGCCTTGAGAAAGTCCAAAATCACATCTGCCCTACATCCCTTTAGCTGTTTAGCTTCTGACTGAGCAGTACAAATGCACATTAATGCTCATATAGTCAGAGATCTATGATACTTTTTTAACTACATATACACCCTCTTCCTCCTCTTTTAAATTTTTCAAGTTGAAGAAACAATTAGTCGGATGTTTACAGCTGCCTTCTTCTACTTCAAATGCAACCTCAATCCTTTGAGCTGCCTACAAGCTCTTCCTTTTCCTCTTTCTTTTGACTTTACCCATCTCCTCTTCCTCGTCTTCTCTAGTTGCTACACTGCTCCTTGCAGACACGTAGCACAGGTCCTCCTCCTATTAGATGTTTTTTAGGTTGATTTCAAGTCCTAAAAAAACCTCACGGACCTACAACACACTCTCTACAACGTCTGATGTCATAGAAAAATAGAATGGTCTGGATTGACAGGGACCTTTAAAGGTCACCTAGTCCAAGCCCCCTGCAATGAACAGGGACATCTTATACAAGATCAGGCTGCTCCTGTAACTATCTGTCTCCACTTAATTCAATATCTTCATTGATCTGTTTTAATTCTCAGTGCCACCTCCCTATTAAGGTACAGCTTAATATTAAGTCAACACTGACCACTTCTCCCCTTCTCAAGTCTAAGGCTTTCCCACACTCTTTCATCTTAATTTGCTTGATGCTCAATACAGTCAACAAGTCATTTCCGTGGAAAACCTGCACTGCTGGATCTAGCCCCTGCCAATCTGAACAGGTTACAACCAGCAGCTGACAACTAACTATGGAGAAATGAATGACCAGAAGGATTAGAAGTCTATCAGAACAGCATTAGCTTTTTTCAGTCATTCATAATCAAGAAGGTCAAGAGACGCAAGTATTTTATGAAACAATGTCTTAATAGAAAGCTTAAGAAAAGTTAACCGATGATCTGATGCTGACCACCACATTAGGCTATGAAATAAAACACCTGGCTTCTTAGATATCTGTTCATGACATGTGAATTAAGAAGGAAGTCATCAGCTGCCCTGAGAGTCTTCAGGGTGAGCAACATATGCCTGAGGCAATACACTGTCAGCAGTAGAAATCACAGTGCTAGATACCATTTTTCTTATTAATTTCCCTACTACATTTTAAAAGGTTAATTTCAAACGAAGCTAATAATTATGAGCCAGTATGGAGACAAGGTATAGAAATGATATTTATGAACTGTTTTACTAGAAAGCTTCCTTACTTCATCAGTGAACTGTATGAATATTACCTAGTAGGAGACAGTAGAATAAAGAAATGAGAACATTCAAGGGCCAAATCAGAAAAACTCAGGGAACCGAAGAAAGGAGTCTCAAAAAATACAACATGTTTTGGTTTTCAAATTTGCCTCAAACAACAGGAGTCCTTGAAATTTCAAAAACAGCTCAGGTTGAACACTGAACAAAAAAATAAGTGTGTCAATCTTCACACAGAAAAGACAGACTATATATACACACACACACTTATTTTAGCACAGGAAGTGTCATCTGACTTCTTGACTGTAACTGAACACTGCAATAAAAGAGCAGCCATCAGACGTTACTTAAGATCAGAAGAATCTCATGATTTGTATGCAAGGATTTTGGAAGAGCTAGCTAAGAAGTCTGAGAAGTGATGTTGATTTTTTATAAAAATGAGAACACTTGGAGAACTTCAGAGGTGGATGGGATGATCCAGATGATCCTTTAAGTTTGACAGCAATTCCAGATTAAGTACCTTATCAGCTACTTTTTTAAGTTTGACAGCAATTCCAGATTAAGTACCTTATCAGCTACTTTGATAATGAATAAAGAAGCAGTAAGGTGATTTATAGAGACTGAATTGTTGGACTCCATATTGTCAGAGATTACAGGCTGATTTAGAAAAGAGGGAAGAAGAAGCATTGATGCAAAAGCACTGACTTCTGTAGGGTTTCTGACTTGCTATCACATCCTAAACTAATGAATAAACATATACAGAAAGAAACATGATTATTCATCAAATGTGATATACTAGCCTGTAAGTTTCAATATAACTAGGATCTAATAAAATATAGGAGGCTGCAGCAGCATTAATTTTTGGCCTCACATTTACTCCTTTTAACAACAACCTGAAAGAAAAGCTATTAAGTTCTCAGACACAAGATGTAGAGAGTTATGCTCAGGGTAGAGATCAATGAAAAAGCAGCTGGCCTCTTTTTTTAACCCTGTCACAAGTTAAGTGGAGGGATCCAGGACCCATGGTGATAGGCCACACAGCCAAACCAGGTAAACCCATCCAAAGATTAGAGTCATCAACTCTGACTTGTAAGCCACCCTGCCTGGCGCCGACAGAAGTGCCCAAATGCAACATGGCTACTGAGACCTAAAACAATACTTAAATGTACAAGCAGGGGAACATAAATAAACAAACAAATTTCTTTTTTCTATTTGGCATCCACACAGACACAGCAGTTACTGGAATAGCGTGCTTACTCAATGATAGCTAAAATTCAGGAGTGATGATTCAAAACACTAGAGATTCAGAAAGAAGCCACAGACATTATAAGGTTAGAAAAATACATTACTTTGAGTGAGACTTTGAGAACTCAAACCATTTAAGTCAAAGAGAAAAAGCTGGAGGATTATATCTGAAAGCTACTTGTTTAAGGAACAGACAAGCTCTGATCCGCAGATGGAGAATATACTGCACGTAATGACTAGAAATAGAAAATGCAGAAGTTTGGGACAGAACTGTGGGTGGACAAGATTAATACGGAAATTATTTTTTCTCAACAACTCTGAAAGTTAAGGTTATTTTTGCAACACAGATTTTTATTTTAGATTCGAATCTTTTCTAAAGCATACAATATAGCTGAACCACAACTGCTAGGCTTGAAATAGGAAAGCCTGCACAGGATGAACATAATGACTCTCTGGGTCTTAAGAAGGTTAGAAAAGTTCAATACCTACATAAACCAACATTTTTTCCTACCCAGCACTAATGCAGTGATGTCATAGCTCAACACCAAATACTCTGCTTTCCACAACAGTCAAGATACACATTCAATTTAAATAAAAACATAGTAAAGTGATAAATGATGAAAAAGTGAGGCAGTAATTCTCTGGCTTTATTGTTAATGATCAAATGATATTCATGGTTAATTATGCATCTCTTTGGTTCAACACAGAGACAAATAATCAGGACAAATTTCAGCAACAACTGTCAAGCTGAAGACCACTTAGGTAAAAGGCTTTTAAAACACTCACCCTTGAAATCAAAGTTGCCCTTGCCTTTAGTTGGACACAAAGGAAGACTAGAAGAAAATAGTCTTTCCACTTGCACCAAACTATACCAATGCTTTTTAGATGTCAATCAATTTCAAAACCTTCCAGAAGGCAAAACCTGGAACTCTGAAAGAACTGTTGGTACCTCTACATTTTGTTCAACAGCTTCTAAAATGGCAATACAAATTCAAAGTACTAAGTGCCAAATTTACGCAGGAGACAACTGAAAAATGGCATAAAAAGTAAACGCGAAACAGATGTCAGGCACTGCTATTTTGAAACACGTGAAACAAACTATCACTACAAAATAAGCAGCAACAGCTCGGAAAGGCAATGTAACTTATTATAAAAATAAAATAGTGTGTAACTCAATTTAGTCACATCTTTGAGGTCAGTATGTCACAAGGAAAGAGAAACTAAGTATATTTCCAGATAAGTGTGACAGGTAAGGACATGCCTCCTGTGCCTAGATTTGATATAATACACACATAAGATTACAGCAAGATGCAGGGACTTCTTATTATTTATCTGTTGGAAAAACCCCTAATATTTAACTTAAGGAACAGCATCTGGATTTACTGCATCTCAGTTCAGTCATTCCAAATGCCATTGGAGCTTTAAGTCTCCCTTCAGAGGTAATAATAGTTTTGGGTTGTTTTTTTTTTTAGAAAGAAGCATTCAATTCACTCTTTCAAAGCTTAATGCTAAAGACAGTAAACAAACCTTTAAAAAATGAACAGGGTACTTAGCAAGTCTCAGAACATTCACATGATAGCTTATTAAAACATTCACAACAAGGTCACATGAAACTCTAAGGCACTGACTTCTACAGGCTTTTAGATCTTAACTAAGGAAGCCAAAGCAAGCACAGCACAACATTGACCGTGCAGTTGTGCTAGTCTACCCCAGCACAAGATCAACCCTGAACAATTTAAAAATCAAAACAAAATAAAAACACAAGAGGAAAATGGATGGGAAGAGCCCTATTGATCTAGCCCGGATGCCTATCATGTTGGCCATCAGATAACCTCCTCTGGATCCAGCTGTGACAGATGGGATTCCAACAGCTAGCTGCTTAAATCAGCCACCACCAAATCCCAGCAGGTTACGATCCCATTGACTTACAAAATCAAGCAGCTGAATCCAAAAGGGATGTTTACTTCCAGCATCTGAAGAAAATATTCACCTTACTACAGCCTTCCTTCCTACCACTGTGTAAAGTGGTGCCTACACCTTTCTGAGGCACATCCAAGGCTTGTGTTGGCCATCTCCCTCAGTAACACCTGGTTTGCTTCTAGTACTCCATCTGTCATGACGAACATAGACCAACACAGTAAATTTCTAAGCAAGAGAGCTTTTCTCAAGGAGTAGGTAACACCAAAGTGGGGGTAAAAACTCTGTCCTATTACCTCAGGGAGCAGCATTAAATTATTTTTTTTTTTTGTGTGACTAAGTATCCACCAGAATGCTTATACTTAAATTTCTGCTTTAGAAAAAAAAAAAGAGAAACATACAATTAAGGTAATCTAAACACTGGCTGCCAGTGGGGTTTCATAAGCAGTCTCATACTCATTAACAAGTTATTTTTAGTAGGTACTCTTTTCTGTTCTCTCTCCCCACCCACCTCACATATATGCAGACAAACCCACCCCATGAAAGTTATTTAGCTATATAAATAAACTTTAAATTTAGATAAGGTGATTCCACAGATTAGGAAGTGAGTACTAAAGTGATTGTAACAGCACTGGTTTTTATAATCACAGGTCAGGTCATTAATGCCTGAAAGATCTTACAAATTAAATGCAGCACAGAAGACTAGGACAGAGATAGGGAGTGAGCAGAAGCAATATGACATCATTCTAGCATAAGACTGTGGCCTCAACAGTATCCCCCTTTTGCTGTATAGCCCCAAGTTAAATGCGAGGTAAGAAATTCAGCCTATACAGTATAGGTTTCTTATCTGAAGCTTCATTTAGTTGTTTCTCCCTCTTACATCATCTGGGAACATGATTTAGCAAACATTTGCCAAAGACAACTATAGCAGTTCAGCTGACATGTAATAACTTATAAAATCCCTGTAACTGAGCCCTGACAGGGCACTGGAGAACCCCAAGTTACAAACAGATCATATTTACCCACTTGTTCGTGCCATTCAACAGATGACCCTCAACAAGACTACCAGCATCTTCTAGCAAGGCTAATATACTGAATCCATCAGTGGGCTCCTACTGACATGCTCGCTTTTAGAGCACTTTAAGAGACTCCAGATCTCTTCCCCTACCTTTCCAGTGCCTTCCCCTCACCCTCCTCCCCACCCCCCCCCCACAAAGACTAACCAATTACAAACAACGCATTTGGGGATTTCCTAGAAGGCCTACAATCTTCCCATCAAAATGTCTGGTATGACCTTTAAACTTTTCTCTGAAGTAGTTTCTCACGAACTGCTTAAGCAGGAGTCTGTCTACTTGCTGGAGGCTTCCCTGCCTCAGTTTTTACTTGTTATAGTTTTTGCATCCAGTTAAACATGTGTCCCTGATCCCCTAAGAGCAGAGAACACCAGTGTTCTTTCCTTTTCATTCCCTCTCTGTACACTCACTAACACTTTTCTAACGCACAAGACAAAGCCACAGGGCAGCCACCCGCAGTAGCTGCAAGCTGCCAAGATCCCTCTCTACTACACTGTCCTGGTTTGAGCCAGGATAGAACTAAATTTCTATTTGTGATTTTACTTTCATTTAAGTCCCTTCTAAATAGCTGCAGTTGCTGAAATTAATGGCACGTTTTTCAGTCAGTGTCTGCCTCTAGGACTGATAACACTCCAAGTTGATAAGTTACAGCTAGAGAATGGTATATAGAACCAAGGCCACTGCTTGGTTCTGAAGAAAACATCTTATGCTCTGGAAACAGAAGGAAGTAAGAGGTCACACCAGAGACCCTCCTTTCGGGAAGAGTAGACCAGACAGGTGACCAAATGAAGTATCCCATCCCATAAACATCATACTGGATATAAATTTAAGTCAAGCCACTGAGGAATATTGACTTAGAGGTACATGGGCATTTATGTGATACACCTTTACATCCAGTTTCTCTGAGCAGCAGTCTTTCCACGGTTCAGCAACCCAGATGGGTTCACCTTTACGCTGCCAGTTGTTTTGCCTCCACTGCTTTAACCACCCCCACAAGGCATTTGTTGCCATCCATGAGTCAGCGTAGAGATAATGGCCAGCATCCTGGGAGGACTCCATTTAACTGTCTTTGATCCCAATTCCTGTATTCCTGTATGCCAGCGT
The DNA here is from genome assembly GCA_020745705.1 of Hemiprocne comata. Lineage (NCBI taxonomy): Eukaryota > Metazoa > Chordata > Aves > Apodiformes > Apodidae > Hemiprocne > Hemiprocne comata. The sequence continues at coordinate 144,778,886 of CM036586.1, forward strand.
TCCTGCATCCCAGCTCCCATCTGCTGCTGACTCCAGGAGCTGAGTCTGGGACTTTTTCCAGGGTCTGCCCTGCAGCTTCAGTGGTGATGTGGGCGTTATTGGGGGAAGGGGGGGGGAGTGCAACAGTGCTTCCATGTATATTTGTATGTATTTCATTACTTCTTCTTTCATCACTACTGTCTCATTAAAACGGTGTAGTTTAGTTAAGAGTCTCTTTCCCTTTTTCCCTCTCTTTTCCCTATCAGGGGAGGAAGTGGGGGTTAACAAAGAGCATCTGTTACCCATTTAATTGCCAGCCCAGCACTAAACCATGACATACACATACACACTTGCAAAATGAAGGATATCTTGATACATCTTTGAGGGAGTTTCCACTCTTCTACTGGGGTTTAAATAAGAAATCTTTCATTCGTGTTTGCTCCAGCAGTGCTTAAGTATCAAGTGTGAATAGGACCCCCTCTGTGCTAGGCACAGCACCAGGAATAAGAGACAGCTCCTGCCCTAGCATGCCTGCAGCCCAGCCTGAAGTGCAGACAGACAGACCTAGGCTGAGACAGTACAGTCCACAGAGGAAACGGCGTAATAGCCAGTTGTTTCAGGCAAGTGCCACAGTATTTGAGAAGAAAGGCAGGAATGAAAAGACCTAAAATGAAACAGGTCAAAAATAAAAGAAAATAAAAGTGAAGGTAAGGAACAGCAAAGGGGGTGGGGGGGAAACCTAAAATACCCCACAGAAAAAAAAACCAAACAAACCATAAGAACAACATCAGAAACACAGCAAAAAGAGAAACTGGAGAAAGTAGAAGTAAGAGCAGAGATTCAATAATTTGGAGCAGGTCTATTATCAGATTAACACTGGACACAGAGAGCATCCAAACAAGTTCTCCAAGTGCACAGAGTGCTTGCTGTCACCACCACCACAGGCAGCCAGGGCCACCCGAGCCTCTGGGCAGTTCTCTGTGGTCTCTGCAGCCCCTGTGGAGCTGTGGACGAAGAAGCAGAGCAAGAAGCCCATAGCTCCATATCTGCTGGAGTCTTCTTGGCAGGGTCCCTTTTATTACATTACTGCAGTTATCTGCCACAGCATCTAATCCTAGTCACAATGCTGCACACTCAAACCTCAAGCTTTTTGTTTAAAAATTAAAAAAAAAAGAAATTTCTGTACTTATCAGTAACACAGGTGGCCTTGAAAACCCAGGTGCACTGAACAGTAACAGCCACTTGAACCTGCAGTTTTCCTGAGAGGGCAGAGGACCAATGTCTCTTCCTGGCCAGAACCCTCAGTTCTGATATTTTTTTCTACTCTCCAGGATGTCAGAGCACTCTACTTTTTGCTCCAAAATGTTATTTTTACCCTCCAACTTCACTGAACAAAGGACAGGAATACAGTACGTGCTTGTCATTCTATTCTCTTTAAGACCAGGAAACAGCATCACAGACCCAGAGTTCAACCTAGAGAGTAAATTAGACTGAGAGTGAAATCACAGTGAGAAACAAGTTGTCTGGAATCTGATACAAAAGCCAAAATCCAAAGAGAAAGACAGATGAAGCTAGTTATGAAAAGGCTCCTCTTCCATGAGGAGGAGTAAGAAAGTTGCCAGCTGTTCAGAACCAACATCCACCTCAGGTGGTAAATACAGTGAGAGAAAAGGAGTCAAAAATGGAAATTAGTAGTAACTAACCTGAATCCTTATGTTGAACTGTGAACTGTGGTTGAATACTATTCTAAGAGTGAAAGAGGCATTTCAGCCAATTCTGAAGAGGGGGAAAAAAAATGAAGTTGTGCTGCATTGTCTGGTTCACACTGCAGAACCAGCTCTAAGAGACTACACAGCCTCCACATTACTGCTCTAGATTACACCACAAAATGGCACAGAAATAAAGTCAGTTTAAGTTAAAGATGGTTTTAAATTAAAGGAGAGCATTATCTCAATTAAGAAACTCTAGGCATGCTATCGATGCAATGCAGATATTCTCTGTGGCAGGAACAGCTATCTTGGTGGAGGAGCTCTTATTACAGATGAGGCAGCATTTTAGAAGCTAGATGCATAAGCTTTTCATCATTGGCAAGTCTTGGTTATTATTTTTTTTAGGTGATAAAAATAGTAGGACATGAAGAGCAAGAGAACTAAGTGTTGGACATCTCTACAACTATTTAAGGTAGCCAGTGAAAGAACACCTCATTTTCACATTATACATAATCTCAAAGTGGGTGCTGCTGCCAAGAAGGATGGTCTTATTTCCCACCTTCATGCTCCTGTCATAACAAATTTGGCAACCTTATAGCCTGAGGATGAGTCAGTTTAGCCTACTGATCTGACAAACTAAACCCTCTCCAAAATAAAAGAAGCCTCTAATCAGCAAGCTGAACCAACTCATCTAAGGACAGGCAGCTGTTAGACCTGACAAGGTGAAGAATGGGGAACCAGTGTGTTCCTTACTGCCTGTACTCCCAGATAAGCCATGCGAAGTGTAACAAAACCACACCCTTTGACTCAATGCCATGCCAGACCTGCAGCCTGTGAAGGAAGCTGCCTTCAGAAGGGCAGTGCTGGCTCTCCCATCCTTCCTTGTGCCCTGACATGGCTTTATGCTGGCACCAGGTATCAAACAACTGCTCTCAGCAAGGGAGCTAGATCAGAACTGCTTCTGGAGGGACCAGACTCCCTGCCCTGATTCACTCCTCAGCAATGCAAGTGCCCTAGCTGGCAGAGAAAGGAGAAGCAGGCAGTAAGGCCAGAGACATTCATCTTGATGGCACAGGGGCAGGCTGACACAGTCACCAAACTGCAGCCTTGGACTAACCATGGTGATAGCACGACACCACATCCACTGCTTTCTCGAAGCAGAACACCAGCTCAGACTGTCAAACAACTGAATAATACTTCAACTATGGTTAAAAAAGAAAAAATGTGTTCTATTCCACCAGTACACACATTTATTTTGGACAGTAACTATCTTGCCTTAAAATGCATACTTTAGCTAATAAAAAGTATTATTTTCTCCTAAGGTTTCTCAGCTCTATTAATAAAGTTTGTTTAGTTTTCCTCTCTCAGAAACAATACGTCTACTTCAATAAGACTTTTTTCCCTAGTGAAAGGACAATAATATAATTCAAAATACAGAAGACAATTCCAAATATTCTATTGTAATATACAGATTTTACTAAAACAAAATCCTACACAATGGGAATTAGTTTTCTTCACAGAACACATGAACAAAAATATTTCTCCTCAAAAGGAGCCCAGACATCTGGGGATTCAGTTCTCTTCTGCCAGCACATGAGCAGACTGAGGCTTTTAGGAACAATCTCTACAAATATAGCTGAAACTCTCAAAACTGTTCCTGTAATTGTTTGTTAAGGAAGACTGCTGGAGGTTGAAATCCTAAAACGGAGACAGGTATCTGGAAACAGGGAGAGGAAAGGAGGACTGTTGTAGGAAAATTTCCTCTCAATTATGCAAGCAACAAGAAAAGTAACTAGCAAAAACAGACCTTTCTCCAGTTCAGCCAGTTTCCATGCCAGACAAAAAGAATATCACTTTTGAAGAGATGACAAAGCAGAAAATAATTGATACTAAGTAGAAGTCTAAAAACTCATGAGAGCAAATTTTGAGAAATTATACATATTATGTGTGTCTGAAAAAGTTGTATACCTACCCAGAACTGGAGGTCTTTCAAGGCCTGCTGTTCCAAACCTATATGGGTTTTGAAAGCACCTGAGGCCTTCCTACCAGAAGTGCAGCAAGTTTTCTTAATTATAAGCTTGGTTGTCTTTGAGGGAATAGAAAAAAGATTTTGAGGTCTCAACCCTATGAGCTCTTCCTTTTCTTCTTACATCTACCCCCATCCTAGGAATCTCAAAGCAAGATAAACTAGGCATTATGAAGCCAAGACTGTGGGTACATGCAAAAGATTTTCATTTCTAGAAGGAGATAGTGGAGCTTGTTACTCCTTTACTGCTGCTACAATAGGAGAAAAATGGCAATGCTTTATCTTGGTCCAGGTAAGGAGGCTACTTTCAACAAAACAGCACAGACACCCATTTCAGAAGAAAGACCTCAGATCACTAACGTTCTTCTGTAGACACTGGTTTATTTACTTAGCTCAGTAACCAAAGTAAATAAAGTACTTTGAGGAATACAATTCCTTTACTATAAAGGTCCAGATAGAGAAAAGATACTCAAATATGCTATCTGTCAAGATATAAGAAGTACATAAGAAACAAAGCACAGGTTCATCTGCCTTGTTTTCCAATCTCTTACAGCAGCAGACAGTAAGTGCTTAAGGAAGACTACAAAACAGGACAAGCTTGCAGGGACAGCTATCCCAGCACATTCTCCCAGCCCCAAGCCAGAGGCAGTATCTCTGGATTTTTCTTTCTGACACTGCAAACTCAACACAAGGCCTGAAGATACTACATGCAATAAGCCAACCAACCATTTCTGAACAGGCAGAAGGAGAAATAACATCTCTAAAGCATATCAGTGTCAGGACTACCTGGTAGAAAGCTGAAATTTTATCTAAACATCTACAGTAGCAACTAGGGACAATTCTGTTCAAAGTCCAGGACAGCTAAGGCATGAGCAAACTAGGTGGCATCCAGGCACTTTTTACTACACAATCTTCACCTTGTTCAGAAACTTACTGCTCCTCTTGGGGTTGGACAGGAACAATATAATGTAAAACTGACTGACATCTTTAAACAGATTGTAGCAGAACACTTCATCTCAGTGTGCCTGCCTCACAAAATAAGATCAGAAACACTTTGTGTAAGTTTGGAAACCACAATAATGTAAGACAAAGACCAAGTAGTGTTAATTTAAAGAGCTGAGAAGAGAGTAATTGTCACTAAAGCAAGGTTGGTAAGGAGCATATAGAGTCACTTGACTGCATTTTGGCTGAGACAGGAAGTAAAGTCTTGAATAGAAGTTATTTTTCACAGTAGCAGCCACTTACCCACAAACCCACAGTGAAGTTATATTAGGACATTACAGCCTGGCACTGTAGCAGAGATATTGAGTACATAAACTTATAACAGAGCAATTTCAGCAAAGGCAAGATGAGACACCATCTTAAAACAGTATGGAAAAAACCAACAAAAAAGGAGAAAAATTTGCTGTTCCAATTTAGAGAAAGTTTTTACAAAATATACTCTTTTCTCCCTTTAGTAAAAACATTCTTCTGAATAAACATGTTTTTCTAACAATCAAATCGATAATTGTCCTTTATCTGCCAAGAAATGAACCCAGGATTCTATTTTCCTTTACACTTTGCATATAAAGAAACTACTAATATTTCACTTCAGATCCTTGATAAATGAAAATGTGCTTACAATTCAATACACAACTAAGGAGAAACAGCTCTCTTCCCAGATTTTCTTTGAAACAGTGAAATGCAATTGAGCTGGTACACATCTTCAGAAGTAGTGAAAATTTTTTCACAAGACTTACTTCCTCTGTGAAGTGACCTGAAAATACAATTGACTTTTTCATCCAATTATTGCCCCTTTCTGTTTGTCACAACTGGAGTCCAACAGCTGATACAGCAGGTAGGAACTACTGAAAGTAAAGCATGCTGCCTGCATCACAAATGAAGGAACAATGGAAAACCTTTGGACATTATATATATATATATATATGTCATCAGAGGGCTAATGTGGGGGTTCATCCAAATTAGATGGTTGGGAAATACTCACACTCAAACTGATCCCCTTTCCAACACTTCCAACACCAAAGACTGCAGCAATATTGAAAGTACTCAAAGACAGGTCTTTTAATGGTTGATCACCACCTATCCCGATAGTGCATCTTCATCTACCTTTACCCTTAGTTCATTTGGGAAGGCAGAAAAATTATTCCCCAGAAAGTTAAGAATCCAATAAAGAAATAGATGGGAAGCATAATACTTGTACAGGGTTAATACAGATTAGTCTCCTCCATAATTATCCTAGTACTTCAGAAGGTCTCCTCATCACTAAAGAATCTAGACACAAAATTATGCCTTGAAGAGTGGAAAGCCAAGGCATTTTATTACAGCATTAGAAATAGTATCCTGAGGATAAAATGCTTTGGTCACTACAGGGACCTGTGGCCTTTAATACTTGGAAGCAGAGAGCTGCTGATAGAACAACCACCAAAAAAAGCCAACCACCAAAAAAAGCCCAAAACACCACCACACCAAACAAAACACCGTCAAATTAACTATCCTATCCTTTGCTAAAACCAGGAAGTTCATTATTTCCTTGATATATTCAAGATGATGATGACCTATGGCTAAGGTAAGAACACGCTCCCTGAATATAAGCTTTGCAAACTGACTGTGAACAAAAAAAAAGCAGCTAGCTCTTTGCACTGATCTACGAAACATCAAGTAGCAAGTTCAGTATTAACAGGTTTTCACACAATTAAGGAAAGGCATCCTGAGAATACCACTTCGGTGGTTTTGAACGTAACTAATAAATTATGCATGTACTGTTTTTTTAATAGTTAAGTTACTCCTTTTTCACAATCCATCCTCCTACTCTTTGCCCCATTGTATATAGAAATCCTCACAGAAGCCACACAGGACAGACCAATGCAACATTGTCTGCAACATATACTCAAATTACGAGAACAATCTGTAGCCATGTTCAAAACAAAATATTAACTCAAACAATTCATCTTTAAAAAAAACAAGCAAACCCACCCTAAGCAAGTCTGATGATGACAACACATTTAACAGCGTTTTTGCCTTACAACAAGAATTGTTTAATCACAGAATCACACAATCAACCTGGTTGGAAAAGACCTCAAAGATCATCAAGTCCAACCACCTAAATCCACCCACCATAACCTTTATCTACCCGTTAATGCTTAAATCATGTCCATAAGCACCACATCTGTATTTCTTTTAAACACATCCAGGGATGGTGACTACACCACCTCCCTGGGCAGCCTCTTCCACTTTCTAACCACTTTTTCAGTAAAGAAATTACTTCTAATACCTAGTCTGAACCTCCCCTGGCACAACTTCTGGCCATCCCCTCTCATCCTGTCATTATTCACTGGAGAGAAGAGACCAACTCCCACCTCCCTACAACCTCCTTTCAGGTAGTTGTAGAGAGCAATGAGGTCACCCCTCAGCCTCCTCTTCTTCAAACCAAACAACCCCAGTTCCCTCAGCCTCTCCTCGTAGGATTTGTGCTCCAGGCCTTCCACCAGCCTGGTAGCTCTTCTCTGGACACACTCCAGCAACTCGACATCCTTCATGTAGTGAGAGGCCCAGAACTGAACACAGTATTCAAGAGGTGGCCTCACTAATGCTGAGTAGAGGCATAATCACCTCTCTACTCCAGCTGTCCACACTCACTATTCTTGATGCAGGCCAGGATGCCATTGGCCTTCTTGGCCACCTGGGCACACTGCTGGCTCATGTTAAGTCAGCTGTCAACCAGCACCCCCAGGTCCTTCTCCACTATGCAGCTTTCCAACCACTCATTCCTAAGCCTGTAGCTTTGCTTGGGGTTATTGTGACCAAAGTGCAGGGATCCAGCACTTGGCCTTGTTAAACCTCATACAATTGGCCTTGGCCCATTGATCCAGCCTGTCCAGGTGTCTCTGCAGAGCCTTCCTACCCTCAAGCAATTTGACACTTCCACCCACTTTAGTGTCATCTGCAAACTTACTTAGGAAGGACTCAATTCCCTCATCTAGATAATTAATAAAGATATTGAGCAGGACTGGACCCTGGGGGACACCACTGGTGACTGGCCGCCAACTGGATCCAACCCCATTCACTACAACTCTCTGGGCTCGGCCAGCCAGCCAGTTTTTTTACCCACTGGAGAGTGCACTTTTCTACTCCGTGTGCCCCCAGCTTCTCCGGGAGAATGCTGAAGGAGATGGTGTCAAAGGCTTTACCAAAGTCTAGATAGACAACATCAACAGCCCTTCCCTCATCCACCAGGCAGGTCACCTGATCATAGAATGAGATCAGGTTAGTCAATATACTGATGCGTGTAAGCTTTGAACAGCCAAGCTGAGCTCCAGGATTTTACAGCTGTTGTTCCCACCATCTCCAACATGATGGCTCTGTTTCAGTACTAGAACATCCCTTGCAAGTATGTAGTCACAAGCTGGTTCAATCTATTTCAGTTTTACAAGCAAATGCTCTTTTGCTTTCCATTATTTCAGTTTTACTATCAACAGGGACAACCTAAATGTAACATAAAAGGTCATTTCAAGCAGAAAAGCAATTTGCTATCTTCCATATTTCCTGTCAGGGTTTAATTATGACTTGCAGTCACCAACACAAGTCTTTCTAGACTAAAGCAATGCTGCAGGAGTTCAATATTCTGTTACTATACCCTATGGCCACAAGTCGACATTTACTGTGTATTACATATTTGCACTTAAACAATGACACTGTACCAAAAAAAGCAGTAGTTAGCATCATGCAAGCAATACCACAATCATCACAGTAGCCACAACTGAGATGTATTTTTGTATGAAAAATATGGGGTAGGACTCCTATATCTTACTGGTTTTACATACAGTTGAATGTGTAGTTCCGTGTTGCTTATCTCTAGTAGTTGTCAGATTAAGAAGTCTCCCACACACCACGGCAGGTTAGTCCTCTCCCTGCTAGCATAATTCATCACACACTACATCATGCTGAGGAAACTGTTTGTATGGCTATGCTATAAACATCAATGAAGTAATCTGGGAAAGAAACCAAGCTATGGTCTTTATTAGAAAACATACACCTGCAAGTCTGGACCACTCATGATTGGGTTCACAGTACAGCTGTGGAAGAAACTAGTGGGGGGGGACCAAACAGGTCAGGATCAGGCAGGAAAATGAAACCAGCCTTGCCACAAGGAAAACTAATGTAAACCTGTACTCAAAAAAACTAAAAAGCAGTAAGGGGTAAAAGGTTTTTCAGCTTTAACCCAAGGATCTCTCACGCTCAGAACAGACTTACCTTTAAGCCAAGTGCTAGGAGCAGATCAGAGCTTACTCCCCCACCACCCCCCTCCCAAAAAAACCTCAAACAAAAAACCCCACATGCAATATTAACTTATTAGAACTGTAAGTCATATACACATCTAAATGAAGCCATGTTCCTAACTTAGGTCTAAAATGACATAAAACCTAGTAAAGTTAAAGCCTGCAGAACTACTCTGAGTTTTCACTTCACACTATACACACCTGTGCTTTGGGGGCATACTGGGTCAGGAGAGGCAATTTCTCATTACTTGCAGGTTTCTTTCAAGTTCTTCGATAACTGGCCTGGTGGACTCTCCAAAAGAAGACTCAAATGGGAATCTTAAGAGCTACAGACTGGTAAATGTGATCTCCATCCACGGCAAGATTGCAGATATAGAAGCATAGCAAACAATCTGCTGGGATAAGTTGAATATGGCTTTGGCAAAGGGACACCCCGCTGGCACTCCAAGCAAACAGGTAAAAGAGATCCAAGGAAAACACATACTTGGACATTCAAAAGCCCAGACTGCTTCTTTAACAGTCTATGGCAAGAAGTCAAGTAGCCTGGTTATAGAGGAAAGGTCCATTTATGGGCAGATATCTGGCTAAAGACTAGGAAGCAAGGGTAAGGCTTAATAGTAAAGTTTCCATTACAGAGAAGAGTTAACAGCTGGAGTTGACCTGGCAGCATTGCTAGGACTCATTCTATTCAACATCTTCAGTGACCTGGATAGAAGTGCACAGTAAATTCTCCAAGTCTGCAGATGAAGCTAAGCTTTTTCAGGACAGCCAGCTCAATGGCACTGACTATGAACTCTGGAAGGACCTCGCTAAACTCAATACGCAAACTGTGGTAGATGAGTTTCAACGCAGACAGATCTAAGACAAAAAAGAAAGGATTTTTAAGATAAAACCCTAAGTTGTGCTTTCGTGCTGAATTTATAGCTGGAGTTTAAAATTCACAAAAGTGATCTTGGAATAATTGTTGACAGTCCTCTGAAAATATAGGCTCAGTATGCAGTATAGACAAATATTGGACATCAACAGGAAGGAAATGAGAACAAGGCAGAAAGTGATTTTGCTGATGTAGAGACTTAGTGCACTGCAATCTTAAGCACCAAGATGTGGAGACAAGAATGGCATATAAGGAGGACAGAACAGAAATCTAAAAGGTATAGAAAAAGATAATTAAAGGATTAAAGAGACAGAGCAGCTGCCTTGGGCTACAAGACTGAACAGGCTGACATCCTTCAATTTGGATGCAAGACCATGAGGGGTAGGAGTGCGCAATACATTCAAAGCTTAAAAAAACCTGATGGCAGTAGGTAAGATCAACATTGCTAGCAAGGGGCTTTGGGAATCTCTTTACCTGAGGATCATGAGCAGATACTAATGGAAACAGATAAGGATGTAGCCTCTAATGCTTTCAGTCTGACGACTGGATGCTAGAATAGTAGGACAGTGAGTCAAATGTTCTCCCTAAATAGCAATGTCACTGCCACTGTTGAAGACCACTTATTTGGCTACACAAAGTATTGACCTGATCAAATACAGCATTTCTTACCTTCTAAATCAAAACTGGAGAGGAAAATGTTAATGTGAAATACTTCAAACTGACTTAATACCAAGAAAACCATAGAATGGTTGGGGTTGGAAGGGGCCTTAAAGACCATCTAGTTTCAACCCCCCTGCATGGGCAGGGACACCTCCCACTAGATCAGGCTGCTCCAAGCCCCATCCAGCCTGGCAAGGAACACTTCCAGGGAGGGGTCAGCCACAACTTTCCTGGGCAACCTGTTCCAGTGCCTCACCACCCTCACAAGAATTTCTTCCTAATGTATAATCTAAATCTACCTTCCTTCAACTTAAAACCATTCTCCCTTGTCCTATCACTACCTGCCCTTGCAAGAAGTCCCTCCCCAGCTTTCCTGTAGCCCCTTCAGATACTGGAAGGCCACTATAAGGTCTCCCTGGAGCTCTCTCTTCTCCAGACTGAACAAGCCCAACTCTCTCAGCCTGTCTTCATAGGAGATTTCTTAAAATACAATTTAATGATCTAATTTCCATTATACTCTTACAAAGAGACCGACTGTGGAGAAGAAAAGTACAGATGCTAAGTGATATGTGGCAAGGAGCTTGGCTTTCAGAATGGAGGAGAATGAACAGGAAGAAGACAAGCTTAGCTATCTCAATTATACATTACTCTGCACACTTAGAGCCAAGAAAAGCTTGCTTCCAAAACAGCTACACACCTCTGTGCCACAGGCTCCATCTCTGAAAGCTTCAATGTCAGCAAAGGCAGCCCAGGTTAAAAGTGGGCTGCCTGCCCCTGGCTGCATGACCAACCATAGTTACAGTTCCTTGATGTCACCTCAAGGGAATTCCAGGCAGAGTAAAACACACCTTTAAAGGGCAGCAGCATCTGTTTCTGCCATGAAGGCCCATCCTCTCCAGGCAAATCTTAAATTAGGAGGGATAGAAAAACAAGCTTAAAACAACTGAGTCACTGCCCAGTATCTCAGTCACAGAAGTTTCTCCAAAAGAGACAAGGCCACGTCAAGCATTTGTATGTGGCTGGTTAAAAATACTAGCAAATACAGCAGTCTCACTGGTACTCCTCTCTGTCTTGGAAACACCATGGAAGCAGGGAGGTAGTAAGGCTCTCATTTTAACTTCTGCTGCTGAACAGATCTTCAGCCTGCTCTTCTGACTCAGACCTCTTGAATACCTAAGATGCAGGTAGCTTATTTCCTTCGTGTTTCATTTCACTGCTTTGTGCTCCTACCACAGGGAATGGCAGAAGAGAAACAGAGACATGCTCTGAAAGCACTGGGACTGACACAATCCCTGGAGAAATACCTTAAGGTGATGACAGATGTGCTTCTTCCTTCTTGGGCTGGGCATAGCGGCAGATTGGGTATGTGTCTCAATACAGACCAGTACTCCTGGGGAATACACCTTAATACTGCTTTGGTCTCTTGCTCCTTACAAGATGGGCTGGAAACAGCATTTGATACTATATGAGGTTGTGATGGACAACTTGTAAGACAGGCCTAGGGCACACAGCCTCTTCTTACCTTGAGACAGGAGCTGCATAGATTAAAACTCTTATCCAGTGCCAGAATATGAATCACAGTTGAGGCAAAATGGTTCAGGAGCACTACACTCAGCTGAGACCCTGGCAACACAAACAGACCTTCCAACTGGTATCTGCTCCCATCAGCCACAATGGATGGGAAAACAGCAGCACAAGGCAGGACCAAGCGATCCAGTACAATTCTCGCCTTGGGCCAGCACCCCAAGCCCTACTGCAGATGGGGCTCGGAAACACCTTCCAGGGCCTTGGGAAGCTGTGGGGAAACCAAACTGGCCACCAGCAGAAGCTTCTGCAAGACTGCAACACCATGCTGGCAACTGGTCACTAGTGGGGTCACACAGGGCTCCATCCTAGGCCCAGTCCTCTTTAACATCTTCATCAATGACTTGGACACAGAACCTGAAGGAATTCTTAAGTAAGTTTGCTGATGATGCAGAGCTGGGAGGTGCTGTCAACTCCCTTGAGGGCAGGCAGGCCTTGCAGAGAGACCTCGACAGGTCAGAGAGATAGGCAGTCACCAACCACATGAAGTTTAATAAGGGCAAGTGCCGGATTCTGCACCTGGGATGGGGCAACCCTGGTGGTAAGTACAGACTAGGGAACGGGTGTCTGGAGAGCAGCATGGCAGAGAGGGACCTGGGGGTCCTGGTTGATGACAAACTGAATATGAGCCAGCAGTGTGCCCTGGCAGCCAGGAGAGCCAACCGTGTCCTGGGGTGCATCAAGCATAGCACTGCCAACCAGTCGAGGGAGGTGATTGTCCCACTCTACTCTGCACTGGTGCGGCCTCACCTTGAATACTGCGTTCAGTTTTGGGCACCACAATATAAAAAGGACATCAAGCTATTGGGAAGTGTCCAAAGGAGAGCCACAGGATGGTGAACAGTCTGGATGGGATGTCTTATGAAGAGCAGCTAAGGTCACTTGGATTATTCACCTTGAAGAAGAGGAGGCTGAGGGGTGACCTCATTGCAGTCTATGGCTTTCTCACAAGGGGAAGAGAGGGGCAGGTACTGATCTCTTCACTCCTAGCATATTCTGTGATTCTATGACCTTGCCCTCTCCCCCTCCATTTGCAAGCTGTGAAGAACCAGCATCCAAGGCAACAATAGAAGAACCGTAAGAAAAATTATTTGGGACTTCTCCATGTCTTCAGATCCTGGTGAAAGAAAATGACCCATTTAAGTGGCGACAAAGAGAAGAATCCAGCCTGAAGCACTATAACTAAGAACCACCTGAAGCATACTTCGGCACAACAGCACTTGATCAATCAATCATGTATACAGCAGTGTGAAAACCCTAAGCACTACAAAAGCACTAAAGAGACCAATGGCTTCATCCTCACTTAAACATTTAAATTGTCATTTTAAGGAGTTATGAACTCATCCACACAGCCTGCAACAAGTAGGAATAAAAGCAACAAGCTTTTTTTTTTACTAATGAAATAGCATGGATTTAGGAAGAGTATTTTTAAAAACTATTAGTCAGTCTCTGCCGAGGTATTTAACCTAAGGTATCTTAGAAGTCAACACTTCTCAAATATTGCACAACATATTAACTAGGACAAATAAGCTTTTAAATGTCTTTGCTCAGCTTGTACTTAAGTTGGACAAAAACAAACAGGAAACACCAAACCAAAAATACAAAAAAGTCAAGCTGAATAAAATAAAAATCGTAAATGACACTCTGCTAAAATTAAGATACACTAAGTGGTATCACTTTTGTTTGTTATGTTCCAACACTCTGCTACAAAAATATGGATTTAAAACCTTTAGGAAGAGTATTTCAGATTCAAGGATAAGAATTTCAGCTGTGTTAAGAGTCTCACAGAGCAGAACACAGCCTTCCCAACTCCTTGGCAAGGATGTGGATGGAATTGACACATGGCAGAAGACAACAATGAGAACAATACACTGTCAAAAGTCTGATTTGTAGTCATTATATGTATACAGTTTAAATCTGTATCACCAATTATAATAAAAGCACCATGAAAAAATATATGCATTTTTGTGTGCTCTACAAGTTATGCAGCTCTTCAGATTCACAGGCTGTTAAAAATCTCAATGTGTTGATGGATGAGTATTGAGGACAATGTTAGGACCATGGTTTTTGCTCCTAGTAATTTTAAGTCTATAATCCAGTATTACATTAGCACAGAATTTTCTATGTACTAACACTAAATGCTGACTTTTTAATGCTTTATTACACCTGCTGCACACTTTTGTCCTTAAAGCATAAGGAGTTTCCTGAAAATAGTGTTTAAAATATCACAACATTAAAGTCACTGAACTGTTTCCCAGAGGCCACCTACACCTTATGCTTGCATGAATTAAACTAGTTTTATTTTGTATTGTTTTACTTATGCCTGACCACATACTCTTTAACAGTTTAACAGCGCAAGTTTCCTGATTACCTCCAACACTTAAATCAAGTACTTCTTTCTAATAAATTGAGATGGAGTATCAAAAATCTTGTAACTCCAAATGAAGCAGTAGTTTGTTCACAGAATGGTAGGAGTTGGAAGGGACCTCTGGAGATCATGTAGTCCAACTCCCCTGCTAAAGCAGGTTCATCTAGAGCAGGTTGCACAGGATCACATCCAGGCAGATTTTGAGTATCTCCAGAGAAGAAGACTGCACATCCTCTCTGGGCAGCCTGATCCAGTGTTCTGTCACCCTCAAAGTAGTTCTTCCTCATGTTCAGCTGGAATTTCCTGTGTTCCAGTTTGTGCCTGTTGCTCCTCGTCCTGTCACTGGGCACCACTGAAAACAGTCTGGCCCCATCCTCTTGACACTTGCCCCTGAGATATTTATAAGCATTGATAAGATCCCCTCTCAATCTCCCTTCTACAGGCTAAACAGACCCAGGTGTCTCAGCCTTTCCTCCTACAGGAAACGCTCCAGTCCCATAACTATCTTCGTAGTCCTCTCCTGGACTCTCTCCAATAGTTCCCTGTCTTTCTTGAACTGGGGAGCCCAAAACTGGACACAGTATTCAGGATGTGGGCTCACTAGGGCAGAGTAGAGAGGGAGAATGACCTCCCTCAACCTGCAGGCTACACTCTTCTTAATGCAGCCCAGGATGCCATTGGCCTTCTTGGCCACAAGGGCACATTGCTGCCTCATGGTTAACTTGTCATCCACCAGGACTCTCAGGTTCTTCTCCACAGAGCTGCTTTCCAGCAGCTCAACCGCTAACCTGTACTGGTGCAGAACCCTACACTTTCCTTTTTTTAACTTCCGTTAGGTTCCTCTCTGCCCAACTCTCCATCCTATTCAGGTCCTCCTGAATGGCAGCACAACCTGGTGCACCAGCCACTCCTCCCAGTTTTGTGTTATCAGCAAACATGCTGAGGGTACACTCTGCCCCTTCATCTGGGTCACTGATGAATATGTTGAACAAGACCGGACACAGTACTTACCCCTGCGGAACACCACTAGCTACAGGCCTCTAACTACATTCTGCACTGCTGACCACAACCCTCTGAGCTCTGCTTTTCAGCCAGTTCTCAATCCACCTCACTGTTCACTCACCCAGCCCTCACTTCCTAAGCTTACCTGTGAGGATGTTATGGGATATGAAGGGATGTTATGGGATATGAAGATGTTCCATGACATGCAGCACCAACCGTCTTCCTCCAGTCACTTGCCAGCAAATAGAAAACAGTAAGAAAATCCATTTGTGCACTATTTTTGTCTTCACATATTGAACTTGAGGAATTGGGAAGGATGCATTTCCATGGTTGTTTTAGTTGTGTGGCAGTCTATCTACAGAGTCCTCATTTTAGTAAAGTTTACCACATTGTTTGGGGAACTTTTCTAACTGGGAATTTGGGACCTTTTACAAATAGAAATCAAAGCAATAAAAATACAAAGGAAAGCACTAAGAATTATTTGTCATTGTATTGGCAGATAGAAGAGAACTGCAGAGGAGTCCAAGAAGTAACACAAACACTGAATCTCTCAAAGTTAAAATGGCTACAAGCCATATGTTTATGACTACTACCTTGAATGGATAGTATTATTTTTATAGAGTCTGGAGTCACTAGGCATACAATAAACTTGGCCCTCCTTAAAAGCAACCCACATTTCTCAACTCCTAGTTAAGAAGGACCCCTGGGGAACATGAAGAGGCATAACCCTAAAGACAGAAACTTCTTTCTCCCATCTCAAGCTAGGACAGTGTTGTAATTCTGGGCAGTTTGTGAACAGTTGACAATTACAAAATTAGGTACAGCAGGCAGTTTTTGTTTGTTTTAATGCAAAACATAGCCAACTAGAGCTCAGCACATTTCAGTTTACTCAGAGGGCAAGCACAAGTTCAAATTCCTATAAAACTGCACTACATTCGCTTCACGAATGTGGTGGAGTTGCTGAACTTAAACTAATGCTTCAAACACACTTGCACAATGTTCCAGACCAGTTACTTCCATCTGCAAGAATCCTGTTTTTACCTAGATTCAGTGTATCTCTTGCCTAATTTGTGTTCTCAGATCCTCTTGCTGTTTACTCCCACTGCCCCTTTAGATTTATTTTGCTCTTTTCAGCTCTTTTCCTGTCTTGCTTCTTTCCTTGTCCATGACTCAGAATTGCATTAGCAACCTCTAGCTCCCCCCCTTCAATTCCCTCAAATGAGAGGAATATCTCTCCTTGTTCCAAATCTTCCATTTGAACCTGTTTCAAGAGGTGAGTGACAAAGTCATCAGTGTTACCCTCGGCCACTCTTGCAGCTACTCAGCCTCTCTGTGATTAAAAGCAAAACTGAATTTGTGTATAAATCACCACTGTCCAGATATACGTGCAAACAAATGCTGGTCTACGTAGTGTTTATCCAGCAGCTGGGAAAGCCAAGCACACTCCTGTCCTTCTGCACGTAGGTGCACAAACAGCATTATCCTCTTCCTGGCAGAGTTACTGAAAATCTACTCTGCTTTACTGAAAATTTATTAATTAATCACAAATAGCATGAGGTGTTGGGACACTAATTACTCATTTTAGTTTTTTAATTCTCCCAGAATTTAAATTCACCCCATCTAAAGGCTAGGGTATGGAAAATTAATTCCCAAACTGCAGAGCGCTACAGAGCAAAAATGAATGGGTGGCTGAAGAGGCTCCAAGCACTGACAATCCGTGGTGGCTGTGCAGTCCCTGATAATAAGAACTGCCTTGCACACTACCCTGAAAACAGCTAAGCCTTGAACACACACACAGAGGTAAGCACCCTCATGTGGTCTGGTACTCCTGAAACACAAGAGCCAGAGAAAACAGACCATAGCTGCAGTAACCTGCTTGATGCCACGACCAGAAGGCCACCAGCTAGCTATCCAGAAACTGCTTTCATAAAGCTAATTATTAGCCTGCCATTACATTCAAATCCAAGTCAACTCACTTAAAAGAGCTGGACTCAATTTTAGCCTCTGGCTACCTTTTGAAAAGGTGCTTCTAACTCCCAAAGGTAAGCAACATGACAGCCAATAACCCATTCATACTGGTGAGATTGGTGTCCTCTCCACATGGTGGTAGCTCCAGACACATCATTCACTGTGTCACTTTGGTATTTACACATTTACTGCTCAAGAGAACATATTTTTCTTTTTTTTTGCAATGTATCCTGCCTTCAGAGGTTGAGCAAGTGCTTGTAAAGTTTCCAGAACCCAAAGGACACTTAAAAGCTCCTAATCCAAGTCTACTGAAGCAATTATAGCAACTTTCAAATCTTGTTTTGATTGCCTTCAGCATACATGCTTTTTGATGGATGAGGAAGCGTTGAGTAAACTGTATTTCTGTACATAAAAAGCAGACTAAAAGCAACTCAAAACATTTCTTGTTCTTGTATAGTCAAACATGTTATCTTCTCCCAAAAGGGATATTAAATTCTAGAACCACTTACCTAAAGTACCTCTGTTTTCATACACATTTTCCACATTGTCCTGTAATTCACATGGCCGTTTAAAATGTCCTTATAATACAGATGAGGTGTTAAAAAAAAGGATCAAACATCACAGTGTCCCACAGCTACTGCACATCTCTTTTCCATTCATCACAACATTCAACATTATGTAAAATAGACAAATGTGCATTTTACACACCTAAGAATATCAGGAGAATGCATTTAAAAGGCTTTTTAAAAGTATTTGGGCAGAAATAGAAACTAGCAGTGTGAGGGGAGAGCATGGACAACTGATTTCATGCTGGAAGATTTATGCAGGCAGCATTGAGAAACTGCTATGAAACAGTACTACCCTGCACGGACAAACTATCCACTCTCTAGCTACTTGCATGGAAAAAAACATCACTACTTACAGAAAAACACTTTACTTTCATGCTTCCCTCTAAACTAAGACAACTTCTCACTTTTAACTGGATTCCCACATCTCCAAACGCCAATTTGGAACAGAGAAACTGTTTACTTCGATGATGGCAAACAAAAGAACTGATAGTGCATAATTTTTGGAACTGTTTAATTTCAGAAATGAGCTTTTTTTTGACTGTTTTTTTTCTAAACTGAGTATAGTTACAAGAAATATTAGAACATTACTAGAACAGGCTGAAGAATATGAGCCTTAAGAAAGCTTCCTAATTCTTCCCTTTAAGTACAAGTTTCATCTGATGAGGTGAACTCCTCATGTGTACACAGTTACCCTAAACACTAACTTAAGACTAATCCCCACTAGGCTAGGTGTTCACCTTGCAAAGGAAAAGCTGGAAATCCAAAATGCCTATAAGCACCAAACCCACTCCCTCCATTAAAAAAACAAAAAAAACCCCACACAACAGAAAAAAAAAAAAAAACACAAAAAACCACAACTCCCAGGTGTTACTTGCACTGTTACAAAGAGAATTAACTTAACATTGCTGCACCCAAAGCAAGTTTATCAAACCTTAAAATGCTGTTGATTTCACCTTTAAACTAGACACAAGTATATATTAAATATGAACCATATATTTTTCTCATGTAATATATACAGACAGCAGCATCTGACTAGACATCATGTCTGTATTTAAGACAACCCCAAAATACAAAACCTGAGCAGAAGTCTATACACTCAACAACTGAACTGTTATACCAGAATAGCTCTTATTTCAATAACACTCTAGGTACAAGTAACCAGCTGCCAAGTACAGCTCCCCAAACACCAAGGCTTGTTTGAAGCTTGTTTACCTACTCCCTTATCTTAAAAGGCAATGGTGAAGCCAAAGACCTTTAGCTACTGCTGGTATTTCTTTAGCAAGTACACCCATCTCCCATCCTTCTGCTCTCCTTGTATTTGACACAATCCGCAATCCAAGTGCAGGCTTCATAGGTACCCGAGACAAGCATCCCACCCTTTACATGTTTTTGTCTGTTTGTGGAGGAAAGAGAGAAGGTAAGAGCATATTAAAAAAAATTAAGTGTCCTTAACTGAATTAAGCTGTAACCTAGCTGTTTTCAAGTCATAACTATACACTTTCACTTGCAAAAACCAGTCTCTGCTGTCTCAGTGTTTTTCCTTTCTCAATTACCTATCACTAGGAATGCAATACTGAGAAAGTGTTTCAGTAGTGTTTCCAGCTTCTGCCACGATAAACCTCAGTTCTAAGCACAGGAAGTTTCAACCTACCCTCTTCACTTTATGAGGCCACTCATCTTCCCACAGACCTGTGTCTGAAAATCTTACTGCAGGCTTCCATCTAAGGAAGGAAACTGCTACTCAAGGAAGGATGTCTACCAGCTCTCCAGGACAAACATGCAAGTGCCTTTAGTCTTTAACTATGTTGTTACAGGTGTGGTTAGACAAGACTGCTAAGGTGACCTAATACTTAATACTTTGCTGTCATCAGAAGGGACACTCCTTTCTGCCCATCACCCCCCCCCCCCCCCTCCCAGATATACAGTGTGTCCCATCTCTTGTCATCATAACTACAATAATAAGCCAATTCAACTTACTACCCTAGCAGAAAACTGTTCACTCTCATGTTGAGTTAACTTTCTGATGAGTACTCAAGTTCAGCCAGCTCACTGTGTGGTCAAGTAAACTCCACTGAGACACCATATCAGAAGCAGCAGGAATAGGACCAGTAGTGGAACCCCATTTTAATAGCAACAAGACAATTTTGCTGAACTAGCAGCTAAATGAACCCCAAAGTTATGTTAAAGAAATCCAATTCAGAAGAAGCATCAAATTAGATTAGAACCTAGGACTTCCATAGAAAAAAAAAAATCAAGGCCTATATGAAGTATCTGTTACATAATTTAATTGAGTTGGAAGACTTACTTTTAGAGGCAAACTCAAGTAAGCCCTGACCTGAGTGCTTCTGTTAGAAAAGTAATTTCTAGGCCTACAAAACACTGGAGTTGTGAACTCCATGAGTATCAAAACATTAAGGTAGTAACACAGTCTTCCAATTCCAATGCCCTCTTGAGGGCATTCACTTACTTGATCAACACTTTTTAAAAAAAGAAAGACTGAGAAGAATAACCTGCTGGCTCTCTCTTGTGTTGTAAGCAAGGTGCTGACAGAGAGAAGTAGCTCATTATTTTCTTGTCAAAACTTATTTTGTTATAATTCACCATTTCCTGTGGGATCTGGCTCATTAAAACTAACTTCATCAGAAGTTTCACATCAGGTGTTTTGTTACAGATATTACAACCAAAATTCATTACATCAAGTGATGAAAAACTGTCTTGGTGTTAGGTTTGAGTATGACTCATCCTCAAGTCAGGATACTCACCATTTCTCATAATCTTTACTTGAAGTAGTAAACAAGTAGCACAAAAACAGAAACTACAGCTAATGTATCACAAAACAGACTGCCCTGAAAGATTGGCATCCCACACACTTCACAAATAGAAACAAGAAAGGAAACTTCATTAGCGTCAACATAACCTGATGTACAGGATGACAAGTCAATGAGCAAGAGCAGAGTAGCCACACAAGCAGATGATACCCGAAGAGTCATACTTAATAGAAGTGTCATCCACCCAAGAGGGAAGAAAGAATGCATTTTGTCAAAGGCAGGCAAGGAACAACGAAGAGAAATTAAGAGAGTAAATATGCCAAAAAGGAAAATGAAAGGATTATTACAAAAGGAAGAGGACAAGAATAAAATGCCACATCCTTTACTTGAATTTTAAAGGACATAAATGAAATTACTTCAAATCAACTGGTAAGAAAGGGTCATTTAGACAAGTAAGTGGGTATCATAATGTCAAAATAGGAAGACAAAATTTCTATAATCTCATCTTTTGGGGAGAGCTTTATTCATGGGGGTTTTTTTTGCATTCAATTCACTGCAATCGCAATCCCCAAAAAAACCATCCTGTCTCAAAAATCAAAAAAACCAAACAACAACAAAAAAAACCCAAATCACAACTTTTAGCAAGACTGAAAATACAGAACAGATGAAAGGGCTGAGCAGTCAGGCTTTGCATTCAGATGCTTTCTACTGGCAAACCTGAGTAGGCAGAACATTTGGTTTGAAAGGAAATCACCCAAACTTCTCAGAAGTACACTCAAAAGATTTCTTCTCTTCCATCAACAGATTAAAACTAACAAATGTGGGAGAAAGAGGAGGGAGGAGATACAGAATATGAAGTAATCACACTCAGCAGGGTTTCAGGAGTAGGGAGAGGAAAAGGATGTTTAGTCAGTACCTCCCAGAAATAATGAAATGAAACTGCCCTACCTCTTCCTACCTAAATCACTTCAAACTTGTATAAAACAATGCACATTGGGTTACAGTGCCTTAGAACTTAATTAAAAAGACCAAACCCAAAAACTTTGCTACCATGTTCATATTATTTATAAACTTATTGCCAGCTACACAATGACCTTTAGAAAAAGTAGAAGTGTATGTATGTTAAGCAATCCCTGGTGGCATCTCCTTGGCTCTACAGAGAAGTCCTATACAGGTGCACATGCTGCAAACCAGTACCTCTGCACTCAAGGGGAGGAATCAGAGCACAGCCCCGAAAAGGGGGATAGCCTGGGAGGTACCAGCTGTGCTACAGTGTCCTGTTCCTTTCTAGGTACAAGAGACCCCTTCATTCCCCCACACTTGCTACCAGTAAACTAGGTCCCTATGTATAAAACACAAACTACTGCTATGCTTCGCCTTCCAAAGCCGTAAAAAGGACCAATCTCTGGTGGACTGTGACTCTCTTTCTCTCAGTACACAGAAATGCAAACAAGCCACTGTGTGGAAAATAAGTGATTGAACTTACTATGGAATAATTAGCATGCTACTGCTTTCCATCTGCACGGTCACCCTGAGGTAGTTTCACTGTAGTTCGTTTTCCTTCTTTAGGTTCTGACTGAACACACAACACAGCTATTGGAAAGCAGAGTTTCACTCAGCTGACCTGCAATGATTGTTCATGTGTCCATACCCTTGGGTCCCTACTACTATAATACACAAGGGCTTCATCATCTGTAACTGACCTCAGAATATCTAATGAGGTACAAAAAAAAAAAAACAACATTAATGACATTTTTGAGCTGAGGCACCACAAAAGCAGTATCTGCCTTGAGTCAACAGTAAAAACTCTACCATGGACATAATTATGAGGATATAGGCATTTTTACATTGGCACAGGTATTTCCACACAGAGTAAGAACTGCACGTGATAATACAAAGCTTCTCTATAGTGGCACAATCCCACCAGACCAGAGCTTTCAACAGCATATGCACTGCTTCTCAAAAGCCCAGAGACAACCGTATGGCAGCCAGGCATACACAGCTTGCTCAGGGTCTCAGGACAGCAGCAGGAGACAATTCAACCCAGACCTCCCAGCTCCCAGATTACCTTCACCTCTAAGATACTGTTGATGCTCTTCACCCTGTTCTCTTTATTCTCTTTCCTAGCAGTACTGACAGAACCAAAGCCTGCAGGAGCTCTGCAACCAAGCACTTGTTTAGAGTTCATTCCACACAAGGCCTTGAAATACTGGACTACTGTGACAAGCTCTTGTCTTTCTGCTACGAATGAAAAAGTGTCCCTTGACTAAAGTAGCACCAGACTGAAACTGAAGTAGACCTGACGAACAAACTGAAAGCCTCATATAGTGGACAAGTCTTTTGGGCTCACAGTTTCTTTAGGAGGTAATGCTCCACGGCAGCTTTATGAGGCAATGCTTGCAAGGCAGTCGGTGTAATGATAGGGATTAAAGTACGATTTGCCAATTTATAGGTTGGGTAAAATAAACTTTTGCCTGAAGGGACAAATTATACACAAAGTTCATCTCTACTTCTCTCTGTTTTGTATTATACTCTGTTCCCTCTATATTCTCTAGCTTGGCTACCACTGCTTGTAAACTGATTCTCTGAGCTGATCAGGCTTACATAGTCTCTCTCTTGCCCATCTGTATTTCCTCTTCACCACCAAAAGACCTGGACCTCATTGGCCATTATCAGCCTAGTCTGTAAGAGAAGAAGTCTCAGAGAAGTTCTGTTCCCCCTGTTGAACCAGCAAACCAGGTAACACTCCCCCAGCTCTTTTACACT
The DNA here is from genome assembly GCA_020745705.1 of Hemiprocne comata. Taxonomy (NCBI): domain Eukaryota; kingdom Metazoa; phylum Chordata; class Aves; order Apodiformes; family Apodidae; genus Hemiprocne; species Hemiprocne comata. Next base: position 144,802,435 of record CM036586.1, read on the forward strand.
GGTTGGTAGCAGGAAGCTAACTCATCAGCATACACATACCAGGCACTAGCAAAAAACATGGTCTGCTTCAGATGAGCAAAAATCCATGCCTTTTCTGCCTGTGAGAGGAGGAAACCAAGGTCACGAAGTTACAACATACAAATAAATAAAATTGGACAAATCTTTAAGAAAGGAGGCATCATTAGCACCACTGCTCAGAAGTCTGTGCCATACTTGCCCACAAACTCCTCAACCTTTGCTTTAAAGCATTCCAGGCTCTGCTTCCACCTACATTTGACCTCATTTCTTTACCCACCCTGTCTCACCCAACCTGCTTTAAAATCTTGACAACACACCCTTAGGAAACTTGTACTAGCAAGAGCTACATCTTTTAAAGTAAGGTCACTCTGTGTTTACACCTATGTCTTTGTGCATGAAGTAGATACTTTATTTGTACTATAGGTATTCAGATTGAAAAGTGAATTATAACCACAACCAACATGTGCTTTTGTTACACCATTGAGCTTCTGTGCCACCAATTATTACCTAAACAGAATCTATGCATGAAAGGTCCTAACAAAAGCAGTAATAGATAAAAAGATTGCAAAGCCTTCCAAAGCTTTAAATAAGGACCAAAAGTCTTATTAACAGCCAGAATATTGGTTCTGGAGGTCAAAGGTGCTAAGTAAATGTAATTCTAATATGAGAGGTTATTTCCAAACCATAGCTTCTAACATAGTACAGTAATATTTGTTTTTTAAAAAAATTTTGGCCACAACTTGGTAACAGCTTAAAAGTAGAGCTATCTACATGAACATGTCTACCTCAATTCTATACCCTGTGGAGAATTCAAAGCTCAGCTGCCAAGGGCTGACTACTTTTATTTTCCTAATGCTAGTGCCATCTAACAGGCTTCAGCAGCAAAGCCACTAAACCACCAATGCTCATGCTTTTCTAGAAGTCCTTCAGAGACAAGCAGGGAACAACCTATCCACAGCTTGGGAAATTAGCATTCAGACACAATCTAGCTGAACACCACTGGACAGGAAATAGCTCTAAATGAGAGAAGGAAATCTTAAGCAACAAATCTAAAAAAAAATAATTAATTTTCTCCTAATCAAGAGGACAACAAGAAGAACAAGTAATTTCCTAACCTTTACATTTAGAATTGGCTGCTGCTTCAAGCACTCAAAAGCTAAGCCAATATGTTTTAAAGTGTTCAAGATCTACAGAACTGACAATTTGGTTTTCTATTTCTGTCTGCTTACCCTGCTCCTTCTGCCTATAAACATTTTGTAGGAGGATGTGAAATTCAACAGAGAGGACTCTGAACTACAAATGACTCCACAGTGTCGCATTCTTAGAAGTGCGTGGTGGTGCCTATGAGCTCAGGCATGCTAACGTCACCGGTCAGGGTCAATTCCAGGCAGCTACAGCTCTACTTGGTTACAGCTCAATGTCAGTTCACTAATGTGAAAGCGCCTTTTCCCCACCTCTAGTGGTAATTTGAATACAAAAAGAAGGAAAGAAAAGGGGAAAAAAAAAAAAGGAAAAATATGTCAGTGTTTTAGGGAAATTAGGTTAATAGGCCACCTGGTAATGCCTTCAATTCTTTGCTGGTTTTTGACTTCTAGTAAAAACATGCACTGAGCACTGACTTCTTACCTCATTCGGCCTAATGATTTCATTTACCATACTCATTTTGTCCAACTTGATGACCTGAAAACCTCTGTAGATGTTGCATAATTTACTCTGAATGCTTTCATTCTGGATTCCTCACTTGCGAGGCTCCTATGGAATAGGCCTGTCCCATTTGCTCCCTGATCTGTATTAACACCGTGACCATCTGATCAACCAAGGTCAATGCAACTGCTCTGTCTACACAACAAAGAAAACTGGATTTGGCCAAGTTGGATAGGGTTTTGAGCAACCTGGTCTAGTGGGAGGTGTCCCCGCCCACAGAAGGGGGTTGGATTTAGATGATCTTTAAGGTTCTTCCAACCCAAACAATTTGATGATTCTATGATTCTAAAATGCTGGGTTTATAATCACAATTAAAAAGACAGAACTTCCCTTCATAGTTGAGCAGAACATTGGCTAAACATATCAAAACAACTACTCATTTCATTAACACATTGTTAAGGAACTTCATTGCTTCTTCAAATCGAACTCTTAATTGAGTCCCTCATTCAGCTATATCGTATCCAAGACTTCTATTGAAGAACCTACAATACATTGCACACCACATCATTAATTGTTTGAGAAAAAGGATAGACTTAGGTTTCTCTACCACTACGGTTTTCCATCAGCTAAAGACAATGTACAGGTCTGCCTGTCACACAATGCCAACCATAATAACAAGGGACTTGTACCCTGAACAGCCCAAAAGGTGCTAAAATTGCATCTTCTGTTTTACAGAGGCACACATGAACAGATGGAAGAAAAGAAGATACTAAAAAAGGAACCAGCATCTGCTTTTACATAAAGATGCAGTTTTAACCAACATGTTAACAGTTTTAAGTCAAATAAGTCTTGTTTAATTAAAGCAGGAAAAAAATACCATTACCTAGTCTTGTAATTCTAGACTAGTATTTTAATTCTAAATATGACCACTGTAATAACTTCAGTATGTCCTGAGGTTAGGATAAGACATGTACACTCCAGATCTTTATTGCATCATTTATATAAAATCAAAATTTAAATGTATGCCATTTGGCATGAAAAGACAAAATGCAGTACAACACACAGCATCTCAAAATTTTGCTGTCTTTTACTCATCAGAAACATACATGCTCAGGCAGGGCACCTGAAGACTCCGATATTACCCATCTATAAAATGAAACCAAGCCAGAATATGTAAGAAACTATCACAAAACCAAAAGATGATTGCACCATAAACTCAGGCAAAACACTGGATAGCAGTTCTCCCCCTAACACCGCAAGGCAAAAAATTATTAACCATGCAGAGCTTTACTGGAGCTGGAACGTCCCCAGTGTACAGCACTGCCAACCACAGATCAATCCATTTAGTGACCTGAATTCAGGAACAATTGGTTTAGACTAAACTATCTCCAATTCCAACCACTTTTCCCCTGCCTGTAGCACGGCTTGACTGAAATGAAACAAACTGCTCAAGTAAAACACATTTATATGAAAAAAAAAATTCAGGAGACCAGACTGTCTTCAAAAGAGAGTACTTTCCACTACATATAGTATAGTATCATAGTATGTCTTGGGTTGGAAGGGACCTCTAAAGGTCATCCAGTCCAATCCCCCTACAATAAGCAGGGACATCTCACACTAGAACAGATTACTCAGAGCCCCATCAAGCCTGACTTGGAATGTCTCCAAGGATGGGACCCCACCACCTCTTTAGGCAACCTGTTCCAGTGATCCACCTCACTCCTATTAAAAAGAACTTTTTCCTCATATCCAACCTAAATACACCCTTCTCTAGCTTGAAACCATTATACGAGTAAGGTGTTTGCTGTCTACACAGCTTCTAACTCATATAAAATCTACTTTCAGCCCCCAAATGTGTTATACCACAGTGAAGTAAGACTGTCAAAAGGGAGGGCATTCCCACCAGCTCCATGGCAGCAAGCAACACATGCCACTCAAGTGTAATCCAAAGGCTTGCAGCTACTGTACAGCAACCCTAGAGATGAAAACTAAGTTTTGCATTAAAGACTCAATATGCACGTGCTATAGGACAACTCTTTAAAGAAAAGTTACATATTTTACCTTCTTTTGACCTCAGCCTTCCACAAATATAAAACTAAATCACAAGACAGCAAGTCAACAATGCAGAAACTTGAATGGAAGTCAAGATTGTATCAGCCATTAGATTTGGTATGTAGGTTGCCATACAGCAGGCTCAAATAAAATTGTGCAATACTCTGACAGCTCCAAAGACAACATCTTTAGAGCTGTTACCACAATGCAAGAAACAGCTCTTAAAAAGCAATGCATACTTTCACAACTCTTTCCATAGTAGAAAACTTAAGCACATCATTATTTCAATATTCCAAACATAACAGAAACTCACTATGCTTATTGCTGGAATAAAGCTTCCTAAGGACAAGCTAAATACACTGAAGATATTTTTAATGTTTAAAGAAGCAACATTTGTTATTCCACCCATTTAAGTTAAGCATATAGCCAATTTTTTACCGTTAAAGCAAGGATTCAACCCCTCTGCAGTGTAAATAAACTAGTGTTGCCTCAACAAATTAACAGTGCCTTTCCCTAAGCACGCCGCATATTCTGAGATTTTTTAAGTGGTTATATATTCAAAAGCAGGAGAGTCCTCTGAGAGCCCTCAAAAAGCCTACATACCTTGTATCAGCTGGAGGTTCCAAATATTTTGGCTGTTTAAAACAGTTTATAACTTTCAAATAGACTTATGGTCTTTGCTAGTTACACTGAAAGATCTGAAACCCAGTAATTATGGCCAACATTTTAGACATCAAGATTTCAATAAAAAATGTCTCTATATGAAACTTTGCAGATAATTATTGACTTTCAAATTTACTTTTCCCAGTAACTGAAAGTCTACCATGAAGAGGAATACCGAGGACTAATACATAGCATCCAATGGCAATGTAACTATACTTCCTTTGGGAAGAGAGGAAAATGGGGACGTTTTCAAAGCAGGCATTTTCATTTAAGTACAGTATCAGCCCCACATCCAGAACAATGGATGGCAGCCACATTATATTCCAAGAGATTCTGTGTAGAAAAATGTTATTTTTTTGCAAAACAATAAATTCTGAGCACTGGATCACAGCCAAAGCTAACAACTGTAACTCGGGTGTGTACTGGGGGAAGTAGGGAGTAAAAATAGAATAATGAATATACACAGAGAAATATGAAAGCCAAGATCTGGAGGTAGAAGGACATATGGTCCCTGTGCTCTGTACTGTTTTCAACCAAGATAAAACAGCTAGCTTTTACTGCAAACCATTCAAAAATAAAATGTTTCTCATATGTTATATTTTTAAATATCAACCAATAATATTAGAGTTTATATTATTTTAACTTCATTTTTTTACATAAAAATCAGATCAAGAGTGCAGTTTGTTAGCAAAAAAAGGCTAAAGCATATTTACAAAATAGACCAAAATAAATATTTCCATTCCTATAGCATAGATTAACATTTAATTTGAATTCATACATTCAAGATGGATTCAGGTAAAACTACCTCAATTCCTCTTTCTGGACCCACCAGCAGGAAATATGCTAGCAGTTTAAGGAAACCAAGGAGAACTGTGGTTGGCAAAATTCACATGCAATGTTTTACACCTTCGTTATAACTGTGGTTATTTTATGACCTCACTACAAGGTAGAACATCACCCTCAGCTATATGTAGCAACTTGCATGTCTCAGCACCTCAGATTCCACCTGCAGGTTTGGAGAACTAACTCATCGTCAAGTTCAAAACCAGATGGTTCTACATCAAAAAGGCTAAGAATTTTGGTTTCACAAAAAAACAAAACAAAAAAACACCAAATACTACCAAAAAAAACCACCCCACCACATCAAAGAAGTCTTTAAGCCAGAGTTTAGGAGTTCAAGCCTGTTTACATTTGGCTATAAACTGTATGTATGTGACAGCATTGGAAGAGGCTGACACCTCACAGCCAGGAGACAGTACTTGCCAGGGTTTCAAAAAGTTGTTGCAGGGTTGTGCCAAGACTTGAGCACGCTTCTTCTAAACTCTGAAGTGATCCAGCTACCAAATAAGGAGGAAGCAACACCAAATGACCAAGTGGTTAATTCGTAAACACAATTTGTTTCACTGCCCCTTGTGTTTAAGCTTCACAATAACTAAGAGCAGCAGAAACCCCCTCAAAGAGCTTACTAAACCGGTACTTCATTTTTATGTAACACAAATTGTTTTTATCTGCTACAAAGTGCACACACACTCTGGACTACTTGACAGGAACAAGAAAGCATATTATTTTCATGGAACAGACAGACATAATCAGCAAGGGTTCAGCATTTGATGGTAGGTCTTCCCAATGCCGTTTGTCTGGTAGCATCCTGTAGGATCAGAGGCATGCAACAACAAGCAACACTGTCACCAGACTATTTAAGGTAAAAAGCTCAATTGGCCAAGGACAATACACTCCATGTTACTAAAGGAACGTAACAGCAACCAAAAAACCTTCCCCGTAATGATTGCTTTAAGGCTGTGCTTACCCATTTAAGAGATGCCAGTTGGAGGGGGAAAAAACCCAACAAATGCCATGAATTTGGCCAAAACATTCAATGCGGAAGAACCATGGCAGGAGGGTCAACAGGGAGAGGAAGAGATATTTTGAGAAAAGCTGGCATACCTCAACAGTATATGAAAAATAAACAAACAAACCATGATAAGCAGACACTTGCACTTTTATTGAAGTTCAAAAGAACTTGAAATAAAGAGAAGTTCAGAAAGTCATGATCCAAATAAAAGTTCCTCAAGAGTACCTATACTTGGAAACAGCACAAACTGTACTGACGTTTTACTATTTTATTAGATTTAACCCCTTGTCAAAATGAAGTGTTTTTGATCTTGTTTGGGCATAAATGATGCTGAACCTCCTCACTTGCAGAAGCATTAGAAAACAAATGTTCACAATCAAACCACATTCAACACTAACAGTGTTGACTTGTTCAAGATTTTCACCTAACATGTTGAAATAAAAACCCATCAAGAAAAGGTTAGTAGGTCAGGTATTTGAAAAGAGTAAGTGGAAATAGGTGTGCCATTCCAACCAATGACAGTTTTGTTTTCAATTTTATTTTTTTTAATAAAATCCTTTGAAAAAAAGAGGTGAAGAAGATCAGAGAAAGAACTCTTCTATCCACATCTAAAATAAAGTGGTTTCACTGAAAGCAAAAAGAGGCACTTAAAAATTTATTATTTTTTTAAAAATCCACAAATGGAAAACTATATAGAGAAGTAAAAATACACTTAAAATAGAACTCAAGTAAGTTTATCCCCCTGCTTTCATGAAAAGGCTTATTATTTTCTCAAGGATCTTCTGCACAGAACCTCACATACTTTCTTCCTATTATAAAAAAGCTAAACATGACTTTTAAGTAGTTCTTCCCCTTTCTCCTCCAACATATCAGCTTTTATGTATTAATACTGTAAAGCACCAAATCTAAATGCCCATGCTGCCATGCTGATGACCTACAGAAGACTGTTCAAACAGTGTAATGCCATTCCTCCCACAAACTCCATAGAAATTTGACTGTACTGTTTCAGAAGATGACGTGTCTACAGTATTTTCAAATTAATATGGTTTCCACAACATCTTAACATGTAGCACTAGCTACTACAGTCTCTCATGTCAGATACATCCAACTCCCCTGCAAATGTCAAATAATCCAACTGCAAACTGGGCTGCATGAATGGTGACTGCTAAAAGCAATTTCAACTTCAAGTGAGACATAATTCATTGTGTAATACTCCACTCAGACCCTGAGCTTGGATTATAACCAGATCATTGGTAGTTATGGACTTCAAAATGAGAAGCGGATTCCCCTAAGTAGTCTGCAAGCATTCCCCATATGCTGGGGGCAAAAACAATAAAAAAGTATCTTAAAGAATGGTAGAACACTGGGACAAATCAGACAAATTAAACACTGGGTAGAGTTTCATTTACTACGTTTCTCCTCACAGAAAATACTGAGGAAAAAAATTGATGTTATCTTCTAGATAAACTGCTTTTTCTTTGTATCAGTTTCAAATCTTAAAACAGGAGAGAAACTGAAAAAACAAGTCTGCTGGTATAGAAAGTTCCTAAACCTGATGCAAGTCAAGACAACTCAACATCTGATAAAGTTACATGGCTGTTCTAGTTACTACTAGCCACAAAGACACGTTCCATACATGTTCATGAACAACTAAACTAGTATGTTTCTATTTATTCATTTTTGCTTTATTCCAGCCACTTTAGTGGTCTGGATGAAGGCAGACAACTGTTCTTTAACAAGAACAAGCAAGGCTTTTTCTTCAAGCCACAACAAAGGACAGCTCCATATATGCCAGAACTTCCCCCTCAGCATAGCTGAAGCTGGGTTTTTTTGAGGATTTTGTTGGTAGTGTTTTAAAATCATGAAAGGCGCTCAGCTTTAACTTCTCAAATACATCTTACAATAAGCAGAAAAATTAAAAGCCTTTCTTGGGTCCCAAGTCCAGCTTCTTCCTACTGAAGGAAACTACATTGCATAGCCCTGAGTGGGTACTCAATCAAGGTATGTCTTTTAAGGTGCTTAGCTTTTCTTAAGATATTCTAAAAACTTCTTTATCTTTAGGCGGGGAGAACAGAAAATAGAGATTTTTGATATAAAATACATTATTTTATAACTTCAGTGCCATTGTTTTTGCAGAAACGCACTTCAAGGAAGTAAAAGAAATAAGTAAACTAATGTTTGCCCACTCTGCTCTCAAAGTATTTACACAGGAAAATATATAGTCAACATTCTCTCTGACTACTTTGCTAAAGTTAAGACAAATATAATCAGTTTCACTTCCAGGTTCACCTTTTCCCCCTGAGAATCTTGCTTGTGCTTCAGACTGAATTCCTCTTTTGTGGAACCCGAGTGATCAGACCCGTGTGCAGCATTTCATGTGGCCTCAGCAGCAGCAATTTCAACTCCACTCACTTCCCTGTCCCCACCGGAGCAGGTTACCCAGAACCACTTACGACATTTACAGCTGTATTGTTTGGATGTCCCAGTCATGCCAACGTTTTTGTGCAAAACCTTGTCTGTGCACATTTCCAAATGACTGGCTTTCAACATATGAACTCTTCACATTACAGCATGCTGCTTCTAAAGACACCTATATTCATGGCTACTGAGTATTCCTGCACATTATTGTACTCTCATATTATTGAAAGTAAGAACTTGTCCTGTGCTGAACAGCGTTCAAGAATAGAAAAGGTAAGATGCACCAAAGCAAGAAGCAGTGCTTTTTGGTACACGACATTACACCATCAGCTTGTCTAATAAAAACTTCCCAGGTGCATCCACTCATCTGCACATGACTTTTAGTCCAAATCTGGAAACTTCGGCCATTTGCCTATGTTTCTACCATCACCTCTAAAGAGCTCTGAAAGCCAGTATCAAAGGAGCTCTGAAACATAAAAAAAACAACAAACATATTTAAGACATGACTAGGATCTGAAACTTCAAAGTATCATTGCTTTCTTTTTTAATCACTGCATTTGTTGAACAAGACTAATTTTCAAGTTTCCTATCCCGCTTACTCTTTGCCCTCAAAAAACATAAGAATATTTGTAAAACTTATTTGCATAAAACCAAAATCCACCAATAAACAGCCCCAGACTGTGAGTGCAGTATCAGCTTAACTCGGGCACTACGAACAAGAAATAGAACATTTCACAAAGATAACTCCATTGGAGAGCTGTGGATCTGTGTCGTTTCAAGCACAAATACTGCCTACAACAAAGGTAAAGGAAAGCGAGATGTGACCATTTAAATCAAAAGAGTCTTTATAGACGAAGTTACTAATATTTTTACAAATATGAAGTGAAGGAACAAGTACTTCTCTCCAATTTTTTTTCTCCATGAAAATGTTACTTCAATAATAAGATCTGCATTAACCTCCAACTTCAGTCAGTGTACCAATGCAAAAAGATGGGTTAGGCTCTACCTTTCTTCTTTTCTAGCAGCCATTTCTGATGCCAGGTTATTCTGCCGACTCCCTGTCACCGTCACAGCACTGAAGCTGAAGAACACCAACAGAAGTGTCCCAGTCTCTCACAGCTACCAACAGGGAAGAGGAACAAGTCTTCCATTATATTGAAGTTGTAAACTCTTCCATCATTCTGATGATTGCCACAGACAAAAAAAGAACTGTACAGCCTGACAGTCTAAGCCATCTAAGTGATGGACTATTTTGTGCATGTCAAAGTCAGAGCAAACACTAAGCACAGACAGCCTTAAGCAAAGCACTGTCTGGAAATGAAGTATGACAGTCTTCAGGAAGCTAACAGTCTAATTCTTTCATCGGCCAAATATTTAAAAGGGAAATAATAAAAGGCATTCTGGAACATTATCGTACCTTTGGAGGACTCTGACTTAAGGCTTCAGGTTTATCATTTACACAGATTGGAAGGAAAAAATATTTCCTTTTACATTGATCTGTTTTTCCATACTTTAAATCACTTGGCATATGGAAGTAAGGTATCAACAGAATGTCACAAAACCAAGTTACAATTTTAAAAGAAGTTATATTAACAGTTGTTCAGGATTCCAGTCTTCCTCAGTAATCTCATATGTACACTAAATAACACCGTAGTTTTGAGAGGCACAGAAAAAATAGTTTAGTTCTACTCAAAGTTTCCACACCAAATGGGAAACCACATACCAGTACAGACAATCATTTTTGCTTGGGGTATCTCTACAGTTTCTCATGAGAGAACTCTAGACTTAAAAGCTTCATGCATCCCTCATATCTAGCTTTTTGACACAGACGCTAATTAAAACCCCTAAAAATTTTAGGGAAATAAAGAATTGACAAAAGACAACACTTCAATTTTCAAGGTGTACATCAAACCTTTGACCTTAGAACCAGAGCTGTAGTAAGATAAAAGGAATGTATTTGTCTACAGTCCACAGATGTAAAAGACCAGGAATCTATTTTTTTCCTTGGTTCATATTCTATGCAACATCTGATCGATACAAAATCTTCAGACATTTGCCCATTTATTAAATAAAAACTTCATTGACTACTGTAAATAGACAATTTATTAAGGGATGAATATTCTTCATGTACTGGCATTATACACCAAAATAATTTACCTACACTGCAAGTTATTTTGGGCACACACCCCCATCACAAGCTTTGTACTTACACAGCTACTGCAGTATGGTCATGGTCTACACTTGCAAGCTCTGAGCGGTTCTCTTGCGCTAAATTCTTTTGTGTTGAAGTAAGAACCACAAGATCAAAAATTAAGGAAAAGCATTGTTTTTCTCAAGACCCACATGAAGCAAGCTCTAGACATCCCCCACACAAAGGCTGTGGTTCTCAACTGCAGTACAGGACTACCAAACTAGAGAGAGGTTTCATTTGAATAGCACCTATGTTAAAAAAAAATAATCGGTGTCTATTTAAACCTCTCTCTAAAAAATACAGACTCTGCAACCATACTAAACTTTTCCAAATGCAGTACATTTACCCTAACAGGGCTCTGAGCAACCTGATTTAAGTTGAAGATGTGCCTTCTCACTGCAGGGGGTTCAGACTACACGACCTTTAAAAGGTCCCTTCAACCCAAACCATTCTATGATTCTTTCCAAATAGAGTTACATGTCAAGACTAGGACAAATTGTTGCATAAGCTGAATTCCCAGGCTGAAGCTAACCTCTCATCTATAGATAAGCTATATAGCCTTCAAGTGCTAAAACTGTGGCCAGTTTCACAGATCCTCATGTTCATACCCACTAACTGCCAGCAAGCTGCCAGTAGCACAAGGCTACTTCATCCCAAGGGGAGAAGGAACAGGATCAGTGTGCTATAACTGAAATTCATCCCAAGACCATGCAGAAATAACCAGAATGACAGTAAGACCGTAAGGGACCACAGGCTGTCTTAATTAAAGTCTCCTGAAAATTCTATATATAAACTACCTGGCAAATGTCTTCATTTTTAAAACAGCTATTGCTGGGAATCTGACAGCCTTCCTAATCTATTCCAGTACTCCCGTTGTTCTTAAAAGTTGACTCAACTAACTTAAAGCATGTTTGTAGCAGCTCAAGCCCACAAATTGCTTCATCTCTAGTGGAGAAGTAAACAGCTTAGACTTTTCTTTCCAGCCATCTTTAACATATTGAGAGAACATCATAAAAACAGATCTCCCTTCAGTCTCCTCCAAAATAAATCTTCCAGAGTGCCTCCAGCTTTCCCTTTGAGCACATTGTCTAGATCTCTGACCATTCCCCTTTGCATGTAGACTACTCTTCCTCCAGTACTATACCAAAACTAGGTGCTTCACTTCAACTTTGACTTGCTAGCATGTTGGGAAATAAAAAGGCTAACTTCATGGTTTTTTGTCTGACACTGCTGTTCATACACCCAGTAAAAGTTTTGCTGGTTTTGCAACATCAGTTGATTCACGGCCACTATACAAACATCTAACTCCCGGTTCTTCTCTGCACATCTCCTGCTTTCCCTTTCTCCACCTTGTTATCTGCAGTCAAGTCTTACTGAAGACTAATAGACTACATCTGCCTCTGCTAAATTTCATTCTACTTAGGTACCACTGCTTTGCCAAGATCATTTTGAACACATGTTCTTCAGTTCTTTGAAGATATGCAGATCTAGAAAGTTTACTCAGATCAGCTAAAAAAAATTGCTACTATAACATTAAAGAAAACTGCAGAACCCTCTTGAACCATTCTCCTCGTTCGATCATGAGTCCTGACTAATTTCAAAGGAACATTTATTTTACAATGGCTGCAGACCCACCTCAGACAAGCAAAAGCCTGAGTTTCTGCCAGGATATATGAAATAGTTAATAGTGTGAAAGTGAATACAGACAATGTAAAGACATTTCATTTGTAAGAATAGACAAACTGGGTCAGATCAAGGCATTGCCTAATCCACTTTCCTGTCTTCGAGAGCAACCATAAGCAAATAGCCAAAGAGTAACACCACAGCAATTAACAGCAGGTACGCATTTACACCTTAAATTATATATACACACACACCGTGTATCTTAAGCCCATTTGGTAGCTTTACCTAATAATAAATTACATTGTTCTCCACCACTGTGTCTTTTTGCCTGTGTCCAACATCAGCTTATGAGAACAAAGAGCTCCCTCAGCTGCATAAAGCCAAAAAAATGAAAGTGACGCTGTGACTGAATTACTGGAAGAAAAAATTAACAGTACTCCATAAAAGTACACATTTGAAGTTTTTAGTGGATGATGTGGTGTTTTTTTTTTAACAAGCACTTTCATGACACACTGTTGACTCCATTTACCAGCCTGTTCCATGGCTGATCTCCTTTGAAGAAGTTTCAGTTATGTGATCTACATATCCTTTTCTTCAAGGAAAGGCCACGGGGTGGGTCACTTCACAAGAATCTGAAGAGTACCATGTTTTTTAAAAGGGCAGTTATGAATAACTTCTAGAGGATTTCAGCTATTTCTCTTTTAGTAGTATAAAGGAATAATTTTTTCTTAATACTATGCCAAGATGAAGCAAAAGTGATTCATAACTGCACCAGCCTACTATCTTGCATTCTACAGAATAAAATACACTCCTGAACTTTCAGGTGCACCACCAACTCTCGAGTCAGATCATCCAGCTTCCATAATTCAGCTCCATTTTTCACAGCATGTGAGAAGTTACACATTATATAGTCTAAAGACATCCAAAGAAGTATACTTTACAAAGAAGAGTATTTAATATATCATTTAACAATATGGTAAAATACTAGTATGATTGCATTAGCTCTTTGTATTTTCATTTAAAAACAGCAAAGGGTACTACAAGGTAGTTGTATATTTAATATTTACTTATTTTTCACAAAAGCACAAAAACTAGTAATAAATATGGCAGAGCTGATTCCATACACAGAATAACTCCATACAGTAGGGTTGAAGAATGTGGTAAGAAACAATAATAGTCAAATAATCAGCACCTGATTCTACACGTTTTTTGAGTGGCTTTCGTATCAATACAGACAGAATGAGAAATCAAAGTAAAACAGCAAAAGAGATGCTCAGAGCAATTCAAGAGATTTCAAAGAACAGATCTCCAGGAGTTCAGCTACATCTGCTCTCTTCAGTGTCAGATGAAAAGTGCATTATTCCTCTTCATCTGCAGACAAATTCCCCACCCCTTTATTAAGTATTTTTCCTGAAAAAATCCTGGACATTATCTGAGTTTTTAGAAATACTTTTTAGAAATGCTTTTGCTCTCTACTATATTTAGAAATAACATGTCTTTCAAGTATACTACAGTAATAAAATACTGCATCTATAGACTCTAGACTAGACTTAGAAAGTCGAGTCCTCAGCACAGATATTTTGTTCTTCTTACTGTGTAAGTGTCATGCATTGGTTCCACAATTTAATGGACTACTGATATTTTTCATATGCTTCTTCCTCATATTTAAAAAAAAAATATTTGGCATGCTAGCATACCAGACACTGATACCACTCCTATTAGCCTTTTTTTTTTCTTCCCTGCCACAAATGCTTACTCCACTGAGACTCATGGCATACCTGAGAAAGACTAGGTGAGGGCTGCTCATGCCCTCAGATGAACCCATACACCAACAAAGCCTGGTGCACCACTGCCTTTGGGACTTCACAGCAGTACACAAGAATGCTGGAAGAGGTCAAAGTACCACAATACAGAATACATCAGGCTGCAGAGGAAATGCCACTAGTCAAAACAAGCAAGTTATAACCTACATGTTACCAGTCTTCCCAGATACTCACGCAAGAATGCCATGAGCAGCTTTGAAAGTAAATATAAATGTTTGTGCTCATCCATTATCAAGACGCAAAACCAACCTACCCAAAATGTAGGACAAGAAACGGTCACAGGTTTGTAGCATTTATGGGACAGTATATGCTACATTAGCAGAAACATAGCTTGAGATATCAAACAGCATTGTCAAATCCCCATACTTTTTCCATGTATTTGTCACAGCAATGCTATGGTAAGAACAGCTCAGTGTAATGCTTGAATCACCTAGTCATAAAAAGTGGCAGCAAGACTATAATTTCCTCTAAAAAAGGACAGATGTACACCTACTTGGTTTGGGACTTTTGGTGTTTGGCTTTTTTGCTTTTGTAATAATAACCTGAAAAATCCAGGGGTATAGAATCCCAGTATTGAGTACAGATTGTTACAGCTTCACTAAATAGTGCTGTACATACTTGCAAAACTTTTAAGTGCATCTCAAGCCTCCCCCTATACCAAAAACTTCTAAACCCATTGAATGAAAATAAAGTCTTGTTTTAAAGCCACATAGTGACTATGTCCTTACTTGAAAATTAACCTCTTACAAGTTTGAAAAATATTCAATTTTATAGACACAAAAATCATGACAATTTATCAAATTCAGAAACTCCATTTCTTACCTTATCAGTATGTTCTTTAAAAATTGGCTTGCTGAGAACCTAAACACAAAATATGGAACCAGGAGAGAAGTCTCCCATAGTCACAACACTCAAAGATAAAAATGCATTTAGAGTGACAGAAGACAGCACATTAGGTTGCAACGCAGCTTGGACATTACCAAGTCACAGAACCTATCATGAGAAGTCAAATGAGAAGCAGGTTTGCTATTTCTGGCAAAACAATTATTGTTCAAGTATTAAAACACTACTCCCAAGTTTGGTCTGCAAAAATGTAATTAGTCAACCCAAATTTGGCAGAACATTTTAAAGCAGTCTGTAAATGCTTTAAAGCAGAAGCTCTAAAGCAAAGCCTTCACACATCGTCTAGGTTTAAATTCCAGATCTCAGAAACCTAGATCATCTCCTCTCCGTATCGTATTTCTCACAACATGTATGTCTGTCTCTCTCTCTCTCTTCACTCACAGATAATTGTAAAAAGTAATAGATTAGAAAGAGCTGCTAGAGGGCAATATATCATTATCTGCTGTCATCCGGAACATAAGAGATTTTGACCTGGTCTCCCAGGAACCCCTTCCTGGTTTCCAAATGCTCTTCAAAAAACCCAAAAAAACAAAACCCCACCCAAAACAGCACCCCCACAATGTCCAAATAAACTAACAGACATATGTAGCTACTACAGGCTCTAAAGTAACTTGAGAATAAAATTCAATTTTGTAATTATGCCACCTCGTAAGAATGAAAATAAGGCTTTCACCAGGTATTTTGAAATGTGGGCAGTGTCCTTGTCTCAATATAAGACAAGGATGTCTCATATTTCTATGATCTCTATGTTTCTAAAGTATCATAATTATGAAAAATTATAGAAACAAACACCTGTGCACTACTCCTTTTTAGCTGGCCCACTAGAATAAAAATTTACAGTCAATCATCAACTGCTCAGCCATTACCAGTGAAAAAATAAATCTAGTGTATTATAAAAAATAAATAATCTACAAGCTATTGCATAACACCAAAGCACTGACACCAGACAGAAAATGTTGTTTGTTGCTTCATTAACATCTACACCCGTCTGCAAAATCCCACAGGTATTTCAAATGTGCCACCTGGGAAAAAAAGGCACCATTCTTTGCTGTCACAGATGTCAGCAATGCCCTTGTCAGCTTCCATGGGCACTGAAATCCAGAGAAGCTTAAGACCGTTGAAGAGTGAAGTCCATCATGAAAGAGAGACTCGGAGATTTGGTAGTACTCATTATCCTACAAAGATCTTCTATCAAGCCAACTACATTTCTAAAACACACTCCAACTGAATGACAGAGAACTTGCTGATGAACTTTATTACTCAGACACATAAAGTGTCCAACAAACATACTCAACCAACATCCCCGCATCACTCGCATAATAAAAATCTATACACAACCCCAAACTAACTAACTAACATGCCTACTGCACTGATCAAGGAACAGCAAGCTCAAAGTTAAGCCCAATCTAAAAATAGCAGTACCTTCCCTTCAGGGAGCTGCAACCAAAGCTCTCTCTGCCCCTCCCACTGAGAAATACCACCTGAAATTCAGACCCAAAGTTTCTGGAAGACTAAGTTTTCCCACCTGCACAAAGCTCATGCTTTTGTTTCTAGTACATTTGCTAGTTGATCCACTAGAAAACAAAACCAGGCAAACAGAAAAAAAAAAAACCACTTAGCTTTCCATGAACACTAAAGCATTTCCCCAAGACTCAAATAAACTCTGCAGTCCACTCTGGTTACTAAAACATGCAATCCAAGATTAACAATTTTTCTAAACCTATTTCAGAGTCTCTGAAATTGAAATTTGATTACTAAGGTTTCTCTGTTTTCTAAGGAACACAAAAAAGAAACCAAAACACATTCACTTGCAACTGCTACGCTGCATTACCCTTTACATACCTGTGCTGGTTTGGTTTGGCATTTTGGATTTTTTGGTAGCGGGGGAAGGGCCCCAGGAGTGGCTTTGGTAAGAAGCTGAGAAGCTCCCCCTGCTCCAAAACCAGCCAAGGACCCATTAGAGGCACAGTAGATGAGCCTCTGCGATTAACATACAGAAGAACTGATATGAGACCTGAGCAGAGCGAGCACTTGGTGGGAAAAGGGAAAAGGGAAAAGGGAAAAGGGAAAAGGGAAAAGGGAAAAGGGAAAAGGGAAAAGGGAAAGGGAAAGGGAAAAGGGAAAAGGAAAAGGGAAAAGGGAAAAGGGAAAAGGGAAAAGGGAAAAGGGAAAAGGAAAGGGAAAAGGGAAAAGGGGAAAAAGGGAAAAGGGAAAGGAAAAGGGAAAAGGGAAAGAAAAGGGAAAGGGAAAAGGGAAAAGGGAAAAGGGAAAAGGGAAAAGGGAAAAGGGAAAAGGGAAAAGGGAAAAGGGAAAAGGGAAAAGGGAAAAGGGAAAAGGGAAAAAGAAGAGCTGTGCTGCAGAGTCAGAGGGTGGCTGGTGGTTGGTGAGGAAGAAGGGGAAGAAGGTGCCCAAGCAGAAGTTTCCCTGCAACCCATGGCGAGATGGCAGGCTGTCCCCCTGCATCCGTAGAGGAACGTGGTGGAGCATTCCCTGGGGGCACCAGAAAAGGGTGAGAGCCATGGCCAGTGGACTTGGATTTTGTGGCCAATGGACTCGGATTTGCATTCACAGGGATACAGATCTGTGCCAAGTGATTCCTGTTTACTTGGCCAACAACCAAATAATTCTGTATATTTAGGGTGATGAAACTGTGTCCCCTTCCTCTCTCAAGGAAACAAAATTATACAGGTCAATTCATTGTGTTATCTTTTTTTAACTAGATACTTAAAACAAATGAAGCACCAGAGATAGGATAAAAAAAAATATAGGTTCTATGTAACTGTTTTCAGCAGGGTGGGAATCAAGAAAACCAAACAGACTGGCACTACTAACTGCAGCTAAATAGTTTTTCCTCTTTCTACCCTGCAAGAAAAATAAAATTCTTCTTTGTAGCAACAGTCACGTTTTAGTTTATCTTTCTGCAAAACATATTCTTGGCCTGTCTGAAAATTAAACAATTGCCTGCATTCCTGGCAAAAGATACTTCTTTGAACTACAGGGCTTGTAGCTGACAAGAATTATATTCCTACTAAAAAAGTCAAAACAGATGATGTTCTACAGTTGCAGCTGTAAGAAGTCTGCCTTGGTTGGAAAAATTCAGCGGCTGCTTCCCTTCTGGTTCTAAGTTCAGAGCCAACACCCAAATTCTCTCATTTTAAGTGCTCTGATCCAAAAGCCCGTGGCAACTTTTGCAGCTACACTCAAATGCTTATCTATATGCATGCACAGAAGCACAATGTTCCTCAGCCCTATACCCCCTCTATGACGTTACTAATCCAGTGGTATCAATCAACAGCATCTTCCCTTTCTCCTTTGATCAGCAGGTCATCATTATGATCATCTACTGTCAGGCACTTGGACTACTAACAGGTTTCTTCAAATCCACCCAATTGCCAGAAGAGACACGTTGAGCAGCGTAACTACACCACTACATATTCTTATGTTTAAGAGTTGCTTTCCGGACTAAAAAATTAAATCAGAAGCCACCTAAATAAAGGAAAAATGCTAGCCACTATCTCTAAATAATTCAACTCAACCTTACCATAGCATCAGCATAACAGTCCTTCACTACTTTTAACACGACCTGTTCATTAGAACCTACAAAGCAAGAGACACTCAACCATATTCAGACCTATTTCGAAGTTAGGAAACTGTATTTTTCTCAACTGTAACTTCTTATTTACAAGCAACCTAATGTGAATGTCCTTAGGGCAGGTACCACTGCCCTCTGCAACTCCAGAGCACTATTCCTTCAGCTAAATTGACTCCACAACACTGATGCAGAAACCTAGCTAATAATCAAGAAATTAATCCCATGGAAGACACTTGGCAACTCACTCTCACTCAGTTAATACCAAGTCACTAGTCAAGTGAGTGTGCGGGAAGCACTGGTACTAAGCTTAGAGCCCCTCAGCTGATGAGACTAAGCCAGAAAATAATGGGTCTGCTGCTGTGGAGAAGTCGAAATACCCTTGGACAAGGACAGGTGTCATCCCTTCTGAATGAGCTGTTGCTGTACAGCTTTTGTTTAAAAACATGCTCCCAGTGCTTGACATTGACAAGCTATCTTATGACTTTCCTTTCTCCCATTATAAGAAAGACTAGGGTGAGAACACAAATTGCCTTAAAAGCTTAGATCTACTTACCATCTGCAAGAGATAAAAGTACAGAACAAACTGTTTTGCTTTATTTCACTTTCCAAACAAAAGACAAGTCATCTATGGCAAGAGCACCTAATAAAAAGATTCTTTGATAGCATTGATCATATAAGAAAAATCACTGTCCAGTTCTTTTGAAGGCACACCACTGTGACTTCTGGGCACCCATGTTTCTTATAATTCTTAGAGGGCAATACAGAAATACTTTTAGTAAGGTATCCAACATGGATTTTTGTTGAAGTCATCTCATCTCCTACTGAACAGCCAGAACTTCATACAGCAGCACTGTTTAGAGCAGAACATGCGCTGTCTCATGGACCACCCCTAAGTAACTGACCCTCTCTCTATGGCATGGTAAGCCAGCATCAATGGGCACACAAAGGATTCTGAAGATTTGGTGAAAGCAGTTCTACCTACAGTGGTTACCCAAATCTCGTTTGCAAAAGCTTCAGGTAGAACTTCACTTTAGGCTTTCGTTTAATGAGAAACAGCTGTGCTGACCAGCAACACCTCATCTAAGCATGACTATGATGCCATAGCCTTTTCTTACAGAGGTGTATCTTGCTACCAGGTCTCACTCCTTTCTTACCTTAAGACCAGACTGCTGCAATGCACTCAATATATGGCTCCGCTTTAGATCAACGCAAAAGTGACACAGACCATCATGCCTCCAAATTTACATCTTCCCCAACAGCAGTATGCAACACTTCAGCAACAATCTCTGTCAGAGAAGTGCCAAGGGGTTCCTGGTTTTGCACCTAAACAGAGGGGGTTTGACCTGTATAGCACTCTCTGGATTTGAGCCTTTGTGTCCGAAGGAATGTATTTTCTTGTCATATTGTAAAAGCTGTAATTAGCAATTCCTTTCAACATACATAAATAAAAAAGCATCTATTTGTGCAGCTTACTGAAGAAAGTGCTGACAAGACAATTTTTTATTTTATATGGACTTGGGTCAAAGAAAAATGAGGAGAGATATTTCATCAGGCATTTAAACTTTCAATAAGCTCCTTTTTTCATAGCTGCTTGACTTGAAAAGTTTTGTTCATCTTTCAAGGCTGCACTGGGCTGATACTCATTAAATTCAGAAAGCAGCCAAGTAACTCCACAAGCCATAGAGCTTCTGCAGAAGACAGCCACTTTAGCACTTCCCACACTAGCTATGGGTGACTAAAAGTCCTCAGAGTAAAGTTAAGATTTTTTTTTTTTAACAAAAACAAAAGGGAGAGAACTCCACAAAAATGTTCAAGTCTTAAGTCTACAGAAATTTCTGGAAACTCAAAGATTACAGACATTCCAATTAAAAATGGGACTCAAGTCATTCAAAACAAAAAGGACTCCAACAGCTTGAATCAAGAGGCTGCAAGTACTGTCCAACCACCTTGCATATTGTCTGGGACCTTGAGCAGAGACAACCCCATGGATGGGTTGGCCTCTGCCCAAAGCAGGGTACACCCAAACAGTTTTTCCCAGTAGATTCCTTTCACACACCACGGGGACTTTATCCCCATCCACTGTATGTAAAAGGTTTGCCTGGGCAGGTCCGGCTTAGTTGACAGATCCCGTAGCATTAACTAGCCAAGCAGCTTCTGCCAAATGTTTATCCCAATTTTTAAAAGTCCCACCACCTATTGCTTTCAGGGTGGTTTTCAACAGGCCATTGTAGCGTTCAATTTTGCCAGCTGCTGGTGCATGATAAGGGATGTGGTATATCCATTCAGTACCATGCTCTTTGGCCCAGCTGTCAATTAGGTGGTTCCTGAAGTGAGTTCCATTGTCCAACTCAATCCTCTCAGGGGTACCATGTCTCCGTTAAGACTTGCCTTTCGAGGCCCAAAATAGTGTTACGAGCAGTGGCATGAGGGACAGGATATGTTTCCAGCCACCCAGTGCTTGCTTCCACCATTGTAAGCACGTATCGCTTGCCATTACGAGATTGAGGGAGGGTGATGTAATCAACCTGCCAGGCCTCTCCATACTTGTGTTTGCACCAACGTCCATTATACCACAAAGGTTTTAGCCGTCTGGCTTGTTTGACTGCTGCACATATGTCACAATCATGGATAACCTGTGTAATAGTATCTAGAGTTAAATCTAAACCTCGGTCACAGGCCCATCGGTGTGTTGCATCTCATCCTTGATGCCCAGATGTGTCGTGGGCCCACCGGGCTAAAAACAGTTCACCTCTGTGCTCCCAGTCCAAATCTGTTTGGAACACTTTAGCTGCCTGGTCTGCTTGATGGTTGTATTTCTGTTCTTCAGTGGCCCAGCTCTTTGGTATGTGGGCATCTACGTGCCGTAC
The DNA here is from genome assembly GCA_020745705.1 of Hemiprocne comata. NCBI lineage: Eukaryota > Metazoa > Chordata > Aves > Apodiformes > Apodidae > Hemiprocne > Hemiprocne comata. Next base: position 144,824,081 of record CM036586.1, read on the forward strand.
CTTTACTGTCAGTGTCTCTAGTTGGGCCGCGATATCTTGCCACAGAGGGCGGCCCAAATAGGCTTCCCTCTGTGCTGCCAATTGTCCCACTTCCATCCCTTTAGCCACCCCCACAAAGCATTTGCTACCATCCAGGAATCTGTGTAGAGGTAAAGTACTGGCCACTTCTCCCACTCTGCAATGTCTAGGGTCAGCTGGACGGCCTTTACTTCTGCAAATTGGCTCGATTCACCTTCTCCATCCTTAGCTTGTGCAACCTGTCTTGTAGGACTCCAGACAGCAGCTTTCCACCTCCGCTTACTTCCTACAAGACGGCAGGATCCATCTGTGAAAAGAGCAAACTGCTTTTCATGATCTGAGAGTTGATTATATGGGGGAGCCTCCTCAGCACGAGTCACTGTCTCATCTGGTGGCATTCCAAAATCTTTGCCCTCTGGCCAGTTTGTAATCACCTCCACCATGCTTGGGCAATTTGGGCCCCCTATTTGAGCCTGCTGGGTTATCAGGGCCATCCACTTGATCCAGGTGGCATCGGTGGCATGGTGTGTGGATGAGTCCCTCCCTTTATATATCCATTCCAGGACTGGCAGTCAAGGTGCTAGGAGGAGCGTTGCTTCTGTACCAATTACCTCAGAAGCAGCTCGGACTCCTTCATAGGCAGCTAATATCTCTTTTTCACTTGGGGTGTAATTGGCTTCCGAGCCTTTATACTGCCGGCTCCAAAATCCTAGGGGACAACCTCTCGTCTCATCAGGTGCCTTTTGCCAGAGGCTCCAGATAAGACCAGTGTCACTGGCTGCAGTGTAGAGCACGTACTTGATTTCCTGTCCCGTTTGGACAGGTCCCAGAGCCACTGCATGGACTATCTCTCACTTCATCTGTTCAAAGGCCTGTTGCTGTTCAGGGCCCCATGCAAAATTCCTTTTCTTTCGGGTGACTTCATAGAGGGGTTTCACAATCTGAGCATACTCGGGAATACGCATTCTCCAAAAACCCACAGTGCCTAAGAAGGTCCACGTCTCTTTCTTGTTAGTGGGTGAAGCCATAGTTGCTATTTTACTGACCACATCCATAGGGATGTGTCACCGCGCATCTTGCCATCTGACCCCGAGGAACTGGATCTCTCTGGCTGGTCCCTTGACCTTGCTTCTCTTTATAGCAAAGCTTCTAACAAAATGTGGATTACTTCCCTACCTTGTTCAAAGACTTCCTCTGCCGTATTACCCCATACAATGATGTCATCAATGTATTGCAGATGGTCTGGAGCTCCACCCTTCTCCAGTGCAGTATGGATCATCCTGTGGCAGACCCTAGGGCTGTGCCTCCACCCCTGGGGCAGTCAATTCCAGGTATACTGGACACGCCTCCAGGTGAAAGCCCTGCACTCTGCTGCTATGGGAATGGAGGAAAACACGTTAGCAATGTCAATGGTGGCGTACCATTTAGCTGCTTTGGATTCCAGTTTGTATTGAAATTCCAACATGTCTGGAACTGCAGCACTCATCGGTGGTGTGACTTCATTCAGACCACAGTAGTCCACAGTTAATCTCCATTCCCCATCAGGCTTCTGCACTGGCCATATAGGACTGTTAAAGGGTGAATGAGTCTTACTTATCACTCCTTGGCTCTGTAGTTGATGGTCAGGTTACGTATGGGGAGCAGGGAGTCTCTGTTGGTGCGGTACTGCCGACAATGTACTGTAGTAGAAGCTGTTGGTACCTGTTGTTCCTCCACCTTCATCAGGCCCACCACAGAACGGTGATTGGAGAGACCAGGCAGGGTAGACTGCCATTTAATGCCCTCAGTCTCTACAGCTGCTACCCCAAAGGCCCATTTATACCCTTTTGGGTCTTCAAAGTACCTTTTCTGGAGAAAGTCTATACCAAGGATGCATGGAGCATCTGGGCCAGTTACAATCCGATGGGTCTCCCAATCATTCCCAGTAAGGCTAATTTCAGCCTCCAATACAGTCAATTCTTCAGACCCTCCAGTGACTCCAGAGATGGTGATGGAGTCTGCCCCTCTGTGATTGGACGGTATCAAAGTGCACTGTGCACCAGTGTCCACCAGGGCTCTGTAGCTCTGTGGTTCTGTTGTGCCAGGCCACCGAATCCACACTGTCCAATAAACTCGGTTATCCCTCTCCTCCACCTGGCTGAAGGCAGGGCCCCTCTAATGTTGAGCATGACATCCACAAATAACACAGGGGTTTGTGTGGCGTGCTGGACTCACATTTGAATCTGCCACCCACCTGCCTGGACCAGCGGTTGCTTCCTGGGAGACCAGAGCAGTCATCATTCTGGGACCATTATCCCTAGTGGCACCACCCTGCAGCTGCCGTACTCTTGCACGCAGAGCAGCGGTGGGTTTTCCATCCCATTTGCTTATGTCCTCACCATGGTTGAGCAGAGTAGACCACAGAGACCTTCATGTAGGGTTCTGCCCAACCTGAACTGGTCTCCCAGGAGAGCCCCTATTTCTGATGGCTGATAGATTGTTCCAGTCAGGAGAGAAACAGGTGTTTTTCTCCCTCTCCAGTCTGGATACCCTAATGTCTTCCACTCCTCAACTGTTTTTTCCACAGCTGAGACACGGGCATTTAAGGGGTTAGAGATATTGTCCATATACTGCCTTAGCTGGTTAGCAAATTCATCCACAGTTGCTAGTGTTTCACCATCTCCTGCAAAAACCCTTCCTCCCAAAATGGTGGAATACATAGGAGAAGCACACTGTGCGAGCTTCTTTAACATAAGCTTACTACATGGCAGCTCATCAGGGCTTTCAGGTGTGTCCCCATTACCGTAGATGACCTCCCAGACTGCCATCTCTCTCAGATAAGCAATCCCTCTATCTACAGTGTTTCACCTACTGGGTCAGCATTCAATGTCCTCCCTATGGGGATACCAGCTTTTGACAGCCATTAACAGGCGGTGCCAGAGATTATGAGTACGGTTTTGCTCCCAATCATCTTATTGATGCCTGAATCTCTGGCTATCGATCCCAACTGCCAAGCCTCCCTGCCTTCCAGGTCTATCCCATCAGCTTCCAAGTCATAACACCGCAAAAGCCATGAAATCAGTGACTCCCTTAACTCTTTCATGGACATAGACTTATCAATTATGTCAAGGTCCAAGACGCTATCATGTGTTGTTCCCGCCTCAGCCTGCCCCTCCCCCTGTATCCAAGTTCTCATCACTAATGCAGCGGTCAGACTTCTTTAGATGTTTCCTCCGAGCTGTTACAGGGGCGACCAGGACCGGTCCGGGCTGAGGGGGGGCAGTACCGCTCACTACCAAGCGTGCCGCCTGTGCCAGAGCAGATCTGGTGCCGGCACAGGGCAGCTGCAGCTCACGCCGGCAGTGGGAGGGGTCGCGGCAGCAGGGGCAGGGACCGCGGGGGCTCTGGTCTCCCGCGCTGCCGCCACGAGGCAGCCGCCACTTGCAGCCATTTTTCCGTACCAGTTTTTAACTATAGACCACCCCTGGTACACATTCAGGCACACCAATATTACCAGCAACAAGTAACAGACATTCCCAAAGCCTCCAGACTTTGGTACGGTGAAATTGCCAGAGAAAGGAGTGGAGTAATTTTCTGTGACACTAGAAAAAGGGACAGAATAATTTTGCATGGCAGCGAAAATCATAGAATGGCTCCTGAACGCCTTAAACCCACCTGCAGCCCAGCTCCTCCCAGCAGCATGTAATGCTTGACCACAATGGGAAAGTAAGAAAACAGGTACATTTAACAAAAAACCCTGAACCTCTGTCACAACAAATGCCATGGGCTATATGGAAAAACAGCTTTCTAACAATCCACATAAGAATCACCATTTCAAAATATTTTTTTTTTTTCAATTTCCAAACTTACAATCCATTAAAATAAAACCTAAATTTCAGGCCCCATGTTGGGCACCAATTATTCTGTTCTGGTTTAAATATTAAAGGTGAACCCCAAACAAACCAGGCGACAGAATTGCTCTCTATTACCTCCCCTCCACCCTCCCAAGGGAAGATAGAAAGGGGCATAAGAAAGAGAGACTTAAACTTTGGAAATTGAAACTAGAAACAAATTTACTATAACACAAGGAAAAAGGGTAAAAAGGGGGAGGGGGGCTAATGGGTAAATATTTATATACAAATATACAAAACCGATCTCAAGGATGGCAAGGATATGGGAAACACAGGGCTGCTCCAAGAGAGGTCCACAGCTCCTCACAGCACCCGATGTAGTTGGATTCTGGAGCGAGCACGTAGGAAGCCGAAGGAAACCAGCAGGACACCCGGCAGGGGAAGGAGTAGGAGGACAGAGAGAGCGGCTTCCGGCTCTCCTGGGTTTTATAGATTGTGACAGGAAGTGGGTGGGAATACTGACCCCTGCCAGTCTCTCAGGGTGCTAAGGTCCCTCTCTCTCCAATAGGTGTCCAACACCGTGCCAGGGTCTCCCAAACCATAACACATATTATTAGCTAATATGTTCCAGTAACTAAGGGGTTTAGCATTAATTTATTTCAGAAAATGCTAGAACTGGTCACAGCACCAAGCTTTAACTGCAGGCCTTTTGCAGGCACAAATACTCTATAGGCTTTCAGACTCTTCTTCACATCATTCATCCATACAACTCAAGAAAAAGCATGGGGTGAGGGAACAGCAACAGCCCACAAATTTCTATCATTAAGACCTGCAGTGGGTAAACTGGACACAAATATTGGAAAATCTGCTTTATGTTCTATCTAAAACAGTACTTTAAGAGACAAAATATCAAAATTAAGGAACTCTTAGGTCAGTAGAGGGAAACCCTTCAGTCTGTGGGGTGGTGGTCTTCAGCAAGATAAGCCAAAGAACTACTACTTTTCTTATGCCGAGAAAAAAAATCAGAGTACATAAACCACCACTGCTTTCTGATACATTTAAGGGCCTATCAAATGAAGGGATGAAGTGATAGAGCAATTCCCAGAGCCAGGATGCATACAGGCAAGGAACATACTCTGTAAGTCACATGGGTTTTCACAGCTGTGTAAAAAGGTGAGCAAGATGGTGAAAATATTCCTAAGAAATTCAAAAGCTGAATCAAGTGATAGAAGAAGAGGGGATCACCTCCACGAAGCAGTGTAGGGAAGAGGAAACATGTAACAGTGACAGAAAGAAAAGGTTCAGGATAAACCCCTATACGTCTTACAATTAAAAAAAAACAACAACCAAACCACCAACTGACAAAAATAAGTCACAGGGGACACAGCAGGATAATTAGTCAAATTATCATCTCACAGGTTCCATTGGCAGGCCTCACTTTTTTACCAGTCATTTTTCTACCTCTAATGACATGAATAAAGAGAGAATAGTTTGGCAGTGTTAGAATTAAGTATAGAAGATTGCTGTTTTATTCTTTCTCGGACTGCAAGGCATGACTTCAGGGCACTACAGCATGAGACACCTTTCACTGTAGAGTACGTGATTAGCTGACCCCATTAGCAGAATGTTTTTCAAGTTCAGGCATGAGGAAAGCTGTTCACCCAGCAGCAGTCAGAAAGCTGGACAGGGCTAGGATAAGGAACGGCCAGACGCATAACACTCAGCAGGCTTCTGGAAGGGAGTGATCTTCCTCACTCCAGCAACAAGAGCAGGATGGGCGGCTTCCAGTTTCAGAAACCAATTAGGCAGAAACTGCTATCGAAGCAATAGAGACAGCCCTACCCTAACTGGATTGAGAAACAGAAGGTGGCATTATCTCTATCGCTGCACCAGTTTCAACAGCCCCACTCATTCCTTCTCACTGAAGTTGCCCAGAGTGCTCTTTTCCAAGGCTCTTCCTACACACCTACCTGGACTTCATGCAGAATTAAACTAAACTGTCACCTAGATGCCACATGCTACCTAAAAAGCAGTCACTTTTCTGTCCTGGCTTGTGAAGTGGCTACTAACAAAGCAACAAACTCCCAGACTTTATTCCTTCATAAACCACTTTTTAAAGAGCTGTTACACTAAGGAAAGATGCATCCCACTCAAATGCCAGCAGCAGTACCACTGCCTAAACAGTACACAGCAATACAAGGTTAGCAAGCTATTGTGCTTTCAGGAGATTAAAGAGTACAAAAAAAAGTGAATCTAAAAAGAGAAAAACCTCAACAAAAAACAGGTTTGGCACCAATATAACATTCTTCCAGAAAGTCTAAAGTGAATTATTACAAGATTGTCCTCTAGATTTTGCAACCAAGAGTATGTGTACAACATTAGAATTAGCTAAAGCAAATAAAATTGTCTTCCTCACCCTCCAAGTTAACAATTCTGCATAACCAATTACAGAGCCATGACACTAGCACATGGAGCAAAAAAACTTTTCAAGGCAAGCCTTAGCCATGACATTATTTACTGCAGACCAACAAGATAATTGGCTACAGCTACAATAAGCACTGCTGTGTATAAGGACTTGGTGTTACTTGAAACACTTATTTTCCAGAAGCTCAGGGAAGGAGACAAAAGAAAAAAAAATCAATTCCACAGTCATTAGATTAAAATTCTCAAACTGCAAACTTCAAGACTTCTATTTTTATACAGATATTTTTGGTCATGTGTTGCATGACTACCCTTTATATTTCAGGATTATTTTTGTCCCATTTGGAAAACAATGCACATCTGGAAGCAATGCAAGAAAAACTAGGTGAAGAACAAAATAAAGCTTCAAGCTCATACCTCTTATAATATAACCAGCAGGTTGATAATATCAGCAAATGGGAAACTGGAAGCTCAGCTCCTTCCTGTTGAGGGACAGGCTCAACACAAGGAGCAAACGCACTTTTTTGTGTGCGGGGCAAGTCTACAAACCCATAAATACAGAACTGCACAGAGAATAACCTTCTTGAAAATTACTTCAATACAGAAATCCATAGGGTGGGGTGGAAAGAGCACTGGAGAGATTTCAAAAATGCCAAAATATAAACAGAAAAAGAAAAAAAGGTAATATTTCAAAAGGTGCTCTTGATGCTGGTATTGCTTAAAAGAGACACCAAGGCCACAAGGTTCCTACTCTTGCAAAGATACATCTTGTAATGTCTATTACAGATCAATGACAGTAGAATGCTTGAGAAGTCATCTTTCCCAACAGCCGGAGGAGAAGCAGCTGTTGGTAATCTCCCATCCTTTCATTCAAGGCTCGGGCTTTCTTACCAACTTCTGAGAATAAAGTCTCCTAAGTTGAGTCTAACAAATTTCAGAGGGAAGAGATGAAAAATCCTAGCTCACTTTCTTGCCGATATATCTTGGGTTAAAGGGCAATCACTAGTCTAGTACTGCTCCTCCCAGGTAACACAGGATTGGTGAGCCCTTCTCTATCAATCCTTTCCTCATCTGTCCCTCCTAGATAACCATTGCAGTGCTCAGCCAGAAGCAGCAATAGCTACGTAGACATCAGAGCAAGAGTGACTCCATCATTTAATTTTGCCGCTATTCTGGGCTTACAAATAAAAGCAAAAAGGTTAACATCAAACATGATAGAGGTTTTGCTCCCTGATGACTTGGAAAAGAACTGCACCAAGACAGAGGTACTAAAGATATCTGAGAGACTCAGAAGGTACCTGTCCATCAATTTTCACTTGCCTCACAAGGACTCTCTTGTTCCAACTTTCACTCAAATGGGCTCAGAATGTAACTAAGTATCAGCATGTAAATATATATAGCAACATTAAAGAGCCCTGCAAACTCTCTGCTCACCACACTAGTGAGATTTGGGATTTTTTAAAGGCACTCAACAGTGCCTACACTTGCTCATCATGCCATTAAGATGCTACCAAAACTCTTGAGAACCAGAAAAATATAGCTATTTTTGACACTCAGGAATTTTTCTCTTACAAAGAAAATAAAAAGTTAACCTCCTGGACTGTCTTACACGGATGGACTAACTGAAAATACAAACTGCATTTCCCAGAGTCCTTGAATGTGGTTGTCTTGCTTTGTTCTGACATTTTTTTCCAGACAGCAGAAGGACCAGGAGCACATGACTACAGCGACTGTGGGGGTTATCACAAGTGGCGTGTGCTTTATGCTACGGCCTTTGTTTCTCCCTCAGTGCTATACACTTGGGATTGAATCATATTTGCAAACTTGTTAGTCGGCATTAGTTAGCAGCCTCTTCACAGGCAAGCATCTGTCTAGGCTTTGACCTTAAATAAATAGGAAAGGAGCATCAATGACCTTTCAAGAATCAAGCTATAGAGGCTGTATGAAACAAATTCAGTTGCTGAGCATGACGTGCTAGGTCTTGCTTGGTTTAGACAGCCACCTGCAGAAACACTGCTCAACAAGACCCGTTTCCTTTTCCACACACGCATAAAGTAAATCAATAAATTAAAATGGAGTCACCCACAGTTCTTCTCCATGCATATCAAGAATCTTTAATAAATGCTAATGCTGGACCTCAACAAACACGCTCTCATGCTGCTAATACGGGTTAACTGCATCCATGTTCTTTTGAAGTGCTGCAGGCACGCTGATCATGCAGATGCAAGGTGGACTACAGACCGAGCCCAATGCTCTCTTCAAGGCTTCAACCGCAGTGGAAGGCATTTCAGTGCAGAAAAATGCCAGAATGTCTGATCTGTCAAAAAGCTCACAGCCTTCTAGCGCTTTGGCACGATGCACATAAAACAATATGATATATGCACACATTCACACACACAGCCATGTCAGGTGTGGCTGTATGCAAGTATCCCATGGATCAGTTGAATGGTACTTTGCATTTCCATAAGAAAAATGAAAATATCTCTCAACAATATCTCTCAAAAATACGCTATTAATATTAATCTGAAGGAACAATTTAGTTGTTAGTATGCACATACTCAAACCAGGAGCTAAGAAATTCCCTATAATAAACACATAGCCAGTGTTAGCAGCTCAGAAGAGGGCTCTTCTCCATTCACACTGTGCATTTGCTCAGATTTAATACGTATTTTTAATCCACAAAAACCAGCTTTAATCCCACAAGCCAAAATATGAAAGATGGGCACATATTAAACACAATTTCCAACATGCCTGTGCAGAATAAAGCACAGGCCTCATTCTTAAAAATAATTCCTCTCATCAGAAAACTGGAAAAGGCATGCCAAGCTTGAAATAACTAGTCCATAAGCTCACATGTCAAAATAACCATTTTCTTATCCCCTCTATTGAGCATTTTACCAGAGCCTGGGGCGTATTAGACAGACACCTTTTGTAAACTCTCCTCCCCTCCGCCCTCCCCCTCTTTTTTTTTTTGTTAAATGGGCTGGACTAAAAGGTGCTCACACCCGATCTACGGGTGCATGGAAAAATCTTCCAAGCTCTCTCCTTGAGATCCAGGAGTGCTTAAAAATACACATAATGAACGTGAATGTCACGGCCATACCTGCGTGCCCGCAATTCGTTTCCTCCTTCCGAGGAAGAAATAAAAAGGAAATACAGGCTATGGAGCTCCCAATCCGGTTCACAAAGCGGGGGTTGGGGGGGGGGAAGGAGGGGGAAGGCTTTTTAATTAGCCAGAGAGGCCGCTTGCAACGCTGGCAGCGACCAGAGGCTAAGGAAGAGGACAAACCAACCGGCGGTTTGTGTCCAACAGGCCCCAACCGAAGCGGCGGCGTGCGCCTATTCAAGGTTAATGGGGTGGGGGAGGAAGGGGAGAGAAAGGGAGCTGCCTCAGCCGGGGCTGAGGCCGCTCGATCGGGCTTCGGCGAAGGGCGGGGGGAGAGCCCCGGCAGGGCCAGACAGACCGACAGACAGCCGCCCACCCCCCGCCCCCACCCCTCCGCGCAGGGCGGCAGGATACTCACGGCTAACTTTCATGCTGCCGAAGGCCGAGGGCTGCTGCACCGGCTTGCAGCTCTCCGCGAAGGAGGTGGTCCTGGGCCGCCCGGACATGGTCTCCCGTTCCTGCTCTGCCCGATCACCTCTCTCTTCCTGCCTTCCCCCTCCGCCTCGCCCCGGCGGCTCGGCGGGCCCGCCTGCCGCTCCCTCGCTAGCTCAGCTGGAGGAGACGGGCGGGACGCGCCACATGAAACGCCGGACCCCCCCTTCCCCCCCCCGGGGAAGCCCCCTCCCCTCTCGGTCTCTGTCGCGCTCCTCGCCCGGCTCCTTCTTCCTCCTCGTCGCGCTGCCCGTTCCTCACAAAACCATCCTTCCCGGCAGCGCCGGTGGGTCCAAGAGCCGCCTCCGCCCAGTCCGCAGCCCCCCCGGCGCCGCTCCCGCTCTCACTCCCGGCCGCGAGCGAGGGGGGTTTGCTAGGCCTCGCTGCCCCCACCCTGGGCGCCAGTCACATGGGGCGGAGGCTCACGGCCCGGCTCCTCTGATCCTGCTGCTGGGTTTCTCTTTTTTTCCTTTCTCTTATTTTTTCTTCTTTTTCTTCCTCCTCTTTCTTCCTCCCCTCTCCTCGCTTTCCCCCTCGCCTCTGAGGGAGGCGGCAGGGAACGGAACTATTTTTTTCTCCGGCGGAGGGATCTCGGGGCTCCCGAATCCGCCGAGAGGAGGTGATGCGACCGCTCGCAAGGGGATCCGGCAGGGGCGGTGGGATCCGCGGCGGGCGGCGTAGGGGTGAAGCGGCCCGAGCGGCCTCGCTTGCTCGCTCGCTAAGGCTTCTCAGTGGGGCGCTGAGACGGCGGCGGCGGCTCCGGCGCGGCTCCTCATTGCGCCCGCAGGGGCAGCTGGCGGGGGCTCAGGCTAGGGAGGCTGTACTGCAGGCGGCAGCCGACAGCGGCGGCGCAGGCCATGACGGCGACTCCGCGGCTCCTCCTTAGCCGGCTTCAGAACGGTGGCGCTTGTTGCTTCTGCTTCCCCGGGCACCCAAGGCACATGGGACTCGTCCGCCCGGCTAAAGCCTCCTACCGCTCCCTCCCAGCGCCGGCCGCCTCCCGCCGGGCCCCCCTCCCCGTTTCTGCCGATCAGTTCCTTTGTCCCTGCTGCTGCCTCCGCTGCGTGCTGGGCTCCTGCTGCTGCGCTCTGTGTGTGCGCCAAAGCCGCGCAGCCGCCTATGCCCGTCGCCGCCCTACGCTGCGGAACGGCCGTATGCACCTTCTGTGAATACTTAGCCGAAGAGCCCGACGCACTCTCTAGCCCCCGGCCGGAGGCTCTTACGGAAACATCCGAGCCTCCTCGGGACCAATCCCGAGGCCGTTATAGAAATGCCTGTAACGAATCGTAACCAATCACTGGCGCAGCCGAGTCTGCCCGAAGCGAAACGGAGACCCGATCGAAAAACGCTGCCACCGCCCTAGCAGCGCGGTCGGGAAGCCAATAGGAAGGAGCCCTCTCTTCCGGCTATTGCCGGGCCAACCCGAAGAGAGCCGAAGCGGAAGAACCAATCAGGGGGCGCGACTGCCTCTGTCACACAGCCCCTGGGACGGTTTCGAGCCGCAATCCCCGAGGCGGAGAACGGGCGCGGGCTGCCATTGGCTTCCCCGGCGAAGCGCTCCGATTGGCTGGCGGCGATGAGGCGGCCCGAATACGCAACACAGCTCCCCGCCACCGACCAATCACTAAGCCCGCGCCGTTGGGGCACGGCCACTCACCTCTATGACCTCAGCGGGCGCGCGGGGCGGGGCGGGTGGGGGAGGGGAGTGCGCATCCTCAGTGCGGCGCGAAGGGCGGGCCCGGCGGTCACCGCCCTGTGCCCTCGGGCCCGCCCTTCGCGCCTGAGGGGAGGCAGCCACCGCCCCTCAGGCCCTCCCCACCCTGCGGAGGCGGGCCCGAGGAGCCTGTGCCCGTGAGGCGAGGCTACTTGGGCAGTGTAGAGCTGATGGAGTGGCACAGAGGAAACCTCGAAATAAGGGAATTTGTGCCTCAAACTGTCAGGGAGTGAGGTCCTGTGGGCCTGTCCTTAATCCCTCATTTGGCCGTCCAAAGATAATGACGTTGAGCCAGCCGTTGCTATTGCCTACCGTGTCATCCAGAGGCCTTTGGGGTGGTTGGCTGGCAAACTCGGATGCTGTGGGAAAGGGGTGGCCATGTGGGGTGACTTATTAAAATAATACAACAACCAGATGCTGGAAGTCACCAAGGTGGCACATGAAGTGATAGTAAACCTATTTTGCAGATGCTAAGACAAGCAATGCAGAAACAATCATAGAATCACAGAATGGTTTATGTTGGAAGGGACCTTGAAGATAATCTAGATCCAACCTCTCTGCATAGGCAGGGACACCCGCCACTAGACCAGTTTACTGAAGCCCCATCCAACCTGGCCTTGAACATGTCCAGGGAAGTGGCATGAGATCAAGACTCTTGGAAAAAATTCTCCCAACTCCGCTGCTATCAGCAAGACCTTCTTAGACGAAACACAATTTGTATTGAAGCTACTAAAATGGCCCTGGTCTCCACATCTCAGTGCTACCACAAGTGGATTTTGCTTGGCCCTGGCCAGAGTCCCAGGAACTGTTCTGGAAGAGCCTGTACTTCTTCAGGGCTCTGAAACATCCCTAGGGGCATCAGTTCCCAGCCCTGGCAAGGCAGGCGCTGGAGTATTGCTCCTTGCTGTGACCTCAGTAAAATTACTCGGCAGACCTCAGCAAAAACTGAGCACCGCTTTCTTATGCTATTAAAAAAACAAAACAAAGCATGTTCTTGCCAGAACAGTTTATACCACAAACAAAATAACTTGGACTAGCAGAAGCACTTCTTGCCAGTGTTAGAGTCTAACTAAGAGCTGCTGCTTTCTTTTCAGGGCATCAATATTTTGCCAGATGTGCTTTTTTTTTTTTTTACTTTTTTTCTAGTCCCGTTCTGAATGACATTGCTATGTGAGCAAACAAAGACCTGGCCAAAGGCAGCTAAAATTTATCCTTTACAAGAGCTGTTTTCCAAAGCAGAAAACAAACCCAGTCTCTCAAAATGGCTTTGTTCAGGACTTCGCTCTCCCCAGGGTGCATGGTTTGCTGGAAACCTTTTTTTCCTGCCTGAGAAATGATGAATGGTTTTACCTACTACAAAGGACCTGGGATTGTTGATGGTTTGATTCTTCATGAGTTACCTGTGCAGCTCTGTGCAGCTCTGTCCAGCTGGAAGCCTGACAGCTGCGAGTGATGTGCCCTAACATGGACTAAAAGAAACAGTCCAAAATCCCATCAGAGTGGTACTGCAGCCACTTCAAACCACCCCACTGTTCTCACAATTCCAGCCCCTCTCTGAGACACCACTGTATCAAATGGTGCTGAGACACAGTCTCAATACGACACCCACCATGAAAATAACATTTTCTCTCCTGTTTTGGCAAAGCTGTTGACCCCAGTCATGACTATTTGTCAAAAATGAGAGTTACAGATTGGATTAGTTCTCTAAAAAGCAATCTGACATAAAAAGACAAAGTAAATAGGCAACTATGTGGCGTCTAGCTATCCTCTACCTGAAATGCACCACCAGACATTCCAGTCACGAGCTTGAAATTATTTTTTTTTGGCCTTGAGCACCAAAATGCCAACGCAAATCACATTTTCTTATTTTCTGACAAAGTTATTTCAAAAGACTACACAAACAGGAGAACCGACATAAGAGAGACAGCCGTGCTTTGTTACTTAAAAAAGTTGGCGGTATGAAAAATAGCAGGTGGGGGAGGGTGAGCTCTTAGCATTTGTTGTTACTCATAATAGTAGTAAGTAAAAATCAGACTAATGCATAATTTATACTGACAGTGTCAGTTTGAAAAATGTCCCTTAAAGCTTTATAACATTTTATTTGATAATACAAATGGGAAATGAGCTTCAATCACTGACAGAGAACAAGGCTACCTCAGGAAAACAGCTTCATCCTTCCTCCTCCTGTATATGGTATAGCCCTTCCCTAAAATCACCCAGTTTCCTCTTCCGTACCAAAACAATCTGTATCAAACCCCAAACTCTCAGTTGCTGCTCATCTTGCTTTTCTGAATACCAAGCCTATCCATCTACTCAGGGAATGCACACTACAAAAATCCTCGCTGCTCTATTTCCTATTAGGCAATCCTGCCCACATTTCCAAGTAATAATTAACCAACCAACTCTCCAAAGCCTGTCCATTCGAGTTGTAGCATCTTCTCATCTACCAGGAAACCATACAACTGTGCTTAAAGGAGGATTGTTATGTAGTTGAAGGAACAGGAAACTGTAAAGCATCCCAAATTTCTGTTAGTCTTTAGATTCTTTCCTTAGCTGAGACTACATTTAGAAAAACCCTGTACATGTGATAAAGGCATCTGTGAAGCTTTTCTTCTCAATTTAAAAAATGGACTGACAAGTAAAATAATTTTGGAGAATCATAAGTGAATTAGTTGCTTTTTTAGCCTGAAAGATTCTCTTTGGACAAAATTGCAAAGTTCATAATTTATTTTTGGCCCCTTGGCTGATGAAGTTACCTCCTTTTAGAATCTGCAAATAGAAGTAGAATTGACATTTTAATGATCAATTTTCACAAGCAAGCATAATCCAGCCTCTCAAGCATTAATATTGTTCCAAATCTAGATGCAAGGTGCAGTTTTACAGCTACTGTGCTTCTGTAACATCCAAGTTCCCAGGGAGGCTGCCTGAAAATATGAAGCATCCCATAGAAATTACTGACGTGTTATCTCTCTGAAATGCCATAAGGTGGCAGTGAATTGGAAAATTGGTACTATTTCTGGTTACAACAGAGCTTAAAGGAGCTTGGGGCAGGAGGGGTGGGAGGAAGCTTTTTTTGTTTGCTTAGAGTTTTTTATTTGCCTGTTTACATTTCATATATCACAATAAACTTCAAATCCAATCATCTTTACCAAGTGCTGAATATGTCTACTCCCAAATGCACCAGTAGCTGGTAGACATGTTCCTCCATGAGGAACTCCTGCTTTTTCTTTCTCCATTGCTTCCTTTTCAGGTGATCAGCAGGAAGATTTTCTGTTGCCTTTTTGTTTGCTTACCTTGCAGCTCTTGCAGGGTCATTCCACCAGAAGCCACAGTGAGAGGGTAGTGTTTTATACCTCCACTCACCTGATAAAGATAAAAATCATTCAAGGCTGGTTTGAACTTTGATACGCTAGTGAATCAAAACTATATTAATGGACCGACTAGTCTTGCATCTGATGCCTTGTTATTGCCAAGGGAATTATCCACGGAACAATTTAATGAGATACTGTAATGGCTTGTCTCTTGTTTGATTGGCGTGGGCAAACTCAATGGTTATGGTTGAACTTTAACTTTTCCTTTTTTTTTTCCAGTGGAAAATCAGAGATTGTAACAGTAACAAACTTACTGATTGCCCAGGCGTTAATGATTAGACAATAAATCCTGACAAGTGGTTTTGATTTTGTTCCCAGAACAAAATCTGAAGGAATCTATGTTTAGAACACAGCAGTTGCATTTCTTTTTCTGAGCACGAGAGAAGTTTTAATCCTGAGAACCTGGCATTTTGCAATGATTTCCTGTCACAAAATATGTCATCACCAACAATTGCTTCAGAGAACAGCTGATGTTTTGCTGATCTGGATGTGTGTGGGTGCACCTAGGGCTTGCAAGACTCCAGGTAGGTTTGCCAAAACCGACGGAGCCAAGTGGTCCAAACAGTTTAATGTAACAGGAGCTTTGGACAACTTCCGTTTCCCAATATTGCAGAGCAGTTGAACAAGCAGAGACACCAAATACAGGATCACGGTGACATTGCAACACATGGAAAACATCAGTGACTCACTAAGCAGGCGCATGCATCCTTCTGTGGAAGTCGTCCCCACTGATGTTCTGCACAGGTTTAAGGTTGGTCTTATCCACTGGCTCTTGAAAGAGGCATCAGGTTTCCCACTGTGGCCGGAGAGTGTCTTGTTCAGTTGGACAGTTTCCCTTGCTCCAGCGTTTGGCTGACCACACCTTCTTCATAAATAACCCTGGAAAAAACCACATTGTCTTGAGCCAGAGAAGCTCTGTCAGTCTAATGAGCCTTTGACAAGTCTTCCAGAAATTTGTTTTCTGGAAAGCAAAAATTATGCCTGTTTCCCCAGGAGCTTGAAAGGGTTCAGATCTAGAAAGTTATTGGGCTTTTCTGTGTTTATCATCTCCCTCACATTAGGTGCAGTCAACCAGCCCAAGACTGACATCCATTTCCTTTCAATTTGTATTTTCCCATGCTATCAGCAGGTCTGTCTCTTTCTGAAAAGGGGACACCAAGGAGAAGATGGGTGACTCTTGCAGCAGGAAATTAAAATTACCCCATTCCACAAAGTTTACCGGAGCTCTCTGTACTGCAGTATTGGTGGAAGGGCCCATAGATGTCCCATGCTTATGAATTCCGTGCCTCCCCAATTGACTTCCAAACTGGCTGTTGAGGAGACTTTGTAAATAAAGAGAGTTAAAGCCAGCCTGATCCCTGAGGCCTTCAGTCCTTTCAAGAAAATCTTGGAGGGCTAGGAAGCCTTAAATGGAGACAGGGAATTAGGACCACTCTTTTAGCTTGGTAGACATACGGGAGAGGCATGGGCAGTGGAGAAGACCCAGGCTGGGTTTCCACACTGTCACAGTGGCCTAGGAGTTGTTCAGGGAGCCAAGCCCAACAGCCAACAGGGGAGATTTTTCTCCACTTCCTCCTTCAGACAGTGGGGGGAATGTTGCACCAGGGTGATGAGGTTTACTGTGACTTCTCAAGACAAAGGAAGAGGATTTGCCAGTTCTCACTGAAATAGTTTTTTGAAAGAAGGCATGGCATACAGTGCAAGGTGCCAACAGAAGGAGAAAGGGCCTTGGGAATAGACTTCTGCATTGTCACATAAGCAAAGAAAGCAGTGATGTGCCTGCAGGAGCCTGCCTGGGATGCTGCCCTGGCCACGAGGGCTCCCTGCAGATCAAAATTATCATCCTTAGCTGCAATGAAATGCATGTCCAGCTCTTGCTGGTGCAGCTGCTTTTACCCTGACTGAAAATAACTGCATGGGTACAGGTCTCCCCAGGTCAGCCAGCTCCCTGCAGGAGAAAGGGGATGATAGTGCTTGGTAGGTTAGTGCCATTCTTGATATCCACAAGACAAACTGTGGGGAGTGTAATACCTTCATGTCTGCAGAGGGGAACGATTGCTCTGCAATATACAACATACAGGGAAATGGTGGAATAGAGCTAGGAAACCTTGGTCATGCTACATACATACAGTAATGAACTTGCATTGCTGTTGTATGTCTTACATATGAACTGGGGGTCTTTAGTTTGCAGCCTGGAATCAAAGGTGGCGATTCTTCTCAGAAGCTGGGAGAAAATGCACAGTTAATTCTGAAGTGGCCAAAAATGTAATGGTATTTTCATTTTGTTAATTGAGTTTTTGCCAAGCACTCTAATTGATTTAATGATCCTGTCCCTGGCTGCTCACTAATCACCATCGCACACTATTTCCTTCATCTTTGGCTTACACATGGTTACTAATTGTTGCTGCATCTTGCATTGTACATCTGGTGTTGACAGCTGTCCTTGCCCTGAGATGGAGAGACAGCTGTTTTTAAAAGGAGAGCTCTCGCCCAAATCTCTAAAACATCTGGGAAAATGTGGCATTGAAATGGAGTTATCAAATATAAACCAAAAGCAAATATGTAGGCAGGTTAGAGGGTCTGCAAACACAAAGCTTAAAAGTAGGCACGGGAATCAGAACAGAAAATATTCACTGCTGGGCCTTTAAAACATGAGTCCTGGGTGTTTCCCATTAAAAAATGCCTGTTTCCCCTAATTCCCTGTTGACTGCTTGACATGGCAAAATCTTCTACACTCTGCACAACAGACCACACCTCTTAATTTAATCAGACTGACAACCCACATTGCTTTTGCTTCAGCCTGTTAGACGTAATTCAAAAGCCTTTCTACAAGGCAGAATTCAGGATCAGGCAGCCAAGATCTCACTGGCTGGAGATAAGAAACCAGCAGCGTGGAAGCACCAAAAAGCCCTAGAAATCAATGGAAACAATTGCAGTCCTTAAAAAAAAAATAAATATATATATATATATATAAAATAAATCTTTTCCAGAATCTCATTTCCTCCTGAACATTTTGTGACCGTGATTGTTACAACAACATATTTTTTTTCCCCTGTTTATTTTGTGTATTTAACAGCACTGAGCGTACAGTCCATTGTTTTGCTAATGGTCAACAAAGCTTATCTCTTGATCTCGCCCAGCCGCTATCAGCTCACATGCTGTTCTGCAAGATTTGGATGAGCATTCCTCTCAAACCCATCGAGAGGCTGCAAGCCAGCAGCAAGAGCAAAGCTGAACTCTTCACGAACAGCAACGAGTAGGCACGTAAGGACGCAGCAAGGAAATGGGTGAGCTTAAACAAGGTTAGCGTGACTGGAGCAGCACTCACTCCAGAAGACCCCTTGGAAAAGAGCCAACGAGCCGAAAAAGCCTGGTAGGATTAACAACACCTTTTTATAAAGGAGTCATTTCAGGACATCTGCCTGACAGGAAGTGCTACATTTATTTATTTTTAATTGGACTGGATTTAAGCCATATCAAGCTTATTCTGAGTTCAAAGGGACGTTCTTTTTGCCTCATAGCATGGGAGCAAGGGGACAGTGCAATTAACAGGAAAGGTGTCACTTTGAAAAGCAGTAGAAGAAAGTATTTTTAAATTAAGCAGTTATTGCATGTCAGGTACTTCACTGGAAGATGAGAGACATCTCCAGGAGGTGATTCTAGTTCCCAAGTGGGGTTGCTTTTAAACTTCAGCTAGAGGAGCCTCTCTTTCCTCCATACCTATGGAAGGACTCTAGAAATACCTGCCCAGTAAGGGGGCCCTGGTATAAGAAGCCTCCCACTAGGTGACAGGAGCACAGTTATATTTCTGACTGGAATCTGGAAGTCACTGATGCAGGAGATCACTGATGAGCAAATACCTGGATAACACTGACCACTGAAGTAGATAGTACTAAGCCCCTTTTTTTTCATATGAAGCATGCTGTTTGAATTCAAATAATTCTCTTTCTCTACAGAAATGGATATACAGCCACCTGCCAAGTATGGAAGGGTTTATAAAACACTCAAACATCTTGCCCTGACCACAGTCAGGAACAAAACACTGGACAGGAAACCAGGGGCTGAGCTGTTTGGTATTCAAGGATCATATGCTCCAAGCTCAAGAGTGGTTCATCCTAATAAGAAGAAAATTAAGCAGACATGGCAGGAGTCATGCGTGGATGAACAAGGAGCTCCTGACTAAACTCTAAACACTAAAGGTGGAAGCAGGGGTAGGTGACCCAAGAGGAAGCCTTACTGGTGAGAGTGTCCTTCAGCAATCCCAGGCCCCCAAGCAAGAAGCCCAAAAGTGCTAAGGGAGCTGGCTAATGTAATTGCAAAGCCACTCTTTGAAAGATCATTTTGATCAGGAGAGGTTCCTGAGGCCTGGAAGAAAGTAAATGTCAGTCCTATCTTCAAGAAGGGGAAGAAGGAGGATCTGGGAAACTACATTCCATCAGCATCACCTCAGTCCCTGAAAAGGCAAAGAAATAATGGAAAGCATTTCCAGACACATGAAGAACAAGGAAACGGCCAAGTGTATTCAGCATGGATTTACAAAGAGGAAATCAAGCTTAACCAATCTGACAGCCTTCCACAGCAAGATAACTGGCTTGGTGAATGAAAGGAGAGCAGTAGATGTTGTTTGCCTTTAGTTGTTACTTTAGTAAGGCTTTTGATACTGTCTCCCATAACATCCCCATAGACAAGCTGAAGAAGTATGTGTTAGATAAGTGGACAGTGAGGTGGATCAAAAAAATGTCTGAATGGCTGGACCCAGAGCGTTGTGATCTGTGGCACAAAGTTCAGCCACTAGAAGTAGATCCTGTTACTAGGTGTTACACTGTTTAACAACTTAATTAATGATCTGGATGATGGGGCAGAGTACACCTTTGGCAAATGTACAGCTTATACAAAGCTGGGAGGCATTGATACACCAGATGGTGTGCTGCCATCCAGAGTGACTTGGACAAGCTGGGGAATTGGCCAGAGAGAAATCTCATTAAGTTCAACAAAGGGAAATGCAAAGACCCGCACCTGAGGTGGAACAACCCCATGCACCAGTACATGCTGGAGCCTCAAAGAAGGACCTGAGGGGTGCTGATGGACATCAAGCTGGCCATGAGCCAGCAGTGTGCCCTTTCAGCAAAGACAGCCAGCAGCATTGCCAGCCAGGTCAAGAGAAGTGATCTTTCCCCCCTACTTAAAAGTGGTGAGGCCACACCTGGAGTCCTGTGCCCTGTTTTGGGCTCCCTAGTACAAGAAAGACATGGACTTACTGGAATGAGTCCAGCAAAGGGCCATGAAGATGATTAAGGGCCTGGAGCATGTTTCACGAGAGTGAAGACACACAGAGCTGTGACTGTTCAGCCTAAAGAAAAGATTCAGAGGGACTCTCATCGATGTGTATAAATGCCTGGTGGGAGGGAATGAAGCCGGAGGAGATGGGTGCCCACTGATGAAGCAGTAGACACTATTTAAATACAAGAAACTCCACCTGAACACAAGAAAACACTTTTTACTGTGGATGTGGTCAAAAACTGGAGCGGGTTGGCCAGAGAGGTTATGGAGCCTCCATCTCTGGAAATATACAAAACCTGGCTGAACATGGTCCTGGGTTCTGTGATCCACTACAGCAGTTCCTGGTGTCCTGTATGCTGTCGGTTCTTACACATTTAGCTGATTTTTCCCTGAGGTAATTACAGACATTACTGGTGTAATTAGTTGCACTGAATGCATATACCTCTGAGGATGAGGTGGTTATGGAGAAACCTGAAATAAAATACTCAGAGGAATTGTCCACAAACAAAATACAGGAAGTAGGAATCATCATTTGTGACTGTGAGGTTCTCTACACATGCTTTCAGCAGAATAAGCAAGGTGTGGGGAGATGGAGGCTGACAGAGCAGACAGGGCAGGGTCAGATGAGAAGTGGGAGATGAGTGTCTTATGACAGCCAGTGCTGAGCACGGTGCACAAGAATTTCAGTTTTATTTCCCAGCCTATGGCAACCAATGCAACATGGGCTGGGCTGCTTGTGTGGTGCTGGTAAAATTAAAGCCCTAACACAGTATCAAAACAGGACACCAGGCATGGACAATTAAGTCAGAGGCAGTATTTTCAAGCTGAACACCCAGAAAATGGAGCAAACATAATTAATGACTGCCTGAGAGAACTCTGATTTAAAAGACCACCCAGGAACTCTGAAGCAGAGGCAGCTCTCCAGGGCAGCCATCCACAAGCTGAACCATGAGCCTATCTTTTCTTCAGCTGTGTTCCCAGTTTCCTCCACAGCACGGTCCTGGTATATTTTATGCACTGAGGCAGGATGCCATTAAGAAAAAAGTCTGCAATCATGTCATTAACATCTGTCTCACAAGAGAAGATTAGAGAAACATTTGTCAAGAATGATCTAGGAATAATTGGTCCTACCTTGGGGAAAAGAGATAAACTGGAGTCCCCAGATGGCTTCTTGAGGTCCCTTCCAGGCCTGTTTTTCACAAAATCATACATGCCAAAATTAAGCCAAATTAAGTTTCCACAAATTATTTTAATTCCAGCCTTCCCTAACTTCTGAATGCTTGATTTCAGAGCCTTTTTGGCACAGAATACAGTGCACTGCTTTTTAGGATCCTGGCTGGTTTGTTTTAGAGCCAACTCAACCTAGCAAGTATGCCATGATATGCACATCCACGAGGTTGATTAACAACCCTGTAAGAGATCCCCGACAAGGACCTCTTCCAGGGACTGGCAGAGACAACCCAGGAGACTGTGCCCTCTCCAACTAATGAAGGGTGGCAGTAGAAAGAGATTGCTGTGCTGCTGGCCAGCATCAAAGGCTGGCCTTTCAAATCCTCATGCTGGCAACAGATGAGATGAGAGCCTCAGGACACCTGGGCTCCCTCCTGAGCAATATGTGCTACCAGGATCTTTTTTGCGTGTTTCCGTCTATGTTCTCTCCATTCTTATTTTTTCACCTCTGCTTGCTCCCCTACTGCCTTACCTTATTTTTTACCCAACAGTTGCTCCCAGACCCTAAATCCTGAGTGATTTAATCCTTCTCTGGGTCCTCAATCCTACTCTTTATTGATTCAGAAAATGAAGCTCTCCCTTTTCCATCCTCTGCCCCAGTCACACCATCTTTCCCACTTCCACCGCCTCCCTCCCCAGCTAGTCCAGCCCCAGTCACAACAGGTTCTTCAACTAGTTTTACCACTTTCCTCCCACGATGGGCTTTCACAATGACTTCTTCTGCCATGCTGCTTCGTTCCCAGCATGATGGTCATCAACTCTATGAGAGAAACCTGACTTTGCTCTCAGGTCAGTGCACCATCCCACCATGGTAACCGCAGGTTATGACTCACAGGTGGGGTGGGCTTGGCCACCACCTGTGGACAGCCCAGGTGCAGGGTTCACTGGCAGCTGCAAGGAGTAGCTCAGCCAGGGTGGAGTTTCCAGGGTTGATTTGGGAATGGCTTTTTGTCCGCTGTATGCTAAGAAGCCCCCACAGATCTGTGGGGCCTGTGATTTTTCAAAGTCATAAAGCGTGGTCCAGTTTGGATAGGTTTTGTCAAGACTGATAGAAGCTAGAGTTCCAATTTGTATGGTGTGAGGGAGATGAAGTGTCTCAGGCAAAATAACAGATGTTTGGAATGAGGAAAAATGCATTTTTGTCAGCCTTATTCTTGGAAATTACCTGAATCACTTTCACTTTAACTTTCTAGAACACTCAGCATGAATTTTTTCATAGACTCATAGACCAGTTAGATAATGCAATCATAAAGTATTTCACTTGCTTTCATTTTTGTTTTTCTCCTTTCCATTCTCATCAATTATCAAAACCTGCTAATTGCTGCATGCTCTGGGCCTTTGAGATGTTACTCTTCACTGGAGATCTTTTAGCTGCAGGACAAACTCTTCGTTATCTTGAATTACCCCTGCATTTATTCCATTGGTTACTGCAGAGTCATTAAAATAGTGGTATTAAACTGTGAACCTAAGTCATAGGCAGTGTTAAAGGAGCAGTCTGCTTGAGCAGCTGAATTAGTCAGAGCAACATCCTTCCCAGCACAGTGTCATGGACTTCTTTTACACCAATCACTTTGTTTTGCAAATATGCAGGTTTATTAAATAAATTGATGTTATCCTGGGCTTGGGCATGCTTGCTGAGTTGCTGAAAAATGCCACAAGGTTTGTGTTACTGGTGGAAATCACTGTGCTCTTTCCAACGGACACAGCCATCAGGAGGACAGCTGTTGCTGCTGAAATGGCACGAGCAAATCAATGTCTTATATCTGTTTTGGTCAGCTCAGCATTCCCTTTATACTCTACAGGTAGGTTGCAAATTGCAAACACCGATGAGATGGTGGAAATTTCCGTGTAATGAAAGCATGTCTCTCAAAACTTCCAGACATGTTGCAGCAGAACAAAGTGGTGACCTATTCTTTCATCTGCCACCCTCAGGGTAGGAAGATTTTTAAGCTGGTGTCTCATTTATAACTGTGCATTAGAACAGCCTAAACTGGTCACGGAGGGAAATTATTTTATAATAATCCTGTAAAAGGAGAGACGAAGTCTCAGTTGCTCAGCTGTTAGCTGTACAGGGGCTGGCACCGATCCTGAAACCCAATGAATAATGCTTGAAATTATATTCTTCCTAGATTTCCAGCTGTACCAGAAAGTAGGTGGTCAGTGCAAAACCTACCTTACCTCCTGCTGCTGCTGCTGCAAGATTGATGCTGTCTGGATCAGGGGGAAGATAGCCCAATTCTGCAAAATAAATAGGCCCCTGCTGTGTCCAGCATAGAGGCATCCTCTCTCCTTGTAGGACTGTGGCCCTCCTGCAGCCTGGGGGTCTGATTGCATAGCAGGGCACTCATTTTTCCCAAAGGAAAGCTGCAAGAGGATTTTTTTATTTAAGCACTTTACCAGATGTATCTCGCATGCTTTTGGGGTTGTTTCTAATGCTGTCATTATCTAGAAAAATCTTCACTTAGTGGTAGAAATCTCATACTTGCTTCAGCAGATGCTTGGATTGCTGTTGGGGAGCAGAGTTCTTGGCTCTTTCTAATCTGTGATTGTCTATTCCAATTATTCCAGATGGTGAGGTGATCCTGAGGAATTGGTATGTTTCCCCTTTGTGTAAGGACACAAATATATGCATGAACATGCACAGAAATATTACTTGATTCACTAAAACCAGCTGTTGTGAACAAACCATTCACATACAGCAACTATGGATTACCGAACAGCAAAAACATTGGTCTCCACTGTCAATACCCCAGTTTGTTGCCTGAACTCCCTCCCCTTCTCCAGCCTCCCACTCACTTTTTCCAGAGGACATTTGGGCCTCTCGCTGAGGTCTAAGACTTGCTGGCTGAGGAAGTTAAGCAGGGCCCAGCTGGGAGCTTCAGCTCTCCTTTTCCTGTTTTTGGTGGGTCAGCCTGTCTTTCAGGCCTTCCTGGTGAAGCACCCAAAGCCTTTTTTTTGGAAACATACTGGAGAAGCTTTGATTGCATCTCAGGGAGGTGGCCTTGTGTTCACTTGAATGACATGTGCCAGTGGGAGAGAAAAGAGGCTCTGCGTTTTCCCTCTGAGATGAGCACAATGGTCAGTAGGAGAGACAAGGCTCTTGATCCCCAAGTCTTGTCCTTGAGTAAATTAGACCCCACATCATTCTCAGGTACTCTTTGTTGGTGGTGGTTTCATCTGCTTTAAAGGCTAAATTCAGATGCCCTCAAGCAGCTGTTGCTGAAGGCAGAGGGGACTGAGAGCTTTTCTCCATCAGAGGGTGGACTGTAGCCCAAATGTGTCACACTGCAGCACAGCAGGCACCCAGTAATGTCAGGCTTCCAGAAGCAGGAGACCCTGCCTCCCCCATTGACATGCCAATATCAGGCATTAGGAGAACTAGGAAAAAGACCTTGCCATCAGAGAGTTGGGAAGAATGGATTGCAGAAGCAGGAGAGCACTAAATGTGTTTTTGTTATTGGTATGGAAAAGGCTGTAATAGTGAGAAAAATCAGCTGATATTTGCAAGAGTGTAATCCACCATTAAATGAAAGATTTACCTGTCAGAGGAAAGCAAGTCTTTATCCAGCACCTGTGTTTGAGTGACTGTTAAAAAAAACAACAAAACAACCAAAATCCAACTGCTTTCAAACAGAGAGCTTGAATTTGCTGTAATTATGTACAGGGTATCCCACTGTTCATGGATCTGCCCAGCACTGCTGTAAATTCAAGGTGAGATTGCATCAGCTACTAGTATTCCTGCAGTTCTCTTTGGTTTGAAATACCACCCAACTCATTTGGGTTAGATACAAGATGTAATTGCCTGGAAACCAGCACATAACTCCAGAAGGTGCCCTGCTAATTATATCCACATTGTCCAATAAAACGTCCATGCCATTCCTGTGTTGGATAATGTCATCAGGACATTTCTCAGGGTGTGCCTTCATTTTCCCTTCCTTTGGGCCCCTTGCAAGTTACCAGGGGCTTCATAAAGAACTCAGATCCTTATGGATTTCCTAAGCCATGGGAAGCCCCAAGAAGCAAAAGCTCTTCAGGTTTTCTGCATGTGCCAGGCACAGATGGACCTCTTGGCACTTGCGGGAGGTGTGTTGGGAGGAAACACGGATGGACAGGCCTTACTTACTCTGCAAGTATATTAAAATACTGGTGGTAAACCTAGCACCTGATGGGTGCTGGGAACCCTGTGTCCATTGCAGACTTGCAGAGAAAATATCAGGTTCCTGCTGAGTCACAGGAAATTTGCCTGCTTCTGGCCTGCCTTTCTGATGTCCCAACTATCAATGAGCATTTCTTCTCATGTGCTTTTCAAAAGGTGAGAGCGATCCTGTTCTAGCATCTAGACTCTTTCCAGTCTCCTCTGCAGCTGGAGGCAGGGAGTGGTGTATATGGCCATCCTCACGGTGCTGCCATGGGAAGAGTATGACCTGGTAGCAATGAAACCAGGGCTCTCCCTTAATGCCTTCCTGCAGACTGAAAGAAGGGCAGGTATGAGCTGCTAGAGGGAACTAAAAATAGACAGTGTCTTCTTTGAGTAGAGCAGGGATCCTGGGAAGAAAAGGCCACATTCTTCATTGGCATGTAAGATAGTATGCTAGAGAACGAGAGAGAAGAACAGCTACTAACTAGAAGACAGCACTGGCATGAGAACAAGTAGGTAAAAATAGACTATGAAAAAACGTGGGCTGCAAATGAGAAACTAGTTTCCTTCCGTCAGACTGAGGTTCTGGAATAACCTGCTAAGAAAATTCCCAATGACCCTTAAGATGGACTGTGATAAATTAACAAGTGGGACTTCATGACTCAGTGCTTGTCATAGCTGGGAAATATGATGATGACTAGGAGATCCCTTCTAGCCCCACATTCCTGTTGATATGATAACAGAGGAATCTGTGTAGGGTGCAGTAAATGCTGAATCACTCAGTGCTTTATATAGCTGCCCTGCAGGACAAAGTCCCTTGCACCCATCCTGTCTGCAAGAACCTCCAGGACAAAAAAAAAAAAAAAAAAAAAAAAAAAAAGCACCTTATGTAAATGATTGTGCTCAGCCAGCACAAAGCATGAAGCTACGGATGCCTGAGTTAGAAGAAAACCAGCTGAGCTACTGGCTCCTTTACACAGGGGCAAGGTGGTGGTGTGGGCACAAAAGCAAGAGACCTCACTGTAAACACTGAGGTACATACTCTGAGGTGAATGCGCTCCAGCAGCTTTGATACACAGTTTTAATGTGGGAAGGAAACTCAGTGCTTGGAACCATGTGGAGGTATCCCATTCATTTGCCCAGCCAGGTACCAGCAGGGATCATTTCCATGGGGCATGTTCATATTATGTATTGGAAAGTTCCTGCAATTAACATCAACTGCTAAAACACCCACGATTCTCCTGCCACTCCAAGATCCACAGCTCTTTTGATAGTGTTTTTTCCTGTCTCCTGTAAGGGACTCAAGGACAAGAGCACTTTCTGCAGCACAATTAGAATGCAGCTTACACTGATGTGTTTGATGCCTTGCAGCTGGACATCTACAGTTCTGCTGCTCTGGCGCCAAGAGTAGACCTTGGGGTAACATCAGCAGCTGCAGTTTCAGTAGTACATAGCTAGAGGTAGACGCCAAGTAGAAGGCACCCGTGAAAAAGTAGATAAGAGACAGGCCTGGTTTCTGGACTCAGGACAGTAACATTGCTCAGGAGGAGACCACTTTTCCACAGCTCTCATGGCTGTTGGACTTGAGGTAGACTTTTCTGGACCTTCTTCTGGACCTGTGGAAGGTCACGTACAGACGTGGGTGCTCCCTAACCTCCTCAAATCTTGTATCCCAAGCTGCTTGGAGACCTGGGGCGCCACACGGCTGCTCCCTACCTTGCCACAGAAGTGTCCCTGCACATATGTGGCACCACTGTACAGCCACCATCTTCACGGGTCACACAGTTTGGTTATTCTGGGCCAAGGACACGTGTGGGTTTTCCTTCTTGAAGTACTTTCAAATACCCATTATTTCTAGTAACTGCCCATGGTATCAAAGCTCAGAGTAAGAGGTTCCCCACAGAGCCCAGCTGCTAACGCCAACACAAGGCAGTGGGAAACTTCCATGCCAACAGTCAGCACTCTTCTCCCAGAAAGCCTGGCTTAATCCCTCTCTGCCATGGCTAACAAAGCTTTTTTTTTCTTTTTTCTCTATTCCCCTTTTATTTTTTTTAAACCAGGCAGCTGAATCACAATCAAGATCAATTTTGTTATTTCCTAAACAGTTGCAAGCTGACAGGGTAGCAGAGGCAGGCTGAGCCATGGCAGGTGGTTGTGGCACAAGATCCTCCAGGCTTCCTGCTTTCCTGGCCCTTGCCAAGGCCCAGCAAGCAGGAGTACAGAGACATCTCATACCAGCTGTGACGTGACCCTTCTTCCAAAACAGCTGTCAGCAAGGAAAGGGCAGAGAGGTGCTGGTGCACAGCTGGGGCCAGGGGGAACTGGCAGAGGCCACAGAGCTTTTAAACAGAGGAGCAGCAGCTGTAAATAGGCCCATGGATGGAGAAAGGCTCCACACTATGGAGCATCTCCTCTTGCATTGTGCATGGCTGGGCTCAAGGATGCTGGCTGAGGTGGGCTTGTCATCTCTCCATATGGTTTGCGGACAGCAACAGGAGTCACAGAGCTGGAGCCTGCGGAGGTGCACCGCTCAAGGGGAAGTATGGCTTGGAAACATGTCTCAGGAAGCTAAAAAAATTCTGAGGACCTCATCAGCATTAACTCTTGTGGCTGCCCTGTGCATCACAGGAAGAGGCAACCTCTCTGCTGGCAGACACAGCTTGGATGGGGACAGGGTGCCAGCATAAGGTGTACAGGATTGATGCCAAGGGCTACTCTGTAGCTTCTGGCTAGCAGCAGTTTCTCACATACCATGAAGTACCATGAAGACATCTGTAGGAATGATGAGTCTAGCACCTAGCACTCTCCTGAGAGCAGGTGGGGGACCTCCTTCCAGTCACTTACCTTTCATTTTTATTTCTGTAAAATGAAAGTTTCTGCCTTGAACTGCAAAGAGGCACAGCCTCTGTTCCCTAAGGGGAACAGATTTAGACAGCAGATAGGTTGGAGAGGAATTGCTTATGTGGGATATTGATACTACAGGCCCCCTGGGTGAGAGATGGCTCTCTTCAGCCTATATCCATCATTAGTGGCAAGAAGAAGAGTCATAAATCAGGGCACTCCTGGACCTGCTGCCACAAGCCTTCTTAGTGCTCCTGGTATACCTCTCCACCTTCGCAGAACATGCACCACTGCCTCTACAGCTGCCCAGAAACCCTGGATTCAGGGCAAAGCCCTAATGAAGATGCTTTGAATGGCTTAGTGAGGAGAGATAGGCTGCTCCAAAGACTGAGCAAAGAGCCATGGGGGAACCAAATGCTGAATTCAGTGCCTAAGCCAGAAGCCTACATTTAAGTAGCATGAAGGCTCTTCTATGTGACTGTGCAATGTCTGATGGAAAGATCCCGTGACAGTAATGGCCATGAAAGGCAGCCCACTGTCTCGCTCTGTCCTTGCTTCCCATGTGCAGCCAGCCCAATCCATCACACGGTGCTTTGACTCTTCCACACCTGAATCAAATGCATGTTCCTTGCTAGATATGGGGGGAGGCCAGAGCCAGGAGTCATCAAAAGCACGCTGGTGAGTTTTTGTATGTGCACACACATGTTAATGTATGAACTGTATCAGCTTTCTGTGCTTGCGTAGAAAGTAGAATCAAAATAATTTAGGTTGGAAAAGACCCTAAAGATCATCGAGTCCAACCATAAACCCAACACTGCCAAGTCCACCACTAAACCATGCCCCTAAGCACCACATCTACACGTCTTTTAAATACCTCCAGGGATGGTCACTCCACCACTTCCCTGGGAAACCTGTTCCAGGGCCTAACAACCCTTTCAGTGAAGAAATTTTTCCTAATATGCAGGCTAAACCTCCCCTGGCACAACTTGAGGCTATTTCCTTTTGTTCTATCGCTTGTTACTTGGGAGGAGAGACCAATACCCATCTCATTACACCCTCCTTTCAGGTAGTTGTAGAGAGGGATAAGGTTGCCCCTCATCCTCCTTTTCTCCAGGCTAAACAACCCCAGCTCCCTCAGCTGCTCCTCACAGGACTTGTTCTCCAGCCCCTTCACCAGCTTCATTGGCCTTCTTTGGACACGCTCCAGCTCCTCAACATCCTTCTTGTACACGGTGCCCCAAAACTGAACACAATATTTGAGGTGCAGCCTCACCAGTGCTGAGTATAGGGGGACAATTGCTTCCCTCGTCCTGCTGGCCACATTATTTCTGATACAAGCCAGGATGCTATTGGCCTTCTCAGTAGGTGCATCCACAAGAGACGCAGTTTTCAGTTGGTGGCTACTGGTCACCAGACAGAAAAGCAATTGCCCCAAATTCCACTGATGAGTTTCCAAACAAACCATAGGTTCAAAGTCCTCTGGAGGATTTTTCTGCATTCGCTAGTGGATTTAAAGTTAATTTTTATATCAGCTACTCCCAGGTGACTTCATGGTTGATAATTTCCTATGACTGTGCTGCAATATTTTCTAGCCCAAGAGCAAAGTGCTACTCTAACCGTGCTTAGGGGTGGGAGAAACCGTCCCCCGTGTGGAAAAAGGGGCTTTGCCAGTGCATACTCAAATTTAACAGGGTGCCTAGAGCATCCCAGCCACCTCCCCGTCCCACCTCCTTGTCTCAGGGAGGGGACACCGTGAGATGGCGCTGCACGGGGCACTCGAGGTTGGCTGTCGCACCCGACGTGGCAGCAGCAGCCCCTGCTGCGAGCGCTGCAAAACTGCAGGCGGCTCGTCCTCAGCCCCGGGGCGGGGCGGCGGCGGTGGGGACTCTGCGGGAACCCTCCCGGCTCCCCCCGGAGAGAGCAGCCAGAGCCCGGAGCTGCGCAGCCGGGGGGTCTCCCCGCCGACACAGCAGCTCGGAAGACACGCTCCGGCCTGTCAAATAAATAATTATTATAAATGAGACACCAGGCCAGACAGCACTTTCTGGCTGTACATGAGCTCCCTGCGGCTTCGGCGTGGCGCAGGGTCGACTCGGATGGTAAAAACTGCTTTTTGGGGGCGCCCGAGAAAGTAGTGTGGAGAGGCACGCTGTGGCCTGCCTTTCTAACCCCCTCCCTGCCCTGCTCCTACCCACCTCTGGCTTATTCAGCATCCCTCCACGCCAGCCTTCCCCTCACTGGGACTGCAGGAGACTTTCCACACTCCCACCCTACCTGGGCTTCTCAATCTCTGGCCACCGCTGTGCATTTGTCCCCACATCAGTAGGAGACACACAGTCGATGCATTTCACCCAGGCCAGAGCCAACCAGGCAGTGCCGAGCCCTACGTGCTC
Organism: Hemiprocne comata; assembly: GCA_020745705.1. Lineage (NCBI taxonomy): Eukaryota > Metazoa > Chordata > Aves > Apodiformes > Apodidae > Hemiprocne > Hemiprocne comata. The sequence continues at coordinate 144,854,915 of CM036586.1, forward strand.
AGGTATCTCTGAAAGAAATAAAACTGGTTTCTGTTAGTTAAAGGTGACAAAAAGAAAACTGGGATCACCCTCTGGGGTGTTTTCATTTTAGGAACAAAGAGAGGCTATGGGAATATTGTTAGGAGACAACAGTGAGGGATTTCACCACCATCAGGGATAACGGAGAGGGCAGTGCTAACACACATGGTTCAAAACTGGGTTTGCGATTCCTGTCACATGCCCTTTTAACAAAGCTTTTCTCCAGAGGGTTTTTTTATGCACTGGGCATCAGGTCTCAGCAACCTGAACATCTCCCATGGAGGCAACGACAGGCTAAAATGCCTTTACAAATATCTGAACCAAAGTAGGCACACTGGATTTACTGTTCTTGATATTTCTAAGATAAAAATGAAACAGACCATACAAATTTAAACAAACCTCATTCCAGACTACACATCCATACAAAGGCATACAGAAGGGCACAAGCCCCAGAAAAACAGGGAAAAAAAAGAAAAGAAAAACCTTTTCAGATTCTCTTTTACCATTGCAAGTTTGTCCTTCGCTTCAGCCACTCAACCGACCTACATAAAATGCAGGCCCCTCCAGGGATGTCACCTTTGGACTCCATTTTCTCACTCAGATGCTACAAAAAAAAAAACCCCAAACCCGAAAGTCTCCAGCGCACATCCCAGTCTGAGGTCCTTGCTTTGCCAGGGAGCAGTGCTTCCAGGTGAATACAGCCTGCAACTGCTTCTGGTGTCCTGGCTGTCTCCCATCTCCAGGTGAGTATGATGCTGGTGGGAGGCTCAGCATCAGCAGCCTCAGGGGAAGGAGTCCTCTATCTGTCTATCTGCTCTATGCAAGAAGCCATGTGTTTCTGAGACACTCCCTGCCAGTGTGATCACCCAGCTCTCACAGGGAAAGCCCTCTGAGATTATGAAGTTTGGGCTCACACAGACCACTCATCCCCAGTCTTTCCACTGCCAGCACCAGGACAGACATATGGACACGCCAGGCATCTGTGGGGTTCATGGCTGCAGACAAAACCACTGCCACCTCCCCAAGTCCTGCCAACCACCTCTTGGCCAAACATGGTCTGCAGTCACCACTGACCAGGCTGGGGCTGACACTGCAACCCAGAGCCGGACAAGATTTATTCCTGATCCCCAGATGCCAGAACAAGACGCATCCCTCGGAGGGACACGTGGTTTTAGCATCGCTGAAAACACACAGTGTTTCAGGGGCAGGAGGGCACTTGCCTTTGGGGCAGGGGTGCTTGCAGTCACACAAAGGTGGGTTTCAGATCTTCTTTGAAATTCACCACAGGCTGGGGCCCGCTGTGGTGCTCCGTCCGGTGGCCTGCACAGCTGCTGAGCTCTGTGTCTGTGTCCGTGCTACTGCTGCCCAGGGAGCCTCGTGGGCTTTGGAAGCAGACCTCACAGCAGGGCCGGTGGCAGCCATGAAACATCTCCTCGGAGCTGCTGCTGCTGCTGGAGTCAGAGTCTGGGTAATAGTACAGAGAACGCAGGGAGGGTTCACCAGGTCCCCTCAGGGTGCCCTGCCACCGCCGCTGCTCCCGTGGGAGGCACGGAGAAGCCACCTGGGACTCTGGGCAGCCTGGCCATCCCTCTGGCAAGAGGGAGACCTCGCTGGAAATGGGAATGGCTGGAGGGGACAGTGCTGGTGGTTGAAGGAGCCCCCCACCAGCCATTTCCCCTTCCCTCCCCAGGGAGATATGTGCCAACTCCCCATGGCCCCAGTCACATACCTCCTTCACCCCACGGCTGGCACAAGGGGACATGTGTCCAGAGAAGCGGGTGGAGGTGGTGGGCAGTGGGATCCTCCGTCGCCGCCTTGCCAGGTAGGGGCTTAGGGGCCTGTGGATTCCTGGGTATCCCTCCTGGGTCCCCCACATTCCTCCCTGCTCAGCTGGGGGGCCCTGGCCGCCACATAAGGGTGTCCCCAGTAAGGCTGGGCTATAGGTTTTGCCATCCAGGCTCAGCTCTTGCAAGATTTCCCACAGCTTCTCACGGCTCACATAGCTGACTTTGGGGAATGACTCCCAGGCCACGCCAGCTGATACGTCCTGGCTGGGAAGCTGCTCCAGAGGCTGCCCCTGCCCTGCAGGTGTCCCATGCTCCCTGGTGTCTTGCAGGCCACATTCAAGGCCACCTTCCATGTCAAAAAGCAGCATCTGAGAGCAAACAGGCTCATGGCTTGCATGTTTCCGGAGGTCCTGAGCATCGCTGCAGAGAGGTGGTGTACTCAGCAAGTGGGGAGGCTGCCACCCATCCTGCTCCAGATCTGGAGGGCAGCAGTCCCCTGGCACATCCCCATGCATCCCCCCACTCCGGGCACAGGGAGCTGCCGATGGCACATGGGGGTCGCAGCCACTCTCCACAGACATCAGCCTCATCAGCTTCTCCTTGGCGCTGCTCACTTGCTCCTGCAGGCTTTCGATCACAGCATTTTTCTGTGTCAAACAAATACACTTGTCAAGCACTGGTGGAGGGTACCAAACAGCCACCAATTTGGAAGCAGGAGCTGGCAGAAAACTAATCTTCCCTCTCTGCAGAGAGAGGGGCTCTGAGGCAGTGCAGTGGCAGGCCTGTGAAAGCCCGATTGGCATGGTGTGTGTGTATGTGATCTCTTCCTTCCTTGAAGCCCCCCAGAGCCCCTCAGATGTGGGTGTGGAAAGGGGCAAACTGAGGCAGGCAGCTCTCTGAGCCAGGGTACTGCAGCCCCTGAGCATTAGTGACAGAGCAGAAGGCTAGGGGCTTTGCTAAGACAGAGCATCTCCTCTCTAAATGAACTATGTTTAATGGAGCTGTGGAAACCACACTCTCCTGCTTTTCACCCTCCAAGGGTTTTTTTTAATCCCTCTGGATCATGCCTAAATTTTGGCACTTTAGGGTGCAGACTGATGTGACAACACAAAGCAGCTCTTCCCCTCCAGAGAGAAGAGGCTGGAGGAGGAACAGCAGTATGGAACAAAAGGAAAGGCTTCTCACCCTGGAAAGCCTTTAGCGCACAAAAGGGGAGAAGTTGGCACAGCCAAGGGGGCCGGCAGAGCCCCGTACCTCGGTGAGCAGCCGCTTCATGGAGTTTTTCTCCCCTATGAGCTGGTAGAGCTGCTCCTCGCTGTACACTGAGCGGCAGCTCCTGCTCGGGCTGGTGAAATATTTTGCCATGTGGCTCACGGTTTGGCTTTCTTCTTCAAAGGCTTTCCACTGCTTGAGCTAGGGAGTAGAAGAGGGTGTTATCTGCCCGGCAGGCACAGCCCCTGCCGAGGCAGCGGGCGCAGCTCCAGCGCAAAGGAGACAAAGGGATGGAGAAGGGGAAACAAAGGCAGGGTGTGACAGAGCAGCAGAGACGGGTGGCAAGAGATGGCTGGCAAGGGGCTGCAGTGTCACTGGGAGCCTCCCACCCATCTGAGCCCTACCCTGTCCCTGGCTCCAGCTTTTAATGCAGAGAGGGTCAGTGCCTGCCTGTGCTGCAACCTCTAAGCGTGCTGTGAAAGCCCCATCCCTCTTCTCCCCCCTCCCTGACTCCCTGACAGACAAAGACAGTGTCACACACGCCTCCTTATCCCCGAATCACTGGTGACAAGCTAAAAACCAGCAACACTTAGTATCCATTTTCTCATCTAGAAGCCAAGCTCCAGCTGCTTATTGATCTCGGATGAGCAATAGAAGTGCAAACCCATTAGGAAAAAGAAGTTGATGAATTAAAAGACGTAAGTTAAATAAAACGTTCAAGGCCCCCAGGCTACAGCAGAAAAACGGTACAGGCAGAATGCAAGTAGAGCTCACCAGCTCCTCCACCCTCACTATGAGAGACCTCGTGCTTGGCACAGCATCGCTAGCAGGCTTGGTGCTTGTCAGAGGAGGTTTGGCTCCTGCTCCCAAGGGCTGCTCATCTAGTGAGTTGAGATTCTGCAGTTAGACTGCATCAACTGAGGTAGGAGGGGACCTCTGGAAATCATCTAGTCCAACCGCCCTGCAAGGTCAGCTGGAGCAGGCTACCCAGGACTGTGTCTGACTGGGTCTTGAATATCTCCAAGAATGAAGACTCCACAAACTCTCTGGGCAACCTGCTCCAGTGAATTACAACTTTCACAGAAAAAAAAACCCACTTTTCTGATGTTTAAATAGAATTTCCTATGTTTCAGTTTGTGCCCATTGTCCCCTGTCAGTGGACACCACTGGGAAGAGCCTGGCTTCCCCATCCCTACTCCACCCCCATTGGTATTTATACACATTGGTGAGATCCCCCGAGCCCCCTCTTGCACAGATGTGCTCTTTCTTCAGCTTCACCTCTTCCTCCCTTTCTCACCTCATTTCCTTGAACCCAAACATCCCTCCAAACATTACACTGAGTAAACAACTGTTTCCTCCCCCTGTAACAATGGGAGTATTCTTCCCACTAACTTCGGGGCCAGGCACACCAGGCTGCTCCTGGAGGACACAGGAAGCAGAAGCGCCTCGCCTCACCACAAAAGGTTTCCTTCAAACATCTCCACATCCTCCTCCTCGCTTGTGGCAAAGCCCAGCTTCCCCCTCCAAGACCGCAGAGGAGGACAGCCCCCCTCCCCTGGGGACCACCAGCAGCCACAAAGCCTCCAAGCCTGGTGAGGTCATTTGGATGGCCAGAGCCCGGCTCCAGTCCTGCCATGGGCAGAAACCCTTGGTGGTCCCACATGCATGCCCTCTGTGTGACTGCCACCCATGGCATGCTCTTGCAGAAGGGTTTCTGAGCAGCAGCTCTGCGGCATGTCTGCACTCCTTGGAGACTCAGGGAACTTGCTGGGGGAAGCAGAGCCACTGGGGGCTTGGAGGATGAGCTGTGCAGGTGAGCCCAAACATTTGGGGAAAGAAGCAGGAAAATAACTGATCTGACCCACACACCTGTTGTTGTTAAACTCTGAAAATGTGCCTGTTTTCAGCCAGGTGGTGGGACAGAGGTGGCAGCATACCTGTGGGATGAAGATGAAGCAGTTGATCGTGGTTGTACACACAAAGATGCCTCCAGAGGTAAAACCAAACACCAAGTTGTGCCAAGTGCGGAAGAAACGATGAACTAAGCAGACCGTGCCAGCAGCCAGGAAAACAAGGTTGACCCCGACAATGAGCGTCAAGGACTGGTTGACTGGCGGGGAGCTGACATTGTCCGTCAGACCGGCCAAGTAGGTCCCATACAGCAGGAGGATACTCTGGAAGCAGAAAAAAGAGGTTTCCAGAGTGTGGAAAATTACAGCCTGATGGTGTCAACCCCCACCTCGAACTGAGCCTGATGAGCTCAGATACACTCAGCACAATCCTAATTAATGCTCTTTGATCTATAATGCAGACCTTTGGTGTGCGGTGGTGGCGCTGCAGCAAACGCCCGGCACTCTGCCACAGGTCAGAAGTGGGGATGGGGAGAGCAAGCAGGAGCCAAGGTGCTGGTGGGCCATGGGGGTCCCAGGCAAGAGCTGCAGGGAGCTAAGGGTCAGGTCAGCAGGTGATGCCACGGAGCAGGACATGACTAGGAGAGGCAAGACGTGAAAACCTCCCCTTGGGCAGCCTGGAGCAGGTGCAAAGACGACAGATAGACAAGAGATGGAGGTCCCTGCAGAGATGCAGCAGTGGGGTGGCATCAAGGAGCAAAGACATACCTCTGAAGGAGCAGGAAGGAGATTCAAAAGGGCATTCAGAAGGAGAAAGCAAGGCAGAGGAAGTGGAGGTTTAGACTGGGGGGAAGACAACATACTGAGTGCCTCTTTAAATAGAAATCCAGGAAACTACCAGGTACAAGTCTTCTCCCTCACTTTGCTGTTTCCTGCCTGACCAGCAGGCTGAAAGGGGCTAGAGAAGTGCTCTGTACACAGAGGCCCTCTCCCCCGGAGCAGGCTGGCTGTTTCAGAGCAGGCTTCCTCATTGCCCTGCCCCTCAAGTGTCCCATGCATGCATCTTTCCAGGGTGCTCAGGATTAAACTACGTAGCAGGCTGAATCCCTCATTCTCTAGGGCACACTGGCAGGAAATACAGAGTATTTCTGCCCACCTCTGTAGCACAGGGCCTCCAGGATTAGTTGGAAATACCATCTAACAAAATCCCTGCTCCTGCAAGGACCCAGAATTCTGGGAACACAACTCCTATATTATTGCTGTGCTACCCAGTAAATGCAACTGTTGATTCTTTACTAAGAGACATTAAATTATTATTAGGGCATCAAGAAGTGTTTTGCGACCTGTAATGCACATGTTCTGTAGACCCTTTTGGACCTCTCCATGCTGTGGCTGCTTGATGACTGCAATGGCCACTGCCAGGGTGAGGGTCTGGAGGGACACTCTTACAGGCAAGACAGGTTCACATCCATGGTCTTTGGTGAGAGTCCCAACTTCAGAGCACCATGAATTCTCAAGAAGGTATTGAAATAGTGAAAGGAGCCTCGCTGGGAACTAGGCTGACACTTGACCCTGCTTTGTAGAATCTGCACTAGATCATAATGGGGCACCTCCAAATACATGGCCCACAAGCCAACTCCTAGGCTCTGAGCAAGAAATAAAACAGCACCAAAGTCCCATTGACTTTATTAAAATTCATCTACACTATCTGGGACACAGACAAGAGCACTGCTGTCTGGTAAACTAGGATTTTCAGTAAGCACAGGACTAAGTTTTTTGGTTGTTTGTTTGTTTGTTTTAATCTTGAGCAGAGGACTTCGCTTGTCATTTCAGGTGTGTCCTTGGCAAGTAATTTCTGCTCATTGCTCTGTGCCAGTAAAACCAGGATAATACACTGAGCGGCTTCACAAAGGGCTGAGCACATTAATGCTGTGGAAGATAAGAAGTGCGACGTGCACACAGAGAGAGTGTATTCTCACATTAGTGTAAATCCAGATTAGCTCCAGAAAAGCCACTAAAGAAATAACTCCACAACCCCTAGTAAGTAGACAGGATCAGGGTCAGGTTCAACACTACCCTAACAAAGAGTACCTGGGAATGGGAATGGGGATGTTTTATTCCAGAAAGCAGTTTGCAGGAGCTGTAGGCAAGAGCATTTCAAACTGCAGACAAAATCAGACATGGAAACACAGCACTGAAAGCCCAGGGAACACCGGCAACCCCTAGCACCAAAGGGCTTTTAAGGACAGGCTAGACTAATGTCTTTAAAATGAAGTGCAAGGGGGAGAAGGACTTGGCAGTGTTGTGAGGTCTCTCCCTGCTCTTTTTCATATGATTTTGGGTAGATGGTCAATGAGTATCACATTGCAGTGAGTCAGAAAGGGACTGCCTGTCCTGCATGCAGAGATGGAGCCATTCCCAAAGAAAGGCTGTGATCTCACAAGCTTCATCAACATCAGCTTTCTGAAATACATCCAGCCTCCGCCAACCCGGAGACACATGAGACCACAGGTAATTACAGCAATAATTATACATACATAGTTACATCAGTATAACTAACTTTGCTGGAACAAGAACGGCCACGTGTGAAGCTAGGCCAGTGAAAGTGCACCGCGGTGGTTTAATTAAGCTGATACACATCCTGTAAAGGTAGGCACCAAGCACTCGTCAGCAGCACCTCCTTGATTTGGAGTCAGAGGACTCAGAGGACTCAGAGGCTGAGTTGCATAGTGCATCATAGTGCAGTGGATGGTCACCTGAGGCTTTCTGGAAAAAACATGCTTTAGAAAACAGTAAGACACAAGTTTTAAGAAGGAAGATTGACAAGGCATGGCATGTCACAGGGAGAGGACTAGAGAGACTTTATGTGCACAGTGTACATAAAAAGAGATGCTGAGGCAGGGAGAAAGTGGCTAAGAGGGCTTTTACATGAGAAAGCAAGAAAACATCAAGATGGAAAGGACTGGAGATGGGAGGGCTTTCAAGATGAACCGGAGTAGCTGGAATCTGCAATATGCATGTAGCTCGGGAGGGAAGCAGAACTACAAATGCTGCTAAACAGTTTAGGCTGCGAGACTGGGAGAATACAAGAATCAATAAAGAGGTTACATACCTTAAACCCTAAAATGAGAATGAGCCAAAGATCGGAATAAAGAGATGCACAGGACTGCACACGGCTCACTGAGCAGGTCATGCCTTTCTCTGTCGCCTAGGAGGCAAAGAGAAGGCAGAAGTTAAGGCTGCTGCCTGGGAGCAGGCACAGACCAATGGGCAGACAGGTCTATGTATTTGAGCAAGTCTCCTCTGTAAATTCCTGAAAGGAAAGGCCAAAACTGGTGCTGCCAGGGGCAGAGGGTTAAAGCAAGGAAGACTTCGGCACTCCACTGCCAACAGGGCCAGTTAAACCATCTGCACCTGCAGATGCCATGGACCCTTCCTGTGTCACCCAGGTGACCTGCATGGGCTGGTCAAGATCATCCAGCAGACCCCACTGCCTGGCAAGCCAAAATCTTGCAACCAGCTCTCCCTTGCTAGGTTTGGGTGCACAGACCTGGAAATTTGGCAGTGGAACCTCATGTCTTTAATAGGCTAGGCATAAACCCAACCCAGAGTGACCAGAAAGTTTTCTGGCTTGTTTTTCTTTCTATTTCTTTGAACAGCACTTCCGAACACCTGACCACCCACCAACTTCATCCACAGAGATCAGACAGGATGTAGCACAACCCTTTACCACCCCTCCTCATCCCTTTACCCGCAGTGAGACACTGAGGCTTCGGAAACACTGGACTGGATCAGAGAATACCCATGTTAAGAGTAACACGGTGTCTGCCAGCACCAATGCTGCCACCATCGCCAGCAACTGGAGGTCCTTGATAATCTGCAAACACATAAGAAGTAAGCATTACCATGGGGGGCAAATGGACAATGCCAACCTCCGTCTCCCAGGTCTCTTTCTAGTAGTTTCTTCCAAGAGACATGTCCATCCTAATGCTATCTTCAGAGCAGAGTCAAGCAGCTCACCTACATCCGAGTTGGCTAGAGTATCTTTGTCTTCATCTTCCAAACTCTTGGGAGACTTAATTTGGGCTTGGGGCCAGATATAAAACCTCCCCGACAGTGTGGCTAGCTGGTGAATGCTATGTCAGAAAACAGCTCTTCCAAAACAAGAGTATCATCCCTTATGCCCATATCGTGAGCAGAGACAAAAACAGTGAAAAAAAAATAAGCTGGTAGGATTATAATTTTGCAAATTAAACACAGAGCCCAGTGCCTCAGGAATGGGAATCCTTGCTTGTTCCTCTACAAACCCTCTCATCTCTCACTTTTCTTCTGGGATCTACTTTTTTGCCATTGGAAAGTAGATGCTGAAAGCTGGAAGCGCAGCATTACATGCACAAATATTTATAGGTGGCTCCCATTTTCCTCCCAGCTGCTGTATCCTTCAGTGCTGCAGAGGAGTTCCCTCCCTTCAGGAGGAGATCAGATGCATCCGAGTGCAGCCTTGCCTCACAAACCCTTGAGAATACCCAGGTTTTTCATCCCATGAAAATAATCAGCCCAGACCTGGACATACACACCGGTATGCAGCGTAACAAAGGCATGTGGCCAGTGTAAAATGAGAAAAAGACCTTGCTCAGTGGTGGAGCTGGGACTCCACCAGGAACAGGCAGCCTGGCAGGGCATCTGCTTGCCTGCAGAGTAGAAAACCTCCTGCCTCATTGTGCAGGAATAAATGAAGAACTGAGGCCTGTCTAGGTGTGAAACTAGACCTATGATTATGGCATCCATCCCTGTCATGTGCCCATTTTATCTGCTGTCCTGCAACAGTTTGGGACTTGTTGGTGTTTGCACCCCTTGGGGAATTTGCTGGGTACTCACCACCCGCTTGTCTGGCACCCTCTGGGTGAACACCTTGTACAGCCTCCAGCTTTTCCCCAGGATGGGGCCAAACACCAGAGAGGTCCCCACGCACAGCAGGCAGAGCCGCACCTGCAAGGGGGACAGAGCAAGGGGGCTGAAGGGGCAGCCATGGGGCTCACAGGGACACTCCATGCCCACCCAGGGATACAATAAAGATGGGTGGGAATGTGTCTACAGTCTTCTGGAGGGTCATATCAGATACTAGAAAGCTGGCTGCAGGAAAAAATAAATTAAAAGGTGTGTATTCCTCTGCAGGAATGCCTGCTGCCTGCCTTTTCCTCCTCACCCTAAGAGGCTCTCATCAGAGGAGCAGGAAGGGACATCTAGGCAGCTTGTAAGCAGCAGGGGCACAGAGGGGGCTCAGCACCAATAAATCACTCGCTGGCACCTCTGTTAATTACCCTCAGCCCAGCAGTTAAGCAGGACAGCAGGGTGTGCTGATTCCTGCATCCCACTCCTCCTCCTGCATCTGTGGCCAGTTCACTCATCATTGTCCCCCTCCCATCCCCAAAGTCTTGCAGGGTAGCTGCTCCAGAGCAGGACACAGGGGTTCATCACACAGGTTGGCATTTTGATGAAGATTTACTTTGCAGCCAAAAAACTTGCCTGCAGCCTCACAGCACCCGTGCGTGTGTGTACATGCACGTGTCTGCGTGTGCAGGCACCTGGCCCAGGAAACACCCCCCACTCACTTGAATAAGCTTTTCCACCGAGTGTCCAGAGGGCAGGCTCTGCTCCTGAATCCCAAAGAGGTATGCACTAGTGTAAGTCAAGCCACTGCCCAGCAGGGTCACAATGTTCAGATTGGGGCTGGACATCTTCACGATCCTCCAGGAAACAAAGCAGGGAAGGCTGTGACAGTTACTGAGCATCATGACCGGGCAGCACAGGGGCAAGGTCCCCTTACAGGGATGATGATGGACACAAGGGTTGCTGAGACACTGTCTTCTGTCCCCCCTCCCTCACCCCCAGCTGTTCACAGCTCCTTCAAAAGCTCAGCCATTGCTCCATGGTGCATACGCCATTCCCTCCCCTGTATTGCTGGAGTGCTTATCTATCCTTAAAAGTATTAAGTTTGCCCTACCCCGACAATCCTGTAGGACAGCAAGATCCCTCAAGATCCCTTCCTTCCCAAAACATGTGGGTACCAGGCTTACCCCACAGCACCTTTACCCCCTGCACGTGTCCGTGGCACAGAAAAAGCATCCTGAGGCAGCTTCAACTAGTGTCTTTATGGACAAAACTGTGGCAAGCTGTGGGTTTTGGTGGCAAAGCAGACAGGGCCACCACAGCTGTCTCTCTCTGCTACTACCAGTGCCTGTGTCAGGCACACAAAGCTGCTCTGGCAGTGCCAGCATGTGCCATGGCCACATGTCCCCGCAGCAGTGCAGAGCCAGGGGACACGATGCCCCACGGTCACGCAAGTGGAACACAGCACAGCGCCCAGCTCAGCACCCTGCATTAAGGCCAACATCTTCCTTCACTGCCCTCTGCTGTAAAGGGGCAGAAGTGGAAAACCTCACTAACATGGCCCAGGGTGACTGCTTCCAGCAGTAAGCTTTGGGTAGGGCAGCTATAAATGCCTCCAGGAACAGGCTCTTCCCCTTGATCCTTCCTTTGAGGAGATACTTTCACCCCCAGCACCGTCTGGACTTCAGGAAGCTGCCAACAGTGTTCAGGTTACAGCTTCCCTTCTGTAATTTCAGCCCATCGCTCATAAACCAGTAACTGTATTCAGGGAGGGGAGAATCAACCCATCAATCTCCCCCGACCTGTCACCCTTCTCCAGCATGCCCATCAAGTGAAAGCTGTAGCTCCTACCATCCCTTTCCATAGCTCCAACCCTTAGATCTGCTGCTAAGTCATTGCATTCCTACCCTTGAGCTCCTTCCTCCTTCTTGCTGCCCCTGAAGCGATGCAGAGCCTGGGCTTCAACCCAGCTCCCTCCCTGCCTTCCTCCCCATGCCTCAGCCCACGGGGAAAGGCGTTAGTCAGCTCACCCTCTCAGCTGCACACTGAAAAAGGTCTCCTTTGCCCTCCCAGCTCTGGGAGGCAGACCAGTATTTATTTGCTGCAGTGCAAATAACTCACACTCATTACAGCTTCGCCCTGAGAATATCTTCAGGGGCCTAAATAATTTGGTAATCAATTAAGGTGGCCACTGAACTCACTACTGCTCCGCTTCAGTAAATTAAGTGATTGAGACCAGGACGTAGGTCATGCAGCTACTGCACCTCAGCAGGGCCCAAGACCTCACGAGCAGGGCCCTCCTGCCTACACAGTGGTTGTAAGAAGCTTTATGCTCCTTAACACAACCAGAGCGCTGCAACAGCGGCGGCACAGGCTGTGTACAAATGTTCCTCTCTACAAAACAATGGCCCATGGAGCACAAAGGCTTCGCCAGGCAAAGCTTGGGAGAGGGATGTATTGCTATGGAGGAAGCAGCTGAGAGACCAAGGGACCAATGAAGCTGAGGAGAAGGTGGCGAGGAGACAGGTGAGACATCCAGGATTGCTGAGGAAGGCTAAGAAAGTGAACTTTCAGGCTAAGTGATGGCTGAGACAGTCTGGGCTCTGAGGAATCCCTGAGTCTTCTGCTTCATTTGTGCTGCATTCGGGGCAACAGGACTTTTTACACCAAGGAAAGCCTGCACTTCACCACCAGTTTCTCCTACTGATGCAGATCACATTGCCCACCAATATGGGCAACCACCAAGATCAAAAAAGATCTGCAAACTACGAGTGGCCTAGCAACAGAAAGGATAATGTGCGTGCTGTAGGGAGCATGGTGGCAATCCTCATGCAGCTATGCTGCTCAAAGCCATGATCTGGAGCTATGCTGCTCACAGTGATGCTCTCAAGACTGTGGAGTTGAGAAGGAGACCAGCTCTCTTTCTGCTCACCCCTGCTGATGGTTTTATTAAGTAGCACCTTTGGAATGAGACCATGCACTGCTGCTTGTGCCACGCCGGAGGGCATCCATGCCCTGTCTTGTTCACAGCTGTTTTGGTTTGAGCCAGGGTGAAGCTCCTTGACTTGGGGAGGAAGGAAGCAGTCCAAGCAGGACTGTGTCCACAAGCGATCAACACCGGGTATGATGGAGAAGACTGAAATATCCCCGGCACTGCTATTGCTTTCCCCATGCTGTTCCTTCAGGCTTGTACCCTCCTGACCATCCCTAGCTGGCCATCAGCTCAGAGCCTGGCCCTGAAGAAGCCCAACCCCACTGCTCCAGCTTAGGGGAGCTCTCATGACAGAAAAGGGAAGCCCTTACCGGTTTTTCCTGAAGCGAATTGTGAAGACAAGAAAGAACAGTGCTAGCAGGACTCCACCAGTCACGAATGTCCACACAACTCCCAGAAGAGCAGCAGAGAAGGATGGGGAGCTCTTCCCACTGCGGTCAGAAGATGTCTGTGGGAGGTAAAAGGGGTGAGGAGGAAGAGGATGTTGCACAGGCTCCCAGCGAAAGAGGTCCCTGCTCTGGCATGATCGCTCCCACAGGTGCTCCTGCTCAGCCAGAAATCACATATCTCTAACCCCTCCTTGTGAGCAGACACCTCGGCACCAGACCAAGACATGCAGGCAGGACCAGTGAGATGTGTGTGTAGACAGGACACATACTCTGCCACTTGCTGAGTGTGCAGGAGAAGAGGGCAGTCCAGGAGCTCTCTTCTTATGGCCAACAAGCCAAATGCTTAATGAAGCCGTAACAAGTGACTCACAAACCTCAGGCAGCCTGGGTTGTGGGAGAGGGGAAAATGGGTGATGGTTCCTCACTGTCCTCCTCTGGAGAAAGACCTGGTGGTACCCTAGTTTGCAGCACACTTCTTTGGCAAGTTGGGTACGACATGCATGGCCAGCCACTCCCACCCTTACCCCTAGAAGCAGCAGACACCAACCCACTGGCTGACGTGACTGGAAGCCATCAGCAGAGCTGCCAGTCAGTGCAGAAAACACAGAAAAGGGAGTGGGATGGCATTTTCAGATGCCTTACACAGCCACACACCAAGCTGGGCTCCACCCATCACCCAGCTGGCTGGAAACTAACTTGGTCCTGGGTAGACAGCAGCTGAGAACTGGCTTTTGAGGGACACTCCCAGGCAAGTATCATGGAGGCACCCCTCTCCTTACACACAAGTGACCTTATGGTTTTAAATCACCATTTAAAAATATTCTCTGCTACCTCCTTCTTAACACAGGATAGATAAAACAATCCTACACGAAACAAGAAACCTATTTCTGCTGATCTAAAATACTCCAGCATTTTTAACAGGGTGGACATGTGTGGTTTCATTCACACATACCATGTGTGCATGTTACTGATAAATAATTTTTTTATGAAAAAAGGTCCTTTCTCAGGTATTCCAGTTCACCTGCACACAATTCCTACAGCAGACGACTTATCTTCCCAACAGCTGCCACTGCCCCAAAGTCCCAACTCTTCCTTCAAGATCTGAGCTGTTTCTGCTTCCAGCCTTGCTAGAAATAAACCTACAGGGAGGAGCAACGCAGTCCTTTTGAGCTGATGTCTCAGCTCCCTCTTTCCCAGGCAGGCTCCAACTGCTCCAGATGAACAAAACACCAAGGCACAGCTTGGGGAACTAAAGCCAACATGGAACTCTTAAAACAAAAATGTGTCACTGCCACACCAGCACAGCTGGTGGGCTGTAGGCTCCTGGCAGCTCCCATGCTGGTGCCACACTGGCCACAGGGCTGCTGGGTAAGGCAAACCTCTGACTGGAAGAGACAGACAGCCTAGAGCTGATGCTGATGCTTTATTCCAGGATACAGCTGCATGCACAGCTCAGCCCTGCTTTGCAGCAGCATAGAGCCATCCCTTGAGAGATATTCATCTCCCTCCTGCAGACCGCTTCCCACCTCCTCTTCCCTCTCCTTATGCCCAGGGGGTTCTTCTGGCTCTCTGAGATATGAAGACCGCAGCAGACAATGGAGATGGTCAGCCAGGTCAGCCCCCCCCACCTTACACCAGGACTTGTGCAAAAACCCTACACCAGGACTCGTTGTGCAAAAACCCCATCATCTGGCACAAATGAGGGCCATCTTCCCAGCTGCCTGGATCTCAGAGGGGCTGATGGAGCTGGTATGAGGCTGCAATGCCATCCTGCTTCTGCATCCTGCCTGGTGAAGCCTGAGGATAAAACCGGGCTTTTGCCAGTAAAGTGACCAGGGTGGATTCAGCATCTTGGGGCTCCCACACTTGACTCCCAGCTGCACCCACCAGCAGTATCTTTCCACCTCTGACTGCTGCCAAAAGGGTTACTGCACCCTCTTCCCAGCAACCACTCAGTGAACAGAAATACCCCTGTGGCCTCCCCTTTTCCTTTCCAAACACGCATTCCCCCACCCTGACCGCTGTTTCCCTGAATGTTGATGATACTTGAAGTTGATGGAGCATTCCATTTGCTGCTGAGCAGAGTAAATCTTGGCCCTAGCAGGGGGAATATTAATTGTAACACAGCTGCCAGAGCCGGAGGAGCCAAACAGCTCATGGTCTTCTAATTAAAGGCCCGTGGTCGTGCAGGACATGGTGGAGAGCCAAGCAGGCCAAGCCTCGCTGATCCATCCAGCAGCCTCAAGTGAAGCTAACTGCAACTAAGTGCACCCCGGTGTCATTTCTACTGGCTTAGTGGTGGGGGGAGAGGTACCATTTATTACAGATGATGACTTTTAATTAAATCTGGCTCTATTCATATTTAAAAAGCACTTTGAAGTTCCAGGGGATGGGTAAGGTCAAGGGCAAAAGAAGCTATCCCAGGCCGCTCCTAAGTGGCTGTCACGCTGGCCAACACATGGGAAGGCTGCTTGACATGACTTGGCTGTCGTGGCTGCTTCATCACCTTCTGCCTGACTGCTGGGTGTCATCTAGGCAGGGCTTGTGTTGGAGCCCATTTCAGGAGGTGACAGTGCCCAGGCTCCAGCTGGACTGGGATTGCTTGGCAGCTGCATCCCTGTGCCCCCCTCTCCATCCCTCCTCACAAATCCACTTCTGCAGAGCAAACCTCACACCCCAGAGTGCTCCCCCACCTCCGTACGTACCACAGTGACAGTGCAGAGCTCCTGCAGCACCCGCTGCTGCTGCTGCACCCGGCTGCCAAAACTGGAGCTGCCATCGCAGAGCTCAGAGCAGTTGAATCCCAGCTCCATAGCACATCCTCAGCCGTCATCCAGCCGTACCTTTGGCCCTGCCAGAAGGATAAGGATGGGCTTTCTCCAGAGAGAAGAAGCCTTTGGCATATGCCATATGTCTCCCCCGAGCAGGGCATAGGGGAGGGGTCCAGCAGCCCGGGACTGAGCTTACCCAAAGCGATGTGGTGCATCCAGGGCCAGGACGGAGGACCACCCACCTCCCGGCGTCCCTCAGGGTGTCCTCTGTGATGAGGTGAATCAGCACGGGATGCAGGTCCCAGCAGAGCACGGTGGCATCCCTAGCCCAGCTACACCACCCTGCAGACAAACACACACCAAGGTCACAGTGGCCCCCAGCCCCAACGCCCCAGTTGCAGAGCCAAAAACAGGTGCCGTGCTGGTCCAAGGCGGAGTTTGGCACCCTGGCACCCCAAGCTTGCCACAGCTTCCCGCTGCCAACACGTTTTCCTGCAATAGTTCAATTCCAGGCCGTATCTTTGCAGGTCCCCTCCTCCCCATGCCAACAGCTGCTGCCGGTTTCCTGGTGCGGTCCCTTCTTCCAGCAAAGTGAAGACAACAACAAACAACAACAAATGTTGCCATCGCCTAATGAGACCTACACCCTGTCCTGGGCGAGCAGGGGAGGAACATGCTCAAATGACACACATACTGAAATGTTCTGGCTGGCTTGGCCAGACCAGCACCCAGGCTAGCTGAGGAGTGGGCTGTTTATTGAGGAGATTTAAAAGCCCAGCACCTCCATGCTCCCTGTCCCTCCCAGGTTTCCAGGTATTGTGCCTGTCCACACCGGCTCCCCTTGCACCACCTTTGCCTCTGTTGCGTCTTTCTATTCTCTTTTTGGTGGGGATTTTAATAGGCCTCATTACCATTTTAGACATGAGGTCATACTTATCCTCAAGCATCCTTACTCAATTACCATTGTCACTGGTTTTAATTAGCTTCCAGCGCACGACCGTAAGCAAGTCTCCTGTCGTTAGCAGCTGGGGAGGAAGCATCATAGCTCACTCCCTATTTGCTCCTAATGACAAGTGGGGGGAAAAAAAAAATACTATCCATATCGTGCTCCTTGAGGCTCCTCCCCAGCTGAGCATCCCCTGTGCTCACACCCTGCGCCACGCTGGTGCTCCGTCCTTCCCTGCCACTTCTTCCAGCACCTTGATCCCCTCTCCTCACAGGTCCTTACTTTGGAAAACCTCCTGTCATTACATGAGCACAGAAAGAGTAAATTAAAACAAAGCATAGTCACCGGGACCTGGTCTGAAACCTGCTGTTCTTCACAGGGGATAATCAGGATTCAAATGCCAGAAAAGCTACAGGTGTCTTTTTCAGCTCATGTAAACTGATTTTCAGCTTCAGCAAAGTTGCTTACAAGTACCAGCTCGAAACCATCAGGGCCAGCAGGCCACTCTTCCTGAGTTAGTGGAGTCACCTCTGAAGTGACAACTGCAACTCTCTTGCTGGCAGAAGCCCCAGTGTACCATGGGTCTGGGCAGCATCCTGCCTGCACCAGCACTGTCCCCAGGACAAGATCAGCTCACTGTGTCACACAAACACAATTATCATGTTACCCAGACTTAGGATTTTGCACATGGGATCAAGGCTTTTTTCAAGTGCGCTGGTGCAAGCCACCTCCACCAAGCCTCTGTCTACCTCTAGCAAACCGTGGTGGCGTTTCCTCCACAGCAGGACCACCCTCTGGAACTTTCCATGCCCTTCATAGCTCAGGCCGAGCAATTGGACAAGGGGTATGGCTGCAGGAGATATCCAGCTGCTGCAGCAGACACCAGGTGCTGCAACAACAGCAGGACAGTGGAGAGGAGGAGACAGGCTCCAGGTGAATAGTTCAGGGATGATGAGCAGGTTGCCCAGGGGAAGTGTGGATGCCCCCTCCCTGGAAGTGTTCAAGGCTAGGCTGGCTGGGGCTCGGAGCAGCCTGATCTAGCAGGAGGTGTCCCAGCCTGTGGCAGGGAGGTTGGAACGAAATTATCTTTAAGGTCCCTTCCAAACCAAACCATTCTATGCTTCTGGTAAATGAGGCAGTACATGGAGCGGCTGCATGCAATGCCTGGGGATGGGGGTAGGAGAAGGGCACTGAACCTTTGATGCAGACAAGACCTGCAGGCAAGTGCTGCCCAGCCTCCCAAAAGGCTCAACTCCTCTCCATGCTCCCAGGTGTGTTTAATGACAAGGGGTCTCCTTATAACACCCTGTAACCTCCTGCTGTGTCAGAGGAGGAGTCCACCTGCTATGTGGATCACTACCAAGGATGAGGCCAGCAGGCACAACCCTTCCCTCACTCACAAATGGAGATGTTTCCACAGGGACCATCAGTTCAGTCCCTGTCCTGCCCGGGAAGCCACCCCTCAGTGCAGGGCAGGAGCCCCTTGGGATCTCCCCCTCCCTCACCATTCCACAAACAGCTCCTGCACAACATTGATAAGAAGCTGAGGCCAATTAGTGCTCATTAGTATGCAACAAAGCAAGCACTAGTGTGGTTGTTGCTGAAAAGCAACAAGCATTTCCAGCCTGGCTCCTGCCTCTCTAGAGAGCTGGCAGAAATGCTGCTCCATGGGTTGGAGAGTATTCAAGGGGGACCAGTGCTGCAGGGGGTCACTGCCCTGCAGAGTGAGGTTGGGTGATGGCTGGGGGGACAGAAACCAACATGGATAAGAAAACACATCCTTAAAATATGAGAGTCCCTTGAGAACAAAGACTTGTGTGGTTTTGGTGTTTTGGGGTTTTTTTTTAACTATTCTGGTGGATTACTTCAGGAGCAGAACGGTTTGAAGGGACCTTCAAAGATCATCTAGCACAAATTCCCCCCTGCCATAGACAAAGACATCTCTCAATAGACCATGTTGCCCAAAGCCCCATCCAAGTTGACCTTGAACACTCTCAGGGATGGGAATTCCACTATTTCTCTGGGCAACCTGTTCCAGTGTCTCACAATTCTCATATGATAAAAAATTTCTTCCTGATTTCCAACACAAATCTATCTCTCAGTTTAAAACCTCTTGTCTTGTCACTACTGGCCACTTGGTAAAAAAAAAAAAAAAAATTCTCTCTTTCTTATAAGCCCACCTCTCTCAGCCTGTCTTCATAGGAGAGGTGCTCCAGCCTTCTGATCATTTTTGTGGCCCTCCTCTGGACCCACTCCAACAGCTCCATGTCCTTCCTGTGTTGGGGAATCCAGAACTGGACTCAGTACTCCGGGTGGGGTCTCACCAGAGTGGAGTAGAGGGGGAGAATCACCTCCCTTGACCTGCTGGCCACACTTCTTTCAATGCAGCCCAGGATACAATTTTCTTTCTGGGCTGCAAGCACACATTGCTGGCTCACGTGCAATTTTTCATCACCCAGCACCCCCAAGTTCTATTCCACGGGGCTGCTCTCAATCCCTTCATCACCCAGGAGTAATGACTCCTCATTTTCTGTGCCTGTCACTGCAAAAACATTAGGCTCCCACTCGAGCAATTTCAGAAGAAAATTCAGCTCCTAGAAAGAGGAAGGGAAAGGCTGAGAGCATCAACACCTTCTTGCACTCCTGTTCACCTGAACATCACAGAGGGAAAGAGGAAGCCAGGGAGAGTGATGCTGGCTACAAGAAGAGTTTCCTGTCATTTGATTTTCAAACAACAGACATGAGGGAACACCACAAGAGCAGTTTCTGACAGCCTGCAGGCTCCATGGAATCAGTCATAGCATCAGGTGAAATAAAACACTTGCTCAGCCCACTGGCTCAGGTTGCCCTGTTCTCCTCCTCTCGCCACCCTCTATCTCTGCAGCATTACATCTGCCAGCTGATTGGGTCAAAGTGGCTTGCATTTGGCCATGGTTTGAGCATGGGCATGCACAGGGATGTGATCCAACAAGCCTGAAGCTGATAGGAAACAAGCGACTGGACCACATGAAAAATATTAGCACCCTCATCTAATGTAAAAAGGAAGCCCTGATTGTTAAAAACAATATTTGGATAAAAGCAATTTGTGGTCATCTCAATGGTTGATCTTCAGGGCTGGAAAACCTGTTTCTTTAGATCCTTCAAGACTCAAGATTACTTACCTACCAACACAGAGTTACTATAGACTAATGCATAAATATCCTACTAAAAAGATGCAGATGATGACATCTAAATGCATATCTTGACTGTCTCAAAGTTTCTTCTTACCTTCAAAACCTTTTTTTTTTTTTTTTTTCCTGAAAAAGCAGAGAAAAAAACCCAACACCTTAGAGAAGCTGAAAACTTGATGCAGCATGTATAGGCCCAGAGCAGGTAGAATGAACATTTCACCCCAACCGGTTCCTTTTGATCTAGTGTTGAGAAAGAGCCTTCTTCCCAAAGAACAAGGCCATGTCATGGCTCAGTGATTCAGAAGGTGGAAAACTGAATATGTCAATTCGCAGACAACAGAACAATTGCATTCAGAAATATTCCAGTCTTCATGATTCCTGCAACCCTGTCTGGTCATATCAGCCTCAACAGAGAAATGGCACGTGGACAGCTCTGCAAGGGAAGAACAGAGGACATCTAGAGAACCACATCTGTTGGAAGAACCTCTTGGGAAGATGGCTATGTGGCCAGCTATGACCTGTGGCTTTGCTGCATGCCAGAGAGATGGAGAAGAGCATCTCTCCACAGGGGAAAGGAAAGATATGGAGGGAGCAGAGCCAGTCCTGCCACCTCAAAAGCGAAGCAGGAGGCCTTGGCTCACCCACAGCAGGTCTGTGCTGCTGCCACCACCGCCAATGGGAGGCAGAGGTCTGCTGGTGGGCACCAGCCCCAGCTAGGACAGGACACCAAGCCGCACGCTTAAAACGGCAAGTTGGATAACTGTTCCAGCGAGATGAACACCACAAGGCAGGGTTTTGCAATTCAGAAAATGCTGGTGCTTCCGAGACAGGCTCTTCCTTTTCCCCTTTGCTCTTCTTGTCCAACAAGATACCTTCCTGTTTGACCTGAGAAACCTGCAATATTGCCAACCTCAAGGCAATAAAAAAAAAAAATCACAAGCTAGAGTTTCTGCAATGCCTCCCCCTGGCCCCACAATGGAGCTACTTAAAAATCATAAGCTAAAACACATAGCATATCTGAAGCTTATTTTTAATTTATATTTAAAACTTCAGCACCAAAGTTTTCACTTTCCTCTGCAAACACAAAAGAAAAAAGAAAGAAAACCCAGAAACTCCACTCATCACGTAATCTTAAAACCTGGGTTACAAAGGCTCAATCCCTGGGAACACTGAGGAGCTGCAAAGCTGTCCCTCTCCTTCCCAGGGACTCTGATGCACTCTTACTCCACCCTGCTCTTATCCTTGGCATTTCCAGAGCCACCTCCAAGCCTCTCAGATATCTTTATCCCTGGTAGACAGACAGCTAGCTCACTGCACAGCCATGCGATGGGTCACATCACAGGGCCCAAATGGGGTCATCTTCCTACCCAGGCAGTGACTCTGACTGTGCTCCCACTCTGTGACCCACACCCAGGGTATGGGTGATAAACACCAGGAGCTGCGGGACCTTGCTGCAAGGAAAGGCAGGAGATGCAGGACAAGGTGCTTCTGTCTCTCAGTGCACAGTGAACTCACTAGGTGACTCTGAAACCTGAAATTTCCTGTTGACTGAAGTTAGCTGCAATTTTGAATGCTCCTACCCATTTTGGATAGCATCTCCCAAGGTCATGAAGTCAATAGTTTCTGAACATCCATCTCACCGAACACCCCAGCACTGTGTGTCTGTCCACTGTAGGTCCCTGAACTCAGGAGGAAAGCACCAGGCTGGCATATTTAGCTCTGTTCTAATCTTTTTAACTTTTTCATGCCAGTTCAATACCCACCTAAGTCTTCTCTGTTCTGTGATTTATGTTTTTAATTTAAAGAAACCTCCATGCAAAAAAAGGCATGTCTTTTTTGAACTACCATGCAAGAAGCTGACTCACCAATCTCCCACTAAGGAGCTGATAAGGCTTTTAAAACTGTAATGTTAATTGCTATTCAACAATAGGCATGTGAGAAAAAGAGACAGACTAGATTGGAGATGCTCAAAGGAAGGAAAACTGGGAGGAAATACCAAGAGCCCAGGAGAAGCTTGGTGCAGATGAGACCAACGTGACCAGAGCTGATGGGGAGGTGAGCTGAATCCCCAGAGCTGGCACTCAGCCACTCTTTGTTGTTCAAAAACCAGAGTCCTCTCACATGCCTGGCGGTAGCAGCAACCAAGCAGCACGTTGACAAAATGAGTGTAAACCTCCAGGTTTCTCTCTCCCCAAAGCAGCTGGGAGCCCAGGGGTTGGCACCCCACCACCCATCATGCAGAGCTCAGCTCCTTTCCATGGCCAAGCCTCTGCCCCTCAGCTGGAGGCTGTAATGCCTAACGCCCCAGCAACCATGCTGCATAAAAAATGTGGCCAAGCAGAGGATTTTCACCACTTTGGGCAAAATCTTTAAGTTTCATTATTCCACAACAACTTCATCAACTATTTCATTCATTACTGGGAGACTACAGCTGTAGGTGCTGTTCTGCCTCCACAGGGTGACCTCCCCATTTGTCCCCAAGCCCCAGGCCAGGAGGGTCCCCATCTCAGGTGCCAGGCACGTGGTGGATGACCCAAAAGCGGGGTGACAGGGGCTGCCCCTCCAAAACACATGGCCGTTCCTGTGCTGAACCACACTGGAAACCAGGGCCAAGACAGTGTGGCCATCATGCCCTCTGCCCACAGAAACACAGCTCCTGCCCATCATCTGCTTTGCATTTTGCCATCCTTGCATCCCAGGCAGCTGCTATGGGGCAAGCAGCAAGCCCCCATCTGCAAGGCTGGTCAGTCCTGGATGCCCATCAGGGATCACTCCTGTATCCCTGCCCCGCAGAGGCTGAGATCTTGTCACAGGACTAGGATGCTGCAGGACACCCCATTGTGGCTGTGTGATGCTCACACTTGCCCACGAGGACACTGACCCTAGGCACCATGACAAGTGTCCCAGTACAGCATCAACAGGTCTCAGTGCCCAGAGCCCAGGGTTCCTTGCCCATCTATGGTGCCTATATGACCATCTTCTTCACTCTGGACAACGGACACAACCTCCTTCAAAAAACTGCCTTTTCCCAGGACTATCAAATGCCACTGCTTCCTGCTTTGTCTGTGTGCCCTGACACACTGCTCTGAGGCATGGCTCAGCCCTTATTACTGCTGGCAGCTTCATCATCCCTTGTACCTTCAGCTCCCTCTGCCTTCAGGGTGTTTGCACCAGCCTGACAACTGCAACGGGCTAAACAGCTTTACGGGAAGGTGTAGCCTGCAATTTTTATCTCTCTTAACTGTACCATCTTCAGAGAGCTTCCATGAATAAGAGGTTAAAAAGCCCGATGATTTAGTATTTTGATTTACAAGACAGATCTACCTTGTGGTTGAGGTGTGTATGACTTAATTAAAAAGCAGAGGCCCACCCCGCTACTGAAGCTGTTCGCTGCTGAGCTATCAGATGAGGAAGAGGCCACAGAGGGAATATCTTCATAAAGTTACACTTCAGATGGAGCCTATGCCCTCAAGAGTTCTCTCTTTCAAAAGCTGGCAGAAAGCTACAGCTGCTCCTTCATGCAATCAGACACCAGCACCTCACAGCCCTCGCAGCACCAGCACACCTGTGTTTTCACAAGCAGGGCTAGGATGGCCAGGCTGCAAAGCCAGACAGCCACAAGCATGGGGACAGCTGCTAACCCTAACAAGGCTGGCATCTTTTTTCTTTTTTTCTTTTTTTAAATCAGGCAGGATTTTGGGAATCAAGTGACACATTGCATCCCCAGATGAGGAGGCAGAAAAGAGCATCTCAGCTCTTTCACCTTGCTGACTGAGCAGCAGGAAATATATCCCCTTAGAAGATGGATTTAATTGAAGGCTCTGAAAGTTGGAGATGTCCACGGCTCCTCTAACTCACCTCCTGAGTACTGCAGGCTGCCAAACTGCACCCAGCAGATCCCCTGCTCAGGCTTCTCCTCCCTTTGCTGGGCAAAGCAACCTCCCTGTCAAGGAACAGGGCCACAGCAAGGTTTCCATGAGGTTGGCCAGCCAGGGCTCCCTGCAGACGGCAGAGAGGCTCGCACAGGGGTTGAGAGGCGCAGTTCCAGAATTGGAGACATGACCGAATCTGGGTGGAAAGCACTACTTCTAAACTGTGGGGTCTGCAGTAAGAGAGCTGTAGGCAATGCTCCAGCACCGGGCAGGTGAGGCAATGTGGCGTATGCATGAAGGATGCGTAAGAAATGTCAGCTGCAACTCAACACTGACAGCTCCTGGTTACCAGGGATCCGGTTTCCTTGGCCTCCTCCCTGCCCCTCTCAGGCTGCAGAGCACCTGTGGAGCAGCGGAAAATCCAGGTCTGGGTGAGGGCTCTATAAGCCGCCCTCCCCAAGACGTGCCCGAGCCCCGGGGTGCTGCAAGTTGCTCAACTGCGGCAGCTGAGAAGCAAACTCCCTGAGTCCGGGAATGCTTCCCGGGGGCTCCCACCGCTAGCAAGGAAGGGCAGGAGCGTGATTCCCGCACTGGGGTACATGGGTTCCTCTCTCCCTTTGCCCCAAGGTGGCAAGTTGCAACTTTTTTTCCCCCCAAATTAAACTCCGCAACGCATGCGACTTGCCCAGGTAGCAGATTCCTATGGAACAAGTTAACCAGCGCTGAAACTTCATATCTTTGCATCCTGCAAGACGGCCCTTTTCCATCGCAAAGTGCCGGCAGGCTTCCGCTCCCACAGCCTCCTTCTACGGAGCTGCTTGGAGCGTTTGGGACTGTTTTCTAGGGAGCTACGAAACCCCGGCACAAGTCAGCCCCCATTCCGAGCTAAGGGGTGCACTCGGGGCACCGCCGAATCAGCCAAGGGCAAACGAGGAGTCTTGTAAATCAACGCCATCCCCAAAACGCGACCCCAAACCCGGCCTGCCCGCCACCACCGACCCCCTGCGCGGAGCAGGGGTGCTGCCACGCACTGTCACCAGCCCCACGGCCTGGCTTTTGGGGGGGGGGGGGGGGGGGGGAGTCTCGCAGGGCCGCTCCACGGCACCCTCTTACCGCGGTGAATTGGACACGGGGGAAGCAAAAGGCTCCAAAGCCGAGAGCAGCGGGGCAGAAAAACAACTCGGGAGGTAACCGGCCCCTCTCGTCTTTTAGCCCTCCCGGCTCTGCCAGCTGCGTAGCGGGGCAGCCCCCTCCACCGCTGCCGGCCCCCCTCTCCTCAACCCCTCGCCCAAACCCCCCCGGAGCCCCCGACCCACCTGCGGGGACGGCACCCGGGCGTGAGGTGTAAACCTGCAGGGTGCAAAAACCTGCGAGCGGCTGGGCTGCGGCCTCACCGCTGGGGCGGTCTGGGGCGGGGAGCGGAGCGGCCCCCAGCCGCCCCGGGACGCGGAGGTAGCCCCGGCTCGGCCCGGCCCGGCCCGGCGGGGGCGGGCGGCGGGGAGGGGCCGGGGCGGCCGCGCTCCTCCCGCCCAGCTTGGCGGGGCTCCGTCTCCAGCTCCCGCTCCGTCTGACCCAGGGCAAAACTTGTCAGCAACAGGATAAAACGCGGGGACCAGGGGTGGGGCCCGCTTCACGGCGGCAGCCTCCTCTCTCTGGGATTATTATCGCGCCCGCTTCGTACAACAGCAGTGCCGCCCCCTCCCAAAAACATCTCCTTGCCAGAGCCGGGACCCTATCGGCTCTGCTCTCCGCCCCTTCGGCCCGTCTGACCTGACCCCAACGCCGCATCCGTTAGCACCACGGTCGGTCTCGCTGCCCCATGGTCGTGCTCATCTCTTGTCCCGGCACCACTGCTGCGGGTGGGGACGCGGCCCGGCCGGTAATAAGCCGTCTCGCTCAGGCGCTGCCTGCAGCTGAGGCAGCACAAAACCCCCACTTTTGTGGCAAAACCGGCCGGAGAAGGTGAGTAAACACGAGGGCAGCCAGCCTTGTGCTCTGTGACCTGCTTGTGCAGCCATATGGCTAGTGGTAACCAACGTGACTACTGCAATAGGTATGTCTGTGTGAGCAACACTCATGTCATGTGGACAGACCCACCACCTCTGTCAGCATCCCCATGCCACCTGTTTCCCTTTCTTGCCTCCCACAACCCTGATGCCCTCATTAACTTCTTGGACATCCACTCAGTTTTACTGGATTTTCCTCCCCAGCTCCAAAAGCCAAAAGCTCTCCCACCAGCATCACAGTTTCTCTCTCAGCCTACAGCAAAGTGCCAGGCGCCACTCAGAAGGGTTGTTTGCAGAAAGGTGTATGGCCATGCAGGTTTTCTCTCTTTATACACTTCTGTTTACCTCGTTATCTGACTCTGCCAGGCCTCGGCATGAACAGTGCAAATTTTTCATTCCTGCCCATTCCCAAACCTGCAGAACCATGGGACTAGACACAACCATGGGACTAGACACAGCCTTGGTCCGAACAGGACCAGAGAGGTTTGCACAGCCCTGTTAGGCATGCTGTGCCAAACACACGCATGTTAATACACAGACCCATTAGTTCCCCAGTCTGGCAAAATCATCCAGTTCGTGGCCACTGGTTCTGGCAGCAGCTCCCACCCCCCTGTACAAGATTTGACTATCTTCCCAGATGAGAAAGTGAGAAAGCTGCAGTAGAACTGCTCTATTCAAAGAGAAAATGGAGGAATGTGCCCTTACCTGGGAAGTCTAACGCACCACCCTCTGGAAAGCATTTTCCAGCCTAGGGACTGATGGGCAATGAAGGCAGATGTGTTGGGGGTCAGTCCTGAACCTGGAGCTGCTCATGGGGTGGAGGGTCATGCTGGGAGCAAGTGAAGGAGCTAGGAGCCTTCTTATATCCATGTTGAAAGGAGAATGAAAAAGCCCCTTGGGAAAGCCTTGAGACACCAAGGTCTAGCCCTAGTGGCCAGCATTCTGAAAGCTGGAGGCCCTAACGTGGATTAATTCTGTATTTTGGCATTGGAAGCAGCACTTTGATTTGCAGAGATGCAGAACTCCTGCAGGTCCCAGTGGCTGAAATGAAGGTCACCCATATCTCAATATCTCAGGAAATCTGATCACTTTTAGGCTGGATATACCAATCTGGTCTCCAACTCTGTAAAACCAGGATCATAAAACAAAATGTCTCACAGGCAGGAGGGAGGGGAGAGAAGTGGGAACCTGACTGTTCACATGGAAGCAGAAGCTGGCTGTCTTATTTCTGGTTCCTCCCAGTGCTAACAGAAAGCACTCATGTTGCCTCACTGACTCATGCTTATTACTAAGCTCCATGCAAACAATGATAACTAGAAATCACCACTTTATGTGTGCTTTGGTTTTGGTCCTCAAAAAATTTAAAGCTTTGGGGGTATTGATATTTCCATGGCAGCTGCTACAGATGTGTGTGCACGTGCGACACCTCTCATTCCTTTGCCCAGGAGAATTGGGACTGTGACCTCATCCTGGCAAGCTCTGCAGCCCTCTGAGAGCTTGGGTGTCCCTCTGGTTGTCACTTGACATTGCTGAATGGCACATGGCTACAGCCAGGCTGTTAGGGACTCCAGGAAAATGCCTGGGTGCTTTGGCTGGAGGCAGGAAAGCGTGTGCTGCACTACAGGTACACATGGAGGAAGGATTCATGCTGCTGAGCAGTCAGGAGCAGGAATCCAGAGAGGAACAGGTGAGGGCAGATGGCCTATAGTTAAGGTGAATTGCATTATTATCTCTGCAGGGATGAGGACCCTTTCATCCCAAAGGATCCTGCTGTGCATAGAGAGCAGTCAGTACTCCCATGTTGGGAACAAGTTGCCACACACCAGAGTATAACTGGAGCTGGGTCCTATGAAGGGAAAGCAATAGCTGGACTCAGTTGAAAATGCTGCAGGAGGTGGGATGTATTTTTCTCCAGCTGTTTTCCATGGTTTGGCTTGGGCTCAATCTCTGCTCTTTTCAAACACCTTATTGAAACATTAGACTGCAGAGCTACCCAGGGGGGTTCAGTGTCCATCAAAACTCTTCTCATAGGAAGGATAAACCATCTGCTCACAACTCTTCATTGCTTCTCCAGTTCTTCATCCCCAGCACTTCCTTCATCTTTACTCCCTGCACAGAGCTATTTATGTGTCATGCCCACTGGACCCTTCCCGGGAGTCATGGTTGCCCAAGACACAGCACATCCTTTTGGAGGTATGGGCCATGTAATTTGCTCCAAGATGCATAGAACAATAATTTTATAATTACTTCAAGTTTATTGTCAAAAAACATGGGCCTCAAGCTGATTTTTGTGGAATGAGACCCACTACTTGCCAGTCATTAGCAGTAACAGCTCTCTTCTGAGGTCTGACAAGTAGCAGGGTTTCACACCACATATACACGTTGTTCATGCTCAAGAGTTCACATTCAACCAGAGTATTATATAGAGCAACATCAAAACGGCCTCTTTTAACTACAGCTTCTGGTCATCTACTAAACTCTTCTTAAACAACGCATTTTTCAGTCAAATGTCACTGGATTTGTCTAAGTTTTCTTCAGAATGAACTGCAATTTGTATTTTATTCAGTTTGGGGGAAAAATAGCCCTCTCTGAAAATACAGATTCGTATATGACTGCCTACAATTGCCCTGACTTTGCTCATATCGATGGTAGTGATGCAACTAACTGCTCAGCAACAAATTCTTCTTTACCCATCACCATGAAATCTGAAATGGAGACAGCATGTGCTGGATCCTTTGCCGGGAAATTACCATCCAGCACACTTAGAAGCTCTCATGAGACTTGGCTGTGGCCTGCGGGCAATCTCCACAGATGTGTCCTAGAATTAAATTATCTATGCAAATATGGTTTTCTTTGCACATGTTGCAAATAAGCCTGTGGAGAGACATCCATCCTGGGCCTTGTTTGATGAGGTACTCAGTTATACACACAGGCGTGCACAGAGTACTCCCTCTTGGGCTTTACTAATTAGCAGGTTGATCTACATACAGTCTGCTTTGAGCTACCTCTCATTCTAAAACAGGTAATGTTGCCATTAGCATAAAGCACCACCCTTGTCTCTTTCACTCATTATCTCCTTTCCCAGCATGTGGTAGCTGGCAGTTGTAACATCTCCGTCCAAGAAAGCATCTGGCCACACTTAGGCAGTAATAGTTTTATCCAATTTGTCTTTGTAAGTGAGACTTTTTTCCCCTTTTTCCTCTTAGTGACAAAGTTTATTATTCTGGACTTTAAATAACTGGTTATTGTCTTCATTTCACATGTCCACTTAGGCCGTGGTCCCTCTGAGTTCAAATTGTTGAAGTTTTTGCCCATTTGAAGATTCTCTTTGCAGGTTTCGTTGTAAACCTCCCATCTAAAGAAGGAAATTCTTTAGTGTGAGGGTGGTGAGACACTGGAACAGGTTGCCCAAAGAAGTTGTGGCTGCCCCCTCCCTGGAAGTGTTCAAGGCCAGGTTGGATGGGGCTCTGAGAAACCTGGTCTAGTGGGAGGTGTCCCTGCTCATGCAGGGGAGTTGGAACACGCTGATCTTTAAGGTCCCTTCCAACTCTAACCATTCTATGATTCTATGATCTCTTCCAGATGGTTTCCAGGCTGTGGAGCTGGGCTTCAGACAGGCCATCCTGTAGCAACATTCCATCCCCACGGACCAGGGCTGAGTGTCCCACACAATGCAGCCTCTCAGCAAACACCAGCCACTGGATGGACCTCCAAGCCTCTCCTACAGATCACAGCAACAGAACCTTTAAGATGACCACTTGGACTGTCTTGTCCTTTTCTGAGGTTCCTGAAGTCTTGAATAATCTCTTGTTATTCCCACACCATCCTGTTGGGTTTGGGAGCCTTCCTAAAGGATCCCTTCTTAACTCCTCTTCATTCTCCTTAACAGAAACTGCCCTTTCTAATAGTTTGCCTTGTTAAGGCAACTGGGGGCATATGTGGGCCACTCTTGAAAATTGAGCTAAAGACCTGCACTTGGGAAGGTTACCCACTGCTTGCTCCTTTCCTGCCAATACACCCCGGAAGACTCCCCATTCAGATGGTCAGATCCCTGCCAGGAGAAGTTACGTACAGCTGAGGACAGAAGCATGGACCTTGTCACACTCTCTTTCCAACCTGTTTTCTATGCTTCCATGAACTGCTTCATCATGACTTTGTAACTCACACCTGCACAGCAAACTATTAGGCCAGCTGGTGCTGCTCTGTCCAGGACAAAGAACAAAAAAAGCAAGTGTCTTTGTAACACACAGCCCTGGCATCTCACTACATTTGAAATAATATCTTAGAAAGGTGATCTTACAATCTTTGTATGGTTAACGTGGACCTCACAATTGCTTGGTGCTTGACAAGCCAAGATCTTAGGAGTGACTCAGGTAAGGGCAGTAATAGGAAAAAGGGGGGAGAACCAGGGGAATCTAAGCAAAAACTTTGGGAATATGGTTGCAGAAAAGCACCTACTAATGGCAAGAGACCCACATTCCATTGTAAGCAAAAACTATGGCACTTAAAACATGTCTAAAGCAGGAACATCAGCTCCAGCGTGGTTTCAAACTTGCTTGGAACGGAAGCTCACTCCCACTGGTGAAAACTGGTTTGCTAGCAACACCCTACTCACCCTGCCTGTCTTTTATGCAAAATAAGGCTAATCTGAGATCCACCTGACAGGGGGTCAGAAAGTCACAGAAGGCTTGGGCCTGAGATGTGACGACCTTCCAGCCACTCTTTGCCTAGATAGCTGTGAGAAATGACCCGGTGCAAAAGCTGCCAGTGCAAAAGCTGCCAGTGCAAAAGCAGCTGTACTTCAACTCTCCCTTTCTCCACCACCCATTAAGCAGAGCAATGGTATGTTAAAAACTCCCTGTGAAGCCTTTCTCCACCCTGAGAGCAGGACTGCTGGATCAGCCTGCCTGTAGATTGTGTAGGGGGGCCGGATCTGCCGCAAGAGCAGGGCAGCTGGATGGAGAAAATCCTCTGTTGGATGTGGGAGAAAGGCTGCCAACCTTTTGTAAGTTAGTTTCCCACACTCTTTCTAATAATTATTATTTTGGGGGGATGGCATCAAGAGGAAAACATGAGGTTAGTAATTAGGTACCTTTTCAAGGAAAAGGGAGCCATGGCAGGGTTTCTGAGAAAGCAGCAGACTAACCCTACATGATGATGTGTAACTGGTTTGTAAGGGAATTGGGGGAGGCTGTGACCAAGCTTCCTAGTGGATGTGACCAAACTTTGTGGAGTAGGCACCAAGAACCTATCTCGGTCTGGTAAACACGGATGTTCATACAGATTTGTTCCCAGGACTCTGAGATAAACCGTTGCCTCATCTTTGATGACATCCTCTCCAACCAGTTAGGACCATTCCCTTTTTTAGAGTGATATCCTAAGGGAATGAGGCTTACTCAGTGCACATTTGTCTGTCCAGCATTCTCTCTTCACCAACAGTTTTTAAACCACCTGGGAAATGGCAACAAATTTAACAGTGAGCTGGCAGTCTCGAAGCTATTAAAATTCTATATGGTCTAGTGGCTGGATGGGAAGAGAGAAACCTGGTGAATTGTTCCCTCTCCCACTCCAGCACGGGAAGGACCACGCACACAGCTTTTACTAGACATTGGCAAGTCCCTTTCACAGGGATGGACCAGGCAGAATCCCACCTTGTGGCAAACCAGAGGGTTTCCTGCTGGGAAGACAAGGCATCCTTGACTGAGGTGCCTGCAGAACGACATGTTTTCTTTACCATAATATAGAAAATGGGGGGTGGGGGGAAACCCCAAAGAACCAAGCAGTAAGCAGTTTTCTGCTTTTTGTTTTTTTCCACTTGTATTTTCCATTGAAAACTTGGTTTTCATTGGTCCCCATTTTTGAAGGGCAAATGAGTAATGTCCTGCTAGGTCAGATGGTCCTTCAGTGAAAGACCATGCCTGGATGCCACCCTGCAGAAAAGACAGTAGACATTGGAGCTCCTGAGGGACCAGCTGGGGTTTGCCCAAGCCCAAGTGCATGCTGACACAGGATACCAGGAGTTTAGCTAATTTTAGGTAAGGGACTGGTCATGCCAGATGCTGTCAATAAGCCTCCCTGCTCTTCCCTGTCACACCGAGTCTTAGTGTAGGATTTTTATTAAAGGTTTAGCATGACCTGGAACCCAGGGGAAGCATTCAGCTGCTTTGATGCTAATCTGAACCACCAAGCCTTTTAAGGTTCACTTAGTGTTGCCAGTAACACCCAACCCCAGCAGTGATTAGTGGTCTCCTGGGAGGTATCTCAGCCTCTTAGGATTTGACAGGGAAACAATAAAGTAAATCTGCAGTGGAGCTGAGTTTCAGCTGTGCCAGTCCTGCTAAATAACAGGTGGTAAATGATAGTTTCCTTCAATTATAGCAGTTCGTGACTACTCATGTGGTCATATAATGATCTCACCTCAGTTATTCACCATGTTCTTTCTTCTACCTGGCCTGGCACAGTGAAGACATGTTTCTTTCTAACAATAGAGGATAAAACTAACAACAAATCCCTTTCTATTAATGCAGATCTAACACACATGCAGTTCACAGCAGAAGCATCTCTCATGTGTAGCTCTAGCTGACACAACTGAAGCATTTTTCCTTGCAAGAGTTGGAAAGACAGGCCACCACCTTCCTTGTAAGGTGGTCCCTTGTCACAGCAGGGGCCTGGGACTTGTCTCCCTGGCTGCTAAGCACTCTGCTGCCAGGCAAGAACCACACATCTTGCTCCATGGCAGCCCTTAGAGATAAGGGCTTCTATCTGAGCCTGAGGCCAATAACCACGTGGAGCAGAGGGTGTTGGTGGGACATGTTCATCACTCAGTGTTTGTTCCTGAGGCTGGTGGGGGCATGTTGAATGAGAAGGTTCCCATATCCATCCTGAGAGGGCCATCCTGGAGCAGAGACCAGCTGGCTGCTGTTTCTGGGCTCAGTAGGAGGAAGAAGACGAGGCAAGAAGAAGTAAGGACAGAAGGAAGAAAGGCCATTGACCATTTGCACAAGCAAGGAAAAGCACATCCACGTGAGTGGAGATCCTTGGCAGAGTGGACGTATGTGCTGGCTGCCAGAGAAGGGACTGACTGCATCATGTGGAACGGAAGGGAAAAGAAGTCCAACGGGTCATGGAAAAATCCCTGTGCAAAAGGGAGAACAACAAGAGAAGGAAGGGGTGCTGTGTGGAGACAAGTGAGAGTAAAGATAGGCCAGTAAGGCTGAAAAACTGAATCAATCTCCTAAATCAATGCAATGCCTTGACTTTCACAAGGACAGCACTGTTGACTTCAGAGACAAAGGCAGAACGGATTATAATTAACAGGGTCAGGAAGTGGAAGTCACTACAACCACATCTTGGTATCTGTAATATCAAGAATGCTTTAGTGAACTTGAGTTCAAGGAAGGAACTGGGGCAGTTGGGAAGGTAAAAAAAGACAACCAGTATCACTGAAGGAACTGACATATGCCCCTGACAGCAAACATCTCTAAGAAATCTGCCAAGTCAGGAGAAGACCAGTATGTCCAAAGAGCAGCAAGTTGTCTGGCATGGAGAGGGAAAGGCAGCTGAAGGTTGCTGTGGAGTTCCTCCACACCCAGGATATAACATTAATTTATGGCATCAACCTGAGGTGTTGGACAATGAACTTACATGGTGGGGAGGACAAGCACATCCTGCAGAAAGAATAAGTTGAGCTTTAGGACTTGAGCAACAGTGGCTGAACGACATTGAACGCTACCAGCTTTAAGGTGCGTACTCAGATAGGCCACAAGGTTGCCGTAAGCCAGGAGGTTGTCAGCTGAAGGTAATAGAGAAAGTGGAGTGGGAGCAGGAAGAGGAGAGATGGCTGAGAAACAGCAAAGCAAATGCAATCCTGGCATGCAAGGAAACAATTGTTCCTTACTCTTTGTAAACACTGGCACAAACGAATTTCAAAAGCAAAACTATTGTTTCAAATGCGGCTTTGCAGCAGCTCTTGGTGGATGCGCAGCACCTGGTGTAACAACTGCTTAAGAAGATCTTTTCCTTCATGGGGGCTAATCCAAGCATGCCCACATTTGACACCTAAAATACAAGTCTTGTGATAGATTTTCGAGGGCCTTTAAAGTTATTTTGAGTCAAGGACATGTACCGCAAAAATCATGCATCTCTAGCACAGAATTTTTAACTAAGCTTTGAAGCATTTTGACAAAAAAGCTCAATGCTTTGTTGCCACTAAAGAACTCAAAGCGGTGACTGCAGATTGCTTTTACCCAACATTTAGAAACTGAGATGGGAAAATATTTTACAACCCACAACGCTTTTTGCTTGCTGTCATTTAAAAGCATTATAATCACAGACTTCACAGAGCGACACGCACCAGCCCTGATGTTGTGAACTCCTCAGTCTCTCTGAAGGCTTTGAAAGCCATTCATCGTGGGCTGCTTTAAAAAGGATAGAAACACACCTTTCTTCTTTTAAGAAAAAAACCAAACCAAAACAAAAAAGGATGCCTTTGAAAAAGTTTATGACTAGATGTTTACCAATGACATTTGCATGGAGAAGACATTTATTAGTGAATAAAAGAGCACAAAGACATTTGTCAGCTTTTTTCACCCTGGAGAATGATGAAAAAAGTTCACAACTTTCAAGTTTGAAAAGGTTGTTTCTGTGAAAGGAAAGGGGAGAGGAGAAGAGAGAGTCATTACTGAAATGGTTGGACTGCCACATAAAATTCAACAGTCAGGTGGAAACTTCTCAGATCTGGGATGTTCAGGCAAGTTACGACGAGGAGAAAACATGGGCAACGGAGGATTTTTTTTATCACTTAAGCAGGAGTGCCAGCTTTGATGACTTCTCATAAAACACCAACTCAGCTTCTGCAATGGTTAGTTAAAACCAAGGATGTACCAGGTTTCTGGGAAGTAGGCTTGGGAAAATACATTATCCTGTCACCAGGAGAAGCAGCAAAAGATAATGGGATGTCTTTTCAAATGCCATTTCAGCCTTTCCGTTGCCAGGCGAGTACTCTGGACTTCAGGAGTTAAGGCACTGCATGAACAAAGTTACCATGGACCACTGCCCACCTTCTGTGGTTGCCTGCACCAGGACTACAACTGTTACAGTTGTCTGAAGGGCCTTTGGACGGATGAAAAGGTTTTCCATTGGTGACAAACCAGCCATCATCTGAAGGATTTGCTGGGTCATGATAACCATGAACCTTCTTATCATCCCAGATATTTATTACTGGAGGATTAATCTGTCAGTGCATTAATATGACCAATGTGAAATAAAAATTTGTTAGTTGTATTTCCAGATTTCTAACTTGTTACATCCCTATCCATGGACAAAGCAACATCTGTTACCTTTTCTTTTGTTCTGCCTCTATCTATAGGCCCTGTATCACACCACCATAGCTATTTAAGCAATGTCAGAGCAGATAAGCCTCATTTTGTCATGTCAAAGTATCCCTAAGGCTTCAACCCAGCTTTCTGGGGGACAACACTGTTACAGTTTAAAAAAATGCATCAGGTGAGACTTACCCTCACTAGACACTTGTGATGTATTGGGTGGTGTAGGAGACACATTCCATGAAGTTGTTGAAAAGTTCCAGCTTGTCTGAAGAGAGACTGGAATTCAGAAAATCCTGTCAAAGACGATGTTCCCTCCTCACTCACCTGTTACAGAAGCCACCTTCATACCCTGTGACAAATGGCACAGATCACCACCTTATGTTGTGCTTTGGCCAGGAGACCATGAAGGATGTTGAAAGGTGTTTGTTGGGAGACCCTTGGTTCGGAAGCTAATATTGGGTTTGAGGAATTATCCTGGGGTCTATGATCCTTCAACCATAAGAGGAACCCCTCAAAACTTAGGTAACTGGTAGTGTGATAGAGCAGTGACCCTTACCCCACCCATTTGCAGTAGGCTTATCAAAGGTAGTCACCTTGGAGGGGCAGATCCACAACTGTGAGAGCAGGAGGATGCAGCCACTGGGGAATGTCTTTCGTCAAGAGAAATGACCTTTTGGATGCAAAAGCTCGACTGCATAAAGCAAAGGCACCTGCTGTTTCCCAAGCCCAGGAGGCACCTCTCATGGGTGTCTCTGTTGCCTCAGTGTGCACTGCTCAGCCAGAGCTGTGCCTTTCCCAGACCATGCAGGTATGTGAACTTTTAACATCCTTGCTAGCAGCTGGGCCAGTTCTCAAGAGAGCTTGTTTTTGGGACAGCCACCCACACCGTCAGCAGTAATTACAGTAAATCCCCCTCCTCCCCTTGCACATGCATTTTTCCATGGTGTTGATGGAAGACAAACCCCACTAATCCCCTGCTGTGCAAATGCCATTTCACAGGGGCGTTTATGTGCAACTGCTGCAGGTAAACAAAGACAAGCTAAGGCTCCTCCTTGCCAAGGGAACATGCTGGCTCTGGGAGACACCCTGATGGCCTTTTCCCTCTTTCCTGGGGGGAATTCACTAGCCACAATTCCCTGCTTGAAGTGGGGAACACGGGCAGGAATACACCTCACCAGCCACTATTAATGCAGGCCAAATTTATAGCAATAAACCAGGGCAGACACATACTTTTAAATTCCACATGAATAGGGTAAGATGCCCACAGCCCTTTATCAAGAGAAGCAAAAGAGATGCTCCGGGATGCACTCCACAGGAGTTTTCTCCCTTGTGGCCCACAGTTGTAGAGACCTCAGAGTGCAGTGCTGCCACAACAACCTGGAGTATGCCAGCTGGCAGCATTTAATCAAGAAAAGTTTTTGCCTCCTAGGGCCATACTTCTCCCCTCCACACACACACACAACACAAAACTTTTCTTTCCTAGAAGCACCATGAACTGTTCCTAGGCAGGATGCTTGGAGGGTTGTGCCTGGGACCCGGGACAAACCGTGGGCAGGTGTCCAGGCTTCTGTGGTGGGCTTTCCCTATGAACCATGGCAAAGGGTCATCTCCGAACAGGTTTTCAAAGTGCAAGGCAGCCAGATGGGGTTGCAAGTTGTGAAAGACCAACAAAGTTTCAGACATTCCTGGACCATTTCAAAACGTGTTTCAACGAGCCCAGTCACATGGGAGTTTTTGCAAGGCCTTTTATGATTATATCTCTCAGTAGAAGACTCACAAGTGCTTTAAAGAAAGAAAGAAAAACAAACACGAAGATACAATTTAACTCAAAATATCTGAAGAGAGTAACTAGGGAAGCCAACTTTGGAAAACACACTGCAGCACTTATTTGAAGATAAAAACCACTGCTGCAAACCACTCTGGTCTGATTTAGATTATAAAGGGTGTTTGGTTATAGAACTGCAAGGGATGTTTAAAAATCTTCCAGCAAGTCCCTTTCAGGAGTGCTACGCACAACAAAGCACCGGGTTCAGCCAGTGCTTCCACCAGCCCCC
The DNA here is from genome assembly GCA_020745705.1 of Hemiprocne comata. Lineage (NCBI taxonomy): Eukaryota > Metazoa > Chordata > Aves > Apodiformes > Apodidae > Hemiprocne > Hemiprocne comata. The sequence goes on from CM036586.1 coordinate 144,892,198, forward strand.
TCTGCCTGCGGGGAGGTTGTACCGACCAAGGGGCTGAGTTCAGGAGAGCAGGACAACACACGGGGAAACAGAGCACTGCCCCGAGCAGCTCAGAGGGATCCTCTGCCAAGAAGGTATGAGAGTGACCTGGTTACCTGATGCAAAGGATGTTTTCCAAAGGCCAGACTTCTCCCACCTCCAAAAAAGTACCCAGCATGTTTGAAGCAGAGGGCTAGTGTTAAGGGAAAGATCAGGTCCCTTACTTCTAGTGTCCAGCTCTGCATCCTCACTCCTCTCATTCCCGTGATCTGCCGCCTTGGGGAAGACTCATTCAGTCTGCTCACAAGCAGAACCACTAAGTCACCTACACCACCCGTGCGGTTGTTGGTCCCAAGGAACAACAGGGCTGCCCACCCTGGAGTTAATAAAACAGCATTTATAAAGCAAGGCGTTGGAGAGCAACCACATAACATGGTCTGGCATAAAGGATAATGTTTACTCAGTCTTCATCATGGTTGTTATAAATTCACCTTCACTATGGATGCTAGGATACCCTTGAATTATGGAAAACCATTCTTCCTCAATGCTATTTTCCTGTCAATTTTCAAAGCCCTAAAGCTGGAATCTACTCTTTCAGGGACAACCTCCAAACAAGACAATCCCACACCTTTCATACAGGTCCTTTCACCAGCAGTAGACGTTTATGTCCTTGCTGATGTAAAGGGTGACATGCTGACCTGCTGGGGTTCAGCTTGTGACCCCCCTACCCCCACTCAAACTATCATCTAGATGAAGGGTTTGTTTGCCCTCCCAACTTACCAGTTCATCAGTGTTTGTGTCACAGCACAGGCAAGGACCTTCTAACACTCCTGGTCTGTTACATTCCCTTACACAAGTAACGATGCAGCTTGGTGAAACCATTTATTTGCCAACACACCAGCAATGATTTTCAGAGATGTGTAAACAGCAGCCAGCCTTGTGGGGCTTTGACACCCTGACGTAAGTGTAATATTTAGGATAAACGTACAGCTTGTTAGTCAGTACTGACATCAGGTCCTGCTTTTTCCACAGAGTCAAGAAGGGGCTACAGACAGGGCATTTGGACAACACTCTGAAGACATAGAATCATGTTGGGTTATAGAAAAGTAATTGTGGGTTTATGGAAAATTAGTAGGCCTGAGCTAAAGAAGGCAGCAGTGCTGCAGGTGCTGCTGAGGCTAACCATGGGACCAGTAAACAAACTGGTGTCCCACAAGCTGGTGTCCCACGGTTGTTATCTCAGGAGGTAGTAAGAATAGAATGTTGTGGCAAAAACGGAGGGGCACCGGCTGGGAAGTGAGAGAAGTGGAAAACAGTAAAAGTCCTGAGTCATCATGACATAGGGTGCAACAGGGCATGCATCAAGGGGTACGAACAATGAGTGACAAAACACGTAGCCAATCATGTGTAAACTGAGAATGTATGTAACCAATGGGGTCTGTACTGGGGCGGGTGATTTGGAGTCAGAAAAGTATATATTGCAGCCATTTTTAATAATAAAGGTCTTCTGTTACAACTCTTATAGGGTTGTGTGAAGTCCATTTGTGAGGCACATAGACAGAATCATAGAATGGTTTGGTTTGGAAGGGATCTTAATGATCACCTAGATCCAACCCCCCTGCCGTGGGCAGGGACACCTCCCACCAGACCAGGTTGTTCAGAGCCCCATCCAACCTGGCCTTGAACGCTTCCCCAGAGGGGGCAGCCACAACTTCCCTAGACTATCTATTTCAGTGTCTCACCACCCTCACAGTGAAGAATTTCTTCCTCACGTCTAACCTAAATCTCCCTTGTTCCAGTTTAAGGCCATTACCCCATGTCCTCTCACTACAATCCCTTGTAAAATGTCCCTCCCCAGCTTTCCTGTAGCCCCTTCAGGTACTGGAAGGCTACTATAAGGTATCCCTGGAGCTCTTCTCCAGGCTGTACAACCCCACTCTCTCAGCCTGGATATGTTAATCCTTTGCCAGTCTGATAGCAAGCTTTGAACTGCCAGCAGGAAGTCCCAGGCTAGGACAAAGAGAAGGGTCCTGGGTGTTCCCTGGGTGACCAGTCCTGGAACTGACTCCAGATGAGCTGCATTCTCACCTCACTACAGAAGACCAGTTGGAAGCAGAATGTGGGGTCTGCTATGGGTTACCTTCCCCTCCATCCCTCCATCCTAAAAGGACCTTGGCCACTGCTAAACATCCTTGTCAAAACTCTTCACTGCTGAGTGGTGAGAGCAGATCACAGCGAGCTGCTTAAGAACTATGCTCTCAACCCTCTTCTGATGAGTCAGCATAGAGCAGTGGCTATTGGAAAGGGAAGAGACACTGGACTGGAACTAAGGGTGCAGATGGCCTTGGCCTTCTTGAACGCAGCACCAGGACTAACTTACTTCCAGTTAAATGGTTGGTAACTGCAACTCACAACCTTAGTGCAGAGGAAAAGGCACGTACATTCAGCTCTAGCTGTCTTGATCACCTAAGGTAGCCCATCTGAGTAGGAAACCATAGCTCTACTTTATAAAGAGCACTTCAAAAGCATGGACATAAAGCTCCCTTTTAGATCTGTACAGTTCTGCAAGAGCCTAAAATACCACTTCAACATTCTGAGCATCTGCTTTAGGCATGTAAACAACTCATGTTTCATTTACACTCTTCTCATTGCATTAGTGCTAAGAGAAGAAAAAGTTTGAGGGCCAGGATTTGCTCCTTGAGATTAAAAGACAGGCAACGAATGTCAGGAAGATGTTGGACATTTGGAGAGACTTCTGCACTAGGAGGAGATTATTATAGCGCTAGGGGCAGAGAGATTGTGGACTCCTAATCTTTGGAGATTTCTAAGACTCAGCTAGACAAACCCACAATGACCTGAACAAGTGCTGGCAATAGCCCTCCTTAAATGAAGAGGTTGGACTAGAGACCACTGGAGGTTCCATTGAACCAGCACTTCTGTGATTTTGTTTCTAAATATAAGAAAGGCATTGAGAAGGCACAAAAAAGGGTATATTTAAATTAGTTAACAAAAAGAGGCAAGTATATTCTCAGCCTGCTTATTACAGACAAGGTCACTGCATTCCTTGATACTTTGTGTTATTTGAAATGGGGCTGCTGCATAATTTGAGAGGTTTTTCATTACGTATGAAGTCAAACCACCTCTGAAATAGTTCCTGCTGAAGTTAATATCAAGTAATTCTTGTTTCCCACTATCCCATTTTCCAATACACCACATTTCTGCACTGACAACTGGTAATTGCACAGCAGGATCTGAAACATTTTGGCAATAGATCACAAAAACTCTTCAGAATGTAGGAGGAAACATGGGATTACACAAGAAATGGGAACACATTTGCCCGTTAGTATGATCAGAAAACTAACATTCAGAAAGTCATTTACAGGTTTCAGGATTAGCGTCTTAAGAGGGAAACAATTCAAGAAATTTAGAACTGTTGTTTCCTATTGCTGGAAAACTCCACCATGACACTGCCTGCTGCTCTTGTTCGCATATTTATCTTGCCCATGAGCTACTTCTATCTTGAAACTGTGGAGTGAATTTCACTATACCAGAAGTAAAACAGGGTCTGGTCTGTAACACACACTAGTCTATATCACAAGTGGGCCCCAAAAGGCAAGAGTTTTAGCAGTCCCTTTGGAAGTCTCACATTCTCTTGGTTTTAACACAGCACAGGTCAAATCTCATCTGTTCCCCAACTACGTGTAGCCCCAGTTGAAAATGTTTCCAATTCTGCAAGAGCTCTGCCTGCAGCAACACCACAATCAAGATGCCAGTAAATAATGGACAGACAACTGTAGAAATAACATTTTTGGTTTAGTGTTTGCAATTTGTTTTACAGCTCATAATGAAATACTGTTAGAGATATTCTACATTAATATATTTCTAGCAAAATACACTTTTAAAAACATAAGGCACTTTAAGATCTCATAAAACAAATGCTCATGATGAAAATTCAACAAGAGGGCTGGATGGGAACCCTTTCCACATTTAATGTTCAGGTCAGTAAGAGATCAGTCCTCTAGTCAGGCAGGCAAACTAAAGAATCAATAGAAAGGTTTCCAAGACAGAGTTACTGCTGTATTAGTGTGCATTCTGAAGGAGTCTATTCGAAGTATCTTCAGTTGGGGAGGGAGGGCATGATGTGAATAAGATGCATTAAAATACTTCTTTGAACTGGATAACAAAAGACACATTGCAGGGATTAAGTTTCATTACTTTCATTGGATTAAATTCCTTCCATTCATTATTGCCAACAAGACTAAGGAACAAAAAGGAGCTGGTTCTCCCCTCCCTCCCCCCTACTCCCATTATAATTCAATGCAAGATTTCAAAGACTTAAAATGACCAGGACAGAAGCCCATAAAAAAACTGCATCTGGCCACTTCAGAGTATGTTTAAATATTCATTACTGACTTCCTCAAGTCTCACCTCTTCTTAAAGAAAGGGAAACAGAAGGGAATTGGCAACTGTCTAAGCTGCTTCCAGGCAAATTGATATTTTGCTTCTTTTTAACATGACCCCACTGTTCACATCAAGTACCTGCATTCAGAAAGGCACCAGCAGCTCCCCTCGGCAGAGAGATGGCAGGGCAGAGCATGAATGCAGGCAGGGCCCCATGCCCGGCGGGGAAGAAGGAAGGAGCAACTTTGCTTCACACACTTGTGGCTCAGTTTAAGAACAGTTTCAAGAGTGGGACATGCTGGGCTGCGGTAGCAACAAGGGGACTCACACCAAAACACTGACTGATGACTTCAATCAGAGAAGCATCTGTAGGAACTGAAGTCCACTACTTAAAACTGACAAAAAGAGCTATAATGATGGCAAAACCACTGTCTATTTCTCAGGGCCTCTGAGAAGGGGATGGTAGGAACCAGTCCCTTCCATCCATCAGTGTATTTTCAAGTTGTGTCTTACCACCTATTTTTTTGCCCAGTATCTTTTCCAGTCTTTGGGGAATAACAATTGCTGAAAAACCTGACTCCTGGGGGCTCAGTATGTTAGGCACTACAGTACAAACTTCCATCCTTAGTCCTCTCAAATTCACCTCCAAGGGGAAAAATAACCCCAACCAACCATTTGTTTTTCTTACAAGCCCTTGATTGTTTTAAATTCTTACTTACTTGAATTGCACTTTAAATCCCAGCAGCAAAAAGAAAACTTGGTAGCTTTATTCAGGAATATAGATAAATTTTTAAGAGACATTTTATGAAGTCTAAAAATGCATAGAGATATCAACTGCATAAGCTGTCAAGTTTTGACCTGGCTACAGTGAAGAAGCTGTGAAAAAAGATTCACCTATTAGCCTTATTAGAATTGGGGCAGAAACAGGATGCCTGTTTAGTTAGGAAAGAAAATGCAGTTAAGGATGAAGCTAAATTAGAACCAGCCACCACTGGTCTTAGTCCATCACACAGAGGTGCTACTGTGTTAGCAGAAGCTGCAGTGAAATCTAACTTTGTGAGGTGAAAAAATTCATGACTTCAAGACAGCTGCTGCTGAAGGGAAGAAAGGAAGGTGGTACCTTATGGCCCTGAGCTCAAAAGCTCTTGAGATCTCAGCCTGGGTGGTTCACTTTCACTGGCAAAAGAGCCAAGCTCTAGATCACTCAGCTCACCCTTACACTAGCAGCCAGTTTAAAACTCTGGCTCTGCAAACAGTTGGTTGCCCTTTAGCACTGGCGCAACGATGTTCACTTGGGACAGGAAGAAGCATCTGAAAGAGGAGATGAAGAACAAAACACAAGGCACTTGCTGATCCCAACTAACAGCCTGCAGTTGGTTTCTCTCAAAATCTGTGGGCTCTTCTTCCCAAGCAAACCTCACAGAAATTGCTAAAGTGACATCCAGTTGCTTTGCACGCGCACCTTATAGTGTTTGAAAAACATAGTTTGAAAAAATTACTTGGAAAGGCACAGAGCATGTGCAATTTAGTTCCTTGTGGATCTGTGCATGTGGGGAACTAAGCTGCAATGATTAGTAACTGACCAGGTGCTATTTTACAACCAGATAATTTCTTTCCAATTCCAGTTCTCTCCCAAGGAAACCAGGGAAATGAACAGTGCTGTCAAGGAAATGCAGGGCAAGAACTTTAACCTGCATACTGAGACAGACTGGAACATACAAAGTTTCACAGACCTTGTTCTTCAGGTCACATTCTAGGAAAAATTGAGTCCAATAAAAAAAAAAAAATCACTAAAGCTAGTGACAAAGATTAGAATAATCAAAGTGCTTTAATAGATAAAGTGTCAAATATAATTAAAGAGGACCATGAACTCAGAGCTGCCATAAGATACTCAAACAGGCACATGTGTCTTCTGAATGCAGGAGAGGAACACAGGTTTTCAATTTCTCCCTTAGGACCCAAATGAGTTAAGAATTTTTTTTTCCTGTTTGTTTAGCTTAACACAATGTATTTGCTCTGCTCATGCATCCAAAGGCACAGCTGGATTTGCTCTAACTGAAACTGAAGCAAAAGGACTGTCTGCCATTAAATAAAGGAGAGGCTCTCACTGAGCAAAACACACAGCAGCCCCATAAAGTAGATTTATAGTTCCCTGTCAATTCATAGCATTAATTTTTATAAGCTATTTCTTGATACTTTAAAATTCTGAGCTATTTTCTGCAACTTTCTTTTAAACATGGTTTAAGATAACTGAATGTGTTATTTGAACAATCCAACAGACTGCCAAAGATATTATAACAAGAGCAAATGCAAACAAACAAATAAGGAAGAGGTTTCAAAACCACCTCTTCCAAGATGCTCAGACAACATGCCTTTGCCTCCCTACCAGCTTTTAGTCTCATATTATGAATAAGAAAAAAAAAACAACAACCTTCTTCATGGCAGTTCTCTCAGTACTTCTAATCAGTAAGCTGCTGCCTACTTGAAGCAGGTGACCTTAAAGTAGAAAAGCAACTCTGTACTAAGCACAGAAGAGATGGCTCCAGGAGGGGGACATGGTTGTTTAGAAAGAAGAAATGTCAATCAAGACCTTTCCTGCAACTCAGATATATAAAAGCAGATTTGCTCCAGTAAGCTAAGGCTCAAAAACATGATGCAGGGCATCACATCTGGTCCTTGCACAGGCATGTATGGCCACAAGACTGAAGTAATACCAAGACTCAACGGGACAACTCGCCTGTTTTCTGAAGACACCATAAAGACAGCAACACTCCAGGTGTAATGGGAAGACAGAGGGAAGAGAAATAACAGTTAGAAGGAAACACTAGAAGCAGCTCGGTATAACAAGGGAGAAAAAAGGTGGCTCAGTTCTAAGATGGCTGTAACATCTGTAACAGCACAGACACCCTATGCCTCTAGGTAAAGGAAGAGTAACCAGAGTTTGGAAAAGTCTACTCCTGAAATCAAAGGAGACAGCAAAGAATCAAAATGCTATATAAAACATTGGGGTCCATACATACTCACATGGCATCATTAGCCTGTTTCTGATTTACCACAGTGTTAAAAGATCTGGATAGTCTCCTTTGCTCTGCAGGATGACTGAAGCCCAGTGAAGTGTTATACATTAAAACCCTTCTCAATCCGCCAGTGAGAACAAATCCCCCTCCCCAGCCTGTATGAGAGAGAGGGGCTGTCTCCAGGACAGCAGAGGTTTCTAACAACCCCAGGCACCATGCTACTGAGTTAGTTCTCCTAAGTAGCACTGCACCGAGCAAGTCTAGGCTTGATAAGATGTTCTGCCTCTTCTATGGACTTGAGGACAGTTTCTCATGAGTCCTCCAGGCTAGAGTCTCATGCTTTGTTGTTCCATTGTTGCTCTTCAAACACATTTTCCTTCCAGTCTTCCCCTCTTGCTCCCTGTTAACCCAGAAGGACTTTCTGCATCCTGCGTGCAGCAACGCTGGCTTCGTCCTCGGAGTCAGACTCGCTCTGGGAAGTGGAGCTCTGGGAGGCAGAGCTGCAGGGAGAGGAGCACTCTGGGGAGCACAGGTAGTGCATCAACGGGATGCGATACTTCCCACAGAAATCAACAAACTTGATTTGTCTGACGCAGCTGTCAAAGTAGACACCTGTAAGGACAGAGAGGATGGTAACAACATATGAGACGCCGTGCGGAGAAATCCATAAGCTCTGCGAGGTTCTTGCATCTGGTGCAAATGCCTCAAATTAGGATTTAGTTGACACAGAAGGGCAAGGGATACTGGAGGAAGAGGAGGGACCAAGATGCCTATGGAAACTTGAAATTTCTTAGTAAGAAACAAAACAAAACCCTGTAAAACTGTATTTGATAGTTGATTCAGAACAGCACAATCTACATAAAGAGACACAGGGCAGCTACTTCCAAGAAATTTGTAAATTTCTTCTAACCATTAGGGAGATATCTCAGGCTGGGAATTTGCAAACTTCTTAAATGTCAAATTAATTCATCCACTCTATTTTCAAACTCATAAAACCTCTTCTACCAGCTAGCAAAAATATGCTCACAAATAGATCTTCATAGCTCTTACTTTCCCTCTGCTTGAGTGAAGTCACCATGCTGAGTTTGGATGCTACCTTCCATGGCAACAGTGTTGCTGCAATACACAATCAGGTTCTCTTCCTAACACAGTAAGTGATTTTAAGACACTGACATTTTCAGAAGCTTCCAGCAGTGTTTTAAGTCCTAGATGGTCTGGAGTAGGCTTTTCTCCTGCAGTGCTAGAGCAATACTGCAGTCAGGTGCTAGTTCATAAGGAAAAGTGAAAAAGAGCAAAACCAATCTAGTGTTATCTAAGCTGAGCATAACTCTAAAAATGGAAACATTTATTTCCCTTTCAGCGCAAGTTCCAGCCCTTCTGTCTTTGCTTACAGAGCATACTCTGATATTGTCCTGTAAGGAGATAAGATAACAGCCTGCATTATGACTGCAGGGTAGATACTAATTAATTATTTTTTCCCTTAATCTTCTAGAGGCTATGAGCATATAGTTTACTCTGGATAAAGATTAAGCATGAAGCCACATTAAGGTAAAGCATTCCAGTCCTCTCCTTCCAGGAACTACATGTTAGTAGTCCAAAGGAAGAGGTGCCCAAGTTGTTACTGAGCACTACAGCCTCTCTCCTCTTCTCCATCCAGATATGAAGCTTGCTGTTTAGCTGGAGTGCTGGCAAACGTTCTGGCCATTACTTAGTCTGAGCTATTTCAGGGTAGATGGATCAGGAACTTCAGACCATAAAAACACAGCGGAGTGCTGGGGATAAGCTACAGAGACTGACAGAAACACGGATGTTCCCAAGTAAATACAATAAACTAGCACTACAACTTTGAACATTGTTCCTAAGTGAACAAAGTTCCTCAAAGACAAGTTTGCAGGAGACCTGGAAAAATGAAAGACAGCTAGAATTTGGACAATATATCTAACCTGCCTAAGCTACTGAAGTCATGGCATGTCAGAGGGAAACGAATCCCTTCAGGTAAAAGCCAGAAGTAGAGCAGTGAAGGTGAACTTACCCCCGCATTTAGGATTGGGGCAGTTGCTGGCCAAGCTCAGATACCGGACAAGATTCTCCGGGAGATCACTGGGAGCGAAGGGAACACTGCGAGTTTTAATTGTGCGTCCAGCCAGTTCCTGAAGGCTTGGGGGATTGTAGGTCAGGTCACGGACAAACCGAACCACCAGTGGGTTTCCACGCAAGCTCAGCTCTTCCAGGTGCACCAGGTTAAGGATCTCTCGAGGAAGATAAGTCAGCAGGTTGTTGTGCAGGCTAAGGGAACGCAGGGAATGTAGCCTGAGGATGGAGATGGAAAATCAGTCAAGATGTGCAAGCAAAATCATTCCACAACTGCATTACACAGACCTGATTACTCTCCCCTTTCCCACCAATTAATTTTCCTTCAGCTTTTCTTCCTTTTAAAGCATAAATTCATGCTAAACGAGCTCTTGTTCCTCCAGCACACACAATGTCCTAGAAACCCTGGCCCAGCTCTGGAATGCCTGTTAAAAAAACAACAACAGTCCTAAATATGCTGCTGTCCCTCCCTCTCAGTATTCCCCCACATGCCCCCACAAAAAGGCAGCACAGAACAAAAGTATACAAACTGGGTGCTTCAGAGGGAGATAATGTTTCGTTGTACCCTGTGCACGCATCAAGAAGGGTTCCATGCAATACTCTAAGTCACCTGCTTTCATTCATGCATTAAAGATGACTGCTGGTAGGCAGCCAACCCTGGAAAGCCCCATGTTTTCATTGCTTGCGGCTGCATCACCTTGCGCTGTGATAACACTAGATCTCAAAAGCTAAACAAGGTGAGGCCAGGCTAGCATCAGCACAGGTGGCAAGCAGTTCCTTGGCTTTTAGAGGAGGTGTTCTCTCTCAGGAAGCACAAAGCAATGCTCCAGCACAGCGGCCAGGGGTGCTCTCAAACCAGTAAGAGCTACAAGACAACTCGAGTCACTAAACGTTGCACATCAAGAAGAATCCCTCTGCACCAGCAAATTCCAACCCAGAAAAGTCTATGCTGCCATCCAGTTGCTTTTGGAGTTTCAGCTACATGCTGAATTCTTCACCTCTCATCTTAGGCTACCCATGTAGAGTTTGTAGTATCCCCTTTCCCCCATTATGAAATACATAAAGCAGAAATTTATCCTCTAGAAGTGTGCTGTTGGATTTAACAAATGCGAAAACATTCAGAGATCCTAGACTAAGAAATGCCAAGGGAACACAGGGGACAACACAAAAGCACACACAAAAAGGTTTTGGGTGAAAGACAAAACAGATCAGGCATTCATCACTAAGAATACAGTAGCATGGCAGTTTGTTTTCTGAATTGCCCAGGTGCTTCCTCCCTGTACAAATCTATTAATTCCCCTTGAAGTGTGTATTTGGTGACATATTTTTTCCATAACACTTTGACTGAGACTTCTGTATTATATATTCATGGTCTGCCTGCAGCACATCATGTTAGGGATCTTGTTGTTCAAGTCTTGTCACATCAACAAACTGATGGGACAAATAGGTCCTCCCAGCTGCTTTTATCCACACACGCAGAAGAAAAAGTTCAAAGAGTTAATTACAACTGGTGGCTGATGACAGTAAATACTCACTGTGCCAGCTGAGGTGGAATGCTCTGGATCTTGTTGTCACACAGAACTAGATAGCTTAGAGAAGGCAAGTTTGCTAATTCAGGTGGAATTGATGTAATGAAATTCCCTCCAAGGTACAGAAACTCTAAACTGGAAATGAGAAAAGAGTGCATTATTTCATCATGGTAATTTCCAGTTTCATTTAACACTAGGTTCTCTCATCTCCTGTATTTCTTAAAACTTACAGATGACCATGTATGAGATAATTTGCTGAGAGGAATAAAAAAGGTGAGTTGCATACCAAAATTGCAACAAAGTTGCTGTTTCACAACAGATAACGTTGAGATTTACCTCCAGCCTCCTGCAGTCACCATTATATCTGTAGGTTGGGACCCCACACCTGAACATTCCTACACCAACACCACATGCAAAACCCTGCTCGTATCTCCACAGAAGAACAGCCTGCACACTCAGGGTCTGCAGCACTGACCCAGCTCCTGCTGGAGAGTGGGAGCTCTCATTTCAGTAGGAGCAAAGCAAGAGAGCAGGGGCTCTCTCTGAAAATCCCATGTGTCTCAGCCCTGCACAAGTGCTGGTTGCTCTTCATTGTATCATTTAGGTCCTCGGTGACTAACTGCAACCTTTCAGCAGAATTCAGAGGCAGCCAGTCCTGCTTTGATACAATTCACATGCCAGCAACACCCAGCTGCAACAGCAATGAGTGTATCTAAGTCACACAAGTACATGCATACAATTTCTCAGACAGATTTCAGTATGCTGAAGTCATGGAGCCCAAAGCTACAAAAAACATTAGCAGGGATTAACTGCAGCCTGAGCCTAAGAGAAAAAAAAAATTAAAAAAATCACTGGATGTCCTGTGAAAACTCAGCAGATGGGAGACAGGAACAAAGAGAGGCACTAGAGCCCTTCCGACAGGTGGAGTAGCCAGTATTTGTTGTGCATCTCTGCCCTTCTAGGAAGAAAAACTGGCAAGCACTTCTCTAACATAATAGCTTCAAGTCCCCATTTCACAAAGTCAAATATTTTTCTTCCCTGCCCTCAGATATTTTCTGGAAGAGGAGCAAAGGCAGGTTCAGTTTGGGTACTTCTGGCTGGGAAGAGACAGCATTGCTAATCACAGTCCAGACACCTTTTCCCATGCCTGAAACAGGTGGATCCTATGGTCCCATCTGCAGGTGCTGGTTCAAGATCTCTAGTAGACACTCAGGTTAGCTGTCTAACTACAGTGTACATTGGCCCCCTCTATTCCACCAAGCGTTCCCTGCAGGTCAGGGAAAGAGAAGTCATCCAGGCTCCATCAGCCTTTCTTTAAGAATAGCTTATAATTTCCTTGGAATAGGAGATGTCTCCATCTCACCCCAGCAACCAAGAAAGGTTACAGATACAACTGGCAAAGAAACACACACACCCAAACCACCCAAGGGACATGGTGGTCAACCCAGAGAAGGTCTGAACCCTGCAACTGTTCCACAGCATGTGTGAAGCGCCAGAGAAGCTTCCTGAGGCTTCCCCCTGGGATGGAGCAGAAAAACAGTAGAGACAGACTATTTTGTTCAGTTCTTGCAAGAAACTTGAACCCCAAAGATCCAATGACAGCACTGGTTTGGGCTACAGAGGCTACTAACACAGCACAAAGGTCCACCTGCCCAACAGAGAACAGAACAACAGACCTCTCCAACACACCAGGAGATGCTCACAGAGCTTAACTTCCCCTGGATTCACTTCCCTTTTCACAGTATGTAAAAGGCAAGCTAAATAACTGAAACTGGACAAAGGGGGCACAAAATTAAGCCTTAAACAGATTGGACTGTATGAAAGAAAGTAACTCTACTTGCTTCAGCTGAGACATCAAGTCGGACAGCACATTTGGATGTTACTCTGAATACACAAGGAAGTACACCAGAAGAAAACCCACACCACCAAAACTCCACTGCTCAAAAGTAGCCTCTCTCCTACACAGACAACCTGTAGGTGATGAGTGGGGGGTAGGAGGAAGGTTGCTGTGCAGAGACCACATCAAGGGGAGATTTTTTTTTTTTATATAATTAAATTTTGATCCCCTAACAAAGCCCAGAGTTTTAACAAAAATTCCTCCTCCAACCTCCATTGTTTCCCAAGGTGGATTTAGGCTGCTTGGCTCTCATTAGGGAGTTAACTGCTGACCATACAATTCCTAGGCATATTTTAACTCCATGCCATTGCTGGCGCACACAGAGAAAACTGTTGGGCAAGGGAATTCTAGCAATGGGGACTTCAATGTTTAAGCAAGGTTTAGATGTGTGCAAGTCTCCACTTCCTAGGAAAAGTGAATAATTAACTCTTCCTACTCTCTGTTCAAAGACAATAATGCTCATAAAGCCACACTGCATAAAAACACATACTACCAGGGAAGGGGAAGAGGGGAGCAAAATATATAGTAAAAAATGATTTTTAAATAAACAAATAAGTTAATTCCTTCACTGGCAACAAAGGAATTTTTTAAATTCTTTTCTTTTTTAGTCTATCTTCTGAATCACTGTTTAGAGTTCAGTAGACTAAGAACTCACTGGGTCCAGCCTAGCACAGCAAATTCAGAATTTCCAACATCCTCTTAAGATATTAGTCAGATGGTAAATTTATTAAAAAAGCACAAGGAGGAGGTTTTGAAACTACAAAGAATATTATTTTAAATCAGGAAAGATATTCGTATAGCTTTCACTGAAACTGCTCAGTGGGCAAAACAAATCTGTAACTCCCATCTCCCAAATACAATTTGCTAGAAAGAAGGATCTAGCCTACTCTTGGCTGAGTGAGATAGAAGAATTACTAACAGCCATTTCTGCATCAAATTAAAGTATCAAGAATTGTTTAAGCAAAGCTAATCACGATACAGGCAAGGACTTCCAAGCAACACAACCCTTTTGTAGTGAGCACTGAACCACACCACTGGGGCCAGTTTGTTCCTTGCTCATCTCCGCCTGGCCTGATTTTCATGCCCGTAACTGAAGGCCGAGGCAATGCTGGCTCTTGACTGTCCTACTTGAGGGACAGTTCGCTGCTCAATAGAACAAGCAAGAGCACTGCTGAGTTCTGCCCTCCTCACAAAACAGCCCCTCTAACGAGGCAATCCACAACCTTTCCCACAGCTTTTCACCAGAGGACCAAAGCAGAGACAGGACTGAGCTTGGCAAATGCTTCTAACTAACCTTTCACACCAAGACAGTTTTTCTGACAATCATTAATCTGTGTAGTCATTCGGACCAGCCAGCTAAGGTCTCATGCATTGCTGTGTACACAGAGGGAGAGCTGAAATTTTTATGTACTTTCAAAAGTCAGTCCAGAAACCTCGAAAAGCCAGAGGGCAGCCAGCCTCAAACAAACATAATCTCAGTTCCTATTTATGAAGCTTGAATACATGATCTACTTCCAATCTGCCACACAGGCTCTGTCTGCATGAGTTTCAAGAGAGGGACGAACACTAACAAAATGTGTCTCAAGGAAAGCTGAAAAAAACGTAACCCATTTGACAGAGTAACTAATGGGGGCCAATACTTTCTCTCCTGCCTTTTAGCAATGTTTACAAATACACTAACAAAGGGCCAGAGTCCCTTTCAGCCTCATATCCAGCATCCCCCTTGCTCAGCACAGCCAGTACTAATTGCTGCTCAGCAGCAGTCAGGCCTGTTGCATGTCACTTCTCTCTAGCTGGGGATTTCACACCAGTGGGCTGCAAGGTGGCAGTGAGAATCCTTTTACATAAAGGAAGGGAGTGGGGAAATGCTCAAACAGCTATGATTCAATTCAGCTGGTGGCAGCAAAGTTTAACCTGCCAAAAGACTGTACACTGTTTCTTGAGTATGTCCTTGAGGTTTCCAGGTCACCATATCATACAAAACAAATCAAAAAGCCCCAAAACACTTTGTAAATACGAAGAGCCCACCCTGAGCACTAGAGATATTTTTGATACCCTGTCAATTACCACGACACTTTCATAGTCATGTTTCAAGGGGGGAATGTCTTCTGGCACAGAAGATACTCAAATTTTCAATCCACCCTGTTTCCCCACAGATGCTTCTTCAGATAAAATATAACAGCTGACATCAAACAGATGCATCTAAATAGGTAATCTAAAAAAAAAACAACAATGGAGCCTGAAATAGCTCCAGGTCTTTTTAAGATAAATTTTTAGCAATAAATTTCCAGGATAGTTTTGAGGCTCATGCAAGGGAGGAATTTAAAAGCAGCCCACAATACACTCCTGTTAGCCCTGTTCTACGATTTTCTAATTCCTGAGAGAACTGCATAGCCTTTGCTGACAGGCAAATTTAAGATCAAACAGTTGTCTGAAAACTATTTGCAAAACGTTTGAAGAGGGGAAGAAAAAGGGAGGCAGCAAGCAGATTTCTTAATGCTCTTTATCAAAGCTATGCTTGCCATTTTTCCCACACTGTAACAGCCGTTCTTAAGTATATGCTTGTCTAACATGCTTAATACTACCCACGAATAAAAGCAAATACTCTGGTTTCCATTGCATCTAAGCCTTTACACAAAACTCAGATGAATCCAGTTAGGCATGTGAGGCCTTTGATCCCAGCCCTTGCACAACTGGGCTTTACTAGAGGAATCCAAGCAAGGAGAGGAGCATGCATGGCAGACTTTGGATCTTTTCCAAACTCTTTCCGCCTGCTCCCGGTGCTCTACTAAGCGCAAGAATATTAACAAGAAGAGTAAGACCAAACTCAAAATTCACATCAAGAGATTCAAGGTTATCAACTGCATTTCTTGAAGCTCTAGAGAATTCTTCCCTTTACAGGACACTTGCAAGACATTTCTCCAAGCGTGCACACTGATGAGAGCAATCCATGCACCCTTAAACCGAAAGCCATAGCTGGACAGTGAAGATCAGAGCTGTATTTTACCAGACTTGTCAAACAAATTTTGTCCAAACCAGGCACAAGTAGATGCCTGCATTTCTAGCTCACCAGCTATTACAATACATGATGTCCCTTAGGACGTCACCAGTTGGATCAGCAGAGGAAGGATGCGCACAACCAACACAGGGGTGGGGTGTCCTACACAGATCACAGTTCAGGAGGTGCTGGGGGTTGTGAATGGAGCCTGAAAGCAGCTGACCATGACATCTCACACTGAAAACACAGCACGGTGAATGCTGGAGGGAGAACTGCAGAAAAGATGACACTTATGTCTACCTATGCTAAGCTTGTCTTTTATCTGTCAACAAACAGGGAAGCAATGCAAAGAGGGCTGCTCACCCACCTGGTGCATTTTCTACTCTAAGTTCACAGCAACAGCCAATGCTGCAATTCAGGTCTTGCACTGTACTGACACTGCCAGCTGGCAGTAAGCGGGGTTGGTGGGCTTACAGAAAGACTTAGCACAGCCTCAGCACGATAAAAAAAAGCTCTCAGCAGTGCCCACACTTACCTTTCTCAGAAACATAAGAGGCTGTTGCATGTCACCATAGATGCTTATGGTGGAAGTAGGAGGAAAAGAACACTACATTTTTCTAATAGAAAACATGAAGAAAAGACTATTCATCCTTGGTGCCGGCATGCTAGGATCAAGCATCGCTCTGCTGCTATCACCAGAGCAAGCATGATCATCCACTTTCGAAGCCATGTGAAGGAAGCTTCAAGAATCAGACTGTCTATACGTGGTCCTTCTACAACAGCCTAGGAAGTAACTGATAATCAGGTGACAGGCACCTGTTTTCTGTGCAGGATTTTGTACTGCACACAAAGATTTGTGGACAGGGCAGATGGCCAAAGCTGGAAGGAGTAAGACAAGACAGCAGTAGGGCTGGCTGTGGTTCTTATCACTGTTCATTAACTTGCCAAATCACTAGGAACAACAAAATAGGGGGAAGTTTTTGCACGAAATGCCTGACTTTAATTTGCTGCAAAAGTTGTGGACTTATCTTTGTGAGAGTAACAACACATGGCACACGCCTCTCATTCCAGGGCCTTTGCATTTGTAGTTGGTGGCGTGTTGTTTCTCCTTCAGTAGACCAAACCCATCAGCTTTCTGTTATTTCAACTGCACCATCTAGACTCCTTACCTGCTGTATTCCTGGCTTTCATTAAAACTGACACGTTACCCCTTCAAAACCTGCAACAGGAAACAGAATGGGGTGCAGAGGAAAGGCCTGAAGCTTAGTTAGGAATAAAAATAATAATAATAAAAAAAAATCTCATCAGAGCTCAGACATTCCCTGGAAACATAAGAAGTATTTCTTCTATTCCACAATTCTGCTCAGCTCTGTAATCAGTGACTGTAGCAAATGGGAAGCTGCCAGGGTCACGGGAAGAAGAGAACTGCTGGCCTCAGAAACTCTAGTACCAGTAGGAAGAACGTGTCTGGTCAGTGCTGCCTGCATTCCTCTGTGGTCTCAGAGAACACGAGAAATGAGAAAAATTTATTTTGTGGGAAGCTGCACATGGAAAAAGGCTCAGAGTCTTGGCTTGCCAGCAACAGCAAGATGGACTCTTGCAGCTTGAGCTGTGAGGCTAACAGAAGCCCCAACACCTACCCCAGGTCCCACCTTCTAACCCAGAGTTCAGAAATGAATAGACGTCTCCAAGTCACCCTGCCACAACCGCTGGCTCTGCTTTGTTCTCACTCAGGCTTGTTTCACCCACTTCAACACCACGCATCCTCACGTTGTAGACGCCTCTCTTGTTGGCAGGTGGGAGGAGGGTCCAGCAGCAACTTCTCTCCAGGACATATTTACTGTCTTTTTGGCAAGGGTGTCAGGTGACTGATTATCTGGGTCCCAAAGAGTAGATTCAGGATTCCCTCTGGAGGAATATTATATTTTGAAGTATTGTTTTTTGCCAGCTCTGGCAAGCAAGCATGCAGCTCCCTTTTGTAACTTAAGCAGTCCTAGATGCAGAAGAGTCACTGATGGCATGGGGGTAAAGAAGGTGACACTCCTTGTGGAGCACAAATTCGCTATCTTGAGCTAAAGTTCAATTATATTATGGCGACACGTTAGCAGTTCAATGAGTTAGCAGTGATTATGCGGGCAGCAGACACAAGGTGGGTCTAGTCTAGTTTTTCTACCTGACACATCATTTTGTAACGATAAACAGACAGTTCAATAGCCTTGCCCGCATTTGCCCTCTCAGAATTGTCATGCTGGGGTTCATGCATGACCAGCCCAAGAAAAGCTGTAGGGCAGGACAAACAGGAGCCCTGCTTCAGAGGCCTCCTCTCCCAGGTAGTTTGTGCCTCTGTCCTCATTTCCTTTGTTATTCTTGAATCAACTGCTCCTGAACACAGAGAATGCTCCTTCTCATGACAGCCCCAACCCTGAATGCAGCCCACCTCTGCTGAGAAGGGCATGGGTATTCTCTAGGACTCCAAATGCCTCATAACATCTCTCAAACTTAGCTTAAAACAGCACTGCTACAGATCCTCAACAGGAGCACGCTGTTCCACCTGGGCATTAATACCCAAGCGTATTATAATGCAGCAGACAAAACCACTTCCCACCAGCACTCAAGTAGTTCTGGTACCTCCAACCTAAGACCGTGAGAGACAGCACCCCACATACAACATCCAGTGTTTCCACTGGATGCAGTTCTGCTGAGCCATTGGGGCAAATCCAGCTATTGAGGGTCAAGATTGCAGGAATTTGCATAAGAGAGGATGCCTCTGGCAAGTCCTTTGGCAAAGAGCTGGAGTGAGGAAAGTTCAGACCCAAAGGCTTAGCACAGAGCCACAGTGGGAATAGTCCAAGGCTTGAGAAACCAGCAGAACACACCAAGGTGCCCACCTACAACATGCGAGTCAGAACACAATCCCTGGCTTGCCCAGGAAGATGGCAGGCTTCATTGACCTATTCCAGGTCAATGTAGGCAGTCAATACCCAGTCTTACCTAAGATCTATTCCCACTCCACCGATGTTCCTAACTGCTATGATTCAGCCATAGATTTCTATGCCATCGGCCTGTGGTGGTTTGATTCACAGCCAGATGTACCACTGCACCGAATCACAGCCTACAGCTCTCACACTTCAGAAGATCCATCAGCAGATCTGTCAGATCTACACGAGTCGGATGGGTGGAAAGAAATACAACAAAAACCCAACCATGCCAGCAAACACCCTGATGAGACCAGAGCTGTATCAGCAGAAAGGTCCTATTGTTTGCCTAGGCCACAACCAGATCTTTATTCTTCTATGAAGTCCATTATGCCGCTTTGAGCTGCATGAGAGCAGGGGGCCTATTTTGCTCTCCCTTAGAGACCTGTGTTCAAGCAAAGCCATGGAGCACCTTCTGCATGTCAACACTCATACCAACCACGCTGTCATTAGGCAAGCCTCCCCGGCACCAAGGCAGCCCGAGGACTAGGAAATCCTGAACGAGACGCCCATTTGGCGAGTGCAGAATGCCCATGGTCTGCCTGAAGAGTGTCTTTGAGTGTTGGTAACCCAACCTGACAAAGGGGAAGAGACACGTTAGCAGCAGCGGTGCTTAATAACATCTGAGGCTGGACAAGACTCGCTCTCCAAGCGGGAGTGAGGCACGAGGCGCGCTGCTGGCAAAACCCTCTTCGCAGCCAGAAAATCAGGTCGGGTTTGCCTGACAGCTGCCGAGGCTCTCCTCTCCCCCACCCCCGGGCAAAGGCCCGGCCCCGGGGGCCTGTCCCGCCCGGCGCCCTCTCCTCACCTGCGGAGCTCCTGGATGTCGGGCGGGATGCCGTGGAGGCGGTTACCGCCGAGGCTGAGGCTCTGCAGCCCCCGGAGCCCCAGCAGGGCGGGCGGCACCTCAGCGAAGCGGTTCCCGCTGAGGTTGAGGACGCGGAGGGAGCGGCCGAGTGGGGCCTGCCCCAGCCCCTTGGGCAGCGAGCCGGGCCCGCCCAGCCGGTTGTTCTTGGCCAGGAGCGTGTGGAGGCGCGGCAGGGCCAGCAGCTCCGCGCCCAGCTCCGCAAGCCCCGTCCCGCTCACGTCCAGCACCTCCAGAGCCGGGAACCACTGCGACAGCCCGGCGGGCAGCGGGCCCGACAGTCGCCGCGGCGACAGCACCAACCGCCGCGCCTCCGCGCTGCGCCGCGCCGCCAGCTCCGCCGCCAGCTCCGCCTCGGCCGCTACCGCCTCCTCCTCGCCCTCCGCTGCCGCCGGGCCTGGCCACGACGGCTCCTGGGCTGCGCCGCCACCCGCCGCCGCCATCCCGTTCACACCGACCGACGTCCCCACTCGCTCCGCCGCCGCCCTTGCGTCACCCCGGGGGCTCCCACACCTCGCCCCGCCCCGCTCCGCCCCGGAATCTGAATAGTCCCGCCAGCCCCCTGCAGCCCGAAGGCCACATGCTCGATCCCGGGTGCGCCGCCCGTCGAAGCGCGAGCCACCACCGGGGCTGTAGAGGGCGAGCACTGGTATGCAGGTTGCGGGGCGCCCGCGGGGCTGGCGGCGGGGAGAGAGCGAGCCCCCCTCGCGGCCCCGGAACGAGCATGCGAGGGAGGTGCGGAGGCGGAGCTGTGGGGGACAGCGTATGTGGAGAGGGGGCTGCGCCCATCCCCTCCGCACAGGGGGAGGGGGTCGCTGTTACTGCTCCTGCGGGCTCGTTACTCACCCCCGACGCACCGTTACAGCCCGCTCCCGGGGGGTCCTGGCCAGCCAGGCTGCTGAAGAACCGCTGGGTGCTGGCGGGGAGCCTGGGAATGGCACCTGGTCCCTTAAAAGTCTTTCACACCAGGTTCGTTGGAGTCGGGCGATGCTAAAGCTCGGAGTCTCTCTAACGGAAAATTAAAAAAATAACCTTTCTCCTGCCCTTCCCGCCAACCTCAGGCCTCGAAGAAAAGGCGCTGTCTGTCCCACCCATGCCCCAAGGCCTCTCTCTCTCTGGTGGCTGCTGGTGGCGGAGCCTGGCCTGTGGCATCCCCAGCGTTGCCACCAGCTGGTGTTTTGTGCAGGTGTTGTCTGCTCTGCTCTTTGCAGATCTGCTGCTGGTGGAGCTCCAAAACAGAGGTGCTTCCCTAGAAGTACCATGGTATATCTGCCTGGCGGGATGTGAAAAGACACCTTTAATCTTGAGTTAGGGCATTGGCCTAAGTCTGTCAGGTGAAGAGGCCTGATGCTGGTTACATATTGATACGATGCTGACCCTGTTTGTACCATATATGAACAGGCAACGCCAGATTTGTGTTTTCAATTCATCGCCCTTTGGACACAGGTTAACAACGGTGTAATCAGTAATCGCCCATCGGAAAAAGCAGCAGCGATGTGTGATGACAATAAGATTCACAGCCCAAGGGAACTTTTGCCCAGACAAAGTCCGGGCCTAAGAAAAAGACTTGCTTCCTTGTGATGCAGAGGAATCAAAAAAAAGGGAGCAGCAATCTCCCACCCACTTAAAATACTTCATACACACAAAAGTCACTGTCATCTTAGCATGCAAGAAACACAAACAAAGAAAGGTTGGCTTGTACCAGCCAAGACTTTTAAAAACAATGTGTGAAGCAGTAATAATGCTGAATTTGAAGGTGTCCAGAATACTGTGGGTGAAACCCATGGTCTACTTGTCTGTCCATTGGTGCTTCTATGAACTCTGGATTTTACCACTACAAATATTTTGAAGTGGCAGCTCTTGTTCCCAACAGTAGGGAGTTGTCAGGGCTGTACCCAGCCTTCAAGAAAGGGTGTGTTGTAGTGGGTGGGAATGAACAAGTCACCTTATGTTGGACTTGTTCCATTTGTTTTATAGATCTCTGTGGGTTCACAGATGCAAACCCTAATGTGAACCCAGAGACAGCTGCGTAAGAGCAGACACTGCACCAGCAGAGTTGTTTCTTTTCAATATAATTTTACCTGCTCTATAAAAATTGGGCTGATGGTGTTTCAGCTGAATTACGATAGTTTGCAGGTGGTTTTATGTGAGCACAAGCATGAGGTCATCTGAATTCTGCTCATTTCCTGCAGTGCTTTAAGCCTGTGCTCTCCCAAAATCATGCCCTGTGAACTGGTTCAGTTTTTTCAGGAACTGAGTCTTATGATAGTTTGTTCCCATCTTCAGAATTAAAGAAATACCTTACAAATGCAGTTCAGAGTCTTGATCAACCACTTAAACAACCTATTGCTCACTTTGAAGCTTAACATTGGTGGAGAATTGTGCTTAAGAGCACGTAGCTACACAGTGCAGCAACTCGTTAATACTCACGTGCGTTTAACTCTATAAACAGACAGGTCAGAGCTTTTGCCAAGCCTCTGCTAGAGGTGGGCAACAGCCTCCACGCTCTTCCTCTCTCCCACACCAAAATCATTTCACTTCAGTAAGTATGTATGATGCACTAGGCAAAGTATTTATAGTGCCATCTAGCTAAATTCGTGGCTGACACTTCCTTTCAGTCCTTCTTAAAACCCTGAGAAATACTAGCAGTAGAAATAAAAGTAATAAAGCAGGCCTGCTTTACAGTTGGGCAGTGAATAACAGGCGGGGAATGCCACAGCTGAGACTGCTCACGCACCCCTGGGTAAGTGCTGAAAAAGCCATTGGGTATGAAAAGTAACATGCAAGAGGCAATGTTATTTTTTTTTTTTCTTCAGACAGCTTTCGAATAAGCACGAGGAATGAAACAAAGCAACCCAAGCTTCTGTTTGTACTGAAGAGCTCACAGCAGCAAAAGCTGCCAAGTCAATCAGTTATAGGGGAGATTAATGGTAAGACATGATCCTCCTGTTGTAGGACACCATGAAAGACCATTGCAACATTCAGTTCAGCAAAGGTGATGTGAGCCATTCAGCCCTGTCTTCCTAAGGTTGTATCAGAACCACAAGTGACCTCAGGAGGGTCACCAACCTGTTCTCCGGTCTTACAGTAGGACCAGCTATACTTGGTCTATTCCTGATAGCTGTTACTCCAGTCTGTTCTTAAAATCCTCTCAGGGATGCAGTCTATGAAATATCCAGGAAATGCCTTCCAGTTCTTTGCTAACCTTGACATTCAAAAGCATTCCCTGATGTCTCGTCTTGATCTGCCTTGACTGCCGCAAGTGAAGCTAGTGTCCCATCTACCACAGTGAGATGGGTATGTTCTTCTTGCTAAGAGTCTCCACCTGAAGACAAACA
The DNA here is from genome assembly GCA_020745705.1 of Hemiprocne comata. Classification (NCBI taxonomy): domain Eukaryota; kingdom Metazoa; phylum Chordata; class Aves; order Apodiformes; family Apodidae; genus Hemiprocne; species Hemiprocne comata. Next base: position 144,915,327 of record CM036586.1, read on the forward strand.
TTTAGAGCTTTCCTTCATAACTGTGCCTAGGGTTTCTGCCTTGTCCTTCTAAGTCACATTTTCAAAGCCTTTAGTTATTATTTTTACTTGCCTTGGGTTCTTCCCACCTGATCCATCTGTTCCGTCAAAGGCACTGCCCCAAACCCGAAGGTACTTCAGCTGAGGCTCCCCCAGTACCACACAGGACAGAGTGATTGCCCTGTACTTACTGCCCCTGTCCCTCTGTATTCTTCCTGTTCTACAATGATCTGCCTTTCTATCGGCAGCGTGACCCTAATGCACGTTCACCTCGGCATCACATCACACGTGGAGAGCTGCTAGGTCCTTCTTTCCCAGTGGTACAGGTGGAGCACGTGCTGGGGGAGCAAACAGGGAATACTGAAAGGACTCTGGAGCAATCTCACCATTAAGAGTGCATGGCTGGGAGGCAGGAGCCACTGGCTTGCCACAGGATTGCAACTTTCCACCTCTCTTCTGTACCTCACTTTCCCCAGCTAAAAAACAGAGACTGTCATGTCTCACATTTGTCAAACACACTGAGATCTGTGTACAAAGGGGAAAAAAGGCAGCTGACTTTTTTTTTATTTGGAAAATAAGGAACGCAGCTTGTGAGAAATAAAACAAAACATGTTATTTTTAAAATTTTGTTTCATTTATTTGGCAGTAATATCCAAACCCCCCTGCTTCAAAAAAAATTACAAAATCAAGTAAAATAAGTGCACTAAGGAAACCTACAGAATACTGATAAATTTCACACACAAACAGGAGGGAATATAGAGGGAGGAGTGGGACTTTTTTGTTTGTTGCTTAAATTTGGCTTTTTGGAAAAAAAATACATGCCTTCCCTGCCCCTTGGAGTCTGTACAGCAATTGTCCCAGAGGGCAACATCTGGAATTCAGCACCTCCTTCCCCAGCAGCCAAGTCACGCCGCAAAGACAGCTACTGAGCAGCTTGCTGCAGGGCATCACTCACGGACCCGCTGCCCTTCCCTTTGGTGTGGGGAGATGAGAGGTTTTGGTCTCCTTTGGGTACTGTAGCCCTTAGAACTGGCATTGCTCTCCACAGTTGCATTTCCCTTTGAGGGCACAGGGAGGAAAAAGGCTCCAAATGCCACAGCTGTTTCAGTGGAGCCTCGGTCACCATGCTCCCATGCCGCTGCCCCAGGATACCCCAGGATACGTTGTATGGCTTGACAGAGAGCTCAGCTGGCCTTGCCTGAGGTAGGAGCCCATCCCTCTGCCTTCAGCACAAGCTCTGTAAGCCTCTACTGCCAGCACCCACCTCTCCAGCTGTCCCCAGCAGCCTCACAGGCAGCATGTCCACAGGAGCCAGGAAGGGGACTAGAGACTGTATCACATAATGCAGCCTACAGAAGCCCTTCAGCCATGGATTAATCTCCCCTTGCTGCACATGCTCTGCTACTCCCAGGTGGAGATTTTCCTGACTGGACAATAAGATGTCATCCCCATCTAGGGGAAGCCTTTAAGGCAAGCTGTCATTTTTTCTCTAAGGCACTTCAATGATCCAAGCTGGCAGGAAGTGAGCTGGGAGGCACAAACTACTTTTCAGAGCAGGGTCAGAATAAAGCAAAACATGTATTAACAATGTTCCTGTGACTCTAGACCCAGCACGTGAAGCTGTTTTACTCATACTATTGGTGAGGAGTGAGTGTGTGTCTAATGGTTGCTCTTAATTCCACCAACCACTTAAACCAGTGCCACCAGAACACAAACAATGACTCTGTCCCAGTGTTGTCCACACTACCCTCAGCTCCTGTGGACTCATTCCCCTCACCTTCACAGGAGACAGCTTCTCAAATCCAGACCCTCATGGGAAAAGAACCAGCCCCCTTCTGTATTAATTAAGCCAAAACCTCTGAGTGTGGCAGGGTAGAGTATGAGTCTCACTGGAAATGTGGCACTGTGCCAAAGCCAATGGACATCCTCTGGGTTCACGTAAGGAAAACAGCTCAAAGACCAGACAGCCTTCAACAAATCTGGCTCATGTGCGAGACCACAGGAGGCACAAAGCTTTCTTCTTTGCCTACACTTGATAGGTATCAGCTCATTCTTCCCCTCTAAGGAAAGCACTGTGCAAAAAGGGGAAGGTTGGGACAAAAGTCCTGCTGATCTTCACTCAACCAGAACATGGAATTTCACTTGAGTAAGCACTAGGGACTGCAAGACACCTGGCATCAACTGCTGAAGTTCCTCATGAACAGGAAGATGGAAGTCTCAAGCAGTCATCTTGACTCAGGATATGTGCAACTGCTTGGGAGGCACAGCTGGGGCATGAAGGGAATGTGGAAAAAGGATGTTCAGGTGTGTATGACAACTGCAGGAGAAAGTCAGCTGGGATTGAGGCTACAGAAGTGATTGTCATCAAAATAGCATTTCATTTATACCTACAACTAATGCTCTGAGAAACAGGTCAGACAAAAAATAACTCATGAAAGGATATGAGGGTAGTCAAAGATGGCCTGTTCAGAGACACTGTGAAATGCATTACTAATGAGACTTCCAGCCCTGACTCCAAACACAGACCTGGAATCAAAGAATAATGCTGCTGCCTCATCCCAGTGGGAGATGGAAAGCCCAAGATGACAGCCAACAGCCCAGACTTCAAGTAGCTAAACATTTTAAAATACCCTACTAATGGGATTGCCTGGTCCCTCTGTCTCTAGAAGTATTTGGCACTTCCCTCTGGGCAATGTAGAGAGAGCAGTGTGAGCGCAGACTTTGAGCACATGGTTAAAGCTAGCTAAGGGAGCAAGAGCTGGGGAGCTGCGGTGTCAATCCGTGCCTGGTGAAACTACTTGCATCCAGCCCTCTCTCTTCTTCCCATGAAGGACACTGCTACCCCCAGCTGAGGAATAAATACCCTGTAGTGCAGGGCTCACAAGTTGCTGGTGGTGTTTGCGGCGGCTGAGTGCAGCGCGGTACAAACTGTGCAGGAGCATTACAGCACTGTCAACAACAAAAACCCACAGGCTGGGTTTTCTTGAAAGATCTAGAGCTACGAAACATACAAAAGCTGAATTACTACCATAGGAAATAAAGTAATAAAACCGCAAAACAAAACAAAAGGGGGAGTCAGCATGTGAATGTGATAAGAAAAAAAAATATGATAGCACCTCTAAGGAGGGGGCAGGGAGAGTAAGAGTGAGATGAGGTCAAAAGGAACCATGTTGTGTCAGAGCCCACAATGTACTGGAGGAGCTGCTGGGGACAGTCTGGTGGAAAGCAAGGAGGAATGTGCTGGACTCATGCCAGCAGCATGGCACCACGACTTCCAGGTGTCACAAGACGCTGCCCAGCTTTGAGGAGCTTGAACCAAAGGGGAGGGTAAGCAGGGCAAGGTCGTTGGCTAATGATGCCCTGCAGCACACGTGCTCAGCCAGAAAACTGCCGGGCCTCTATTTCTGCAGCCAAGGCCGGTGCTGACAATTGTGTCGATTGAAGACCCCCCTTTTCTATCCAGCACTGACCTCCATCCTTTCCCCAGATCCAGGGGAACAACAAATCCCTGTCAGCTCTTGGAGGGAGCAGCTCTCTGCTCTGGGAAAGGGTCCCAGAGGCTGCTCTAAGTCCCTTCCAAGGCTCCAGCAATGAAGCTCCCTGAACAGGTGGGCTCTGCTCCCCTTTCCTGGCCCCGTTCTCTGTGTATTACAAAACAAATAACCCATCGCTATACAATGTAAATATCTGTGACTGGGCAACTGTAGTAGACACTTGTGCATACTGAGATCAGCATGGGAGGACAGGGTGGCAGGTTGGGCCCGTCCTCTTGGGCCCCTCCGGTGCGGAGGCCCCTTACATTTCCTTGGTGCTCATTCTCTTGGTCTTCTCAGCTGTCTCCTAGAGAAAGAGAGCACAGAAGTGAAGCTCTGCACTAACACAGGAGCTGGCAGTGCCCTGAAGCCTTTGGTCTATCCACAAGCAGTGCCAGCACTGGCTTACACCTTAAAGCCCCACACCTATATTTGTCCCCATAGGCAACAGGGATCCCCCTTTACTGTGCTCCCCCTTCTACCAGAAGTCACCAAGTGATAGAAGCAGAGGGATCCCCTCTAGCAAGGAGAGACTTGGTGCAAGAAGACCTTCCCAACCTCACACTAACCTGATGCTTCTGCAGTTCCTGAACGTATCTAGCCAGTTCCTCCTCAGTCAAGTCTTGATCAGGTCGCTGTCTCCGAGCAGGCACCTTCTCATTCTTCCCTGCAAACAGAAATGGAGTTCAGCGTTATCGCAAATGGAGGATGCAAATTTCAGAGGCTGAACCATGGAGAACAAAAAGAGTTAGGCTGGCCACAGCATACCTCAGGCTTAGGAAAGCTTTGCTGGAGGAACGTATGGGCTAGCTTCTTACAAAAAAAATGGATCTTGCGGCTGCCTGGTACTTCAGAACCTGGATATCCAGTCTGTCCCTGTCACTCCATCCCATGTGATAAATAATAAAACCATAAGGAACAGGCTGCATATGATTTAAAAGAAGCACCTTTAATTATCCCTCTGACAAAAGCCTCTAGGTCCTCTGATGCTCTGACATGGGCAAAAAGTCAAGAAATTGTTGTGCCATTGTATGCTTCAGCCATGGACGCAAGGAACAAAGTAGGCAGCAAGACCACGTGTTGCATAGCAACTTTGAAGGTTGTTTCTGGGGATGCAGCAAAAAGAGTCTCTCATTCGGCTGCTTAACCTCTGAGACCTCCCCACAGCTCCTCTGGCAGCTCTATTAGTATTACTGTTACCTGTTCTGAGGTGAGTTACTGCTGCCACAACCAAATATGGGCTGAGGTGATCCTGAAGTCTCTGCTGCAGAAGGCCAGATAAACATGAAAGAAACTATACATACTTGTTGCTGTTCCCCTCACTCCTTCAACTGCCTAAGCTACTGCCTATAGGTCTAAACTAACAAACTACTGACAGCTCCTGTGCAGCACTGAAAACTAAACTCACAGAAAGGCCTGGTTTCTAGGGAAGAAAGCCAGAAAAATGAAGCTCTTTCCACTGACCCTGGACCATCTGTGAGAAGAGAAACCAGAGAGCTTTTGTTCACAACTCTACGACGACTTCCCCCAATTGTAACATGGCTGTGAAGGTTTAAAAAGGACCTTCCAGAAGAAGAACAGGCAGACCAACAACCCTGCCTTACTATGAACACCACCTCCTTTCATCTCCATCACCATTATTTTCTCTTATGTCTACAGTTTGTATGGTGAGAAGCTAAAGTGCTTTCTTGACATTCCTAGATGAAGTTCCCTATCTCCTCTCTGGGGCAAGCCGAGACCCTAGTTCCTGCTTTATGGATACCATAAACAGATACAGTGAGGATACTGACACACAGGCAGGAAACTTGACTTGCTCACACCCACACAGATGGTTCCAGACAGTGACCTATTTGGTCTGTGTATGCCCCAAGCCAGCTGGATGCAGAGTAGTTCTGGCCTGGAAGGTTTGCTGCTGAACTTTCTTGACACCAAATCCAAACTACAAACCCCAGCAGCATTGCCCCCAACCCAGTTACACACTTCCTGACTTCTAAAACAAATCCAGCTTGGGTTTGGCCAATGTAGAGCACAGGAGGGTGATGCAGAAGCCACCCAGATAGAGAAGCTGAGACAGAGCTGTGGAGAGAATAGCTGGTGCCCTCAAAAAGATAGAAAGCACACCCCCCCCTTTTGTACAAAACCAAATACAATAGTCATCTGGAGAGCGTACGGACCCTCGCATGTCATTGCAGTGCACACCCAGTTCCCACAGGCACAGACGCAGCGGTTACACTCCACCTGGGTCTCTGCTCCATCCTCATAGGTTTCATCTTCCAGGGCACACTCTAGAGAGGCACAAAACGAGGGCAGTGGTTGTGAGACAGCGAGCATGCTAAAGACAACATACTTTGGAGATGCACTGAGGGAGAAGAGGTACACAGTTCTGGAGGAGGCCTTTCCTCCCGTAACCACCAGAACTCTCCCAAAGACAAATATTCATGCTGAATTCTGCCTGTGAAATCAGCCAAAAATAATTTGGGCAAGTCAAACACTTCATTCTCCTTCCTCAAAAGAACACATTTCTCAATTCCAAATGAAATCTCAATGTTAGATTTGTGTGACTTTCCTAATCAGTTATAAATAGAAGAGGACCCCCAAAGTGAAAGTTTTGGTTACTCTGAAACAACTCCTGTTCCAGGTGGGGAGAAGTGGAGGAAATGGTTTGTGTATTTGCTGCTGCCCTGAGAAAGAAAGGGGGGGAAAGAAAAAAAGGTTTCTCATTTCAGCTCACATTTCTTCTCACAGCTCTATTATATGTTTGAGTTGAAGCCCCCAAAGAACTCAAGGGCCATATGGTGAGTGGAAACCAGCCAATCATGTTTGCTGGGGAAGGTGCAGCATCCCTGGCTTCCCACTGAAATAGGCAACAGAGAGCTCAACTTAATATTCCCGAAGAAGCATAGCCTCTGTCTGTTCCTCAGTGCCACCACAGTGGGATGTAAATCCGGCACCTTTGGACCAGCACCCCCTGAGGAGACAATTAGATGAATGGCTAGGCATGCCTGGTCAGCAGAACACTAAGCTGCTTCCACATGAACTGTAGCACTAAGCAGGATTTGGAAGGATAGTGAACTTTGAGATGTTCATCAGGGGGGCTCGCTGTGTGAAAGGCAGAGCATAGCAGGACTTTGGTCTGGTCTGACTTTCCTAAGTTATCCAGACGTGAACTCCTCACATGATTTATCTCCACACTGTTAAATACATGCCTTGACCTTCCAAGCATACCATATCCATTTGACCTATGCCCTTGCTTCTAAAATCCAAACTTTTTTCACCACAAGAGCTGCAAGAGGTCTGGGACAGAAAAAGCGGTACTTTTGACAATGCAGACACACGGAGTGCTGCCACATGGGAGGCAGGCATATAACCACATTATTTCTGGGAGTGGAGTTATAGCATTCAATGTCTGGCTCAAAAGCCAGTCTGTTTTCTTTCCTCCCTTCCCAGGACTTCTCTGGTTTCCCAGTATAAGTAAGGAGTTCCTACTTTTCTCTGGTGGGTTGAAGGATGGGCTGAGGCACTTGAGAAATTCATTGAAGCTGAGCTTCCAGTCAGCATTTTCATCTGAGAGCTCGATGAGGGCATCTACGCAGAGTCCCCTGAAAGGAAACAGAGAGGCATGTTCTGCACAGGGCTGTACCAGGCAGGTCCCTGCTCCACTGGCTTCAGAGTACAGATGAGTAAACCCAGTAATAGCTAAGAAGGCCTGGCAGTAGGAAGGCAGTTTCCTTCTCTAAGGAAACCTCACTACATATAGACAAAAGAAAAACAGATCTAAAAGACTCCCTTGGCTGGTGAAGGGCTGGGAAGTGAGGAGAATCTCAGAACAGCAGGAATAGAACCCTGTTGACACCTACATGCTGTCACACGAGTACAGATGTGAGCACGGCCTGACCATAAGCAGCCTGTTCTCATTGTCACACACAGTGGCACAGCCACAGAACAATGGAAACCTCTAAGACTGCATTTTCATGAGATGCTTGTACCAGCTCTAGCTGCAGGCTGCCCATGTGTTTTCTCACCTTCTTCCTTGCACTGGATCTAGTTACCAGGTGAAAGGTGAGTGAAGTCCACTGGAAAGCTAACTTATTCGGAAATATAAAAGACAACACATTTTCTGACACCCAACCTACCTTCTGGCTGCACATCTACTAGATTTAAGGCAAAAGCTTAGAATACATGCCTAACTTGAAGGGTAGGGGTGGGACTGTTCCTTTTGGTGGGGTTCGTACCTAATGAAGTGAGAAGCCACTTCATACACAGTTACCTTTGTTAGTGCAAGCCCTAAATTATATTTTCCATGAGTGGATTTTCATGCCCCTTCTACCACACCTGGCACCTTGACCCTCCTTCTGGCAGCCTGTCCACTGCCTACCTGAGCAGCTTGTTGGTCTCCTGGTCCATGTAGGTGGTGATGTTGACAGCAGTCTCATTCTGCTCGACAAACTTCAGGAATTCAGTGGAGTCCAGGCGAGAATCACCATCGTCAAAGCTCTGTAGGGAAAGATGGGAAGATGCGAGAGGTTCTCATTCATCAGTTCAAGGCACCCTTTCCTTCTCCCTCTTCCATATGTACTTGGCATTTTCAAAGCTTCAGTGAAACAGGTTGCACCATCCCTGTTTTGCACAAAGAACAGAGGCTCAGAGAAAAATAGCAACATAACCATTCTAGCATCAGAACTGGCAGACATGATCCTAGCTTTTTTTCTCACCAATAGGCTACATTGCCTCTCATTTGCCTCCTGCTGCTTGATTTATGGCTGTAACCCCATTTCTCCTCTTTGTTCCAGCCAGCTCTTAGCCTTCTTATATACTGCCTGCCTTAAAGCAGACCAGTTGCATTCAAGGAGGTGTCAGCTTTCCAATATGTGTAAAACCAAAGCTGCGCCTGGACTGTGACAGTGACAAAAGGGTAAATCACAGGAAGCAATTTTCTGCTGATCCCAAAGAAGGAACAATTTAATGGAACAGCACAATGCCTCTCCACAAACTTCTTAAGGTCCCAACAGGACTCCTGGCACTGAAGAGCAGGATTTTTAGCCCCGAAATCCTGGCTGTGCTGCCAAAGAAGTAATTGCATTTTGCTTTCCTGTTTGGAGATGTCATATCACAGGGCTGGGCACTCAGCAGGAACTGCCGGGCCCCCTTAGAGACAGCTGCATTGCAGGGAGGGAAAAATGAATTCTGCACACAAACTGCTGCTGCCAGCTAATTTCTACTGTGTGACTTGGGGTAGGTCACTGTGTCACCTCATGCAGTGCTTCCAGGAATGCTGGAGGAGAGACACTACCTGTTGTTACCTCTACGTGGTTCAGGGGAAACCTGTAGGGCTAGGAGATTTACTCTGTGCGCTGCAGCCTTTGTATAACTGCTCCACTAACATGTTTCAACTTCTACTAGACTTTGAAGCCTCTTGTCCCACTATTTCTTGTGAATGGCTGCAGTTTCTTTAATGACTGAGACTTGGTTAAGCTAGTTTTATTGCCTTTCAGTGCTGTGGTATGCATTTACGTGTTCCCTCAGAGACCCTTCAGAACTGAGCAGCTTCCCACTAGTGGTCTCACTCCTCTTGAAATAAGGTCCCCCAAGGTCAAGGCTTGCCTGATGTACAACCCACACCTCAGTGATCCAAACAAGTCAGGCTTCCAGGAGGGAAACGCCTTAATGCCACATCTACAAACCTGCCTATCAAGGAGAAAAGGGAAAAGCTTCATGTCATCTTTGTCTCCATTACCTTCAAGGGCAGGAATCAGGCCATTTACCACGCTGGCATGTGGAGCCTCAGGGCTGGGCATGGTAGAATTCCTCTAGTGACAGAGGAGCCTCCTTGGTGAAACAAATTTGTGTGTGTTTGAACCCGTTTAGTTTGCTTTGCTTGTATTTGCCTCAAAGTTGCTCCAAGCTCTGAATTCTGCTTTAGAAGTATTTCGAAGCTTTAAGGGTTTCTGATATGCTGTACTAACACTTGACAGAGAAGGAAATTGCCCCTTTGGTCTGAGAAAAGGTATGGCTTTGTCATGGTAACTTTTTGCCCACTTGTGCCTGAGATCAGTGCTCCAGAAAAATAAGGACAATAAAGAAAACACGAGGGTGTCTGCCTCTGAGCTGCAGCCATGCGATTTCACCCACACCCCAAGAGGCATGGGGCTGGTGGGGGTGACCGGGCTGTGTGGCAGCCGTGGAGCAAGCCTGTGGCTGGCTTATGTGTTGCAGCAAAGCCCATGGCCTGGGGAAGCTCTCTGCAAAGGCAGCTGGGGACAGAATGTTGCCAGAGGGGAGTGGGGGGGGGGGGGGGGGGGGGACACACTGCTCAGCCCCCCTCCAAGGGATGCTGCAATTTTCGGGTGCTGGCAAGTGCCAGCGGGGGTGCCTGAGGCAGTGGGTCACAAGCAGGTTTCCACAGAGGGAGCAGCATTAATGTCTACAAAGGCAAAGATGGTCTCTGGAGCTAGGGACCAGCTCCTCTGTCTCACCAGGGGGGGTGCCATTGCCATGGCAAATTTGCTTGCAGCGCTAACTCCTGTCAGGCACCATTAATCTCTTGCTGTCAACAGTTTATGATTTAAACACTCTCCCCCTTTCCCCACCTGCTCCTTCAGCGCCATCCTGAATGCTTTGAAGTTTTTATCAGGAGCCGGGGGGGCCTGAGGGGGAGGGATGAAGCAGTGCATGTGGCAAGAGCATGGGAGAAGCATGTGATCTGATGGCTACAAAAGGGGGTGTGGAAGGGCTGAGGGACAGACTGACAGGGAGGAGAGAAGAGGAATGGGATTATTGCAGGGCTGGAAACCCATGGGAGGTTCCTCTCTCTCTGCAGAGCACTAAGGACCTGCCAGCTCTCAGCCACAGCTAAGCCATACTCCTTGCAAACAAATATTCACCTCGAAGCCCCTGAGTGTCCCCTATTCCCATCAACATAGCATTGGGACTGCCTGGAACAAAGGATCAGCAGCCCCTGCCCTGGCTTCCTGTTCCTTCTACCTGCATTTCCAGTACTTTTACCCACCTTTTCTCCTCTGGCTATCTTTTGTCCCCTGAAATCAGTTATTCTCTCCCCTGTCACAGGCACATTTGGCCTACCCTTCTCATTTTCCCCAGGGCAGGTCAGACCCCCAGGGATGCTCCAGGCTGTCATGAAGCCATGTCAGTGGCTCTACCAGCAGCTGCTGCAGGCAGCCCATAACACACCACGCTGTAAGACATACCAGACCTCTCTGGCCCTCAACTTGACAGGCTGATTCCACACTGGAGCCTCTCAGCATGGCAGCTGCTTTGCAGTGACAGGGCAAGAAATGTTCTCTGGCCTCTGTGGCAGGCTCTGCTCTACTTGCCTTGAAATACTTGTCCAGGACTTCACTGTAGTTACTCCCCTTGGAAAACCAGCCATCTGGGATAATTTCAGCTTCCAGCCACTGGATGACACGGCGACGGAGCTCATCCCTGTCTGACTGGTAGCAGACAACTGTAATGGGAGAAAGTGTAGCAGAAGAAAAGGAAGGATGAGAGAAATGAATTTGGCAAGGAGACCACACAGAGGCGACTGGAAATAAGAACCAGTCAGACAGGCAGCTCTGATGGCAGTTTGCAGGCCCCTCCGTCCTTGATCCTTGGAGATGTGCCACCGCCAGATCAAAGCAGAGGTGCCACCTGCTGAACGGCGAATGGGCTGTGGGTGACACCATGTGGCAAGGCCAGAAAACGACACTTCTGTCAATGCTCTTCTGCCTTCCCGTCCCCGGATAGCTTGTGGAAGAACAACCCATTGCTTACTCATCTTGGTGTGATAAATCCCCAAAATGAGGGAGGAAGTTGACTGTGCCCCCAGGCTTTCTGATGCCGTGGAGAACAGGCACTCAGCCGTCAACCCTCATGTACGAAAACCTCTACCCTCTGCGAGAGTGAAGACTAGACTGAGGAAGCTTCTCCACCATGCTGTCCCCAAGACTTGAATTTTAGGTCCTGCTGTCTCAGGAGATTTCGTTTCTTCAAAGCCCTGACTGGTCCACTCTGACTGGAAACAAGATGAAGTCAAGCCGGGCTTGTTCACAGCGCTCTCCAGAGTCACAGGTTTCTCTAGGTGGATATCCCTTTGTGTGATAGTACCAAACTGTGCCTTTAGAAGCAAAACTGAAAGCCTAGATCTTCTGACTTCTGTGAGTTGTCACACCCGCCCAGAGGTCAATGGAGCCAGAAGGGGAATCAGTGTGTATTCATGTCACACACACTAAGGATCTCCTTCTGAATCCAGTGACTACAGACACAACCAGACAAATGAACTATGCAAGAGTGTCTCTTCCCTCAGTCTGGTGATGAACACAGCTTGTGTCTCTAGGGCCAAACTGGGTTTCATTCCAGCTTGTACATGCTCAGGGTTCCCGAGACATCCCAGCGCAGCAAAGGGCCCAGCCCAGCTCTGAAAGGTTACCCAGGAGTAAAGAGCTGGGCAATCATATTTCAGATGATTTATCAACCCAGACTCTGCTGCAGTCACCCAGAGGTATGACTTTTACAGAGTTGTGCAACTCCCCCGATAGACCTTCCTCCCCTTCTCTTTTCCCAAATTCATACAGAGGCCCTAGCCAGAAAGGAGATGGCTTCTTACCTGGGCTTGCAGCTGGATTCTCAGACTTTTTCTCTGTTGATGGAAAGACAGAAGAAGATATTTCTGATGCAACATGAAGCAATACGAACCTCTTCCCACCCTGGGTGCCACTTGGGCAAGAGCAGAGGAACCTGGGAGTCTTTCGAAACACGAGGGCCACATATATGATTAAGGGATTGGAACATCTGTCACTCCGAGTGGAGACTGAAGACTGTTTAGCATGAAGAAGAGAAGGCTCAGGGGCAATCTCATCAATGTTTATAAATCTGATGAGAGAGAATGAAGAAGTCTGAGCTAGACTCTTCTCCATGGTGTCCAGTGCCAACACTGAGGCAAAATCCTTGCTCCTAAAGTATTGAGGTCCCTGATGAAAATGGATGGTAGTATGTGCTTTTGGGGGGTTATCCTGAGAGTCTGACTTTTCCCTGGCAGGTAGGCTGAGACACCTGCTTGACTGAATCCATGAACTCAAAGAGAGACAGGCAGGAGGAAGAAGTTGCCCTGCTCTCCTGAGTACCCTCCTCCCAGCAACCCAGGGAGAAAATTGCTCCAAGAGCCCACCACAGCCAAGGTGCCAGGGTCCTGAGTGCACTAATGGGGGCCTTAATGGCCCTGCCAACCTCACCTAGGGCCTCCATTCCCACTCTACCCACAAGCCCAGGAGCTCCACTTCAGCTGATGTCTCTGCCCCTCGTGCTTGCCTGGGATTATGCTGTAGGTATGCCTTCCTCCAGCTGTGTTGCGACCATTCTCGTACCTGCTACAGACACTGTTGATCTAGGCCCTGACCTGGTGACTGTCCTCCCACCCTGAGCTCAGACCTGTTACAGACTGCATCACTATGCACTTGTCTGGCAATTACTGGCCTGTGCCCAATCCTGGTTACCACCACCAGAAGTGATCCTGACCTGATTTCATGACTTGACTTCAGGCCTACTTCATCACCACAAACTTGCCTGGTGATCTGGACTCTTAGTTGAACCTGGCTATTGTTTCCAGGCTTGCTCTCTTTACTCTGCTCTGCAACTGTAATATAGGGTCCTGGCCAGCGAGACCTCTGCCTTGCCTTGTTAGCAAGCTTGGCTCCTGGCTTTCCCTCCCTCAGAGAACAGACGGCTCTCCTCGCTCCCTGACACAGGGTTACCTTTACAGTGGCCATCGTAATCCACCTGGATCTTGGAGCCAGTGAGGCAGGCATCACGGTGCAGCTCACAGTGGTTCAGGTACGTCTTGCCGTTGCTACCGCACACAGGCCTCTTGTGAGGTTTGCATGTCTGTGAGAGAGCCGGAGAAGACAGCATTTTACCTGCCTCTTTGGGAAAGCTAAAGGGAAGCAGGTCAGTTTCAGCAACAGGCTGGCTCAACAGAAGCTCTCGGCACAGCTTCCTTGGGTCAAAAGGTGTTTGGAACAGGCTGAACCCACCCATCACCACCCCAGAAAAACCTGCACAGAGAAATTTGTGGGTGTGGGTTCAAAGGCCTCACTTTCCAGTGAAGGGAAGGCTTCCAGGAAAGGAAAGGCTTCACTTTCCAGGGCATTTCACTCTCCAGTGCTTGGACTGGCCGTGTGGGAGCTGCAGGCTCTGAGGGAAGTGGGAACAAAGAGCCATATGCCCATTCCCAGGAGCCAGGCAGGAATGGCTTGAAAGCACAGGGCAGAGTAGAGTAGGGAGACTGTGTGTCTCTACAGCTGGGAAAGGCTCTTCTAATAATTTCTGACTCCCTGCTGGATGAATCTATTCATCCCCACAGCTGTCTACTACACTTATTTCCATTTTACAAAAGCTAATTTTTAGTAGGGTGCTTGTAATCTCAAACAAGATGCCAGTGAGGGCAGGCTGACTTGGAGCTTGCAGACCACTCCCTGAAGTGCCCTCCAAAGTCAGCTGCATATCAATACCCTACTGGGCTTTCCCAACAAAACACCTCCAGCCAAGTCTCCTGTGCGTGTATAGACCCTAGGCAGCTATGTGAGTAGAACAGCTGCAAGCCCCAGACAATATCAATCCTACAGGGTTCTTGCCCAGCACCACACCGTCATAAGGCCCTGCTGTTTGAAGAGCCACCATGAATTTGCAGCTGCTCCAAAAGGGCTGCAGCCTCATCCCATCATGGGATCCTTCCAGCAACAGAAAACCAGCCATGGGGTGGTGGTGGTGACACCTGTTCCAGATGCAGAAGCTGTGCTGCTCCCCTACCTCAATGCAGAGGCAGGTCGGCTCTCCCTTCTCAGTCACTGTGCACTCCCGCCCAGCTCCACAGAAAACATTGGCACAGATCTTGGATTTGCTCCTTGGCTCCTCCTGCAAGATACAAAGTTAAGAGACACAAAGTACATCAAGTTACCTGGAAGAGCAGCAACACAGCTTTAAAAAGTAACACATTTAACTTGTAGGCTGGACCAAAGACCACCAAGGTGGTAAGGCACAGATTACAGAACAAGAGAGACATGACCACAATAGATGGGACAGCTCAGACAATAAGCATGAGCAGACATGAGAGCTAGGGCTACAGCCCCAGCAACAGAGGGCTTCCTTGAGGTAATTTCTGGAAAATTACTTAGGAGAACTGGAGCAAACATGAGCAAGACAAAATCTAGCACAAATGTCAAGAAGAATTAGCTCATGTCAAGGACTGCTGCCTTCAAAATGTTTTCCATGGAGGGTATTGAGCAGAAATGTGTTTGCTTGAGACGTTTAAGAAGGTGAACATAACCCTGGAGAAAGGCGTGATACCAAACAGGTGGAAGAAATTGCCATCCGACACCAGATAATCATAGAATCATAAAATTGTTTAGGTTGGAAAAGACTTTTAGATTCTCAAGTCCAACCATTAACCTAACTCTACCAAGTCTGCTGCTAAATCATGTCCCTAAGCACCATATCTACACAACTTTTAAGTACGTCCAGGGATGGTGACACTACCACTTCCCCGGGCAGCCTGTTCGAGCGCTTGACAACCCCTTCTGTGAAGAGATTTTGCCTAATATCCAGCCTAAACCTCCCCTGGTAGAACTTCAAGCCATTTCTTCTTCACTCGCTACTTGTGAGAAGAGACCTGGCTGTAGAGAGCTATAAGGTCTCCCCTCAGCCTCCTTTTTCCCAGACTAAACAACCCCAGCTCCCTCAACCACTCCTCTTAAGACTTAACCTCCAAGACACTTAACCAGCTTTGCAGCCCTTCTCTGTACCTGCTCCAGCACCTCAATGTCCTTCTTATACTGTGGCACCCAAAACTGAACACAGTGCTCAAGGTGTGGCCTCACCAGTGCAGAGTACAGGAGGACAATCACCTCTCTAGACCTGCTGGTTACACTATTTCTGATGCAAGCCAGGATGCCGTTGGCCTTCTTGGCCACCTGGGTATACTGCTGGCTCATATTCAGCTGGCTACTGATCAACACCTCCAGGTCTCTTTCTGCCAAGTGGCTTTCCAGCCACTCTTTCCCATGCCTGTAGCATTGTATGGGCTTGTTGTGACGCAAGTGTGGGACTCGGAACTTTACCTTGTTGAAGCCCCTATGCTTGGCTTCACCCCATCAATCCAGCCTGTCCAGGTCCCTCTGAAGACCCCTCCTACCCTCGAGTAGATCAACACTACCACCTAACTTGGTGTTGTCTGCAAACTTATTGAGGGTACACTCAATCTCCTCATCAAAGTCATTGATAAAGATATTAAACAGAAGTGATGCCAGCACTGAGCCCTGGGGAATACCACTTATGACCGGCTGCCAACTAGATTTAACTCCATTCACCACCACTCTCTGGCCCAGCCATCCAGCCAGTGTTTGATCCAGCAGAGCATATGCCTGTCCGGGCCCTAGGGCAGCCGTTTTTTCCATGGGAATGCCATAGGGAACAGTATCACAGCTTTACTGAAGTCCAAGTATACTACATCCACAGCCTTTCCCTCATCCACCATGTGGGTCACCTTGTCCTAGAAGGAGATGAGGGCCCTGTCACAAAAAAATCTTCACAAAACTATGTGACCCATTATCTTGCTTCCACGGGTCAAGATTAAACACTTCAAAGGGAGAAACACTGTCATAGGTAATTATACAGTAACCTTCTCACAGAGAAACTGTCTTTCTGATCCCTGACAGCCAGCAGTTGACTTATGCCCTGTAGCACAATTTACAGTTTTCTCCTAGCCAGAGTCATCACAAGTATTCACGTAACCGTCAAATCCTTCTCTTTTTGAGCCCCACTGCACTACCAAACTGATGACACCTAAGCAGGGAAGACTTCCACAGGTTTATCGTATTTTCAATAAAACCACCATTTACTTTTATCAGTTTAGTGCCTTTTTTTCTCTTAGACTTTTAAAAGATAAGACTGTTCCAAGGATTTAGACTTTGGAGACCCCGATTTAATTCCCTGCTTTATCACTAATTTCCTTTGTGACCCTCACTTCATCTAACACTTTCTGCCTGTATGTTAAGTATTTAGTTCAGGCTAGCCAACTGGCTTCCTCATCAGTTTTGTATCAGAGGCAGAAGACTGGGGAATGTAAAATAATCTATGGGATAGGTCAATCACATCTGCTGTGACTCTCCTCTAATACACAAAGATTTTTTTACCTTGTCATCTGAGTATTATTCTTAACCTCTAATTTTTGTGGTGTCTTTGTACCTCCACCATATACTTCCGAAAGTAGGTGATGAAAAAGGAACAGAATGTGCCTGAGGAGCAAGCATTATTGATACATACAATGAAAAATGCTGAACACATTTTTTCTCCTGTTGCTTCTTTATCCTAATTTTCTTTTTTTGTTGTTTTGCTTTTAAACCAATTTCACAGGGAGTTGCTGTCTTTACTGAACAGCTCACAATGACAGTCAGACCATTTTCTGAATAACCTTGCCCTGGTCTCCAAAATATTTTGTCTGCTGGCCTACTATAGTCATCAAGCCCAAGAAGATCTTTTCAAAGGACTGCAGGATTGTCACCAGGTTTGCATGGTAACAAACATCTTCCCTATTCTCTGCAAATGTTCCTATCTCTCTGCTTATCCTGTAAAATTTAAATATATATAGTAATCAGACACACCTGTCTTAGCTCAGAAATATACACCATGTCTCAGGCCTGCTCATTCCATGAAGACAGTCTGTTGTCCTTCCTCTACCCCTTCACCCTCCTTTCACATATCTTTTCTGAGCTATGAAAGACAGTCTTGCCCCTTCTGCTGCATCCACTTCTCCTTAGTCGTCTTCTGGGGGAGGGCTGGGATAAATGATCTAGGTGCTTCTGGGGTGGAATGGAGCAACACAATTGCTTCCCTGCACAAAGCAACCTCACACAACTTAGGGCAGGAAAGGAATAATAATTCATTTTGCAAAAAGCACCAATTAAAAATCGAATTCTCCCAGGCTAGAGTCTGACTGGGGCACTCACATACCTATAATGCACTGCAGACACCTAAGCACTTATCCATTTAAAGGGTTTCAACAACACACCCTTCCCTTCACCACCCAAAGACCAGGAAAAAAAAAGAGCTGATACGGCTTTGAACCGCCACCCACCCTGTAATCCAGGTGCCTGGCAATAGATGGCAGTACTCTGCCTCTCCTCACCCATGGCCAGAACGGCAAGCACCAAGCTCCCGGCCGTGTCCACTGATGCCAAACCTGGCTCTTGCCTCCTGGCCTGAGACTTATGGCACTGCTACAAGCGTAGCCGGCCTCAGCAGGTGTCTGCAGGGACCAAGGTCGGGTTGTAAGATCCCTCTCCTCCCAGAAGCTTGCTGGAAACCAGGCCTGTGACATACCCATCCTGGCCACAGCTCTTGCCCTGTACCACCAGAGCCCAGAAGCTGTACCGCAGTTCTCCCACTGGGACCCAGTGTGGTGATGCTGGCAGGGTGACACTGCCAAAACAGCCTCTGAGGACAATGTGCGTCCTGCTGGGCTAGAGAGCCATGTTATTCTGATTTTTCTTATTAATCAAAGCAAGACAGTTTGGTAGTTGCTTCTTTAGTTTTAAGCTGTCCTAGGCTGGCAGTGGGTCAGAGCTGGTTGCCATGTCCCAGCACAGCTGTCTCCACCCCAGGGGTTTGCCCTCCCACTCTGGCACAGTGTTTCTCAGACCCAGCTTGCTCATCCTCCCTCCCAGCAGCAGCAGCCATGGCAGGAGCTACCCACTTGCCCTGTCTTTAGTGAAAGCAGCTCTCAGCTTCCACTCCATCTGCCTCAGCCCCCTGTGTCCCCATACTTGCAATGCTCACACCACAAACCATACTCCACCTACAACCTACAAACCATAGCACCCCTTCTACTCACAGAAGCCCCCCTCCCAAAATCCCCAAGACCCCCACTTTCTTCCTTCACCAGACATCATGTCTCCTACCCTACATCTACCCCACCCTACACCTGCAACCTGACCCAGTACACCTGCTTGGCAGGTCGAGGTGCACTCCTCTACCAGATACCAGCAGCTGCTGCTAGAGATCCTTCCCTCACCTCCTGCAAGAGCGAGAAAACACTTTCCTCCACCAGCCTGCACACAGATGAAGTTAGCAGCTGCCACCACTACTGCTTGCTATAGCCACACAGCTCTAAGGTGGTTGACGGCATAACACAGAGTGGGAGCTCTCTCTAGTGGCTCCCAGCCGCCGTCCTGGCAAATGCCTGAGTCTCCTGTGCATAACTGGGAGTGTAACGGAGGCAGTGGTGGATGAATGGACCAGTACAGTGGGGGTCTGTGAATGAGCGTTTATAATCTTCACTCCTGATGCTCTTGCGACTCCCAAGATGTTACCAGACATACTAGTTTCTTGTGACATATTCTGATCTTACCTTGGACCTTGTCATGTTCGCTCTTTCTAAAGCTCCATCTGCTGGAGTCATGTGAGTAAGCGGGGATGGCAGCTGCCACTTCAATATGAAACAGCTCGTCCTTGCACCTACCATGTAAAAGCTTGAAAATACAAACTGCAAAGCTTTAAATGCAAGGTCATACACACAAAAGACTCCACAGTGTTTCAATGTCGTTGCCCTTAAATTAATTTCAGGATTTGGGGGCTGGAATCACAGTTTTCACACTGCTCCCTCCCTGTGAGCTGCCATTGCCTTTTCCATCACTGTGGGCCTGGGAAGTGTCACTCATCCCTGTGCACAGTGCACTCGGGCAGGCGGAAGGGAAAGGGCACAGAGTCGTTATTAATTGCTGCACGGTGGCATTTACACCACAAGCCGTGACAAGGCAGTTCCTCTCTTTTGCTGCGGGTGAGATGCCCAAGCTCTCTCACTTTGGGCAATGCTTTTAATTACTCCTCTGTTGCTCAGGGAGCAAGCGAGAAGGTGTAAAAGGAGAGAGCATAATGCCAGAGCAGGAATGCCTGGACTCTAGAGCATTCACCATGGCATGGGAGCATTCTTGAATCTTCATCCTGTGGCCTCTGCAGGGGCACAACCTCCTCAGACATCTTCTTGGGCAAAGAACATGGAGAAAGGTCTCTGTCACAGGTTCACGGGCCAGAAACCCAGGACAGCCTGGCAGCATCAGCACCATGTTTGCATAGCCCTGACTGTTGAATGGGGACAGGGATGCATGCCACTTTTGGGGGCTTGGGAAGCGTAACCTCATGGACGAAGGGTTCTTGCATGTGAATGGGCAAGCACCAAGCAGAAGATCTCAACTGACAGTGCAGTGAGACACATGCACTGCTTCCACCTCAGCTCTTGCTTCCTGGGAAGCAAAGAGGAAAAGGAGATATTTCCAAGGCACCCACAGGGGAAAAAGCCTGCGGCAGTGCCAGCGGTGAGGGATCACCATGGTAACTGGCAATCCAGGGCCTCAAGGTGGAGAGCTAAAATTAGGCAGCAGGAAAGGCTGCTTCTTATCTCTAGCAGCAACCGGCACTGAGGAGTCAGACCCCCAACACAGAGTAAGCCCTGATGTCCAGAGCATTTCCAAGATTGCCTGTGCCTGGATGTCCGGAACTGAGCATGGCTCCATGTGCTGACATCTGCAGTGCAGCCCGGGTCTCCACAGGGGCCCGAGGTCCTGCCAGAAGCTGTGCCTGCTCCATGTTGGTGAGATTGCACCAAAACGCAGTGCAGTGGGCCTTCACCAGCATGCCTGTGCATGACCACTCCACACTGTCTGTGATCATCTGCATGCCCTTGTGCCCCAGTGCTTACGCAAACACACATCTGTGCGTCTAAGAGCCCAGCCATGTCTTCAGCAAGATATATGAGTGACCACACGCATGAAGGAAAAGAGGCATCGTGGTTCCTTGGCTTTGCAAGGGACCTGCTCACTGCAGCCTGTCCTTGACTGCTCCCTCCTTGGCCCATGCTGAGCCACAACTGCCTGGTGTCACTTGATGGAAATGGGGACCTTCCCAATCAACCTGTGAAAGCTGAAACCATTAACAGTTCAGGAACAAAACACCTCTGTAAGGAAAAGTAAGCTTCCACCTGCAGAGAAGAGCTGTACAAAGAGCTGCACATCCATGGTGCCCCACTGCCTGAAGGGAGCAGCAGGGACTCCTGCTATTACACATGGTCTGGGAACCAAACAGGAAGACTGCCCTTAACATGCTTGAAAACAACCTCTCGGACTGCCTTTTGCTTTCTGCACATGCTTCCTTATAAAATCTCCTCTTGGAGACCTCAAAAGTATTTTTCTCAGTAACCCATGCTGCACTGGAGAAATACTACCTGCCATCCTGCTCCTACTGACATGAGTAAAAAGCTTTTTTGCTATCAACAGTGACTGCAGGTCTCTCTGCTTTTCTGGCATCAGTTTGTGGAAATCCATAAAATAACCTGACCCCTCATATAATGCTCCATGCTGTTTGCTGTAAAATCAAGGCTTCACATTTTTGCCCTGCTTGAACTGCAAGGAAATCAAAGTGCTCTAGAGCTGTAGCAATGAAAGCTCCTCTGGGAGGCAACCCCATGTATTACATAAACCCAAGAAGCACACAGGCAAAACTAAAGGGCACCAAAATTATATCCGGGGTTACAGAACTTGCACAGATTCTCATGCCTCAGGGAAGACAGCAGCAAAAGCTGGGAGAAAGTTTTCAGCTATAACAAGCACAATACACAACAGACTTCCCTCACACAGACAGGAAGAAACGAGCTTTGCAGCTATATATTTTCAGCCAGTCCTCCTTATGTCTTCCTGTCCACATCCCATTTTCCTGTTCCCTGCCATGACTGACATGGGAGTAGGGATATAAAGGGTCTCTGAACGTACCAAGGTGACATCTGTAAACAGTGCTGCCTGCACAATTTCTGAACCAACTCAATATCCAGCCATGAAACCTAGCACTTCATTCAGCTGTTGTCTTGGCAATGCTTTTTTCTCAACAAAGAAAGATTTGGAGACAAAGCGCTAGGTCAACAATGCAAAAAGCTAAGATGAGAAGCTAGGTCTCCTGACTCCCAGACCTCCCTTCTCCCCTGTTGTGGTGTTGGGAGAGAGAGAAATGCTGCCTTGTGCTGCAATACCCAAAAAGAGAGGGCTGGGCAGCAGAGCAGCTCAGGGAGGTCAGAAAAACCAAGCAACTCCTGTTCAATGATGGCACTAAGAAAGCATTTGGCTCATGCATTTCATCCCATTACCCAAGTGGATCTGTGGACAGAACAGCTCTTTCAGCAGCATGCCCTCTTGCAGAGGGTTCAGGGAGAGCAGATCCCACATTTGCTGGAGGGCATGGCCCGGGCAGGCAGCCTGTCACCTCCAGCCATTTGTGCCGCCAGCTCTGGCAACACGTTTGTCCCGTTGTTCTGGTTTGTGACTAACAAGCAAAGTGCTCCTCCCTCCCCACAAACCTGACCTAATTCCTGTGGCAGCTCTCTGGATCCTCTAACACACTGGTCTGATGGGGCAGAAATTTGGCAGCAGCATAAATGAGCAGATTAGCGTGAAACAAGCCAAGTTGGGTTTGCCATAAATAGATGGGTAAGACGAACCTTACAATTTCTCTTCCTTAGGACTATTGCCTCAGGATATCGGAAGACTCTGGAAGAAACCCCACACAAATTACCTTTAAGTCTGACTTGGATCGTTTGATTTTCAGTTGTCAAAGATATATAATAAGCTCAGCATGTGGGGCTTGAATGACACCTGATTCCCAGTTCAGCTCTCCAATATAACATACCTCCCAAGACACCATCACTATAACAATGGTACAGTGGGGCTGCGGCGTGACCTGTATCCTCTACTTTGGAAGGAAGCCTGCTATCAGAGGTTGCTGAACACACTGGTGAGGGGTCATTAGCTGCACCCTCCCTCAGGTCTGGCATTAACTGGTCCCAAAGTTTCAGCCTCTGGAGGTACCCCCCCAAGCCCCCTGCCAGGAGCTCCCCCTCCCTTTGCCTCTGGGAAGCACATGGTCCGTGTCCTGCCGCTCAGACTGGCAAAGGTGCCAATGGGCAGTTTAGAAGGCTCAAAACCAGGCTGTCCCCAAGCTAGTTAGTTACAAAGGAAAAGAGGTTTGTCAGGCACAGTCTGG
This sequence comes from Hemiprocne comata, assembly GCA_020745705.1. Taxonomy (NCBI): domain Eukaryota; kingdom Metazoa; phylum Chordata; class Aves; order Apodiformes; family Apodidae; genus Hemiprocne; species Hemiprocne comata. Next base: position 144,937,946 of record CM036586.1, read on the forward strand.
ATCACTGCTGGATTCCCCAGGGGACTATGACCAGACACATTTGACAATGTTCCCAACGCTAACAATATCCTATTTAAAGGGCGTCAGCATGAGGTCTGCACTGGATGCAAAGGGGTCCAGTGCCATTAAAATTTCAGGATTCCTCCTCCTACAAATCCTGAAGCCATCCTGCAAGCAGCAGAACTAATGAAGCCTAGTTTCCAACAGCTCTCTCTGCACGGGCTGTCTGTCAGCTAGTTACAGGGCAGTGTATGGACTCTTTCTTCAGGGGGGGTCTTCACAGGCCCCTCTCATTAAGCCAGTCACCCAGAGTCACAAAACCAGCTGGATCCCATTATCTCGGAGGCCTCCACCGCTTTATCAGCTGTGGCGGAAACAGGCCGATAGATTCAAGACTCACTGGAGGCCAGAGACAGGCAGGCAAGAACAGGCAGCCTGCTGACATGGCTCTGCTTCCTTAGGGAACCAGGCTGTAATTCCTTTGCAGAACCCCATAAAACACCCCTCTGGCTCAGCCTCTCACCTCAGCAGACTCAATGCCACTGCTGCTTGCAGCCCTGGGTGCAAGTCCTCACTCCAGCCCCCCTTAAGCCTCCCCCACATTGGCCCTTGTGCTTCTTCTCCAATGTTTTCCTTGCATCGAAGCACAGACTCCATCTCTCTTCTATTTTCATCTGTCCCTTGGAGTTTCCACTGCTAAAGTATTTCAAGCAGCTGCAATCCAGGGCTGTGAACAGCCATATGGACACAGTACCGGGAGCTGCTGCACTCCCTGTGGGATGCCTGCCATGGAGGAGCACATGCCCCAGTCCATCAATCCACACACCCAGACCCCAGTCACCACTACCCCCCTCCAAATCTTCCCCTGTATCTCTTCCTATTCTCAGCTGACATTCAGGACTGGCTCAATAAACACATCACACAACAAAATGCAACCCCTTTCAGGCTTTTGAATGTTTAAAAGATGAATATTTAATGGCAGCTGAGTTTCGCTAATGGGAAACAAGCCAGAGCATAAACCTCTGCCCATGCTGGGAATCAGGGTGTGTTCCCAGAAAATCTGGATGCAGAGACAAGCAAGCAAGAGAAGAAAGGACCTGCAACTCCCAGAGCTCAAAGGGGGTTTCCTCCCTACAAAACCTGTACCTCACCCTTTTGTGTGCAACCCCCCCACCTTGCTGGCTGCAAGTCTGTCATCCATGAACCAACCATGTCCATCATATCAGAGCACTGAGCCGGAGAGCAGCTGAGACTCTAATTGATCCCTGTGATACAGGGGACACACTGAGTGGGTGACCTCTGCATGCAGCCATGGAAAAACAACACTGTTCGTGGAAGCCTGCTTGAAGGAATTCGCCCATGGCCCTATCTGGGAGACAGAGATAAAGATGCCTGATGGTACTACTGCTACAAAAAAGACCATCTGGGCAGTATTGGCATGCAGAGATTGTCAGGGTGGATACGGAGAGCTCTTTGTCCCCACTGACCCCAGTGGGTATATGGCCTGGCCCCCTGACAGGGACTGCAGCCCTAACACACCAGCCATGGCTTTCTTATTCCCCACAGCAAGCAGGTAGGAGCTGGTGCCTGCAAGGAAAGGGAAGGAGGAATTGGGAGGAAGGAGACTTTTCTCCCCACAATCTAATCAAGAGGAGAAACGCGTCTGCCAAAGAGCTGATTTCTCTTGCAGCACGATGCTGCTAACAGTCAGGGAGCCAGGCACACCTCTCCCAGGGACTCTGCTGCACGAGGACTCTGTTTTCCCTTCTAAGCTAGATGGAATGTCTTGTGCTCTGGCCCCCACAACTTCATATTTTCCACCACAAGGCAATGACCGGTGAGGCCCCAGAAGGGGAACAATGACACGAGAGTCTGGGGAAGAGGAAATCTCTACCACAAACAAGTCTGGAAAATGGCTGCTAAAAGGAAGGGAGCTTGTGCCTGGCAGTGCTCTCCCTGCCTGCAGCCTCGCTCTGCTGCTCACCCTAAAACCCTCCTTGCACTCACAGCCTCAAAAATGTAATGGCCCAAAACTGTACTGTCTCTTAGCACTCTTCCCTCCACCCATCCCTCTGTAGCACTTCTGGAAGAAGGGGCTGGATTCCCTCCTGCTGCATCATGCAGTGAAACTGCCAGCCCTTCTGCAGCCACCAGGAACTTTCTTGCTAGCGCTGGCTCCCGGCAAGGCACGGAGGCAGGAGATCAGAGACTGATTTGCGCATGCCAAGCCAGATGGAGGAGCTTTCAGCTGTGAGCAGGGCAGTCAGTCCCACGGGAGGAGAGGAGGTGCTGCCGCTGCACCGCGGTTCTCAGGGGGAGGAATCCAGTTAATCACTTTGTGTTTGAATAAGAAAATAACCCTCACGCACAGGGAAGGATCTCAGTGCACATGAAAGGACCTAAATGAAGTTAGTCCCACAGGAGCTGTGGGATGAGATTGGTATCATCCTCCTCATGTGACAGATTGAAAAAGAAAGGCCCAAGGGAGGGGATTTGCTTAAGAACTATCAGAAGGCAGCAGCTCAGCTCCTTTTGCTCCCTGGTCTGGGGCCAGAACCACTTCACAATCTGACACACAAGTCATGCTCCCTGTTGGAGTATGACCATCCTTCCCAGACCTTCAGTGCCCTGGGACAGGCTTCCTTTTGCTGTGGCAGGGCTTCTGGGAACTGTAATTCTCTATCCTGTTTCGTATAAAACATAAGAATAAAAACACAACCAGCACTGATTCCCGAATTTCAACAGGAGAGGCCATTCTGTGAGTAGCACACGAGAAAAGTCACAGCACCTTAGAAGCAGTCAGAGGAATCCCTTGTTGACAGGAAGGTGTGAAGCAGGAGAATGAGGATGAGGTCCTCCCTGGGGCAGGCAGGCAGAGGAGAAGCACTGTCCTGGCCTCCAGACCCAAGCAGAGCTGTGGAGCACAGACTCCTCCTAGCCATTAAACACAGACTTCATCACCCCTCTCCTCCAAGCACTGCAAAGCCAGCCCAGCACCAGGGCCCTGAGACATCTGCCCCGTTAGAAATGCACTCACTCAGCTGTTCCCCATTGCTACCCCATTTGGTGCTGTTCATGCCATATAAGACATCAAATGTTACCTTTCAGCCCCTAAAGCTGTGGTGACCCACAGCTCTCTCTGTCATGGTAGGTGCCTCTTTTTCTGACCTTCATCCCCCTCATTTCCCACATTCAGAAGCCCTGCAGATTTTACTGGTCCTGCCAGTAAGATTTTTTGCCTCTTTTTCCAGCTGGCAGGAATGATTTATTTTTGAAAGGGATCCAAGTCTGGTACATTTTCAGCCATCACCTGGCTTCCATGGAGCAAAGGGAAGAGCGAGCTGAGCAGTTGGAGGCAAGTTAGGATTTACAGCCCTATGACATCTTCTCTTCCAGTAACTGGATACTCAAGAGGAACGTGGAGTGCAGGAAATGCTGAGGTTTACCAGCAGACTCTGGCTTCTTGCACAAGAGACCTTAGTATTTTTGTTCCCATCACTAATGCAACACATTTGATGATCCCTTTCTTTCCAGCTCTAGGCTTTGGTCCTTCTTTACCTGTCTTCTACCACAGCACATTGCAAAAAAACAAGGGAAATTGCTGTGTGATTGGAAGAAACACTGAGACAAGCTGAGTGTGGGAGGGAGAATGAGAACAGAATTTGGCATAAGCCAGTTTTGCACCTCCCATCTTCTAGCCCTGGTCAAGGGCCTGCTCAGCTCCTCATTAGAGTAGCTTCAGGGCTGCTCCATCTAATGGCTCTGCTGGAGATGGCTCTGCAACAGTGAATCCTCAGGGAACAGTACTCCTCGCCACAGTCATTCCCCTCCTTTGAAGCTTCTTTACCACAGGAAAAGTCATGAGATCCTCTTTACAGAGAGCAGCAACAGCCAGGAAAGGTCAGAATAAACCCCATTATTAGGCATCATTTTGTCAAGACAACTTTTCTTGGCCTGTGGTCCTGACAGAGTATCCCCTTCCTGAAACTACGCAGTCAGCAATGGTTGTCAGACTAATGGGAAAATCTGAAAATAGAAGCTAGGTAAAACAAACCTGCAAGAGTGGAAAAGTTTGGGAAGGCTGGGAAACTAACCTGGAGTCTGCTTATCAGTGGTACACATGCCAAAAAGGCACAGCTCCATCAACTGTGTCCCTGTAGCTGGAGGGAGCTGAAGGCAAGCCTGCCAAAACTTCATAGAATCCTTCGTCACATTACAACCTTCAAAATGTAAACTAGGATTTCAGGAGGTGGGCAGATGCAAAGAAAGCTCTCTAGGTTCCTGTAACCTCAGCTTTTACTGCTGAAGACCTTACAATTGGCAGAAGAGTGTCTGGGCCTACTCATTTGTATTGGAAAGATGAGAGGAAAAACACGGCTGTAGAAACTAAGTGAAAATCTTTGCTGTGAGAGGAACACAGGAAGAGCTGCACAAGCACACAAACTACAGGGAGAGAGGTACATGTCTTTTCCTCTGCTCTCAGAAACATAACATCAGCTATAAGCAAATCCCATTAAACTGCATGGGCTGTCATCCTGCAGCCCCACACCAGGACCCCAGAGTAGCAGTGTTTGGCCATCTGGGACTCAGCACAAGGTGAATTGTGACCCCTGAGTTATGACCAGCTACTTATTTTCAACTCCTGCTGCCCTATTATCCCCCAGAAAGCCTCCAGCCCAGGCATCAGCACCTGAAACCATCTCTGTATAGAGCCAACACCATTTCACACCTATCCTCAAGAGGCTTCCCTCTGAGATAGGCAAAGCATTGTAAGTCTCTCTGACTTGCATTTAATGGATGACCTCTCTACTGAGGCAGCGACAAGGAAGCTCTGATAAGGTGAGAAGGCCATGAGAAAATTGGTAGCATCACTATCAAATAGGCTATAAAATCCAGTCACTATGGTAACTGCCACAGCTGGGAGGAAAGAAGAAAACTTCTGACATCCAAGGGTTTCCAGCCTTTCCATGGATGCCCGAAGGATGAGTATTGCCCTGGGCTATCCACACCACAGCCCCTCTGCCCCTGCACTGCTCCCTGCAGCTCATGCTGAACACACCCTTGCTCAAGATGCTTAGCTAAACACCGAGGCTCTTTCTTAGGCAAGCTGCTTGTGCTTACACCAGTGTGTCCTCCTGGGTCCCCCATCTCATTCCTGAATTAACCCAACATAAACAGAAGGGGAACAGGAGACCAACTATACTGTGTGGGCTACCGGCAAAGAAGACAGATGGTATTTCCACGACACTCCCCGAACCTCTTACCTTGCAATCTGTTGCTGTCACGATGTACCTGTTACAACTACATTCCCCCTCACAGCAGCAGAGTGGTATATAACATGAAGGGTAAACATAACTAAGCAGTGAATAACCTCTGCTGTGCCCATCAGAAGTGGCACGCCCCATACCCACATATGTAGTCTCAAGGAAGCAGACTCAGTCACCCCCACTTCTCCCAGAGCAGAGCTCCCCTTGACACACCACGGCCTCTGCACCAGGCTGGCAGCACACACTCCCCAGCCTTTGCAGCCCCCAAAGGCAATTCTGTGATTAAGAAATAAGAGAAGTTATTGATTTCCTGTAATTCCTAAATAAGGCTGGGTAACATTTTTCAGACAGAGAGCTAATTCACTGGAAAATGCAATTTGAGGTTGACCAAAACTATGTGGAAATTTGTGCCTACTTCAGGGAACAGCTTTGATTCTAAAACTATTTCCAAGATGAAGTGAACCATTTTCCCTTTTTTTATGTTGAAATATATTTCATGAAGTGTTGTATGTAAACTTAAAGATCAAAGAGTGCAAAATAAAAACATGTTTTGATAAGCTTAGCAACTTTTTGTTTGGTCAGGTTTATTTTTTTTTGTTGTTGTTGAGAATAAAAAATGAATTTCAGCTGACCTGAAATTGAATTTTTTGTTTGACTCTCTGAGTCAGCTAGGGAATTAAAAAAAAAACAACAACTGCCATGGCTTTGTTCCTAAAACATGGTTATTTGGTGTCTAAAGCAACCTATTCTTCTCATTCTTTCATCTCCTTCCATCTGGCTCTTTGAAACCATGTCTGGAAATAACAAAGAACTGTTGCAGACATCTCTCTCCCCCTCTCTCTGCAATCATGGAATTTTTTCCTGTCTAGTTGGGAAGACTGTTGATGCTCACTCCCATGCCTTGACTTTAAAAAACAAACAAAAATAAAGAAGCAGCTCCATTTGGTAGTTATGATAACCCAGATAGATGTTGCTTCAGGGAAAGCATCCTCTCCTCTGAGTCGCTCCAGCAAAAATTTAGTGAAGCAGCTCCCAGTCTGAATTGTACCAGGGCTGTAAACACCCTTCTCCATCCCTGCTCTGATCAAACGCTCAGTCCTGTCCCATTGGTTCCTCTCCCTCAGACTCTGAGGAGCCTGTGCCCACCTCCCTGCTGAGATGTACAGCTCTCAGCAAAGGAGAATATAATTTCCCTTGTTGGCAACAGCCAAACTCAGCTGGCAAGCTAATGGGTGTCAGGAGGTTTGAGTGCAGAAGCTCAAATGGGAGGCTGATGTCTGCACTACAGAGGGGTACAGAGATAGTTGGGCTCTCCTTGAGAAGCAGAGAGTGCCTAGGACTCCTGCAGAGACAACGTGGCACTGCCTGTGGCTTGGGAGCAGGTGCCTGGGTCCCCTTCCCAGCTCTTGTTCCCTTATGGGTGATTTCAAGAGGCTTGCTGTCACATGCCTATACATAAAGGACCTGAGCACATTATTGCAGTCACTTAAAAGTTGGGGCTTTTGAACTTCAGTAGCCTATCTGGCCCCAAACCAGTAAGGGTAAGCAACCAGTGCCAGCCAGGTGTAATGATGATGCCTCAAGTGCTTGCCTGTTTCTATTTTCTCACTGCTGTGGGGCAGTGACAAGGTATTAGGGACTTGCTATGAACTTCAGTACTGCCCTGGGCTAGAGGGAGAGGGCTCCGAGCCCTGCTAGTGACCCTGAGGCTCTCCACGCCTCCTGCAGCCTGCGTTCCTAGAAGAGGGATCACTGCTTGAATCACCTCCAAAAGCACAAACTAGTCTCTAATACTTCTTGAGCTCTTCCCAGGATGTTTTGCTTTCTGCCCTGTGGCCTGGCCAGGCCGCGTTTTGGAGATGAAAGGCCATGAGCGCGCACAGATGCCGGCATCCTTACGCATTCCTGGCTCAAAGGCTTTCCTCGAAGCAGCTGCGGGCGCATTGCCGGGGAGGAGGAGGTGCCTCCCAGCCTGGAGAGGGCTGTCACCCTGCCGGCTGGCAAACCCATGCTTGCTAGGTATGCTGCAAGCTCCTGGCACAAGCTCCCCTGCTTTGGGGCCAGCAGCAACACCCCCAGGGCCCCCAACTAGCCCAGCAGAAAACAAGGCAGCTCCCCTGCTTTGCCTAAGGGCTGTGATGGCCTTAAGGAGACACAGAGGGCACGATGCTATTAGCACACAAACCTGATTAATAACAGCATGTGTTTCTCATCTCATTTGTTCCCACAGCTCCCAGAGGACATCACAGACTGAGCACATGAAGCATCACTGCCCACCTCTGGGCAACATATGCTGTAGGGAGGAAACCCAAAGAGCACTTGAGGTCTTGGGCAGAAACTCCAGAATTTGTGCAACACTGGAGTGGCCAGCAGAAGCTTAGGGGCCTGCAACGCAGACATCTCTATCCAGCCCATCTGGTCTGCCCAGGTCTGGCACAAGTCAAACCAGACTCTGACCCCAAACACTGGAGGGAAGATTGCTCATGGTCTTGGTGTGCAGCTCGGACCCATCACAGTGTTGAAGGGAGAGTCTGCCAGTGGTCTGGCAGGATTTCAGCCCCAAATACTGTCCCCACCAGTGTTTCCCACTTAAATTCTGACACCGGTGCAGGAGCTCAGCCTTAGCCCTCACAGCCAGCAAGAGAAGGGGCCTCCCTGTGCCCCTCCAAACCCATCCCTTCCCTCTGGCAGGCTGAAGCTAGCACAGCTCAGGAAATCCAAAGGCGGCTCTCAAGGATCACACCGGCCTGCAGCACAGGCTGCTGGCAGAGATAATCTCAGAGCCTGGCTGGCAGCTGCAGCCCTCACTCCCTCGTACACCAAGACAAGGAATTATAAATGCTATCCCACTAAAAAAAAACAAAACCAACCAACCACCAGAGAGTGTGGAAGAGAAACCACCAAACAAACTGGATCCAAAGGGGAAAAATCTCAGCCTCATTGAAATGAAAGGTGAATCTCCCTCTGTCTTGAGGGGATCTTGATGCCCTCATTGCTTTGTGCCAGCAAACCAGAGGCATGTCAACAGACTCGAAGCAGGGACCGCGTAGAAAACCGTGGATTCCCTTAGCTGCCATGATGCCCCTTTCTTTGTGCAAGAGAGCCCTTGTTGCTGGGGCTGGCCTGTTCCTGTTGTGCATCCTCTGAAAAGCAACGTCCTCTCAGTTTGTGTGTATCATTTGGTTTGAGGCAAGTATTTCCTTTCACTGTCATTACTCAGAGGTGGGCTGAATTAATCACATGTACTTTTTCTGTGAGTATATAAACCACACCACTGCCAGATGCTCACAAGACAGGTTATAGTCAGTAAAGGGAGATGGAGTAAAGAAATGGTTCTTTTTTTGCATATCGTCTTTAGATGGGTCCTTTCTCCCATGGCACCCTGAGACAATTATAATTCTTATTTCACACCACGCCAACAGTCAAATGGCCTTCTTCCACATCACCTCACAGAAATCCCAGTGCAAGAAAAGGTGGCTTTTGTGACATCTGCCTGATCACCGACACAACTCACGGCTGCTGTAGGAGTTGCAGCTGGCATCCCAGAGCTGCTGAGCCTCGGGTGCCCCTGGTGCTGTCGAACCCCAACCTTGCCCTGGACAAGGGAACCCCAAGCAGGAATAGCAAAGGCACCATTCCAAAGGAGAAATTCGGTGCATTCCCCTCACACCACCACTAGGGCATGCAGTTTTCAGCAAAGATGCTCCTGGTAATTAATAAACCCTGTACTCTGAGGTGTCTCTCTGCTACATCTTTCCTACTGTCCACTGGATGTTTCATTTCTTTCTTAAGTGCCAGATCTTCTGTTTGTTAGTGCTGAAGTTCCTCCAGCTGTCAGCAGCTCTCCTTGCTCTGTGTTGTCAAACTGAAGATTGCATTCCCTACCCCGTGATTGATTTTCACTGCTGTAACTTGTGGAACCTTCAGTTTTCTCAAGGTGTTTGGGCAGTCATGGTCTTTGAATCCTTTCTAACACTTTGGAGTCAGAATTATTTCAGTTTTGGCTCTTTTGGTCAAAAGGAAACTTAAACTGGATTTTCTTTTCTTTTTTTTTTAGCAATGATCACTTGGCTATCATGCCTGCATTTTCTCCCAGAGGCCAGAAATAAAAGCTTTAATCTTGTTTGTTGTTCAGGAGTCTGCCTAGAGACTGAGAAAAGATCTTCACAAGACCTGAGCAGCAGGACTCACTGGTGAAACACAAGCCGCAGAGACAGGTCTGATCATGTCCTGCCTCATCACCGAGCTCTGGCTCCCCACTCCCTGCCTGTCCAGGTGACTCTCCTTGCCCTCTTTCCCAACACACTGGTCCTACTCCTACTGCAAAGCTCCCAATGGGATCACACAGATGTAGGAATAACACAGGGCTGGGAGACACCTCTTGAGTCACCAAGCCCATGCCACCAGTGCTCCCTCTGCATACCAGTCCATTTACATGATACTGATTTAAGGATAGGGTTTTTTGCCTGTCTCACACCCATTGAAAGCTTGGTCTCAAAATCCTTTTGCAGTTACAAGCCTTCCCCTAACGTCAAGATTGACTGTATTCATGGCCAATTCATAGCTATTTATTCATACTGGCATATAAATAAATTCTTGAGTGAGCCAGTAGGTCAAGGGAGGTTATCCTCCCCCTCTATTCTGCCCTGATGAGGCCCTATCTGGAATACTGTGTCCAACTCTGGGCTTCCAGTTCATGAAGGGTAAGAAACTACTGGAGAGAGTCCAGTGCAGGCCACAAAGATGATTAGAGGAGTAAAGCATCTGCCCTACGAGGAAAGGCTGAGAGAGCTGGGTCTGTTCAGCCTGGAGAAGAGGAGACTGAAGGGAGATCTTACAAATGCTTAGTATCTACAGGGCAGCTGTTAGGAGGATGGGGCCAGTCTCTTTTCAGCAGTGTCCAAAGACAGGAAAAGGGACAATGGGCACAAGCTGGAGCATAGGAGGTTCAAGTTAAACATAAGGAAAAACTTCTTTACTGTGAGGGTAACAGAGCACTGGCACAGGCTGCCCAGAGAGATTGTGGAGTCTCCTTGTCTGGAGACATTCAAAACCCATCTGGACGTGTTCCTGTCTGATCTACTCTAAGTGATCCTGCTCTAGCAGGGGGCTGGACCAGATGATTTTCAGACATCCCATCCAACCCCAACCACTCTGTGACAGTGACTATGATTTCACTTAAACAGCACATTTCCCTCCCTGGCATTTCATTCTGTCATTCTGCCCATCTTAAGGGAGGAAAATAGATAGCAATAACAGATGTCTGTCTTAATAATGTTCTTATATAAAAGTAATCTCTTTTTTGATTATCAACAACACTTTTAAAGAAGCATGGGATCAAAAAATCTTCCACTGCAGTGGAAACCTGGGGGACAGGCCAAATCAAGGGTGAAAATATTCAGTTTAACACAATTTTACATCCAGAAAAGGGCAAAGAAAAGTTTCAAAACTGAACTTAATATTTTTGCTATGGTGCAAGCTTAGCCAACATTATGATCAGGACAGTAAGTAGTGACTGCCAAATTCCTGTTCCTTTCAGGTAAAAAGAATCCTCCATACAAAAAGATATGACATGCATTAGGGATGGAGACAGAAAGCAGAAAAGATTTGCTCTTGATTGCATTAGCTTAGGAAGGAACAGAACAAGAGCTCCTAACATAAGGCAGCTTTAGCTGTGTTTCAGAGTGGGAGCAGCCCCCTCCAGAATGAAGCCTCCCACTTTGTTTGAGCTGGTATCCACTATTAGCCACGCTGTTACCTCAGTGGGCAGCTGGAAGAAAAAAGGCACATTTCCCCACATTGTGAACCCTCTCCAATAAACCAGGGCTACATATCCTGCAATCAAAAATACCATGCTACAGGCAACAATTGCTGTGGAGGCTTGGGATCTCTTCACATACCTAAGTGCTCATGACCCCACAGATGGAGTGTGTGAAGGGCTCAGGAACAGTTCCTGGGAGAGGCAGGAGAAGGAGGGTAGGGATGCTGCCATGGACCAGCTCACATCTGGCTCTCCGATTTGTTCCCCGAGCTTTAACTCCCATGGAAAGAAACAATTCCTTTTGTGCAGCCTTTTGCAACATATCTTCAATTGGACCACACATTCATCCTCCTCCTTGTTGCTTGAATGGCCCTTGTGACCCTCCTTCCCAGAAGCTGGTGAAGCCCAGACAGATTCAGACACGTACCCATTCAGCGAGCCCTTCACCTCCTGCAGTCCAGGAAGGCATCCCACGATCCTCTCCACCATGGGGACCTGCCCCTGAGGAGCTGGAGGTCTCCAGCAAATCCTCTGCTTCTGCTGGCATCTCCAACAGAAGGCAGTAGACCACACGGACTTAGTTGTCCTCACCCTGATGAAGAATGATCCCTTCAGGAAAAGCTTGAGGATCATTTTGGGAATGCAGCAGGAATGCAAAGGCGGGAGTAGAGTGAAAGGGAGGGAGGGATGGAGGGAGGCTGCATTGTTGTCTCTCTACTCTTGGCTGCTCTTTGGGTAAATAATGGACTTCTGTCTCCAGGGCTGCTAATCAGCTCTAAATGCCCTCAAAGAAAGCAAACAACAGCACAATAGGAAAGCCCAGAAATAAATCCATTTCATTATAAATTCATTTTGTTTTCATTCCATTTTTCTTGCAAGTAAAAAATTTAGGTTAAGCTAAGCACTTTCTTTTCCCAGCAATCTCTGCTGGCTGTCAGCTAATGCAATGGAAAGTTAAGCTTCTGACAGTATAATGGCTTTGTTATGAAAAAATACAATTACATTATTTCCCAAGACAAATCCCAGTATTAAACATCTGAGCAATGCAGCATTGTCCTTGAAGCTACTGGTGAGGGAATTTTACATGGAGAGATAGGAGGACAAGAGCAATTTTCATGGGATATGTGTTTTACTGCACAGATCTCCATCGCTCAGAAATACAGCACACATTTTGTAGCAGGGACACAAACCATATGCCAGATAACTGAATTACGCAAGCTTTTGCCTCTGGACTAGTAGCAGTTGTGTAACCCGTAAGTAGAAATCATAACCATCTGAAGACTCTCTCCTGGCATGTATTAGACTGTCAATTCATCAGTATCAGATAATTTCCATAGTGGTGTTTCTAACAAACTCATTAGCAATAGCTAAAACTACTAATCCAAGAGTAAGGAGAAAGAGTTTAGAGTACTAAACAGAGTGACTTCACAACAGGTACCACAGGAATTTCACTAATCCTCCTCATCTAGGCTAATCCCAGCAAAACTGCCTGAAGTTCAGTTGTTGACAGGAATATACCCCCAGGCAGCAGGAGAAGCCACTACTGGCAGACTGAGAGCAACCCCCTCCTGATCATCATGCAGAAAGGGAAAAATCAAGGGAACTGGGTGGTTCTGGGATGCGCAGAGAGGGCTGAGGCTCAGAGACTGCACTTACTCTGGGAAATTCAGGAGGGCCAGGCACTCGCAGGAAAATACCAGTCACCTAAGCTCAAATGCCTGTGCTGTCAAAGCATGAGCAGGGCCAGAGGTGTGGTCTGCAAGATCTATGACCTCCTTTAGGGGTTAGCACAGATCATCCACATACAGCCACCCTAATTAGGACATAAGACAATTTAACAGCATAGATGTGGGCCATTCTGTCTCACTTGGCCTCACAGTCAGCAAACAACCCCTTGCATGTTTGGTTTATTGATGTAGACATTACCAAAGCCATGGCAGAATTTCAGCCACAGCCTGTGAGGAGTCAAGAATGACAATGGAAAATTTAGCAATGGCCAAGACAAAGGCATCATTTTCCATGCATTTGGTATTTGCAAGACATGCTTGTGGCTGGAAAAGACCAAGGTACAACGAGCTGTGTATCTGAAACAGCAGCTCTGATCCACCTTCAACTTCACTTGGGTTTGTACTTTGCAGCCAGATCTCTTCTGAAGTTCCTCAGAGGAATGGAGCAGTCGAGCCATCTAATTCATAGAAGTGAAGGTGTCACCCCACGTTATGGGTGGAACAGGTAGCAACCCAACACTTAGAAGGAGCCTAACACTTCCCTTTATAGAATCATCTTTTCTGTTGCTGAGAACTTTGCTAGCACTGAACTGCACAGGTTGAAATTTTCTACGCCAGCTGTTTGCCTTAGGCTGACTTTTCCTTTTTAAAGTGTCAACAGAAAAAGGTTAGTGGTTTCTGAGAACACGATTAAGTAAGTTGTTTAGTCCATATTCAGGTAATTGTTAAAGTTGTGCTCAGAACAGTCCTCAGTGCCTCTGCAAGAGGCTGAATTTGGTGGGAGTCACCTTGGTGCCTCTTGCTTGTGGGGAGCCATCCACATCTTTCAAAACTGGTGAGTGTGTGTTTGTGGAAATCACCAATTTGCACATAGGCAGTGACCCTTCTAGTGTCTGATGACTCTATTTCTGAAACTTCAGTCCTTGCTAAGAACAATCCTTCCCCTTATGGCTCACAGATCCTGATTATGTTGCCCGAACACTAGCTGAACACGATGAACAAACAACCTCTCTTCTGGGACTGCAGGATTTCACAGGCAGCTGCTGCTTGGGGTACAGCATGGAGCGATGAAATGAAACGCAGGGGACTTCATCTCCCTTCATCAGTCATTACAGCCAGCAGGGCTGATGCCAGAAGAAATGAGTAATTCAGGACAAATAGTACAAGGGTGGAGAACTGAATCAGCAGATGTTTTGCACAGAAGAGGCAGGCTCAGGACAAGACTGAGACTAGAGAGAAAAAGGTAGGGAAGGTAGGATATGATGATCTCCTGGAGCTAGAGCCTGATGTGGGATGTGGATACTGTAGTAGCAGGTCCCAGTGTGTGTTTTACGTTCCCTCATCAAGCCAGCCATGTGGTGGAACTCAGCTCAGAGCCTGAATGAGCACCAGCATCAGTCTGAATGCACAGGTACTACAAACACTTGTGAAGGTGGCTGAGCTACTGCTGCTCCACTGATGAAACCACTATCCCTCTCAGTCACTTGGTAAGCAAGCGCTGTGGATCCTAGAGCCATGCACATGGGTAGCTCACACCTCATCTCTGACCTTCCACTGTGTTTTCCTTTATTTTGTCTCAAAAGAGAAGCATAGCCTTGTACCCTTAGTGGTAGGGAGTCAACAGTTGTTACCACATCTCTAGACAGAGCATGAAGACCACCTGAGGTGATGGCTTCATTTCCTTCTTTTTGTCTGCAGAGATGTAGTAACAGCCTGCATTATAGAGGCTTTATGGCAGCTTAAGTAATTAACCAACAAATGCTCTAACGGGCTGAGACAGATGAGGCAGCAGACAGCAAAATATAATTACAAATGCTCTGTATTCCGGAGGCAAGCAGCACTGAGGAATGCAAAACCAGCTGGAGCCAGAGCTCAGTACCACCAGTCCCAGGTCTCTTTCTCCACTACAACAAAACAGTCTTCCTCTATGGTAGTCACTAACAGCAGCCCGGTCTTGCTGTTAGAAGGCACTGCCTCCAAGTGCCATTTCCCCCAATGACCCAAGCAGCAGCCACCCAAGCAGCACATAGCTCCCAATAGGAATGAATTTTTCATGTCAGCTACAGCTGCAGCTTAGCAAATTTATTCTCTGGAGCTCGGAAACACAGGATGTAGGGCATCTGAGGCAAAACAAGGGTGGTGGAGCAAGATGAATGACAAGGCAGTGGCTCACACAGAAGTAACAGTACCTGCACAGCAGCCATTTCTCCCTGAGCAGTGAAGGTGATTGTGCCAGACCTTGGGAAACGTCCCAGAAACCTGAAACTTTAGAGTGGCAGAGGAAGCCAAGATCTCTACACAGACAACAGACCTCCAATTACCAAAGCCAGCTCAGCTGGCTTGAGGACAGGTTACTTCCATGGGATTTTTTTGCTTGTTCATTTAATGGTTACATCTTTTGTGGGTATCTGTTTGCCCATATAACAGCAATAACTCAGATATCAGGAATTTTTGTTAAGCTTAACTAATCAGAGGGAGTATCTGTGATGCAAGTTGCAAACATAATCCTACTGATGCTTTCAACCACTGGGGTTCCCATCTGCCACTCCTCCTTGAATTGGAGGTGACCCTGCTGATCACTTGAGGTTGGCTTCCCAAAATCCTGCAAACTGTGCTACAGAAGTCTGGTGTTCTATTTACCTTTCATATCCACCCCTGCAGCCCTCCCTCTAAAATCTTCCCTTGAAGAGAAAAGTCACCCTGCCAGGGCAGAATGTTCCTCAACAGCCTGACGTTCATCGATGCTATAAATGTCTAGTGATACCAAAGGGAAACAAAAGCCTTCAGCCTTGGTGGAAACTCAGCCCATACCACCAGCCTAACACTGCCTGAGAGGATCCTCTCTGATCTGGGATGCTACGTTCCGCAAAGAGGGCAGTGACCATGCTCTACCTTTGCTAGCAACAACATAAAAATGGCTGGGTTAATGTTTCTCTACAAATCCCGTTGCTTGTGGAACTGTAAAGACGTCACAGAGACATCTGTGTCAGGCTGAAACTTGGTGGTTTACATGCTTTATGTCAGAATCAAATCAAAGACAGGGGGAGCACACTGAGTTTGGACATACTTTAAGTTAAACATGCATAAAGTATTTGGCAAGTTTCCCCTGCTTAATGCAGTATAAACAATTTCGGTATTCGACAGAGAAAATTTCCCATTTAATGAATGTGGCAAGTAACTGAAAAGAAGGTCACGCTATTTTTGCTGTTTCAATTAAGCACAGGACAGCCCCAGCTTCTGCTGTACCATTAGCAAAGTCCACGTGCAAAGTTAAGTGGCTCTTTTACAGCTGGGACTGCACTGGGGAGGTGAGAGAAGATACTCCTGTGGGAGGACAGGTTCTCCTGCAGCACCCAGTGAAGACAAGCAGATTTTTGCCATTACTTTTAGAGGCGAAAAAATGAACTCTGGCAGATGTAAAACTGAGGCGGACTAAGGGTTTCAGAAGGCAGCCTCTGGCAAATACAATCACAGCAGTTTAAGACATTAGCTTGCACAGCTGTCTGCCAGCCTTGGCTGTCCACCTTGTCGGCCAGCCAGAATTTATTGCTCCTCTAATAAAGTCAGCAGAAAGAAATACATGCTTGTGCCTCAGCCACTACAGTGTATTAGACTGAACTGCTGACGATCATTGGTTTTCAGTAAGATCGCAGACTTGTGGCTGTATATCCAAGGAGGTGAAAAGCAGACAAGAACAGAACAAAATGTCTCTCTTGCTGTGAAAGGCTTAGAATAAACTTGAAAGAAAATGGGCAAAAAAAGGCAACTAAAGAACTTTTGAAAGATGTTTACAGCAATTGCTGCAGTGCTTCTCTTCTGCATCCTTTGCACTTGGAAAGGCTGGTTTGGCTATTTACTGCTTGCCTGGGGGAAGGGAGCTGTGGGCTCAAAAGATGAAGCCAGGTCTGCAGAAGTTGTCACCACTACTCATGTCCCTGCTAGCCCAGAGCCTGGTGTAAGAGTAGGAGCATCTTCCACCACCTCCAGCTAGAACCAGATATAACAAAGCCGAGAGTTCTCCTGATCCTAAGGCCAGCAATTCTGACACCACCCTCCCCTCTCCAGAGCTTGGCTCCAGGAATGACATCGCCTAAATGCAAAAGCAGTTTATTTTTACAATCCCTAATGTAACCAGACCCTCTCCTCCTATGCAGAGAAGATATTTCAGTGGCAAAACGGCATATGTTGAAAGAAATTAAGTCAGGAAACTCAGAAGGGACAATAGGTTTTCTTTTTCAACAAAGATTTAAGAAAACCCAGGAAATACACACACCCAAAGCATTTATTAAAATGTTTTTCTAGAGCTGGCTTTGACTCAAGCACACCAGGAAATCAGAGGTAGCCTTTTGAATACTCAGAACAAATTGCTTAAATATAGAACATTGTGTATGTGTAGACATTATTGTCATGTACTGGGTGTCACACTTGCCTTGCTGAACTAAGCTATACTAGATGCTACCTGTACAAATGTACAGGCTATAGGAAATAAATATAGTACAATGTTTCACCCCACATGATTTTAGAAGTAGAATGTGATAATGTAACAATGTATTGAGCGACAATAAACAGATGTAGGGTGCTGCAGGCCACCTTGAGGTTTTGCAATTATTGAAAGTTTAATATCATGCAATGAAAGGTTTGGTAACAGAACACTAAGCTTCAGGTTGAGTAAAGCCTCTTGGTTTGTTTTCTAGGAAAACAAATCTTACTTTTCATGTCCCAAATCATTTGGGTTAGCTCTGTTTGAAATAAATTTAAAAAAACCCAACAAAACAAACCAGGAACAAAACTGAAACACTTAACTACCCTAAGAAGCCCCAAAAGCTCCTTGTTGCAGGTCAAACAGCTCCCCTAGGATAAAACTTGCAAAGTCTGCCCCAGTCCTTCCCTGCCAAATGCCCAGACCCTGTGGGGGTGTAGAGACTTCAGTTCAGACGCACACTTAAAAGACAGCAGCTCTAGAAAGTTATCTCACCAAGCTGAAGCAATAGTATGCATGTGCTACTTTAGCCTTTGGCAAAAGCAAGATAAGGTAAATAATCTTCACCTGCAATGAAAGATTTACTGGAATCACAACATCTAACATCTTCACCCCAGCCCACGCAAACCCAGCTGCGGGCTGTATGTCCCTCCTTGCATTGTAAAGTGCTCTAGCACTTACCCTGAGTCACTTCAGTGTGCTACCTCTGAAGAAAACAGACCTGACCAAAGACAAAGTAATTTACAGTGAACATAAGTGTCTACCACATCTGTGCCGATCTGTAAGAGACTGTCACTCGTGGGGCCTTGACACTGATTATCACTTACTGTATGAAGTATTACTTGCTCTTGTGCTTGGTACCCTTGGCTCTGTGAAACCTGTACATAAACACAGCCTAGCCCCAAGAGTTGTAATTTATACAGGAAGCTTTTAGTGTTGCAGTTAGCAACACCAAGTTCAGGGTGTGGATGAAAATGAAGTATCTACACAGGACACTGCTTGTGGCTGCTTTCTCCTCGCCTCTAGGAATTACTACTCACTCTACAGCAAAGGTACCCAAAGTGTCTGGGAAGCAGCTCCTGACACGTTGCAGCTTAGTGCTTACTGCTTCATCCACCACAGTAAAGCTGACCCAAGTTCAGCTGTCAATGCACACTGTGCCATAAGCAATTCAGGACAACACACTTTGTGACCTGTCCAGTCATCCCCACTGTGTGATGGCAATTTCAGCCAAAGAGTGGAGCAGATGTCCACGGTCATGAAGCACTTCAGCTGCCCAAGTTTAATCCTCCAAGTTCTTGTTAGAGCAAAACACAATTGAGTTTCATGAGCCTCGTATCCTCCAAAATACCAGGATGTCACCTCAGCCCTGCCACAGGGACTCTGTTCCTTCAGTCACATCAATGTCCCATATAGTCTTGCCATTTCTTCCCCTTCTCACAGCTCATCAGACATGCTAAGCAACAGTCCATGAGACACATGCGTTACTTCTGCACACTCCGCACATGGATTTCACTGTGTTTCTTCATCTTACCTGAGCTCCGTACCTTCATCTGAGCCAAGACACTGTAATTTCCCCCCTTCCCTGTCAGAAACCATGCAACTGCTGAGAGATCAGACTACACTTAACACTGGGACAGCAGCCAGCAGTACGTGGTGTGCCTGGCTTTTAAGAGCTAAACTCTATAAAAAATAATGATGCAAATAAGGGCACTCCTCCCTAAGACATCTTAATGCTTTCAATAACCTCTTAGCAACACATAATGCTGCTGGATGGAACAGAGGCTGAAAGGCACAAATTTGGGATTCTTGGTACTTACTGTGTGAACACCTCCTGGCTAAACAAGCAGCCCAAAGTCTGAAAGCCAAGACAGCTGCATGCACAAAAGGTAGGAATGGACTGCATTGCATTATCCCCTAAACGCAGTCACGGAGTGGAAAGCTCTCCTTTAGGAATCTCATGCACTGATGTAGGACTAGAAGAACACTTGGGTTTCACCAGAACACCTGTGCTGAAATACTTGTGCCCAGACTTCTATCACTGTTTTGGAGACTAAATGTTCTCTGTGAACCTTAGATACATCTGTCCTCAGTGCCCTAGGTTTCAGCAGCTTATCCTATACTACATACGAAGCCTGTGAGAAGCAAAATCAGGCCTTGCAAGTCCTGCCAGGTAAGCCCATGCCCACTCCTCCACCAACAATTGCATTTGGTCCATGACACTGCTTTGTCTGTGCACTACATGAGTATGAGCAAGGACACAAAGCCCCCCTCACACAGAATTGAGCTGAGGGATGCTGAAGTATTCATCCTTCAGTCATGGTATCTGTGTCTTTGAGTACATCACCTAGTGCCTTCTGGAGCCCATATCTATGAAAAGCTGTGCTCCCCCTCCTTTTCATCAACTGGATTTTTTTGGGGACAGAGTTCAATTTTCAGCTGCACAGGGACAAGGGAGAAAGAAGAGGGAGCACAAAAACAAAGCATGAGAGGAGATGCTCACCTTTCTCCATGGCAGCTAACAGGCACAGCAGCTAGCAAAACCACTCCTTTGGATGTACACCGCAAGGAAGTTTGGCTACAGGTTTAAAAATCACAGCCCCAAGCAGCACTGGACTTTGTTGCTTCTTGCCAGACTTTTATTAAAAAATGGGTTTTGAGCTTGCGGCAGAACACAGGGTAAAAACATAGCCTCAGGAGAGGAAAGCACCTCCTCTCACCTCTCATCAGTGACCAACAAAAAAAAGGACTTCCAACTACCTCATCCACAGAAAAAGTGCACGAGCTTTCTTTATTAGAATGCCTCTGCTACCCACTTACATCTGCCTTGCAGGAAGATGCCTTAAAGCTATGAAAGCATTAACCTTCATCCTAGTCCACTCAGTCTTCCCAAAGTGTGAACTCAAAGGGATCAGAGAATGAGAAATACAGAGAGCCTTCTGCTTTCTCTGAGAGGACGTAAAAACTCCCAGATACAAAAAACATGGGGTATTATAGTAACCCCATAATCTTGATTATGCATTTTAGTCCAGAAGCTTCTCAAGGTCCAAGTCAAGATCCAACCCAGTCTGTGCCAAGCTCTGTACAAGCCACCTCAGAAGAGAGTCCATGCCTCTGGGACAGCAAGCAAGCAAGGTTTGCTCTTGGAAGAAATTCCTGTATTATTATTTGGTTAGAAATGGATAATGTGAAAAGGGTGGAGTGAACAACAAGAACTCTGGTTCTGCCTGCACCTTTCTAGCTTAATCCAGTGAGGGGCACACTCAGGGGTGATGGCTTGAGTTGTTAGGAGGTAGGGCAGCCTGCATGCTCTTTGTGCCCCCCCTCAGTCCCAGGACTGATGTCCATGTGTAAAACAAACCAGCTCACACCTAGAGATAAGACTCTGTCTGCTATCATAGAGAGCTCTTCCTAATGTCGAAGCCTAGTTCATCCACCAGTCTCTGCTGTCAGAAAAGAAATAGAAAACAGAGCAACAGCAGTGTGTGCTGGCACTCACATGGGACTTCAAAGTGCACAGAGACAAGCTCATCAATTTCAGCAGTACAGCCTGTGACACTTCTGGGCCCCTGTTCTGCAAACTGTCACTGTTTGGTTCAGACACTTTATATATATATACTCATATATATATAATATATATATATAGTACTCAGATACTTCAGAAGATACTTACTTCAGATACTACACTCATGCAAGCGACTACACATTTCCTCACTGCTGCATTAACAGACTGTGTGAGCTGCTCTCCCTGCCCCGGGAGTCTATGCACTTAAACTGGCCTATGAGTCTGGTGCAAAGGGCCCTGCAATGGCAGGGACACAGTACTCAGGGCACTGGTTGGGGAGTGTATGAGCTCTAGCAGGGCTCAAGTGAAGCTGCCTGCCAGGGGACAGGCTCCAGCTGGCCACAGTGCCTCGATATGGCCCTTTGCCTACTACAGGGCATGAGCTGCACTGATCGTGCACCCCTCCCCAGCCAGTCAAATCTCTCCTGTGGGGTTAAGAGGGTCGAGCAGCCTCTAAAATATTGAGCTTTAACCAAACCTTTACCTGGTAACAACGGGAGCACATTTGCATATCAGGGGAAGATTCCTATTATGAAAACCATGTCATGCTTCCTGATGGTGCGTGTGTTAATGTATATGAACTCCTGAATACTAAATTAGGGCCCATAGTGGTTTTGTCCATCTTCTTTTTACAACTTACATTGCCCAAGGCTGTACATATTCTCAGTAATGGCACATGGAGATGCCCTGGTGAGGGAGCGTTGAAAGACTGGGAAAGGGGATGCAAAGCATGGAGACCCAGTACTGAGCATGGGATTAGGGGACATACCTTAGCAGGGGACAGCTTGAGGAGCTCAGATTGCTTGGTTTACCAAAGACAAGATTGGGAACAGTCCTTGTCGCAGACCAGAGCTACACTGTGGGGAACAGATGCAGGCTACTAAAGGTCTCTTCTGTTTAGCAGATTAAACACAAGATTCAGCATCCAGAGATCAAAACTAGACAAACACAAGCCAGAAATTAGGTGTAACAGCATGTGGGTAATTAACCACTGCAGCAACGTACCAAACGCGGTGGTATTTTCCATTTGTGGTAATTACTTAATCAAGACTAGATGTTTTTTAAGACACACTTAAGAGTTCAGAGCAAATGGAACCAATAAAGCAAGCTGGATATATGGGCTGTACTACGCAACAGAGCAAAAGTAAAGCGCAATAGCTCCTTCTGGCCTCACCATCTACTAATCTATGGGGAAAATTGCCCCTTTTAGTGTCAATGGAGTTGGTAGACACCCATATTTTTAGTGACAAAACATGACAATGTTTACATGAAACAGTAATAATAACACATTGTATTTCACCCACACCTCTAATCTGAAATTCCCCAAGCACTTTACTGTCACTACGTCAGTGAGCCTGACAACTCAATGGCTGATAAATTGGCATTATCATCACCCTTTCATCCAGCTTCAACTTTTTCAGAGTGGCTAATCATCTGTTTACCATTTACACGGGAAGCAGGCTACCTGCGATCCTGGGCACATACTTTTAGGCCTCTTGGTGAGAAAACATTCATGCAGGATCAGGATAGGAAGAGGCTCAGCACAAAGAACTGCCCAGCAGCTGCCTACTCCCAGCACATACTTTCCAGCACTCAAAAGCTCTGTATAACCTCCCCATAAAAAATCTGGTAACAATGTATTTTTAAGACCAGAAGTCAGAAGTTAAATGTTCAAGAAAGAAAGAGAGAATGTTTCCCAGTTGTTTTAACAAACATCTTCATATATGACAGACCCAAAAAAAGTAATTTCCATTAGTTACCATGACAACCAATGGAAATCACTAACCCATATTTTCTCTCCCTTATCAACCTTTGGCAGACCTGTCAGGAAAAGCAAGCGACTATGCCCTGTTTAAGATTGCCTACTTTACTACAACATAGAGCTCACAGGGAAATCTACATTGCCATAACATCAAGTACTCCCTGCACAGCACACCTCCAGTTTGTCTCCTCTGACATACAGACAGAGAGATGCTTGCTGCTCTTACCTCAGAGCAAACACTCCAGAAATGCAATCCCCCCTGTGAGACACCTCAGCTTACCCACCTGCCGACCTTTCTCTCTCTCTAAGCTCCATAAACAGATTCAATGATCTCCGCCTTCCCATTTGTAAGCCATTGGCTCACATCGTAAAACATGGCCCATACATGCCTTTTTTGCATATCTTTACTGCCTGGCAAGAAATTGCTGTATCACACAGCAATTCTGGTCCACATTTTATCTCTGTTTTCCTCACTATTGTTATAGCTGTTGATAATGACCCTCTGCAGTGCCTGCTGCACCTTATACATGAGAACTTTTAAACTTTTCTTAACAGGAATGCTTTCAGTTTCATAAACCCCTCTGAGAAGGAGAGCACCATCATTATCATAATTTTACAGATGTAAACACTGCAACTCAGAGAAATAGGGTGCCTTACCCAAAGACTACATACAAACCATAGCATGATGCTAAGAGTGAGAACAAATAGGTCTGGGGAGAAGAGTGTGTTTACATTTTCTTTATGTCTACAGGCTCCAAAGTTGTTTGAAACACATATGCTTAGAGTCCTCCTTTAGTCTCTCCACCCAGACAAAACCCCACAGCAAATAAATATGAAAAAAACCCAACACCCAACAGTTGTCTCTCTTTAATGCTGACTTACTGTTGACCTTGCATCTGCAGCCAGGATGGCCTAACTCACCCCAGCATCCGGATGTGTGCTGCTGCACTGCAGAAGAGCTTGGCAGTGATTTGTGAGGAGGTATTAATGCCCAGCTGTTCTCTCACCTCTTTCGGTTTTCACGTGCACAAAGTTAGGAGTGACCCAGGCCTTGCACCGGCACCAGGCAGTTTCAGGCTATTCATATACCACAGCGAGATTCAACTCACCCAGGAGGATCTAAAATCCCAAATAACCTGCATTGATTGCAAATGTTGCTGCATTTTTCTTCACTCCTCCATCCTATCTGGGTTGCAGGAGTTACTGGCAAGTTATTCTGTAACAGGGCAGATTAAGGTGGCTTTGTACCTGCACACAAGGGGTAACAAACCATGTTTTGTGCCGTGTGACCAACCATGCTTTGGCTCCTCCACGACAGCCTCCAGGGGGGCTGTGCACAGCTCTGAGCACCGAGGTGGGAAGGATAAACCATAAAGTGAGAAGGTGAGCAACAGCAAGCTGTTCTACAAGCTGCTACCCACAGATTCCTGTCTCGAGGCTGATCACATTCATTGGCTATGAAGGTATGAACTACGATCAAAAGGGAATACTCATAAAACGCTTCTCTGGTCTGTAGTAAAAACTGATCTCATGCTGGAGCTTTTCCTCAGGTAGGGCAGTAACTACTGTACCACACTATTTTTACAGAACCTAGAGGAACATAGTATCTTGTAGGAAATAATTACACTTCACTAAACTTGGCTGAAACCAGCTGTTGGGTTTAAAAATTACTTACTTGAAGGAGGTTGAGAGGTACCAGCAGAGAATAAGATCACATAAAGCTCGGTTTCTTTAAGCAGTTTGGGAAAAAATGTTCTGCTTTGACAGGTGGAAGGAAGCTACAAGGAGATTAAAAGAGGTGGGTTAGGCATGTTGCTGGGGGTCCCCATTAACCTGCTATGTGTACAATGCAGAGATAACTGCATGGAGGAGGTACTGATTATCATTAAACACGGGGGTGTAATTAGGATCATTGGGCAGAATAAAAAGATTAATGGTGGTCTTGTTTATTGAAGAGGACCATGAAGATAAACTTACTGACTTTGAGATACTCCAGAGCATGGTATCATTTTTTACAGAACAGGAAGTGGGCATCACTTATCAGGGATGTGTAAAACTGGATTTGACAAGACACTGATAGCTACGGTTTGTAGAAGCAGCTACTAATCCCAGGGCACACACCAAAACCTTGTTGAAGAAACAGTCTGTTTTTCTAAAGGGGGATGCTTTGAATTATCTCGAAAAGCATTATCACATTTGTCACTAGTCCCTCTGAAAAACTTGCTGAAACACATGGACTGCAGAGAATCATCATGCAAGCACGTGCACTTCTTCCCACAAAGGCCTGAGGACATGTCTTTGACCCTCCTGAAAGTGCTCCTTTCAGTTAGGCAGGGCTGGCCACACTGCTCCATCCATAGCTCGGCAGCTGATGCGATCAAGGAGGTTCCACAAGCAGTCACCAATGTGTGCCATCAGCCACACTGCTGCCCTGATCCTGCAGCAGGTCAAACGTGGGAATACCCCTTGCCAGGGACAGCACAGGCCACCTGCCCAGCCCTGGTCACAGGAAGGGCAAAGCTCAGCACATGAGCAAGCCCAGGCACAAAGGCTCGCTCCTTAACTGCAGACTGGGTATAAATCAGGCAGTTAAAATAAAAAATTTAAGAAGTACTCCCTCCTTACCCTACTCCTCCTTACTCTTACACATCACCTTTTACCAACTGGTTTGGGATCCAGTCCTGGAGACATGAGAAATGGAGCTCCATGGGAAACAGACCCTCTGCTGCATGCAGGGTGATTAGGCCGATACTATTCATGTGGCATTCATCGTCTTGGGGCTGGAATACCCCAGAGCTTGCGTCACATGGAGCAAACACGCTGTCCTCTGACGGGAATACCGCAGCGTTTCTGCCAAGTTGAAGGCGATGCCTTCGACGTGAATGCTTGGTCCCCTGCCACCTACATCTTCCAGAGCCCTGGGTTTGAATGCACAAGCTGCAGACCAGAGCTGGGTCACAACCTTTTCGGTTATCCCTGAAGAATTTTACTCACTCAGACAACAAAACGATCCAGACATTGCAAAAATTCCCTGAGGAAACAGCTTCCTCCAACATATAGGAAACGAGACAACAGTTTCAATCCCTCAATACTTAACCCTCCTCAAACATAAACACAAAAAAGTGGCCAAAACACAGGAGGGGAGAGAAAGTCCCAGAGCAGCAAGGAGTACATATGCAAAGAGTTACGTCATGCAGAGGAAAGCTCTTGGCTTCGGGCTACAATTACCAGCACCTAAATGGAAGGGGCCACTCTAACGCAGAGGGGGGGCCCTTCCAGGCACTGTTCTTATCCTTGGGAAAACTCCACCATCTAAACCATCCCTGGCCAGCACGGTGCTGGAGGCCAACCTGGCCACTGGCCAGCATCTACCGAATGCTCCCTCTTCTGTCCATCCTGGTGGATGGATGAACTCCTTGTTCTGCCCCTCTGATGCTGAAGCCCTGAAATGCCTCGCCCTGGCAGCGGGGTGACTAGGAAAGACTGGCCAAGAGCAGTGTTTCTGATGGCCAGGAGGCACCCCCAGCCCATGAACTCCTGTGTTGGGACAAGGTTCACCAGTACATCTCCCCATCAGAGGCAGATACCTTTGCCAGCCCAGCCCTGTCACTCCACTCTTGCTTCCCTCTCATCCAAGATTTCAATGCCCTCTTTTCCTTTCCCTTGACTTGGATGACTTGAGAAGATTCTTTCAGACTTGAGTCTTAACCCTGCCAGCTACTTCTGCAGCAAGTCCTTCTACTACCTCCCTAAGTCTTCTCACAGATAAAGAAACAAATAAGTTGTTTCTGTCTATAGATAATCTTTAAAGCTATCAGAATTTCTTTAAAAACTTCATTGTGAGGAAAACTTCATTGAGCATGGAAAGCTCCTCCAGCATCCATATTCCCAAAGCCTCTTGATCCTGTACCAGGACCAAGCTAGTACCAGGGATGGGATCAGGAGGAACATGTACTGGCTAGGGACAACCAGCAGTGGGTGACAAATAGCCATCCAACCAGTCCTGCTCTTCCAAGCTCAGCTATCCAGGTTTGGAGCATAAGGTGTGCAAATCCTCTCCTCCTACCACTGAAACCCGGCTGCTCTGACTTGGTGTTTTTGTCTGCTTTGCTCTATTACTCCCTCAAACTGGTTTGTTGCTCTTCCCATTGCAAGGCCCTCTACAGAGATAAAGAGAAAAAAAACTACGAAAAACAACCAAAAAAAACCCCAAATTCATATGCTTACAGCTTTAGTGCTGTGTAACAGAGCTGCAGAATGAAATGAAGGAAGGATAAAGGAGAAGGAACAACAAGAAAGCTGGTTATGAAGGGATCCATTACATTGTGTTACAGTATTTAGAGGAAATGGCTAGAGGTCCATATCTGGAACAAGCATTGACAGGGTTCAGCCAAACGCTGTACAGAGAGCCATCCTGCAGTGCCCATTCAGAGATGAATGAGGAGGGTTCTAACAAGTTTTCCTCTCAACCTCCTGGTTTTCCCAGTGCATTGGGTACTTTCCTCAGAAGCACAGGAGAACTGGCACCTCTTCCCAGTGTGACAAAAAACACATTCCAGTCTTCAAGCAGTGTGTAGTTTCTTGTGCCAAATTATTTGCTTAGCTGTCAGTGGAAATGTGCGATCCACCTAAAACTGAACTAATGAGATACAAAATCCCTCCCTGATCATCCACTCCAAACCCCTTGCTCTTTCCAAATGGGTTGATCCAAGAGGAGCTGTTGAACTGTTTCCCAGTTATGGACCTCTCGATGCTCTCCAAACAAGGTGTGGGTGTTTCAAGAAATTCCACACATGCAGACTAGAGCATGAGCTTGCTTTTCTTCATCATCTCTCACAGGAAGCCTACATCTAATCCAATGCCCCAAGCAACCACAGGGCCAACGTCAAAGCCAAGAGGTAAAGTGTAATAAGTGATAAAGCTAAGGCATTGACCAGGTAGGAAACTTTCACAGGAACTTACATGACCTCCACTTCTGGGTAGCTAGTTTGCATGGCAGAGAAGGGACACAGTCACTGACTACTGCTGGCTGGTGTCTTCAGCCAAGAGCAGAAACGGAGCACACTTCAGAGCTAGTAAAAAAATGCCCACGCAGTCGCTGCTCGTGCTACAGTTATCTCTGCTTTAATATAGCACTGGAGCCTCCAGGCCTGCTTATCTGTTTATTCACTGTCACAATGCCTAGGAATTGTAATCAGAGCCCCATAGTCAAGAACAAATCAGCCCCTGCTCTAACCAGCTCAGATCTAACTTGGTACACCACTAGCTGTGGCAAAATCTACAACCTCTGGGAAAGTCAAGATGTATATAACCCTGTGCCAGCCACCCCGACACAGCTCTGGAAGGAAGCACGCTTCACAGAGCGATCTGCTCTTTTCTCTCACTTTAACCCTCGCTAAGACAATGCTGTGAGGGATAAATTTCTCTGAAGAAATGCTGGTTATTCACATATTAGCTTAGATATTGTGGAACAGCAGAAGCTGACCCCCCTGCGAAGAGATATCCAACCCAGTTAAATAAGGCATTTCTGGGAACCAATCTCATCTAGCTCACAGGATATGTGGCAAAAACACAGCCCGGAAAGACACATCTGGCTGAGATTTGTGACAAACTCTCTTCTCTACAGAGAGAAACATTCCGCAGCTCATGTAACACCACACACGAAAGATCAAAGGTGCCCCAGTGCCTCCTGATGGGTAAGCAGCTGTACCAATAACAGCAGCTGGAAAATGCAACAGGAGACACTCAGACAGTCCTTTCCTCCTGTGCTGGGAGCAGAACTGCCTCCCAGGCAGCCCCCAGCAGCAGCCCCCTGTTAATTACCAGCAAGGAATTTGCACTCTGGCAGATAAAGTCACTCACTCACCTACAGCGAATTTGTACAGGGCAGCTCAGCTCTGACAACAGCTCCATTTGAGAGGCAGCATCAGGGTGCCAGGCACACCTATATGCTATGCGACATTGCTTCTGCTCCAGAGCTCGTGCCATGCACGCTGCTGCTCGGAGGTTATGATCCCTCCAAAACAGCTGGGGAGGTTGTTTAAACACTCATACATGGGGCATTTGGCCAGCAACTTCAGCACAACATGACGTGCCTCTGACAAAATTGCTTGGTTCATCTCCCAGACTCAGATCCCTGGGACCATCCACAGCAGAGCAGCTGCCTGGCGGCACAGCACGCACCTTAAGAACCAGGCTTTGCCCAGATGAGCCTTTGCTGTGCAACCCAGGCAGAATATTTTTTTCCCTGCCTCCTCACTTAAAATAAGCTTATTGCCTTGAGGCGCAACTCCAGTAAAGCCTGATCTGGCACTCAAGGGCAGGATTTCAAGGAGGATGATGCATATCACTCCAAAACCAGCTCAAGGAGAAAAATGGACGTGTCTTTTCCTTCCACTGAAGATGTGCCTGGTAGACTATACCTGGGAAGCTAGTTTTATTACATTTGTGGGTTACATGTAACTGCTGGGTTTTATTGTACAAAGCCAGTGCGTATTAAAAACAGCCCGAGTTACCCATGTGATTGGCACCATGGTGTCTTTTCTTTCCACTGCTACGGACAAAATACCAGTGAGAAGAGGAAAGAACTATCCACAAAGTGACTACCACTAAATTTCAAAGGCAAATGGACCCGTCTTAAAATGATGGCTCTAGGGGCAAATACAGTCAAATACAGCTATGCGATTACATCAGGACGCCAACTTTAATTAATTCAGTTTCATTTATTAAGACAGCAATTCTTAGTTTTCACCATTGCAAAAAAATGGGAAAACTTTAACCAAAGCAAGCGATGATGCTGGCCAGACTATGTGAACAGCCCAATGGGAGGAAGCACACCAAGCTGAAGACCAGCTGAACTCCCAGCTCCATCTCCCCTGGGACACATGAGCACTCCGCTGGCAAAAGGGGCACTGGTCTTGGAAGGGGCTGAATGTTGCCCTCCCTAAATGCAAAACCAGTCAGGTCAGATTGAGAGGAAGTGCTCAGGCAAGTTAAGCAAACAGAACTCAGCTGAAACCTTTGTCTTTTCTATCCCACATAACATCCTTTTTTGGCTTTTCACACGGAAAAATCAGGCTGAGGGAAAAGGCAGTGGAGTGAAAAAGAATAATCGCAGGGTTACAACAGATGTAGACACCGCTAACGCTGTGCTAATAAGAAAGGTTATATATTTGCCTCCAGATGCCTGTCATCACTGCGTTGCTCAGGGGTTACAGCCCCCTAAGATCTGTCAGCCCTCCTCCTCTAGCCCTTTTTAGCCAAAATGAGACAAGTCAGATTAAGCTGTTTACATAACTCTTCCCAAAGGCTGGCTGATTTGGGCAGAAATGGGTTAAGGATAGTTCAGGAGGACAGCTGCAGGTCCCAGAGATTAATCTGAATGGCCAGAAAACCGGCAAGAAGCAGAGGGCTGGCCATCTAAAAGGCTAACATCTAAAATTAATGGAAAAAACAACTTTCTTGACGATTCTGCATCAGATTTAAGACAAAATGAGAAAAAGAAAAACCCTCTTATTTTGAAAGAAGTATCTTGGTAGGACATATAATGATATTACAGTGATACCACCAGTGGAAATGGGCCTACACGCCACCCTTCTGACCTCATGGACACAGTCAAACAGCGAGCGGTCTCCTCTCCAGTGGTAACTAGGTAACTTACTCCAGCAGGATATGAACAACTAATTAGCTTTTAATACATTCGTCAGACATTTCGAGCCTCTCCCTTTTCCTCTATTGCAATGGATGCTTCCCAAAAACCACCCCCTCTGCTTCAGAAAGCCGCAGCTGAGAACATAGGCAACATCACCTCTGTAGCATCCCTGTTAATACTAGCAAACGGTCGCCTAATTGAGGCTCTGACCCAGGAAGAGAGATAAAAAGGGCTGTCTGAAGCTCGTGGCTGGCTTCCATCCGAGCAGTACAGTTCACCGTCTATTGCTCTTGTGACTATTATTGAACTGGGCCAAGAAAAGCTCCCAAGTTTTGGCACGTCTCAGATTTTCCAGTCTGCACAAAATCGTGCCAGGAACATTTACTGAAGCGATTTCTTTCTTTCTTTAAAGACTCTAATTATGCACCTAACAATGTTGTAGAAATGAGTGTTGTACAAAAACCCCAGTACAGTTCAGATACAGTTTTGCGGACAAAAGGATTAGAAGCTTAAGGCTCGGTGTTAATATTCTGAACATATTGAAAGGCACAAAGTGCAAACTGCAGCAGAAACAGAAGAAATACAAAGGTTATAGGCTATCACTTCCAAAATCTGGACGAAGGAAAACCACACAGGAAAATGCCATACTAATCTCACTAAATGCCAGTGATGCAGGAGTGGCACTAAGAAACATTTAGAAGGGGGTAACCATCAAAGCCATCTCTGAAATGCAAGCAGCTCACTTGCAAGCACAGCCCACTTTCCAAAAAATGAGAGGGTCTAGATATTCCAGTGTGGGATACCACCTGTGAGTGATGTTCACTACTCAGCAGCTACCAGCAACAAGGAACCAAACTGAACCCCAAAACAAAAATTGCCCAAGGTGCCAGCTTTCCCTGAAACCAGACCCAAACCTCACTCATCACTCCCAAGTTTTGCTGAACTTAGACTGGACTCAAAGCAAAACATTCACTGGTTTTACACCTGAACCACTGCCCCTGAAAACAGTAAAATCATTCATTTAGCCACTCAAGCATGAACAGCCCTTAAAACCAAGTTTTGAACGTGATGGCTGTATATTGTACTGTCAGTTTACAGATGAGGCACAGAGACATGACAATACTTACACTTGGGAAGCCATCCAGGTACTCCAAATTAAAGTACATGAGGCAAAAAACAGGATTTAGCACTTTGACTACATCAACATAATGTCAGCAGCACCAGTGAAATCAGTAATAAAGGCCAAACATATCTTGGCTATGTTTCTTCTGGTTACTGACTCCAAGAGGCTTTACTCAGATCACTGCCATCACTATTTAGCTGTTACTATCATTCATCTTACTGATGCACTGCTGTGCGCTTCCTTCCTACTGAGGTTTCACTGTACATTGACCAGAATTGGTTAAGGTTTATTTAGGGTTCCTGAGAAAATGAATAAAACTGACCTGGGTTTTTCAGGACAGTATTGGAGAGGATGCATGGAAATGCTGACTACTGAAGTATGTCACGCCTTGAGAAGAAAGTGTATTACAATATTATCATGTACAGGCAGCTGCGAAGCACTAGCTTGCACTACAGCTAAGTCCCACTCCACTCAGCTTTCTCGACAGCCACGACTAGAGCTATCGCTTGACAGTGTCGTCTCACAACTGCCCTGTCTCACCTCCACGCCTCACACGCCCGAGTTTGCATTGTTTGTCCCTTCAGCGAGCTGCTGCCAGTTGCGGGGAGTTTGCCGAAGTGCTCTGCTGACGGGAACAGAGCAACAGTGATGGGCTTCACCCAAAACCCCCCCTGTCCGCAATAACCTGGGCGGCACGGTCGATGGGTGGGCGGGTGGGAGGCAGAAAAAGAGGGAACTATTTGTAGGAAATCATATGTGTTTATGCTTTTACTTTTCTGTGTGTGTGGAGAGAGACTGCGATGCTCTAGGGTGGGGCTTGCCATCTGGGAGAAATATGTAGGGAGAAAAAATGCAGGCGGGGAGGACGAGTGGCCCCCCGAGCGGGACCATTTCCCTCCAAAAGCGGGCTCGGCCTCCCTCCCCAGCCCAGCTTGAGTTCATTTTCCTCAAATCACTTCCACATTTCCCCTGCAGTAATTATCAAATATTTGGTTTCTGACCTCACTTTTACGGAGGCCGCCGCGACCGGGAATTCAGGCATAGTTTATTTTCTGTCAAAAGAGCTGGGGGGTTGCAAGTCGGGGGCTTTCAATGTCATTGCAGTAAAAGAAGGGAAGAAAAAAAAAAGAGAGAGAAAGAAAGAAAGAGCGGGAGGGAGAGGAAGGGATCTGCCCAGGGGATGCCGGCCCGGCGGCACGCTGGGGGGGGCCTAGCCTGGGCAGGGACGCGGCCCCCTCGCCCCCACGGAGGGGTCCGGCGTCCCCGCAACTTCCCTCCCGCCCCGGCTGCTACTTTTCCTGGTCCCGGCGACTCCCCCTCCCCGCTCCGTGAAGGGGACGCGGTGGAAAACGCCAGAAATGGACCCCCGCTCCCTCCCAGCCCGGCCCGGCCCGGCCCGAGCCCCCCACCCGCCGCCGGGGCCCCGCGCCTACCTCGGCTCGCAGGCGGGCGGCGGCCAGCAGGGCGCAGAGCAGCGGGAGAGTTTTCCAGATCTGCAAGAGAGGGAGCGGGGAAGGGGTGTGGGAGGGGGTCGGTGAACGCGGGCCGGGCCCGGGGCGAGCGGGGCCGGGGACCAGCGCCGCCAAAGTTCCCGCCGGGCGGCCTCGCTCACCATGCTGCGGACGGCTGGCGGCACCGGCGGGGCAGGAGGAGTTGCGGAGGCGCCTTCCCCGTCTCCGGCTCGATCGGGAAGGGAAGGGGAGGCTCCCCCTCACCCCGACCCGCCAGCCTGCGGCTCCACCCCCGGCCCGACCCTCACCGCCTACACCCGCCCCGGGGCCGGCTCCTCCCCGGCCCGCCGTGAGGGGGCGGCCCCTTCCCGGACCCCGGCGGCGCTTCGGGAGTGCCCTCGGCCCTCCTGCCGTCGGGCCCCTCGCTACCCTGCTGTGGACTTCGGCGGTCTTTGAAGGTCGCTGAAGGCTGAGGGGCATCCCGGGGACGGGCTTGGCCCGGCGAGTGGCCATGGGGGTTTTCCGCCCCACACCGCCCGGCCTCGCAGGAGGTGGGTGCGGGGAGGCCTCCCGAGCCCCGCAGGGTTGGGGAGCCAGGAAGAGCGGAGGCAGCTATACCAGCCTGGCCAAGAGCACCCCTCAGAGGGGGCCGCAGCCACCCCCCACATTGACACAAAACGGGAAACTGAGGCACGAGGTGGCTTCTCTGCGGTCAGGGAACAGTAAAACTCCACTGTGTGCTCCTAGCCCGCAGGCCACGCTGAAATCCTGGCCACAGCTACAGGAGCTTTTCCTCTTGGGATTCAGAGAGGTTTAAAAATAAGGGTCTAAGCCTGCATGTGTTAGGATCCAAACGGTGTTGGCTGAGCAGAACAGGCAGGCTGGGTGTCGTGCCAGCCACAGGAGGGTGAAATCCCACCTGAAATGCCTGGTGGTGCTCCTTTACTTATAAATACATATGATCCTCTTGTTTAATCTCTTCATCTCTGGATTTCAGGAGCCTTTGGTACCTAGAATGCAAGATCTGACAACGCAAAGAGACCGATTGTCCTGAGCACATACAGAAATCTCTATTACAGCAAGCAACACCATCACATTAGTTGTCAAGGGCTTTTCCTCAAGTTTTGAGATTGGTTGTAACAAAAAATGACACCGCTGGCTTTGAAACCCCATCTCACTCCATAAGCAAGCATGTCCATAAACCATCTATCTTCTTGCCCTGTTTTATTCTGTGCCCTTAATGCAAGCAGGAGCCGTGAAAGGTGCTGGCATGTGTCCCCTCATCGTTCACCAAGATCAAACGTTATTCCAGCATCCTGCTGGAAGGAGCGAACTCTGGGAAAGAGTTAACCTAGATCAGCCCACATCTGGTCTGTTCACAGCAGCTGTGCCATTTTCCAGTGCTTCCTCAGGCTCTGCTTCCTCACTCTGTTTTGGTTTTAGGATGATAGTTGCTTATTTTGCATTTAAAGTATTCTCCCCAGCGAGTTCTGGTTCTGTCTTTGAGTGGTACTAGCCTATAAATCTATCCGGAAGAGATGTCTAATTATTTCACTGCTGATGCCGAGTGATGTGGTTTTCATTGTCTTTTAAAAAAAAAACACCCTCACCTTTCACAACATACCTCTTTGTTTCATATTCATTGATTGCGTTGCCTCATGACACAGCGCAGACAGAGTTATGGCTGAACTCAACTGGCCTCTAATTTGCAGAAGCATTGTAAAATCAGGCTCACCTTGAGTCACCCTGATGTGAGTGCCATGGTAAGAAAAAAAAGAGTGGTAAATGATAAATATGTTTTAAAAGATTAATCAATTTCTGGCCTCTTGACACCTAACTCTGTGCAAGCAGCGCTACACAAGGAGAATCTCTTTTTCCAGAGGGTAAAAGTGATTCGCTCCATTCTTGGGAACAGATCATTAGCAGGAGTTTCCCAGCTCCTGTGCACCCTCCCTGATACCATGGGCTGTCAACTCATGCAAGTGTGATTAGCCACTGTGCTGGATTAGATAGGTCACCATGAGCATGAGGTTCTTCCCATGTAATCAAAGGACCTCTGCATTGGCATTCAGGTACATGAAAGCGTATTTAAGTTATTTTTTTATCATGTGGAAATGAGTAGAGGTGAAAACCAAAAAGCATTTCTCATACTAGTATCAGAGGCAGATACCACAGGAGGAAAGGCACCCACGAGGGGAGAGAGGCATTTGTAGAGCTACCCCCTTAAATCTGATCAAAATTTTGTGTACAGATGAGACCTGAGTATCTCTGGTAGACTGAGGGGGAACAGTTCTTAGCTCTTTGCTGGAGAGATGATGATGGTGATAGAGCTGGAGGTGCTTGTGGGAGTGTGGAGGTCTGTTGTGTCAAGAAACTTATTGAGGCAGAGAAGAGGTGTGTTATCTCTTCTGTCACAAGCAGCACAAAACAATCTCAGCACAGACACCAGAGCCTTAACACTGTGTATGAAGGCACACATTTTATAACCAGATACACGATACCTGACAAGCTGTTCATTTTACTCCAACCTTTAACAATTTAAAACTGTAAATTGCAGAGGAGCAGTGTGTGCTAACCTAAGTGCATAAGAAATAAATCTGCTGCCAATCTTTGCTCTTTTGTGATGGACTCGTAACAGGGAGCTTGAATCAGAAGCACTAGAATAAGGGGAAAGCAAATGCATTTACAGTTGTGGTTTCAAGCTGCTGGCATAATGGATGTGGTAATTCATCATTGCTGGCTACACAACCAAAGTAGTATCATAAAAACACTTTCAGCTAAAAGCTTCATTGTAAGGGTGAACAATGCTTGCCTGAAATGTTGAAGGCTGCAATCCTCTGGTGGACCAAAGAAACCGGGAATCATTGCTCTACAGGGAAGATGATGTTCTATTACATACATGAATATTTCATTTCTGCTGATGCTTACTTTCCAGCCACCACTACTTCTAAAACAAACATTTTGTTATACATATGGGATCACAAATTTTGAGATACACACATATGCCCAAGTGGCCATGCAACCGAAATTCAGTACCAAGATGTCGCCTCAGAAGCTGAGCAAGCGAAGCCTGGGCTCATGCAAGCGTGCATTTCATGGGTGGATATGTTCTCCAGTGTTTAATAAAGTGCAGGCTCCAACTGAAACCTTCTGCATTGTTGGAGCACTGTCAACATCCCTCCCCTGGACTCTCCAATGTCTCATGAGGGTTCCTCTTGAAGCCACAGCCTCTCCCTTATTACAGCATGTGCACGCATATACACCCAGACAGGGTGTAAGCCTCATTTCCTAGAGAAACCAGGCTAAACACATGCCAACAAATTACTTCTTAAGCCCTCACATAGCCCTTGTGGCTATACCATGATATCACCATCTCCACATTACCTCACTCCCATCCACCACCCACATACTTCATGTCTCCTCATTTTTCCCCCTGCCATATGAAACACCAACCCTAAGGAACAGGGGTGTGCTTGCAAAGTTGTCACCAAGTTTGGTCACCTTCCACCACCACGTGAGACCAGAGGCACCTGTGTCATCTTGAACTACATGAGCAGTGACTCCTTGTGGACCAGACTGCAGCTTTGCACCAGCGCCTGAGGAAGGGCCAAAGGGACACCTGGGCTTTTCGAGCAGAAACAGGCCAGGATTATGAGATGTTATGGGGAAGCCTAGAGCAGGTTTCTGCTTGGAAAGGTGCAGGCATCAGACCTGAATGAATGCTGGGATGACCACAAGGTTGGTGTGAGAATCCCTAGGGCTGTAATGTGTGCATCACGCAGACACATCGCCAGCTTGGGTGAGAACTCAGGCCTGCAGCAACCTTCTCCAGGTGTCCCTCTGATGTGGTGGTGCTTGCTTCACATCACTCAGAGCATGCTTTGTCCCAAGGAGCTTTACCAGGACATTGCTCGCAACCTGTGAATGGGGAGTAGTGGGTTGGTAGGAGGGACCCCTCAAATGTGCACTGGTAGGTGAGTGGTCTGTAAGTAAGGAGGCAGCTTCTTACCCTGAATTTTGGGAAGATGCTGGATGACTCTCATTATCCCAGCTTCCTAGCTGCAGCACACCACCCAAACTCTTCAGCTGAACAAGGATGGGCCTCTAATGTATGTTTGCAGCCAGGTGAACTGAGGTCTCCGGTTCCTCTGGTTCAGGGAGAAAAACTCAGGGAGATAGTCTTCTAACCAAAATTCAGACTCAGGTAAGAGGTAAATGTGGTTAAGTGTGATGTGAGGATATACACATGACACACAGATAAATTAAATCTTCTTTTTTTCACAGCACAGTTTTTTCTCATGTCCATATCACTTTTTTGTTTGTCACCAAGTTTGCTCACCTTCCAGCCTGCACTTTGGTAAATACAGCTATTTTTTTTTCTTATTCTTCTAGCTTTGCTGTTTGCTTCATTTCCTTGCTCTTGTAATTTTCTTTCTCACTCTGGTTTCTCCATTATGCTCCTTCTCTAGCTGCAGCATTTGTACTAATCATGGTTGTTTAAAGCTCTGTTTCAGACCTGATGTAGTAAAGTGCTGTACCTTCCCCCTTTTACCCCCTAGCAGATGTGTTTAAGGTTTTACTGGGGACATTGCTAACCAAAGGGCACTCAAGTCTGGCACTTGAGTGCCAAACCACTTATGTGGTTTGTATAAAATGCATTCTCTAATGGTTAATGCATTCGATGGGCTTTTGGATATTCTATTAGCTAGAGCAGTAAAATGCCTAAATACCTTTGACAACCTGGCCCTTAAACTTTATCCTTGGTATCCCTTATTCAAGGTGAGGTTTTCTAACCTAAGACAAGCTCCCAAGGCATCATTTCCTCATAGGCTTCATCCAGCCCCAGCACCCAGGTGCAATAAACCAGTACTCCTTGCTCACCAGGAGTGTGCACAGACCTGAACCCGTGTCCAGCCTCTGGAACCATATCCACTTTGCATTCGCCACAGCTTGGCCATGGGTAACCTGACATTCACAGTGCCGTGTAGACTCTAACTACACTCAGATCCAAGTCATGGTGCAAGAAAGGAAAACCTCAGTGTGGAAACAGTCCCTCTATCCTGAAAAGCATAACATGCTTCTGTCTCAGCATGTTCCTCATGTCAGTTCACTCCAGTTGCTGCCAGGCCATGATGCAGCCCAGGTAAGTGAAATGCTCCTGCTTTTGACTGCCATTGCACTCCCCCAGGAGTCTGGAAAATAAGCCTTGGGACTGGCATCAAGGTAAGGTGAGTTGTCCATCATACAGGCAGATGAATGGGTCTGTACGATTTGTAAGATATAAGATGTGTTTCCCCGTGTGTAACTGTACATTGCAAACCAGCACGGATGTACATCCTGCCACGGAGATACACTTCGAGGCAGTCTTAACTTGCATCTACATCTGCTAATGTCACATACACTTCACAGCCCATACTGTGAAATATGGCATTATTCTCCAGAAGTGAGGAAACAAACATCACTGCTTTCCACTTCCTTCCCCATTATCTCCCTCATTTTGCAGACACATGCACAGAGAAGTTGCTAAGGTCGCCTCTGGCGGAGCATAGGGTCAAACCCAGAACTGTTCTATGGCAGGATGAAATTTCAGCTACTTTGTCTTTCTGCATCACTGAGCTACAAAGATGTGCTTGTCTCTGCCACGTTCCGTGCAATGAGCCCAGGCACCACATCCTCAACATGCTATTGCTGCGGAGCGAGCGGTTACCCGCCACGGGCAAATCCCGATTCACACAATTAGGAGCACTTTCTCCATTAGCTGAAACAGTAGGGGGTTTGTGCTCATGAATGTAGCAGGAAATCAACCCAGGATGTCTTGAGCTCAGGCACAGGCCATTATAATCTATCAATTATATCGCAACAAAACACAAGTGTTCCACATGCCACTCACTTGTCTCACCTCTCAATCGCTGCTGTCACACAGGGGCAAGCTTAGTGTTTGTACAAAATATCCAGCAAAATTTCCCAGAGGGTTCTAACACCTGCCAACCTGCTGTAAAGCAGCAGCCACTCTCTTCTTCACCAACCAAAAGTCATCACTTGTGGCTTGTCTTTGGGACCCACAGCTTTTGACTACCAAGTCAGAGAGCCAGGTGCCACAAGAGGCAGAGGGCATTTCGAGGGGATGAGTTGATTAGCCCTCTTCCCATGCTCTCTCAGCTGTGCCCTTTTCCCCTCCTTGCAGCATTTGAACCCACTGTCAAACACTGCTTGCAGCCAGAGCTGAAGAGTTGTTCCACCATTGGGCAGAGGAGGTGCTGTGGAGGAGCCCCTGGTGGAAGATGCTTCGGGACATGTTGAAAAAGTGTCTGCTAGTGGGTGCAGATTGGTCAGGGAAATCAGCTTCTTCAAAGGAAGAAAGCTGGTGAGAAAATTCTATCAGATCTTCCACAGCTGAGGCAAAAGGGCTGGGTTGCACCTGTATTAATATGAGCATCACAGGAGATGCTGGGATATGTGGAGCCAGCCCCTTTTTTTGGAAGGGGAGGCATGGACACAGAGCTAATGAGTCTGATGAGATGTGAGGGAATTTCATGTTGAGGCTTCTGTGTGCCTCTGCACCATGCAATCCATCTATGACAGATGAGAATTCAGAGACCTCTGAGGTAACCCTCTGCAGAGCAGCTCCGCCTGTGTAATCTGTCCTAACCTGCGTGATCTGTCCACAGCTGTGTGATGATGGAAGCTGAGTGCCCCTGAAGATGCAACTGATCCATTCAAACAATTGTCACAGCAGATCCTGGCTCTCAACACTGTTATAGGACTGTTGGATTGCATCTCAAACTCATGTCCCATAGCTACCTACTCCTTACTCCTAAAAAAATCTCTCATGTACCGTGCAGGTCAGGCATGTGGTTCAAAGGACAGAAGCTCCTGAGTTGTTCTACCCACATTCTGAATAATTCTGCTAGATATTTCTCATCCTCCAAGGATGGTCAACCCACTAGCATAGAACATGCTCAAACACACTTAGCTATTTGTCCCAGCCCTTGGCAGAACGTGGGATGCTTTCTAGAAGGCGTTCAGGAATTTTGCTGCCCAAAAATGTGTTTGAGTTGTGTGAGTTGTGCCTGAGTCAGAGGGGGCTGGGTGTGGAACAGCAGCTCTGTGAGTCACCAGGGGTCTGTGAGACCAGAAGGAGAGGTCCACACAGCCTTACTTAACTACAGACTGTTGCGATGGTCCTGTGCAGAAATTTGGGATGGCTGTTCTGGTGGTCTATATGAGAAAGTTTGGGAGTAACTTTGGAAAGTTAGGACAGCTGATCTAGGACACAAACATTAGCTCAGGGACTCTTATAAAATGAGAAATGGTGCTGTTAAGCTAGAAAATGTGCAATGTGTTAGTAAATACTGCTCACCCTAGAGACTAGCTCTTGTCATTCCTTAGCAATGCTATGAAATCATATATTCCCCTCCCAGCCCTGGGCTAGGCAGTGGAAACCAAGGGGTTTTAGTTTTCCTCCCTACAGAGGTGCAATGCCTGTCTTCAGCCAGAGCTATCATTCCCTAGGAGATGCTAAGCACCACAGAGGCTGGCAAGTGCAGTTGCTGAGCACCTGCAAATCAGGCTGTTGCATTAAGTTCTAAGTATGGAGAAAGTGTCTGACCTTAGATACCCATATTTTAACATGCTGACCTTTAATTGCTGCAGCCAAGCTGCCCCAGTGGGTCAGGATTTATGCCAGACCTTTTACATGTGAGAATAAATAGCTGTAAACAAAGCCAATCCAAAGGAAAAGGTCGTTGTTTTCAACCTGTGTGAGAGAAAGCTTGTGAACTGGAAATGTTAGTGACAGGAGGCAGAGCGCATAAGAAGCTGTGATTACAAACTGAATGAATTGTCCCAGGAGAATGGAAACAGGAAGAGCGGGGCAGGTGAACTCAGATGTTGCACTCACTATTCTGGGCCAGTGCAGTGCTGCAGAGATCACTGAACTACGTCCGACGGCAAGGTGAAGGAGCTGAGTGACACCTTTCTGGCAGAACTACAGACTGGAAGAGGTGAGCAAGGCAAGCAATGAACAAAGGGAAAGGATGAAAGCACCATCAGAGGGCTTGGAAAGGGAGACAGGCAGGTTCCATCTGAACAGCACAGATTCAGAGGGGTATGCCTGCCACTGGAGTCTGAGGGAGGGGACAGATTGGTGGTGGAAGTATGGCATCTCCTTCTCAAATCCCAGCTGGACAACCAACACTCACAAGTTTATTGACTTTAACACCAGAGCACTCCCACTTCTAGAAGTGGAGTCTGTTCCCTGGATCTGAACCTTCGACTCCCTTTAAATGTCTATGTTCATGAGTTTCCACAGCAAGAGGTACAGTCACTCAGCAATAGCTCTCATAGAGCCCAAAATGCTGTATAAAACTCCCCACTGAACCCAGATCTCCAGTATCTTTCACAAGCTTGCATCTCTCTCCCTTTAGCAAGGTAAAAGGTCATCTGCTCCAGACAAAACATCTGGCCTGGCTGTTCTGGCTCCTGTGGGTACCTATCCCAGTTTGGTGGAAGAAGCTTGACAGACAGGTGATGCAGGCAGGTCTGGATGGAGCCACACTTTTAACTCTGTCCCCATGCAAAGCTGTATATGGTGTACACAAGATCTGGCCAGAAACTCTGGGGTGGGGGTGTTAGAGGCTTCTCCCACCATCCCATTCCCTAGGAAATGCAAACCTGGCAATAGCCTGGCCCTGAGTTAGTGCTGAGCCTGGAAATGACAAATTAACATAAGCTGTGAATTCACATACTTTTCAGCCATTTATGGCCTTGTCTGAGCCTAAATAAAAGGCACGGTCCCTGGAAAATTTGGGCCTGTTTGTCAGCGAGGCATTCC
Source organism: Hemiprocne comata (assembly GCA_020745705.1). NCBI lineage: Eukaryota > Metazoa > Chordata > Aves > Apodiformes > Apodidae > Hemiprocne > Hemiprocne comata. Next base: position 144,979,566 of record CM036586.1, read on the forward strand.
AGAGAAAACATCACGTGTTTGCTTCATGAAGTGAAATAAGATCTTTGTTCTGCATGTTTTTTCCCCCTCTTTTTCTGAATGAGGCAGTTTTGTCCAGGGATTACAAGCCAATGTTCCAATCCCTCACAGACGTTTCCCATTATCAGAGCTGCCTCTTGTCCTCCAAATCATTTTCCACAGGACTCCTGTAACTTAGGCTGGGAAACAAAGCCAAGAGCTCAGAAGAAAGGACCCTATTCCAGGCTGCTGACAAGACTGAAAAACGCTGCAGGGTGTTGCTGGGACCACCCAGCCTGAAGCATCCTCAGCACGGGAGCAGCTAAAAAAGATGCTAGTGGTGGGAGGAGGCTCACTGTACTGTACAGCCATTTAAACAGCTTGGTAAATTAACTGTGATGAGGTGTAATCACACTGTGTGGAATTGGCTAGAGAGACTGGTAGTAGACAACTGTCACTGATTATTAGCTCTGCAGCGTACAGCACAGAGGACCTTTGTCTTGCACCCTTGAGACCTACTCATATTTTGCGAGACCCCCCCTGTCTGGGGGCCAAACTGCCCCTGCTGTAGAAAACTACCAAAGTGGGTTGGAGGAAGGGAAGAAAAACCCAAGGGAGGCTTTCTTTTTGGAATCTTCTTTCCTCTTCTCAAAGCATCATCCTCTGCTGGGGTAAACCACATGGATGGAGCTGGACCTCCTACTTAAAGCGCAGACCCAAACAGCAGCTCCCTTCCTGCAGACAGAAACCAGCTACTGGAATGGCATCAGGCTCTGCTCTGTAGACTCCCCATCCTGTCAAGCTTAGCTGCAGAGAAGGTCACCAAGCTGGGAAGCCCCATCTGGAGAATCCATGAAGCCACTTTCTGCATCCTCACATAACTCTGCCATTCTGGTCCTTGGAGTCTTCTGCTGAAGTTTCTCCAAATATCATGATCTCATCTGCCTTGAGAAGGAAAGTCTGCAATGCCTTATTTCATGTTTGCAAGACAGTTAAGGAGCCACTAGAGGAGAACCATCCAGAAATAAAATTAGGTTCCCTACAGCACATTTTTAGGGCCTCTTCCAGCCAACTCAGCTCTAGGAACTGAAAGAAACCTGCAGCAGAGATGAAAACAGATACTTTCAACCACATCTTATATTGCTACAGGAAGATTTGCCAGGACTCCTCTGTCAGCACCCTAACCAAGAAGGAGTGGTAATCTGTTGCTCCATGAGCAAGGGCTGCCCTGGGACAAGGAAGGTCTGGGCAGAGGTATGGTATTCCTAATGCTATATTTTGCATTTTGTCAGGCTGTTCTGTGAATCAAAAGACACAGGGAAGCTTGTTTTCCAGGATTAGAGCTCATGACCCCTACCTTCTGAACCAGAACTCATTTCAAGTGGCTTGATGAGTCTGACTTAGTCTCACTTGCAAGCCCCATAATTTCAGCAAAAGTTTTGGAAAATTCCTGGTGTCTCCCTTTTTGCTGCCCTAAGCTTAGCAGCACTTTTCACCAACTCTGGATAAATGCTCCAAGCAACTGGTTAGATGGCAAAAAATGGACAGCAACTGCTTCTTTGACAGCTGTTTGCAGAGCTGAATTGACAATCAAAGTGAAGGAGATGTGGTCTCTGCCAGACTGGGACTCTTCAGGGATTTGGGCAGTCCTGCAGAATCACCAAAATGCTAGCTTGGAAGGACCTTGATGGCTGTGTAGTTCAGCCTCATCCCTGAAGCAGGACTATTGCCAACACTCATGCCATCCAGAGGGACCTTGACAGGCTTGAGAGGTGAGCCCATGCTGACCTCATGAAGTTCAACAAGACCAAGTGCAAGATCCTGCACCTGGCTGGGGCACTCCCAAGCACAAATACAGGTTGGGCAAAGAATGGATTGAGAGCAGCCTTGAGGAGAAGGACCTGGGGGTGTTGGTCAACAAGAAGCTCAACATGAGCCAGCAATGTGTGCTTGCAGCCCAGAAAGCCAACCGTGTCCTTGGCAGCATCAAAAGCAGTGTGGCCAGCAGGTCAAGGGGGGTGATTCTTCCTCTCAACTCCACTCTCGTGAGACCCCACCTGGAGTACTGTGTCCAGTTCTGGTCTTCTAGTACCTGCAGGGGCTACAGGAAAGCTGGGGAGGGGCTTTTTACAAGATCGTGTATTGATAGGATGAGGGGGAATGGTTTTAAGCTGGAAGACGGTAGATTTACGTTAAGCATTAGGAAGAAATTCTTTAGTGTAAGGGTGGTGAGACACTGGAACAGGTTGCCCAGGGAGCAGGATGCCCCCTCCCTGGAAGTGTTCAAGGCCAGGTTGGATGGGGCTCTGAGCAACCTGATCTAGTGGAAGGTGTCCTTGCCCATGCAGGGGGGTTGGAACTAGATTATCTTAAAGGTCCTTTCCAACCCAACCCATTCTATCATTCTATGATTCTATGATTTGGTTGACCATGCCTCTGTATAGCCATGTCTTGAAAATCTCTGCAGATGGGGACTCCATCACCTCCCTGAGCACCTGTTCCAGTGCCACGCCACTGTCGCAGTGAAGCCTTTAGTGCTTACCTGGCATGCTTAAACTTATCTTCACCCTTTCCTATGACCCCAGACATGGGGTCCCTCAACATGTCATAGAATCACAGAGTATCTTGAGTTGGAAGGGACCTGTAAGGATCCTCAAGTCCAACTTCCTGCTACTTGCAGGAACATAACTGTACATAATTTTACACAACTTTATTTAAAAGCAAACTGAAATCTTCTAATCTTAAGTTTTTAATTATGACAATAAATAGGAACAGTCAACGCAGGGTTACGAAACTGTACAGAGCAAGTAGAAATGAAAGCTGTTGCACAATGTATCTGCTGAATCTCCTATGACCCAAGGCTTCAGATTTCAGTTTTTGGCACTAGTTTCCAACAAGTCTTTTGCTTCATTTATTTTTTTTGCTAAAAATAAGGTGATCCACCTTTATTAGGATGATTCAAAATCATGATTCTTCTATGGGCTGTTCTGATTTTGGCCTTGCCAGCAGATGGGACTTACACCTACAATAAGACTAGCTTCTCGCCTGCTCATTTTCTGTTCAAATCCTCCTTTATAATGCGATGAAAGACTCGAAGTTGAAATCCTCTTTGCTGTCTCTGTAATTGCCTGCTCCAATGGTTTCCAAAAGTGGAAAGCACAATGACCTGCAAACGCAGCAGTTGCAACAACAAGTCCAACTGCTGTCATACTTCTGACCCTGGGTCCAGCTTGCCTTGGCCCTTGCTGGCGCTGGTAGGGACCCCAGCGTACTCAGCACAGCGCAGGCCCTCGGAGGATGCTGCAGCTCCCTCCATGCTGGAGGGGAGGAGAAGTCTGCATGTGTAGGAGATCAGTGAAATTAAATGGGGCCGTCAACTGATCTGAGAAACCTCCTGGACCCGGATGGATCTTGGCTGTAGATGACCCAAGTCACTGCCAGAGACTGACACTTCAGTCTACCCAAGATCAGGAATTAACTTGAATTTACGTTATAGCTCCAAATTAGGAGTTATGGTCATTATATAGTTTTGTATTCAGGCATGAGTAGTGCAACTTGCTACAAACCTAAAAATAACCTTAAAATGCTGACTGGAAGTACAGAACTAACTACATTAATGCTTTTCTACAAATTCCTCCACTTGCATTTCTTTTATTAATTGTGGGTAAATAGGCATTTGACTGCACAGAGCCACCACCTGCTCCTGTTCATCTGGTCTGATCAGGCATAAGGTTGGTTAAAGGCTTTTTTGTTTGGTTGGTTTTGTGTTTGTTTGTTTGGTTTTGTTTTGTTTGTTTGTGTTTGTTTCATTGTTGTTGTTTGTTTTTCTGGTTGGTTGGTTTTGTTTGTTTTGTTGTGTTTGGGGTTTTTTTTAGCACAGGTACAGCAACAGAAGGAAAACCTGGCAAATTTAGGTAAGACTAATGGTGTACTGCTTCACCCAGCTGATTCACTCTCCCCTGCAGGGGTCATATCTTGTTCTTCCTTTTCTTGCAAATGTAATACTGCAATGGTAAGGTAAACAAAATTAAAACCAACTTTGTTATATTGTCCAGTCAGAGCAAAGATCAGACATTTTCCCCAAAGCAATGGTGATTTTTCCTTGGCTGTCAAGCAAACGCTGCCGAAGTGAAATCTGTTTCGAACAGATGAGACAGTCTGGTAAGGAGGCAATAGATCATTTGTCAGCTCACACATGGTTAAGGAGAGATATCAGCTTTTGCAACCAAGAAGCAAGAACAGAGAATAGGGAAAAAAGGGAAAAAACTGAAAGACTGATGTTTGAAAAAACCCAACATGACAGAAGTGAGGCAGATAAACTGGGAGAATTCAGATCTGGAGGGATGCATCAGAGACTGCAAAGACAGGACAGGTGGTAAAAGCCATGGAAAGGAAAGAAAAAAAGTTTTATCTGTGCTTCAGTTACAGGGTGATACCCGGTGAAGGCAGAGAGTAGTTAACAGCACTAGATCACACTTGACCCACCTGCATGGGATCCTTTTCTTTTAAAAAAATCGTGTTTGTTTACATTTTGATGTCTTAATCATCATGGTTCTGTCTACAGAAGTTCAGGGTTGGGGTCTTGCTGTCCTTTCGGGTTGCACAGTGCACATGCTGAGGAGCCACACTGACATCCCCTGAGCTCTGTGAGGCGTAGCCTGGAGCTACAGCCCTTGTAAAGCCGTTTGCAGAGCACCTTCCATGGCAGCTCCAAGCTAGGAACTGCCTCTCTCATTTCAGAAGGACACCTCTGTCAACACAGTGATGAGATGGCACAAGGGCAGGGGAGGTCAAAACTTTGCTTCTGGGCAGAGGCCCAGCTTCTGTAAATCTGAGGAACACTGCACTACGTGAATAGCAAGACAGCAGAGGGCACACTGCAATCACTGCAGCTATGGGTTGGCCAGGGAGCAACCTGATGTTAGACCCCACAGTAAGCATACACAGGTGTCTCCTGATCTATCTACTGATGTCTCTGCCATCCAGAGAAGACAGACATCAGCCCACAAAAAAAGGGGGAGGGAAGAGAAAGGGAAATGGGGAGTGGAGGTGTCTTGGTTGAGGTGACAGCACATGGGTGGGCAGAGACCAGGTATGGAACTCCTGAAGAGCAACTGATGTCAGGGGGTCACCTGGTGTTTCACTGCAATACAAGGAACGATCTGAAATAACCTTCCATGTCCTGACAAAAGCATTTCAGCTTGGCAAGACTCTCATCTGTCCCATCTTCCAAAACAATACAGTAAAAAACCCCTCAAAACCAACAGCAACAACAAACACCCATGCCATGATATCAGATGGATACTCACCAAAAACAACAGGGGGCTGGAGCCTTTACCAATGGGGAGTGACAGCCTTTGCAAATAGACCAGCAGGAAGAGGGGATGCTGCCTGTGTACTGACAGTACATCCCACCTGGGACGGCGGGACCAGACAGGTGGCCACTGCTCAGCCACTCCCGGTGACAGGGTGACCCAGGCTTGTCTTCTCAGTCTGATTCCTTCACAGAATCACAGAATCACCAAGGCTGGAAAAGACCTTTAAGATCATCAAGTCCAGCCTATGACCTAACACCACCACATCAGCTAGACCATGGCACCAAGTGCCACATCCAGTCTTTCCTTGAACACATCCAGGGACGGTGCCTCCACCACTTCCCTGGAAAGTCCATTCCAATGTCTAATCAACCTCTCTGTGAGGAAGTGCTTCCTAATATCCAGCCTAAACCTCCCCTGGTGCAGCTTCAGGCCATGCCCTATCATCCTGTCACTAGTTCTCTGGGAGAAGAGCCTGACCCCATATCTGACTACAACCTCCCTTCAGGTAGTTGTACAGAGTGATAAGGTCCCCCCTGAGTCTCATCTTCATTCCTACCTTGCCCCAGTCCTTCCTGTATCTAGGGATGGTTTCTCATCCCAGTCCTGTTTTCTCTCCGGCCACTGCCTCCACTCCTCAGAATCTACTCGCTTTCTCTATTCAGCCCCCAAAGCACCAATCTACCTCCAGCTTTGAGGCTCAGTTTCGCTCCTCTTCTTCCCAGCATTCCCGCAAACATCCATCTCCCACTCCCAGTCTCCCTCCTCTGGCTCCTTGTCCTCCTCCTCTCCAGTCACCCACACTTGCTAGTCTCTTTCCTCAGGCTCTCGAGAGTCCCTTCACCTCAGCTATTTCTCTATCTCCCCTCTCCCAGTCTGATTTCCTCCAGTAGTCCAGATCCTACTATTTCTGTCCAACGTACCCCTGGCCACCCTTTGCCACACACAGTCACTGCCTTCTCCCTATTTCAGCCACAGGAGGCTTGCCCAGTACAACTCCTTTTCTTCACATCTGGTCCTTGCCACTCAATTCTGCATTGCAGGTAAATGCCCTTCCTTCTCCAAGCTGCTTGACCAACTGGCAAAGGCATCATCACAGCAAAGGAACAGCAGGCTCCTTGCCTTCAGCTCTGAGTCAAACGTGCAAACTTGTCCACCCTGTGAAGAGGCTCATGCTGCTGCCTTCACCCAACCTATGAAGAACAGAGCTGGTAACCATACACCTGCCCAGGGTGCAGAAAGTGTGCAGGTCATCTTAATGGCCTTCAACCAATGTGATGACATGGAGATATGAACAGTCTGTTCTCTTCAGACACAGCTCCATTTTACCTTCTCATGGTTGATTACCTTTCAAGAAAAAGCACTGCTCTGTAGTGGAAATGCCTTGTTTTAGTGTTTATGTGTGGAAATATAACAACACAAAGTTCTCTCAAGACAACCAGCATTGGATCCTTGGGAAAAGCAATACATTATCTGTGGAGAAATGTACATTCTTGGGTCATTTCCTGAGGGGAAATGAGAAAGGCTATGAGACCTGGTGGCTGCAGTCTTGTGTTCCTAATGACAGTACTTAACATCAACTGACCTTCCTGATGGGCAGATGAGGTTGCACCAACGCTGCTCATCATTTTCACATTCCCATAGAGTGCATAAAACACAAGCTAAAGCCATTTGTTTCCCATTCCACACTGCTGGCAAGGCTGATCTCAGTAAAATAAAGGTAGAAGGAAGTGGACTAGAGCTGGGAAGGATGGAAGGAGCAGGAGGAAGAAAGAAAGTTGTGGCTAAAGTGTTTGGCCCAAGCTGGAACAAGAGAAAGGAAGAGAAGGAAAGGGCAGATATTTCTGGGGAACATACTGGACTCCATCTGAGAAATAACTGCTCTCCACCGTAACAGCCTTTTGGAGCATACTCCACAAAAGAAAAAACATTCCAACAGGCACACTTTTTTTCTTTATTTAGAAATCTGACTATTGGTAGAGCCAACAAGACAACCCCTCTTTTACAGCATATTACAAAACCCTGTCAGCTCCCACCTGTCAAACATTCACCGTTTGTTTGCACTGAAAATTTCCATTCTTGCTCTCTGTCTCACACATGTATTTCCTTTTAAATTCTTACAGAAATAGCATCCTTACTTTCTGAAAAGGGGCTTGGGAAAACAATAGTTTTAACAGTGCAGACTTGTTTTTCCAACCATTCCAGAAAGGAGTAGAAATCCAGGCAGCTGAAGCAAGAACTTTATATTAGAGAGAGGAGACTTCTCCTTGATTTTTTTCCTTTCAGATTCTCAGCTGAACATGTCAGACCCCTCGGGAAACTGTTCAGATTTATCAGCACAAATACCAGTCTTCTGGTGCTACAGCTAACTAGTTGCTGTGGCTAACCGGTGGAAATAACTAGTGGACCCTGGCTGAAAACTGTGGATCCTGATTCCCTTGATTTTACAGAAGAGTTCACACTCCTAAATCTTGGCAGCCTGGTACATTCCTTAAGATAAAATGAAGAAGCTCCTCCCCCATTCTTTTGTGATTTTCTTTTTCTCTTTCAATACTTGCAGTGTTGCAGCAAGACTGTGACATCTGGCAGGGTACATAAGTCAGGCAGAGAAAGACTTTTTTTTTTTTCCTTTTTAAATGTGGTCTCATGAAATCTGTTCAGATTTGGGTTGGAGTACAAAATGTCACAAATTTCTATTTCCCATCTGTGACTGGCATAACACAGCTTGTGGTTCTGGCTGCTTGCCACAGCTCCCTGACAGTTTTACTGCCATGTGCAAGTACAGGCCCTGTGTCCCACTCTACCACTTTCCAGAGAGCTTTGGTCCAGCTGATCTATTGCCAGCAGAGAAGACGTGGCCAAATGGGATACAGGAAAACTCTTTGATGGCTGCTGTCCAGGTGCATGTGTGTTTCTCCCCTACTTAAAGGAACTATTGGGTTACTAGAACATTGGCCTATAGTATCTTGTAGCCAACACAGGGAGGTGTGGACTGGGTGGGTGGACTACAAAGGAGGTGAAAAACAGGCTGGACAGGTGAGATCCAGGTGTAGAAGTCAGAATTTCAAAGTCTTATAGGAAGCCAGTTATGAGTAACATTCCTCAGGGGATGAATACTGGGACTAATACCATTTAACATCCTCATCTACAGGAGGAAAAGGAGGCAAAGAACACCTTAAGGAGTTCACAGATGACAGCAAACTTGGAGAAGTGGAGGGCAGCACTGGAGGGCAGTGCTGCCATTCAGAAGGACCTAAATAAGCTCAGGAGGTGGTCGGGCAGAAACCTCATGAAGTTCAGCAAAGACAAATGTACAGTTTTGCACTGCCCGAAAAGCTCCCATTCCCAGCACAGGCTGGCTGCTGACTATCTAGAAAACAGCTTTGCAGAAAAAGGTCTTAGGCTCCCAGAAGACTACTAGTTGAACAAGACTCAGAAGTGCACCTCAGCAGCTATGTAATATGCTGGGCTGCAGAAGCAAGAGAGCAACCTAAGGGAAGGGATTCTTTCCCTTTATTCAACATTAATGAGGCTGCATCTAGAGCACTGTTTCCAGTTCTGGTCTCCCCAGGGTATGAGCGATATTGATATACTAAATGGGGCCCACCAAGAAGATAAGGGATCCGAAACACGATGTATAGGGAGAAGCTGAGGGGCCTAGGTTTTTTCATTCTGGATAAGATAAGGTTTGGGGGGAGCTACTTGCTGTCTTTGACTAAAGGGAGGGTTATGAAGCAGTCAGGGTCTTCATAGAAGTCCAGGCTGAAAGACTGAGAGGTGATGGGTGTAAGTTGCAGCAAAGGAAATTTCAACTAGACCTAACAAAAAAAAAATTGTGATGGAATTTTTTGGCAGGGCAGAGCAGTTCAGCACTGGAGTAGGTGCCTAGAGAGACTGGGAAATCTCCTCACTTGGAGATTTTAGAACTCATCTGGCCCCAAGCAGCCGTATCTAACTTTAGAATTAGCCCTGCTGGGTGTGGGGGGTTAGATTAGAGACCTCCAGAGGTCTCCTCCCACACACGTTGTTCTCTGACTGAGTACACGCAACTGTTGGACCTCTGAAACAACAGGACTGAGATTTGCTTATACAGCCAGAGTTTCATAGCTGAGGTTTGGCCAGAGTGTGACACTGGCACATGACTACAGTTGGCTGACCCATAACTCAAAGCCAGAAAACTTTACTCAGCTCCTGCTGCCTTGAGTGTTCAGCTTGTACTTGATTAAAGCAGCTTGATTTGCAGAAAGTAAATATAGAGCATTCATTCATTCTGCTGCTGCTTCGTGCTGCATCCTGGGCCAGGTCTGCACTGCCCTGCTGTGAGCAAACCTGGTCACTGGGTCTCACAACAAAGCTTGCCTGAAGGGAGCTGAACAAAGGCACTTCCCAGTGTATAACCTGAGGTGGTAAGTGCATATTCCCAGACTCATTCCCCTTGTGTGACACTGGTCCAGAGGAGGGCCACAAAAATGATCCGAGGGCTGAAGCACCTCTCCTATGAAGACAGGCTGAGAGAGTTGGGGTTGTTCAGCCTGGAGAAGAGAAAGCTCAAGGAAGACCTTATTGCTGTATTTCAATACTTAAAGGAGGCTTGTAAGAAAGATGGGAACAGATTTTTTAGTAGGGTCTGTAGTGATATGACAAGGAGTAATGGTTTTAAACTAGAAGAAGGTAGGTTTAGACTAGATATAAAGAAGACATTTTTTTACAATGAGGGTGATGAAACACTGGAACAGGTTGCACAGAGAGCTGGCAGAAACCACATCCCTGGAAACATTCCATGTCAGGTTGGATGGGGCTCTGAGCAACCTGATCTAGTTAAAGAGGTCCCTCCTCACTGCAAGGGGGTTGGACTAGATGACCTTTAAAGATCCCTTCCAATCCAAATCATTCTATGATTCTGGGGATGTGGACCACCAACTCAGTCCCCTAGAACTACTACCAGAGATATCTGAGCCTTCCCAGTTAAGTAACCCCACTCTCTGGGAGCTTAGCCTGTAGATACTTGGAGGGTAAACCCTTCAAAGACAGTGAGGCAGGACTGAAAGCAACACAAGTTTCACAAAGGTATCCCTTAATCTCTCTAAACAGCTCACATTCCTCAAGGTCATAAAATACTCCAATTACAGACCTTTGAAAACAACAAAAGCCCCATGAAGTGGTGATAATTTTTGTGAGCCTGGCACTGCAGGATAGGCCAGAACCCATGTGTCTTTTGCAAATGCATATTGGATGTGATAGAGGTTAACCTGCCTTTAAAATAAGCTCTGTTTTCTCTTCACTGTATGCTCAGGTTGGAGATCTAGAATCACACAGTCCTCCTGGCCATCTCCCTCCCTTTGCAAAGTGTTTGCATTTCTCTCAAGAGAGAGACAGATAGAGAGACAGAGAGATAGAGAGAAATATATAAATAGAGATAAATAAATATATATATAAGGAGAGACAGAGAGGGAGAAACAGAGAGGGAGAGAGATCTAATCTGAAAATTAGATCACAGACAGAATCAATTCAAAATACCATTTGGTGTTCAATGGGAAGAAAAAAACCCTTCTGACTCCTGTTGCAGATGAAGAGCCATTCTTGCTTCAGCACTTGTTTGTCCCCTTGTGGAGGTGTGGGAAATTTGGGAGATTCATATGGAGCTTTCAGAGAAACAGAAGAGCTCATCTCCTAGTATTTCGTTCTAGCTGGGCCACATTTTCCATTTTTTGGTCTGAGACAACACTTCCGATACCATATCAAACACCCAAAGACTTGCAATGTCTCAGCTGTAATTGCCCTCAGCAAACAGTGATCAGCATTAAATTAAGACAACATTTGGAGTCTGCCTCCCACCCAATGGCTCAGTTCATCTCCACACACAAACATGTGCACGCTCAAGAAGAAATAGGATCCCAGAATAATTTCCTGAGTCTCTTTTAAATCTCACCTCCCCATCCTTACATCCCATCTACAAACACAAAGAAGCTCAGAACATGATGTATGCTGCCATTTGATTCAAATAAGAGACAGCTGGCAGAGGAAGTGGACAGAAGAGCAAGAGTTTGCCATTGCATTTAAAGTCTACTGTGTCATATAGTGAACATATCCCTTGTGGTGTAAATGGTCTCCCTGCTGGTGGCAACGTTTTTAAGGCCAGCTCAGAAGCTGTAGATGACAACAAGTATTAATGGTACAACAACTCTGTGCATGTCTCCATGGGTAGCTCCATTCCAGCTACTCATGGCACCCAAACACAACACATGAATCACACAGACAGCACTTGACATCCCAGGGACTTATCCGGAGCCATCTCACCCCACTGTCCTTGTCTGAAGAACTGGAGGCATCCTTGTACACTGAGTGAACACTGCTTTCATGGGATTTGACAGAGTGCTGGAAAATTTGCTAGCTAATGGCAAAGCTAAACAAAACCTACCTTCTAACAGTAATTCCCAATAAGCAGGCTGTGGTATCTCTTCTACTGAGGGCATCAGTTGCCAGTGGCTGCCAGTAACACTAACCATGATTCACCCTTGCAGTACCGTTTCTGTTTGAGCAACAGTGTTGGATATTTCCTTCTACCCATGATTTCACACCATGACCAAAAATTATGTTTTCTTCTACTTTCTGTTTATAAAGCACTATAGCAAAATGCCCTTTACCCATCTTTTTTTTCAGGTTCTCTGTATCCATTTTGACAGGAATCACTGCTTCTCTTTACCTTCCAGCTTCAGTCTTTTCCCTGCAGACAAATGTTTTTCTCATTCCAAAAATCTGCGGTAGCTAAGGGAGCTTGTTATTCTTGTACAGGTCACTCTGCTCTCTTTGCTTCTTTTTAAAACCCAGCACATCCCACACTCTGCTCCTCTTGCTATTTCTGATAACTTATTTGTAGACACTGTTAAGTGTTGGATAATCACTATGTAACCCTTCCACAGACTCTTCCTCCCCTTTTTCTCCTATTCTGTAAGAAATTTCAAGACAGAAGACATCCTAGAATAACTTTTCTTCCTCTGATTACTTTTTCCCTTTCAATTTGAAGCTTTCTAGTTTTAGAATGATGTGCTATTAACTCGGTGGTACATGAGCATGAGGCTTGTGAAGAACATCTCTTAGGGCACTATGAATAGCTTGCAGTGTTAGACTGTGGTCCAGTATGTGCCAGAGAAAACTCTGATATATGAACAATGGCAACCAACTGCTTTTCTAGGAATTTAGTTTTGCAACATTGGCTGCATATGCTACCAGAGCTCCTACTTTAACTGCCTGATGTGATGTTTTCCTTGCCTTTGCTGATTTAGCCTGATTTCAAAGCAACTGTTTTGGAGGCATTATTCAATGTTTCCTCGCCACTACCCCTTCTTAGCCTTCCTCATTTATACCCTTCCCCAGTTTGTAAGCTGTGCATTTATGCTGCTCATGGTATAAATCTCAATAGGTATGTCAATATTCCTTGTGCAGTTGCTGACTTCTAGAGGGAAGTTGCTGTTCATTAGCTGCTTTCTTTATTTTGAATCAAATCTGATGCCTCCACTTTCTGCAGCGTGGACAAAATAATATAGTTCCTCTATGTGAATTTGCATTTTGCTGTGACTTAATTTTAGGCTGCACTCTCGACTGCTTATAGCTAATGCTATTAGGTCTTTTGGTCATGTTTTCCTCTGAGCCCATCATGCATAAGCATGTCATCAAGAGTGACTCCAGCTCTTCACTGGCTTTGTGCTATTTCATTAATCTTTTGGGACATATCTCCAGGATAGGCAGTTTTTACAAAGCAGCCACTTGAAATTCTGTCTTCTTAAAGTCATTGACATCCTGATTTCTTGGCCCAACCTGAACTGCTGGAGTCCAGATTGAGCACTTAGTACATGGAGTATATTTGCTGTAGAGAGCAGACAGGTGATCTCATCTTGGGTGTGTAAAGAGCAATTTTTTCTCTTCCAGCTTTCTTTGTGTCTCAATAGTCTATGCAGCTATAGATTATAGTGACGTTTCTCTCTTTCCCTGTGACTATTGTCCAAAATGCTTCCGGTGCTTCCTCCATTCACTCAACTGTCTTTAGCTGCAGTGCAGCCTCTGCTCCCTGCTCCTTCCCAATCTTCCGGGTGGTGGATGTCACCATGTGCATGCCACTGGATTCATAATTTTAGGCAGCCACTGCACTCTTGCAGGGAGGGGTTGTGCTGGTGAGGGAATCCCAAGGGAGCCTGGGAGGTCATCCTCAACAATTCCTGCCTATTCATTGCTGGACCAGTGGTCCTGCTCCAGCCTGGCAGCCACAATAAAAGCACAGCAGGGAGCCGCAGTGCCCAAAGTGGTGAGGCAAGCCTAGGTAGGGTTCAGCCAGAGAGCTGAGACACCCAAGGCAGGGCCAAGGGCTCCCACCAGCAGGGTACCAGCTTGGCATGGACATGGCAGCAGTGCAGCTCAGGCAGGGGCCAAGCGTGACAGACACATGACTTAAAAGCAGTTTCTGGGCTAATGAGTGGGAAGTCCCCACAAAAGCATCTTGGCAGAGCTATGCAGGGGATCATCCACAAAGCTTCTTCCAGCTCCTTTTTCCTCACCAGCTCTGACCTGCCAGCTGGTCCGGAGCTGCCAAGCAAAATCCTAATTGGGGGTGAGTGCACTCAGGGCCCTGACAAACCGCTCACAAGGAATGTGTTTTTCACTCCATCCCATGCCTTCAAAACACAGGAAAGCATTTCATTTGCTCTACTCTGAGGCAGGCTTTAAGATTTTTAAATCATATTTCAGGGACTGAAGGCTTTTAGTCCAAGGACTGTTTTTGCTGGCATAGAACTGGAGACATTTGACACTGATGTATGTCAGTGTGAAATGCTGCATTTCCCTGCTGTGCCAAATGCAGGTCTCTGCATCCTACCAATTTCATGGTGGTGTTCATGGGGTGACTCAGGCTGTGCTTCTCCTTTACACCACCCTAGGGTGACGGCTGGCCTATGTCCCCATGAGCAGATCCAGTGTCACCAGCATGTCTCCTAAGCCCCGCTTCATAGAATCATAGAATCATAGAATCCTAGGGGTTGGAAGGGACCTCGAAAGATCATCTAGTCCAACCCCCCCTGCCAGAGCAGGGTCACCTAGAGCACATCACATAGGAACGCATCCAGGCGGGTTTTGAATGTCTCCAGTGAAGGAGACTCCACAACCTCCCTGGGCAGCCTGTTCCAGTGCTCTGTCACTCTCACAGTAAAAAAGTTTTTTCGGATATTTACCTTGGACCTCCTATGCTCCAATTTGCACCCATTACCCCTTGTCCTATCACTGGTCATCACTGAGAAGAGCCTAACTCCATCTCCCTGACACTCACCCCTTACATATTTGTAAACATTGATGAGGTCACCCCTCAGCCTCCTTTTTTCCAAGCTAAAGAGACCCAGCTCCCTCAGCCTTTCCTCATAAGGGAGATGTTCCACTCCCTTAATCATCTTTGTAGCTCTGCGCTGGACTCTTTCAAGCAGTTCTGGACTCTTTCAAGCAGTCTTCCAGAGTCAGAGATGCCCCACCACTTTTTCTCCTGCTCTGTGCTGTGTCAGGAAGAGTGCAATGCCTCTGCTGCTGAATTGCTGTCCTCAGAAGTGCTCTGCAGTCACACGTGTGGGGAGGGACGGGTACTCTTCCATCCGCTTGAATGACAAGCTCTCACCTGGACTCCTGAGAGCCAGGTCTGCTTGTTGCTGTGTGCACTGCAATGCATCACGCTGACGTCCTGCTGACGTGCCTCTTCTGCCTGATTCGCTTCAAATGCTGGACATCCCTCATGCCCTCTGCTTTGCCCCTCCTCTCTCAGCAATGCCTATGGCACTCTGCTGTCCTTGGCTCTCTGTTTCAGGAGGCGCCACCACCCCATGTTCTTCTGGATGGCTGTGCTGTCTGAGCCCCCTCTGTTCAAGTGCTAAATGGCTCTTCATCACTAATTTTCTTTGTGCCCTTTTCTGGTTTGATCCTGTTAAGACCCTCTGCTTCAGCACACCATTCCTGCCTGTCAAAGCCGTTTTCCTTATATAGAAATATGTATGTTTCTACATAAGGAAACATCTTCTATAATGTTTCTTATTTAGAAACATTTTCCGTCAGAGAACTTCTATATGTGCACTGTTCCTCTCCAGACCCCTGGTCACACTCTGGTCCCCACGACTCTGCTCTCACCCTCTGCCCTTGCAGACACCCCTGTTTGTGCCCCCCCCATCTTCAGAAGCATTCGTCCAAGCTCTGCTCCATTCCAGCTTTGTTCATTCCATGGCAGGGAGCATCGAGTGCAGCCAGGAAAGGGAGTCAGCAAGTCAGGATCAGTAGCATCCATTCCCCTCTGCATCTCTGTTCCTACTTTGTTATGCTCCAGACACCTTCTTTTGCTCTTTTCCCCCACCAGACCATTTTGTGCTTTGTCCCCTTCCCTCTGAGCTTGCTTTGTCCCCCATCCATTTGCCTTGAGTTCCCATCAGTCCCCACCACCTACAAGAAGTTCAGCTCCAGCCCATCTCTTTTGCTGTCTTTCCAGAAATTCCCCATGCCCCTGCTCTGCTCCCCTCTATTCCTTCCGCTCCCCTGTTACATGATGCCCACATTTCTGCCCATGTCAAGAAAGGAGCCAACACTTTACCCACCAATACTTTGGGGATGTTTAACTGAGGGTTGCCAGTGACCAGAGCCATCCTGCTCCTGCACCTGTCCCCAGCATTGCACAGCTGGGCAGCCACTCACCCTGCAGACATTTTCCCAGGTTTAATTTCCAGCTGAATAAGTAAGACTATCCAATTCACCCTGCATTCTCTCATGGCAGGTCCATGCAGGGGAATAAGGAGTGGCCAGAAGCCCCCAGGGGAGTAGAGGAGAAGTAGCACAGCCCCTTTTGTCAGCAGTGCAGCATCAGGGTAGCTAAGCAGGACCCCACATGGCACCCTGGGACAAAGCAGCAACAAGGGAATGCTATTTGGCTTTTTTTAGCAGCCTGATGACTATCACAGGTCTTCTGCCTTGCAGAGAGAGGTTCAGACATCCCTCTTTCTGAGTAATGCTATCAGGGGACAGGCAAATTATGCATTTTAGAGGTAATTATGCTCACAAGCACAATCAGAAGAAAAAATGTGCCCTCTGGCTCTGCAAGCATGAAGTCCAGTGTCAGCAACAGTAATTACAGTCCCTGAGCCTTAATACAAATAATAAACAGCACCAATGAGGTCTGCTTTTCTTTTGTTAGTCAGGGGAAACTCTGCTGGGACACTGCCTTGTTAGGGGTATAAAATGAGTGTAAAGTCAGAGCAGAAGAAAGCCCTGGGAGTATCACTCTTTCTTGATGAGGGAAAGGCTGTTCAAGAAGAGCTCCCTGAAATCAGAGGAAAGTCACTGTATTGCTTGGCACCTGCCCAAAGTGATTTCATTTTCTTTTCAGGATTAAGATGTATTAATAGCCTGAGGGCAGCAGTTTCCTTGCCAAAAAAATGCCTTTCTTCTACCAATCCCTGTCTTGTTTTAAATATGAGGGCTTGCAGGTCAGGAGTGGACACCCAGCGAGTATTACTTGAATTATCAAATGAAAGTGCAGCAATATAATTTTCTTTTGAGCAACACTGAGTTAATTAAAATGTGCTCTCTGAACTTGGCAAATTTCACATTATTCATGAGAAAGGTACGGGTCTGTCTATTGCAAAGGCAAACTAAAAATATCCAAAGATACAGCATCAGAATGGCAGCTGTTAAGACTAAGCCACAGTAAAAGTTTTTCTGGCAAAACTCTATCTCTGAGTTTGTCATTTACCCTCAGCCTGCTCTCTACCCCTGACCAATATAGCAAAGCTGGCAAAAGCCTTCATGTAAATGTGATTATGCTGGCCAGAAAATCCTTCTGGCAGGAAAGCTGTGCTCCCTTTGGGGAAACAGCATGACCTGTACGGGCCAAAGCAATCCTGTTGACAGTCTTGTGCCCCAGGAGGGAGCAAGACTGGTACAGCTAGATGGAGGTGGCATTCAAAGGCTGCTATGAGAAAAGTTTCCAGCACTTGGCGGCCTAGCCCAGCAGATGAGAGATACCACACTTCTGCCACCAGCTCATGGTCTCCTGTTTGTCCACTGACAAGTTTTTTCCATGGCAGGGCCACGATAGCAGAAGGTTAATCTACTATCACCTACATGTCTTCATCACCATGGGTACCTGTGCAGGTCTCCTGTCGGGTATCAATAGGAATCCAGGACCCAGACAGCCAGCGTGTGCAGTGTGATGGGACAGATGTGGGGCAAGAAACCTGGAGTGCCCAGTGCCACCAGACCTTATGCTGAGCAAAAGTAGCAGCATTTTCATTTCAACATTTCCATGTTGACAGAGCCAAAGCAATTTTTCCTTAAGGTTTTCTGCAAAGGACATTGCAAAGGAAGGTGAAGAATAACACCTCTCTTGAATACCACATCAATAAAAGTCTGCAGACAGAGCGAAGAGATGACTTACCCTTTCTCTCCCTTCCTGAACTCCTTTCTATTCCTTTGCTTTTATAAACTGAGCGTGGTTGATTTGTGTGATGACATCCCAGTATGAAATTTGCCTTCTCTCCACTGCACCTATCACTCTCTGGCAGACTGATTTGAAAATGCAGTCACTTTAGTAATCCCAAAATCCCAGGCAAGATATTTTCATTCCTACCAGTGTAAATCTGGGACAATCTCATCTGCTTCAATACATTCATTTGATAGACAAAGGAAGCCAAATAGCTAGCTGAGAAGTATGTGGGCTGTGAAGGTTGGCTGGCTTGTTGTACATCCAATCCAGTTCATGAGCAAAGGCTTTTTTGTAAGATGGCACAGTCTACTTGCTTAAATTCAGTCCTTATTCCTAGCTTGGAGGAACTGGAGGAATCCTTATAAAAGATATTTAAAGAGGATCTAGGAAGTGGAGGTGGGATGTTCTTGCAGTAAGTTGTGGCAAAGGCATAGCAAATCTTTGATGAACTACTTTGTCTAGGTTTATGTTAAATAATAAAATGTCTGCCCACCAGTAATTCTGGGAATGGTAGTTACTCCTAACTAGGAAAACAAGCTGGCCTATTGACAGATACATTTCCTAGACCTCCATACATGTAGAGCAGAAGGGTGGGAATCTCCTGCCAGTATATGAAACTGTCCAGAGTGGAGGCAGGACAGCCAGCAGCACACCACGTCCATCCCAGAGGCACTGCCAAAAGACATTGGGCTGTAGCAGCCACGGGGGCACAGGGGAACTGTTGCTGCACAGATCCTGCACTACAGACACTGGCTGGGATGGCAGCAAGTATCTCTCACCTAGGGCTGAGTTATATAAGAGTGTGGACAAGTGTTGATGGTGGGTCTGCACCAGGAGTCAGGCAGAGATGCCCTCCTAGTCTTTCAGAGCACAAGCTCCAAGAAGTGGCTTCTGTGCCATGGGCTGGGTACCATACAAGAACTGCACAGCCTGGCTACACCAACCTGGTCTTCTGGGAAGCATCTGTTCATCCCCAAAGAGACGTTATCTTTCATTTGACCTTGCCTCCACAAAGGAAATAGGAGAGTGTGGGAAATTTGCTGCATCTACTATGCATTGAGTGAATAACAGAGGAGTGTTTGTCACTTATCTGAAGGCATCATCTGCAATGGATGCCACTCTGACAGAAACATTAAGACTTTAGGAGGCGTGTTGGAAGAAGTGTGGGCATTAAGCAGGATAAAGCATTTTGATTGTAAGGAAGATTTCAACAAAAAGGAAGGTGAGCCAATATCCAGCTACAAAATAAAAAACAAGGCAAAATATTACTAAGGAAGGAGACATTTTTTAACCTCTAAAGGCATCCAGAAGGAGAGGAATACAGGTTGTGCACTGAAATCCCAGAAGGCTCATACTAGGAGCAGATTGGTATAGGTAGCCTTGTAAAATGAAAACAAAACAGCTCTTCGAAAGCTTGCTGAAATAACAGGCAGATAATTGCTGTCTTGGGACACCCAGGTTTTAAGGCGATGCTTAGCTTGATTGAGGAGCCATCTGGAGGCATGGATGGGCAGAGTGCCACACTCCTATGGAGGACACCACATCTGATCCTGACAGCCTGGAGCAGCTGGAGGCAAGGGAGAGAACATTGTGGTTGTAGCTATAACCTTGAAACTCATGGCAAAGATATGTGCATCTGAGTTTCTATTGTGCAGGTGGAGATCAGACCACTGGACCCTGCCACGGCCAGGATCTGAGAGAAGCAGCCAGTAATGCCTACTGTAGGCATGTGAAATGAGACCTGCTGAAATGCTGCCTGGTGGGCAGAGTTTCCTGCTTTGGCCCCAGCACTGCCCCTGTTTTGGTGGACAAATGCCATCACCAGCCCTCCGTGCATGGGAGGGTTGTGCCTTTGGTAGCAGCAGGATTGCCTAGGAGCTGCTGTCCTCACCACTGCTCTAGCCAAGTAATGACCCATTCCATGCCTGGTTGCATCTATGCTATTAAATAAAACAGGATGAGAGCTCCAAGAGCCAAGGGGCATGGCATTAGTCATGTATAGCCACCTAAGTTCTCCATCAAAACAGTGTGGCTGTGTTCAAACCCCTCTTGCCTGCTGATATGTCTGTAGACCTAGAGATGCTGTTAGACACCAGGAAAGGTGCCACCTATATTCATACATTACATTCTTCAGAGCCTTAAAAGTGAATCCTTGACTTTATCCCAGAGCTGTCATGGGGGCTCTGATGTGAACAGAAACTGAGACCAGACTCATGGTTAATCAGTTCATAAAGAAATAAATGGAAACTGTCCCTTTACAAGCTCTTATTCAAACAGTGTCCAGGCCTTTTCTAGGATGGAGCTGGTTGGCACAGGGCAAAACATCGTCAAGGAACATGCTAATCATTAAGCCATACAGATATTTAGATTGACTAGCATAGGCAAAGTCTCTGCTAACACAGCTGGCCAAACGTGGTGCACTTCTGCAGGGCCTCTAAATGAATGGTAGTCCAGTGCAATCAGCCAGGGGCAAACCATGCCTGTGAAAGCAAGCTGTGACAATGAACAGATTTTTGTTTTGCAACATATTTAGAAGAAAACTCACTTGTCTTAAAACCTAAAACACAGGGCTGCATGCATGCCAACCAGGAGCACTTTGCACAGGGAAGACATAATAAATATTCCTGGGTGTGATGCCATGAGATCTCTTGGAAGCCCAAAGCTCATTTCATTAATTCTTCTTGTGCAATGGCAAAACCATATGCCAAGCACTAGCTGCAAATTGAAGTGTTTCAGCTCCCTCCTGGCCAAGAGAAATGTTCCAGTCTTGTGAACAAAGGGATTGCTTAAGACTGGAAGCAGGCTGGCACATCTAAGGTAAGGAACAGCTCCAATAACATTTATTTTTCCTTCAAATTTTATCTTTTCCCTCCCAGTCAGTGCAGGTTGTTGAAACAAAAGAAGTGCTTCTGTCATCCTGGGGAGCACTGCTCCTCTCAGGGAGGTGGCAAGCTGCTCATGCAGAGGCATAGGAGAGGTAGACCTTTTGCACACTCCTTCACCAATTTCTCCTGATGTACTTCATCCCTCATCTCTGCTAAGCCCACCCCTCCAGTGCAGAGGCAGACATGAGGTGGGAGCACACTGGTACTGTTGGGTCTCACATGAACAGAGCAGCCACATCTTTTACCTTTCCTCCAGCCAAGCAGTCTGGGCAATGGAGGCTGGGGCTCTATAGGTATCATATGTTTCTCGCCATCATCCTGTTACGCCGCGAAGGGAAGCCTTGGAAGACGAGTTGCTTTACTCTTAGAGACAAGACTGCTTGCCTGCCTGCCTGCCTGCCTGCCTGTGTGGATGTGACAATCCAGCTGGCTCCCACAAGGTCCCTGTGCTGTAGCCAGCACGAGGCAGAGAAGGGAAATGTTCAGGACACAAGTGACAGAGGAGCCAAGGTGGGTTCTCTTCCCCTCCTAGGGTTTGCCTGGTGGCTAATAATACAAAGCTCATACATAAGCCCAATAGGGACTTTCTGCTGCCAACTCCTCTTGCAGAAGCCTGGGGGCATCCACAGCACAGGGTGCAATGGAAATCAATACCTGGGTTTGTGGGGCAGCCTGGCTTTGCTTTAAAAATAAACTTTCTTTAGTACTTTTTTTTATTAACGTCTTATCCTCTGATCTCCTCCTCTTCTCTCTCATTTTGACTTTTTGCTAAAAGCACAATAAATTGAGAAAGCCCTTCTTTTTCTCCCACAGACCAGTCATTCCCTGCCATCTCCTCCCCCCTGTCCCATGCTGTCCTGCACAACCAAGCAGCAAGAGCTTGGCCAGACCCTGGCTACCTTGCCCTTGCAGGACATGATGTGCTCCAAACACAGCTGGCTGCATTTCACACACATCTGCCAAGAGACAGGGGTAAGATGAGGCTGGGGAGATGCAAAAGTCCGCAGCAGAGGCTGTGCAGAACACTGAGGACTGCTCTGGATGTCTAGCACTGTGCATATGAAAAGACACACCTGAATTCAGGGTCTCATTGCTATAGTAACTTAGCCACATAGTTTTAGTCCCCACACGCTGGGAGACTGGTTAGTAATATGCTGTTTCTCTATTACAGATCAGCAACCAAGTCACAGCAAGAGCAAACAATTTCCCAAGGATGACAAAAGGAATTTACAGCAGGGCAAACCTGATGTTTCCAGTCCAATCTGCGTGTGGTCTAAGGGTTATGTCTGTGTGCGGTCTAAGGGTTATGATCTGGTGGCAATTACAGAGATGTGGTGGGACAGCTCACATGACTGGAATGTGGTCATGGATGGCTATGTCCTTTTTAGGAAAGACAGGTCAGTGAAGGGAGGCGGTGGAGTTGCTCTTCATATGAGAGCGCAACTAGAATGTATTGAGTTTTGTCCAGGGCCAGATGAGGAGCAAGTGGAAAGTCTGTGGGTACAAATTAAGGGGCAGGCTGGCATGGTGATACAGTTGTGGGGGTCTATTACAGATCTCCTGATCAGGACAAAGGAGTTGATGAGGTTTTCTACAGGCAGCTGAAAGCAGCCTCACAATTATAGGCCTTGGTCCTCATGGGGAATTTGAACTACCCAGATATTTGCTGGAAGGCCTACACAGCCAGCCATTCACAGTCTAGGAGATTCCTCCAGTGCATTGATGATAACTTCTTGATAGAAATGGTGGACAAACCAACTAGGAGAGGAGCGCTGCTGGATCTTGTACTCACCAACAAGGAGGGTCTGGTTGAAGCAGTGATGGTCAATGGCAGCCTTGGCTGCAGTGATCACGAGATGGTGAAGTGCAGGATTCTGTGTGGGAGGAACATAATATCTAGCAGGACCAGAACCCTGGACTTCCGCAGGGCCAACTTTGGCCTCTTCAATCAATTGTTAAGAGAAGTCCCATGGCACAGGGTACTAGGTGGTAAAGGGGCTCAGGAGAGTTGGTCAACATTCAAGGACCACTTCTTCCAAGCTCAGGATCAGAGCATCCCAATGGGCAGGAAATCAAGTAAGTGAGCCAGGAGACCTGCATAGTTAAAGAGGGAACTGCTGGGCAAACTCAAGTGGAAAAAGAGAATCTATGGATCATGGAAGAAGGGGCTGGCTGCTTGGGAGAAATATAGGACTGTTGTCTGAGGATGTAGGGAGGCAATTAGGAAAGCTAAGGCCTCCTTGGAACTAAACCTTGCTAGTGAGGTCCAAGACACTAGAAAGGGCTTCTTCAAATACATTGCAGATAGAATTAACACTAGAGGCAATATAGGCCCACTGCTGAATGAGGTGGGTGCCCTGGTGACAGAGGAAATAAAGAAGGCAGAGGTACTGAATGCCTTCTTTGCCTCTGTCTTTACTGCTGCAGACTCTCCCCAGGAGCCCCAAATCCCTAAAGCCCCAGAAGGAGTCAGGATGAAGGAGGAGTTTGCTTTGGTAGATGAGGATTGAGTTAGGGATCAGTTAAACAATCCAGACATCCATAAATCGATGGGTCCGGATGGAATGCACCCATGGGTGCTGAGGGAGCTGTCGGAGGTCATTGCTAGGCCACTCTCCATCATCTTTGGTAAGTTGTGGGTGACAGGAGAGGTGCCTGAGGACTGGAGGAAAGCAAATGTCACGCCAGTCTACAAAAAGGGCAAGAAGGAGGACCCAGGTAACTATAGACCGGTCAGCCTCACCTCCATCCCTGGAAAGGTGATGGAACAACTTATTCTTGACACTATCTCTAGGCATATCAAGGTTGAGGGGGTCATTAAGAGCAGTCAACATGGTTTTACCACGGGGAAGTCATGTTTGACCAACCTTATAGCCTTCTATGAGGAACTAACTAGGTGGATAGATGACGGTAGGGCGGTAGATGTGGTTTGATTTCAGTAAAGCATTTGACACTGTCTCCCACATCATCCTCGTAGATAAGCTAAGGAAGTGTGGTCTTGATGATCAGGTAGTGAGATGGATCATGAACTGGTTGAAAGGAAGAAGTCAGAGAGTTGTGGTCAATGGGTCAGAATTCAATATTTTCTGTTCAATATTTTCCTAAACAGCCTGGACGAGGGAACAAAGTGCACCCTCAGCAAGTTTGCTGATGACACTAAACTGGGAGGCATGGCTGACACACCAGAAGGCTGTGCTGCCATTCAGCAAGACCTGGACAGGCTGGAGAGTTGGGAGGGGAGAAACTTGATGAAATTCAACAAGGGCAAGTGTAGAGTCTTTCATCTGGGAAAGAACAACCCCATGTACCAGTACAGGTTGGGAGATGACCTGCTGGAGAGCTGTGTAGGAGAAAGGGACCTAGGGGTCCTGGTGGACAGAAGGATGGCCATGAGCCAGCAATGTGCCCTTGTGGCCAAGAAGGCCAATGGCATTCTGGAGTGCATTAGAAAGGGTGTGGTTAGTAGGTCAAGAGAGGTTCTCCTCCCCCTCTATTCTGCCTTGGTGAGGCCGCATCTGGAATATTGTGTCCAGTTCTGGGCCCCTCAGTTCAAGAAGGACAGGGAACTGCTTGAAAGAGTCCAGCGCAGAGCCACAAAGATGATTAAGGGAGTGGAACATCTCCCTTATGAGAAAAGGCTGAGGGAGCTGGGTCTCTTTAGCTTGGAGAAGAGGAGACTGAGGGGCAACCTCATCAATATTTATAAATACATTAAGGGCGAGTGTCTGGAGGATGGAGCCAGACTTTTTTCAGTGATGTCCAGTGATAGGACAAGGGGCAATGGGTGCAAACTGGAGCATAGGAGGTTCCACACAGACACCAGAAAAAACTTCTTTACTGTGAGAGTGACAGAGCACTGGAACAGGCTGCCTAGAGAGGTTGTGGAGTCTCCTTAGCTGGAGACATTCAAAACCTGCCTGGACAAGTTCCTGTGTGTACTCTAGGCGATCCTGCTCTGGAAGGGGGCTTGGACTAGATGACCTTTCGGGGTCCCTTTCAACCCCTAGGATTCTGTGATTCTGTAATCTTTGCCTTTTCACAGGTAAAGCAGGTGAAAATGGCCAGAAAGGTGTGTGAAGTTTCTTTCAGAAGTTGAGGTTGCTCTTTAAGAGTGAGAAGATAATACAACATTGCAACTTCTTTTAAATAACATGGATTTAAAACTGTCTGAGATGAGGACTTGTGCATTTTCTTCTTGCCATCTGGCTGTAGGTAATGTGGACACAATGAAGTATAGGACACTATAGAAAATGTAGGAGTCTTCCCTTGAGGATTGATATTGTTCACTAAGCCACCTTCTAATACTTCAAATACAACAGACTGCCCACGAGTGACTGGTCTGGCACTATAAGGGGTGTTTTTGTGTGGCCGAAGGAGGCACTACAAGTAAACAAATTACAAAATGCCAGAACCATCAGCCATGTTTCAGACAGAAAAAGCCTCCCAGCAGCAGGCTGCTGCCTGCCATCCTCTGCTGCATTAAAAAAAAAAAAAAAAAAAAAGGAGCATCTTCTACAAAACCCTGTTTTCCCATCAGTTGCAAAGGCACAGACTTTCCACATGTTTTGATTCGATGGGGACCAGTGAACTGGAACAGTATTTTAATACCTAGTTGTAAAAAATCCCTTTGGAAGTTGAAACTACATAGGTCAGATGTGTTTGGGTGGAAAAGGCTGGCTCTAAATGTACCATAAAGTATATAAATAATTTAAAGGATTAATATACTAAGTGCATGCACAAAAATACAATCCCCAAACAAGAAAAATATCTATGCAAAACTGAAGGGTAGAATGGAAATTGGCACTACTCCTTTCTGGTAACTCAGAATCCTTAAAAATTGCTTCCAAATGGCAAGAATAGAACCTGAAAACCCTCTTCCAAACAACAACTGGGTTTTTTTGTCCTTCTGGTTGCTTACATGATGAATTCTCAATTTCCTACTTTTTGTTTTCATGAATTTTCTATGGGCAACAGAAAAATCAGCATTATCACAAATAATACATAGACAATAGATAATATTGAGCACAAATTTCAATGTTTTTAATAGAAGGTATTTGTATAGCTCTCAATCTGTTAATATTATTTTTGTTTGCTTTATGTTAAAGAAGTTTAGCTCAAATGGCAGACAAACAATTAGGGGAATAGATACGTTTTCTAGCCTTTCAGTTCAGATCTGACAACATTCCTATTTCACTGCTGAAGCTTCAGGAAAAGCTTTACAAAGTTAATGAAACATTAAGCTTTGCATTCCCACTTGGGAGCAAAAATTAAGCAGAAACAATATTAAAACAACAAGCCAACAGTTTAAGGCTCTTAACATGCTTTGGGAAGAAATAAAAAGCTCATGATTGTGCACTCTCTTCCTGTTTGTGGGACACCTATAAAATAAATCTCAAACTATTATTTTATAATTTCAAACCAATCTTCCCAGGTCCACTGGGTTTAATGAACTGAGCAGCCTGCTGTGCATGGAGCTAGAGGAGTCATTTCTCAGCTAACAGACCATTACACCAGCCTTCCCTGGCAATTATTTAGGTGTGACTGACCATATAGTCTTCTCACACTAGCTGTTTTAATTATTTCAAAGATTGCTATACACATGACTAAGTTCTGCATTCTCCACAACAGAATGTCCTAATAACCTCTGAAATACAATATCCAAGCAAAAACAGCTCCACCTTCACAATCACAGTGATGTGCAAACCTTTTCAGACACCTGTGAACATGTTGCATGTCCCTCCAGCATCAGTATGATGAGTTATGGCAAGCATCAAGCCCTGGGCTTGCTGGAGTAGAAAATGGAAACCAAGCTACAGAGGTCCCACGTGATGAAAGCTGTCCTTGCTCTGTTGCTCCATACTGCTGAAATGCTGAGGCAGAAAGTGGGAGACTGGGAGGAGTTTTCACTTGGAAAGTCCTTTCCTGCCTCATGCTTCTTGTTAACCTTTTGAAGTCAACAGGTGTAGTGTATTCAACTACACCTGGTGATAACATACCACTATAATGATGGAGGAGACAGACCTAGGGTCCTGATGCTTGGGAATTGTTTTCCTCTCTCTATCCATTCTTAACTCCCTGTGTCACCCTCCCTAGTTGCACCGGCTCCTGGCATGACCCAGTGTGGTCTGCACCCAGCTTTGCAAAGAGAGATGCAGGAGGGGAGCATTCAGCAGTTCAGGCTTTGCAGCTCTGAGGTGGGAGAAAGGGCACTGCTGACCTCCTCTAGTGGCAAAGCTCACAGGAATGAGTACTTGTCAGAGTCCTTCTGGAGGCTCTGTGTGCCTAGGAGCAATGACATCATTTCATTCAGGATAGAAGCAGTCTGCAGACTGAGGGTCACCAAACTTAGGTTGCAAGGACACATCAGCAGGAGCAGAAGCACCAGCAGTGCTTCCTGCCTGTGCTGTGCCGTGTTGCATCCCTAGCATGGTGGAAGGGGATAGGCAGCTGCAACATGCAGATGCTGTGCTGAGGTAGCTCACATACAATGTTTTTGTCATGTTCCTTTATTCAAAGGTGACCTTTTATCCTAAAAGTGACCCTAAGGAATTCATTCTTCAGACACTTCCAGTTCACACCCAAAGAAGCAAGTAAGGATGAAAGGAAAGCACCCAGGAAGGCATGAAGCCACAGTCCCGTGCAGGACAGGTACCACCAATGCCAAAAACAACATGGCCACAGTGCAGAAGATGATTGCTCTGAAAGCTTGAAGACATCATTCACAAACAGCTCACCCACCTCAATCACAGGTGTTGTTACCAAAATCTATTTGGTCTGGGTTTTCCCTGCAAGCAGCAAAACTCTTATTTTGCTTTTCACCCCCCTCTGAATCTGAATCGACTTAATCTTTCATCATGAACTATGAGAAGCCTCCTAACTGTGCCCTGTGATGGGCTTGTTACAAAGCTCTGAGATAAAGAGCCGGTATTGAAGCATTCAAATGCTGATAATCCTGGCTGTGCACTTAGGAGCTGCAATAGCTGAGCTGGGCAGCTGGATGTGCTCTCAACAAGTTGCTGGAGGACTCGTCCAAAATCTGCTCTCCTGGCTGGACCAGGGCATAGCGAGGCTCTGGCTGAAGCAAGGGAAAGCCTGACTGCAGCAGTCAGCCCACCTCACATGGGAGATGCTTGAATTTCAACGGCAGTACGAAACCTAACTGGAGGCCAAACATTGTGGCAAGGGTCAGGGCGTACAGATCCTGCCTTGGTGCCCATGAACTGGAGATGTTGAAAGGTTTTACACTTATTTCTGCCCTGTTCTGCCACCAGAGGGCACAGCTTCCTTCCTTGCCAGGGAAACCTTAGCCAACATGGGCAAGGGGTTTGCCTGCTGGAGAAGTGTGATGCCCTTTCTCTCCCACCTCTACACCTGCTTTTCAGCCTCTTGACTGGACCTAAAGCCCTATCTGAGAAGAAGAAAGTACCTGAGAACTGTTGCTGATCTGAAAGGGAAGGCAGCCAGGTGTCACTTCATGTGGCTTGGGAGAGCATCTGATATGGCTCCATTCTTTGTGGACCCCATTTAGGAGTAGCTCCACCAGCACGCTTATCTCCTGCTTCAGCTCTACACCGTTTGCACGATGCTGGAGGTTTTTGCAGCAACCAGAGCCCTGCCTTGGAGTCAGTGATGCTTCCTGGCCTGTACTGCTCTGTTTTCAATGTTGGGAATTGTCCCTTTTTGAGGCAAAGGAGATGCCACCCTATGTCTGAAAAGACTTGTTCTAGCAGGATAAAAAATGAAGAGAATCCCAGGCAGTGGATTCCCCGCTTTATCACCCAGAGCTCTTGGATATGAGCTTGTACTTAGAAGGCAGTACTGGGCACCTTGCAGCTTATTTTCTGCTGGAAGCCATAACCCTCTGCCTCATCCCCCAAGACAAACACCCCATTGTCAGGCAAAGACCAGGGCACAGGTAGGTGAGGCTTGCTGCAGCTCTTGACCTGTGGGAAGCAAGCTGGGTACTGAACCAGATACTTATTCATCCTTCGGGGTGAGCATGGCCACTTCAGAACCGCAGCATGCAGGACACAGAGTAATAGCACAGTGACCTTTTTCTGCAAAGACCATTTAGTAAACAGAACATTTTACATTATTTCTTCTTCAGCAGCTGCTGCCAGCACAGTGTGACAACCAGCATACCCTCTGCTTTGAAGTGACAACAAAAATCCAACCAGAGCAAACACGGATTGAACCATTTTTGTCTCATTCCATTTTTTACCATAAATAAAATATAGGATGTTACTGATGCCTTGGGGAAGTCAGAGAAAGGTGAATTCAGGAATGCTGACAGTAAAACAAAGAAGAAATACTGTGTGCATGGTAATTTGCACTAGCCTGAGGCTCAGGCCTACTCAATTTACAGTGAGGCTTTTCAACAGCCGTTGGGAAGCCAAAAAATGTTAGCTTGCAGCAAAACTGGCGACCTTTTCTCTAACAAATGTATTTCCAAACTAGCATGGGCTTTTTTATCCTGTATGAGGACTCAGGACTGAATTCCCAGATGTATTTCTCACTGATGTGTGTTCATCCAAGAATTTATGGAAATGCATTTCAGGTTGGGAGGTGCTGGCAAATTGTTTGCTGTTCCTGGTAAGACATATATGACTGGTGTCCAACAGTGGAATCATCAGTTTTTTGGCTTGCTGATTAGAGTAACAAAACTTTGTTTTTAAACATTAGAGGTCAAAAGAAACAGAAACTGAATTAGAGAAACTTTTTTTTTGTTTAGTTTGATGAACTAAGGTTTCTTTTATCCTTAGTTACTACTATTTTTGATCATGATGAACCCAATTGTTCAGATGCAAATATGTATGGAGTTATAAATAACTGTAATTTTCCATCTATATGAACAAAAGCAAAACAGGCAAACATGATCTTACAAAAGCAGTCACTTAATAATAAGGAAGAACAATAGTAAACATTATTTTCATTTTTTGCAGATACAATGGATATTAATTGAAATTCAGCAATTCAGTGGTAAAAACAAACAAAAAAGGCACTCTTAGATGTTGCCATGTCAGGCATTAGAGCTGGAAAACTTTAGAAGCCTGCAAGCTGTGGCTCTAGGACATATGGTTTTCCCAAGCAACCAAGATTGTATTCCCATGCAAATGATCAGGCTAACAAAAATACCAGGCAATGGAAAGGATCTGCTTTATATAAGCAGAAATGTATAGAAATCAGCATTTCATGAAGGTTCACCATCAGACATTGGCAGGTCTTTTATGGATGTCTTGAACACCCATTTTCATGGAACATTTCATTTTCAAGTTATCTCTCTACATGCACAAGATGCCTCCAAGCTGTGGAGCTGCCAGGCAGCCAGCCCTGGAGACTCAGAAAGGGAAAGGCAATTATCACCAGCAAAAAGGAGCACAACACGACTGAGGGGTGCCCTCCCCAGAAATTTGTGGAGTTCCTCCCAAAGGATGCACAAAATTTGGGAACTAAACTTGTGGGCTGCAAAAGCACTGCAAAAGACCCCGGCAGGGCCCTCAGGACATGAAGGCAGATGCCCATGGTGCAACACAGCCACTACTAGTCCTCCAATCTCGAGCCTAGGAGCTATAGTCCCACCACAAGAAACAGTAGCAATGAGAACCCACCATCATCACCACAGTAAAACCCCTGTGCTGTGACCCATGATTTCTTTTGGTATCTGCTGCCCAACACGAGGCGACTAAAAACATTCATTCTGTCCCCTTCTAAACCTATATAGAATCATAGACGAGAGTGTTGTGTGAACAAGTATTCATAGAATCCTAGAATGGTTTGGGTTGGAAGGGACCTTAAAAATTATCTAGTTCCAACCCCCCTGCATGGGCAGGGAGACCTCCAACTAGATCAGGTTTTTTTCAAGCCCCAACCAACCTGGACTTGAACGCTTTCAGAAAGGATTCAGCCACAGCTTCCCTGGGCAATCTGTTCCAGTGTCTCACCACCCTCACACTAAATGATTTCGTCCTAATGCCTAACCTAAATCTCCCCTCTTTCAATTTGAAACCATTACCCTTTGTTCTATCACTACATGCCCTGCTAAAACATTTGTCCCCATCTTTCTTATAAGCCATCTTTAAGCATGGAAATGCTCCAATAAGGTCTCCCTGGAGCCTTCTCTCTTCAAGCTGAACAGCCCCAGCTCTCTCAGCCTGTCTTCACAGGAGAGGTGCTCCAGCCCACTGATTATCTTCATGGCCCTCCTATGGACTTGCTCCAACCAGTCCAGGTCCTATATCCTCCAGTTGCAAATTGGCTCTTAGTCTTCTCTGCCAACAGCACAATAGAGATAGTACTAGGGAACTTTGTTCTGGCAGCACTGTGGTCCCACTGCACTCATCTTGGATGAAAATGTCTGGTGCTATAAAAGCCTCTATTTGTATTTCCAAATATTAGGCAACGTGAGTAATCTGAAACATCCCTGGGCAAAACCTCTGAATTGGGAACTAAGAAAAATCTGGACTGCTTCCTGACCTCATGCACTAATGGCCTAGATAACTCAGATGCCAAATAATCTTTCTACCCAGAATTTTAGCCTGAGAGGAGCTGCTGTAATGGTCCTTTTGCTGTGACCACAGGGGATCCTTTGCTGAGCTTCCCATGGATATATATTTTTGCTTCAGCTCTTAGACATTAGGTTATGCCCCCCTTATGACAGCAGGGTTAAGCCTCAAGATGATTATGTAGCAACTGTGATGCTCCAGGCATATTCCTAGCTTCCTTGGAAAACCAGACATGCCATCTCCATTAAGAAGTTCCAGCATGTGTGATGTGGTTCGCTTATAATTCCCCAAACCATCAATAAAAATGGATTAAAAATATTATTACCACTGTACAGGCAGGGAAACTGAAGTAGGCAGGAGAAGAGATTTATCAAGGTCAGTTAAGGATAAAGAGCAAAATCAGGCCTCCCACTCCTTGCTGTTAGACACAACCCACCAGGCTGCAGCTGGTAGTGGTGAAAGATAAATGACTCCTTAATGGGTAAGAACTACAGACATCTCTGAGCCTAACTGTCGCACTGACGTTGGCAATGGGGGCCACAGGCTGGACCGCACATCACAGGCAAAGCCCATCGTGCAGGTTGATGGTAAATCCCTCACCATCCCTCACACCTCTTGGTGTTCCCCAGCCTGCAGACAGGCTGCACAGCCCTGCCCTGTTGAGAACTCTTCTGCCTTGAAGAAATGGTACAGATCTCCTACTCACCATTTCATGGCATGGTGTGTTGGGCATGGGCCTCTCAAAGCAGCCCTAAGAATGAGTTTTTATCTCATCACCAGATGACAAAGGTGTTTTGACATTTAATAAACCACCAAGACTGAGGTCTGGCAGTGTATTTTCTTATCTTTGCAGCCCTCCCTTGCATTACATCTTTATGTCAGGCCTTGGCTACCAAACCAAGGAGAGAGAGATTGCTTTTGTCCTTCTTCCTTTATGCCTTTTTGCCAGCCTAATGTACCAGCTTGTCCTTTCTGGTGAGGAGTCTTCAGCTTCACTGCACTCCTCATGAGACACCAGCCTTTCTTTGCCACTGACACCCACCAGAGTCCTCTGGCCAGGACCCCTCTGGATGAATCATCAGAGCTCTATCTCAGCTCAGCTTGAGATCTTACATCTTCAGTGTCACCTACAGCAGAGAGAGGGCTTTGTCTTAGTAAGGCTCTTTTCATTTTTTTCCCTACATTGTTTTCTTTGGAAGAGTTAAACAGTGGCTGAAAGGGTTCTATTGAAACCCCAATATAAGATGCTTATTTTAACACTGCACACATAAACAATAGGAAGCTCGCCTGGAAGTGATGGCACTGCAGCTTCTTTAAAGTAATTGGTTCTGTGGCAGCAGCTATTTTCACCTTCCGAAAGTGGCTCAGGATCAAGAATGAAGGTGTAGACAGGATTAAGAATGAAAGTGTAGAAGAAGCATTACAAATCACAGCTCCAGTCTGGCCAGTGCTTCTATTAAAACCTTCATTTTTCCCTCCAGGAATTTTCCTTTGGACTGAAAGCCAGCATACTCGACAGAATTACTATTGATCCTTATTACTTTTACTGCTGCAGCCAAGACACATCTTGCAAACATATATTAAGTTTTGAATTAGACCAAAGATCTCTTCCTTTTTGAACCCTTCCACTATTTTATTACTTTGGGACTGCACTGCTCAAACCCCCTTCCCCATTCAGCCATGCATAACTGTTGACTACCTAATGCAAAAGTATTCTAGAGATTAATAAAGAACAACAGTTTTGCTACAAGATGTTTGATATCACCTATAGGAGTACAGAGTTTATTTTGGTTCTCTTTTTGGTCTCTGCAGGGCAGTGTGAACCCCTGTGGAGAGATCTCCTTTTCCAGAAAACAGTTTTGCTGCATCACTATTCTATTCTATTCTATTCTATTCTATTCTATTCTATTCTATTCTATTCTATTCTATTCTATTCTATTCTATTCTATTCTATTCTATTCTATTCTATTCTATTCTATCCATCACTATGTTATTCACCTCCTGCTTTCTGCAGAGTTTCACCGATTTCTTTTCAGGAAAAGCAGCTGAAGTTTCACATCAGTAATAATCCTCTGGGAACAGGACTCCAGCATGCTCCAACAAACATAGCCAGGCTGCAGCATACCTACCTGACCAGCCTATGAAGAGTCTCAGGAGGCTTTGATCACTAGTGCAGGAAGGAGCAACCTAAAGTTACTTTGTGAAGTTGAAGCACCAGCTCTGGATAATTGTTGAGAAAATACATAGGATTTGCTGTTTGCCATTGCTTTTCTGTTGTTTGAAAACTGAACCAAGGATGCTGTTGGGAGCCAGCATTTTCTGGATGCCTCATGTTACTCTGCCTTCGCTATGCTCAGGGACACTGCAGCAGGAATTGATTCTAGGAAGCATGGAGATCTGACAGCTTTCATGGAAAGGAATTTTCTCTTATTTTTATCTCAATGGTATTTCTGGTTTTGGTTGAAAAAACTTATTCAGAATAACAAAATCTGAATTGTGTTTTTCTCCTGTACCCTTCTCACTTTTCCCTCTTGTTTATTCCTCTGTTTTACTTAGCAACTAGTATAAAGAGGAGAAAAGGAGATGAAAAATAAACAAAGAGTTTTATTTTTTTTTTAATAGGAGGGAGAGAGGGTGATTCTGCTTCTGCCAAACAAAACAGAAATGTTGCATCAAAACAGAAGATCTGTGAAGGTGGTTGTTGCAGTAAATTCTGTCAGACTATTTTTATTGGTATTTTTATCACCATCATCATTAACCCACTATGCTTTCAGTGCTACCTCTCACTGCTAGGAAAGACAGATGATTTCTTCAGAAGTCCTACAGTGGATGCAAAGACCTCAGTTCCCAAGAGGGGGTCAGGCCATAAAAGCAGGAGGGTGTCAAGCAGTGTCACAAGGGCAATTTCAGCTGTGGAGCTGGTGATTCCCTGCTCCTGCCCCTGGACTATTGGCCACCTTTTCTGCATCACATCTCAATCTTTCACTGCCACAGAGCACAACCAACAAGGAACTCTCAAGCAAGAAAGTAATCCTTTGCGAGAAGTCACCTTGAAATACCTATCCTCTGATGTTCTGACTGTGGGAGATCTCAACCAATCCCTGACTTTTCCTCTCCACCAAGAACAAAGTATCAGCCAAGGACAAGCCAACGCTAAGAGCAGTGTCAGCCCTAAACTGCTAGGGACATGCCACTGTGGGAAGCTGTGCTGCATGCTGTGCCCCATGGTCTTCTTAGGACCATGGGCAAAGGCCAGCACCTTCTATGGGAAACTCAGTACTGATCAAAGCTGTGGCTGTCTAGACTCTAGGACCAAGAAACACTTTTACACATTTGGTACTTGGGGTGTGGGTCGTGGCTTTACCTATCTCGGTCCGCGACAGTACTGAGCAAGATCAAGATAATGCAGTGACAGCTTCTCCCTCCAAGAGGTCCCAGGGAATATCATATCTTGCAGTTGTGTACCTGTGCATCATGCACAGGGCATCTATGAAGTCTGGGTGAGCAGTATGCTGCTACACGATCAGCAGGGCAGCAGAATTTGTCCCAAATCTTTTCCCAAATCTAGATGTAGCTGGAAAGGTTCCCTCAATGTTTGATAAAGCTGGTGTCAGATGCAACACAGGTCCACTCTGACAAGACAGAGATGCTGGTATTTGGAAGAGGTTGCGCTGTAAGAAAATACAATAAAAATCCATCAGCTGTCAAGTGAAGGTATTTGCTTGAGTACTATCAGAGGTAGAAGGGCACAGCCAGAGATAACTCTGCTCTGAGACAGCTCTGCAAGCCCAAAGGACTGTTTCCATCATTGCCTGACAAAAGGGCAGCATTGCTTTCAGGAACAGATCTCACTCATGTGACCCATTTGTAAAAACTATGTCTGAGAACAAGGTAATCAAAGGTTTCAGGTTCATAGTTTCACTGATTTTAAAACACATGCAGGAGATTTTTAAGATTAGGGGCTCAGTTCTCCTGCTTTGTTCAAGCTCTTTCTACGGCAAAGTAAAACAAGGAACAGTCAAGGAGTTGATGTAGTCCCACAGGGCAAAGCAAAGGGATGGGAAATGGGGTCTTGCTCTGTGCTGGGGTGGAGTTATACAACTGTAAAGAAAAACTACTTTGACTTTGGTGACTGTTGTGCAGAGTCAGTGATTGATCGTATTTCAAATTTTCATTTGGATTTGAGACAAATGTATTTTGGCATATTAGCTTCTCCTGTGAATATATCCCAGACGTTCTCACTCTTTGGTGGGGTAAACTGTGCTGGAAAGAATTAGGCAGGTTAAGCATTGAGTGACTGCCCTTGTTCCTTTCGCTGATGGGTGTGTTCAGTCCCCAGGGAAATCATGGAGGAATGCAATCTCCGTATTAATGGATCCAGCAGAAGAGGCATCCCAGCCAGCTGTGAAAGACTGATACAGACATAACAGCATTTGGCTTTGCCATTTCCCTTGAACTCACTCCACTCTGTTTGTGACTGTGTGCTGTGGGCAGCTCTGGTCACTGCAGTGACCAGTGGACCATGTCATGAACAAGAGGAAACTGCCACCCTGCAGCAGCTTGCAGCAAAACCAACGCAGCAACAGAAGGTGGAGATACCATGCCTGTGCCTGAGCAAAGACAAACTCACTCCTGACAGTACAATGACACATGAAGAAAGGAAGAATTAACCATGCAAGGGATTTGAACAGAGATGGATGGGTTCTCCTCCATAGCCTTCACCATGTCACTGGTCTGTAAAACTGAAAGACTAGTTGCAGAAACTAAGTTCCATCAGCCCTCATGAGCTGAGGAGAATCAGCAAATAATATGATAGCTGCTTGCACTTCCCTTAGCTTCAGGCCACAAGTATGCTCCAAGGGTACAGAGCCCTCTGGCAGTGGTGGGAGTTTGGGAGGAGAGGGTTGGGTAGAGGAAAAATAACTGCAGGTGAGTAGGGGGGAAGCAGATGCATGTAAGGGGATGGAATGAGGGGCAGTAGGAGAGTGGGGAAGGCATTGTCTAAAGGGCCCTGCAAGGGTCACACCAGAGGCAGAAACCTTTCCTATAGGAGTTGCAAATCAGAACTACATTGGCTGGATAAGGGAGGCATGCCACTGTAAACAGAAGTGGTTTACCCAAAAAGAAAACTTCTCTGCTAAGAGGTTATCTAGAGAAGCATGCAGGCATTCATTTTAGGAGGCAATTTTTAACCCTAGCAGCTCTTCCCAGTCTTCCCAACAACGCAGATGAAACCTGATTGATACAGAGTTCTGCAATGCTAAGGGATATTTCTTGTTTAGTTAATGTTCCTGATTTGTGCAATGGTAACAAGAGCCCAAGGAAAGCACTGCTCTGCCATTCTATCTCTATAGGTCAGAAGTTTAAGGTTTTAGTATTGCCATGATGTTTTTTTAAATCTTGAAATACCCAGGCTGGACACTGTATATCTTTCCCACTAGCTGGCATTCTGCAGCAACAGCCTCATTTGTATTCTGCCTTTTACTTGAGAAAAAAAACCCACTCTGCATTGCCACAGCTAAGTACTTCCCCACTGCGATACAGAGATTGCGAAACAGTCACACTAAATTCAACCTGTCCCTGCTAACATAGTTTATTCATACTGATGGTCTCCTTCACAGTGTGTTCCCAAAGACTTACTTCAAAATTTAAGCTCCAGACTTACAAAAAATATATATAAAGGAAAATAAAGTGAGTACCTTTTTCTACATAGCTGTACAATGGAACTGCTTCTCCTCACACACTGATTTTTTTTGTGAAAGGAAATCCAGCTAAACCCATGAAGCTTCAAGTAAGGTGTTGCAGGGAATCTGACAGCATTGTGGGCCAGAGCCGTTTGTTGTTGGCCTCTCCTTTGCTGGCAGCAAGTGCAGGGTTTCACCCATGGGTCTGGGCAGAATTTACAGAAGCATCCTCCAGGTACAATAAAGGCTGTGTAACATTTGGCATTCTGACACACATGGGATGCTCCTGGCACTGGGAAGTATCTGGGCTAAACTAGACTCTTTCCACAGCCCTCAGGGAAAGATAGGATTCCAGGGGACGGCTCATAGCCTCTCAGGCATGTCTCAGGGTAGGAGGACTCACCATCTGGAGCTTCCTCCATTGTGTCAGATAGATGCAGGCAGAGTTCACAGGGGGCATTGCTACTTTCCTGATACTCAGACTGAACAAGGTGTATGTATCCTTTTTGTTTTGTGGACAGAGCAAAACACCTGAGGAGAACTGGGAAAAAAGAGATGTCAGCAGCTGGCAGTGATCTGTGTCAGGAGCAGCAGGCCAGAAAAGATGCCTCCCCATTACTCAGTGTGAGACACTTCCTGCAACACTTGAGTTCCCTCTCACTGAGTCTTAATGCAACCACTTTTGGAATTTTTACTGGTGCCAGTATGAGTCCACCCTTGGTGCCACATACACTCCCTACAAACGTGAAGTTGAGCACTGCTCTGTGAGTGACAGTGAAGTCCAAGGATGGCAAGACTGGGCTACCCACTGGAGGAAGGTGAGCTGGGAGCCAAACAAGGTGATCAGAGCAGGTCCAGTGGCAATAACCATGATCAGCCACAGCCCAGCGATGTGCAGGCTAGGCCAAAGTGACAAGGAAGGTCCGAGGTCATGCTGGGAACTTTTGGAGGTTCAAGGCTAGATGCAACATAAACTTCAGAGAGCTCAGGCAAGAGCTAAAGCCAAGGGACCAAGCTTCAATGCCGCTCCTGGGCCAGTGGGTGATGGAGAGTCCAGAGGGGGCTGGTGGGGGGTAATGACAACTTGCTAGCGACAGCCATTGCAAGGCGAAACCTGGGAATAACATTACCCCTTGGTTGGTTAAGCATTTCTAAACCTCAGCCAACAGCAGGACTTTATTCTCAGACATTCAGCATTTTAATTGCTACCACACTTTATTCTAAGACCTCTTCCTTTCCCACTCTGTGACTATAAATAGCCTCTCCTGCAAGGAGCTGGAAGCAGAAGGAGAGCTGAGAAATGCCACAATCAATGCCCTGCAAAGGAGTGGAGCAGAGATGCTCACTGCCAGCTTCTTCTCGCACCAGAGCCTCCCAGGCAGCACCAGCTCCCTGGCTCGGGCAGCTCAGCCACAGCTATAATTCAGCGTGAGTGAAACATTTTACTTCAGCAGGAAAAGCTGAAACAGCAGAAGGCTTCTTGTCACTGTCTCTGGACAAGGCCAGGAGAGGCAGAAATGGTTTGTTTAATGCCATCTCTCATTATTCCTGGCACTTTATGACTCATTAAGTGTCCTAGTTTTGTAACTAACTCCTGCTGAGCTCAACATTTGATACGCATTTATGGGTGGCCTGTTGGCTGTAATAACGATTGAACTATTCATAATTCCCCTAACCATGTTAACTCCTTCCTCTGTGTGTCAGTTTTCCTTTAAACAACTGTAAGATAAAGATACTGGGGACTTCAGTTCTTAACGCAGAATGAATTACATTTATCTGGACAATTTATTAGCATAGCTATATGTTGTGATTGGACACACTTGTCCTGAGCCTAGATAAACCATGCTGTGTCCTAATACCTTTTACATTGCTTCCCTTCTGTGTCTGCTATGCTTTTTACCATGGATTTATCCATGCAGATGGATGCCTGATACCAATTTTCCTCAAAAGAAGGTCAGCAGCAAGAGCATCTGCATTCATTCACTTGTATGGAACAGGAACACGAACAAAAAGACCTTTCTTGCCCGTAACATGTGGGAATTGGAAGGGATCTCTGTTCAGGAACCTTCTTGTGATATGAGTGATCTTGTCAGCTTCTGCCCTGGCTTCCAGCTTGCTTTCTTTGCAAAAGGTCAGTGAGAATTCAAATCAGAGCCCAGCAACAGGTTGACCCAACCTGGCAACTGATGGAAACAGGGAAACTACAAGTGCTCAGCACAGGTTTGACAGACACAACTATTTTTCAAGATGACAGCACATTTAACTTGTCTATTCTGAAAGCATCATGCACAATCACCTCAGAGATAGGCAGACAGATCTGTGATTTAGGTTAGTTTTCCTTTCATTCACTTGAAGCACAGAGCCACTTAGCCTGGCCACTCTGAAAATATGTAACTTTGTGTCTACAGTCAAAGAAATTCAGCCTGTGCATATATAGACTTCTCATGACTGAGAAGTCACCAACAACATCATTCAGGTCTAAACGGAAGGTCAGTATCTTGGGTTACTTTAAACTCAAGCTGGAAGTTATTTGCAGCTTCAAAGAGACTGGCATAGAAACATGGCTGATTTCTGACTTCTGATGTGAAGGAGAATGCTCTCAGAAATTAAAATGTGTGGGACAGTATTCAAGATTGCTTTTTACTGGGTCAAGGCCTTCTCTCCAATGCCCCACCACTGAACTGAAAAGGTCTGTAGGCTGAAGATGGTCAAGAGTTTGGGAGGGGACATAGCTGGGATGGTTGACTCAGATTTATCAAAAGGATATCTCAGCAATAAAAGGTGTGGGAAAGCAGAAGGACTGGGGAACATTCATGGTTATGTCATTTGTTTTTCAAGCAACCGCTACGTGTAAAGCGGCCCTACTTCCCAGGATGTGACTGGACATCTGCCTGCTCATGGGAAGTAGTGATTAATTCCTCTTTTTTGCTTTTCTTCTCTGTGCAGCTTTTGCTGTTCTTAATAATTATATTTATTTCAACCCATGAGCTTTTCCATCTCATTTTCTTCTCGAGTCCTGTTCAGGAGAGTGAGAGAACGGCTGTATGAGCATCTGGCAACTAGTCAAGGTCAACCCACCAGTGGGTTCTGGACAAGTATTAATTTTCCTGACTGATTCTCTCCATTTTAGTTACCACTGATCACAAAGAAAACAGATGATGGAAACTTCAAAGGCATTTTCATATGAGAATTGTCAATTTGGTTCAATACTGCCAACCTCAAACATTCAATAATTGTCAGTCCTGATTAAAAAGGACAAAAACACTTAGGGTCTTACCTTTGAAGTCTTGGCATTTGAGCCCACAAGGATATGGGTTTATGACCACCATATTCTAGTTCAAGCCTGTCACACTACTGAAAGTGGCTCCACTCTCACAAGTGCCTATTTTATATTCCCACTGCTTGTCTCAGGTCAACACTAGCCATCAGGAGGAGAGTCAAACCAACTTCATGATCTGGCTGGCAAAGCCAGGAACAAGAAGGATCTCATTCATTCTCACAAAATATTTTGTGGTTTGCAGTTAGCAGCCAGGTTGTGTCAGAGTCTGCCATAGGGTGACCCAGAAGGAGAAGATGAGGCAGGAGATATGCACAGGAGTCCAGTTTGTCACTGCAGTATTTCTCAAGGCACACAGCAGTTCCTGACAGCAGGGGGAAAAAAAAATAAAACAATCACTGATTTCTGTCAAGTGTTTTGACTGCAGTATTTCTGTCTTTGTCCTGCATTGTTTTATGCAAGGTTTAGACACTTACTATTGGTGCCTCTGGCTTTTGCTGAAGGGTGGTGTTTTAAAGTTAGAGACATGGATACTATGACATGAAGAAAATGCACAAAATCAACTCTGAATGAGTAAAACCAACAAATTGCAATGCACAGGCTTGAGTGTCAGAGACTACACATCTCTGGAAGGGATTTAGTTATTTTCTTACCCCATGAAACAAGTGACATCTCTCAGAAAAGACTCCCTGTGGGGAACTTGATCCTTTGGGAGCAAAGATGAGTTAGTGATTGGAGATGAAATGCAAAGGTGTTTTCAGCCTAGCGCCTGGTTGCTCAATTTTCTAATACAGTACATTATGTTGTTAATGATAATGTAGCTTTTCACCTTCTGTTTTTCTCCCAGTAGAATTATTTTCAGCACTGTTTGCATGCCAAGCATGCACACTCACAGCTCTGAGCTCCAAGGGGAGGAAGAAGGCACAGCTTGGACCTGCACAGAGAAGATAAGAAAGAGCCTGCAACAGGGCTGGGACCTGAACCTGCTGCCCTTGCCAAGTGACTTCACCACAAGACCATCTCTGCTCCTTTCCACAGGAACTGTCCCACACCATTGCAAACA
Organism: Hemiprocne comata; assembly: GCA_020745705.1. NCBI lineage: Eukaryota > Metazoa > Chordata > Aves > Apodiformes > Apodidae > Hemiprocne > Hemiprocne comata. The sequence goes on from CM036586.1 coordinate 145,020,782, forward strand.
GACCTCAGGAGCCAGCAGATTGGGGGAAAATAATCTGGCTGTTTCAAAGTCCTTTGGGAGATCTGCGGGATCAGTAGTTTTCTGTTCCGCTCTGTGATGCAGCAAAGAAGGGGAAAACACCATTTCCCACTAAGCAGCTAACCCTTCCCAGTATGCTAATCCAACCTGCCCCCCTGGTTACTGCCAGGAATTTCTCCACTTCAAGGATGCATGTGTCTTTTATGAAGAAATAAGCGAGGGTGGGAAGGAAGAGCTATTAAAGAAGCAGTCTGTGCATGGGCAAGGAAACACAGGCTGCCAAGTGCTTGGGAACCCTCAGAGATGAAAGTACCACAAGAGTGCCACATGGCAGTGCTGCTGGTATTTGTATGGTGAGAGACAAGCCTGGAGCTGGAGACAGTCACAGAGCTCACTACATCTGATGGTCACGAAACGGGAAAGTAAAGGGAGCAAATTCTACCATGCAACAGGAGGCGCCATCCCAAGCTGAGAGCCCTGGGAAAGAAAGCAACAGGGCATTGAGAGAGGTACTTCCTTGGGAGCTGACTGCAAATGAAGCAGCTGAGGTTTTCACTGGGATTTGCAGCTGCATGTTTGTGCAGAAAACAAGGGTGGAAAACCCGGAGAAACACTGGGAGAGAGTTTCCAAGGGGATTGCAGGCTTGTACTCGTGAGAGAGAAAAATGCTTCCTGCTGTGCTGGTGTGCTCAAGGTACATGAACTGCAGGAATATCCAACTCATATTTTGTCCTGCTGGAATCAAATCACAAAGCCCCAACTCCTAATTAGCTAGCTGGTCAGACCAAAAGAAGATCATCCACTTTCCAAGTGCTTAGGTAAAAGAATGAAATCATAAGACAAAAGGCAGTGCTTGTGCTCTACTACTGTGATGCCAAAGCATCTTAAAGTCAGCAAGAGTGTTTTGTGTGTGCTTAGGAGCAAACTGTAACCCCTCATCCAACATTACCTGAGTCTGTGGAGTCACCCCTGTGTAAATGAGCCGTAATAATAATGGAATCATTGAGTGGTTTGGGTTGGAAGGAACCTTTAAGATCATCTCGTTCCAACCTCCCTGCATGGGCAGGGACACCTCCCACTAGACCAGTGCTCCAAGCCCCATCCAACCTGGCCTTGAACATCTCTAGGGATGGGGCAGCCACAGCTTCCCTGGGCAAGGTCTATCCCTCTATCTAAAGGTACAATTCCAAATTGGTACATCCAGGATCTTGTCTATCACACCAAGAACTCTACTTAGCTAGAGCTGAGGTCCTAATCTTCCCTGCAAAGTCTCTCTTGCTCACAGATTTCTCCAATATTTTAATGTTTGAAGCCCCTAGCTCAGACATTAGCTTTTACTCCAGCTTTTCTCTGTCATCATGTGCAGATTTTTGTCCACATTTGGCACTCCTTCTCCATAACACATCTAAAAACCTTTTACTAAACATCTTGATTTTAAAATACTTGTTTAGATACCTATTGTTTGTCACATAAAAAATGGAAACATACTTCTTCTAGTCTTAACATCTTCATATTCTTCTGAGAGCTGGAACAAAGATAATCTTTCAACTTTATCACTGTGACGTACTTATACACACAGACATTAACTTACTTGGTTCCCATCCTCCCCCCACCCTCCCCTCTCCCCCAGCCCCACTGCGGCGGCCTGGAAGTTGCAAAATCCCTCTGTCCCTAACTTGCCGCTTCCAATCTCCCAACACATCCCGTATATAGGATTGGAATATTTTTTCCCTAAGTGCGCAGCCTCGGGCGGCCTGAGAGAGCCCCGGTACGGCCATCCCCAGCCGCCAGGGGGCGCGATGGGGGGCGCGCCCCGCGGGGAGGGCGGGGGAAGGGAGGAGGGGGCGGGGTCCCCCTCGGGCGGGAAGCCGGCCCCGCCCTGCGCGCATGCGCGGAGGGGCAGGGGCGGGGCGATACCAGGTCCCTGAAGATGGCGCCGGGCCCTCCTCCCACCGCCGCCAAGGCGTACCGGCCCAACCGTTATGTCTCGCTGCCGGCCGAGCTCGATCCTGACACCTACGACACCTCGCCGGAGAAACGCCGTGCTGAAGCCGAGCGCTTGGCCATCCGCGCCCGGCTCAAGCGGCAGTACCAGCTGCAGCTGAACAACCCCAACCCACCCGCCGTCATCGTGAGTGGGGAGGGGGGCGCGGGCAAGCGGGTGGGGTGCTGCGGGGCCTGTCCACATCTTTTGGCTTCCTGGAGCGGGGTCCGGGCCTTGGTCCGTGCGGGCAGGGCGCTGCCGTCCCCATGACCTTGGCGCCCTTCGCGGCCTGTGCCGGGAGGCAGGCGGGAGATTTATTGGCCCCAGCTCCACAGCGGGGGCAGACGGGCCCGCGCCTAGTAGGGTGGCCGCTGAAGGGCCCCTGTGTCCTTACTGCCGTTTTCTTTCCAACACAGGAAGATCCGGCCTTAGTTCGCTGGGCCTATGCTAGAACGCACAATGTTTACCCTACTTTCCGTCCGACACCCAAGACGTCCTTTCTAGGAGTTTGTTTTGCGATAGGCCCTCTCCTCTTCTGGGCTGCACTCTTCAAACTTGACAGGGTAAGTTGGTTGACAACACTACGTTAATGGACACCAAATTGTAAAATGTAGATCTGCCTGGAGATTTATTTGGTGGGATCCTCTTGCACCTGAGAATGGGTAGTACCGTTAAAGTAATGAAGGAAGGAAGATTGATACCGAGCTGCTATCTCAAAGCCTCATAACTGGATGCTAAGTTCTGTTGTGCCAAGAGCCATGTATTGCACCCTTGGGTATGGCCAGCCATGAATTCCCTGCTTGGAATATCGTGCTATAATGAAGCCCTCAGTAGCACCAACAGTGTGAATTAATCATAAGATACTATTGTTTTTAGCTGTTGACATGCAGTAGCTGTGCTTTCTAAAATAAATAAATAGGGAGCTTATGGATGACAAACCTAGCAACATCTCTCTTAATTGTTTGATCTTTTCTCTAATCTCACAAACCAAATGGGGAGGAGTACTTCTGCTGATTAAAGTGCCTGATCTTGGCTGGATTTTTAAGATTTTTAGGATTTTGGAAGGTTTGTCCTGCTTCTGTTCTAACTCCTGAAAGGTGAATGTCAGAATCTGAGCGATGGTAGATCATTCTGAAAATACACAGCTATATTCATACTTGAGAAAATGCTAGGTGACTGGCAGACAGTGGCTCTTTTTACTAGTGGATTTGTGGCTATTATAAAACACACTTATTTCCCTCTTGCACAAAAGTGGCATTTTTAGATCAAGTCATAAACTGGGAAGCACAAACATCAATTACTAGAATATTTGTAGGGAATGCTGTTTACTAGGATGAATTAAAAAAAAGTTCTAGAACGTGTGCTAAGCATGTTAATGTAAATGCTTTTGGGAATTCAGCATCTCTGCAGTATCTTGTCATGCTGATTTGGTACATGAAACTATGCTTGGGCTTAGCCACCAACTGTGGCTTAGCCATGTGAGTGCTCAAAAATAAACCAGTGTAAGTGAAATTGGGCATACTTGCCTGAGAATATTTAAGCTGAAGTCTTTAATTCAGGATCCAGGACAACTTGTCTTCATTGTTTCCATTCCCTTACCGGTGTTGGGGATTTTTCTTTTGTTTTCTGGAGTATATGAAGCACAATAACTATTACCCTCCTTGCTCTGAGGACTGTTGCTAGGTCTTGAGCAAGCCTTCTGGTTTTATCCAACAGAAGGAATCTGGGCAATATATACAGTGTCCATGTACTGTAGCAGTACCTGTCAGAAAGGTGCATGGCTGCAGAGTGAGATACAAATGGGCTGAAAATGAACACAGGCACCTTTAGACAAGTTATTAAGAAGTTTCTCCGTAATTAGGTCTCTAAACTGGATTATTCAGCCAGAAGGAGGAGGTAGAAACTAAATGTGTAAATGAACTGATGCAACTAGTTTGGTGAAAAATACATCACAGAAACTGTGCTGGCCAGACACAGGTCTCTGCTGTCCTGTGAGAGTAGATAAGATGCACAGAGAGATCAATCTGAACACGTCTTAGATGCCTTGTTCTTTTTTCTTTTTTTAAACACAACAGCTGTTACCAGATTTTGTGCTTATAGGGAATCATAGGTTTATGCCTATAGAATTTCAGCTGGAAAAGACCCTTAAGATGGTGTGTGGTGCTATCTTCCTATAGCTATAGCCCATGCTGAAATCCTAGAACTGCTTTTCTCGTACTCCAGGCTGATTGAACCTTCTCTGACAGGATAATGATGAATGTTCTTTTTCTTCCACAGGATCGTAAAGAGAAGCTAATTCAAGAAGGTAAATACAAGCGACCATTCAGTGTATTTTAAGTTCCTGGAACTGCAGTGCTGTTCATGGATATAAATAAATGAAGATGTATTGTGTGCTGGTATTTCTCCTTCATAAGAATAAATCTTAATTGCTCGTTGGTTGTCTGGCGTCTTTAAAAGTTACAGGAAGTGCAAAAATGCAGGATCTTTATATCTAATACAGCTAGATACAGAGAGGGAATCCTGAACAACCAGTATACTCCTTTGGTCTACATACAGAGGCTCCTTTTAAATTGTGGAAGTTGCTGCTGTGAGAGCAGTGTGGGCTGAAGTTTAAAATTAGTAGCAGGCTTAAATGTTAAGCAAGCCCAAAGCAGTTACCTGAAGAGCTACTGCTTGCCTGCTAGGTGTATTTTCCTGGTGCTGATATGACTGGAGTTTGTCCTAATCAGGTAATAGGCAAGTTCTGTGATACATTTTTAATAACTTTAGGAGCCCCCATAAGTTGATTTTTGTTTTCCCTAATAAAACGCAAACCTAAACCATGTATTTGTTTTTTGCAATAAACTTCTCTGATAGTACTGCACCAGATTTGGAAAGAGTGAGCTGCACGTTGGCATGCTAAATGTGACTAGCATTTCTGCTAATGCTGTGATTCCTGTGATTAGGAGATGAGAAGAACAAAGATAATTTTTTTTTTTATTTTTGACACTGGTTCCCTTACAGTATAGGAGCAGTGCATTTCACCACTGCAAATGGGTTGTGATTTTAAAAAAACAAAACCAAACCAGGCCTAACTGAACCTTGTGTCTGCAAAGGTGCCTTCTCTGCTTATACTTACATGACCACAGGTGTTTCCTGCTCAGGTTAGCTGGTATAGGGGGCTCTGGAATTGTTAAAAATGGTGAAATGTGAGTGTGTTGAAAATATTTTAGTGTGGGCTTGAATTTTCACATGGCCTCTAGGTGCCATCATGATCCACACATTCTTCAGATGTTGTATTGTAGTGGTTTCATCTTACATATTGAGGTCAGTGCCAAAAACTCGGTCTGATGCAGAAGTTGGAAACTTTCCTCAGCCTGCTGGGAGAGCAGCCTGTGTTCATGACAGTGAGGTGAGCAAGAACAGTTCTTCCAAGTCCCTTTTCTGCATTAGTAGGATGTAACTATGGGACATTTGCAGCCCCTCTCCATCAGAGTGAGCTAGTGAGCTTTTTCACAGAACCGCAGGACGGTTGAGGTTGGAAGGCACCTCCAGAGGTCATCTGGTCCATCCCTCTGATCAAGCAGGTCGCCCGAGACCATGTCCAGAGGGGTTTTGAGTATCTTGAAGGATGGAGACTCCACAACCTCTCAGGACAACTTGTGCCAGTGCTCAGTCACTCTCATGGTAAAAATAGGTTTCCTAAGTATAATTTTCTTATTTTTTTCTTCAATAAGTGATTCCTGTTGTAGCTCTTCCCTTTCCTGTCTGGGTCATGCAGTGTTCAGGCAGTGAGGAGCTTGGCACTAGCGCTGTGTGTAGCAGCTGGTCAAGGCTATGGCCAGCTTTTGCAATCCTGTATGTGCTCCCAGCAACACCCACTGCTGCAGCTTGCTCCTCTGCTAACTTAACCAAAGCAAACCTGGGCTGTTCTGTCTGCAGAACAGCTTCTAAAAGACTGTCACAAATGGTATTTACAAGACATGGCTGTGGGTCAGCGCAGAGAGAGAGGCATCAATGCATGGAGAAAGTAGTATTTAGGGAAAGAAGTAATTGCTTGTCTGAACATGCTAAATTAACTATCTTCCTGCTGCCACAAACTAATTTGATCTCCCAGGACCCATTTCCTCAGCTAATTGGAGCTTGAGTTGCCACACATACAAATTCTCCCTTCCAGCTGTATTTGTTTCAGGCCCGTTGAGCAAATGGTTCAGGCTGGGCTGTAGATGAGCCCAGTGCTCCTAGTCTTGTAGGCCAGCCTGGGATCCATGCTGGCGGCACCTGCCACAGCCCTTTCCTTTGTGGATGAGAGCAGCTGATGCTACATCCCTGCAGATTTGAGCATGATGCTTGGGGAAAGGCTGCCCTACTTTTCTCTCTTGTTATTCACAGAACCCTCCGAGCTGTTTTCTTGGAAGGAATGAATGTGCTGTGCTACTGGGAGTTGGGTTGGTGGTTTGAGGCAGCAGCACTGGGTGCATGGAGGAAGGAAAGGGCAGTTTTCCTTCAGAAATGTAAGGTTAAGGCAGCAGAGTGAATGTGCCTCATGGAATTTTGCCCTTGGCTGACGTGTTACCACCCATGCCTGCTTCAGCGATGACTCTATAGCAAGAGAAACTCGAGCCTGCAGGTCACTGGGTGATAATTTAAGTCCCAAACAGAAAGCAAGCTTTTCTGATCTGCCTGTGAAACATTTAGACCTCATCTATCCCTAGATCAGTCTGATTAAATCAGCTTTTCTGGCAAATTGATTTTCCTGAACGTCCTTTTCTGAGCTGGCTATTTTAAAACAACTCCCTGTAGATTTTATAATGTAATACTTTGCTTAAAGCTGATTTTTTTTTTTTCTTTTTTTCCCCCAAGGATCTGGTGCAGATCCAAAACCGATGATGGATGTAACTGACTGAAGTTAGGTGTTGCAGCTCTGCATTTCCTTCTCTTTTGGAAAAAAGAGGACTGTTTCTCCTGAGAAGTAAGAAACATGGATCCTGATGGCACCAGGCTTAGTAACTGTTTCATGTGGGTACATGCTAAAGTGAAGGCCTGAGGTTTGGGGTGCCTGGCCTGTGTTCTTGGCTCCCAGCCTACCCGGGGCTTCATTTTGTGCCTCCAGTCTGTGGAGCTTACCACCTGGGGATGAGGCTTGTATATTCAATGAATTTTGAGGTCCTCCACGTTGCTGTCAGCACTTGAGCTTTCTTCTAGGCACCTTCCCAGGAACAAATGCCTCTACTGGCCAGAGAAGCCCTTTTACATTTTCTATGCTGCAAACTAGCACTTAACTAGGGAGCGGATTTGTCAAGTGCTGACAAACAAGTCGATGTTGAAGCATGGCCAGAGCGTGGGGTTGGAAAGGAAATTTTCCCTCATTTAGCAGTGAAGTGCTTTGGATTCTTCAACCTTTTCTAATCTGTCATCTGCTTATCTGACAATCAGGTCTTTCCTTGGCAGCCCTCCAGAGATCAGCATGTTGAAGTGGCCTGCTCAAAGGCTAAGGTCTGATAGAGCTTTCTGTTTGGAAAGTTCTTCCCCTACAGACAGCATAAAGTGCTTTGTTGACCCCTAGCTTCTCCCTGTGAAAGACACACCAGGTTGTATTTTCAGGAGGCCCTGTGTGAATGTCCCCTCCTGTCCACACAAGGTACAGCATTCACACCGACTAAAAGTGGTGAGAGACATGCAAGTACTTCAGCTTCAGTGTGTCACCAGAAAAGCTTTAATTGGATAGGTGAAAGCTAGTAACAGTGGTGTTTTTTACTGCATTTCCCAAGTTACATAGGGATGTTAATTTTCGTGGCTTGGGGGCTGCTGGAAATGCCATTCTGTGCTGCAGTACTCTGTGTTGCCTGAGTCAACTGTGCCACCACACCTAGGTATGCTGATCTCCTTGTGTTCACTCACGTATTGCAAGCAACAGATATTTTTCTTTACTTGCACTTTGGGTTGAAATGGCTTTTCAGAGGTTCCCAGCACTTGTAGTAGTTTTTATCTAGGCAGTTGGAGGTCTGGAGGCCCCATTTGGTGACGGCGAGGCTGAGGGACGATTCAAACATGAAGGCCTGTTGAAAAGAGGAAAGGTAGGTTAGAGCAGAATAGAGAGAGTTTAAATCCAGGGAAAGTGGCTCTGCTCTACCACAAACAGGAGCTGTACACATGGTCCAGCACTGCCAAGTTCTGCCTCCAGCCTGTCCAACCCAGAGGGAGAAATTTCTTCCTAGCTGGCATTGCAATGCTGGTATTAATCAGGTCTCAGGAGTGACTTTGGACTCCCTGCATGCCCAGGAAGGTCAGCTTGTTCCAAAAGCTCTAGTTCAAGGTGTGTTGATGATAATCATTAAATGTTAGGGGGTGGAGAAAGGAGGACAGTCAGGGATTGTGTTTCTTTATCCATAGGCTAAGACAAAAATTAAATTAATCAGCATGAAAATTCCCAGCTTCCTGCTCAGGCAACAATTTATGTGGGCAGATGATCAAAGCTGCCTGGCATCACTTGTCTCCAGGGGAGCTCCTGGAAGTGATCAGTAAGCGGGGCTGAATGTTGCAGCAGTTTGGTCCAAGTACTTTTCCAACTTGCCAGCAAGAAGCTAGGCTAGACTTTGAGAGAGGCACAGGGGCACTATGTGTGCTTCATTCAAGCTCTTACTGTCTCCCTTGGTGCCTTACCATGGTCCCTTCTGCAACCCTTTCTGGCTCCAGCTTGGCTTTGGTCGCCTTCTCAAAACAGTCAGCATCTGGCCCATGAGGAGTCATCATGCTGTGCAAGCTGCCACCTCCAGGCTGGAAGCCTTCCTCCTTTGCTTCATAGTAGCCTTTGATGAGCCCCATGAACTCACTCATGCAGTTCCCTGCAGGAGGCATAGAGAAGAGGGTGAAATACAGTGTGATTAGGAGGCAGCACAGGTGGGCTTTGAGCTCCTTGAAACCCATGAGCTAAGCTGGGCCAAGCAGTGGGTAGAGTGCAGAGATTCCTAAGCAGCGCATTGCATGAGAGGGCACTGGGGATTCTACAGGTGATGCTGTACAGGTTTTATTCCACACTTAATTACCTGGAGAAACTGAGAGCTCCCTAATGCAAGTGCGTAGGTGTTGGTAGACCTGTGCTTTTCCTACCACCTTGAGCTGTGTAAGTACTACCTCTGCATATGGACTGCATGGTGTCACCTGATCTTTACAGACTTGGATTAGAGATCTTAAAGTACTGGAAAGAAAGTTCAGTATAATCCCTCCTGTGTTACAGGTACAAAATGCCTGGCTGGCCAGTCTGGTGAGGGAGCCTGGTCTGCTGCCCAGGTTATAAGCTTGAAATAATTTTGTTTGATTCTTCTACCACCTCCAGTCCAGCCAGGTGCTTCAGTACCTTATGCTTTTGATTCATCCATTATCTAACTATTTCTCAAGAGCCTACTTTAAGTAGACCCTCTGAAACCAATGGAGTAATAGAACACTAACTTAGGTAAGGATGACTATATCTAATAATTCAGTACTTACTGACTTATGCTCGCTATCAGAGAAGTCCTTCAACAGCTGCCATCCCAAGCTTTCAGCTTTACTAGACCATGTGTGACTGAACAAGATGGCAACTTTTGGCTTAGTAGTCAGTTTTTGCAAAACCAGGACATGCTTCAGTAGCTATGTTATATATAGCCCCTTTTAACCACTAGCTCAGTCTTCCTTAAGTACAATCCAAGGTCTAAAATATTTAACAACAAAACTAATTTAGCTCAAAGCAGAGTTGGCCTATATATGTATGCAAACGCTCATTAATTTTCATTCCAAGTTGTCAGTAGCTCATGTAAGACTGGATTGTTACAGGCTTTTTGTTGAAGCTGCTCATGTTCTGTGCTTAGTGCACTCAGCCTGCTGCATAGACCCTAAGAGCTGAACTGCCAATCTCTCTGCAACAGGACTCATCATACTGCTTAGAAAGAATGGGCAGGTGAGTCAGAAAGCAGGCTGGGACTTAGGGGATGACCTGCATCCAGTTTCTTTTTTGTTTGCAGATTTCCTATGTGACCCCGAACAACTTAGGTGTGCCTCCATTTCCTATCAGTAAAACAGTGTTGTCTTCTACAAGCAGGATGTTGTGAAGTTAAAATCTCTTAGTGGCCATTAGATATTAGGTCCCACCATCATGAAAATCACACAGAGAGTACTTACTCTCTCAGACACAGATGCAATAAATGCCCACAGTATAAAAAATGCATCAGACATCCTTCAACCTGTGCTCCAAAGACCAAAGGAGTAATTTACAACCTCCAAGGATGTAGAAAGCTGACCAAGAGAAGTCAGTATTTATGAGCTGCACAGCCACCTTTCTATGTGAATTTGTTACGGTACCTAGGGGGAATATTTTTGCACCACCATTGCTGGGTGCCAATGTACTTGGGGCAAAGATAACGCAAGATGAAAACTGTGACTCTGAGTGCACCAAAATTCTCTGGACTCAGGCTTTCCTGGGAAGAGGAGGCCATGGGGGATCGCTGGCAAACAAAATAGGCCTCTTGGAAAATACTTGGAGAGAGGAGAGTTCAGCAGCACTGAACTTGTGCTACTCCTACCCCAGCCTTATGCCTCTCTTAATGGTGCAAGATTCTCGTCACGGCACTAATTTCAGAGGGAACTAACGTGCACGGTGTCCTGATAACTGACTGTTGAAATGTCTGCCTTACCCACTCAAGCTCTGCCCCTCCATGGCTGGGATAGGGTAGACAACCAACCTGCTCACCATGAACAAGGACAAGGGGTAATGGGTGCAAATTGGAGCATAGGAGGTTCAAGGTGAATATCAGAAAAAATTTTTTTACTGTAAGAGTGACAGAGCACTGGAACAGGCTGCCCAGGGAGGTTGTGGAGTCTCCTTCGCTGGAGACATTCAAAACCCGCCTGGATGCGTTCCTGTGTGATGTGCTCTAGGTGACCCTGCTCTGGCAGGGGGGGTTGGACTAGATGATCTTTCGAGGTCCCTTCCAACCCCTAGGATTCTATGATTCTATGATTCTATGATTCTATGAAATTAGTGCTCCAGCTTATGGCTGAGGTACTATGGTCAAGTGAGTAGCTGCGGTAGCTGTCTGCACAGGTACTCTTAGATCACAACACGGAAAAGAGGATGACAGTTATTTCAGCTGTTTTTTACCACAGACAAAGCAAGGCTGAAGAACTTCACGTTCGTTACAGCTCACAACGCGTCTGTGGAAATTTAGCACAGCTCTGCTGATAAGCAGCAATTTAATCATGGTTAACAGGCAGTGTATCTCACCTCTCAGGGTCTAATAAGAGTGACTTGGCTCTAGCCCAGCCAGTCAGCAGACATGTTTCCATGTCACACACATTATTGCAAATGAAAGCAGAGTGATAGGGCAGGACTTTGCCTGGGGGATTTACTCAGATGGCTGCACAGCTGCCTACTGTGCTTGCAAGTGCCACTAATCCTGCCAGCCCCCAGGATGCTTGGAAAAATGTCTAACTAGCAGGAGGAGCTGGCTATTCAAATGTAGTTAATAAGTGTGCAGAAAGCCTCTCAGCACTTCAGAGTGACCATAGTGTGACCTTGATGGCTTCTGAGATGGGGCTTTTTAGCTGTCAACAGAAGGGTTGCCGGATGGGCAAGCTTTCCCCATCAGCCTCACAGAACAGGGTGCCTCATGCCCACCCTGGAAGGGTAGTCCCACATGGGGAACTGGATTCCTAGAATCCATTCAATGCCATATGTGGCCATGCTCTGCCAAGATGAAACCAAAACACTGCCAAAAAGAAACCAGGTCTAGTGATGGCAAACAAATCCCTATACCAAAAACCAACCTTCTGCCGAAGGATTTTGGTTCCCAGTCTCTAGATTCTTAGATGTCAGAGGTACCTCCATCACTGTCCAGATGGGGAAGAAGGGCTCTGGAGAGCAAATTTCCTCCTTCACTGTAACTCTGATCTCACCCAAGAGTGGCCTTGGGCAGCTCTACATCCCTCTGTGCTTCTCGCCACCTGTGATATCATATTTTCCTTTCTCTTGTTCTTTATCTATGTACTTAAACAAGATATTAAGCAACTCATGGATGGATGACAGGATGATTTCTGACACATTTATGCAATGCCAAGTTCAATATGCACCTGGTCTCCGTGGGGTGGGAGCCCCTTCAGCACAGACACATACATCTACATAGACACAACCAGCCCATTGCCTCTGAGTTTTCCTGAGATGCTCCAAATAGGAACGTCTTTGAGTTTGTTCATTTTCCAGGGAGGACTGACTGACTCCAAGAAGCTGACTCTAACTGTGCCAAGGGCAACAAATCTGACTGCTTCTTCCCTGTGTGTGCTCTCAAATAAACTGAGACTTGTTTTTGTTTTTTTTTCTGCAGTCCTGTACTCAAGTATGGCCAAAAAAGAGCAGACGTACGGTGGTAGTATGGTGGCCGGAAAGTGTTGTTAGCCACCCCCCATCGTGGGGGGAATATGACAAAATCAGCAAGTGCCACTCCAGGACGGGTTGACTTGGCTGTCAGGACAGTGAAGATAGAAGGATCCTGAAAAAAAATCAAAGCAAAAAGCATGAAACAGAGGAGGGCTCAGAGCCATCTGCTCAGGTCCTCCGGCTGGTAACCCTGACTGATACAGCCTCTCCCTTACCTAAACAGTTTTTTTATCTGCACCTGGTGGTGTGAGTGAGATTTGGGACCCTGTGTGACAGCACTCAGCATCTTGATCCCATGCTGAACATGGGGGACAATAGATGAGAGTGGATGGTTCTTCCTTGGAGCAGCTTTGGAGAGCCTTCCCCTCCCTGGCCACAATGCCCTTGGATCCAGTGGTGCAGATGCAGGGGAGGGACAGTCCTGCAACACTGGGTACTGTAATTCCAGGAGCAGTCTCCAGCACTACTCCTATGTCAAAACTGTACCTCTGCCTTAGCTGGTTACAGAGGACAGGAACATCCCACTGAAGGCATTTAGCCTCACAGCCCTGTTAGTTTACAAGCAGGGAGAACAAATTGCAGAGAATTGTGGCTTGCTTCAAGGATTTTTGAAATCTCTAGTTCAGTAAAGTGATTTTCTGGGCTTTGATCCCAAAACCATCCTTCTGGCAGGTTTTTCTGGAGTTTAAACAACACTTTCTGTTGGTTGTCTCACTAGAAATGGTCCAGTCTTCTTGCACACCCACTTGCAGAAGCAGTGCCAAGAGATGGCATTGCTGTGGGCATCTCTCCCACTGGGCTGGTTTCCTTTTTAGAAGAGCTGCTCACATTAGTTTTGGCTTTAGTTATTTTCCATAAGATCTAGAAATTATTGCAATGAAAGCTGCCAGCTCTTCAAATGAATTTCAGTGCTGGGCTCAGAGGAACCAGAGGAAGGAGTCTGTCCAATCGCAAGAAATAAATCTACGCAGAATTTGAAGCAGAAGGCTTTTTGCTGAGTTGCACAGTGTGTGTTGGCTTCAGTATTCAGCCCTCCTCCAGGCACAGAAATTCTATGCTAAGCAGCATAAAGCTGTTTAGGAAGCTGATTAACCTCTAGTTAAGTTTTTATAGCACAAAGGTGGTCGTCTTTCTCTGCAAGAGCTTGTTTTGGGCCCAGGGAAAGTAGTGCAAGAGATCTTGCTCCGTTTCTTAGAGCACAACAGATTTTTTAACAGGCACTGGGCCCTTGGAGCTCAGGGTGGGTTTGGATGGTGAGGTATCCATGCAGCATTGCTTTGCCTTACCCAGCTCCCATACTTACCGCATGGTCAAAAGCAACAGCATTAATGACCATGAATTTTTCCAGGTGGTATTTGTATGGGGTGTAGTTCCCGTGCCAGGCTACAACATTGAAGGGTGAGTAATCCTACCAAAGCAGAGAGATGGATGGTTACCATACACAGCCTTCCAACTTGTTGCGCAAATGCAGGGCGCTGCTCTTTCCCCAAATTAAAAATTAGTTTAGTGCAGGTGAGAGGTACACCACCAGCCTGGAGCATGAAACCCTTCAGGCACAGCCTGACGTTGTGAGGACGTGGTTTTCCTCAGTGTTTCCACTTGGTGAGCCTCAGCCCTCCCACTGTGGTTTGGTCTCTAAGGTCTGTTCAGTGCCCAGGCAGTGCTTGAACAAGGCCAGCTGCAACACTGGCCCTCTGGTAAGGAAACCCTGGCTTTTCACAGCAGCCCCAGCTCCTCTTTCCTATTCTGTCACTATAAACATCTGGAAACAGTGAGGCAACTTAGTCTTCACATACACTTTTTTCCAGACTGGGGAGCCTCAGCTGGAAAGATGAATGACCCAACAAGGCAAGAGCTCAGTCCTGCTCCACTTAACCCAGCAGGACCTCCTGAGACAGCATGCATGCTACCGAGTCGCATATCCTGGGCCATGCTCTGGCAGTTACTGAGCTTCTTTGTTACCTGTTCTCCCAGGGCGTCCTCACCTGCTGGGCTGCAAACAGCTTGCCCTGGTACTTGCTGATCACCGTGTAGCCCCCCGGCACTTGACGGTCCTCGTACCACGCAACGGGCACCAAGAAGTCACGTGGGTTGGCCAGCCCATTGGCTCCTGTGGAAGAAAGAGAGATGCCAGAGTAAGAGACTGGCAAAATTTCCTGGCTTCATGGGTATCCTTCTGCATTTTTAATTACCTTACTGATTCTTGGCCTACCATGAAAACTGAAATAGTCATGTACTTCTTGTGCTCCCATGAGCAGGTAATTGTAACATATCCTAGCATTTAAGTCCATGCTCCCCTTATGTGACTGAGACAGGTCTGCTCCAGCTCCCTCCTGAACAAGATTAGTACATCATCCTCAATTAAAGGTGTATAACGACTAGGAATTCAGCAGAAAACAGAAGGTGAATTGCTCTGTGTTCCTGGACATCCTGCTGGCTGGACACTTAGCCATGCAGAAGTTACGAGGCTTGTCATGAGGGGGCCAGGTAAATTTCTGAATGCTTGCAAAAAGAGTAATAAAATAAGGGCTAGTGATACCTACAGACTTTGGGCATACCCAGGGGTTGGTTAGCATAAGGAGTGCATTTTCAAAGTGTAAAGCACCATATGGGTACTGAAGCATTCTTCTTCTTCTCATAGTATTATTGTTACAAAGTGGGTTTGAATTTCTTGGATAAAAATGCAGGCATTACTACCTGCTGCTAAGGTTTAATAGTCAGTGCTTTTCCCCAGCTGTCATTTTTTTCAAGTGAAAAGTGAAGTTAGAATAAAGTAAGGCTGAAATACAAAGGATCTTGGTCTCTGAGGGGAAGGCGGGTAGGTGGCGAGAAGAGGAGCTCTTATAATTACCACCTCCTGAAAAGGTTTACAGGCAAGTGCACTCATTTTCTTTTCTCCAGAATGCAAACCTTATAATAGATTCCTGCCTTCTGGAGACTGAAAAAACCTCTCTCCAAACCCAGTCCAACAGCATCTGAAAAACTAGCTAATGGAAAAACTTCTTACAAACAGGCTGGGGCAACAATATCAATAATCAAGTGGAGCAGGCACAGAGCACAAGAAGTGGGTGAAGGCAGGTCACTGCAGCTGGCTGAGAGGAAAGCTGCTGAAAAGTCACTGTAGGCTTGACATAGAAAGAGATGTGCCCAGCATATCATATGGGAGAGATGCTCCAGTGGGATCCCATTAAACAGCTGCAAATTGGGTTGGTTCCCCACTGTGAGAATGACAGGCTCTAGTCTAACTGTGGCCATGAGATGCTTGCACAGGCCCCCTGAATGCAGATGAACCACGCCAAGCTCGTTACTGATTGTTAACACCTAGTTAGTTTACTTCAAGCATGGACAGTCTTTTAAATTGCACTGAGAGCTAGTGGATCAAAAGCTGGACATGAGCCACCAATGTGCAATTGCAGCCCAAAAGGCCAACTGCATCCTGGGCTGCATGAAAAGAAGCGTGGCCCACAGGGCGAGGGAGGTGATTCTGCCCCTCTACTCTGCCCTGGTGAGACCCCACCTGGAATATTGTGTACAGCTCTGGAGCCCTCAGCACAGGAAAGGCATGGAACTGTTGGAGGCGGTTCAGAGAAGGGCCACAAAGATGATCAGAGGGCTGGAGCACCTCTCTTATGAAGACAGGCTGAGGGAGTTGGGATTGTTCAGCCTGAAGAAAAGACTCCTGGGCAGACCTTATAGCGGCCTTCCAGTACCTGAAAGGGGCCCATAAGAAGGCGGGGGAAGACTTGTTCACTGAGGCATGTAACAATAGGACAAGGGGTAATGGTTTTAAGCTAGAGAAGGGTAGATTTAGGTTGGGCATTAGAAAAAAGTTCTTCAATATGAGGGAGGTGGATCACTGGAACAGGTTGCCTAGAGAGGTGGTGGGGGCCCCATCTGTGGAGACATTCAAGGTCAGGCTTGATGGGGCTCTGAGCAATCTGTTCCAGCTTATTGTAGGGGGCTTGGACTAGATGACCTTTAGAGGTCTCTTCCAACTCCAGACATTCTATGATTCTATGATTCTATAAAACAAGCCCAGTCTAGTGGGGAAAAAACCCAATCCAACCTACAATTAAAAACAACCAACCCCAAAACACTGGTCTGAAAGTGGAGAATTATTGGTACCGAGTTTGTAGCTATTTTAGCTGTTACAATCTTGGTAGCAATAACTAGGAGGTGTTTCTTTCAGCAAGAAAATTTTGGAGGCAAGTGCTCCGGGGATGGGGAAGGTGAAATGAGCACTTCCAGAAAGCTAACTGGGAAATCACAGCAGGAACAGTGGGGCTTCAGACACCATGCACACTTGCAATGTCTTTGTCACGGCAGCAAGAGGCTGTGCCTTCAAAATCTGTGACATTGCAGAGAGCAGGAGGCAGCTGGCAGAGAAGATCTGTGATTTATGAGAACTCGACCTGTGCAGATCAGCCCTGGCAGTGCAACACGGTGATACGAATGTGTTGCTGATCCAGGTCCTGTGCTGCTCATTTTATTGATTTCTGATTCTTCAAGGGGAACAGCTTCTGACACTAAGGTGCGCTAGGCTCTAGAGCTAACAGGGGTGGGAGGAAAAAATCCACTTGATTAAATCTAAAATGGGGCTTCAAGAACATCTGTTGTCTCTGAAATCTGCCTTTCCTTTTACTGGGTAAATTCTCTCCTATCACTCCAGTTTATGCCCTATCTGTAACGAGAAGGATCAGTGATGATGCCTTTTGAGTTTCTTTTTGTAGGAACAGGTTCAGAGCCAGCAGATGGGAACTCCCAGACCAGAAGGGGAAGAGAGAAAGTGGAAAAGGGGGCAGAAGAGAAACGGTCCCTTCAACGTCAGGGGAATCCCAGGACAACTGGGCTGTCACATTTTTTTGAGGGGATGCTTGCTCTGTGGGGGAGTAACAGTGCTGGAGTGGAAAGCATCTTTGTGAAGGAGCTTGTTCATGGGAGGATGTATTACATAGCATATAAAAGGGTGAATCTGGGCTTGTAATTCCTGTATGTCCCTATGAAATTCACAATAGGTCTGATGGGAGATTGTTACCAATGGGTCCCAGGTCAGGCAGCTCGAAGTGTGCCCCATACACCTCCAGGATGTAGCCTCTGGTCTCTCCAAACACCTCCACACTAAAACGCATTCCTTGCTGGAAGATAAAGGAAAATACCGGAATCTTCCCAAGACTCTTGCTGACAAGCCACAAACAGCTGAATGCAGGAGCTGGCTTGCTCCAGTGTCAGGCTCTGAGCGCAGTCAGTACTTACCTGGATGACACAGATTTCATTTGGCTCCACTAGCATCTTCCCAAACTCAGTTGTGATGAGCAGCTTCCCTTGCTGGGGCACTGTGGAAGCAAAATGTGGGCAGAGGAGCTGAAGCAACATGGTGATTGCCACCTCCTCTGTCCCTACAGAGCACCCAGGCTCCAAGGAAGAGCAATGAGCCATTTCTGACCCTGCTTCACTGCGGGACCGGGCTCCCTCTCCCATGCAGAGCCTTGCAGCAGAGATGCCTACACTGAAGGGAGAGCTTTCAGACCAGCCCCATGGCTGCCACCTCACAGCAGGTATCTTTGTGAGCTTAGGCCATCTATCACCTTGTGGTCCCTTGATGTAGGGTTTGTGCCACAGTCCAAACAAATGGGACTTGATATATTTGGGGCCATGCCTCTCTGTCTCATGATCTTCACGTAAAATGGTGCACGTACCCATCCTCGTCATGACTGTGGCAGTGTGAGATGTTTGGGAATAACTAATTCTCCCTGCTGCCTGAGGGTAAAAGCAACACTCCACTAACACCTGCAGTATTTTCCATGACTGTCTTGGTGCAGGAGTGCTCACGTTTTTACTTTAAAAACTAGCAGATTTACAAAATCTGCCCTGACACTTTTACTTCATGGTAGTGAGAGAGGTGAGTGAGAACAATTTAATACCTATTTGGTGGGATAAATGTTTCTATTGGTGACCTGAAGGCACTTCTGTCCCTTGGTCAAGAAAGATGCAAGTAAATATCAGGCTTCTGGTATCACTCAGAATATTTTTTTGCATGTGTTCACATTATGTGCCAACCTCAACAGTCATCGTGGCTGTCTGGTTGCCTGAGGCTGGTGGAGCGTGGGAGATAATCTGCCGTGCCAAATACTTTTGGATTGAAGAAATGAAGGAATCTAGCTGTAAGCCGTTCAGAAATCCTGAGGCTTATGTTTTCCAGAAAACCTCCAGCTGTGGTGTGCCTAATACCAATGTGGGGAGCACTGGGAAACAATCCCTGAGCACCAAGCTGAGGAAGTTGGGTCACTGCTCAAAATTAAATTGAGGTCTGGCACAGACTGGTGCTGTCTGAACTGCATGGGAGCAGTTCAGACAGCCCAGCTGGTGCCTGACCACCAAATCTGGATGGCATGAGGGTGAAGCCAAACTTCTTCTCTAAATCTTGGCTGTAGGGACCAAGGCTATAGAGGAACAAAGAGGCAGGCAGATGGCAACTGCGATAGACCCTCCCAGGGGAAAGGAAAAGCCAAAGCATCAGCTCACCAATCAGGAAGTCACCATCCGAATTATAAAGGCATCTAAAGAAAAAGGAGAACAGGAAGGTCAAGGTGCTGTAAACCCCAGACAGTTGCACACCATGACCACAACTGGGGAGTTTTGGGCTTGGAGATCGGTGTGGTAGGAGTCTCCCTTTTTTCGTACCAGAAATGCTTTTTGCAGGCCAGTGAATGCAATACACTGGCCGGTGCAGAGGAGTCAAGGAGGTTTAATGTGCCTGGCCTGGAAGATCTCCTCCCACCTCTGCCAGGTCCCTGCCTTAGTGGCCATGAGTGCAACAGGTGTTGTAAACTGAGGAGCAGGGCTGACTTCCCCCATGGGCTGTTGCAGGGGGTAGGGATGCCCACTAGAGGCGGCGTGTGTGTTGACCTGCGAGGAGCAGCTCCAATTCCTGGGATGAGAGCACCTGGATCCAACATACCCCTCTTGCTGCGTCCCCATGCCCAGCTCCCTCCTTCTCTGTGTGTCTCCTCACCCATTCCCCCAGTGTTCAGCCAAGGAGCACAAGCTGCTTCACAAACACCTGCCATAGACACCATCAACACCTCCACCTGCGCACACAGAAGCAGCTGAACATAGAGGCAGCTCTACTGGGAGCAGCTGGACTCAAGCACACTGGTGAGAGCCATACACCTGAGGGCAGCCAGCCCAGGACTGCCTGAGCCTCTGGCATAGCAGTCACTGACCTGTCATCCATGGAAGTGTTGCAGACAAAAATGTGGACAGCGATGCCATTGCGTCCTCTGGGCTCACCAGCGCCACACAAGGTGTGCAGTCCCTACAGGCAAACGCAAAGCACTGGGAGTGAGCAGTGGGCAGTGCGGCAGGCTACAGCCAGCCCCCTTCCCTCCCCTCATCCCACCTTCTTGCTTGGGATCACCCCCGCTCCCAGCTTCCCGCACCACTACCAGCCTTTTCCATATACAGCCTTTTGCCCAACCTGTAATACATAAAGCGCTTCTGAAAACTGTTTTCCTGGGATGTTTTCCATCCCAGGAACTGGGAAGAGCTGAGAATTGAGGGGTTTTGTTGTTGTTTGTTTGTTTTTTAAGAGTTCCTTGAAAGGTAATGAAGAAAATAAAATCCACTCTCAGTTGGTTGAAATCTGGGATCCCCTTCCCTCCCACGGATGCTCTGCAAGCCCAGTGGTGTCAAAACCACTGCTGTTAGCCCAATGCTGAGCCTCCCGTGTGCCCTGCTACCCCTTGAGGGGCAACAGAGATGGAGGGTGCCCTGTTCCCCATTCACTTACGCTCACAAAGTCCAGCTTATTCTGAGAGACTTTCGGGATCTCGAAAGGTTTCCATCGCAGCTAGATCGCAGCAAACAAAAAGCAAGGAAGCAATGCCAGCGGTTATAACACAAATGGTGGAAATCCAAGGGAAAACAGACCCCTGCCCCCACCCTACTTCCCTGCCCTCTGCTAGCTGAGGCAGCTTTCTCTTTCTCCTTTTATTTAATTTGGTTTACAGTTTTCTTTTGATTCATGGAGCTTTTTCTTTTTTAATCATAATTTTGTAAAATAATTGGCAGGCCTGCATAGTGCCAAGTTTAAAAAAAAAAAATCATATTTAAAAGCTGTCTTTTCCTCTATTACTAACAACACTGTTGAGAGCAAAGAAATTCAGACGAGCTGGTTTTCACACCCAAATTGTCACAGTCCTGTGCTCCTGTCTCTCTGCACTGGATGATTCACTCCCTCCATGACCCCAGCATAACACTGCTGTTGGCTCCACCTCATTTTCCCCACATCTGAAGCAGAAATATCTCTACCTGCGTGAGTGGGAGCTGCGAGCAGCACTAATTACTTCTTGCAAAGCCCGTTGAGATCCTCAGGCAGAAAGTGCCAGAGGAGTCCAAAGTATTTATTACCACTAATATTATATTAAAAGGTCTTTGCAGCTCTCGGGAACAAGGTCCTGCAGCTGAGAGCCCCTCACTGGGTGCAGGGGTAGTCAGTGCAGATCAACCCGAACACTCAAGATTAGGAGGATGTTGACGTGGCCAGCTGCCAGATATATCCCCTGCATCCATACACTTGACCCCAGGTGAAAACACTTGTGACTCTGGAAATCCACAAGAACATTTTGTTGCTTTTAGCTACCTGGTGGTTCTTTACATGTTTTTAGGCTGGAGCCCTGAGAAAACAGAGCTTATGGAATTCTGTGGCTGTGCCTGCTGCTCCCAAAAATTGTGAACTATGTGAAATTTCAGCTACATTTTAAAGGGAGACAAAGACAATAAATTCCTCCAAGCCTCATGCAAGGTTTCCAAACACAAATTAATATGTGGGTGCCCAGGTGACTTGTCAGGCCCTCCTGGGGAGTTGGCCCCCAGAGGAAACAGGCAACCGTGCCCAGTGAGTGCATCTGCCAGTAAAGCACCCCACAGATGAACCAGTGAGATAGTGCTGAACCTCAGGTTTTTCTTTCGGACTTCTTTAAAGCAGGTTTTCCTTTGGTTTCCAAGACAGACTTCCAGAAATGAACCAGAGCCAACACAAAGCACAGTCAGAAGGTGCTCCAGAGCCTGCTGCTACCCAGTGGGACCTTTCCCATCTCCCATTCATCTCATGGCAGCTGTAAAGGCCAGCAGTGGTATCACAATGTGAACTGTTCCTCTAATGATTTTTTTAAGCCTTCAGTGTTGGGAATTGGGACCCAGTTGACAGAAGCCATTAGGAAATACTGACAGAAGGGACACGCAGAGGGACAAAGAGAGAAGACCCTGAAGACTGAGGAGAGACAGAGAGAGAAGGAGGGAGAACAGGCAAAAGAAGAGAAATAAATGTCAGGTATAAAGATAGTCTAAAGGGAAGCAAATATTCTCACTGAGGAATATGGAAGATGACACTAAGTCTACAGATGAAGCAGTAAGTATAGTGGAGTTCCTGCATAACAGCTTCATTTGCACTTTGGTCCCTGTGGACACCTCCACAGTTGTCACTCCTGTGGGACAAAGAGAGCAGGAAATCAGTTTGTCAATCCAGCCCATCTGAAAATGGTGTCTGGTTCCTCTCCTCTGAAACACTTGCAAACTGCAAAGCCACTGCCTGACTCTGCCCCGTTCATCCAGCCCCGCTCTGCTGCATTTGAGTTTCACTGATGAAAGAAGCAATAGTACAAGAGGACACGGCCTCAAGTCATACCAGGGGGGAGCTTTGGATTGGATATAAGGGAAAATTTCTTCACTGAAAGGGTTGTCAGGCACTGGAACAGGCTTCCCAGGGTAGTGGTGGTGGAGTGACCATTCCTGGAGGTATTTAAAAGATGTGTAGATGTGGTGCTTAGGTTTAGTGGTGGACTTGGCAGTGCCAGGTTAATGGTTAGACTTGATGGTCTTAAAGGTCTTTTCCAACCAAAACAATTCTATGATTCTATGAAAAGAAAAGAACAAGTGCCCTGACCCAGAAGTCCGAGACAGCAGCAGCCAGCACTGGGTGCTTAAAATAGGGAAGCTTTTAGCATTGTTTCCCTGCTGTATGATTCAGAAGTCTCCTGAGATATGGTACCTCTCCGCTTACTATTACTTTAGAGGCTTTATATCCCCAGGGTTTCTCCAATCACTTTTTGAATTGACCTGCATTATCTGGCAAGAAGTTCCACAGTTTATGTTTTGGTTTTGTTCTGGTTTTTTAACATGATGTTTTTTAGTGCTATTTGTTTTCTCCCTGCCTCTCAATCATAGCTTCCCTTGGTCATCTCAGTTCCAGGCTGAAGAGCTTTCTTCTGTTTCACTATTTCTTGCATGAATGCCACCTTGTATATTTTCATCACCTTTGTGCCCTTCTCTGTTTTGTCCACTGTGCCTTTCACAATTCTGCCATTTCATAATTCTGCAACATTCTGCAATGTTAAAGGTTATTTTTTCCTATTGATTTATATGGGCTTTGCATAAGGTGCCTCCATATGGCCATCCTTTGAGATGGACGATGATCGGGAAAGCTCCTTAAGTGAGCTGGGCAAAACACAAAGCACCGCAGGGAAGAGTCAGTCTTGTTCAACAAACTGAACCTGGTGTTTGGCTCTGCTTCGGAGAGGGAAGAGAAGGAAAGCAGGAAGATGGCTCTCACTTATTGCTTGGAAATAACCACTCTGAGTTTGATGCTTGCCATTGAAAGTGGTGAGAGAGAGAGTGGGCAGGAGCTTCATTGCTGTTCCCTTAGGTGGAAGATGTACCACACGTAATTGGCTTGAGATGCTTGAGAGCCAGGAATCTTGGAGTTACCCTAATCATAAATAACCTCAACGGTAGATGTGGGCTGCGAAAAGGCATCAGGGATGGATGAGATGTTAACTGAGGAAAAGAACTTGGGGGTGTTGCTTGATAAGCAATATGCCCTTGCAGCCCAGAAAGGCAACTGTATCCTGGGCTGCGTCAAAACAAGAGTGGCCAGCAGGTCGAGGGGGGTGATTCTCTCCCTCTACTCGGCTCTCATGAGACACCACCTGGAGTACGGTGTCCTTTTCTGGAGCCCACAACTCAAGAAGGACGTGAACCTGCTGGAGCAAATCCAGAGGAGGGCCACGAAGATGATCCAAGGGCTGGAGCACCTCTCTTATGAAGACAGGCTGAGAGAGTTGGAGTTCAGCCTGGAGAAGAGAAGGCTCAGGGGAGACATCATGGCAGTCTTCCAGTACCTGAAGGGGCCACAGGAAAGCTGGGGAAGGACTTTTTTACAAGGGCTTGTAGTGATAGGATGTGGGGTAAGGGTTTTAAGCTGAAAGGGGGTGGATTTATGTTAGGCATAAGAAAGAAATTCTTTACTGTGAGAGTGGTGAGACACTGGAACAGGTTGCCCAGGGAAGCTGTGGCTGCCCCCTCCCTGAAAGTGTTCAAGGCCAGGATGGATGGGGCTCTAACCAACCTTGCCTAGTGGGAGGTGTCTCTGCTCATGGCAGGAGGGTTTGAACTACATGATCTTAAAGGTCCCTTCCATCCCAAACCATTCTGTCATTCCATGATCAGGGAAGAAGCACCAAAGGCGAATAGATACGAGCCTGTCCCTGCTCCTTGGTTTGTGACTGGGAAACATATTCCAGCAGGACTGGGAAAGTATTCAGACAAACAGTGAGGCTGCCAGGAGGCTGGAAAATAGCTACTGATGATGCATCACAGGGCAAAACCTGAGAGGAGTAAAACCTGATGACCATGAGATGATGTTGAGAGGAGACTGGCAGGAAGAGAGAGTCAGATTAGCAAAGCCAAATGTTCTGGAGCTGGCAGGGAAGAAATCATTATTAAAGATGATGGCAAGGCCATAACAGAGGAAGACAAATGCCATGTCTCTGTGTGGCTCTCCAGAATGAAGCTTGATTTCCCATGAGGGCTACAAAGAAATGGGCGGGCAGCCAACAGTGTCTCTGAAAGCACAGGGAAGGAGGGGATGGATGGCAGAGACGCACTGCTGCTCTACCTGCTGGGCTGGGGCATGACAAACCTTTGATGGGGGACAGTGAAGAGGAAGAGAGAGAAGCCTGAGAGGTGGCCAACAGGAGCTGCCAAGGGAGATGCTAGATCACACTGATGAAACCTTGTGACACTGTGGCCATGCTGGGAAGCAGCGCAAGCATCCATCGAGATGGGAAGCAACAAGCATCACATCCAGGGCTGTCCTTCCTTGGATGACCCATAGGTGAGGACCAACAGACCCAGCTCCTGCCAGACCCCCAGCTCCCTATGGCTCTCCTCAAACCTTTTGCAGCTCAAGGCCTTTGCATCCCTGGTTAGCTTAATAATTGACTGTTCACCTGGCAAGACCAGGGCTCTTTCTAGAGTGGTTACCTGGTTGGGGTCAGGCTCAACTTCATCCCAGTTATGTGTCAAGTGACCTTCCTTGAGAGGTTTGAAGGGCTTGTGGCAGACAGAAGGTAGGATCCGATACAGCCAGCTACAAAGAAGGAAAAAACTTGGATTAACCTGGGGAAGAAGTTAAACTCTCTGGGTGGCTGCTGGCTGGTTGAGCTCCTAAAGGCATGAATAACATTTACATTGGTGGCAACGGGAGCAAAAGATGTGTTAAATATCAAACACCAGCTCACAGCCAGAGACTTCCAGAGAGACATGTATTTTTATTATAGGCTCTAAGTACAAATGCATGCTGTTATATGTAAGTAAATGTCTAGATGAGTGTTTACATATAATTGCATATGTTTACACTCACATACACACATGCATATGTCTATACAAAATAAAGAGACAATTTAATCTGTGGCTGATGTACAGCTATCTCTGGGGTGGAAAAAAAAAGCCTATTTAAATACAGTTACAAAGCAGCTTAGACAAGACAGGGCCGGGCACCGTGTCTAGCTGGAAGTACAGAGGAGCTTTCAGGAGACAGAAGGTCACAGCCAGTATCTGAATTTGGATGGATTACTGAAAGTAGCATCCTACGCCTGGCTGGCCATGCCCATAGGACCACCAGTGAGTCCATGGAGCAAGGACCAGAGTTTTACGTGAGGTGATGCTTCCTGTAGCTGTAGGAAGTCCCCAATGTCCCCATCACTACGTGGGACTATCACTCTCCTCCCTTGCTGCCTGTTGTGTCCTATGGCTGCAGCCCCTGTTGCCCCCACCCCTCCCACAGCCATGGCCAGCATCTGCATGTCACGCACAGGCACAGCCAAGCACGGAGCTGGGCTTTTAATCAGGCAGGAGAGCAGAGGTAATCAGGAAGACCTGAGCTAGGCAGGGCTGCCAATGTCTTTGATGTGTGAACAGCGGTGGTTGCAGTTTGGGTGGGTGGGAGAGGGGGGGAGGAAGCTCTCCCTTGAGAGCTGGAAAATTTCCATCAAGGACATCTTTGTGCAGCAAACAATGATTCATCCCTGTCCCACGCACACTGCGAGCTGGCACTGGCCCGGAGAGCAGAGCTCTGCTCGGCAGCTCAGATGATGCATTTGCCTTTCATTTGAATGAACAACAGAAGGGACAGAAAAGCCACCATGGGAGAAGCAAAATGAGAAAGCCATCTTCTGCAATCTGGTCAAGGCCAGAGCATGATGACCGGGACAGAGCTCTGGGATGTTTGCTACTGACTGGAACAAACTGTCCCCATCACTGCTGGGAACACGGTGGTGAGCAGTGTGCTGGGTGCCTGGCACTGGTCTGAGCCCCTGGCCAGCCTCAAAATGGGTACAGCCTGAGCTAATCCCTCACCAGCCCCAGCCACTGTGAGGAGCACCCCTGAGGAGGAGGAGAGTCCTGCTCAGAGGCTTAGTTTTGACAGTCTCCATCAGGTGCCAGTTGCAGTGGTTTTGCAGCAGCATCAGGGCTGTCATCCCAAGCTTGTTTTGCACAGCACACACAACCCATTCGGGACCATCCAGCCCCCTTGAACATCTCTACCCTTCCTCACCTTGCTCAGAAAACCACTTTATTTCCCATCCCAGCACCCCTTTTCTCAGTATTTTTGTAGTCCAATCACCCCACTGAAGGCTTTTCTCTCAGTCCCCCATGGTTTTCTATTCTTGCCCCTCTCCCAGCACACAATGGAAGTTTTCCACTTGTCTGAGCTGGCAGAAAGCCCTGGTGATGCAGAGGCAGCCCCTCCATGGCTCCCCATGCTCACGCCAAGCGCCCCACATCTCCCACCCAGTGCCAGGGGTCATGGTCACGGTACCTTCTCTTGTTGGTGGGCCGGGGACAGGTGAAGGCAGAGCCCGAGAGCTGTTCAGCATACAGGCCATATGGGCAGACTTGGGGGTTATTCTGCATGTGAGGAGAAGAGAAAATAAAGAGTGAGAAGCAGTGGCACGAGATTCAGCGCTGCAGCCCCTGGCAGAACACTGTGGTGGGCACCCGGCACCCCGATGCCATGGGGTGTGCTGTGCTCCTGAGTCTGTGCATCAGTAGTCATATCAAGGACATATGCTCCTTTGAGGCTGGGTGCCCCAGCCAGACCCCAAACCCCATTCCCACATGCAAGAGGCCACACTAGTGCCTTAAGGAATAGCACAGCCACAACACACCCACTGCTGGAGCAAGCTGCAAGGGGCAGCGCTTGGGTTGGGTCAGCAGCAGGACCAGCAGGGAAAAAGGGGTTATTCCCCATGCTCACAGACTGAAAAGCAGACTGTTAATATGCACAATCATTTTTGAGACCAAGTGTTCACAGGGATTGCCCCAGAGCATCGCATCTGTCTGTCTTTCCAGACGGCTGATAAAGACTCTCAGCAGCTGCACCTTTGCGTCTTCCCTCCTAGGCACTAAGTGTCCCCCTCTCCTCCTCCTGCCCTCTGCCCAGGAGAGGGGTGCCCAGAGCAGGCATTTTGGTGGCATGCTGCTTCCTCCTGCCAGTGCTGTTTGCTGCCCAAGAGCGGGAGTGACCTGTGTGGGAGCCTTGGCTTTTCCACAGGGCTTCTGCACAGTGACAGTCCTCCTTTGGAGTACAAAGCAGGTGCTTTGCCCTTTGTGGAGCCTTGGGTATGACTAGTGCCGTTTAAGCAACCCTGGTGAGTTCATCACTGAAGGACTGATTTCTGCTTTTCAGAGAACAGAAACTAAACATTTTTTATCTAAGTAGGCCAGCATCTATTTGTTTGAGACCAGCAAGAAGCAAAGGCATCCAAGAACTGCAGGAAATACCCCAGCGGGACAGTCATACACCATTTACTATCCCATCTCCCTCCTGCAAGGTCTAGTTTAGCATCCTGCCATGCAGCTGCAGCCGAGTGGATCAGTCATCCACACGGTATGAAACACTGCCCTGCCAGGTGGGCAGAAGGACAAGGTAAAGCTCTCATAACACACGTAGCTTCCAGCCCTCACACTCCATCTTGTCAGTAGAAGTATGCAGTGAAGCAGGGGGATCAATAGCCCTTGTCATTTTTATCTTAGCCAGCACTACTGCAGATGCCAGTCTTCTAAATACTGCAGAGGAGAATGGATCCACCCCTGTGACTGGAGATTTTTTTTTGGTCTTACTCATTTTCAGATTTTTCTATTAACTCTTTGGACACTGAGTCCAAATGCTGTCCAGGTGAGAGTACCTCACCTAGGAGCTGCAGTGGTTTTCTGCCTTGGGAAAGCAGTGCTGCTCTAGAAAATGGTGAGAGCACATCCACCACAGCCCACACTGTCTGTTCATACCAGCGGCCACTGCTACCCATCTCCCAGTTTTAAGGTGCCTCTTTCTTACATTTTTTCTCCACCCAGTTGCTGTAACCGGTTTTAGAAACAAAGACACCGCACCAGCTGAACCATCAGTCTCATCTAGCACAGTGGTTTGTCTTCCTTGTGGGCACACCATAGGCTGCAATACAGACCTAGAGGACATATATATGTGCATTTAGCATGTCCTTGTGTTGTGTGTTACTATCCACACTGGCACACAATGTGTAAAACACCAGAACTGGGGAGATCCAGAAACCTGCTGGCCTCCTTGCACAGAGGATGAAGAGGAGCACCATTGAGTGATGTCCTCTGTGGTGTGACTGACTGAGCATAAAATGCTGCCATCCAAGCCCAAGGGATTACAGGAGATCCAAGGGAGGGCACAGGCAGCCTCAAAATGTGTGCTTGTGTAAAGGAATCCGGCACAAAGTTGATGAGAGAACTGTAATTCTTCAGGGTTTTGTTCTTGCCTCTGCCGACCAAGTGGCTAGCATCACATGGGTTGTGTTTTATTAACTTAAAACAGAATTAGTCTACACAATTTATTTTCATCAAGTGTTTTCAGAAATTACTTACTTTTAAGAATTAATCTGTCAATCTATTACTACAGGCATTCATGTCTCCTCCCTACAAAGAAGCTGCTTTCCTGCCAAAAGCTTAAAAGCCAGCTTCACAGAACACAAATCCTACAGAGATTCTGAAAGCCACCTCTCCTGTGTGAGCATGCCTCTCTGCCAAGCTTCAAACTTCTGCTCCAGTTCATTCCAGAGCCAATGGCTTCCTTCTTTGTGTGGCTGAGTCACCTGTATTGCAGGCTCCTTTTTGTAAAAAATCTCCTGTTGAGCACAGTTAATTTAGGCAAGTCTTAACCCCCAAGGTGAAACCTGGAAACTCATTAATAACTTAAAAATAGGAAGTATGAATGGCAATTTTTAATTCTGATTTTTGCCAGCATCTTATTATTCCAGTCTTGCATAAAGAAGGTTCCTGGAGACTTTTGTGGTGGCAAAGAGGAAGGAAAAACGTTAAGATTAAAAGAAGCCCAGGTAACAGATACTCACTCTATTCCATGTAATTTTAATAAATCACTTTAAAAGAACTCAGTACCTGTCCCTCCGGTAAAGCTCCTGGGCAGCGTGGATCCTCAGAAACATGTTCATTTCCAAATCCCGTCATGTACTGTAAAATAAGCCACACAACTCATCAGCATTTTGAAAACACAAGCAAAACCTCTCCAAACAAGCCATCCATCGCTTTCCCATACTTTTTCCAGGCTCTTTGGATGCATAAGCCTTTCTCAAGTCTCAAGTACTGCCACAGACCATTTCCACAGCTCTGGGTTCCCTTCATTAGCTAACCACGTTGTGGCCTGGGAAGCACAGACAGGATTTGCTCTTCTGCTAAATCTGCATGTCTATTTTGACCACATTCTGAACCATGAAGGCATTTATACAGTGCCATACTGTACAGAAATACCACATACACAGACCCAAAAACCACAGGGTGAAACTGCACACCAACATTATGGAGGCATGCTAGCAGCATCATAGAATGGCTAGAGTTGGAAGGGACCACAAAGATCATCTAGATCCAACCCCTCTTCAATGGCAGGGACATCTCAAACTAGATCAGGTTGCTCAGAGCCCTATCCAACTTGCCCTTGAACACTTACAAAGATGGGGCTTCCACAACTTCCCTGGGCAACCTGTTGCAGTGTCTCTGACTTCGCTTGAAACAAGGGTGTCCCAAAATCCGCAGACTACCTTGCAAATTCATGCACTGAGTCCTCAGATGCTCAGGGATTAAAACTGGGAGCTGTTCAGTTTTTGGGTTCTTCTGAGACATCTCTATGATCATTAAGAAAAAGGTCTGTATGTAGTTGGGATGAGGGAGGAAGGGAAACTCTGCTGGGACTTCAACTATGTCACTGATCTGCTGTCAATAAGTATTGCCCAGTTGCGCATGAATGTCCCACCACAGTAGTCAGCAAGAATTAGTCCATTACCAGGTGGTAGGTAGGGGTGATCTAGATGTAAATGTAGGATGATGTAGATCCATGGATGGAACAGTCCTTCTGCCCTGCCTGTAGCTGCTGTGGTCTGAGCACAGCTAAAAGCCCCCGGAACCCAGCAGATGTGGCTACCAGCTTTGCAATACTGAGAAAAGCCCCACAAGTAAACCTCAGACACACAAGGGGAAGCAGGTGTAATAGAGACCTTAGCTTTGCACTGACAGAAATGTAAACAAAGTCACTCTAGATCCTACAAAAAGGCGTGAAGCAACTCTGTTAAACTCTGCATGAATGCAGAGGCGTTTTTGGCAACAATCAATGGCTCAGCTCCCTGGCCTGAGGAGAGTGTTAAATATGAATGCTCCCTTCTATCAACTGCAAGAGCAGTCGAGCTACTCACCTGCCTTCACATGGTGGTGCTAGGATGGCAGGGCACGGGGGTCCCAGCGCTTGGCTGCTGTGGGGTGGCCTGAGAAAGCCTGGCTGGCAGAAGGCACCCTCCGTTGGAGCCATGAGACAACCTGGGAGGCAGAGCTCTGACACGAAGGTGGGGAAACAAATCTCCTGTACCTAGTTTATTACATTATTATAGTGCCTGGATTATTTCCCCCAGGATTTCTCATCCTGGTGCAATTTGCAGCCTGCCTGAAATTTCCCACTGTAGCAGACACTCAGAAAGCAAAGCTGAAACCTCCTGACAAACTGTGTGCTTTCCTCTGCCACCTTTCAGCGACCTGTAAAAGTCCATTCCCAGCGGGAGCCAGGCTGGCTGGAAGCTCTGATTAGCCTGAACCTGACAACGGCTCGGTTTCTGTTGGTGCAGGGAAGATGTTTCTCTCCTTCTTACAAATGAAGGTACATTGCTAGGGCTCTGCTCTCCACTAGGTTCTGCAAGAAGCATATTGATATGCAAAACAGCAGGTCACCTAAGCAGCCTTGGCAAATGTACCGGATAATTTCTTTTTTTCTTTTTTCTTTTTTTTTTCCCTTTTTTTTTTTTTCCTCTTTTTTTCCCCCCTCCCCTCTTTTAAACGGAAATGCAGCAATATCTGATGGGACTGCAGCAGTTCCAGAATTAACCAAGACCTCTGCACTGCATCCTCCTCTACCAGCAATGTAGAGGTGGATGGACAGTTTGCCTGTGTGGCAGCCTTGATGAACAGGGGAGGAAAAGGGGGAGAGGAGGAGGAGAGGAGCATGCTTATTTTTCAGAGGCATAGCCAGCAAGGCCTGCCAGCAGGCTCTGCCACTAGCACAGCAAGAAGAGGGTTAATGTAACATGCAGGCTGCTTTTCTGAGCATTACCTGTAAAATGTTCAAGTGAACTGGTGGAGAGCTGGGACGGGATGGTTTGTGGTTCTTGGGTGCATTTGCATACCTGGTAACCAGCATGTGTTCCCTGGCACCCCCCTGCCACAGTGCTGGGGCAAAGGGGAAGGAGTTCCACAGGCTTTCCTGCAATAAATCCATCCCCCATCCTTCAGATTATAAAGATGTGACCTGCCCAGCTGACCTGCCCATCCACATTCCCGAAAGCTCCTTTGCTTCTACTTGCTGGGACAAGGGAAGGAAGGAAAACCAACTCAGCAGCAAGCATCTCATGCCAGCAGCTTCTCCGTGCCCACACTGATGCTGCACAGCATCTCACCAGCCCCACAGGCAGCTGGGTGCAGCAACACAGGCAGCTTCCCACCAGGATGGATGGAAACCAGCTGCCTTCCTTGGCTGTGCATAACTGGGGGCTGCAGAGCTGCTGGTCATTGCCAATGAGGCAGGAGGCTGGGTGGTCTGGGGCAGGAGAAGAGGCAACATTTGGGAGAGGGTGGCATTGCCCCACTGTCCTGAGAGCGGGGGCAGAAGCTGCTGCATCATTGTTTGGTCAAATCAATTCTTCCTTGTCAAGAAAAAAAAAATTAATCCTCAGGTAACTGCACCGAGGGCTGGAAAAAAAAGACATTGGCAGGACTGCAGCTGTGGGAGGGAAGACTTCATCCTGCAGGTGATTTATTACCCCAAGTGTGGCTCCAAGGCTTTGCCTGGATGTTCAGTGTGGCTTTTCTCATTCACTCATTTTGTCTTTCCCTGTGGCAGACCTCAGAGAGGCTTCTCTCCTTTCCATGCCCTTAGGGGCCAGTGTCAAACACTACTTGGGCTGCCAAAAATAGCTGCATGACACCAGCTCCCCACATGAATGGGAGGTAGTGGGCTCCTGGGCATGGACCCAGCTGGTGCATGTTGGTCAGGAGCAGTGGCACAAGAGCCATGCACGCCATGGCCCTTCTCTCTGAGCCCACCTGCCACTTCTCAGTCTGCATCACACAGGGTGGCCTCGAGCCAGAAGAAATTACCCCTTTCTGCCCACCCAGTGCCCACATCGGAGCATCCTTCCTGGGTGAAAAATTCTGGACAGATGGAAACCAACCCTTCCTCTCCACAGCATGGCAATGGAATTTTAGTGCAAAGCAACGTCCTCCTAGGTCTCTGCCTGGCCTCCACGGTTCCTAACCTCTTTGTGAGTAGCTCCAGTCAAGCAGTTTGATGGGAACTATTTTGGTAGCAGGGCAGGTGGTTTCTCTGTAAACCAGAAAGTTCTCTGTGGTCTTTTGTTTTGTCTTCTACTTTTAATTACTGTTGTCATTATTTTGTTCAAGATCCTGCAGCTTTTTATGTAAACGGGATCTTAGGAATTCATCCGACTCCACTCTGGTTTTTGTTTTGTTGTTTTTTTCCATAAAATGGGAGAGATAAAAGCCCAGCACCACATAAAAAATTCAGCAAAGCTCATTGATTGGAATAACCGGGATGCAAAGCAGAGTGCTCGCAATGGGTGTTGTGCTCTGACCTATAAACCATAACCTTTTGTTCACAGGATTAGACAGCAGGCATGGGAGAAACGCATTTGAAGTCTGAACACATAGCCTGCAAAATAATTAAGTCCCTTCTTCAAACGCTGCATAATACATTTCTCTATCAGCTCCTGCTGCAGGACACAGGAAAACAACATCCATCGCTACACAAAAGGCACGACACTTTGTGTCAGCTCAGACCAGTCAGCATCAGAGTGTCTAACACAAACGCACAGAAACAGGGACAAAGCCTTTGGGGCAAAGAGCAGGGCAGACTTTCCCCTCCCCACCCCCCCCCCCCCCGGCACAGGGCTCCACAGCTTCCTTGCAGGATAAAAACCAAAGCACCCAAACTGGAGCTCTGCCCTGGTGCTGCCATGGTGCCGCAGAGCCCACATCCTCATTCCCAGCAGGAGCTGCTGTCTCCCCAACGTCTCGCCAACCCTCCACTCCTAAAGTGCCGGGGACAGTTTAGGGCCAGACCCTTCCTGAAAGGACCTGCCAAGCTTCAAGGTGGGCCAGGGCACTTGGTGGAGGAAGGAAGAGGGGGACAGGTGCTGGGAGGAGCAGAGTGGAAGGATGAAGCAACACTTCTGGAGGAAAGATGCCAAGAGAAGATAGAGTGGGGAGAGGTGATGTTGGGGTATGGGTGTATATGACATCTCAGAGAGGAGGCTCTGGCAGAGTATCCTGTTCCCATGGCCAACTCTGGGCAGACCCATGCTCAACCTGCAGCCACAGTCACACCAGACAAAGTGTTAGGATCTGCTAGGAACGAGTCCAAGACAGAGGCAGAAGATGCTGCCTGACCACTCATCCAGAGTGGTCCAAGGGCTGGGCTGACCTGCTGCTGAAAGTGGATGGTGAAAGCTGTACTGTATGAGGAGACAGCACAGGAGAAGACCTTTAAAACCGTTATGTAAAATAATGCACATCGCAGAAAAGTGGTGAAGAAGCACACGCACAGGTATCTCAGGCATATCCAGAGCTAGAACAAGTCTTAGTAACAATGACAGCCCTGAAGCCTGGGGAGAAACACAATGGACCTGCACAAGCTCTTGAGATCCACCACAGTCATGGGAGGTTCCCTTGCCGCTCGTGCCTGCTGCAGTGTTAGTCTCACACCCTGATGACCGCAAGGCAGACGGTCACCCCCCCCCCGCAACAGTATGGTGCTGATGAGATTCAGGGTTGTGATCCTCATGTTCCTACACATGAGCCATAAACCCACCACATCCTACCCTTCTCCCCAAACCCCTCTGTGCTCTGGCAAACAGTGGTGGGAAAGCTCAGAGAGGAGGACAAAGCTGGCACTCCGGCATGCAACGGGTATTGAGAAACTGCCCCAGGACAGATTCACTGCTTCTCTGGGCTGCCCGGGAAGTTGGCAGTCAGGGTTGCAACATCTGAGCAGATGCTACCAGCCAGGTTTCATAGTCTGAGAAGGAAACACCCTCCTGGCAGCCAGGGCAGGAGGGGTGTGTGCAGAGGGCAGGAGAAGGACAAATCCTGCAATGAAGAGGTCCTGTACTGGGACAGCCTGATGAATAATGATTTCCAAAGGAGGAGAAGAAGGAAAGAAAAGCCTACTTATAGATGAAACACAGTGAATTCCTTTATCCCAAGAGAGCTTTAAAACACACCCTGAAATACAAAACAGAGGCGCATTAAAATGAAACAGACACCAAAAATTTGGTCTTAGCAGAGGAGGGGTCTCCACAGCCAGCACTGGTGGGTCACAGGTCCCTGACCCCTTACCTTCAAGCTCGTCATCCTCCTCCTGTTTCTCCTCCCCTTGGAACAGACACAGATCCCAAGCAGGTATCTAGCCCAAGCAGCCGGCCAAGCAAATCCTGTGAGCTGGTCAACCGAGCCGGGCTGGTGGCAGGCTGACAGTGCTGGAAGAGAGAAAGTCCAAGGGAGATTTCAACCTGTTTGCTCAGCCCAGTCTGTGTTTAACCAAATGACAGCCCTTCTCCACAGAGCCAACCCCGGGATCGATCTGAAGATAATAAATGCGGGGTGAGGGTGACTGGGCTCCCTCACTGCTCCTTTTCCTCCTGAGATTTTAAAAAAGGGGTGGGAGTTCCCACACATGATGGGGGAAGAACAAGGTGTTTAAGAACAAAAAAAAAGTTCTCATATAGGACCCTCTAAATGCTTAACAAATATTTGTTTATTGTGCTTCCAAGCCGTGGTACATTGGAGATAGAAAGTATCACATCCCCATCCTGGTGAAGGCAGTGACACTCGTGAAACACCGTGTGGCAACATTACGCAGCATTTTTGGGCCAAAAGTAGGTGAGGATTTTGTATTCCAGTGATTAGCGCTAGTGAGGGGAACTTATAAATTCTGAAATATTAATGTTTTTCAAGAAAGCTGTTGCTGAGGCAGGACCAGCAGCAAGCACTTAGCTACAGAATACTAATGAAAGTAGCTCTGCATTTCCAGAAGTTGCAGAAAAAAAAAAATCAATTTATTTGATTTGATTTTTTAACTTTGAATTGTCCTCTGTCTCAAAAAAACCCCAACAAACCCAAACCCACAGAGTATTTTTTTTTCTCCTCCCATAAGCTGCTCTACTAGAAGTCCTGCCAGGAGAAAATGTCTTGGAGGCACACACTCAAATTTGAACATGACCCTGGAGTTAATGTCTCCCCCTCTCCTAGAGTGTTCTGGAAGACTTCCATTCCCAAAGCAATTACCAGTTTTCATGGCCCCCACAGCAGCCAGTGAGAGCTCAAGCTGCAAGAGGGACAGGTCTTAATTGTTTTGTCTTCTCGACAGCTGGCACCTCCTTACCCCACCCTGAGCCACTGTCAGAGCCACTGACAGCTGCCACTTTTTGAGGTCTGGCAAATGAGGCTGGCTGCTACAAGGGAGAAGTTGGGGTGTATGAAGAGACAGTGGTTATGGATGGGGAGAAGGAGAGCTAGTTTTCCTTGGCTGTACCCTCTGGTCTTAGGATCCCAGGATCGTAAGATAATTCAGGTTGGAAAGGAATTCAGAAGGTCACTGGCGAAATCTTCAGTTCAAAGGGTCAGCTCTGAGATCAGACCAGGCTACTCAGGACTTTACCCAGCCTTATCTTGAAGATTTTCAAGGATCGAGACTATACAGCCTCACAGGGCAGCTTGTTCCATTGCTTTATTGCCCTCATGGTCAAAAAGCTTTTCCTTATATGCAGCTTGAACTTCCCTTGTTTCAACTGATGACAGCTGTGTCTCATCCTCCACCGTGCACTGCTGTGAAGAGGCAGGCTCCATCTGCTTGGTAACCTGCCCATAGGTGTTGGAAGCTGCTGTTTGGTTCTCTTCTCCAGGCTAAACAAGCCCAGTCCCTTGCAGGATGTGGGCTCCAGCCCCCAGCCAGCTTGGTCAGCCACTTCTGAACCTGCTGCAGTTGATAGATTTTTCCAGCATTGGAAGCCAAAAGCTGACACAGAATCTCCATTTCCTTTATAATGCTTGTCTCCCTAGAGCAGGAGCACCACAGCCCTGGAAGGCCACACCACCTCAACTGCTTCTTCTTTATTTGCTTGTCTACATGGAGGGGACATTTTGAGCCAGTTGTCATCACTTTTGCATACTGTTTTGCCTATGACAAGCAAAGAGCAAACAGCAACAAAGCAAGCACAGATACAGCCCTGGAGATACAGTGTGCGGGGGAATTACTTGGAAATGGAGCTAGAGAGCTGCAGTTGAAGAATTATCTGGAACATAGCAAGACTTATTTATTGGTGGCACGGGCTGGAGCTGGTGCCTCACAAGAAACAAGCAAGAATGTTGTGGAGATATGACCTATGAAAGCAAGTGTCCCATCCTTTCCTAAACTCTACTGGGATTTTGTGCCTGCTTAAGACCCTCCTTGACCCACTGCTTCCAACACCCTCAGCTTAGGGACAGCTCAGGGGCTGAGCTGGACTCCTCTGGTTTTGTGATGTTAATGCTTTTATCACATTGTCACCAGAAACAGACTCAGATAACCTGGCTGTGCAATATTAGGTGATGTTTTCTCTAAAACAGATCAAAATTTAGCTACATTACAATGTGGGTGGGCTGAGGCTGAGCACAGCTGGCAACTTCCCATCATTTTATTACAGCAGTACCTGAAAGTCTTAAACCATAGACCTGGACTCCCTTGTGTGAGGCTCTAGAATAATATAGACTGAGTGATCTCCAAGTTATATGGGTCTTCTTTAGGTCTCTGTTACTGCTTGCCATCTTCCCATTTGCCCAGAAAAGGTCTCTCCATACCCTGTCTTCTTCCAGCTTTACCATAAAAAAACACACCAGCAGTGAGGAATTCTCGAGCTCAAGGCAGAGCTTGCAAGTGTGTCAGTTCAACCTGAGCAGTGATTTATCATTGCCAAAGAAATAAAGTACCTGGCACCTGCCACCTACCCTCAAGACTTCTTTCCTACTAGACAATATTTAAGAGTAGAGGGTTCATTTCATTTATTTTCTGACAGTGAAGAATCGTACGTTTGACTCCAGTTTTGCAAACCAAAGTTGCAAAGCTTCAGGGGTTTCCAAGATCCCCTTCCCCTAAGCCACACAGCAGGAGAGATAGCATCACATTTGAGCTTACGTTCCCCTGTGAGAAGCTACATTTCACCTTGATCACACCTCTTTACAGGCCCTGTTCTCTTGCTTTCTTCTTGTGGGACAGGTAAAAATAAAGGTGTTGCTTTTTAATTATGGGTAGACCCTACTTCCTGCTCGTTCTTGTTCCCTAGGAAAGGACAAGGTATTTTCACTTTACTCACGTGATGGCCATGTAAACATTTTGAAGTGTATTAGGTTGCCTAACCTTGCTTTTCCATTCCAGACAGGGGAAAACATTATTCAATGAAATACTGTTGAACTGATACTTGATTTACTGACCTCCAAATAACATAAAATACAGAAAAGATTTCTTAACACAGCTGTGGTATTTCTGACCTAGCCCATCCCATCTAAGAGGGAAATCATAAATCCATGCTGACTACTCCTGGTCATCCTAATGTCCTTCATGTGTCTGGAAGCGGTTTCTAGGACTAGTTGCCTTGAAGCAATGGAGCATCCTTTGGTGGGATGGAGCATCACTTCTTAGGGATGAAGGTGAGGCTGACTGGCCTGTAGATCTGTGGAATTTCCTTCTTGCCCTTGAATATGAATACTAAATGGTGGTCAAACACTGGAATAGGTTGCCCAGAGGGGCTGTGTATTCTCAAACTGTGAAGATACTCAAAACGCAATTGAACATGGTCCTGGGCAACCTGCTCCAGCTGACTCTGCTTGAGCAGTGGAGTTTAGCTAGATGATCTGCAGAGGTCACTCCCAACCTCAGAGATTCTGTGATTTACCTTAAACAACCCTTTTAGTTAGCTGCAGCAGCTCTTAAATATAGATCTTATGAAACATTAAGTATAGATGTGCTTCATTAATATTCTAGCAACTGTCTTCATTATCATGGAAATATGATTCAGAAACACGATGAATTATCACATAAACATGATTCATAAACACAACTAATTAAGTGTGGAAGAATAAGCATTAAAAGCATTCACTGTCTTTTCAGCTTTCTGGGTTTATGACATCTGTCCAGTGCCAGGCTTTATGTGGCCTTTACTTGAAGAAGATTCTTGTTGAATTACATAGCAAGACCCAAAAGAGATCCATAAAAAAGCATAAGACATCAATGCAATTGTGTATGCTACCACATGATGTGTGTGTAACTGTATGGTACCTCCATACCAGCAGTTTGTTAGATGTGGGCTGTTCTCACAGGCATCATGACGGAGCCATGCAAGAAGCTCATCTAGGTCAGAGAGGCAGAATGAGACAAAGTACCAAGGGGCTTGCTTGAAGATTTAACAGTTGGCTTCAACTAGAAGATGAGGCATCTTGTATTTGATCCAATAGACAAAGGGGACTCCAATACCTTTAATTTACAGCATGTGCATTAAAAAGGCCTTTTGTTTCCTGCTGGAATCACTTGCAAGTTCAGGTAGTGGAGCACTGCGTGGGTGAATGACCTGAGTCCCTGAGAGAAAAAGCATGGAGAGACATGAGACAGCAGTCCCTTTGCTTCTCTTGGCTCTTCATTAGCATTTTCCTATGCAATGCAAATTTCATGCCATGTGGCAGAAGCAAGGCTGTATGTTCTTCCCTGTCCCTTCTCCTTAACACTTGTCTATTTGGGTTTACACTTTACAAAGCAGGGCTGACACCTTCATAAATTTCTACCCAATGCTTAGCACCGCTTGTCCCAGCATGGACTGTGGCCTGTCAGCAGTGCTGTGATGAGTACCGTTACTGGATCACAGTTCAGCATCAATTCTTGGTTCAAGTGGTTGGCCAGTCCCAAAAGTGAAGTTCTTCTGTCCTGTGTGCACGGAAGAGGCAGCTGAGGGAGGCAGATCCTTTCTGATGCAGCTGTGGACCTGGTGTTCCAGTGGCCCACTGCTTTACGCAGTGATGTATCTTGTGTCTAAAAGGAGCAGTTTCTTCCCCTGCCTATCTTCATTCTGCTAAAATGCACTCATTGATGTACATATTTAATAATATATTCATTCACTGCTTCTGTCATCTCAGCTTCCCCAGCTTGCATTTCTTCTCTGATTGTTAACCCTTTATGTGCTGCCAAATGGAACAGGAGCTCTCTAGAGCAGCTGGGCCTTTATCTCCTAGTGTACTACTTAGTACCCAGGGGACTTATTCTCTTTTTTGATCTTTCATCATAATATGAGAAAATAAAGCAATAATATTTATACCTTTTTATCATTGCCAACAGCTCTGTGGCAAAAAAAAAGCTCTTTTTAATAACATGTACTTTTTTGTAGAGTGGCTCTTACGAAATACATCCTTGTCATTTTTGCTGGGACCACTCAGCAGCAGATACCAGACAGGTTAATTATTATCATTTATTTGTGCAGGAAAAAGTTGTCTGCAGTGAAGAGCACACACTCCTTGTTGCCAAAAAGTAGATGCTGCATGAATAGAGGCTGAAGAAGCCACCTGCTCACCTTCCTGTGATGCTTCTGCCTTCAGGCTAGAAGAACCATTCCTAGCAGTCAGGAAAAAAATTAGTCACCTTGTCCTGTTCTGTCCTTCCTCACTCTGGTGTAATGGCTAAGGAAGGCGCTAATTTTGGACAGCCACTGAATTTTGTCCTCTTGACCTTTTACTCATCAAGGGTAGGACAGCCTGTCAAGCCCACGTAAGCCACTGCAGAACAAGCCTCAGGAAGAGAGAATGGCATCAGTCAGCATGATAAAAAATCTGAACGTAGTCCTAGCCTTCAAAGCCACTGGGCCACTTTAATAAATCTTTAACCCAAAGCCAGCAGAGTGTTCCCACTTTGTAAATGTTAACTTTCAGGTCAAAGGGAACATAGATGTGCATGTGCATGCGTTAATCACACACTATTTCACTTCATGCTCTTTCTCCTAGTCAAAAGAAATGACCGAACTTCTGAGTTGGATCACCCACACAGTTCAGACTTCTGTTTGGTTGATTCAGTCAAGAAAGACCATGTGTTTTTATTTATGAGCTTGTCTTGTATTCAATACCTTTATGAGTGAACCCCGTGGTGGTGTGCTGGGAAGGGATTTCCCTGTGCGATTGCAGTAGGCATGGAACCAGGGTTTCTATGCATTGATAAGGCCAAGGGGCACAACAAACTGTACCTCAGTGGTACAATGCTAAAGTGGGAAAAAGAAAGCAGGTTTATACTTCAGAGTGTTTCAAGCAGAGTCAGCTAAGCAGCCAACCTGCCAAAGCTAGAGTTCACAGTCTCTTTGCTGCCACAGACAGCTCTGTTTGCCTAAACCAACTTCCTCACAAACCTACTGGGGTACTTTTCCTCAAAGCTGTGCTAACACATGTCTTTCAGAAAGCTACTCACTACCCTGAAAAACCCCAAACATGACAAATCTGCTTCCTTCCATTAACCATTTCGGCCATCACCAATCTCACTGCCAGGGAACTACATCTAATTTCAAGATCTGTTTAGACCCAAGTCCTGAGAATCATGGGTTTATTTCAGCTTTGCCTGCCCACCTGGCAAGCCCTTAGGCTGCTCGTACACCCACGGTTAGTGATGAAGACTCTTCTTAACTTCTTCACTGGTTGTTCTCATGTACCATATAGAAACATTTTCCCCATTTACTTGAGCAGATGTTAAAATAAACCCACAATGGTGCAAGTGGATAATAGAATATTACTTTTGGCTACATTATCAGGCCTACACTAGGTAGGAGAGCTTTGCAGTTGATTGGACGTTTCACATGAAAGACTGATTTTCCTCTCTTTCCCCTCTCCTACCTGACACCTACCCGATGTCTTTTCCAAACCCAGTGTCTGTCTGAGGACCCAACGCAGAGTGCTGCAGCAAAGCACACCCTAAGGAAAGCTCCACCTCTGAGCACGTCCTGGTAACTTGCCAGCCAGTGGACAGGTTCATCAATAATGATAATGGCTTTTTGTCAAAGAAAACTAGTGCACTAAGCCACAGAATTGCTCAGCCCTATAAAGGAATCAAAGTAACTGGTGTCCTCATAAGGAAAGTGAGACAAGAACATGACTTCTGCTTGGAAAAGCTGACTAACAAAAGAACTAAGAAGGATTAAGCTCCTTTTGCTGAGAAGCAGAAGCAGGTTTTCGATCAGTGAAGTCTGTCGCCTCCTTATCAATTGAGAAACGGAGATTCAAGCCCTGACTTCACTACACCTCACTGAAAACTCTATTGACTGCAGGCTGCGACGCAGCAGATCATACCTCATTTGCAAAAGATGGAGCATATTGCAGCTGTCACTGCAAATATCATTATCAATTATGAAAACTGGTATTCAAGTTGCACCCAAAACCCCATTACTAGATAGGTTTCACATGCTTACAGCCAGTAGCACCTTTGCTAAAGATTGCTGCAAGGAG
The DNA here is from genome assembly GCA_020745705.1 of Hemiprocne comata. Taxonomy (NCBI): domain Eukaryota; kingdom Metazoa; phylum Chordata; class Aves; order Apodiformes; family Apodidae; genus Hemiprocne; species Hemiprocne comata. Next base: position 145,062,598 of record CM036586.1, read on the forward strand.
CAGGAAATCCTGTTGCTACAAGAACAAAAAAGTATACTCAAGAATTAAAGTTTACTGTGCACATGGGTTTCCTACTTTTCTGCATGGAAATCAAGAGGGGCAGATTTGGAGGGTTTTCCATATTTAGGACATATTCATGCTTCTGACTGTCCCCTCAGTCATCAAACTGGTCATAAACCAACTAGAAAGCTCTGCTAAGCTCCTTGTGAAGAGGGGAGGCTCATTATTTGCTGTGCATTTCACCTGTGGGTGCATGGGAAGGCTAACACATCTCAGCTGTACTTGCATGAGCCACCTTCACTGACACCTCTGGTACATAGCATCTGGGGAGGTATTTCTGCCTAGGAAACAACATGGAGGGATGGATAAGCTCCAGTGTAAAGGAATTGGGTAGAAGTGCTTTGATGTGAAGTGCATGTACCTTGTCCTAAGAGGAAAAATTATACATAACTGTGGTTACCTGCTAAGATATAAACAAGTAAGATGCTTAATCTGGACTGGAGATGTATTTGCATTAAAATAACTGAGATGTTGGATTCACAACATTGTGGTAACACACCTGTAAGACAACCACTACATTCAAGCCTGTGATCCAGAAAACAAACAGGGTTTGGCTGGACAGTGAATATTTGGGAGAAAGACCAACACAGGTTTTTTTAGTGATAATTTAAAATTCAAAAAAGTTCAGGCATTCTGAGATAAAAGTAAAGCAGAAGCATGGAGGGGATAGGGCAGTGAGTAAGGGTACAATCAATGAAAAATCCACATTGTCCACTGGATCCTGACATTTGATATACACCAGAGCAGGTGTGAGATACACTGGCTCTATACACAAAAACAACATGGGTATTAGTGTAATTAAATATGGGTAATAGTGCATTAAAACTGACTATTGAAGTTCAATTATTTGTTTATGTAGGACAGAGATAATGTTGGTGATAAATATTGTGACAACAGAAACAGCTTGGAACAATTCTGGCACTCATTTTCTTCAAGTGAAACAGCCAGACTAGAATTAAAAAGGGTAAACTCCTTCATTCCCACTGTACTGAAAGCACTACAATGTGCTGAAGAGATACATCAGAGCCTTGTTTCCAGAGAAGACTCATTCACTTTGGAGATAGGACAGTGAGACTGACCATGAAGTCCCTTGTCAGACCACACAGCAGGTCAATTCCAGAGTGGATGGAGATATTCTGGGAGGAATTTTATGGCTTACAGCTGGATGATTGAGTCCAGACAGACTTAGCTGAGCCTAGAGCAGGAGCTACAGCCTCAAGCAAACTTCTAAATCTGCTCACCTCCTAACACTTGCCCACATGCTCTGCTTTTCCTCAGTACCATTCCTTTTATCTTGTCTTCCTTCTATCACAACAGTATCTTTTTTTCTAATTTTCTCCTAAATCCTTGATTGTCATCACCTTCAGTCCCACTGATGCACGGGAACTATGCATTCTCTTCTCTCCCTGGAGCATGAACTGACCTTCAAAAGATTCGTCATATGAAGACATTTCTTATTTGCAGAGCCTCAGGAGTGAAATGCACAAACACAGGTAAGCTCCAACTAGGGCTTAGGTCACCCTGTGCAATGTACCTTTTTTGAATTATTGAAGAGGGCTACTTAAGATTGTTGCTTCCTCCACACCAGAGACCTGTACAACCATTGCTTCATGTAGCATCTTAAACTAAATGGCCTCCCTTACTCTACACCACTTCCAATTCTCCTGAAGAAGCCATAGGGTGAAGAAAGAAATAACCCTTGCTTGCTTGTTCTGCTTGGCAGTTCCTTGTAACTGGAGGAAGCCCAGATCCTAAGACAGCACCTGACCTTGAGAAAATAATGCCAGCTTTCATTGTCAAAGTAGAAGAGAGGGACACTGGTGCTGTCATGAGCTGCACAGCTCCAACATGGGTTATCTGCTATGAATATTTCCATACCTTATTTTCCCAGGTTGTAAAGTAAATGTAAACTAATGACCTATTCACATGGGCATCTAAGAACTGACTGCACTCATGTTTGCAAATGCTCCAAGACCTTTCTGGAAATGGCCTAAGGAAAAGCAAAGTAACCATATTTTTAATAAGTCTGACCAGTGCACCTAGCTGTCATTTTTGCGCCTGATTAGTGGCAATAGGCAATTTTTCATTTATTCTCTAGCAGCTGCTAGAGAAGTGCTGCAGGCAGATGTAATCTGGAGACTGCAGAACTCTGCTCGCTGTCAATTTCACACCAGCATTTTACTTTCTTCTATCCCCATTTATTATTAATCTGCATTTCTATCTAACCCAAGCTCTTAGTTAGCCTTTGCCAGGGGCTTAACCATTAGAGGTGACTGTGAGGAAGGAGGGCAAAAAAGAAACTGCCATAAATCAGGCTTTTACCACTCCAAATAATTATGGGAAGGTGAAAAACCATGCAAACACAACACAGTAGATCAGACCAGGTCAAGTCTCCTTTATCCTTGTAGAAGGAAACATCCCTACCACAGAACTTTCCTTCTAATCATGCTCAGTTCCTACTTTTTACAGGGCTTTATATCCCTTTTAAATTTCTATCCATTCTCATTCAGAAGATGTTCTTTCATTTTATGTTTTCTTACTCCACTAAGATCTCAGGCTCAGTAAGACCACGTCATCTTTGTTCCAAATAAGCACAGTATAAAAATATACTTTTTCCATCAGCTTTCAATGCATTGCCTTTTAATTTAATATTAAAAACAAGACCATACTCAATTATGAAAAGATAAACAGAAGCATCGGATTTGCTTTGTCATCTGCAAAGTAAACAATTTCAATTTAAGCAGCAGAATTAACACCACTTGTTTTCTACTTTTTTTTTTAAGGCTTAAAATGTTTTTTCCTCTTTTGCCTAGTTTATCCCTTTTGAACAGGGCTGAAGAGTGTGTTCCAGGTGAGACAACACCATTCATTTATTGAAGGCATTCTATTATTTTCTGAACCATTCCCCAACCATCCTTACATTTTGCTCACTTGTTTTGTTCACTTTACTGTAAATGAGAGGCTCACTCAGTGTCATCTTTCCTTCAGAGGTAAGATAAATGTTATTCATTGCAAAGATTGTCCATAAGTTTTCCAAAATGGAGACATCTTTCCAAGATGTCACATATATGTGCTATGTATGATAAAGCTTCCCACAGCAGTGTGAGAGGCATTCAATTTATTGCACACTTTCCCCAAATGTTCCCATATATCCAGAGACAGCTTGCAATTCTAAGAAACACTCGAGGCTTTGAATTAGATTTTTGGAAAATCCTCCCCAAGTCTCTTCCAGCAAAGGTAGCTTCAACAGTCTATGTGGCCAAAGCACAGTATCAGTTTACTCTGCTTGAGGTAAGCATTATTGTCTTTAAGCATCCAGTTGGAATGGGAATGTCGTAAGGAACTCGGAGAAGTCATCTTCCAATTCTTCAGCATTTAGTCATAATGAAGGCTCTTCAGTGTTCCTCCTCCAAACCTTTTCCTTTCAGAGAAGCCAGGAATCTAGAGACAGGAAAGAGAAGTTGTCATGTCAGGATCAGCATGAGCTCCCCCTAGCCCACTTTCGAGTGCCTGTTACCAAGCCAACTGCAACAATGCCCGCCTCTTCCGCACTGTCTCCAGAATCACTGCTGAAATGCTCCAGCCTACTGCTAGGGAAGCACCATCAATTAAACCAGATGCAAATTTTAAGTATGGCTCAGTTGTCCTACGGAGCTCCTTCAAACTTTTTGGCAATGGTTACAATGAAAGCCTTAATTTCCTGGGCAAATCCTAAACTAGTTATTTACAGATTTCGAAGTTTGCATTTCAAATGCATACAGTAATTTCTCCTCCATTCATTTTTAACACTATAAAACAGTATTACCAAGTCCTTTTAAAAAACTGTTGAGACTTTATTCCTTCTAAGCTGAGACAGCAGCACTTGACTGGTAGTTGAAAGTACAGTTCTATCAATTGCTGAAAGCTTTAAGAAAACCATAAGAATAGAAATGGCTGCAGAGCATTAGCAGTCCTGCTTTTGTAGACACTGCTTACACTGTGACTATGGGGGCTTACAAAGAAAATCTACTTGAAACCATCAGAAATTTCCCTGGCATAAGGGTATTTCAAACACATTTGCAAACCAATGCACCTGTGAATCCCCCAAAAGAAAGAGATGCACTGCTTTGTAACACTGTATAAGATGTTTGCCCTATTGGTGGCATCATAAAACTATTTGATTACAGTCCAGAATAACCTTTAAATATCTAACTACATATAAGCAGACACGGCAGACCCAGTAAACACATCCTCCCAAAACAATTCCACACTCCCATAGGAAACACAGTATATTAAAGTGGAAGGTGTCAACCCAGCACTACAGGGCATGGAGAACACGGGCATGTATGGATGGTATGGGACGAAAATGTAAATTATGACACAAAGTAGATTGATTGTTCAGGTGACACAGGACTTTGGTAAACTGAGAAAGCTAAAGAGCTTACCCAAAATAAAATTCCACTAAAACCCCCACAATTTGAATTTAGTTAGGTTTTCCAGGCCCAAAATGCAAACAGGTATGTAAGGTATTAATTCAGGAATTGTTTTGTTCATCTCTGAAAAGCAATCATCTCTAAGGGAAAAATCAGGCAGATTTTGCACAAAGGTTCTTCTCATCAAAACTGCTTTTCAAATTTGAAAAGGAAAAATGCAATCAGTATAACTAAGAAGTAGGAGGATAACATATCTGAAAACTAATCTGCTTTAGCGTTTTTCATATCAAAGTCACTAATTAAGAGTAACAATTATTTATTTATCAGAGATCTGATCACAGTCATAGCTACAAACAATTGGAAACTTATCATTTGTTTCATCCTGAAGTCTATAATAGAAATACCTCAAAACACGAGTGATCGAAGAGACCTATTGTAGAAAACCCACAAACACACCTGTAAGATTTACATTAAGTAGATAATTTCAAATAATAAAAAGAAGAGGTTATAATGAAATCTCCAGTCCCATTTGGATTTTGTCTCTTTAAATGTAACTGTCCATTACTTAAGATTTGTTTTAAGCTTTTGAGCTGTTTTCAATGAGGCAGATGAAAATAGTCATCAGAAGGCTGTAAACTTTGGCATGCAGCCATAAGGAATTTGAAGTTAATCCCTGGCTAGCCACTAAAAATTATTAAAAAAGAAAAATAAAAATCTTACATCACATATCAAAGACAACCAGCACACAAGCAGGTTTCTGCATTAAGCTATTATTCCCATGAAAAGTAGACTTTCCTTCACTAGAATGGGGGGTGGGGGGTGGAAGGCAGCATACAGAACTGAATCAGGAAAAAAGCAAATTTATTTTTAAAAGGCATAAAAGAATGGTCAAAGAAAGTAAGTATTTTTGTAATTTGTGACTATTTTTTCCCCCTCCCTAAGGGGCTTTCAGCACAGCTACACCTAACAATCCATTTGATTGTATTTCAGTGGAGCTATTCGTGGTAATTTGCAAGCACCTCACAGGCATGGTAAGTGGAACACAGCTACTGCCCGCATGACAGACTGCACAGGGGAAGGTGGGGGCACAAAAAGTTGAAGCAGCCTGCCCCATTTTGGTAGTTCTTCACCAACTCTACTGAAAGCAGTTAGTTCAGGCATTTAGGAATGAAAAACAAATTGGTATCACACTGCCATGTTCATCATTGCTCCACTGGCTCTATGAAAACTACCTGTACAAAACAAAAAATGCTAGCCCCAGCTGTGCCAAAAAAGCCTTTTCATTGACCTGCAGGACAGCAGCTCTGGCCTGAAGCTGTAGCCAAGCAACCTGAAGCTAACAGATCTGAAAGATCATATTTGCCCATTTTAGCTCTCTCTTGCAACTTCTACTATGTTAGCATACTTAAATATTTCACTGCCAATCGTATTACAGACCAATACATCAGCTGATGAGAGTCAGCCATTTTTCTACCCAAAACAGCTGTGCTCCCACAGATTTAAAAGCTCAATTACCAACACAGATTATCATTTAAGTTACATGTTTTCTAGAGGACTCTGCCAGCAGTTCACATTATATAGGGAGAAACAAAACAAAAGGAGTAAAACTGACAAACCTGATTTCCATCTCTTAAGAAGTATCTCTTCTCTATAACCTGGGAAAAACAGAGAATGATCTTAGCTGGCACAGCATATGCATAACCTCGGATTCCAATCAACACTTCACATTTGAGCACCAAAACACATGGCTAACTGGGACAAGGTCTGAACCCACAACTCCTTTTCCAAACCTACTGCTTTAAGTGCACTGCTCTATTACACAGAGAAGGAGTTGCCACCTCCAGACATTCTTCGTAAGGCTGTTTTATCCTTAACTTCTACACAGCTAATTTAGTTAGCCCTCTTTAACAACAGAGGTGATGGTTTGGGTGTCTCCTTATTGCATCAGTCAGTTAGTCCCACCCCTCTCTGCAGGTGCAATGGTTTTGAGCACTAGAAAAAGCTCATTCTACAGATGCATAACAACTCCAGTGGTTCTGAGTAGCCTCTGGGCATAGGTCATGCTTGAGAAGAGGTAGCCTGATTCCCTCTCCAAGAAAGACGCTAAAAATGCCTGTGCTGAAGGATACCTATGGAGACAGTACTGGTAATCTAAGAATCAAAGTGGTTTGTATCACTCTGCACAATCCACACCCTCCTCCAAAGAAAATTCAGGCCACATTTCCTCTAAAGCATGAGCTGTTACAGGAGGTGATCTGCTCCACTGTGATCTCATTGCCCAGGGGATGCTTAAACTGGAGCACTCCTTCTGTCATTTTCACCGTAGGCCTTGATGCTCTCCTGTGCGGGAAGAGAGACTAATATGCCATATTTATTAATTCCTAAAGTTACCTTTAACCAGGAGAACCAGAGCTAACCACAATTTTGTACTCCCCACACTGCTACCTTAGCACACTGCAAGACCTCTGGCCAGCCAAAGGACTCCAAAAGCATATGCAGATTTGTGAGTTCTTTTTTCATTGTTCTATGCAGACCAAGAATCAAACCTTCAAACAGATGAGCAATTTTCTGGAGGTTTCCAAAAGCAGACCAATCTTTGGCCTCCCCACACCTGGCTTGAACCAACTCCAAAAGCAGAAAGTGAAAGAAGCAGCTAGCTGGTGTTCTATGTTCAAATCACAGACATGTACATACACAGAACAATATATAGAACAAAAAAACATAATTAAATTGACTTGACTTACCTTATCAAAAAACCTGCTTAGCTTGACAGCATTGGATGAACCAGCAGCCAGGTAACGAGGATTGGTGCAATCCTAAATCACATAAAAGACAACAACAAACCAAGCACAAGGAAATCAATGCCAGGAAGCCATATGCATTGAATCAACATACCCTTTCCCCTGACACACGCACATGCAATCAGCTAGGGAAAACACTATGTATCTGCTGATTTCTGCTCCACAGTCATTTGAGAGAAAAGGCCATCTTCTGTTCTGTGAATCAGCTAGAGAATTCTAAGTACCTCACTATGTGCTTCATATCTTCCGTCTGCCACCAATCAGCTAATAATACGCCTTCTGCCATACAATCAGCTAATAATTTGTGTGTGTGTGTGTATATACAAGCATTTTTATATACATTATTTATACATAAGTATACATAATGTGAATAAAAGTGATCTTGATGTTTCATTCAGATAGTCTGTGTCAGAACTAAGAATAGCGAAGAAAAAACTTAACTCCAGACCACCAATTCTAAGCTTTGGTCACCTTGTCTAACACTCCCTATAGAACCCTAGAATAGAATCATAGACTGGTTAAGGTTGGAAGGGTCCTTAAAGATCATCAGGTTTCAGCCTCCCTACTATGAGCAGGGACACCTCCCACTAGACCAGGCTGTACAAAGCCTCATCCAGCCTGGCCTTGAACACTTCCAGGGAGGGGCTTCCACAGCCATCCTAGGCAACCTATTCCAGTGCCTTCCTACCCTCGTGGTGAAGAATTTCTTCCTGATGTCTAACCTAAATCTCCCCTCTTTCAGTTTAAAACCATTACCCCTTGTCCTGTCACTGCCCTTTCTGGTGAAAAGTCTCTGCCCATCTTTCCTATAGGCCCCCTTTAGGTCTTGGAAGGCTGCTATAAGGTCTCTCCAAAGCCTTCTCTTCTCCAGGCTGAATAGGAACTATACATTCCCATAGTGAGACAAAGCCAGTACTTTCATCAAGGAAAGGGCTCAGTCAATCAAAATGACTTCAACATTACTGAGAAAAATCTCCAAAAGTTCGATTTTTCTAACACCACCTTTACTTACTAAAAATCAGAATCACTTCCATATAAAAGAAAAACAACACTGGTGCCAAGGATACTAACCAAATTTATCTCTTCAGCATTGAAATCCTCAGCCAAGAAAGCTGTTCTGGTCAAAACTTCATTCCGCTTAGTTTCTGGGATCTGATCCAGCTTCGTTCCTATTACCAGCAGTGGAATCTGGTTATCAGCAAACTGTTCACGGTCATAGTCACTGATGAGGGAAACAAATAAAATTCTGAATGAAGCTACGGTCATGTAAGTGGGCACAGGGATGCCATCAGCTCTCCCTGTGTCTTTCAAATAACAGTAATTTATTTATGAAGAGACATTCTTTATCTACGTGAGAATGTGCTGTATCTATAAATTAAGGAAGGGCTTCTGCATCTAAGTCACTACACAGGGAATGAAAGGAAAGAGAAAAGAAACCACATTAATTGGATTTCTTCTCGGCGTAGATGAACGTTAGAAGAAATGCTAATGCAAGCAGGAAAGAGAGGAATTCCAGTATTGTACCAAGTGTATGGAGTCAGCAGAGACAGGTCAGGGAGCTGGCATCTCTAACATCTAAAGTTGCTACATATCTACAGCTTTTGAGGAAGGACAATGAAATAAATCACAACTGTGAAACACTACCCCTTCCCACCTTAGATCAAAGAGGGTTGCAACAATGATTCTGTGGTGGCAAGTTACTAATTATTCTACATTCCAGTAATGGTCGTCACTACAAGCTGAATTCCACCAAGCTTTGCCTCAGATATGAATAATGATCAAATATACCCTTTATAAAATAAATAATACTATGATCAAATGTAATCACAAATCCAAGATCAAACCTTTCCCCTCAACTAGGATAGAAAGTAATTTTACATGCAACAGAAACAACTTGACCAAGCAATTGCTAGTGGCTGAGCATCTGTCCCTGGCAGAAGTTAAGGTTTTGAAAACTCAAACAATCATTAAGAATCTGTATGTGAAAAAACTGGAGAAATCTGCAGTTTGTATAATGCAAACCCTCCCTCCCTTCTCCCATGTTTCTGCAGAATAGGCAGATAAACAATTTATATTCTTCCCACAAAAAAGCAACCACTTATTATTGCTTCCCAGCTCATGTGTGGGGCTTATCAATGATCTGAAAACCTCCTTGACTACATGTATAGCAGGAGGATGGAGATACAGGAGGAAACACTTGACAAGATGTTGGAAAGCTAATTACAAATATGCTGTTCAAGCAGAGTTTTCTAAGCATTTTTTTAGTCACATTCCTGAAATAATTCCCCCACTGCCCAAACCAAAAAATAATTAAGTGAACTTCCTCAGCCTTGGTGCATGGAGGGAATGCCTTTTGGAACAGAGACTTGCCACCCTATGACACTCCCTGTACAAGGGCTTCGCATGTCTCAGTACAGACACACAAGTCTTCAGGTACCAGGGACTGGACCCACTCTCACAGTGGCCTCAGACAAATGAAGGACACAGTAAACAACCTTTCCCTCAAAGCAAGGTCTCTCCCATACAGTTTAGGAATCTACTGACAGAATTGCCTGTTTGGCAGTATAAAACAAAAATAAGAGTGATTTTTCTTTTATATATCCCATTTTTAATTTATTTCTTAAAAGTCTAGCCACATCTGATTTTGAGAGAAACAGCTTGGAATTGTGTCTTAACCCTGCACGTGTGTTTTTCACTCACCCGTTTGTCACGAGAACTCCTGTTGGAGCCACATCTCTGTTGAGTGCTTCCAAAGACCAGCGATATAAATTCTGGGATGATTTCTTGTTGGTTAAATCATGCACTAAAATTATCCCTAAAGTGAAACAAAAGGCAGCGAGATGCTATTTAATGATACATATTTTTTTTCCTTATCTTACCAAAACGACATCTGCAGGTTCCCAGATATCTGAGAAGGAAAAAAGGGATGTATAAGCGGTTCAGTTACAGTGAACAAGTAAAGCTGAAAATATCAGGATGCAACAGGTTATTTAAAGCTGCTTAACAGGAATTGGATAAGAGCTAAGAGAAAAACCTCATGAAAGGAGAACACAAACAGCCACCTCAGGGTTTAATCTGCAAAAGGCATGCAGGCATTCCATGATTCTGCCCCGTCTAGTCCTAATGATACCTCTGTATTACTGCAGCAGAGAATTTAGCCTTTCTCTGTTCTGCCTGATTGGTAAATATAACTATCTTTCTGTCACATCATCTAAGAAGTCTAAAGTCCATTTCTTTATTTCAAAGAGTTTAGATAGCACTTTTATTGCTTTCCAGCATTTTCAAGAACTAATGCTACATACCTGGGGAAGTATCTAAGAGGGAAGTAGACTCTGATAAACTTTTACAGTCCACCAAATGGCTGGTAGAAACATGAATTAATAAGATTTAATGTATTTAAGATCAAGCTTCTAGCATTTTTCATTACTACGATCCTTCAAAAATGTAAATTCTGAGATGTAAAAAGAGGCAGCCAAACTTCCTAGCTGTGCTATTAACAGACACCCACTTCTGATAACCACAGTTCCTAACTCAATTACCAACTCCTGCTAGCAAATTTCTTCTATTTATTCACACCTTCTGCAACCTGTGGAATGTTCCCACTTCCTCCAGACTTGAAACCATCATTAACTCAAACACAAAGTGGAATTAAACCCCTTCATCAGGATTCTTTCTCAACACACTTCACAGCCTACAGGTGGAGAAAACTTACTCATTCAATCTTACGCCTCAACTCCCAAAGGAGCCACCCACTGGACACACCACAAACAAACCCCATTTCCACAAACATTCTCCACTACCCTACACGACTGTGCACAGGGTCTCCTGTAAGAGTTCCCAGCATATCATAACAATAGTCCTATTTCAAAGCATGTATATCAGTAACAGCATAAAAAGGCTATTCAACTGCATTTCCACCCCCAGCATAGAGAGAAAAAAACCTGATACAACATAACTTGACCTACAGCATTCACAGGCACTGCTCTGAGGAACATTCCCCACCTCCAGACACTCTTCCTCAGTTACGTTTTTGATTGGTCAGTTCTCTTATCTGCCTCACCTAAAACCTTCACAGTTAGTTGCACCAGTACGAAAAGAATCTGTCAATATCAAAAAAGCACAGGCAGGGCCAATGATTAGTCAAGGAAGCATTCCCCCCAATAAGGTCTGCAAGCCACAGCCTTACTGCCTAGTCACTGTCCTAGACTGTCACAGTGCACACACCAGGTGCAGGGACACCAAAGCAGATAATCTGCAGTCAAAACACAACCAAACATTAACTATCTTTTGACTTCAGGTTTTTCAGACCACTGCAAGCCCAAAGAGCACAACAGTCAGGCAGAAGGTACTTCTTCATCTTATCTTCTTAAATCAGAACACACAAAGGCCATTTGTGAGACAAGCTCTAATGAAGAAATTAATCTAATGAAAGAAACCAGAGACAAGGCTAACTACCAAAAGTCAACAGCTTTCATATGCAAGCTGCCTAATAATATCTTTTTGGCAGCAGAGATAAATAACTCTTTTAAGGACATTATCAATTACAATTCAGACACCTAAGTTCAAGATTTCATCTCCTAATGGGCTGTTCTAGGATATTGCCAAGACTGACCCACACCCACTGGCATACTGTGGATTTGGTGTCAAAAATAAATCCTTTTCTTTCATATACTGAAGAGGCTTGCTTTGGGGGCACAACTCAACCCAAACCTTATTTACAGATGTCTGGTTAACAATATAAGAGACACCTACACACAGTCTTCCCCCTGGGAAAGGAGGAAGAAATAACTAGTTATATAATCACAGAGCAAAAATGTTTATTGTATGGCTTAACATATTATTGAAAGGGGCTCAAATGATTGGGAACAAGAAATGAGAATCAAAAGGAACATTTGACTCATTTTCAGAAGCAGTGATTAATCTGGTATGCATCGATTTTTAGTGAACTACCCTTGGATACCAAAAACTAACAACTGAAATACTGCATTACTATGTTTATAATATCTTATTGGCTCTTATCAGTGGTGCAGATGAACTACCAGGCTTTTAAGTCAGTATCTCAACAGAAGGCACAAATTACATCTTTATATCTACAGCAAGTTGCAAGATTCAATTATTAAAAATAATTTGGCAAATTAAATGAGACAAGATGGTTATCAGCATATTGTATGTTTTATAAGAGAACAGTTGAAATTTGCCAGAGTAGGATATAGCTATCAAAGTTAATATAAATTCAAATAATTATTTCCCTGCTGTAGGTTTTGGAACTGAACAGAAAATATAAATCCTATTTCTGCATGTATAGCAGGCCTGGAAAGGTGAAGGCAACCTTTGTGTCTGCAAGTGTAGCTGGAAGTCACTACAACTTCAAAGGCTCCCTGGTGTGACAGCTACACAAGACTGAAGTGAAAGGCTGATGAAGCTCATCTGCACAGGTTTGTCTAAAATAGCTTTCCAGTTCAAAACTGAATCTATAAAATTCTGCCTAGGAATGGTACTAGGTCTTTTTCCTGCATAAATGTATTGGAATCAGGAAAGAAAGCAATACAGCCCTCAGCCAGACTTAAGGGGATCCTGCTCCAGCACCAAGAGACAGCTCATAACAGAAACAGCAACAAAAACAGATTTTCACCAAAACCAGATTTACACCAAGCAAACTTACCATTCAGCATGTTATAAAATACTGCTCGTGTGCTTTTCACGCTAGTGGCACTACCCACTGAACCTCCAACATCCCATAGCTCAATGTAGTATGTCTTTTCCTCTGGAGTCCCTTCTTTGTAGTCATGGATCTGATGAAAAATTCACATCATACATAATCACAGCACCAGCTCACAGGAGTTAATCCATACAACACTTACTCATTCAGCTGAAAGGATTATTGTACTTGGATAGAAATTTGTAAATTCTTGTGTTGACACCATTTCAAATCTCTCAAGTAGAAGAGAGATGGAATGAGTCAAGCAGCTACCACTGGTTATCACAGACTCTTACATGACATGGAGCTTGGTGAGACAGTAGGGAGTATCCTTTCCACCTCAGTATTAACAAACCTGATTACGTCCTGATGTGCTTAGAAATAGAATATTGAGAAAGCAGATGAAAAAGTAAGATCATGACTTCTTACAGTTGTTAAAGCCTACAAGGTAGTATTGCAAGAATATTTACAGACGTGACCACATCAGATCCAACTGATCACATCTTATTACTCTCCAAGTTCTAATTGGTATCTCAACTAAACTAATAAATCAACTGATTTTGCCCCCGGATCTGCTAGGTAGTTCTGCTCCACAGTCAAACAGGACTGCTGTGTTTCTTCCTCCAAATTTTGGAAATCTATTCCTAACCTATGCCAATGCTTTTCAAGGAGAATGCGGCTAAGAGTGATGAAGGAAGAAAGCATTTATCACTGTCCCATAAGGATTGTAGGTTGTGTCAAAAAACTGCTAGATGAATACCCTTATTTCTCTGACAGTAGATCCTGCAATGAGCAGACAGGAGAAGCAGTCCTATGGTCATGGTCAGCCCTGACATTAAGCAAGCAAATTGTTTTTCTCCAAGATGTTAGGCTGACAGTTTAGCTGTGCGTTAACTGCTTTTCAGGGAAGCATGGTTTAAATTCTGTGCCTTGTGACTTAAGCTGGTGGCTCAATGCCTCGTCACACACCAGGGGCCACTACAGTAAGGAGAGAGGCAAATGACAAGCATCTCACCTAATTCTGTTAACCTTGTAACATCAAAACTTCGCTCACACAAGTCCTGGGCCCCTATTTAATACTATTTGTTTCCAAAGATTTTGTGCTCAGCAAAACAAAACACAGAAACACACCTCCTCATGGGGCGGCAAGTAATGAAAAGAAAACATAAAGTCAAGGCCCTTCTCTTCCCTTACGCTTTATGCTTGGGCTACCATGAGGTCGGGCTTGTCACCTACTCGAACATCCACCGAGCAGCCCACTGTCCCAGGACGGGTTTCCCAACACCTGGTTTGGCACAGGAGATGAACAAGCGAAGATTTTCCGACACCTGCAAGCGCACACAGAGAACTCCTGGAAGATCACACGAGGGCAGGTAAGAAGGCCAGAGCTGACGAGAAGAAGCACTAACTAAACCTGGCTGTTCCACCGCTACCGCTCTCCCGGTGCCGACATGGAACGGCCAACGCTCAGTGCCCAACGGCCGGGGCAAAGCGGGATGGGAGAGAGGGAGGGAGGGAAGGAGCTGACCCCCGAGGACTAATGCCATGCTCAGGGTAGGCGCCAGGACTCGGGCAGAGCCCCCATGATGCGTAGCCCGGGGAGTGGAGGGTCCTGCCAGGCGGCTTCCACTCAGGCAGCGGACGGGTAGCTCGGGGGGGGCGAGAAGGAGGAAAGTGCCGGAGGGGGAGGCAGGGAGGGGCGCGCCGCGCATGCGCCATCAGGCAGCTCCGGAGGGGGCCCCCGCCCGGCTCCGCGGCGGCGGGACGACGACAGCGACGACGACGAGAGGACGCCCCCCGCCCACCGTGTGCGCGCGCGTATTGGGTGGGGAGTAGCGGGGGGAGGGACACTCACCGGAGTCACCCAGCACCAGCACCTTGACCCTGTCCAAAGCCGCCATCTTACTCTACCTAGCAACAACCCCGGAGACCACCGCCCTCTGCCCGAGTCGCCAATCATGGCCCACGCTCCTTTCGCTTCGCTCGTCTCATTGGCTAACTGCTCTACAACCGGCGCCGCTTTCGCTCTTGATTGGTTAAACTCATGTGAGGGCAGGAAGGCCGAGAACGCTATTGGCTCGTTTTCCTGTCCCTCACCGTTCAGTCACCGCTCGGACTGCGTGTGGGGCACGGAGGGGGGCGGTACCGCGCAGGCGCGGAGCACTGCTGGGCAAGGCGCCCTGCTGACGCCACAGGTGTGCGCGGGGCTGTGACGAGCCCTCGTGGAGCCGCCGGAAGCGGCGCCTGGAGCGGGGAGAGCTGGATGCGGCGGCAGGTCAGTGCCCGCCCCGGGGGCGGTGGCCGCGCCAGCACAGTGGCCTAGACGGGGTCCCCCTGCTGCGGTCCTCTCGCCGCCCCTCACGGGAGGGGGCTAACGCGGTGCCGCCAGGGGAAACGCCCGGGCACCCCCTCCCCCGCTCCACCTCCCGGGGGCCTCGCCGTGGTGGGCAGCGGGTACCTGTGGAGGCTCCCGGTACGGCGTTCCCACCCTCCAGTTGTTTCGGGTGTTGCTGAGGGGCTGGGCACACCCGCTTCGTCCGCGGGGGTCCGTGAACCCCGCAGTGTGTCTGGCTGGGCCGCTCACTGGGGCCCGGCTTCGCCAATGGCTCCAAACCACCGCCGGCCTCTTCTCGTGTGCCGTTTGTGGGTGTTTCTTGGTTGTTTTTTTTAGGAGATACTGCTGAGCCCCAGAGCCTCTTGTCCTATAGGAGCCTACACTATTGCATGTCTAAAATTCAGCACATAAAAGCAGGCAGGGAATAGGAGGCCATGCAAGTCCTACAAGGTGGTTCTCTCCTTTGCTTGGCTTTAAACCTTAGTCTGATGCTATAGCCTAGGAAGTCTGTACTATTTGTAATTTGAAGGAAGGTGCAGTTATTCTCAGATTACTCCTCAGATGGGAATCTGGAGTAAATTACACTAACAAATCTAGGGTGCAGTGAATTGAGCTGGATGTATTGAGTCAACAGCCTGCTGCTCTCAAAAGGGACATCTTGAAGCTCATTCCTTTTTGCCATGTTTGACCATTGGCTGAGCCCATACAGTGAGACCATTCAGTTCTCCAGGTCAGCAAGGTATTTTCTTTTTGTTCAGTAATTTTCTCCTGGCCTCACAAGATTGCTGGTTCCCTGAGAAGCAGGTGAATGTCACATCTCATAATGGCACTAAGCTGTTAAATGGGTCCAGCTGGTAAACTTGTGTCATTATGTGTGGCACAATGAATAAGGAAGGTGGACTTTCTCAACAGGGTGCTCAGCAGTGGACAGTTAAGGTACACTTTTGTGAAATACAGATGATGTAATATTTTTCATCCATGAAAGGTGGAGTTTCTTCTTTCCTCTCTTCCCCTGGACTGGTGTCCTCTCACATCTGCTGGTTCTGTTGCTCATCAGATTTTTCCACCAGCTGATTAAACTGTTGAAAATCTTTGTAAGAGGAGGTCAGGAGAAGGTGGTTTTCTGCCTTTTAGTGATGCACATTGGTGCACAAAAAGGTCTTGGGAGTGCCAGAGCTGGCATGGGAGAGGACAGAGACATTGTCTTCCGACAGGAGCAAATACCCTTCCGGTATAAGGAATGATGTAAGTTTCATTCCACCTTCCACTTCCTTTAAGATACTATTTACAGCTTGCTTTCACAAAGGATGTTCTAGGGAGTTCTTGTAAACAAGAAACTACATAAATTGAAGCTAACCTCGTATATTGTTACATAGTTTCTCTGTTTCTTTATTGTTTACACCCACAGGAATATACACTAGATGGTGACACCCTGATGAACTGAAACTTTTCTGAACCTAATGCTTTAAAAATCTGTCTTCTTTCTGGAATTCCTGAAAGTCAGACAATACCATTCACATCATTTATCATGATGAGAAATGTGGTGTTCCAGGTCTCATTGAATCTGGGATGGGAAAAACAATTACTGCCTTCTTCCTGTCAGAAACTTAACAAGGAACACTGCGGCTAAGCCCACTGTACTTTGGTGTAATCATGACCTCTTAGGCTCGATGTTTGGTAGAAATGCTTTTACTTTTTTCTTTTAAAAAACCCCCAAAGCCTCGCAGCTTCATTTTGTGAGGGCCAGTGCTGAGACGTCTCAAAGATGACAGATATTCTGCTGGTATATGTTCAAACCAGAGTGTAAATTGTAAGAATTGCTGATGTCCATGGTTAAAATGTTCTAGTGGCTTCACATTACAAATGAGTCAATTTAACATATTTGCCACCATTTGGGGAAAGCTGACTCTTCTACATCCCTAGCCATGCTTTCTTCTCTCTGCTTTGCCTAGGCTCTAGTCTGGTAAGATAAATTATTCAGTTCTTGAACTTTTCCTCTTTGCTCTCCCTCTGAAATACCCTACTTTTTTGACACATTAGTTTTTCACTTTAGTCAACTTGATTCACCTTCCTACATGAATAAGCAACTGTCAAAATCAGCACAGAATGGCAGGGGTTGTGGCTGAAGGCTGGGAAAGAAAAAATACTTCTTTATGGTAGGGAGGGTATAACTTGACTTAAGCTCTAGCAGGAAACTGTACCTTCACTATTCTAGCCACTAAGTTTGGTCTTCCATAAATAATGCACTCAATTTTTTTTTTCTGCATTTCCAGCTGTAAATACTTTGTTAATGCTAATACATATTTGAAGTACTTCTGAATATTACATCTGTTTGTAGACATGCACATAAGTAGCCCATTAATTTACTGACACCTTGTTATTGTTTATATCAGGTTTAGATTATGAAAGTGAATGAGAATTACATCCTAAGCCTGCATTTTTCAATTTCTGCCTTGTATGGTAAGACATTGTGGCCTTATCATGTTTGGTTCCTTTTTTTTTTTTTTCTTGTGAAATTACTATAGAATCATAGAATCATGGAAAGATTTGGATTGGAAGGAGCCTTGAAGATCATCTAGATTCAACTCCCCTGCATGGGCAGGGACATCGCCCTCTAGACCAGGTTGCTCCAAGTCCCATCCAGCCTGGCCTTGAACACTTCCAGGGAGGGGTCAGCCACAACTTCCCTGGGCAACCTGTTCCAGTGTCTCACCACCCTCACACTAAAGAATTTCTTTCTAAAATCTAACTTAAATCTCCCTCTTCCAGTTTTAATCCATTACCCCTTGTCCTCTGGCTACAAAAAAAGTCCCTCCCCAGCTTTCCTGCAGACCTCTTCAGGTACTGGAAGGCTGCTTTGAGGTCTCCCTGGAGCCTCCCTCTCCACACTGAAGAAGCCCAGCTTTCTTAGCGTGTCTTCATAGGAGAGGTGCTCCAGCCCTTGGATGATCTTTGTGGCCCTCCTCTGGATGCACTCCAGCAAAGGGCCAAGCTTCACAAATTATGTGAAAATGTCCTAATTTCAGCCAGGCCCTTCAGCACCTGTGTGCAACTGCAACACAACTTTTCATTTTTAGTGAAGAAAACCCTTTGATACTTTTGGCCTCCTGGTTTCAGTTTGTGGAATGTCAACCGGAAAGTAGGGTTTGAGTGAAAATAGATTGTTCTTTCCTCCTATAATACTTCAGGGCAGGTCTTGCAATGAAAATAAACGAATTTTCATCAAGATGTAATGCAGGAGGAAGGCTGAGCAGCAGTGTTCTGAAGTCTCCATGAAATGCAATTAAGTAAGCTTTTGATAAAATGCCAGAAAACTTTGGGTTTGCAACTTATGTGGGATAAAGGCAGTTCTGGATAATAGGGACATGTTACACAGATCATTCACTCACTACAGAGACAAGCAAAAAAGCAGACTTGAAAATGGAAGATCTTATGCTATTTTCTGGAAAGGACGAGTAGTGTCTGAGGTTACATTGTACAGACATTCTAAAATCTTGATGGTGTGTTTTCCCACTGTAGTTCTGAAATTTGTGCCTACCCTCCATGTACTCGGGAAGGTTCTGAATCACTCCTCTCTACTTAACCTCATAATCTTCTGAAAGACAGAATGATAAGCTTTATTAGAGTCAGAGACTATAAAACTAGGATCTGGTGTTTGCAAGTGAGTGCTGGAGTAGGATATGGTATGCACTGGCTCCTGGAAGCCTGTCGTACTTGCCACGCCTAGAGGTGAGGGACCCTTCTATAATTTGATTTTGATTTTTCCTGAATAAACTGTATCAGTGGTATGAGCAAGTATTTTTTTTCCTTTTTAAAAAATGTTTTGGCAGAAGGCTGCAAAAACTTTTTCCAAACAAATCAGAAAAACCTAGTCTCAGAGATTTAGTTAGAAAGAGCACTAACGATTTAAATTAGATGTGGGGAAAAACAGGATCACCTTTCAAAGTGTTAACAGAGTATGTCTGATAGACCTGGGTTTCCAGCCAATCCTGCAAGTTTTCCTCCAAGAGACCCAGGGTGTTATAAAGGGTTTGTACACCCAAATAAGTCTGAAGAGCAGTATACTTTGTTTTTCAAGGTCCTGCTTGTAAAATGTTTATCTTGTCAAATATATGAACAGCGAGACTTCATTAATTGAGTTAAAATTACTGGTGGAATTAATATAAAACTCAAAGTTTTATGTTAAAACAAGGTGATGTTATTTGCAGTATTGTATAATAATTCAGGTTGATCCACTGGCTTCCATTTTCATAACCTGTAGTTCTAGTTTCATCTACATTGTGGCTTCTAGGTATCACATTTCATAGAATCACAGGGGTTGGAAGGGATCTCTGAAGATCATCAAGTCCAACCTCCTTGCTGCAGCAGGGACACCTAGGGCAGATCACACAGGAACACGTCCAAGCGGGTCTTGAAAGTCTCCAGAGAAGGAGACTCCACAGCCTCGCTGGGCAGCCTGTTCCAGTGCTCCGTCACCCTCACAGTAAAAAGTTTTTCCTCATGTTAAGATGTTTCCTCCTGTGTTGTAACTTGGTGCTGTTGCCCCTGGTCCTATCACAGGGCACCACTGAAAAGAGACTGGCCCATTCTTGACACCCACCCTTCAGATATTTATAGACACTAATAAAGTCCCCTCTCAGTCTTCTTTTCTCAAGACTAAACAGCTCCAGGTCTCTTAGCCTTTCCTCGTGTGACAGATGTTCCAGTCCCTTAGTCATCCTCATAGCCCTCTGTTGGACTCTTTCCACCATATCTCTATCCCTCTTGAACTGGGGAGCCCAGAACTGGACACAATACTCCAGATGTGGTCTTACTAGGGCAGACTAGAGAGGGAGGAGAACTTCCCTTGACCTGCTGGCTTTTAGCACTTTGTCTTTTGTCTCAGCTTGAGACAGGAAAAGCAGGAAGAAAAACGCATCCCACATCCTTAGCCCAATTCCTGTTCGAGTTCACAAAAGAATACTAGAAATTTTTGTACATGGAAAAGAAGAGTGCAGTTGCCTTTATGTTGCATTAGGAAAGGCCTGACTAGTGGAGGTTTTTGATCCGTTGAATTTCTGGCTTCTGTATGGTCTTTAGTTCCATCACACGGAATGTTTTTTTTGCGGTCACTTGCTCTCCTCTCTCGATGTATTTTGACATCTCTAGTTCTGCTCAAGACCTATGACACATTCATTTTACTCAGCTTGAGGTATGAGCTCCATTTTGAAGACTCTACCCTGAGTTTCTTCACCCAAAAGATCTGATTGTTTTGCATAACTGTAGGTTTTTCTTCCCAGTGTTGTCTCTTATAGCTATTTATTCTTTTAGAACAATTTTTTTTTTTTAACCAATGTGTATTTAGGGTTGCTATTCTACTGTGATAACATAGATCTACTTTCCTCCTATACCCATAATACTGAATTGTATTCATGTGATTACCCAGAACAATTTCATAACAGCTGTCTCTTTTAATAAAGCCTGTGTTTAAATTTTGGAATTTTTCTTTTGGGTGTTTCTGAATATTGTCCTGTCCAATGTGCTGTATCATTGGTGCTGTAGGTGCTCGCTGTGTAGTGGTGTATGTTGGCCATTGTTCTTTTGTTTTTTTTCCCTGACAATGTCTCTTGATGCTCATACATTATTAAGGTCAGCACAGACATGATTATGAAACAGATGCACGTCCATTAAAACCTTGTTAAGAGGTGTTTTCATATTTCTTTGCACACGTAATTAATTCAGGCTTGACCTGCTTCAGTGGAAGGTGAAATCACTGCTCAAGGATGTAATTATTAAAGTCCCCTGCTTTTGAATTTTAATCTGATATTCTTGGGGCACTGGATTACAGCTTCTGAGCTGGGTCATTATATTTCTTGCCTGGTGAAAGGTAGTAGTTGCAGCTCATATGTTGTGTGTAGCCTGAGGTTCTTTGTGGGCCAGATATCAGCCTCTCCTAGAGAAACAGTTTGTTAAACCCTGACCTGGTGAGTTTTGGCAGTGATATATGCTCGTTCTTATGTCATCACGTAGCTTACATGAGAACGTGATTATCAAGAATGTGTTGTAAAATATGTCCTTCGTCCAACCATGCAGATGGTGTTCAAGCCCTTGCTTTGGACCAGTTTGGTATTTGTTTTGGCTCAACGTATCACGAAAACTGGTGTTTGCTGAACATGCTCTTTTTTAGAGCTAAGTTATTTGTGTTCAGCTTTGTTTACTTTCATGTAGCAAAGCTTGACAAGGGTGTTCTTTGGTGGCTTTTTTTTGGTAATATTTCTTAAAGCCGATACTAGTCAGTTGGTTGTCTTACCCAAAGGCTGTATTCTAGAGGATTTGGAATTTAATCCATGTTAATCAATTTTTTGAAGTGAAGATTAATGGTAAAGAATGGTTTGTGGTGTTTTCAGAATGCTTGCATTTCCATATATCCATACCTGGAAAAAAACCCAAACCAGTGTGATACTTAAGATGCCCACTATTACCTGAGGACATAAAAGAATTGGATATCACTAAAAATCTCCAGTAGAGGATAAAGAAAAATAATGTAAAATAATAATAATAATAGTTTAAAAACTTCTAGTCCCAGTAGATAAAAAAATACATTCTAGTGTTTGACACTAAAAAATATTATTGAATCTCTAACTATTGCTGAAAACAGAGGAAAAAATATATACTCCTAGAGGTGGTTTTACCTATTGGTTTCGTGTAGGTCTCAGTTTGGTTGTGGAAATCTGCAGCTGTCTTATCAGTGAGATTCTTGCAGAGAAAATGTTTTCCATAAGCTCTCAGATGAGTTATCCAGAATGATACGTGCTTATTTAAAAACACTTTTCTCCTTTTTTTGTTACCACTGATGTTCTGAATGTCACTGTGCCTACTGCAAGTTGAATCGCCAAGTTTTACTGCAAGGAATTCTTAGGGGATGGTGTATTGACGAGGAGAGAGGGGTTTTTTGTTTGTCTCTGAGATCAGCACTTAAAAAACCTTTGACTTTCAAAACTAGACTGTTTAAATCACTTTGAGGTGCCAGGTTTTATTAAAAAATGATCTTTATATTAATTGTATACTGTGCTAAACTCCGAATAAGATTCAAGGAATTTGAATAAAGACTTCTGGCCAGCTTCTGCATTGACATTATTTTATAGTATCACTATGTTGCTGACAGATTCAGTCAAAAGCACGATTTATCTTTAAGTGACTGAAAGACTGTAAAAATACCCTCAGAATGAAATTGATTTTCAAGTACAATTTACTGTGATGGTATTTAGATTTGGTCTGACTTAGGTATCAAAAAATACTGCATGGCTAACTCGTGATGGGGCATCCTTTATAGCTAATGCTTTTACCTTTAACACAAAGCTCTCTAAAATTGTCCTTGGTGTGAGATAAATCATTATGTATTTGTCATGCAAAATAAAGCTAACTGACTTGAGAAGTACTTGTTTCATGGCTAATTCATGCTATGATAAACATATTTCCATTTAATTTCCTTGCAGGGAAGCTGGACCTGGACATCCAGGCATTGTGTTCTGTAAGGTATTCCCAGCCTGCACATCAGCAATCAATGTAGTTCAGTTCATTTCAGTTTGAGCACTGTGAATACCAATTGGCCCCAAATTAGAGAAGAAAAAAGCCCAAGCAAGGAACTGTTTTAAAATAAAAGAATGAAGGTGTTTTTTCTCTTTACCAAAAGGGAGAATAGACAGGACAATCTTAATTTACTAACTGTTAAGTACCACAATCCATAGCCTAATCACTTTGTAGTTGCACTGGCTGTAACCCTTGAGAGTAAGGTGTACCTCCTCAATTGCAGAAGGTAGGGGCTGGAGAGAAGTAAAGCTTCCATGGTTAATGTTGCTTAAAGTTTTTTGAGAGGGCAGCGTTTCTCATACAAAAAAAACCCAAAAACCGAAATCCAAGCAGGCTACTTTGATAAATGATCACAGCTTTTTTGAGTAGTCTTAGCTGATGGAAGTGACTCATCAGCTGCTTGGTTACCTGTAGAGTTTGTTGATTTCAGGGTGATGCCTTAGTGTGGGGAATGAAGAATTCTGTAATAGTGTTTGTCAAAAAAGAGTATTACAGGATTTATGATAACCATGAAGAAAGTGGGATACCTATCCACATCCTTCTGCTGTCATTCTCCTCATTCCTTTATTTGAGACTTGAATGCTGGGGACATACATAGTGTGTGAAACATCTAATGAAAGTGATAATTGAGATTGGGAGAGTTTTGCTTTTTATGATACTAGTTCACAGGTAAAAGTTGCTTAGCAAAGACGAACAAACATATTAAGGTGTGGGGTTTTCTTCAGTTGAAGGAACCTTTTTCTTTAGAAATGGTTATTCATATCCTAAATTAGCATAGAAGTCTCCTATTGAAAAGGACTATTTAGAGTTTTATCAGAAGTTAATTGGAAGTACAGCCCTCTGAATGGGTATTTCAAAGGCACCTATAGTACTTCATGCTTATCTTGAACCTTTTGTACATGGAAATCCAAGTGCATTATGAGTGGAGGGGAATTTTGTTATTACCTACAGATGTATAGGCTTGAAAGTCTGGAGGGAAAATGCACAAAATCACCCTGTGAAATGACAGCCTTTGCTCTGTGCCTTATGGAGTTGCTTCCCTTTTTCTCTCCACTGAACAAAACTGGTTGCTTCAGAAGAGTCATTGTAGTTAGTTGTCTGCCGGGCTTTGATTTTTGGCTATGTCTGTAGCACAGGTGGCAATATGAGGAATTTCTTGCATGATATGATGCTATCTATGATCCTGTGCATGTCACAGAAGCATGTAATTGCCAGGTCTGTTTGTTCCATTTGATGTTAAGGTGAAAAAAATCAAGTGAAAATACAGTGTTTCTTTAGGAATTATTGTCTTGTGACAGATAGCATGGTAAGTCATGATAAGTAACTCAGAGATACTTCATGGAATACTTTTTTGAATATACACACAGCATCTCCATGTTCACTAAGTCTTGATTTTAACTTCATTTATTGTGCTATATTAGCCACAGGCTTCTATGGCTTGCATGTAAGACACTTTAAATGAAGTTTGTTCAATATCTTTATCAATGATCTGGATGAGGGGATTGAGTGCACCCTCAATAAGTTTGCAGACGGCACCAAATTGGGTGGGGGTGTTGATCTGCCTGAGGGTAGGAAGGCTCTGCAGAGGGACACGAACAGGCTGGATCGATGGGCCAAGGTTCAAGAAGGCCAAGTGCCAGGTCCTGCACTTGAGTCAAAACAACCCTAGGCAACACTACAGGCTTGGGGAAGAGTAGCTGGAAAGCTGCCCAGCAGAAAAGGACCTGCGGGTGCTGGTTGACACCTGGCTGAGTATGAGCTAGCAGTGTGCTCAGGTGGCCAAGACGGCTAACAGTATCCTGGCTTGTATCAGGAATAGTGTGGCCAGAAGGACTAGGGAAGTGATTGTGCCTGTGGATTGGCTTCTTGCACACCAGGTAATGAACCCTGCTTTCAGGACACCTGTACTTGGCTCTGGTGAGGCTGCACCTCAAATACTGCGTTCAGTGTTGGGCCCCTCCCTACAAGAAGGACATTGAGGTGCTGGAGCCTGTTCAGAGAAGAGCAACAAAGATCGTGGAGGGTCTGGAGAACAAGTCCTATGAGGAGTGGCTGAGGGAACTGGGGTTGTTTAGTCTGGAGTAAAGGAGACTGAGGGGAGACCTCCTTGCCCTCTACAACTACCTGAAAGGAGGGTGTAGAGGTTGGCCTCTTCTCCTAAGTAAATAATGACAGGATGAGAGGAAATGACCTGAAGGCCATGAAGGGAGGTTTAGATTGGATATTAGGAAGACTTTATTTACCGAAACAGTAGTCAGGCACTGGAACAGGCTCCCCAGGGAGGTGGTGGAGTCACCATTCATGGAGGTATTCAAGAAATGTGTAGATGTGGTACTTCAAGGCATGCTCTAGTGGCCGAGGTTCTGTTTTTTGTGGGGTTTGTTGGTTTTTTGTGTGTTGATGGTTGGACTTGGTGATCTCAGAGGTCCTTTCCAACCATGATAATTCTGTGATTCTGGGAAAGATCTGTCCTTTGGAAACCCCTATTTGCTCATCTAAGATCAAGGCTGAAGCAGTGTGTGATGTAGGAGCTGGTAGTGCTAACAATTTTCATGCTGCAGACAGTTGACTAAGGTCTATTTATCAGAAAGTAAGGAACAAATATCTGTTCTCATTGTGCAGCTGGGAGCTTATGCTTTGTGTTAGCAAGCTGTCCTCATATTTTGTCTCTGCCTTGTGGTGTCTGAGGAATAGAGGTAGGCAAGTGACATCGACTGGTGACATAAAACCACTCCACTCTTGGGCTGTTTTAGGACTTTTCTTGCTGTAGCCTTTTTCTGCTTCTCCCAAGCTACAAGTATCAGTTGGTCATG
This sequence comes from Hemiprocne comata, assembly GCA_020745705.1. Classification (NCBI taxonomy): domain Eukaryota; kingdom Metazoa; phylum Chordata; class Aves; order Apodiformes; family Apodidae; genus Hemiprocne; species Hemiprocne comata. Next base: position 145,088,286 of record CM036586.1, read on the forward strand.
AAGCTGACTACTGGAGCTCAGCTTCAAGACAGCTTTCTTACTCTAACTCTGTTGTCTGTGACTACATGGAAATTAAATCTGCCGTATGTTATGGTCCCCGTTTCCTGTGTGCTTTTTTAAAGTTTTCCATAATTTCCTAATTCTACTTCTGTACCATCTATGGAGAGAGAACAGGGCTTGGAAAAAAGAAACAGCCCATCCTTTTCTTAGTTCTAAGTGAGATAAACAACCTGTCTTTTTTTTTCACTGCAGTATACATGAAGCTCAAGATCTGAACCTGCTATGACTGACCCAGACGTCGTCACTGAGGTCCCAGCAGCTCTCAAACGCCTTGCCAAATACGTGGTGCGTGGCTTTTATGGCATTGAACATGCTTTGGCTCTGGACATTCTCATCAGGAACACCTGTGTGAAGGAAGAAGACATGTTAGAGCTCCTTAAGTTTGACAGGAAGCAGTTGCGAGCTGTCCTCAACACCCTCAAGGGTGACAAGTTCATCAAATGCAGGATGAGGGTAGAGACAGCTCCAGATGGCAAAACCACCCGTCATAACTACTATTTCATCAACTACCGCCTTCTGGTTAATGTAGTGAAGTACAAGCTGGACCACATGAGGAGGAGGATTGAGACAGATGAAAGAGACTCCACCAATCGCGCCTCTTTTAAATGCCCCATCTGCTTCAGCACTTTTACAGACTTGGAGGCCAACCAGCTGTTTGACCCCATGACAGGTAAGAGTAGAGGGAACAGAGTGCTTTTGATTCTGTCCTTTGTAAGTGCTAGACTTCAGGAAGCAGTCTTAGGAAAATTTTCTTGAGTTTGGCTGGAGATAGAGGGCAGTGTGTTTCTGCAGGTGATAAATGTTTGAGCAAAATACAAAAATAATGTATACAAACTTACACAGTCTTTACAGGCAAATAGCAGCATTGGTAAAATGTTTGAGTGTCCAGCAGTAGAGAAATGGAGGTCCTACCACAGTCAAATTCAAGGATGAATAAGGCAGTCTGTCCTTGTTGGAAGCTGACAAATTTCAGTATAACCTGGTCTTGCCTGTAAACTTGTATGACTTACTGGTAGTTTACAGAGAGGGCATACGTGTAGTTGACTTTGGTATGCAAAATTTTTTTAATTTAGAGTTGGTCATGCAAGAAGTGAGTTGTCACTGTTTAATTTTCTTGTAGCCAGTTCATTCTACTGCACAACCTTGTTTCCCCAGTGTAAAGCAGTCTCATGAAAGTTAAAATAAATGCATTGCAGGCTTGTCTGTGGTTGGGAATAAACCAGATTCTTTTTCAAGTGTGTGTCTCAGTCTCGGTGGAGGTGTGTATCTGTCTCATGCCTATGAAATGAGAAACTTTTCTGGGTGTCATTGACTGCAGGGGCAGTCCAAATACTTTGTGCTCCTGTGCCAGGGGAGAAAAGAAACACCTGAGATCCTATTTTGCTAGTCTAATCTGGGATTATGTGGGGGAGAAGGCATGGAGGAGGGGCTGGGTGTTAGGCTTTCACTTAATGAATCTTTAGTTTTTAATTTTTCTTTTGAATTCTTTGTCCTGATCTTACTTTTCCACAAAAATAAAAGTGCAAAAGTCAGGAGAGCGCTCAGAAACAGTGGAGTGTAGGGTTCTGCATAAATTATCATAATGAGAAACTGTAAAAATCCACAGTTTAGTGGTATTGAAGCTTTTAATCTAGGGTTACTGATGTCTTATCTGCTTTGGAGAAGGGCAAACACCCAGCAAATGTTGAGCCTATCATTTTCTCTCTTTCTTGCCTCTGAAGATCAAGAGTTGTGAAACTCCTTTTACTTGAATAACCATGAAACTGATATTTAATACTAGAGAAGCAGAAACCACTAAGTCAAGTAACAGTTGTTGCTGTAATCCAGTGCAGCTCTCTTTAGTAGAAGTTGCTCCCTTGTGGAGCACCAAAACCAGCAGTGCCAGCACAGATTTTCTGTACTCACCACTGAGTACAGAAGCAACACGTGCTCTCTACAGTAATGATCATCTGTGGCAGCTACAGTCGTGGGTGTCGGGCTGAAGGGGAACAGTGCTTTTGCAGTTTGCTTCAGTAATGACATTGTAGAGAACCTGTGCAGAGAAAAAAAACATAGTGGGGAATGTGAGTCACTCATCCCAAGGGGACCTGTAACACTTGGAATGTGAGTCCTCCAGGCCTGTGTGGGTGGGGAGTTCCAAGAGCAAATAATTGGCTGTCGAGGAGATGCAGAAGATAATAACCCTGGGATTTGGCTTTTACAGTAAGGCCTGTGCTCCAGGAACTGATGAGGTCAACCAAGGATTTGTCTGCAGTACAGGCACTGGCTGTCACCACAGTGCAAAATCATTCACTGGCATGCAGAGTGTTTTGCAGTTATGCTGATGGAAGGAAAGATTTAGTGCTGTTTCCCAGCAATTCCCAGCAGCTGGTTTCTGTCAGTATTAATGCAAATAACAAGATAGCTAGTTTAGCTTCACTTACTTTCAATAAGAACATACCTGTCCAGAATTTGTGTATATTCAGTTTGTCCTTATATGACTTTTAAGTCAATGTTAGCTTCATCTAGATAGTATATGATTATACTATTGTTTCTCAAGAGCTTTGACATGGAATACCAGTTTGGATAGAACTTTCCAGTTACTGTATAAGAATATTTCATTCTGTCTCCAAATGATGAGATAGCTACTTGTTTCCATTATGGGTAAATAAGTGGGCTATTTTGTTGTTGTTTTGTTTTTTTGTGTGAATGGTTACTTTATGTTGCAGTGGATTGTCTTGTCTGCATATGTTTCCTGCTCCTCTGGAATTCTCTTTTAGAAAAGAACTGAGACACCTTTGGATCTCTCACAGAGGGAGCTTGTGAGGACAAGCCATGCAGAGGAACAAGGTTTATCAAACAGTGAATAGCTATCCTTTTCCAAGGATGTCTCTGCCCCTTATCAGCACTGCACAGAAACCTCTCCCACTCATTGAAACTCATGGCAGTACAACTGCTGAAGGGTAGCTGAAAGCCACATGAATTTCAGTCACAGCTGACCTAAACTGCCCCTGGACTGCAGCCACATTGATAAAATCTATTAATTAAAAGGCCTGCAGGGCCGAAGTCTGTTAGTCCATGGGGCAAGCAAAGCATGGAAGGCATCCTCTAGTCTAGGCACTAGTCTAGACCAAGCTGCACTTTATTGGTGATCTGCTGTTAAAAGACATCCTGTTTCACTGTCTGCTTTTTGTCTTTGTCAGGCTGAAATGAGCATGGTTTAGATGTCCTGTGTTTATTCTGTTTCGCTTTCCTCTTCTGTAGTTAGAAACAAATGCAAACTGATCAATTGTTGTAGAATGAAAGAGTCAGAAAGGAGGTTATTGCTCTTTCCCATCCTCATCAGTGGTAGTGATGAGGTTTCCAGAGTCTCTCCATGACTGTAGTCATTCTATTGCAGTTTGTGAATGAAGGGTGCTTGTGAAGAGCCTGTCCATAAGTTGAATCCGTAGTGTGCTCTTAATTTTTAACACAGCATCTGTGTCTGTCTCTTTGCTTTAGCAGAGGTCTGTTTCTTACAGGTTATCAGGTGTCAAATGAAGGCTTTTGTAGCTATGTGCTTTGATCCATTTGTGAATAATTTTGAAGTAAATAAATAATATCTCACTTGCTCCTCTGTGACGGTGTTTACTGTTGCCTCCAAAGAAGCACTATCAGTGACTTCTGCTTTTAGAGGCAAACAGCTTGTTACAGGCAGACCAGGCAATTCTTCCCCACTTTTGTGAGTGTTTTGAGATCTACAGGAAGAACAAAACTAGTGCTGTATGAATGAAAAGTGGTTTACTTCTAGCCTTGTGTTTGAGATGGGAGGACTGAGAAAGGAAAAAGATTGTCATTGTCCTGGCAGATCGTAATATAAGCACTTGAAATACAGATACACTGCCTTTCACTTGTACCATCGTTTGCTGTCTAACCTTTGCATGTTACTTCATGAGGCTCTTGCACAGACCTATGGGGGAAGAGTTTTCTTCTGTGTGCTTTTAAATGTAGAAACTACAGAAATTTGCTTTCTGTAGGCCACTTTCTGAAATTGCAGAGTAATCTAAACAACTCAATACCAACTTGTGGCTTAGATTTAAAAAAAAAACACCAAAAAACAACAACACAACTCTTGTTGAATTAAATATACAGAAGTCAAGTTTAGTGGAGTGGGGGGGGGGGGAGGACAGGAGGAGCTGCATTGTCTCCTCCAGCAGAGGGAGCTGCCTTCTCTGCTCTGTACATACGGGCTTGGATTAGTTGATTTACTGAATGTCACAAAACTAGAAATTATGTTCATGGATCTGTGTTCTGTAGCATAATTAATTGGATGTGGTTGGGGAAGGTCTCTCTGGTGTATCCCATTCTCATACCCTAATCGTATTTGTAAATCTAGTGTAGTGTTGGAGTTGGCTGTCAAATTCAAGGTCGATTTGAAAGAAAGTCTGTGACTAGAAACCACAAAAAGCAGAGTGGGGTGGAAGTGAAGGAGTGACAAAAATAAGATTGCGCGGTGCATCACACTGTTATTCAGCCCTCGATTTCCTTAGGTATTCTAAATACCAAACTGTGTCAGGATACTCATCAGCCTAGCAGGTGAATTTGGTGTTAGAAAGAAAATATAAGGCTATACAAAGTAGTTTTTTCCTTTCTTCTCTTCTACCTATGAAATTTAATTTTTGTCCAGTCTTGCATTTCTTTCACTTCTGTTACTGCGAAGAAAAATCTTGATGTTAACAGTATATTGTAATTACAGTTGGTCTGTCTTACATATGTCTATACATTGTGTATAACATTCAGTTAGATAAGACACGAATAACAGTGGAAAGAAAAAGATGGAAGATAAGTAGGTAATGTGATTCAGGAAGATGATGCTGTTGGGATGTTCTTAATTGCAGTTGTAATCACTGGAGTCTTTTGTTGTTGGAAATCATAGCAGCTCATTACTTGTCACCTCTTTGCCCTCCCACAGTTTGCTTTTGTTTTGGTGAATGATTTGTGGATATAGCTGTCTTACTCTTCCTGAAGATGCACTCTAATACTAGCACACTGTGTATCTGGATCCGTTTCTTATTCTGTGTGCAGATACGAAATTTAATTTGGGAACAACAGATTGAAGGTGGCAAAATCATTTTTCCAGAAGGGAAGATAACACCTTGAATTTCATTTTAACCCCACTGTTTTACTGTCAGCCTCTCACATGTCATTTGTGTACTACATAACAGAATTGCACATACCGTGTTCAAAAGCTCGTTTTCTGTACCCGACACAAGGCACCTTATATCACACTTAGTCAGCCTGTGTGCAGCTGAGCTTTTGTATGGTTCAGGCCCTGTTACTGAGATCAGAAATGTGAGTAGCCTTTAATTTTTTGCCTTGGTCTTAGGTGTTGACTTCTAGAGCTGCTGCCTTCTCTTCTGATTGCTCAGCTTCTCACTTCATCCCCAATGAGCTATTCAAATCACATCTGTGTTCTCTTCTTGTTTCGACTTTCTGCTTCCTCAGGCAAAAGTTCTACACTAGTTTCAAATTTTCCTAATCTGATTCAAATTACTTTTGAACCTGTCCTATTTATTTTGTTAATTTTTCTTATGCTTTCCCTTCTCCCTGTTTTTCACCTTGCCTTTTCTTGTGGAGCTCTTGTGTCCATTTCTGGTACCTTTCTTTTTGTGTTCTGTACCTTCCATCTGTTAGTAAAAAATAAATCATAGAATGGTTTGGGTGGGAAGGGACCTTAAAGATCATCTAGTTTGAACACTGCTGTATGGGCAGGGGCACCTCCCACTAGATCAGGTTGCTCAAAGTCCCATCCAACTGGGCCTTGAACACTTCTGGGGAGGGGGCAGCCACAACCTCCCTGGGTAACGTGTGCCGGTTACTCACACTAAGTAATTTCTTCCTAATGTCTAATCTACATCTCCCCTCTTTGGCTTAAAGCCATTACCCCTTGTCCTCTCACTACAAGCCCTTGTAAAAAGTCCCTCCCCAGCCCCGGTCAGGTACTGGAAGGCTGCTATAAGGTCTCCCTGGAGCCTTCTCTCCTCTAGGCCAAACAACCCCAGCTCTCTCAGCCTGTCTTCATAGGAGAGGTGCTCCACCCTCTGATCATCTTTGTGTCCCTACTCTGGATTTGCTTCAACAGCTCCATGTCCATGCTTTTTAGGAACAAAAAATCAAATAATTTTAAAAAATTATATGTTCATACTGTATAGTCAATCCTATTTGGTTTTTATGCTGTTGATTCTTGTCCTTTAGGTTCAATGATTTTCAGAACAGACATTCCAGATAGCTTTGTCTACCATGTACTGCCATGCATGTGCTTTGTGATACTACTACTACAACAATTTGCAGCTTTTTAGCAGCCAAAATCAGGACTTAAAAAGTCTTTTTGTAATTTGGCATACCAGAAACTTTATTTGAAAAAGAAAAGATTCAGAGCAATTCTGTTTTGAACATCTTCAAATTCTGTGAAGATTTTTTTATTTTCTTGTTAGCTTTCCAAGTGTATGGAAACCCATCAGTGTGATTTTTCTTGACTTTACAGGCGCATTTTGTTTGTCTGTGCTGCCACTGAGAGCTTTTGGCAAACACCAACAGAAAGAAACTGCCCATGCTCTGCTTAGTTTCTCTGTTTCTGTTCAAATTTTCTGGCAAAAGCTCAGAGTATTTCTGTCAGCTTTACTCTGCTTCAGCTTGATAAGGCCTGGAGCCACAGGGAAAGGAAAACTGAGAAAAAAAAAATCAGAATTAATGCATGTTTTTCTAGAAGTAAGAATATTCTTTAGAATTACTTATAAGGGATTTGTAGGTTACATCTGTAACTTGAACTCATTCCCTGTGTGTTGGACACCCTGTCTGAAAGATAACCCCCATCTAGTCTGACCATGGATTTGCTCAGCTTGGTGCAGAAATAGGTAGAGGTAGTGTCAGAGTCTGTGCCATGCAGAACATCAAACGGGAGGATTGTAAGTCTCTGGAATAACTCAGAAAAGCTGTTGCCTATAGAGTCCTGGCTGGTCACTTCTCTATTCCACATTGACCTCTGGCTGGTGTGCTGTGTCTCTTAGATTAAAAATGGTATCTGATAAATGCATATCCTCACTTACAGTATTGATACCTTTTTTGTTTGTTTGCAAAGGACACGTTATTATTAGAAGTGCAAGAAATAATTGCCCTTCAAGTAAAGGTTATCTATCACTTTAACTTCTCTATTGGTGTTGTAAATTGAAATAGATAACAGCAAGAAGATCCCTGTAAAATCTGTGAATATTGCTAAGCCATTTGCAGTGATGAAAGCTGAACTGCAGCATTCCTGTCTTTTACTCTAGTAACTTGCTGTTCTTTTGAAACTGCGTCCTTGGTAATGCCATCTGGAAAGTGTGTCATCCTTTTAGGCATGGGTATCTGTAAGTTGGATCAGGAGCTCATGTAGAATCCTGTACTTGTGTTGCAGTCTTGTTGCTGTTGGTTGCAACTAGAGGGTATATTATGTTGGCTGAGTTGGTATTTTGGCCTAGTCTTCTTAGCTGAAGTTGAAAAAGAAAAAAGTTATTTAATTCCTAATGGGCTTCCTTTGGATATTTGGTCTGTCCAGTTGTATCTTTCTCTGCTTACTGTCTGGCTTAATTTATCCACAGTAGGACAGAAGGAAGAACTGTCAGCTCAGATCTGCTGAGCTGGTGCACATGAGCTTGAGCAGAAATAGCTCTGACTGAGAAGAGGAAAGGATTCCTCTTTCCTTTTCCCATTTTATATTGAATACGTATTAAATCATTTGGTGCTTCTGAACAAACAATAATTTGATGTGTGTCTCATGCAGTCCCTTTTTAAGGCTTAATCTACCTTTACAAGAGAAATGTCTTTGGATGCTCAAAAATTCCGTTACATTATTTTTAATTTAGTTGGGCTAAAAATGGTCTGCACAGTGAGATGAATGAGCAACTCAGTGTTCCTCTAGATAATATAATAATATAAAGTGGTTCTGAAGGTGCTTTTTTTTTTTTTTTTAAAGACATAAAATCTTAAATTGCTTCTCTAATTGCAAACTCAGGTCAGCAGGAAGGGGAAACTGTGGCATGAAATGTTATTGTGAAGTGCAGAGGCAAATTTAGTTGGTATCTTCTGAATTTTCTGGAGTTAACTACCTAAACTACGCCCAATAAATATATTCTTATAGGCCATTCTGCATAAATATTGCAGACTGTGATCAAGTTGCTATTTCACAACTGAGTTACAGCACTGCTATGCCCTTAGAGCACCTTGCATGCCTCATTCTCCACTGATAACCTGCTGTGGCCTCCCCGACAGAGCTTATTAGCTTGCATCCCATACAGTGCTCTAGAGAAAAATGTATTTTAAACTGCTGACTGTCTTTGTATGGCTGTACTTGGTCCTTGGCCAGAAAAAGCTAGTGTCTTTTTGTTTTTCACATGTGATCAGAGTAATACAGCATGATTTATTTTCTCCCAGAGTAGAAGTTAGAAGTCCCAAGTGTGTCCATCCTGTACTGAAATACATCTTCCAGCAGATGCTGCAGGTCAGGCTTGATGCTGATGTGTAGTCAGTGTTGACTGATGGATGATGAGATGGCATAGTAATAATATGGTTGTGGTGGTCAAAAATGGCAAGTAACAGTGAATGTAACAGGCAGCAGCATGAATCCTTCATGAGTCTATAAATAAGTTTTATAAGGTTGAGAAGTAGGTGATAACAGAGGCTTTACCATGAAATGCTTCATTAGGTAGATTAGATCAGCTTTACCTGAACTATTCTCAAGTTCCAGAGGGTGAAGTACAAAGCCAAAGTATCTGTGTTCACCTGGTATTTCTTCAAGAGAAAGTATTTTAAGGATTTTTCTTTTCCAGTCGTCCGTGTGTATGTCTCAGATGCACCAGAGAGATGTCTCTCTTTCTGCTGTGGAGACACGCAGCAAAAACTTCTTGTCTATCTACCAGGATGTTCTGAAGAAGTCTTTTGGGAGCCCTGAATGAAATGTGATTTAAACAAGTAGGTATACGAGTCTTGTAAACGTTACTAAGCTGTACATAAACTCTAGAACACAAATGAAGGGTGCCCAGAATGGTTTGCTGAAGCCGGTTCCATGGCTAGAGGAATTCTGACTTACTTGGTTTGAGTGTTTGGGGCTTTATAGTATTTTTTGAGGATGAAAATAGGTCCTTTACAGGCAGAAGTAGAAATTGTAACATCTTGCAAGGTAAAGTTGTTCCAAGCTCAGTTGCTTCTTGTAAAAGAAGATGCCTTCTCACACAGGCCTAATTTTCAGTATGTCTAGTAAAGTAATCCTCTGGTTTTTGATCTTTTTTTTCAATGTCTGAATTTGAGAATAACCTAACAAAAAGTGGTGACGGCAGAAGGGTGAAATATCATACTCTTCAGGGGTGAGAAGACAAGCGAAGAGAGTCTTTCTCTTGCCAGTCTGGTAAAGTGTTTTTAGGTTGGCGTGCATTGTGGTTTTTGGGGGTGAGGTGTGCATTTTTGGTTTGGGTTTTTTGGTGTTGTTTTTTTTTTCATGTTTGTTGTTCGTTTGGGGTCTTTCTTTGTGTTTTGTTTTTCATGCTTTAGAGGCATGAAATAATTTTTTCATGTGTTGTAAAGGAAGTCAAAGTTGGTTCCTGTTAACTCTGTACTCAGGAGGTGTTAATTTGATCCTTAATCTGTGAGTTTGGACAAATAACCTTTTCCACTAATCTGTTACATTGTCTGAGAAATCAGCAACTTCCCCTCTGGTAACATTCAAACTGTTCTTTCTGTTACCTTGTCAGTTTAGAATGGTTTCCCAGCTTATGAACAAGTACCAATTGTATGAGTGAGTGAGAAACGTGGGGTTTCCACAGTGAGCTGATCAGTTGTGCAGCAGGGGTTGCGATGAGGATGGTTTCTGCTAGCCAGTTTTCAAAATAGCTGTGTATTGTGAGGACAGAGTTGCTTGCAGGAGTATGCCAAGTGAAACTGCAGCAGGTGCCCTAACGGAAATGCTTGATAGCTGGCAGTAATGCCATCCCCCTACATGCCAAACATAAACTTCTTGGAGTTGCCATCCACACATGGTCTGCCAGGGCACAAAATCTGCTTCCTTTCATTGACAAGAATAAGAAGTCTCTACGTCCCCGCCAGATTGAATCTGGTTCTTAAATGTGGGGGATGGATTTGAGGTTGGCAACATCAATATCAAATTCAAAGCAATATTGACGTTCACTTCAATAGAAAGCTGCTGGTTCCTTTTACCTTGTGTGACACTTTGGTACAGGAAATTCAACAGCTCGTTTTCCAAAAGAGTGGCCAACTGCTGTGAAGTGCCAGTATAGTATATGGAGAAACCTAGGCACAGCATTTGGGAAGACTTGTCCAGAGCCTTTTGTGTGAATTACAGAGTTATGGAGAGACTTTGTTTCTGTTAGCCTCCTGTTGAGCAAGAGAGCTTTATCTGCCACTTTGTCTGAAGCTATTGCACATCTCAAAAAGGTTAGGTGGAATAGTGTCTCAAAAATAACCTTTCTGAAGCTGGACACATGGCCTACAATGCAGCCAACTCAAGGGCTCTGTACTTTGTTGGTTATGCTTAATTAAGCATGGCCTGATATGCATGCCTGTGGCAAAGCAACTCTGGAAAAAAAGATTACAGGAGGAACACAAGTGCAAATTCTTCTAGAGAGTCCTTCCTTGCCCACAGGCTGTGTCTTGGCTCGTCACTTTCTTTAATCAGAACTGCAGACAGCCTGGTTTATCTGAAATTTGCACAGCTGAAATGGAGAACCAACTGTATATGACAGCGTTGAACAGATTTGTATTTAAAGTACCTGAAGGGGCAAAAATGCTCCACAAGCAATAGTGCTCATTCTGTTTCTTGCTAACCATGTTTTCTGAGAAACAGGTGCAGTTAGGAGTGCATATAGGTAATATATTCATTGCTTTTTTTTTTTGTAGTCCCATTACAAAATAAAGCCACAAATAAGGTAAGGTTTATATTAAGTGTGGTGCTAATCAGTTATCAGCTATGAAGATTAAAATTTCTGTCTGAATTTGTTGAAAGTTTGATATTAGAGCCCGTAAGTTCTTACTGATACTAAACTGTCATTGTTGAATAGTGTAAAATTCCTAACTTCTGTTTCTAAAGTAGAGGAAAAAACCCTTCTGAACCTAATTTACATCAATATAGACTTGCTCACAAATACGTATTTTTTCACTGTATTTTTCAGTCTTGCTTTAACCATTCTAGTGATTCAATATAGTCCTCATCACCGACTTAAGGAGAGTATTTTGCAGTGTGGAAGATTTTCTGGAGAATTTTGTCCTGTTGCGCACAACTTCTATCTTTCACTTTTGGAAGTAATTGTCTTTCTCTCTGCATTGTCCCCCACAATTGTGGGCTGAAATTGAACCAAAAAAAACCAAACTATGCCAGAGTTGTCATATTGACACTTGTTCCCTGAGAGGGTCAGATACAGTATCTTCTCCTGTAATATATTAGATTATTGGTCTATGTGCTCTTTACTCATTCTAATTGTATTCGTCCTTTTTTTCATTAAAATGCTATTCCCCTGCCCACACTCTCCAAAAAGGGGCAGAGGAAGAATTTTTCTGTTAATAACAGGATAATAAGCATTTGGGTTGAAAGTTTATTCTGTTGAGGTCTCAAAAGGTAACAGAGGTAGGTGATACTTGAAGAAAGAAATTCTGTCAAGCCATATTGGCTATGCAGATAAGAAAATTGAGACGGGAGGATCAAGGGGGCTTTTTGCCATCTAGAGGTAACAAGCTTTTTTGCTTGAAAAATACGAGATTTGAGGAGGAGGAAAGAGGACAATGAAAATGGAGAGATTAGGGGATTGCAAGTGCAAGACAATATTAATTTTAGTAGATAAGTAAACAGACCACTGTTCCACCTAATGTGCTCTTCAGGGAGAGGCAACAATAGCAAGAGGCATGAAACCTACTTGGTGAGGATTTGCATTTCAAAAGGATTGGCAAGGCTTTTAATTCCCTCCACCAGGGATGGCCAGGAAAGGCATATCGTCAGAACACAGCATTCTGTCTTCAGTGATTAAAGGAAATCTGGGTGTAGGAAGGAAATAGGCAGCTGCTTTGGCAGAACAGGAGAAAGCTCAGTGATACACAATCACTCTGATAAAGCCAGTCTAAAATTGCATCATGGAAGAGTTTTCTCTCATTGCAGTCAAAAATTGTCTTACTCTTGGCCTATTGAATAGTTTTATTCTTACTCTTCTGCTTGTTCCTGGGCACTTAACTGTGGCTAATAAAAGTTCTTTGGTTGTGCTTACAGGTGGAGCTAAGTCAGGCTTTTCTGTTAGTCTGAAATGGTATGATCCAGAGTTCAGGGGGAGAAAAAGGGTTAAACTACTCTGGTTCTGAAAACAATCCTATTGACAAGTAGACAAATGCATTTAGCAGTTCTATTGCACAACTTCAGGATATAAACTCTAATGTCTGTGGTTACAGAATACTCGAATACTGTAGTTTTAAGTTGCAAAGACAAGAGTAGCAACTTTTCAGTGTCATTCACTGGAGTCGAGAGAAGACAGACCTGCTTTTTAATTTCGATAATAATTGCACTGAGCTGGTGAGACTGATTAAAAAGGGCTTTGCTTGTCCATCCTCAAGCCTAAAAAGGAGCAGATACAGGATCTTGAAGTGGATGGAGGACAAGGTTGTAACTTGACCAGGGAAGACAAAGGATTAGGTGATTTGTGATGCTTCACTCAAACTGAAATGGAGACATGGCAGTCTCTGGTTCTCTCTGCTTGGTGAACAAGATCAGAGGGATGATTATTGTTGAAAACAGACTACATAAATTTTGAAAAGAAACAACAACCAACCACATTTTTTTGTATGAAGTCAGTAACAGTCATAACTAAATTTGCTGATATGTGTGTGTAAAAAATATTGATGTGAAGTCTTAATAATGTCAGAGAAGCTCATGAAGGAAGAGGAAATAATTCTCATCTGCTGTATTTGGTGTTATGTAAGTTAAAACTTTCAGAAGACTTTGGGCTGGTTCTGTACTTGACATGATCCTTTTTGGGATTTTGAAGTATTTAACCCAAGGAGATCTCAACTGTGTGCTCAACATGAAGTGAAGCTGCTTACTATCTCCCAAATATTTTTTTATGGGATAACTGAACATTGGGTGTTCGGACTGGAATGGTTTTGCTGAGGAATGAGTTCCTCAGTCCTACCTGTAGTCCTTCCTCTCAGCCAGGGGTCTTGGCAGTGGTAAATGCTTTGGTGTTTTCTTCTTAACCTCCTTGGAGTTGAAAGGTAATGACCCACAAAAGCAGTAACTTGTGAGGCAGGCAGGAACTTGCTGCTTTTGAACAATGAAGGCTGCTGTGCTCCTCAGCAGTTTGATATTTGCTTCAAAAATGTAATCCTAATAGTAATCTGAATCTGTATGACACATTCAGAGGTTGGGTGTTAAGGATTTGCTGCCTTATGAGTTGTCAAGACTGCAGTGCTCTAATGCAGGGACAAACAGCTTCAGTTGTGGAACCAGAGGTGTGGCTGAGGCTGAGCTTGACCCATGTGCACATCAGCATGCAACTTTTGGATCATCCGAAGTGTTCCTTGGGTGACTCTCTGTCACGGTTTGACTCAGGATCGGTAATTAAACCAGAGACAACAATGCTCTTGATCCCCTCCCCCTCCCACCCAGGTAGGGAAGGAGAGAGAGAATTAAGGAGAGAGACTTAGCTGGATTGAAAACTAAACTAGACAGCTTTAATTATATGTACAATTATCTACAAGTAATGTTCAGGAATGTGCAAATGCCTCTTGCCTCCCCCCACCCCCAGCAACTCCCCCAGCACTCTCCTTAGCTGTGAGCAGTCCTGAAAAGTGTCAACCCGCAGGCAGGAGATAAGGCAGAGCAGACAGGGGCTGGGTTATGAGGGGTATGAGGTCAGAGCCTAGGGATCAACGGTGATGGATGGATGGAGTCCTCTCTGGACACCGGCCATGGATGGAAGAGAAGGGAAGAAGAAGCAGGAAGGAAGTTGTCTTCTGTGATCTCTGACCTTCCTCAGAGCTTACATAGATATATGGAATGGAATACCTTTGGTCAGTTCTGCTGTCTGTCTAGACCAGCTCCCCTACGAGGGACCATGTATACAGCTCCCCTGCTCTCAGTAGCATCTGTAGCTGCAGATTCACTGAGTAGAACAAACTGACCTTCGCGTCTCAGCAGAAACATAAACATTCCAGTGTTATCAGTCCACTAGCTGGAACACTTGTTGCTAGTTAGAAAAGAGCTTACTGAAGGAAAAAAAAAATCAGTAAAAGGAAAATTAGCTTCATCCTGGCTCAAACCAGGACATTCCACCCCTTATTCCATACCATATATTGCATATAAGGTCTATATTTTACCAACTGTCAAATTAAGGATTCTCTCCCAGAGTCAAACCAGGACACTGTCATTGAGATACCACAGCACAAACTTCCACTGGGCATGAGCTCCAGAGATCCCCCCTTTTATCACATACTTGCATGGTGTTATGACTTACTACTTAGGTTCCCCATCTTCAAAATGAGAAATGTGTAACACCTTTTCTTCACACTTGATTGATTTGTCTGATTACATCGACAGCTTTAGAAGCAGAATTTTTCTTACGATGTATTTTTTGCAGGTCTCCAATTTTGTGCCACTCTGAGCCTCTAGATCCCACGTGAATAGGACTGATGCCTCAGAAATAGCAATGAGTTTCTGCTTAGTCTTCAGCATGGTTCCAAAATTTCGCCTTTATAGTTTATATTTAACTAGAAGACAAAATTACAAACAAGTGTTTACATTTTCTGAGGTTCTTCTGTCTTTGTCTTCTCTTGGATTTAAACAGACTTTATCTTTTCCAAAATTACTCCTTTTTTTACCCTGCTTCTCCCTCTTCAGGGTTCAAGTGGTGAGGTCTATCAAAAATTCAAGTTCACTGCTGTGCTGCTGCTCGTCCACCTGTAAAGGAAAGGAGTAACAGCTTGTTTCTCTTAACCCCTTTTCATTTGAATTTTAATTTGTTAGCTCATTTATGTCAAATCTGGTAAAATACCAGTTAAATCTGTGCACAAGGCATTTCTAACAGCAAGATGGCAATTTACCTTGGAGTTAGGCCAATCCTGCTCGCTCAGATAGAACCATTTGTGGTACCAAGCCTGAGTGCGTACTTAAGGAGAGGGAAAACAAAAGCCAGTAAACAGCACAACAGGCCTTCTATTTGAAACTCCCTGTGAGAGCTGAGAGATTTGCAATTAATGTCCATATGTTTGTTTATAATCAGTTCTGAAAGGAGCATTAAGACCCTGTAAGCTTCTGAATGCTGAGAGACAGGAAATTGGTTTTGGAAATCTGTGCCTGAGAATTCATTTATGTAGTTGTTGATTTCTTCTCAGGTCACCACCTGTATCAGAATTTGTGAGACAATAAATTTCAAATACATATTTGCTGATGTATTTTCTGAAAGCTTTATAAAGTGACTTTCTTCTAATGCAGTGGCAGTGTTTGGTATGCTATAGAATTTCTCAGTGTGAATACATTGATGTTCAACTTGTGATGACTTCATTTAGGAACTGCTGTCAGCTGTAATGCAAAATCCTTTGATACATTTGTGCTTTTTCTTCTCAGGTTATAGTAGTTAAAGCTTGGAATTGGTATCTTACTCTGAAGTTCTTTTTCAAGAAGATCCCTTCTGGGATAGTCTCAAGCATAGGCTTCTTCTTGTCTCTTTATGTCCTCTAAGTGCAGCAGTACTGCAGTGCCTGAACACTGGTAGGATATATTGTTTTCATCCGTATTTGATCCATGCCTATCCTAAGGTGCCTCTATAAGGCTCACAACAGTCTCTTGAAGGCAGGTAAAGTGCTGGTATGGGTGAACAATATAAAAAGTGTGATGCTTTGGACTTTAGTAAACATAATCTTGTCGGCTGCTAACAATTTCTGTAGTTTATAAAGACAGTTTTTTCTTCCAATTGTGTCTTCTACCAATAATTTGCCACCTTTTCCAATTTTGTCATCAGTACATTGCCCATGCATATACAAATCTATTACCAATCTTTAGCAGAAAGTATGAAATAGAAGTTAACCAGGATAGACCCTTGAAAACACCCTCTAAGGCTGACAGTGAACCATGATTTTTTCTAAAAACCTTCTCTACCAGTTATAAAGTCATTTTCTGATTAATTTATCTGGACTATGTTCCTTTAATTTGCTCATGAGCATACAAAACAATTGAACCCAATCCCTTTCCCCAGTCAAAATAGTTTGCTTCCCATTATCCTTTAGCTTCTCCAAAGCTTACGATTGGGCTCACCTTTTTTTTCTGTAATAACTCCTATTCCTGCTCAGTTCCCTCCATATGAGTAAATTCTCTTCCGTCCTTTGGCCTACACCAACATTCACTTTTCCTTTAGTGTGTTACAAAATGTAATCCCTAACAAAATGAGCTGTGATTTTCAGCTCTCATCCACTCTTCCCCAAATCCTGAATGTCAATCACAGGGTTTGCTGCTGTCATAGTTGTTTATCTCTGCATTGTCTCAACATTAATGCTGTTCCTCACTGGGCTGCAAGGCAGTAGATACTCTTCTTAGGAGCAGGAAGGAGGAGAAAAGGCCATCTGCAGCAGTCTCTAAAGTGGGATGCATGCAAAACAATCCACTGGTGTGGATGAAGAAAATATTTTTTGTACCATGAATAAAATAAAAAACTTGTAAGCCAGTTTTTCATCTTTATATCATCCTATTTCTATTTTATATCTGTTTTATAATTACGTAATGTTACTGTATACGTAATATACAGTAGTGCATGTATGTAATTTATAAGTAAATATTCTTCTATTAATAGTGTGTGCTCTAATTTTTACTGATGGGGTGTACAACTAAAAAAAGTTTGGAGACCAATGATCTGATCCTTCAGTTTAGTCCCTTCCAAAGGTAACTTCCAGTCCCTTGCCCAGTGGCAGGATCTTTGTCCTGGGAAGTTGTTTGTTTTTTTTTTATTTGAATGCAGAGCATTATTATTTTGTTACATAAGGGTCAAATCAGGCTCTGGATTTGGTTATAAATCTGAAAGGGCAGCGTTTTGTGTTCTTGCAAAGAGTTGCATGGATTTTAATAAAGTACCTTGATCTCTTTCTGACTGCTTTTGTCAAAAATCTGAATGTTGCTTCTTAGCTTCCACTGCAATCTTTCATCTGCCTTTCCTTGATTGTTGGGAAATAGAGATTTCTCTTGCATCTTTGACCTGTAGCGCAGGTTTGTGTGAATCTCTTTGGATATGCATCAGGCAGACAACAGATTAAATGGGGATAGTAGTGACTTTTTTAAATTATGAACTAGCTGAAAGGTAGTCCTTGGAGCACACAGAAGAAGATGCTACTAATTTTTAGTGCTGCTCTTCATCTTGTGCCCAAGGAGAACTGAGAATATTCTGGTTTGGGATTGCAGTGATAACAAGTGATAGCTTTTGTGCCTGCTTCCAGTTAAAAGCCTAGAGATCAGTGCAGGTGCCAGCAGAGCAAGGTTACGTGGTTTGGGGTTTTGGTTTTATTCTCTGTTCGCCTCATTTAGTCATCGCTCTAAGGCAAAACATCCCCTGGTCCCTGTGTGTTCAAATTGAACCAGAACAAATTGCATCATTCCCCAGATTGTTGTGAATGAGGCAAAATTAATTTGAAAATGTTTAGGGAAGTCAGAGGTTTTGTTAAAAAGAAAATTAATGCAAAAGTGTAGGGAGGATCTTGGATTGTGTAAATAAAGACAGACCCTTGATCTGAGGGTGTAGAGAAATTTTGGATGGAAACTCATGCTGTAAAAAAATCTCTATTTAATACAAGAATAGAGGAGTACTCAGAGTTCTAAACAGAACAGTACTGGAGCTTTCTGGCTTTGATTGAACAAGTGGATAACTGATACTCAAACATGAGCAAATTAGCAATGTTAAGGTAGATTTGCAACTTTATTTCTTCTATATATATGCATCTGACAATATGCAAATGCCCTTTCTTCTCAAAAGAAATGCAACATTGTTTTTCTGCAAAGGAGTTTCCTGTCTTATATGCTGTATCAGACAGTATATGCTTGCACTAAACTGTATTTTCGTGTATCATATTAAAATAGGCTGGCACTAAAAGGCAGCAAAGTTAATTTATTATAAAGAACTAATAGTTATGTCTATAGCGTTCTTCTCGAATGATGATAACTGACAGTGTTACAGTGAAGGCTTCTGAAGTTTTATATATATAAAATATATGTATAAATGTAAGTTGCATGGATATGGATATGTATGTTATGTGTTCCTAATTTGAAACAACTTGGTGACAAACCTAGGAAGAGACTTTGAGTTCAGACTTCCAGACTCTTATCCTCAGAAAAACCTGAAAGGCTGGGGTATTGTTATTTTCCTTCTCAAGTCCCAATTTGAAACTGTAAAACCTTTCATCTGCCTGTACTGCAAAATACCAAATGTAGGATGGCAGTCTTCATTAGTTAGTGCTGCTAAATAAAATGCGACTCAGGAAACTGATGCAGATAACTTTTCTACTCACTTAAAGACTTTGGAAGGAAGCAAAGATTAGGTTTTGGTTAAAAATGTATTTGCACGACCTTAGAAAATGTTCCAATAGTACAACTGGATAAGTGGGAGAGGTGGGGAGAGAGATCCCTCCTAAACATGGGCATTGATACTAGACGAGGTATTAATCTTTCTTAACTTAAAGCATTTACAGACCAGACATGGACACCCGAGGTAACAGCTTCTTTCTCTGCTGCCAGTGAAGGGAGCCCTGCAGACTAGTGGCCGCTATGTTCTTGTCTGGTTTTAATACGTTTTAGATGCTTAAGTGTCTAAAGTCCAGTGGAAAGAGCCTTCTCTAGATACCATATGCACTATCTGAATACCAGTTTCATTCTGTGACTCTGGAAGACCTATTAAACTAGCATGTGTTAAAATTAAGCTCACATATGGTCTTCTGTATGTTAAACTTCTCTTTTGTATAGAACAGTCCAATCCAGGAAAGATATTGAACTGTCCTACAAAAATAACAGGTTTTAGTTTTCATTAAGAAAACTACTCTTTAAAAACCCCTCTTATTTATGAAAACCAACTCTATTACATGATTTAAAAAATGTTTTTCTGCTAGTCATTATTATTCTACTGTGATTTATTCTGATTTGTTAAAATCACTTATAGCAAACAGATCATAAATGTCTCTGTTCAGATTCTGGACAATGTTTTGAGTGTGAAGGTGGCTTTTGTTAGCATTCTCATATGTAATTTTTTCTCTTAACCCCTGAAACTGCTTACAGGTGCAAAGGATCAAGAATGTTGTTTTGTTTTTTTTTTAGTGGTGATCATTTAAATGAATTCAAGCTGGATTAAGCTCTCTTCCAGGCCACTTTCAAATCAGCAAGTTCACTCTCTTCAGAGTCTCCCAAAGGATGAGTTTGCCTTACAACATACCTTGTAAGTGAGCAGGCTAGGAGCAATAGAAGATAATGTGAGGATCAGGATTTTCTTATAGGAATTGACCTGTGCTTTTATAATTTTCTTTCTTTTCTTGCATATGTTGGAGCCTGGGAGAAGAGAACAAGAGCATCATGAGATGTTCAGTGCTGAGTCAGACATGAAATGTTGTGTTAAAGTAAACAACACTGCTATGACTTTCACTTAAACATGTTAGCAGATGGTCTGCGTCAGTCATATGTATAAGGCACTGGTGCAAGTGTGCTATGATCTCAGTAAGCAAGGCACTCAGACTCTGTCATTTATTTGAGCTAATGAGAAGGAAAGGGAGAATGGATAATGGTACATCCCTTCCAAGGCTGGGAATCCTATGTTGTGCAGCACTGGACAGGCCTCCACTCGGGGCACAGCACAATGTGCAGAACCCCATTCAGTGGAGAGGTTTACCAGCATGATGGTCTTTAGCGTTCTTAGATGAAAATTTTATTCATGATTTCTGCTGTTGAGCAAAATTAATTTTGCATGAGAGCATGCTGCTTCACTTTAAGATAAAGACATGATGGAGTAATTGCTGGTGTGAGAGCTACCTACAGAGCCTTCTGGTATGATTAACTGGCCAAGTTTATCCTGTGGCCAGGGTATGTGTGCAGCATAGGCCTGAAGGCCAAATGCTACATGCAGCACAGCAGAGACCTGCAGCTACTCAGGCAAACTGTTCTGAGGATCATGGAGTCTGTGTGCTGTAGCCTCCAGGATAGGATCACTACAGTACACAGCTATTCAGACAGGACAGCCTGCGTTGTTCCTTCCTGCAGCAAGGGAAAGGCGTATCTTGCAGCTCTCAAATGACTTCTGTGCTTTCAGAAGGGCAGTTGACCTGATGATATGCAGTGATTCTGGTGGTGCCTACAAGGGCCAGATTTTCTGTCTGTGTGTGCAGTGTTGCATGGAGCTTGCATATTGAACCCGTTATTTCTGGACATTCTTATTAGTACCACTGACGGGTTTGTTTCAGTAAGGACTACAGGGCTCCAGAGATGGTGTACAGTTTGGTACCCTTCACTTATCATGACCCTGGCCAAACATATCCTAAAATTTGCAATCTGTTGATTAAAATGTGCAGGAGAAAGCCTAAAATGACATAAAGCATTTGTTTGTGAACTAGAACAATGGTGCAAAATGAAATTTTCCAAGGCAAGTCCACACTACACAAGGGGTATCATAGGTTGAGACTGATGGGCACTACAGCATGACTTGCTTGGGGCAGTGTCTGTCTATGAGTACAGTATATTTTAACCTTCAGAGGTGAACTGATGTGATAAAAAAAAACTATGTTGAAATTTTACATGGCCCTCAGTAAACGAAGGGATGCACATTCCCATGAGTAAATGGTCAAAATACATCACCTCCCCCTACTTCTCCTGCCACCTCAGACCGGTTAACATTATCAGTTAACATCATCAAAGCTATCCAAAGAAGTGAAAAACAGCCAGGCACACTCTGACTGCTGGAGGGGAACAGGCAGTCGCCTGTCCTTGGGGACAAGAAGCAGTTTTTTCTTTCCTCTGATCTGAATTTATCCATCTGTTTCCTGTCCACCATGATGCTCAGGGGCATGCAACTGGACGTTCCCCCCTTGCCCCTGCCACCACCTCACAGCAAAACACATCTGGGGGAAGGGTGCCATTCCTGCCATGCTTGCCACACTGGAGGGAGCAAAGACTGGTTAAAAATAAATTTGGGAGCAGATGGCAAGGCAGATTATTGTTCATCCTAGGGCAATGATGATGATGTGCCAGCTAACTGCTGGTTGTCTATCAGAATTAATCAGGAGCTGTTGTGGCACATGATCAGTGAAGTCACTGCTCCCTCTGGGAAAAGGGAAGGAAGAGGAGAGAAGCAGCTTTGTAAAATGAGTTATCAGAGAAGTACCTGTTTTTGAAGATATGAGAAGTTTCTGTTGGGAGAAAACACTATGTAAAAAGGAAAACAGGGATATTTTTAGGGTTTGGATTTTTTTTTTTTATAAGGTACTCATAGTCTTTTATATATCTGCCGGTATGTCTAGCTCCTAAAAAACAATTGGGAAAACTTGGTCACTTTCTTCTCCCTTTTGTCTGAGTGGAGTTGTAGATAATCAGAAATAAAAACCTTGAAGAGGTTTATAGGACCTTTGCGAGCACTATCTATATGGATAGTGTGAAACATTATCCATGGATGTGCCTGTGCCTGGTTTGGATTTGTGTCGGTGTCAGAGGAAAGGACTTGTCACTTGCTGTGCTCAAAACACTTCACAAACATTAAGTCTCTGCAATTACAGAACAGACTAGGTGAAAGCTGACTCAACCCATTCAGCTGAAAGGTAGAATCTGAGGTAGAACTAGAGTTTTGATGCTTTAGTGGTATGAAGGGTAGTTTATCCATAATACCTTTGTTGCATTTTTTCTGTTTGACTAAAGAGGTTAATGAAATTCTGGAAGAAATAGCAGATGTTTTATTTGATCAGATTAAAAAAATAGGGAGTACATTTTTGTTATGTTTTTTGTAATGGAAATCAACAGTAAATTTCAATCACTTAGTCTACTTAGGTAACTTGTCAGTCTATTTTCTTAACCTGGTAACATCTGTTAAACTAAATTTCTTATTTTGTATCTTCATATTCTATTGTCTGGGCTATCTGTCATGGCATCTCCTTTCAGTGTACATCCAGTCTGACATTCTGTACAACCCAGCCAGGGTGTCATTTATGGAAAACATATGTTTTTGTTTCAGAAGACATTTCAGGTGTTGCATTAAATGGGGGTGCTGGTTGACAGCTGACTTAACATGAGCCAGCAGTGTGCCCAGGTGGCCAAGAAAGCCAATGGCATCCTGGCCTGCATCAGGAATAGTGTGGCCAGCCAGAGTAGAGAGGTGACTGTGCCCCTGTACTCGGCATTGGTGAGGCCACCCCTTGAATACTGTGTTCAGTTCTGGGCCCCCCACTACATGAAGGATGTCGAGTTGCTGGAGTGTGTCCAGAGAAGAGCTACCAGGCTGATGAAAGGCCTGGAGGACAAGTCCTACGAGGAGAGGCTGAGGGAACTGGGGTTGTTTAGTTTGAAGAAGAGGAGGCTAAGGGGTGACCTCATTGCTCTCTACAGCTACCTGAAAGGAGGTTGTAGGGAGGCGGGAGTTGGTCTCTTCTCTCCAGTGAATAATGACAGGACGAGAGGAAATGGCCAGAAGTTGAGCCACGGGAGGTTTAGACTGGATATTAGAAAGAATTTCTTTACCAAAAGAGTGGTTGGACAATGGAATAGGCTGCCCAGGGAGGTGGTGGAGTTACCATCCCCGAAGTGTTAAAAGAAATCTAGTTATAGCACTTAGGGACATGATTGAAGCACTGAACAGGTAGATTAGGCTATGGTGGGTGGATTTAGGTTATGGTTAGACTTGATGATCTTCAACATCCTTTCCAACCAGGATGATTCGGTGAAGTACTTTTTATCTAGAACTGTCCGGTCTGTGCAGTCTACCATAAATAGCACATTCTTCACAAACATACTATGCAAAGTACAAATAGTAGGATGAAACTTGCAATTTCTTCTTTCACATTTTTTTAACTGCTCTTCTTTTTGTTTTAAATGGTAGTGCTGTTTTAGAATGTTAAAGAGGTGTTTCCTATGCAAAATAATTGGACGGCTCTGGCCATATGTAACAGCGAGTGGAAGACAAGGCAAGGCTGAATTAAGCTTCTTCAGCTCTTGTTTTTCAGGTGATCTACTTTGAAATGTTAGCAGTAAGAAGAAATTAACTTAAAGCAGAAATAAGATAGAATGACGTAAAGAGAGGTGATCCTTCTGGACACTCAAAATTTGCATGTGTCAAGGAAGCTTTTTATTTCTTTGTCTGGCATTACTGTAAGCTTCATCAATATCTCTTTAAAAGCTCCATGAGTGAGATGGCAAATCACTAGTGGGTTATCTACAACAGCAGTAATCTTTAGGTCACGAAACACTGTTAAAATGCTCCTGATACTTACAAGTCCTTTTGCTGGTGTTGCAAAAGGTGAAAATGGAATTACTTTACTATCTTATTTCTTGTCATGCATAGGTCAGGCTGAGCTGGAAAACTGGTCTTTGTGACATCCCTAGCTTCTGAAATGTCCTGTCATGCTTTTTCTAATAAGTGAAATAATGTCAGGAACCAGTTTATTTAATTGTCCTTGCCTTTCCAAACTGCGTCTTTTGGCATGCAAGTTGCTAGAGTGAGAGGTTGGTTTAAAGAACATTATGTGCAGATGGAATGGCTTAAATCTTTTTAAGTGGTTGGATGGTAGGAAGACTGCAATAGGCACAAACACTGCAGTGTGGAGGTGCTGTTGGCGAGTGTTACATGTTTTTACCATGAAACCTGTGATGAAACATTGCAGTGGGGAAGGCAAAACTTGCCTTTAGCTGTTGAAGATAGTTTTTCCTCCAAAAAGAGCAATAATTGAAAATAACACCTTCTTTCCAAGCAGATAGCGAAGATGAGAGTGCTGGGAATTTGATCTTTAAAGGGTTGTTAGCCAAAACCTTGCTTTTAATATGTGCGCCTGGCACTTGCACCTGTTCTCACCAGGCCATGCTGCCATTTTAGTCCTTCTTACCTCTGTAGGCCCATGTGGTTCCCTTTGCATGAGTCAAATGAAAAGGGACATTAAGGTCATTCTCTGGGAAGGTAACAGATACATTCCCTCCTGCTCCCCCCACCCATTTGCTTCTTTCTCTGAGGCCCTGTGGGAGAGAGCTACCCAGATTTCAGTCCCGGCTTCACAAGAGATCCATCTCATTATAATGGACCAGGATTTGAGCAGCCTTATCAATTTCTCCTGCACATTTCACCTGGTACCCTGTTATTCCCCCTCTAATTTCTTTTCCCGACATTGTTGTAGGCCTAGTGTGTGTTAGCTTCTTCTCTTTTCTGCCCCAGCTTACGTCCTAGCATCTCTGCAATTCTGCCGCTTAGAAACTGCCAACTTTTTTCTCTCCACGGCAATTCTGGCACCTTTCTACAATCTGGAGCTCAGCTCAGTCCCAGGGAGCCTCTCTTTCCATTTGTTCTCTGTTTTCTACTTAATGAGAAAATGGGGTCCTTCCTGCCAGCCACTGCCTTGGCCACAAAGTACTGCCCAAGCTTTCAGTGCCACTCCCATCCCTCTAATGGCTCCGCATGGACAGACAGGGAAGAACAGTGGTCAGGCACTGAGTGTACCATCTTTAGAAGAAGCTTTGCCATCACACTTACCTTGACTTCATTCCTTTCTGCCAGCTCTGGCCACAGGACTGAGCACCGGGAGGCCCTGCAGGTGGAATCTGGCTTGGCTATCATCCTTTCCCAGCTATGAGAGGTGGCCCTTCATGCAGCATTACTTGGACTGGTTTGAGGTGTCTCATTGGGCATGCCCAGTTTTCTCAAGGCAGGGGGAAAAGATACTTCCTTTGAGAGTAAAGAAGAAAGAGTTTTTGTGTCAAGCAGTTTTTAAATGGGATAACATTAATAATAAGAACAAGGATTGGCATGACTATCCAGATAAATATCTAAAGGTACAAAAAAGAATATATGGATACTCCAGTTTTCTTGATGGTAGGTAACAAGTGAGTCTTCATGTGATAAAATGAGAGAAATATTGAAAGAATCAGTAGGTTTACAAAAATACTGTGTAAGGCAGCAATTGAAAGATGGGACTTCCAGGCAAAGGGTGTGTGCACAAGTCTCAGGAGGGCATCTGTTACCTTTTGAGTCGCTGAGAATCCGAGTTAGTTGAGTAGAAAGTGCTTGCTTGCATCATCATTCATATTCCCAGCAAAAAGTAAATTGCAAAGAGTCAACTGGAAAGCAGTACTCATTCCTATCATATACTATTGTATATTTTTGCAGCGCTAGGTCACTTTAAAAAATTGTGAGCTAGGAGCCTGGTTTCTTATACTAGTAAATAGCTGGTGAGAGTTGCCCATGAGCTATTCCAGACCTTCAGGAAGGAGGGTAAGGAACTTGATGTCTGTTCAGATAAAAGGCTGTCTTTGTTCTTAAGTAACCAGCATCTGAAAAACCTGCTTGGTTCGTTGTGAAAGGCCTCCAGAGCCTTTCAGAAAAAAAAAAAAGAAAAAAGTAGACCGAAGACCAACTTTTCATCTTGGTGTTGGCCCGTTGTGTGACACCATTGAAAACAAGGCTGGAAACAACTTGGAGCTTCCTGCTTTGCTTCCTCTTTCTTGCTGTTCCCAGCTGATGCCATCCCAAGGCCTATCATGCTTCTGACATTGGCCCCTTTAGCCTTTCAAATACTGCTTCAGGACAAGGATTTAAGGATTTCAGTCTTGCTCTTTGTTCTTAAATAAATCTCTTGTGTGTACATGAACTGATTTGCATGAAATACAAAGTCTCAGCATCCACAGCATGTTCCTTTGGGTACTCTTTTTTTTTTTAACTGCAGTTTATTATAATGAGGAGAAAATTATATTTAAAAAATCTTTTATTAATCCATATTGTTGCTTAGTAGCTTTGTGGAGGCAGCTTATGCAGTAGAGAAGTTTTCTTGCTACACATGAACTCTGAAAAGAATTTGAAAGTTAAGGTTTTTGGTTGTTGGCATTTCTGAGCCTACTGTCTATTTAATTTGAAGCCAGTTTTGACTACAAGTAGCATAGTAAGTGTGCCAGAGTTTTAACAGCAGGGTTCATCTTGTGATGAGAGGGTCTAGAGCAAGTGCTGGATGCTATTCTTGGCCATCTGTAATAACATTCCAGCAACAACATTCTTCCAAATTATGCCTAGGATAATGTAACTGCTTGAGTAAAATCCACTCTGCAGCTTAACAGAGAGTCCTTCTGTTTCCAGAACTGCCAGTCCTTCAGTTTTTATACATTTCCACACTGCTCTCAGGGAGAATAAATAATACATGAACATATGCATTGGCTAAGTGAAATTTTCTTCTGATTATAGTGAGACACCAGTAAATGGCAATTATAAAATATATTTATTTCATCTTTTGCTAATCCTGCTGTGTATGCCTTTATCTCCTTTGTTGTTGTTGTAAGTTTCCATCTTGTTCTTTTTGGTTTTTTTAAACAAATTGTTCTGATAATTTTTCATATGTTGGTGAATTGCAGTTTTTAACCCTTTTGAACAGTTTCTGAAAGAAATACCTAATCTGAATCAGAAATAATGCTACTGCATAAATGCCCTTAAATGCTGTGTCTGCTACATCTATATTACAATAATAGAAGCTTTGAAAAGAAGCTGATTGACATAAATCCCAAATGAAATGCTTACTCTCTGTTTAATACCTGATGGGCAATTCAATACTCTCAATCTATATAAGCAAGAAAAATGTTTAAGCAGCATTGTTCAGGCTCAAAAACAGGTACTCAAAAGTCAGAGCTTTACCTTGGTGCATATATATTATGAAGTGGTGTTGAATTGTATGATCAAATATTGTTTTTTGCACTTACTGAAGTCATAGAATAAACCTTTTTTGAAGGCTGGTTTGGAGGGTAGGAGTATAAAAGACTCCTTCCCAAACCTGTTGTACATGTGAGCTAGACACTTGAATGCTGTCCTGAGGATGTGGATTTTATCCTTCTGCCTCCATCATGCACTCTCATTTCATATTGAACAGATGAGTGAAAACAAGCTGTTTGCAGGTGACTGATCCTTGCTCATTCTCAGAAACCTGTCATAAAACCTTATGGTCTGATACCGAGAAGTATTGATCTTCTAGCTGTTGACTCTCTAGGGTTTATGCTAGAATATGTATAGACCTGGGAGATACTAGAGCTAGATTTGGGGCACATAAAGTTAAAATTATGTTTTTCTTTCCTTCATTTTGGGGTCTTGATTCCATTTGTAAACAGTAGATAACACAACTTTCTTAGGAATTCAGATGCTACAGAAAAATTTGTAAACAGATTGAAATCTCGCTTCAGATAAAAGCATTAATTACATTATTTGTTCCTAGTCCCATTTCTAGCTGAACTGCTGTGCTTGACATTCTATAAACATGCACTCCATAGGCTTCCTCACTCATCTGATGAAGAATTGTAATATAAAAGATGTTTTAGCAAACAATTTTAGCAAAATTTCAGTGTAGGATCTGATAATAGGATGTGCCAGGCAGCCTTTAGTGTTGGTTTTTGCTGTCCTTCCTGCACCATAATCACAGCATCACAGAGTGGTTGGGGTTGGAACGGACCTCTGGAGATCATCTAGTCCAACCCCCCTTCCTTGAGCAGGTTCACCTAGAGCAGGTTGCACAGGATGGCATCCAGGCGTGTTTTGAATGTCTCCAGAAGCAGAGGCTCCACAATTGCTCTGGGCATCCCGTTCCAGTGCTCTGCCACCCTTAAAGTAAAGAAATTCCTCCTCATGTTTAGATGGAACTTTCTGTGTTCAAGTTTGTGCCTGTTACTTCTTGTCCTGTCACTGAACTCTACTGAAAAAAGACTGTCCCCATCCTCCTGACACCAACCCTTTAAGTATTTATAAACATTTATAAGATCTGCACCTCAGTCTTATTTTCTCCAGGCTAAAAAGGCCGAAGTCCCTCTTCATAAGAGAGGTGTTCTAGTCCCCTAATCATCTTCATAGCCCTTTGCTGTACCTTCTCCAGCAGTTCACTTCTTGAACTAGGGAGCCCAGAACTGGATGCAGTATTCCAGATGTGGCCTCACCAGGACAAAGTAGACAGGGAGGATAACCTCTCTCGACCTGCTTGCCACACTTTTATTAATTCACCCCAGGATGCTATTGGCCTTCATGGCCACAAGGGCACATTGCAGGCTCATGGTCAGCCTGTTGTCCACCAGGGTTCCCAGGTCTTGTTCCCTAGAGCTGCTCTCCAGCCGGTCAGCCCCCAACATGCACTGATACATGGGATTATTCCTTCCTAGATGCAGTACCCTACGGTTGCCTGTGTTGAACTGCATAAGGTTCCTCTCTGCCCAGCTCTCCAGCCCGTCCAGGTCAGGCTGAATGGCAGCACTGCCCTCTGGTGTGTCAGCCACCCCTCCCAGTTTGGTCTAATCAGCAAACTTGCTGAGGGTACACTCTGTCCCCTTGTCCAGGTCATTGATAAATATATCAAAAACGGGACTGGACCCAGTACTGACCCCTGGGGAACACCACTTGTTACTGACCTGCACCTAGACTATGCCACTAATCACGACCCTCTGAGCTCTGTCTTTGGGCAAGTTTTCCATCCACCCACTGTTCATTCATCCTAATTGTATGTGTTGGGTAGTACCTCTTCAGGAAAGGAAGAGAGGGCTAAAGGAGATGCTGTACTTTCTTAGCCTCTTACGGAGAGAGCTGACAGTTTTGGGGACAGGATGCTGTCTGTGTTTAGCAGTCCACGTTCACATCTGCTCAGGCTTCATCTGGCAAGTGTCACAATTTTGGTTGCGGTGCCATTCACAGGGCTACTGTGTACTTGGCTTCAAGTTACAGCCACTGCACTGACCACCTCCTCTGGGCAGCGTTGTCCTTGTACTTTTCAGCTCTCTGCTTCCAGATCCACCTGCATTTTCTGGATTTGCTGTACTCTGTCTCTGCCCAGTGTTACACATCTCAGTTGCACTGTGCCTTATCTTCTTTATCATTAGAAGTTTTAAAGTTAGCCTTTTCATACCGTTGGGATGAAGCCTGATGCATTTTGGGTTTCAATGGCAAAGATGGATATTTTATTCCAGAATTGGGGTTACCAAATCTTCCCAGAATGCTGACATTTCCTGCACATGGTCCAGTGTTTGTTCTTGTACCATGAGAAGCTCTGACAACAGCATCTGCTGTGGACTATCCCAAACAGGACTAGTATAAAAACATACACTTTTTGTGTCATGTTTCAGGATAACTCCAGTCAGCCCTGGCCTGTGGAGTGTCCTCAGGAGCTTGAGATCCAGTGGACCATGAAACCTTTCGCAGAAAGATGAGATGTGGCATTACATTTTACGTAACACACTGTGCTCTGTAATTTGCTCTTTTATATGCATGTGTAGAAACACTGAATTACTTGCAAGAGAGAATGGTATTGCTGGGTGTTCCAGAGACAGATTTTTATTCGTGGGGTTTCTCTATCTTTTTGCCTAAAATGACTCAGTTTTTGAAAGTCAAGTGTGAACACAAACGTACTTGGGACTACAGATCTCTAATATGGGTAGAAAAGAGAGAGATAGCCAGAGAAGTCTACCTGATAAAATCGGCAGAAGACTCATCTCTTACTTGGGGCAGGAGCACGTTTCCCATTCAGACCCACTGGATGTCTGTCTTGTGGAGATGCTAAGGGCAGTTGAATGAGGACTGAAAAGTCTGTTTAAGTCTGGGAGTCACTAAAGATAAACAGCTCCTACACTCTAGTCTGCGTTATCATTCATCCAGGTAACAATCAACTGTTTTAGCAACTAGCTCTGTTACTAGCTTAATCCATTAAGGTCATTAAAGTTCTCTTTGCTTCAATTTAACCCTCAGATTGCTACTTCTGGTAGGCGAGTATCTTATATCCTAATGTGGAGGACATTATGGTAACTGATAATCCAGGTCGGTTGTAGCCACTTGGCCTACTATTTGTGTCTTTAATGGTTCAGGAGAGAAATGCCTTTAGGTACAGTCATTAACAGTCCTCTAAATCTTGAAAATCAATGAGAAATGAAAGGAAGTTAATTGTAATTTGTACTGACAGCTCTGCCTATTACTTAGGTTGCCAAGTATTTCCATTATTTGAGTTTGGATCATTTGTGGAGGGCAGGCATAGGAATTGCTCTGTGGTTTTTGTTCAAAACTTTGTCAAACACTTATTTTTTCTGAGTTTTTCTATTCTGTGCATCCAACTAAGTTTAAATCACTAAGGAAAATTTAATCTAAATATGTTTTAGCTGTTCTGAAGAATGGGCTGGTGAGAAAAGGAGACTCTCTGGCTTGAAAAAGGAAATTATTCTGATGACCTGGGCTCAAATTAAGCAGCAAAAGTAGCTGATCAAAGAGTGTGGGTAGAGTCTGAGCTTGGAAAAAGCAGCCCAGGAAAAGAAGGCTGGACAGGGAAGTCTGAGAAGTGAGAGAAGCCCAGGCTGAGAAAACAGGACTAGATAGATCAGGACTTGCTAGCAAGGGCCATCAAAGCAGGGCAAAGCCAGGACCTGGAGTAGGAGCAGATGGGAAGAACTGGGCAGGAAACCTCAGGCTTGGGGCTAGCAGGTAGGATAGCAGGTCCCCACAAAGCACATCTCTTTTGTGAAGCTAGAGCAGGACCCAAAGTGTTTCCTTCTCATCCTCCCTTTGTTGCCAGGAAGCAAGCTAGCAAGGCATCCCGCTCCCAATCCCATGCAGCACTAGCAGGCTGTGATCTTCTCTGTTATTTCATTCAGTCAAATGGCAGAAGCCTGTGCGGAACTGAGGGCTCCAGGTCTGCAGATGAACCATATGGCTGTCAGCACAGTGTCTCATGGTGGGAGGCATTTGGCCTGGCTTCCTGTTGGTAGGATCCTAGGAAATGCCTGTCCTTTCCTCAAGGTCTTAATACTGTATTTTTAGCATCAAATAATGCACTCAGGGTTAGAGAGTGCTGAGATTAAAGTTGTTTATGCATCCTGTAATTTTTTCTCTACTGCATATTTTTCCCCCCCACAAAACATATACTTTGCTCAGTAACCGGAGATAAGCTGTGCACATATGATGCACTTTTTCTCTGGCTTACTGCAGAAGAAGGAAAAACATGCAGTGTGAGGAGAGTCAGGAAATTACTAGAAAATGGCTGTAGCAGCCACAGGAACATGGTCTGATCCTCCAGGACTGCTGAGTTTCTGTGTGGTCTTGGACTAGTCCTTTTGAGCTAAACTTTTCTAAGGGCATCATTCATTAGCTGTTGTACCTAACTCATTTGAGACGCCTGATTCTAGAACCTGGAAGAAGATTGGTAAAAATACTGCACACTCTTTTCTGAGCAGACACTTCCAAAATTGTGCCATCTGTGCCTTAGCTCACCATGTAATGGTAATAATGCTACTTCTAAAAGAAGGTTGTGGGAGATTTTGAAAATAAATTAGCTTAATGTTTTGTGATGTAGTCAAGAATGAAGAATTGGATGAGGATGAAGACTGGAAGAATAAAAAGGAGCTGAGTGTCATGCACCTAGTGTCTATTGCAGAGGTCTGCTACAAACATGGAGCTCATCAACTGGAAGCTACAAAGGAGGAAAGAAGATCTGGAGGCATTGCTAGACCTTGTGATAACCGAGGCAGCACTTTCATGATCTGTTACACTGTGATCTTAAAAGGTCTCAGTGGCTATCAGAGAAGCACTAATGCTGTTGGGCTTTTGGGAGAACTCGTCTGGACACTTGTATATACTTCCAGCTTCGTAGCAGAAAGATGAGAGCAAATGGGAGAAAGTGCCCACTGAGGTTGATAGCATGGTCAGAGCAATGAGTGGCCAGTTTTAAAAGGCAAAGAAAAATATGTGGCTTATTGAGCCTTGCAAAATGAAGGTGGTGGGATGAATAAGACAGCAGTAAATATACCTGAAGGACTAACAGCAAGATGGAAGCTAGCTGAGCTGAGGTACAGTTTTTTGCACAACAGTGAATACGTTTGAAATGAACGGGAATAAATTTAGGTTGAAAATTAAATAGCTTGTAAGTGTGAGAGTCTGGGGCAGTATTCCAAAGGACAGAATGGAAGGAAGACACCTTGTTGGGCTGGAGATGAGGCTTGAACCCTTTGAGAAGGGTGTGAGCAGGACCTGGGCTCAGACTCAGGAGGCTGTAGCCAGTTAAATGTGTTAATTATAGCAGATGCAACGTGCATGCTTGGACATCGTGTGTACAACGTGCGTGAGCAGTTGACATTTTCCTTCTCTCAAGTGAAATCAAGTCATAAGGAATTATCTGTAAATATTCTGGCCCTATACTTTAGAGCTTGAGCTGCTTTAATCTGAGTATGCCTTGGGGGAGCTAGGTTATCAGTGTATCTGCCCTGTAGAGTCTGGGAGCATATGAGATCTTTTTCAGATGGCTGGTTTTTAACGTGCAGCCAGAAAGGTCTGTTGAGTGCCTGAGCATGTTTGGAAAGGGGGGGATTTATATGCTCTCCATTAGCATTTCCAAGATGCAGGAAAGCCTCATGTCTGTTCGCTCCCAGATATCTTGTTCTGGTTTATGCAGCGTATTTTTATGGAAAACTCAGTTGTGTAAGGGCTGAAGGAAGGAATACGTCACTGGAGTGTGAACGTTGCTATTCTCAGCCTTTGGATGGCCTCCACTTTGTATTTGTCACATGCAGTTCATATCTATAAGGAACATGTGTCACTGCTGATGTGATACTCCATGTCATAAAAGCTCTGGTGACATTTTCTGACCTCTTGAAGTCTAAGGAAAGAAGTTTGCAACATTTAAATGCCATCTGCCATGGCAAAGCAACTTCCCAGTTCTCTAGTCACATATCCCTCTTGTGAAATGCTGCACCATCTAAAAAAAATAATCAGCATATTAATGGAGGAAGCTTGTCATTTCACTCATTCCCAGATTCTTTACATAATTCATCTATTAAATTTTCTTTTGCTTATTAAGAACCCTAAGGGGTGGAAGTTGCAGCAAATCCATTATAGCTTTAGGAGTTCCGTTTCGTTAGAGCTGTATTTACTTTCTGATTTTTTGGTACTCTGAATTGGAATCGTTCTCCCTATGATCTTAATCTTTTGCAAATACTCATGGGGTCACAGATGGAAGTGTGAAAAGTCTGAGCTTTCTCAGGAACATGTAACAGGACTTTTGGCGGGGGGCGTAAAAAGAGGAGAGCTTTCCTTATTAACCTGTGCTTGTTCACTTAGTCCATTATGGGAACTGGGATGTGCTAATTATTTTAAATTGATTCAGCTTGTTTGCCAATTTGTCACGCTGATAGCCTCAGAAGTGGGATAAGGAGACCAAACTTTGGCTTCAGTTTTTGCCAGGCTGACAGCTTATATAATGTGCAGGTTTTGAATCAGTAGGGGCAATTTTTACAGCCTGAAAAAAAACAGGCAGTGTTTCATGCTTGGATAGAAGAGAAGAGCACTTTATCCACTTAGCCTTTACTTTGCATACTTCTGTTATTGGGTGCTCTAGCTTTTAAATGTAGATAACACAAACTTCCTAAAGAGGGAGTTTATTACAGGAAATGCGTACATATTACAGGCCACATATACAGCACACTTGCATTAATTTGTGAGTAATGATGAGCAAAAAGCTACTTCAGATGTTGCCGAGGCAGAAGCTGCATCTCTGCCGGCTGTGATGAGAGGCAACAGATCTACCTTCTGTTATAAACAGTGCTTTGGTGTGTTTTCCAAGAAGCGTGCAAGCATTGTCTAGCCCTCACAGCCATTAGTCAAGAAGTTAGGTCTGTTTTTATCACTGTCTTACAGGCAGAGAAAGAGGTACACTGAAAAATGAAGTGACAAGACTAGCAAATCTGTGTAAGCAGCAAAACAAGATACCAGAAGCCCTGGCTTGCCAGCCTGTCTCCTTACCTCATGCCTGTGTGCCCTGGGCAAACCCCATCCTTTGGGCTGTGCTTGTACCAGTGATACAGCAGGCTTCAATACTGATTCTAATACTGCTTTTTAGACTTAGCTTATTGTTTAGACAAAGCTTATTGTTTCCCTGATAGGACCTATCCTCAGGTTCCCTATTAGTAAAAAAATGCTTTCCTTTCTTCATTGGGGTATTGAGAGATTATGCTAGATGTGCATAGGTGCCACAGAACAGATAAATAAAAACATCATACAGGGACAAGAGAAATCAAGAAGCTTGTGAGCATTGCTCTCAATTTAAGTGTTCTGAGGAGGAAGTGGTACATTCTCAGTCCAGCACTTGGAAGGATAAGTCATTACACTACCCTGCTCCCCTCATCGTGGACCATATGGTAAGGTCCTACCGTGCATGTACTGACTGCCCTAAGGGTCCTACTCGCAGATGGAGCAGTGAAACTGAAAAGCCTGCTGTGCAGGAGTTCAGTAGATATTTTTTTTTTTGTAACTGCATTGCCATACAACCATTTCAGTTGTTTTTCAATTTGACCTGTTTATTTTATAGATCTTTGTGAGGTCTGTGAAATGAGCTTGTTCTTAATTGCCATTCATACCATTCTTATCTTGCCATTCTTAATTTCAAGACATTAGTATGGGGGTTAGGTGGGATAAGTTTTTGCATTTGCTGCTCTGCAGTAATGACTCTTTTGCATGTTTTGGCCCTGAAACAAAAGGAGAAACTTTTTTGCATTAATTGCAGAGTGAAAATGGTTATACTAGCAGTTACTGCAGAGGTTGGTGCAGTGTAAAGCTTCACCCTGCTTCATTGTAAATTAGCCTATTCATGTGGCCTGGGAGATACCAGTGCAAGTACCTGAAACAGACAATATTTGAACTCCTAAAAGTATATTGGGAAGCTTTTTGACATTTAAAATGTGCAACAAGAAAGAGGGAGTGATAGTAGATAATGTCTCAGTAGAGGTACTGCAGCCCATCTGGGCTTTTCAGAGCGAGAAACCGTACCCAACTGGGTATCAATGGATGGTATCAAAATGCTTGCTTTGTTGTCTGCTTAAATAATAACCAGGTACACTGTGTGTGGGAAGAGATTGTCAGGGGGAGAAAAGCTATTTAGCATCTAGCTAATAGCAAAGCACTGCTGTTTAAAAGGCTGTACAAAATGCCAGGCCTGCTGCTTTCTTTCCAATGCTTAGCAACTTTTTTGTTGTTTTAGGAACTTTCCGCTGTACTTTCTGCGAGACTGAAGTGGAAGAAGATGAGTCGGCGATGCCCAAAAAGGATGCACGGACACTCGTGGCAAGATTTAATGAGCAGATTGAGCCCATCTATGCGCTGCTTCGTGAGACAGAAGATGTTAACTTAGCCTATGCAATCCTCGAGCCAGAACCCACAGAGATTCCTGCCCTGAAGCAGAGGTGGGCAGGTGTCTGATCTTCTCTTACTGTGCTGCTTCCTTGTAGTGCATTTCATAGAATCACAGAATCTTAGGGGTTGGAAGGGACCTCGAAAGATCATCTAGTCCAACCCCCCCTGCCAGAGCAGGGTCACCTAGAGCACATCACACAGGAACTTGTCCAGGTGGGTTTTGAATGTTTCCAGCAAAGGAGACTCCACAACCTCCCTGGGCAGCCTGTTCCAGTGCTCTGTCACTCTCACAGTAAAAAAGTTTTTTCGGATATTCACCTTGAACCTCCTATGCTCCAGTTTGCACCCATTACCCCTTGTCCTATCACTGGTCACCACTGAGAAAAGCTTAACTCCATCTTCCTGACACTCACCCCTTACATTGAGGACTTTATGCAAGCAATGGACAGATTCCCAAAGGAATGTGTGTTTTTTAAGGAACTAAAGGGCCATAACCATTTTTTTTTAGTAAACCAGGCAGATTACTGTTCTTCTGGTCAGCTTCCTGCATGTCATTTTCTGTGGGGTGGGGTGCTCATAGAATCATAGAATTGTTCAGGTTGGAAAAGACCTTTGAGATCATCGAGTCCAACCTTATCCTAACCCTACCACCCTAATTCTGATGACCCACTGCTAAACCATGTCCCCAGGCACCACATCCAGACAACTTTTAAACACATTCAGGGATGGTAACTCAACCACCTCCCTGGGGAGCCTGTTCCAGTGCATAACAACCCTTTCTGTAAAGAAGTTTTTTCTGATACCCAAATTACTCAATTACCTGCTGCTTGCTGTGCTGCAGATGGTATATATACCAAGCCCTTGCCCCAGTGTTTTAAGAAGTGAAACCTGCAGCCATTTGACAAAGCTCTGAAGGTGCCATCTACACTGTTTTCTTTTTATCTTTCATCTATTCCTTTTGCTTCTACCCAGCTTTTGAAACTATACTATCTGCATTCTACATTTTGTGTTTCAAATCCACATATAAAAACATTCCCCTTGGAAGACATTACTGGTAATAAGGGTATTTTTTCTTCTGATTTTCTTCTACTTCTTACACACCTCTTCTTTTTGTGAGGAAGCCATATTATAGTTAAAAACTCTTTAAAATATTCCTGCCCATGGGAAATGACACTTACTTTCAGAACATTCCTAGCTGTACAAAAACAGATGATGTTTAAATAATGCAGAATGATGTGGGGAGCTGTCATTTTTTGTCAGCTGTGGTGAAATGCGATGCACTCCTCTGTATTTAAAAAAGTTAATTAAATACATGGGGTGGGGGGAAAAGGTATCATGAGGGAAGGCATTCCCAGAATGCCTTGGGTGCTTGGCTTTAGTTAGTGGGAAAGCAAGCAGGATACTTTTTTTTATCTCACACTAACTTTGAGAGAGAATGTTCCTTATATATTCATGCTAGACAGTTTTTAATTAAGATAATAAAATATTATTTGTCTATCACAGTCTTTTTCTAGCCAAGAAGGTAGCTAATTTTCCTCATCATTCTGATAGAAATACAGAAGCAATATAGAGAGGGGAGGAGGTTTTTCCAAGATCACTGTACATGTCTTTGGTGATATGAGGAGTCTTTGAAATCTTTATGCCCAGGCTGAATCTGTAGACTTAGCTTTTAAAACCCTTTTTTAGTAGTTTGAGCAGTAGAACTAGGATAACAGTACCAAAAAGAGAGTAATTTCTCAGCCTTCCTCTTCTGTGCACAGGAAATTATCACAGCAGAAGTCTGGTGCAGTCCCATGATTGAATAGCAGCACCCACTTACTTGACTCTTAAATACTTAAAAAACATCGTAAATGATTAATTACTCAGTGCAAGGAATGACAAAATAAATAGGAGTCTTTTTAAATGCTTACTTGAACACAACTTGCTTCAGCACATAAAATGATTTAATTATTTATTAAATCTTATTAATTCAAAGCAGCTAATTGCATGAAAATGCTGCTGTGAGATTTTTTTTTTTAAGTGCCAAACCCTGGGATATTTATTCTCTCTTTTTATGGAGTTTTGAATGTCTGAGATAATTGACAGAACCGTCATTTGATGATTCTGAAACAAAACAGAAAAGGTCACAAAGTGCCTCCATCGTCTCTTTGCTCCAACACAGGCAAGTTCATGTGTTTTCAGGAGAGTTACAGCTCTAAGCAACCACACAGACCTTGCATAACTGTCATTTGCCTGCTGTGGGAAACTGAGCAGATCTTCATTTGTATCTTTCTAGGACAGTGTTCATTTTCTTAATCTTGGCAGAGCGTGAATTAGCCCCACAGGTTTTAAAAGAAACCTGCTTTTACCTAAGCCCTTCTCTATGGTCTTCTAAAACAGATGGATTTTAGTGTCAATCTCCATTTTAATATCCATCTCCATTTTCTTATGTCAAAATAGCATGACTTTCTATAAAAAAAATCTTCACAGAATTAGTTTTTGTGGTCATGCTGTCAAGGACCATGCATTGTCTGCTGTGAAGTTCAAGCTCTTATAATGGCAGTTAAGTGAAAAAGTGCTTTATTTCAAACACAGCACAAAAAGAGTTATCCCCATTATGCAAGACCTTTTCTCAATAGTCTGGGTAGGATTGAAATGAAAATTTCAAGTTGTTTCCTCATTGCACAGTGTGGTTTCTGTGGGCCATACCTCAGCTTAGTCAAGGATTATTTGTATCACCCTTAAAGGCAGCAAACCACTCATTAAGGAATTTCTGTCAGGGTAAAATATCTGGTGGGTAGCAGAGCAAATGTAGCCATGTCAGTGCCACTGTCTGAGCAGCTCCTGGTTGCAGAATGGCCATGCAAAGTCTAGAACTAGGTGAGGGAAAGCAGATCTTGGATCTGAGCAAGAGATTTAAGAGTGCATTTAATCTGCTCTGTGCTGCCTGTAAGGCAGCTCATGCATCTGGCCTTTTGCTGGTGCTGGATCCATGGTGTTTAATCCTGTACTTTGGAACAGGGTTGCTGAGCAGTAAGATCTCTTCTGCCAGTAAGGAGTATTCCCCTGGTCATATTGTCTTGAGGGGTTGCTCTAGCTTACCAACAGTGTTGCTGAAGATGCAGTTCCACAAACAAGGAAGTAAATTGAGACAGGTTTGCAAAGCTCACCAGGGTCCAAAAGTATGGTTCCACTGAAGCGTGAGACATTGCAGTAGATGGCTTAAAGTAACGCATATTGTAGGTGTCTCTTAGAGTTGTAACTTCCGTTTTTTAAATGTTCCTGATGTGATGGAATACGTGTTTTGCTGCTAAATTATACTGTGTAGGAAAAAAGTCAATTTCAAGCACAATTACAGAGACCCCTGTGCAAAAGTATTTTGAGGCGGTTCCTGGCACTTCTGAGTGTTTAGCTGTCACACTGCAGTCGTGGGGAGGGAGAGCTTGAGGGAGAGCTGCGTTGTGTATCTTGTGAGGAAAGTGGATTACATAAAATCATCAGGGAAATGTTGGTTAGAGATTTCTATTGTGTGGGAAGCAGAGTGGTGCTTTTCACAGAACACAGGCCTGTCTTGGAGAGCTGAAAGGTACCAACACTTGAAATAACGCACTGGGAAGACTGTCTCTGTGTGGTTCCTTAGGTTATATAAGCAATACATGTGCATGAGTCTCCTGCCCTAAAATCCGAGGCTTCTGTGAAGCTCTCCTGGCAGGGCTGGCTGCAGGAGAGAACTGGTTAGTGTGTGGACACATGCTAAAACAGATCCATGAAGTATTTTGCTAACAGACTCCAGCAGGCTCACTGTTGGGAGGCTGTGAGTAGCTCTCAAGCCAAACTGTGGCTGAACACACCAATATTTTGTATCTGAAGGAGAGAGATGACCACTTACCTGCGTGTTTTCCCCTCACTGTTTGCCCCTAAAAATCCAGCAGAATTAGCTCATCAAGCAGTGGTTAAGTTCTTGCTGAATCAAAAAAAAAAAGTATATTGCTCAGGTCTTCTCCAGCTGCAGCCTTATTTTAAGCTTTTCTTTTGGAGAAAAGGCTGTTGGGTAGGTAGCAATGACTGAACCGTGCTCACTGACAACTTCTGTCAGCTCAACGGAAGCAGAGCAGGGACACTGTGAGTATCTGTGATGGATTTGCTCTGGACAAGAGGAGGAGGAGTCCAGGCAGGTCTGTTACCCATGAAAAGCCATTGGTACAGACCAATGTGGTGCAGACCACAGTGCATTTGTTTCTCTGGGAAAATTAAATATAATTTTTAACTAGGGGAATGGTCACGTTTGGCTTTCCCCAGCCAGAGAGCAGTGAGTTTCCATTCAGCTGCGTTCCCTGATCAATGCATATGTAGCAGCATAGGACAGAGAGAATATTTTAGGCTTATTGCCATCACTGTGCAGAAAATACTCCACCTTGTGTCCTCTTTCCATCAGATCCAAGCAGGAGTGTTTCTTTTTCTCCATCAGTCTCCTGAGCTAGAAGGAGCCTGGAGGAAAATGTGCTGGCTGGAGCTCCCCTCAGAAAAATAAAAAGGAAGGCCAGGCTTTGACTGCCATACCCTTCACATCAGTCATCACCTTTCTTTCTCCAGCTTTTCCACGATGAAGACAGTTCTGTCTTGCCTCCTCCCACTCATCATCACCACACAAAGCCCTTTGTCTAGTCCTCTGAGTTGAAGGTGCCCTCATCTTCTCTTCTGCCTGGACTCCCCTCAGTCCTCCCAAGGCTGTGTCTGTGGAT
Organism: Hemiprocne comata; assembly: GCA_020745705.1. Taxonomy (NCBI): domain Eukaryota; kingdom Metazoa; phylum Chordata; class Aves; order Apodiformes; family Apodidae; genus Hemiprocne; species Hemiprocne comata. The sequence goes on from CM036586.1 coordinate 145,128,415, forward strand.
AATACAGATCTCCTGTGTAACACAGGAGACGTGACTTACCATGTGCATTGTCACTCACAATTCAAGCAAAGGTTTGAAATGTGTGTTTGATGGTGAGTTAACTCCTTCATGAGCTCAGAGATCTGAGCATGTTGGGTCTCGGACTTGCTTAAACTTAAGTGGGTTTTTTTATGCAGTATATGATTGCTGTGGGAAGGCCAAAAAGAGGCTTTTCCAAATGTCAGCTTACTGTTTGGCTCCTTTACTGCTGTGGCCTTTATTTCAGGGTATTCTGGGATTTTATGTGTGTTTTTACTTGAGTGCATCAGAAGGTTTAGTGCTGCCTCTTCTTTCCAGTGTCTTTTGTGGAAGTTGCTGAGACCTTATGTAGGGTTTCCCATTAGAGATCCTCAGGTTCCCCAAATCAGCAAGCTGGTGTGGAAGTTCCTGGCACCACATGTTAGAAATGAGAATGCAAGGTTGCAGCACAGATCATTATACTTAATGCCTTCTTTGCCTCCATCTTTAATAGTCAGACCAGCTACCCCCAAGGTGTTCAGTCTCCTGAGCTGGAAGATGAGGATGGAGAGTAGAACAAACGCCCCCATAATCCAGAAGGAAGTAGTTAAGGATCTGCTTTCTACATCTGGACACTCACAAGTCTATGGGACTGGATGGGATCCACCCTAGAGCACTGAGGGTTCCTAATCCATCTCACTGTCCATTCTTCTACCCCACACTTCCTGAGCTTGCTCACAAGGATGCTATGGGAGACAATGTCAAAAGCCTTGCTAAGGTCAAGGTAGACTACATCCATTGGTCTCCCTGCATCTACCCATTCAGTTACAACATAGTAGAAGGCTATCAGGTTAGTCAAGCATTATTTCCCCTTGGTAAATCCATGCTGGCTACTCCTGATAACCTTCTTCTCTTCCATGTGCTTAGAGATGGCCTCCAGAATGAGGGAAGTCTGTGAATATTGTCTACCTGGACTTTGATAAGGCTTTTGATGCCATGTCCCACAGCATTCTCCTGGAGAAACTGGTGAATCATGGCATAGACAAATGTACTCTTCACTGGGTGAAAAACTGGCTGGATGGCCGGGCCCAGAGAGTTATGGTAAATGGGGTCAAATCTAGTTGGTGGCCAGTCACCAGTGGTGTCCCTCAGGGCTCAGTTTTAGGGCCAGTCTTCTTCATTATCTTTATCAGTTACATGGATGAGGGGATTGAGTGCACCCTCAGTAAGTTTGCAGATGACATCAGGTTAGGTGGGAGTGTTGAGGGTAGGAAAGGCCCTGCAGAGGGACCTGGACAGGCTGGATCAATGGGCTGAGGCCAATTGTATGAGGTTCAATAAGGCCAAGGGCCGAGTCCTGCATTTCGGTCACAACAACCCCAGGCAACGCTACAGGTTTGGGGAAGAGTGGCTGGAAAGCTGCCTGGCAAAAAAGGATCTAGGGGTGTTGGTTGACAGCTGGCTTAACATGAGCCAGTGTGTGCCCAGGTGGCCAAGAAGGCCAATGGCATCCTGGCTTGTATCAGGAATAGTGTGGCCAGCAGGAGTAGGGAAGTGATCATGCCCCTGTACTCGGCACTGGTGAGGCCGCATCTCAAGTACTGTGTTCAGTTCTGGGTCCCTCACTGTAAGAAGGACATTAAGGTGCTGGCATGTGCCCAGAGGCGAGCTACCAAGCTGGTGAAGGGTCTAGAGAGCAAGTCATATGAGGAGCGGCCGAGGGAACTGGGGTGGTTTAGTTTGGAGAAGAGGAGGCTGAGGGGAGACCTCATTGCTCTCTATACAGCTACCTGAAAGGAGGTTGTAGGGAGGTGGGTGTTGGCTTCTTCTCCCAAATAAATAACAACAGGACCAGACAAAATGACCTGAAGTTGTGGCAGGGGAGGTAACATCTTTATTGATTATCCTAATAGGGACATAGAGTGTATCATCAGTAAGTTTGCAGATGACACCAAGTTAGGCAGGAGTGTTGGATCTGCATGAGGATAGGGAGGCTATACAGAGAGACTTAGATAGATTGGATCATTGGGCTAATGTTAATGGTATGAGCTTCAGCAAGGCCAAGTGCTGGGTCTTGCACTTGCGCCACAACAACCCCATGCAGTGCTACAGGCTTGAGGAAGTATGGCTGGAAAGCTGCCCAGCAGAAAAGGATCTAGGGGTTCTAATTGACAAACGGCTGAAGATGAGCCAGCAGTGTGCCAGGTGGCCAAGAAAGCAATGGCATCCTGGCTCGTATTAGAAATAGTGTGACCAGCAGAAGTAGAGAGGTGATTGTCCCCCCTGTACTCAGCACTGATGAGGCCACACCTAGAGTATTGTATCCAGTTTTTGGGCACCTCAATTCAAGAGAGATATTGAGGTGCTGGAGCAAGTACAGAGGAGGGCAATGAAGCTGGTGAAGGGCCTGGAGAATAAATCTTATGAAGAACGCTTGAAGGAGCTGGGAATGTTTAGTTTGAGGAAGAGGAGGCTGAGGGGAGACCTCATCACTCTCTACAACTACCTGAAAGGTCATTGTAGAGAGGTTGGTGCTGGTCTCTTCTCACAGGCAATTAGCAATAGAACAAGAGGGAATGGCTTCAAGCTGCAACAGGGTAGGTTTAGACTGGACATTAGGAAAAAATTTTTCACAGAAAGAGTGGTCAAAGACTGGAATAGGCTGTGCAGGGAGGTGGTTGAGTCACCATCCCTGGATGTGTTTAAGGGTTGTTTGGATGTGGCGTTGGTGGATATGGTTTAGGGGAGAACTTTGTAGAGTAGGGATGATAGTCGGACTTTATGATCCCAAGGGTCTTTTCCAACCTGAATGGTTCTATGATTCTAAGAAGTTCTATACTGAAACAGTGGTCAGGCACTGGAACAGCCTGCCCAGGGAGGTAGTGGAGTCACCATTCTTGGAGATATTCAAGAAACGTGTAGATGTGGCACTTCAGGGCATGATCTAGTGGCTGAGGTTGTAGGGGGTTTTTGTGTGTGTGTTTTGGTGGAGTGTGTGTTGTTGTTTGTGTGTTTGTCTTTTGTTTTGTTGGGTTTTTTGTGTTGATGGTTGGACTCGGTGATCTCGGAGGTCCTTTCCAACCATGATGATTCTGTGATTCTATGAGAGACAACTAATCATAGTTGAAGTGTTGCAATGCTGGCCAAGGAAGGGCTTGTTCTGAGTACTGTGTTTTTATCTCTTTGACTTTTCTGCAGCAAAGAGCGTGCAGCTGGTATCGGTTCAGGGACAGCAGCTGGCATTGCAGGTGGACACCACCGGGAAGCATGGACTACAAAAGGACCATCATATGAGGACTTGTATACCCAGAACGTTGTCATCAACATGGAGGACCAGGAGGATCTTAACCGGTCTGCAACTGAAGGAAAGCCAGCCAGAGAGAGACCAATTTGGCTACGGGAGAGCACAGTGCAGGGGGCTTATGATCCCGATGAAATCAAAGATGGTAAGGAAATTCACAGAGCAGAAGTACTGCTCTGCTTATCTGGTGCTCATAGAGTGCTATCAAAAATATGTTCCCTTGTGTGTGTACAGCTGCTGCTCCCTACACTCCAGATTTTGTCTGCTCCCCTCTGCTGTGTGAAGCACCTGTGTGCTCATAGCCATGAAAAATCCTTATTAGATCCAGGATTGAAATCTAGGTCAATAAAGCTGTGGAGTTGTCCACAAAATTGTCTGTGGGCTTCTAAAATGTTAATTATCTGTTACGTCTTCCACCTTGGAAGTGTATTGCTTCTAGATGAAGGTCTTTCAGTTTCCTCTAGAAAGCTGCCCTCTTACTAGGTCACTACTGAAGAATGACATTAACAGTCAGTTACTCTGAAGCCTACCAAATCTACCAGCAGGATTTATGTGCTTCCACCTGCCTTCTTGCCAATTGTTTTTCAAAACATGTTTTATATGAAGAATATGTCAGAAATGAAGCTGTTGAAAGTACAGTAGGGGAAGGTCTGTCACCATGGCAGATGAGTATTCCTTTCTGTTTGTTTCTTGTTAACTTTGCTTCCATTTTCATTCATGTTGGGCTCAGGTTGTCCATAGACCATGGACAAGATCTTGTAACCAATAGTAGAAACATTCTGCTTTGGCAAGTGTGTTATTTAAGCTTACATACTAAAAACAGGAAACAGAGACCTTTTATGATTTTTACAACAGTAAATCAGTAGGTGCAATCTTCCAAGTCATTTGAGGATTATAGACTGAAACTGCTGATGCCCTAGGAAGAGAAAATAGTAAAAGCAAGCCGTGTGTGTGAACATGATACCCTGGAGCCAGAGCAGTGCTCAGGTGAGGAGTGGAGCATGTAGGTGTAGCAGAAGTGAAGAAAATGGATGTGAAATAACGGTCAGAAGATACCTAATGATCTTGTTTGCATGTAAAGCATACAGATCCCAAAACTTTCCAGATAGATTAAACAAAGTGAGATGATTGAAACAGCCTTCTCCTGCAGTCTGTAGCAGATGATGTTGTTACTCACCAGCCATGGTGAGTTCTCACCCTGTTTTTCTGCTAGACTTGCAATTCACCTGTAGCTTTGAATTGGCTCCTTGAGATGACTTCTTGTGTACACAGCGTAAATATTTCTCAGATGCCACTGAAGGACATGGATGAGAAGTATATTTCCTTACAACACAATGGCATGACCACTTAACCTCCACCACTACTGCACATGTTAGAGGGGGCTAGTGGAAATAGCCTGAAATTGCTTCTGCAACACATTTCTATAGCTGTTGGATGACATAAACAGGGGGGAATTAAACTTGGGACTGTTGATAGAAAAGATTCACTGCTTGGATCTGGCAGGATCCCACAAGCAAGATGCAGCCCCACTCCTGAGCCACCAAGTCAGGCTTGGTGGAGCTACCCCAGGCTGTGGTTGCTTCACAGCTCTCAATGTGATGAGCTACAGTATTCTCTCAGAGATGGTTTCCAATACTCTCTTACATTCTGTGGTCACAAGTGACAAGCTGAGCACAAGGCTTCCATCACAACACCTTCATTCTTCCTTTCTTTCAAGAATTTTGCCAGTGCATTAAATAATAGTATTTGCAGCCATCGCCCATTACTACAACTTAATTTACAATAAAAACGTGAGTTCAGTGACGTTAGGGATGGGTCTTCTAGCCTTTATTTTACCACAGGAAAGGAGTGACCACAAACTCCCCTGGCTTTTAGTGCTAAATGCAGAACTTAGTTCCTCAGTTGACCTATTTCTCAGCATTTTTTTAATCTCAAGTTGAAAAAAGTAACCAGTACATTTTTGACCCTGGGGGAAAGGCATGGGGCTGCCAACAGCCTGGATGTGGAGCTGAAACCATGAAGGTCCACGTCTTGGAGAAGCAGACAAGCAGTGATAATGTATGAAGGTGGAATGCTGTCACCTCACCTCTAGAGGCATCAGCTTTAGGTTTAGAGAAACTTTGCCATGGGGAGTCTGTCCCACTTTTTAGCCCTTCTTTTTATGTAAGGTTCTCTATTTAGGGTATTTTTCTGTTTTTTTTTCTTTTTTTTCCGTACTCCCTGTAGGTTTATTGGTGCTGGATGGACTCAGTCCTCTCATAAAATGTAGGATTAGGAGAAGTTTTTTGCAGAACGCCACTTTTTGAACTGAATTTTACCTTTTGAATCCATGAACCACAGACACCCTGTCTGCCCAAGCCATGCCAAACCCTCCCAGCTATTGCCCAGCCAGCCTTCCTGAGCCCTGTCTGTCAGCTGGGAAACTGCAGTCCTCTGAAAATCAGAGGTCCAGGTAGGGAGGCAGAGAGACTGGCTGGGCTGCGTTTCAGCTTGGAGAGCAAGAGCTGTGTTAATGCAGCCTTTCCACACTGTGCTGTGCAGCTTGGCTTCAGGCTGTAAGCTACATCTGCTTCCCAAGATAGATCCCATTCACTATCACCATGTTCCAGTAATGAGCTTTTCCCCTTATTTCCTGCACCTATGAGCTCACCAGACACGGCTACTTTGAATGTTGTTTTATAACACATGTTTCTGCATGCTCCCCGTCTGCCTGGATTTATCTGCTTCTCTGTCTTAACCCTTATGAATGGGGAGCTTGGCAGGGCAGGGTGTGGTTTTGGTTCTGTGTTTATGGTCTGTGCCAGCAACACCCCATGGTCTTCATCATCACCGCAAGTCCTCCAGGCTGTGGTCATTCAACAACAAAAGGGCAAAAAGGAAACAGCCTATGCTTGTTCACCTGTGAAGCAGCACTGAGATACTTGCTGTATCTCTGATTATCATCATCATTAGGGGGATAAACTGGGTATCTGTATCTCTTGACAAGTGTCATCATTGGGTGAATAGTCTCTGGAGTATCTGGAAGATTTAGGTCCCAAGGACTGCTTTCAGCTCCACTGTGGGGAAGGTGCATCGGCCCAGCTGAGGGATGATGTTTGAGTTGAGCCCATCGTGCATTTGTTGTCTTCTCTTGTGATGTGCTCCTGACTGAGAAGCCCAGCTGGGAGCCGCAGTGACTCCAGGCCTTCTAGCTCCAAGGAAATGTCAATACTTGCTCTGCTGTTGTGAGAGAAACCATAACTATCTCTGTCTTTTAAGGGAGAGGAGGAGCTGGCATACAGAAAGGACGTGACTTGGCCAAGTGTGCTCAGTGGCAGAAATTAGTAAGAGTCCAGAAAGCCTTCAGGGCCCTCATGCAGATCTCAGTAAGGAAACAGTCATTCCCTTGTGTCTCTTTGCAGGGGGCCGGGATCTGGATACCTTCCAGGAGCGTGAGGAGGGCCGCGTAGCTCTGGATGATAATGAGGAGGTGATGCGTGCCCTGCTTATCCACGAGAAGAAGACACCTTCTGCTTCAACAGTCACTGTTGGAGGTGCTGCTCCTCTCTCCGGTGCCAACGCTAGTGACTCCGAGAGCGAGACAAGCGAGTCGGAGGAGGAATCCCCTCCGCGCCCTCCCACCACGGCCACCACAACATACGGGCTGGAGGATGAAGAGGAGGATGAAGAGTTTGAAGTGGTGGCAGAAGACCCCACAGTCACAGTGGCTGGGCGTCCACACTCGTACAGCCAAGTGAGCCAGCGCCCTGAGCTGGTGGCCCAGATGACGCCGGAAGAAAAAGAGGTTTACATAGCCATGGGGCGACGCATGTTTGAGGATATGTTTGATTAACTGCTTCCTGCCATGGCATTTTTTTATAAAGTTGGGGTTTTTTTAAGTCCAGAGACTCCCTAGTAAAACAGAAGACTGAAGTGCATCTTCCCTCCCCTGTGCGCAGGGACACTGGGGCTCATGACTGCTAATCTCAGGCATCTTGCCCACTGGAGAGGGGGAGCAGGGAGGCTGCATATGCCAAAACAGGTAGGGGGGGGGCAAGCCTCAGAAATGAGGATGCTGGGAAGGTAAAAATTGGCTACAAGGGTGCCCTGCACAGGCACTGCTTTACCTTTCTCCAAGACCCCAGCACCTGCCTCCCTCTGATTGCTTAGAGTTGATTTTTGTTGCATATCCTAGTGAAATCCACATCCCTGCCCTCAGAGGACATAAGTGCTCCATGGTCTAATGAGAGTGCTCTGCAAAGGAGGGTGTAAGTTATGTTGCAGCTGCCTGTGCTCAGTGAGAGGAGGGGGAAGCACTCGTCTGCTACTGGCAGGCCTGAGCAAGGCTTGTAGCTGACCTCCTGCCAGCAGCCACTGGCCACCACCAGAGTGGTTACTTCTAAGCAGCCCCATGGGCAGCAACTTTTTCTTGCTCCCGTTTGCTCTGTCTCAGCACCTCAAGGGCAAGTGTAACTTGAAACACACAGAGTGGAAGCCTTGGCAAGCACACACAGTCACTCTTTGTCAGTGTAATGAAAGCCCTCCATGGATCTGAGCTGTCAGGGCACTCTGAATTACCAGGAGATACCTTAATTTTCCAGTATTTCTGCCTGTCACTTCTGTCTAGCCCTGTCCAAACTCCAGTGTTGCCAACGGTTCCTAGTGGGCAGGGCTGCAGTCAGGCAGTGCCAGAGAAATAGCATAGCTAGTTTTGATTGGCAGTCACACCAGGGCTGTATAATTTTAATAGGAATTATGCAATTTTGAATTCTGCTGTGGCACACTCTTTTACCATAGATAAACGTTTATCAGTGCCTACAGAGCAATATCATATTTTTAATGCTTTTCTCTTTCAATTGAAACTGTTGTTTTATAAAATTGTTGTGTTTTCCTATCAAGTACTACATACAATAAAATGCTAAAAGATTTTTGTGTTCCAGAGGGTGGGGGCAGTATTATGTGGTGTTCTATTTCCATGGGCAGTATGAAATTGCTGTTCACTGAGACTATAAATCTGTTTTATACTACTTAAGCTTTCTATGTTCTGCTAATGTTGTAATGCCTCCTTTGTGGCTTTACTTTCAACTTCTTGGTATTTTGAACCCCATTTTTTTTTTAAGTAGTGTTTTAAGTTTGCTTTTAAGTAATTTTAAAGATGAATAAATAAACAAACTTCTCCCCATTTTTGTCATCCAGTTTGTCATGTGCCTAGTTGTAAATGTTTGCATATCATTTTGATTTACTCAGTTCAAGAAAACAAAACAATCTGACCCCCTCCTCTGAAGGAAGGACTATCTGAAATCCCATGTTACATATCTCAGCTGCCCATTTTTTCTCCCCACCACAGCTTCCTTGAATGCCTCCTGGAGCCTCCTGCACTTTGAGGAAGGACATTTCTTTAGACTGGTGCTGTGGGAGGCCCTTTCTGATCACCACTTCCATTCCTCTCCTCCTTCCTTGAAGGAAGCATAAGCTGATGGAGGGATGTCTCACAGACATCATATTGCTAGATAAAGTGGTACTGTTGTGTAGACAGACTTCCAGGATCTGGTATCAAGCTTCTAGATATCAAGTTGCAGAGCTGGTAAGTCAGATTCAGTGATCAGCTAACATTAAAAAAAGTGCTGCACTAATTCTGTCTATATATAATCTGGTTGAATTCAAGTTCAGGGCTGGAGAAAAGCAGGTAGGTTTAAAAGGGGCCAGAGACAGAAACTGAGAACTAATCCTGAATACAGCACAACTGCTCATGCTTGTGACTTACCAGTAGTTTGTACTGAGCTTTTAGTCTGCAAAATCAAACTGTAGGTTTATTAAAGCTTAAGTGAAGAAATACTGTGTTTTACCATAAGAGCATTGATATTGCATCTATATCCAGCATAATCATCTATAAAGCATTGGTTTTACTTAACACATTTAATTGTGGTTTGTACAGCAGTTGTAATTTTGGTCATTCAGCAAGGCATATCCTGCACCCGAGGTGGTTTGTAGGGCTTGCCTTCTGTCTCTCATCCACCACAGGCAGCCCCTCAGGAGGACTGGCAAGGTCAGGATAGGTGAGCAGATGCCATCATTGTTTCCTGCCCTCTCTTAACAGCTCCTAACTCTGGGAAAGGATGGCTGCTCTGCTCTGTTCCAGCTGTTGTCGAAGGACAACTGTGGGCTGCTGCTGCCCTGTCACAACAAGCACTGCTTGAATGTACAATCGTATAGTGTCTTTTTTCTTTCCTTTTCCTGCAGTTGAAGCAGGGCTCTGCACACATCCCAGAAGAGGAAGAAGGGCCACTGTTACAAGCCAAGCCAGCCACTGCCAGGAGGTTGGTGCTAATGCAAAGATAAAACCATCAATTCTGAGGAAGGCCTCAGCCATTTCCTCTGGCTGCTGGACCACATGTGCTGCATTAACGCTAACCCAATAACACCATGAGTGTGGTCGAGCACTGAAGCCTTCCTGGGTGAATGTTCTGTCTAATCCCATTCAAACCAGTTTCTGTGTCTGCTTTTAGCCTAAAGCACGCTTTATCTGATGAGTGCGCTTGAGGCCAGGGTGCTGCAGCTCAGCCTAGAAAGAAAAATGCATTTCTGAAGCTGCTCATACTCCTCTCCCCAAAAGTCAGAGGTGCCAGGTGCCTCTGCCAGCCTTGCAAGAGTTCCCATCACAGGTCAGGGAAATGGCAGTATAATGATGTCCTACCTGGCCCAGGCCAGAGCAGATCAGTGAAGCTGCTGATGGAGGGGCAGATCACTTTCAATGCTGGAAAACAGGGATGTTCTAATCTTTTCTACTAAGCTTGCAAAAACCAGCTCTTCTTTCCTTGTGTTACTGCCTCCTTCAAACTGACTCAGGTTAGACAAACTTGCTGTGTGAGAGTCAAGGGATTTGAAGATCCCCTGGAGGAAGGGTAGAAAAATAGCATCATCTCCTCCCTGGCACATCTAAGGATCCCTGTCTCTGTGATGCCTGCAGCACCAGGCCTGCTGTGGAGAAGTTTGGCAGGGCCTGGGGCAGGGAGCAGCCAGCTGTGCTTGGGTTTCTTTCTCTCCACCAGTTTCTCTTGCCCCTTAGGAGGAGAGAGAAAATTGTCTCAGGAATCAAATGCAAGACAAAGCCTTCATGGCAATGGAAATTTTATGAGCAGGTGGAATGACATGTCAGCAGCAGGGGAAGTCAGCAGGCTGTCCAGTGTTCTCTCCTGAGTGGGTTGTGAAGGAGAGGCAGCAGCAACCCCCTTCCTCTGCTCTGGTGTGTGTCAACAAGTAAAGCTGTGGGCTCAGTCTTGTAGAGGAGGGAGGTGTCACACAGTGCTGCAAAAAATCAGTCTGGGCTGCTCCAGCACTGGTATTGCCATTGGAAGCCTTGGGCAAGGTAACTGTCCCTGGCTGCTTCACAGGAGGCTTTGGAGTATTGATTTAAGCATGGACAGCCAAGGATCCCTAAGCATCATGATACACTCCACTTTAAAGTGTATTGACTGTGAGTCAACACAGCCTCTTCTCCAGGAGCACGGGAGCTGGGGCTGAAGAGCTTCTGTCAGCTGAGCTGCTTCCAGAACAATGATCAATATTTATAAAGTCCAAGGAGATCATCACTCATGCAGTCTTGATGGGAGGTGTAGCCAGGCGCTTGAAGCTGTTTAAGATGTGATTGCACAGAGAGTCACGGAGGGGCTGCTGCCTAAAAGGAGTGGCAGCCCAAGGTGTGGGGAGTGATGTCTGGCTGCTGGTGCTCCTGGAAGGCTGCCTGCCTGCCTGCTCCCTCCTAGCAGAGAGCAGACCACTGGGCTGTCCAGGACTACAACCCCATAACTCTCTATGGCAGAGCTATTCTCTCTCTCTCTCTTTCAAAATTATCCAGGGACATCTGGGCTATTGCCTGTTTGGGATACCTAAATGAGCTGCCAGAGGGTGATTTCTTATTTACCACCATTAATTAGATTGAGGGAGAGAATGAACCTAATTTATATTCAAACAAAAATCAGATTTTGGAAGCGCCTGCTGTATCATTAAAAAACATATTAAGGACAGTGAGTACTTCTGCAGCCATCCGGGAAGCAGCAGACAGAGAGTCTCTGAACAAGATGCTTGAAATACAATAGGTATTTTTGCTTATAATACATTTCTGACCTAAATAAAATTTAATTTCCATCCCTTTGAACAGTTTAATGCTAATGAACCAGCCAGGGATGGCAGAGAGGAGGCTGAGCCAGCCGCATCGGCAGCAACTCTGCTCCACTGCAGTGCGTTAGAGACCCTGCGTGTGCTTCACGCTGGCTGCACACAGCACCCAGTGTGCAAATCCTGCCGAGAGCTGGCCACAGCAGCAGGAGGAAACCTGGGGCTGCTCAGCTGGAGGAACAGGCAGGGGTCCAACCTGAAAATTAGGGCTGATCAAATATCGTTCTGTGAGCGTTGATGTCTGCGTACAAAATGAAAAGGTACGTCTGGCAAGGAGGGAAACCAGATCTCGTACAGATGTGATTAAAGCACTGACATACTGCTTCTGCTGGAGTTTCACCTGGAAACTATATTGCCAGCCTCTGCCATCCCATCACTTGCTAGAAGAAGGAGGGTGAGCAGTGCTGATTTTGCAGCTAGCTAAAATCGTGCGTAGAGCTGAGAAGCCTGGCTCAGTTCCACCTGGTAAAGAGATCCTCCTATCCTTAAACATTTTTTTCTCCACTTCTGACAGTGGAAATCTGCCTGACCCAAAGCTGAATTTTCCAGGCACTGTTAGCAAAGTCCATGCTTTTCCTATGTCCTCTTAACATATGTTGAGGGGGAGGAGGGAGAGCAGTAGGCCAAGCACCATTTAATGGTTGCTGCCAGCTGACCCGGATACACTGAGGTTGCAGTGTCTGAACCAGCCCTGCCCCATATCAGGGAAAGATAAATTGGGTCATCTGGCTCAGATTATCTGTACCTGCTCTTTTCAAAGGTGCTGGTGCTTGTTTTTCTCCTGGTCAGTGCTGTAGGGCTCTCATAAACTCAACTCCTCTGTGATCACACAAAGGGTCAATTTAAAATGAAGTTTAAGTCCCTTCACCACCAGCAGCTCTGGCTTGTGGCACATCTATTCTTGGACCACGTGGCACTGTCATGCTGGAGCAGAGGTCCACCATGCAGCTCTCAGCCACGACTGCCCCTGGCTGTACTGTATCCTGGCAGAGAGGCTTAATGAAGGATGGGGTATGTCCATGTCTTCTCCACAAATTAAGCTTTGGCTGGGCTCAGGAACAATGCCTACTTAGACTCCCTAATCCCCTACAGTGGAGAGGGAAGTGGCATCAGCCCCAGTCTGGTCACTCCCTTACCCCCAATCTTTGCTGCTTAAACTAGATGTAATTTGTTAGGACTTTTTAAAATTTATTATTTTTTTTAACCCTTGTTCTTTTTGTCCCTTGGCAATATTTTGAGTTTCTCATGATGTTTCCCTGCTGCTTCTAACAAAAAAACCCAACCCAACAACAAAAACAAACAATAAAAAACCCACCAAACTTTTTTATGCAAATGAGGCTGTAAAATCATTGTAGGGAGACATATCTACTCTCCCTGCACTGTCACCACAATTATTTTTCCTTTGCCATACCATGCTTTCTTCCGAGAAGAATTGCTTTCAACATCTCCCAGCCCTTCTGGTGATGACAAGAGATGAAAACTATCCCCATTACAACAGGGAAGATGGGAAGGAAATGGGGTTAGAGAAAAATACAGCCTTTAGAAAATGATGCATCTTGAGAGAATTTTAACTTTCGCAAGCTCTTCCAGGCCACATGGGTGCCTTATCCAAGCAAAGAAAAAATACAATATACTGAAGAGGATCTTGGCTCATGGTGAATTTATCCTAGTGTATTCCCTTGTCTCAGAGCCCATTAGGAAGAGTAATATCCTCCAAGTGTGCCAACCTCTTGGATGTTACACAAAGGCATCAGGGTGGTTGTAAGTTAACAGTCATTTTCAGTAGGAGCCTGCTGGTCCGTTTGAACAACCTGAGTCCTACTTTTACCATGCTGGAAGATTTGGTGCAGGAGTACCTCACAGCAATGAGCTGCAAAAACGAGTCTGGTGTCACATTAGAAAGTACCTTTTCTTTCAGTGTTTCATCTGAGTATGCTGGTACGTCTGTGTATGAGAAACAAGTATGGATAGTCACGCAGGGGGCTGCCCAGCCCTCCTAAAACATGTATCCATTTGGGAACATTAACAGATAAGGAATTTTGCATGGTTTAGGTAGGAGCTTCTGCCAAGAGCAGCCAATATTTGTTGAGGTTTTTGTTATCTAGACAGTCACATCATTGCAGCCTGTCTGAAGTCTGGAGTAAAAGAACTTACCTCCATAGATGGCAAAGGTGGATTCTTCCAGCTGGACAGGTGTCAAAATGCCACATTTTCAGTCCTTTTGATGTCTTTGGGTTTTGTTTTGTTTTTTAACTCTTTGCCTTTTTGGCTCCTTATTCAGCAGGCACTGGCATCTTTCATGCACCAATGGGACAGGTGCTACCATGGACTGAAGAGCTCTGGCTTGGCACTGTACTAATGAGCTCCTTGTGGGATGGGTAATTCACATGCTAATGGAGTCTGCCCTGGGAAAGGTGTGAGTCAAGCCATTATAAATACTGAAAACAAGCCAAATGAATGCTGTGGGTGGAAGCACTTTTGTTGAGGTGGTCAAAACCAACAAACAGGAGATGAATGGCTCCCTGTTTCCAGAAAGTGTTTAGCGCACTTCAAGTCTGCAGTGGACATAAAAACTGCTCCGTGTCTATCTCAGTAATAAAAAGAACATAAATATTGGAAATCCATGTTGGAAAGGAAATAAATCATACAGTACTAAGGCTTTATTTATAATGTTTGTTGAGTAGAAAGGGGCAGTGAAGCAGGAGCTTTCCCTGCCCCATATGAAACACCTTTTGGCACCTGGGGATGTAACAACAAAGCAGAAATGGGAACTGCTCTGACCCCACGGCTGCCAGTGGATTGCTCTGTGTGGGAAAATCCAGCATTTTTTAGAACTAGAAGGAGCCAAACATTGAGGGAGACTGGTGCAATCTGTGCCGTTGCAACAACAGCTGCAGAAGCACAGAGCTGTAGTGATTCAGATACCCCTGCTTGTCCTCTGGATTTTACAGGAGCCATGGCTGCACTGCAGGACCTGTGGATTATGTTAGCGGAAAGAGCCGTAGGCAGAGTGTGGTCTGCTGGAGACAGTGCTCTCCTTCCTTCCTGGCCTAGCCACTTACCCCTCCCTTCCCCCAGCCCTCCTCATGTATTTTGAAGAGGGAAAATATGAAAAAAATGAATTTGCCCTTTAAACTGGGAGGATGAAACAGATAATACCCCATCCTACAGCTTAATGGCAAGGAATCAAGGAGAACTAGTGGTTGCAGGTGACTCTCAGGCCACCTTGGTGACAACTTCTCACACCAAGGGCTGTGACTATAAAAATCATAGAATCTCAAAAGTGTTGAGGTTCGAAGGGATCTCTGAAAGTCACCTGGCCCAACCCCCCCTGCTCAAGTAGGGCCACCTGGAACAGGCTACATCCCACAGGCATGTCCAGATGGCTTTTGAATATCTCTGAAGAGGGAGACTCTTCAACCTCCCTGGGCAACCTGTGCCAGTGATCAGTCCTCCTCACAGTACAAAGGCATTTCCTGATGTTCAGATGTTCAAGAGGAACAGAGATTCTCTTTTGTTCCAGTTTATGCCCTTTGCCTCTTGTCCTGTCACTGCAGAAGAGCCTGGCTCCATCGTCTTTACACCCTCCATTCAGGTATTTATATATGTTATTAAGATCCCTCCAGAGCCTTCCCTGCTACAGGCTGAACAATCCCAGCTCTTTCAGCCTTTCCTCAGATGAGAGATGCTCCAGTCCCTTCATCATCTTTGGGGCCCTTTGGACTCTCTTCAGTATGTCCACATCTCCTTTGTTCTGTGGAGCCCAGAACTGGACACAGCACTTCAGGTGTGGCCCCACCAGTGCTGAGCACAGGGGAAGGATCACCTCCTGTTCTGGTTTAAAGGTGAACCCCAGACAACCAGAGGACAGAATTGCTCTCTATTACCCCCCACCTCCTCCCTCCCAAGGAAAGATAGAAAGGGGAATAAGAGACTTCAACTTTGGAAATTGAAACCAGAAACAAGTTTACTATAACACAACGAAAAGGGGTAAAATGGAGGGGGGGAAGTGAGAAAAACGGAGGCACGGGGGGGGGGGGGGGGGGGAAAGGGTGAGTAAATATTTATATACAAATATACAAAACCGATCTCAAGGATGGCAGGGATATGGGGAACGCAAGGCCGCTCCAGAAGAGGT
Source organism: Hemiprocne comata (assembly GCA_020745705.1). NCBI lineage: Eukaryota > Metazoa > Chordata > Aves > Apodiformes > Apodidae > Hemiprocne > Hemiprocne comata. The sequence continues at coordinate 145,144,005 of CM036586.1, forward strand.
CCATGGCTCCTCACAGCACCCGATGTAGTTGGATTCTGGAGCGAGCTCGTGGGAAGCCGAAGGAAGCCAGCAGCACACCCGGCAGGGGAAGGAGTAGGAAGAAAAGGGAGCGCCTTCCGGTTCTGGTGGCTTTTATAGATTGTGACAGGCAGTGGGTGGGAATACTGACCCCTGCCAGTCTCTCAGGGTGCTAAGGACCCCTCTCTCTCCGATAGGTGTCCAACACAGTGCCGGGGTCTCCCAAACCATAACACCTCCCTCAACCTGCTGGTAATGCTTTGTTTAATGCAGCCCAGGATACCATTTGCCTTCCTTTCAACAAGATCACATTGATGGCTCATGTTCAACTCTGTGTCCACCAGGACCCCTCAGATCCTTTTCTGCCAAGCTGCTTTCCAGCTGGGATGCCCCAGCATGGACTAGTGCATGGAGTTTTTCCTCCTCAGGTAAAGGACTTTGCACTTCCCCTTGTTGAACTTCATGAGGTTCTTGTTAGCACATTTTTCCAGCTTGTTGAGATCCCTCTGGATGGGAGCATGACCCTTTGGCCATTCCTCCCACTTTGGTGTCATCAGCAAACATGCTGAGGGTACACTCTGCCCCATCATCCAAATCATTAATGAAGATGTTGAACAGGTTTGGACCTGGTATTGACCCCTGGGGTACACCAGTAGTTACTGGCCTCCTGCTGAACTTCATGCCACTAACCATTACCCTCGGGGCCTGGCCTTTCAGCCACTTTTCAATCCACCTCACTCTCTGCTATTCCAGCCTGTATTTCAACAGCTTATCTATGAGGATCTTATAGAAGACAGTGTCAAAGCCCTTCCTGAAGTCCAGGAAGACAATACCCACTCCTTTCCCCTCATCTACAGGGCACCCTCTTCTTCACAGAAGTTTATCAGGTTGGTCCAGCATGACTTCCCCTTGGTGAATGGGTGGCTGGCTACTCCTGAATATAGGGACATCTGCTCAGAGGTAGAGGTGACCGGAGCAAGGGTTTTGCTCCCATCTCTGACCCTGGGCTGCCTGTTGGTGCTGCCTGAGAATCTTCCCTCTCTGTGTGACAAGTGGAGCACCTTACTCTGGTGCAGGCACAGGAGAGAGAGCTGCATTGCTGGAGCTGGGGGGTCTCCCCCCTTCAACCCATCCCAAAGGACAGGGCAGGGAGTCCCAAAACTATTTCTGAGACACTGCATGATGCCGGGTGAAAACTGCCACTGGAAGTGGAGAGGAAATTGAAGTATTGGGAGAGCAATAAACAGGACACTTATATCCTCCTTAATCACAGCCCAGCCTTCAGGAGGTCTGCAGGGAGAGCTAATGGATTAAATACAGGTATTAAATGAAATCTTGGAAACGTTTCCCTCACCTGGCAGGACACAGAAGCTAATGATAGGAGGGAATGCTCCCAGTGTGTCTGGGCTGTAAGAGGCAAGCAAAGGAGGGAGAGCCATGGTTGCGCATAGTCAGCCATGGGATTTAATAACCTGGGTGGACTCTATTGGTGCCAAGGCCAATCCTGAAATATCCCGAGTATGTCCTTCAGTGATTCCAGATGGATTCAACAGGGTGCTCCTTCTCAAGTTGCTTTTAGCCACAGGAGGATATCAGTCTGTGTTTTACCTTGCTATGGGTACTTGCTGCAGTGCTGGGCCACCTCCAGGGCTGGGCCCCACGCACGAGGCACATGAGCAAAAAGCCACAGCTCTTTCACAGGCAGACTACAGCAGCGTCCTAAGAGATGCCCTGACCAGTTATTGATACAAATGGCACAAAATCATGCAGGGGTGTCCTCAAAATGTTTGTTTGGGTCTCTAGGTGCCCTAGAGAAGGCTCCAAAATGGGTAGCCAAAGACGCTGGGTGATCTCTGTCCTGGTGCCGTGAGTGGATGGGAGCTCACCAGGAAGTTTTCATGGATTAAAAGCAAGGTTCACTGGGAAGTGGAGGTGGAACAACATATTGCTAATCATATACCTTAGTGCAATGGGTTTTAATGCTGCCTACATTCCCATCTCACGGTTGGTGGTGCTTTCAGCAAGGAGGCAGTAAGTTTTTCTCCTCTTTCCTCTCCTGGAAACTCCTCCTCCCTAAAAACATCAGGAAGAGCAGTGCTTGTCATAATTTCAGGAGTTAATCCAGAATGTGTGAACTGGCCCTGCCCATCCAGTGAGTGTGGTGCAGCTGGGTACGAGGGGTTATCTGAGTTCTCTTGTACTAAGTGGACAGGATGGTTGGAGCCCCTTCGTGGCCAGGTGGCTTGCAAGCGTTCCTGGAGAGGGCAGCTCTGCCCACAGCTGAAACTAACACTGTGAATGCATCTCCAAAAACCTCAAGGGCTGTGGACAAAGCTAACATGTCTGTTGGGAGAACAGTGCCATGGTCTAGATGGTGTGGTGGTGTTGGTCATAAGCTGGACTTGATGATCTTAAAGGTGTTTTCCAGCCTTGGTGATTCGGTGATTCTGTGTGATTCTGTGATTCTGTGAGAAAGAAAATCACATTCATAAATTGTATCATAATTCAAAGTATATCCTTGATATAGGGCTAAATTATTATACACTTCTCAGGGACAAATCAACAGCAATCAGCTAATCAAATTGATGTTTAAAATAATCTGACAAAAGTAGAAAATCCTGTTTTGCTAAGTAATGATGCCAGTCATTTTATTAAGTCACTTTCAGAGCATAAAGAGAATCCCTTCAAGTCAGTGACATTATTAGTATCTCCATCTCCCATTCCTAGCACACTTCCCCTTGCTTTTGGAGGGTCATGGGCTAGGCAAGGGCCAGCCAGGCTGGCAAGGGGCTCCTTCTGGGGCTTTTCAAAGCCAGGAGAGTAGCCAGCCTGTGCCTGGTGCCAGCAGCTTGTGGTGGGCTGCTGGGGTGGCCAGGGTGAAGCCAGACTTACCAGCGGCCTCTCCCACTCCAATAAAAGGCTGTCCAGGGAGCATGGGCCACCAGGAGCGCAGGCCTGCTAACTCTCTGATCATTTTTGTGGCCAGAGCATCATCTTTCCCAGGACACGCACTGTTAAAAGTACCAGTGTTATTACATCTGAAGTAACAGTCCCAGGCCTGGCTAGCAAGCAGCTAGCCACCAGCTAGCAACCAGCACTGCCACCAATGCTGGTCCTTCAAAGGAGGTTCCCTGGGGTGGCTGAGTGTTCTTTGCAGCAGCAGCTTGTCTCAGGACACATTTCAGGTATCCTGCTTAACATATTGTGAAGCACCCACTCTTAGTGCTCCTGAGAAGCAGTTACACGTTTGTAAGTTGTACATGTTTGTACAACTATCAAGTCACCACGTGCAAAGGTACATAACACAGACAGGTAATGAATGCCATCTTCTTCCTTACCCAGGCTACCATTGTGGCTTTTTTGACCATCTCACAGCTTTGTGGGTAGGTGATCTACCTGCTTTAACTTCTGGAACCATCTTCCCTCTGCCCAGGAGTCTCCAGACATCACAAATGTTTTTAACCCACTATTTCTGCTCTGTACTGGGTTTATCCCCAGAGCATCATCAGGGAATTAGCCTTTTTCTTTGGCCCTTGGCTGTGCCACCGTTTCCACTGCCCTGGTGTCAGGGAGAAGTCCACGCACAGGAGGTTTTACAGAATCACGGAATGTTAGGAGTTGGAAGGGACCTTGATAGATCATCTAGTCCAGCCCCCCCTGCCTGAGCAGGATCCCCTAGAATAGCTCACACAGGAATGCATCCAGGTGGATTTTGAATGTTTCCAGAGAAGGAGACTCCAAAACCTCTCTGGACAGCCTGTTCCAGTGCTCTGTTACCCTCACAGTGAAAAAGTTTTTCCTTACGTTTACGTGGAACCTCCTATGCTCCAGCTTGCAACTGTTGCCCCTTGTCCTATCATTGGACATCACTGAGAAGAGCCTGGCTCTGTCATCCTGACACCTGCCCTTTACATACCTGGGGTTGCTCTCCCCCAGCTCTGAAGAGAAATTACAATGAAGTTGCTTATCTGTTAGGTGCCATCTGGAGAGACTATCCGTCCCACATGTGCCAAAGGGATTCAAGCACATCTCAACAGTTTGAATGTGTGAACTTTCAAAGCGTATTAGATGCAAAAAAGATTACCTTCCCATTCTCACACCAGAGGCACTAGAGATGTAAATTTAAGGATGTCACCAATGCACCTACCTGAGCTATGGCTTCCCAGGGACATCATGTCTCCTCTCTCTTTCCTCAGTGTGGACACTGGAAGATGGATATGTGCAATCAACTCTCTTCTCTGCAAGATCCTAGAGGTGATCCAAGGGCTGGACTACTCTGGTGAGCAGAAGAACCTCAATAACATGGAATATAATGGGGATCTAAGAGCAAAGGTGCTGGTGGATCTCTGCAGACAGGGTGTGTGGACCTGTGAACATTTATTCCCTGTTCTTTTTCCCACTGGCTCTTACACTCCCCAGTTCTCTGTTAGCACAGACCTGTCCCAGTGCCACCACACAGCACTGCTCCCAGGGCATGAGGCAGTGTGGCACACAGATACACAGGTTGCTCTGGAGTAGCAGGAGTGCCATCAAACCAGATGCCCTTGGATTCCAACCGGCTTTACACAGGGAATTGTTTCACAAGCATCCTCATGTGCATCCTGCTCAGAGCTCACTGGCTCCATGGTCTGATCACTGCAGCTCCATGCTGTGCAAAAGCTGCCAAAGTGCTTCTGGATTACAGCTGGTAATAGCAGCCTTAACACCACCCTGGACTTGAGATGATACTGCAAGAACCAGGTCCCATGTCTCCATCTGTAGCACAGCAAACCCACAAAACAAAACAGCAAACCTGGAACTGTGAGAAGCTAGGATTTTATTTTATTTTCAAGTATGTTTATTTTCAAGTACGTTATATTTTCAAGTACATGTTTCTCCACAACAGTATCTGGCAACCTGCTGTCCTGCTTAGGTGACCTGCACCATGGCATGCTGGGTCACCCATCAGGGTGGCTCTGTCAGAGGGGGGAGAGGGCTGCTGCAGGCTGCTGCATGGGGACATTGATACTGTAAGCTCAGGGGAGGAGGGGGGGTCCTTAAGGAAGAATGGGAAATCATCGCTCAGAGATGTTGAAGGAGCTCTGGAGCTGCGTGACCAAGCAAGCCAAACACCCTTCTTGTATTGCAAAATTCTTTGTGCAGCCACCAAGAAGTCTTGGCTATGATTTTTTTCCAGCTTGTGCTGGTGGCAGATGCTTGTGGAGGGACTTTGAACTGAAGGGTTTAGCTGCACCGGTGCACAATCCCTGTTGTAAAGAAGGCTAATGTCTGTATCTGCCTTCATTCATCCAGCAGTCCTGTCCCCTCTTCCCCTTCTCCTTTCTAATAAAGACATCCTGGCAAGCATCGCATCTTTCAGGAAGGCTCATAGCTGCCAGTTGCCCTGGCTTTGGCTTCACATGGCCTGGAAAAGAAAAGGCAGCCTCTTCCTCTGCCCCCATTAATTCCCCTGTTAATCGGATCACAATGAAAGGGAAGCAGCAGCGTAATTGAATTGTCCTCTGAGCACAGTGAGGTGAAGAGGGATGCTGGTGAGGAGGAGTCCTGCCCATGAGATGGCTTCTTTATTCCCCTGTACTTTGCTTGGCGGGGACGGGGGGGAGGGGGGGGGTGTGTGTTCTTGGCGTTAACTTCCTCTCTTCAGGTCCCTTCTCATGCTGACTGGGAGTGAAGTGATTAAGTTTGCCATGCTGCAGGTTCCCACAGAAGGGAGAAAGAGAAAATCGAGACATCCTCACTCTGGAGGTTGGGGTGGGGATTAATTAGGCAATCCTTGCGCAGAGCTCTGAAATATGAAGTGCTCCCTCATCGTGGCTGTCAGGCAGCCCCTGTAACTTTGCCAAGCACCATCGGATCCTGTCCTGTCTGCAACAAGTGGGAGTGGAGGGGAGGAGGGATGGGGAGCAGAGAGATTTGTGTAAGGAGTATTTCCATCAGAGAGATAAGCTCGTTAACAAAGCGCAGAGCAGCAGCCAGAGTGGCCGCACCTGGTGTGGGTTGTGAAATGGCTCCGGAGCTCACTTTAAAAGCACTGGAGGCTCAGGCACCCAAACCAACTGCCTCAGGTAGGAACTGAGCACCAAGGCCTCTGAGTAATGGTGCTCTTGTCCCCAGACAAAACCACAGTAACACAGATTATGGTTCAGTTTTTCTAACAGGGATTGAAGCTTTGCTGGGATACCTGCTTTCCTGCCCAGACAGACAAGCTCCTCTGCTCCACCTCATGCACGGTAGTGTTTAGTTTGCTAATATTTGCTAATATATATTTGCTAATAGTTTGCTATTCCTTTTTCCCTTGAGCTTTTCCCTGAAGGTGCCCAGGGAGGTGGTGGAGTCACCATCCCTGGAGGTAATTAAGTAGATGTGGCACTTCAGGGCATGCTCGAGTGGGCATGGTGGATTTTTTGTGGGTTGTGTGTTGTTGTTGGGTTTGTGGGGTGTGTGGTTGTGGTTGGGTTTTTTTTTTTCCCTCTGGGTGGATGGTTGAACTCTGTGATCTTAGAGGTCTTTTTTAACCATGACGATTCTGCAGGAGATGAGACTGGGGGGTCAGCTCTGTATTCAGCAATGATCCACTGGAATGGAGCAGAGATAGCAGGTGACACAGCTGGGGAACAGGGTTGGGAAAGGGAGTCACAGTCAACATACCAGAAAACCTGCATGGATAGAGGGGACCAACCCACTTTGCTATGAGCCATAAAGGAAGGGAGGATAAGCAGTGGTGGTCTTCCACAATGCTGTCACTGAGATACCAAAGCCTCCTTCCACTTAGTATTGGCCTGGACTTCAGACCCTGCTGTCATCCAGCTCCAGGTGCTGGATTTCCCAGAGAGGTGATCTCTGCTCTTGCTTCTCCGGTGCCTCTGCAGTCTTCCCTGTTCTCTGGATATGGTGCATGGGGGTCATGTCATCCTCCTGTAACTAGGTGAGAGAGTTAAAGTGATGCTGTGGTTTGGGGAACTCCACATGGGGCCACAGCTGCCAGACACAGCTTGGCCTCATTTCTTGTCGAGTTCATCCCATCATCATGCTCAGTCTGCCTGTGTTTTTCCAGTCTTAGCCTTCCTTCCTCCAGTGATGTCTCACCTCTCACTGGGGTGGCAGGGGGTGGAAAGCTGCAGCCCAGATCCTTGTGATAAATTACAAGCAACTGAAAACAGCCTTGCTCTAATTGCTGCCATCACCAGACTTGTCAATAAAAGGGGTCAGCTGTTGATTTATAGGTAACCTGAATTTAAATAGTCACATGCACGAAGTGCAGCACCTGTGGGAACTTCTCACTAGCCCTTCAACTGTTGCTGGACACTAGAGACAATTAGCTGCACGAGGCGGTAGCTACAGTTACAACCACATACATTTTCATGGTTTGGGCTGTTTTGTGCTCTCTGCCCTGAAATTTCCAAGCTGAGGTCTTCACTTCCTCCCCCCATTGAGACTAAAAGGTCTTGCTTGTAAAACATTTATCTTTCCTCACTTTAAAATGTCTGGAGTAGAAAGTGTACAACCTTCTGACTTCCTCTCCAGGTGTCTTGTGATTTTAGTTAATCCCAAGTCACATTTGAGTATCTTCTGAGACAGAGGCATGATACTAACCCACTTGCATGGGAAAAGGCATATGAAGATAACTGCTTCTGTGCCTTTTTAATAGGGGAAGAATGTCTGGAGATGGAGAGCTACTTCCTTACATATTTCTGATAAATTACTGTTTTCATTTAAATCTCGCACATGAAGAGTGGCCCTCACCTTCCTGGATTAGGCTGTGCTTCTGATCAAAAGTGGATGTGCTTTGCAGTAACGTGGCCATTCTGAAATCTGGCCAGAAGCAGATAGGAGCAAGGATGTACCTGGTTCATCAAGTGACCTCATCTGCTGTGGGACTGAGCCCCAGTTCCCAGCTTGTGTCTCCTCTGCAACAATGTGCTCATGGCCTCCGGTGCCCTTCTCCTTCCTAGCCCTTCTGGAATAATTTTTCCTGGTTTGGAGCTGAATATTCATCTTCCAGCCAGCTCTACTAACTGGTTAATACCCAGCCTGTGACTAAATCAGGCTCCAAGTTCAAGCACAGTCATCACCAAGGACACAGCTGCTGAACAGGCAGAATAAGAAAGAGATGCAAACCAGAATGGCAGACAAACACACTCAGACTTTGACATTGGAGATGTTTATAACCTGGAGTATTTACAGTGAGATGTCAAACACCAGTTGAAGATGAACAAATAGTCTTGCAAGTAAGCAACCAGGAAAATAACGGCAGCTAAAAACCTACGTGAGATGCCTCTAAGCCCAGTTGATTGAAGGATGACTTAGAAAGAATGACATAAGTCCTTTCACATCCCATGCAGTAACTAACTGCAATATCAGACAACCTAAAAAATGAACCTGATTTCTTTTTTGGTGCACATTAGACTAAATCCCATTGCCTTGCCTCCACCTGACCTGCAGGATGTCCTAGTCTGTCACTGCTTCTGACAGGTTTTTCTTCTAAATAACCTTGGTAGAGAACTTGCCACATAGAAGTGCCTGTTGGCACTTTTCAGCAATCACCACAACCTCAAAAGCTTAAGGAGTAGCTCTTTCTGTATATCCTACACATAGAGGATATTTTTGGGTAGACCAAATTGAAAATACCATGTCTTGTTTTGTTTGCACCCACAGCACTATTTGCTAGTGCCATGTGGATGGCAAATCCCAGGAAAAACGCTGAAGGTGAGGCTCTAAGGATGTGCACCTGTTTTTGTGTGCTCACACATTTATATAGGTGGACCATTAAATTATTTGTACTAGAAAGAAATGCATGACTTGCCTCTAACTTGTCTTCCTCTGCATGAGAGGAAAGGTGTGGCATACAGGGCACTGACGTGAGGTCGTCTTACTTCCTTTATTTACCTACAACTAAGTTATCACAAGGCTTACCTGATTTTAAACCTTGTACAAACCTGTCAGGCACAATATTACAGCTTTGTAACTGTCACTTGATAGCACTGGAATTTATGTGCCATCTTGAGTCTGAGTAATTTTACTGGGATTTGATGCTATGGTGTTGCTGGTACTTGCTGGGAAAGGGGTTATTCTATTCTGCATTGAAATATGCACGTTCTAATTTATTGTTCTTGTTGCTTGATCAATAGGCAGCCTTTCTGTTCGGTGCAGCTCTCTGCCTGCAAAGTCTGAAGGTGGAGGTGGGGAGCAGAAGTGAGCCTGCAATCGTGCTCTTGGCAATGTAGCACAGACTCATAGCCTGGGTACTAAAGCAGCAGCAGGAGGCAAGCGTGTCCAGTTCCTTTACAGGATGTGATTTCCATGCTCATCAGATAGTGGAAACTGGAATAAATAGAATTAATGAGCTCTTGGGACTGTTGCAGACAGTGTCAGTAGATGTTCTTAGGCAGAAGCTGTACTTTCCCACTCCTTTAAGTACTCTCTTGCTCTCACACAATATTTTTTGTTTAATTTTTTAAGTGTAAAACGAGGAGACAGGAGGCTCTGTTGTTTTCAGCCTTGTCTTCTTGGGATGTGGGTCTCATCCTACAAATTCCAGCCCTGGTTCTGGAAGGACCTGTTGTGGGGATTTATGGAAAATTAGCATTGGATTTATGGAAAATTAATATGGGATTTATAGAAAATTAATATGCCTGAATTAAAACAGCAGTATTGCAGGTGCTGCTGACCAAAGTGTCAGGCACCCTGAAGCAAACCGTGGGATCAATAAACAAGCTGGTGTCTCACAGGCTGGTACCCCACGGGACCAGCAAACAGCAGGTGTCCTACAAGTAGGTATCCCATGGTTGTTATCTCATGAAGTAGTGAGAAAAGAATGTTGTAGCAAGAATTGAGAGGCACTGGCTGGGAAGCGAAAAACCCTGGGTCGTCATGACACGGACAGCAAGTGACAAGACACGTAGCCAATCATATATGAACTGTGTATGTATGTAACCAATGGGGTTTGTACTGGGGTGGAACATCTGGAGTCAGAGGGGTATCAATTGCCACCGTTTTTAATAATAAAGGTCTTCAGTTATAACTCTTACAGACTTGTGTGAACCTGTTACTGAGATGACAGCTATTTACTTCTATTTCATTTAAAGATCCAGTCTTCACAGTGAAAGAAGAAGCTGGGGGAAAAAAAACCAAAAAAACATTTTAATAAATGCTACTGATGGTTTATGCAAGAAATGCAGTAGGAAACACCTTTGGTGTGAGACTGATACTAAACCAATTTAAAAATTACTTTTTCTCCTTTGAAAGCAAAAATAATTAACTCCAAAGTGCTGGCAATATAATTCCAGCTCTGAATGGTAGTGCATATATTGAGTACTTTAGTTTTCCAGTTCTGAGAGATGCTAGTGGATAGGCTTTATAATAAATATATTATCTCTACATCAAAGAGGGTGTTTTTTTTCATTTTAGAGCAAGTTCACAGTCACAGAGAAGTCAAGCTCCACACAAGCCATAATTAACAGCAAGGATTGACCACTGGGCAAAACAAATCTTTGGAAATGGACAGATGCTTATTTTCCTGGATGTTTAGGAAAAGTATTTGGGGACATATGTTTGCTGAGATTAATCCCAAATTCTTGTTCTGGTGTCAAAGGCTCCTGGAGGGAATACTGAGCAAACAGGAGTATTTGATCAAAACTAATGAGAAGCATAATCTCATTGTGCTTCAGTTATTTTCTGCCAGTCACCTCCAGGCTTCAAGGCTCAGTATGTTCTGAGATAAAACTTTGGATTGAATATTAGGAAAAATTTCTTCACAGAAAGAGTGGTGAAGCAATGGGCTGCCCAGGGGGGTGGTGGAGGCACCATCCCTGGAGGTGTTAAAAAAAATGAGTAGACGTGGTGCGTGGTGTTTTGGGAGATGGTTTAGTGGTTAGGGGTTGTAGGGTGGATGGTTGGACTTGATGACCTTGAAGGTCTTTTCCAACCTTATTCTATGATTCTTGCTTTTCAATGCTTTAGGAAGACTCACTGGATCTCTTCTACAATTGGTTGTTCCAACCCAGGTGAAAATGAAGTTTGCGTGGCTGTTTGGTAGAGGCACGCTATATGCCACGCTCTATACCATCCCAGAACAAAGGCTTGGTAAGGTGCACAGATCTACTAACTACACTGGGAAGAAAATAATTTCCAATCCCTGCCCTGTGCTGATGTAGCCAGGTCTTCCCAAATCACAGAGAAGAGGAATGGAGCTTGGCTTGGCTAACAGAAGCCACACAGGGGAAGAAAAAGCATAGCTCAATAAATGAAGTGCACAGAATCACAAGCTAATTGAATTTTGAAGGTGCTCCAGAAGCCATCTAGTCCAACCCCCTACTCAGAGCAGGCCCAATTGAACCAGGTTAATGATGGTTTTGTCCAGCTGAGTTTTGAATATCTCCAAGAAGGGAGTTTTCATAACTTCTCTGCGAACCATTTCTATTTTTGATGACCTTTATGATAAAGAAGGTTTTCCCATACCACATCCAAATTTCTCACATTCCACCTTGTGCCTGTTGTCTCTTCCCCTCCTACAGCGTGTCTCTGAGGAAGGTCTGGCTCCATCTTCTCTGTGCCTTCCCATTGCAGACAGCAGTAAGACCTCCCTGTACTTTTCCATGGTAAGGCTGATCAAACCCAGTTTTCGCAGCCTTTCCCCATATGTCATATGCCCATAACCAGACTGGGGATTTTGTGCAGACAGCAGCAGGAATGCTGTAAAAAAAAAAAAAAAAAAAAGAAAAAAGAGTTCTAGCAGATGATTAAAAATAGTTGTAGGCATTGTGGCATCAGATCAGCCACGAGTCCAAACTGCCACAGGTCCAGACTCTGAATATCCTTCAAAACGCAAGTGTTTCTACACAGCAATAGCAAAGGCAGGAGTTGAGCATGAAGTTCAGATGCACCTCGGTTGTGAGCAGTCCTGCCTGGGCAGAAGTACAGCCTGACCTCTCTCTGTGGGATGACCACCATGGCAGCAGATCCTGGGTTGGCAGGAAAAGTGGGTACAGGACTCCACAACAGTACTCAAGGAAGCAGGAGGTTGTCGAGGTAAAGCTACCTGGAGGAATGACATCAAAGTAGATCTTAAAGACTGTAAGTGCAGCACCTTGGATGCTCTGCAGCTCTTTCTGGCGGAGGAGGAAGGCGTGAGGATGGATACATCCAGGGAGCTGGGAGCTGCAGGGGATCCAGTTTTAATCTGGGCTGATGGTTTGCTCAGCGATTATGGGAAGTTCAGCAGATCCTTTCTCTGGTGCCAAGTGGGTGGGTGGCGAGGGAGGGAGTAATGGAGCTTATGTGGTGGGTTTTAAGAAGCATCTGCTGAGCACGCCGGCTGGGAGGCAGAAAGCAGCACCGAAGGAAAAGCAAGGGATTGCAGCGCCCTCCCTCCCACCCACCATGCTGCCGAGCTGCTGTTACTGGCAGGCAGCGGGGTAGTGTCTTCACATGCCTTGAAACAGCTTGTTAAATACTGTTAAATGGCTTAAAATTTTCAAGGAGCTTTGGATTAAAGTACAGGCTTTCAGTACTTTTACTATTTATATTTGCAGCTGATGTTTCTTTCTCCTCTGTTATCAGGCTGTGACTTTTCGTGTGCGCCTGTGACAAATCACTCACCTTAATTATTGTGCCATTTAGAAAAAAGCAAGGGGCTGGCAGTGAGAGAAGGGTTGCTATATGATGCATGCATATACACATATCCCATTTATTCTAAATGGACTGTTCCAGGCACGTGAGAGGCCCAGGCTGCTGAGAGGCAGATGCCAACGTAGAAAATGTGTTCTACCAACAAAGCCTGTTGTTAAAGCCAAGTGCCCATGGCCGGAAGGCTGAATTATCAGGAGCAATTCCCATCCCATTGCTCACAACACGTGCATGCAGGATCCTTCTCTTCATAGCCATCTCTTGTCCTTCAGTATTCACTCAATCAGAGTTAGAACTCTGCTATTTTGCTACATCAGAAATCTTCCTGAAGAACTATTTTCAACGCAAGTGAATGGTTTTTACGTTAACTTCTGTTTTCAGATGCAAGTAGGCAATTGCCTCCGAAGATGACAATGAATGAACCTCACAAGACCCACACTGGCCTCATGTAACTCATTAATGTCAAAAGACTTGCCACGCTGTGCTGCCAGTGCTGTTAAAATGTCACCTGTTATTTATACCGCCGCAGCCAAACGTTTCATTTACGACTGTAAATGAGCAGCAATCTTGATGAACAAATGAAGACACCGAGTCCCACCCTCTGTAGCCCAGTGCCTGTGGCTGCCCTGGGGTGCTCCTGAGCATGGTGGGAGCTGGGCTGTATTTGCTGCAGGGCTGTGCTTCGTGGCAGCTTTCACACTGCTGCCACAGTCTCATTTTTCATAAAGTTCATTGCTAATTGAAAAGTGCTTCCTCCTATTTAATTCAAGTGCTTAGTGCTGCCTGTGTGGTTTTCATAGGGAGGAACAGCCAATGACCCCACTGCTAATGCAGGATTGAAGTTTGAGCGTAAAGTAGCAATCCACTGTAGGTCATGTATGAAAAATGCCTTTGTCTGACTGGAGCTGTTGCATTTCTTCAGTACACGGGGGATTTTTCTGACACTCCTGAAGCTAAGCTGCCAGCAGGTTATAATCCAAAAGGCATTCAATTAGGGCCTGTCTATTCTTCATCAGGGATGCCCACACTTCCTCGTCCTACAAGGCACTTTTCAAACCTGCTGTACAGTGAGAAGCCCCATGCTGCTGTACGTACCTAAAACTGCTGAGAAAATCCCTGGGAACATTTCCCTGGTGAGAAATGATATTGTCTGCATACCTGGCCTCACCTCCTGGCACTCCACTGGTGCTTCCAGGCTGGGAGGTGGCTGTTGTGTCTCAGGCTGCTTGGTCAGGGCTGTTGGACCTGGCAGCCTACCCCTGGGCTTGGATGAATGACAAAGTCCCAACAGAGGATCTGGATGGATGCTACAGTTTTGGAGCTGGCATTAATGAAACACTCTCCTACATGCTGGGGATGATAGATAGACTTTCTTTTAGAAAAGGTAAAAACAAGTCACCAGCGAACCAGAAACTGGTGGCTTCCTCCATGGAAATGATGAGACACTCCACTGTGTGCAGACAGACCACTTCCAAGCCTGCAATAGTCTATTTGGCACGTTCCCAAAACAATTTCCAGTGGTCAGCTGCAGTCAATTAATAGTTACAAGGGAAAATGTTAGCATAAAACTAAGAAATTTATTTTTTTTTGAGAAAACCTAATTAGATTCCCCCAAACCCACAACCTGTCTTTCTGTGAGAGGCTTTTTGGTCTCAAATCCATCTTGGTAAAGACAAGAAGTGAAAGTGGCAAGCAATAATGATAATTACAAATCTTATGATATATAACAAATGTGAATAACAGGAAGTCTGATGGCTGTGCAACCAAGTCACCAGCTAGGAAAGAGACAGCTGATGGAGGAAGATAAAACATTAATTAAAAAAATCCTGGGTTTAACGATTAAGGGCGAGAAGGCATTATTTAAGCATACTATGGCCTAATGAAATCCTTGCTATCTTACAGAAGAATAGGATTCAGAGGAACCTCTTGGATCATCAAATCCTCATGCTATGTGTAGTGCCATACCCAATAGTTCTCTTCATAGAAACAGTGATCTCAAGTAGTTCCTTTTGTCCCCAAAGCCCAAGGGGTGCAGAGGAGTGTAGTAACCATTTTAGAACCTGATCATTTGGTTGGTTATAACTTCCTTGTGATTTTATACTTAAATTTGTCAGCATTTCTCACCTGTTTTCTCTGACAAAAACGTCACTCATCAAGTTCAGGAATGTTTCTTCCCCTTGTTAGTCCCTGTAGGTCCAGTGTTACAGAAGGCAGGGTTGCCAATCGTGATGCACAAGCAGATCTATTTGTTGAATATTTATGCTCTGTATTTAGAAAGAAATGAGATGTTTTTATGTCACAGGAAGGAAGAAATACTTTCTATCTCACCAGTAGCAACAGAGGCTGTCAAATGGCAGCCATTATAGTGATGTGCAGTAGCAGTACCAGAAAATTCAGGACCAAGAATATTGAAAGAAGTGTCTGAGGATCTTCCTGAATCACTGAATGTGATTTGTAAAAAATATTGAAAGGGAAGATGCAAAGGACCAGAGAAATCCTGAAGTTTCACTGTTGATTAAACTGCATGAACCAGGGTTGTCCTCAGAAATCATGATGTTCTGGGCACCGCTCCTCTGCATCTACAGAGGACTTGGTTGTGTGTCTGCCTGGTCTCTCCCACAGACAGACAGAGCACCTGTGCAGCTGGTACAGCATGCCTGGTGTCATACTATCCAGCAGCATGCCAGCCCCTTCAAACTGTGAGTCTGCACTTAAAAATGGTATTGTGATGACCTGGATTTTCAAAGCCCAATTAGTCTGACACTAGTCCCAGGAAAAATTATGGCTAAGCGGATATGGGAGGCAAATAAAGCATTAATGCATGGGAGCACAGGCAGTGCCAGCCAATGCCAAAAACTATTTTCTTAAAAGCAATCAATGAAACCTCTTATAAAAACGAGATTTTATATTTATCTGATTAAAGTTATCTTTATATACCACTGGAAATCAGAGATGTTTATTTGATAGTCTCATGTGTCCTTCCGATTTAACAAAACAAACAAAAAACCAGCAATATAAAAATCAGTGTAGCCTGCACTATGCTGGTGAGATTAAAGATTGTTTCATAGATAGCCAAGTAACTATCAAAGACAAAGAGCTCAGTAAGCAGTTTTCATGGGAACCTCAGGTTCAGTCCAGAGAAGATCAAGAACTTTGGTTGTGATCTATAAATACACACAGAGGCAACAAATTCTGGCAGTAGATAACTCCCTCATCCAGCTAAACTAGATTTGTAAAATAGTGTAGCTAAGATTGGTGCTACACAAGTTCCAGGTGGGAGGAAGAAAAGGTTTTGGACAGGGAGCAGCAGACCATTAGATCAGCTCATTAGGCAAGTAGCAGATTCACCGCTGCTTGAAACCTTTGACTGCTATTTTGCCCAAACCCTGGGCAGGCAGCCCCTGTGAGAGCTGGTGGCCAGTGCCAGACAGCAAGTCCAAATTAGGGGAACTCTCTATGCGTGACCATTTCTGAAAGGCACATGGCTGTCTTTCCATCCTAATTACCTCAGTTTAATTCCACAGTGTGCAGTAGTGGTGTCAGCTCACTCCGCAGTACATGTGCGGTTACGAGCTCCCCAGCTGGTGGGCCCATCAGTTCCCAGAGGACAGCAGGGCACCAGCAGGAGCATTGCACTGCCAGGAGGTATTTCAAAGTGCCTGTCCCCACATCTGAGCTTTGTCTCTCTATCTTCTTGTTGGTGTGCGGGCCAGCCAGCAAACCTGGGGGCAGATATCAGAACATCCATGATACCTCTTGTGATGGCAACCACCGGATTGTTGCCCGTGTGCACCATTTTCAAACTGTCGCCTGGGCTACTTTCAAGCAGCTGCTTGCAAACTTTGCGGATACACATTTGAATTTCAGTATCTCATCTGTTGTACATGAATCACTCAGCCAGACAGTTGAGTTCATATCACATTGCTTCCAACGCTGCAGTTTCTGTGAAGTTCCCTTGGGAAGGGACAAATAATCTGCATAACCAGCTCCTAAGC
Source organism: Hemiprocne comata (assembly GCA_020745705.1). Classification (NCBI taxonomy): domain Eukaryota; kingdom Metazoa; phylum Chordata; class Aves; order Apodiformes; family Apodidae; genus Hemiprocne; species Hemiprocne comata. The sequence goes on from CM036586.1 coordinate 145,160,642, forward strand.
ATCCAATCTCAGTAAGGGACCATTTCTGGAGCAACCTGAAAAGCATGAACTGATGGATCAAAGGGTTTAAATTAACGGACAGACTTGGCTGACCAGCAACACCCACAGAACACCAGAACAAGTACAAATGCTTTCCTGGTAGGAAGATCATCTTGGCCCTGCCAAGGACACCAATGCCATCTGGGATCTCACTGCACCAATGTTACTGCCTCGTGGACAAGCAGGTCTCTGCTGTTAAAACAAAAGGAGGCACATATGGCAAACTCGGGGTAGTCATGGTAATGGTATCTTGGGCTCTTTTCCATAGGCCAGTAAGGAAGTAGCATCAGAGCAGACCAGTGGAATGGAAGAGTTTGTGTTTGGGGTGGGGGTCAGGAGGCTGGTCCAGACTAGCTTTATTTTTGACCAACTCACTGAATCACTGTCAGCAGCTGGAGGGTGTTAGGAATGTTTCTGGAGCATGTCTTTGGCTTCCATTTCACATGAAAGGAATCTGCTTGTGTGTTCCAAGGCTGCTCTGCTCTGCAAGCCAGAACAGGAGATGGGGGAAAACCATGAAAGTCTCATCAAAAACACTCACCTAATCCAAACTAAGATGTTAATGTTGAGATACCTACAGATGCTCACACTGCAGTATGCAGGAGACTCATGGAGATGAATATGTAGATTTATCAAACTGTGATAAAAATTGCTACCATTGGCACATCTTCTTCTTACAGGGAAGTTGCTTAATAGGGAAAGCTTTTTTTTGTTTTTCCTTCAAGTCATCACAGACGGTCATCTGACTTTGTAAGGGTGCCAGACTTTCATGCCTGCTGTCAAAGTGGCGGAACTTCTGTTCCTAATCAAACCACAGATGATAATGACATAGGAAGGACAATCTTGTTAATTGTCTTTTTTTTCCTCACTTAAATGGGTAGCTTGAAAACAATGCATATATATATATACACACACACACTACATGGCTTCTTCATAGGTTATTGGATGGAAATAAAACCACCGCAAGTACATCCTTTCTTGTAGAGCAGACCCTCTCTGAAAATTGTGAATCTTAGCATATAGAAGTGTCTGCTTTTAATGCAAAATCAGTGTTGGGTATATTCTGCAGAATCTAATCCAAAGCCCATTGAAGTCTATGGAAACGTATTTTATCTTTGGCAGGGCTCTGAACAGACTCACAGAGCTGTTTCCCACCATGTGAAGTGGACTTGCTTAGATGTACCATGATAATAGGTTTTTCAAAAATGTCCACAAAATTAAGGCATATGGAGTGAGAGACAGACAGCACGTTGGAGAGACCTACCTACCTGTCCTACATATTTCAGCAAAAAAAATCAAAACATCTGTCAAGACATACAGGGTTGTGTCTACAAAACTCTGAGCACTCTTTGAGGTGATAAAAAGCTCTTACCTCTCATTGACCTCTTTGGGGAATCAAGCACCATTAAGTGTCAAATCCCAAGGTTTCGTGAGTCAAGAAGTTTTTTTTTTCTAAAATTTTTCCTCCAGACATCAATGGCATTGTTTTGCTTTCCTCTATTCCAGTTTTCTGAGCAGTGTGTTGCAGGCAAGGAGGGAGAATGACTGAAGGATGCATGCCCAGACATTTTCAGTTGGCTTATGACATGGCATGAATATGCCGTAATGGCAGGAGTTTGTATTTATCTTCAGAATTTAATTTCAATTCTTGTTTTTTATCTGCGCATCTCTTCTAAGATTCGCTGGATCTGAAGAAGTCATATTCCAAGAGCCATTGATATATTAGGTAGGGGACAGTTACTGGCAAAGTCATGATGATCAAAGAACGACGGATTTCTCTTCACATGTATTTTAGTTATTCAGAAGCAGCACTGAAAAATCTACATCCCAATTAAGATGTAAAATGTGTGACTTGCAAGGTGCAGGGAAATGGTTGCAAGTTCTCTCTAAAGGGATTGCTTGGGAAATGGCAGCAACGGGTGCTGTAACAGTAGCAGAGGGAGAAAACATCACAAATACGAATGGGGTGGGAATGAGTGATAGCATCATCACTCATCTTGAGCTTGTCTGTGGCTGTAGGAGTGGCAGTAGTAAAAAGCTCCTAGTTATCCTGGTGCCCGTGAGAATGGATTGCTGCTAACCATCTGTGTGCAGTGGGGTACAAAAAAATATTTGATGCCTCTTCTCACTAGAAGGTTTTTTCCCCACCCAACATCAGCTAGCAGCTTCACCCTTCTAGTGGATCAGTCACAATTGCCCATCTCCCCCTTCATCTGTTTCTAATCTCAGCTGAAAATATCACTGGTTTTCATTTCATGCAGTCTCTTAACATCCTTTTTTTCTACACTACTATTTATTATTTAAAGCAGTGCTTGTTTTATTTTATTCACTGAGCATTTCTGGAATATGGCTTCCAAGTAAGAGGCTATGAAGCATCACTGTGCTGGACTGTGAAATAGCAACACCGAGGGTGCCACCCTTCTCTGTTGGAACAGCTTTCTACTGCCAGACTGTTCACGGGTTTAGAAACACAACCTCTGGTTATTCTCAGGTATATCTAAAGTCCATACATGTATACATACATACATAGGTGTCTGTGCATATGTGTCTGTCCACATGTCTATGGTGTGTGTCAGGAGGATGCAATAACCTGCCAGATAATCTGTAGAGCCCTTGCTCGGCTGCAGCTTTCTGCACCCTGTGCAGTTTATCAGACATCTTGAGCTGCTCCACCAGCACACCAGGCTATTTTCTAAAGACCTTTTGTCTGTAGCACTGTGTCTCAGATCCCAGCCATGGCTCTTCTCCCCTCCACACCCAAGCTGGTCACTTTCTGCCACAGATTAAGCTACAGATTTGTGATAGCATGTGTCCAAAGTATGAAACAAGCTTGGGAAGCATTTCACAAACCCTGGCTCTCTCCTTCAGCCCAAAATACATTTGTTTTTCTTTATTTTGTGGGGAAACTGCCTCTGTTATTTCTACATGCTGACTGTTCTTTCTGCTCATCCACCACAGGACTGTTTAGTGACTCCAACTGAATTTTTGATCTCAGGGATCAAGGGCTGTTGTGTGATTTCTTTATTATTCTCTTGTGATTTGTTAGTCTTTTTCTTGACTTCTCCCCATGCCACTCCTTTTCCTCTCATTCAGTCATAGGTTTGCCAGAGCCTTGGGCTATGCATGCTCTGTGGATCTGTTTTAGTTCCCTGTCAATTATTCCTCCTTGTTTACGGTAACAGCTCATATCACATTTTATTACTGTGGCCCATGTGCCTTTCACATCATTGCTTTCGAAACACTGAATTTATTCTGAAATGCGTCTGGTTTTCAGTCTAGCTCCTCACTGTTTCCTAAACCCAGGGGGATTTTGTTATTGGTTTTGCATCTTTTTTGCTGGCTGCAGCTGTGTCCATGTTCCAGGCTCATTGCTCAAGTTTCTGTGAGGAACATGGACATTTTTTTCCTTCTCTTCTCTGACTTCCAAGCATTTTAGCCACTTTTGCCCCTACTTTCACTCCCTTCTGATCCTTAAGTGCCATGCTCCCTCGCTGGCCATTGTGTCTAACACAAAGATGAAAGGACCAAGGTGAGTGAAAGCACTTGCCAATGCTTCAATATTATCTTCTCCTGCAGGGTACCACAGTCAACCCTGCATCTCCTCTGCCCTTTATAACTACCTTATTTCCAATTTGAGAGAGCTGAGTGCTTGCAGCAGCATGGGACTAATCCCTCAGCTGCTGCTGTGTCCGGGCAGAGAGCCAGCTGCCTCTCCCATTGCATGGCCAAAGTGTCTCACACTTGACCACCTGTATCACTGCATGATTAAGGGCAGTGCTGAGCTGTTTATCCCTCTTGCAGTTCCTCCACCTCAGTATCTCCTTCTGTCAGGGCCTGATTTCACCTGTGAAGCTGAATTTTCTGGAGGGCACACATGATAATTTTAGAGGAGTCCCTTCTACCTGCTTACCAGAAGCCTGGAAGCTCCTGCTTCTGTTTGTCACTTTTAAAAAACTTACTATAGCTGGTCTGGGGGTGAGAATGGGAACAACGTGCTGTGTTTATAATGTAAACAGGATTTAAGACTTCCCCAGGTGCCTATACTTTTGCCAACTCCAAATGATAAAAATGCGTAAGTCAGGTCTCAAAACACAAGAAAAAAATTTCATTACATTTAAGGATATAAATTTTGAATGTTTATTCACCCTGCACATTCTGGGGCTGGAAATGTATTTAATAGAACCTTGCTTTTTCTTTAAGAAAGGAAGCTTTTCCCTCAGGTGCTGGAGCAGGGAAAATGTGAGCTGCCCAAAGAGGCTACAGTTCAGGAATGGCTCAATGCTCCAGTGACTTTGGCAAAACTTAATTTTACTCTTCCAAGGTTTAGGGTCTTGGGAAAAGGAGAGAGAAAATAGGATAGGTCTGGATGGCAGAAATAGGAGAAACCCCTGGAGAGCTGAATTTGTTGCTGTGGAGAGGAGAGAGTGCCTGTTTCTACCTTCAAGATTTGATGTCCCTCAAAAATTCCAAAATCTCGGGATGTTCTTTAAGCAACGCCATGTAACTTGGCTTTCCATGGCTCAGGCAAAGCAGGCAGAAAAAAACCAATGACTTTGCTACTCCTAAGAGTCCTATTGACCTAAGTGATGAGTGCTTTTTCTCCAACTAGAGCCCACTCAATCTGAACCCCTGGCAGAAGTCTCTCTGGAATAGGACTTTAAGGAGATCAGGGTACATGATGCAGTCGTGAGGCTGGGGAAACTCCCAGACCCACCTTTTTTTCCTGTAACAAAAACAACCAGGAGAAATCTGGGGAGCATTTCACCTGAAGAATGTATCTGGCTACTGCAAGAAGATAAAGAATCTCAGGGAACTGAGAGCTCCCCTGCGTGGGATCACAAGCTAGAAGACTGGGAAATAAAGGTGTTTCAAAACCTTGTTCTTGTTCCCGAAGCTGGAGGGCAGATCACCATATTTATATGTTGTTGTGCAAAACAGATAATTAGACATAGGCAACAAGACAGAAGTGCCACTACCCAGGTGGGCTTAAGTAAGGGCAAAGGAGAACATTGGGTAGGAGCTTTTAACTGTGATGCACAAGAGCAGGCTAATAGATGTTGCCTGCTAACAGCAGATAAGAGATCTCAAAAGGAAGAATCTGGGACACTGAGCAACAGATCTGCAGACCACTTTCAGCTATACTTAAAAAACTGATGGGGTCAGACCAGAACAACCCAAGCTTCCCACCTTAATTGACATAAAGTTGCATAGCCTCTGCTTCTGGATAGCTCCACCAAAGGCCTGATACTGGCCTGTCTCTTGGACTGGAGGGATTTCCACAGGAGCTCACCAGTTGTCAGTGTCTTACTGAGCTGCAAAAGCTGACTTGGAGGAGCTTCTGTACTATACATTCCAGGGTGGCCTCTCTCAGGCAGGTGTTAAGGGTTTCAATCACTGCTTGCAGCTCTCAATGAACCTGGAAAAATCCAACACCCTTTTGGTGCCTCAGTTTTCCTTTCCTAAGAGACAGCAATAATGGTATTCTCTCATTACAGCAGGGCTGCTGAGAATATATTAGTTCATGTTAATAAAGCAGTTGGATACCCTTCAGTTACTACAGGAAAGATATGCATAGTATTTTTTCTTATTGCAGTAGTATGACGATTGAAACACTTAACTATTTTCCACCAAAAAAGGATAATACCTTTAGAAAGCCTCACCTAATAGCAGGTAGGAAACAACAAGACAAATCACAAATCTGTGAAGCAACCATTTGAACCTGAAGACACAGAGAACTTGAATATAGACTACTACGCCATGTAGCACAACAAAATGTGAGCTGGGTAACCAACTGAATAATCATAACCGGTGACATTTACGTATGAGCATTCCTGAAAGGGAAGTGTGAGCCTAAACATTATCTGTTGGGGAAAAGTATAAAACAGTTTTTCCTTCCAAGAAAAGAGATTAGTTCCTCTCTGTACAGGTAATGGAGGACAGGGAACTAGAACACAAAGAACACTACATCAATAGCTAACAAATGGAGGAGTTAATAAAGTAGTTGTTCTATAAGCAGCTATGGCAAAATAAGGTGATAAATAGCAGGCAACTGGGGCTTATAATGCATCTGGCAAACCAATGTAATTATATTCTTTGACAGGATAAGAAGCCTAGTGGACAAAAAATACTCCACAGAAGCTTTTTGTATAGTTCCCCGAGTTGTCCTTATATATGGATTACTGAAATCTGAATTCTCAAACTCCAGCTCTTCCAGTGTGTGCCAAATGCAGGGAAGTGTGTCATGCCATGGCAGTGTTTTGCAGCCAACACACAGTAAATTTCGAACTACCCAACTGTTTTAAGGCTGTTTTCTCAACCTATAAATCTATGAAAGCCACTGAATGAAAAGTGGATTACATCATATCCTTTTTCATCAGAAGGATTTTAAACTTCAATATTCCATAAGGGCTCAAAACCACATCTGTGCAGATGTTTTGCCAGTAGAGCAGCCAGTAGAGGTGATGCATGTCTCTTGGTTTATTTTGCCATCGGGTGGTAGTTAGCAGTTTTTTGGAGCTAGAAAAATTGTTGGAGCTGTGAACAGACACCTTCTTCCAAATTCATCAGGAAGGCTACTGCCCAAAGGTCTGCACTTGCCTCCTCCTTGCTGCCCATGATGCCACTTGCCTGCCTGATTTCTCATACTGGGAGGTGGTAATGTTCATGCACCCTTACTTGTTTCAGCCAGTGTGGGAGGAGATCTTTCCCTGGCCTTCTCTATAATACACTTTCAGGCAACTAGCAAGGGGACTAGAGAAAGTGTAGAATGGTGTTGATCTACATAATGCCATGCCGTGTCAGAAGCTCTCAGAAGAAGTTATGGAGCTTTGTTTGAAACACTAGCCATGGTCAGTACACTGGTATCTCCATTTAGTGGTCAGGGCAAACCCTGAACAGAATTGCTCTCTGTTCCTCTGCCCCACCACCCTGCCAGGGGAAGATAAAAGGAGAAAAAGGAAGAGAGATATCAAGGTTGGAAATTAAAACTACAACGGGTTTAATTGAACAGGGAAGGGATAGTAACACCTGGGATAATAATGAAAAATGTACCAATATATACAAAAACTGATTCAGTGGTCATTGATACGTGTCCTAAACTTCCTCATGGTTGAAGTGACTCGGGAAAGGGTCCAGGGCTCTTCCCAGCAATGGATGGAATCAGATCCTGCAGAGCATGTGGCAAGTTGAAGACAGAGAACAAGGCTCTTCTACATGTCTGCCAGACAAGCAAAGGGAGGCAGGAAGGAAGAATGGACAGTTTTCCCCTCTCCTGGCTTTTATAGGGTATAGCAGGAAAAGGGGGGGAATACTGACTCCTATCTGTACTGCCCCTTGGATCTCTTGGGGTCCTAAACACCACCCTCTACCTAGGTTCTTGTATTGATACCATAAAATTACCCTGTGCCCCCTCAAACCATAACAATTAGCATCACTACAGCAAAAGCTGTATATTCCCTGTGTCCTGGTTTTGGGTCTATAAACACCCCAGGATCCAGTGGTTACAAATTGCATAGCTAGCACATGGGCTGTTAGTATCACTGCTAGGAGCTAAAGACATGAGCCAGGTGTGTCATGGATGACATGGATAAGATCTGTTAACACAGATGTACTAGAAAATTCATGACCCTCACTGTGGTCTTGCTACTAGAGGAGGACAAAAAGCCAAATTCTCACAGAGGTCAAAAAAGAGCACAGTTTGGTTAATGTCTCTTGAGAAGGTATGGAGCAAGTGTTTGAACTCTTTATGTCCTACTGGTTTCTGCTCTGAGTTGCACCCTGTATGACTTTGTACTCCAAGTCCTCTCTTATCTTCAGGTTGAATGAGAAGGAAGCAAAAAAACCTATTTATTTGGGAGATGGCAACAGTGTCAACTATATGTCAAGCCAGGTGCAAAAGCCATAATACATCTGTCTTGTACAAAGCCTGGTGAAAAATAGCCAAACAACCAGGTAAGTGTTAGTGGTGGGGGCCCAAGCAACCCCTCTCAACTTGAGAACAGACTGCGCAGAGCCTAATCATACCTGCAGGACAGAAAGATGGAAGCATGTAGATAAGTCTGGAAGGTGAGAATACACAAAGTGTGAGCTAGAGGAATGAGCTGAAATAGATGAAGTTCAACCCTCATTAATATAAAGGAAAGGATGAATAAACATGAGTACACAGAAATGCAGAGAGATGACAGAAAGAGTCATAGGGTTAATGAGAACATCGTCAAGGGGGGATTACTAGATGTGGCTGGTGCAAATGCACAAAATGCTATATCAAATGAATATTGGGATTAATAGGTGTCACGACTTTAAGCAAGTAATGTAGTTGGAGAGTATCAAAGCATGTTTTAGTCAGCACAATTCAAAAAATACCTAAGCCAAGTGGATAGAAATGAGACAAAAGAATGCAAGAATCAGTGAATCTGGACCCATTTTGTTTGTAAAAAGCCCCTCAACACTCAGTGGAAGGTTTTCTTAATGCTGATATGAGTAAGCTCCTAACAATGGAGCTTAGAGGACCTCAGTTCCTTCCATGAGGGAAGATGGAATCAGCTATTTCTAATTAGCCACATTTGCAGGAATTACAGTTTTGTTTACTCTTGGCTTCCCATGCTGTGTTCTTTTGCTCTATTTATGAATGAAACAACCCCTAAATAATAATAGGTTATTGCTGTGACTGTGGCCCTTGAAAGGCGCAGGGAATGTACACAGAGGCTTTAGAGAGGATGAACTGCAGTTCTGCAATAACTTTCTGGACTAAGGACAGGGATGCAAAAGTATTAAGAAAGAGAAGAGAGCTCTCCCTACAAGCCTCTAAATCACTGTCAAGAAGCCCACACTTCCCAGTTTCAGAACAGGCCTTGGGATGAACCTTGCAGCTCCCAAGGCCAGCCTGGTGATGGTAGGATGACTTCACAGTAATGACCAAGTCAGATCAAAGGTGCAGAGGTGACATATGTGACCCCTGACTGAACCAGTTCCAGTGATGTGAGCTCAAATTTTTAAACAGATGTTGTCAAACTCAGGAGGGCAGACCAAACCAAAAGTGATGAGCCACACTAGAAGGCACAGGTTTATCTGAGTTGGAGAAGTCAGAGAAAAGTCTGTGTCCCTGATACCTGTAACTGTAAGCAGCAACAACTGTTTCTGTTTTTCCATTTATACAGCAGTAGCTACTATATGGTGTTGAGATATCTACTTCAGTTTTAGATAAGGTAAGCATGGGCTAGCACCTTGCCAAGATACAGAATGGGTTGGCAGAGGAAAGAAAAAAATCCCACGGGACAAGTAACTTAAATAAATTTAAAGTTAAAAACCAGGATACCTTACAGGTAAGGATAAACACTGTAAACATGACGGTGAAGGTTTTATCTTTAATATATTTTAAAATTAGCTTGTTACATTGGTCATTGTAGAAAAACCTTGTGAATACAAGCTAAACACAAACCACTGGCTTTGAAGCAGATCTAACAGCAACAGCCCAAAGCAAAGTTGACTCTGGAAACAAGTTAACTCAGCTCTGGTTAACTACAGCTCCCGGGAGCTTGTTAACTCTTTCACTGCTGGTAGTTACTGGAGAAATACCCCATTCGCATAGCTACATCTACATTGCTAAAGGCCATCCACCCTAAGAGATGCTTGCCCTGATTTCCAAGCCAAGTCATGAAGTAGAGCAGTGCCTCTGGTTGAGGCTAGTTCCCTCTAGAGAACAATCACGCTGCTTTCTGCCTTGTGCTTGCTCTGGGTGTCCTCAGAATTCTCCATGGAGCTTTTCTTTCTGGTGCTTTTCTTTCTTTTCCTTTCTTTCTCAGCTCAATGCATGTTAAAAGACCTGTGCTGCAGCCCCACCTGTTTTTAAGTCGGTACATGCCACAAAGGTTGGTGGTTGGTATTTAATTCTCCAGTCACAGCTCTGTTGGCCTAGATAGTGACTCACCTCACATGTTTCAGATCAGTGTGTTTTGAGGAGAGGAGGTGTGATAGAGGTCCCACAGCTGTGCAGAAGATGAGAGTCTGTTATGCTTGCAAGACAGGTCTTAATTCTGTTATGCTTGCAAGACAGGTCTTAATTACTAAGTGCAAATTGTTATTCAGTATTAAAGTGCTGGGAGAAGATAAATGAAAGCAGAGCAAATATTCAGTAGCTGCTGAAAAGAACCTACAACACCAAGACACAAGCAGATATCTCCTTAATTACTTGCTTTAGTCTGCTCTGGGCTCAGAAGACAGTGGCAATACAATTACTTTTGTTTGCAGCTGTGGGTTCTGTTTTGACTGAGATATGTGTTTTCTACTTATACCTTCATGTTTTTTGATGTGTTTCTTTTTGGTATGGGAAATTACCTAGAGCCTGTACTTCGATCCACATGCCAATCATTCTTGTTTCATCATGTCTCAAAGACAGCAGCAGAAATAAGGACTACTAAGAACAGAGCAATCCTTCCAGCATAGACTGAGCCATTCAGGACTGCAGCTGTTAAATGTCCGCACAAGTAGGTATGTGATATTCACCATTTGAATTCTACCCCAAAAAACTACACTGAAGTATCACGGGACTGAATTCCTGACAAAATCTGTTCTCCTAGAGACCAGCTTTGTCATTCTGTGTCATTTGTCCAATATATTCTATTGGAAATCTTGAAGAAATCTCAGAGAAAAATAATAGAAATTAGAGAGGCACTAAGTTCCTAAGAAGTAGTAAAGTAAACCAGTATCTTTTCTACAGATAAAGCATGGCTACTTCAGACTAGCAAGGGGCCCTAACTCATGATGGCACCTCCTAAACCCGGTCCAAATGTATGACCAGAGCTATCAGGTGGTGCCTTATGAGAGCAGGACAGTTGTGAAGTTTGACCTTACATCTGAGTTTCCTGAAATTTGCAAAACACTGGGGGTCTAAGGACGTGCTTCAAAACTGCTCCCTGTTAATTTGATTTTGTGACTCTCTTAAAAATAGCTTAGCCCTAAGCATCATCCACATCCATACCTGTTTGCTAGGGAGGGAGGGTCAGGAGGGAGCATCAGTAATTGCAGCCACTCTTGAGCTAGTACCCAGATGGCAGATCTGCCTGTGCTGTCCTTGCTGCTCCTTCCCACCTTGTCACCAAAAATAACAGAACACGTGAAAGAGTATTTGGTCACCTCTTCATTGTGCTTTGTCATTGCTACCCATGATCTTGGCAGTTTATATTTATCCAGGGAGAGAGGAGGTGAAACAAAAAAAAAAAAGAGAAGGGAAGATGGAGGAGTGGATGAGAAACTAACAATTCTGAAAACTAAAAAAGCTGGCAGGGTTTGGTTTTATGGCATCATGGTGGAGGTGGATGGCTGCACAATGAAGAGCTGGCTTCTGTTATTAGCGATACTATCAGCAATTTCCCATCCAGCTGGGAAAGATTTTTTGTTAATACACATCATGATTTTAATAGCATGTGTGTAGGTGGTGAAGAATTGGATTTTTTTAAAACTTTATAATCAAGGTGAGAGGAGGCAGGCACAGTACATGAGAAACATGCAGTGTCAAAATACTCTCATCTATTATTCCCCAGGTCACACTGGCAGATCCTTCCCACCTCCCACCTACTGACTGGTCTTTGGGAACTGTGCTCTGCTCTGAGCACTTGGCTTTTTTGATTTATTTATGGTGAAAACTGAGCTAAAGGTGGAGAGGAAGTACTGCTGAGTGTATCTGTTAATAGCAGGGGTTAAAAGTAATTGCTCACACTTTGTATCCAAAAAACCTCTACGTGCAGACCTCAATGTAAACTGGGCCTATGGAAGGGAATCTAAACAGTGTTTGCTTAGTACAAGATGAAAAGCAATGTGCAAAAAAGTAGTAGTTTTACTGTTAATGCATGTATATGTAATAAAAAACTGGAGCTTTGCACTCTGGTAACTTGGGTTTAAAGCACAACCTGCTTCATCTTCACAAGAATGGTTTTAGTCTCCCCTACTGACAGGGAGACTGGCTCCAGTGCTGCTTTTTGTTGCGTTTTACCTGGTGGCTGCAGAAAGGGGCTACCTCCCCTGTCCCAGCCGGACCCTGCTGCTACTTTCCTCCCATTAGCTCTAAGCTCCAGAGGTTGTGAAACTGCGGGCTGAGCTGAGTGAACCAGCTCAGCTGTCAGAAAACTGACACAGCCAAAAAGCAAATAGTTTCAGCATGTTGATCTGATTTATACTTGTGACCTCGCACGATCTGTTAGAAGGGACAGAGAACAAGGCAAAGGAGAGATGGCTGGTGTCATGTGAGGTTAAGTCAGGCCAGGACTCCCCTGCTATCATCCACACAAAGCCCAACTGAGTGGTCATCCATTACTCAACTTAGAGACACTCGGAGTTTTCTTCTTCTTCTTTATAAAGTAAGGGGAAGACTGATTGAAAACTGGTGATTGGCCCAGTGCCATTCCCATAATTAATACTTAAATGTTAGGCCCTGGTTAGGGGCCCCTATGTTAGGTCCTCTGCACTCACCATGGGAAAGGAGAGTGATCCATTCATCCTGCTGACTGTCCACGGAATGGAGCTCTCTCTTCAAGTAAGGCACAGGATATGCTGTCTCCAAGGAAGGCATGGCATCTTGGTCTCCGTGCTTCTGTGTCAGCCACATTTGGTTAGGATAACATAAATTTTCCAACTCTTCCCGCGTGGCTCTTATGTTTGCGGTGTTTGGTGGTAGTTCCATAGCCTTGGCCCTAAAATCTTTTTTTCCCTGTGCAGGCTCCCTGTAATTTCATCCACAAACACAGATTCAACCAGCATCTCTATACTTACAAACACAGGACTGACTAGTGTCAGACTCCTGTCCAAATTAACATCTCAGCTTTTGTCTGACATAATTCAGGGGCTAGCTAGCTGTCAAATTCAGTATGGCCAAACAGAAAGCCTAATTTGTTTTTTCTCCTCCTGATCTATCCTCCTTCTGTATCCCCCCCTCCTTCCCTATTGTTCTCCCTTCCCAAATCAACATTGAAAACCTATGCCCTCCTTCTAACATCGGTATCTATTCTGAATCAGCTTTTTCTTAAGTGTCTCACCCAGAGGCATCTCAGTATGATAGCAAGGGGTTGTAAATATGGTGGTTTGTAATCAAAAGTAATTTTTATGTAGTATCAGAAAGACTGTGATATAGGGCCCTACCTATCTCCTGGTATTTTATGTGTAATTGTTTCTAGAAGTTGGAAAAACTTCAAAAGCAAGTGGAGGCCAGCTTAATTCAGCTACCTCTCCTTGAGTAAAAGAGCATCTGAATAAAATAACGACCCCTCTCTTCCAGGAACGATTTTGTGAGGTAGGATTCTCCCGGAGCTCAGCCAACAGTCTGAGGGGATTTCCTTGCTGGATGAGTCTAGTGTGGAGGCTGTGTGAGCAAATGCCTTAGAGGAAGCTAGAACACAATAGCTGCTTAAGAAGATTAATGACTGGATTCCTTAAAAGCTACTTATGGGAGAGGTGATCTCTTATGTGTGAGCCAAAGACAATTAATTAAAATGGGTCAATTAGTCTGTCAAATACAACATGTATCCAGAGTTCAAGCTTGTATGTATTCACATCAGAAATTGTAAAATAAAGGGAGGGGAAAAACCTACTGGAATCATACAGGGCAGATGAAGAATATGAGTTGGTGAAGAAGTAGGGTACTTCCTTCAGCTTCCACAAGTCCTACTCGTGAACAGGTAAATGCTGACATCTTGGGTGCTCTAATGGGTGTACATCACAGCAACAGTCTGCATCTGCAGTGTCCCTTAGTGTAACAGTCAGAACAAACTACAGAGAAAGAAAAATGTCCAATCTAACAATGAAACAAAGTCCCTTCTTGAGTGGAGGAGTCAAATCCCAACTATGTGAGCAAAGAGGAAATTGTAAGGAACTAATGTCTTTTTTCCTTCTAAATAAACATAGTGTCATCAGAATAGAAAAACCTTAAAGACTGAGGTTTTTGTCCTAAGGATGCAGCACAGATTGAATTTTAGCACAAAGTCCTGGAAAGAAAAGACAAACCCACCTTGATAGAATCAGTTTTGGTGAGCCTAAACTAAATGCAGTGATCAAAATACTAAGTCAGTCAGCTATGTGATATATTGTAAAGAACAGACCAGTGAGAACTAGAAACCTTTGTTCTGTCAGTCATTCAAAATGCATTTCGTTCCAAATGTGTCTAGAATCTGCACAAACATCAATGTATGTAAATTCAGAGATGAAAGCAATAACTCATACTGGTAGGAAAGCATAATGCATTTCTAGTATGAGTGCAAATCATCCTGCATACACTACATTGGCTGAGCAAGGAATAGGAAGGGTACGTGCACCTGATCGAAACTGAACATTTCAGAAGGCACACAACCCATAAACTGTGTGGGGAACTTAATGTTCAAAATGATTGAGAACTTTGGGTTTACAATTTGTCTGTAAACACACAGAAAATGCAAAGCAGAACAAGAATGCAAAGTTTAGACACACCTTCAAGAGATGCTGGGCTCATAAGGAAAAGGTCAGAATCTGTACTGTCTGGGGGACAAGAATAAAGAGCCTTTGATCGATCACCCAAACTCTTACAGTCCAGGCACCCATATCCAAACTTAAATACCAAATAAATTAGTATTTGTATCTGTTATACATTTCACCTTCAAAACTGCCAAGAGGTAAAACAAATGACTGAAATACATGACAAATGAGTGAAAGGTAACGTACATAGTTTTGGATGCATGTTATTTAATAACTGCCAGGTTCTTAGTGTTATCCTTTAGACAAGGATTTATAGTTCAATTTACTTTATAGAAATGAGAAAATAATTCTCAAAAATACATAAAACTGAGTTCTATTAGAAAGAAACTGTCAAACTGCTCAGCATGATTTATCAGTTTGAACATGTTCCTAATGCTGGAGCCAAGGATTAAATGTGATTTTCCTTGTGGATAGAGATGAGCATGACATGACGTACATGAGTGGGCTATGCAATTATTTGCCAGTCACTTCAGAGAACAATAGAGAGAAACATTTTTAAATTCTTTTCCTGGATTTGAGCAATAAAACATGGCTTTATGACATAGATAGGATAAGCAAGCACATTGGTCTGGTGTATCTCATCTGGAAGGCAGTGGGTCTGTCTGAGAAAGACTTGAATTTGCAGTGTGGGAGCATGGCCTCCACAATGTATTTCAGAAAATTCCTCCTGCGGCTTCTTGAGAAACTTGTTTGGTTCAATGGTCATCACACAAAGCTTGAGATGTAGGACAGCTGCATTTAATTGTTCACTGACAAAGGCATCAAACTAGCCAAGGTTAGGATAGACTTTCACTGATAGTCTGGCCAATATTAAGCTCTCTCTCACACTCGGACTAACTTAACCCACTAACTTAATCTCCCAGATCAATCAAGTGGCCATTGCTCCAGCCCAACCTTGAGAACCTGATTCACATCAGGTTCAGAGGTGGAGCTTGGTGGCCACCATTGTCCCTTTCCTGCCAAGAGCATGGAACTTTTCCAGTGCTTTAGTTCTGCAGGGCAGCTGCACTTCCTAGGACATGTGTGACAGCCCTCTGCTTCTGCCTCCTGGGATCTGCTTCTCTCTTCTGCCACTCAGACTGAGAGGCCCTTGTGCTCATCCCTAAACGTCGGTTCAAACAGATCCTTCATCATCTTCAGATGCAGGAAAACCATTGGACCATATTTCCCTCAATTGTGCAGTCTAGAGATACATGGTATATATGATAGGCTGATCAGAAGCTGTAGGAACAGAAACAACATGGTCACCTTAAGCAGCTGAGGTGAAAAAAAATAGGTATCCTTTCCAATAGCAGAAACTAAAAGCCTTGTACTGTAACAAGAAATGGAAACAGCTACCAGTGTGATAAGATGAGGAATCAGGGCATCCTGGCTCTTTCTTTGATTTGCCTTAGAAGAGCATTTCTTTGGTCATCTCTTGCTTGAGAGGCCTTACATTTTGAAGTACAGTGGAACAGGGAGCCTGGCACAGATGAGCAGCAGACTGACCCTCAAAATATAATAAATACAAGTTCTCTGGGTTTTTTAAATCAAAGAAGTGGAGGTGAAGTTGAACAGACTTGAGTCACCAGCAAATCCTTTATTAAGGACAGGAGTGGAGGACAGTGACAGATATTTTGGGCTAGTTTGAGTCAACGGGAAGGCTGAATGTCAAGTTTAGAATATGGTTCTAGTACAAATAAAATGCAAGCAACATTTTTAAAAAAAAAATTTGATATCTTCAAAGCAAACATTTCCTATTTTAATTTACATTTAAGCATTTATCACAATCTATTCACAAATATTTTAACACTGTTTTGAAGTTCTGAACTGGAAAACAAATTATTCCTGTCACCCTGAAGAAAATATACTATTATACGCTGAAGAGGTAGGCTCAAGTCTGGCCTGGGGTGGATAGAGGGCATTCTCATTTTCTTCAGCACTTGAAGAAATGGCCATTTCTAGGATTACACACAGCATGAAAATTGCAGAGGGACAGGCTTTCCGCTAAGCATTGCTTTGCAGATTAGCACTGCACTAACTTCTTAGCTGGAAAAAGCACTCTGCAAATATCCACTACCTGAAAGATGCAGATGGGACAGGAAGGATTAGAAGCCCCTGAGACAACTCAATCCAATCCAATCCAGGCACTACATACCAAATTCCTATTTGATATCTCACATTGGCATAAAGAAAATCCCTGACTGAGAGACAGAACAAGGGCTGAGGAATAATACAGCTGTCATTCCTGGCATGGAGAAACATTTTTTTAACTTCTAGGACTGATTGGATTTTCACTGCTAACATTTCTGCCAGACTTCCTTTCAATGAAGTGTCGAGACCAGGATGGAATATTTCATAGGATACTTGCGGAGGAGACAGAATGGTCCAATATGCCTCCAATTTGTTCTTAAATTGCGATTAAAGGGGGAAAAAGGCATGACAGAGGGAGGGTGAAAGGAAGGCATAGGATCTATTGCAGTGATCAAATTCACCCATGGACCAGCTGAGCCTGACGTAATCCTTAGACAGCTGATTAGGTGTTTTGCAGTCCTGCGATGAAGGACCAAGGCGTGGATGCTGTCAGGAAGTGGCCATGGTTTGGGGAATGGTTTAGGGGGGGATGATGCTATAGAGTATTAGCTAGCTTTTCTTCATAGACTTCATAAAAGGGTTGAAAGTCAGCCTGCAGGTAGCCTTTATTCCCTGGAGCCTTCTGATGAGGCTGTTTAATATGAAGCATTGCTTAGTCTAGAAGAGACAAGCGTTTTGGTCTTGCAGGTCTATCGTAATGTATTTGCAGAACATCTCAATTGTTAAAAATGAAAGATGCAGACGTAAAACTGAATGCTTTTAATGATGGGATTGAAATACTGGAATATGTGCCCCGTTTTCCCTTTGCTCTTCTCCTTTTCTCTCTCTGCCTTCATCTTTCCAACTCTTATTTTGTGCAAATACCTACACTAAAATTAAGGCCATCTACATGAATTGCCAGTCACCTGCTTTTGGACTAAGGTTATAGCAGGTCTAGGCTTCTCTATGAAGATTTTTTTGCACAGGAACTCAAAGATGTGATAACTGATGTTTTGTGAACTGACACATTATATTTTTGGTTCCTATGATTCATCAAACTAGTTTGAGTGAATGGACCTTTTTACCCCATCATTTAAACTGAAGGATATCGAAGGGCAGCTGAAATTTTCCCCAGCTAAAAAGAAGTCTTTTTTCTGTGAATATTGAAAGAAACCCCAAAAAATGCAAACTGTGCTGACAGCTTTTCTACAGAGCGAGTGCAGATTCATTAAACATATTTTTTTTTCTAACTCCTTATGCTTTTATTTTATAGTCTTCTGTAAGTGGAATATGAATTCAAATACTGTGTTTCAAACTTGAAAGACTGTGTGGGTTTGAAAGCAACCAAGACAAGTAGCCCAGTCCTAAGTGAGACCTTTGTTAGTGCAGAATCTAGTAAAATGAAGTAACAGTTTGTAATACATTAGCTGCCACTTCAAATGCCACTGATAATTTGCAAAAAGACTCAGAAAAATAATGGGGGAAAAGCATAAAATGTCAAATTTGTAGCAAAGCTGACAACAAAACAAATACTGCCTGGGAATTACAGTCTTCCTGATTTGCTGAAGCTCTTACTGATTCTGCTTTCATAAAGGATCTTGTTCTCTCTAGGGATTTAAATACAGTAGATTATCTAATACGCTCAACTAGTTCTTTATCTGAAAGCTTACCCTTGATGACTTGGAAATCTGTGACCTCTCAATAATGTTTTTGGGAGAGTGATGGGTCAGTTTGGTGATCTGGCAATATATTACCCGGATAGGTACACATTTGGTCCAGAACCACTAGCCTTGCTTCCTATTGAGAACTATCACATTTTCATAGCTTTTTTTGGAAAGCTGTTCTGAGAACTAATAACAACTGACTTTGAAAAGGCATCAGTTCCTGCTATTTTGCAGCTACTAGAGATGAAAATGTTTAGAATGGAAAAAGCATCAATGAAAATATTAAAAATACTCAGAAAAGGTACATATTGATCAAAAGTCAGTCATATGTTTGGCAGAAATTAAAACTTCAGGGTTGGAAAATAAAAACTTAGTTTTCTGACAATCTGTGCCACTGACTAAAAATATTTTAATGAATCATTACACCTTTAGATACCTTGGATGTGCACAGACTGGTTTGCAAACCTGGGTCACTAGAAGTTCAAGTAGTCTAGCTCACAGCAGGACCTGGGAAAGCCAGGCAGTTTTGTCTAATCATTACTGAAGGAGAAAGAGAGGAAGGTGGTAGCTAAGCTTGTGATCTATAAAATGAAGTGTTAAGAAAAGGGCTTAAGAGGAAGAGCTAGAAAACTCTGCATGAAATACAATGCAAGCTGGCGACAGAGAGAAGACAAAAAATTCAGCCTGAGAACTACAATAAAGGCTGATAAGCAATCTGTGGTGATATGGCACATATTAACTACCCTTGTTACCCAGCTTCTTAGACCAGTTTTGTGTTCCAGGCAAGGACCCACATTGTCATGACTAGAACTCAAGTTATCTCCATTAGACAGCCAGGAATTTTTCATCTTTGCTATAGAAAAGATACAGCAGTAACTGCTGTGCAGATAATCACCGAGGCTTTAACTTTTCTGCGGTATCTGTTCCAGCCTGTACTCCACATTCTGTGAGAAAAAGACCCCTGCTCTCAGAGCAACCAAATCTAGGTTGAATCCTGCTTCAGCCTTGGGAGAATCCTCTGCAAGAAATACATTGCTCTACTGCAACAGGACAGTCTATAAAAACTAGTCAAAATGTTATGCCCCTAACTGGTGTTTAGGTGGCTTGTGATAGTTCTTCACTGGGATATGCAGCCCTTCCTCAGCAGGGCCTGTATTTAGAATATAAGTCCATAGGCCATCAACACAATGAAGTTATATTGTATGCCTGAGATTAACTAAGTTTAGCAAAAGGGAGACCACCCTCAACTTTCTGTGCAGGCCTATGGCTCAGCCTGTCTTTGCACTGCCTCTAGTGCCTGTCTGACCCTGTGCAGAGCTAATCCAGCTCATTAACCCAAAAGAAAACTATTGACTTACCTAACAAATCAATTTCTTTTTGAAAGGACAAAAAAACCTACGGGCTCCAGTGGATGCAGGACCTTCCCTTTCAACAGCATCAAGAATGGATCACCTCAAGCTGTAACCGACAACTCTTTCCATGGGCTAATTTACACCTGTATTTGTCCCACTGTGCAATATAGAGTTCTTATTACAAAATTACATTCTGTTTCATACTGACACATCCCACCTTGCCACAGCACCTTCATTAAGAAATCTGGTCTCGGAGCATCCACAAAAGATCTCATTTTTATGGTAAACGTTTCTACCCTGTACTTGTGAGGAGAAAAAAAAGGATAATGTATTAATATTGCATGAGGATGATGAATTATTTTTCTATCAATTGGCACCTATGGAGGATGAAAATGGCACTGCTGTTTTTCAATCTCTGGCACCCAAGCATATGAAGATACTAAAATTGTAGGAGACTTCCAGCTTTCTAATGTTATTTTTTAACAGCTCTCTGTACAGCTATAAAAGTAAAGGGCCAAAGGAAACCTCATGTTATTCCAAGAATCAAGGAGAATGACCCAGGCTTTAATAGACAGGGCATTCTCAGTAATCCTAGACAAAACAGTGATGTTATGTGAATTAAAGCAGTCATCCTATGTGTGATTCAATCAATAAGGAATATAATGAAAGCAAGTCCACATGGCTTTATGGAAACAAGTCTTGACAAGCAGGCCTGACTTCACTTTTTGATGAGATTACAGGTTTGTTTGATCAAGGTAACCACATGGATGTGATAGACTTGGACCTTCCTAATGAATTTAATTTAGTACTGCTTGACATTTTGATTAAAACATTAGCATTATATAGCCTTAATAAAACACATTAAATAGATTAAGATCTGGCTAATTGATAGAGTTCAGCAAGCTGTTCTAACCAGATACTCAGCACTGACTGGGGATATTTTTAGTGGGGCTCTGCAAGCAGGAACGCTGCGTTTGCTGCCATGTGATGTTCTGGAATTGCACAGAAACATGGATAATATTGGCAAATGTCCTGAAGTCTAACGAGGAATCGGCAGCTATGGAAAGTCACAGTTTTGCCTGCATTGGCATAAATGTGTTTCTGGTATTTGATTACATCCTTTATCTTCTGCACAAGCACACAGGTTCTCTTGCAGGGCATAGTTGCAAGGCTGTGGTCTAGTCAGCTGCTGATGGGCATACAATTATTTCTCTCAAGGGCCATTGATTTTGACTACTAATTTGTGTATTATCAAAGGGAGTAGCATGAATCCTTCAAAAGCGTAAACTGTGAAACCAGTTTAGAATAGAAGCTTGAGATTAAAATACATTCGCAGCTTTACAAAGTCAGGAAATTCCAGCCCATTGGCTGAAGCAGAATTTGCTATCAAAAAAATAAAGCAAGAAAGCCAGATAAAGCAAGCAAGAATACCCAAAAGAGAACTGACCAGAACCTCAATTATCAGTCATAGACAAAGCATATGTGATCTCTACTACCATCACTCTGGTCAGCTGATCTAAGCACACCTTTCCTGATCCTCCATTCTCTTGGTCGGCTCTTGAATCAGCGTGAGGTTAGATAATGCTGAATTAATATTAGTCTCCTTTGCTTTGATTCTGCGCAGTCTTTTTTAATATTACTACATGTAGTCACAAGCTTACCTAAGCAAAAATCAATTCATGCTAATTGGGATAGTGTAGACTGTTAAAGATGCTCTCTTTCTCAGAAAAATCTTGCTTGCAAACTGTGACCCTTTTAACATTTGGCTTCTGTTTGACCTTTCAGAACAAGATGACTGATAAATGTAAAAAATAATAGCCAGAAGAAAACACTAAAGATTGTACCCTCTCCCCTTACTGCCTAATTTACAGATTCAGATACATTTATCTCACAGTGCATTGGGATGTCATTTTATTTTTTATATATCAGTTTAACACTTGAAATTTTTCCAGATTTTCATGATTTTACAAACCTATTATCAAAACTCTTGGTGTCAAAATTATGCAACCACAGAAACATTAGTACTACTAAACATTAGTATCATCTAAACACAGCACAAACCAGTAACTAAATGTATCCATAAGTCCATGGGCCCTGATAGGATGCATCCACAAGTTCTGGGAGAGCTGGCAGATGTTATTGCTAGCCCACTCTCCATCATCTTTGAGAGGTCATGGAGAACAGGAGAGGTGCCTGAGGGCTGGAGAAAGGCTAATGTCACTCCAGTCTTCAAAAAGGGCAAGAAGGAGGACCCAGGGAACTACAGGCTCGTTAGTCTCACTTCTGTCCCTGGTAAGGTGTTGGAAAAAAATGTTCTGGACTTCACCACAAAGCAAGTGAAAGCAAATAATGTAATTGGGAGAAGTCAGCATGGATTCATCAAAGGTAAATCATGCTTGACCAATCTGATTGCATTCTATGTCGTTGTAACTGGCTAGATGAGGGGAGAGCAGTGAATGTTACCTGCCTTGACTTCAGCAAGGCTTTTGATACTGTCTCCCATAACATCCTCATTAGGAAACTGAGGAAGTGTGGGCTAGATGAGTGGACAGTGAGGTGGACTGAGAGCTGGCTGAGTGACAGAACTCAGAGGGTGGTGATCAATGGAGGAGGGTTGAGTTGGAGGTCTGTAACCAGCGGTGTCCCCCAGGGGTCAATACTCGGTTCAGTCTTGTTCAACATATTCATCAATGACCTGGACAAGGGGACAAAGTGTATCCTCTGCAAGTTCACTAATGATACCAAACTGGGAGGGGTGGCTGACACTCCAGAGGCCTGTGCTACCATCCAGCTTGACCTGGACAGGCTGGAGAGATGGGCAGAGGAACCTAATGAGGTTGAACAAGGGCAAGTGTAGGGTCCTGTACCTGGGGAGGAAGAACCCTAGGCACCAATATAGGTTAGGGGTGGACCTGCTGGAAAGCAGTTCTGAGGAGAAGGATCTGGGAGTCCTGGTAGATAGTAAATTACCCATGAGTTATCAATGTGCCCTTGTAACCAAGAAGGCCAATGGAATCCTGGGGTGCATAAGGAAGAGTGTGGCCAGTAGGTCAAGAGAGGTCATTCTCCCCCTCTACTCTGCCCTGGTGAGGCCACAGCTGGAATACTGTGTCCAGTTCCGGGCTCCTTAGTTCAAGAGAGACAGGGAACTACTAGAGAGAGTCCAGTGGAGGGCAACAAAGATGATTGGGGGCTTGGAGCATCTCTTTTATGAGGAAAGGCTGAGAGAGCTGGGACTCTTTAGCCTGGAGAAGAGAATGCTGAGAGGAGACCTTATTAATGGCTGTAAGTATCTAAAGGGTGGGTGCAAGGAGGATGGAGCCAGACTCCTTTCAGTAGTTCCCAGTAACAGCATGAGGGGCAACAGGCAAAGCTGGAACATAGGAAGTTCCACTGAAATGTGAGAAGGAACTTCTTTACTATGAGGGTGACAGAGCACTGGAACAGGCTGCCCAGGGAGGTTGTGGAGTCCCCTTCACTGGAGATATTCAAGACCAGCCTGGATGCAGTTCTGTGCAATGTGCTCTAGACAATCCTGCTTTAGCAGGGGAGTTGGTCTAG
This sequence comes from Hemiprocne comata, assembly GCA_020745705.1. NCBI lineage: Eukaryota > Metazoa > Chordata > Aves > Apodiformes > Apodidae > Hemiprocne > Hemiprocne comata. Next base: position 145,183,803 of record CM036586.1, read on the forward strand.
ATGATCTCTAGAGGTCCCTTCCAACTCTGACAATTCTGTGATTCTGTAAATGCCTCACCTGTCTACTTCTTTTTTATCCACTAAACAAAAACCAAATGTCTTACCATATTATTTTTTTTTTTTTCCTCCTTCCTTTATTTTTTTACAACAGAACTCCTCACCAGCTACGTCATTCAATGGGATGCCTTTCTGTGCATGTCATTACTGAGTTTTCCTATGTCCTGCACTGTCCTGTCTCCCTCTGCATCAACCCACAACTCTCATTTTGATCACTCTGTCTGTGCTTCTGAATTTGTGTCCAGCTTAGAGCAAAATTTTCTAAAGTGACCTGCATGCCTTACATTCACAGGTACTGAACCAAAATATTTTTCTCAGTTGGTACTTTTAAATTGTTCGGTATTTTGTTGGGCAGTATCTGGTTTTTTTGGGTGTTGTTTTTTTCTAGAAATCTGTTTTCCTAAAAGCACATGGGCAGTGTGAGGATCCTGGCCCTTTTGGATACTCTGAAATAATCCCTAATCATCGATACCCTGCTCTTCATACTGATTCTCTGAAAGACTAAAGTTGTCGATATTCCAAAAATGCATGCATCTTAGTCCACTTCCAAAGCCTTTTTATCATTCTTCTAATTTGGATCCTTCCTTTTCTTCACATAAAACTAACCATTTTATCTCTGTGCTGCCTGTAATAGTGGGACAATTATGTTATCAGATTATCTTAGTATAGGAACTTCTGACTCCCAGTCTATTATCTTTTTTGCAAGTCTGTCTCTGACTTTTCCTTCATCCTAATTATTTCATTTTTAACCTTATCTTTCCCTTTCCTATTTACAATGCAGGTTGTTATCTTTCTTTTGGGTTTTGTTAGCTTTTTTTTTTTTTTTCACTTGCAGTGCCTGTGGTGAACATATCAGTATAACACAGACTTCTTCAAATAGCTTCAATTGAGTTTTGACTTGTTCTTGTTCTCCAAAACCATGCACTTACATCTTTAAATATTTGCTTACTCAGTTCCATTCTCTTTTTCATTTCTGTGTGCTAGCCATAGCCCTCATGTATTTTGTTTCCCATACAAAGTTCTGTTCCTTTTTTCCTGGCTACAGCAACCTATCAACCTTTCCAGTTTCATCAGCAATGTATTATTTTGTTTTTCATGAGGTCATAACTGAAGCTACAGTTACTCTTTGGACTTCACTGGAATCCTTTTATCACTCAGATGGAAAACACCTGTGAACACACAGAGATGAGCCCAAATAAAAAAAATAATAATATTATTATAAATAATAAATAAATAAATATTAAATAAATAATATTATTATAAAAATAATTAAATGTAGGGAACTCAGTGTAAAAAGCTGAAATAAACATTTATTACCTTGCTCCACAGAACTGCAGGATTTACAAAAAACAGACTGGGTATTAGAGTGGGTATCAGAACTATACCAAGCACTCCTGAAGAAGCTGCAAAACGAGGTGACCAACATGCACATGGTTTTTTTACACAAGAGGTGCTACATAATTAGTACCTACATAATTAGTACCATACAGAACAACTTTGTTCCTTATACCGTTTCAGTCAGTTCAGAGCTTCCAACTACATTGACAGAGCTGTACCATGAATCACGTTTAATAGCCACCTCATGTGTTTCTGACCTGAACAGCTTTAAGAGTTTTGAGAACTGCCTTTTTACAGAATCTTGTGTACAGTGTAATGCTTCTTGTGCCGCATCGCACCTCAGAGGCCGCAGGTGCCATCCTCGTCACGCAACTCTACCACTTTGGAGCAAGTCTCAGAGAACCACGGGGCGCTGGAAGAGCAACTGTGGGTTACTTTAGATTCTCTTGGGGAGGAAAATGGGATTTCCACCTGAGGTGCCAGGCGGGATCAGCAGATGGGCTGGACATCAACCCGCACAGAGCGCTCTGGTCCCCAACAGGAAATGGCGGCTCCCCCTTGCTCAGGGCCTCGCTCTGTCACCAGCGGGACCGTTATCTCCCCTGACATTCTGGGATGGTTTGGCCCGAAGCTGAGAAACCACCTCCAGCTCTCTCCACTGACACACGAGCCGAAGCGGGCTCTGTCCCGCTCAGGACTCCGCCGCGGAGAACCCTTCGCCCTCCCAGCGGTCGCACAGCTGCGCACTCCTCCACCTGGGCCATCTCCCCGTCCCGCCGCATTGGGGCGGGGCCGGGCTGCCTGCAGCTGCCCCGCCCCTAGCCCCGCCCTATCCCCCTACCGGCTGGGGGGGCGAGGCGTCGCGGAGAGGAGGTGCCTCACATTTCCGTGGGGGGTAGGGGAGGAGGGAAACTCGCGGTGCGGCCTTTCCTATTGGTGGGAGCGCCTGCCCATCTTTGCAGCGCCCTAATCAGATGCCGCGAATTGCGGCGGCGGTCAGCCATGCTGTCCCTACGCTAGGCAAGTGTCGGCCTCAGGGCTCCACCGACCGCTGAAAGTAATCCCCGCCCTCTTCGGCTCTCCGCCATTCACATCCACCCAACTTGCCCTCAGCAACCAATAGAAAAGTGCCACTCCTGTCAATCACCAGCCTTTGCCCCGCCCTCCCTTCCTCCCGCTCTTCCCCCTGTGGAGCTGGGGGAGCGCGGTGGTGCGGCGGGCGGAGCGGGGCGGGGCGTGGAGGAGGAGGTGGAAAGAAGGAGGAGGAGGAGCTGCGGCTGCCGCCGCCGGCGGAGGTTTCAGTACCTCGGAGAACGGCTGCGAGCGGGCCGGGCGGGCGGGAGCCGCCGCATCTGGCCGGGACCGCAGCCACCGCCGCCACTCTCCGCTCCTCTTCCCTGCCCCGCTCCGCTCCTGCCCCGCCCCTCCCCGCGCTCGCGCCGCGCCAAGCACAGGAGCCCCCGGGGACCTTTAGGAACCGTCGCCTCAGAGCCAGGCGCGTCGCTTCAGTTTACCCTCGGCGCCGAGGGAGTCGGGTTCCTTCTGGAGCGGCCCCTGGGGCACACCGACGGCACAGGCTCGGTGACGGCGACGGGCGGGGGGGGCTGAGGGGTTCCGTCACCTCAGGGACAGAACAGGTAGTCAGCCCGGGACGGCCGGGCTGGCTGAGAGTGGATCACTCGTTACCGTCGCTCGGTCCTCACGGAGCGGCGGCCAGCGCGGGGAGGGTGGGTGGCGAGGAAAGTGAGGGGCTCCTACCCCGCCGTGGGGCAGCCGCGCAGCCTCCTGGCCGGGAGCCTGAGGGGGAGAGGAGGATACGGGGCAGCAGCGGCTGTCGGCAGTAGCTGGGGTGGGCAGGTAACTAGAGACCAGCGGCTGCGGGAGGAGAGCGGTGGCGGGGAAGAGGGAATCCGCTCCTCCCAAAGCCTGGAGGCAAAAAGATATCGCTGACGGAAAGGGGTTTGCGGGGAAAAGGGGACTGAATGTAGCCGAATTTTTGTAGTTTTGTTAAAGTAATCAAGTACCGAGGGCATATTTTAGGCAGAAAAGCTAGAGGGATGGAGCCTACTGTTTTGGATGCCGGCTTGAATTTTTCATTTACTTTTCGGTTATAACCACTGATAAATGTGGATTTTGTGAAAGAACCCGATGGCATTTGTTCCATTGTTCCTTGTTTGAACGTAAAATCTTAGTTCTGCTGCTTGTGGATTTTTTTGTTTAATTTATTTTTTTAAAGGACCTTTCCAGGTAGCTTTTACGTCTGACAAAATGAAGCCTTTGTATTTTTCAATCAATTACACCTAATACTGACATTCGGTTCGGTACAAGGGACTAAAGTGCTGCCTCACTCAGAGGACCATTAAAGACTTTTTCTTTCGCTACATGTAGCTGAATGTGTTACGACACATCCTTTCTCCCCCCCCAAATCTTCCGAAAGATTTTTCCAAAATGAAGAAATTTAATTTTCGCAAAGTTTTGGATGGTTTAACTGCCTCATCCCCTGGTGGAAGCAGTGGTGGTGGCAGTGGTGGTGGAAGTGGGGCTGGCGGTGGCTCCGTGCACCCAGGAGGGACTGCAGGAGCTGCAGGGACTCCCAGAGATGAGATCCAGGAGACGCTCACTTCAGATTATTTTCAAATGTGTAAGGTAAGGGCTGTAATTTTCTTTACTGTGGAAATAAGAAAAGCTACGTTGTCGGGGGCGGGAGGGTGGGGGGGACGGGACGACGGGACACACAGTAATATGATTCTAATAAGCCTTTTACCTGAGAACCGCAGTGGCTGTATAAAGATTTTGGAATGAAAGTAGAGAGGTCTCGATGTTTTTTTCTTCCTGCTGCAGAGTTGGGGTGGTCAGTACAGTAAATAAAATGTTAATTTCAGCATTCAGGGCTAAATCCTGAGTTCACGTCTGAACCCCAAACTAGCAACAAGGTTGTGGGCAGGAAAGCAATCAATTTGTGCTAGTACAGATAACATTTACAAGTAATTAGAAATTCAAAATTGTGTACATCTGCTTCACCTCCTCGCTCTTCTCATCCTCTCTTCCTTTCCTTTTTTTTTTTTTTAAGAAAAAGTCACAAGCTGGAAATAAAAGACAGTGCAGTGATTGCTGAACCTAGCACTTTAATTATTTGTGAGGGATTGGATGAGATTCAGGGTATATTTTTAGCATTAGTATGCAAGATTATGATTATATGACAATAGATGTAGTGGGACAGCATAAATACCAAAAGTTGCCAAATTTGTTTGGCATTGATTTTTATGTGTTGGTTTGATCCTTAAGTGAGAATTTTGTTTTGAGTAGAAAGCATAACATATCCTTGTGTATTTTATGTTTTTTTACCAGTTTTCTGCAACAAAGCGTTCAGTAGTGTTCTTAAATGCATGAGTAAAATCAGTACAAACTATTTGGTACTTCTGACCAACCCTGGAATATGAAGACCAAAAACTAAAGGAGAGATTATCTTATGGTCCTCTGCTATTATCTTTAACTGTGACATGAATAATGTTGGCTTTACTAGAAGTTTTTTTGCTTATTTGTTTTACTGAGATGCTTCAAAACCAGAATTTTTATTATTGCCATTTACATTACTAAGAGTAAATGAACTTCACCTATTAAGGATACTTTCCTTTTATTAACCAGATACCAGTTGATTTGAAATTTAGGTTATGACCAACTCCAGCACATTTTGATTTCTTTTTATGTTTTGGGAAGAAGGAAGAAATATAAACAAACAAGAGAAACCTATAAGACAGTTTGTGTGCAGATCTGATCCTTGTGAAACAACACACAGCTTTCCTGATCTCAGATACCATGATTCTAGTTCTGTTGGATTTTCAGCCCCAGCTAGTGTCACAACTCTTACTGAGTTCAGAGCAAGAAGCCTGAGGCTCCAAGACTTAGAGTTGGACACCTTTGGAATAGGCTCTACATAATTGTAATTGCTGGGGGTTTTATAGTTCTTTGTCATCCTGAACAAAAATAGGTTCAGACCTTTTGAGTCAAATTATTCTGTAGTTTGATAGTGTCAGTGATCAGTGCCCTAGAATCATAGCTGCTTACCAGGGATTGAATTTGACTACTTTTGCATATATACACAGTAGTTAAGCATTTTGTGAAACTCCAGGTATTCAGTACAGCATGTCCCCTTTTTTGTCGCTTCAGTGAAAAGATAATGCAAATAATCAAGAAACAATAAAGTATAATTAGAAAGATGTTCTGAGACTTCTAAGTAAGGCTAAAACTCAACATGGTTCTTCATGTTTAAGCCAGTTGGTACAGCCAGAGATCTGTGTTTAGTATGGTATGTTTTTAGTTTGTATGGTGTATTTGCAAAAATCGGCAATGTAAGATGAAAATTAATAAACTTTCTGCCTAGTCTCTGTTATTTCCCTTCTTTGGCTTGATATTTCTTGAAGATAGTTCATGTTATATTCTGATAGATCTACTTGGAGATAGATCTACTTGGTGTATAGGAGTATGTAATTTTGAGGAGATTTCAGTCAGCAATATTTGCCTGGCTTAGCTCTCAGGTTAAAATGTTCTCAACAAAGTAAATATTGGTATAGGAAGGCTTCTGGTTGCTTGCAGCAGCACTTGCTTATGGATGCATGGTACTGCAGAAGTCTACTCTGGGGTATACAAAATACCAGCTTCCTTTCTTTCAATATGCTATTTCAAGATACATGCTAAAAGCAAACTTCCAAAATACTTGATGATTGTGTTTTCATAAAATGCTGCAATGTTTGTTCAACAGGCTCTACTTAACCAGCTATATTACATTTTAGTAACATTACAAGAAAGTTTGAGTGAAGCAACAAAACCCCACAGGCCCCAGTCCTGCGTTTTGTACTTCGTGTACCGAAGGCAGTGGGACTTGACGCAGGCGTAGCTTTCATCCTGTATGCTTCAGGGTGCAAGATCTGAGCCATAATTTGTACCTCAGTCAACCTGGATTAAATTAAAAATACAGCAAGACACTTAGAATCCAGGCTTTGTGTTCTCCCAGCTTTTGTTGTGTAGGAATTGTGGTATTTCAGTTGTGTATTTTCATGTTAAGTTACGTAAGTTATATAGGCTGTGTATTTAAGGATCCATGATCTGTGATCCTGCTGCACACAGAACTGAGTAAAGCTAATGACAGTTTTGGTTTGTTATGATCTGCAGGATCAAGGCAGGTGAGCTTGCAGTCTAAGTAGATCCCCAAACTGGTTTTCCTTTCTTTGCTGATGATAAAATCTTTTAGATATGAAACATAAAAGCTGACTCATACTTAGGAATTAAAGGGCCTTACCCTGCAGTTTTTTATTTTAATAAACTGCCTTTCTGAAGTTTGTGGGACGTCTGCTTGACTAAAAACACAGATCCAATCCTCTACCAGAATACTGTTTTTGTTAGTAACACACCTGATTCCATTAGTAACACACCTGAAAGCTCTCTCAATTTTGTGATGTTTTCAGGATGCTTATTACCATAGTGTCTTTTTGAAATACAGATCAGAACTTAATAGAAATAAATATTTCATTTTACACTGAGATGTTGACAATGAATTACGTTTGGCTTTTATGTTTAAATCATTAATGTAATTTTCTGCATTGGAAGACTAAAAATGAAAGTGTCTTTAAACTGTTACATATGAAATAGCTAAGGACTTTTTTAAGCATGAGAAATTGATTGGTTAGTAGCTGTACTAATGAATCAGTGGCACCCTTTTCAAAGTATACACATAATGTGAAATTTTGCCAGAGCTGTATTTTGTGGCAACAGGAAGCTGAGATACAGTTTTTGGTATATCTAGGGCTGCTCTTGGGATTTGGATATCCAAGTGGAAATAATGAAAATATCTATTATAGTTCACATTAATTGAATTGAATATATGAGACAGCAGCATCATGCAAAAAAAAATAGACATGATCCAGTAGAATATGCTAGTAAAGCCTATATCAATTTTAATAGGGATAGACCTAGTTTACTCGTTAATACTCCTTTACATTTTCCTTCTGTATATGTGGTACTTGTTATTTTTCTGGGAAGGATTTTTTTAGGCCCACCTATCTTTGCCTATAGAGTATAGAAACAAAAACACAGCACTGGAGAGAGATGTCTTATTAATACAGAAATAAGTAGATCACAGTTACGATGTTGTACATTATTAGAGTAGAACTTTAAGCAGAAAGAACATAAAAGGAGGAGGAAAAGGTGATTTTATTACTTTTGCAGAAGGTTGATTGTTAGGGGATGGCTCCACTGGGAAAAACCAGGTAAGAATGAAGATGTGAATTTTTTGAACATAGAGTGTATATTCTTCATGTAAATAAGTTTCCCATAGAGAACTACTTAAGCTTTTATTGAAGAACACTCATAGGGTTGAATTTATGGAGTGCAATGTTAATAATGTTACAGAGAAAATGTTTGAAATCAAGACCTCAGTTAGAAGCATGGTAACAGTTGCACTTTACTAGATGTACAATTAATCTAGTCTATTATGTTTTCTTTAGCTGTAGGCAGCAACCGGATACCCTAGAAAAGGTTCAAGAACTGCAAAATTAATCATCTTCTCACATAATTATTTCCCAAATGCTGATGGTTATGGACTGCTGTTAAAGCCTGAAGCATGAGATTTGTATCCTCTCCAAAGCTGGTCTTCAGTATTATTACTGTGTAGTCTTGCTATCTAATAAGTATCCCTTTGAATCTTGCTGTATTATTCATATGGATAGTATAATTATAGTTTCAGTATGCACATTACCAAAACTTTTATAAAAAAACCCATGGAGGCCAGAATACTTTTAGGGTTTTGTTGAAACTGGTGTGGAAGCCCATGGCCAATTGCAGTTGTGCCTTCCTAAACCTACTTACCTTTGAGAAAAACAGGCCCTCAAGATGCATCCAATTAGTAACAAATTTAAATACCTTAGTTCCCTAGGTTTCCTGTAAGGTGGTCTTAAATGTTATTTCCCAGAGTTTATAGATGTTAATAACTTTTTTTTGTCAACCTATGAAGATAAACATTTATTCCCTCTGACAGAGACCAAAGCTGTCAAGCAGGTACTTCACCCCCAGCAGGCAATTAAGTATTTTAACTGTGAATGCAACATGAAGCTGCAGTTCAATGACAACAGAGAGAAGATGAAATTTGGAACAGCAGTTTAAGAACAATTCTTCAGTAGTACATAGTTCTATTTTTTATTATGAACAATTAAAAAAAGATTTTTTTTGTTATAAGCTTTCCACAGTGTTTTCGTTGGCTGGAGCTGTTTGGTTAATCTGTGTTGTTTCCTTAGGAAGGTCATTCAGGGGAAAAAAAGAAAGTGTGTGTGAAATGCTACATTTCAGAGAAAACCCATTTTAAAATAAGTATTAACCCTTACTTGGAAGTGCTCAGAGTTCATTCGATACTTAAATGCAAAAGAAGATAATGTTGGGAAGGATTTTTTTATATACCAGGGTTTGGATCCAGTATTACAAGCAAAACCCCTATTCTGTTTAAAACTACTGAGCCATAAGTGACACTTCAGTAATTAGATTACGGTGACTTTATTAAATGTGTGATGAGCATAATGCATTTTTCTTTTTTAAACATTTGTATTAATGAGAAATAGGACTCCTCTAGTGGTGAAGAGCATAGCACATTAAGAGCTTTTTTAAGAACTTTGAACATTTTTCAACTACCTAAAGTATCATAGAATCATAGAATGGTTTGAGTTGGAAGGAACCTGAAAGATCATCTAGTCCCCTGCATGGACAGGGACACCTCCCACTAGACCAGGGTGCTCAAAGCTCCCTCCAACCTGGCCTTGAACACTGCCAAGGAGGGAGCAGCCACAACTTCCCTGGGCAACCTGTTCCAGTGTCTCACCACCCTCACAAGAAATAGTTTCTTCCTAACGTCTCACCTGAATCTCCCCTCTTCCAGTTTTAATTCATTACCCCTTGTCCTCTCGCTATCAGTCCTTGTAAAAGCCCCTCCCCAGCTTTCCTGCAGGCCCCTTCAGGTACTGGAAGGCCTCTATAAGGTCTCCCCAGAGCCTTCTCTTCTCGAAGCTGAACAGCCCCAACTCTCTCAGCCTGTCTTCATAGGAGAGGTGCTACAGCATCATCTTCATGGCCCTCCTCTGGACTTGCTCTGACAGTTCCATGTCCTTATATTGGGGTCTCCAGAATTGGACACAGTACTCCAGGCGGGGTCTTGTCTTGTGTTTTGCAAATACCTAATTTTCTCATTCACTATGTTTGATTGTTATTCAAATATTAATCCTGAATGGATTAATGCATATCCTTCATGGCCAACAAATGCAACTACAGCTTCAATACTATTTTAAGACTTTGAAGGTTGCAAAACAAAGCACTCGAAAGTTCCAGATTTCTTAAATTAAATTTGCTTGCACATGCAACCTTTGATTACATAATCCTGTATTTCTTCTATAGGTCTAATTTAGTAAAATGAATAGTGTTTGCTCAATAGAAAGCACTTCAATATTTCTTTGTATACTTAGAACTAAGAGTGTACCTGAATATTAAGTTCCCTGTGGACTTTTGCAACAGCAGTGCTCACCACTGTAGTTTTGAAAGCTGTATAAACATTGAGGAATTGACCTTCATAATATTTCTGTGAGATGGGGATATTATTCCTGCTGTATAGATGAGGAACCGAGGCACAGAAAATCCCAACTACTAGATTCTTTAGTGTCCAGTGTTTGGAGTTTCCAGCTTGACCTGCTTTGAATCTGATAATTTTTTTTAGCATATTTAACATTTTTATACCATTTCTGTCTTCCCATTGTGCCTTCCATTGTTTCACGATTCTGTTGCAAGTATTCTGCACATCTACAGAGTAGTCTTTAGGCTAGTTATTCATACTGTCAATTTCTATATCCACCGTAGATAGTCAGAGCAGCTCTGAATTTCCTTCCTGTCTGAAATTACCACAGATGTTTTTCTGGCTCCACATTGGAGCTGTGAATTGTACCTAAGATGTATGAATATCAACAACCTCCATTATCTCAAATTGTTCAATCACAAAATGGAAACATGATTAGCAGCCACATGTGAGACACATAAGTCATAGCCCTTGGCTTATTTATAAAACTAAGTGATAAGAGCATTGATAGAATTTCCTTTTTGCAATTTTCTATCTGAATTGTACCTTGCATCTTCCTCTTTTGTGCCAGATAGACAAGTTTGGCAGACAACAGCTCTTTAAATGTTTACTTTTGGTTTGTCCAGACTGCACTATGCATGGAATGAGGCAAAAGTTCTATGGCAGAAAAAGATAATTTAATTTGTCCCTATAAGAGGGGAACAAATGCATGTTGCATACATTATCTTAGTTCATGTATGTTCTAGTTTTTCTGCTTTGTATGGTAGAACTTGCATTTTTAGCAATATAAGAAACGTAGAATATCCTGAGTTGAAAGGGACCCACGAGGATCACCGAGTTAACTCTTGACTTCACACAGGGCAACCTTGAAGTTAAACTATTTACTGTAATTTTGTGTGCCATTTTTAGTGTGGTTTTTTGTTTTGGTTTGGTTGTGTTGTTTTTTTTAATGCAATGATTCATTTATTTCAATCACATGGAGTTCTTGGATAAAGAATTGAAATTTGGGGTGTACTTAATCATAAGAAAGACAGAATGTCCCTCCTCGCTGACATTAAGGATAGCTTAATATTCACTCTGTTCAGGGGTTACTTTTTCACAGGCACTTGTTCAGAGCTCAGACCATCATACCAGAACTCCAGTCTCTTTCCCCTGAGCTGATGCTGGGACTGGGTAATCCCTGGATATCCTGGAAATGTTGGAAAAAAATATGGAACGTATTGAGGAATGCAATACCTTCATGTTTACATGGCATATCTGTCTCTCATCCTGCAAGAGCTCTACTGAGTTTATACCTGGGACACAGGGCTTTTCTCACAAAGTTAGTTCCCATCTCCAAGTTTTCTCTTGTTGACTCTCCTTTATTTTGTGTTCCATCATTTTTATCCTCTTGCCTGTTATTACCAGCTAGTGGAAACTGGACACATCGGATATACTGTACCTTGCCTGTGGACCAACAGTTAGTTAATGAGAAATTTTGTCACTATTGTAGTGGAAAAATTGATTTTGAATCTCTTCAGGGAGGAAATTCAGCCTGGTTGGCCCATGTCAGGGAGTGTTCTGATCATAGAGCTGATGTGTAAAACACCGGCTGTATAGGCAAGTGTTCGGGATTTTTTCTACTTATTTCTGAAAGAAAAAGACTTATACTTCTTTTTTAAATTAAATGACTGAAAAATTACTTAGAGGTTCATGGATAAAAATATGAAGTGGTGGGAGATTATTTTTTTTCCAAGTAGAAGTACATATACTGTGTAAGACATGCAGCTGTCCTCAGTGGAGATGGACTAAATCAAAGACAGACCCCATTCTCTCTTGGTTAGTTTAGCTGAATCATAGAATGGTTTGGGTTGGAAGGGACCTTAAAGATCATCTAGTTCCAACCCCCTGCCATGGGCAGGGACACCTCCCACTAGACCACATTGCTCAGAGTCTCACCTAACCTGGCCTTGAACACTTCCAGGGAGGGGGCATCCACAACTTCCCTGGGCAACCTGTTCCAGTGTCTCACCATCCTCATCTCCATTCCTGTCAGACTCTTATTCTAAGACATCCGATACCCCTCAGTGTATGGTTTATGCATAAATCTCTTTTTGAAGTCTATGTGAAAATACTGGGAAAACTGAGTATGTTCACTTTATAAGCAGAGAAAAGGAAGCGGTAGAGAAGAGAACTAATGTACCTTAAGCTATAATAATGTACTGGTCTATTGGCTGTTCTAAGAAAAGTTGTTTATAAAAGCAGCTCATAGGGGTATATTAATTTGTCATAATGTATTTTAGAATCGTTATAAGGGAAAGTTAGAGGACTGTATGATTAGAAGTATAAGTAATGTGCATCTGTGGAGAGGAGAGAAAGCAATATTGTTAGCTACAGATGGCTGATAAATATGCTCAAATGTAATAAGATGTTATCTTTGTGCAGTGCTGTGTCCATTCCTAACAGATCACCAGCAAAGACTATGAATGGTAAAAAAAATACTAGAGACAATCTGTCGCCTGTAGCTAGGGTCAAAGTCTGATGAGATACACTTTTTATGGTTCCTTTGGAGTTAAGTTGTATACAGTACTGAAAAAAAAAAAAAAAGACACTTTATATTTCATGCTCCCAGTTGATGAATGCAAAAGCAGCCTTACTGAATTCAGTGGTATATGTGCAGGTACAGGTAGCATATATGGTATTCTTTTTGCAGAATTTGAATCCAGACAATTAAAAATAATTGCTTATACCTAATTTAAAAATCTTCTATATAAAAATACTGTCAGGTCAGCCACTCAGAAGTCAGGTCCCTTATTCAGCTAGTATTCAGTTACTTCTGTATGTGTGGCAATCTAGTCTTGATCACATCTTTTAATTTTCTTGAAGTGTCTGCTTATATTTTGTTCCTGTCCTCCATCACATTTGGTTTGAGCAGTGCACAACATATGGGAAGGATGGATGCTGTTCTGTCTGTGTTCTCTGCAATGGTTCCTGTGAGAAAACATCTGCATCACTGGACATCACAAAAAGTCATACTAAATAAATTATGAATGCTCATCTTGGCCTCATTCATCCCATTCCCTCCATCATATCCCTTAAGGATGGGTATTTGCTTTCAGTGACACCTGTCCCACATCAGTTCTATTACAGATACATTCAGTCTTCACTGTGGATAAAAGTTAATTGTAGTGGGTCCCCAGAACCCTAGTTTATTCATCATTTCTCCCTGCATGTATTCTTAAATACTTGCTGGATGAGACAAAGGCAGGAAAACTGACATTTGGTTATGTAAGCAGAGATCTGATTCTGATGCTCTTTGGATAGTGTGTCTTCATCTGTGTCTGTGAGCTGTGCCCTCAGCAGCCTCATGGGCAGTGCAGGGGGGGTAGTCGTGTGCAGGATCTGCTGGATTTCACTGCTGACACAAAATACTGCCATTGCATTTGGAATTTATCTTCACCATATTTGAGAGGAGATGCTGGCCAAAATCTCCAGATTAAATTCTCAATTCAGCATCAGGAAAAAAGTCCTCAATTTGCATACAATATGCATACAGAAAGCAGGTAGAAGATTAATTGTGAATTAGTAATAAATTGTAAACAATACTGCAAATGCTAGTAATAAAATCTGGTAATAACATTTGTGTACAGGAATGCCAAATTATGTTGCAAAATAAAAGATTTCCTCAGTAATAAACTAGTAATACAGATTATCTCTATGTCAAAGTAGGGTTTTAACACTGTGTTCCTATAGCTTTTCCAAGAAAGAAAAAAACCTTCAAGAACTATTTTTGTAGTAGCAAAATAATGGGATTTTCTTGCATTTTTTTTTGTTCACCAATATGGCTGATTTTTAAAAATGAAAATATTCTGAAAGCAGCAAAGCAACTACTTCAGAGCAGTAACCACAATCAGCCATAACAGAACAGGACGTAATCAGTCTAAAGTAGCCAAGGACCAGAAAATCAAAAAATGGGAAGACATGCAAAGTTAATTAGAGTTCTTACTATGTGGGTCTGGTGTAGCTTTAATAAAAACAGATTTTTATTTTTTTATTTCTCATTAAAGTTATGGTATTATGTTATTCTCTGCATTCACAGTCATAGAGAAGACAAATATATTTTCCTTTCAAGGCTATCAGAGATTCTGAATTCTTGTAAACACCCATAAAACAGATCAGACATGATATTCTGAAAGGAACTGTTTGAAGTTCTAGAGTAATATGGTTAAATGATGCAACAACAACAAAATCAGTATGAGCTACTATTTGAATTACTTTTACTATAATGATTCCCCAGATGGGCAGAAGTCTTACTTAAGTAGGTAGGCCAAACTGAGCTTTGAAATCAGCATTTTAGGGTTGGTGTGTTTTTTATTATTTTAAATTAAACCCAAGGCCAAATACAGTTTTATTAAAGTCTGTGGCATTTTTCTATAGATTGATGCCCTACTTCTTGCCAGTTTAAATGGCAAGAGTGGGAAGTCCCTTAAAGCCTATTTACTGCACAATGGATGCAATTCCTTTATTGCATTCTCCATTTTCCTCCCTTTTTGTATATTTGTTTTTTGGGTTTTTTTAACTTGGTAGAGTTCTTTTAGAAGGAATGGGAAGGGAAAGTGTGAAATAATTTTTTATACAATGTCTTCTCTTTAATGTAGGATTTCTCCAAAGGGGATAATACCTACCTTGGGATGATTATATTCACATGTTACCTTGTCACTTATTTTATTAAGTTATTATGCTGTAACTCAGTGCCGTGGTAGATTTGCAAGATGGTCTAGTTGTCAAACAGTTGTTTGGCCACAGCAACACTGATTTAAGTAGACAAAACAAGTAAGATTAAAATCCAACCAGTCTGCTTTTGAACAGGGCGAGTTGGACTAGATAGTCTGCAGAGTTCCCTTCCAGCCTCACCTGTGCTGTGAACTGGGAATAATGGAGTTCACGGACCAATGTTATTTATTTGTGGATTCTTCTATCTGAATTTTATTAAATTTGTACTTTTGATACACTACAGTATATTTCAAAGAACAAGCTTGAGGAGAATGCTTTTTGAAATTCAGAAGGCCTTATTTTTCCCCTGTGGTGCTCTTAACTTGTCTATTTGTACCAATATGAATCATATGCAAACAGGACCATCCTTATTTGATAGTCCTTAACATCCAGTTTGCAGATCTGAAAATGACAGCGGAAGAACATATTTCTGAAGTTTCTGCAAAGATTTTTGTCATTAAAAGAGGAATGTCAGTGAGGACTGCAAGATTTCTTCTTAATTTTAGTGGTTTATTTTTTAAACTAATTGTCTGGAAGATGCCTTTGGATATACTTTCTTTTTCAGGGCCAAACAATATGAGGAAACTGAAAAATTATGTAATATGTGGTGGAACTAGCATATTTCAAAAAGGTCATATGGTCTGCATACTGACTTTCTAAAAATAGTAGAGTGAAAACAATACAAGTATATACAATAGTATATACTTGGGACTGATTTTTTTAACCTTATATTTTAATTTTTTAAGTTCATTAAGCTGCTTTCAAAGGAAAAAAAAGGTTTCATAGGTTCATAGTGTAATACCCAAGTCAATTAATTTCAAATACTGAGTAGATGGACCACTCAGTGGATAAGGAATTGGCTGGTTGGTCACACTCAGAGAGTTGTGGTAAACAGCTCGATGTCCACTGGTGAGTGACGTTCCTCAGTGGTCGGTACTGGGACTGGTGCTGTTTAACATCTTTGTCAGGACATGGACAGTGGGATCAAGTGCACCCTCAGCAGGTTTGCCAACAACACCAACCTGTGTGCTGTGGTCGACACACTGGAAGGAGGGAGGCCATCCAGAGGGACCTTGACAGGCTTGTGAGTTGGGCCCATGCCAACCTCATGAAGTTCCATAAGGCCAAGTGCAAGGTCCTGAACATGCATCAGGGCAATCCCGAGCACAAGTAGAGGCTAGGAAGAGAATGTATTGAGAACAGCCCTGAGGAAAAGGACTTGCAACTGTTGGTTGATGAGAAGCTCAACATGAGCCAGCAATGTGCACTTGCAGCCTAGAATGCCAACTGTGTCCTGGGCTACATCAAAAGCAGCGTGGCCAGCAGGCTGAGGGAGGTGATTCTTCCCCTGTACTCTGCTCTTGTGAGACCCCACCTGGAGTACTGTGTCCAGTTCTGGAGTCTTCAGCATAAAAGGACATAGAGCTCTTAGAGCAAGTCCAGAGGAGGGCCATGGAGGTGATCTGAGGGCTGGAGCACCTCTCCTATGAAGACAGGCTGAGAGATTTGGGGTTGTTCAGCCTGGAGAAGAGAAGGCTCTGGGGACACCTTTTAGAGGCCTTCCAGTACCTGAAGGGGCCTTCAGGAAAGCTGGGGAGGGACTTTTACAAGTGCTTGTAGTGATAGGATGAGGGGTAATGGCTTTAAATGGGAAGAGGGAAGATTCAGGTTAGACATTAGGAAGAAATTTTCTTGTGCGGGTGGTGAGACTCTGGAACAAGTTGCCCAGGGAAGTTGTGGATGCCTCATTCCTGGAAGTGTTCATGGCCAGGTTGGATGGGGCTTTGAGCAGCCTGGTCTAGTGGGAGGTGTCCCTGCTCATGCAGGGAGGTTAGAACTAGGTGATTTTCAAGGTCGCTTCCAACCCAAACCATTCTATGATCTCTGAATTTTTCATATAAATATAATTGTCAGTGTATAAATATTGTGAAACTAAACTGTCAAAATTTCAGGTTTTGTTTAAGTCTGCTTTATGTCCAGGACAGATACTTCCTCAAAATTCTATCACAGAATCACAGAATGTTAGGGGTTGGAAGGGACCTCCAAAGATCATCGAGTCCAACCTCCATGCCAGAGCAGGACCAAAAACTAGGGCAGATCACTCTGAAAAAATTACCTTTTATAACAAAGTACTTGTAATTTAAAAATTAAAAGACAAAACATACATGCCTATTGCTGAAAGCATTACTCTCCTAAACCAAAAGTTGTCTGTGTAAATGTTATTAAACTTTTTTTTACTAATCAGATTGTTTCCTGTGCATATTTTTCTTCCTGCCCCTGTATTCCCTATTTCAGTATCACTTCTCTTTTCCCCTTGTGTATCCATATCTCCATGTTTTTTCTCTAATGTGTTTTTCTTCACCAATACCAATCTCCTTTTTTCCCCTCTCTCAGATCCACTGCTGCTGGTGAAGATAATAAGCTCATAATACCCTGCTGGGACAAACCAATGGTCCATATCACCCAGCAGTCAGTCTCTGATGGTGGCAATAGAATATGTCATTCAGGAAGAGTAGTAAGTTAGGTCACTTTCTGCAGTCCCTTCCCTTTCTAATCTCCCATCACCCACCATCACTGGATTGGAGATGTCAGCGAGTATATCCTTAGCCAGTCCTTTTAGGATCTGTTTATCAATAATGTCCATGAATTTTTCTAATGCCTTTTTGAACCTGGTGGTACCGTCAGCATTCACAACCTCCTATGGTGGCAAGTTTCAGAGTTCATTACCTGTTGTGTAAAGAAGTATTTTATTTTTTTTCTGTTTTAAACTAATTTTTCACTTGTTTTGAGTGGCTCTGTGGTTTTGCTGAATAACAGTTCCTCTTTTATCTCTTGATTCTGTAAATCTCAGTCGTAGCTCTCCCACAACCTTCTCCTCTCTAAACTGAAGTTGCAGCACTACTAGTCTTTCTGGTAAGGCTTATGTCCATCACCTTGGACATTAGTTGCTTTTCCTGTATCAGCTCTGACTCGACTACATCTTCAGATATGGAGACTAGAGCTGCACACAATATTGGAGTAATGGGCTCCCAGAGGTTTTAGATAGCAAATTGATCCCCTCTGTGTTATAGTCTATACTCTTCCTGATGATGTCCAACATTATTTGGCTTTTTGGGTTGCTGCTGCACAGTAAAGACCAAAGACTTCAGAGGAAGGTCAACCCTACCCACAAAATCACTTTCCTGAGCTCTAAATGCCAGGTCCAAATTCAGCATTGTGGAAGCCTAGCTATTTTTTTTCCCTCTAGATGTCTTATATTAAGTCTCCACACTGAAGCTCATTTATCACCTTCTTGCCCATTTACTCAGGCTAATGAAGTCTTTAATGAGTGGGTCACCATTAGTACTGAATTTCACTGTCCAAAGGAGATTTCATTGTTCACTACCTGTTATAGATCATTGAAGATGATGAACAAAATTGGTCCAAGCACCCACCTGTGGAGTACCCCACTTCTGAGTTTTCTCCATGGTAAAAATCCATTAAACCCCATCCTCTCTTTCATGTATCTAACCAGCTTTCTGTCCACAAAAAACTTTTCTTCACTCTCCTTTGTTCCTGTAATAACGTTGCTGTGGAATGTTATTGGAAGGCTTTTGGGAAGACTTCCCTATTAATCTCCATTTTATTTACACACATGCTAACAGCTTCATAGCATTAGGGAAAGCTAGTCAGACATGATTTCCCATTGTCGAAACTCTGCTGGCTTCTGCAGATGATCTTTATCCATGTGCTCAGTCAGTATTTTACCACCTTGCTGGAGATAGCAATCGGCCTTCCCAGTCTGTAGGTCCAGAGTCCCTTTTGTAGATGGCTTTTTCCATACAACTGTTTTCAGCTTTATGGAGAGTAAAAGAACTATCTATGGGTATCTTTTTTTTTAGAATATCCTCTGAACATGCTCAGAAGCCCTTGCTCCTAGTGTAGAGTAAGAGCTAAATGGAATTCATGGCTTGGAGTTGAAAGTGTGGAAAGGTTTAGCCAAGCTGGGATTTTTACAAAAAATATAATTTGAAAAATGAAAATTTAACTAATAAAATATGTATCCCTCCTGTGTCCTTTTCCTAGGTGGGAAGCCTACTGCTATTTTGTCCTCTCTGTCTTTCCTAAGCAGGCAGTAGTCTTACCAATCAGAGTTTCCAGGCACAGAAGGCTATAGATGAGGGATATCACGGTCTTGTAGCGATATGATACCTGGCAGCTCATCTTTATAAGCACCCATTTTCATCACTATGACCTTAGAAAAAGCTTTTTTTTTAATTTCCTGCATAGCTGAGTAAGAGACTATATAGGCTTCAGCATCCTCTGTTCCCTAAACCAATAAATTACTTGCTTCAGTAAGACTTGTGCGTGTGGCACGCTGGTTGAAATTTGGAAATCGATTCTACATCCTGAGTCACCGGCTTAAGATTACATAGTTCAATTTTAACAAATAGACATCTGCTCAAAAATTATTTACCTGAGTAAACTGGTTTTGCTGTCAGATGTTACACAAAACTGGGTATCAGTAAAATATTAGTAGAACAGTTACAAGTTTTATGTTTATCCAGATTAACAGGAACTATTTTGACTGTAAACCCTGCTAATTGATACAGTTTGCAATTGAGTTTAGTCCTGTATTTCTGAATTATTTAGTCCTGTATTTTCCCTCACCAACGAGGAAGGACTGGTGAGGGATGTTTAAGCTCAAGGGCAGCCTAGGTTGTAGTGACCATGAAATGGTGGAGTTCAAGATCCTTAGGGCAGCAAGGAGAGCTCACAGTAAGCTTACTACCCTTGAATTCAGAAGGGCAGATTTCAACCTCTTCAGGGATCTGCTCAAGAGAGTGTCTTGGGATAACATCCTGGAGGGTAGAGAGGCCTATGAAAGCTGGCTGATATTTAAGGATCACCTTCTCCAAGCCCAAGAGCATTGCATCCCAACTAAGAGGAAGTCAAGTAGAAACTCCAAGAGGCCGGCATGGATGAGTAAGCAGCTCCTAGAAAAGCTCAAACTTAAGAAGGAAGCTTACAGAGGGTGGAAGCTAGGGCAGGTATCCTGGGAGGATTACAGAGAGGTTGTCCGAGCAGCTAGGGATCAGGTTAGGAAAGCCAAATCCCTGCTAGAATTAAATCTCACCAGGGATGTTAAGAACAATTTTAAAAGCTTCTTTAGGTATGTTGGGGAGAAAAGGACAACCAAGGAGAGTGTAGGCCCTCTCCTGAAGGAAATGGGTGAGGTAGCAACACAGGATATTGAGAAGGCTGAGGTCCTCAATGACTTCTTTGCTGGAGTCTTCTCTGGCAAGTGCTCCAGCCTCAACAAAAAGGCCACAACAGGTGAAAGCAGGGACTGGGAGAGTGGATTACCCCCCACTGTACGAATAGAGCAGGTTCATGACCATCTAAAGAACCTGAAGGTGCATAAATCTATGGGACCTGATGGGATTCACCCATGGGTTCTGAGGGAGCTGGCAGATGTAATTGCTAAGCCTCTGTCCATCATATTTGAGAGGTCATGGCAGTCTGGTGAGGTTCCCACTGATTGGAAAAAAGGGAACATAGCCCCTATTTTTAAAAAGGGGAAAAAGGAAGACTCGGGGAACTACAGGCCAATCAGTCTCACCTCTGTGCCTGGCAAGATCATGGAGCAGATCCTCCTGGAAAGTCTGCTAGAACACATGGAAAATAAGGAGGTGATTGGTGACAGCCAACGTGGCTTCACTAAGGACAAGTCGTGCCTGACCGATTTGGTGGCCTTCTACAACAAAGCTACAGGGATGGTGGATGGTGGCAAAGCAACTGATGTCATCTACCTGGATTTGTGCAAGGCATTTGACACTGTCCCACATGACATCCTGGTGTCCAGACTGACAAGGCATGGATTTGACCAATGGACCACTTGGTGGATAAGTAATTGGCTGCATGGCCACACCCAGAGAGTTGTGGTCAATGGCTCAATGTCCAAATGGAGGCAGGTGACAAGTGGTGTCACTCAGGGGTCAGTATTGGGACCAGTGCTGTTTAACATCTTTGTTGGAGACATGGACAGTGGGATTGAGTGTATCCTCAACAAGTTTGCTGATGATGCCAAGCTGTGTGGTGTGGTTGACACCCTAGAGGGACGCCATCCATAGGGACCTTGACAGGCTGGAGAGGTGGGCTAATGCCAACCTCATGAAGTTCAACAAGGCCAAGTGCAAGGTCCTGCACCTGGGTCCACACAACCCCAGGCACAAATACAGGCTGGGGGCAGAATGGCTAGAGAGCAGTCCTGAGGAGAAGGACTTGGGGGTGGTAGTAGATGAGAAGCTTGACATGAGCTGCCAGTGTGTGCTCGCAGGCCAGAGAACCAACCACATCCTGGGCTGCAGCAAAAGAAGTGTGGCCAGCAGGGCCAGGGAGGTGATTCTGCCCCTCTATTCTGCTATGGTAAGAACCCCACCTGGAGTACTGTTTCCAGTTCTGGTGCCCTCAGCACAAGAAAGATATGGACCTGTTGGAGAAGGTCCAGAGAAGGGCCACCAAGATGATCAAAGGCCTGGACCACCTCTGCTATGAAGACAGGCTAAGACAATTGGGGTTGTTCAGCCTGGAGAAGAGAAGGCTCCGAGGAGATCTTATAGCGACCTTCCAGTACTTGAAAAGAGCCTACAGGAAAGCTGGGGAGGGGCTTTTCATCAGAGAAGATAGTGATAGGACAAGAGGTAATGGTTTTAAACTGAGAGAGGGGAGATTTAGGTTAGATATTAGGAAGAAATTCTTCACTATAAGGGTGGTGAGGAAATGGAATGGGTTGCCCCATCCCTGGAGGTTTTTAAGGCCAGGTTGGATGAGGTTTTGTGCAACCTGGTCTCGTGGTAGGGGTCCCTGCTCATAGCAGGGGGGTTGGAACTTGATGATCTTTAAGGTCCCTTCCAACCTGAATGATTCTATGATTCTACAATTCTATGACTATAAAAATCACTTTGAAATAATGGTGTATTTGAAGTCTAATATAAACCACCATGTAACAAAATTTAAGGAAAACTTCTATGCTGAAAAATTGCATTATTCGCCACGCGGACAATTACACGGGATATTGCATATTATTAGTAGTGTGGTTTTCTTTTTTCAGTTGATGAAATGTATCATGGTATCTTAGACAGTAAGAGATTGTTGTTATGTTCAGAATAGCATATTAAAATCTTCAATGGTAGAATACTGATGAGCCCAAATAATAATTATCCTGTATTCATTTAGGTAAATTGCTTGTGTAAATATTACTTTAATGATATATACATGCAATTCACCATAAGAATATTTGCTTAAATTTGTTTAAAGGAGAATTTAAAGGAGAATAACAAAGCCGAACAAAGATCGATGCGGATATTGTAGCTATGTTTGTATTTGTTCTCTTTCAAATAAATTGTTTCAAATATATCAAATAAATTGTATGTCCTAGGAAGCACAGACTGCCTCTAGAGACAGCATGTGAAAAAGGGAGACATGAAAGAAAGCTTAATAATGTGGAGAAAAGCAGTCCTGGCTCCATCTGCTGTCTGCTCTCCCCCCCCCCCCTTTTTTTTTTTTTTGGCACCTTCTTTCTTAGTGCATTCAGGGTAGCAAGGTCCTGTATTTATTTGAACACAGACTGATGTTTTAGGATACTGGTTTTTTCTGCTTTTGCCTGCTATTGAGATAGTTTAATTTTTTTGGGAAAAAAAAAAGTCTACTATGTTTTGTGTTTTCTCCTCACCATTGATAGTTTTGGTATATGTTGTTCCTACAAGGCACAACTCTGATTAAGTAGCAACATATGTTTTTTGTTACCCTAGGATCAAATCAATTTTGTGGCCTTCTCCTCTTTTTCAGTTGTATGAGTAAATGCTGTAAGGAAGCCCAGGCACAGTTCTAGAATCGATGCTCATTCTTACACATACGCTCACACTAGCTTTATCAATGTGTAATTGAAAAATCTGCTTCAAGTGCTAGATTTTCATGTTGATTTTTCTCACAGTCCTTGGGAATAGAAGGGTTGTTGGACCAAGGCTGAGGAGAAGAGGCTGGGGGTCTGAAGGGTTACAGCTTGTCCCTGTTCTGTTTCTGAATGGGCTTGATCTTCAGAATCACTTCTGGGGCTGCTCTAATTCATGCCAAATATCTGTCAGGAAGACATATTTTTCTGCCTTAACTGTGTAAAGTATAGCTTGGCTCTCCTTACAAACTGGTTTTGTCCTTTATTTAGAGTCCTAATAAATAGCAATATTTTACTTGAAAATTGTCACTTACTTGGAGGTTGAATAGACTTCAACAATATTTTTTTATTCTGCAAATAGCAGAACTTTACATTCACAGCAGCTTCCCAATTTGCATTAGTGTGAATGCTCAAATTCGGAAAATGCCTGCAAAACAGAAATAACACTTCTGAGTCAATCCTAGAGTTCAATATCTTTTACTGAACTATGATCCTGAAAGATGTACCTCACTGTGCTTCTAAAACGTGGTTCTGTCTCAATAACAGGACCCAATTAAAATTTACAAATGAAAAATCTGACTAGATTGCAGAGATACTGAAAACACAAAGCAGAAGCTAAACAGATAAGCAAGAATGTGAATAAGTCTTTACAAATACTAATCTTTACATTCTTAGGTCTAAAAAATAGTACTGAAAGTTCCAGTCGTAGTTAAAGATCAAAAAAACTTACTATGAGTGGAATTACTAGAAATTCAGACTTTATAGTGAGGATTTCTAAAAACTAATTTAAAAAAAAGGATCTTTTGTGAAATGTATGTTTTTTCAGATAGGGAAAAACATTTTTTCACAAGAATGCAGAAAGCTCAAGTATAATAGAAAATTAGTAATGCAGTTAGGCCTAAGATTCAACACACTAGAAAATATTACAATTCATAATTCTTGATGTTTTTGTGACATGAGGTCCATTTTTACAGTATGTAAGTCTAGTTCTAGCTTAGATGTCAGAATTAAAAAAAATTGTATTTGAGTAATCCTACCACTTGGGAAGATGAGGTTTAAAAAAAACCCAACCAGAAACAGAGTTGTAGCAATCTTTGATAAATGTCTACATTAACATAAAAAGTGAGTTACTGAAGCTTACTGAAGTTGCAGGTTTATGGATTTTTGCAGTCTATAAACTAATACTTAGAGATTCTATTAAAGGATATCCCATATCAGCAATATGTAAGATATGAGTTGAGTAAGGTGGTGGTGGTGTTTTTGTTTGTTTGTTGTTTTTTTGTGTTTTTTTAAGGAAGTGGTTATTTGCTGAAAAATACACATTTAGTTGTTCCCAAACCATTTGTGAGTATCAGTTCAAGTGTTTACAGCTGTAATGGAAGAGTTGTAGTGATACAGCTGTTGAAATAATCAGCTGCCTTTTACTCAACAGGTCAGCAATTAAGGAATCCCTTTTATTGAAGTTATTCCATAGGGAGTGCTGAATGCTTCAGCAGACACAGTTCATGAACAAGATAACATCAAGGAAGAAAAAAAATATCTTAAAAGTTACATTTAATTCAGTTCAAAGACTTTCTCTCCAATCCTAACCATATATGAAAAAAGAGTCAGTTCTAGAGTTCAATACTATATTAAATATTATAAAACATTGTTGTTTTTGTTGTTGCTGTTGTTCTAAAAATTCTATTATTTGTTACCCAATTTTAGGTAAGCAGTCACACATAAGATGATTTACAGTTCATTTTTATGTGTTTGTATAGCCTAGTCTAGTTATTTTAATTTTATTTTTTTTTTATGTTAGTGTTCTCCCTCATCTGGTACTTACTCATAAAAATTAGGCAAGTCATAACCTCTACATTAAGATAACTTAAAATATTGTTTTGAGGCAGTCTTCAAACTCCGGGATGTGTTGTTGCGTCATGCTTAGTTCGTTAATTCCCCAAGGTATCTCTGCATAAATTAGAATTGAAAGCATAATGTTATAAATAAAGATCAAGAAAGGATGAGTGTTTCAGTTGCTCATTTTGAGAACATCTTCTCTGGCATCTTTGTTGTTTAAATAGATATTAAGGATTTTTACCTCATAGATTCAATTCAGTTTATTGGTTTATTGGATCTCTTCCCCTGGATGTGTTCCATTTCTTTCTCTTGAGGCTGAGGTTATTTGTGACAGTGTTTTAAAAGCATATTACATGTCTTCTTTTTTCAATTTACAGTTGAAATATACCAGTTGTATGTTGGCATATACTTTGCAAGCTACTTTGTTACACCAAAACCATTAAAAACATTACTGGGTAAAGAGCATATCTAGAAATTGGCCTGAGTGAAAATTCACCTTCTGCATTCAAAGTACTGTATCTTTTGAAATACTTTCCTTGAAATGTACTGCAAATACTATAAGGTGTAGCAAAACATAGGTTATCTTCCTGTACACGTAACACAAAACATGGGTGCTGTTGTCTCTTGTTACAGTTCAATCACTTTGCTCATTTGTTCTCTTTCAGACGGTTCGCCATGGTTTTCCTTATCTACCCACTGCCTTAGCTTTTGATCCAGTTCAGAAAATTTTGGCAATTGGAACAAGAACAGGAGCCATACGAATGTATCCTTTCTCACTCAAAATTTACACCATTTCTATGTATTTGTGAGACAGTGAAGTGAATCATCCTCTGCAAGCACTCCGGTAAGGTTACAGTTCGTGTTGTTACGTTCTTCATTTTGCTTTACTTGGATGGGCTGGAAAAGGATGTGCTGTTGAGGAGTTACCATTAGGTCTTTAAGGTGTCCAAAGCAAATTTTTCAGTTGAGTTTTTGGCATATGGTTTTGACACATATGGGTGCATATAAAGCAGAATTAATTTTTGTCTTTCAGCATGAAAACCAGACACTTTTCAGTATGTAAAGGTAGATTACAAAGTGGTAATGAGCAAGTTGTGGATGTTGTGCTAGCAATAAACAGATTTTTTGCTGCAATGCAGCAAGCCAACAGCATCAATATCTTCACTGTAGTTACCTATGTATGAGATACTGTTTCGACTCTTCCAAGTAAATGGTGGGAAATCAGTTATTTTTGTGCAGAATTAATCTCTTCCTGGAGGAGAAGATGAAAGGCTCAACAAATACCTGTTTTTCTTCATTAATTATAAAGGTACATCTCTGCCAGCACTTTATGGATATTTTTTATACAGTAGGAATTTTAAATTAGGAATCTACACAGAATAAATAGAATATAAATGTAATTAATATTTGAAAAATTTTATTTAAAAAAAATCTGAGGAGACTATTTAAATGTGATGTGTTTTAAAATGCATAATTTTCTCTGCATAATTTTCTTAGTTTGTCGTGGTTCAAGTGTATTCCGGTTTGGTGAAAATGTATATTAAGTAAGGAAAAAAAGAAGAAATAATATTACAGGAAGGTTTAAAAGTTACAGGATACAGAAGTAATAAACCAGTATTTTTAAAAATCTTTTTGGATGTAAAGAAATTCTGGATTTTAAGTAGGGGACAATGCTGTATAAAATACCAATCGAATATTTTCTGGTTCTTTTGCTACCATTTTTCCCAAGGTAACTATGATCCTAATGAACACAAAGGCAGGTTACAAAGTAAAGACAAATTTCCTGGAGAACCAGTCTGTGCTTTGTGTAACATGACTAAAACTTTGTTTCCTCCATTTTTGGGTGCTCTTGTTCTGAACAGTTACATTTCCCTAAGCCTCAATTTGTATCTGATCCAGAACTTCTCAAAAGACCCAACTAAACCTCCAGTTACATGACAAGCTTTGCTTGTTCTACGATTAATATTTACCTGTATGAAGTAGGATATATGTTCTGTTCCATTAGAGAGGAAAAGCCCCTTGAATTTGTGCACTTCTGGGAAAGTGCAAGTCTAGTAGTCATGCTTTCCTCTTTCGGGAGGTATGCAAGATTAGAAAGTTGGAGTTTTGTGTCTGGAAACTTCATTGGTATCTTCTGTGCGTGGGGTATTGGGAATTTCCTGGGCAATGCAGACAAAGGAAGAAGACCTTGTGGAAGATTGACCTCCTGAGCCTACCTCTTCTTTCTGTCTCAGCAACCAGGCCTTTGTAGGAGCATTGCTGGTACTGGCTAGGCATCCTATAACTTTATAAGTGCCTTACTTAAGAAAAATGTAGCTACAGAGCCTGAATCAATACAGGTTCAAGTAGAATTAAGTTAAACCTGCATGTCCACTGCCACAGGAATGGAACATGCAGTGGAAAATTAGCTATGTCCCAAATCTCATACAAAACTCTCTATCTTCTATGGAACTGGCTTACAAAGGGTGAGAGGGAGAAGGGAGAAGAATGTTTTTCTGAAGCACCCTTCCTTTTAATATCTCTTTTCCAGTTTTGCTAGCAAACCCTTGCTTTATTCACAGAATTCTTTCTAGTATCTGAATCAAACAAGAGCATCAAGATTACCAAGGAATTTGACTTTTAAAAAAGATGTCATCTCATAACATGAATGCTTCTCAGCTTAGGCACACAGAGTCTGGTTTGCTTAACTGGTCACTGAGTTAAAGGAAGCTGTGTTTTGAAGACAGAGGGTGCCATAAAAGGAATTACTTATTTTTTCTTTTTAACTAAGGCTTCTCCACTTGGCGCTTAAAGGCTCACAGACCATATTATGTAAAATACCAAGTCATGGACCAATAATTTTGCATCTGTACACAAGGCTGAACAGTAATCAGTGAAATCAGGTCTGGGACCAGACACAGAACACCACTCATTCAAGCAAATCTTGCTGCAACCATTTGTAATTACTGAAATTGGGCAATAATGTTCAAGTCCAGATGTAATAGATTTAGGATTACATCTGAAAATAGAATTAATAATGGAATTTTTTAAGCAAACTGGAAAAAAAATAGATTTTAGTTGCTCTGAGTCTTCCATACTATCCTGTAAATAATTTTTAACAGAGTTGTACAATTTCTTTCTGCCATGAATGTGTTGGGTAACACAAAGAGAGAATTTGTTCCACACACACATTGTGTTTGGCTGCCGCTTCTCAACAGTACTGAAGAGAGAATGGAAGGACAGACTATTTGGCTACCATCAGAGAAATGCACCCAATAATTTCTTTTGTTATTTATTGGAAGCACCAAAAGGGCCTAGTATGGATCAGACTCCATTGTGCTGGGCAACACAAAGACACAGCAAGACAGAATTTATCTTTAGCATTAATGTAATGACGTAGGACAAGCTGTGACTGGTGTAAGTCACATAATGGTATTGTTGCTTCCTGTCTTTCTAAAAGATTAATGAAGTATTGGTGTTTCTACTGGTCACAAACTAACAGGTCTCAAGAGAAGCCATTTCCAAAGAAAATGAAGCATATACCTCTGCGTTGGGAATGAATGTTTAATGTTACACCTTCAGGTGATCATTTCAAATGATCCAGCAGCAGTACTGAAATTGACTATGCTAAATTGGCCTTAAATAGAGTATATTATTCATAAGTTGCCATTAGAGTACAGAGATAAATGGAATTTCATTTTTGTATGAGAGTCAATTTGTCTTCTGCTAGATTTCTTTTCAGGCTGTTTTAGGTGCAACTACTATACTTCTATAGCAATGGGAATTGCTGTTGCTATGCTCTGCTGATCCTAGCAGTCTCTATGGGATTCTCAAAGAACTTCAAACAACAATGCAGGTTTTACCTACACTCATGACTGCTGGGTACTGGATCCTCATAGGGAAGCTATGCTGCAGCCACAGACTAAGGATGTGCTGCAAATCATCGATGATCTTCCTATTACCAACACGAGCTAACAAAATCTGCAAATAAAGGGCAAAAAACTCAGTCTTGAAAGTATTGCTATGCCAGCTGGTCATTCTTTTCCTTTGTCCTAAACACAGCCAATTTTATTTCCCCTCTGAGGACTTTTTTCCTATTTAAAGCCTGTTCTCAGCTCCTATATCTTTGATCATTGCTCAGATCATTGCTTGATACCACTCTGCCTGGACTATCCTCGTTTCAGGCAAACAGGTTGAAATAGGATTGCTTTTCTTATTGTCTCCATATCCTTCTTCTTGAGCTCCAGTATGGACAACCTTCTGACATCACACACAATCAAATGAAATGTGCAGTCTCTGGTTACTATCAGAGAAGATTCTGTATCAGCATACAAGGAGTTGAAAAATTATGAGACTTGGTCAGACTTAAGTCTCTTCCTCATTTCAGGGGAAAAAGAGAAGTCTGGGGGTTTGCCACATTCTTGATCTGAATAAATAGTTTCTTCGTTGCTGTTAGCAATCATTATTCCAGTGTCAGAGCTGAAGAAGCAGCATGTTCCTCTCTGATTTGAGGACGCATATTTCTATTTTGTCATTTATTCAGCTCACAAATGCTTGTTAAAATTCATTATAAGTAGTTTCTGAAGTTATCGAGTCCTTTCCTTTGGACTTCTTCCACCACATCAGAGATGTGCTTAGCCAGTACAGCCACCGCCTTAAAACATAAAGAATAGAGCATCTACATGTTTTTGTATTGAGCTGCTGATTATTTGATGGTCAGCTGCAGTAAGAAATTCTGAAAGAGACTCTTTTATAAGTATTATAATCCTTGCTTATTAGGAAATGAGAGAAAGTTTGTCTTAAATATAGTGCAAAGAAAACTTACTGGGTCTGGAGTGGCCTTCACACCACTAAAAGCTTATCTATCATCAAGCAGGCTTAAATTAGTAACATGTCTTTGGACATGTTTCACTGTTGTCTGTTGTTGCATAGTCATTAGACTTATGGGCTTCGCGTTGTCATGGATGCAGGTTATGGGGCATGCAAATCGTTGTTTTCACTGTTGGATGTTTGACCAAAAATGTAAGCCATCCACAATGCATGCAAGGCTTTTCTAAGAGACATACCAGTGTCATCAGACAATACAGTAGCCATTTTATACCTAAGCAAACAAAATTTTTCTGACTCACTAGCACATGAAAGTGGAAGTGTTGCTCCACCTTTTGCTTAGCTGCATAGTCTTGACACTTCCCTTGCTCTGACTTAGGTGCTCATCAGGTATTTCTGTAAGCAGTCAATTCACTAATCTGGCAAAATACTAGTTCTTTTTTGCTGTGTTACTTTTTTGCTAGATTAGCCAACTGATTTTTCTGGTGTTTACCGCCGATGCTAGTCAGAATGATGCATAAGGAAGCTGGAAGAAATGCATAGTTGGAACTGGACAGAGTGGGAGATAGAGGAGAAGTAGAAATTTTGCTATTTAGCTAGTAAGAAGCAGGTTATGAGCTTGACTTGTCTTCCTATGTGAAATTGCATAAAAAAATCCAGCTATGACTGAATGCAATTGCCTATGAACTTTGCTACAAAATGTAGAAACAGCCTTTCGATTTTGAGTGATATGGGAGATAACCTATCTTTTGCTTATGTTTAAAATTTCTTCATGTGAAGCCATTTGCAAATGACAAAATTCTACTGGCTCTGCTCAAGACACAGTCTGTTTTTGGATTGTATTTGGAAGAATTTTTCTGGCCTATTTGCTGTGTTTCTCCCCATGCTTTGATAGTAAGGGTGATTTTTGAATATCAAATACAGTACAGCAGTACTTATATAAATAGGTACATTTTGTGAAACACAAGACATTGCTTCAGCATGACCAAGCAGGGCAACAGCATTCTGGTTCGTATCAGAAATATTGTGGCCAGCAGGACTTGGGGAGCAATTGTTTTCCTGTATTCAGCTCTGATGAGGCTGTGCCTTGAATATTGTGTTCCATTTTGGGCTCCTGTGTACAAGAAGGACATTGAGGTGCTGGAACATGTCCAAAGAGCAACTTCTGCTCTCGTGGGATCCCACCCGGAGTACTGTGTTCAGTTCTGGAGACCAAAACACGAGAAGGACATGGAGCTCTTGTAGTGAGTCCAGAGGAGGGCCGTGAAGATGATCAGAGGGCTGGAGCACCTCTCCTATGAGAGATTTGGGGTTGTTCATCTTGGAGAAGAGAAGGCTCCAGTGAGACCTCATTGCAACCTTCCAGTACCTGAAGGGGCCTGCAGGAAAGCTGGGGAGGGCCTTTTCACATTGGGCATGTAGTGAGAGAACAAGGGGCAATGGTTTTAAACTGGAAGAGGGAAGATATTGGTTAGACATCAAGAAGAAATTCTTAACTGTGAGGGTGGTGAGACACTGGCACAGGTTGTCCAGGGAAGCTGTGTCTGCCCCATCCCTGAAAGAGTTCAAGGCCAGGTTGGATGGGGCTTTGAGCCCTTTGTGGGAGGTGCCTTTGCCCATAGGAGGAGGGTTAGAGCTAGATCTTTGACGTCTCTTCCATTGCAAACTATTCTATGATTCTATGAACAAAGCTAGTGAAGGATCTAGAGAACGAGCCCTTTGAGAATATCTGAGGGAACTGCGGTTGTTTAGCTGGGAGAAAAGGAGGCTGAGGGGAGACCTTATTGCTCTCTAGACTACCTGAAAGGAAGTTGTAGCAAGGTGGGTGTTGGTCTCTTCTCCCAAGTAACAAGTGAGAGAACAAGAGGAAATGGCTTCAAGTTGTACCAGGGAAGATTTAGATTGGATTTTAGGGAAAAAAATCACTGAAGGGATTGTCAGGCACTTGCATAGGCTGCCCAAGGGAGTGGTTGAGTGACCATCCCAGAAGGTATTTAAAAGTGTAGATGTGGTGCTTAAGGGACATGGTTTAGTGGTGGACTTGGTGGTGTATATAGGTTAATCTTTGGACTCTGTGATCTTAAAGGTCTTTTCCAACCTAAATGATCTATGAGTCTGTAAAATTATCTCAGTTCTTTCTATGAAACAGCCAATAACAATATATTTGATTTCAGACGTACTATCCCAAGTACAGGGGAAGGTGAAATCTAAACCTAAGATAGCCCTGTTGAACAGGATGGATCCTCAGCAGCTGACATACACAGAGAGACCATATTACCAGGAGGTAAAACTAAGGATGTTTTTGTGCTCTAGAAAAAAATCAGGCAAAGAAAACAAATAGTGTTCATTAAATCATTACCTGCAGGGTTCTGAGGAGGCATGGAATTTTACAGTAGGTAAAGGAAGTGTGGTAAAGAATGTTTGACATCAGGCTGGATGTAATTTAAAAGAAAAGAAGACAATATAACAAGGTTTTGGTCTATGAGAAGGATGGCATAACATCTAAATATAATGTGACAGATTTACTCTGCTTGGAACTGCTGTCTCTTAATCCAAACAAGGTTTCATTAGTTCTTTATCCTTAAAATAAGCCAACTGTGTTCCATGCTGTTTACTCTGTGTGATTTATTGGGCAGATGGAATGGGGGAAGCACAGACAAGATCATAAAATCAAAGTTCTGTTATTTGACTTGGAAGAATCATTGATGCATTTCATCTTTATCTCATTGTGGAGTATATTTGGGATTTTTCCAGAGCACTTGAGTGATTCAGGAACACAAACCTCACTGAGAGTCAGTACAGTTAACATAAGTTCTTTTAAAAATCCCTCTGGGAATCATGACATACATATATGTATTTTTTTATGCAAAGGTACCTAAACAGGTTATTACACAAATGAAGTTATTGTCAATCTGCAAGGAAATAAATTATTATAAAAGATGTAAATATAATCAAATTTATATTTTTTATTAAATCTGACAGAACCAGAGTTTGGGGTATTTTAAATCTATACTGAGATTACTAGGCATCTGGTTACATGTGCACTCATGTAGGTATGCATATTAGGTCTCTGCATATATGCATAAATGAGGTCTATTGGTCTCCTAAGTGTCTTTCATGCTTTTTAATTAAGCAGGTTAAATATGTTAAAGTTAAATGTACTGGGCTTCCTTCACTTTCAATTGGTGTTTATCCAGGAGGTAAAAATGGAATCGGACTTCTGCAAACAAATCTACTAACAAGAAACAGATTTTAATGTATTTGGAAATGCACATAAAAATGGCATACAGGTGGATGGATCTGGCAGCATTTTAATTGGAGCTGATGGCTGCATTTAAGACCACTGTCTGAAAATACATTTTATTTTGTTTCAAGAATTCCACTGAGTTTAATTAAAAAAAAACAAAACAACTTACTGTGATATTGAAATGATGAGTAGCGATGACAGTCAGCCATTTCAAAGAAGTGATGTGTCTTAATCAGAGTTTGTGTGAGCTTTAGAGCTTTTCCTGCCTTTTTTGTTCAAAACTTTCTGTCAGCAACAGAAGTGTTGTCATGCCTAGGAAGTAATGCACATCTATTTGCCCTCCTTTCCAACCTGCTAATTATCTTTCTTATACAAATATCCATGACCTAAATTTGGCAAACATCCTTTAAAACACAGAAATTTGTAGTCATGCTATGCACTTAGTTATTTATTTTGACTCTTTTTCTTTGCTTTTATGTAGTGAATATTCTTTGTGGGGGAGAGAAATTACATTTCTCCATGTAACTTAGGAAGACTAGTAACTAGCACAAAAGCAAACCTAAACTACATAGATTCATATATACACGGGGATTCTTTTAGTGTAGTGAAAAGAGACCTATTTCTGTCTAGCTACAGGTACTCATTCAGTTTAAATTCTTGATTTCTTCTTAAAGTTAGGTGTCTTTCTTGCACATAGGTTATTTATGAAGGGAGGCCATGTGACAGAAGGGACCTGTGGAGGGTGGAATGCCTGTTACGAGGCAGAAAGGCTACAATGACTGTAAATAATTGTCTCTGCATGGGGAATACCATTATAGGGGATATCTGGAAGTTTCTGGAACCAAAGAGATCCAGCTGTGAGGATCTTCTGCAGCAAGGAACATAAACCATATATTGGTGGTTCAGTATCAGATGGGACAAACACAGTTGCACACTCTTTCAACCAAAAGCTTAGGTATAGGTGTTGGACAAATGTGTAATTTTTCCTGAGGTCTGAAAAATGGAGAGAGGGATTGAACAGAAGCCATTATCTCTTTCAGGAGAGGAGAAGCTAAAGGTTTCCTTGACAAGCTTCTTTTCCATCATCTGTTTTCCTTTATGAGGTTCTTTTCCCTCATCCATGACCAGCTCAGTCCCTCCTTCCCTGGCTGTGACCTAGTTTCTCTCAAGTTCCCATAGTTTTACATTTCTATTCCTCAGTGCTAACCTTTTTTTAGTGGTAGAAAACAAGCAATATTCTTTCAATCTCCACCTTTCTCCTGACCTATGCAAAGCAGCCTCTGAACAACATATTTTCCTAAGGAAACTGATCAAGTCAAGAACCAAGGTGTTTCCTGAGTGCTTCAGATATAACATACAAAGCCACACATGAATAAAGAAAACAGAATTAAAAAAAAAGCATCACTGGAGAAACTAAGATCGTCCAAAAGAGATTGTGGATCAAGAGCTATTGGAAAGAGAACAGCTGAAGCAGCCAAGTCTAAGGGGGCATCAAAGAATGTAAACATAGCATCAATCTCCTCTTCCAGAGGGAGCAAAGGGAGGGGAAATGCCCTATACATTTTGGAACCCTATTCCTTTTCATTGTTGTTGTGAAGGTCACAGGGAGTTTAGAAATTCTTATGTAGAAATCATTGCCACCTAAGCACATTTCTACAAACTCACTCAATCCCCTTCTAGATACACAGTAAGTTTAGAGCCCTCCTGAATAAATTTGCAAAGTAGCATGATGAGTACCATCGTCAGTGCCTGGATCATTTGCAGAAAGTGGGAGATAATGCTTCAAGCAGAACTGGTCCTTACTATTCCTGTCTGCAGGGAACAGCTGCCCCAAGTCCTTGCAGAGGTTTTATGAGGGACAGCAGGCACATACGATTTGGAAAGAATGGAGAGCATTAACCTCCAGTTACTTACCTAACCCGTTGCACTCAGACAAGCACTTTTCACTTTATGCCTACATGTCCTAAGGGCCAGCCAAACCAGAAAGGGGCTCTATCATTGTAAAGGCATATTCTCATGGCCCAGCATCATGGAGATTATGCAGCATCTGCATCTCATTGAAATGTGCTTCCAACATACCTTCTGCAGATGCAGGATTAAGTTGCGTTCCTCTTCTATGTATCTATGTATCTATTAATTTGTTTGGGGGAACTTCAGTGTGTCTTTTTTAATGCGTTAGGTGCATCAGAGGTGATAAGAAGGGAGAAATAACTAAAAATAGGAACATAACCAGCAGCTATGTGCAGAAAGTTACTAGTTTTCTCTTGGCAAGGTGGTTTGTGGTTAGTCAGTGCTGACTAAAGCTTAACCAGCAGAAGGTAATGGAATCGTATGGCCACAGCAGCTGAAATCATGTGGCAAAAGACACATGCTCTTCTGCTAAAGAATGTACCTTTCAAATTTTTGCTCTAGTCCCATAGCGAAAGGGAATGCAAATTACGTCTGTGCCAGGCTTCTGAATTTTGCTTTGTGTTGCTACAATGATGCTCCACAATAGCAAAACCTCTGGTGCCTTATCAACAACTTCTTAGTCATGTATCCAAAACACAATACCATACAGGTTGCCATGAAGAAAATCACCTCCATCTCAGCCAGACTCAGTGCACTTCTCAACAATCCTGCAGTACCCTTTATTTGAACAGCTGTGGTTTTTCAAAAAATGGTGATGGGAATTCTAGCCATCTTAACATGCTTTCATTGTAAAACTGCTGAGGCAGGATTTCACAATCTTGTCTCTAATTATTGAGAATAACTGATTTCTAGTAAATAGTATCTGGGATTAATTAATTAATTTTACTAAATGGATATTAGCAAGTCTCTGGGCATATTTACATGCTGCTATTCAAAATAAGCTCTGAAAACGCTTACAGATAGCACAAGAATGAAATACTGGAATTTTATTATTTTGTACTGTGATTGATTTCTGGAGTTTTTTGTGATTGCTCCAAGAAAATTAAAACCCTTGTACTATGATTGATTTCTGGAGTTTTTCTGTGATTGCTCCAAGAAAATTAAAACCCTAACACCCATTACACTGCTAGATCTGAAGCGGCTACAACAGGTCCATTTTAAATGCTAAGACTTTTAGAGGAGTCTGAGTTTCTGTTTTGTTATTTAGCTGTATTTTCTGCAATGCAAAATTGATAGCCCTGTGACAATTTTATTTACATATTTCAACTACTTCAGTAAATAAAGAAGGATTGGCTGGATGATTCGGTCTAATCTGAGACATGCCAATTTCCAATGCACTACGCTTTTATTATGAGATGAATCAATGTGATGTGTGGTAGAAGTATACTAGTATTTGAGTAAATTCCTGTAGCAGGCATGCATGTGAATAACATTACTCAACTATATAGTCTCTTGGAAGCCTATGATTAGAATTTGCAACATAGTCTTTCAAAATAATTGTCTTTTTAATTGTGGGTTTTTCCCTTTATTTATTTGCATCATGTAAGTTCACATGTTCAAATAATTTCTTGCCTTTAATTGTGGATAGGTATTTGCCCCAATTGCTGTTCAATTATAACAGTAGTGCTGTCTTTTTCATAGCAGTTTTATTAATCTTAATTTGTTGTTTGCAGGATTTAAGTTTAAGTTAAATACTTAGAGCTAAAGAGTGGCTAACACAATATATCAGTACTTCATCTGTTGAGGAACTTGATTTAAAATATGGAATTTGGTTAGGGGAAGTGTCCTATATTCCTTCTACAGACATCATACATGCTAATCAGTAGATTATTTGCATAGCCTTTTATCTTATTAGCCATATTCATGAGAGGGACATAAATTTGAAACCCAAGAATGTGGTCTCTTCAATAAAAATTAAATTAAAACTTAACTTTGAATTTAGCCATTTTTAAACAGAAAATTAGTAAGTGCTAGAGTGAAAGTGTTTAGATGTCATTCATTAAATCAACCAAGCAAGGTAATGTTTATTTCCCTGTAGTGTATTGATAAGCAGCTCCTAAAGATAAGAGTAACTTCAGGGTGATGCAGAGAAGAGATTCTTTACCTAGGTCTTATTCCACTGTGGAGGGTAACCTACCCACCAGCACATAAATAGGGTGTAAGTAGCACTGTCTTTCTTTCCTGGTTTTGGGGAGTTATCCAACAGGTGTGAACTGAGCCACTAAACTTCTAAGAAATTATAAATTGTACATGTCAGCGATTTTCCCCCAATATTTTCCAGCCAAAATTATTTGACAAATTCACCATTCTTTCATGTTTTCATGGTATCCTTTTCTTCCTTGCCTTCTGCAAGTTTTGAGCAATTTCTCATGATTCATTAAGACTGCAGAATAGTTTCTTTGCATTATGCTAATGCTCTAGACCACTTGTTTGTTCTCTGCTTTCAGGTTAGTGAGGGTTGTTTATCTTCTTATTCAAGGTGTGAGAGATTTTGTTTATTTACTCCCTGAAGGAACCATCCACTTTATGTGGGAGAGAGTTTTGTTAAGGAATCATGTGAGCACTTGAAAGATATGAGTATACAGTCTTAGCAATACAGCTGTTTATGTGGAGAACGAAAAAGTTAAGGAGGGAATTTAGAAAAAAAAACACCTATATGGAGATAACAGCAGATGAAGCCTCAATACCTGATCCAGCACATTGCTTTGGTCACAAGAGCCATGAGCCCACACAGGAAGCTCTGAATTTAAGAGCTCCTTGAAATTACCAAATCTATCGGGTACCCTGTTGAAATCTCTAATATCAGAAACGATACTGGAGTGCCTAAGCAAAATTTAAGTGGAATTCAGGCATCTGAAACTGAACTTCCGAACATCTCTGCTCAGTTGTCTAAGCTGGGTAATGCCCCACCTCTTCACATGCTTTAAGTGTTGCTTGTGTAGACACCCTTAAGTGCCCTGGTTTTAAGAGCATCAGGTAGCTCAGTGTCTTGTCTCATGGTAGAGCACTAATATGATTAATCAACTAGACAGTTCTGCAGCAGCTCTGTTAAAGGATTAAGATCTAGCAGACCTTCTCAGAGCAAGTGTAAACATCAGACTGAACATAAATGCAGAGGTCAATGCCACTTCTAAGATTTTGTACTCATTTTGTATCCACTGACAGGTACTGTGGATGTACTGATTTGAGATATGGGAGTGTTAGTTCAATTTTCTCAGCCACAGGTTTAAACCTACACATCCCAATACATAGAACAACATTTTTACTACTAGAGCAAATATACCTATGAGGTATTTTTCACCTTAAAGTGTTCCACTTTGCATTAAAAGGAAGCACAACTGTGTATTTATAGGTTAATCATTTAGTCACATAATTTAAAGTAGGAATCTTGAACTCCAGTCTATGCTCAAGGACTGTTTATAGATTTTATTTTGAACAGTGATTAGATGCAATAATTATAACATCTAAAGTTATTCTCATTTTTGTAGATCATGTTGTCTTAGCAAGACAGACAGGTTCATAATAGATTCATGTGTTTGTTTCACACAAGTTTTTAATAAAATAATACTTGACACTGGAGGATGAAATGGTACCCAATAGATCTGATAATTCCAAAGTAGCTCTTAAATTCAGAGCTTCCTGCTTGGGCCCATAGCTCTTGTCTTTGTTGAATGTATTTATTTTATATGAACAGATCAATGGATAGCATATACAGATTATAGTAGGGGCTGGAACCCAAGATCTCTCCATCCCAGGTGAAAACCTGCTAGCCATCATTTCTTCTTCTCTCTTAATGGGTCTTGCCTTCTCCCCCAAATCTCCACATCCTGACCTTCTGAATGGAAAGAATCAAGAGTTACTGTAGTTTCAAGAAGGGTCTGGTGGGGATATTGTGCTCATAGCACTTCTATTTCAAGCAGCGTAGCTGTTCATATTTTTGTTTCCTCATTCATTTTACATGCAGGAAATGCTGAACTGTTAATGAGGCAGTTTTTGCATGCTTTGTAAGTACCCCTTTTCATTCATACAAGAAGGTGTCTGATGGATAGAGGCACGTGCAGCCTTAGAATTAGCTAAACAGATTTTTTGTAGATAAAAGTTTTCATCTTGAGCAAGGCCTGAGACTTGCCTTTTCAAGTCCTTTGGCCTTTAATAAGCAGGGCCTTTAGCTT
Organism: Hemiprocne comata; assembly: GCA_020745705.1. Lineage (NCBI taxonomy): Eukaryota > Metazoa > Chordata > Aves > Apodiformes > Apodidae > Hemiprocne > Hemiprocne comata. Next base: position 145,222,460 of record CM036586.1, read on the forward strand.
GGTTCATGCTGTTTATATCTACAAAATGAGAAAGGATCTACCAGTGTCAAGAAGTCTTACGAAATGTAATGCATGGTTGTAAAATTATTTTAAGATTAAGAATACCAGGATTAAATTTTCCCAGAGCTATAGAAAAAGGAAGTCCTTAGATAGACATTCACAACACAGTGATGAGCACTGATACAAACATCTGTGGATTATCCTGTGCATTCTGATCATGCCTCCACAGTGTATGATTTGTATAAAGTGAATGAATAGCCATGATTGAATACGTATTTGTCAATTAAAATAAGATTTCATATAGAAATTGACAAAAATTAAAACCATCACCCAGATTGTAAGTTTTTGAAGCTGCCAACTTCCTTGAGTAGGATGTCCTACCTAAAAAGAAAACATATCTAGAAACTCCAGTATTTTCTGAAACAACAGGAGAAGGAAATTCTCCTGTGAGGATCACCCCTAATAATGTGTTCTCCCGTGCTCCTAAAGTTCATAGCTTAGGGTTGCTAGTGCTGCAATTCTCAAATGAAAAGGAATAGCAATGAAAAACTGTTTTATTTTATAGGTTCCCTCAGTTTTAATTGAGAGATCATTCTTTTGTATTTGAAAGTAGAAGCATCACTTCATTAGGCTGACAGTTTTTAATACAGCAAAGATGCTGTCTCAGTTTCTTTTAAGAGTAAATTAAATCACAGGGAAATCAATATCTGCAATAAGAAAACTGTAATTTTCAGGGCTGCTGAACAGCTTAATGACTTCAGACATTTTCCAGTTTTTTAAAAAAAGTTTTAACTATTTTTAAAGGAATATAAATAATGCTATATGGTACATATTCCTAGTAGGCTACAACCTATGCTACATAGCAAATCAAGGTTGTACATCCAAATTTAATTCTTGCAGTTGATAATCTTTTTGTATGCATGACTTTAATATACTGTATTTAACATTCCTGTAACACTTCAGTGTGATCATATAATAAATAATTCTCTAAGAACTAGAGTTAGTTTTGCACTAGTGTAGGAATAACTTATTTCTGTGATTTAAAAGTATTTAAAACATGAGTACAGATATTTAATTGTTATGTAAAATTAGCTGAATTTAAAAAAATATTATGTAAAGTATCTCTGAAATAAAATCTAAATTAGAAATGGCCAAACCTATTAAAACCATCAGTTTATTTGCTTTCTCATTAGCAGCTTTACATTCCTAATTAAAGCTATAATTGGTTTTCATCCTGCTTCCTAGAGATACCTTCACAGTCCAAGTTTCAAGTAGATATTTCTCATTTTTGCTTTCTCTTTTCTTCCTTAGTAGGGAGTAGAAAGACCTATAGTTCCACCAGTGATTATTACAGAAGGTCTGCCAGTATGCCATGAAGCTATGAATGGCTATTATGAATGAAGTAAAACCTGGTATCAAAGACATAGAAGATCAAGTTTAATCTGCTCATGTTACTGCTTACGAAATAATTAGGTGCCTTGGGTGATACCAAAAAAAGCTTACCTAAACTAGATAGTGTGAGAATTTGATACTAAGTATTTTCAAGGTACTTGAAGAATCAGCAGAACCTTTTGGTCAGAGCAGACTCGTGCAACCATCTTTCATTAAAAAAAAAAAAAATAGGAAAACCTTTCAGTCCTCACTTCCAAACTTTCTTAAATGCATATTTAAAAAATTTCTTACTTGTCAACCAACTACCAGAGCAACTACAGCACTATCAAGTGTTATTAAGTATGATTACACTGTCCATGGAAAATAAGCTCTTTTTTTTTTTTAGTTCTAGTCAATCTGTAGTTATATAATCACAGTTCGTGTGCCCTGGAGCCTTGTTGTCACTGCTCATTGCAGTTATTATTCAGACATGATTCTGGAAATTTAGGCAAGGTATTTTTAGCAACAGAATCTTGTAAAGTTATCTTTTAAAGAGAAAATGAGCTGTGAATCTTCCTGTCAGATTCAAGCTCATAAGCATATAGGATCTCTCATGGGGCTTTTTACTGCAGCAACTGTGTTCATCAACGATCTGTATACTGTTAATTACAGAAATTCACAGATGTCTTCCTACAGTTTCTGCTGTAAGTTTAGATTCTCATGATGTGCAGAAGCAACTACACTTATTTTTTCTTCTAGTGGAAATGACATTGAATTTTTCAACTTTGCACATGGCCATCATCTTGCTCTTTTATCACATTAGTTTGTCTGTTTAAAGATCCTTGCTAAACTTGCTAGACCAAATGACCTTGTCACATATTTAACTCTTTAAGTCTTTAACAGATGAAGAAATATATAAAATTTTATCAGATGTACACTGGAATATTCTGACTAAGTGCCATTGCTTTTTGGCAACCATGTCTTCAGAATATCAAAGTGACTATTGAAAACGGACTGTGCTCCCCTGTCTCCCACCCATTTAAAAAATGCTTTTCAATTTCTTGAGAATCCTACTGGGAATTTTTGAAGTCTGTTAGAATTCAGTTTTTCAGACTGTTGACAGTTAATTATATTATTTTCTTTCCTATCAAAATTTTTAATCAATTGAGGTTTTTTCTCATATTCTGTGTCTCATCAGTTTCTGCATTGTTTTATGGTTAAAGACACTATCTGCAGCCTTTTTACAGTTGTAGAAATTGTTGTCCAGTTTCATGATCTTTTACAAGGCCAAGCAGTACCAAGACATCAGTATCACATTAACTTCTTGAGAGGAATTATTGTTATTTTTTAGGGAATAATTATTAGACTAAATTATTGTTGTTGTTGTTGTTTGGTTTTTTCGGTTTTTTTTCAGGTTTTTTTGTTGGTTTTTGAAAATTATTTTAATTTAAACAAGTTCACTAGTTGCCAGCATAATATTTGCTGATTTGTAATTTCCCAGATAATTTGAAGTACGTATTATTTTCCATGCAGTTTTGGGGGATTTTTCACTAACATCCATTCTGCTTCATTCCTTTGCTCCTTCCAAAACGGGATGTGTTGCATCTATGCCTACTAATAATTTACAAAGGACATTGTCTGTTGGTTTCTGAACCTATGTTTCTGATATCCTTATCTCTAATAGTATTACCTAACACACACAGAAAAAAAGGAGTGTACATAAAGGATCCTTTGCCAATACACTCTGTTAAAAGCTGAATCAAAGAGTTAATTATGTTTTATAATGTTGCTTCCTTTAGCCCTAGGTAACCCAGGAGATTCCTCAGGTTTTGTTGTAGCTACTATTTTTTTGGTAGGTTTGCCATTTCCACCGTGATCAAAACATTTCACATTTGTTTTTTTCCTTTACGTCTTAATGCTCTGAACACTAGTGTAAATCTAGAGCAACTCTTCTGAGTTGAATGTGGTTATTCCAGGTGGATGTTGTACTTTCCACCTCCACATAGCTTGACTGTATTTCCCCCCAGGTTTTATTCTCCTCGTTAGAAACAAATAAAAAGTTTGAACAAGAGCACATATTTGCTTCTTGTGATAATGGGCAAAGAGTTGCACTAAAAATCGGTTTTGCATAAAGAAGTTTGGACTGTTAACCCAGCTACTGTTCTTATAATCATAAAATCTCAAATGTAAATATTTTCTTCTACCTTCTGCAGGAAAAATGGCATCCATATTGGTTCTATCATGTTTAATACGTAACATAGCCTTTACTTGAACTGAATTTGGACCTCCAAGGGCTTTTTAAACTAAGATCTCTCTTATTAAGCAACACCTATGGGAGTAACAGCAAGCAAAGTGAAAGGAATCATATAGTCATGTTGGATCTCAGCTTTTTTAAGAAGGAAGTTTAAGCACTTGAAAAGCATCACATGTAAAGAAAGACAGAATTCATTAGTTTTTAATGCTTCCATTTTGCATTTGCAGGTTTGCACTGACTTTCAAATAGAACAGTTCCAAATCAATATTTTGTAATCTGTGCCGATATAATTAAAACTGCAAAAAGCCACACTGCGAAATGGGGAAAATGCAGTATCTCTTAGTCACCAAGTATCTTTTTCTTCTAGGCTGGCACTTCAGCCACAAGCTATTGAATTTAATGGCATTTAGCCTGAAAGCTTCTGTGCATGTTTCTGATGATCCTCTAATGTGTTGTCTTCCAGATCATAAGGAATTCAGGACTGATTCCCGTATTATTTTGCATTGTGCTGCTGTAATAGCAATGTCACAGTGTAATGTGTTAAGGATAAGTCAAGGACAACTATACCTTATTTTCCCCATGTATTTTACTATTGCTGAGGCTTGATCTATAGATTTTAGGTTACCTATTACAGTCCTTGGATGGCATTTGTAGCATACACGGAACCTGTTCTCAGATTCAGGTTTTTAGCACTCTGATGGCATACACGGGCATTTGTTTAATGTTCTGCTACATACAGAAATACTGTATAAAATGACAGGGCAAAATAGCTTCAGTGTGCACATTCGTCAAATGTAAGAAGAGGTTGTAAAAAATTCATTGCCCAAATGTGCGTCACTGTGTGTTATTTTAGTTCATATCTGAAGTGAGGAAAAAGGAAAGAGTGTGCACACAAAGAGAAAAGAAAAGAAGATATTCTTGGCAGTTGTATACTTCCAGATTGCATTTGCATTTGGGTGGTGGTGGGGGATGCAGATCTGGGAAAATGCTGTGTAATGTGGCCACCTGTCAGGAAAATTACCACCTGTCTCCAGTCTTGATCTTAGTTGTTCAGAACATTAACAGAACAGAAAAATAGCGGTATCCCTGTAATTGAAAACAGTTGATGCATTGATCTTTTTTAATAGGGTTACAAACTATTTATTACCCTGGTAATAAAAAGCTGAATAAATTGTTTGTACTGTGTATCAGAATATCAAGCTCTCAGGCTGACAGAACTGGCTCTTGGTATCTGTCTGTATGTTAGTTTCTAGGTTCTACAAGACTACATATTAAAAACCTCTGTTTAAATTTATCTTTTATCTCACTAAGGCTCCTTTCATTTCAGTCCCAATGGCAAACTGGAATCATTCTTGCGTATGGGTCCAAGCAACTGCCAACCTTATCATCCATACTGTAGAATCCCATTGGTTGTTTCTTTTACCACCTTTCCCCCAAAAAGGGAATGAGAAGCTTCCATGTTCTCCTTTGTCACTTCTTCCCTCTCTTTTCTCTCTGAATTATGAAGCAGGATTAACCACTGAACGTTCACTGAAATTCTGAATGCAGTATGAAGACCCCAGCCTCCAGTAGAACATTGCTACTAATAGTATAGCCAGTCCAAAGTCCTCAAGCTACTCAATGTGAACCATATTTAGAAGAAAAACTTCCACAGGCAGGTCCTCTTCCTCTTTCTGGACTCCAGCTGTGGTTTTTTAGTAATTTAAATCACTTGTGCAACCTCCCCTGACACTAAAACTTGTAAAGCTACCAGGTGTTCCACATCTTATAACCCTGAAATACTAATTCTGTTCTGCTGCACTCTGATGTGCTGCGAAACTTTAGAAAATCACTAAGTGTTTTTCTGTAGCTCTACCCATGTAATGTTTGCCATTAGCTCCTGGACTGGAAGCCCAGTATTGTCCGTTTGGCTGTTCTGCTGAGATCTAACAAGGAAAGATAACCAGGAGAGAGGGGAGCTGGGACAACATCATCTCAAGGTGATAGGACAACATCATCTAAGGTGAGGACAGTGTCTTCCTAAATTCTTCTACTGTAGCATACTGCCTTGCTATTACAGGAAAATCTAATAGTCAGTCCCAGCATCTTCAGACTAGCTTTTCTTCATATAATGTGGTACTTCTGCTATTTCATGGATGTGCAGCCACTTTCCTGCATCCTCTCAGTACCAGCAGGTACTCACATTAAACTTTTCTTCACAAACCCAAGAGTCCTTTACTCCTACCTACCTAGCACTCCCCTGCATGTTACTGTGTCTCTGCCATTTTTCAGCTCTGACAATTGCCTTTCATTCTACAATGTCTCAGCTCTCAATATACCCAGTGAGACTTTAGCTGTTTGCTCATCTGCAAGAGCTGCCAGGTTTTGCACAGAGCTGTGACCTTCCTTTGCTACTGTTTGCAGCAGGATACACTGTATACACTCATGCTTGTAGCTGAACACAAAGTACTTGCAAGCACACAGAATAACTCCATAAATAATTTGTGTTAAATAGAGAACTTGAAGACTTGGTAGTCATGAAGTAAAGGGGCAACTTCTACTTGAAATTGAAGAATATTCCAGTAGCAGCTGCAGCAATTAGTAACAATGGAACATTAAAAAAATAAAAACAAGCAAACAAAACAAACAAACAAAAAAACAAAACCCAACAAACAGTTTTTAACTTCTTTTAATGAAACTGGATCAGCTAAGTGGAGGAGGAGAATAAATCTAATCTGACTTAGACAGTTCTCTGAATTTGTCAGCAAGTCTCCAGAGATTGTTCAAATACTCTTGCACTTTCAAGTAGGTTTTTTTCCAGTCTTTATAAAAACTTTGACACTTTTTGAAGTATAGCACCACTTCAGGCTCCACCAGCTGTGGGCATACCTAAGCTAGGTGCATGGGGCACAGTTGTGGTAGGCAAGAACTCAGTGAGTGAACTCACATTCTACCTGGGTATGTGAATGCATGTTGGGAGGTCAACTCATGCTGGTGGTAGTGCTGCTGCAGATAACATTGTTACGCTACTTGAGCTTTGTGAGATCGTTGTGAATTACCTGCCCGAGTCGTAATCACATCTTCGGCAGCTGTATGATCATCTTGTTATAGCTAGAGGCTGTACTCTTTTCATACTTTGCTGTAACTCATAAATTTTTAAGACAGCTTTTGAGCAATTAGTGCTGTTTCAGCTCTAGAAGTTATGAATTTGTTATGTGCAATGATTTTCATAATGTGTCACCTTAATTGTTTTCAGTCAGTTTGGCAAAGAAAAGCAGTAAAACTGAAAACATGTGAGATTGCAGTTTTTGAGTTCCACAAATAACATGCAATGTGCATTCTAACCTATTTTCAAGAAAAAAAAAAAAAAACAAATGGCTTATTCCACTCTATTCTTAGCCTGGAAATATGCTGACACATCTAATGGCTCATAAGAAATACTTTACACATGAGTTACCTTGGTTAGCAGCTCACTGGGTCCCCACACTTGTGCTTCCAACTTATGAAGTGAATTTACACTTGAATGCAATTTTTTTCTTAATGCTCTAAGACGACCAACCCTTTACAGCTATTAAAATATGAAAAAGTCTTCTGGGTTAGAAATCTCTTTTTCTGTAAGTGTTGGGTTTTTTCCTTCAAAAATGTAGTCATCATGTATTTCTTATTCATCCCTGTGCGTGACCTATCAGACTGAAGTGGCTTGTGGAGAGGAAAAGCAGTCCCAAGATAAAATACTAGGAGTAGCACTAGAAGAATTCTGGTGCAGATTTATTTTTTAAAGCCCACAGCAAAAAGCCACTTAAGGAAATGAATTCTTGACTCGTGACCATGTGCAAACATTTTTCAGGGCAAGCTGGAAAATACATCTACTTGTTTATCTGTAGTCATTCTTCTCTTAGAATGTGAGCACATGCACTTGATACGCTTTCTGAAAATCTTGACGTGACTTGGCGAGTTCTTGGGTTGCAGCTGAGGTTGTTTATTTGACCTTCCTAAAAAAGGTTGCCTGCCAAGTCTAGGAGTCACCTGGGTAACTGGAAATGGTGAGCTGGGCTGCATACATGCACTGGGTAAGGAAGTAGAAAGGGAGAGTGGTGCTGCAGTTCCTGGGACTGTCCTTTGCACCAGTTTTCTTTCATTAGATATTCTCTGTTTGCCTCTTTTTATCCTTTTTTCTCCCCTGTGTGGTAGGGGAAACTTAAGAGTGAGTCTCTTTCTAGCACAGGGAAGGTCAGAAAAAAAGCACTGAAATAGTGAAGTTGTTTCTCTTTAGTAAGCTCCTGAGAGTATGCAGATCCATTTCTTTTATCCTTCTAAGTGGATTTTCCTTACAACACCTGTTTCAGAATTCAGGATCACAATAACTGCAGATAAGCAATTTGAAATGTAATTCAGACCATACGATGCCACAGACAATATTCAAATTTTAAAGTGTTCTCCTAGATGTCTAGTTGATATACCTGCTACAAATTTGGAATTCTGATTGTTTGGATTAACCTAAACTTAAGGTTGCAGAAGAAAACCTTAGAGCAAAAAATGCATTCTCTTGGTTTTGCTGTTTTAATGCATTCAGAGCCAACTCACATGCTAAATTAAGTTGCTTTTTGTTCAAACGCTTTAGGATATCTTTTCTTTTTTTTTTATTTTTCAACCATTAACATTTGGATGACTGGTAATATGTTTATCTCTCTTGATTATCCACGAGCTCATAAAAGTTTTGCTTGAAGTTCTAATGACATTATTAGTTTTATTCTATTGGTGGGTTGAATGACTGGAAACCTCACTTTGTTGAAACTATTCACCAATTTATTTATTTTTTTACTGTGCTGATGCAAATAGGGCAAGGAATTATAATTTTTTTAAAAGTTGTTTTTCTGTTCACATACTCTCCCTTTAAGCAAGGTGTTTAATTTACAGTCTTTTCCTTTGTAAAATACCACTAGAAATAGGAAATAAGATTAATAAAGAATCACTTGGTGATCACTTTTACTTGCTGACCTTTTGCTTTTTAATATAAACTGGTATTTGGAACTCTGTGACCCAACTCCATCCTGCTTGTTTGTCTAATCTTTCAGCTTTACCTTGTCTTTTGGATGGTAAACCATGTTTGCCAGATGCCTGACAAACTGAAAATCAATCCAGTTAATACCTTCAGTTCACCCATCACCAGTTCCAAATTCACAAGATTGACAGGCATTCACAAGTATGACAGTTTCCTTTTTGATTGTCATGTAGTAATTTAATACAACAGTGGTTCCAAAATCTACAGAACAAATTTAAATTAGAAACAAAAATACCAAAGGGAAATTAAGTATACTAGAGGAAGTAGTGGGAAACCCCACCAAAGTATCGTGGGCTGTAACAGTATTTTAGAACCTGGATGCCTTGTGTTAGGTTTCGGGTTTATTTAGGCAGATAAGAATGGGTTAATTTTTTTTCTGAAGTAGCAAGCCAACAAATCCAATGTAATTGAATTTAATGGGGGAGGGGGAGTTTATAATGAATGCCCAGGAAAATCAAGCATTTTCTTTCTCTTTTTTTTTAATCTTTTTTTGTATTTGAAGAGTTCAAGACCAAAATACAAAAGAATTTGGAAAACAATATTCAATGTTGCCTCAAAGAGTGCAGCTGTGTTCCTGCTCTGAGGACTGGTTCCATTCAGTACCCTTCATCACCAACCAGCATTCCCATCCCTTCCTCTCACTGGTTGGTGAGCTAGATCTGGGAACTGGGAAATACTGTCTGGGGGGAAAAGAGTTGTGGAGCTGCTTTACAGCACAAATAGTTCCCTGTTGTGCTTACCATAGTATCAGCACAAGGAAGATGGGACTGTTCAGCCAAGGGTGGCAATGAGAAAGTCAGGACCATCACATTTGTTGATAGCATGGACTTAAATTTGTTTAGACCAACCATGAAACCACACAATAGGATTTCTCCATTTACTATTTAACATTTAATGTTAAATGGTTTGCCATCAAAAAGGCAAGGTAAAGCTGAAAGATTAGACAAACAAGTAGGATGGAGTTGGGTCAGAGAGTTGCAAATATAATAAGATGTTTTACAAGATTGAATGCAATTATATAACTAACAGTCTAGATATTAGCTGTCTGTTGGTCACTGAAAACTGCAAAACTCACTTAGAAATATCTCTGTTTTCAGCACCTTCTCTTGGGATGTAGGATGCCTATTTTTTAATCAGAATTTCCATAGATAAGGCCTTGTCTCAGTGATGTTTTTTTTGTTTTTCTGATTGGGATTTTTTTTCAGAAAGATGTCTATAAAAGCAATACAAAATTCCAGAAGGCTTTTTGCCATCATCTTCAAAAGAGGGATGTTTGCAGGAGTTACCTAGTTAATTAGTTTTTAATTATACCACAGTTGTAAGCTTTAACTTTCCCATTCAGATGTTGTGGAAGAATGTGACTGTGGCCTTCCTAACTTTGACAGTTATTTATATAAATTTCTTTAATCACATTTTTGTTTTATATTATTTTAATCCCATCAGATAATACGGGTGATCCAAAAACTCCAATAAAACTCTTAATCCATAATTTTAATTTTTGCCTGAGTCTCTAAGTTCCATCCTCCTCTCCCTTTTTCCTTTCGTTTCCCATTAGTTTGAGGAACTGTCATGGACATTGAACCATCAACGTTTTGCAGTCTGCTACCAGAAGGGAACTACTGTTGACATCATTCCTGAATCAGTTAAAAGCAGGTTCCCACAGGGCAAATATTGCATATGTACAAACTGTTTACAGCTTCTGTGTGGTTATTGATAGTAATAGTAGAAAAAAGGCCATGGGAAGTAAACCATGCAATTTGCTCTTTAATGTTGACAGTATGTTGGCTGCTGCATGATCTTTGTGAAGGATAGAAATATAAAGTGCAGTTCTTTTTAAAAAAATCACCAGCAGTGCCTGAGACAGATGCTCTTTAGAATTAAGTTTAATGATAAGTGGTTTGATGATATGCAAGTATCATGGCATGCAAGTAGTCAAAATGTTTTTTCACGTGTCAACCTACTCTTTGTCTTATTCTATTTAGCTATTTTTGTCAGATCTTACTGTATTACTAACTGATAACTTGTCATGGAATAGTGAAGAATGTTATGACTCTGTCTTTGCTCTGTCCCTTTTTCTTTTCTTTCACTGTTTTCTATCTCTAAGAGAACACATTCCTCTTGTGAGCATGATTTTATGCATAGCAATCGGTTTTTCATTGAGTGGCGGAGTTTTAAAATGTTTTATAACATTCAGATATTGCTCTTGGGGCTACTGTTCCTTCTACTTCCATGTTGCAGTTTATTATTGCTGATGGAAATCACAGAATCATAGAATCATCAAGGTTGCAAAAGACCTTCAAGATCATCAAGTCCAACCATCCACCCTACAACCCCTAACCAGTAAACCATCCCCCAAAACACCATGTCCACCCGATTTTTTAACACCTCCAGGGTGGAGTGACCCTTAAGGTCCTTCCAACCAACCCAAACGAGGCTGGGATTCTGTGAGTCCACACTATGTGTCTGCACACATGCACGAGTGGGGACCTGCATTTGCAGAATCATAGAATCCTAGGGGTTGGAAGGGACCTCGAAAGATCATCTAGTCCAACCCCCCCTGCCAGGCATGGTCACCTAGAGCACATCACATAGGAACGCATCCAGGCGGGTTTTGAATGTCTCCAGTGAAGGAGACTCCACAACCTCTCTGGGCAGCCTGTTCCAGTGCTCTGTCACTCTCACAGTAAAAAAAAATAATTCTGATATTCACCTTGAACCTCCTATGCTCCAATTTGCACCCATTACCCCTTGTCCTATCACTGGTCATCACTGAGAAAAGCTTAACTCCATCTCCCTGACACTCACCCCTTACATATTTGTAAACATTGATGAGGTCACCCCTCAGTCTCCTTTTCTCCAAGCTAAAGAGACCCAGCTCCCTCAGCCTTTCCTCATAAGGGAGATGTTCCACTCCCTTAATCATCTTTGTAGCTCTACGCTGGACTCTTTCAAGCAGTTCCCTGTCCTTCTTGAACTGTGGGGCCTGGAACTGGACACAATACTCCAGATGCGGCCTCACCAATGCAGAATAGAGGGGGAGGAGAACCTCTCTTGACCTACTAACCACACCCTTTCTAATGCACCCCAGGATGCCATTGGCCTTCTTGGCCACAAGGGCACATTGCTGGCTCATGGTCATCCTCCTGTCTATCAGGACCCCCAGGTCCCTTTCACCTACACTGCTCTCCAACAGGTCAGCCCCCAACCTGTACTGGTACATGGTGTTTCTCTTCCCCAAATGCAAAACTCTACACTTGCCCTTGTTGAGCTTCATCAGGTTCCTCCCTGCCCAACTCTCCAGCCTGTCTAGGTCTCTCTGAATGGCAGCACAGCCTTCTGGTGTGTCAGCCACTTCTCCCAGCTTAGTGTCATCAGCAAACTTGCTGAGGGTACATTCTATACCCTCATCCAGGTTGTTGATGAAGATGTTGAACAACACCAGTCCCAGTACCGACCCCTGAGGGACTCCACTAGTCACAGACCTCCAACTAGACTCTGCCCCATTGACTACAACTCTCTGACTCCTTCCTTTCAACCAGTTCTTGATCCACCTCACTACGTGATCACCAAACCCATACTTGATCAACTTATCTACAAGGATGCCGTGGGAGACGGTGTCAAATGCTTTACTGAGATCAAGATAAACCACATCTACAGCTCTACCATCATTTATCCACCTAGTAATTTCCTCATAGAAGGCTATAAGGTTAGTCAAACATGACTTACCCTTGATAAAACCATGCTGACTGCTCTTGATGACCCCCATGTCCTTGATATGCCTCCCAGCGTAGCCTGTTCCAATGCCTCACCACTCTTTCTGTGAAGAAATTTTATCTAATATCCAGCCTGAACCTGCCCTAGTGCAGCTTGACCCCATTCCCTCTTGTCCTATCACTGGTCATCAGGGGGAAGAGGCCAACACCTGCCTCACTACAACCTCATTTCAGGTAGTTGTAGAGAGCAATGAGATCTCCCCTCAGCCTCCTCTTCTCCAGGCTGAACAGCCTATCTTTTATTACATAGAGTTCTCAATCAAAATATTTTAATTGATATAAAAGCAGGTGTGTTTCATCAGCCTGGCACAATATTACGGTTTAACAAATATTAGAAATGGAACAGTATGTCTGTAACAGTTGTACAATATACATGTGTATGACACAATATACATGGAAAAAAACACATGGAATGGAGCAAATACTACAAGACCTTTAACTTCCAAATGGGTTTAAATTCCAAACCGCTGTATCATGAAGCAATATTCAAGTCTTGTTTCTTAAGCACTAAAAGGCCACTGAACTCAAGTTGTCAAAAGGTATTAAATTACCTGTGTTCTGCTTGTATGTTGTGCTTCAAGTGGCTGCACCAGGGAGCTTGTGGAGCACATGCCCTTAACATCCCCAGAACATGGGGTGGGTGTAGCTAAGGCAGCAGTTTCCTGTTACACAAACAGAAAGGAGCTCAGCCCATTTGTATGCTGGATGTTGCCCTCTAGACTACAAAGACAGAAGAATATATATGGGGGTGAATCAGAACACATGAATGATAAACATCTGTCATACGTTATTTTCCTATTTTTGCTATAATTGTTTGTAAAAAAGCTTGAGCAAGCTACATAGTTCCCCCATTGATCTTTTGCAGTCTTGGAAAAGGATTCCACAGCCCTTAGGTTCTTAAACAATTATTTTAGCATTCATGGAAGCAAATCCTTCAGGATTAATTTTTTTTTTAACCTCTAGAGCCCGAGCATTCTTAGCTTGCCTGTTTTTTTTAGTATAATTCATCTTGCTTTTCATCACTCTACAGACTTTAATAACGCAAAGATTTTAGTTAGCTGGAGTTAAGTTCACAACTTTATGAAGAAGGTTGTGTTTTGCAACTGATTATTTGTTGTCTTTTTTTGCCAGTCTCTATTTATGACAGAATCTCTCCACTCGTTTCAAATTTTCCCCACCTGTTGGGATTTATGGAAAATTAGCATGGGAATTGTGGAAAATTAATATGGGATTTATGGAAAATTAATATGCCTGAATTAAAACAGCAGTGTTGCAGGTGCTGCTGATCAAATCGTCAGGCACCCTGAAGTAGCCCGTGGGATCAGTAAACAAGCTGGTGTCTCACAGGATGGTACCCCACGGGACCAGCAAACAGCAGGTGTCCTATCTCACGGTTGTTATCTCATGAAGTAGTGAGAAAAGAATGTTGTAGCAAGAACTGAGAGGCACCAGCTGGGAAGTGAAAAACCCTGGGTGAACTGTGTATGTATGTAACCAACGGGGTTTGTACTGGGGTGGAACATCTGGAGTCAGAGGGGTATCAATTGCTGCCATTTTTAACAATAAAGGTCTTCTTTTATAACTCTTATAGAGTTGTGTGAAGTCCATACGCTGCCTCTGACACCCACCTAAATTTTTTAAACTACTTTTCTTTCAGTTGGGAGTAATGGTGCCTCAGAGGATGTACGGACAGTGCAAAAAGGTGTCCATCTGAGGGAATGCCTGTTGAACTCCAAGGAATGCAGTGTCATGCCTCAAAACTACTTAGGTCTGTTTTCTCAGGTGTCACCCAGCATAACACTTGACCAGGGTCCACTGTAGGCCTAAGATTTTTTTCTTCTGTTTTTTTCTTTTCACTTCAAAGCCTCTGAAAGAATGTGCTTCAGCCCTACAGCACAGTTTTTCTATAACAGGACACAAAGGATGTGTCTCACAAGCTCCAGAATATGGTAGCTATTCATGCAGTGGTATTTGAGGATGAAAAACCTTTGAGGATAGAGCTGAAAGACTTCATAGGGTAGAAGACATCGAACCAGGCCCAGCCTTTTCACATTCTCTATGGAGAGTGCTCCTTGGAATATTCCTCCCACTGAATCACTCCCTGGTTAGGACTCAGAGTGAGCTAAATGCATCTCTTCAAAACAGAGCCTGGGAGCTAAGTAACAATTATGTCACATCAGGGAATCTGGTCCTAGCTTTGCTCCTGGGTATTATTTTACTTAGCAGAGCAGATGCAGTAATCTACCTTCCAAGTGCTCCTTACATTTTGGACTACTTCCACAGTCATCTATTGCATTTGCATTTCCTTGGATTTAAACAGTAGGCAGAAATGCATTTGATGACAGTTGTCAGATTCAGCCAGTCTGGCTACTAAAATTAACTTAATTAACTAGGAGTTATGTCAGCTATGGCAAAGTCACTGAGGTGTTTTCCTGGGACCAGGCACCTTAGTTAAAGACTGTTCCTCTGGCTTGTCAGACAGCTGCTGTTGTCTGGCATGAGTTTTTTATTTTAAAGTCATTGAATTACTAAAGCCACCAATACAATAATTTTAAATATTACACAAGATATCTGTTATGCATATATTTCATGATCTTTAGTACCCTTTCTGCCCATGGTGTCACTGAAGTATCATATTAATAAATGATCATAGGATAGTTTATAATTTCCTTATCTGTAAGACATAAGACTTGATTTGAAGTAACAAAATTCACCCTTTTTCACTTGTTTCCCATATTACCCACATTATTTAAAAAATAATTACTTTGTTCCATGTTTCCAGTTTGCTTTTTGTCAAATTCAGCTTTCAGGAATTTCTTCTTATTATGACTTTCTCAGATTAGAGAGCTCTTCAGTAGTAATTTTTTTCCTTCTTGAAGCAGATTTATAGGCAATAACAAATCATCTCAAGTCTTCTTTTTGATAAACTGTACTCGTAGTTTATATACTGTCTTTGTCCTTGATTATTTTCTGTCCATTTTCCCTTTTTGTCTGTGAATGTCACAATATTCCATTAGCTCTTTTAACATTGTCTCTAATTTCATTCTCAGATATCCAAAGGCCATGGTAGCATTTGGTTTTAGAAGTAGTTCTTAAGGAGTTGCTTGTGTGCTGTGATTCTGGAATCCTCCTTAGTCACTACTTTTCAGGATTCAGTCCACTGTTTTGTTTGCCTGGGTCACAGACTCTAGAATTCAGCAGAGCTGACTTTCCTCCTTTTTAATTTTCCTCAGTGAAAACCCTTTGTGTTACTTGCAGATTTTACCATTACTGGTAAAAATAATGCAAGAACCACATAAAACCTGTGGCCTGTATTATGTGAAAGCTAAAATTATCTCATTGTAATAATCCCATTTTGCCTTAGAAGCTCATTATGCATCACTTTCTTTTTAATGCAATCATTAACAAATCATCATGCACAAAATGAGGACGGCTATTTCCTTTTCCAATAATTTGTTCATATGCCTTTTGAAGGTATCCCAAAGATCCTGCTAGCAAACTATTTGATTAGGTGAAACTACTTCCTTTGCTGTTTCCGAGCAAGATATTATCAAATTTAATAGCACCAAAAATATACTCCATAACTTGATGATCATAAATTGCCGCAGTCCAAAATGAAGCTGGATTATTTCTACTCCTCGATCCAGAATGGCTTTCTGAGATTCTGTTTAGTCCTTTTCTTTAGCCCCAGAAGTTCAGAGTTTAAAACTAGTATCATGCCTTGAAGTACCTGGATTTTAGAAGTGAAATCTATTGCACAGTTGCTGAATGCAGACTTCTAGGCAAGCTGCAATAAATCAGTGCATCACTCAGAATTATACTATCCCAAGGGAACATTTAAAGATTGTCTCAATGAGTTTATGTACAATGAATCGACCTTTGTTCATATATCTGTTACCTAATGGTGATACTGTATCCAGTATTTATTTTAAGTTAGACTGGAAAAATAATTTTTATTATTATTATAGGTACAGATTACAAATCAGAAAGCCATGTGTTTAAAATAAAATATTGTCTTACTTACATCTGTCATTATAATTTTAATTATTCCTCTTGGATATGATGTAGAGGTGATCTTTAATTACCTGAATACACAGCATTTTTTCACAGGATCCACAGCACCGTTAAGGTTAGCTGATGGAGTATGTTTGGGATAAGCTAAACATTCAGTAGTTTTATGAACATTGTTTGGTTGCTTGCCTCTTTCATAGTTATTCTCCTCTGTTTTAATGTTGCAAAGGATACACTGGTGGCTTTAGGTTTGTTTGTTTGTTTGTTTCATTTTTTTTAGAATACTCCTTGGTGTTCGCAAAAGCTTGCTGCCATTGTAATACTGCTACATGGCTTCCAAGGCATGGTTGTGGCTTGCATTTGGTCTACTTGCAGCCCAAAGAAGTTGGATGAGTTACTGCATTTTTGTATCTGGGCAGATTTATCTAGCAGTACCTTCTGGCTGATGCTTGGATGTCTCAAAGAGGAGACAAGAAGGGCATTGGTGACATTTGTTTAAAAATAAAGAGCAAAGCCATCAGCTCATCACCAGCATCTGGAAAGTAGTCTCCTACTTGCTAGGATGCTAGGGAAGCTGTGAAGTTTTCCTTGTGTACCTGTCCTGATGGAGTTTGAGCTGCCCAGCAGTTATACTTCATGAAGCTGGCAGAGGGAATAAGGTGAGGGTTTGTGCACAGAAGCAGAACAACAGTAACTTGCATCAGTAGCCACCCACATCTGTAAAAGAAAGTCTGACCTAGACTTTTAACAGTATCATTTTGGAAGAGTGGTAATCTTTACTACTACTACAGGTATTCCTGAGTTCTCATCCTGCTCTGTTTGTCTTTCTAATTTAACAGACATTCGTTTTCTTGAATGTCTTTCTTTGATTCCCTCTTCTCCACCCCACCACCCTCAGTGAGGGGTAAGTATTGCTTCCCCTTACAAACAGTTTCTAAAATTATTGGCCAGGACATTGCACTTATGTGATTTCAGTGGTTTTAGTAAGAACTCTTATGAATCTTATTAGATTCCTAATCTTGCCAGTTAAATAAGTATGCTGGCCCTGTATAATCTAGTCACTGGATCTCTTCTTTCTTTAACTCCTGGGAAAAAAAGCAGAAGAAAAATATTACTGATCCACTTGGTTTTTTGTATACTTTGAGGCATATTTCAAGAAGTCCTGGTAGCACAACTCTTGCACATCTCCTTGTCCAGGAGTTAAGAGGGGAAGGCACTATCAAGGCTTGTATATAAATTAACATTCTTGACTCAGGCATCCTCAGATATTAATGGTTGTAAGGATATGACATATGGCTTAATGTGCCAATGTATCTTCTGATTTATTCCATGTGAAACCATCATAAATTCAAAGTTCAGCATTTTTAATTTCAAAACTTACATGTGCAAAAGGCAACCTGATATAATACGCTATAATGATGACCTTAAAATTTAGATACCCATTTATTGAAAGTGATACCCTAAAAGAATGAGAGAGGAAACATTAAAATGGAAACAATAGCAGAATAGAACTAGCAGAGCTATTTAGAAGTTACTTCACCTCACTGCAGTGTGAAGATAAATCATCATTTTGGAAAGGTATGTGGGTGAAATCTAAAATGGGTATTCACACAGTTTTAAAAAATGTAGAGGTAGTATTGCATGTTTCTTTTTAAGGCATAAAATAATTATCACTGGTCTTTCTCCTCAAAGTAGCAAAATGAGAGAGGGCAATGACAGTTTCAAAGATAGGCAAGATGATTAAAAAACACTGACTAATGGTTTATACAAATGCAGAAATGGCAAATGGACATTTTGACTGCAATGTACTGCCTGAATTATTAAATAGCTGAGGAATGAAAATGAGCAGAATGTTGGCAGGCTTCTTAAAAAGCTGATGCAGAGTCTGCCTTTTCCTTAATTGCTGCTCTTTCTAGAAGAAAAATGTGTAGATTTTATTTGTTTGTTTCTTCTATTTATTTTTATTCATCGATTTTATTAGAATGCATTCTCAAAACACAACATTTCAGGAATCCCAAAATCTGTAGAATAGCCTGTCCTCTTCTGCTTTCCTTAAGGAACTAGAAATGAAGAAGGCCCAAATTCTCATCTCCTTTCTTCCTTTGATTTATTCTTATAATTTCCTTATGCTTCACAGTCCTGATCTTTGTTGACCAAATTTAATCACTCTGTCTCAAAGGTAGGATTGTTGGAGCTTAAAATGTCTGCCTACAGTAGTGCTGTAATGTTGAATCCTTTACCACACCAGCCACATAATTGGTCTATAGACAGTGTTTCCACTTATACTCAGGTATTCCCATCACCATTGTGAGTACACAGCAGATACTCTCACCAAAGCTGATGTTATACACCACACAAGTGGGATGCTGCAGAATTGGTGGGACAAAACAGCTAACTGTTACTCTTGGATAAAAATATATGGTAACATGGAAAGGGAAGATTCTTTGTAAGTTTTCAGAACCTTGAAAGTCTAGAAAATTAAGCTGCTGCTTTTGTGTAGTTTATTTATTTACGGCTTCAAATAGAGAAAAAATGGAAAGTGAACAGATCTTCAAAGAAAATAAGTGGCAGGAGCTTACATTTTTTATCACTTAAAGGTTTTGTAAGTAGGTACTGCAAGGAAGTTAAAAGAATTCCAATTAAAGACTTTTGGACATCAGACCAGTGCAGGATAAGAGGATGGACTAGATGGCTTCCTAAAGTCTCTTGAACTGTCTGTTTTTTTTTATGTTACAAAGAACATCTTGGCTGTATGCAATTTGAAAAATTACAAAAAATATGTTCTCCTACAACCTTGCATATAAATATGTGCTAATTTTCTGTGTAGCCATTTATAATTACAATCTTACTTTATCTGTGTGTGGTTTTACAATTTTCATAACTCAATTAATTGCTATGTGCTTTAATATGGTTTTCTCTCCTACGTGCATGGTGTATGCAATTGCACATTAGAAACTTTGGTCTAGCATCTGTATAGTCAGCATTGTTTGTAATGTCTTTGCTTTCCAAGTTAAAAAAAAAAAAAAAGAAAGAAATTATTGTATTTTGCAAGCTTTAGGACATTTTTCTTAAATAAGAATTTGACACATATTTTGTATATGCGTCAAATTTTGACCAAATAATAAATGTGCATTTGGATTAAATTCAGGGAACTTGGATTCCTGTTACCATATGTACACTCAGTTTTTTAATTTTACAAACTGTGAAATTTCTAACAGTGTGTCATTTAGAGATTATGTCGTCTATAAGTGATCATTGCTGCAAAAACTAAGTACACATAGTCTCTGACTACAGAAATTCTTAGATCAGCAAAGGAAACTGAGCTTGCCTAGCTCTAGAAAGTAAGATTACTTTTTAAATTGTCTAGGCACATAACTTGAGGTGTGTCATCTTAGGCTCATAATTTGAGAGCTGGGGCATTTCTCGCTTTCTTAGCTTAGCAAAGGACAGAAAAGAAATTAATGCTTCAGCAAGGATTAGTTCATGCGGATGCTATTGATCTGATTCCTCTTGTGACCAAAGGTCATGCTGACTGCTAAAAAGGGAAAGTGTTTGAGCAAAAGGCCACTCACTTGGAGCAAGGTTGTTATTAGAGGTGGCTCAGTAAATATTGTCCTTTCAGCTGTTAGCTGGGCTGGGTTTTTTGCAAAATTGTTGCTTCTGTTTTATTTCGCTGAGTTCAAGAGGCCAATTCTGAGTGCTGAACCCAATAATAGGAATAACGTATGGTTTACAAAAAGTACAGATTTCCAGTATAGCAGTCATATTCTGTCAGTTCAATTTATTAATATATTTATATATGTTTATTTATTTTTGTGTGTGTATATTTGTTTGTGTGTGTGTATATTTATTTGTGTGTGTATATTTATTTGTGTGCATGTGTATATTTATTTGTGTGTGTGTGTATATTTATTTGTGTGTGTGTATATTTTTGTGTGTATAGATACAGGTATATATACATAGTTACCAAGGGTTTTGTTTTATTGGAAAGATTTAGCAGCAATTGAAAAGGGATTAACAAGATACAACGTGAGATCAACCTCCCTCAAAGGTTGTGTTAGTTTATGGTGTGGGATCTGAAAATCAGAACCAGGGCAATATTTATTTTGTCTGTTTTCTCTGGGCTATCTACACAGCTTTTTTCATGGTTTTTGCCTCAGATTAGTTTCTATCTCCACATGTTGCAAGAGAGAAAAAAAAGATACATAGACAATTTTGCTAGATTCTGATGAGTCTTTTGACTACTTTTGTCCTCCTCTAGGATTTTCTAGTGTCTTCTCTTTGTACTTCCATCTTGTTTCCAAGGTCTCAAGCATGTAAATTGAAGGATTTTCACTGTAAAATTCTTCTATATGCTAGCAATGTATATGTACACATCAGTCTCACATGGAGGTTCAGTAGTTCAGAAATAGAATTTCGTAAGCTGGATATTGTTTGTCCCTGGCTGTTCTTCAGGTTGGAGTATCTTCCTTCCTTCTTTTCTAGGTTCATTGGTCAGCATTCTGGTCACTGGGCTTTTAACTGGTTCAGGCAAATGTACACTGACTACATAGAATGCTGCAGTCTACTTTCATGTTATCCCTAATCCTTCTGATTTTTGGCTTGCTTTTTTAAAGGAAGTTTATTTCATTTTCTCAGTATTTTGTGTAGTCCAGCTTTTACCAGAATTTACATTATTGGTTTCCCCATCTGTTACTGAGTTAATAGTTCATAATGGGAGGTGACCATATCAGCACTGTAGAGTCAGTTTTATAATGTGGATTCTGCTTGTTAAATACTGAATCTCCAGAGCTTGAAAGTGATCTCTGAGAAATCCAGTGACTACTGGCATCTGCAGGGTGGAGAAGCAGCACAGAAAATTTACTGCAGCGTGAGTCAGATGAAACACAATAAAAGAACATTTTAGGGATTTCTACAGTTTCAGCAATCATTGAGAATGACATTGACATTTTTCAAGGTAAACTTTGTGTCTCTGGAGATTGTCTATACAAGCATTATGCATCATGCAGCCTCACTTAGGCTCTTTGAAAGCTTTAAACGCTACATGGTCTTCATTTGTCCTCTACAAAAGAATAAATTTCACTGTGACTGAGGCACTTGTTGAGCAGACATTGACTGTGCCAGATGCAGCGGTGAACAAGTTGAGTTTGGTTTGCTTACCTGGAGATTTTTTCCCAGGCTAGATGGCTTATAGTTTTGTTTTCTAGAACTGTAGAAGAAACATCTTCTGATCAGCAATCCATGAGAAAGTTAAATGAGGAGGTGTGGGGTCTAGGGTTCACAACCTGTTTTGGAGAAGACAAGTTATTATATGAGGTCTCAGCTTGTCTGCTCTGCTTACATGTGACTCATATAGGGAGTCATGGCACATGACCGCACGTCTGACAAAACAGGATGAGCCTCTTACATAGACAGAACAGGACCAGAAAATGGGGAGTGTGCAGTGAGGGCTCTAATTTTGGCAGAAGTGTATGGGCTTATGGCTGAAGAATGGAGCATGCGGGTGCAGTGGTACAACCAATGGATAGGGGAAATGAAGGGTGGTCTGGGTGTGGTACCTTTCATAGTTGAATGGAGATTGTTGTGAAGTGCCTTGTAAAGAAAGGAAGTATTGTGCATTTATTTTATCAATCCTTCATTCTTCAGGTTGGAGACCATATCCAGTTAGGACACTAATTTTCCTAAATAGGATGAATTAAATGGTATTTTTCATTAACTCAAAGATATCTGTGTAGTTCATGGTTTTAAAATATTTCCAAAAATCAGTTTATGTTTATACATAACACTGTTAACTCTTCTGAAAAGATAACCCCCTCATGAGAATTAGTACATGATTTTTTGAGCTGGGTTAAGAAAGAATCATGATCAGCAGAATTCTCTCAGCCTTTAGCCTAGAGCTTTGGAAAGACACTACAGATTTTCTGTTTCTTAGTTAGCAGGTCTACTGTCTTCAGAGAGGACAGGGCTAAGGTGAAACTAGATTATTTTCTGTTGCTTCTCTCATTATGTTACCTTACTTTGTTCCGTGGACTGCAAACGTCTGTATACTCTGTTTTCCTCTTTCTATGGCAGTCTTTCCTTTCCCATTTAGGGATCCATGCAAGTTTCCCCACAGTGTAAGAATAACTTCTGTTTAATTACCACTTTTTTATTCTGAAGGAAAGAATGTTGAACTATTTTACTGAAACTCTGAAATAAACAGGAATTTGTTAATGAAAGATAAATTATAACCTTTGCTATTTTAATAAGTAGTATCTGTTCAGTTACAGAACCACATGAATATTTTCTGTGATTATATGAATTACAAGATAACCCACATTTTAAGGTGCAAATACCAATAGTACAACCATCTAAAATCTACAATGAATGAACTTACAAATTATTAGTGCAATCCAAACTATAAAAGATCACAACAGATACATAGCAACAACCAGTGTATTTCCCTTTTCTAGATTTACATCTATTTTAGCAAAATAATCTTGAATTTTCAAGATATTGCCAGTTTTACCACCTTTTTTATGTAACATCCTGTGTATTGTTTTCATGTGTCAGACCTTGTTCTACTGATTTTTGGGTTCCTCACAGATACTTCAAAGGGAATCTGGCCACAAGTCATTTGTCACTGAAAACTAGAGGTTCTAACATATATACACATCATACACACATATATGTATGTATGTATTTTATTTGTGTGTGTGTGTATATATATAAGTTCCAATGACTAACAGTGATCTGCATATAGAATAAGACAGATGGTAGACAGACTGAAAGCTATATGTATGTAAGAACAATTCAGATTACATAGTTACCTGTAGAATTTGATGCAATTTCTTGTTTTACCTTCATATACATTATTTGTGAAGGGTAGAAGAGAACTTTTTGGAAAACACTCAGGCAGTTGAAAATGAAACCTCAAAATGTGGAAGTCAGGAAAAAATTCTAGTTTTTAGTAATACAAAATACCTTTCTGAGGTGTTCTTCAAGGACAAGTATACTTAGTCAATCTGATTGGGTTTGAGTTTATGAAATAAAGATATCCAAAAAGTATGTTAACAATATATAGCATGCTTTTACACACATTTATATATCCCAAATATTGTAGTGATGGAGCTATGTACAGTTGTCTGCAGAGCTTTACTGCATCACTTTTTATTAAAGCCAACCAAAAATCATAAATTGCTTTAAAGTTGATACATTTTTTTTAATAGGTTATTAATCATGAGAATGGTGTGATACCATACAAATATCATAGAATCATAGAATCCTAGGGGTTGGAAGGGACCTCGAAAGATCATCTAGTCCAACCCCCCCTGCCAGAGCAGGGTCACCTAGAGCACATCACACAGGAACGCATCCAGGCGGGTTTTGAATGATGTGTCATGTGACAACAAAAGTAACGGTTGGAAAGACTTAGTATATGACATAACGGAAAAGATGAGAAAACATTCTATATACTTACCCAAGTTGGTTTTTTTCTCCCAAATCACAAAAATTATGAATTTCTAAGAAGTCCTGTAAATATTTTGTATAACAGGAAGTGTGGAGTCCCCCACAGGTACAGACACCCGTGATGTGTGATATAAGTACATCCAGCCAACAGGCTTGGCAGCATGGGTATAATGTGGTCTTCCTGTTGTGGGAGCATGTTAATCATTGACAAATTTGCCTAGAACAGTGTAGGTTATTTCTGTTCCCCATGTAACTTCTATTAAAGACAGCTTCTATTTAGTGTGCAAAATGTGCTGAAACCCTGTACAAGTTCAAGAGAAATAGGCTTATGAAGACTTAGTCTGTATCAGCAGGTCAGAATTTGGAGCAGGTTTTTTGTCACAGAATTGTCTTTTGCTTCCCTTTTATAGCCTCATGGGGAAAGTAAGCCTTTATTTTCTGCAGTCTTAGGGTAGCTTTGCCTGATTTAATAGATCTTCTGTTCCCCTATCTTTTTGCTAAAGGCAAATGTGGCCTGGAGGATCAGAAGAACTCCTGCTCTTCCATATCTTTTATGATTATAAAATTGTTTTTAGGCTTGTCCCGAGTTCCCTACAGTTTCAGTCTCTTAGTCTGGTGGTATTTGTCACCAAGAAGAGTCTTCACAGATTGTGTCAAATTCCGCATCACTAACCTTTTTATTATGCACATCTGGAAAAGATTCTGTTTCAGGATCTGCATCAGACATCAGAGCTTGGAGAACTAATTTAAGTGTGAGGTGACAAGCTTGCCTACCTGTGTCATTTAAAATGTACTTTTTCATAAGTTATGACAAGGGCTAGTTATTGGGTCAAGAGTGTTTTACTCTGAAAATGTGATCTTTCTTGGTCACCACGCTCCTTTCTTCTTCCACCTAAGGGTGGTGTGCCCCTGTCAGGGATGAAATCTATAACCCAGCTCAAGTGCATTTACACCAATGCACGCAGCATGGGTAACAAACAAGAGGAGCTGGAAGCCCTTATGCGGCAAGATAACCATGACCTAGTTGCCATCGCAGGAACATGGTGGGATGGGACTCAGGACTGGAATGCTTCAGTAGATGGCTACAAGCTCTTTAGAAGGGATAGGCAAGGAAAGAGAGGAGGTGGGGTGGCTCTATACATTAAGGAGTGCTTTGGTTGTATAGAGCTCAATGACAGAGATGACAATGTGGAGTGTTTATGGGTGAAGATGAGAGGGAAGGCAAATAAGGCAGATCCTGTTGGGAGATGTGGAGGTCGGAGGCTGTCTTGGGCCATGAAATGGTTACATTTTTGATTCTTAGGGAAATAAGGAGAGGGGTCACCAAAACCTCCACTATGGACTTCCGGAGAGCAGACTTCAGCCTGTTTAGATCACTGGTGAAGAGAGTCCCTTGGGAGTCAGTTCTGAGGGGCAAAGGGGTCCAGGAAGGCTGGATGCTCTTCAGGAAGGAAGTCTTAAAAGCACAGGAGCAGGCTGTCCCTGTGTGCCATAAAACGAAATGTCAGGGAAGGTGACTGGCCTGGCTGAACAAGGGGCTTTTGCTGGGACTCAGGGAGAAAAAGAGAGTCTATCACCTTTGGAAGGAAGGGCGGGCACCTCAAGATGAGTATAGGGAGCTTGTGAAGACATACAGGAAGAAAATTAGAAGGGCAAAAGCCCAGCTGGAGCTCAATCTGGCCACTGCTATAAAGGACAATAAAAAAAAGGTTTTCTCAATACATAAACAGCAAAAAGAGAAACAGGGAGAATCTCCATCCCTCATTGGATGAGGGGGGGAACATGGCAACCAAGGATGAAGAAAAGGCTGAAATACTTAATGCCTTCTTTGCCTCCATCTTTAATAGTCAGACTGGCTGCCTTCAGGATACTTGGCCTCCTGAGCTGGAATGTAAGGATACAGAGCAGAACAACCCCCCCATAATCTGGGAGGGTGTAGTTAGAGACCTGCTGCAGCACCTAGACACTCAAAAGTCTATGGGCCCAGATGGGATTCACCTAAGGGTACGGAGGGAGCTGGCAGAGGAGATCGCTAAGCCTCTTTCCATCATCTACCAACAGTCCTGAATAACAGGGGAGGTCCCAGATGACTGGAGGCTTGCCAACATGACACCTATCTACAAGAAGGGCCTGAAGGAGGATCCTGGGAACTACAGGCCTGTCAGCCTGACCTCAGTACCAGGGAAAGTCATGGAGAGGCTCATCTTGAGTCCACTCATGTGGCAAGTGCAGGACAGCCAAGGGATCAGGCCCAGCCCGCATGGGTTCAGGAAAGGCAGGTCCTACTTGACTAACCTGATTTCCTTCTATGATCAGGTGACCCGCCTGGTGGATGAGGGAAGGGCTGTTGATGTTGTCTATTTAGACTTTGGTAAAGCCTTTGACACCATCTCCTTCAGCATTCTCCTGGAGAAGCTGGTGGCACATGGCATAGACAGGTGCACTCTCCACTGGGTAAAAAACTGGCTGGCTGGCTGAGCCCAGACAGTTGTAGTGAATGGGGTTGGATCCAGTTGGTGGCCGGTCACCAGTGGCATCCCCCAGAGCTCAGTTTTGGGTCCAGTCCTGTTCAATATCTTTATTAATGATCTAGATGAGGGAATTGAGTCCTTCCTAAGTAAGTTTGCAGATGACACTAAACTGGGTAGAAGTGTTGAATTGCTTGAGGGTAGGAAGGCTCTGCAGAGAGACCTGGACAGGCTGGATCGATGGGCCAAGGCCAATTGTATGAGGTTTAACAAGGCCAAGTGCTGGATCCCTGCACTTTGGTCACAGTAACCCCATGCAAAACTACAGGCTTAGGAATGAGTGGTTGGAAAACTGCATGGTGGAGAAGGACCTGGGGGTGCTGGTTGACAGCCAACTTAACATAAGCCAGCAGTGTGCCCCGGCAGCCAAGAAGGCCAACAGCATCCTGGCCTGCATCAGGAATAGTGTGGCCAGCCAGAGTAGAGAGGTGACTGTGCCCCTGTACTCGGCATTGGTGAGGCCACCCCTTGAATACTGTGTTCAGTTCTGGGCCCCTCACTAC
Source organism: Hemiprocne comata (assembly GCA_020745705.1). Lineage (NCBI taxonomy): Eukaryota > Metazoa > Chordata > Aves > Apodiformes > Apodidae > Hemiprocne > Hemiprocne comata. Next base: position 145,249,390 of record CM036586.1, read on the forward strand.
ATGAAGGATGTCGAGTTGCTGGCGTGTGTCCAGAGAAGAGCTACCAGGCTGATGAAAGGCCTGGAGGACAAGTCCTACGAGGAGAGGCTGAGGGAACTGGGGTTGTTTAGTTTGAAGAAGAGGAGGCTGAGGGGTGACCTCATTGCTCTCTACAGCTACCTGAAAGGAGGTTGTAGGGAGGTGGGAGTTGGTCTCTTCTCTCCAGTGAATAATGACAGGATGAGAGGGAATGGCCAGAAGTTGTGCCAGGGGAGGTTTAGGCTAGATATTAGAAGTAATTTCTTTACCAAAAGAGTGGTTGGACAGTGGAACAGGCTGCCCAGGGAGGTGGTGGAGTCACCATCCCTGGAAGTGTTTAAAAGAAATATAGATGTGGTGCTTAGGGACATGACTTAAGCATTGAACAGGTAGATGAAGGTTATGGTGGGTGGATTTAGGTTATGGTTGGACTTGATGATCTTTGAGGTCTTTTCCAACCAGGTTGATTCTGTGAATCTGTGATCCTGGGCATACTCGCTGCCCCTGGACTTAATGGTGACCATATTGGGAGATCTCTTTTCAGTGGCTGAAGAAAAAAGCCAGCTGTTTACTTCATCTTCAGAGACAAGGCTGATTTCTCATGGAGCAGTTGGTAATTTAGATAAAGATAAAATTAATAAATTGATTTCCCATGAAGAAGCAGAATGCACACCTCATTTTCTTGAGAAGTGAATATATGATAATCCTCTCCATTTATGATTTTGTACCTTAAAATGGAAGTCTTATTATTTAGAGAATTTAATTGCCTTACCAACACAAGTGTGTTTTGTTGGTGCGGAAGTTTAACAGTGGACTGCTACATTGCCAGTTTAGTTCTGCATTGGTGCTTGAGGTATTTCTGCATGTAAAAATACATATTTATATATTAAAAATATAGAAATATATAAACATTATATATAAGAATATAAAATATATATAAATATATAAAAACATATAAATGGCATCTAGATAAGGGCTATGTATCAAGAAGGCAGTGCCTATTAGGGAAGCTTTCTCTGTTTTCTCTGCCTTCCACTTGCCCTGTCTTTCTGTTTTTGTGAATGTGAAAGACAACTGTAGAATCTTGATCGATTTACAGGGGAGCTACAAAAATGATTTGGCTGGAAGAAGTGTGCTATAATGAAGACTTGAGATTCTCAGTCTGATCTAGTTTATTAAAAAAAAGACTGATTGTTTTACTGCTTTGTACATGTCCTTTCACAGGAATAAAATTACTACTTAAAAGGTTTTCTAAGCTAACAGAGAAATGTATTAGTGGCTTGAAATTGAAGTCTGAAAAAATGTCAATATTTTTTGCAATATGTGTAGTTAGTCTTTGAAATTAATTACCAGGGAAAGATATAGAGTCTTAATTTATTGAAATCTCAAACTTTATTTCCTTTTTGTATGACAGGCTTCTGTTAAAACAGTATTGTGTTTGTTGAGGTAGTAAAAGAGATCAGACTAGATCTTTTCATGCTCCAACAAGTGAGAAAATTTGCTTTTTCTCTTGTTAACTATCAGAGAATTTTAGTTTTAAAAATTTAATATCAGCCAGATAATCCTCTTTTTTTTTTTCTTTTTTTTTTTTTTGTCTGGTATTGTGGGGTCTTTTCTTACATTTTATTTTAATACTAAGCCAGCATGATGTAAAATTAGAGCTGGAAACTGAGAGACCTAATGATGAAATGCTGTTAGAGTAAGAGCTTTGGTTAGACAATAATTGACTACTCATACCTTTTATAATAACATGATATATTATACAGTGTTCTGAAATAAATCCAGCAGTAGAAAAAGTGAGAGAATCCTGGCAAATTAAGTACAAATCTGGTTGAAGTTTCATAATCTGCAAAAAAAAAATAAATCAAGACATCTAAATTAACGCAGGACACTTTGACATGCAAAGAGCTTGGAATTTGGGGTATCTGACTCAAACAAGGCTTAAAACAAAGGAAGAGTTACCCTGATTTATACTTTGCCACCTGTATTTCTACCAGGCCTTTGCTACTAAACAATCACAGTGGCTGTGCTCTTCACTGTTTCCTTCATGTGAAGAATTTCTTCTCTTCAGCAGGCTGCAGAGCAGTGAAACCAGACTCCAACTGTGGCATCTGCATTGTGCTAGAGGAATGGTATTGCTAGGGATATTGTTGTGGGACAGATATGGCCAGCATCTGAGCAGTTTATATGCAAACATAATGGCTGTTAGGGAAACAGAGTTTTAGAAACATGCAGTAGAGTGCATTACAGCTGCTTTCGTTATCCTGGCCTGTCTGTTAGGTAAACCAGGATGCATAATGTCATCCACAAGCATGAATATCTTGAAGTTGACAGAAATCTAGGGTTTTACCGGTATTATTTTTTAAAAATCCCTCCCCAAAACCACAAGGAACAGCAACAACAAAAAACCTTTCGCCATAAATCTCTAAGTACCAAAAGCTGTTTTCTTCTTTCACCTACCATGGACTATAATAGTAATGGGGCAGAATAGCCAGAATAGAGGAAATACAAAATTCAGCATTGTAAGTTAATTTCTTACCACATTTTCATTTCTGGATCCTATTCATTAACAAACAAATACAGCAGGGAAATAATGTGCAGTACCATTAATAATAAGTCTATCAGATGATTAGTGTGCAACCAACATGAATGCTGAAGATTAGAATAGGCTGCGGGAAATACAGATGTCTTTGTGAATTGGATTTAAAATCTGCTTTGGTGTGCATGCCCTAATGTAAAAAAATAATACTAATAATTTTGTCATGTGATGATAGAAATGATGTTGACCAACCAATGCCATCTAACTCTTTGTAGTAAGGGAAATGCAGATCTTAGTTCCAGGAAAAGTTTTGGTATGGTGAATTTACAGTTCTCTTATTCTTCACAGAATCAGCCTCAGAAATGTTTGTTTATAGGCTAGATCTAGGCCTCCTTCTCAACAGCTGATTGTTTTAATACAAACAAAATCAAAATTAAGCTGCAAGAAAAAGAGGACACTGAGTTGGATAGGAAAGGTCTGGTTTAGGAATTAATCTTTTCTATGTATGTAGAGCTGAACTCATTGGCAAACCAAATATAGAAAGGAAAGTTTCACTGTGGGGTACAAGAGCAGAGGGCTTTTTTGTGAGGTTTTCATATTTTTGTGGAAAAATGAGTATAGACATTGAATGTACATATTCTAAATATCACAGTTTAAGTTGCATGAAAGTAGCTCTTGTAGACACCTATCAGTTTCAAGTTCTGATGCCTGTTTTTGGCAGAGGGGAGGGAGGAGACTCAGTAAGAATAAACATTTACCTTTTAACATGGTGTCGCGGACCGATATCAAAGACTATTGGATGTCAGGATACCACACACGGTCGGTTTGACATCATCCCTTTCAGAGATACTTCTTCTCTTTCTTTCCATTTACTTAAAAATCAGTTGTTTTTCGTACTACAAATTCAGTATTGTAATGTAAAATATGTAAACTGTGTAATTTTATCCAAACTATGGTCTTACATTTTGATCACATATTAGGATGTGAGTATATGTCATCTTTAAGATAGATCCATCAGCAAATTTAGACAAGAAAGCCTCCAAGCATTGTCAGTAGCAGTGAGTACATCTTGTTCTCATACATCAATATTCTCAGAAGACGTTCTTGTACAGCTCATGCTTTATACAGATACTGGCATTTCCTTGTGCAAACCTAAACTCTGAATCTGTTTACCTATTATTTGAAGATTCTGAGTCCTTCCAAAGTATAAAAATTACAACTTGAGGAGTCTGTGCTGAAGAGAACTGGGGTTTTGTTTTTGCTTAGGTTTTTTTGTTATTGTTTTCCTTTTTTGTCTGGAGTATGTCAGAAAGTAAACTTTTTGTTCCACTGCCATTCCTTAATTTTTAAATACTATTTGCATTACAACATTTTGATTGTCCTACATTGAGTCAGTGACTTTCTGGTAGGAGTCATCTCATTTTTCTGCCTCTTGCAAGCACTGATCAGATATATTCTTCTTTCCTAGCTATCTTCATATAATCCCCTCTCTATCCCAGTGTGTTTGTGTGTGTGTGTGTGTGTGTGTGTGTGTGTGTGTGCACTTGTGTTTTCCAGTCTGAATAAGTTTTTTGAGCTAATTTAGCAAATTAAATTGTGGTTGTGTCACACAAAGGCTTCTCCAATAAATATATCACAGATTCACAGAACGGTCAGGATTGGAAGGGACCTCTGGAGATCATCTAGTCCAATCCCCCTGCCAGAACAGGTTCACCTAGAGCAGGTAACACAGGATTGCATCTGGGTGGGTGCCTGGAGATATATATGTGTGTGTGTATATGTGTGTATATATATGTATGTATGTATATATTCATTTGGAGAGCTGATAGATGCTTGAGCCTCAAGTGTTGGAAGCCTCCTGCTCATTTTGGTAAACTGATTGCCTCTACTTTGACTGAACTGGGAGTAGAAAAAGCATAGAAAAAGCATAGAAAAGCTCACCTTAAAACTCCATACTTGCTCCTGAAACACAGAACTGTAGGTGTGTGGGACTCATTGCTGTGAAGTACCTGGCAAGAAAAATTACTGAGAATTTATCAGGGCAACTGTTAATTATTCTAACACCAATGAACAAAGAGGTTTTTCTTCCCCATATCTGTATTAACCAAAATAGATAGTGAAACTCCTTCAGATAAGAAGGGAACATTACTTAATCATCTGTTCTCATCTCCTGCAGACTACACAATTAGCCATAGGACTTGCATCACCTTAGAGTCTAGTAGTGGGGGCTGGAAGTAGCATTTGGTAAAACATGCAGTCTTGTTCTAAAGATTTCCAGTAACGGCTAATTGCTGTCTCTGTTTAAAAGAGAAAGTGCAATGTGTTTTCTCAAGCTCTGTCATGACATGGATGAAGATTTAATGTGTTATTTTAGATATATAGCTTTTCCATAGCAACTACAGGAGGAATTAGTATTTGGGAAATTGTCTTCTTATTTTTAGATACATTTAGTTTGACAGGTCTTTCGAACTTTTAAAAGAAGACTTATTATGTGATCACTTTTCGTTCTCTCTTCTGTCGTCATTAGTTGTTCTTCATAACTGGCAGATATTAAGAAAATCATCACCTTGTGATCACTGTTACAAATTGCTAAAACTTCAACAACCACTTAAAGAAATCTGGGATGTAGGAAAACAGGAGAAATCTTAAGTTTTGATCTTATGCAGAGTTTGTTGAGATAGTATTTCATTTTTTTTTTTGCTTGAAGAGCACAAACAAAACTTCATAAAGCCTTCTCTAAACCTGTTATCAATAAATTTGGTAGTAGAGTGTACAAGCAGGGATACAAAAATACTAACATAACATTCACACTGAACTTATAATTGCAGTGGGTTTTAGTATAAAGTCATTGTAGATGGTTGTATTTGTTATCAGTAATTGCACAAGTGGTAACCTGCATGTGTTAAGTGTGTTTGGGGTGTAGAGATAAATACGGAGAAAATATTTTTCAGTATTAATATCTGAAGGCTGAGAAATAAGCAACTGAAAATGGCTGAGGTGAAGCTACCTGTATGATTTCTTTTGTAAGAGAGAATACATTAGATGACCATCTGTGCCCAGTGCATACAGATGGCTAGCAAATGGTATGATTTGCATAGTCCTCCCAAAAGGCAGTGAGTTGAATAAAATGCGGTTAATTGTGTTATCAATTTTTTAATCTATATCTCTACATGTTGTTTTGCAGGCTCTTTATTATCTTAAAATGACTTTCTGGCTTTAGGATGTTCCAAAATACATAGCCCTCTCATTTGTGGCTCAGTTTAGTTTCCCATAACCTCCAGTGTACATTAGGACAAGAGTATTATTCTCTCTCAGCTTATTATCTCTGTAGCTTTTAACCATGTGTGTTTGTAAACAAGCTCTACAGATACGCTCTTCGTTCTAGTCCCATATTTATCATGCCTTGGACTAAACTTACCTCTGCATTTTTAAATTTCTCTGAAACAGCAGCCCCTGTGAATATAATCCATACACTCTTCACTCACTCCTACAGATTTCAGTTTTCACTTGTTGCCCTTCTTGTCTTTATCTGTATGTGTCAGTGAGTTTGCTGAGGTTTATGACCTGGAAAAAAAGACCCCACTGTAAACGCAGACTTTAAGTTTTTGTTGTACTACTGCAAGTACAACCTCAACATACAGAGCTTTCAGGGTGGCTGTCTGACAACGTGGAGCTTTCACAGACTAGCAAGTAAATGGCTCCTTTTTAGAGGTGAAATTAGAGCTAGGTGGTTTCTGTTAATCTTTTTATATATATATAAACAAATATGCATATACAAATGGAAATAGAAAATTATTTATATTCCACAAATGGAATATGAAATTATTCACCAAAATGTTGTATGTGAAATATTGCTAGAGGCATTGCCTCTGAGTATCTACTTTTCATTATTTGCTATTTCAGGTTTAAGGCTGATGGAGTTCAATCACATGGTGGTTGTATTTGTATTCTGTTTCTGGAGCAGATGATTCCCAAAATGTCAAAGATCTTGGAAGGCAGCCTCAGAAATAGATGAAAATATTTGGCCCTGTGAGTGTTGGTATCTTGTGCTATCTGCAGATATTTTGGGAGATAAAATAGCTTCCAAATTCATAGGAGTAAAAAAAAATGTGAATAGTGTTTATATGGATTTGCATTTACTTGAATAAATGGCCATATGTTTCCTAGCATTCATTCAACTATCCAACTGTAATCTATATAGAGAGACTTGCCATTAAATACAAGCTATCTGTAAGAGCTTTAACCTGGAAGAAATCAAAGTTGCTGAAATAAAATTTTTCAGCCTGTATATATCTTAATGGATATAATTATTATCTTTTGACAAAATCCATCCTGTGACACAGATACAACTGACAGACCTTCCGGCTGGTTTAGCTGTCTGGTGGTGTGGTTGAATCCTTCAACCATGCTATTACTTATTAATTAGTTAAACCCATTGGTGCTTTTTAAACTGATAAATCACTCAACTCAGTGGAATAGGTCTTCTGCAAGAAAAATCTGTCCTATATTCAAGTTACATGCTAACCAATTTTATAGTTGGTTTATATAATGGAGTAACACCAGCCCACAAGCATCTGCTCTTAGGGTGCTGCATATTCCTACTCAAATATGTACCTGTCAGTGCTGATCAGATGACAGGACTCCTTCAAGCAGCCATGCTACTTCTGCAGCACCCCACAATTCCCAAATGCTTCAAAGGAGAGGCTATACATGGGGATTGCCCATTTCTATATGTGTCTTTTAATAAACTGGTGGATGTAAGACCATGGTTTCTGCGTAATAATTATAACCCCTTACTTCAGTGTTCATTTCTGTACATAGATTGCTTTTAGTCTCGGAAGAAATCAGTTGAACAGTTTAAAAAAAGTTATGAGTTGCTTATTTAGATGGCTTGGTGTCACTTTCTTCTGCAGAAGAGTTTTGGTTTTGAAAGAGGTGCCATATGTAATTTAACAGTTTTTACTTGACAGAGGATATTTGTTAGCTGCTTGGCATGCTTCAGCAGGAGGTCCTTTATGATACCATGTCTTCAGTTCTTCTGCCTTGCACGGAGGATCAAATCAAACTGCAGTCATTGTTATTGCAAAAAGATTAAATCTGACACTACTAAAGAATCACTCATCTTAATGAAGAAAAGCATGACTTACCTCTGGACGTTCTGATGCTAAGAAGTTAAATACCTGCTTCAGGTAACACTGGTCTCAACTCCAGGAAGTGGGTTCTAAAGTATTTGCACTTTTGGTTCTCAGCAAACACACAAGACTTTCAAATCTTTGGATTCTGTTAGTACAGAATGAGACATCAGATCTGTCTGTATCATATAATAAGAATGAGTCATCAAATAAGAAAGTTGTGGAATGCTGCAGAAAGTTTGGTCATAGATCATGCTTTTGAGAGGCTTTTCCCATTGATAACTTTCCTATGCATTTAGTCATTCACTGGCAACTTTGGTTCCCATAAAACTGACCACATATGCATGTGCTCTGACAACAGGCATTTGAGGCACAGTGAGTATGGATATGACACGAGAAGATCATATATACACAAAATGATCTTTATACAAGTGACCAAACAGTTTTGGAGGGAAAATCTAAATCAGGTTTGTAATATTGGGAAATGGAAATTTTCTTCAACTTGTAGTAGAATGGCCCAAGACATGAAAGTGTGTATTCTTTGTTAATAATTGATTATGCTGTCATGGAACTCTTTACAAGGGCATGTAGTGATAGGACGAGGGGTAATGGTTTTAAGCTGGAAGAGGGGAGATTCAGGTTAGACATTAGGAAGAAATTCTTCTCCATGAGGGTGGTGAGATGCTGGCACAGGTTGCCCAAGGAAGTTGTGGATGCTCTCTCCCTGGAAGTGCTCAAGCCCAGGTCAAAGGGGCTTTGAGCAAGCTGGTATAGTGGAAGGTGTCCCTGCCCATGCAGATTAAAGATGATCCTTAAGGTCCCTTCCAACCCAAACCATTCTGTGATTCTATGGAACCACGCATCTTGGAAACATAACTCAGACATACTTAAAATCAGACATCCTAACAACTGGTGGTTTTTGGCTTGTTTTTTGTTTTTTTTTTTAAATAAAGTTTTGGAATAACAGAATGTTGAAATGCTCTATGAAAAACTGTTGCATTGCAGTGAATACAGAACAAAATACCCTATTTCACACACATGGATCTTAAAACCAGGGCTAAATGTTTTTTCAGAAAGAACTTTCCTCTTTTACAATGTTATTGCTGTCACTCTTTCACTGCTTGATGCACATAATTTTGATTCCACTTGTTTCACTCTAGATCCGAACAGACATCCGGGCTTGGTTTTCATCTTTTTCCCTTTTTATGTATAAATTAGGATAATATGGCATGTCTGTGAAGGCCCCTGGGAGATCAAACATACTGATAAGAGAGAGAAGATAGTGACTGGCTTTTATCCTTGAAAACCATGTCTACTTTGAGGTATTCAGATATATCTGTATTAGTCCCCTCTTTTAATATCTCCAGTATTCCACTCTCCCTGGTAGCAGGGCCATTATTTAATAAAAAGGCAAAAGTAAAAGAATAAATTTGGTCCAAAGCCTGTACTATAGCTATTTCTGCTGTGTGTCTTGGTAGAGTACACTGCTATGAAAAGATTTGATGAGGTAAGGCTTTACACCTCCATGCTTGGCAGCAAAGCACAGAATTTGCAGAAGATGGGTTAAGTGCCAAGAAAATGTGCAAAGTTGTCATATCTTTTCAGCTTCTGCTGCTGGAAGGACCTCGCCACAGCTCCCAGAATGTTTGAAAACCACCATCAGTCAGTGATAATGGTGCTATTTAAGCACAAGTCCTTACTTCAGGGCAATTGGCCAGAGTGAAGCTGGCAGCACAATTTTTCTCTTATTTTAGTGATTTGTGAAGTATTTCAGGGTGAACACTTATGCAAACAAATGCAAATTATTGGAGAATGCTTTGTCTGTTTGGGATACGCTGAATGAAATAAGCTACTTCATTAGGATGTTTCCTAGAAAACTGACATATGATACTTACACTGAAGGGTGATGGCTGCTTCATCAGGGGAAGACCAGTGCAATTTTTTTTAGGGACAGTCATTAGCTAGTACCGTGTATTTATGCTGAATATAAAGCTCAAGTTAAAGGGAAAACACTTATCTTTTAAAATCTCCCATGGGTGTTGGTTACTTGATTGGTTGGTTGGTTTTGGAGCTAATCTTGTTTCCTTTCTCCTTACAAGTAGTGGGAAACAGGATAAAAAAAAAAAAAAAAAAAAAAAGAGTGCCACAGAACAGTCATTCAAAATGCAAAATGGACCAAAATATTATCATCAACCCTTGGAATGTATCCTAGGCTAACATATATCTTTATTGTCCACTTTAAATAGGTTGTTGAAATTACACACAGTTTTTTATCATTTTATCAGTTGCAATCATAGTAGGACAACAGTTTGGGAACAAGTGGCAAATAGTTACTTAGGGCTTTTATTTCTCTACCTTGCTGTCCTGTAGTGTAGTTCTTATGTTTTATATACAGCTTTTCATCTGTAGGTACCAGGGCTCTGAGATCACTGTCAAAGGAGATACTGTATTCTTTTGTAAAACACTGTCTCCAGCTTATAAATAGGGAAATGAAGGCACAAGGATGAAAAGACACTTTCTTTTCTGCCAAAGTTATCCAGTTGACAAGTCGGCAAAGTCAGGAGTAGAGCTCAGGTATCTCAAGGTCAGTGGTCTCCATTAAACTGCTTGTTTAACAATTGGAGAAGTAATTACTTAATAATTTGAAGTCTTAACCTTCAAATTTGCTAACGTACGGATTTGACTTCAATGAGGCCAATTTTAGAATAGTTTACTGCAAGTCTTTTCACCTATGGAAAGGGAAGTAAAGATTCTCTGCCTACAGAAGAGGTGGACAGTTGGCATTTTTGTTCAGGATTTTACAATATGCTACTATGATAATTTACAACAAGTAGATAGGGCTTTATGTTGTAAAAGCTTGTTTCTGATCATAACCTTGATGTTTTTAGTACATGTGTCGTGGTTTAGGCCCAACATGAAAACAAAGAAACAGCCCCATACCTGCCCGCTCAACTCCCCCCCAAACACACACAACCTGGGATGAGGAGGAAAAACCCAACTAGGAGTTCATGGGTTGAGACAAAGGACAAGGAGAGTTCTTCACCGATTAAGGTCCCAGGCACAACAGACTCTACTTGGGGAAAAAATAAGAATTTAATTTCACACTAATCAAATGCACACAGGACACAGACAACACAAAGAGCAGGGCTTACACACATTACCCCACCCCTCCCTTCTTCCTGGACCCAAATTACTTTGTTCCTGATTTCTCTGCCTCCTTCCCCCCAGCAGCACAGGGGGACAGGGGATGGGGTCTAGACAGTTCACAGTCTGGTGGTTCCTGCTGCTCCTTCCTCCTCAGGAAGAAGGTTTCCTTACGGTCTTCCCCTGCTTCCCCATGGGGTCCCTCCCATGGGAGAGAGTCCTCCACAAACCTCTCCTTCATGAGTCCTTCCCACGAGGTCTGGAGCAAGCTGCTCCAGCACGGCTTCCCACAGAGTCACAGGCTTCTTCGGGAACAGTCACCTCCACTGGCGCTGGGGTCTTCCACAGCTGCATAATCTGAGTCCACTGGCCAAGCTCATCCCTCCTGGCACCCCCAGGGAATGTTCCACCACATTATTCCATGAATGCAGGGGGACAGCCTGCCATCTTGCCATGGGTTGCAGGGAAACTTCTGCTTAGCACCTTGTTCCCCTTCTTCCTCACCAACCACCACCACAACTCTTGCTCTTGCTCTTGCTCTTGCTCTTGCTCTCTTTCTCGCTCTCTCTCTTTCTTTCTCTCTTTCTCTCTCTCTCTCTTTCTTTCTCTCTCTCTCTTTCTTTCTCTCTCTCTCTTTCTTTCTCTCTCTCTCTCTCTCTTTCTCTCTCTCTCTTTCTCTCTCTCTCTTTCTCTCTCTCTCTCTCTTTCTTTCTCTCTCTCTCTCTCTTTCTTTCTCTTCCTCTTTTTTCTTCTTTTTCTTTCAACCAAGTGCTCGCTCTGCTCAGGTCTTGTATCAGTTCTTCTGTATGTTAATCGCAGAGGCGCATCTATTGTGCCTCTAATGGGTCCTTGGCTGGTTTTGGAGCAGGGGGAACTTCTCAGCTTCTTACCGAAGCCACCCCTGGGGCCCTTCCCCTGCTACCAGAAAACCTAGCCAAACCAAACCAGCACAATATGGAAGTGTTTGACTTGTTTCTGTTAATAATATATTTCATATTCCCTCTCTTCTCATGTTTTACTTTTTTCTTCATTAATTCTGGAACAGCAGTTCGTTGTTAAAGTCTCTGACTCAGATGACAAAGGACATCATCTGAGTTAGAGAGATGGCAATTTAGCATGCAGAGAACAGATAGAAAGCTGCATTCATAATATATCTGGACAACAAGATACTGTGGCAAAGCAGTGGGTCGATGTTGATTCCAGGTGAACTAGCTGGGTAGCCAGAACCAGTGTAACTGATTTCACTCAGGGTGGGGACTGGACTAGGGAATGTAGTTCATAGCTAGGCTTGGTAACTGCATGGCACTGCATTGTACTGAGACAGAGAGCAATAGTTACATGGGAGCTTTTATGTTAGCGTGAAATGGCTCACTCTAAATAAGCATTTCCTCAGATTTAAAAAAGAAAGCCTGTTACAGAACTGTGTTACTGACCTTAGTCCTGAATTATTAATTTTATAATGTTTTGATAAGTACAAAAATCTGATACATTCATGTGTTATATGGACCAATAATGTGTAAAAAGAGATTTAAAATGCATTCAGCCAATTTTTCTTATTAATTCGTGTACTTTATTTTTCAGGCAAAAAAAAATACAGGCAAGAACAGATCACTCACAGTTGCACATGTTTTAGCCTGATGATGCTGGTACTTTAATTAGAACAGTGGAAAGTCAGCATGAATTCTCTGGTTTTAAAGAAAGCAAGAGGAATTGAGGTTAATTAAAGGTTAATTAGAGTTTAATTGGTAGTTCTTTTTTTTTTTTTCCCCTCTTTACTTCTGGTGATAACAGAAATGTTAGAATCCTTGACTTTGATGGCAACAGATTGGGCAGACCTGGTGTTGATTGCTACTGCCAACATGAAAGTGGTGCTGCAGTCCTGCAGCTCCAGTTCTTAATCAATGAGGTAAGCACATATTTATTCAGATTCTTCAGTATAAATTTAGCTGAATAAGTCAATTCCTGTATTGTAATTGAATGATATAATTTTTCACATTGACAAATTATACCAACAAGTAAGTGCCTTTTAGAAGACTATTTGTGGGACTACATGCAGGGAAAAGTATTACCTTCATATACAGCAGTAAAAAGTACTGAACAAAAGGCAGTCAATATGAATGTGTGCAAGTAGATGTAAAATCCATTAAATTACTAAATATGCTGCACAGTCGCGTTTCAAATAGAAATTAGTAAAGGAGCTAAATCATTCTATGGAAAGATATTGATGGCTTTTAGCTGAGAGCTCAATAGTTGGGCATATGCTACTACTTGAAGCAGAGAAAAGCAGTTGCAGGGATCATCAATCAAACCAGCATGCTTAGTCTTTGCAAATTGGTTGTCAAAATCAAGTTTAGACAACATAAAGAAACAGTGTCAGATTATAGCTTGCTCTGTGCAGAAAATCTCTGGAGATGGTAATAGGCAAGATTTTCTGGAGCATATAAATCTGTTTTCTTTTTCCTATAACCTCTTAACTTGGTCAAATTATAAGCTAGCCATAGTTCAGTTTTAATTACTTTTCTCCCAACACTTTTGACAGTCTTGAGACCTCTTTCTAAGCATGGAGATCTTAGAACTCCTCAAGGAAAAAGTTTTAGTTTTGAATTTTTTTAAATGTGGGATATATTTATTTTTTCTACACCTGTTTGGAGAAAGTACCTGAACCACAGAAACTGAGGAGGGAGCATTGAAACTTTAGAACCATTCAGTCCAGTGGAATTCTTCAGGGAAAGGCAGGGATGAAAACAAGGTTTGAATCAGTAATCTTTATTTTCATTAGGTGACCAGCAGAACCCCTAGTACATAGGATTAATTTGATTTCTGTGGTGGAGATTCTGTCTGAAATTGATTCAAACTCTTTGGGAGGTGAGAATTAAAGCATAGATCACACTGAATTAGAGGAATCTCACCTTCATAAATTTATTTGGCGTATGTCATTGAAAATAATAGTTGCTAGGATTAGGAAAGAAATCCAAGATGCAAAAAGAGAAGTTTATCCATCAGTTGTAGTTTGCATTAACTGATCTTTCAGTTACATCCTCGCCTTTTTGCAGAATAAGGCATTGCCTTCTGTTTTGGCATCATCTACTTCCTCTCTGCCATAGTAACAGGCTTTATGTGCAATGTTAATTTATTAAATCACCACAGCAGCAGCAGAGAGTTTCCTCTGCAGTCCATATTCTAATGGCATCACTGTTCCATGGTGAGGAGAAAGACAGTAGGAAGAAGGTAGAATACATTCACTTCAAGCTGTCCAGGCAGATAAAGGTGTAGACGCTGGAAAATGTCTATTATTGGGCCACCAGAAGCAGAACCAATGTTCAAAGTATTTTTGATCTATGATAAACACCTTGTCCTTTTGTTTGCATCTCTTAGTTCCTTCTAGGTCCTCTCCCGCTGCTACCTGTCCTTACTTTCTTATCTGCATCTTCTTTTCAGTTCCATTCTTGAATTTCATGTTGTCTTAATGTGACTACTAAACTGTGCTTGGCAGCGTCACTTGTGTGTATGTGTGTTCACTAATCCCTTTTTCCTTTAGTTACATCCTTCATACTCATCTTTTTAAGTAAGTGTTGTCTGTGCTCCTTTTCATTAATCTCTCTGCTTATGTGGAAATACTTGAGAGTTCACATGTATAACATTGGTACAAAGCTTTTATTTGAGTTTTAAATTGATGGAGTTTTAATTTAACTTTGGCTGACCTTGTACTGATTTAAATTATGTACCAGATCAATTCAAACTGACTATTATTTATGGTAGAATTTATTTTTTTTTTTCCTAGAAGAAAGCAACCTTTTTTCATAAACTGTATCATATTCTAGGGGTAGGTCATTAGCAGCGAAGATCACCTAAGAATAAGACAGAATCCGCAGAAAAGTAACATGTTGTGCTGTATTTTTTGTCTGCTCTAGGGTGCTTTGGTCAGTGCATGTGCAGATGATGCACTTCATTTGTGGAATCTCCGACAGAAACGGCCAGCTATCCTACATTCTCTGAAATTTAACAGAGAAAGGTAAGACTATATGACACAAAATAAAAATTTCATTTAAAAAACCCCCAAAATTACTTTCTAGGTTTTTAATAACACATGCTTATTAGTTTGCCTTTCTAAAGGAGGATGTAGTTTTGCTTTGAAACCTCTTCTTCCATTGTTTGAGTCTTGTTTCCACAGAACAAAAACTTCACTTTCTTTTTCTGTAGCCTTCTCAGAACTCGAAAAAATTTTGTCTTCTTTTAGTCAAAATATTTTTCATTTTACCTTCTATTTCTATGAACTGCTGCGAACAGTAGTGTGTTTTTCTTAAGACCAGACACAAGCACTCTGATCCTTTTGGCTGATTTGTTGTTCAGTACTAGTCAGAGTACCTCAGCTGGCTGTATCAGGGAAATAATAATTTTATCTGCCTTGAAAGGGTTTTATTTTTTTAAAAATCCTGGAAGTTTAGCAGAAATAAATTGTGAATTTGGGAAACTGGGGTAAATATCAAATGAATCTGAGACTATTTTTCTGAATTTTACTTCCTTTACTTTATCAATACCAAACTGTAGAAATCTCTGTTGAATTAAAGGAATGGTTGTAATTCTCAAACTCAAAGAGCATCTGAGCACTCTAATCTCTATTTAGTCACGTAAGTAAAGCCTGCTGTGATATTATGGACCTTGAATGCTACACTTTTATCAAGAAAAAGCTCCATGTTTCTATTAAGGCATTAGGTCAGTAGTGAGAAGATCAAGGTTCAGTGCATAAATGCAGCAGTTGTTTTGGGTTTTTTTGTGTGTTAGTCCTTGAGCAATACAATTGTTCTGTACTTCATCTTTGGGATGGATTTTTTGGAAATTTGAAAACATAAGCATAATACACAGTATGGTTTTTGACTGGAAGTTTAAGTGATATGGTAATTCTCTTAGTACATAGATTCAGTGGTTCTAGAGGTGCAGGAGCTTCTTTTAGATATTTATATACTTACTTGTGAAGTGGTGAAACTTCACAGGACTGTGAACTAAACAGGCTCATCAGAGCTTTAGCTGTAGCAAATCTGAAAAATATTATGGAAATAGACTTTTCCTTGGTTGTTTGTTATTGAACTACATATCATGTTTGCAATTAGATGTCAGCTAGTTGCAAGTTCTGTTGTGGGAAGTACTATGTAATAATTTAGAAAATACACATCCTGATTCCAAAGAGTTTATAACCTATAGCAAAAGTATATCAAGTGGTTTGGGACTGCATGAGGGAAGTTGAAGAAAACTTATGTGTACGTTTGCTAGTTCCTTGTGGACAGTAAGCCATCATTTTACGTATACTGAAATATTTCAGTCTTGGTATTCTCATCAGGTAGGTGCATTATCCACAATTTGTCATTGATAAATCTAATACATAGTAGAAGTTATTCCAGTGCATCTTGGTCTCGCTCTAGCTTAGTCTAGCAAAACTTTTGTCAGCACAACTTTGTGTTGCTTCTGACAGCCTAAAACACTGGGCAAAATACTTGGAAGCAAGTTATTTGGAATGCTGGAAAGGTTTGCATACAACTAAATTTTGTGTGATTACATTTTTGAACTGAGGCTTAAAAACGATCTGAGGATGTCATTATTTGCAGTAAATGCATAGCTAGCTGTATTGCTTTTTATCTAAGTCTAGTAAATCGTGATTAAAAAAAATACTATTAGTTCTTTTATGCATATTTAAAGGGACTAGTACAATCACTACTATTTAAATAACTTCTATTAGCACATCAAAGGTTATGAGGCAAATATCCTGATACATTGGTACATAATGGTGTCAAAGAAGTAAGTCTAGTTTTAAATTTAAAAAGAGTTTTCAGTAAGTATGAAGAAAGAACTTTGTAGGCAGTTCTTTTCTTCTCAGGGTTCTCTAGCACTGCCATACAGCTTTAGTTTTCTGTATTCAAGCACTCCAGGATGAAATCTCTTCAATTGCCTTTTTTTTTTTTAAACATACGTATAAACTACTTTCAAATAATCTAACTCTCCATTTTCTAAGCTTGGTTATACATTTATTATGTAAAATTCAACATAAGCCTCCAGGCAAGTAGCTAAAAAGTAGGCCTAAACCCCTCTTTAGCCCTCTCATTAATTAGTAACATTTCTCTGTATATAGGCCAAACAGTTAAGCCTAAGAGAGAGCTTCCTTTTTTTCCTGAATATTTGTGTTGGAGCACAGAAGTTACGAATTATGGGATACTCAGAAAAACAGCAAATAACGATTGCCTTGGCTATAAGAAATGTATTGAAGAATTGATATAAGGGGGATTTGGGAGGCTGATAAAGCAGCAAGATCAAAATTGATTTTCTTCAAGAAATTCATAGGTCTTTCTCCCAATAATTTAATGTCTTCACTGTTGGAACAGTCAAAAAAAAATTTAAAAACTAATTTAATTTTAGATTTAGGCAGCTTTTACAGAGCAAACAAAATTATTCAGATCCACTTTACCTATGAAATTGGAGCATATGGCTGCTTCCAATTTTCCTATTTGAATTTCTCTCTTGAGGATTTATAAAAAATGTCATTTTATTCATGTAGTACCTTTGTCTCCTTGATATGCTGTTTTAGATTTATTTTTCTTCTGAAAAACTGGCAGACTTACTTCATGAAGTTATGCAATATTATGCACTTCTACTTAAAATTCTTGTATTTCATCTGCTTGCGATGAGGAAGATAATTACATTATTCCAAATTCTTGATTAATTTGACTTCAGTTAATTAACTTTCACGTACAATCAGTTTATTTTCAGTTTTTTAAAATATTTGATGCATGAACCCTACAGGTGTTAGAGTCTATTAGGTAGATTAATGCTACTTAAGTCTTTGGCTATTACTCTGTGCACGAGTCTTCGTATTGTTGAACTGTTTAATTTGCAATTTGCCTCTCTTCCTTGACATTTAAGATTGCAAGATAATGTGATGAATTATGCTCTTAGCAGTGTTTATGTGTATGTTTATGCGACCACTTGAGTCAATTTTACCCATGCATATATTCCCTCCCACAGAAGTCAAAAACATGTTTATTCTTTTCTTCACGATGTTGGTAACAACATAGATATAAAGAGCAAAGAACTCCTAAATGCTAACACAAATCTTGTTTCTAAATACATTTGCAGCACACTGGTTCTCTTTCATTTGTCATGTAGCCGTCAGTATTAAGACACAGAATGGTTTATGAATGATACTTCACTAACAAAATGCCCTTTTGTAGCCATTAGTCTTAGTTTGCAACCCCTCCAGATGAGTTTTTTTTTTTCTTCTTCTGACCTATTGTTAAACTAATTTACCTTTTCTGAGAGATATTATTTGATATGTTCTTAGTGGCAAGCTGCCTCCTAGAATATTGTAGCACTGCTCAAATAATCTGGGATATGCTGATGCAACATTAACATTAACTTGTCTCTGAGATTTCACAGCTCCTTTATTGTCTCTTTGGAGCATGTGTAGGAGGAACCCTGAAGAAGGAGACATAACGGCAACTCGGATTTTTGTTCTACAGTATAATGCCCAGGACTTTTTAGCAAATTATATTTTTGCCTTTTTTTTTTTTATAACATTATAATCTTAAATTTCTCTTTTCATAAATGGAAAGTAATGCAATGCATTAAGAGCCTTCAAGAAAATATAAATGCAAGCAATGTGTTTCGGTGCTCAGCCCCATACCAAGAGCTCTAATGATAACACAGTTACGCAAAGACGTGCTTGACAGTAGCATATGGTTGGTAATACATGATTTGCTGTTCCATTTACAAATAGGAAGCACAGGTACAACTTTTTAGACTCTGGAAATATTCCAGAAGAATCTCTTCAGTACTTTTGAAGGATAACAGTATGGTGAGGTGCCTTATGTTAATCCCTCTTTTCGCTTCTTTGATGTCATAGGAGATGCCAGGTTCATCTTCAGTAGATGTTTTAGGCAAAATAAATAACTCAGCCACTGGAACTAGACACTGCTGCAAAGAATGTTAGGATTAAGCTAAACCCCTGAAAACTATTATAGGCCTTAATGTTTTTGTTTAACATAGTCAGAGTAGACTTCAGCAAATATACCTTTAAATATACAACAGTTTACATAGTTTTCCCATTTAAGATTAGTACAACTGGGGTAGGAAAAAACAGCAAGGCTTACAGTGTGAAATCCAGGTCCTTTAGACCTGAGTGCATTAGTTTCACATACAAACAAGGTTAATTTCTGTTGTTCTGAAGCTGAGCTAGGTGAGTTGTGTTGACTGACATGGGGCATATCCCTCCTCTTTTTCTTCTTCTAGCCAGTGGCGACTGGCATGCTACAAGTGAGCTGACAGCACTGCAATCATTTATCCAGTGACTTGTGTTTGGCATAGATGAACACAGTGCACAAGTTCTGTTGGGTCTTTAAATCCATTCATGTGCACTGATGCCATAAAAGTACCATAAGTGCCCCTCCACAGGGGAATCACTGGGTGACAAAATCTGTGCAACTGGCTTTGGAGCTCTGGTCTGTAACACTTCATTAAGTGCTACAGGTATGTTGGCGTATAGGAAGAGGAGCCTCTTCAAATGGGTGGCCTTTAGAGCAATGACCTCAGTTGTAACTTTTTGTTAATTAGAAACCTGACTCTTACATGTAAGATTTTGCAGTATTTGAACAAGGTTATTCAGAGTGTTACTGCAAAGAGAAGCAAAGGAAAAAACAGATATCTTTTGATCTGGTGACTTTTCTTTTGTGCGTTGGTCTCTATTCTTTCCTGAGAGCAGCTGTATCTTTTGTCTGTCGGTCTTACTGTATCTTTGCAGCATTTTGAGTCCCATGTTGTTAAGAGTTTACCTCATCAAAATGACAGCAAGAGGCTATTGAATGAAATTGGGTGACTTACTCTGCAGTCTCAGCAGTACCTGTGTCTATTTATTTCTGTATTAGGGACTTGTGATTTGCTAAACTTAGATTATCTGTCTCGCTGGCTGCTCAAGGAACTGAATTCCTGTGGTAGCTTTCCTGCTCATAAACAAGCTTCCCAGTTAATATTGTATAACTGCCAACTCTGTTCTGTTTATGTACTTTTGAATTAGTCAGAGGTCTGTCATCAAGCATGAAAGCAGTTAATAGGCTCAGTGCAGTTGCACAGCCATGCTTTACCACAAAGCAGATTCTGATTACATAGTGTGGTGCAGCATTCTGCTGTTCAAAAGAATGACAGAATTCCACTACAGAGCAGTATTTCACATTACAATCCTGTCTACCTTTTATAATGAGAGACAGTTTGGGGAAAGGATTTAAAAAACTTTCTCAGGTTGATGATGGAAAAAGACTGAGGAAAGCAAAAGAAGCCACGCTGTTGATTGGCATTTGCTTCCACATCTTGAAGAAGTTTTTACAAAACTTCCTTGTGCAAATTCTCTTTGTGTCCTCTTATGAAGGCTGTATTGTCAAGTGTGAAGGTAGCACACACCTCAAATACATAAGAAAAATAATAATAAACATGTGTGGCATGGTCTTGCGCCAGCACTTTTCACTTTTGAAAGAATGCTCAGAAAGATTCCTGAAGCTCATGAAGAACACCTCTAGTCTGTAGGGCTGTGCCTTAGTACTGCAGGGCAGGAAAATGAACTTTGACAAACGTCGCTCCAGGAAGACAAAAGCCTGCATACAAAGTTTCTGCAGCGAGACTAGTTCAAATCATGCTCAGGTAGTTACCACACACCTCTGTCTTCTCTGTTAAAGAAAAAAAATAAATAAATTACAACATTACATTATTTTCTCAGGTCTTACATCATGTTGTAGAAAATTTCATAGTACACCTGACCTATAGGATCAATGAGAGCCATAAGCTTATTCTGGAAAGGTGATATGCAACCTAGTTGAAATTATTAATGTCTTGGTCATAAGAAGGAGTCTAGCACAAGCATTTTTGGTTTTTTTTTCTTCAACACATTAGCTAAACAATCAACAAAGAACAAAAATATAAAACATAGGTTAGAGTGAAAATTCTCGTGATCCCTAAGGTTTTCTTTTCAATAGATGTTAAATATGTGGGCTTTCTAGTGGAGTGGAGCTGAAGGGACCTTCTCAGTCTAATTTCCTGCAGTTGCAAACCAGGCAACATCAAGTCCACTACTCCTTCTATTAGGGAAAATTGTTCCATGCTGATTTCATCCTTCTGGTAACAAGAAAGCTTCCAGCTTCAAGACTAAATTTATTTTTGTCACCCTTTTATTCCTGTTTATTATGATATTCGGGTATCCATATTGTCATGTATTTTACATATTTTGTCTCTCCTTTACAGTTAAACAGCTCATTCACAACCTGCTTGTTGTTGTTGTTGTTTTTCGCTACAAAAATCAAGATACTGTGTATTCCTTTATAAATTTGTCTTCATTCCCATTTCTTTTCATTGGCCTTCCTTCTCCTATCAGTTCTCGCTGAGCTGATGATTAGACAAGGAGATCTATTCTAGATAGGGTCCCATCTGTGCTGTGGACATTGACATTACCATTTTCTTTTGTGATCTCTGCAGGAGCATGTTTACTGATGCATACTATAATAACATCTTCCTTTTACGCGGCTTCATCTTATCCAGTGCTTGTGGTCATGCTGTGATTGACTAATACACCCGTTAAACTCCTTTGCTGATGTGTATCTAGCTGGCAGGGAAGGTGCTGCTTTTCCATGCAAGGCTTCATGAGTGGAAGCAAAGTGAGACAAGCCAAATTGAAATTATTTTTTCCCATCACTTCTGTATCATGAGTTCCAACCCCAAAGTGGAAGTTCTTATTCTTTGAATTTTGAGGCCTTGCCCTTTACTTTTTAAATTTCATTCCATTTCTTGTACTGTACTTGTGCAGATTGTATTTCCTCTGTAATACTGTGTCCCTAAGAGGTTTCATTAGTATTAGTAACCAAGATCACTTATGAAATTAAAAGATCAGCTGTAAAACTAATACTTGAGAATCCCTCAAATATCCAGTGAAATATTGCCTGTTCAGTAAAATCAAGTGGAAAATAGACATTAAAAATATAATTTTATAATGATGATTTTTATAAATGCTATATTTAATTTTGACATGCTGGATTTCCTGCAGTTGGAATATTCTGGATTTAGCCTACCTTTGGTAAAACTACCTTACCTATTTTACTATAACTTTTCAAAATTTGTCCTTTTGAAACTCAAAATCTTAGTTTGTGTGTGTTTTAAGTATATTTGAGCAAATAGTAGTAACAGTCACAACAGCATGGCATAACTTTATTTCTGCTGCTTTTAATTTTTTAATGCTTACCTTCTTGGGTGATTAAGAATCTTCAGTAAGATTTGTCACATGATCTGAGTTGGTGCCACTGCAGAGAATGTTCTGCAAGAGCTTAAGCTGTCTAGTTTTAAAATAGTCTTGTTTCTCTGTGCTTAATCGGGACAGATTTTACTCTAAAATAACATCGCCCTTTATTGATTGATTGACTGTTGACTGGAGAAACCTGTTGGTTGCCATTTCCAAGAATATCTAGACCCTACAATTACTATCAATACTTGTTTTCTAATCTGTGCATAATGCAATAAACTCTCTTCTAAGGAGAGAAGTCCTGCTCACATTTTTCATTCTAAAATAATAAAAAGACCTCTGTTTATATCCAGATCCAACCTTGAATTTAAGAATCTCTGGGTTTTTTTAATGGTGACTTTCACAGTCTTTCCTGGCAGTACTTTTTAGTCCACCTGGCTTCTGCCAATATTATTATTTTCAGTTTCATTTCATTGAAAAGTGTCCTTATGTGCATCATGCCATCGTAGCTTCTTTTATACAGGTCTGCTAAACAACCTCTCTGAAGGCAAATAAAGCTGTTTTAAGATATTTAAGATCTGCTTTTACACAGCTCTGTACATAAAGGTTCTATTTCCATAATAAGACTTTTAAAAATGCAGTAACAACATGAGCACAGTATATAGTAATTTGATTTTGGGTAACTGCTCACAAAAGTCTCAAAACAGCAAATACAGTTACTATGTTACATTGGTTGCATAACTATCTTCACTACAAAAGCATGTATGTATCCAGGACTTAAGAAAACACCTGACGAAATAACATGAATAATTTGGTAAAGGTTTTTTCTATTTCATGGTTATCAATCATCTGCAAATCAATTCACACTTTCATCACATTGGTGCATTAAAAGCAGGTTAATAGAAAGTGGCTTATATTAATATTATATATTAATTGCTATATATTAATTACTCATGGAGATAAAAACTGTATTGAATAGCATAAGGACCAAATACCTAGAAGATTAATTGCAACCAATCACTTCTCCCTTCCCTCTGTTGCTAAAACTGTACCAGAAAGCATCCACTTTCCCCAGTCCACCCCTGAGCTGTTCATTTGACTTAATACTTATTTAAAGCTTTTTACATTAAATATTGTGGCAAATACAGAAGAGAGTTTTGGGATTTGATCTGAAACTGTGGAAAGCGTATCAAGTGAAGGTTTAAAAAAGAATTTTCTCAACTCTGAAACACCAAAATCACTGTTGCTAGCTGGTAGTAGGCCAAATGTTGCAGCTATAAATACAGCATAGTTAATATGTTTGAAAAGTGAAATTCACTTATAATAGCTAAAGAAATAACTTCATAAATTTGCTATATGCGTGTGATTGCACATGTATATGTGTGAGTGTGAACACGTGCACACACACACATACATGAAATCATCATGATGCTTAGAACTGCTGGAGAGAAATGTATAGCTAGGACAATTTCCTGAGGACCTAAAAACACGGGGACTGGAGGGCTCTCTGGCCTGACACACCCCTTTTCCAATTTACTGCTTCCTTTGCCTCACTCTGGCTGTAGTTCCTTCTATTATTTCTATGAGAAAACAGGTATTTCTTTGAAATTCTGTTTTGCAAAACATCTTTGTGAAATTTTGCTTTTACTTCAAGTAGGGAAGTTATATAAAAACCTCCCTATTCAGTAGAGAATATATATATAAACATGTTAGAAATAATTTAATTTTTTGTCACCTGCTCACATCTGATTGTCTGCCTCAGTAACTTACATGTTGCTTTTTTTCCTCAGGAAAAAAATCCTTCAGCTCCTAGCAGCAGACATAATGTTGCTATATGTTGCAAAACTTTATATCATATGCTGAACATTGTGCTTGTTGTTTCTAATGCTTTGTATAAAATAGAGCATTTTTTGTCAGTAGATTTCTGCTTTTTTGAGAAAACACAGGGTAGCATGCTATGTTGTTTTCAAGTAGCATCTGTGTTGCCAAATTGCTCTAAGGCCAGGCTTGGATAGCAAGATTTCAAATACATACACACAGCCATAAATTGAACCACCGTGTTTTGTGGCTTTAGTCATAACAAATGAGAAGTCCAATATTGTCATACAAAAATGCATCATCTACTTCATATCATACATAGTCATATTAGACAAGAGCAAAAAAAAATATGTCCTTCAAAATTTAAACAAGTTCAGACAGCATAAACAGTCTACATCACCAGTGGGAATTTTCAGCATGCTGCAGTTCTGGTGTAGTTACAGGAATTCTGTGGGTTTATTTTTTGAAGTTTTCAAATTAAGTTTTGAGACTTCTTTCACAGCCCTGTTCAGATCTGTCCTTTGACCTTTGTTACATTAGATTTCCAGTCGTATATTAAAGCAGTGAAGAACATGCACCTGTTGTGATGCAGTAAGTAATTTGGGCTTTGGAATCCACACCGCTTCTTTCCTGCACAGGCACATGGCAGCTTTAAGCAGAATCCAATGCAATGATTTAGGATACTTTTCCTTCTGTCACAATAAACTCTGGGCATTATTCCAGTAAATCAGAAATAGAGCTAGTAATGTCAGTGTTGAGATTACCTCATTAAACAGTACATGAGCAGGAAGAGTAGAGAGACCACAGATTGCAGAAAAACAAGGGCCGTTAATCACAGAGTCCCTGTCTACTGAAGCATAACAAATGAGAACAGCTGGTCTCCAGTAAGTCTACATGATTTTAATTGATGGAAGCTGTTAAGAGAAAAAAAAAAAAAAAGTGTGTATACATAGAAAAAAGTATACACATCTGAAATTGCAGGTTTTTCAGTTTTAAGTACATTTCAGTAGTCCAATGTTATCCTAATACTACCGTCATTCAAAATAGCTTGATTGGTATTGATATAAAGTAGGTTTTAAACTCCTTATAGCAAGAATGTATGATATAAACACAGATTTGTGTATGTTGCAGCAAACAGGAGATTAAATACTGCCATAACTCTAGTTTACTTTTCTGACAGATATGTAAACCAGAGCTGCAAAAGAAAAGTTTCAACCTTTCATCTTTGAGCTAAGTCCCAAGTTATTTTTTTGAAACTCTGAGATTAGGAAGCTAAAACTGCCTTTTTCACGCTATTGCTTCAGTGTTGGGTGAAAGGATGAGAGAAACTCTACCCATAGGTGTTTTTGGTTTGTTTTTTTTTTAATGCAGCTACTGCAAAATCAATGCAATAAAGCAATTAACAAACCTCTCTCTTTGGAGAAAATCGTGTCCCTGTACCATCCTTCGTTTTTTGGCTTTCTTTTCTTGCTAAGGAACTCAGTGTCTGTTACTGTTGTCTGCATTGTCCATCACTGGCACTGTGTTTGGTATTACAACTCCAGTTTTACATAACCTTCAAAGAAATTAATGGAGAACAAATGGACTACCACAAATAAGAAACAGTGGTATCACAAGTCAGTAGACAAGAGAAAAACCATGTAAGTTGTTTTTCCCCTAAAGATGAAAGCAGGAGTCTGTTTGACAACCCTGTTTCATTAATTTGCTCACTTCACTACTTTTGTGGAACTTTTCTTCTTATTTCTGTTGTCTAATGACCTTCAGTTGACATCTGAAGATGTCTTTTTCTTCAAAAGACATTTGAAGAAACAAAATGGAAGCCAATAAAGAGTATGCAGGTTTCTTCCAGCATCCTTTTCTTTTCAAGGAAGCAAGTTTCCATGTGATTTCCTTGTCTGTCTTTCTTGGATCCAAGCCTGCACATTACACCTGCCCAACCTACCGCATTGCTGTTGTGTAATACTGAAGATCTAGCCAGAGGGAGTACGCTGCTGTCAGTGTCAGATCTTTGAGGTCCCTTCCAACCCAAACCATTCTATGATTCAATGTAAGACATCCCAATGAATTTACAGTTAAAACTGTAGAAGGGCGTTGAGAAAAGCAGGTGTCTCTTTGCTGTGCATTTGTCCGAGAGGAAGGAAAGAAATTTAAACACATTGTTAGTAGCACAGGATACAAAGGTTGCCATCCCTGTGCACACTGGGATTTCAAGAGTGATTTTTAAGTTGTTCTGGAGCTCCAGTGATGCCAGTTACCGTGATGCAGTGCAATAGCCACTGAGATGCCAAGGGTGTGAATTTAAATACATGTATTTTGTATTATAGGAAGTTATAGTGCAGCTGTATGTGTTATGGCATGTTGAACAGGCCAGGATGAACTTCTATGGAGTTGTAAGAAGGTTAGTTGTAAGAAACGAAGCTGTTGCATGCTGTATATGCTGACTGTACTTGCAAAGTGTTCATGATAACCTCATAAGCTTTTATTTAAATACATACATTCAATCTTTATTTAAGAGACGTCTCCAGGTTTACTAATTTAATAACACGTAGTGCCTCTAATTTGTTTTTGAGCATGTTTTTTTCTGATTTGTACTAGGTTCTTTTGAGTTAACTGCTTGTAAATAATTCAAATAAAACAAGTATTTATGGAATGCTGTAAACTATTAAATTACAGTTATGATTGCAAATTCACTTCAAATAGTAAGCTTGCAATTAAAAAATGGGCCTGACTTTAGTCTTAGAGTTATTTAACCTCTCTGGAAGTTTTCCATAGGAACTTCTAGCTTTTGAGGAAATGTAGGAACAGCCTGCTTTGACTCTCAATTGTGTAACTAGGAAAGAAGGAAAATGAGGAACCTAATATACTATTGATAGTGCTTTTCTTTCCACTTTATAATTCAGCTTTAACACTTTAAAGGATTAAAAATCATCCCAATTTCTAAAAATCAGAATGTTTCAGAATGTGCCAATAGATCCAAGAAAAAAGAAACCTGGTTAGGGACAAAGCCAAAATACCTAGAGAGAAAAAAATAGTTTTTCAACTGCATTCTTAAAGTTTTACAATTTTTTTTCTGCTTCTTGTAGTCCTCTTTCTTATTCTTGTAGCTTAAGTGTAATATTTCAAAATGCAAAATACATGCATGTATCTTAAACACTTTGAAAGCAGCTGTGGACCACCAGCCAGTTGACACATCTAAATAATTTGCAGGAGAATAGCTGCATAAGCTTTTCTCCTTTGTTAAAACAAATAACTCCATAAGGTATCTGTTGGCACTATTTAAGCTTGTTTGCCTACAATGAAACTATAAAGTCAAAATGTTGTCTCAAAATTTTTTCCAAGTAATATTTACAGAAATTGGGAGGGGTGTGTCTGTTAATTATACATGGCACATTCACAAACAGCTAAACAAATACTTGGCTTAGGATATATTTGTATTGAAATTACAGTTTAGATATGGAATTCTGATTTGTTGTAGCTCAGCATTCATCACTGAAATTCTTTAAATCAAGATAGACCTCTTTTAATTAATAGTTCTAGCTCAAGTGGCAATTAATTTTAACTCCTATGGCCTGTGTTAAGCTGAAGAGTGGAGCCTCAAAGGTTCATTTCTTATATTACAATGCACAGATTAAATTATCACTGTTGTACAAATAATGATCATAATGAATACTTGTAGCTAAAGCGATATAAACTAGAGACAAATAAAACAGTTTTGTGAATTGATTGGGTAAACTGAATAATCTAAGATAATCAACTTGAAAGGGATGTTGGCAGACAAACCTGTAGCAGTAGAAAGTGCCTGTTACCACTGCTTTGTCTCCATATTTCATTCACATTTCTTTGTAAGAAACATGTATTGAATTACCTCATGTAAAGCAATTCATTTTATTGTCTCTTTCTTTAAAACATTGATCTCTACAGAGTACATTAAGAGGACTAAGCTTAAGTAATGTCTTCAAGTGGTCCCACTGTTTGCGAGTATTGGTAGTTCACTCAGGAAATGGGCACAGTAGCATGTGAGCTAAATGATTACTTGTTTCATAGTGTAATTGTAAATAGTTTGTAACTTTCATTAACAACCTAGAATTACTAGAGATTATTCACTGAGTAGTTGTAAACTGAATAGTCTCATTTGGCTCCTGCTAATTTGATGGGAAAACAGAACTAAGTTTTAATTATTACACTCTTCATTAGATATTTTTCACCTACCCAGTCCTGTTGGAAACTTCAGTGTATGCACTACAGCATTAAACCAAAAAGGAATATTTGAGCACTCAACTGGAAAAAATCCAGAGATGGAAATGTTCATGCATTATTTTGAGAACATAGTTTACCTTAATATTCCTCTTGTGTTCAGATACCCCTAAATAACAATAGGGTTTCATACTTGCAGAATAAACAAAATCATCAAGGTTGGAAAAGACCTTCAAGATCATCTAGTCCAACCATCCACCCTACAACCCCTAACCACTAAACCATCTCCCAAAGCACCAGGTCTACCCGTTTTTTGAACACCTCCAGGGACAGTGCTTCTACCACCTCCCTGGGCAGCCTGTTCCAATGCCTCACCACTCTTTCTGAGAAGAAATCTTTCCTAATATCCAATCTGAACCTACTCCAATGGTTTTGTTATGCTGTCAACAGGATCCAATGCCATTTATGTACCAAGTGTTTTCAGCTCTACTTTACTTTCTTCTATATAAGTAATTAAAACTTAAAATGAAGGATCGATTTATTGTATTTAAAAATAAGTGTTGACTGATGATACTAACAGAAAATATATGAGAAACTGAAGATTTTTCTTAATTTAAATAAAAATTAAATCACACTTTCAAAAAACAGGTGAACACAAGGTTCACTCTCAAAGGCATGTTTGGTTCATTCACTCTCTGCTAGGATCTGGGGGTTGTGGGCTACTATAAATTTCTGAAATGATCTTGTGTGGTATGTGAAGAATCTAGTTTGAATAGGAGAAAGTTTTATGGTGGTGTTGTTCTGAAAGCAGAGTCCATTACCTGGTGTGCAAGAAGCCAATCCACACACAGAGTCAAGATACTTGCTTTAATATCCAGTTCTGTGCAGAAAAGGGAGCAGAGTGGTATTCCACAAAGCAAGCTCAGTTTCCTGAAGTGCAAATGCTACTTCTATACCCAAAAACATGAGAAAGAACTTTCTCTCTAACATTATTCTGTCATTGGCACACACGACTGGTCAACTAATTCCTTGTTTCCATTTAAAGTGGCAATGTTCAAAAATTTCACTGCGCATGCTCAAAGAGTAAGGGGCTTGTTGTTAGCAGGGATCCCAGTAGCCTGTGGGTGTGACTTTTAATATGCTAATGGTCATGAATATATTAACATGGTGATTTAAATTACTCAGTGTGTTTTTCCCCAGTGCTCAAGGCTGTAACCAAGATAAGCTGTGGGGAGTGCTCCTTTCCATCCCTTTCATCTGTCTAGCAAGTGTCCTGCAGGCCTGTCTCAAGGCCTGGCTGTTGATTACTTGGGGAGTGTTTTTCTGTGATTGGAATCTTGTTTTGTCTAATTCTTACTGTTTCACTGTTATCCAGGCTCTGTTTTTATTCTGCATGTCCCTTATGTTCTCTTTTATGTTATTTTTTTTTCCCCAAATGTTATTTTTTCCCCCAAGCTTTACTTATTTCAATTAATAACTGACATCAGTATGATACAGTATCACCAAGACCCTGAAAGGAAAAACTGGCCAGATTAATTGAACTGCTATATGTTTAATTTGATTCTTAGTTTAAATTATTGACTGGCATTACTATTTCCTGTACTTTTATGCCAGCCCTAGAGATGGTGCATACACTTTAAGTAAATTAAACTATTAAACTAATCTAGAAGTTTAAGTTAAACATTGGAATTCTTAATGCTGGAGTTCATCTTGGCTTTCTGCCTTCCTAGGACTTCCTGGTATACAGCTACTCAAACAGTCCATGTTGCAGGGAAAACGCTTCCTTGCTATGCACAGACTCAAGTGCTCACATCTATCTGGGGAACTGCACAACCATCTGCTGCAAACACATCACAGAATATGGACGGCAGACTGTATGGATTGCTGCTATTGCACATGTCTTTTACATGTCTTACAAGGCTGATGAGCTCCAAATTTATATGTAGTGCAGGCAGAAGAGTAAATACCTTCAGAAGCCAAATAGCTCATAATTTACATCCTTGCTTGATCTACTGGAGGCAGCTGCTTTTCTTCATTGTCTATAGCTTTAGCTGTGCATCTGTTTAGGCACTTCAGGTCAGCTACAAATTATTTTGCTTGAATGGCTGTCTAAATCTTCTTGTGTGCGTTTCATGACTTAAAGCGATGTAAACCGACAGAAAAGCAAACCTACACTTTCTGAGAATACTGGTTAGTCAGAAACTTCCCCAGAAAAGCCATTCTGCTTTCAACCACTGGTGAAGGAGGGGGCACCAAAGGAGTCTGGTCTTCCTTGTATGTTAGTGATGACTTTTCATATCACTTTTATTCAAAAATACAAAAAATATTAAGGGAGTAGTAAGGGGGGAAAAAAGAGTTGGGTGGAAATAAATTGTGCTTTCTGGTGGAGGGAGAAGAGGACAGCACACAAAGTCATGTCAGCAGCTCTAGTTTTCATTGCTGGGGAGAAGAAATCCTGCAAAAGTTGAGAAGGAAGGGAATGGCTTATCTAGAGGTTTTCCTCTGTTGTGAATATTCATTGAGGACTACACAGGCCACAGATTCCTCTTCAAAAAGAGCTGCTTTGAAAGAGGACCTGGCAGAACATCAGTCATTGCCTAGTACCAGGGAGGATGGCCAGTCTATCAGGTGACAGTGCCAAGAGAGCAGCTTGTGGTGATCACTAGCTGAGGTAGGTAACATAAATTACTGGAGAGTACTCAAAGCACCAGAGGATACTGGAGAAGATTCCTTGAATCAGGAGGGAAGCACTAATCATTCTAATGAAAAGGTAGACTTCTGATATGCGTAACCTTCTTAAGAAGGTGATCAGCTTTTGTGTTGGGTTGGTGTGGCACACTTTTGGTAGCAGGGGAAGGGACCTGCAGGTGCCTCCTGAGAGAAACTGCTGAAAGCTCCCCCGGCTCAAAAAAATCCAGCTACACCTCTGGCTAAGGCCGAGCCCATCAGAAACAATGGATGCACCTGTCCATTAACATATGAAAAAAGAGGAAACTGATACAAGACCTCAGGGCAGAGGAGAAGAGGTGGGAGCAATGCCGAAGCAGAGATACCAAGGCCGGTAAGCAAGGAGGGGGAGGAAGGGCCCGAGCAGCGGTTCCCCTGCAGCCGGAGAAGCATGGTGGAGCAGCCCGTGAAGGACCATGGTGGAGCAGATGATGATCTGCAGCCATGTAGCACCCCCTGCCAGGGGAGGTGGCTGCTCCCAGAACGGGCCATGACTCTGTGGGCAGCCCGTGCTGGAGCTGTCTGTTCCTGAGGGACTGCACCTCGTGGGAAGGACTCATGTCGGAGACATTTGGGAAGGCCTGTCTCCCATGAGAGGGACCCAGCAGTGGAGCAGGGGAAGACTGTGAGGAATCCTTCTCCCTGAGGAGGAAGGAGTGGCAGAAAAGACAAACTGACTCTAAACCCCATTCCCTCCTCTTCTGTGCTGCTGGAGGGAAGAAGGTAGAGAAGTCAGGAACAAAGTCGTTTGGGCTCGGGAAGAAGGGAAGGCTAAGGTGAGGTATTTAAGCTCTGATCTTTGTTTTCTTTGTCTTGTTTGCATCTGATTAGTGATAAATTAAATTGAATTTTCCCCAAGTTGAGTCTGTTTTACTTGTGACCTTTTGCCTTGTTGAGTGAACCCTCCTTGTCTCAAGCAACTAGCTTTTAGTTGGATTTTCTCCTTCCCATCCCACAGGGTTATGGGCACGGAGGGAGCAAGCGGCCTTGTGGTTCATTGGTGCCGGCTGGGCCTAAACCATGACAACTTTCTCAGCAGCTGAACTCATCCCTGCTGGGACAATGCGCTGTAATTTGGGTGTGAGACAGTGGCTCTAATTTAGTAGTCACCGAGAGCTGAGAGAAGGCTGGGCCTCATGTTCCCAACTTAAAGCTCCTTCATATTTTGTCTTCCTGTTCTCCTGAAAACTTGTCAGATTTGCCTCTTTTCTGAGAGCCTGGACTGTGTAGTTTATTTTGCTAGTATTCTGAGAGGGAGTTCAAGCTGATGTGGGGTTTTTTTGTAGGAACTTAGAGAAATCAAACACTTCTGCCCGTTGGTGTTGAGCATAAGGGCTATACTTGTTCTATGCGCGTCCATGTTTAAGATTACCTGTATAAGGGGAAAAGGTATAGTATCAATTCAGTTGCAGTTTTGGTGTCAAGGAATAAGCAATTAATTAAATTGGAAAAACTGTTCATCATTTTGACAAAAATGCAGTTTATTCTCCCCGCTTTCACAGCTCTCCCCACTCTCCACCAGGAATAGTGTTCCAGGAAAATTTTTCATACTAAAAATAGAAAAACAAAAATACCAGAGCGGAGACAGAAGGAAGTGTTCTCAAAATCACTTTTTATTTTTCTTAAGTCAATATGATTAGCATAATATTTTAAGCCACCTGAGATTTTTTACTAGTACTTCAGAGAATCTAGCAGTCTAAATTATTTTAACATTGTAGTATTCTAGGTTTTTTGGTCAGAGTTGCTAGACTGTAGAGTGCTGTGATTTTCTGAAAAATACACCTTTTCAAGATTTGCTAGTCAGAATATATTCTGTTGTAAAATTCCATTATCTTTCTTATATTGCTTAAAGAATTTTAGAAATGTTTTCTCAGGGCTTTTGCTAAAGAGTTTTTGCTTAATAAATTCTGATTTAGGTGTTTTGTTTGGCACCTTATTGATTTTTTTTTATTACATTTTATATCCTGTTTAATACTTTTGAATACATTGGAAAACCGATACAATGTTCCAGACCATTTCGGCAGCATGGGGACACATTTTTTGGTACCAGTTCATGTTTTGTTTTGTTTTTTTCACTATTTCTTATAATGATCAGTGAGTTTCATATTGTTATTTGCTGCTACAAATTTATAATATCCACATTGTGTTAAGTGATCAATGCTGAGCAAATTGGGTTCCATGTTATCTCAATCAGATTGACAATCTGATTCAATTTTGAGAGAAGCACTTCATATTGGCATAAATCACTACAACCCCTACCTTCTTAAGAAAAATAACCTTCCTTTCTTTCTGGCTAATTGACTGGTTTTTGTAAAGGTGTCAAAGGACATCTTAATTTGCTTGTGGGATGTATGACTAATAGAGGGATACATTTCATCCACAATGAAAACTACATTGTTTTTTCTTGAAGATATTGTTACGTAATTTCAGTACTTACTGAAATGTAAGGTGTTCATTAAACATCTGGGTCTTGCTTTAAAGCTGTCAAGTCTCAAAGTCGAGATTAATATTTTCTGTAAAAGTGAAAAGTCAATAACACATAAAGCAGGTTGCATTTAGTTTACATAATTTAGAAGAAAACTACTTCAGAGCAGTACATAGTATTCTGAGAATATGAAAATCATATGGCTTTGTTTGGTGAAGCCTAACAATGTACTGTATAAAAATGCCTAGTGATCCCTATGCTATAATAGGTTTGTTACATCTCTGGATTGTCTTTAAGAGAATACCATTTTCTTGTAAGTGTACATATTGTAAAGGTGGTGTTTGGTGAAGTGTAATAACAGGTTGGGTAAACAATGAAGACTCATAGGGCAGTTTTCATTGTGAAATAACAAACACGCAGAATACTTTCTTATATGGCTGTCCCATAAATCTGTCAGAACAAAATGAAATTATTTAAGAGGAA
Organism: Hemiprocne comata; assembly: GCA_020745705.1. NCBI lineage: Eukaryota > Metazoa > Chordata > Aves > Apodiformes > Apodidae > Hemiprocne > Hemiprocne comata. The sequence continues at coordinate 145,283,127 of CM036586.1, forward strand.
ATAGCTGAGCTTAAGAAGACAGGAAAAATTGTGGTAATTTTCTTCATTAGAATCATAGAATCACTAAGGTTGGAAGGGACCTTAAAGATCATTAAGTTCCAACCCCCCTGCCATGAGCAGGGACCCCTACCACTAGACCAGGTTGCACAAAACCTCGTCCAACCTGGCCTTAAAAACCTCCAGGGATGGGGCAACCCATTCCATTTCCTCACCACCCTTATAGTGAAGAATTTCCTCCTAATATCTAACCTAAATCTCCCCTCTCTCAGTTTAAAACCATTACCCCTTGTCCTATCACTATCTTCTCTGATGAAAAGCCCCTCCCCAGCTTTCCTGTAGGCTCTTTTCAAGTACTGGAAGGCCACAATAAGATCTCCTCGGAGCCTTCTCTTCTCTAGGCTGAACAACCCCAATTCTCTTAGCCTGTCTTCATAGCAGAGGTGATACAGGCCTTAGATTCTCTTGGTGGCCCTTCTCTGGACGCTCTCCAACAGGTCCATGTCTTTCGTGTGCTGAGGGCACCAGAACTGTATGCAGTACTCCTGGTGTTGTCTCACCAGAGCAGAGGGGCAGAATCACCTCCCTGGCCCTGCTGGCCACACTTCTTTCGATGCAGCCCAGGATGTGGTTGGCCCTCTGGGCTGCAAGCACACACCGGTGGCTCATGTCAAGCTTAATTCTTTAGCAGCACCTAATTCTCTTCTGGTCCTTCATACTATATATCCACACTTAGTAGCTCCTGGTGCCTGATATTTCAGATAGGCCACTAGGAAAATAAGTCTAGTAGCTGATGGCCAGTAATTAGTGCTTTAGTCTGATTTTTCTCTTACTGTTAGGACCTTGCTCTTAAAACATTATGATCTTGACATTTTAAACCTAAGGTTGGCAAATGAGGGACATGTAGTAGCTGGAAAATTAAGACACCCATTTAGTCTGATGGTTGTTGTGGCAGTACAAGCTAGAGATCATAACCTTGAATCAAATTTCAAAAAGGAATAAAGCAAACCAAAGCAGCCTCATACGGTGTCTGAGGTAATTTTGAGACTTTATACATAATCAGGGTATTTGATTCAGCCTTGCACTTTGGAGACCAGACTTCCCACAGTATACCATACTGGCTTTGAATGGATTGATCAGAGGACTGAAAATTAATATGGCCCTAGGTGGACTTGAACCTGCTTAGTCTGATGACATAATTGCAAGAATTTGCAGTATCAGCATTCAGGTCAACTAGGATTCACTTCGTAAATCATTAGTTATTTGTCAGTGACTGGACAGATATATTTTCAACGTTTTCAAAGTGACGAATGCTTCAACAGTTTACTACAAACTGGTGAATTAACATCTGCGTGAAGCGGTTAAGGGGATTTATTAACCAGTGACCAGGGAGGTTGCCTGGGCTGGGGCCTAACAGAGCATGCATGTGCTTTGGAGCGCAAGAAAGAAAAGCAGAGCTTGCACAGAAATGTAAGAGGAACAAAAAATTGGTCTACATATGAATCTAACTAGAAGTGTAACAAATGCTGCGTCTGAAGAGAAAGAAAAAGAAATTGAGTTGTTTAGTTGAAGGAGAAGGATCAGGAAAGTTGTGAAAACCAGATTCACGTTTGTAAAATCTATGAAGTCAAAAAGGCAAATTGTTCTTCGCGTCTGTTATGAACGGAACAATAAAGTGAACAGCTTTAACTCCAGTGAGGAGCATGTAGGTGGCACACACCTTCTGCAGCTTTTTCTGTCAGTTATTTGTCGATCTGACTGCACCCACACTATAAGTACTAAGCTGCTGCTTGAAGGCATTTTCATTTATGCATACTGAACTGTAATTCTTAAAGCAATTCTCTTGAAAAACTTGGTTCACTTTTCCCTAAAGGCGCTGGAATTGTTGCCAAAATTATACAACTAATGGTAAAATGTAGCCCTGTACCAATGACTAGAACAAAGCCTATATCATACTTAAGTCATACTTGGGTCAGCAAAAACAAGATTTCTGTGACGAATAAGCCTTATCCTGGTTTCGTGATTCAGTAATATGTTTGTTCTTAGATACTGTTTATACATTTGGGAAGGTGGGAGGAAGGTGTTAAGGATTAAAATTACTGCATAGCTGTTAAATCAAGTTCATATATTGAAACTAAAAATAGCCTGCTTGTGGAACTGAATGATGAATATAATAATGTATGACATACCAAGCAAAATACCTGCTTTTTGTCAAAATTAATTCATCTATCCCATAAGGACAGATAAGTTTCAGCCTCTGTAGGTAGCACACATTCAATTGCATTTTAGTACCAAGTATGTTTTATCTCATATAGATTTAGTTTTGCTTGAATGTGTGTAATACCTATATAATAACGATAATATGGAGGAAACCTGAATCTACTCGTTCATCATCTGGGAAAACTTTTGTATATTATCATGAAAAACTCTCACAACATCTTTCCAAGCTAATATAGCACTGGTGCATCATCCTATAAGAATTACATGAGTGTAGGTTTCAGTGTGTCTGTAATACAGTACTTAACTGCGCTTGGTAATGCTCTCCCAGATAGCCAAAAAGCGAGTGCTCTCTTTTATGAATGATGGTTTTACACTGCTGTTGTGCGAAACATTAATTCTGCTGATGTCCATTAACTCCTGTTTGTTGAACTGGAAAAGTTGCTTATTCTAAGAAAGGAAATAAGAAAGCCTAACCAGAATCTTGGATACTATCATAGAACACTTTACATGCTCATGGAGATAACATTACTTAGTTCAGTGCTCAAGTGATGCAGCTCTTTTTTCCTGCCCTTAATATAATGGGCAGACAGGATGGCCTTGTTTTATGTTCTCTTTTATGATTTTTTTCTGGAGATGACCTCCAAAACCAGTACATTCTTCAGAATGCTGAGCCAGCTGGGCAGACTTTTCTCAAGTTGGGAATTGGAAAGAACAATTGCTTCATCTGCAAAAGTGTTAAAAAATGTTGTTGGTAGGATATTCAGTCACTTTTTTGTTTGTTTTTCTTTTCCAGGATTACTTACTGCCATCTACCTTTCCAGAGTAAATGGCTTTATGTTGGAACAGAGAGGGGAAATACACATATTGTAAATATTGAGTCCTTCATACTTTCTGGATATGTTATCATGTGGAACAAGGCAATAGAACTGTAAGTGCAGACTTTTTTTCATTTGTGTCTGTGATCATTTTTGTAGCTGTCATAAGATATTTTTTTTAAGAATAATTTGTTTCTACAAACATTAACAAATCTTTTGAAAATATTTTAATGAAGGCATGTGTAATATTAATTATTTTGTTACAGGACATTAGGAATTCAAAGACCAAGCCTCCTGCTCAACACAGGGCTAATTTTGAATTTAAATCAGGCTCATCAACACCTGACAAAGTGATAGTAAATTTAATGAGTATCTGTTAAATGACAGTCTAACAGAGGTGCCGGAGTAATGGGTTTGAAATAGGCAGAGACATAAAAATCTGACTATGCTTCCTGCAAGTAAAAGGCTCAACAAAACCAAAAATCCTTTCTCTGCAATTTCCTCTGTGAAGTTGGAGCAAGAACTTGCCCAGCTTCTGCAGGCAAGCTTGGAGTACTCAGAGTATTTCATGCAGTTTCTGAGATGTCTGCTTCATGTTGTGAGGAACCTTGTAACCTCTGATAGTAAACTGAAATTCACCAAGCTCAGTGAACCAAGAGGACAATAAGAATAGGGATACAGACCCACAGTGGTGGATTTAATTCACTGTCCCAAGCAGAGATCACATTGATAGCAACCACTTTTATGCAAAATTCTCCCCTTATCCTGTTTTTTCTCTTCTATTATTGCTGACTTTTACTAATCACTAAATTCCCCACATTGACAAAACTGATGCCTTTTTTTCTTTCCTCCCCTTTGCCCCACCAAACTTCATAGGCAGTGTCATAAAAAAAAAATCTAATTTTACCTCAGAAGAGACAAAAGGTAATCAGGATTCAAACAGTCTGCTGGTAAATCTTTCATTCATTTCTCATTTTTGAGATGCTTGTTTGTCCTGCCTTTGTAAGATTTTTCTCAGCTCTGCTCAGTAGTTTTGGCTGGAAAATTACTGCTGAAAAATGTAGTTTAAACAAAACCAGAATTAGTATGTTCATTTTGATGATTTCTTCAGGTGGCAAGTATCTTAATTATTTTCTCTTTCTCACTTTGTTTTGGTGATGATGACATACTAGAGGGTTTTTTGATTCCTATAGTTTAAAATTTATATTTATATTCTACATTGAGTAGATAGCACCCATGAGGTTTTGAGAAAGAGACATTTTTATTTTTTGTGCATTTGGAATTTTCTTTCCTCCAGGTATCAAGTTGTTTCTGTTCTGTATGAAAATAAATCTGAACATTTTTTTTATGAAATTGAAGCCTTCTACCATGTTTTACTTCCTAATTATTTCAGAACTCTTTCGGATAAATGTTTGGGGTTTTTTTTATTGGCCATAACAGAACTTTTTCATGAGAACAGAATAGAAGGCAAATGGTATCCTGGCCTGCATCAGGAATAGTGTGACCAGCAGGACCAGGGCCGTGATCCTGCCCCTGTTCTCAGCCTTGCTGAGGCTGCACCTTGAGCACTGTGTGCAGGTTTGGGTGCTACAGTATAGGAAGGACATTGAGTTGCTGGAGAGGGTGCAGAGAAGGGCAACTAGGCTGATTAGGGGTCTTGAGAACAGGTCTCATGAGGAGAGGCTGAGAGAGCTGGGGCTGTTCAGCCTGGAGAAGAGGAGGCTGAGGGGAGACCTCATCTCTACAACTACCTGAAAGGAGGTTATAGTGAGGTGGGTGTTGGCCTCTTCTCCCTAGTGACTAGTGATAGAACAAGAGGAAATGGGGTCAAGTTGCACCATGGGAGGTTCAGTTTGGGTATTAGGAAAAATTTCTACACAGAAAGAGTGGTGAGGCATTGAAACAGGCTGCCCAGGGAGGTGGTGGACACACCGTCCCTGGAGGCGTTAAAAAAACGGGTAGATGTGGCACTTCGGGAGATGGTTTAGTGGTCACGGGGGCGTAGGGCTGACAGTTGGACTTGATGATCTTCAAGGTCTTTTCCAACCTTAATGATTCTGTGCTTCTATGATTCAGTGAAAGGTATGTGGGAAATAAGGGCTGCTTACTAACAGGCTTCGGTACTGAGTTGTTGAGATAGGCTAGATGCTGTACAAGAAGCTACCTCTCTAGAACCTTTTAATAAACAAGCAGCCTCTCCTAACTGTCATCTTTGTATTGATGTTGCAGGACCATACCTAGATTTTCCAAAATTTTTCTTCCACAGGTTGTTAAAGGTGAGGACAACATAATACAGATAGGCCTTGTCACCTTGAGTACTTGGAGATGCTGCGTGGTTGCCATGAATTTTCTTCTCTAAAAGCTGTTTTTCAGTTTTACTGAAAGTAAAGTCCCTCTAAGTGATGTGCTACTAAGTGATGTGCTAGTGTAAAAACACTGTATCCTCTCAGTTCAATCTCATAATGTACTTCCTGGTTTGGAATGGAGGAAGTTGTCCTGGGCTGTATTACACAGGGAATCTCCTGTGTCTCCAGATTAATTTATCTGTATTAGAGTAAGAGGCTGGTGGGAATGATGATGATGTTTGGCACAGCAGCTGACTTTAACAGATGCTGTCACACTACTCCAGTTGAACTAGGTGACTCTTCTCAGTAAGGGAATTTTATCTCTCTCTGGAATATGACATAACAACATACTATGATGTCCTTTCCAGTAGTACTATTGCTTTCTTGCAGGAAAAATGTTACTTAGATGGGCTTTTAAAGGGAATGTTATTAACTCAAATTTTACTTCATGAGGATGGGCTTATGGTAGTAGACTTCCCTTTCAAATTGTACTGAGACATTTTTGACAGAACAATTTTATTTGGGGCCAGGGATATGTTCTTATTTGAATATATCTTTAATCTTCACATTTTCACACAATCTTCACATAATTTTCACGTTTTAGTATTACATACTCATACTATAATTCATCCTGGAAGGCTTCTCTGGGATTTTGTAGACCAACTTCCTGCTCACAGTGGGATCAACTATGAGACTAGGTTTTTCAGTGTTCACGGGGCCTGTTGATGTGAGGTACTTTAAAAGATTAAAGAAAATAGGAAAATGTATGTATGTAAAACTTCAAGAACAGCTTCAGCCTTACCATGAACAATGTAAGATGTAATAGTGCTCATAACACAGTCTTCCATCCTGAAATAGATTATATCATTTCAGAGAATGGGATTAGTTTGAAGATGTTACTATTCTCTGTAAAGCTTGTAAGGAGAGGGTTCACCTTCTGTGCAAATATATTTTTGTCAAACTTATTGGCAAGGAAAGCCTGGTTAAAAGTGATTGCTCTGCTGCTGTATTCAAGTCTTCCGTTTAGATGTTTATAAATAGAATTTTGGGTGTGTCAGATCTGTGTGTCATCTGCACAAACAGGCCTGGATGAGAGTTCTTCCCTCTATGTGCAATTCTAAAATTCCAGACTACATCTACCAACGTGTATTTCTTGCAAAGTCCCTCCTAATTTTTTTACTGACTTGTACCTGCTTCTAATGATATCTCCATGAATTTTCATAACATGGATTTAACTCAGTTGTCATTATGATTTCAAGGCTTTACACTGAAAATTTAGAGCAGATTGCACCTATTATAACTTTAAATGCTTTCACTTTGGAGTGTCAAACTATGTACTACCATACCTAAGTCATTGTAAAGCTGGATTAAAGCTAATTTTGTGAGAGGACAAAAAAACCCAAAACCAAACCAGCTTAAATTTTAGTTCTCTTAGTTTTTAGGAATGTGGCTGAAGAGGGCATCCTTGTACATTGCTAACACTATGGCTGAGGTAACCTGAAGAGGTCAGAATACCTGTGTTGTCATTTCCCCCTTTGGAAAACACCTACAAGTTGTATTCTAGACTTTCATTATGGACTAAGTTAGTCCCTCTATGGTCATGATGACATTGCTCAATAAATAATATAATAAAAGGTATTGCATAGGTGAAAAAATACAGAGCATAGGAAACATATTCCAACAATTCATTTTAGTCTGTTCATGGAGTTACCAAGGTTTCAACCCTGCAAAGAGTTTTGTCACACTTCTTGAGATTAATTAATTCCAGATAACATAATTCTTATCCTCAGAAAAAAAACCCCGTATTATCAGTCAGTGAGGCCTATCAAATGACTGCAGGAATTTTTTTTCTAAGAGTGATTCTGTTGCAGAGAAATTGAGGTGAAGAGGCTTATTAGTTTAAAGAATTGAAGGAGAAACAGGTTTGGAGGTAACATTTTTAGACTGCATATAATGCAAGAAATCCTATCATCTTGTCCTGCATGGCTACTTAGACTTATAAAGTTGACTTTTGGTTTGGTTTTCGCTGTTTATTTTTTTTCTTGAAAGCTTGTTACCATTTGTGATTTGTTGCCTACTTTTGTGTCAAAATATACTGAAAGATCTCTAGAGTGCTATATTTTTGAGTGATAGTGGTTTTCTCATTATAATCTGTTCAGAATCATCTAGTAGAGATATATGTCAAAAAGAAGGTTGCAATACTATTGAAACTAAGTCCTGAATAGACTAATAATGCAAAGAAAACATTAATTTTTTTTGTTTGAGATGATTTTCAGTTCTGAGGCATAACTGATTCTAGAAGTTACAGGGAAAAAAATCCTTTATAAATTGTGGGCACTGAGTTTCAGTAGACCTGGCCTTGTCCAGAGATGAGAAAATGTACTAGAATATGGGGAGGTTTAGAAACATTTTATATAGCAATTCTTGCCTCAGCCATTTCTATCATCTCATCCACTATTACTACCTGAGACCACACTGAAGCAGCTTTTCAGCTAAGAATGAAGAATAACTCAAAACTTTTTCACTTGACCTTTCTCTGTCATGTAACAGAGCTAGTCCTTTGACAGAGATGTTTAAGGTATATGATACTCCTTGGTTTTCTACTCTCTAATAAGCAAACAGTTTCCCTTTTTTCCTTAAAAATGTTTGGAAACAGGTCTAGAAGAGAAAACTACAGAGAGATTATTTTTCCCAGCCTGCAGGACTGAACATTTTGGAAGGTCTTCTGGTGTTGGGAAGGGAAGCAAGCTCTTGATACGAGTCCATAAAACTCCAAAAATGATAAATCTGCATTGTAAACCTCCTTCCCCAATGTTTGAACACTCCACTAACTAATGAATGAATAACTGAAACTTCACAAAATTATGGGATTTAGAATATTAAAGAATTGAACAAATTTGAACTCAGTTATGAGAGAGCCATAACTTGATCTTTCCTTTCTTAGGCCTTTCCTTGCCCAGTCCCACTTCCTAGATGTTTTTCAGAGCCAGCAGTTCCACAGTGGTGAAGGAAAGCAGCCCGCAGGAGAAGTGGCATTCTAGGAGCAACTGCTACCCACTCTGTGCTTGGACCCAAATGGAAATAGTTCCTATTAAAAAGAATGTGCAAGTTGCAAGGCATCCTTCTTGACATCTTAGAAATTGTGTCTAAGACTCCGAGTTGCATCTTGAGTCTGCACTGATTCTCACTTACTTCAGTTCCCAGCTTTGATCCACAATATATGGATGATGTGTCTAGCTTATTCATTCTCTTTAATTTCTCTGAGACACCACCAGTGAAAAGAAAATCTTAAAATCTCTGGTGTGTTGCACCGTTGTGGAAAGTAGAACTGTGGAAGATGTCTGACTACAGAAGTATCTGCTTATGCACATACTTTTCTCAGCACTATCACAGTCATCTCCAACTCTGTAACAATGACTAATACAGATGTTTTCCTTTTTTTAACTCCTTTTACCAGGTTCTGTCACCAGATTTTCATTCTTCTCAGAAATCATCACAGTGCTTCTGTAATTGTGCAGGCTAATTTTTTCAAAAGGAACATTGTTTTCTCTTGATTTGGTTCTGTTTTGTCATACATTACTTCCTGCTTTAAAGACTGTCTTGGTATATGAAGTTCTTGTAACAGTATGTAAGACACTCCATTTCTTAGAGTGCATAAAACTTTCCAGAATGAGGGATGAATTACATCATCTATGTATTTTCCACATTTTCCTGGATCCAAATTATAACATTGCTTAAGACTTCTTTTTGAGCTTTCTAATTTTAGAATAAATTAATTGAATAAAAGCTTCCATCCTTACAAGTTTTTTGAAGATTCCTGTTTCACGGTGAATGGTTTCTTCATTTCAGTCCTGTTCTTCTGAGTAAGAGTCAGTTCTTCCAGCTCTCTCATCTCCCAAAGCGAAGATGCACCAAATAAATTAATGCCTGCTGCTGTCAGTAATAACTTATGATGAAGTGCAAAACAGCTCTAAGTATCACTAGTTTCTTAAGATACTTCTAGTTCTGCACAGCTGTCATGGGAACCCTTTATTCTGTTTTTCAATTCTTCTGAAGTCTGTTTTTCTGGGCTTTAAGGTCAATGAAAACTAAAAAATGTTGCAGTCTTTTGTATCATTAGATCATGCTTTCTTGCTCAGTTGAAGGTAGCTTTTGCTTCGGGAATTTTTTACTGCAAATCATTGCTGATATTTTTTGGGGCTTGACCTTCATATTCTTTTCTTTCTGCTGTGAATGGCCTTGGCTTTGTGTTTTATCCTCTTCATGTCTTTTCAGAGCTTTTATTTTCTCAGTCATTCTCAGCTGTACACCAGCTATTATTTGGGAACGAAGAATTCTCTGCTCAAGTATTTCACTTATGCCTTATTTTCTTCTACTGCTTCCTCTTTATTTCCCCATTTCTCTAGGGCTGGGATCTAGTTAGTTTTTACATTCTCATAAAGCCAGCTTGAAGGAATGCCTGTGCAGAACTATCTGGCTTCAACAGCAGTGTTTTATTCACAATAACTGCCAATGTGGTTGGTTTCCCAGCACCTCTTTGTCCTTTCCAGAAGCTGTTTGCTCTCTGGTTTTGCTTTTAATGTAATTCAACAGTGTTTTTCTTTCTTTGTAGGCTGTTCCACAATGACAGTGTACAACTTTCCAGTTTCCTTGACAACTCTACTGTAATAGCAATGAGGGGAAACAAAACATTTTATATATACTAAAGCCACATGAGGCAAAATGTTTTTGTGTGTAGACATTTGTACATGCAGTAAAATTTACCGTGTGAAAGTAGTAATTACTGTATCTGTAGCTCTGATAATGTTACAGGAGTCCTGTAAACTAGTATTATTGATATAATATAGTTAACTAAATAATTGCTTAATTTAATCCTACTTGAAGTGCAGCCATGATGTCTGCCCTTAGGAGACTGCAGAGCCCAATGCCTTGCACTCCTTTTACAAGCAACACTTCTCCAGAGCTCCAGAAAACATTGCTATTATTTCTATTTATACATAGTTTCCTTGAGGAAACACAAAGATGCAAGAAGTAAGGTACAAATCTGCCTTTGGCAGGCTATTCGTGGTCTTAACATGGCACAAAGCACTATCTTTTGCCACGGTCCTTCACTAAGGAAAGAACATCACATCGCTTCAAGAGAAGCAAGCAAGATGTACTGCCAGAGAAGATTTATCAGGTCTCTTCTGTGTCCAGCTATAGGGCATCTTCAGAGCAACAAGTGAAAGGCCATGTAGGGTGGAGAAAGTTACAACCCTTTCATGCAGTTTTCTTCCCTGCTCCATCTGAACCAGCGATATTTTGTATCAGTATATCCTCCCCTAAACATCTGCCTCAGGAGAGGACTGTGCATGTTCCATTTCAAACCACATCAAAAGCTTTATATTGTATCTTGTGAATATTGCTTGTTGTTTAGTCCAAAGAGGAATCAGTTTTGATGCAAATACTTTACCTCGTATGTATAAGACAAGCAATTTTTCTTGGGGCCTGGGAAAAGTAGGGTAGGAGCGCTGCTGGGTAGTAGGCTCTACAACTCCAAAATGCTTCAGAAACATCTGTTGTCATCACCCCAGAAACTCTGTGTGTGATCTTATCTGTGGTGGCATGTCTGAAATTAGTTTTAGGATATACAATTACTTGAAAAAGATCCTTTCTTACTTCCTGACAGAGTTAGTGTTATGACTGCCAGACTTAATAGACTCCGTTTCCTCTTACCTACGAATAATCAAAGTTGACAGCTATTAAGCAATCAAGGTATTCATGGTGGGTGACCCCCACTCAGCCACTCTCTCTCTCACCCTCTTCAGCAGGACAGGGAAAGAATTACAACAGCAGGGCTGTTTCTCACACTTTTTTCCTCGCTGCCTGTGCAGGTTTTTTTGCCCGTTCTTAAATTTGTTTTCCCTGAGTGTCATGGTTTGGACCTAACACGACAACAAACAAACAGCCCCATGGCCGCTCACTCAACTCCCTCCCCCCACACACACAGACTCTGGGATGAGGAGGACAAAGGCCAACTAGAAGCTCATGGGTTGAGACAAAGTGCAAGGAGAGTTCTTCACCGATTAAGGTCCCAGGCAAAACAGACTCAACTTGGGGAAAAATAATAATTGAATTTCACACTAATCAAACACACGCAGGACACAGACAACACACAGAGCAGGGCTTACATACGTTACCCCACCCCTCTCTTCTTCCCAGGCCCAAATTACTTTGTTCCTGGTTTCTCTAACTCCTTCCCCCCAGCGGCACAGGGGGACAGGGGATGGAGTTTAGAGCCAGTTCACAGTCTGGTGGTTCCTGCTGCTCCTTCCTCCTCAGGAAGAAGGATTCCTTGCAGTCTTCCCCTGCTTCTCTATAGGGTCCCTTCCCATGGGAGAGAATCCTCCATGAACCTCTCCTTATCAGTCCTTCCCACGAGGTCACAGCAAGCTGCTCCAGTGCGGGCTTCCCACAGAGTCATGGGCTGCTTCGGGAACAGTCATCTGCCCTGGCGCCGGGGTCTTCCACAGCTGCATAATCCGAGTCCACTGGCCACAAAATCCAAGTCCACTGGCCAAACTCACCCCTCCTGGCACCTTCAGGGAATGTTCCACCTCATTCCTCCATGAATGCAGGGGGATAGCCTGCCATTCACCATAGGTTGCAGGGAAACTTCTGCTTGGGCACCTTCTTCCCCTTCTTCATCGCCAGCCACCAGGATCTTCACCTCAGCACTGCCTTTCACCTCTCCAGCTCAGCTCTTCTTTCTTTTTAAGTGCTTTCTCTGCTCAGGTCTTGTATCAGTTCTTTCATATGTTAATCACAGAGGCACATCTGTTGGCCCTCTAATTGTTCCTTGGCTGGTTTTGGAGCAGGGGGAGCTTCTCAGCTTCTTATGGGAAGGCCACCTCTGGGGCCCTTCTCCCACTACAAAAAAAATCCCACCAAACCAAACCAGCACACTGAGGCACCACGATTTTGTCTGATGGGCTCAGCTGTGCCCTGCAGTGGGTCTGTTGGAGCTGGCAGGGTCCAGAACAAGGCAGTCCTGACCTCTTCTCACAGAGCCTCCCCTGCAACTCCCCACTGCCAACACCTTGACACCTACATCCAACATTTGACATAAAAGAGCTCACAAGGATGGAACCAAAGACTGGTGGTGAGTGTGTGAAAGCGAAACAATGGCTTGTTGGGTCTTTTGGTAGAGTGACATGCCTCAGACCCTAAAATAATAACATTGAAAGAAAATGGAAGAAGCCTGACCAAGTCAGTTATAATACAAAAAACCTAAACTATTACAATACTGAGGAGTAGGATAATACAAGTATTAAGAGACTTATATTAAATATAGAGGAAAAATTAAATTAATACATTTAACACAGAGACTGCTGTGTTGATAACAACTTTGCTGATAATGTGTTGTGTGAAGCTCTTAAGAAAACTAAAGATATAGTAAGAAAATGATAATACTCCTAAAAGAAACAAGAAGTGCCTAATATCCTGAAAAGCAAGACAATTTTAATGCAGTGTAATAAATCCCAGGAACCTCCGGCTAGTGTTTACAATAGATGCAAGAAAGAAATGCAAGAGGTAGGAAAATGGATTTTATTAGTAAAGATTACTCCTTTTAGCAGAGGTCTTAGTATGGAAATCTGAGGTGATGCCCCTGCAAAAATATAAGATAAAAATATAAAAAAGTAAAAATACTATATAATGATATAAGACTGTTAGTAAAAGACACTTTTATATAATTTACAGAGAAAAAAGTAGTTTGCATGACAGTGAAAGTATAATTAGCCTAAATTTAGATGTAATGTAGAGTGGCTACAGTTCATGTGGGAGTTTGTTTCTAACCAAAGAGAACTGGATACACTCTTTGGTAAGCAATGAGATACGTATCTTGAAAAGAAAATGGTGGTTGCACAGATTTATCTAAATTGTTCTTGACTTTTAAAATTGATAGCTACAAAGAGCAGCCTAGATGGGATCAACCTTTATCTTAGAAAGATAGTATGTTCTTCTCCTTTTTCTCTCTGCTTGCCCCAGTTTTGCCAATATTCCTGGTCAAGTACCAATGCTGGTATGGCCAAGCACTCCAGCCTGTGTACTAGTTGGTTCAATGGGCTGGGAGAAGAGCCAAAACCAGTATGCCTTGTGTCAGCCTGCATGCGCTTCTTCCACCATTTTGTCTGCTGCCAGCTTAGTCATGCCTGATGTTTGCTTGGCTCTGCTCCCTCTTCTGTCATCTGTCAGTAGTTCTCATCTGGCTAAAAAATAAAATTTCTTATGCTGCCTCTTCTCCTCACTGATTTTCCTCTTCTCCTTCCTCCTTTGCCCACCATGGCATAAGCAGCATGTACCCCAAACAGGCCTAGATCTTTTCATCAACATACTCCGACCAGTTCAGGTAGGGGAACATATGCCAGAAACAAAGTTCAAAGCAGCCTAGAATGGTCCAACATGTCACATTCATTCCCCAAGGTCAGATGTACAAGAGGTGTGTGGATCTAAGCACTGCTTGCAAATATCCTCATCAAATCTCCTTTGCAAATATCACTGCTCAGTTCCCCATCACTGCCTGCTTACACTGCCTGCTCCAAGGTCTGGTATTGTGAAAAATACTGTTTTATTCCAGTACAAGTTACTCAGAAACAGAAGCTCAGCCAGAGGGGTCCCCTCTGGGGAGTTGGCTTGGATAGGCATGACAGCTAGATCTCCTGCTAGCTGCATCTCTGCAAAAAATTGTTAAATGCCACGTCTCAAGCCAAATGGGTACTCGTTGCTGGCACCATTAAAGACAGTCTGTATAGAATATTACTGTATAAACCAGCTGTCCATTGCTTTCCTGCTGATCTCACTTCTGTGCTGGGATATGTTACTCTTGCAGAAGCCTTGCTCACCAAGACCTCATGCAGAAAAGTAACATGCTGCAGGTATCTGTGGAAAGCATGATCTGCCAAAGCTGAAGGTGGTGGCATGAGTTCATCTCATGGATAATGTTCACCAAGGAGAATGCCACACTGCCGTTAGCTTTGTTTATACAGCTAGCAGTAATGTTAAAAATACATGTGAAGGTGTGGGGTGTAGCTTGGAATGTTGTCTAACCTTCTTTAGATGACTTCAAGTTTTCTATCTCTTTGGCCTGGGACAAACTTAGTCTGGAAGATCTAAGGATGTCTGGAGCAATATTTAATTGTCTTTAGCACTGAGGTCAATATCAGCCAAGGTCTTTGCCACCCTGCATTGGCCCAGCTTTGATGCATGACCAAATAGCTAAAATGTAAAACATTCTATAGGTGAAAAATAGAGGCGAAAGGAAAGTGTGCATGCTTGCAAGAGCATTGGAACATAGTGTTTTGGAAAGGGAGAGTCTATGAGGATGTGGATTACTCCACAGGACGTTAGTGTTTGAGTTGTTTGGGAATTTTTGCATACCACTCTCAATCTTCATTTGGTAGAACAAAGAGGCCAGTTTGGCTATAGTGCAGTATTTGAGCCACAGGAAGAGGAAACCTGTTAGTTTAGGAAAATCCTGTGAGCAGTTTGGCTGCAGAACCTTGTCTTGGTTTGTTTCTTTATTACTCTTGCAGAATATTTTTCAACATAGAGCCTAGGTAGTTTTAGGTATGGCTTCCAGATAAATTGTTAGCTTTATGGACCCTGCCAATCTACCATGTGTCTTTTTCCTGGTGACCTTTGATGAACCAAGACCAGCTATTCAAGTATAAATCCTAAGCTGAACTCCAAGGGACATGTGTTCTGATCCCAGAACGTAGATGGAAGAAAGGTTCTCTTCTGTGCAGGCATTCAAATAGCCTGAAGTTTTGTGGACTGGTGCTTGTCTTCTTGCTCTCCTCTCTCTTCCAGGGCCTAAAGCTCTGGTCAGTAAAAATGACAGTTGAAAAATCTTAATCTGTCTATTCAGTTTCCTATGATTTGCATTTGCTGTCAGGTGCTGGACAACAATGACTTAAGCAGCTGTCCATGGAGTAAGTTGCATAGTGTGTTGTTGGTACATGTTACAAAAAAAGAGAGGGGACAACAAGAACAATAAGTAATCTTTATGGAGGGTAATGAAGGGATGGGTCTTATGGCTGAGCAACCTCACTGAACATGCATCATGGGTGTAATAATACTACTTCGTCTGAAGATGTCATAAGGCTTTACAGAATAAACAAAGGCAAGATGCTTCATTTCTGAAACCCCATTGCAGTAATGCTAAGAAGGTACCTGATAGAGGAGTGTAGGTGAGATTACTGAAGCCCTGTCATTAATGAGATTGGAACTTGGTGAAGCTTGTTATCAGTAATTGAAATTAATCCAGGAAGACTTTGCAAATCCTTAGTGGATTAGCCTCAAAATTGAATGAGTGAGGAGGGAGGGCAGAAAGAGAGGGAGTTGACAAAAGAAAAAAAAAAGGGGAGGGGCAAAAATGTCTTAGAAATTAGAGGAAAAAAATTACTATAGTAGGAGCAATATGGAGATTTTATAATAGAAGAAAGGGTTCCTCAACAAAGGAGAATCTTTGCCTACAACAGCAAAAAGGAAATAGAAAACATGAGAAGGTATAGGTAACTTTCAGATAGTTAGCTTCCCCTGTTGGGCTTTTTAGAATGACTTCTAAACCATTGGAGGTAAACATTAACACACTAGAAATTAAGGTAAGCATCTAGCTCTTTGTACAAAAAACATTCACAGATTTGAATTATTTTTGTCTTGCAGATCCACAAAGACTCACCCTGGGCCAGTTGTACATTTAAGTGACAGCCCAAGAGATGAGGGAAAAGTGAGTACAACTAATGGTATAAAACATTTCATAGTTTTTTACTTGCCTTCATAGCTCTTTCTTTTTGCTTACTTGCTAATTTTATCATCTGCTTTCTTTGTGTATTTGCAAGGTCACTTTTAATGCTTTACAGTTTTTAAGAAAAAGATCTCTTTTTAAATTTTAATGAGTAAAACTCTATGATACAGACAACATACTGTACTTGAAACCTATAGCAAATCAAAATTGTTGATTGATTAAATAAACTTGAGTCTTTCTTAAGTAAGAGTTGGCTAAAAACTGTGTAATTACTTCAGTACTTTGATAAAAATGCTATTATGAAGGCATTAGATTAAGTTCTCATAAGATAAAAAGTATTGTGTTATACAAGAATAGTAATGGTCGTAACCCATGTATGGAACTTGCTCCTGTTTATGAATAGAGTTGAGAATGGCAAAGGGTTGTCAACAAGTGGAAGAAAAACATATAGTTAAAGTGTTTGGTTCGTGGTTGATACCATCAGGATGCAAAATCTGAGTTGGCTTTTTATGTATGCTAGCTTTTCCAAAATGAAATTTTATTTGCCAGATAGCAAGTTTTATTAGAGCTTTCTTGTTTATGTATTGCTACTAAATTTTTGAGCATTTTGCCTGTGTGGAAGGGGCATTTAACTATCTCACAATTTTTTATCACTTTTGCCAGTTGCATTTCAGTATGTATTTATAAAAGATTGCATCTTACAAATGGTGTATCTGTTTGACAGTGTGCCTCATGTAACAGCTGATAGTTATTGGAAGCAAGCAGCAGTTTGAATTTCTTATACTGATACGGGGGACCTTATGCTGAAATTAATCTGGGTACCTAGAAAAACCCTGATGACTACATCTGAATTTCATTTGTGTTGTCTGTCCTTGGACTTATCCATTTGGTAAAGTGAACTATGTGCAAATGATGCACTTGCCAACTAGTCCTCCAACAAGTTAGATTGGATCCCTAAGCCCTTTTGGAAGAATCACAATAGATCAAGGTATTTAATTACTTCATACAGCAAGTGAAGTAATTAAATTCTTTGAAGCGTAGTGTTTTAGCCTCAAACCAGAAGCCATCAAGTAATGCTATTTAACTACCTATGGCAAAATGCCTGATAAAAATTAAGGTTTGTTGATGAGGCATAACTCTTGTTTGCTGGCCACAACAGAAGCGGTTGATGACCTACCTAAAGCTCACAGTGTAAGGAAAAAGGATGTTACACTAAAAGAAAAAGCAGTCTTGTGAGTGAACATCTCTTCCAGGAATGCCATGGACTGTGTCCAAACAGAAACCTGAAATATTTTTACTTCATCAGAGAGAAGATGAAAAGGTCTTGAGGAAGGAGAACTTATAAATACCTTTGCATGTTGCACAGAGGGCATACTGAAGCCATCTGGGCACTGATGAAGTTCTAGCATGCTAACAGCAACAGCAAAATCAGATAGATGCTTATGAAAATACAACGTTGGAAATTTATGGGGAGAAAGAGTCAAAAATCTCTAAGCCATACTGAAACTGTCCCAGTGCAGCTGTTCATATCACTGATAGAGTGAGAGTGGTGTAAAGAACAAATTTCTGCCAACAAAATACTTGCAGATTTGCAGAATGTGGAATTGTTTGATGTTTACAGGAAGATATCAGTAAAAGGTACACACAGATGTAAGAGAAGATCCAAGCACTAAATCAAAAGACATAGCTCCAGATTAAAAAAAAATATGGAGTCAAGAAAAAAATTAACTTAATTTTTCAACTTAATATCATTAAACTTTGTTTGAAAGAATGAAGGATAAAACAATCTTTCTTCAGAATGGGGAAAGAATGAAAAAAAACCCCACAACAACCAAAAAACAAAACCCAAAAGCATTTGGGACTTCTGCTATTCAGCATATTCATTACCAACCTAAAAAGAGAGTAAGCAGTGATATGATGTTTGCTGGACTTAATGAGGCTGAGAAACTTAGCAGTAAAATGGCAGGTTAACTATTGTTTTTTGTGAGTATTCATTGTAAATTATGGGAAGTGATATGTCAGAAAATATTTCTGACTATATATAAAACAATGGGTCTGAGCTGATCATTACTGTTCGGTGTCAAGAGCTTCAAGTGATGATTGATAGTTCAGTGAAAATGTCAGCTCAATGCTCAGTAGTGACCAATAAAGAAAATCAAAATTAGGCATTATCCCAAGAATACTCGAGAACAAAACAGGGCTATTGCATAAATGCATGGTTGACTTGCCTGCTGAATACCAAGTGTAATTTTTGTCCTTCTATCTCAGAAAGAACATAATTGCACTAAAAGAAATTCAGAGAAAGGACAAGGTTTTCTTTATGTGACACAACTAAGTCAGACAGGACAATTCATTGTGGAAAGGGGCTGATGTGATTCTCAGTTTGAAAATCACAATTGTTCTAAAGAGAGTAGAAACAGTTCGTAGTCTCTTTTGATAAAAAATCTAAAAGAATATAAAATGAAAGTGACAGAAGTCAGATTCCAAACAAGCCAATTACATACTTCTTCAAATGTGCAATGAGTAGAAGCTATAAATTTTTTCCAAATGGTCCTGTGGGTGCTGAAAATGTGTATTGGTCACAAGGGAGACAAGAGAAGTTAACACAAGAGAAATCAATTTGAGGGTTCCTGAAGAGGTTTGCCAAATTTTCCTAAAAGGTTGTTAAAGATGAGGTTAACCAGCATCATATCTAGTTGAGAAGTAGGTTATCTCTGAAGGAGAAGATTATGTAGGCTGAGAGAATATGTGAGAGTATAAGTACTTCCCCTCCCCACATATTGTTTTTTGGTATTTGCTCTTGGTCATTTCATAGAATCATGGAATCATAGAATGGTTTGAGTTGGAAGGGACCTTAAAGATCATCTAGTTCCAACCTCCTGCATGGGCAGGGACACCTCCGGCTAGATTTAAGTGATACTGTGCTAGGTAGACCTTTTTTTTAATTTGGTAGAACTGTTCTTAGGTAATAGAGCTGTTTCAAGATAGTTCTACGTACTTGGCTCAGCTCCTCAGCTTCAAGTTAATCAAAGGCCACCAAGAGGTGTTGGTGGGAGAAATCAAACTCCCTACATCACGTCATGGGAGGCAGCAGATGATCGTTCTTTATATAGGATTCAGGAATTCAATAGTGGGTACAAATCAGTCATCATCATTGGTCAAAATACATATATTTTTGTACTCTACAAGGGTATTGTACTCTGCCAGGGTCCAGTGGTATATCATTCTCTGGGGTATCACAAAGTTGTTTACAGATCTGGGCATGCTTCACTGAAGTAAGTAAGTAGTGTTCTCCTACAGGCACTGAGTGGTTGAGAGTCCTAAAACAGAGACAAACCTTTCCAAACTAGGACGGTCATAAGATCTCTTTTTGCAAGACACGGGAATTTGTGTGCTGACTGTATATTCGTCTTTTAAAAATTCTTTAAAGTCCTAAAAGTTCCAGTTTATATCAGTGATTGATGTGCCAAAAGACTGAATGTAATTCCAGAAGATTTTTGCCATTCCAAGTTTTTCTAGAGTGCCCTTCAGGCAAAGTATCAAGGCAGAATTTGGAGACAGACTCTTTTATGAATCTAGCAAACTATGGTTGGAAGATAGATGACAAAGAGAATTTGGGCATTTAACGTGTCACTTAAGAACAATTTGTGGACCTAGTGATTAAGTTCATGAAATATAACTGTCTGCCAAATCAATGAGTAAGTGTACATTAGGAACAGACTGAAATGCACAGACGTTAAGTGGCAGATCTGTAGCAAACATGATTTTTCTTGCTGACACAGGAGAACATATTAACTGCAATGGTCTGCAGTTTCCCAGCAACTGGAGAAAGCTTAATAGGAAAAATTTTCATGTTATTAACTGTTAGCTGGTGTGCTAAACTTCCTATCACAGAGTCTGTGTTCTGAGATCTAATAACACCTAAATAGAGTGTGCATTTGTTAGGCTTGTTTTTTTTTCTCCCAGCTGTTTTGTCCTACCAGGGGCCAGTTGGCAGGTACCAGGGATGCAATTAGTTGATTGTAAAGGAGAAATCTCCCCAAAACACCATCATCAAAAGCATTTCATGAAGATGGATTTAAGTTGAAATACAGAGTAACTTCCACAGGACAAGGAAGATCTTGCCAGGACCCCTCCCTCCTTCAAATTCTATGCATTGTTCTGCATGTTTGTTAACCTAATTAAGCTTGAGTAATTAAACAAGGTGCCGGGAAACACAAGCTGAAGATAAATCTTCAGTTTTTTCCTTCCTGGACTCTTTTTACACATATTTACACATATTTTTCTTCTTGAGTTTCCTATGGTTCAGACAGGTCAGAGTTCAGAGCATCATAAATATAGTGGCAATGAGACTAATCACATTCACTCAGTTGGAATTCTGACTTTAGGGTCATGCCACACGTTAAGCAGCATGGCTACCACCTGAGCAGAGAAAGATTCTTGGCCATGTAGCAAATCTGTTTATCTTTCAACTTCTTCCCTGAAATCACAGGACTTTGTATCTTGCCATTCTGTAGTGCTGTTCTGCTTTCAGCATTTCAGCAATCAATCAGATGAAATGCTGTCTCTGATAGGAGATGTTTAACCTTTTAGTAATTACACGGAGCATGATATATTTGCAAAAGAGAGTGATAAAAATCAAAAGACAAGCCGGCTTCACCAGAGGAGAGGGAGAAAGGGTTATTTAGAAACACAGTCACATACTAAATGCTTTCCTATGCCTTCATTTTCCTGGATATATTTGTACAGAAGCTGAAGTGAAAAGAGTACTGGAAGATACGAACTGAACTCAATTTGTTTGGTGCCCAGCTGTAATGCACTGGTGCAAGTGCTTGTTAGGATGACCAGAAGAAAGGCACTCAGACTCTATAATATATTGATTAAAATACCATTTATTTGAATTAATATGAAAAGGATGGTGGGAATTGCAAGTTGTGTAGCACTGGATGAACCTCCACTTAGGTCACAGCACACTGTACTGGTCCCCTCTATGAAGAGGTTTGCCAGAATTTTGGTCTTTAGGCATCTGAAAAGGTTTTTTTGTTGTTGTTTTTGTTTGGTTCGTTGGTTGTGTGTTTTTTTAAAAGCAGCCCTATTAATTTCTACTGTGGAGCAAAAGGATGTTCACATGAGACATAATGCTTCACGTTAAGATAAAGACAAGGACACAAAGGTGCTGTAATTGCCCTTACCAAGTGGGAGCTGCCTACAGGCTTCTTTGTGATTAGCCAGCTAAGTTTGTCTTGTGGCCAAGGAATATGTGTGGCACAACACAGGCCTGAAACCCAGGTGCTGTGTGCAGCACAACACAGCACAGCTCAAGCCTGCACCTACTCAGGTTATCTGCTATGTGGATCACTGACTCCTGGATATACAATTGTCTTCCGTTTAGGATCGCCACACTAACAGCGAACGCCGTGGCAGTAAGATGCTGCTTTGTTCGCTCACTCCGTGACAGTCTATTATTCTAGAATACCATATGGCATCCTGAAAGAAGTGCTATCCAGTTAGCCACATGCTTTCTGAACAGGATGTCTTTTCACATTTACTCTGTCACAGAATCCCATATGGACCCATCCAAAGCAAAAATGATAAATGTTCTGGAATTTCTCCATGATCGTTTGAATTTTTTTCAGAAGCAGAATTCTGAAATAATCAAATATTGTCATATTCAAGTATTAAATATATGAACTATAAATCATTCCCAGAACAGATAATACATCTCCACATAGTGAATATTCTCCTGGCAATATAATGAATCATATCTGATAGGACTGAAAGTATTTCCAGACTCTTTTGTAGTGATATGGATGTATCAATTATATTTAACTTGAAAACACAGTGATGTTTTGTTTAGCAGTCCAGCCAAGCTTCATTTTAATGATTTATGCAAGCCAATAGTCTAAGAGGTAGTCTTGTCATTCTTCTGCTCAAATTTTTAATGTAGAAACTGGAAATTCTTGCCTGCCTTCTGTGATCCATGTGTTTATGGACAAAGAACAAATGCAGTAATGACTGCCAGTTGTATAAAATATTTCATAGCAGTAATATGTGAGTCTGCTAGTTTGGTCATTCCCAGTTTTAATGTCTAGGATAGATTCTTAGGAAGATGGGCTCTATGGGAAGCAATTTCCAGGACACCTAAGTAAGCCAGACTTCACATATTCCATAAGATGTGAAAATAATTGGGTTCAAATGGAGAGTACTCAGTACAGTGCCAGATCAGTAATTCCGTTCTTTTCAACAGCAACAAGGAGAAGGGATTGTATTCATTCTTTTTTTTTTTTCCTGAGCATTGTTTTTCTTCTCTTTCATCTTTTGAAAAATCATCTTTGCTGGTATTTCTCAGGTGTGCATGATGATATGACATGCTAGTGCTAGAAGTGAAATTGGCATACCAGTTAATTTATTTCAATTTCTAGGAAAGCAAGCAATTTATTCTCTGCAAGGTGAGCTCTTGATAATGTTTTAAAGCATTAGAAGGCAGAAATTAAAGAAATAAATGTAGCTGAATTAGAGTTTAATGACTCTTTGGTTTGAAGTTAGTTAAGTAATCTTTCAGGTGTCAAACAGTTTTCCCTCCAACCAGGGGAAAGGAATGTAAGAGTTGAGAGAAATATTCTATGGTCTTATTTTCTCAACAGATACACAACTAAAGACTGAACAGGTGCATAAACTTGCAAAAAAAAAAAAAAATTAAAAAAAGTGTAAAGCACTTTTTTTTTCCACCTTATAACTTAGGTTGTCAGTATTGAGAAGTAGTTTATACTGAAAGATAATTTGAAAGCTGGGTATATGTGTAGTGCAAACTACAGTCTTGCACATTGATTTAGCATTTCTTTTTATGGTGCTTATTTATTTCTTTAAACATCTCTTAAAACCCTGAAGTTCTTCAATATTTGTATAGACCTTTTGAATCTGAAAGTATAATTGTGTTTGTTTCCCTCCTCCAGCTATTGATAGGCTATGAAAATGGGACGATAGTATTCTGGGACTTACGATCTAAAAGAGCTGATCTGAGAGCTTATTATGATGAGGTAAGCATTTCCCATTAATTCAGAAAAAATGTTATTCAGCAGGTTTTTGTTTGCCTTATCAAGCAGATAGATATTTATCTTAAGGCATTGCTTGTTCTGGAAATACTGTTTTTGCTATGCTTTTGAACAAGTTATTGACAACGGAAGCCAAAACCTAAAAATCTGTAGTTTTGATGCATTAGGTTCTTGCAGGTGTGCTACGACAGAGAGTCTCTTCCCCCTGATTCTGTCAAGTTCATCAGCTTCTGTGTGGGGATCCTCAGTTGAACAGAGTGTGGTAATGAGCTGACCTGAGGTATAGCTACATTAGGAATGATATAATTTCCTTTGCAGTGTATTACTAGAACATTAATTAGAATAAAAGGCAAATTATTTTGTAGGGCTATTGGTATTACCTAGTACTCAAGATCTTATCAAAAGGTTTTCAAAATTGTATTCTTATCGTTTTACTGGACAATTTTCTCTTGCCTTTTGTAAGCAGGTTGTATCAATCACAGATGCATTTCTTGTATCAATAAATAGGTTGTTTCAAAAGGAGATATATTTCTAGTTATTATGATTTTAGTACTAGCCCTGGGGAAGAACATGCTTTGGTCTGCCTGCCCATTTGTAAAGTTCACTGTGGGTGAATGTGAATACAACTAGGACTGAATGTAGAAAAGGACATTTTCCTTAGTGTGATACAGAGAGTCATTGGTTTCCTGTAGTTCTCTTTCCTTCTTCATCTTGCCACTTTACTACATGTAAGGTGTATACACATTTATTTTCACTTTAAAAAAGTAATCTGAATATATTTGAATCCTGCACTCTTTCAGGCCTGTTTTCACAGACACATTAGCACTACGCTTAGCTTCAAGGTTAAGATTCTGAGCATCCATATAGCAAATGTTCTAAAGGACAGGGTAATTCAGACTTCAAACAGGACAACACTTAGGCCTCAAGACATGCCCACTAAATTGTCTCTTAAGTGACATTCTGCCTGTGCATATACTTGTGAAATTGCACCTGTTGTATTGCTTAAGGCTCAACAACTTTTTCCTTTTATAGGTGTCCTGGGGGAGAGAATGTGTTCACTCACAGTCCTCTCTTCCACTCAGAATGAGACTACATAAAACAGGATCTTCATAATACCATTTCCATTATTTTTATTTTCTTGTTGAGACCAAGTGGTTAGTGTTGAAAAATCCTCATACAATGTAGTTGTTCCACGTTTTTCAGTACTGTCCTCAGGAACTTTTTTGGCCTTTTTCTCAGTCATGTGCTTTCGCCCTCAGTGGTACTTACTGTGTCATTAATCTACTTTGTGCAGCTTGTGATGGCTTACTATCATCTACTGAAATAATTGTAAGATTCTTCTTTTGTCTTTAAAAGGCTTGTGTGAATAGCCATTGTGCTTTATTCCAGACTTTCAGGGTCCAGATTTATAATGTTCCAGGTCTTCTAGGATTCCCTTTGGGAGCCCCAAAAAAAGGTTCCTTTTTAAATCCTGGGTTATATAGCTTTTGTGAGTCACAAATGATTAATTTCGCATGTGCCCCTTGGTATTTGGCACCAACTCAAGTTTTCAAACCTAAGCTTTTCTTACAAATTGACCACCTAAGATCACAGTCCAGAAAGCATTGTTCCTGCTGTCCTTCACCATTCTGTCTGGACTGATGCAAGGCCTCTTGCCCCATGATGTCTCACCAATCTTTTAGTATCATTGTTCTGGCACTGAGCCAGCCATTTACAATTGCAGAATATCTGTGAGATCTCACATAAATTGCTCTAAATTCTGTCTTTGTTGAATACTGAAGTGCTTCTTTGAATAGGGTCTGAATGAAATGAATCTAGCCTCATTTTCTTTCTATCATTGTGCTTTCTTTAGCACCAGTTTTGAAACTAAACCCTATTTGGTGGTGAAAGAACTGGAAATCTCATCTAACTCACCACTTCCTCTTCTGGCATCTTTAAGGGTTGTTGGATAGCATGATCTTTTCTGGCTCATCAGTGAAGCAGATACTTCTGTTCAGTACCAAAAATTCCCCTGGTACCAGGCTTCTCCATAAAGGGGCATTTTGTGTGTACTGTGAGAAACAGCATTTTTTCTTGTCCTTGATGGAGCGTGAGTGTTCATCACTAAGGCAAGTTCTTTCTTCCTTGTAGACTTCTTCAGATAGGTGTCCACCTTGGTAACGTCACTCAAAATAAATGTCAGCACCCTCAGAACTCCATCCAAATACTCATACTTTCAGAGGATTAAGCCTCAACTGGATTTCTCATGTGTTACCCTTGATGGCATTGTATTTCAGTTTCTCCAGACTGGCTGGAGTTCTACAGAACTTGTCACTGTGCAGCACAGGAGCAAGAAGTTAGCTGCAGGTATTTTTTGAAGAGGAAAAGAGGCTGGTAACTTATTGTCTGTCTGCAGATCTAAATATTCTTTCTTTTTAAGTTCAAGGTGGGGACTGTATCTGCTGACATTCAATACCTTCACATTCTTTTCATACAGCTACAACAAATGCTTTCATTGTCAGTGAGAACCGTTATTAAAAGGTCTCTTCAATTCCATTTTTTCACTGTGTTGAGTGATGTTTTTTTAATAGAGGTTTTAGAAGTAGTGGAGCCACAGCTGAGATGGACTAGGTCCTCTGTATTTGCACACTTGAACAGCTGGCAGACAAAAGAATCATGAAGAGATAATGGTTCTCAGTCTACTTGGACATCACCGCTGTGAAATCTTTCCTATCCTTTCTAGGCTGCATGGCTTCACATCACGTGAGACTTAAAGACATGGGTATGAGACATATGTTGCAGACATCTCAGAAAATGGGTAATCTTGTGACAGGGAGGTGAGTTGCTCCCTACAATATTAGCAGGATCTGTCGAGTACTTGGAGAAGTATTGCATTTTCCTTGCCGTCCAGCTTAATGTCATGGACACATTGGTCGTAAAATAAACAGCTCACCGAGACAACCCAATAGCTTGTACATGGTAGAGCTGAAGACTCTGCCCCCTCTTTGCAGACCTGCAATTGCAGCATTTATAGCTGCATTCCTTACTCCATCTTTATCATGCTATACTTCATGTCTTGAAGGCTGGGAACCTTTCATAGGTAAAACATGTCTGCTCATTTCGAAGGAGAGAGGTTCTCACCAAGGATAGAAAAAGCTGTTCCAGTTGCATTATCTGGAACTTTTCTGCTTGGTGCTTGTCATGTCCCACCTGTGGGGGCTGGGGAGTGACTCAGATTCACAAATCCTCTCAGGGTGGACTCAGGTGAGATAACACTCAAGCTCTGAACACAGACATCAACTTTAATAGGAATAGGAGGCGTAAACATCAACAGCAATGGGAAAATTAATGCTTAAGGCTAGAAATTGGTAACATAAATCTTGGCACTTTCACCGTTATACAAACATAAGCTATATGGCTTTATAGGAAATCAAGGTGAGCCTGTTTTACTTAATAAGTTTGAGAGAAAGGAGAAAAATAGAGAGGAAAGAGAGAGAGAGAAGGAGAGACAAGAGAGATCACCAGTCCTGGATCCAGTGTTGCACCTGCCGACAGGGGTGTTCAGTGCAGTGAGAGTCCTCACCTCAGGCATGCCCCTATTTATAGGCGCCAGTTGCTGAGGTTCCTGGAGTGGTTGAGACACTGGTACTTTTCCATAACATGGAAGGCACTAGATGAGGTTTTAGGTCCAGTCAGGAGAAGTGACACCAGGACCCTCCCTCTGGCTTCCACCTTGTATCTGGGCTCATGGTACAGTCACTTTAGGCTCATCCTTTACAGTGTTCTTGTAAGCCTGTATCTTCCCTTTAAAGCTTTTCCCTGATACTTATGGTTTACTTACTGGAGCCAAAAGTGTCCTGTCTCTCTTTTAGCCTCACTGATGACCACATAGAGGCTACCTCAGTTCATCAGCTCCTAACACAAGGAGTTTCTATGGTATTCTTCTCCACTGTGTCAGAGCTTCACAAGAGAGCGAAATGTTCTCACTTGTGAAACACCTGGTGCCAGAGTGGAGCTTGAACATGTTGCTAAAGAATCTTGTGCCTGCTCTTCAAGATGTCAGCTGGAAAATTGTTTCTTTGTGTGATGATGATTGTCATCTTCTCAGGGGTGGTATGTATGAGGTATTCAGGCCCTTTCAAGCAGTGCTTCTATATGATGCCCTCTATTAAAGACTTTCTTTGCAAGCACTTTTATAAATTCCTTCAAAATTTTATTTCCATCTGTGCTGGTTTGGCAGAATTTTTGGTAGTGGGGAAAGGGCCCCAGGGGTGGCTCCTGTAAGAAGCTGAGAAGCTCCCCCTGCTCCAAAACCAGCCAAGAAGCCATTAGAGAGACAATAGATGTGCCTGTGCAATTAACATACGAAAGAACCGATGTAAGACCTGAGCAGAGCAAGAAGTTGGAAAAAACAACAGCTGTGCTGGAGAGGTGAAAGGCAGTGCTGGGGTGAAGATCCCAGGTGGTTGGCAATGAAGAACAGGCCCAGGCAGAAGTTTCCCTGCAACCTATGGTGGGATACATTCATGGAGGAACGTGGTGGAACATTCCCTGAAGGCACCAGGACGGGTGGATTTGGCCAATGGACTTGGATTTTGCTGCCAGTGGACTCAGATCATGCAGCTGTGGAAGACCCTGGCAGCAGGGGAGGTGACTGTTCCCAAAGCAGCCTGTGACTCTGTGGGAAGCCCATGCTGGAGCAACTTGCTGCTGACCTCGTGGGAAGACCTCATGCAGGAGAGGTTCGTGGAGGACTCTCTCCCAAGGGAGGGACCCAATGGGGAAGTGGGGGAGGACTGTAAGGAATCCTTCTTCCTGAGGAGGAAGGAGTGGCAGGAACCACCAGACTGTGAACTGACTCTAAACCCCATCCCCTGTCCCCCTGTGCCTCTGGGGGAAAGGAGGTAGAGAAACCAGGAACAAAGTAATTTGGGCCTAGGAAGAAGAGAGGGGTGGGGTAACGTATGTAAGCCCCGCTCTGTGTGTTGTCTGTGTCCTGTGTGTGTTTGATTAGTGTGAAATTCAATTATTATTTTTCCCCAAGTTGAGTCTGTTTTGCCTGGGACCTTAATCAGTGAAGAGCTCTCCTTGCCCTTTGTCTCAACCCATGAGCTTCTAGTTGGCCTTTGTCCTCCTCGTCCCCCAGTGTGTGTGAGCAGGGGGGAGTTGAGTGGGCAGCCATGGGGCTGTTGTCATCTTAGGCCCAAACCACGACATTATTGGCGAGCCAGCCAGGAGAGAAACAAGAAACCACGATACCATCAGTTTGTATAAAAAGAGCACATAAACAAGCCAGATCTTTCAAAGGACTCAAAGGACCATTGTTGATACTTGGCAAACCCAAAAAAAACACCCTTCTCTGTATGCAGACTGTTTAAAAGTTTGAGAAGTCGTGTCAGCTCACATTCAGAGCTTCCTGAAACATCATCTTTCATTAGAGTACATCTCCAAAATGAGGTTACAGAGTTCAGAGACATTTGCCAAATGACATCTGCCTACCTTTACCAAGCACTATATAATTATGGAAGTATCAAATCTGATATGGGCCTTGTTGTAGTGGTCCTTAATTGTAAGATTCAAGCAATAGGATGTGAGTATTGGTTTTGTTCAAATATGGTTAAAAGTTGTCCTTGAGTCATTGAATTCTTCTCAGTGGATGAGGTTTGTGGTTGGGAAGGAACTCAAATGGTGTTGGACAAGCTTAAAGTTAGTAGTATGAGAGAAGATGGAATATGTATGCAACCACTGTGGGTATTGCAGAAGGAGAAACATACCCAATCTGGAGTGATATGCTTTATGTGTATACACTGTGTGAACATTGGCATGAGTCACTCACCACGATGATCTCCTGTTCTAAGCAAATAACTGTTCCTTTTTTTGTGTGGATGATAAAGAGGTTGATTGGAATGCTAGACATATTCTAGCAGAGTAAAAGTTAGGGTCTTGTGCAGTACCACCTTTCAGTATTTGTCATGACTCCCAGCTGAGACCCTCAAAAGCAATTCTAAGTATTTCTTGCCCGTTTGGGGGCAAAATCTAACAGGTGAGTTTGAGTTGCTGCTATGCCAACTGTCTGTGAGAAGAGCATTCCACCTCAGCTCCACTCAGCAGGAGGTTTAAGCTGGCAGGTGGCACCTAGCAGCTGAAAGGCAGTTTAACAAGCAGCTTGGTACAATTTTCAGCTGCTTGTGACTAGCTCCTGCTCGGAGACAGTTAGCAACTGTAACCATGTGAAATGTTTCTATGTGTGATGACACATCAAAAGGAGATTCAAATTTGGCATGATAGCAAGCATGAATGAGCTCATGCCAGAATTATATGCAGGAGGACAGACACGCCTTCGGTGTAAGTGAAGCGGCGCTCCCCACGGAGCTAAGGTTCTCGCTACCTGAGGACATTGGCATTGGACTCTGTGTGAACCATCTTTCTGTGTTACCTTTCATTGGTCCAGTTATAGTTTGGCATCTTACGGGTCTTTAAGAGGAATTGTCTGCCAGCCCCCCTTCTTGCAGGTGGAAGTTTGAGGGACACTGGTACCATTTGAACATAAATAGCTAGAGTTCACTTTGTTAGTCTTTATTGGCATGACTAGCTTACTAGTGTGCTAGCAAAGCATTCATATACAAGGCATGTCAGATTCCTGTTAAAACATCTCAGTCATCTTAATGCAAAGGCTCCTTTGTGGCTATTGCTGTCCAGCCTCTGGAGCTGAGTAAAGTTTAGTGATAGGGTCACAACCTTTTTGTTGGTTTCTTCTGATAGTCTCTCCAAACCACAAGCCATTACCAACCATAACAATCAATGTACTTAGTAAAAGAGGAAGACCAACAGGGAATGTTGAATAATGACCAGTAGCACTTACTCCTTGTCAGCTTCAGCAAAATTGATATAAACAGCTCCAGT
Organism: Hemiprocne comata; assembly: GCA_020745705.1. Taxonomy (NCBI): domain Eukaryota; kingdom Metazoa; phylum Chordata; class Aves; order Apodiformes; family Apodidae; genus Hemiprocne; species Hemiprocne comata. Next base: position 145,313,224 of record CM036586.1, read on the forward strand.
GCTGACTTATGAATACCCAGGCATGACTTTAAGTTTATTTGAATAAATCAGGTAAATGGCCATATGCAATTGTTAGTGCATGCAAGGCCTTAGTGTTTCTTGGGTTGGAAAAATGGAAAGTTATGAAACTGCATTAAAAAGTAGGTCTCTTATTTGTATTTATATAAAAACATGCTCTGTTTTGTGCTAACATTTCTGGCAGAGAAATGGATTCAAGGGAAAATTCTGTGAGTTTGTGCTTCTGAGGGGAGTGTGAGAGAAACTGTGATATACAGTGAAGCAGTACTTTGTTTTTGTCAGATAAATGGCTTTTGTTCATTTCCAGCACATACCGGTGAAAACAAAGGACTTACACCATTATCCTTTCAGCTTGCTTGATGTAATTATGGATATAAATGGTATATTAATTAAATGTTGCTTTTTGGCATACATAATATTTATCACATGGTACTTGCATAATGTACAGAGGAGTGCAATATTCCTCTTTTCTGAAGCACTATCTGTTCCAAAGCTATCTTACATAATTGTTTTGTTAATTTCCTGTATCGGTGAAACAATTTTGGTCTATTTAATGACTCTGTTTCGATACTAAACATCCCAGATTTCTGTGTACTTGCTCTGAAACTTAAGTATATGGGAGAAAAAGTGATTCAAGAGGAGAGTACTATTTCTACTTTTCCTAAACAGAGCTCCAGGGAAGACTGCACGTGCTGTACGTTACCTGTAAAACTTGTCACAGAGAATAATTCCCTGTGTAACTGCCAGATGAAATACTTCTAAAGAGAGCTCTCAGACTTATTGCAATTGTATTGTGTGTCCCTTGTTCTTCTGCTTTTACCGAAATATCCTGTTCCTTCAATTTTGATCTGATTCAGTACAGGCTTTCATATACTCATGTTATGCTAGCATTTATAATTAATTGTTTTGCTTGACTTGCAATAGATTACAGCCACTGGTTACTAAAAAGTGCCGGTAAAGGACTTTAGACAAACAAGAACCATCCAACTATTGATATACCATTAGATTAATATAATCCAAAGTAAAACATTAAAATATCATTAGTGTAAACACTGTATTCTACTTCAGTCTCAAGTTCTTCTTTCATTTCTGTAGGCTATTCATTCTGTTGCTTGGCATCATGAAGGGAAACAGTTCATGTGCAGTCACTCTGATGGCAGTTTGACACTATGGAATCTGAAAAGTCCTAACAGACCATTCCAGACCACAATTCCACATGGTAATTTTGATAGTTAAAACTATGAAACAATACAATATTCTCCATACTGTTTGCTAATGTCTGTGTTTATTTCATTTTTTACTGTAGCCAAGATCCAGAGTTGCTTCTTGCATAAATATTTTAATTTCTCAAGTAGCTGCAAAGTAGTATAAAAATCAGAGAGAAATTCTGATAAAACTTTTTTTTTTTAATTGGTGTAATAAGTTAATGTAACTGGGTAATATTATTCTAATGTCTTCTTTCATTCAGTTAATCTTAATAGTCAACTGCTAGTATTGGAAACTGCCAGGCTATGAGATTTTCACATTTCTTTCTTTTGTATTTTGTACTTATGTGCTTGTATGTGCAATTTTCACAAGAAGTAATACATTTTGTACAAGACACTGTGTTGCTTCTATTAGAGATGGGACAGGGCTTCCCAAGTCGCTTCACTGAGGAATTTAAAGGACCCATATTAAGAAATGGCTGCATCTTTTATGGCTGGGACATTATATGCCACTGCTTCCTATAATTGAGGTTAAAAGGTATTAACTCAATTGCAAATCAATACATTACTAGGAAGCATGACTGGGTAGAGAGGGAGGGAAGAATGGGAAGGCACGATCTATGTAGCCTAGAGATGTTTTAGCATTTTCTAAAATTTCCTCATTCCTTTTATTTTATCAGTTTTAGTCATAGAATTGTACGTAATGTCAGAAGGGACCTCCCAGAGGTCATCCAGTCAACCCCAGCTCAAAACAGGCCTGATTAGATCAGTTAGCTCAAGGCAGTATCAAGTTGACACTGAACACTTGAACACTTCCAATGACAAATTGCACAACCTCTTTGGGAAACGTCTTTCAGTATGTAATTACTCTCATGGTACAAATTTTTTTGCTAATATCTAACAAGAATTTCCCATGTTACAGCTTGAGTCCTTTGCCTACCATTATGTCACCGTGCCCCTCTGAGAACAGTCTGGCTCCATCTATACTATACCCTCCAATCAGATTTTTGTTGAAAGCAAGCACAGGCTTTCCAAAGTAACAAAACCAAAATTATTATTGTTTTGGTTTACAGATAACTTTGACTGAAAGTACTGAGCCATAATTAATCAAGAACTCATGAATTTCAATTGTACACTTCATTTGATTTTATCACTCAACTAGTTACACTCCAGAGCACATGACATTTGTTTAACCAAAGGACTTGAGTCCATCTAAGAATGACTTAGGAGAAAATTGAGCTGTTTATGGTAACAATGTGTTCAGAAAAAAAGCTATAGATTTGGTCAAATTCGTTACTTATTAAAGTGCCATCCTTCTCTGTAATCTCTGTGGTTTTTAAATGTTTTTGAAGCATGGTCTCTGGTCCTTTAGATGTATGTGGCAGTAAAAACATAAAGCCATAATAAATGTAATTAATTTAGGCAAATGCATATTTTAACACTCATTATCTTCTGTATCTTCAAAGTTCCATTATCATACTGCTTATACAGATGCTTTAATGTATATGTTTTAGTTTGTGATGTTTTGATACAGTTTTCATCTTTTTTTCCTTAGGGAAAATGCAAAGAGATGGAAAAAAACCTGAATCTTGTAAACCAATTCTTAAAGTAGAGTACAAGACCTGTAAAAACAGGTAGATTTTTTATTCTGTGATTAACTCAATGTTATATTCCTGAGTTAAAGTCCTTTTAGAATCTTTCGCTTTTTCGTTTTGCAAAGCTATTTATTATTTAAAGATACTAAACCTATAATGTAATCTTTTATGTACTATGTAAAATTATAATTACTATGTTGTGTTTTTTTTAATACAGTGAACCATTTGTGATATTTTCTGGTGGATTGTCATATGATAAGGCATGTCGAAGACCAAGTTTAACAATCATGCATGGGAAAGCAATTACAGTTCTCGAAATGGATCACCCTATAGTTGATTTTTTAACTCTTTGTGAAACCCCATATCCAAATGGTGAGTTTATTAAGCAAAACAGTTATGGAAAATGTAAATTAAGGTATTTTGTCTCATGCCTTAATTCCATTCTGGGGACTTCCATTCCCATAGTTGTCTACATATCAAGAAAACCACATCACTGAAATTGGCTGAAACTTGTTTGCATTCTCAGTATAGGAAGCAAGTAATAAGTGGACAATAAAACTTGCATAAATCTCCAAAAATAAACTTGAAACCCATGAACAAGTGTGAGGAAATATTGGTCTTAATCAAATATGTGTTCTTATATTTCTGACATTTTTCATTAGGCTGAGCATCTACAGATTGCTAAATTATTGAAGATTAAATTATTGCATCTCTGCAAAAAAGTTCTTGTGCTTCAGCCTGAATTGAGCTGTTAAAAGTATTTTGCTGCCTATCATGGGGCTGCCATATTCTGAAGTACATCCACAGAAAACTCCAGAAAGTAAACTAAGAAAAGTTGTATGTCAAAAAGAAACAAAGTTTAGCATTTTAAGCCCTCAAGCATAAAAGTAAAATGAATCTTATAAACGTAGCTAAATCAAATGCATATTAAAAACAGTGCATATTTGTTTCAATGTCATGCAAAAATTTAACTTTCAGTAATCAAAATTAGTTTGGGCCTTCATTTAACTGTGTCAAATACAGTGACACTTGCCAGTGGCCTGAAATGAAGGTAAGTCAGCTGCTGTCCATTTACTCAGCCTTTTGGCCGTCTGAAGAGCATACTCTGAGCTTGCATGTGCTGGAATGGTTTGCTGCTATTAAAAAGAGAGTCATAATTTCACATGTATATTTTTGAAAATAACTTTTATGCTATGTAAACTAATACACCCAATGCATCAATGGACGCATTTAGTTGTCATCTCAATTTTTTTAAAATAAATGAAAAAAGCACTAAATAAAAAAAACAAACCATGTAATCTTCTAAAGAGTGTACAGGATGAAGGAGCATGTCAGTATCTGAATTGAGCACAGCAGACTTAGAGGATTCTTTTGCAATATTTCTTTGGAATCTCTTTGGAAGTGAGGACGTTGTGTATCATCAAGTGGGCTGGACCAGCTGTTCAGAAACTGTTTTTGAAGAAAAGTTGTACACAGTAGAAGTATTACTACTGGACAGCAAAAATACATTTTCTGTATAGTAATTGGATACAACAATGCAGTGATACAGCAAAGGGTATTCAGCCTCCAGAGGCAGAAGATAAGAACGGAGAGCAGAACAACTCCCCCACACACAATCCAGGAGGAAGCAGTGAAGGAGGCTTGGGGCAGAGGGGCTGGAAAGCTGCCCAGCAGAAAAGGATCTAGGGCTGTTGGTTGACAGCTGGCTTAACATGAGCCAGCAGTGTGCCCAGGTGGCCAAGAAGGCCAATAGCATCCTGGCTTGTATCAGGAATAGTGTGACCAGCAGGAGCAGAGAAGTGATTGTGCCCCTGTACTTGGCACTGGGTGAAGCTGCACCTCAAGTCCTGTGTTCAGTTCTGGGTCCCTCACTACAGGAAGGACATTGAGTTGTTGGAGCATGTCCAGAGAAGGGCTACCAAGCTGGTAAAGGGCCTAGAGAACAAGTCATATGAGGAGAGGCTGAGAAAACTGGGATTGTTTAGTTTGGAGAAGAGGAGGCTGAGGGGAGACCTCATTGCCCTCTACAACTACCTGAAAGGAGGTTGTAGGGAGGTGGGTGTTGGCCTCTTCTCCGAAGTAAATAACAACAGGACCAGAGGAAATGGCCTGAAGTTGTGGCAGGGGAGGTTGAGTTTAGATATTAAGAAGAATTTATTTACCGAAAGAGTGGTCAGGCACTGGAACAGCCTGCCAAGGGACGTGGTGGAGTCACCTTCCTTGGAGGTATTCAAGAAACATGTAGATGTGGCACTTCAGGGCATGCTCTAGTGGGCATGGTGGGTTTTTGTGGGTTGTGTGTTGTTGTTGGTTTTGTGGGGCTTGTGGTTATGTTTTTGTTTGTTGTTGTTTTGGTGTTTGGTTGGTTTGTTGGGGTTTTTTTTATCCCTGGAGGGTGGTTGGACTCAGTGATGTTAGAGGTCTTTTCCAACTGTGACAATTCTGTGATTCTGTGTGAACTTACTAATATTCTGTGTCTTTACTTTCAATACAACGTCATGCTGGTATGCTATAATGTGCTAATTCTATTACTGCTGTGTATGTTGATCAGCAGTAGTGCCCAAAATCAGTTTCTCAGTTCCTTGCTGGCCCTAGTTTGCGCATATGTCTAAGATTTGTACCTCAAAACTTGTGTTTTATATACTGTGAATGTTTATATAACATAAATATGACTTAATAATTTAAAATTATGAAAGGAGAACTCTGTCTTTTATATATTGTTCCTTGCTTACAGAATTTCAAGAACCTTATGCTGTAGTTGTGCTTTTGGAAAAAGATCTCATTGTTGTTGACCTGACACAAAGCAAGTAAGTATGGAGTCTTATATGAAGTAATTTGTATGTCGTAACTGCTCAGCAAATGATGATAAAAATCAAATATTATCATAAAATGTCATTTTACTATCTAAAATAATTCACTCTTAGTAATAATTCTATATGTTTACCTCCAACTTAAGAGCTAAGATCAACTAATCAACAGGAACTTATGATAATACTTGTTCTTAAGTTTGGGAATAAATCTAAATCTGCAGTCCCTTCAGCATAACTCACAAGCATTCACTCAGCATCAAAGTTAAATATTACTTTGTGACATGCTGAATTATGACCTGAATGTTTTGGAAACCAGATTCAACCACTACTTATATGAATGCCTAACTTTACTAGACTCCACTTAAGTATTTACTTAGTTATCTTAATAAATAATGGCATTGATTTATAGTGGATCTACAGGATTATTGCATAATTTATTTATTTATATTGCTGGTTTAAATGGCAAGTAGTTCTTTCACATCAGAATCAGTGTTCATATTGGAGAGGAGCTATACATCATGTAATGCATAATCCAATTCTTATTTTTTTCATTCTACCTCCAACACTACCAGTAACGTAGATCCACATTCACACTGTTATAAGTAGGAACAGGTTTTGCCCTTAATGACTTGAAACATTTTAAGTGAATCATATTCTGATCTCACTTTCAAGAATAATTCAGATCTTCTCAGTAATATGAAATAGATGTAACTGAAGTCAGAACCAAATTTCCTACATTTTTGAATTGTGAATAACATCGTGTAATATGCCAGAAGTGCGGCCTCCCTTCCTATCAGACCGTCCAAACTGATAGAAGTGAGAAGTAAACTGAGATCTACTTCATCTGTTACTGCAATTGTTCATTGTAGAATCAGTAGTCTACCAACCCCATAAACTAAGCTGCTCAATGTAAAATCCACAGTTGTATAAGTAGTTCTTAGGTCATAGTATATATCAGATCGATGAACCTGGAGCTTCTAGAAAATGTGTCACTTCTGTATAAATAAGATTTTTGAGATGGAGGGAAAAATTAGTTCCTAATCTTCATTCAAACAAGTAGTCCTCCTTAGCCTTAGGAACTATTCACATGAATGGATATTTATGTTACAAGAGGATTCTTGTCACAGCAGTGGAATTTTTCTATCTTTATTTGAGTAACTCCACACTATTATTGATGTTAAAAACAACACATATGTTTGAATAAATAAGGGAAAATGTTCTTTATTAGTAATTATTTTACTTTGACTCTGTTGTACACTTTAATATAAGAATATGTTTTCTTCCATGGCTAAGTGTGTCACAGTGGTTCTAATAAATTGTCTTCCTTAACTAGTTTTCCAATCTTTGAAAATCCATATCCTATTGACATTCATGAGTCACCTGTTACCTGCACAGAATATTTTGCGGACTGTCCTCCAGATTTGATTCCTGTACTCTATTCTGTAGGAGCAAAGCATAAAAAGCAAGGATACAGCAATAAGGTAAACAAAACCAATATATTTTTAAATCAAATAAAGAAGATATACAACCAATTTTTGTGTACCATCTTATCAAATTACTTTTTTTTTTTACTTCTTTAATAATCACTTTCAAGTTGGTCCTACCAGCAGCCTAGCAGCATGCTCAGGGACTGGTATTTGTCCTTCAGAAACACCATCACTTAAGTGCTACCATTAATGACCATTATGTAGGACTTAATCATTAGGGTACTGGAGTTATTCCAAATCAGCTTGAGTTCAAGGAAAGCTATCAGTGTACAATTCAAATTTATATGGGTGTTATCTCTATCGAATTAAAAAGGGAGAACATTATAACTGAAGGAAGTTAGCAGAAGAGCTTCAGTGAAAGTTGAGGGTTGACAGCATGTCTACGAGATTTTTATTAAATACGGATATTAATTATTTTATTGATCTACCTGTCTTAATGTAATGCTTTTAGAAATAAGACAAGCTGCAAAAATAAAAAGAAGAAAGTCAATGATTTTATAATTTTCTAGCATTAATCTGGTTTATGTTTTGATTAGATACAATCCATCATAATAAATTTAGAAAAAAATATTGGGTAAACAAGTCAGACATCATCAGTTTTCCATTCACGTTAACAGAAGTATTCTCCTTGGAGCTGCTTTATTTTCCATAAACTGAGAAACTGGGCCCTATATACTTATTTTGGATCTTCATTCAGCAAAGTACTTCAGAAATATTTATTTTATTTGAATTTGTCTGCTTATCTATTCTTACCTCAGATACATAGTTCCCCAAACTTTTCACCACCTACATGTAGTCATTGCACACTCTCTTGTCCCCTTGCTTTATTTGTGCCCATGCAAATATACACTCATTTATCACCCACCCATTTCTATACCCACAAGCATCCACTCCATATATCCACATAACCAGTTTGTGCTCCCATTTTTTCGCCCACCAATACTCTGCACACATCCTCACCCACTCTGCACATATCATCCTCCACATCCTGTATCCTGTATCCATACATGTCATGCTTTAGACACAGACCAGCATTTCACTCTACCAGCCTAGACCAAGGAAGAAGATGGGAGTCTTGCCACTAGTAAACAAAAGGCAGAGAAGATATTATTATTTCATATGTTCTATAAAAGTCACATTCCCTTATCTCATACCTTATGTCATCATGCTCATATATTTGTTTCTGGGTCACTTTCTTCAATAGTCTTCATCCTCAAAATGCATTTTCAGCCTATTCTGTGTCCTGTAGAATCTCCAAGAGTCAAGCAATCTGAAAGGAGCAGCAAAACTGTTTGTTACTCTGTCCTTTAGTTCCTGTTTTGGGTAGATGAGTGCTAGCTGTGCAGAAATGTTTTTAAAACTTAGAACCTTAACTGTTAACATTAAAATGTTACTAAGTTTCAAAAGCATTAATTGATAATATAAAAATGTTAATAAGCTTTAAAAGCCTTGAAAGCTACACATTTCTGTTCCTTCTATGAGTTGTGTTGCTTTTTGGCAGAAGATGCTGTCTACTCTTGAGTTTAAAAATTAATCAAGGAAGATTCATCTGAATTAGTTGTGATCTCCATACTCTTGTTGTTTGTTTAGGAGTGGCCCATCAGTGGTGGAGCATGGAACCTTGGAGCTCAGACGTATCCGGAAATCATTATTACAGGGTGAGAATGAAACTGAGGATTGGTACTTTTAAAATGTTAGTGTCTGCAGGTGTTCATTGTGGGTTAGCTATAGATAAGAGTTGACCCTTGACAGAGTATGCATATCCTGGCCTCATCCTTTGAGGTACGTAGGTTTTTAGCTTGTCCAGTCACCACAGAAATTCCCATTTGCTGTAGAAAATAGAGCTTTGTGTTCAGGGGTGAATTCGAGGGTGAAGTAAGAATTATCATTTGAGGCCCCAGTGTTAGCAAGTCTGTGGTGTGCATGTGAAGGTGGAGTCTTCGGAAAGGAGAATCCATTGCAAGAGAATGTTTTGGCCTTGAAGGGTGTAGGGACTAGCATTAAAATGGGAAGCAGCCGTTCTTCTATAGCTGTTGTCCTTTGCCCTGCTGGGGACTTTGTATCTAGGGCCAGTTTGGGAATTCATTTTAATACATCAGCATTAGTGAGGGTCTGGTTAACTGTGATCAATTTCACCTTTGAGTGGCCTGACAACAAAAAGCCAGAGAAAGGCTCAGACTGTAGTAGAAGCCCCAAGGGCAGTGCCTGAATGATTTTCAAAGGGCCCTGTTGTAAGACAGAAGCTATTCAGCTAGGAAATGCATGAAAAAATGTTTCATTGACCTAACCAAACTGAAAAAAAAATAAGTATTTTCTTATAGTTAATCTATAAATATAATTACGTTTTGTATGGAGAGTAAGGTATGGAGATTTACCACATGAGCAAAATATGTTTTCTGCTTATATTTGTCACTCACTGAAAACAGAAGATGTTTTAGAGTTGCATCTCGTTTTAACACATTTAATTTTTATATTTTTTTAAGCCATGCAGATGGATCAGTAAAGTTTTGGGATGCTTCTGCCAGTAAGTTTCTAAAGTTCACCTTTATATAATCCTGACAAATTTCTCTCTCACACACACATATATAAATAACATGATATTGAACAGGATGAGCAATAACACTTATGATATAATTAAGAATAATGAAGTGAAATTCAGCAAATTTGTATTAAATTAAGGGAAAAAACGCTGCTAATGAGCTATATTAGACAGGAAAGAGTGAAAGTCTTTAAGAGGAATAAAAACTCCAGATCCAACATAAAAAACCTATGAAGGATGAAGTGTTGGTAAAAAATCCCTAGGGCATAATCTTCTTGTGTATATAAAAGTGGGCTCAATTATATTTAATATTCAGTTCTACTTGTCACGTCTCTTCTATTCTGAGTACAATATAGTCTTTTTTACAGCTAAGTAAAAATAAAATCTTAAAATACAATAATACATCTCAATACCTGTCTAGGCTGGTGAGGGTGGAGATGACCTAAATATTTTCTTGTCCAGTCTCACATTCTTGGAAATAATTGGGAAGCATTTCCATTCATCTTAGCAGCAAAAAGCTTCATAAAGTACTTGTTCCATACATTCTAGATATGACTGCACATACGAAAATGCAGCATTTTTCCTACAGAAAATAGATAACGGTACTTATTAGTAAAAGAAATTTCTTAAAATATCCCTGCATTTTTGTTTAAAGCTAAAATATTCTGGTTCAAATAGTGTAATTGTGCTTCTGAAAATTTGCAGTACAGTTGTCTTGTGTTCTGTGTCTCCTGTGGTACAAAGATGTCTGGGTAGAATATTTATTTTATGAGGTATCAGTCTCCTAAAGAAAAGAGAGTATGAAAGAAACTTCTGTATGAAACATTAGGCATAGAGAGATTTAATTTGATCCTAATAGCCAGTTTGTAATGGTTGCCGAGCATGGAGTATGTGATACTTGAACTACCTACTAGTTCCACACTGTGCTACAGAATTGTAGTGATTAATAGTGCTACCACTTATAGCCAAATATGGGGAATGTTTATGAGATTTTAATGTCAGCAAAACCTGATGACTTTGTCAGGTAATTCTGCTTTTACCTAATACCAAATATTTTCCTTAGGATGGACATGGAGAAAATAAAGGTTTCCAAAGCTTCATTTCACAAAGAGATTTTACATAGGCATGTCAACATGACTATGAGGAGTTGTTTTTTTTAATTATATCATTTGTCTATTTGGAATTGGAAGAAAAACAGATACATGCTATTAGAGTTTACATTTTCCAGTATTTTCAAATTATGGTGAACACCAAAAAGAAAAAAATTCCAAATTAGGTCAACAAGAGTTTATCTGCATAGACAGACATATGAGAGAGCTCTAATATGAACAAAAATAGGATTGTGACTTTTATTTAGAGAAGTAATGTGGGGCATCAGACCTTGTCTTGTGCGTATTTCATGGCATACTTATGCTCTTTGCAAGAATGTGCAAATACAGTCACTAAAGTTAGGGCGAAATAGTACAGATTATTGCAAGATCCCAAAGCATTTAACATAAACACTGCACAGGAACCAGTGTGCTAGACATTTCTTCTATAATTCTGGCAGGAATGGGGAAAGGGAAAAAAAGTCTGATGGGAATATAAACATAACCCAGTAATCAGTAACATGCTGCAATAGGAATTTTTCTTAAAGGTAAAAGCTTAGATGATCATGAATGTTCACTATCCCTTCAACAGTAGTGGTACTTCTAGTGCATCTCTAATGTCCTGGTCTAAGTTCTCGCTTTTCAGGGCATATACTGCATTACTGGTACCCATACTTTGTACTTTTTGTTTACAAGGATTTAATTATTACAAAGGTTTATTATTTACAAGGTCTTAACATTTTTAAGAGAGTTCAAATTTAATTTGAGATTTCATAGCAAACATCCTACTGGTATTTGAAAGCACAAAATATTCTCTATTAGACATATTTTAATTGTGTGATCGTGTATCTGAAAGCACAAATTTGTGGGAGACAGGGAACTGCTAAGCCACTGAAGCACTTTTCAAAATGGATCTTTGCTCAAAAGCAACTGCTGTTTCTTATTGGCCCTTGTATAGATGGTACCTAGTAATTCACAGAAGCATAGAGACTCTGGCCTTGTACTTATGCCCTATGACAAGTATGGTAGTATGCATGGACTTGATGGTAGTATGCGTAGATGCTTGATTTGAAGTACCGCTCTAGGTTTGCCACTAAGACTGAGGGCATCCTGAGGCCTCTTCCCCTGCCACAGAAGGCAGGAAGAATTACATGCTCATTGCAGAAACACTTGCTGCAATTTGTGAAAATTTGGTAGTGTTTTATATGCTAAAACTTTTCAAAATATTAAAAAAAAAAAAATTATATGCAAAAACTCTGCACTGCAAAATGAAAATGGAATTTTGCTGTATTCATCCTCTGGTTACAGAATGAAAACACTGTTCTTTCATCTTTTTGTTGCCCTTGTTCCACAAGCCAGCTAGACTGATCTACCACATTTGCACTCACATATGTAACAGCTTTGCCTTTATGCCCAGGTGCTGGGCCTGACTGACTTTTCTGACTTTATACAGTTATTAATTAATGCCACTGGTAAATTAATGTGAAAGTAGTAAAAAACAGGGAGGAGTGTCAATATAACAAAATGCGGTTAATTGTAATCACTCCTTTACTTCCAGAATTCCCTGCACTCTAGTTTTGACAAAGGTTTCTGGATGTTAAGGTTCTATATACAGGTACAAATATAGATGTACCTATTAGCCAAGAAATTAAAAACTTTTTAGAGCTCCTGTTCGTTCAGAAAGTCTTTGTATTGCCCAGGCTACTAGAATACTTTCCGAATGTTTTTTGTTGGAGTGCCATACAATCTTGATGTTTATAACTGACTTGCTTCATATTAGTCAGTATTTTAAATATGTTTTAATATATTCCAGTTACTCTACAGATGCTTTACAAATTTAAAACATCAAAGGTCTTCGAAAAACAGAAACAGGGAGAAGGAAAAGCAACAGCTGAGATTGTGGAAGAAGATCCTTTTGCTGTTCAGATGATGTACTGGTGTCCTGAAAGCCGAATTTTCTGTGTGGCAGGAGTTTCTGCGTATGTGGTTGTTTACAGGTTCAGCAAACATGAAGTAAATACTGAAATTGCAGTAAGTCCTTCAGAATTTTACTACCTTATCAAAGACCATAGTTTCTAAATCAAATTGCCTTGCTGTGTCTGCGCTTATCTACTCAAGTAAAATTAATATCAAGTTGTATAAATACAGGTTTAGGGACATTCCATGTTAGACCTTTTGAGTGAAATCTTGATCCTACTTAAATTAGTAACAAAAATCTAACAGAGTTTTTGGGAGCCAGCTCTCCACTTGTTTGGTTTTATAATAACTTCTAGTATAGATTTCAGACATAGTTTGTTTTTAAGACTTTATGATACAGTAAATCTCTGTGTACTTACTTGCTCTAAAAATACTGGCAGCTGTATGTTTGTATCAGATAATGTACATTGTGTACGCAAGTAATAATGCTCTTTTTAATTCAAGTATTTCACCTTTTTAATTTATGTTCATAGTATCTGACCACAAAGGGACTGAAAATTATCACTGGCTTTAACAAAATAAAAAAGAGGAGGGTTTTTTTCTGGCTTATTTTATCTGACTTCGTTTCCCTAAAATTGGAGACTATATGAAATGTCAGATTATTTACGGCTAAGCACTTGATATTTTCACAAGCTTTCTGTTGTTTTATCCTGTTCAAATACTCCTTTTCCTGTCTTTGTGACTTAAGCAATCACCTTAGTTCAGGTAGAATCATACAGTTCATGTTCTTGCACTGCAGTCACCTTGTACTTACCATTGTTGTACAGCAAGTCTGACTTCGTTTTAAACCTTGAATTTTTGCACAGGATCCACACTCACAGCTAACAGTGTGGCTGAACACCATTTATAATGTAACACATTCTTTCTTAAGTCTCAGAAGTTTAACTGGAGACTACTTTGAAGGAAAAGCCAAACTAAACATGACTGCCTCTGCTTCAGGCTTGCCACTGTCTGGTGCTGGAGAACAGTCTGCAGCCCCCAACACTCTCTTGCCAGAAAGTATTTCTTTGCGTCTGCCAGCTCTCAACAAACCCCAGGGGCTGATACAAAATTTCCCTTTCATTTTACACCTTCCCCAATTACAGTTCTTTTCCTTTTCACACTATTTTAATGTACTATAGTTCTAGCCTGGCAAAAACGTGTCATTTTTGGCCTATAGCCATGTGCCATCTGGTAAGGAAATTCATTACCTATAGATGTTCTGTTGTTTTCCTCTCATATTTTCCCCCAGAGGCAATTATTAAGCTAGTTGAATGTATCCTTTCAGGAAAGTTTTAAAACTAATCAACAGTAATTTCCCCTTACTGACCTGCTACAATGCTGCTAAAATTACTACATTTCAGTATTCTGACGTTGTTCCATAGCAAGTGCACCTTATCTTTTATTACCTATCATTTAATTTCTTTGTTTTCATGTCTTTTGTGGCTGAATTGCATCAGAACTGATATCTTCTGAAGTGTTATGATATGTGCAATTTAACTGTTTCTCAGATTTCATCTGTAATTAAGAAGCCTTTATATGAGGAATTGTTCTCTGAAGAGTTGCTTTAATATTATCTAAACTTGGTGGCATAGTCACTGAGTTCCCCTGGGTTTTGTGCCTCCCTGAGATAGGTCTTATCTCTTCATTTCCACATTTTTCCTGCAAGCATTCAAGTCTTCACACTTAAACGGTGGGAGTTTTTTTTAATAAAAAGTATGAGAGTCTTTGTTGAAATGTGTACCTGACTTCAGGCGGTCTGGCTTGTCCATACCGAGATTGACAGTCTCAGGATTTCTTTTCTGCCTGTAGTGAGCCCAAGTTCTAGCACTTGGTGTCCTCCCTTCTCTAACAACCAGCCTGAACTCACCTTGAGTTCAGTCTACAAATGCCACCATTTTAAGGACCCCGTGTTTGTTTGACTGCCTGACATCGGTCTTGTGATGTTATTGCTGTGGTAAATAGGAAGCATGGAGGCTATTGAAAGGTTTCTGCAAATGGATGATAGCCAGAACTTAACAAAATGAATTTTAGTAGAAAAAGGAACATTGAAGAAAAATATCCAAAGGAGAATGATGCACAACATGACAATCTGAAGAATATACTCTTCAACAGTTAGTCCACTCCTGCATGAAGATTAAACAGCATTAAAAATTGTTTCAGTCAACAGCAGTTACTTCCAGGAGATTAGATTTTCCTGAATTCAATATTTCACTCATTAGTCTTTGAAGTTGAATACATCCATAGGTTTCTTAGCTGATTCAGGAAAAAAAATATCCATAAAATTTGCAAGGAGTAAACAAAAGTGAAATTTTGAGAAAGGGCTCTTTCTCTTCTGATTGAGCAGAATCACTTCATTCTGAAATCTTACATGTTTTTACCACAGTAGTTAAGAAATAGGAGAGTCTTCAGTACTGATCTTTATCTCCCAATTCTCATAAAACTTACTTATTTTCTTAATACTGTCATCTTCATTCTGGCACAGGTGATGTCTCAGTGAGAGATCACTAAAATGGAGTTTGCAGTGTCTAAATTATTTCTAATATCTAACCTAAATCTCCCCTCTTTCACTTTGAAACTATTAGCCCTTGACTTATTGCTACCTGCCGTCATAAACAGACCCTCCCCAACTTTCCTGCAGGCCCCCTTCAGGTTCTGGAAGGCTGCTATAAGGTCTCCATGGAGCCTTCTCTTCTCCAGGCTGAACAACCCCAACTTTCTCAGCCTGTCTTCATCTCTGATCATCTTTGTGGCCCTCCTCTGGACTTAGTCCAACACTTACGTTTGCGAGTGTAACAGGGTGTGGACCTCAGCCCTCGATCCCCTTTTGGAGGGGGAGGAGGTCATGGCTTCCCCATCTCGGTCTGCGACAACTTAGATGTCCTTCTTGTGCTGAGGACTCCAGAACTGGACACAGGACCTTGCACTTGGCCTTATTGAACTTAATGAGGTTGGCATGGGCCTACCTCTCAAGCCTGTTAAGGTCCCTCTGGATGGCCTCCCTTCCCTTCCCTCCAGCATGTCAGCCACACCAGACAGCTTGGTGTCATCAGCAAACTTGCTGAGGGTGCACTTGATCCCACTGTCCATGTCACTGACAAATATGTTAAATCCTAAGACCTTATTTCTTTGAGACAGGGATCTCCTTGGAAATTTCATTAGGTAGAAAGAATTGCCCAGTATTTAATGTGATTCTTTGACATGATTAATTACATAGATTTGAGCTACCTCTCCAGTTTCCCCTGTGTTTCGGAATCCTTCAGTTAAGGTTTCCTCAATTAGTGGAAAGAATTGAAGCATGGCTGGGCCTTGTTTGTCCCCTTTTCCCTATTTAAAGAAGGAAAACAAAAGGGAACTGGTTTGAACTTTGCTTTCTAGATCTGCCAAACTCATGTTCACTCTAAGGAATATGGAACTTTCTGTGACGTTACCTTCAACTTCCTGACCCCCACCTATGACCAAATGAAGTTCATCGTCAGTACTACCCACACTGTCAGGCTTCTGCATACCCACTAACGCCTGTCTGTAGGGACTGTTTTTCTGCCAATAAGGAGGCAGAGCTGAGGATCATTCCTTTAATGAATTTGCTTAGGAAAAGGATAGGAGACAATAGGCAGAAAATTTGCATGACATTTATCCTGAGCGATGCCTTCTTATGCCAAAATATTTATTTGAGGGTGATTAACTTTTCTCTTTTCATTATAAATTCTGTAAAGTTGTATTCCTGCCTGTCATTTACAATAGAAGGCTTGAATCAAAATCAGCACTGGAAGAATATATGTATGTATTTCTCCATCAGCTTAGGGTAAATTACTAGTTCCTATATGATATTCCTGTTAGGCTGTATAAATAACAAATTACTATTATTTTCCTACAAATTATAATGATAAGTGTAGGGGGGTTATTTTTAGAAAAAGGCTTACTGATACTTATTTGAAAGTAACAGAACTTCCAGCGGCTTTCTTTATTAAATTATAACTTAGTTTTTGTTTATTTAAGTCATTAGAGGTACGACTTCAGTATGAAGTAGAAGATATAATTACTCCTGAACCGGAAATAATTCCTCCGTTTCCAGATGCCTCCTCCCAGCTTCCTTCTTTAAAGAGCCTTTCAGGCAGTACCAACACTGTAGCATGCGAAGGAACAATGAAGGATAGTATCCCATGTCTTAGGTAAGTCTACCTAAGTTTTATCTTTCTAAAAAGCATTCTTGTCTGTTGTATTAACAATCAGTCAACTATCAAGAAAAAGAGGTTAATCAGATATATATGTGATACAAAATGAGAAGAAACCAGAATATGGAACAAACAAAAAGGCAAGATAATTAGAAGTTACTTTAAAAGGCTAGATGTAATTATGCAGAAGATAAACTGTTATTGTAGAGGTTTGACTATAATTTTCCAGTAGGATCTAGGAGTAAATGTTCATCTCATCCCCACAATTGTTAATGGAATACAAGCACTACAGAGTAAATAAAGGAATTTCTGAGGAACGTTTTTTGTTTTAGTTCACAAAGAGACTTCCATAAAGCAGACATGTGCAAAGTTTTCCCTCCTTGATTAATTAACATAACAATGAAATCTTTCTTTGTGAAAATATTATATGCATTTTACGGTGTGTAAGGGATGGAAACTGTGTTCAGACTCATGAAACAATCTTTAAAATACACAATTACGAAACAGTTCCACTGTTTGGAAGTGTATATATGTTTAATCTTAGAAAGAAGCAAATTGTTGTCTTCTAGAGTACACATTGCAACTGTTTGGAGTAGATGAATATGTTCTTACTAATAAGGCAGATAAATTATGGGTTTGAATTGGGTTTGAATAGTTTCAGAACAGAATTCCGTAGAAAACTCAATAAACTGTAATTTTCCAGGAATTATAGTGCACTGCTGATAACAATTGCTCATTTTAGTGAATTCATTATTATTTCAGTCTAATTATTATTAAATAATTTAAACGCCTTGATTTTTTCAAAAGCAGTTTAAATGAACATTGTCTGACTTTGCAGATACTTTTTGCTGTTAAGATCCTGAAAATAGCATTATCATTTAAAAGCAATATCGTGACATTGTTCTTGTGAAATTAACAGCATTTTTTTGGCATCCTGTTAATTTGTCCCCCTTATTCAGTCAGACAGTTGAATCTCAGACCTCAGTTCAACCGTTAATGTAAATAATGAAAAACAATATAAGAGGCCGGGATGGATTTCACATTGGGATATTTTAAATAACTTACTTATGACATTGAAATTGGCGAGAGTGCAATCGATTATTTCAGTGGTTAAGATTTTCCCTTAAGGGATTCTTAATTTATTTGGTCTGGGGAGGAGAGGAATTATTGATCTTGGAGGCAGAAGATTTGTAATGAACCAGTCGAGGTTCTGCTGGTTAGTTTCTAGGAGTTTGCTTAACTCCATATAATCTCACATTAAGCTGGCCAGCTGATTTTTGTCCTATTTTACACAAAATAAATGTAAGCTTACTTTGACAGAGAAGTGATTTTTCAGAGTCAAAGTAAGTTTATTACTAGAACTGCTAGCATACTCCTCCTTACAAGTATATTAAAAATATACTGTGTGCACTCTCATCCTTTTTGATAGGGAAAGCCATATAAATAACCACAGTTCTCCCAAAAAAACTAACCATGTCCACAGTCTTTTTCTGTCAAAAAACTTCTGTTCTAGGCAGAATTATGATTATAAACATAAAGTAATGCTGGAAATGCAGAAAACCTAGTAGAGACCTGAATGATGCTGTTGATTTTATATGCAAGTCATTCAGGTGGGGAGCAGTACAGAACCTAAGACACAGTGGTAACAACATAAAGCTGCAGCCACTACACATGGAGGGTGAGTGCACAACTTGAACTGCATTGATAATCCACGTTAAATTTTACATACAGACTAGCTTTGAATCTTGACTCCATTGTGTTTATTTCCGTATCTGCTTCTCAGCCTCATCAGAGCAAATCGGTGACACTCCACAGTACATAGTTTTTGCTGGTCAGAAGTCAGAATGACTGATTGGGCTTTTGTCTGCAAATGGGTACCAGAAAGCAAGTGACTGAAGAGGGTGAAGTAATGAAAACTTGGAATTTTTCTGAAATCAAAAGTAAATGTTACCAAGAGAACCAAGCAGCAGTGTGGAATAAATATTGTTCTTGCTTATTTCAGAAGACGTTATCATCAAATATGCAGCTATAATAACATAAGAAACTGATGTATTTGGGATTATCTACATAAATATTTTTCCACATAATACATTATCCACAAAAATATTTAATGTAAATACTGTCATCAAAACTATGTACCCAGAATGTAAGTCTTTGTTCCCAGATTTTTAGTATCATCCCAAAATTAGGCCAATCAGGGATTTTGACAGTAGCTCCAAGTAGCTCCAAAATTTTAAAGAACTGTCTGTGATTATATCATGAAGAAAACTAAAAAGCAAAATTTTGCAACAACCAAACTCAATGTAGCATAACAAGAACATGTCAGAGATCACTAAAATATCTGCATTCCTTCTGTGCATCCTTCTGCACTCTGTTTAGGCTTATAGTATAAACACTTAAAAAAAAAAAGGCAATCCAAAACAAGGTGAAGAGCTAAATACCAACATTGAATCAAGATGGTTAATGAAACCAGGGAAATGGCTCAAACATCCTTGAAGAGGAAGGTACCACAGTCACATGGGAATGACAAACTGAATCAAGAAATCTGAAACTATTTTACTCCAGTCGTATGGTCGTTAACCAGCTACAATTTCTTCTATGCGTAGAGAAAATTCATCTCTCATACAATCCCTTTCTCACCATCCAACTCAATTTTAATTGGTAATAAGATAGATTACCTTTCCCCAAGTTGAGTCTGTTTCATTTATGGTTGCCTACATCTCAGCCTCTGAGCTTTTTCATTTTATTTTATTCTTCTGTCCTGTTGAGGAGGGGGAATGAGAGATCATCTTGGTGGGCAGCTGGCTGAGGTTGTACCCGCCACAGATACTGAGGTCTTACTAATAATATAGTCGTTATGTTTTAAGAACTTTTCCAAAAAGTGTCTTCAAGTGCTTTTACTGCTAACACTGAAGTGGAGATTTTAGCTCTTTGTGTCATAAGGTACATCCATGTCCAGTCTTTTTTCATGCTACATATCAGGCCATTGAAGTGTGAGAAGTATTGCACAGTCCTCTGTTCTTCATAACTCCTGTCAGAATTAGAGGACTATTTGCTTTGTACATTGTCCATTGTCCATTGTGCTACTGGAGTGATCTAATTCAGAACTTTTGCCCTGGACTCACTCTATGGTTATGTTTTACTTCATTTTACTTCAGTTGCCAATAGCCCTATTTGCCACCAAGGCCTCCATTCCAACGGACGCAGGCAGTGTAGCTCTTCTTATGAATGCAAAGTTTGAATATCCTCTCCTGGGAGAAGTGCTTACTTTCTTTTGAAGATAAATTAGCTAGATTTTTTTCCAACCCGATCCATCAACTTTTCAGGTATATGGGTTAGGGCTGCTTGGAAAGCTTGCTGAGTCATGTCATAGTCATGTTCAGGAGATAGTCCACATCATCGGAGTCATCAAAGATCTCTAAGATCCAGCACATAGCATAATACTGCTTAAGTTATTTATTACGGAGATATATGTTTAAAAGAAGCGCTTACAGCAGAAAGAAGTATGTGCCAAAAATTGCAGTTCTTCAGAATGCATTGTCCATGTCTATATTAACTAGCTGCTCTCCTTCCTTTCCTGATTTTTAGTCTGTCTTTGGGTACTATTTTTCACAAGGATGGAGGATTATATGTGATAGATGACCCTGTTATGACCGTGTGCAGAAGGATGCAATCTAAGCAGTCTCACCATTTTACAGCTACAGTAAAAATACACTGGCTAGTGGGTTTTATGTATATATTACTATCTACTGTGTGAATGTACTAATTAATAACATTAATACCTCAAAATATTGCTATTATTGCATAATATCTTCCTTCAGTGTATCATCACATTAAGTTCTATCAGTCAAGAATACATATAAGGCTCCCCCTTAATATGTACTCCTTCACCATCTGCTCTGCAAGTCACTGAACTTGCCGTAACAAAAGACAAGAGGTGTTTATAACCATAGCAGATTTTGTGTAGGAAGCGTTCATTCATTAAGACCAGCTCACATATTAGGTAATTATACTCCTAAGAAGAAAATAGGACTTGTTTGCACTAGATAGACAAATAAAATCACCAAGTCCGTAAGTTTTGAATATGCAATGGTGAGCAGCGCTACAGAAAGGTACATCTTTTCATCCTCTCTTGCCCCTTTGCATTTCTCTGTCATGCTTTACTTCAGAGCAAGAAAGTTCAAAATACAGAAATGCCCTGTTCCAAAGTTTCAGAAGAAAGCATTTTAGGTTTTTCATTCAAGCTGATTATTCGTGATGGTTTATAAGTGTGCATTATACAGCATAAGAAAATATTCTGAAAAAGCAAAATGATGAAGCAAAAATTATTTTGACCCCCACCTACATCTGCTCCAGAGTTTCTTTTGTAGGAAATGTTGACTTTTTCAGATTTGTTTCTACAACAGAAATGAAAGTCAAACCTGGAATTCCTCCAAAATATCCTTGTTCTGATTGGAGTGCCTGGTCTCAGTGTACAAGTGTGCTACAAGTGCTGGTACTGCTGTGGACTTATTAAGGGATTGTGCTTTGTTAGTATTTTCTCAAGCAGTTGCTAGTCATGGCCCAGTCTGTGTGTGTGTTTGTTTTTATTTTGTCCCTCTTCTTCTCAGCGTTAAGACTCGACCTGTGCGAATGCCTCCTGGATACCAAGCAGATCTTGTTATTCAGTTGGTGTGGGTGGATGGTGAGCCTCCACAACAGATTACAAGTCTTGCTGTAAACTCTGCTTATGGGCTGTAAGTAACTCAAAATTAAGGTTGCATTGATTTATTGTTTATTGCATTACATCGTGTATTTTCCAATTACGCTATGAAGTTTCCTGCAGACAATTAAAGTCAGTGTAAAACTAATCAAAAGGTGTTATAACCCATATTCTTGGGGAGAAATTACTTGAACTCACATAAAAGTTGTAATATGAGATGTTAAACTGCCATTCTTGCCATTTTTACTCTTCCTATTTAAAATACTTCATCTTTTCACATTATTCTATCCATCCTTTCAAATAAAACCTAATTATCTTTCAAATCTGTAATTTTTAAAGTTCTTCTGAAAAGATCACCAAGGTGAAATACATTTCACTGAAAATGGTGATGTGATTACGTCTTAAATGTCATCTATCATGACACCATCTCTTAGTTGGATTTTTATGTCTGTGCTAATTAATCTGTGTTTGCCAGAGAACTAGTGACCTGAAATTGAAAACTGAATAAGGAACATTCAAATGCTAAATTCTGTATGGAAATGCAAGTGAGAGTATCTGTATGTATTGTTTTTCCCCAGGTTCAATTTATTTTCCAGTTTTTAATGTTTTCTCTAGCTGAGAGTCACCCAGATACATCAAAATGGTTGTCCCTGTAGAAGGTATTATTTCAATAAAAACTATAGGCTGTAATGTGTGTTAAGTGTCTGACTCCTACTGATTTTCAGTAAGTTGCTTGACTCTCTCTAGAGACTTTGGAAATGTTATGCAGAACCTTTACATTTGTGCAAAAATATGGTTGGTGGGGGGCTGTTTTGTCTAGTCTTTGGGCTGAATTTCCAGAAAGTTTCCTATTAATAAACTGTAGAACTTCCATTTGTTTTATCACTTATGCAAATTGTTGCATTTTGCCCACTTTGCTCCATTGCATGTCTCAGGTCTCAAGGCAGCACCTGACTTCAGGAATAATCCCACCGTTCTCTCACTTGTAAACTACTCTGACAGGGTGCAGTTCTCCTGGTACTCACAGTGGTTTCCTAAACATACTGGAGTCAATCAGATGCTTTAAATTGTTTCCTTTGCTTGGACCTGTAATAGTTTATAAGACAACCTCCTTTAAATCACCATGAGTGTTTCAGAAACAAATGGATGTATTAATAAAATAGCCCAATAATCTGAATTTAACTTTCCTATATCTTTAAATTTTCTCTGCAGAGTCTCTACTCTCTCCCTCCGTCCCATCTCTCTCAACTTCTTATTGACCTTATCACAAGGGACAATCCTAGCTTTCATCAGAATTTTTGTTTAATACTTTTTCTTCCGTTTTCTAGCCTCACAATGTGGAATAGCTGTGCCACTTAAGCATAAAATGTGAGGTTAAGTCATTTTTGCCATGCTACTTGTAGGATTATTTGAGTCATCTTTTGCCTGATTTTTTTTCCTATAATAATCAGCTTAGTGAGGAGGAAGGCATAGGATAGTAAGTGTTCTGGAGTGTCTGCTTCCAGTATTCATTTAATTACTTTGATTTTTGTAACTGTGTATTACAAATATAGTAACAGGGTAGTTCCTAAGTATAGGAACTTAGTGTCCCTAATACAACTGCAGCCATGAAACAGGACTAAAGGGAGATACTAAAAACCAACATAAATTAAAACCAGCAAAAATAAAATACCTCTGATATTGTGAAATTTTATTTAATGTATTTTTTTTTTGCTTTTAACAGTACCACGCTACAAATTAGAAGTATTAACATGTGTTGTTGTTTTTTTCTGTTAAAATGAATAATCAGAAAACATCTTTGTGTTACCAAAGTAGAAAAGAAAAATGTATTAAATGCTTCTATTACAACTGAAAATCTACAAGGTTAAATACAAATTCATCTTAAAGTATGTCCTGTTAGACTGAAAGCAGTCTCTGAAAATGTATTACTAGCCCATGGGTTAAAAATTTTCAACCAATCTACATATTAATTGTCAAGAAATGAGGATTTTATGACATTTTTATGAAAGATACCCCAGAATAGAAAATCTCCTAGCAACTAATTCTATTCATCACCCAAAAATAAGAAATTCATTGGTTTTATTTGGTATTTGATTTTATAAAGACTTGGATGTTGGCAATTTATTTGAAGTCGTGTTAATAGTAATGTCTGTCTAGATTTTCTTATCATTATTCAGAAGTGTTATAATATTAATGAGCAATTTCTGATTTTCTTGGAAAAGTAATTTCTTTAGGTATAAGAAATACTATATCCATGCCTGTATGTAAAATTAGAGAAGTTTAGAAAAATGCAAACCAGGAAGTGATGATCCGTTTTGTGGATTTGCTGGCCAGAGAGTGAATGATCACTAGCTCTTCTTTTGACCCATGTTTTCCAAAATTAATAAACCTCAGGTTAATCATTTTCAAAATGCAGGTGGCTATAATTTTCATTGCCTAAAGCATTAGCAGATAAGATTGGCACTTGTCATTTTTATCCTTTATTTTTCTTCTCCACCTAGAACACAGGGACTTACAAACACATAAATTGTTATCACACTCAAACTAGTAATCCTTTTTACTCAATATCCTTTATTTGACAATGCCTGTTAACATATGGTTTAAAGTAAAATACAAGAATGAAAAAATCAAATCGTAAAATAATATTTTACTCTTCTTTATCAGTCAATTTGTGTCAAGAAACATGAAGACATGAAACTTTGCACAGAATGGTCTTCTGGCAAATGTGACATAAGCACAAAATATTGCCAAATAAAAGTGTATTTGTACACACTTGAAGCTGGTGTATATTAGTAGCTGCTTAAGCTACAGATCAGTGAAGAATCAATGGGGAAAAAAAGACTATGTTCATGGTATTTCCATACATGTTGCACTAAAGTCAGTGTTAAGTCAAGAGCAGAAAAAAGGTGTAGTAATAAACAGCAGAATTTGAGCCGCTGTTGTAGATATTGTATTAATTTGCCAGTCTGACAAATAAGAAAGACTCACCTTATATTTCACCCTTTACATTTTCTGTTTCCTGTATGGGGCCCTCTTTTTTGTGATGGAAACAGAGGAAGAAAAAGTACAACAGAGGGAAATGTTCTGCCTACCCTTCTTCCCCTTCCCCCATCTTGTGACTTCTCTCTTCCCTTACTGTTTTTCACTTTCAGTGTGAACTGAGTGATTAAATATTTTGCAGGGATTTGAACTGGCCACCTGAGTCACTTTTTACATTAAGCAATAGAATTGATGACAAATTATTCCTAGTCCGATTGAGCATGGTTTGGAATTTTGAATTTCCTTGTGGCTGTACCTGCAATCCTTTTTATCTGGAAGTTCAAATTGTAGTCTGAAAAGGAGACGTTTCTGTGGAATAATTGTCAGTATATAATATTCCTGCTTAAATCAAGTCTCCAGCAGTACAGTGTCAAGTTTGGCATGTGGATCCTTTCAGTAGTCATATATGTTCTGGGAATTTATTTGCAATATTTAAATTAGAAAGAAATTAATAAATTTTGCTTGTCTATTTTAATACTAAATCTTAAGCAGGCTTAATGCCTTAGTGAGAATATGAAGTAAAGCTAATATTGGCTGAAATATATGGGTTTCCATATGCTATGGATAACTTCAGACTTTTTCCCAGGTCTTACATACAAACATGTTTAGTGTCTTCTTACTTTCCCATTTCTATTTTCCTTTTCCTTAGATAGATGCATTGTCTTATTCCTTCCCTCCCTCTCCCCCCTTAACCTCCACCCCTCCCAAGTAGGGGGAAAAAAGCAAGACCAGAAAACATTTTTACGTGAGGGGAGGAGGAAGTGCTGCTGGTACAATTCAACTTCCTCCCTCTTTCTGAAACTGGTGTCAGAAATCAGTAGAAGCAATAGAGAAGAATGGAGGCAGAATGCTTCAGAGGGAACTTTCTAGGCAGCAAAAGAAATCATTTGTTCCATCTCTTTTCCTTATAACAAGCCTGCAGCCCATATCTTAAGCAATCTTGTGCCAGTTGAGATATCTTGCACATGAATCAAACCACCATCAAAAAGCTACATGTATAAGCATTTTAGAAGGGTAGAGACTGTTTTAGCAGGAATCTATACTGTAGCCAAGCTGGCAGACTTGGAAGGAAATTTTATAAATACCTTTCAGTTTGGGGTATCTCCACAATACAGTTTGATATATTTCATTTATCATTTGTACACAGAATAAAACAATTATGTATACGTTTATTTGTATTTCTGTTTTAATTAGTATTTTTTATATATGTATAACCACTTTTTAAGATCTATGTCCAGATGTGTAGGTTTAATTTACATCATTATTCCTGGAATTCTGTTGTTCAGTAAAACAACATTTAGACATTGCAATGTGTTTGGCACAGAAGGTTACTTGAAGTGGCAAGTTTACATTCTGGAAAGTCAATTACAGTTTCAGGACACAATTCTGTAAGAATGATAAAATTTAAGCTTTGAGGAGTTTCTAAAGAAAATGTTCAGAACTCATAATAATAATGAACAGTAATTATCGTTTGCACCATTTAATTACATTTTACTTATACCTTTGATGAACATTTCTTTTTGTAGAGTGGCATTTGGAAACTGCAATGGTTTGGCCGTTGTGGACTTCATGCAGAAGACAGTACTGCTGAGCATGGGAACCCTTGACCTCTATGGATCAAGCGATCCATATCAGCGTCAACCCCGTTCACCTCGCAAAAGCAAGCAGTTTGCTGCAGGTAGGAAATAGACTATTGTGATTATGAGCGTGATATGTTCTTTGGTTTTTTTGCCTGTGGCTTTTTATAGTGCTTTTGAAATGCATGACTATTTGGCAGCCAATGGATTTTCTATAACTTGACAAAAGAAACCTGACCTGCTTTAAGTACTGACACTTTCTCAGAAACAAAATGTTTTATGAAGTTTGTCCTTTTGGGATGGAGGTCAGCAAGTAACGCCCTTAGCTGAGTTTCTAAAAAATTATAATGAGCAAAGCAGTAAATTGTTTCTCTGGCAGTCACTTGAAGTGTATCCTGTATGGTATTTTGTTTCTGGTTTCAGTAAGTTCATACCAAGAGGTACGACTTCAGTTTAAACTTAAATGTATCTTCTGCTGAGGGCTATTAATTGGTTTTAGGCAGGTGTGTTTGAAGAAGTATAACACCTGAGAGACATGTTATTTAGGTGTCACAACTAGCTCAAATTAACCACTTTATTAATGTGTTGAAGCTCTTGATATAAAGTTATAAATCCAGCTATACCTCATTTTAAAATTTGATGCCAAGAGGATCACACGTGTGAATGATAGCTATTACTATACATTGCATATTATAAATATTAGTCCATCAATGCAGCTAAATTTTGCCATACATTTTTGGTTATCTACAAAATCTACTTGTATGAGGAAAAAGTCAGAAGATTCTCCATGTTTCAAGTCTTTTTACTCTACATATTCCATAGTAACATACTAGAATCCGACAGAATTATGAAATGTTTTACACAGCTGTGAAGTTTTAGAATTAGATTTAGAAATCTGTTTGAAAATGTTGAATTTTACCTCTAACCATGAAATGATAAAAGCAGCAGATTATAGTGAGTTTATTACATCAGCATTTTCATCAGCAAACCCTGCACTAAATCATCAAATACTATTTCCCCACAGAGTCAATGGAAACTTTTTTTTAATGGGGAATATGTTTGTATTCTGAACAGAAAGTAAGATTTAGATAATAAAACCTAAGTCTTCAGGCCTACATCCATTCCTGGAAGACCACTTAGTGACTTTCTAGGCATCAAGCCTAGTTTTCAACTGTGCCGAGCGTTAAAGATGTAAATTTGGCACAGCAGAGGAGAGAAGAGACAAGCAGCTTTACGCTACTTTCAGCTTCTCTCTCTGGTTCAGCCAGCCTCACAGCAGCTCCTGAAGTAATGTGAGCAGCTACCCGCAAGCAACATGCTGCAAAACCCTGTACAAAAGGTGCAGGGTAACTGCATAAGATTTCTCTGTGGCAGTGACAGTCTTGACCAGTCCTTTAAGGCAGCATTCCAGCCATGCAGTGCTGCTAGAATGGAGTCCCCAGGGGATAAATGGCCACTAAGAAGCAATACACACTTCTAGATTGCTCACAGAAACTATGCTTCTGAAAAAAACCTCAGCTGCTTTCTCACCATCCATCCCACGTCCTTCCTTTTTTTGATTATTTTCCTTGTTATATCTCCCTTACCTATATCAAAAGGTAAGCATCTGCTGAAATTTCTTCACCTTGGCTGTTCTAGATGCTGGTTATGATACCACTTCCTTTCACTTTAGACTGTTTTTTCTCTCTTTCCTCTGCCTGCTGCTGATGCTGGTGTACTGGCATGTTCCAAAGACAACTTTTGCATGCGTGGCCTGTCTAACTTTTATCCAGATTTAACGAAACGGATCCGTACTTCCTATCAGAGTAAGTTCTATAAAGGTTAGGCAAATAGCTTTATCATGATTGGACTGTGCCTGACTTAAAACCATGTGTTTGTGCTTTGTAATGTGTTTTCTTAAACACATTCAGCATGCATGCAAAGTTACTACATTTTGTGATGTCAACCATGCTTAATTTTGACAATTATCTTTATTATGGAGATATTTTAGATCTGTTTTCTTCTGAATAAGTCAATGAGAAAACCTCAGTGACTTATACTGGGCTTACTAGGCCTTTAGAAATGATTATTCAACAATGTTACATTCTTGATGACAGTATATTTGGTTTTATATTAATTTCCGTGTACATCTACTTATATGAAGCATTTCTTGTTTTGCAATGGCACTGCCTGGTTGTAGTTATTAATTAATTCTTCCCTATTTTCAGAAGAGCAATGTGGCTCAAAAGAGTACTGATTGGATTGGGTGCTGTGAAATTTAAAATTTTAATCTTGGTTTGGTACTTGAATATTTGGCTTTGGGGAGCCATCCCATGTCTCTGATCTTTAATGGGGAATGTAAAGTGGGTATAAAAATACATACATCAAAGAGACCTACGAAAATTAATGTTTTTAATATCTTTACTTTTTGAATCATAGTGATACGCAACTTAAATATTAGTATTCATCATTGCAGAATGCCATGAACAAAGCTATAATTAATTTTGCAAAAATGACTGTTCAACAGATGAGCTGTATGTATCTTAATTAACTGCACTGTAATTAGGTCTCCAGGATGCCTCTTATGCATCTCTTTTTAAAGTAGTTTTCACAGAATGACTGGATAGGCAAATTTACATTAAATACTCAGTATATGCAAGATAAAGGGGTGGCAGTTGTTTTATCATCTCATGTAAATTCAGAAATGTGTAGCAACTGAGAGTCAAGGTATTTGTACATTCACACAGGAAATTCTATTCTGTTTCTCTAGACTGATTACTCAACAACTGGTTCCTATGATTGTATGTCATAATACTTCATGAAAAGTGGCCTGTTTAAAGACTAGTCTAGTTACAAATCCAGCAGTCCATTAAAATGTTTGGTGTATCATGTCTTAAGGTTTATTAGTCTGGTCTTGCAAATTTCAAGTCTGTAACGGCGAACCCAAGGGACAAAAAGCAGTCAAAGGTTTTGGGGTTTTCCCCCACTAAAAAGACCAATATTATGAACATGTTCATTTGAAATGACAAACACAAACCATAGAGTTTTTCAGAGATGAAAATGTATTCCCTTGTTCTCATCTTCGATGTCAAAATCTTAAAAGTCTGCAAAATATTTCTGCATACATAATGACCGGAGAGTATGAGTCTGACTCTTGTGCAAGATCATTACCAGCTTCATTTCTTTCCTCAAAAATTACTTGGGTGTTGCTTTTGCCATGCGATACTTATACAGGAGTATGTACTGTATGATAAGAAAGATGCACCAGGCAAAAAGACAAAGAACAGGGCAAGAATGTGTCATAGACTGTAAAATGTCTTAGTTTGTAAGCAGTACTTACACAGTATCTCCACTTGCCAGGTCATTCTCAAGTTATGCTTTGTTATATGTCTTATCTGAGATAAAAATTTTAAGAGGGGTATTGAGAATGGATTTAGGATTTTGCTTGCAAGTTTATCTCTTCTGGTAAGGAATTATGATGGGAAAAGAAAAATAAATTATTTTTTGAAATTGGGCAATTAAAGCTGATATTATTAAGGCAAAAGCAGGAGCAGTTGTGTGATAACGTAAGCATTAGGTCTAAAGTTTTGGGGGTTGCATAAATGGAAGTTTATGGGAAGACATATCAGGAGCTGATTCAATTAAGTAATGAACCAGGAAGATAATTTCATGAGGATCAGTTTGAGAGAGAAGGGCTTACAGGCATTGAAGCCAAAGAAGACATTACCAATGAGCAAGCTACTTAAGCTTCTGTCAGTCACTGTGGAGGCTATTTGCAGGAAGAAATGGTAGGTTTCGTATCCAGCCTGAATCCGAGAGTTAAACTGGGATGTTCCAAGGGTGAAACCAATATTATGGATAAGAGTAGCAGGAAAGACAGTGGTGCTGTTTGGTGTGTTGAAGCAGTGAAGAGAGAAGACTTCAGCACAAAAAAATAGCATTCATCTTGGCATTGTTAAGTTCATGTCTGGCCAATTGTGGGTAAATTTTAGAAGAGCAGGAATAATGTTCTAACTTGGATTGAAGGAATCCAAGTTAGAGATGTGTATTTATGAATCATTAAGGAGGGAAAATGTATTTATTGGTCTGTTTATAGGAGAGAATCTCCTCAAATACTGGGACAGCAAGATAAAGAAAGCATTGATGTTTCAGTCTGCGGTGCCTTGCAACTAAAAAATGTAAGGAAACAAATCCATCAAACAGGGAAAATAAATATGTTGGAGATGAGGTTTTCTGAAGGAAAGACATAATCAGCAATGTCAAGGGCATCCAATGTGCAAAGCACAGTGGTGGAGTATCTGTTCTGAAATTTAGCCAATTGATCTGTAGAGAGCTTGATAAGATAAATGTGTGGATGTGTAAGCAAGACTGAAAAACATCTAGAGTGGACTTCTAGCATCAAGACAGTTTATTCTCTGGTTTGGGAGGTGAAAGTGGAAAGGGGGAAGCAGGAAAAGAAATTAGAAGGAAGAATGTAATCAGTTGTAGGTACACATAATGGGAGAGACTGAAACATAATTGTCCTGTCAGGGGAAGTAATTTGAGGAAAATAAGATGCTAAGGTGAGGGATAAGTGCAGAGCTGGAAGTGGCTTTCTATTGATGACCTGTTCCTTTTGCTGTAACATCTGCTGGCAGCCACCTTCCTTTGTAGCAAGAATATGTGCCAAGGCAAATAAAGTAAACTCTGGCTGCAGTAGTGCAGAACTGTAGTGTTGGTTGGTTGGTTGTTGGGTTTTTTTCTTCAGTTGAATTCAAGTTGTAGGTATTATCTACCACCAAGTAATAACATATATTCAAATATTTTTAAAAGTATATGTGCTGCATCTACAGAGATAGTATTTGCAGCAGAATATAAAAATACCAACTTGCAAAAGCAGCTTGCATCTCCTACTAGAAATTCATACCATCTGTTGGTAAAACAAGAAAATAAGTAGTCTTTATGGAGCATCCCAAAAGTCAGAAAGCTCAAAGGATGTGTATAATTTTCAGAATGAAGACATTTTAGTGCAAACTTTTTGTCTGTCCTTCAGGCCAGTCCTTTGAGAGGATATGAGCAAAAGTAATCTTGGTCTGACAAGAGAACACAGAAAACTGGTGTTGAGTCGTTAGGTATCAGTAATTGACACTTTAAATCACACCTGACAACGCAATAGAAGCTAATATAGGTTGAGTTTTAAGTCGACAGCTATATTCTGAACTGTCATTTCCAAAGGATGTATCATAGTTAAACATAACAGAAACACAGTGTGGTAATTCAGTGTGAAGATGATGGATTAAGATAATACTGGATTTATGTATTGGCTTGTGAATGTTTATGATACTTCATTTCTTTATAAGCAAAGAAGTGATGGCTTTGGGTGCTTTTAAGTAAATGATCCATCTGAATAATCATAGAGATAGAAATTTTAAAATTAAAAAAAAAAATTACATTATCAGTATGTAATGGAGCAACAACTTTTACTAGATGGTACTTTTTTTGATTCTTTAATAAAGAGGAAATGGGAATCACAGTAAACTTTGAAAAGAATCCAGAGGACATGGCTTTAAAAGTGCTTTAGTGCCTTATGTGATATATTTACATCTTGCACTATTTTCAGATGTTTGTAATTTGTTCAAATTGAAGCCAATTTCTTTATAATCTCAATGGGTACATCTTCTCACAGGTGGTTGTTTACATTGCCAGTCTCAGTTATTTCCCTTAAGTTTGCTGCTATGTTTTTCTTGCTCTACCTAGACTCAGGATTTACTGGCAGGGGTTGTTTGTTTTTTTGGCTAAAACTAAAATATCTTGGAACACAGACTGGGCCTACATAACTTCAAAATGAAAAGTGAAAATATTTTTGTAATTAACTTCAGCAGCTGTTGTAATCTCTCAAAGATTCAAGGGAAGCTGAGTTGCCTGGAAATACTTATCCATGAGAAATTATTGAAAAGATTTAGCTTAGTTTCCTTAAAAATGAAATGATGGTAGAAAATAAGCAGTAATATGAAGAAGACCTTGAGAACTCTCTTTCTTATCTCAAAGGAGAAAAAAAGACATGTAATGGGATCAAAGGAAACATAAAAATTGACAAATGTATGTTCATTTATGTGGATGATGATTGTGCAAGTCATGGTTATATAACATCTTTGGGACTGCTAATTTAGTAATATTTTGGACATGTGGATGGATATTGAGGAGCACTCATACTCCTAAGAAGATTTATGGCAGAAGAACATTAAGTTGAAGACAGTGTCCTTGTGCAGGGCACATAGTACCACTTATGCTTAACATGGGGACTTACTGCACACTTTTTTTTTTTTTAAAGCATCTGTTGGTAATCATTGTTAGAGATTATAGTGGATTGACAAGTTTTCTAGACTTGTAGAGAAGTTCACATGTTCACCATTTTTAAATACCACAAAATGAATGTATCTTTACTGCTGTAAGTTCTAAAAGTGTTAGCAAGCATCAAGAGCTTCTGGTTGCTCTTAGGTTTTCAGAACAGTGGTGCAATTCGGTGCATTTCAGACTTAGGTCAGTGGCACCATAATACTGTTTCTGTGACCTCATTAGAGGTGGAGGTGGGTGGGGAGAAGAAAACAAATTCTATTTAGAAGCAAGATCTGAATTCTATCATAACTTCAGAAGTGACTGGACTCCCAATTGATTGGAACATAAAATTCTCATGCAGATTCTAAGATGAATCAAAAATTCTAGTACATCTCTCAAAAAAGATTTGGTTTTCAACAAGAGTCATTTATAATTAGGGAGCAAATAATGTCATTACGACTAACTTAACAGGGCAAATCATAACTGCTGTTTTTCCAAAGCACTCTCAAAGTTGTTCTATCACTCATGCTAGTTTCGTTAGTGGTAGAAGCTTTTTATTCTGCTTTTTGGGGCTATGGATTCTCCCAATTTCTCAGACTAGTTAAAAATTATACTGTAATAAAAATATCAGTACTTACATTAAGATGCCACTGTTTTTTAATACTGAGTGATACCAGAGGATTTTTGAAACTAGAGTCTATCCCTTTTAGAGATGAGGGTCTCTGAGACTCAAGGTCCTGAAGCCACAAAAATTAAAACTTTTCACGTTGCTGGAGGCATGATGCCAGATGAAAGCATATTGAAAGGCTGTGATAGGATCTTTGACTTTCAGGATACAACATACGCAGAGTGTGTGTACACACAGTATCAGTACAACAGTAATGCACATCTGAACTTGAGCTCATGTTCACTAGGCTCTGTGACCTGAGTGCTGTGACTCGACGTTGGTAGCAGATGAATGTCTGGTGCTGGGCTGTCTGCCAGTCCCAAGGAGCCCGTGGCATGAAGTGTCAGAGCTCCTTATAACAGAAATGGACCTCTGGATATAGGCCATAGTGCACCATGGGATGCATACAACGGGTACATTTGAATAGGTATGGCCATGTCCAGTTCACCAGCTCAACAGTTAGCCCGTGGTAAAGGGTAGCATGAGCTCAGACTTTCTCTAGCATGCCAAAAGGCATGTTTAAACTTGTACGTGCAGCCTGTGCCAAAGATGGATCTTAGTCTGACCACAGAAACAACCCGAGCTTAAGCCCTATAAACTAAGATTATGTGTTGGTGCCTTCCATGGCACACTGTCACAAATTACTTGCTCACAAATATTTTTAAACAATATATAAAGTATCTTGTCGAAAAATAGCATATATAGAATGTTATATTCAAGCAGCATTATCATTGCCTCTGTGTCCTGTAAAATGAGATATCTAGTGTGAATTCATAGAAAAGTTCCAAATGTTGCATAGTAGTGGTGATATTTTTGTATTCACCTTCTTCTTACACCAGTACTGTCTTTTTTTCTGTCTTTTTTTGTTTTAATCCACCTGTTTTAAGAGTTTCCACCCTGCATTCTGCAACAGCTGAAGGCATAAGTGTTGCTTCCACATCAGTTTGACAGGGATGAATGAGTTTGATTCATATCACAGACATGAAGTTTTAAACTATATTTGCTTGTTTTCTCTTGTTAGGGACAGTCGCTCTTTGTCTACCTTGAGGCACTCAGAAAACATACCTGAGTTAACAAGAGGTGTGATTTTTAAACCAGACTTAAAGTTCTGGAGTGGCAGCCTGCTAACTGCAGTTATCTGAAATAAGTATTTCCATTACATTTCACACCATTCCTTTCTCCAAATTGACTATAAAGTGCAGAAGATCATCAACCAAGAAAGTTGAAGCATGCCCTGTTAGATTGTAACTTAACTTTTTAACTCCATTTTTTCAGGCCTGACTGAACTCAGTGACAGTCCAGTTTCCCTGGAGCTAGAGCGTTGCAAGTCTCCCACTTCAGGTAAAGGTGATTGGCTTCTCTTCCTGCAGTCTGTATAAGCCATTCATGTCATGCATCACTGTGTTTCATTAATCCCTAAGAAGTGAAGGGCATTACAGTTCCAAAGGGAAGAAATTACTGGGGAACTGCTTATTACATAGCACAATAAAATCCTAAGTCTGTTTACTTAAAGAAAAATTAAATATACGTGGTGCATCTTGTGGTGAAGAGTACGAAAACATTTCAGTTGACAACATTGTGCAGGTATATTCCTATATCCTCCCACTAGAGGCTTGTTTCTCTGTTTTCTTAGAAGGCTTCTGACTTCTTTTTCTCGTCAGTAGGGAGTCCTTATAATTTTATGTGTATTTTAAGCATATGCTTATGTGCACGTAGAGAAATTATTTGCAAAACAGCAATACAGAGGAGGTAAATTTTAACCATTAGAACCCACCGGTGCCTATGTTATGTAATTTGCAATGGAAGCATAACCTCAAATAAAAATATTCACTTGTCAACCACTGTGACCCAGCAGTTAAATCTTGGCCATTTAAAACTTGATAAATGTTTACCATTTTACCCATAGTCCTTCAGAAGGTAAAGTTCAACTCATTCCTAAAGACTTTATCTGCAAGTGCCTAGTCTGCCTTGATCTCTTTAATGTGAGTTTGTTGTATCAAAGATTGTTGCTTTAGAGCTGTTTTCTAGTAACTGGGTCTTAAATGTGATTAAAAATAAGCAGGTGTAGCTGTGATATATTCATTTTGCTTGAGGTATGCATATCACACCTCTTTTCCTTGTAGTTTGGTAAGTATTGATAGATACTTTTCCTTTTTTTTTTTTTTTCTCCTTAGTTATGGTAACAAATTCCCACAAATATGCCATTCAAATCCTCTGTTCTTTTTTCACATATTTTACTTTATTATAACAGGACACATTATTCTTGAATGAAGACCACTAATTAGTAATTTACAAAAAGCTGAAACTAATAAAAGTGTTTCCCTGACACAGCAAGAATTAAAACAAAAAAGCTGTTTTGAAATACGTATTTCTGTGGACTATTTGCAACCTGAATTCTGTAGACATGGAAATATTCAAGTGAAATAGGCTATAATAATATTGGTATAATGCTAGGAGCTCAAACTCTTGAGCTGGACCTCAGAAATGCATGATAAGGGCTTTAAAATAAAATACTTGATAACTCTATAATTTATTTATTGTGGGGCTCACTGGGATTCCTCTTTTCATCTTGTCTCCAGAAACGAGCTACAAATCCTTCTTCTTTTTACTGAAAATGAAGAGATCACTGACTTAGTAAACATATGTGCACATGCTTAGTTTTATAATGATGAATTACTCCTATGTCACCTTTATTTTTCTGCAGTTAACTTTATTTTTCATTCTACTATAGATCAAAAATATCTATTTTAGATAAATTTAAGATCATTTGCTCTAAAATTTATTCTGCTTTTCTGTTTGGAGATCATTCAGCAGGGAAAACATAGCATATTTATTAATGTTTCCTATTTTAGCCCTTCCATGTTGTTTTTCAAGCTATATTTGAATCTTTAAAATGTGGTATCGTGCAATTTTGCAGGCAGTAACTATTATTAGAATTAGCTACTGTTTAAAATAGAAGCTACTTTTACTGTGACTGATTTTTTTTTTTTTAATAAATGCAAAATTAAAATGATTTTGCTGTGGCATGCCTGCTCTAAAACTGGGCAAAAATCTGGAGTAACCAACCTCAAAATTGTCACCTCCAAGAACTGCCTTGGAGGTTATCAGCACAGCTTGCCAGCTCCATCAGCCTTTGCACTGGCTAACATTTCTTTCTTATAGAACACAACTGATTCATCTGCATAGTTATGGATTTGTGGGCAGGATCCTTCAGCTTCCATTCTTGCCTTTCATCTATTTAAAGTTCATAGCGCAGAAGCTCTGTAATGGAAGTCTGCTGTACTCTGTAGAGTCCCATGATATCTGAGTTTGTAGAACTGGTGAGCACACACCTCTGCTAAAGATAGGCCAAGAGTTTATCCTTCAGAAATTCAGCAGAAACAGAAAGAACACTTGGGTGCTGAGTGAAGTGATTCAAGTGGCTGCCCAGAGAAGTTCCTACTGGGTATGAGTACATCACCAGCTGATGAGGTTGCAATGACAGAAGGAACGGAGTTTGATTTGTTGAAATTTCTTATGGTTGCCAGACACCATCAATATCAGTTCTTCACCTGGCAGTGAAGTTCATGCCAGTTACTGGCCCTGAGTATGTCCAATGCACACACAACGTGCAAACTGCTGGAGAATGCTAGTCTACATGACAAACACTGCACACATGGCACCCTGGTGACCAAGTTAATCCTCAGTTCCATCAGAAGGGGAATGTTTTGAGGAACAACACAGATGTGCTCATATCCAGTCGTCAAGACCCCAAGACAATGCTTAGGAAGAATTCCTTCAGCACACTAATAGCCAGTGTAGACCCGAACAGTTTTACATCTAAGTGAGCCATTAGTAACATAGTCAGATTTCAGTTCCAACCAGGCCCATAAGTATAATGTTGATAAAGGCGTCTTAGAGAACTTGAAAATTCTCCTGCCTCCTTATCTCTTGATCTGATCCTGACCACTGCTTAGCCTCCCCAAACCATCTTGGTTTCCCTGAAAACTCTATTTTGCCTGTAACATCCAACTGCTTGTCAGTGTTTTAACTGACTTAGCTTCTGCAGAGCCAGCCTAGGTCAACTGAGTGATCCAGCTTTGTTGTTTCTCTTCTCCCCTGTCCCAAATAAAAATTAGGCATTCATGGTCTGTCACTCGCTGGTATGAGTGTCAGAGCACTGATCAAGAGACTCAGTGTTGAAGAATCCTTATTTTATATGCAGGGCTCGTTTCTAATGCAGTACAGGTCCAGCTTCTTCCATTTAGCAATATTTTAAACTTGACTGTCTTTTCAGGTGCTCCTCCTGTGCTATTTACTGAAGTGTGACTTTGCAGACAATGTAACTGTTCTTAATGCCTTTCAGTCTATAATGTGAAATTAAACCACGTGATGAAAAATCTTCTGAAATGCACAGTGCCACACAGGAGTAGCAGCAAGTGAAGAAATACCATCCTTGCATTTTAAGAATCGTAGGCAGAGGACTGGCATCATCTTCCTTAACCACTGGTATCTTATTTTTAATTAAATTTAGTATTTAAATACTATAGTGATGCATTTCCAATACTCTACAGGAAGACAAATAGTTAATAAAGCCATCTGAAAGATTCTGCTTAATTGTGAATATCTCAGTGGTGCCATTTTCCACTGTAAACAAAATGCATTCTAGATATAGTAATATATATATATATGGAATAACACTGGTAAAAATTGTGAAACAAAAAACTTTAAAAATAACAAACCTAAACATTGAACTATATAAAGAGTGTTTCATGAGAACAGTGATGCAGCATGGCATGCCATATAATGGTGTTTGATTGGCCTAAAAAACTCCTCAGATGGTATAAAGAACAGCAGGGATCAGGATTTTTCAATACCAACAGTATATTTTATTTTTACTCATGCATGCCATGCTCTTTCAAGGGAGAAAGTCAAACTACATTTTGCTTGTTGTCTGTGATTTGGAGGTCAGCAGTTAGGACTGTACTACATTCACTCTACAATGGCATGTAAGAGCTCAGTAGCTCTAAAAAAAATACAAACCTCTGAGGCCTTATGAACACTCGTAATATGAATGGTGCTTCATCCAATGCTGGAGTTAATTACTATATAATGCATTACAGAACAGTACCCATTCCAGTAAAGTTCACCTTTATTTTTATTATCTCATTAAGTAAATTCATTCAGAGGCTCTTAGGAATATATTATATCTAATACACATAATTATATAATCTATATGTCCCTTGCTGCTTTGGCCATTTATATGCAGCTTCATATTGAAGCATGTAGTTGAGAACACACTGTGAGCACAAGAATATGCATCTTGGAGAGGCCATTTAACTTTGTTTTGTAATATGCAATGGAGAACTTTGACTGTGTCTGTGTCTAGGAGAGTGACTTCTCAAATGTGTGTTCTAAAATGAATGCTTTTGTGTTTTTTCTTAAGAAATCACCTTCCTACTGGGGGCTCACATCCAAAATGCTTTGCAGACTATAGAGCTCAGAGAAGGCTATACAGAGATTTCCACAATTGATTCCCATGGGCTTTGGAACAGGTGCCTGTTAGGGAGATTATGAGGTTTTATACAAACTGTGATTTCTAAGTGCTGCTATCCTGACTCATTCCACTGGTTAAATCTGCTGGGATCAGGCCCATGCCATGCCAACCTCCCACTTTCCTACATGAAATGTTTTTATATAGCTTTGTTTCAAGAAGAATGTAAGTTTCTAACAGTCACTTTTTTTTTAACTTGTGAGTAACTGCAAAGTAGCTGAAGAGATTTGGCTCAGTTTGAAAATTACATTCTTATGGAAAATGAGCAAGAAGGGAAATGTTTCAAAACATTTTGTGTGTGTGTGTAAAACAGAGAAGGTAATTTGTTTTGAAACTTGATTATTGATAACACTGCCAGCATAACCATTTCTACTTATTTATGTTAAATTAAAAAGCATGTTTACTAGTCAGAAGGCAAATTAATCATTAAAGAGAGGATAGCTCCTGCACTGTGATCACAAGGGGCATTTTATCATTTCTTGCAAGATGTGTGGGGGCTTCTGATCAAGTGAATTCATGCTTGCTTAAGATCGTGACAACAGATGTGTATGTAGGGCTTAGCAAGGAACAGGGAGCAGTATGAGCTGGCAGAGGGGAGGAAATGGAGGCGTGGGTTTGGGCCATGGTGTTTGGCTCAGGGGGAGCAGTGGGAGTTGCCACCATGCAGCCCACAGTGAGTGGCTCAGGGTTCAAGGGGACCTGAGCTCATCAATAGGGGCAGCAGCTCCTATGAACCAGCAAGATAGGAGCTAAGCAAGGGAGCAGGGTAGCTCTGGACAGGGTGTCCAGGGCCAAACACCGATTAGTGATAGCCAGGCAAGACCAGGAATAGGGAAGATTGTTGGTCCAGGAGTCCAAGTCTGGATCAGCAGGGCCAGGCAGAAGCAAGGCAGTAATGCAGCAGGAGTTGTAGCTCAGGGCAGAGTGAGGGATAGGTTCAGCTTTAAAGTAGCTCCCGTGGGGAAGGGCTGCCTGGGGCACTCTGCCTGAGGCCACCAAAGGAAGAGGGCTGGCTCTTCATTGGCTCTGAACCCCAGCAGCCAAATCTCCAGGGCTTACTGTATACCTTGTCCAAGTGGGCATCTAAATATTAGGCTCTTAAATCCATGTCTTAGCAGAAGGACACTGGGATGATATTCCGAAGTATTACACAGGCAGAAGCTGCCTCAGGAAAAGAGCCATATGAAGTCACCTTCATTTTGAATAATATTAAATTCTCTGACTACAGTCCTGGTGCGTTCCTGAGGGAAACACACCACTGAATGTCATAGCTACGAGCGCACACTTGTTTGTTGGTTGTGCCTTGGTGTTTTCACTGAAAGACTGATAGAAACCACGTGGCTACAAGATAGGACATTGTCTGGTCAGGAGACCTGAGTGCTCAGTGTAGCTAGCTGCCAGACCATACCTATTAACTCTGTCTGTGCCTCTTTCTCATCCCACAGTTACATAACTTGACTGTTTACACATTAAGCTCGCTGGGGAAGGGGCTGTCTTGCCTTGCACTGTGGCATCATAGTTTCTGCTGGCTGCCTCCAGCAGGAATGCTTACAAATAATGGTAACAAACAACTCTTGAACCTTTGTACTTTGCTTAATTCTTAAATTAAACTGACAGTGGTCCACTCTGTGTCCTAATGTCCTAGACCAAAAATTTCCAAATTTGGTGGTGGAGATGGCAATAGGAGTAAATCCTGGCTTCCTCAACTGCACTTCCTTCATTTCTTCGTGCTATGTGTCTCCTTTGTTCTTTAGTTCTGTACTCACCATGTCCCCTACTCTACCCCTGTACCCATAAACCGATGAATTAACTCTATACTCCTCTTCTTTCCCATCCTCAGTTCCTTCAGCTTGCTGAGTCTGTTACACTGCAGCCTTCAGTGTGTTACGCCTGTTTTGGCTGTGAGCAGCTGTGGCAGCTCCCAAATCAGGCCTATTTAGAGTCCTTCAGAGGAATCAAAAAATGCACACTTTGCATGTCCTGTATGGGCCTGCATACAAAGAGTTGGGAGCTATTCCTGCAGCCTTGCAGTTCATACATATGTATGAGAATTTGGGAACAGCTGTGGCATATAACACAAGACATGTAATTCCTGCTAGACAGAAACACCAATAACATAGAAATAGAAGAGGTTGAACGACCACTTTGCGAAGCTCAAAGCCTCCATGATGACAGCACTAACGAGGCTCCTTAGTACTAAATGCAGCTAGGTTTTATAGCTCCGAAATATCCTAATCTAGATCCTCATAAAGTGTCCTACAGTCTTCCTTAGGAATCGGTACTCTTTTTCCAGAGGGCCGGTTGGGCCAGATGATGTCCTGTCCTTTAAAGGAGATTATATTACAAGTGCTGCTTCTTCCTCTAGGGCAAAGCACTGATTTCCTGGATCAGTATCCTCCATTCACAATCTGAAAGAGTGTATGACAGCTGCTCAGAGAAATTCAATGTTTTGAAGGACTGTTCTGAAAATCAAACTGCCTAAAATGGATGTAGGAGTCTAACACTTGATATCCAAATGAGAGAAATTTCATGTAGTAATGTTAGTGATGTAGAGCTGAAGAATCTCTCTGCCTTGTTCCAAAGCATCCAGTTAAAGTGACAGCTACAGATGGGTTACTGGGAGCGCTGTGCTGGTTCTAATGATACCAAAATGTTGCTCAAGAGCCTGGAGGGCCACCCTACGCTTCCCTGAAGAAAGAAAGAAAAACATTTATCATAGGTGCCACCTGATATATTCTTCTGCCACATTGCAAGCTTTGTAGTTCGTGACACATGGCAAAAGAATGCAGAATGCTAAAGGATTTCTTTTTAGGGGCTCTGTGACTTTAAGTGGTAAGTGGCTGCTTGGAGCATCCTTCTGACCTAAAAGCTTATTAAATAGGAATTACAAAGGGCTTATTCCTTATATGTCCCAGTGTTCCTGTCACTCACATACTTACCATGTGAGACTTCCTTCAGAAGTATAATAGTTAGCTGACAAATACTTCATTTCTAGTGATGGACAGTATGGGTAAGGGGTAGAAGCCAGAAAACAATGTGAAAAAACACTGAATGAATGCAAAATGAAACAACCATATTGCAAATTAAGTCTTCTGAATAATTAATAAAAGATTTCTTAAGGCATTCTAAAAAAAATTTAATGCCATTTTGACTGCTACAAGACATGCTTCATTTCAGTTCTCTGGTGTTCATTGTTTAAAAATATGCTCGTGTGTAAGGAAATGAAAACACTCTTGAACAGAAGCAAAATCACAGCTTTGTTGCATAATTGGAACAGAACAGATAATTAAATCTTCAGTAAATTGAGTGCAATATTTTGATGTATAGATAACACCACATTATAACCAGAAGCTTCTGTGTTTCGTTTCTGTGCAGTCTGTCTTCCTTTCCATAGTATTACAACGGTGTGTTCTGTCTCCATTACCTGTACCATATGCCCTCTCTTTTTCAATTGGTATCTTGAGGTGTGATGTCATCAAAACTCATCATTTCATTGCACCCTCTTATTAAACTGGTTTCCAGGTGTTTAAATATTTATGATACATTGCTTAACCACCATTAGCAATATTTGCCCTAATCTCATTTGTGTTTTTTTGTCACTCCTGTCATCACAAGGTAAGATACTGCAGCACACAGCCAAAAGCTGTGTAAAGCACCATTCACTTCCTGAAAGCTGGAGTAATGTTTTTTCCAGTGCTTCTTTGCTCAGTTACAATTGTCTTGCTGAATGGTGTGCATGAAAATATTGAAACTGTAATTCTG
Organism: Hemiprocne comata; assembly: GCA_020745705.1. Taxonomy (NCBI): domain Eukaryota; kingdom Metazoa; phylum Chordata; class Aves; order Apodiformes; family Apodidae; genus Hemiprocne; species Hemiprocne comata. The sequence continues at coordinate 145,355,671 of CM036586.1, forward strand.
CCTTTATATGCTGATTTTTAAAAAATGCTACAGGTTTGCAACATGGTATTAACCAGAAGATGGCATGTTGTTTTCCCTCGCTCCTTTTTCTTTCTTACTTATTAACAACTGCCTTTCTCCTTTTTCTGTTGTTTCAGTTAAAGGATCAAGAAAGTTAAGTCTGCCAACAGATCTTAAGACTGATCTTGGTACGGTAGGCGAAAGCCAGCAGCTTTAAACTTCCTTACATTCATTGGCAAAACATTTTACCAACTGATTCATGAGATAACACAATAACCTTGGAGGCTTCGTCTGAAAAGGCTTTCTAAAAACCACCTATTAACCCATACAGTTCTGTTGGCAGCTCTCAGCATTTTGCTTGTTTAATATCCATTTATTTCATGTAGACACATTTTGCCAGTCATTACACACTGTGTGTGTAATATTTTATTATGAAAAGGCTCCAGAACTTTTGACACCCTTGAGCCATTATAACTGGTTGTCAGTGATGTTTATCTCTGCCTATAACACCTGATGCATGTGGTTGAACATGTGTGTTTTATGGTGTCTTTGAACGTCTGAGAAGTCAGATCAGAAATCAGTCATTTTTGTCTCAGTCCTCTCCTTGAGACTTACCTCAGCCAACTGTTAAGTACACCGTTTGCTGTAACCTTTTTCAGAATTCTTCTTTAGTATTTCAGTGGAAATGTGTAGTAAGTGAGAGCAGAAGTTTCACCTCAAAAACCCTAAAATGAAAATTCAACATCTTGCATAACCTTAAAATGTTCGGGGCAGATCATGCCCTCTTAAATATCTGGCATTTGGGTTGGAGTGTTGGTTCACAAAAAGACTTTTATAATTGTCTTTAAATATTCTCAGTCTCAAGGAGTCCTTTCCAGTTTTGCTCTCGTGGGAGGTTTCTCTTGTAAGATCACTGAAAAAGCCACGTCACCATGCCTCATTACTTTGAGTGTCTTTTTAGAGGTAGAAATTAAAGTTGGATCACAGCCTTGCATAATGCAGCTGAAATTAATTTATGTCACTAATAATCATGTGCATGTATTACCCAATGTAGCACTGTTCCCTAAGGGAAAAGCCAGGGGAATAAGTAAGTCTTCCACATTATAAATTACTTAGAAACTTAGAAAACTGTTAATAAAGTAAATAAATACTGATTAAGTAAATAAATGTTGAAAAATCATTAGGAAATTCAATCCAGATTGTGCAATTTTGGTGTACAGAATCATTTAGTTGAAGTAACTTACTCCATCATTAACAGTGATGTTTGAGAAACTAGGAATGTAGGAATACACCCCAAAAATTTAGATTTGAAAACTGTAATACTGATAATACTCCAAAAAGGTTAAAGGAATTATGTAGATAGCTATAGACCTGTAACATTAATATTTATCACTAAATAAACTGACACATAGCATGAAATAGATTTAGATGCTGAATCATAACACAAGAAAAAGAAAAATTTTATGTGTAAAAGGCTGGATTTATAGGTTTTTAGAAAAAGAAACGATGTAACTAGAAGTGGTGAGGGCTTTACTGTATAAGATAGGAATCAGTATTAGGATGGGATTCTGTTTGGACTCTTGAGGCAGACAAGGCAGTTTTTTTCTCTGATCCATGACTTTAAAAGTTGTCTTTCACTACTTTTTAATAATGTAGAACAAGTTAAGTATAAACTAAAAATAAGTCTAAGAAGGTCTTTTTCAACATCCTGCAGAAACTAGTGGAGCTTCATTATTTTCAAAAGCTTTATACAGACTGAAAGGTATCAAATTGTCACTTAAGCATTCTGTTTGTTGTTACTGCCACAGCTATTGGGTACTCCGTACTCATATTACCAGGAAGCCTGGTGGATTGCTAAGGGTAAAGCCTGTAGAAGCAGCATGCAATGTATAAGCTGGCAGTTACTCTTGGCTAATCAACTGCAGAGGAAGGTTTAAAAAACCAAAACCCTGAAACAAAACATCTTGTTTCAATTCTCCTCCGTGACTTTCTTAGAAGGGCAGAAGATTCCTGTTAATTATTCTAGCCATTAAAACCGTGCTGAATTATAGATAGCTTAATTTACAACAGGCTGGAGAAAACCCTCTTTTTCTCAATGTAAGGAGCTAAATTTAAATGAGAGTTCCTGGAAAAGGTGCTGAATAATGTCTGCATTTAATTTACTTCTGCTCAAAAATGTCCTGGCTTCACTGGCACAGCTCTTATTTATCTGCTCTTTGGCTGTTGCCTGAGATTGTACCCATAGTCTGAACATTCAAGGGATAACTATACTCTCTGGCTCACACTTCTTGTGAAGATATTCAAGTCACCACTTCCAAATGATAAGATACTGCACATCCATCCCGTTGGCTCTGGCTCATAGCTTTTTACAGCCTGCTGATACATCACCTACTCTCAGCCCCGACTGCAGCTAATTGGGAAATGCATTAGCATTTGGCAGCTTACGGTTCTGCTCCCTTCTTAGGATCTGGCTCATGTAACGTCCTTGCTTTCACTTTGCTTTGAATTGCAATGGTGGAGGTTAAGTAGAAGTTAAATCTGTTTCAGGTGGAGCTGCTGCCAGTACCGAGAATTGCTTTGGGAGCAGTTTGCTAGCATTTCACTAATTTGTGATCTGATGACTGAGGGTTTTCTAGTTAAACCTTGTCAGGATTTTCATGACTTAAAGGTACTTTAGGACTCCATTTTGATCCTTGAAAGACTGACAAAGTTGACCTCAGCATCTTTTCATATTGATGTAGTGATTATTATCTATCCTTGCTGAAGAGCTTGTCACCTATGGATGCCATATGTCCACAGAAATGTGAGAATATGCCATGTGTGGGGATACGGTGAAACTTCTTGCTAGTTTTAGCTGCTGCAGAGCATAGCAACTGAATGAGTTGACCAGAAGGAAGATGAGTCATTACTGTTGCACATACAGTAGAGTTTCCCTATTATCCTTCAGAGGCAGCTCTGGATAATAGTGTCTTTATTTTTGAACCTAATACTGTTTCCCAAAGTTTTCTGAAAAGATCATCTACGTTTCCATGCACTGTCGCAGTGCAATGAATTATGGGGATAATTCTAATCTAATAATCAAGTGGAAAATCTGGGATATATCCAAACATATACAACAGCTTTTATATGAGAGTTCACCAGCCACTTCAAGCATCATCTTGCATTTTTCTTATAGGTAGTATATCTGCCCATTTCATTAAAAGCTGTCAAAGTTTCCAGGTGATTACAGGGAGCTAGACAGAAGCCCTAACTAAAGATGGAGGTACTCGCTAACTGCTAGTTTTTATTTAATACCTATGAACAGATGGTTTCACTGTAAGAATTTGTGCAATCACCTAGACTTTATTAGCCAAAAAAACAAAAGAAAATACAAGCAGAGACAGACATCTTTTGTTTCCTCTTGCTAAGCTGTGGTCTTGAAGTTTCTATGCATTCTGCAGATATTTGTAAGTAGTCAATGAATTCTTTACCAGGTCAGAGTTGATGTCTCCAATTTTATACAGCAGTGAAAAACTAGACCAAGTAAGCTCAGTTTTTCCAAGGATTTCAGAAGTGTGTTCTGATGCAAAGGCCCAAAAACCTTAATTCTGAAAGCTGGCTTCATAAAACACAATTGTAGGGGTCAGACAAAGAAGCTTTGGTTATAACTCTGTATTCAATTTTGTCCAATTGGTATGAGGTTTGTGGAAAATGTTTGGTTTTTCTTTCCTCAAAGATTAATGCATAACTTAATAGAATTATAATATGAAAACATGCACCATTTGATGCCTTTGTATTTCATTGCAGGGGAAGTGTCACTGCTTGGATGATCCCAAGCCTATGAAACAGTACATGGATATTCTAAAGACCTAATTTTTATCTTAAGGATGAGCAGTGGAGTTACAGCAGTTCTTGCTTTTCCCTTTCAAAGTATTTTACAGCAGACATTAGTCACTGGCAACATTTTGAAGCTTTTACTCTGTTTTTGCTTACTGCTGCAGTGAACAAACTGGTAGACTTTAAGCGGAGCATTCTGTCCTAGTTTTTCTGGCTCTGGATCTGTAATTCCGCTTACAAAATTTCTGAAATATTCTTTGGCATTGTAATTATATGAGTTGCTTTCCTCCTTGGTCTGACATTTTTAGAAAAGACAATTCAGTCATCCATCTGTGACAATACTTTTCTTGAATTACTTGGCAATATACATTGAAAATTATATGTATTTTTACATGCAGGGGATCTTATGGACTGTCCAGTGTGTGTCTCGTTCCAGAAGGGTAGAGTAATCTCTGTTCACTTTTCAGTCTGAAAATACCAGCTGAATTGAGGAATTGTCTGCACACCTCTTGAAGTTAGAAACACAGGATAACTGAGGTTGGAAGGGACCTCTAGATGTTGTCTAGGCCTTTACCCTGCTCAAAGCAGATCTACTTAGACCAGCTAGATCAGGGCAGTGCCCTGTTGAGTCTCAAATGCCTCCAAGAACAGAGGGTCCACAACCTCTCTGGGCAACATCTTCCAGTATTTGATCATCCATACAGGTATAAAGTTATTCCTAATTCTTAACCAGAATTTCCTGTGTTCCAAGTTGTGTCCTTTGCCTCTCATCTGATCTGATCACTATGCACCTCTGAGAAGTGTCTGTCTCTGTCTTCTCCATATACTCAAATTGGGCAGTTGCAGACAGCAATAAGCTCTCCCCTCACTCTTCTCTTCTTCAGGTTGAAAAAACCCTCAGTTCCCAGCCTCTTCTCATACACCATGTGTGCCAACTCCTTCACCAGCTTGGGGGACCCCTGTTGAACTCCTGCCTGTATGTCAGTATCTTACTTGTAACAGGGAGCCCAAAACTGAGCACAGGACTTGAGATGCAGTCTGACAAGTGCCAAATAGATGGGAAGGGTTAATTACATCCCTTAAGCTGCTGGCTGTGCTCTCACTGATTCAGTGGAGGAGGCGGTTTGACCTCTTTGCTGCAAGTTTGGTCTCTATTAACACGAAAAATATTGTGGGTTGGACTAAAGGCTTTCACTCTTACACAAATGGTTTTAAATGTTTGCCCTCTCTGCAGTTTTGGATTTTTTCAGGTTTGGATTTTGATATTCTGTAGTTACAACCCAACTAGACAAAAGCCCCTTTCATCTGTTGAAGGTCAGGTATATGGTAGTACCAGTTTCTTCATTAATTAAATAAGAGAAAGTTTATGGTCAAACATGTTTAAAAGATAACTTAGATTAACATATATTAGCTATCTGCCAGTCCAAATAACTGGAATTAAAAAAAAAAAAAAAAGCAACAAGAGCTGATAAGCAGGTTAACTCTGTCAACTATTATAGCAGAATAGCTGTGTGCATTTCAAATGCAGAAAGGAGCAGTGTTCTGACTTATAATACTTCCAGATTTAAAAAAAAAAAAAAAAAAGCAAAAAAATACCAACAACAACAAAAAAAACCCCACATAGAACAACAACAAAATTATCTATATGGGAGATTTAACAAGCAAGTAGTTTAAAGGAAAGGTAGGTGCTTAAAATTATCACAATGATAGCATAAATAAAATGTTTGTAACTGACACAGTTAAATGTAGTCACAAAGGAAAGGAAAGGCAGTAAAATTTGTTTGCTGAAACAACAAAACAAGTAGTAAAGATCTTCATACATTTAAGAGTTGATAATAACAAAATGATACGCAACCGTTAGGCTCACAATGTAGTATTCCCTGTTCCTGAGTTCTCTGTTTTTACTGAAAGAAGAGCTCTTTACTGAGGACTCTCAAAGGTAAGTAATTTTCCACTCCTTTCAAGCAATGTGAACACTCATGTAGTATTCTTCCGTTTTGTGGTCTCTGTACACTTCTCAGGTTGTAAAACTCGCCAGCAGTCAAAACCTGAGGCTGCAGATAGACTTATCAGACCTGCCTGGAGCCAGAGGTCCTCTAGAGCAAGTAACTTGGATTGGGTTTTACTACTAGTTTGTTATTACACTAACGTGGTATGAAGTCTGTAAAAAAACAATGCATGATGTTAACATGTTTGTAAAAATCTTGGGGGTTTTTTTAGAACTTTTGATTGCTACATAAAAATTATGTGTAAACTTAATTATATTTGGAGTGCCTTATTTGACCATGCCTGTGCCTTTTTCAGTTGAGTATTTGCAAGCAAATTATTTATATGTTAGCATCTATGAAGTGGTGCTGGCTCAATTATTTCAGACATTTCTTACCTCTAGTTAAAACCAGGATTTTTGGAAAAATCAGGGGTAGAGTGTCTGGAAGAATCGGGTTAGAATAGACTACAAACACTTTTGTTATAATTATCTTACATTTTGTTCATTTATTTCAGATGGAAAGGCAGAGTTTTGTTTAGCAAGTCATGTGTGTCATGCTTGATTTTTGTCACGTTCAAGTTGAAAAAATGTTTTCATTTCAATCTCTTTGAAGAACTTTTTAATTTTCAAAAACAGGGAATTAAACTCAGGTTTTTCCATCTTGAAAATGCAGGTGCAATGCTACTGATAAGGGGTGTTCAGGACTAGCTGTTGATATCCTAGGTGGTCATGTGGTTCATCCACTCTGCTTCCATGTTTCAGTCTTGTTCTCTGTGCAGGTCAGGATGCATCGTGTTTATGCTTGTATTTCAGAATTAGATGAAGTGTTCTGTCTGTGTTTTCCTGTTTATTGTACAAAGCATAGCAACAATTTATATTACATTATTCTGTTGAGGCACACTGAGTGCTGTGTACTGTATGTAGTGTGGTGTTGCATGATCACAAGAAATTCAGCAGAGAAATCTGAGGAGCAGTTAGACCCAAAATTTCCCCCCTGTTCACAGGGAACAAAGCTAGGTCTATTTTTAGACTTGCACTACCAGGTTTGAGTTTTCAGATATTATAATACAGCAGTGATGTTGTGACATATGGTAATATATTCTTAGTGTTCTTCATTTGTATAGCATTTATTTTGTATTTTGGTTTCATTTTCCATAATTGCAGGCAAAAATGCTAGTTTTACAAGGGGTTCTGCCAGTGACAATACATTTAACATCTTCAATGACTTCACAGTATTTTATTTCTCTGAAAAATAAATGTGTTTGCCCTGCTTTCAGAAAAATGATGTCTAGGATCAAGCACATGATAGGAGTCTGTTACCATAATGGGAATACCATTCTATTATGTAGGCTTTACATTATAGTGACAGTATGTTGTACTTAGTGTTGACTTACATGTACTAGGAGTGTGTAAATAGGGCAATTCACTCTTCCTCTTCTACCTGAAGAAGGCATGGAGGTAAATGTACAGATTTGCTGGCATCTGTATTAACCTCTTCTGAGAGAGCTCACACCTACTCTCCTGCCTGGTTGACAGAACCACACCAAGAGAAATCTGTGATCCTGATTTTGTAAGGGGTTTTCTTCTACGAGTGATTTGTTAGAAGTTTACGGTGTCAGTCTGTGTTCTCTCTAACGAGCGATCACACTTATTTTTACACAAATTCCTGTTACTTTACACGCAAACTTGAGACTATTCTTTGGACCATTTGTACAGTTACGAGATCTCTTTTTTCTTTATTTAAATGTGTCTCTCTCTGCTGTGTAAAGAAAAGAGGTTAGTCACACCCATAATTATTACCCAAAGTCTAACTTACTGATAATACAGAAAAATGCCCCAGTAGAAAGACAGAGACTTTTCCTCCCTTTTACAGCAGAGATTGTATTCCTTAACATTTGTTGAGGAGATTCTCTGGGACTCATTTTTCAGGTTTCCTTCAGCTCAATATTAAGGCTTACTTGCTTTGTTATTGATTACTTCCTTACAACTTAAAATGATGTTATAATGCTTCTAATTAGTCATATTTCAATTCCTTTCTTCTCAGCCTCTCTCAAATAATTTGTAAGAACTGTAAGAACACTTCCCCAGGGAAGTGGTCACAGCGCCAAGCCTGCATGAGTTCAAGAAGCATCTGGATGATGCTGTCAGGCACATGGTGTGATTCTTGGGGTGCTCTACACAGGGACAGGAGCTGGACTCAATGATCCTGATGGGTCCCTTCCAACTCAGCATATTCTATGATTCTATGAAATAGTTTTCACCTAGTTTTTCTGTGGGAATTCATCCCTTTGTTAGAACTGAAAAAAGAAAGGTTGGTCTTTTTTTTTTTATTTTATTTGTTATGTCTAGTGTACCACAACTTTTTAGGCAACAAGTGCAAAGGCACATTTCTCATTTCTTATTGACATTTTTAATACATTTGGCTTTCACAAGGCATCAGCTTTTCCTTGGTAAATCATTGGTTCCTTTTGCTTTTTGCAGAGGTCATCAAGTAGTTTAAAACAGTTGTATGACAAGGCAGGTTGTGTAATACGTGCATGTTACTGTGTGTAAACTAAAATCAGCCTGTGAGTATACAATACCTGTCTTCAAAAAAAATTAGATTAATTTGAGGGTCTCTAGCAGGTTTGCTGCTGGCATGTTGCACATTTCATCTCTCATAAGGCCTCTCTCCCTAGTTCCATCAAATTCATGGTAACTAATGTTACTTCTTCAGTTCCTCTTGATCTCAGTGTCTCACTGGGATGTTGTGTGACACACTGGCCTTCCAGCCAGGACAATTCTGTTTCTATTTTTAAGCAGTTTTTGGGGTTCATGCTGCACTGAATTATGCTACCGTTTGATATTGGGGATAGCTAAAGTATTTTTAATTCCTATGGGTAACACCATGAGCTCAGATGAAGGCAAACAACCAGGACCAGCAGCACGTGGAGAACATTAGTGAATTTTATGTAACGACATTCTTTTTTATATATTTTAATACATCTTAGATACAAAGTGTTACAAGCTGCTTTATTGAATCAGTGGAGTTAAATCAGTATAAAACAGACTAATGTATTGTAGTATGGGGTAATTACTTCCAGTGGCTTGCATGGGCCTTACATTTTTAAATTAATGAACAGTATAGCTAAAATCTGAGCCCTCGCTATTCAGTTCACTATTCAGAAATAGGAGAAAAGGCTGCTGCCCTGGCAGGGTGGGATGGCCAGTACACAGTCTGGAGACTGCTCTGAGGATAAGCTCCTCTGAGCCAGGATGCCCAAATGTAGTGCATTAGTAACTCTGGTACTTCCTGCAGGAATCTGGGAGCACTGGAGAGTATAATGGAAATCCCCTTGACCTCATGGGCAGCAGCAGCCATAGGAAGGGATAGCAAGTGATGGCAAATGCAGTGGTGGAAAAGGGTAGAAAAAGAAGGGGGCTTTCTGTGCAGTACTTTCTCCCTAGGAAACTATTCTCTGCCTTCTCCAGAAGAAGAGAGAGTGAGGAGCTGTTGCCCTTTTGCATCAACAGCACAGACCAGTCCGTGCACTGCTGCTTACATGCCAATGTCTCTGATAGCAACTGGTGTTCAGTATCAACTTACATTTCTGATATGAGAAAAGCCCCAGTGACCACATGACAAAAGCAGTAAGCCAGTAAGGAAAAAAGGTAAAATGTTGTTCTTCCTTACAAATTGAACAAGGCTGGAAAGAAGCCAGGTTTTTACAAGCCTACTCTGTCTGTTCTTTGGGGTGACTGGAAGACATCTGTCCTGGCAAAGGAGGATGGGGTTAGATCGGGTCTCAGAGGGCTAGTAAATCATTGCAGTCACTTTGGCAAAGAATGATGGCATGAGCATTCTCACAGTCTCCCTTAGAAAGTACACTGTAGGAAATTAGTATTGTTTTTTTTCTTATCACTTTTCTTGCACGCTTTTTTTCAGACAATGCAGAGTAAGGAGCCCTTTCTGAGCTATTACACAACCTTTCTTCAAAAACTTCTTGTATCACTGGGCTTATACCATAAAAGATGTGAGAAATTAATTTTTAAATACACACATAGGGTTTTCCTGTAAATCTAAGTGGTCTTTATCTGCTTGATTCTTACCAGCTTCTCAGCAAAAATGTTGCAGCCATTCTTCCCATAATTATATTACTCTTTGTACAATGCCTTTCTGTTTTTACTAAGGTTTGAAGTACTGCATTGCTCCTTGTTGTATACATTTTAAAATACCATATCTAATCAGAAGAACTGAGCAGTGTTAAAATACAGAACAGTGTGTATCTGATAACTATAGTCCCTCTTCTGCTCACAGTTGCAGCAGTCCCTAACAGTTCACCAACTTCAGTATTTGAAGGGATATCCCTGGAGCCTCTAGGATGAGACTTGATTTTATTCTACACAGGAACTGGCTTTCCTTATTCGGAAATTGTCAAAACAGCTAAAGGGATTTAGGTGCCCAGATCCTACTGATTGTTCTTTTTTAATTTAGGCCTTTGAAGGAAACTGAGACAAGCAAGCACACTGAGAGAAACATAGCAGCATTTCTCTTAAAATCATGAATGGGGGTTGAGTTTAATCATGCCCATTCTATACAATGTTCAGGGAAAGGGACTCATAAATGTTGTTGATGTTTCTATAGAATAGTATTCTTTTTCACTCTGTTATGTTCCTCACCACTTTCTAGGATCCCCCTGGAGATAATTAGGTATCATGCTGAAAATCCTGCACACAAACTGAATTTTGAAGAAAGGAAGCAGCTGGATGAGGATGTGTCTGTTGCTGCGGCTGCACAGTCAGCCTGTGCCCTTGAACAAAGGCCCCTGATCTCAAAGGACTTTCTACTGAAATATATTAATAGTTCCAGCATATTTTGGAAAATTCCCTAACTATAAGTTCAATGAATCATCCGTGTCAGTTTTATATCTACTGTTAGCTCAGTTAACAGCCATGTATTAAGAAACATGATAAGAATTATGAAAGTTGTGTCTCCTACAGAGCCATCTCATAATGCAGCACAGATACTAAATTCCTTTATGTACTATAATTCTGAACAATTCTTTCTGATTTCGGTGATTAAGAGTGAAGTGCTTTCACATGGAGAGGACATGACTTATACATTGGGAGACTACATATAATAGCTCATGATATGTTATATTTATCTGAATAGAGAAATAGCTTTTAATCATGTACAGTGGAGCTAGCATGGCATGGTGACGAAGAAACAAATTTATCTTGGTGTATTAACATTCATGTTTTCCTTGGATACAATACCAATCAGAGAGTTATCCAAATATGATAATATATAGAGAATCTTAAAGACTAATCTAATTCTGAGATATAGATAACCTGACATTTAAAATGCAGGCAGAAGCTCCAACCTTGTCCTTACCTATAGAATTGAGCTTCCATTGTTTTGAATAGAAATACTGAATGTGCTTGCATAAGTCTGAATTGGTTATGCTTATTACCTGCTGTTTACTTAAATTAGTCAGTATGAACAAAAATAATTCAATTATACCTGGCTGTGTATCCTTTCATATGTCAAGGGGAAAATTGTGTTCAGGAATGCTTCTCATGTTGTCTTTACCCAGCGTTGAGAGGAAGGAAAATACTGCATAAATGTTTTTTTGTCCAGTCCAACCCACTCTGAACTCTGATCCAAGCCTTGGTCAGTGGATTGTTGTGGTTAAAAGACATCATGCCCGAGATAAAGAGTAGACAAACATTGCAGAGTTTCAAGCAGCTGTGTTTTGTTTCTCACCCCATCAGAACACAGCATTTGCTGTTCTGATTGACCGTGGCCTCTAGCAGGGATCCAAGGATGTAGCCTCTTACCTTTAGATCTGGAACAGACAGATCAACTGTTCAGCTGTCATTTTCCTTAGCAGTAAAATAAATCTAGGTGTTATATAAAGAATAAAATACTTAGCAGTATCATGGTTGCTTTCAGAATTATGTCAAATAGTGGCAGTTAGATGCCTGTTTCATGCAGCTTCAAGTCAGGTAGGGAAGATGTCTGGCACTAAATTCTATCCTTTTGTAAATTACACTTGCAGTTTGTTATGAGAGCAAAAAGGAAAGATATTTTTCAATTTTTTTTCTGTGTCTGTTAGGAGACACAACATCAGGGATGACAGTGTTACCAGCTGTATCTTGATAAATTGCCTGTGCCCAAAGGTCAACAAAATGCTGTGCGATCTGCAGCTGTAAGAATATGGACCAGTTCTATGTCACTTGCTTTTTTCACAGTATAACTTAAAGATGTGGTGAATTATTCTCACATATACATGCTGGGTTGATAAAACAAATAAGTAATTATTCTCAGAAGATTTGTTTTTATCCATTCTTAAATATCAGATTGTACATCTCTCCTCCATTCTGTATTTTGGGAGCTGGCACTTTACCTCGCCCTCTCTGCGTTCACATTCCAGATCACGTCAATGGTCACTGTACAAGTCCAACGTCCCAGAGCTGCAGTTCAGGGAAACGACTTTCCAGTGCAGATGTCTCAAAAGCAAACCGCCGAGGGCCTGGGAGGCCCCCCTTCAGAAAAGCCCAGTCTGCAGCCTGCATGGAGATTTCCCTCCCAGTCACCACAGAAGGTGGGTGGCAGTGAGTATTTTGCTAGGTATTTGTGAATTTCTCACTAGGTATAAAAGCGAGTAAGTGTAGCATGATCCTTGTCCTAGTCACGGCCCTGATCTGCTGTCTTCATCCCACTGTTTAGAATTAGAACAACCCCTGTGTGTTGGTGTTGTTACTAACAAACCTGCTCCTGAGCTCTGTGGTATGCTGAACCCCACCAAACTCTTACAGCCATCCCCTCACCCATATGGATCAGATGTTTTGTTCTGGAAAAGCGATTATTCCTATCAGCTTACATACAGTTATTGTGACAGCCAGTAGTACTAACATTTTAAACTTTCGTTGTCTCTATTCAGCAAGTCTGAATATGAGTAAAATTTTAGAATGTGAGTTCAGGTTTTACACACGTATAGTATCTCCTGGGCTGCATCAAAAGAAACATGGCCAGCAGGTCCCCCTCTACTCCACACTTGTGAGACCCCACCTGGAGTACTATGTCCATTTCTGGAGCTCTCAACACAGGAAGGATGTGAAGCTCTTGGAGTGAGGCCAGAGGAGGGCCACAAAGATGACCAGAGGGCTGGAGCACCTCTCCTCTGAAGACAGGCTGAGGAAGTTGGGGTTGTTCAGCCTGGAGAAGAGAAGGCTCCAGGGAAACCTCATAGTGGCCTTCCAGTACCTGAAGGGGCCTACAGGAAAGCTGGGGAGGGGCTTTTCTAGAAGAGCGTGTAGTGAAATAACAAGGGGTAATGGATTAAAACTGGAAGAGGGGAGATTTAGGTTAGACATTAGGAGGAAATTCTTCACTATGAGGGTGGTGGGACACTGGAACAGGTTGCCCAGGGAAGTTGTGGAAGCTTCATCCCTGGAAGTGTTCAAGGGCAGGTTAGATGGGGCTTGGAGCAACCTGATCTAGTGGGAGGTGTCCCTGCCCATGGCATAGGATCTATGTGATCCTTGGTCCCTTCCAACCCTAGCCATTCTATGAATTATTTATTTATTGGTACTGAAGACTTCATAAAATTCCACACTCCTTGACTACCATTTATGGTAAAATTATAGCAAATAATCTAATCAGATTTTTCTATTTATAATTAATTTCTTGCTTTAATCCTTGAAAAAAGTCTTCAAATCTGATGTACCTGCGTGCAGAGATGCAATGAACCTGAGTGATACGAAGTGGACTCATGGCAATGCATTGTGCTTAAACCTTAAAATAAATCCATTTTAACTTCAGCAGTGCCAGCTTTTTCTACTGCAGATCGTTTAAGCAGATGCATTCAGCTGATGCGTTTGTCTTCAATCTTGATAGTGTTCCCACTCTGCTGTTGGTGTCCTTGGCCCTTGTCTCCCAGGCTTCCAGCTCCCCCACATTCCTGCAATAGGACAATTCATTGTCTGTGCAGAAAAGCTTCCATCTATCAAAAACTGAGAAAGGAGAGCATCAAAATAAGTGGCCTAGGACTGTAACGTTGGTTGTATTCAATTTTCGTAACAGGTCAAAATGTAATAATATTTAAACAGCAGAAATTAGAGGGTTTTATCTTTTAATGAAAATAATTAATTTGAACAATTAACTCTCTTGAAAATCCAAGTTTTCATTTTAATCAACTTGCGTGATTATTTCTTAAGTGCCTATGACCTAATGATCTCCCATGGCTTCTGTCTGGGCTGTAGCATGGCTTGGACCCCTGTGATGCTGTAAGTGATAGGCAATGGACAACACCATGAGCCTAGCCCTCTGTCTTGCAAGGAGAATTTGTATCCTAACCTGGCCACCAGCAAAGGTGTCTGCATCACAGAAGTTCCTGACAGCAGGAACTCCCTAATTTTGCTAATTGCTAGTGGAGACAGAGCAAGGGGAATTACATAACTCAGAGTTCCTAATTTTGTATTTTTAAGTGCAAATTGATGCATATACCTTTGGTACTACTGGCAGATTGCTAGAATCTTTGAATTTTTTCTTTTATAACATAAAATAATTGTTTCTTTTTTTGGCCTCTGTTCTGACTAGTGTGAGGGTCACACAACAGAAAAATAGTGTCTACGTGTGTGAGACCCTATAAGAAAACATTCTAATTTGGCATAGAGTGTTCCAAGATAGTGTTCTTAACTGGAATGGAGCTGATCTCTCAAAGTCTGTTGCAGTGTCCTCGAGCAGCTCCTTCCATTTGATTTAAGATCAGCATTTCCCTACACTGATCCATGGGACAAAGAGCTAAGCATGGTCACGGGCTCTCTGCAAAGCTGCTGTGCTCACTGCAGGTGGTACCATCTTCCAGCTGTGTAGAAGTCACCTCCCATCACCAGAGCTGATCACACCAGAACAGACACTGGTGGGAGAGCGATCATTTGAGTTGTCCCTTTTTGCTTAAGTACAGAAAGATGTAGCTTAAACAGCTTTCTCCAGTGTGTTACATTATCCAGTTCCCTTTGCACTAAAGCAAATGAGCAGTGTCCCTGTGAACTTTTTTTTTTTTTTCCTACTTTATTACACAACTATTAACCTGCAGAGGAACAGGGTCAAAAACTTGGGAGTACTGACATTTCAACTCACACTGCTGTTTCTTCAGTGACTGTCCAGCTATCTCTGCTTTAGGAGAATGTTAGCATGTCATTGACTTTTCAAAGATTAAGTCATAGGCTGAGCAGCCAAAATGTTCAATCACATTGTGTGTTTCATGTAACATGACAAAGTGTAATCCTTAGCAATGGGTTATAGGAAGTAATCCTGTTTAAATACTAAACCTACTACAAATTTCTGGTTTAACTTGGAGTAATTAATGGTTCCCTTGTGAACATTGTACTACAGCAGATTTATAGAGCTCTGAGGTGTTTATAAATTCCTGTGCATAAGGGCAGTTTTCATCTGCATAATCACCATTTTTTCCTCCACGTTAGTTCTTGATGATGATCATAACATAACCCTTTCATCTACCTCTCTTTATGCCTGACACAAATATGGTAAGTAACATTGTCATATAATAACTCCTGGAAAATGCATCACAGCCACAGTAGTTTCTATTGCTGTGTGTTTTTCTTCATCCCATGAAGTAATTCTTCTGGAATGTTTTGTATGCAGTGACTGCTGCAATATCAGCACTACCTGCACATAACTGGGCCATGGTGCTACCTAATTCTTTTATGCTTCTGCTTTTCTTGTTCTCTCCCATCCTCCCAGAGTAAGTATGGTTGCTGGCAGGCAGGACCTACAACTCTGTAAGGGCCCACTCTCCCTTGTGTATAACACATTTAGTAATACAGTGATACTTTTGATGACAGGATGATGTTTTCTGCATATCCATATCATGAAACATTCACTTTCTGTTGTTCATCACTAGTTAAAATACCTATAAAATTTAATATTAATGTATGTCTCTTTCTAGAGATAGTCATGTAACTTCCTTTCAGGGACATGGAGTAAATTAAAGTAAGTGACATAAAAAACTCCTATTTAAAAATATCAGTGGTGTCACATAAATGATATTACAACTCTCAGCAAGGTCCAAGAAAGAGCCAGACAGTCTTTAGAGTAACTGGTATTAACATGTAATATGATGGAACATCGTTTGGGTTTGTCCATGAGCGTGTGAGTTTGTGTAAAAGTCACCTTTCAGCAGGTCTGTAGACTAAAATAATTTTTGGATTATTTATATTCTCTCTCTAAAACAAAGCCATCTGTCCAGCTTGTCTAAAATTTTTTTTAGATACCTGTGGTGTCAGTCAGTCTTTTGACTTCTAGCTCTACTGAGCAATCTGACATTCCACCTTTCTCCATGCTTCTTCAGTTTCTAGACATACTGTTTTGGCAAGTGGTTTGATTTCTTTCTGAAGGTTTTTATACTAAATAATATGGGTGAAGGTGGTATGATCCTTCAATGGTTCTTAGGCTGGGGGTAAGGAGGAGGGTGAGGGAGAAGAAAAGTAAGAAGTTAGAAGGTTTGAGACTGAATATACTGAGATTAAGCTTTCTCTCCAAAATATGGAACAGGCTTTGATCTGTCTTGGCTGTTCCAAAATAAAACAAAACAAAAAAAATAAGAATTTATTGGCTACTTAGGAATAGATGCTAAAATAAACAATAGGTGTATTCACACTAATTTTTATTTTTTTTTAATATTCTCATGTGTTGAATCAAGATACATACTGTATGTCTTTGCTAGAGGGGTAGCATGTCAGGTTAGTTTTTGGTAGGATTTTATTATTCTACCTGAGTAGAATTTTTATTAGAGATTGTTTTTTTATACATTATTAAAAAAAAAAAAAAAAAGCCTTTGTGTGTGAGTAGATGGTTCTTACCTTTTCTTAAACCTGTCTCCGAGGCACTTACAACACTTGGAGATTTTTTATTAATGCTTCCAGTTTCTGCTCTTTACAACCTCTTCTAATTGATTTGATTAATAAAATAACACGTTTTGGTGACTAATCAGAAGTTATCTGTTAGAATAATAGATCAGTCTTCTCTCATACTGAATTTCAAAAGCTACTTACTTAAATCTGATCTCTTGGTACAATAGGAACTGTATTTCCAGCATTTTAATCAAGTGTATTTTCAAGCAACTTTCATAAATAATTATTCTCACATCATTCCTGTTAGATGATTGTCAAGATTTTGCTGACTTTTAACTCTCTTTATACGAGCAGGAGGATTCCTGATATAGAAAAGCATTTTTGAAGAATGTCTTTGCAATGATGAATCATAGGAAGAAAATGGAGGGGGGGGTGGCAGAAAGTGTCTTGTTTTCTGTTGGTCAAATGCTGCAAACTGTTCAGTTTCATAAAGTGCTGATATGTCTTCCACACTCCTAGAAGAATAATTCAAAAGCCAACTAACAGTAGCAGAGGAGTGGTATCTATGGGTGCATGGCTACTGTTACTTCTTAAACAGGTGTCTTTCCCACTGTCCTCATCTAACATGGAAAAAGTTGAAAAGCTCTGAAGCTTTTTAAGCTCAAATTTGTTTTATTCCAAGCTAAAGATTACTGCTGTTTCACTTTCAAAGAATAGTAGGTTTTTTTCCCCCAGAAATACTGCTATCTAGATCAAATGGCTTGTTATGGTTATGTTTTTGCCAATAATTAGGTATTCATTTAATACAGCACTTATCAAGTAACATTTATGCTATTTAAAATGTTTCATGTCGTCCTGTAGTATCTTCTGGTTTCATAAATGGAATATTCTTACAACTATACTGACAAATTCTGTAGCTGCTCAATATTCTATATCTAATTTTAGCAAGAATTTAGAATTTTACAAGTTCTTGAGAGCATATTATTGATTCTAAATAATCTTGCTTTCACATACTGTTTAGTGAGCTGTTTTTCCTTGCAATAATACAAGAATTTGCATTGTAAAGAAAACCACAGATTCCATTGCTGAACTTCTAAGTGCTAAACTACTTCCAGACCTTTTTGATCAGAAGTTTTTGAGATTCTAGGAGTTAGTGATTATATTTCTTTGATAACTGCTTTCTGACACAGCATATAAACTTTTATTATTAGTATCCAGGTAACATTGTGCTTTTAAATATCAACAGCAATAAAAAATATACATGAATGCAAATTACTCCTATTCAAGAAAATCCTTACAGAGATTCTGTCCCATGATAACATCCTGTGGAAAGGGAATGTGTTTTGTCTCCAAGCTTAGTGGACTTCCTTGCAGGCTGTAGGCATTTGCATTGATCATGTCTCAGTCTGTTCCAGCTCTGGGCTTGGACTAGCACTCTGTTCTGTCTGCAGGTGTCCTCACAGAAACATTGAAATCAGTATTATGTTAACCTTTTGTGCAGCTTTTTGGGGAAAAAAAGAAACCTTCTATTCTGTTGCACAGATCCAGAATAGTCCATCTCAGTCTAAGACCTAATCCTGCATAGGTGTTAAACCCATTAAAGCCCCTTTCCATCTAGAACAGCAGAGATCCCAGCCTGGTCAAGAATTTGAGCGTAGATGAACAGACCCAAAAACATCTGCTCTTCTTCTGCACAGGAAAACAAAATCTGACTTTCAATCTAATTTTTAATTGTAATTTTAGATTAAAGAAAACACTGAATTGAAGAAAAGAGTGACGTTAAAGAATAAAAATAATGTTGTTGTAGGAAGGAACGTAGTGTGGTTATACTTGCATAGCTGGTGGGTATATATGGCTGTGTGCACAGGTACATATGCTGCCATGCAGTCGTCTTTGCTTTGAGAAATTGTAACTAACTCTGAGAAGTCTTTCAGAATTGATACTTGTTGCTTATTGCTATTTTCAAGGATTGTGCTTTTTTAAGGCACTTTGCATTCTCCTGAAGTTTCTCTATGCCGTGACTTGCTAGCTGCCACCAAAACCTTGTGCTGGCATACTCTGCCAGTGTTTTCCTCCTTGCCTGCGTTCACAGAGAAATTGGAGCATTCTGTTTCTGTGCACCCATATGTGGTTATAGCATACGTCTTAGGAAGAAAGTAAAGGCAGAGTGAAGTTTTTCCTTTCAAATGTTGCACTTGGAAATCTATTTTCTCCCACCAGTAGTGACAGGAAACTGTCTTTCTTATTTTCATTATTTTTATTTCCCATTATGTAGTTTTTTGACTAGTCCAGCTCAATCACCCGCAACTAGAAAGGCCCTTTAGATCTTGATGCTACCAACTTTCCTCTGAACGAGGAATCCTAACAAGGATTTGCTGTGCACTGTAATTTTCTAGGAATGCTAAGAGGAGAGTCTTAGCATTTGGTTTAGCTGTACTTTATAGTAATTCCCTTTCAGCAGTTACCTCAGCCTTTGGATTAACTCTTTTGATTATATGTAGTTAAAATTTTATGTAGAGCACTTGAAAAGAAATGTCACTGTGAGCTGGGAAGACAAACCACTCAAGAATATTCAGTCATTATCTTTAACAACCTTCTGAAAAATTCTGTGGCAAGTACAATACGATTTCCATTTTAATAGATCCAGTGTATTTTGTACTTCAAGTTTTTCTTTTGCATCTGCATATAGAAGGGCTATATGTTTGGGGGATAAGTTGTTTTGTCTCTTAGTTATTTTGCCCAATTTGTTTTGGAAATGGGCTGTCTTTGGTATGTACTATAAACTTTAAACTTTTTTTTATTATTTGAAAGTATTTGTGAGGATCACTGTAGGAAGCTTTGTAGACAGCCTGGCAGAGGCTTCTGGATTACTTGTTCCTGCTGGATTTTGATTTAGGGGTTCTAGGGTGCTGTGTTTTTGAGGCTTTTGGTTTGGTTTTTAGATTCAGCCAATTTTACAATCATTTTCTGTGTGTGTGTGTATGTCAGCCTGTTACTTTGGTCCATTGTTTCAGTCATGAGGTTTCCAAAGTCCATACCTTAACCAGGGTTAGCCCATATGTGTGCCAAGCCATAGAGAACATCTGACATTTGCTCTCATAAATCCACTGTGCTGTAGTCAGGGTCCTGGGAATACAATCCTGAGTGGCCACCTTATAAAAAGTTCTCAGCCTGAGGAAGCAGGCTCAGCGGATGTCATGCTGTGTATTGCAGTATTTCCTGGGGAGCTTCTATACAATTTATGTAAGTTTTTCTCATGTCAGTTATGGCTATACTGTTGTGCTGTCTGCAGCAGTGCTCTGTGCATAGCAGGCTGGATTTTTTTTTTTACTTAATGAGTGCATGTGATCATTAGGTTTCCTTCTCATATGGCAAGGTGGAAGGAGAAGAGGGAGATTTCTGTTTTATCATTGTTTTTTCTTGGGTCTGTTGGGTCTGAATCCCACATTTGGATGTGAGCTAAGTGGTGATGGCCTAGAAGACAATCCGTTCAGTTTTCAAAGGCAGTGGTTCCTAGGCCTCCAAGGAAAGAAAGCATCAATCTGGTTGCTTGATCTAGAAAAATGTTGAAGAAAAAAACCACAAAATTATTCAAATGCATGGCCGGGTACTGCAGAGAGGAAGGGAATGATCTGCTGTCCCTGTCTGCTGAGGAAAGGACGGGATGTAATGGACATAAATTAGTAGGGCAGAAGCACAACTTCAGGGAGACAGCAGGGGATTCATTTTGATCACAAAGGTAGTTAACCAGAGAAACGTGTTCTCTGAGGAGGTTATTGCATCTCTGGCAGGTTTGAACAGCTCATACTCTCCACCTCCTTCTCTTTGCCATGCTGCTCCATATGATTTCTGGTAAACTTGCTTGCCCAAGCAGCCAGCCAAACAGACACCTGATCCACTGGGCATGTTACAGCAGTCATGGGACCACACTTCACGAGGCCCCCATGTGCCATGGCTTTTCACAGCTAGGCTTTCATAGCAGATGGAAAAGCCCTTGGCTTGAAATTTGTAAATTTATTTCTCAGTGAGGGGATTATGGTGTTGGTTCTTGTTGTAAATCATCTCAATTGTCTTAGCATTTGGAGTTATTTTACATCAATGTAACTAGTAACAGCAAGAATAGTATAATAGGAAACAATTTAGAGACACTATGGTAAGCCACAGTCTCCACTAACTGCTCAGTTTGTCACCACATTTCTTGTCTATGCATAGAAGCAGATAAAAATGTTGCACAGAGGACCTGTTCTATATCTAGAAAGTCTGTTCATGACTGCAGAAAGCTTTACTCAAATATAAAAGAAGTTATTAGGAAGCTGAAATTATTTGTTCTGGTATTTAGCAAAACCCCAAGCACTTCTGGTCTAATGGGCACTGCAAACCGAACAGCAAATTCCGCATGGCTGGAATAAAACATTTGGCACCAAAAAAGCAAGTGTTTCGAGGAAGGATATTCCAGCATCTTCTGCAAGGTTTTCATATCCATTTCAAAGCATTCAGTTTCACCACTGAACTGTAAGATCCACAAATTATTCTTGAGGGAATGTAATTGTTTCCAGAAGTGACTTGTCCATAGTGTTAGACTCTTTTTCAGTTAGGATGGAGATGAGAGTGTGTGTGCTTGTTTCCTACTGTAGGTAAAATAAAAACCTTTGCTTTTTCTGCTTCCTCTTAGAAAGGAGATGCAGAGAGATTTGGAAGGTGAGCAAGGGGCAAAGCCTGGTCTGCCTGTGATACAGACACATAAAAAATTGTGGCAACTGCTCCTGAGAGTAAGGGGACAATTCAGCCCACCTACTTCAACCCATCCCTTTAGGATGCAGTCTGAGAGAGAATGCTTCTGTGAGTGGATGTCCTGACTGAATAGAAGGGGCATGCCACTTGCCCAGGATGTCTGCTAGAGGACATGCAGAAAAAGTAGGTTTTTATGGCAAGAGCCCAGTTCCTAGACCCTAGCAATGGTGTTCAAGTTCCCCAGAACATGTTCATATTATACTTGGTCCACAGTAAGTGAAAAATAGAACCAGAAGGGCCAGAAACCTTAGGCTTAGCCTCTTGGCTGAGCATCATAGCCATCAGGGACTCAGCTTCCAGGGGAGGCCTGAAGAATGCTGTTCCTCGTTCTTATACCTTGTGGCCACAGATGCAGAAGGCATGGATGGATGTTGGTCTTCTTAGACTGATTTGTGCCTACAGCTTATGGCCTCTGGTCTTCTGCTGAGTACTACAGTCACTAGGCTGCAAAGAGCCAGGGGAGCTGTTGTCATGTTGTCTGAATCATAGTCTGTATTGGATCTAACCACTGGATTCCCTCAGGGGTTTAAGTGGAGTTGAAGTGCGGATCTGCCTAAATTTGGTCACAACAGATCTTGCAACACCCTATGTCCCTGGAAAAGCAGTGGGGGGAGGTTGTATAAAGGCTGAGGTGCCTTGTGAAAGAGCATGTCTAATGGCCAGGAAAGGTCTGGGAAGAAATGGAGAAGAGCCATGTGAGCTGCTGGTATCTAAGTTCCAACTCTGTTGGGCTAGATCGAGTTCATGTTTGACTTTTCCTTGGGGTACCCAAGAAATACTAGGACCCACTTGTTTTCTTACAATCTGAACATTTTCCTAGTTTTTAAAACAACCCAACAAATAAAAATTTTGTTCTTCATACATTCACTGACTGTCGAGTCAGTTTTAATTTCAATGATTATTTGATTCCAAGTTAAGCTAATTTCACACTGTACTGTAGGCATGTTGAATTTGGAGGATGTGTTTTGCACTGCTTGCTCAACTTTAGCATGATCTCTTCACATCAACAGAAAGTGTTTTTCTACATCTGAAAGAATTTTTGAAACATTTTTGGAAGCAGAACACACCATTGGGTGGTTCCTGGTACTTCTGTGGCAGAATGGAATGGGTGGTGGGCTGTCGTGTATCGAGAACTAGGGAAGAGTTTAGGAATATTCTGAGATTGTTCAGGGTATGTGATATTAGCTGTTCTAACAGGCTGTTGGGTTTTTTAAAAGCAAAGGTTTTTTTAACTGCACTTTGGTCACAAAAGAAGAGGATCTACTGGGGAGGGAAGAGCCCTTTAAAAGGCTTTCACTTGACTGAGGTATTGAATGAACCCAAGTTTTTTCTTCTATAATGCCTTTTGTCTCCACTTTATTCTTGGGTACTTCCACACGTGGAAGTTATACAACATACTGTTCTTTCCCAAACCATCAGTGTTCTGAAAGACGCTTCAGCACAATGGGTATTTTATGTTGGGATTTCAGTTCTACAGAATTGTGATGTCTTTGATTAAAAAATATATGCCCAGACTTATAACCTATATCCAAATTGAGCTCTTAATGTTCTGAATGTGCAGACAGTTTGCTTGTGTAAGTCAAGGGAAGTGATTCATACAATTGAATACCGAAGTTTGATAGATTACTTACTGTAAAGATCTCTCACATTTTTATCTTTCTATAAAAATGCTTATTTCTCCTTCATTTTCAGTAAGAATAGTTCTGCCCTGACAGTTCCCTTCTGTTTTTAAAACATGCTGAGCTAAAACCTAAGCCTGAACTTTTACCATATTCTGGAAATCTCAAAATAAAGATCCAAGACTGCTGACTTGAATCCGTTTTCCCTTTAAGGCTTGTATTTGCCATCGTTTACATCAGTCTTTATGATTCCATGAAGCCATTTAGGTTATACTTCTATAACTGTAGCAACTTGAGGGCAGTACATTTCAGAGCTTTTTCCAGGGAGGGTCAAGCACCCCACAGCTGTGAGCTCCATGTCAGGGCAGACAGAGTCACCATGGTTAGAAGGCTCTACAAGCAGTATATTCACAGGCTTTTCAGCATCGTTTTAGGGCAACATAGTTGAGTTGATCCAGTAGGAAGTAACTCACAGTAAAATTCCAGATTATTATTGCGTTGTTAGTGCTTAAGAGAACTTCTGCTGCTTCCTGGCGAGTTGCTTTATGTGGAATGCAGCTTTAGAGTGGTGCTATTAAAATGTGTTTGAAGATGTTTTTAGCCAAGTAAATGTGCAGTGTTCTTAAATGTGTGACAACCCTGCAGCGTTACTTCCTCCCCTCTCTCCTGTGTTGCTGAAGCATTGCTGCCACTAACACGGTTCAGTCTCTGTGATGTTGCTGTGTGCAAATCCATGTTTTGAAGTACAATTCCTTTCTTGTGTGTCTACACTGACATTCAGAGCTTTGCATGCTTTCCTAACTATATGATTTTAAAAGTGACATAATTATCTTAAAATTTCAAGAAGGTGATCCCCAAAAATGGCAAATGTTTTAATAGTTTCATTAACTTCTGATAGATCTGATATTTGGGATTAAAACTTTTAGACATCTCCAAGTGAGGAGAATATAAAGCATTAAACTTTGTTTCCAGAATATATTGGTTTCCATATCAAAGAAGGTCAATTTTTGTATATACAAAAAGCAGATCAATTACTTGGTATGTTAAAACCAGGAAAGGACCCATAAATAGTCCAAGACATTGACGGTCAATTCCAAAACTCTTCAGCAATGAATGAAAACATTTGCAGAGAAAATGTTGATCTTTTGTCACCAGTAGTTTTCTTTCATTCCTCATAACAAGGGATAGTTTTATTTTCACTTTTCCTAACTTCAATCAGAAAATCACTTGTGAGTACTAAATCTGTTATTTTAGAATAAATTGACAATTTCTTGGAAGAGATGTAAGGTTGTGTTGCCCTTACGAAGCCTTTGCTGCAGCTGAGAATAGAGAAGTCAGAACATTGCCCTGAAGATGACACACATTTTTTCATTAATATCCTCCCTCCTTTTTTTTTTTTTTTTAAATTCCGTGGGAAAGAAAGCAAATTCCAATTTTATTTCCACTAAACAAAAGGAAGCTAAAGAAAAGAAGAAAAAAAAAAGTCTGCAATGTCTGCTCTGCAGAGTTGACAGTTGAAACGCGTGGAATCATTTACTCAAAAAAAAAAGGCTTTTAAATTCTCAGAAAACCCTTTCTATGAAATCTTCTCCTAGACACCAGGGCACTGCAGCGGGACAGCTCTGCCGTGCAGTGACGGAGCTAGGGCAGTAGCTGCTCAGGGCAGCTTTCCTATCAGTGTCATGAGGACGGATGGCTCAATTGTTCTTGTCCTTTTGCAATGCATGCGGTTTTGTGGCAGTGGGTTACATTTCCAGACGGGCAGTGCTTCAGCAGTTACATGGAATCAGTACGTTCTCACACGACGAGCGTCACTGTACCGCTCACACGTGGATGAACAAAGGTAAGACTCAAAAACGCTGGCTTTGTTTTTGTCCTAGCATGTGAGTTGAAGTGTCCTGTGTGTTTCTCTCTGGGAGGTGGGCAGCACGTCAGAGGTTTTGCAGTTGCTTTTAAATCATAGAATCATCATAGAATGGCTTGGGTTGGAAGGGACTTAAAAGATTATCTAGATCCAACCCTCCTGGCTTGGGCAGGGACACCTAGATCAGGTTGCTCAGAGCCTCCTCCAACCTGGCCTTGAACTCTTCCAGGGAGGGGGCATCAGAAATCAGAAGCCTTCTGTTTGTACACTGCTGCTCATAGTGGGAATTTAATGATCAGTTCAGTGTTATGAAGGAAGTTGGTTCCTGATTTCCACTGCATCTTACTAACCCAAGCCATGCACAGGACAGGGCTAAATGAAAACATTTTGAAGAAAGCAGCACTACTGTTAGGAGAGTTGTGCTGTTTATATTGTGTGGTTTTAAACCATCAAATGCAGCTTTTTTAAATGCCCTGACTGCAGATAATGATGTTTTTGCTCTGAGCTGCTCATTATCTTCCCAGGGAAGTGGTGGAGGCACCATCCCTGGATGTGTTCAAGGAAAGGCTGGATGTGGCACTTAGTGCCACAGTCTAGACGGTGTGGTGGTGTTGGTCATAGGCTGGACTTGATGATCTTAAAGGTCTTTTCCAGCCTTGGTAGTTCTGTGATTCTGTGATCTTAACAGCCTGACAGCAGCATCCCCCAACTGACAGTCACTTGTTAGCTCTCAGGGGACACTGGGCCCGTCCAATGGTCCTCTCAACTCCTCTGCTGCTAGCTGCAAGGACAGCCTGGAGACCTATTTGGAAAAAAACACAAGAGCCAGGTCTCCAAGAGGAAGAGGAGGAAAAAGGGCATAGTCATCTAAGAGAGACGGCTGGGTGGGAGCAGAGGGATCCTGGGTTTTGGATGTGTGCCTCAGAGAAAAGGAAATACTGGACTCCCTCAAACCAAGAGGCCATTTAGAGGCAGGAGCACATTTATGAGAAAGCATCATATCCCAGGATGTTCTGCAGAGAAGGAGAAAAGGGAAAGAGAACCGAGGAGAGGAAAAAACCTGCCTTTCTCGTATGAACATCCTGTCCCCTTACTGAAGCAGGGAGTCCCAATAAACTTTGACCTAGGTTACAGGAGATACCTGGAAGTGGTCCTGGTTCAGACTACACAGCAAGATGTTGTAGCTGGCAGTCTTGCTACACCCATCCCGCAGTGTGAGGAAAGGGAAATACAAGAGAAAACCCAGAATGTGGTGGTTGGGTTTAGGATTACAACAGATTGGCAGCGTTCATACAGGTCAACTTTTAGAAGATGGGATGTAATTTTAAAACATAGCAATCATCCTAGGAAAGGGTATGGCAAGTTTTTAAAATTTCCCAAATAAAGTACTTTTATATTTCTCTAGGATACAATGGAGTGGCTTCTAAATAGAAGAAAATGAAGTATAATCTCTTTGAGAAAGGAGTCCCAGGGAATAGGCCTAAACAAAATTTTATCTCAAAATCTAGGAAGAGGAGAGATTTCTACCTTGCTTTAGAGCTAGCCAATAGTCTCTTAGTGATTGCAGCCTTTCATAGGTTTTGATTAGCTGTTCACATATGTTTAATGACATCAAATGTTGACATGTGTCATGCTGGTCTCTAGAATTTCAGTTTGAGTAGTGTATTTAATAGAAAATGGCACAGTATGTTCCCAAAAGTTTCCCAAAGAGCAGATCTGTTACTGTCAGTTCTGTAAAGATGTATTAGTTAAGTGTACTGCACAGGAGTGAGGAATATTTCTTGTTAATTTAGGGAGGGAGAAAGCTTGATGACACATGCAAATGCCACATCATATATTTTAAGTTCCATGTATGTCGCCTACACTAACTGCATTTGTCCTTTCAACATCTTTCTTAGTTTGAGCACCACTATATTTGTATTTTATGTGACTGTGAAATTAATACACCTGTTAAAGAGCAAGTTACACAATAACTTTTTTTTTTTTTTAATAAGGTATCCTTTGGGGGGAAAAAAAGTATATAAATAAATAAATAAATGTGTAGCCCTGATGATCTCTGCCTTAAAATTACTGTCTTCCCCTTCTTTACCTGGCAGCTGTCACTGTGCTTAGGAAGGAGCTGGGCCAACCAGTCCACTGCAGAAGTACAAAGTGCTTGGGGTTATGGGGGACACTAATTCTCAAGGTATTAGAAGCTGTGTTTGCACATGAATACACAATCCTAGTTTCATGCAGATGTATTTAGCAGTACTGAGCCTAGAGAGTGACAACAGTGCCTCCAGGAAGGTGGAACGGGGTGAGGGCGGTGCCTCGAAGTTCAAGTAGACACAAGTTTCTCTTCCATGAGACTGGGACTGAAGTGCCAGGGACAGCTGTCCTGTGGAGCTCCTGTTTGACAAGTTACAGATGCCCTCCAAGGACAGAAGCTGGTCTGAGTGCAAAAGAGTAGCAAGAGAATCTGCCCTCATTCCTGCGTGCCGACTTTTAAGGTAGCATATGTAGTAACACCTGGTGTGGTTCCAGTAGGGCTTTGCTGTGCTCCTCTCCAGTTGTTCCCAGGTAGCTGCTGTGAAGAGAATCATTCCAGCAGTTTACACTGAGTCACCTGGGTAGGGGAACACAACTCTTCAATATGTTGCCCGAGGAAGAGATGCACCAGCAAAACTGCTGCTTCTGGTGAAGAGCAGGAACCATAAATACAATATGAGGCTTAGCCCAGTTTTAAGTTGCAGTACGTGAGAAAGTCCTTTTCTAACTTTATTCTTCAGCCATGGCAGAAAGTATTGCTCTTTTTAAACATTTTTACTGGCTCTGAAGAGACAGCAGGTAATTTCATACCAGATGCAGATCTACTTCATAATGATAGGTTGAGAAGCCTTTTATCTGCAGTCCAATAGCTTCAGCTATTTGTCCCGAACCTCCCGGTTCTCTGGTTGTTATTGTAGCAGAAGAGCAGGTGAGATGATCTAGCCCCATTTTTGAATACACATTGGTAAGCAGCAGCACTGGCACACATTGTTTTGCAAAGACTGTTCTAGCAGCCAGCCCTACTTTCCTCTTCCCTCTGTCTCCTTTTACTCATCAGTAACTTTTCAGTCTCGGGGTGCTTTGTAGCCCCCCAGAGTGTTGCCACCAACAGTTCCTGCTAGTGCCAGGAGCTCCCTGACAGAGCTTTGTGCTTCCTGCCTGGCACTAGGCAAAGCAAAGCAGAAATCCTTAGCCCTACAGCAGTCAGAGCAGATTCATCGTTATTATTTCTCTCTGAAAAGCTCGGAGAGAGGTCTCCATAACTATGTATTTGCAGTGAGGACAACAGGACCCTATCTCCAGCTGGCTCTTGCTGTTACCTGCTAAAGCTGAGGCAGAAAGATGAACCACTCTGTGCCAGCTCACTGTGCAGTTGTTGCCAAGGGCACAGAGCAGATTTCTCACTTCACTCCCTGAGAAGTCAGAGTTGATTGGTACCCTGAGATATTTTGGATGCTGGGATCATTTCAGCAATGGGTGTCTTTTCCCCAGAGAACAGTTATTAATGACTTGACAATAAATGATGGCTGTGCACGCAGTGCTAGAACGTCCTAGTGATGAAACAAGAACAGAGCAAAGGACACATGCTCTGAAGCTGTTAATGGCCTCTCCCTTCATGTCCTTGCAGTGACGAGATACATGGATTAATTTTAAATGTGTCGGTAACATATGGGTCTAAAATTATTTCATGCTATTTAGAACAAGTCCTTTGAGCTAAGGCTGTTGTAAATTCTAATTAGTCTATGCTAATGTTCATAATAAGCAGCTATTTCTAATGCAGATCTAACTGATGAGGTCTGACTGTTTTCCACACTTATTTATACACTGGCAGCAAGCTGGTATCATGCTAGTATCAGAATGTTTGCTCAGGTTACAAAAACTCTGTATTTTCTGTGCTCTACAGGGAGTTTGCATTTGTTGCAGGCATGTGCCTCTTCTAGGACTGCCAACTCATGTGTGTTTGCTTGTATTGATTTGTGCAGAAAATAGGGAAAACTCCTTCAGCCGTTCCCGGAGCTCCAGTGTGTCCAGTATCGACAGAGACTCAAAGGAGGCAATTACTGCTTTGTACTTCATGGAGTCCTTTGCCCGAAAGAATGACTCTGCTGTCTCCCCCTGTCTCTGGGTTGGAACAGGCCTTGGTATGGTCTTAATCCTCTCCCTTAATCTGCCTGCTGGTGACGATTTACGGCAGTCAGAGCCGGTCATGGTGTCGCCAAGTGGTAAGAATGCAGCTCTTTTCCTGTTTATTATCTGGCTCAGTACAAGAGGGGGGGAATAATTGCATGATTTTGTACGGACTTTTGGGCAGAAATTTCTCAATGCATGTCTCCCGTGATGCTCGCTCACTACGTAGAGGGCACACAGGTAAATACAGATGTTTGTGGGAGACCTGCAGATCCATGGGCTGAGACACTTCGGTTGTGCTAGTTCCGAAGATTATCTTGTGTCGTGGGCTGAGATAGGTGTTTCTTGTGAGGACAGGGGGAAATGAGCCCAGTGCCTTCATACTGTGAAATTACAGCCCCATGTACAGTTCCAATGCAGTCCTATCTGGGATGCTAAGACTGGTTTTGGCTGTCTTACTACCAGGAAGCTGCAGAGAAGCAGAAGGGACTTCAGGAAAGGAAACAAAAATGTTGGCAGGTTGATGTACCAGGAGAGATCCTTGGCTGAGTGAGTGACAGATGGTGTAGCAGAGAGAACAGAGGGCTGAGAGAGGTCGGGTCTGAGGAGAGGGAGTATGCACTTAGTATGTTGAAGGTAAAATGACAAAAATCAGAGAATGCACAAGAATAGAGTTTTCCCACCCTTGGTTTCTTTAGAAAAACAATGCTGGAAGGTCACCAAACTAAGAAGAGCAGTTTTACTGCTGGGGAATAAAAATCCTACTAGTATAATGTAGAGATAAACAACAGCCTCTCTTTGTGGTATTCAATAGCATGTATTATATAGATCATTTGATGTGGGCTGCCTCAGACCTTTTCAGTGCTGGCAGCCTGTTTGTCCAACCTCCTTAGAGTTTTCAGGAAGAACTGAGCAAGACTTGTCACCTGAGCTAGATTAACGTGTTTGCTCTCTTTACAAAAGCTGAATGTCAGCTGTTCTGCACACGTTCATGGTGCTGACAGCCAGCTTAGTTGTGGTGCCAGTGAGAGAAAATTCTGTTTTGCAGGCACGGTTCTGACCCTGAAAGGAGCTGTGCTGACCTTCGCATGCTTGGACTGCACGGGGACCTTGACACATCCGCCATATGAAGTATGGAGGGACCCACACAGTGCTGATGATGCTGAAAAAACAAGGAAAAGGAAACTTGTCATGCATTCTCCTTCCTCCTCCCAGGATATGGGTGATCATCAATTTGCAGTCATTTGTTCAGAAAAACAAGCCAAAGTCTTCTCATTGCCTTCCCAAACATGTCTTTATGTCCACAACATCACCGAAACGTCCTTTTTATTGCGAGCAGATGTGGTCACCCTCTGTAACAGCGTCTGTCTGGCGTGCTTTTGTGCCAATGGGCACATCATGACTCTGAGGTACTTATCTAACTAATCTTGTGGCAAAACTAAGCAAAGAGGTGGCACAGTGCTGTCACTTGTGTTTCCTGCAGAGTGCCTGGTGCTCTGTGTTAACTCCCCAGTGGATGCATTTAATGCCCTGCCTTGCTCGCTGCCATACCTGTTCCTTGGCCTGTCTCCACATGGGGAGTTAAGGCAGCTGCACAGCAAAGCAAACTCCTTTATTTCATAATCATCCCCTACCTGTGACAATCGATGGCTGATTTTTTAACTATCATAAAAGAAAACCCTGGTAATTTTGCTCAGTTATGGTAGGTCAGGCATAGAGGAATAAGAAATACTCAGGCTAGAAAGGGTACTGTTTATCCATCGTTAAGGAGCAAGTCCCATGCTTGCTGTTTCAAAAGATTTTCCACTCAGAGCACCTGGTTTCCCTCCCTTGCCATCTCCACCAGTGAGCTGACCATGCAGTAGTCTTGTAGTCGGGCCCTCTGCTTGCTGCACCCCCTTTCCCTGGCCAGGCCATTTAACTATTTGAACGTGCCATCCAAAATGGCAAACTAGGAGAAGCTGGAGGAGGACAGCAAAGGCGATGCTGGAGCCTTTGCCTGCAGAGTGGAAGTAGGGCCCTGCCTTGCCATTTTCTGTAGATGCCCCCATGATTGCCTTTCCTTGCAAACTGCCCAGCCATGTGGCACAAGCCACACTGTGGCACAAGCCACCCTGTGCCACATGCACATCCCAAATCCAGACAGTGGCAGAAGCCGAAGAGTCACTGAGGCAGCTGAAACTTCTCTGTGCAAGGAAACAAACTATGACAGGAAGGCAGCGTGTTTGTGACAGAATCTTTCAGCTTAGAGCTGCACTTCAGCTATTCCAGTTATGAAAAGCATAAACTTCAATTAAAATGCAGGCACCGAGCAGCTTTACCATGTGTGGCCACTGGTGACTGACCCAGGTATCTGCTTCTCCACAGCTTGCCCAGCCTTCGCCCACTGCTGGACATCAACTATTTGCCTGTTACAGACATGAGGATAGCAAGGACCTTTTGTTTCACTAACGAAGGGCAAGCTTTGTATCTCAGCTCTCCCACAGAGATTCAGCGCCTGACGTACAGCCAGGAGATGTGTGACAATCTGCAGGTAGGACTCAAACCCTTATTTTGGTGCCTGTGTGCTTGTGTGGAAGGGCCAGTGGCCTGACTCATCAGATGTAAGTTACCGTGTGTTTACTGCTAGATTGCTCAAGAGAACATGTCATACCAGGCTACAGTTTCTTTTCAAAAGAGACAGTTTTAAGTCATAGAATCATCGAATGGTTAAGGTTGGAAGGGACCTTAAAGATCATCAGGTTCCAACCTCCCTGCTATGAGCAGGGACACCTCACACTAGACCAGGCTGCACAAGGCCTCATCCAACCTGGCCTTGAACACCCCATGGAGGGGGCGACAACCTCCCTAGGCAACCTATTCCAGCACCTTACTACCTTCATGGTGAAGAATTTCTTCCTGATGTCTAACCTAAATCTCCCCTCTTTCAGTTTAAAACCTTTAACCCTTGTCCTATCACTACCCGCTCTGGTGAAATGGCTAAATAAGCAATGCTGGCATTACCAGAGATGATGCTATCAAAAAAACCGTAAATGTTGGTGGGGAAGAAAAAGTATTTAGTAATGTTTTAGTATTTGAAGTGGAGGTTGTGGCACAGGAGCAGGACAGACAGGTTCCTCTGCACTTGCCCTGGCTGAATGATGCCAGCACAGCAGAGGACAGCAACTCTGTCACTGTTTGGCCTTTTTCCTGAGAGGCACCTTGCTCCTGTGCCCCAGTGGCTGGCCGGGGCACAGCCTGCCTGCACCTAATTGCCATCTCTGCTGGCTCATGCAGAGTCAGATCTGTGCCCAAATGGGACTCTTCACAGCCGGTTTCTCTCAAAGTCCTGCCATACGAAAGACCAACTGTCAAAAATATCTGAAGGGAAAGAAGGGGAGGCTACAAATGGATAGCAGCTGCAGCAGTTGGTACCAGCATGTGTCAAACCACACAGCAACTGCCTCAGTGAAAATACGTAATCCTTCCCATATTTTTATCATTTTCTATTTTAACTCCGAAAATATCTTAGTACCTGCAGCTTTCAGTTGATTGGTGGAAGCAAGAGGCAAACCAAGTGTGGTTAGTATCAAAAAATAGGCTCTGTTTTAATACATTTTTAAATTATTTACCATTGTTTTTCCTCAAATAATTGGTACTTCCCTTCTTCCACATGAGGAAAGCATCTCCCATTGTACATTAAAATAAAGTAGCTATAGAAATGGTCTAATTAAAATAATTTGTTTTGAGCAAAAGGTCTGTACAATGTTAGATATGGGTTGGTCGGTTTTTTTGCAATGAAAATGCAAATTAAAATTTCACTTACTAAAGAGGAGGAATTGTGAGAGGTTAACAGGGAGAAATATGAGTAATAAAGGGAAAAAGAGCGGGGGAACAAGTTCTAGATTATATAATTAGCAGTGAACAAGGATAGAAATATGAAAGAAATGGTCCTGCCAGCACTTACACCCTAGGGAAGAACAAGTGCTGAGCCGCTCAGCTCACATCACAGAACTGTTTGTCCCAAGTCTGGAAAAGCACCGTGTGGAGTGAGCATTGCACACAAGCTCTTGCATGTCAGAGAAGAGATTATTTTGCAGGAAACCAGTTTTTGAATGATCAAAAGGTTTGATCAGCGTATCCTAGAAGAGGGACCTATAGTGAGAGGCTGTTAAAAGTTAGATTTTTATTTATTTTAAATTACCCTTAATAGCATCATATGACAACCAAAGGGAAACACAGCCCTTGCTTTTCTGTACTGCCAGATTGTGGCTGCTTATATCAAAGAGGACAGGAACAGGCTTGCACAGGCATGAGATGAGTACAAAAAGCAGCTGACCCAGTATCACCTGGTACCAAGGAAAACAAGGCAGGCTGCCTGAGAGCCTCCACTTAGGCTGAAAGGGCTGCAGTCATTTTTCTCCCCTGAGCAGGTGACTGCAGAGGAGCCAGGACGTGCGAGTCACAGCGCTGTCCTGGCACTCAGCCACCCAGGAGCCCGGTGCTTTGTGCAGCACAACAGCTGGATCTGCCTGCTGAGGCTTGGATGAGCAAACACAGAGCTGAGCAACTCTTCTCGTTGCACTGCCCCGCTGGGTTGAAAGGGGACTGCACGCTTGCTTTATCAGTTTTATTTTGGAGTGTCCACTTTTCCTGCTACTGCTGCAAACAAATCTGAGCCTGAGATTTCTTTGGCTCGACTGCTCCAAGCTCTGGCACCATGACAGTGCCTCCAGAAATACTTACTTAGCATTACTGGTGGCACTGCCAGAATGCCCAGTAACAGCAGAGTGGGGAGGTTGTATAGCAGGTAATAGGATTTAAAACAAAAAAAACAACAACCAACCAGAAAACCCAAACCAAACAACAACCCACCAAACTCCCTGACCAGCTACAAAGCACTGAACTCAGGTACGCTACACAGGGAAAAGAGTGTCCGTGCTCTCCTTGCCTGGATAAGCACTAGAGCAAAACACTTAATTCACAACAAATTCTTTATTCAATTACAGCCTTTCCTCCGCCGTTTCTAAGCAAAATGTGATCTTATCACTGGTATTTTCACTCTGTATCATTTCTAAACTTTTTTTCTCTTTTGTAATGAACATAAAGGATGGGGCAGTGACAAACCAAGTCCCCTAGAAAGCGTGAGTCAATGTATTTGCCTGTATCAAGGTATCTGCCTGTCATGAAACACAAACGTGAAGTACTCAATACAGTTCACACAACAGACTCTTTTAAAACCAGCTGAATAGAGTCAATGCATGTTGCTCGTTAATGCAAATAAATGAAACACCTAGAACACTTTTCACCTCAGTAATTATTATTATTTTTTTTTACATGATCTGACTTGCTAGGACATGCTTGGGGATTTGTTTACTCCTGTGGAAACACCAGAAGCCCAGAACAGAGGCTTTCTCAAAGGACTTTTTGGAGGAAGCGGACAAGCTTTTGACAGAGAGGAGCTTTGTAAGTACTTTATTGGTGTAAGGTTGGTTGGGGAGGGGCTGTTCAGAAATAAATTAATGGGATCCCCTGCCCTTGTCATCTAGAAACAGAGTGGTGCACAGGATTTAGATAATTGATGTAAAAATTGAAGATGACCTCATGAAGAATGGAGGAGTCCTCAGGTGCTTTGCCATGATTCCTTCACCTTGGCCGCTTCTTTTGAGCAATTGATTGTGGGGAGCCACAACTGCACTGTAGCTGTGCTGGAGCACTGAGCAAAGTCTCCCATGTGTCATCTGCACATCAAAGGGCATCACTGCTGTGAGGCTGCAGCTCGTGGACAAGAAGCACTGCCAGAGCCACAGCCAGGAACTCATTTCTGTCTGTTTATCCATTTCTCCTTTGCAGTTGGTGAGGCCACAGCAGGAAAAGCCTCTCGGAGTCTTGCCCAGCACATCCCTGGATCAGGTGGAATTGAAGGTGTGAGAGGAGCTGCAGGAGGAGTTATTGGGGACTTGACTCGTGCACGCATTGCCCTTGATGAGAGAGGACAGAAACTGGGAGAGCTGGATGAAAGGACTGCAAGCATGATGGCCAGCGCAGAGGCATTTTCCAAACATGCACATGAGGTAGGGGCCCTGCCACCACGCCCCCAGAACTAGGAGCCATGACCCCTCCAACTGAGGGGAAAGTCAAATAGAGTTTTCCCCATTCACCCAGTCATGTTGGTTTAAGTGTACTCCTGTTAACTGACATGCCATTTTTCCTGCTCCTAAACAATGAGAATGCCAAAAATAAAATTCCATTGCACACCCCTTCCTTTCATGTTTTCATAAATGAGCATACAGTTGTTAGCCTCTGAATTTAGAACGTGCTGCTTCTCATCCCTTGCCTTTCTCACTAATTCATGGTTGTTGTTTCTTTAAGCCACTTGGTGGAGCACATCTATGCAGGTAGATGGATGTGTGTCTACAGGAACCTTTGCAGATCTCATGGGGGAGACGAGAACTTCCAGTATAACACTGTGGTACAGTTATATGGAATAGGGCTTGCCTGGAATAGACAGCTACTGTGCTTAGAGCTGGTGGAAATGGAAAGCTCTTCCATCCCATGCTGTTAAGGCTGGGAATCAACTAAAGTGGTTTTTTGTTGTTGAAGATAGAACAACATTAAAGAATACTTCCCAAAATGCGTGTTCTTCATTTAAAATGAATCACATCTCTGGACAAGACCTTTTCATTGGCTTTTCTAAGTGTGAGGCAAAAATATGCAGAAGGAATGTGCCCTGAAATGCAAAAAGTTTCTATATTCAGGACATACCTACTATGCTCAGTAGATAAGCTTCTTTCTGTAGCAGTAAAAAGGAAGTTCCTGGTTATTCCTGTAACTCTGTTCTATTTGCAGAAGAAAAGTAGTTAAAGTTCCTCAGGAAAAATCTTGTATTGAACAGCAATAGCAGTTAATGTGTTGGGTTGGGGTTTTTTTAGTTATGAATTTTTTTTAATTAAGTTTTTTATTAAGTTTTTTTAATTATGAAATTAAATACAAGGTCTTGTTAGACTGAAGACCTGATGACACTGTTAGTAAAGTACCACATTGCTCTTCCTTTTTTACTTACAAAGTTTGTGAAAGTAAATGGGCCTGGGTCATGTGTGATACCTCATATGCAGAGCAGTGTTTTATATCTATTTCTTTGTTTCCTTTTTGTAGGTGATGCTGAAATACAAGGACAAAAAGTGGTACCAGTTTTAGACTTTCAAAGAAGCTGCTTGGGGCTTTAATAAGAACACTGTTCAGGGAAGCAAGATTCATTCCCAAATCTACCAGTCACTGGCCAGAGACAGGTTTTTTTTTTTCTCCTAGATGATGTTTTCCTGTTACTATTATTGGATTCATCACAGTGGGAGTCAAGGAGAAATTTTACAGACCATGAGACAGAAGCTAGGAATCATGTGAGTCTTACTCCAACAGCTGGCTCATGCAATAGCCAATTTTTTTTCCAAAAGGAACTCAACCATCACTGTGGCATGTAGTTTTTCAGAAGCTGTAGGTATGAACTGTGGGGAGTGTGTCTGGTTAAAAATATTCTGTACAAACTCGAATGTTAATGCACTTATAAAACATTGCATGACTAATTGACATCTTAAAAAAAAAAAAAAAGTTAAAAAGAAAGCATGTTGTGACCGAAGAAAAATGGGATTTATTTCTATTCTGAGAAAAAAAAAAAACAGAAAACACAACAAAAAAACCACAACGAACCTTAAATGGCAAAAATCTTTATTTTTAAAAGTGACATTACAAAAAGCCAGTGCATTTCAAGCATGTTTGCTACCATTCTCAACAGAAAAATGAGTTGAGCTGCATTTTCTTATCTGCCATTTATTTCCCTTGAAAAACCTTGCTTGAAATGAGTGCTCTTTAACTCCTACCAGAAGAATAAATACCTTCAAAATCCTATGCCCAAAATTTACAGATTTTTCCAGCAGCTAGACAGGCACTATCTGAAATGTCATTAAAATGTGGGTCTAGAAGGTTCATTTGCAATTCAGAGCACATGACATGTCATCCTTATCTGTACAGTTAAGAAAGTGCTCTAGATTCATCTCAGTTGTCCTTGAGGGGGGACAGTGGTATTTTTCCATCCCTGTGGTGTCCATATCACTTGGTTGCCTTATTTCTCAGCAGCAGGAATGGAAAACCAGCTTGGGAAGTTGCTGCTTCAAGTTAGAATAGGCCAGATGGGAAACCACAGGGCTAGAAGTTGGAGAGTTCTGCTCACAGAAGCTGCTTAGCAGCTTGCACAGCAGGGATTTTTCTGAAGTGGTCAGTTGAAATTATGCTAAGGAAACTGCAAAGTAACCCCCCCCCCCCCAGAAGGTGGGGGAGAGAGCCCATGGCAGCAGGACTAAACGATGGGCCAGGGAGGAGCATGAAAAACAACTGTCAACATCCTGCGCTGAATTGGCACAGACATTAATGGACACCATGGGTGAGTGGCCATTGATTTTCTCCTCACACTCCAAACAGTCATTTGGTTCTGCTTCAGGGTGGCTTGTTTGGTTTCTGCAGTGACCTCTGCAGAAAAACTCTCCAACCTGCAGCTACAAGAGAACAGTGAGTAGAACCTACTACCTGTCTGTGTGAATAGATTCCTAGTCCATGAGTGTGCTGCAGCCATGGTAGCCTACAAGAGCCTCCCTGCCACACAGATCATCAACTGTGAATTCAGATATTTTTCCATGATTGGCTTGGAAACAAGGCACTGAAGGCTTGTTTTTGTGTGCCTGGACATAGCTTCAAATTAGAAAAGGAAAGGGAGGGAAAGGTGGAAAAGCAACATTTAAAAATGTTTCTAAACAAGGAGAGTGACATCCTCGCTCCCTTCAAGAAGTACTGGTGGATAGTGATGCAGACAGGCAGCATCCCCCTCCTAACTAGACCTTAACTTCACTGGTGTTTCTATCATCCTAGCAGTCAGATGATTTCTCCTAAAGATGCCTTTCCAATATCCTTCTTTCTCTTACGATAAAACGGAGCCCAGGAACTGGTACAGTCCAGAAGTATCGCTTCACTGTCAGCCCAGTTGCACACGTTTAAAGGGTTGAAACAGATCAGAGATGTTAAGTTTTACATTCACACTGTACAAACACCAGGAATGTCATGCTTTACAGGATTTTTACATTTCTCCGTGGACAGAGTCAACATGATGGCCCTAACAGGTCTAGCTCAACTGGGAATGAGAACCGAGTTTCTCTGTCACAGGAGGAGCTGTTCTGTAGTTGTGAGAAAAGTAGAAGTTTAATGGGAAAAAGGTCGAAGCCCAAGCACTGCCTGGGTTTGTGCTGAGAGTTAAGGAACTGGAGTTATCCGTGAGGATGTCACCACTCTGATGTCAACAGGAACTGGGTCAGGGAACTCCTTCCAGTGGGCAGGTCACAGAACTGGCCACCCGGTGTATGAGGAAGCACCACTGTAACAAGACATCTAGAGTGAGAAATAAATGAGACCAACATTAGAGTAATTCTATCTTCTGGTTAAATGTATATTCCTGTGCTCTGGCCCGTACTCCAAAACCACTAGTCCCTGGGCAACAAAATAACTTAGGGCAGCGGATCATTCAAAGCCCCGTCCCCAACTTTATAGACCTTGTTCTTCCCACCTTCTCTGTTTTTACAGAGAAGCTAAGCAAGCTTCATTAATACCAAGCCACCCCTCCCCAGTGGTTGCTCTGTACCCAGTGCTATGCTTGCTTCTGCCCTGAGCTAGCACAGAGGGAAAGGCCAAGACCAGTTCCAGTGTGGCACTGGTACCCCACAGGCCATGGGACCAGTTCCCACAGTCAGCCTTTAGGAAGGCAGTTGGGGTGCCTGGCAGCACATGGTGCTCTGGCAGCAGTTTGTTCATGGCCACAACAAGGAAGCTGCCAGTTCTGCCCAAGTGTTCAGCTGTGCCTCACGTGGGTGGCTACTATTGCAAAGATCCCCATGGAAATGGCCTCAGGCTGGAGCTAGAGCCTGCTCACTCATTCTAAGAATCAAATGTTTAAAAAAAAAAGAGCAACTTTTAATTGTGAATCACTACAGCATGCCCAGAGAGAAATGTCATTAACACCATGCCTGACTGACTTGAGCAGCCAACGGTCTCTAGCTTAATGCCAGGGGGAAAAACCAAACACAAAACCCAAACAACTTGCCAGTGGATTTCCATTTGCATTTTTATGCAACAGAGAAATGAGAGTCTAGCATCCCTCCAACTTAGACCTTTTAATACTAAGCTTTTAAAAAAGCAACTTTTCTCTGGTTCTCCCCATCAGGTCACAGCTGTATCTTGCTTTCCACTCCTCCATATTTTACTTCTTTCCAGACAGTTTAAAATTACTCTTTCTGTTAAGTTCACCACTTGTGACTATAATTATCAATTTTTCTTGTAGTCTGTAGAGACCTAAAAAGTTGTACATGTTTGTATATAGAACATTCTATATATATAAATATATATATGTAATGTATATGTTGTATAAGTTTGTTAGTGCACACTGTTAAATGCTTTCTATCAAGATTTACCATGTATGTGGAAAACAAACAAACAAACAACCCATCACTTAAAAACTTCAGTGAGGGAGGAAAAACTCTCGCCTGGTTGATTTATTGTGAAATGAGGGGGAGTGTGGGATTTTTGAAAGGCCTGACCAGAAGAGGCTAGTAGAGGCTGTTAGTGAAAGGAACAAAGATGCAGCATTCTGAGCAATGAGCAGAGCATCTGACCTGACTTGCTCTAACAACGCTGAGGACATGGCTGTCACTGGATGTTGAAATCATGTGCTTTCACCTTTCCCCACTGAGACAGCACCACCTCGAGCAAAATCCTAAACTTAACAGGTATCCTCAGCATCTCAATCTAACTCAGTTAGAATAGACCAGATTTGCCAGATGTATTTGTTCAATTTTTAAATGCTTTTTGCTCATTTGAGGAGCCTGTTCTCTCACATTCTTCTTTACAGGAGCTCTCTGTCACAAACACAGCCAAAACCAGACACACAGAACTTCCAGCAGTGCACACAGCCCTCTGGCTTTGACCAGGTGTGACTAGTATTGCACACAGAGCTGTAGATAGACAGAGCACACAGAGAAAATACATTAAATTTGATTATTTGTATGTTTTCAGAGTTGGTGAGTCTTCAATGAAGTGCAAGCTATTTTATTTTAAAAAAAGTTAAAAATAAACCCCATCCCTAGAGTTTAACTTAAGATTCAAATCTGAGTTAAAAGACAAGGTAAAGGAAAAGCAGAGAATCAGGTTTTGTTTTGTAGAATGGCAGGTTTTCTAATTTTTTTTACAGTTCTACAGTTCAACTATGTACATTGAGGCATTCCCTATATTACCAGAATGTATCTTATTACACGAATAATGAGTAGAAATACTCCATTTACTACACACATTGTATAAAATTATCCCACACAGAAATTCTCTGCAACAGTTTACATATTCCTTTTACAGCAGCCCTTTCAAATCATGTGGGTTTTTTTCAGGATACAATAGAAGAAGAAAACACTGGCCCTTAAATAAGAGCTGTGTTCAACCTCCAGACCATTTATAAACTGTGTGTATTGTAAAACAGGCAAAAAGTCAGATTTCAGTTAATTACGCCCCTTGAATACCATGTGTGTCCCCCCCAACCCCCATCCTGTTCCATAACCTAAAGGTGAATTCAAGCACAATATGTTTGAGTCTTGAATGTTTTTTGCCTTGGTATGGTCTTAGGAAGAACACACTCTCTCTCATTAAGGAATTACGTGTGGCCATTTGTAGTCAACTCATCATCTTAGGTGTATAAGCAATAGTCATGTAAATGAGTGTTTCCATTCATGTGTTTTGTTTTGTGGTTAAATCAACAAATCAAACATTGTACTTTTTTAAATAGCAACCAATATTCAGACTCAGTGTCGAGGAAACGTGGACAGAATGTGTGTGGGGTTTGTTAGAAAGCCATGACCTGTACCTCGGAACGAAGGCGAACCTGGGGTGAACCACACGCTCCTGCGCTAACCACGGCCTGTTCCCACAGGTATCCTAAATCAGTGGCACAAATGGAAAACTAAGGCATCTTTAACTGAGGCTGTTTCGAGTCCCCAGTAACAACCAAAAAAAGAGGAAAGACAATAAAGAATTGATATTAGTTGGTGTAGATCTCTCCTTTTTTTTCTTCCAACCTCTACTCCTAGGTTCTTTATGGTATTTCTAAGGTTTATGTAAAGCTTTTCGATGGAGTTTACACTACTCACTCACTCGAGCCAAAGCTACTGAGCTTCCAGCTCCCTCTTTTCAGCTACAGATTTACAGGTAAAAACACAGCAGGAAAAACTCTGCAACTCTCTTCTTGATGAACTGCAAATAGCATGGGAGAAAGGCAAAAGGACCAAACCAGACTAGATTACCTGTGTGTCAGCTTTTGTTGCCTGCCTCTCTTCTGCCACTGCCCAGCTACAAGAAAGGGATAGAAGGGATTTCAGTAAGCAAGGACAGAAGGAGAGCTGCCACAGAAAGACCAAGGCAAAACAAGCTTGTGGTCTGCATGTGAGGAAAAGGACCAAGTAGCTGTATCCAACATCAATGGCAGGAGTTCCTGCTATTGAGTCCAGCGAAATTCTGCCCCATACCTGCAGCAGGCTGGATCAAAATGTAGGTAATTTCGACAGGAAAGCAGATACAAACCAAACAGAGCAAGGCTGCTCAGCAGCCAAAAGGGACAGGCTCTCCCTGTGAGAAGCTGTGTCACACAGGTTCACATGATGAGAAGACAAGGCATTCCTGGTGACCACAGCTATTTGTCAGGACTTTATTCCAACCCCATGGCTTGTGGCAGACAGACATGAGGCAGCCAGGGCAGAAGGCAGGACCAGGCTGCAGTAGCAAGTGACAGGGCTGCCATAACTCCCACCCCTTTCCCAGCCTTCATCTGTCTTTTCCTTGGGATGCCAGATCACGTGTGTGACTGCATGTGCTGTGGACTGCAAAGAGACAAGCAGCTGAGGAACAGAGAGCAAACGCTATCAGATGCACCCCATCCTGTCGACAAGAAGGGAGATAGCAGCCTGCACTCTGGTTATCGGGTCCTGAACTAGAAAAAAAATAGTAGGATCAGAGAATCACAGAATGGTTTGGGTTGGAAGGGACCTTAAAGACCATTTAGTTCCAATTGCCCTGCATGGGCAGGGACACCAGCCCAGTTTCCAACTAAACGCAGGCCTCAGCCCATCAGGGGTGGGGGGAGAGGGGCCCAGAGGCAAAAATAAGTAAATAATGCCAGCAGCCAACCTCCTTCTACCAACCTCAGAAAACAGCAGGTATCCTCTTCTGCAGAGTTCTAAGCAGTGCCACTGCTCACCTGACCTAAGCCCTCTCCTGCTTCCCCTTAGTCTCACTAATAGTTCAAGTCCAATCAGAATTAAGGGATGTAAATAGCAGCAATCAGGCAACAAGCTCAGAGCCAGTTCTGATACCATGACTCAAACACTGCAGCTGCCTCGCTCGCAGATCAGTGGCCACCTTTAGCTTCTCATTTGCTCCAAATTACTGCTTAATTAAAATGAACTCATTGAGCTTGTAGAGCAAAATAAGTTTAGTTCTGTGTCAGTCCTTGTATTGACTAACATCACCCCTGTCTAGAGAGCTTGTTGGGAAGCAGGGGCAAGATCCATCCTTCTGAAATTCTAAGGACAGTACATGGGAGGAAAATACTGTCATGTGCCAAGAAAAAGCAACTCAAATTACAGCAGCTCCGGTGAGGTCTCAAATACAGCACAGGTGTGTCACTGCACGACACCCAGGGACAGGAAATCATCAGCCCATGTGAATTGATAATGAGTCCAACCCAGCATCTTCACAGGCAGAGCACACAAATGGTCGGACGCCAGGGTGCCAAGGGCTCAGATCTGTAATGGCAAAAGCTTTAATATGCTAAGAAAAGAAACAACTGTCTATCAAGCAAACGCTGTGGATGAAGAGTTCAGCCACCAGGTGACAGATGTGGTAGGAGACCGCAGCGCAGAGCGAGCAGGGAGGAGACAAAAAATCTCAAGGTAAAGTGAAATACAAAACAGAAAAGGCGGCCAAGACGGTGCTGAGAAGAGCAGTCAAGGCATCCTTGCCGGGGGCTTTGACTCGATACCATGTGTCCATTTTGGGGCACAACGGGCAGGTGGTGGGTCAGAGTCCAGGATGCAGCCTTTTGTACGTAGGCCCCATTTGCATCTTTTAAAACTCACCATGTTCTTGAAACCTGGGTGACAGGTACTTCTGATGTCAGGAGAATGGCTGTGCCAAATGCATGGCATTTGAAGTTCACAAGCACGCTCTCAGGCTGCTGAAAGCCAAGCATGCATCCTCTCAGATCAGGCTACAAAGGCAACTTCAAAAGTA
The DNA here is from genome assembly GCA_020745705.1 of Hemiprocne comata. NCBI lineage: Eukaryota > Metazoa > Chordata > Aves > Apodiformes > Apodidae > Hemiprocne > Hemiprocne comata. The sequence continues at coordinate 145,399,103 of CM036586.1, forward strand.
GGCTTACAAAGGATCTAGTAGAAGTTCAGAAATGAAAGAATAATTAGGGGCTGGAAAACTCACAGGAGACAAGAATGGAAAGATGGAGAGTGCTTACATTAGGGAGGAACCGCAGAAAAAAGACTTGATAAAATAATTAGAGGCATAAAGAAGATGACAGGAGGCACCTGTCCTTGCTTTCTTGTAACATACAAGGGCTACGCCATTAAAATAACAGAATTCAGGTATTGCATGAAGCTAACACAAACAGCTGAACTTGTATAACCATTGCAACCATCTGGAAGGGAAATGAAACCCTGTGATGTGAGGTTTAGCCAGACCAGAAGATACTAGTGAGGAGAGCAATGCCAAACAGCAGCAGATTAATTCCCTGCAAGCTCCTTCCTCGCCCCCTCTTTGGAAGCATCCAATCCTGGAAGCTGACTCAAGTCAGTCTTGGGACCAGCTGGGCTTGACAAGTGCAAACTCCCTAAAATCCCTGCCTGATCATAGAGAGAGAGAGTCAAAGACGCTGAGCCAAAGCACAGGGACAACCTGAACAATTTCTAGCAAGGCCACCACCAGACAGGGTATGAGGCTGCCCTAGGAGACGGGTCTCTGGATGAAGAACCACAGGTCACCCATCACCATCCATTGACACCTCTCTAACACATCCAACCTCAAACACCAGCAAGGATGTCACTTCAGCTGGCCAGACAGATCACTTTTAAGTTTTCAACCAATACATTGAGTTTCATTCTTTAAAAAGGAATGTTTTTGCTGGTGATTTTGTGTTAACTAGAGGAGTCCAAACAACATCCCTCCCAAGGCCAGTTTGCCAGATAGCAGTAGGACGAATCAAGACAGGCAGTCACCAGAATGCTCTCCTAAAAGTTGGAGGGCAACCAAGCACTGGTTCCACTCACTGTGAACACTGCACAGCCGCCCAGTGAGAAATCCAGCCAGCTGTAAAGCCAGGGCAGCACCTGAGTATCAGCAGCAGAATTAACTACAGAACGATCCTAGCAGAGGCCTGTAACATGTAACAGTAAGTGCAAACACAATGATTTATTTTTTTTTGTCCTAGACAAAATTACACACAAGAACTGCCAAATCATCTTTGCGCTTTGCTTTAATTAAATAATCCAGCTCATTTCATATATAATAAACCCATTAAGCTTTGGGGTTTTGTTTTAAATTACAAGATCAAGCATATTTTAACGGAATTCATTTAAATACTGTGCTTTTAGCAGCTGATCATTTCACAGCTGTGTAAACACATGCTACGCTGTGCTGTCCGACCTTTGAAGGGTTTGGTTTGGTGGATTCACACCAGCTTCCACCACACGTTTCAGAAGGCAGCTTGCAACAGCAGCTGTAGAAACACGACACAGGAAGACGGTGCTGCTCACAGGTCTGCCGCAGGCCATTGCCAAAGCTGCACTTCATGTCAGAGCTCCAGGTCCTGCAGGTCCCCCCAGCTTGGCCCAATTTTCACTTTAACATGCAGCTTTACTGAGAGTTTGATGGCGTTTTCCATCTCATGCTTAACAATCTGAGCGACCTACAAGAAAAGGCAAGACATCAGATCATAGAATCATAGAATGGTTTGAGTTGGAAGGGACCTTAAAGATCGTAGAGTTCCAACCCCCCCACATGAGCAGGGACACCCCCACTAGAGCAGGTTGCTCAGAGCTCCACCCAACTTGGGCTTGAACACCCCAGGGATGGAGCCTCCACAACTTCTCTGGGCAACCTCTTTCAGTGTCTCACTACCCTCACACTAAAGAATTTCCTTCTGATCTCTAACCTAAATCTCTCCTCCTTCAGTTTCAAACCATTACCCCTTGTCCTATCACTTTTTTTCTCCTCCATCCCTCTAATGGCAGCAATAGATGAGGGAACTAACAGGAAGGGCCAACAGGTTAACTCATGGCTTTGGGACTGGTGTCTGCGGCAGGGCTTTGGGTTCTTTGATAATGGGCTAATACACAAGACACCAGGCCTGCTGACACATAATGGAATGCAGTTGTCCCAGAGGGGGAAAACGATCCTTGGGCAGGAGTTAGCAGGACTCATTAACAGGGCTTTAAACTAGATTTGATGAGGGGAGGGGATATAACTGAACCCACTGCAAACAAACCTGGGGTATGCATGATGAGGTTTGCAGGTCTGGAAGTTGTTGAGGTAACAGGAAACAAGAAGATAGCATCCATTAAACACCTTGGGGGTATAAAAGGGTGTCTCTCTGAGAAGGTGACACGTTCAGCCCAGCTGAAGTGCCTCTACACTAATGCACACAGCATGGGCAACAAACAGGAGCACTTGGAAGCTACCGTGCTACAGGAAAGCTATGACATAGTCATGATTATGGAAACTTGGTGGGATGAATCCTATGACTGGAGTGTGGCTATTGAGGGCTACAAGCTGTTCAGAAGGGACAGGAGAGGAAGAAGGGGTGAAGGTGTTGCCCTCTATGTAAAGAATTGGATAGAGTGTGCAGAGTTGCAGATGTACACATAACTTCAGTGCTCTGTTTCTCAGCCAATAGCTGGAGTGGCCGGACCCCTGGAGTCCTCTCCTGTGTTTATTTACACTAACTTAACACTGATAGGAATGCAAAAAAACAGTTTATTCCTGATGAGGGTTTATGAATGGAAAAACTGTGTAAAGCCAGTAACATTTTATGCAGCACAGAGTTGTGAATGGTTCCACACTGTTTAAGCCTATTTAGAAAAGAGGCAAGAAGAAGTTTCCAGTAAACACCTGAGAGTCCTGCAGAGTCTCCTCTTTCACCCAGCTGCATAATTCTAAGTGTTTTGTGGCATCTGTTCTGCAAACTTCAATGTACTGAAAGCAAGACACACACCAAATACACCAGAAGCAAAGAGCAGTGTTCCTTTTTGTTGTGTTGGCACGAGGCACTCTGTGAAACTCAAACTGCAAACCCCCGGGGAAAGGGGATCGCATTGACTGCGGGTGCTGGAAACACTGCCCAGGTTCACCCTCTCTATTTTGTTGAGGCAACTCCAACATCTGCTGCCCTCCTAAGGTATTTCAAAGACAACACTCATTTCAGTATGCAGTTAAGGGACCACAAGACATTTTTGCCTGGGTCTTTCTGGATTGTAAGAGAAGGAATTTTTTTTCCTGACTGTAAATGTTTGCCCTGGATAACGGGACTGTCTTTCCTACCCCAAGACCCACACAGAGTCCAGCCTGTCCTGATTGCTTATTTGAATTAATCTTTTCGATCCACACCCATCTCATGAACATTTCCACCACGGAATGAAAAGAAGCTCTGAGTTTATTGGGATTCTTCATCTCAGCTAGAGGACACTGTGTCAACATGGGAACTAGTCAAGCTTTGTGACCCTTCCATGCACCTCCATCATTCCCTCACAGGTATCCACAACAGAAATGCCTCCACGGTTTTTACTAAGAAATGGAGGAGGGGATTAGAGGAGAACAAAGCACAAGAGTTTACAACAGCCTTAAGAACTAGGGGGAGATTTGTCTCCCAAAACCCTACACCCTTACATACCACATTTCAAAATAATCTTGATAAACTAGAAAAATGCTTTGAAATAGGATGTAATTCAGCACGGACAAGTACAGAGCAGAAAGAAGCAGGATAGAGAACTAGGATAGAAATAATCTACTGTTCAAAAATAGGATGAAAAATAACTGCTTGGGCAGGAAAAAAATGGGGTTATCAGAGATTAAACACTGAAGAGGGCTTAAGCAAGACACGCTGTTGTAAAAAAGCAAGCAAATGCAATTCTGGAACATAGAAAATGCTGCTTGTGACACACAGACCAGTTTTTCACTCTATTCAAACCACTGAAGCCTTCCATCGAGTTTGGAGTTCAGTATTTCAAAAGAAATGTGAACGACACAGAGGGAGATTCTCTGAGCATGGTCACAGGTCCAGCTCACAGTGAGGATCATCATAGAATCATAGAATCCTAGGGGTTGGAAGGGACCTCGAAAGATCATCTAGTCCAACCCCCCCTGCCAGAGCAGGGTCACCTAGAGCACATCACACAGGAACTTGTCCAGGCGGGTTTTGAATGTCTCCAGCGAAGGAGACTCCACAACCTCTCTGGGCAGCCTGTTCCAGTGCTCTGTCACTCTCACAGTAAAAAAGTTTTTTCTGATATTTACCTTGAACCTCCTATGCTCCAATTTGCACCCATTACCCCTTGTCCTATCACTGGTCATCACTGAGAAGAGCCTAACTCCATCTCCCTGACACTCACCCCTTACATATTTGTAAACATTGATGAGGTCACCCCTCAGCCTCCTTTTTTCCAAGCTAAAGAGACCCAGCTCCCTCAGCCTTTCCTCATAAGGGAGATGTTACACTCCCTTAATCATCTTTGTAGCTCTAATCAAATCAAATCATTCAAATCAAATCATCAAATTAAGGCTGCTGCATCTAGAACAAGGGATGGCAGCTGCAGGGGAGACACAAAAACCTGTGTGAGGCTCGTGGGGAAGCTGCTGGGATGAGATGGAGCCGTGCACCAACACCCTGACCTGGGGGGCTTTTGGCTCTGAATTTCTCATACATTAAGCAAACAGCACCTTTTCCAGGGTTCTCAGTGGTCAGCTAAAACAAGCCTGGAGGAGAAGTGGCCATCTTAAAAACAATCTGTACCTTTATGTTCCTACCTGACTCCTCGTTGCCAGGCTCAGCTCAAAAAGGTAGGAGGTCAAGCCTCCTCCTGCCACCTGTGGCAATATTATCACAGTCTTGGTATTGTGATGAGCTCTGAAAGCTCCTGACCTTCACTTCGACATTTTTCACAGACTAGGAAAGCCCTGATGCCCCAAGCATTTCACACCTTTAGCACAAGAAAAAACAGGCATTACCCCAATGTCACAGAATGATCACTAGTGTTGTTTCTCTTACAAAACATTTGAAAGAATATTCTAACTGGAACACAAATTTCTAGATATACAGATATAGTTTAATATTTCTCTTTGTGCACTTTGGCAGCTGAAAATAAACTAGAGTCAGGATCAAGCACGTGACCCAACTAACCTGTCTGAATAAAAATTGCTGTTGCAGCCAAGAAATACATGATATACAGTATAATAAAACCTTAGTGCCAGCAAGATGAAAAAGAACCTCACCAATATAGAAACCAACAAATGCTTTTTTTTTTTCTTTACTAGAAGGTATATTGTAGCTCAAAAGGACTAATTAATTCAGGCCCTACTCTGAGTGGGGGCTTAAGAGGGAGAGACTTCAAGAGACCCTTTCCAACTTAGATCTTTCCACTACTGGATAATTATAATGGTGCATCTGAAAGGACAGCAGGCAATATTATCACAAAAAGTTATCCTTTCTGGCCCTAAAAACAATAATCAGAGGGGTAAAAAGTACCCTGCTGTCTCAGCTAGACAGAAATCCTTGAAAAATAAGCAAATCTGGCACACACAAGGAAAGTCTGAGTCTAGGAAACATGCCTTGTGTACTTATGCTGTTTTAAGTGACTGCCCAGAAAATCTATGGACAGAAATATATCAGAAGGCAGTTAGAAAAGCTGGTAATAACTTCCCTTGAAGTTGATGCTGTTAACAAAAAAATACAAACAATAAATAATAATAAAATCCACTCACTTGGTCCTAGTTCTTCTGGAGACACTGTGGTAACTTGGTGTCAGTATCTAAAGACATAAAAGCCAATACTTGGGGGATGTCAGTTTTCTACAGAAAGAAAATTAGGAGCCTTTTCATCTCTAAAATAGCCTGCCTGGATTGAAGAAGCAAATGTCTGAACAGAGCTGGGAAAACACACTGAGGCTTGAGCTGAGATTTAAGAGAGAAATATATATCTTTTGTTCTTGATGACATTTTTAAAAAATATGCTAGGGCCAATCAGTATTCTGAAAGCTCTCTCAGACTAAGAGGTACTACTCACCATCAGAAACTGGCCTTTTGTCATTAAAGATGTGCATGCACAGAACTGAAGTGGGAGAAAGACATTCTCAAGCTACAGAAGCATGATGCCCTGTGGGCCTTCCTGTGCTTGTGCTCAGGACTTGGGAAAACACTAAGTTGCCAACAGCCAGCTAAAACACTTGCTACTGAAAACTGTCACACAGACACCACTGTGCCCAGGTGCAGGAGTGCACCTCTACCATGTGCCATCTACCGTGCTGCAGCTAGCATACCATGCCACCAGCATCATAACACTCCTACCAGAAAGACAGGTAGGCAGGGAATGAGGAAACAAGTATGAAAAGATGGCATTCCTCCTTTCCCTTCAGAAAGTACAAACCACAGCTGTAACAATAGGTGTCCTGAGTTAGGCACCAGAAGACCCAAGTGTAAACAGGGAGGCAAAAAAACATCCAAACAAGGAGAAAGTTCCCCCTACTCCTGACAACAATATTCAGCTATTTCACTCATGAGGTTTTGCAGAGAAGTTGTAGGTACTGCTGTTATAAGCAGCAAAGCACACATTGGAAAAATGAACTTGAATCTGAAAATAAAGGGATCAAGAATATAAACATTGTTTTTCATCCTATTTAACATAATTTTCACAGACCTTTTAGCACACAGTGAGAGAAGATCCAGGGAAGAGAAGCTGAGCCCCCAGAAGGAAACAAATAGCTGGATTCAGTAGATAGCTGAAAAAGCATCTGCGTGGCCATACCTGGATGACATCATCCTCTGCAACTTCATAGAGGAGCTCATCATGGAGTTGGAGGATAAGGAAACCTCCGCTGATGGGATGTAACATCCCTCTGTTTCTCTTCCTCACTGACGTTCCTACACAGGTGAAGAGCACAGCTCATTAGACTCCATTAGGCAAAGGCACCTTTCCTGTAATTAAAAAAACCCTCACACATTCCCCATGCTGAGAAAAAGAACACGAGGAACTTTACAATGAAAAAGCCCAACCCTACAGATAAAAATCACAAAACGTTACTATTCCATCAATATTTGTACAGTTACTAAGGGAAAAATGTTAATGAAAAGCATTTCAGATATAAACATTTCAACCTTACATTATAAAGATATGAATCAGAACAGAAACAGGAGACAGTTGCATCTCCTGAACCATCTGTTTCAAAAGTAAATTCTCAACAAAATCTTGTCAAGTTCAATCAGAAGTTAGTTTACAACATTCTCTCTGGCAATGAATTAGGATTCTGCTTTTCTTCCAAAATCATTTTAATGGCTAGTCTAAAAAGGCAGTAAGCCTGCTCCCAAATGCAGTTATCTGAAACTGTAGCTACTACTCCTGATTGGAAAAAAAAAAAAGGAAAGAAAAAAGAGCAGTTTTTGAATAAACAAGTAAGCAGATGACAGAAACAGGATCCTGGTAGGCCTGGCCTGACAAAAATAGAACAAACAGCTCCACGGTAAAAGCTTTTTTAAAAAAATAAACCAGCACAACCTCACACACAGAGGCTCAAAAGTTCCTCAGGTTAGCTAACAGGAGGACTCCAGACCACAGCTACAGGAAGGGTTTCACATCATTGGTTCCTCACACATGCCTCACACTGGAGCAGCAACAGTGAAGAAGCCACATGAGGCAGGATGCTTCTCTGATGGCACAGGCATTTATAACTTGCTGAAAGATAATTCCTTCCAGTTGCTGAAACAGCTCGTATCAGAAGAGGAAAAATGTCTCAAATGCATCTACTCGCCTTCCTACAATTACACTGGCCAAAGATCAACAGCTGCTGCTCCTGGAGAGGGTGTGAAGTTCTGCCAAGCATGTGCCTTCTACCCATAACAGACGTCTGAATATTGTCTCTCTAAAATAAGACTCCCTGACATTTTTTTAGAGGTTCAGCAATTAATTATTTAGTTTTCCTTCTCAATTCTACATATATTGTGTCCTCACAGTCCTCTTCATATTAAGGCAGCTTCATGTTTCAGGTCGAAGCATATGAACCATCAAAAAAATACAGCACACAGGTTTAGGTTGGATATTAGGAAGCACTTCCTCACAGAGAGGGTGAGTAGACATTGGAATGGACTTCCCAGGGAAGTGGTGGAGGCACCGTCCCTGGATGTGTTCAAGGCAAGGCTGGATGTGGCACTTAGTGCCATGGTCTAGATGGTGTGGTGGTGTTTGTCATAGGCTGGACTTGATGATCTTAAAGGTCTTTTCCAGCCTTGGTAGTTCTGTGATTCTGTGATTTAAGCTGTCCCTTAAGCCATCTTTCTAAAAATATATGACTGACGAACAAAACATTGTCCACATTATGCTAAAAAAAAGAAGTCTTTGTAGCACTCCTGTGGGAATGAGCAACCCAGCATGGCTTTGCTATCTGTAGCCAGATGAAATTTATGCTGGTAAGTGCTTCATATAATACTGTTGTGGAGCCTCTGTACATCGAATTCCAATCAACAAGTTCCAGACTTAATGCTAACCAAAAATTGTATTTCTGGAACTAGAAGTTGTTCCACTCTATATTTTCACTGCCTTTGAAACCAGAGTATCTGCTCAGTTTCTCCTTCCTACTTTCGAACAATCCTGTGGTGGCATCACAGACCCAATCACATACGAACTCCCACTGCCCACCTTTGCAAGATCTGCTTTGAGGCAACTGGGGCTTCTGATCTGATCACAGCATTTGTTTTAATTTTTGTGGTGAGCAGACATTCTCCCCCCTACCTGATGACTTTTATTCCCATTAAACACAGGCTTACCACTGCCAGGAAATAAAATGTCTCCCACCCCTAGCCCCAAGGCCCTAACTTGTTTTGTTTTTTTTTCTTTTAAATTAGTAACACTGAAAGTTTCACTCTAATGTGCAAGGAAGAGGCAAGCATACCAGTCTTATCTCTCTGGAAGGAGCTCTCCAGATGTCCGTGGGACTTGATCACGGAGGAGAAAGCTTCCAGGCGTCTCTGAATGTTCACAGTGGCTGTTTTGACAATGTCTGCAGCAGATCCCTGAACAGTTGTGTTCACAGCCTGTCGCTCTGCCTAAAAAGAGACAGTTGTTCTCAAAATCTAACACAAAAAAATAAATCAAATCCAGCATGCCACATGTACTTCATTAAAAATAATAAATACACGGCCAAATACAAAGCCTCCAGATAAAGAGTTTGTTACATCTGCCTGAGTTAAAGAGATGTTACAAACTAGCTTCAGACACAAAATTTCTCCAGGTGACTGAGAAAAACAGGAGTTCCTCAAATTTTAAATTAATTAGTATCAAGGGTTGTAACCTGCAAGAGGTACAAACCACAAGAAGGAGAAGCATATACACATGGTAACAGTTTCATGAGAAGAAAAATCTCAGTCAACCCAAGTAACATGAAACACTTCTGCTTATCTTCAAAACCATCAGGAATGGACAACCAAAGGCAAGAAGCAGGACTTCATGGTCTAATAATCTGGTTTACTGCACCGAACACTGACTGCCAGAGCATTACAGTTGTGCAAAACCACACCAGACCACACTAGGACACAGTGACTTTTTTTTTTTCCACACAAGCAACCTCTCTACTAATCCCCTCCTCAGACAAGAAAGCTGTATTCAGAGGTTCTTCTTTCTTTGATTAGAGCTGAAACGTGCAAAAAGTTATGAGGAAGCTGCAATGAAAGTGAAGATAATTCATTAACTGGTCTTTAATATGATTTTAACAAATAAATCAATGTTGAACAGAAGATGCATTTACAAAGCTTCCCACTGAAGTATCCTTCAGATTAAATAGTCAAATCATCACTGAAGTTTTTTGAAAGTCTCCTTGTTTCCTTTTCAACTACTTGGAGTACAAACTCCCCCACCTCCTCCCTCTAGCCTTTAATTTCACAGAACCTGATCCAGCTTCCTACTGAGAAGTATAAGGCCTCCTCCCCACAGAAATGCACCAACTTCTCCCCAGGCAGTCAATTCACACTTATTGAAGTAGAGTCTATGACAGATGTGTCCAAAATGACCTTGAAAAAAAATAACACCAGTGTAAAGGCGTATATTAAGTAAATATTTATCTGACAAGTTTGAGCATTTTTTCTTCAAGGAGAAATAAGAAAAAGAACAAATACCCAATAATACAGGACTTAAATGCCTTTTCTTGTTCAAGTGCTGACAGCATGTAACATACAAAGACTGCTGAGTGGGAGCAACTCAGCCTGAAGAGTTAAAGTACATCACTGTGTGGAGGCTTTTTAAAATCATGTCCACTTATTTCAATAAATTACTCACTCCAGTTCCAACGTGGGAGTTCTGAAGTGGGGTTAGCACAGTGATGACAGCTGTACACCCAGTCACAGAAGACTTAAGTCAAGCAGACCATGACAAAAGCTCTGTTATTCAGAGAACAACTGAGGGAACAGTGAACTACATGAGAAGTGGAAAGTCGTGATGGAGGTGGCTCACAGACCCTGTAAAACTGCAGATAAAAATATGCAAAGAAATGTAATACTTCAATAAATCTCTAAGGTACTGCACTCAACATACGTGTGCTTTACTGTAGGGGTTTGGATCGCTGATAGCTGGCAGGTATCTCCGCCTTCCCAGGATGGTCTGCACAAACCCATCCTTTCTGCAGCTCCTCACTGTCTCCCTCAAGAATTTCTGAATCCCTGTGAAAGGAAAGAGAAAGTTTTCCCTAATACAGCTGATGCTCCATGCTGACTTCTCTCTAGAGGCACTGAAAGCAGTCTGGGACACCCAAGCAGCACAAAGGTTAATGCTTTACATTTCCAAGACCCTGTCAGTGGACAAGGGCACATAATCACTCATTCAGCCTATTCTCAGCTCTGCTGAGAAACCTATTAAGATTTTTGAGGTGGAAGAGAGTGCAGTGTCAAGAGATCTGGCTGTGCACAAGGAGGCAGGAAGTCCATCCTGCACAGCACCCAGGCATAGAGGATCATACATGTATTATTGGTAATGGAGAGGTCAGGACCTCGACCAGCACTGGAAAGGCATGTACTAGGAAGGGAGTCAGTTGAAAGCAGAATTCAGAGACCTTGATGCCCCAGGCTGCCTGACTTCAGAGTGTGTCACTTCAGATTCTAGGATGAAAGAAACTCACCCACCTGCACTTTGCTAGGGAAGGAGTGCATCCACCGAGGGTGTTAAAAAGGAACTTAGGCCAAAGAAAGGTGAGACAGGGAAAAGTCCCTTCCACTGTAAATTCAGGGAACAACTGCACTAAAGTGGGAAAAGTTAACTTCAGACAGTTTCTTTCCAAGGTTTACAAAATATAAAGCATAAAAGGAGCTCTTCAAGATCAAGACTGACAGCATTAATCAAATTCATTAGGTATGTAATTTAGCATGTCAGCCTGGCAATACATGTAAGTGAAAATTCATAAGAAGTGAAGTTATAATATAAGCTACACTGCAGAGTTTGTATGTCTGCACGTGTAGCAAGAGGGAGGAAGGAGGAAGTTATTTCTAATGGTCATGAAGGAGACACTATCCAAGAATTACAGGAGACTAAACAGGCTCTTAACAGGACACCTTTTCTCAGCATTTGTCTCCTGAAGAAACAAACCCTGAACCTTCAGAACATAATTTTCCTGCTCATTTCCACGTTTTATGATTAGAGCTAGCTGCCTCTCAGCCCATTTGCCCTCCATTCATTTTCTGATTGCAGCTCTACTCTCTCTCTAGCTTTCCTAAAAATTAACATGCTTCTTAGAAATGCAACAATGTCTTTTTACAAAATATGGGAGAGCTGCTCTGAGCAACTGGGTAAAAATGTAAGGGTTATATGCAAAACAGTTTAAAACTCAATGAAAGCAAGAGATGAGAACAGAGGAGAGAAACAGTTCTATTTAAAAATTATAAGAAGTGTGGTCTAAAGCTGTCTAAAGTTGCATATCCTTTAAAGCTATGTGTTTTAATAAATAAAAGTGTGTTTCTTATTCAGAAAGTTAAGAGCTTTAAAATTAATTCCCAGGGCTTGTTAACGAATTTTTTTAAGCCAATAAAATAATTAGTGTAATAAGCAAATAACAAGGTCAAAAAGATTATTAAAACCAGCTGTAAAGTAAAATGTTATGGAGTTTCAAAACGCTGTGTTTGTGCACAGGACTTTTTCAAAATGCAAAGCTTTTTCAAAAGAGATAGAAGTAACAGAGGGCTGAGTCAAATTTAGCATTTGAAGAGACATGAAGAGAAGGGATTAAAACCAACCACCACCACACAGCTCCCAAACAGCCATATCCAAACCTGTGTATCTTGATTTGAAGGATTCAATGTAATTGGCAGCTTCATTTTCATCAATCTCCATCTGCTCGCCTAATGATTTTGCTCCTATTCCATAGATGATTCCATAGCAAATCTGCCAGAGGACAGTGTGAAGAACCACAACCATATGGTGGGGCATGCAGAGAAAGCAGAGCCAAAACAAAATGTGATTCACTGGAAGACAACTGTATGGAAGCAAGGGCAAGCATTCAAGAAGAGAAACTACCCTCTGAGTCCAAGCCATTCCAGCTGCTTTTCTCCACCCTCATCCCCCAAAACCCAGACAGCTCCAGCTAAAGGGTACTGAGAGTGGGAGGACAATACAAAGTAACTTCTGTGCAATCACAGAGGAACCCAAACAGAAAACCCTACTATTGTGACTCCCTGAAGCTTTCAACACTGAACCTTCCTGCCCAGAAAGCTGCTGCTGAATTTTTTTTTCTAAAAAGTACCTGTTTAGCTTGTTGCCTGGTCCTTTCTCCAACATCTTCAGGATTAATCATTTTCCATTCTGCTGCAATGCTCTTAAAGACATCAGTACCCCCATTCAAGGCTTGAATGAGTCGACAGTCACGAGACAAATGAGCAAGGATCCTCAGTTCAAGCTGAGAGTAATCAGCAGCCAAGATTAACCCACCTGAAGTCAAGTTAACAGAAATCATTATTTCATAGATTACTCAAACAACATTCTTACCAACATTCCAGCAAGAAAGACTAAAGTTATCCTTGCACCTCCTGCTCTGAAAGTCTTCCACAGCCACTTCCATCAGAAAAAGTCTTGCCTGTTTCTCCAGTGCTTAGGCTTGCCTGCTTTCCACCCAGTCCCTAACATCTGAAATCTATTAAAAACTCACAGACAAGTATCTGTCCAAGTGTCTGTGTAGAAGCCTAGCACCTGATAGGAATGGTCAGCACAGGGATCAGACCAGCAAACTTGTACTGAGCCAGGGCAGGCAACATGAGAAATGAAATCTGGATAGAGAGAACACTAGATGAAGGGCAATTTGTCTATTAAGAGCTGCCTAAGTAGATCTCTGTAAAAAATATGCATTCTTAAAGAGGAAATGAAGGTGCAAACATTTGAATGATAACATTTGAATACTTAGCCCAGCTGAAATGGTCTCCTTTACAGTCTTACGAATAATTTTTAGGGCATGCTAACTACTGCATTAGTTTTCCAATCAGACTGTTCAGTCAGATATATACTGTCATCAATTCTTAACTCTCCATTAGCTCTAGGATTTGTTGTTAACTATATTCTTAACAATTAGCTGGCACAGAGCAGGATCTGGGCGTTACCTGGGAAGGGAACAAAAGCGTGCCTCATGCTAACAGAAAAGGGTATTCCTCTTTCTTTGGATCTGTCTTCAGCCTCAACCTTTAGGCCATTAGGCAAAATACTGGAATACTTTCTACATCTGTGGAGACAAAGAATGACTGTTCACCAATTTCTAAAACACTAAAAGATGCATAATTATTTTTGCCACAGAGAATCAGTGAAAAGAAGTGAGACATTAGCCTCTATTCCACTCTTCTGAACAATCCAAACCTACATTTGACCATGGGGGAACTGGACTTAGGCCACATGTACACCTGAAGGGATTTATTGACTCTGAACAGATTTAGGGATAAATCTTCCTAGTATATTCAGGGTTTAGTCCAGAAATTGGATAATTCCACTCCAAAAGAGGTAAGATTAAAGGCCCCAGGTCTGTGAGGGGTGTACCCCAGAAAGACAGCAAAGGAGTCCTACAGGAATCCTAAAAATTCAACACCCCACCTTGAGTGCCAAGGCTTTTCTCAACATCACTCTCATATACAGTGGTGCCTACACCAGCTCATACCTAGTAGAGATAGAAAAGATTTCCCCCACATCAGCCTCATGACTGTGTGCACACAGACACACAAGTAAGGCTATAAAAACAGGAGATGATGCTGCAGAAGACCTAAAACACTGCTCATTTCATCTCTACAGACTGAGCAAAAAACTGCCTCAAAAAGCAACCAGATTTTCTTTTTCCAGAAAGCCAGAAGTTTACAGTGGCATCAGGTGCTCTGTCACTTCTCCGGGCTTGCTTAGCTCTCCTGTCCCACCAAGTCACTTGCAGCTGCAGATGGAATTGTATCTACTGAACAGTGCACAGCTATGACACAATTCACATCTCATGCTCCCATCAGCACCAGTCTACCACCCAGCCTGTTGGGTTCTTCACTGGAAGTTCAGTCAAAGGCCTTTCTAAGTCCATGATACGTGGCTCAGGGATCTAAACAATTTCTTTATCAGAACGAAAAAGTATCTCTGAGGTCAAGACTAGTTTCAGCAAAGCAAAGTACAGAAAAGACATCCTGCTCTCTTCCCTTGTGTGTTCTTCTTATACCTTGTCATTTCATGGATGGTAGGGATCAAGGAGATGAAAAATAGCACCAAAAATCACAGAAATAAATTTTTAAAACAAATAAAGGTGAGGGAAAACATATGGGAACTGTACAGAATCACACTATCCAGCAGAAGTTTCCAGTTTAGTTGAATGAGTAAGGGCTTTATACCATGATCTAATTCAGCTACACTCCTTCAGTCCAAAGCTTCTTACAAAAAGAGGAAGGAGTAGTAATAGTAATTACTAAGATAAAAGACAGTTTGGACTGAAGTTTGGAGGGCCTACCAGACTTAGGCTGCATGACAGCTTCTTTTGTGACAGCAGTCATTTCTGAGCCATCATCCTAACACAGTAGCTGCTTACTAAGCAATGGAGTCTCAAAAAGCCAGCCTGAGAAACAGAAGTCTCAAATTTCAGCACTCACTCCGTTCCTTTGATGAGCTGTTTCTCTATAGGGAAGACTCTAAGAACCCAAACGACTCTCCAACCTGCAAAGCTGCTGCAAGCCTGAGTACTGCCAGAGCTTTTTCTCTGAACAACATTTCTGCCTCCATGGCTAGCCCTGGTTCTTCTGAAGAGAGATGGACAAGATCCTGCTACTCCTGAGCTTTCTTCCCATGACCTACTTGAGGCACAAGGATGTTAGACACATGGCGGTAGGAATAGATGGATAGAAGGGCCAAAAAACTTCTCAAACTTCTGAAATTTCTCAAGAAAGTTTGACAACTTGACCACATTCAGATCAGAAGAGTAGGCAGAAGCTTTGTCAAGATCCTCCTACCTGCCCCCAGAAACAGCACGAGAATTAATGTTTCCATGGGCTGGAGGGGGTGGGCTTTCTTCAATCACAGTTGGCATTTCAATCTCAAAATCTCTTGGCACATTCTGGATATTTGGCTCCGTGAAGGTTATTCGACCTGAGAAGGAAGACAAGGCAGAACTAAATAAGGGTCCAAAAGGAGACTCTTAAGTTAAAACAGCTGAACACACAATCGCTTCTCTAAAATACAAGGGGAGAGAGGGTGGAGCTGAACAGGACACAACCACTGAGAAAACCGAAGGAAAAATAATTTGGGTTTAATGGGCTTCAGATGGTTCCCCTGCAGCATTTCTGTATCACTAATAAGAAACTCCCAAATCCAGAATCTCTTCTGGGGTCAGATATTTACATGCTCATATGTGCAAGAAATGAGTAATACTGCTCAGTGAACGCAAAAGCTATTTTAACACATCTAGACTTTCAGGCAGATTCATGCAAAATAGGTATTTCGGTATTTTCACTTGGTTGAAGTAGAGCCCAGCCTTGATTTCCTATCTTTTCCCCACAGAAAAGCTGCCCACACACACAAAGAAGAAAAGGAAAAAAAAAAAAAAATCAGTAAGAAGTGAGGATTTTGGACTTTTTTTTTTTACCTGTAGCTGTGTGAGTCTGTGACACTGGGTATACCCTTTCCATTCCCAGTGCAGAATTCAATCGCCTTTCCCTCTGTAGTGGAAACAGCACTTTAGTAATGGCATTGTTGATCCTCCTCCATTCCAGTATCAGCCCTGGCAATGGGTGAAGTCTCTTTAATTTCTCCAAAACATCCTTGTGGGAAGAAAAGGGCACGACTTTAATTAACTGCCTGTAAAGCTTCATAAATAAAGTTTTTGCAGTTCTGCAGGAAAAAGTGACTCCTTCACCCAGTGAGCTTTCAGTGTCACTGCCTTAAAATTATATGGATATCCCCTCCACTTACACCAACTACACTTGGGCAATCAAAGCACCATGAGACACAGCTGCAGTTTTATTACACACAAGAAGGCAATCACTTCTCTTTGGACTTCTGCATTCTCTTATTCTGCACCAACCAGTAAATCACCTGAAATTATCAAATAGAGCATCACTTGCCATAGGTCCCCTAAGTTGTCTCCTCTTGCCCAGCGTTAATGCTCCTCCTCCATCTTCTTGCATATTTTTCTCCCTGCTCTCTCCTATTCATACACTAGGAACACATAAAATGAAGCACTCCACGGTCCTTGAAAGACAAAGCTGATCACTAGCAATCAAATCCTTTCAGTTAAATCAGAAATATGAAGGGAATAAAGAATTTAAAAAAAACAGTGGCATGCAAACATTTCTCAAAATAACAATTCTTGTATGCAGCAGGCAGCTGCAGCCTCATCCTGCTATATCATAAAAGGAGGAAATCCTCTCTCTGCTTCTTGCTCCCTGCTCTGGCACCACCACTGCACTCACTTCTTCTTTGCCACTTGAGTTTTGGAAATCAATACTTGTCTTCCAAGCACTGACTACACTGAACAAGGGGAAACTAAGAAAGCAACACAGATTAATGAGTTCTGGAAACAGGGAACATATATATCTGCTAATATTACTTGTCTGGCAAGAGCATCCTTTAGCTTGCAGCAGTTGGTATTTATGCAGCTCCACAATATTTATCAACTGGCAAGCATGTCAATGGCCTCCACATATATACAAGCCTTTGATATACTAAATTTGAAAGCCATCAGAGCAGCCATTCTGCAGACAAATTCTCTGAAGCACAAAATACAGGTAGTACCAGACAGAGAAAATAATGCATTTAATCACCACAGTATTTAAGTATCTTTCAAGCTGATGTTGAAATATTCTTCTACTACTGGCTTTACAAAATTATTGTGCTATTTTGGTCTTACACGTGGTTTGGGAAATCAAATTCTGCCTGACTTACTCTTACTGAAGCCTGCTATTTATAGTAATGTCCTCACTACACTCAGGCTTTAGGAGAGTAGGAGGACTTAACTCTGCAAACAGAGAAGGCAGAATCCAGTTTGAATTTCCAGCAGTTATTGGAGGAGCAAAAAGGCAGTTAAAATTTACAGTCATTTAAGTCAGTATATCTAACTCCAATGTATCCAAGCAGCAGATGTGTGAAGTAAGAAGGAGTTACTTCTACAGCCACTTGCTGACTAAAACCAGACTTTACTGTACCTTGGTTGTACTGAACTGCTTGCTCAGCCTAACTCTGTTTCCTTTAGCAGTTGATCTTCTGGTGTAACCCAGAGTTTTCTTGTTCCCTTGAACTTTCACATCTCCATTTTGTGGCAACTTCAGCTCCAGGAACAAAACCTGAAAAAGGCCAGCATTTCAAATCAGTTTCTGCATGCTTCTCCCCGGAGAAAACAAAAAGCAATTGAGAACTTAAACAGCTTGTTTGAAACAAAGGATAGTATGAATGCTTCAGGTAATTAAAAAGCTGATTAAAGAGATCTGCAACCAAAGTCATTCCTTCCCGTTTTAATTAACTACAAACTGCAATCTAAAATCTCATTTTCTGAACACTCTGAGTTCAGAGGTATGCTTTTAGAAAAGTTAATTAACTCCATCCAATAAGTGAGGTTAGTGCTGACAGTCAACTGTAATAAAACATGGAGTTAAGATGACTAAAAATGGGAAGAACATCGGTGGAAAAAAAAAAAAAAAAAAAGAAATGTTAGTAAGGAGCAGGCTTCAGAGCAACATGAATAGCATAGAAGGAGGTGGTCACAAATACCTTTTATAAAATAGCCAGAATATTAGGTTTTTTCTAACAAATTGCCAAGAACTGGAAAATTAAGTTTATGCTCACTTGTTGACAGAAAGAACAGCATTCTTAATTTTTCATTCTTTGCTTCTACCTAGCATTATCCACTATTTAGCAACAATTGTTTCACTTCACAGCTGGCAAAGGGAACAGAAGCTTTTCTCTTGCACATTTACGTAGAGCAAAAGTTTTGCTGACACAAAATTAGAGGGGTAAAGCTCTACTAACCCACACGAGGTACTTTACATGATTCCTAACAAAATTTCCACATGAGAAACAAGCTTATGTAGTTCAGAGAACAGCATTTCAGAAAACTTTCCTCTTTTCTGTGAAGCAGAGTGGAATTGGAGCCACGCATTATTTGAGTTCTAATTCAGACTACTGTTACCAAGCAAAACTTCTGCTTTTGCAATGGAGGAATATTTCTGTGGAACTTCTTTTAGTGACAGCTGCTTGCAAATTTTGACTATTTCCATATAAAGTACAGATCCTCAGCAAGAAATTAGTAGATAGAAAAGAATTTAATGGGAAAAAAAGCATGCTCAACAATTACAATCTATTCCTACAATTCCATGTATCATACATTAAAAAATATATAGCAAAGTTCTTTAAGAATAAAAGTATTGCTAATTTACATAGGAATCTGGTTTTTAGACTTTAAAAAAAAAGGTTCTATACAGGTTCTGAAAAACAGAGTGATTTATTCAAAACTTTTAAATCAGTCTTTCCTCCACTGTCATCTGTTTAGGGACATGGGTAACAATGCAACTTACTCAGTACAATTATTCTTAGACTCAGACTATATGATTATCACACCACATCTCATGTGTAGAAAGAATACTGGTATTGCAAAAAAGCCTCTCTAGTCCAGCACCATTCATTCAAAATATTCCAAAAGCCATTTAATTGGCAGATCACCTCATGCATCATGAGAAGCCAAGGTCCTGTATGAACTACATGCTTATTTCCACCTGGTTTTTATTTACAACATGCTTATTTCCACTTCTGCCTTCTTTATTTCTGCTAAAGTTAGAAGAAATCAGAATGACCAGTGACAAGCAGGAGATACACAGCAGCATCTTGCAGGCAGCAAGCTCCTAATCAGTGTGAAGCCAATCTCTGAGCAGAGTTCAATTTGTGTTTTGTCTTTTCTTCATACACAGTCTGCCCAAGAAGATTTTTTTTCTTAAGTCTAAGCCTCTTGAGGGTAAGTTCTGCATAAGTTCCCCCTCTCCCACCCTAACCCTCACATACCTCTGCAATGTCATCAGGGCTGGTCAAGGAAAAGCTGTGGCCTGCCAGCTGATATGCCTTGGACTCAATCTCACTCAGCTTAGCTTGCATGACCTGTTTCTGGGTTTCGTAGGCTGTTGTGCTAAAACCAATGCCATTCAGCTCCAGCAGAGCCAAGCAATAATGGCTGGGCATCTCCACTTTAGAAAATACATCTGTAGGAAGTACAAACCCCAAGAAAAACTTTCACAGCATCAAAACCAGATGAACTGGCAATCAACAGATTAATGAAAAAAACAACTGGAAAACCCTCAGTTTTTAAAATCCCAACACACTGAAATATTTTAATACGTCTAGTTATAATACTTTTGTTTCTGGAATATTTCATAACAAGAAGTATTCCAGAACTTTTTATCACAGAAGCATTTAAGAGAATAATAACTTCTGTAACTTTTTTTTTTTCCTAAGAAATAGACAACTCTTTGTGTATCAACATTTTATAAATGGCAGACATGCTTAATGTAAAGCTTTCTAAATTGGTATGTCTTCATTCTGCTACTCACATCTTTTAAAAATGTTCTCAGGTTTAGCTGTCACTATCATAGATGATGTGGTAAACTTGCAATAAATTACTTCAATGACCCTAATCTTAAGCTTTGGATACAAATTATGGAAAACAATCATAAAGCCCACCAACAGGTATGTGCTTTTTTTTAGGAAGGGGGGGCACAGTGTTGCTTGTTTTTAAACAGAGACAAGCATTCAGCAATATTAGTGCAAACATACCGGATCATTCCATGTGTGACCACAAAAGTTTCATAGACACAACACATTCATGGCAAACAATGCTATATATAGGCAGGTCAAAGAGCAAGAAATCTCCTTCAGAAAACATCTGAGGATTTTAGGAATCGCTTCTGACAAGGAAATTCAAAAGCTTTTGAAAATGCTCATGAGAAACCACAGACAGACCCACACGTCTCCTCAGAATGGCCAGGGTAGTCACCTGGAAGGCAGAGATCTGCCTGATTCAGACTTAAAATAGACTCTGCTATTGCCCTAACTAGGGAAACTAGTGGATATTTAGGATATAAAAACTATATTAAATTAAATATTTTGGACGAAACAGATGTCCTTCCAAGGGAAGTCCCCACTTTTCTTTTTAAAAATGAACATTTTGCCACAGAATATACTTAGACAAAAACTTCCACATCTCCTCTCTTTTCCACTGGTCAATTCAGCCTGTGATACCACAGCTACCTTTACCCGCCACCTTTGCCCTCAAGTGGAGAAGCTCTCTTTACCTGTCAGATTTTCCTTTTGCAATTCATTATGGAGTTGGTTCATGACATTGAAGACAAGCACAGACTCTATGGCTGCTCTGTACCTCCCAGAATGATCTCCACTGGCACCAAGCCCCAGGCTCTGCACCCCTTGGCCAGTGCCTACCCCTTCCAGAAGCGGCAGCTCACTGGGGAGAAAGTTGGTCACCATGTTGTGAAGTGTACGTTCCTTGGAGCCAGAATCAAGCAGCCAACATGCAACCTTAAAAGGGGAGACCTCCATGAGACCTTCTCTCCATTTTAGTCATAATACTATGTAAATATTTCACTGGGGGTTAATGCAAGGCTAGAGTGCAGATTATTTTTCTTGATTTGGCAGGAAGACTGGAATAATTTGTGGAAAAGTTTCATTATTTCAGTTAAAACTTCAAAAGGGCGTAAGTCACTGAAAACCTTCATCCTCACTCAGTTAATTCTGCACATTTGAAAACCTTATTCTCTACCAACTAAACACATCTAGAAATGCTGTTCTCAGGTTTTTTCATTTATTAAAACCTAACGTAAATGGGATTAAATATGAAAATCAGGATCAAAACATATTTAACCTGGAGACTGACTTTGTAAAAATCAGAATTTGCTATTGATTCAGAATATTAGTCAAGCTGAGCTTTCCTGGTTTTGGAACACCAGCACTAGTACCAGGAATTCTGCAAGGCAGATTTTTATATGTGGTAAGCCTCATGTCTCCCACTGTCTTCAAAGCAGTTTCGCTTATAGCTTATATTTCAATTTCTTGTGTCAAAATAGGATGAGATACAGTTTTCTGCATTGTCACCACCATGCAAGCAGGTGGTAAAAACCACATTTATATATATACAGGTGTGTGGGGGGGGTGTTTGTGTGAATGTATGAATGTGTGTATGTATATATTCATTGTATCAGTAAAATGAACAAATATAACTCCACTTAAGACATGGAACAGTGCAGAAGCAAGTTCTTCTTTTATTGCTCTTTAATTTTATCCTAAAACTATGTATCAGTATGAAAATCTAAGTTTGTCCTTGTGTTGAACACCATAGTTACTTATCTGCAGACTTAATACTGCCATAGTGCTATTCAGCCCATGCGTGTTACAAGCTCTAAAAATCAACACAAGAAATTTCCTACAAGGACAAGATGGTGCTTTTACCTCTTTCTAGTGTTTCATTTGACTTACAAATGATACCCAAGCCTTTTGAAATTACATGTAAACTGTGTTTTGTTTTGAGAAAAATAGTGGTAGCAAGGTGGTCCATACATACAGCAGGTAAATCTTTTGCTTACAAAGTCTTCTGCTCTCAGAATTAATAATCTGACTAGAAGTACTTCTGCCATTTCAGTCTCACGCTTCTTATTGCAACTAGACTTCAGCCCTGTCCACTGGGACAGCGGAGAAATTTAACCTCATCCCACTCACCCAAGCAATCAGGTGTGAAAGATTGATGTGTTAAGCTACCACTGAACCTGCTCTGTTTGTCTTGTGGGCACCATGGACACATATAGCAAAAGAAGTCTCCTCTAAATAGTGTTCTAGATTTCCCACCAGAAGAAAATGTCATTAAATGCCCTGACAGGTGTGCATATTCAAATCTAAATAACAGAAGGAAAGTACCAGAAGGTACTCCTGTCTTTACACTAGTGTGTTTAAACTAGCAGGTTTACCCAAGCTAAATTTCTTCATCACAGACTCATAGGACATTAGGGGTTGGAAGGGACCTCTGAAGATCATCTAGTCCAACCCTCCTGCCAGAGCAGGTTCACCTAGAGTAGGTTGCACAGGATGGTGTCCAGCTGAGTTCTGAATGGCACCAGGGATGGAGCCTCCACAACCTCTCTGGGCAGCCTGTTCCAGTGCTCTGCCACCCTTACAGTAAAAAAGTTTTTCCTTATCCTGCAAACCTTTGGGTCCTCAAAATTTCCTTCCAAAGAGATTCCACAAGCCATCACCAGAGTCTTGTAGTGCTGAATGAAGTTATACACGACAAGTGAGTGCTCCTGCTTGGGCTTCTTCTGCAGATGCAGCTGCAAATGATACAGTCTCTCTGTTACAGACAGGTTTTTGTCCAAAGGTGGCGGGGCCAAACTCATACTGATTTCTAAGGCAGGAAATACAAGCAAAAATTATCTTTTACCCACTGCATGGTAAGAAAGACAAAAGAAAAATCTTGAATGCAATCACCTAAAGCACAAAAAACTACAGTTGGACTGTGAACAAATAACAATACATCTACGCTGATATTACATATTTTATCAAATCAGACAAGGCTCCCAAAAGCAATATACTGTGTCTGTACTACTAAACCAAGTACAGCCAGGAATCAAACCCTAGTCACAAGGCCATGTAGCACAGATTGGGTCCTATTCAGCATTCTAGTGTCAGATTTGTTGTGGAGAGCAAAAATTGGAAGAGGTTGAAAGAGAAAAGCAAGTAAGCTAAAGAGAACATGGGACTAAGATAACGTTTGAGCCATATGCACGCTCAGCAGTCCAGTACTTGAGCCCATTACCTGACCTTATTATATAGCAGCATCGAAGTATCCACAGCAACATGTTCAAAGATGTTCAACACTTAAGAGTGCTGAATAATATGGCTAAAATACTCCACCACACCACTGAGATGGGTTTGCATCACTCAAAAAAAACTTCCAAGAGCCTATCTGCTGAAGGCACTTTCTTGAAACGCAGTGTCATATAACACAGCACAGCCTGTTCACTCACTTACCAGTCTGGTCTTGTATCTGCTGCAAAGATATATAGTAGGCATCTTTTCCACCCCAACATACGGCCAGTCCAACTACTAAGATGTCTTCACAGCCATGAATAGGAAATCCATCATCTTTAACTTGCATCCACTGAGGAGAACTTACTAAAGCAACAATTTTTAAGTTACCATTAAAAAATGGCATCCTTAAATACAGAAGACTTTGAATCCTGAAAATCTTAATTCATACAGCTGAGCCTAAATTTCTTAAAAAGTAATATATACCTTCATTTTTATTTATAGGGAGAAAAATCTGTGACTTTTTTGGGAAAAAAACAAAAACAAACCCCAACATGCTTAGAATAGCAAAACTTTCTCTTAACAGAGACAACCACCCATATAGCAGCCCTACAAAACTCCAGCCTTTCCCAGCAATATTTTCAAGAGTTCAGACAGAAATGTATTCTCTCCTTTCACTCTGAAAAACTTTTCATATTTGTCTGTCAAAAATACATTTTGATAGTTGAGAAATGTTGTTATGCCAATATGACAGCAAAGAATCTAACTTGGCTTGTTAGTTTAAAGGAAGAGTATGTTTATACAGCAGCAGCAAACTGCAGCATATGAGTACTTTGGTGCAAAAAAAAATAAAAATGAAGCAATATTGCAACAATCCAGAGAATGATCAGAATTTCTCACACACATATATTGAACCAAGTTCACCTTTTGCAAACTTAAACCTATTTAACCTTGGTTCAGATGCAGTCCTGCAAGTAACACTGCTCCGTGGAGATCCTGAACAATCTGTACAGTTTACTGTTAAATATATTATTCATTTTAAAATATAATAAAACTTGGTTATGACATGGAAAAATACATGATAAAGGGACTGCACAACACAGAGCCATTTCAAAATTAGATACACAATGAAATGTTAAGAATATTTAGATGCTCTCAAATACAAACAAACTGCTGACACTTCATTACTGTCACCAAAGACCTACTAATGAAATGCTTAAGACCAGCTCTCCATCTGCTACTAACACTCAGCTACTTTGCTTTACTGAGGCTGACAATATTCAGTTAATATCAGTAATTTTCCTCCTTTTTTTTGCAAACCCTTTTCTTCTCCGCTCCTGCTTCAAGCTGAAGATGCCACCTTGCTGTTCACAAAATAACATGCTGGAACACGGAACTGACCTTTTTTGAATTTGCCACCAATTGTTGATTTGGGAGATAAAAGGCATTTTGTTCTTTCACATGCCACCGAGATGGAGAATCTGCTCTTCTCCTTCCACTCTGCAACAAAAGTCTGGAAAAGTGCTTTGTCGCTTGCGACATCAATAATAGTGAAACTTTCAGCACTTAATGGAACAAGTGGAAAAACATCCTGAGATAGCTGCAGTGAAAAGTCTTGATCTATAGTGGAGTCATCTTTTATCTCATCAGTCTCAACTGGATCTACAATCCCAAGAGTGCCTTGGAGGGGTTTTACTGACTGCTCTGCATCGCCCTCGCTATTCTGCTGTGGCTGAATCAGCTGCCCTTCGTTCATGCAGGTGACTTGTCTTTTCCTTGCAGATTTCACAGAGAGAGAAACACAACTCTTGGGAAAAAGCTCTTTGGGGGGTGTTGGAGGAATAAACGTGTTATTACTGTCCGGTGGAGGACAGGATGTTCTGTTGCTTCCCTTGAGTGGAAGTGTTATGCAGCCTGTTTTCTGAACATCCAAGTCTTCCATTTTGTTTTCCTTAGCCCTGAAATAGCTTTTCAAATCCTGGCAAGTGGGCAAAGGCTCTGGCTGACAACGGTCAGATTCAAAAACTAGATGTGGCTCTTGATTAATGATAGGAGCAACTAACTTTTCTTTCAAACAGGAGCTTACAGGAACTGGTTCAATGCCTGAGGGACTGGGCCATTTGTCTAATACATCCTGCAATCCTGGGCTTAGTTCAAATGAGTGGTCAGCCCATACCAGTGGATGGGCTTTCTTGTCCAAAGCTTGCTGGCTTCTCTGGAGCTTTTCACCTTCATCTCCTACTAAATCCTTTGGTCTGAGGTCGTTGTTACATCCCGACTGACCATGAAATGTAGAAGGATGATCTTCCAGAAAAGATGGGGAGTTTGCATGATCTAAAACTTCAGCTATTAGATCAGAGAATGCTAGAGACACATTGTTACACTGCACCGAGTCCTCATGCTCTTTCTGATTGCCACTGACATCAAACTTATTCTGAACAGGCCTTAGGTTCTGCAAAAGACCTTCTGGAGGAAGCGAACTCCCTTGCTTCTCCACAGGCTCCTTTCTGTCAGCTTCCATGATGTGAACCGCTGAGACGTCGCTGACGTTACTGAAGCTATCATCAAACAATAAGCTATCACTCATATTCAGGCTTGTTTCAGGGACAGGGTGGCATTCTACTTGTACAATATGCGCCCTATCCAAAGGGGAGGTTGATTTATTAAGGTCTTTAGATGCAGTCTCCCCTTTCGCTGAATTTTGGGTCTGGTAATCTTGTAGAAAACTGTGTAGCTGGGAGTCAGTCACTGAGAAATCGCTTTCTTTAAGGCAAGGTGCAGATTCTATTTCCTTTGCTAAGGGCTGTAACTTAAGGCCTCCAGACTCCAAAATTTCATTACTGCAGTGCTGAGCTGTGGTTTTGATAATGTTATTTGTTGTGATAAGATTCGATAATCTCAGTTTCCTAACTGTTGCATCCAGCCTTTCATCAGTAGCATTCTCAGTCTGTGAAGTGCTTAGTTTCTTGGAGATTTCCGGCTGTGGTGTCGCTGACAGCTCGGAACCTTGTATTCCCTGCTGTCCTGTGATTCCAGCTGCTCCCTCCTGTTTTATTATCATCTCAGTTTGAGTATCCAACTGGAAGCTGTCTTCAAAGCCTCTAGAATCCGAAAAGAAATGAGAGGATGTACAAGCCTGAACACCACCTGCATTGCAAACACCTCTGGATTTTACTAGAGAGTTTTTCAGAAAACCCTGAGGATGACTGTTGGCTTTCTGCAGTGCTCCAGCTTGTAACAATAGTCCATTGGGCTTTTCACTCCCATTTTTGCCACGATTCTGAATCTGAATATGGCAGGATTTATCCTCACCAGGGCAAAAATGCACAGGCTTCTGAATCCTGCTGCCACTATAGACATGTCCATTTCCAGAGGAGCTGGCAGTTACGTTATGGTGATCTGTATCTAAAGCCATTTGCTGCTTACCAATCATCATCTCAGCACAGCTCACATCTGTTTGCATTTTATTAATTGTATTCTGCTTGTCACTGGTATTTTCATTTCTCTGTGTCCCAGCACTAGCAGATATGGCTAGACTTTCTACAATGTTATGTGTCTCCACATCAATGTGTGGAGTACCCTGCAATGTAACAGGCACCTGAAAACATGCTCTCCCCTTAGACGTGCCTTCATTAGTGGTTGTAGGCTCTGTAAATATTCCTTCCATTTTATCTTTCCTCCCAAGACTAATTTCCCCCATCTGTGCAGAATTTAAGACTTGGTGAGTTATAGACCCTTTAGAGCTGGTGGGGTGGAAAGCAGGCAGCTTTTGTATGTTTGTGCTAAGTGTCTTTGAATCTTCAAGAAGTGACCTCTGCAGTTTTGAAGCAGTATTTTTGTTCCTACTCCGGTTTAAATGCGTATCTGTACTTTTTATCAACCTAGAGGCTGAAGACTTTGTTCTCAATGTCGGTGTTTTTCCTGGTTCAGTACAGAGTTCTGGAATTGCTCTCCTGCAATCTGTCTTGGTTTTGACCAGATACATTCCTTCATTGTCTCTGCAGATATTTGGCCGTTTTCTAGCATTGTACACAATATCATCACTACCTTCCTCTGTTCGAGCCTGTCTCCTGCCTGGGACTTCACTCTCAAATCTGGAGTTTTCTGTACTACTGCTTAGTCGTCTTTTATATGCCTTTTTAACACTTGGTAAATTTCCAGTCTGAGAACCAAAGCCATTACAAAGTTGAACTTGGCATCCTTTTTTGTTTAACACCCTAGAAGACTCAGAAGACTGTTCTCCATTTGATCTACATAATCCCTCTTCCAGTTCTGACGCGCTGCTGATCACAGAGGATGTATCAGACTCAAGAAAAGACTCTGGGTTCCACTGTACTCCCATCAGTGCCAAATCCTGCTGGAGAAGTCCCCTGGCTTCCTCCACAATGAGGGAAGCTGCTTCTCTTTCGCTTAAGCCTTTCATTCCAGCCATCCAGATGCTGCGCACTGTCCGACGCTCTTCTGCTGATTCTTCATCTTCATCCACAGCCCTACGAACACTATGGGAAAAGTAACAGACAGACAACCATTCATGCAGAAAATAATCAGCAACAAAAGGAGCTGGCACTATTCTGCTCTGCTCTCATTTCAATTAGCTTCACAGCTTCTTAGCTTCACAGAAGCACTTTATCAAAAACATAATGCACTTAATAGGAAATAACTATTTTTCTATATGTGAATTGATGTTGATGAAAGATACCCCAGAAGCATTCCCAGGTTTCTGTGCCCAAACATGTACCCTAGATGAGTCCCAACTCCTTGCTAGGGCAAGATCCAGGCCTGAATCATTCCTCCTCCATATACTGTTTTATAAAGAAAGGAAACCTCAGGAGCATGAACCAGACAGGTGTCATGGGACAATCCAACAGGTATTTGATCAAGGAAGCTTGTCATTGCACTAACATGAAAATCACAAGAGAATCGCAAATGATTTACAGTAATAAATCATCAACTCATTTAATCATATGGTGGAGCTGTCTTTTAGAGGCAGCAAATGGTCTCCAGAAAGTATGAACAATTCACCCAGGACTAACTGCATTGTGCACTTTGCTGCAAATAAAATAATCTTATATTAATTTCAAAATAATCATGGAATGACTGTGATCAATCACAGATTCAAGTTATTTCTAACTAATGTTTGGCACCAAGTCCCATAAGGTTGCCATATTTCATTACAAGTTTCATCCTGTAATCCTTCACCTTACAAGCTTTCTTACTTGACTTCTGGACTTACTGATTTCCTCACCTTTTGAATGGTACTGAATTCTTCAGAGCAGTTGCCACATCGTCAGGACTGGCTTTAGCAAGATCAGCCACTGTGATAAAGCCAGCATTGTAAAGCATCCTAGCACGCTGTGCATTCAGCAGAGACACTCGTACCAGGTCACAAAGCTCCCTGTGAACCCCAAAAGTGAGGCGGCTCTGGAACTGAGAGAGCAACAACTCCATGTTGTGCCAGCCCAGTCGATTACAGAAAACTGTTACCATTCCTGGAACACAGAAGTTATGTCAATGTCTTAACCAGCTTCAGTTTTACTAAGCTGGATCCATTTCCCCCACCGCCATCTCAATAGGCACTCACTTTTCTGACCTTCTTATTATAATAAACATGAGTTAGTTTCTGTAGGTAACCTTGACTAGGAGCTGGTCTTGCAGAACTCAACTTAGTCTAGAATTAACTAGTTTATCAGTGAGGTAGAAATTCTGAATGACAACTGCTTTTCCAAAGACAGTCGCCTTGAAAGTGTGAAGCACACGCATATCCTATAACAGGATTCCTATGAACCAAATGCGCTGAACAAGACAGAAAAAATAGTGATGAGAGGCACTAAGAGAAGCCACAGATCTCTGAGGAAAGCCAGCACTGATGTCCGTAAGACCAGAACTTGGCCCACAGAACTTCAGATACTAAGAGTACCATAGGAGGTAGTACAGCCTGTGATAAAGGTTACAGCTGCAGTCCCCAGCACATGGGGCAGGAAAAGACAGTTTCTTACACTCACACATTGCATCTATAGAATATGAAAATAACTGAAAGATATGGCATTCCTCACGATTTTTCTAGTGATTACAGAATACAATTTTTATTATACCTCTTATCTATACATCATGTAAACAGTTCATTTTGCTTCCCAAATTGCTTTTGTTACTGCACTGATCTACCTGGTTGCTGAAAATTATAAACACGGGGAATAAAGAATTATGAAACTGCTACAACAAAAAGTTATTTATACCACCAGAATTATTTTAAACTACTCTGCATCAGCTGGCATGACCTTTTCATTCTGGGGCTTTGACTCATGCTGCAACCCACACACAGAGTTTCGCAAGTTGAGCTAAAATTGTCTTAAAAATTGAAGACCCACTTAGAGATTAATGGAAGACTTAGGCAAGAGGAAAAAAAAGTCCCAGTCACATGATGGCCTGCTACTTCTACTCCTGCAAAGCCCTCTTAAGGAAGTTAAGTTAAAGGTGGTATCTATCTGACTTCTTGTTATCTAGTTATAAATGACTGAAAAACTACTCTGTTTTGAAAACTATAAACTTACACTTTCTGGACAATTAACTTTGCAACCAGGAGAAAGACATGCTAAGTCTTAGAGACCCCAAACTTTACTCATGCTGAAAGGTACTCTTTCCTGATAGAGCAAAGCTTCAGAATGGACTTGAACTTAACTTCTATGCCTTGTGTTGAACAAACTATATTCCTGCACAGTACACAGATTATTTCCACAGACCTCAGCATGCTACAGCACTGCTTGATTCCACTCCTTCTCACAGCACATTCTGTGGTTCCGTATCAAAGAATGCGCAACCACAGACTAAGCTACAAAGCTGGAAGGGGTTTTATATGGCTGACTCTTGTTAGTATCACACCGTGGCTAGCTAATCCCCATATCTGGATGGAAAGAAAACAGACTAGCCAAGACTGCTGCCTATTTTGCCCAGACAACTCACCTGCATAGGTGGCAGCAGATTGCTGCAAGGATTGAAGCTGGCCACGACTACAGCCATATTTCTTGGTCATATCCTTTAAGGGAACCTCACTGATTAAATCCAGAAGAGCAAGACTGGTGAAAAACCTATAGGAGTAGTACAAATGGAAATAAAATCATCACCTAGAACACATTACTGTACATGGCAAAATGTACTGTGATAACATAGAACAGAATGGTACTATAGCTTAGCATGCAAAAGAAAAAGAGGAGATGGCTTCCGAAAACATCAGCACAAACATCTTGTGCCAGAGCAGACAAGGCCCAGGTTCTCTGAGCTATCAGCTCACTCAGCAAGAGGGCCAGTTCCAGAGAAGAGAGACAGACCCAGTCCACTCTAGCCTTTGCACATTCACAACCATTTGTGGATACCTTTTGTGGATGGCCATCTGTCTGTGCTGTTTCTCTGTTTTAGCTATGATTTTGCCCTTCACAGAGCGAGCCAGAAAGCCTTCTTCAATCCCCACCAGCTCAGCCACACGTTTCATTGAGGCAGGTAGCTTCTCCCACAAGCAGAAAAACTGGTACCAGTCAATTGTGGTCCACTCCTCATACACTGGGGTGACCTAAATAAAATAAGACAAAGCAAAAAACTGTTTCAGAGAAACAGAAGAGAGCTCTGAGTAAACAAAAATACAGCCTAGGGAATGTGGTCAGAGCATCCTACACACTACTCAGAGGCACTGAGTCATAACTATGTACTCTGAAGAAAGTAAAAGCTCTTTTAACTTAGGTTTTTTAATATTTGTATTGATGAGATGTGAGTATTCTAATGGTTAAACAATTTGAAATCTTTGGCAGATTGCTTCCTATATCCAAGCCACTAGAAGATTTTTAAGCTGAATCTTTATTTTCCTTTAACA
This sequence comes from Hemiprocne comata, assembly GCA_020745705.1. Classification (NCBI taxonomy): domain Eukaryota; kingdom Metazoa; phylum Chordata; class Aves; order Apodiformes; family Apodidae; genus Hemiprocne; species Hemiprocne comata. The sequence continues at coordinate 145,430,119 of CM036586.1, forward strand.
ACACAAAACTTAATTCTTCTTTTAGCAAAAACTGACAGATATCTAGCAACCTCTTAAAACCACTATCAACCACTAAGCTAACCACTGCCATGGCATCTGATGAAGCAGGAGGGAACACAGATCTTGCCAACACTCATTGAAGCTTTCATTTATCTGGAGTACAAGACATCTCAGCTTTTATCAACACGAACAAAAAAACCATCCAGAGCATCCACACACTTTTAGACAGAAAACCAATTTGGTTATCATTCAGTCAGTTTCTGTGTGAGGAGACAAAATGTCTTCATATCCATATTGATATACTGCATGATTCACTATTTTGAAATAAGAGCTGTTGGGGAGCATTTAACGTAACACAGAACACCAGATGCCTGCACAGTTGTAAATCATCCATGCCCCTTCATCTGATGAAGAACAAGAGTTGTTAAGGTGGGGACTGTCTTTTGTTGTTTGTTGGTTTTCTGTTGGGTTGTTTGTTTGTTTTTGGTTTTGTGTGGGTTTGTTTGTTTGTTTTGTTGGGTTTATTTTCCCTTTAAACAAACTCTTTTCCTAGAAAATACTTACTTGTTTTAATCAACATACCCACAATACAAGGTCTTGGAATTCAGTCTCATATTTGCACAAGTAAAAGATTCAAGTCTAGGAGAATTAAAAAGCATTATAGCAGATAATTTCCCTGTAGCCCATAACAAACACATGGAGAACAATGACTATTTAAAAAAAAAAAAAAACAGCCACCAAAAACTAAACCAATCTTTGGCCTTGAGAATGAACAGACTTTCAAGAAAGTGTTTTAGGCTAGCTTTAATGGAAGAGAATCTCAAGAACATTTTGTTCAACACTGTATTTGATTTAAAATAACATTAGACAAGCTGCTGAAATTAAAAATACAGTGTAAAAAAACATATTGTCATCACTGTCTCTACACCAGAACACGAATAATTTTAATCCTTTTTTTTTCCTCTTTTGGAGACGCAAACAGGGAAACAGTTTACTGGTGCGTGTCTACTTTGCCCAGTAGAAATGGAACAAAATATAATGTGGTCCTCTAAAACAGTATCAGCCAACAACTAGGCTAATGAAAACAGCAAGAAGACAGGCACCTTCAGCCTCTTGCCTCCCTCCGTCCCCTAGCTCAACAATTCCTTTAACTATAAACATGCTTTCCTTAGAGTGAACCTTTTTTTTCAGGCAAGATGCCCAAATTTTGCCTGGTAAAGAGAATATATTCTATACTAAAGGAGGCTGAAGACAATTGTTGGTTTTCAGATGGTGACTGCATGATGGGCCTCTGGCAGTCATGAAACCTAAGATGCTCACTGCAACTCCATCTTGTTTCCTCACTTATCTTCATAGGTTTGTGGCTTCTTCTCCAAACATCTTAAATAGCATTGGCTAGCTTTTTAAGGGTACATGCACATAAATCTTGACAAACTTTGGGACACTTTCCTCTCAAAAGATTTATCACTCACTTCCTTTAGTCCTGGCAGCATCACCAGGAAAATAAACCGAATCAGAGATGAATTTCACTGTTACTGAACTGAAGAAAGGCCCACCCATAGGAAAAAAAGTAGTGTAGTTTCTGAAGCTTTTTGTAGGCAAAATAGATGCTAAACCCCAAGAGGTTTTTGAGCCTTCCAAAGTACTCTGAGATGCAGCCTCATCCCAAACACACAATCAAAACCAATTTGTTTCATCAACTTTAAGTGACTCAGAAAAATTACCATTATCTTACACCCAAGACCTACAAAGTTCCAAAATCTCTTTAAGTCAGTAGTGACAACAATGGGCTTATGCAGCACCTGCCTACACAATAGACAGTATGGGAACAGACTAGTTCTGAAGAACATTTAATATAGAAACTTTTCTTGATAAAGGATGAGCTAAGCAAAGCACAAAAAAGACCCTACATTCATGAAGCCCTCAAGAACTTTGCATTGTGCTTTGTCTCCTTTCCTTAGTTTTGGCAGTACAAAATACAAAACAGAATGAGGAACCTACCAAATAGACAATATGCAGATCATTCTCCAGAACAAAGCTTTTCATAGCTCGCTGCAGGTCAGCAAAGATTTCCATGGCATCAGTTGGTGAAAGAGAAGAGGAAAGAGTAGCTGAGCCAAGATGTGTTGGATGATAAACCTTTGCTGTTTAAAAAAAAAAAAAAGAAACATTTTATCAAGTTTATCTATCAAACATTTTAGCAAGTTTATAGCTCATTTTCAGGTTGCAATTTATTTTACATATATCAATTCTACTAACCTTTCCCAACTACTTTTTCAAGAGAAACAGCGTATTTCTCCATTCTGAAGGCAGCAAAATGGAAACAATAAAATTTTTACACTTGCATAAGTCTAAACTAGCCTTTTTCAGAGGCCAGATCTCAAGCTTGGATCCCCCTAACTACTCAGACTAACAGTTGTCGTAGCTGTTTGAAAAAAAACCACTGGAATCCCATATGCCATCCTGCCTATTAGCTATCATTTTGAGTATTTCTTTCTTAGGAACACCAAATATTGCCTATTATCTTTTCTTAAAAAATAAATACAAATTAACCTGTAATGTGGATTCTTACTATTACTGTAAGAGTCTTATCCTTAGCCATTTTAAGAAAACAAAGTCAGGAAAAATTGCAACCACATACACCAAGTGGTTCTAGAAGAGACTTGCATGCTCAGAATGTACTGGTTCTTCAGAAATAAAAATCATACTCTACAGTTAATGTGCACAAATTCTGTAGAAAAAGTATGCCTTGTTAAAAAATATTTTGGGAATCTGTAGGCTAGGATGCATCAGTCTTGAGGTAACGTGCACGGAGAGGTCTTCCAAGAACACGTGCATGCAAAACATGCTAAAGCAGGTATAAAGACACCCTCCAAAAAGATAAAAAATTCTTGACACCCATGATTCTTTAAAATAAAACCAAAAATGCACAGAAGTCCTCATTATCAACCTACATTGAACATCTACCTAGCTGCAGAAGATGTACTGATTCAAAACTGCAATCACTGGGACAAACACAAATGTTACCTTTCTCATCATTGCCAGAATCCAGAACCTGAATGAATTCATTTTCCAGTAACCATGCCACACAAGCCTCGATAGGTCCAGTCTGCAATTTATCTTGTGCCTTCTCATCTCCCCACTTGCCTTCTTTCAAGCTGGATGCAAGAAGAGTACAAGAAGCGTAGGTCTGCACATCATCTGGAGTGTTGGCCACTCCCCCCACTATGATCTGTTGAAGAAAAGCACTTGTTCATATTGCCAGAGAAGCAGTAGGATGGAACATCAGATCCAAGAATCAAAGAGATTGATACATCAAATATATACATTTTAAAGAACCACTATGAGAGGGGAACATGAGGCAGAGCAATTGCCAACCTTTAAGGACTTTTCTAGGAAAGAAGCTAAACACCTTAGGTAGAAGTAAGAGGACTAAGATATGGGAAAGAATTAATTGTAAGATCTTATTTTGAGAGCAGACGTACACATAGTAGCAATTTAGATTTCAAACTAGCCCTAGGTATTTTGCTTAGCCAATATTGTGAAATTTTTCTAAAAGGTTAGAACACAAACTGCAATTTTTTGAAGACAAAAAGCAAACCAGGAAAGAGGCATTCTCCTAAGGCTCTTCAGCATACTGAAGTTTTCTCTGAAAAAGTGTGAATGCTCTACCTGTCATTGTTTTCCTGATTTAAACTGATTTTTTTTCCTTTGATTGTTTTGGTTCTCTTCTTCACATAACTGCTTTTTCCTTGTGAGTCATTTCTATGCATGTCTTCCTTGAGACAGCAAGGTGTTTAAAAAACTCATGGTTTCAATGGATTTTTTTAATGTTATAAAGCAACACCACCAGAAAGGAACCCCCACCTTTTAGATAGCTCTTATGTAGAAAAATACATATAGAAATTCCATTGGTCTGCTAAAGATTCAAAATCTGTGGAATCACAACCAAGTTCTAAGTACAACAGCAACTTTCACAACACAACAAGAGTAGTACAGCAAACGAACTGTATTTAAACAGTCTAAGCTCAGTCAAGCCCAAAAGCAACTTTGGAAAAGGGAGATAAGTTCACCTATGTGGAATAACACCCTTTTGGTCCTTTGTATTCCTTTTTATTTCAAATTCAGTCTACAAAGCTTCCAGAATCAGTAATTTACAAGCATTTCCTAGTGAAGACTATCAGGTCACACATGAAGCTTAAGAATTATGCTTATTTCTGCCTGCAGTTTGAGTATATCTAAATGCAAAAGCATATCTTAGTAGCCCTTGTTTGAGTGTGCTCACATCCTAATCTGCAGAGACTGAAACACATCACACAAGACGCCGAATACTAAAGCAAGTTGACAGACTCCAGTAATTTTCTTCTGAAGCTGCTTGCGTTGACAAGGGAGGAAACAAAACAAAGCACAGAGAACATTTGATGGTGTCACAACATCCTACAATTACAAGAGTGCAAGCACAATTCTAATCCTTCTTCACATGTTCTGTACCTCAAGTATTGCTCTCTTCATGCTAGAAGCAACACCTTCCCCTTCTCTTCTAAGCAAACAGCTGCAAACAGGCTTAAGAGATCCCTGAAGCAGAGCAGTTCCTTTTGATCTTTCTGAGGGCTTGCAAACTAAAATGCTCTCACCTTTAAGAAAATAAAACAAAAAGAAAACATTAATGACCTTAGTGTTGCATTGTAGCACTGTAATAGCTACATACAGTTCATAAAGGACATATTGTAAGAATAGAAAACTGTAGATATTTTTGAAAAAAACTAATTAAAGAGAAAAAACTCTGCAACCTTGAACAGTGTATATCCATTGCTACATAAGAATTCCACAGATGCATAATACTTAAGAACTAAAAGCAAACTTCAAAGTTACATTCAGCTGGTCAGGGTCTTGCCAAATCAGGTAAGGAGATTCCATAGCCTCTCTGTGCATCTACTTTGCTGCTGAACCACTCTCACTTCTTGTTCTGGAATTGACTGGAACGATAATGTACAGTGGCATCAACTTTTCTTCTGCACTATGTTATTAAACTGAAAAGATTCTCAAAAGCAGGAAGAAAGCATAAAAGCAGTACAGCACCTGGACAGTGTGTGTGAAGTCAACCACTGGACTTCAAGTGAAGTTCCACTCCCAAAATGACATAGGTACCAGAGTAATTCGGTAATCCAAAGTTTTGTTAAAAAAGTAACTATGCATCCTCTATACTTCCATATATGCATATATATATATGCACACACACATAAAATCTTAAGTATCCTGAACGGTTTCCTTCAAAAGTACATCTAAATATACCTTACCTTAAAATTCTCTCTCAGACGTTGTTACATTAATCCCTAACTACTAAAGCGCTGTGGGAGACAAAAAAGGGTCCCAGAGCCATGAAACAAAAATAAAAATCATGGGCCAATTCCTTTAATGAGATAACAGTACAAACTACCCATGGAAAATGTAGTGGTCACATACAGGAGATTCCTGGAAGACCTAGCTAGTTAGAAGCTTTGCCAGTTGGTACAGGACAAATTAACTGTGGGTAGGACAAGCTTGCCTTTGACTAAGAAGACAGCATTAAATTTTGATTAGTTGTACAGTAAGTATAATTACAGGTTTATGATAAACTTTTAAGATTTAAGTGCACATAGTCTGGACACCAAGGTAATTTTGGTAGTAGGTATCTTAGTATGATTCTATGAAAATCCTAAGAATGTTAAGTTATGATAAAACTGTAGCCGTTGTAATGGTGCAGTAATTAGCAAATCCAGAGGTAATGAAAACACAACTGCACTTAAATTTAATGAACAGAATAAATACCACAAATGCAGTGTAGGTGAGTAACAAAATACAGCTTAAATATTATTACATAAATTAATTACAGACGTGCTCAGAGGATGTGTCACTGGGATTTTTTTTATCCTGCCATGTGACACTTTTGACATCTGTTGACCACGTTCTTTTGCCAGAGCTGAGAGTACAGAAGATAAAGTGCCTGCAAACATTGTTTTTTGAAAGCAAAGCTTATTTGATTTTAGCGAAAAAAGAACATTCACTCATTTTCTGTTTGGGTTCTGATGTGACCTACAATTCCCTCTGAAAACTTTGACTCTTCAGTGTGATAAATCTAACAGAAGATGGGTATCCACTTGGCTCTGCATTATCTGACAGTCATTGAAGACATGGGGAAAACCCTTTCCCAAGATGTCACTGAGAAATTAAAGCAAATAATTGCAACATAATAAACAGGTTTAAAAAAAAAAAAAAAAGGAACTAAGCTGTTCTCAGATCCCTTCTTTCAGACAAGAGAGGAAGCCTAGGTTAGCATCAGATTAGACAAACATCCGATTTTGGCTATCTAGGCATAAATAAGTTCATTAAAAGCCAAAAAGGCCCTATTATTTTTCTAGGCTTTGTTCAAGAATATTGAACAGGTTTACCTATTTCACCTTGGGAACACAACAGTTTTGATGAATGCAAAAATAATCTAATTTCATTTTCCAAAATTATGTTTTTAAATTTCCATCAACTTGGAAAAAAAATTAAAAAATCAAAATCTGAGACAATTCAACACTTCTATGTTGGGAGGGGAGGAGCAAAACAACCCATCAGTATTTATCTTCTGCCTGTAAGCTGAAGTTCATATCCACATAAGGCATTTTTTCCAGCTGAAGTTGCTGTCCTACAGTCTCCCTACTGTGTGAAAGAGTAGCAGCTGGTAATGTAGCTTTATGTTCTCACCCAAAAGACACTGTGGAGTGGAAAAAAAATGGTACATACACGAAGCTCATCAGCATAAAATCAACTGCTTACTGTGCAAAACACAGTCACATCAGAACTGTCAAAAAAGGGTACTAATTTCTGTAACTCGAAGGGGAGAAAAAAGAAACTTCAAGGAATAATGTAATTTTACACCTGCCAGTTACACTCAAATTACAAAGTTTGGAAAAATTCAAAATACAGAATGCAGCTGCCCTTTTCTTTAGCTCACAGGGATAGCTCACAGAGATATAGGTCGCAAAATGCTCTGTTGCTATGTTACTCCAGCAAAAATAGAAAGTTAAATGTAAGAACAGTCTGCTTACGTGGGGTTCCACCAAGCACCAATCAAGCTATCAGTACGGCAAATCCCACCTCCCACTTCTGCTGAACTTCTTCTTTTGTACTGTGTTTATACTTGTATAATATAATTTTTCCAAATATCATCCATGAAGATAAATTTCCATCACAAATTTAATAACAGACAGGATTATTTTGTTGTACATCAACCAGTGCATGAAGACACCACATTACCTATGAAGTACTGGTCATATTCCCCTCCTAGTCTGTTGCATTACTACTTTTAAGATCCATAAAAGTTATCAAAGAATCATAGAATGGTTAAGGTTGGAAGGGACCTTAAAGATCATCAGGTTCCAACCTCCCTGCTATGAGCACGGACACCACACACTAGACCAGGCTGCACAAGGCCTCATCCAACCTGGCCTTGAACACCTCCAGGGAGGGGGCATTGATAACCTCCAGAGGCAACCTATTCCAGTGCCTTACTACCCTCACGGTGAAGAATTTCCTCCTGATGTCTAACCGATATTTACCCTCTTTCAGTTTAAAACCATTACCCCTTGTCCTATCACTGCCCTATCGGTTGAAAGTCCCTCCCCAGCTTTCCTGAAGGCCCCTTCAGGTACTTTTAAGTTTAATAAATCCAAATCAGAACTTCAGACAACAAAGTTTCTCAAACTGTGGCTGTAGACTTTAAATGCTTTTCCTAAATTTTAGGCCTGTCCAATGAGAGTTTACTGTCTATTTTCTCACTGAAACTGTAAACATTTTAGTAAAGTGACCATGGATCACAGAATTAAGGCAAATGAACAACACCACCACCTTAGAAGCTAAGAAGAATTCAAAGAAGAAAATAGCCTGTTCTTGAAGTAACTGACATGTAAATACCAAAGTAAGTCTCATGCAGTGAAAAGAATCCCCTGGGAATTACAATTTTTACTCCATTAATATCAAACAAATTCATCTTGATTAACTTAATCATACTGAATACCAAAGGAATCATCATGATTAGTCACTAATTGTGAAGCACTGCCCTGGATTTAATCAGGTTAACACTGTTCTCAGAGAATGTTAATAAAGCTTCTGCTTACCCTCTGTGTCTACTCCTTTCCTGCCAGCCCTCCCAGCCATCTGCTTGTAAGTGAGAATGTCCAGCAGTTTGCCACCAAACATGGGAGTTCGTATAATTACTCGGCGTGCAGGCAAATTCACTCCAGATGAGAGCGTGGAGGTTGCTGCTAGGACTCTGATCAAGCCCTGGCGAAAGGCTCCTTCAATGATATCCCGTTCATCAAAAGTAAGACCTGAGGAGAGATGACTTTTAGCAAACCTAGCCATCTGCATTTAAGAGCTAATAATATTACTGTCAAGCAAGGGAAAGAACAAACTGACTTCATTAATACTGGTCATTCAGTGTTCAGAACTAGACTCACAACACTACCTCAGTTGACATCTTTCAAACCATAAGTGAAGCAAAATTTCCTCATTAAGTTTTTATTATTCAATTGACAGTAATAATTATAAATTAGCTTCTCTAAGGTGCTTGTAGATACATAGTAGCAAGAAGAACAACTATTTACTATGTAGCTACAAGCACTGCAAATAAAATAAAATAAAATAAAATAAAACAAAACAAAACAAAATAAAATAAAATAAAATAAAATACAAAGGAAAACTAGACGTAACAAACACAGTAGGGAACCAGAATTTAGTTATTTGCTATCCCAACCCTGGAATCCCTATTTCCATTTTAGGTTGCAGGTCTAATATGTATCTTTCTACATCTCCTTGAGAGCTTCAGTCCAATTTTATCCTTGAAAAAGAAACCCATGCTCTATACCATTTGGAATTATTCCCCCTACATATTCAATTCCATAGCTACTGTTCTCTCTTCCACAGTCAGTTCTTTCTCTCAGTGGATCAACAGGTGACATACACTGTTACCTACTTCAGTAAGAAATCTAAAGAAATCCAAAGATCTAGCCATAATTGTTTGTGGCAACTGCTCCTTTTATTTTTATTTTCATTCTCATTCTTATACTTCTGTTTACTCATCTATTCCAGTCTTAAGTTGAGGAAAATTGCCCTGAAACACTTGGCAGCTTCAGGGACAACTTGAAAATGTTTCAGATGCAAATCAGCTAATTTTTCAGGCATTTCATGAAAGAAAAATTAAATTGTATTTAAATTCAGTCATAAGCTACAGAAGGCTTCAAAAAATAACTGGTAACTACAGCAAAAAGAATCCATATGACTTGACCATTACAGAATTCAAGCCCAAGATATTCAGGAATACCTGCATGATGAAATGCCACTCCCCATGGCAAAGTACGTTGGAGCACAGTGTCCAGGCCTGAGACAGAACGCTTTAGCTGTTCCATGACCTCATCTATCCCTTCTCTGTCCACAACAACTGGAGCAAGGGCTGGGTTTTTTGCAGAACCTCAAGAGAGAAAATATTTTTATTGTTTCTACTAAAATTAGTTTTCATTAAAGGCACTACATACTACCATCTTGTATTAACTACTTTTCTCTTACTCTCAGCCTGTTGCAAACTGTAGAACTCCCTGGCAATGATGTCTGCCAGCTTCTCACACCAGTTCTTGGATGGGCAGAAAAGCAGGACTGAATGGCCATCACAAACAGTCTCATAACACAGGCTCACAACATGGTCTTCATCTCCCTGAATCGAGACAAAATATTTTCAATGCACTCTCACACTGTATGGAGTTTGTAAATGCTGTCATTCTTTTGTGTCACTGTAGGAATCTTCTACTTCAAGTCAGAAAGAGAAGCAAACAAAGAAGATGGAGAACTGCTATCTTAGTTTCTGTCTCGCTTTAGAAGTCCAAGCGCTAGTATGACCACATTGTTGAGGACAGCCCTACCCATGAAGAAATCTAAGGTTTTACAGCTTGCTTTCATAAATCTGTGTCTGAGTGAAGGCCACACAGTGCAGAGAAAAATCACTGCAGCCTCCATGTCATGGCTAACAGCAGTGAGGAAGAACTAGGAAGAGTGCCAAGGGAAAACATCCCACTAGAGTAACTAAGAAAGATAGTTAGTTCAAATATCTGAACTAAACTATATAGGATATCTGAACTAAAAGCATGAGATGTAGTAGTCAGGGCATCCCCAATAAGATGCACCCAGCAAGCACTGCTTACCAAAGACCGCAAGAATTCAGTGCACAGTGGAAGGCTTTTATGAATACTTATGGAGATATGCGTGCAAAACTCTCCTGTTTACATCTTGCCTTTTTGGTTTTAAGATCCTAAGAGAGTTCCTGCAATGGATTTGTTTTGCTTGGCTAAGCCAGATTCTCTTCCAGCAAGCATGCCAAAGGAGGAAGAGAAAAAAGGTAGGCATACAGTAAGAAGTAAAAAGCACTAAAATGCAAATTAAAACAGGGCAACAACAGCAGGAACTGCATATACACATCAAAAGCTCAGTAAGGATTCAGCCAAATTCAGAAGTGGTGAGGTCACCAAGTTCCCTTCCCTAGTGAAGTTTGTGGCACAGAAGTCTGAAGGTCCAGTGATAGTTTTCAAGCACAAGAGGATCACCTGGTCTTATATAACAAGTCAACTCCCTTAAACTGTTGAGCCGTGAGCCTAGTTTAGTTCTCTCACTTTTTTTAGTACCTATCCAAAGCAACTACTTCCAAAAAATATCCAGAAAAGAAGATGCAACATCACATTCTCAATATGACCACATAAAAGCAAACCTGTATATATTCTTGTCACAAACATTTCCTTTTGTTTCTAGGATCCTTGTTCTTTGCTGTGCTGCCATGCTACTACTAACAGAATGCTTGTGCACCAGGAGAACTGGGCGCAAAATATTCCAAAATACTGATGGCCTTCAGCCCATATTGTCCAGCTACTACACTAGTATTGTACAGAGCAGTTGAAAGGACTGGGGAGATAATTCACCCTTCAGAGACTCCACAGAAAAGGAACCTACAAGCAGGAAGTGCAAATTTTCCCATTCTACCCATTTGGTTCTTCCAAATCATTAGAATATATTACCTTAAACTTTCGTATCCTTTTCAAGTACGCAAAAGGACTAAATACTGAAAACAGATTCAGAAGAATCAGGATGGACATCTGCCTTCTAACTACTGACAAAATCAGATTGTTTAGCAGTTTAAAACAGGCAGGTTCAATACCCTGTTTTAACTCAATTGTATTCTCCCAGCGATTAATGCAAATTCCTTGGCCTAACTGGGGAATATTTACCTTCATTTATGAAAGTGAAGTAGATTCTGGGACGCAAGATAGGGTGATGGGTAAACGGAGAACCAAACCCTGTGAATCAAATACCTGTGAAGTGCTCAGAAACAAGATAACTGCAAAGTCAACATCATCTTCAATTCAGATTCAAGAAACTTAAAGAACTTCCTGAATGTGTGTTTTGTTTTGTTTTTTGTTTAAATCAGTAGAAGACAAAAGAAACCCCATCTTTGTTCTCAGTTTGAGCATACAATCTGTGACATAAACAATGAAGTCACTGTCCTGGTTTGAGGCAGGATGAAGCTAATTTTCCTTTTACTGATTTTTTTTTTCCTTCAGTAAGCTTTCTTTTAACTAGCAGCAAGTGTTCCAGCTAGTGGACTGATAACACTGGAATGTTGATGTTACTGCTGAGACTCCAAGGTCGCTTCTTAGCTCTGCTGCTACAGAGGCTACCAGGGCAGGATAATTGTATCTGTGACCCCCCCGTAGGGGAGCTGGGCTAGACAGACAGCAGAACTGACCAAAGGTATTCCATTCCATATATCTACGTAAGCTCCGAGGAAGGTCAGAGATCACAGAAGACAACTTCCTTCCTGCTTCTTCTTCCCTTCTCTTCCATCCATGGCCAGCGTCCAGGGAGGACTCCATCCATCCATCCATCACCATCGACCCCAGGCTCAGCCCTGACCCTCATAACTCTCCCCACAGCCCCTGTCTGCTCTGCTGGTATCTCAGACAGCGGGCTGAGGCTTTTCGGGACTGCTCACAGCTCAGGAGAGTGCTGGGGGAGTTGCTGGGGGTGGGGGGAGGCAAGAGGCTTTTGCACATTCCTGAACATACTTGTATATAATTGTACATACAATTAAAGCTGTCTAATTTAGTTTTCAATCCAGCTAAGTCTCTCTCTTTAATTCTCTCTCTCCTTCCCTACCTGGGTGGGAGGGGGAGGGGATCGAGAGCATTGTTGTCTCTGGTTTAATTGCCGATCATGAGTCAAACCGTGACAGTCACAGATGTCATCTATTAAAAAAACATTTAAAAGATACCAGTAGCTGTCTCTTTAACTTTAGCTGTAGAAAAGGTGTTAACCCAAAGCCACTGCTCAGAGTTTTGTTACCTTCAGTTGAAGCTTGGGCTGGAATTCTCGCACTAAATTCATGGAGGAGTCATAAATGTTGCTGCCAATTTTCACCCACTCCTTGAGGGGCACAGGGCGAAAATCCGTACAGTATAGCTCTGCATCTAACCATGAGGCTAGGAGTCCCAAGTTAGGGAGGGTAGCACTCATGCCTACTATCTGTATTCCACCAAAACCAGGACTGGTCATCTTCATCTGTCTGGAGGTGGTTAAAAGAAAATTAACATTAGTGACAACACAGGCTACTGTTCTACAAATCAGGATTCAGAAAAACTAACTCAATCTACTTCCTCCCAAAGCCTAAAGTATTACGGTATTTTTTCAACTCCCTGAAAAAAAAAAACAACAAACAAACCAAAAACAAGCCATACTGTACTCTTAGCAAGCAAAATGTCAGGTTATGCACAGATAACAAGACAATTCAACTTTTTATCATTTTGAACCTACAATTTAAGCTTCTTTAGGTAACAACAGCCATAAACTGACTGCATATTTGGAGAAACTGAAAACAAAGAAATAAATAAACTACTTCCTTGCCATTAACAAAGACACGGAAATAAAGGAAGGCTCCAGTCTCCACTGCAGTCTTTCTAAGCCTACATGCCTTAATTAAAATACTTAAATTTGTTTCAATTTCAGGACGAATAATAGTCGACTAAGGTCTTCCTAGAGCTGGGAACCAAAGCCCTTAGTTCAGCAAAGAAGAAAGCAGTTTCAGTTCTCAAAGTGCTGAATAGCAGCTATCCACTAAAGGCAGAGAGAAGTGACAGACATTTCAACAGACCTGCAAACACAAACCATTAATTTAGATATCCAAATGTATATTTTACTTCAGGCTTTAACACCCACACAATAGCATGTTTGGGTTTTTTTTATGGTCCTAAGCCTACATTTAAAAACTACTCATTTGCATTGCACTGAGCCACAGATTGAGACTTTATAAAATAAAAAGGTGTGACAAAGCAACATGAGTGCAAAAACAGCCTGAACTTTCTTAGAAGATTCTGGTACTCCTGGCAAAGACAAGACAGAGGAAACAAAACTACCTAGCAGCTAGAGTAAAACAGGCCATTCACTAACACAACAGAAATACGGACAATGTGGAGAGGCAGAATCTCCCTTATCCAAGCTCTTCAGACATAGCTACTACAGCTCTGCCATCTAGGTTGCAGATTTGCCCCCCTAAAGCAACTTTTGACCTTCAAGAACTAGAAAAGTTCCAGCTCCCCAACACACCCTGACTGGGGAGGAGAAAAATCTGCTGCAGAATTTTGGCTGGTTCTGCAAAAGTCTCACAGAGAAGCAAGGGCACCCAAGCTGGCAACTGTCATCAAAGAACATTCTCTTGGTGCAAAGGCAGCCTTATACTTCAGTGGGACATTCAGCTGATCACTTAAAAAGCTCTTAAAAGCACTGGTCATTCTGATAATTGGTTTGGCTGAACAGTGTTTAAAGACTTTGGATGAAGTGGGTCCCATTAAGTCACAGAAAAAAAAGAACCACAGACTTGGGAGGATCTTTGAGAGAAAATGTGGTCTTCAACTCCAGGAATCTCAGGTGGATACCAAAACAAAAAACAGTGGATACCTCTTTTATGTCCGTAAGTAGTAAAAAAAAACAACTGTCAACTTGACCATGACAAAGAGATGGAGAATCTGGGCCATAGCAGCTATATGGTGAAGTAATGTGTCTTCTCAGGAACTTCCTGTGATGCATCTGTCCCTTTTTCCTTGCTAAATGTTTTCTCCTTCCTTTGATGCAAGGAAGGAAAGCAGAGAACAGACTTGCTCCTGTGCTGCAGCTACAGGATAAGCCAAGTTAAAAGGAGTGGCAAAGCCACTCCAGATGCTCTGAAGTATACTGGCTTCCAGGAACTACGGGGAGCATATGAGAAAAAGTCAGAGGTGGTCAAAACCAGAACATTGCTGGATCCTGGAAATCAGGATGGAAAATACTGGCTAAAATGTCCAGTGGAGAGCCAATGTTGAAATGGCAGTTCCCCCAGAACTAAATATGTAGTCTGTGCTTAGCCCAGCACTAGTTCAACTCACAAGACAGGAAGCAGCAGAAAAAGCTGGCAATATCTGCCTTTTGGTGCTAGGGGAACAGTGGATTTTGACTCTTCTCTCAGCACCACCAATAAAGATTAAGAAGATCAATACACCACTGCCTCCATTTACCTTTGTCTGTGTTCAGGCACTGTGGAGCTGCTGGATCTAAATATTGAATTATTAAAAGCCTTCAAAGCTCTTCTAAAACATTTAACTTGTTCCCTGGTGTCCAATCAGTTGTGCTACAGGCAAGAAACCATGCAACCACTAGTCTATGGCATGTTCTAAGCAAAACCTCAGATCACCATAAGCAGTGCTAACTAAGCAGACTACTGGTACATCCTCTTAAGTCTTCTGATCAATTCAAATCTTAACAGCGTGCCCACTCTTCCACAATACCTGGGCATTTCAGTAGGATAAATATCCCACCCCACAAAACACTGAAAAACTAAGCAGGTCAAGTCTGCTAGCAAAACTGTTAAATCCGAAGCTTAAAAAACAAAATTTAAATAGGCTAAAAAAGTAAGTGAAAAGCTTCAGCCTTATTTACTTTCCTGAGAGAATGAATCCCATGCTAGCACACAAATTGAAAACCATGAGGAAAAGAGGTTTTGACTACAATGGGAGGCCCCTGAGAGGTGGTATGATGAGACCTTGATAACCAAAATAGTCTAGGTCATCACTCTTATAAAAACCCTGGAGCTAACCCAAATTTCCAACTACTCAGAGAACAAAATATTTAGAGCCATCCATAATTTAGCATTAAAAGACAAACATCCTGGGTCACTCACCGGTTTGCAACCTTCTCTGTAACATATCTGACTTTGGTCAGAAGGAGTTCCAGCAGATATCCTCGATGAGAGTCTCCCAGCATGTGCAACTCATCTACAACTACCACTCCTGATAAAGGGAAGCAAGCAGGTTATACCTGACAAAACTCCAAACTAAGAACAAATAGCCTCAATCCTTTTGTATCCCACACGATGAGCAGAAATCTGTCTCTCTCAGAAGAACTGGTGACAGAAGGAATTTACCAATGCCACTATGGCTGCCTTCTGTCACCAATTCTTCTGAGAGCAATAAATCATAACCAATGTCATGACATTTCACACCCCCACATAAATAGGTTGATTTGTTAGGCTGGACACCACGCAAAACAGTACTGCAGCATCTATGCTGTAATCTCACTGCAAGTAAAAACCCATAGGCTTCAGAGTATCTGGGAAGGAACATTCTGGCACCCAACTGAGCGAGTCAAAAGCCTTGTTGACATCACTTAGTTAAAAACATCGCTCCTTACTAATATAGTAATGTCAGAAAAAAAAAAACCCTAGATCAGAGGCATAGCCTGCTTCCTATTAAATCTTTTCTCACTAACAGAACCTGAATCAGCTCTACTATTTAGCTTTGGCTTTCTAATGAAAAAAATCCTTACATGACTGCTCTGATGTCATCCAACTCCCTGCAAATGACTTTTTAATCTATTATCCACCTCCACAAAATTTGTAAGATACGCAGAAATACTGAAAAGAATAATGTCTATAAAGCTTTATGAGTATCAGCAGCCAGAGGCAACAGACCTGATTAGGGTCTTCCCTGAGAAGAAAACACAGAACCACAACAACTCAGCCACCCAATACCTCACACCTCTGGCACACATCCCAAATAGCAGTGGTATGTACCCTTTCTGGCCAGCTGACAGGATCACAGGGACATGGAAGAGGCTGAAGGAAGGTTAAACCAAAAAAGCAGGGCACAGAGAAATCCAGGCTTCATTAGTTCTGCTGCTGTGGAATTTTTTTTTTTCCTCTTTGATGCAGCTACATAATATCTTCCTGGTACAGCTAAAATAGCAGGAGCTTAAGGACAAATGTGACCTTTTATTATCTGTTTCAATGCTATTTTTCCTTCTCATTTTTTTTCTCTCCTTCCTACATATGTTCCTTCTCTCCCTGTCTGTTTTCTCCCCTTTCTCTTTAAAGCCACTAAAGTTAGAAGAGTGCTGCACTGTTTCATCAGCCTCTTTTACAAACTCCCACCCATCCAGCTCCTCTGTCGTCCTATACTTCCTCTATCCTGTCCTCGCTTGTAAAAATGGTAATTCGTTGATCGCCAAACGCGTATTTATTCAGCTACCAAAAAAAGCTTCTTCCTGCTTCCCTGTACAACAGTTTGTCTGAATTGTTCCAGCAGCTGAGACAGGAAAGTGTAATCAGATATCTACCAAAGTAAAATTCATACAAGTTATCTTTCCCTAACAAGACAAGCAGCAGCACAATTTTACTTCCTGAAGCAAAGCACAGAACACTAGTGGTACCTACAGGCCGAAGCAGAGGGCATGCCACTATTCACTGTACAGGCCTCCCCTTCTATACATTCTGCTTCTACTCAATGATAATACATATTCAAACCCACACTAAAGCTGTGTACTCTATGGCCCTGGCAGTCTGCAAGCTGACTGTCACATGCACACTGCTCTCCTCTATCCAGGCTGTACTCAGAATGCAACCACTGGGACAACACAGCAGGTGCAATCAGGCAACCAGGATCTTTCAAAAAGCTGTCCTCATCTTAAAATGGAATTGAAGCCAAGGAGGACTACAGGTCCCAGCATGCAATGGTATTTTCTCTTCAACAACAAGCTCAGGAGTGCAAGTGGGGACAGAATTTTGTCATACTGCACTGCTACTGAAAATGAGATTTGCCTCAGCCTCCTTTTTCTGTCTGCAAATCGCAGTATCCCTAGAAAACTGCTAAAAAAAATTCTAAAAAGTACCTGATGGGGTATCATACATGTTCGCTGCAGAATAACTAGGCTGCTTTAAATCCACATCCTGCTTAAAACTAAGAAGTTGTGAATGACAGGCAGGGAGGATTTTTATTTTTTTTTTAATACAATTCAACTAGCAATTTTTTAATTTCAAGTTTAAATTAAGGAAATAAACAAGTATGACAACAGCACAGAACAAATCCATTCCCAACTGACACATTGAGAAAACAGCAGATTCTTCTGGAATCCGCTTCCCTAAAAATTTCTTCAGCGTTAGCATCAAGAGGCTAAATAAGAGGAATATCATCTCCTGAGTACCTAGATGTTCAAAACTGATACATGCTATATAATAATTAGCAACGCAAAATTGCTTTTAACTGCTTCATACAGCAAAGAGAGTTCTGCCAGGCAGAGGATTTGAGTGTCTCAACAATTTCCAAAGGACACCTGAGCTATCAGCAGGGTGTTTACACCAACAAAAGGAACAGCTCGAGCTTGAGATGGAATCCAGCCAGAATTGCAGTCATCTCCCAATAACTCACCTCAAAAGATGAAAGACCCTTGTTTCAAACTAGTCTAAATTTAGAATTAATTAGAAGACAAGGTACAATCTTGCAGTATCAGACAACCCTGCTTTAGGTGACAGTTTAAACTGGCATTTTCAGCTCATGCCCGTATTTTGCAGCTTTTATGAAAATTTATCTCCAAATAGAAAATTTGTCAATTTTTTACTTCACAGATTATTTTTAAACTCAAATTTTATTTTAAAATTAATTTCAAATAAGCTTTTTTTTTTTTAAAATGTACCAGTAAATGTAACAGTTATATGGTCATATTGGGCCACGAGGGAAATGGAAAGTTGCCAGCAGAGGTGTTTTCGAATAGTGAAAGAAAAACACCATGCTTTAAGGAGGTATCAGTGTTGAGGGCACATATTCAAACTCAAATCTTGTAATCACTTGGCTGGTTATACTTACATAACTCTTTTCAGGTACATTCATCTTAGAGAGCATAACAAAATGTAGGGATGGAACAGAGGTACCAACTAAAAGACTTTGGCATATCTCTAGCTTCTGAGTGATGATGTCATCAAAAAAATCGGTTTTAGTATACTGAGTATGCTTCCAAGGCACCCAAGCCAACATAAATATGGCCATCATTACCCCAATCTCTGCCTTATGCTGGCAGTACAGCTTGTATGGTGCGGTCACCTAGGATCAAACTAACCCTGTTTACAACAAACAAACAATATGGCTAAACTAAGTAGCCATATATTGAAATAAGTAACTGCATGATCACCAGTTCCCTTGCAAGGGAAGGGATGAGGGATACACATTCAATAGTTAGCCTGGACTGCAGAAGTCTCAGTTCAAGTGATCTTAAAATGCTGCAGAACCAGAGTCATCCACTTGTCTTCCAGCCCACTGGAAGTCTAAAACACTCATGGTGATCCAGCAGCTATAGATCCAGGTGTGAATGTGTTACCCCATGATCTCACACTCTGACAAATTCTGCAAGGCTTTATTTCCCTTATTCTTTCTTGCGTTTACAAAACTCTTCTGGTATACAATGCTGCAGAATGTTATGGCAGCAGATGCACATGGAACAGCAGTTTCATAGGTGGAGGTCTCAGAGCAGTTTAATACTCATCTAGTTTTCCAATTTTTATATTCTCAAAATAGAAACCACCTATGTTACAGGCCAGAGTGAAGATGGGAGGGAATACTGTATGAAATACCACTGGGTCTAGTTTTACTGAGCAGGGAAACAAAGAGAAGAACAAACTTCTGACTGGACTAGGAAAACATGTCCTTCTGCAAGTGCACACTAGGAACATGGGGCTTCTTCAGGGTTTATATCTCCTTCCAGACACTAATGCATACTACCCTCATCTAGCGGCCATTAGGGCCATGGCGACCCAGAAGTCTATGTTACAGGGACAGAGGGCTTCTGAGTGAACTACAAGAGAGAAAAGAATGTCACAGCCCTCCCAGTCACCATGTCTGCCTAGAGGAGCTCTGTGTATCCATTCCACTTCTCTGTACCCAGATAAGCACCTCTTCTTCCTTGAGCTAAGTGAAGATAAACCATGGATGCCACAAGCTCTGTCCAAAACAAATGAACATACATACATTCTTAAACTTTAACATATCCCAGACCTTTCATTCAATTTAATCAATTAGAAGACATTTTCTAGCTACAGAAATCACTGCTTATTGCAGGTAATCACTGTCCATGGACTGTCATCCATGTCAGACAAACTAAAACCCGCAGCTGCCACCTAATCATCCCAGCTGCTGAGCTACATAGAATAGTCCTGATTAACTTCCTCAATCCAAATTAGACGTGCTCTGGAGGAATAAAAACTGCTCGGTTTTCCTATATGGCATACCTGTCACATGCAGAACTGAGCAAATACAAAGAATCCCATGATTCCACATGGACTCGAGTATGTAATAAACCTCATCCCCGCAACAGCCAAGCCTTAGTATTTTACCCAGTGAGTCCATTTTGTTTTCTTCTATTAGTCTGTTGATTAGACCGTTGGCCTTCTCAATGGTGCAGACAGCAACACCCACGTCAGAGAAACGTCCTGCAGGAGACGTGCTTCCCATGTAGCCTTCAACTCTCACATCCACCTCCTGAAACAGGGCCTGTTTTCCAAGGATACAGAATGTCATGTCAACGTTACAGCTCTGAATTTTGACTAATGCCTGCTGAAATCACATAAAAGCCTGGATCCTACAACCACAATTTCTAGTACTCATAATGTCAACTAATCAGATTAAAGCCATAGCTCAGCTAGTTACTGCTGCTACTTTTTTTTTTCCACTGACATTTTTTTTATTTGCAAAGCAGAAGCCACACAGTACATGTGGCAACATAAAGTGTACAAAACTGAGTAAGAGATGAGGACACTGTTTTGTATAAAAACATTTAATATTTAAAAGGTTAGAGAACACACAGTGCAAAAACTTACAATGCCAGCAGGTTAGGTACAAGAAAGCTTTGCTTGAGAAATCCTGGGCAAAAGAGAAATGTGGGACCACAAACACAAAGATGTCACATCCCCTGCCTGAAAGTCAAGCAACAACGTCTTTTCTTCCACAGTTTATTACTGCAGTGCCAAAGCCTTGGCACATTACACACAGCATTAACAAAAGGTACAAATGTTTGAACCAGATGGGCAGGATACCATATGATTTCAAGTATGTGCAGCTACAGCCAAACCTCAGGCTAGGAGTAGTGGAACAGAGCACTGACAATCCTCCAGCTTTACAAGATTAAAGCAAAAGCATGTCTCCATTCAGTCACTACAAAGCAGCTTTTGCATTCAGTTTGTGGCATTTCCTAGTAATTTGCATGGTTAAGACAACATCTCAGTTTATACACATCACAAATGCCTAAAAATATCAGAAACTGTAACAATAATGCCTGTTGACTTTGGGGTTTTTTTTAGTAATTGTTGTTACTTTGACATACTAGATAATGGAAACAATGTTTGACATGAAAGTCTTTAAAAAAAATTTATGGAAGACCCCAAGGAAAGCTAAAATATCCTTTTATCCTTTCAGATAATTTTGACACCTTCCCTTTGTAGTTTTTCAGACACAATCTCTAGTTAGAAAATTCCTTTAAAGTTTGTATATTATAAAATCTGTGAATAAATTCAAGTAACAATGCTTTAAAAGTCAAAGCTGAAATAAAATGTTTAATCCACTCCTTAAAATTCTTCCAAGTTTCTGTTTTTGGTTAAAACTTATCTCCAACTCAGAACAAGAGTGAATTTTAAATGATAGAATCATAGAATGGTTAAGGTTGGAAAGAACCTTAAAGATCATCAGGTTCCAACCTCGCTGCTATGAGCAGGGACACCTCACACTAGACCAGGCTGCACAAGGCCTCATCCAACCTGGCCTTGAACACTTCCAGGGAGGGGGCATCAACAACCTCCCTAGGCAACCTATTCCAGTGCCCTTCTGCCATCATAGTGAAGAATTTCGTCCTGATGTCTAACCTAAAACTCCCATCTTTCAGTTTAAAACCATTATTCCTTGTCTTATCACTGCCCTCTCTGGTGAAAAGCCCCACCCCCAGCTTTCCTGTAGGCCCTCTATTATCTAGAAATCCTTTCGGAAACAAATCTGCTATTTCTTTTTCCCCTCAAATCCATGCAGAAACTTCTGTTTAAAAAATATGACCCAGCAACTACAACCCATAAATGTACCCTCCTTGAATGCTGCTTACCTGCAGATAACTTTTTTTCTCCTTGGCCACAGAGACAAAGGGAAGGATGAGAAGTGCTTTCTTTTGAGTCTCCAGGACTCGCTTCAAAATAAGCAGCTCTGCAACAAGAGTCTTTCCAGCACTGGTAGGAGCTGGGGGGGGGAAGAAGTGTGTTTGTTTTTCAACATAATTTTTAAAGTAAAAAAAATAAAATAAAATCAAGGAACAAATATCATAAAGGTAGCATAGAAAGCAGTTGCTGAAGAACCTGGGGCAAGACTCTTCAACCATGCCCCTCTCCCACAGCCACAACCAGATTTGCAGTTAATCCCATAGAGGGTCAAGAAGACTGCAAAGTAATTATCTTTTAGCCTGTTCCATCATGCTACCAAGGCTTGTGTTCTCATCTCCGCTCCAGAAGTACCAGAGGCTCAGAGATAAACTAGGGTTAAAAAACCTAACCAACAACAAAAACAAACAAACCAACTACAGTCTCTTGGTTTGACAGGAGACCTCAGCTACCACCTTACTAACCTAGGCCCCAACTATATTAACCCTTCCTGGTTGGCAAGCAGTGCTGTTGGCTGTCTATCAACCACAGAAAACTGTGGAAGAGATGCTACATATCAGGGGACAGCCATTACCTATCAATCAGGCCCAAAGTCTTCTGGAACCAACTAAATAAAACTCAAATCCAAGCCTAAGAAAATCACCCACTCCTCTTTGAAATTTTCCATCCTCCCCATGCTGCTCTGGGACCTTCTTCCTATGGAGAGTAGACACCCAAGTTGTCATTCTCACCAACTAAATAAAACTCAAATCCAAGCCTAAGAAAATCACCCACTCCTCTTTGAAATTTTCCATCCTCCCCATGCTGCTCTGGGACCTTCTTCCTATGGAGAGTAGACACCCAAGTTGTCATTTCTCACAGATTCCTAATCCACTAGGCCTACTTCTTCAGCGACCCACCCCCCATACACTAGGTGAAGAGAAACAACTAAAGGGACTGAAAAAAAATAGATAGTAAATTAAATTTTCCGAAGTATTTATAACTATCATTGCTACTATAATTCAGTTCCTGATTGACATGTCTATAATAAGAGAGTCATCATTAACTGACTCCTTATTATCAGTTTCTAAAGTAACATGAAGACAGAAAATGGGGGAAAAAAGTCTTTCTTCACATCTGGAAAGGAGTCTACCAAGCCAGGTCTGAGGTAGAGCAATGGGACAGATCTTAATGGGGTGCCTTCATAAAAAAAAAGGATATTGAACTTTTTATCTGCCGGATCAGCACCCTGCAGCACCAGTATGTTCTTGTAAATGGTACTGGGAAAATTAGGGGGCCCTTGTTTTACCAGATGTTTGCATACCTGAGTAAACCAAGTTCTTCCCTTCCAGAACCTGTCCAAGCATTAGGCATTCTGCTTGCCATTCAAACATCTGTACTACTCCCAGGCGGTGGTATTTCTCCAGAACTGCTTTAGGAAGACCCCAGCTTGCAAGGAGCAACTTGTCTGCTTGGTCTTCTGGAACATTTACCTGCCCTTTGGGAGGAGAAAATAAAAAAATTAAAAGAAGTCAGGGATCTTCTTTGTATCTGAGGTCACTTAGGTTATACAACTAAAGGTCAAACTTCTCTACAAGCTCCAGTATTATGAGAAAATGTAACAAGAAACGATCTTCTCTACATTTTTCAGTATTTCCTATGGCTGTTTCACTATTCTTATCTCGTGACATCATTGTTTCAATTTTTCCTCCTAGGATTTTCCACATTCAAGTCATTTCTTTGCCAAACTCTTGCTCTGATATTTGCTTTTGAGACAGAGCAGCCATTACCAAATACTTTCTCAAACACTTCGAGCACTGATTAATGTAACAGCATTGCAATGTATTTGCCACCTCATCCTTATCCAGACTGTTTCCTTTTTAAATTATTGCTCCAGAGACTTCAGTAATCTTCACAGATTACAGAACTGCCCAGTTTTTTTCCTTGCTTTAAAGTTGAATTAAAAAACAACATAAACCAAACAAGCAGCACAATGCAGGTTACTTCAGTTTATCAACACTGATCAGTATCTTCATCACGTTGACAGTTCTTCTAGCTTAAGTTCCTTGCTGCTTATTTTTTGTCTTTATAACCCTAAACATTTTTGTGCCAGCTACAGATACTGCCTCCTCCTCCCTCTCCTCCTCCTTCCCTTCTTCCAAATCATTAAGAAAACTCAAACTTTTTGCCCTTTTGCCCCTTACATCATCCAAGACAGAAAAGAGGTTTCTGATCCACCGTAATGCCTCCCCTAACACCCATGGCTATATAGTTCCCGTAACATTTTGTGGAAGACCTTGTCAAATTGATATGAAAAACAAGTAATTGTGTGTACTGACTCTACTGTATCCATGCTTCTAATGGCACATTCGAAAAATTCTAAAAAATTCCCCACCATTGCTGACAGCATAAGGGCAGGTTAGATCAGAAATACTAACATGCATAAGCAACCAGTATTTTTACTCTCAACATACTAAAAATATAAACTGCCTTCTTGAGGTTAACACCAACCTAGCTGTCACTGGTGCATTACCATTCTTCCCCACACAAATATATAAAAAAGTGGGTATAACTTAGCTCTGAAAGCTTTGTTTCACTTTGTATAATCAAAGTACTACACAAATACTAACCAAGAAGTTGAGCAGCATGAAGAGAGAACAGCAGTATGCCACAAAACAGAACAGGCTTCCCAAGGGGAATTTAGAGGAGACCAGATCTGTCTATCCTAAAATGTGACTAATATGGCAGAATTAGGATTCAGAATCATACGAAGAAAAAAAAAAATCTACATGATGGGATCCCAAGCTTCTTTCCTAATGTTAAAACCAATGAACTACATGCAAAAGACAGAACGGGTAAAGGATGACATGATTCTGCTGTTTGAAAAGTACCTGTAGATTAGCACTGAACATGAATTTGAAAACTTATGCCTTAGGGGTTCTTAAAGATCTATGTACAGAAGTATACCACTATGCTAACCTCTCTTTTACCTACTAGAAAAACACTGAGAGTCAAAATGAGGAAGAAAAGCAGTGGGCATTAGATTTCTCTGAAATAATACCCTTCCAGAATGTGAAGCCAGTTGGATACAGGAGTGCCACTTACTAAATCGTCTTTGAGGAGCTCTCCCATGGAAATATGTACATTGCCTTGCTCAGCTCCATTTGCAGGAGCTGACAAAATCACATCCTGTAGAACATAACATCAGGGACAAGATGTGACATGACTGAAGAAAAGCTCAAGAGATGCAGATGTTTTAAAGACTTACAAAAATTACAGAAAATAAAGAGCTAAAAGATGTTATATAAACATCTTGATTTGAGATGTTATAGACATCTTGATGCCATATACATCTTCATTTCTCTCTTGATTCAAGAGTACAGCAAGCTGGTAAAATGTATTACATCTAGATGTATCACTTTAAATAGTCCTGGCTGGCAGCAGCATTTTGTATGACATCTTGCCACAAGATGTTTATATAACGCAAGATGTTTACATAATATCTTGTGCCGGCGTATATATATATATAGGCAAGTTGTCATATTAAAAAAACCTATGACATTTCTCTGCATTTGAAGGTATAAGGGCACCAACAGGACCACTTGAAGTGATGCCTCTAGATGCAGCACATTTTATCGCCTTACTGTATTCTTGAATCAGTTTAATAACATAGGTAAACCTCGCCTCATATACCAAAGAATATGTACTGATTGTTGTATTATGGGAGCACCTAGAGGCCAAGTCAAGAACCATGCCCACTGTTAAGTGACAATGACAGGAGCCCGACTTTAGAAGCGTGCACAGCACACGCATTTTCTTGCCTTCCTCAACGAAACAGTGAACACGGCAGGAAGATCTTCCGATTCGTATTTCTACGCTCCCGCCCTTATTAACCTAAACACGTACCTCAGCTGCAGCCGTTGCCTCCAAGGGGAAAGGAACGGGCGAATCGTTCCTGCAGCAAAGGCCTCGCACCCAGTAGAGGCTCGGAGGGTCCCCGACCCTTTCCAGCACCGCCGGCTGGACGGTGCCTCAGCGCCATATTACCTCACGGGCCAGCGGCCCGCAGGCCGGGAGGGCCAATCCCGGTCCCCCTCGCCCAACACGTCCCGAACCCCCGCGCTGCGTTGTGGAACCGAGGGAAGGGGAGAGGAGGGAAGGGGAGAGGGACGGCCGTGCTCTCCTGCACTGGTACCTGCCGAGCTGGTGCCGGGGCTCCCGCTGCCGCGCAGGGAGAGGTCGAGGCCAGGTGGTGGGCTCAGCACAGGCCGGCAGGGAGCGGCGGGGCCGAGCAGGGTAGCCTTCCCCGCCCCGCGGGGAATAGCCAGGCTGCCCGAGCTGCCGCTGCGGAGCCCCGATGCCGAGGCTGTGGCGGCGCCGTTAGAGGTGACGCCGCCATCTTCCCGCTGCGCCATTCAAATCCCGGCTCCGCCCCGCGCGGCGCAGGAGACTGGGCGGCGGCTGCCGGCGGGCGCCCGGCCGGGCTCAGAGCCCCGGCCTAACGTTGCCTCCCTGTGCTGCAGGCGGGGAGGATGGTCCCGCAGCAAACGGGGTAACCCACGGCCCTCCGGCATGTCCGAGACGCCTGGTCACGCTGCACGCCTGTGTGTGAATGTGGTGGTGCTAACTTGCTTTTTGCACTAATTACACGGGTTTTAGCTTTCCAAGTGCCACACTCACCTTTGTCAAAACATTGCATTAAATAAAATGCCAAGACAACATTTCAATTCCTAAAGTGGTCATCCAAATCACAGACTGCTGGTTGTCTTTGTGCAGTAGTAATTAATGAAGCAAGGTAATTAAGTCTGTTTCAACAAAACGAGCATGCCACAACCACTCAGACTTACCCCATAAAGCTGCGTCATCCTTGCAGACGGACTGAAATGATAAACAGAATGGCACAAAGGACAAACCGCCTTGCTTTCTGTTTTTCATGGCTCAGCTAGCCAAAATAACCTCTTTGGATTCTACCAGAGTAGGACTAGTTTTATCTGCCCCCAGGGACATGAGGATCAGAAGCAGTTCGGTTAAAAATCTGCAGTACTCAAGAAATGCAACTTTATCCACCACCTACGGAAGTGCTAAGAAGCATGATACACAATGGTTAATAGTAGACAGGGAAAACTAAGGCTTTTCTAAGTTTCTTTTAATTTCAACTTAAAATTAATTAATAATTCATTAATACTTCTAAAAATATTGACAACTAAGGGTGAACATTCAAAGTGGTCCCAGTAGCATGAACATACACAGTATTTCCTCCTGTCCATCAGGAGTGTCTCTCTTATTTTGGGTAACACATGCGCACACACACTCTACTCTCTCAGAAAAAAACCTCTCTATGTTCTTCAGATCTCTGCAAAGAAATAGATCATGGCTTGGGAGGCTGGCTTCGTGCAAAGCAGTTCCAGCGCTCATAATCTCAAAACACATACACACATCCTCTCTGAGGTACTCAAGACCCCATGTCCCTCAGCCTCTCTTCTCACAGAACACATCATCGGCTCAGAAACATTGGGAGAACAGTCGGTGGTAAAAAGGAATTCAGGAGTGGAAGCAACAGCCTTCTTTCCAGTTGTCTTCCTTTGCAACAACCTAACACCCCTGTACCTGCATAAGGAATCTCTGGCATATCAAGATGAGCACATGCTCTCGTTCCTGTCATTAAAGCAATCTCTTAAGATTAAATGGAAGCAGAAGAATACTGCTGTCATTTCAGACAATTGTATTTGAATCGATGTAAGGAATGGCCTAATGCAACGGTTAAATCCTCTTTAAACCAAGGAGCTCAAAAGCCTATTTGATGTTAAAGTTTACTAAACCAGACGCTAATAGTAGGCTCTTCTGCGTTCCAAAGCCCAAGCACCAGAAAAGTACAACACACGTGTTTTTTTTTGTAAAGCAATTATTTTAATGAATTCACACGTAGAGGATGTATCCATCTTGCTACTCTGTAGACCAAAGGTTAAATGCATTAAAGGGAAGAGAGGCATACTTAGTAGGCCTTAGTTAAAGACTCTTAGCTGCAGAAAACAATTTCCACATAACTATTTCCTGCATTAGTATTGAAAAAAATATTTAATAAAATATTTCAGTAAAGACTTCTACTTAGTAACAATATATAATCCTATCACACCAGAAAAAAAGACCAGAATAAGTACTGTTGATATTTGAAACAGTCACAGCATAATGTTTCACTTTCACATGTAGTTTTACAACTGCAGCACAAAATCTATTATTTCCCCATCACTTTATGTCCAATGAAATACACTTCATGTACTCCTTGCAGCTTTGAAAAAGCTATTTAAAATATTAAAGGGGACTTTCATCTCCATTTTACTGTTGTGTTTTTTTTAAGGTGAAAAAACAGGTTTTGCTAACTGAAAATTTTAATCCACTAAAAATAGTTTACAAAATCTGAGGATTGACTTACTTCACTGAAGTAGGAAAAAGGGCTAACTACCAACCAGCCGAAGAATTTGGTTCCGTAAGTATGTGCAGAGCTGGTTCATCAAGTCTCTATTCTGTCCTTCAACCCAATGCATTTCTACCAATACATCGCTTCCTTCTTTCTTCACATTCATTAAACACTTCAAGAGAAAACATCTACTAGTTTCCCTGGGACCTTGTTCTTTTTCATCTGTCAGATCGCTAGCTTCCTCTGAAGGGCAAGGTTCCTCCTCTGCATTACCAGAACCCCTGCCAAGTGATGTTTCTCCCTGATTTGCCTCTGTCTCCTCCTCTTTCACTTGCTCCTTGTGTTCTTCTTTGGCAGCAGATTCTTCCATTAGCTCATCATCTGTAGTCAAGTGGACGTCCCCATCAGGTGCCATAAACCCCATTTTGGAGTCTTCAGTCTTGGAGTTATCACAGTCCGAATTGTTGCTCACACTCTTCTGGCTGTTTTTTTCCTCTTCCATTGCTTGCAGAACATCTTCAGAAGCTCGAGGAAGTTCTCTTAGCTGCCTCACTCTCTCTCGCTTCTTTCTCCTCAAATGAATCCAGGAGTTTTCAATGGCAGTCACAAACAGGCTAACTTCATCTTTTCCACAGGGAACACGTTTATGCTGAACCTATTGCAGAAAACAGCAGAACTTCATACTGTCCTCTCACAGTTACGCTTTCAAGTAGGATGTTGTTTTAACATATAACACTTAATACTGTACCTTCAGATCAGTAAGAATCTTCTCTATCCAGGCTCTAACCACAGCAATAGCTTCTACAGCATCCCAGCCCAGGGCTGTAGCTTTGATAGCTAACTCTTTAACTGTAGAATCCAAGACTATAAATGTAATTGGTTTTCGTGGCTTTTCTAATTTTCTTCTTTTAGAGGGAGGTGACTAGAAGAAGAAAGAAAAAAAATTGCAAGCCTATGCAGTATTAGTGGTATGATTTCTGTACTCAGAAGACATGGGGATCAAGAGTATAACGTAAGCCGCTAGCATTGACATGGCCTGTTTCACTTCACTCCAAAGAGTTTTAGATTAAAAATAGCTAACAGGATAGTGCACTTTATGCTATGATGGACACAGGGAGTTTATGATCAGACGTTATGCAAAAAGGTTCATTGGTTCCTTTAAACTATTAGAGCTCTCTGTGAGCCGAGAGAGTGCAACTGCTCTTGGGAGTAGAGGTCAAGAGCCAATATTCACATTTTGGTCCAAGTTACAGAAGGTTTACTTGCATCTTCTATAAGGTTGGTTATTGTCTATATCTATCTTCAAGTATATGTACATTTGGATCTGAAAAAGAAACTGGCTCACATTATTTAAGGTGAACAAGCTCCACTTACGTTCATGTAGGCAAATTTGAGCTAGACATCTTCATATCTATTTGGTAACAGAATCAATATGGTAAATGAAAACCAAGTGCTCAGCAGGAAGCTTGAAGGTCAAATCTAGCCCCAAACTTTTAACATTAATAAACTGCTATTTGAAGTATGTTACAAGTATGTTACTTCCACTGAAACTCAAACGAAGTTCCTCTACAGGCTTCTTTTTTCCTCCCTAAACATAGGTCATTCACGAATCGCATGTAACAACTGCTAACAGGCTGGCAGCCAAGTAAGAAATCCCACTGCCCATACACAGTTTGGAACAGTTTGTTTCACAGCAGTTACAGCTCATTAGGCCCTTCCTCAAAAAAAGAGACCATCACAAGCAAATCAGAATTAAGCTACTTACAGGTACTTGCACGTCATCATAGAAACTCCATGCCAGTGCCCATCTCATGGTGCGTCCTTGACAGAATTCAGTATGAGTAACTTTAGGAACCTGTGCAAAAAAGCAATACAAAACTACATTTCATATTCATAAACAACATTGTTTTACTGCACCCATTTTCAAATTTAAAAAAAAAAATTACAGAGTTAGAATAGAGTTTTCTTGGAAATAGAGATTCTTTCTGACACAGTTCATGGATCTTAGTGACATCTGAAGCTGCCAAGCTTATACCAAATGCCAAGCCTGCTACCAATAGCCAGGATTTCTCATTTCTGCCCTGCCATATTTGTGCCCTTTCAGAGCTCCAAGTTCAGCAACACACAACACTTCCTTTTTTTGTGCAGCATTCTAATTCTGCAAAACACCTGCCTTCTGATATTGCACAAAGAATTCTCTTTTCTCCTTGTTCAGAACCTGCTCCCATTCCACGTTTGAATACTGAGCCTATTGCTGTAGCAAAGGCAAAGGGTTGAGAAGCCTGTCTGCAGATGGCAGAAACATGCCCAGAAACACTTATCTTTGCCCCCCCAAAAATTAAGCCTGAACTTACACTGCCTTTAAATCTAAAACTCAGATGTTAGTGTTGTTTAGTCTTTCCACACATGGATGTTGTAAGGCATTTATGTATGGTATGGAGAATGTGCTAAATACTAGCAAAAGATAAATATCAACCATTCCACCTCACTCTGAATTATCATCAACTCCAGAGTATAAGCCCTAAGTCTACACAGAGTAGTGAAAACACAAGCAAACAACAAAAAAAAGAAATCCACTACTTTTGAAAAATGCCCTCAACAAGTGAGAGGAAAAGGTGCCTCTATCCTAGAACTTTTGATGCCTAATTCTATCAACATTTCCAATAAATACAGCAAATGTCAAGACAGTCTGAACAATGAGTGACTTTCTGGAATATTTATGCTGCATCCTAAGATGAACCACAGCACAGCATGTGCTTGGTTACAATAAACATATTCCTAGCTCTGATGCAACCAAGATTACAAACCTGAACAAAAGGAAATTGATAATTCCAAGAAAAATACAAAATGAAACCTCACCTTCTCTATGCAAGGTTCACAAGGATTTCTCTCACTTTACTAAGACTAAGGTGCAACAGTTCAAGGATAGGGAAGAAAGTAAGATACTTGAAATTTTGTGCCTAGCTCAGCATCTGCTTTTGACAATGAGTTTACAGACTCCGTATGGCCTGTAGTTCATCATTCTGAGAATTGATTTCACCATGTATTCACTTTCCTCCCACTCCCACCATATTACAAGGGCAGATCTCACGATCATTTTTTTTGTGTGTGTGGAAATAACAGAAGACTACACTTACTCCAGAAAGACATAAAGAAGTTCTCTGCACAGCCTTCTTGCATGAGTAAAGCAATTCAAGGTTTGATTTTACTTGGTGCCAGAATTGAACACAAACAAAACAATACTGCCATTTAAATAATGTTAAAATTTCTTTTATCAACCAAATTGTTAGATTTCATGTTTGGAAAGAGAGTTAATTTATTTTTTAATTTCTTTTTTTACAACAGCCCTGTTTAGGCTATTTTAAGGCAGAAACCCTGTATGCTCTAGAATGGATGAAGACACACTTCTACACTTGATAAAGACAAAAATCTGGAGATGATATGTGCTAGTTAACTATCAGCTTTGAATCTACAGTAATTAAATCTCAATTGCTTTGACTGCTTCCTTAACAAGCAATTGCAGTTTCTTCTTGTCAACAAAAACTCAGTAAAATAATTCAATAGTAACTACCTACATGCATCAGAAGATACTATACATTGTACAGAACACATGCAGGATATACATGGTCCATATATAAACTCACCCCCTGGATCCGCAGTTCTTCTTTCAACGGTGCTAAACTGCATTTCTTTCCCAACATGCAACTGTACCATCTGCAAACAACACATTAACAAAGTGTTTTACAAATACAGATCGACTGAAAATACCAACTACCACAAAGAACTGCTTGGATCAGAAACCTGCAAGAACAATTGGGAGATTGGTAAACAACAACACATAATGTATTGAAGGACAAAAACTGGAGTTCCCAGTTATCAAGGGACAGTTTCCTGAAGAAAATGCATCTAAATGAAGGCAAGCACTTTAAACTGCTCACATATACAAATTAAATATACTGTAAACAAACAAAAAAAATTATTAGTGGTGCTAAGGGACAATTATTTAAACTGACTTTCTGCGTAATGCAATATACAGAATTTCACGAAGCAATACTTATTTCTAGCAAAACTAAAACACACTTTTTTTCCCAAAAATTACAATACATTGAGCCTGCGACTCCTAGCTTAAGTGGGAATGCATGTAAATAAGTCAAGGACACCTCCTGTCCCAAGGGAGTCTCTGTCCACTAGCAGTTCATTACTCAAGCTCTTTGGTAGAGTTGCTAAACCTTATCTCTAACAAAGTAGGAAGCAATATTTCAAGTAAACCGTTCTTTCTGTAATACATTCTCCAAGGAGTTTATTCAAAAACATTAATTGAACCATTCCTAACCCCCAAACACAGAGAGCTTTTTTTTCTTTAAATATGATACACAGTTAGCACGTGGGTATGCTCTATGCCTTACGCTTAATATTTATCAGATCAAGAGATACCCTCCTCTTTCCTAGAAGAATTATAGAATTGTTTTGGTTGGAAAAGAACTTAAAGATCTTCAAGTCCAACCATTAACCTAATACACTGCTAAATCCCTCACTAAACCATGTCCCTAAGCACCACATCAAGGACAAGATGTTGCCAAGAGGAGCAATACAGAGATGATTCCACATCACCTCATAATTCCACATCCCCTTTACAAAGCAAAGACTTCTTGCCTTTAAAGCAACATCAGCAAGTTCTCTACCACATTTACCACTCCTTTCAAGGTCATCAAACACCAATTTATCAAAAGCAAGGTTCCCATGTGGAACCAGAAAACAATGTTGCTATTGCATCTCCAGAAGTCCTCACAGATGCATCCTCTGCCCCACCTTACAGAACCCATTAAGTCCTCAACTGTATACACCCGCTTTGCAGATTATAGTATTTTACACATTATTACCACATGCTTCTGTGGAACCTACACAGGTGGAATAAAGCCGCTACCTACCAAAAAATACACCTAAAAAGGATAAAAACAAGCAGCTGTAAGTGGAAGAACACTGTATACCTATACATATATATATACACACACACCATCACTTCCTCTCTGACCTGCTTCCCCTCATTCACTGTATCACTGACATACATATAAGCTCACACATATGCTTACACTTAGTTTTGAAAAATCCCTGCATTTATTTCAAACATGTGTAAGAACATACAAATCTAAAAGTCTGTCTACATCAAGTAGCCTACAGTAACATTCTACCTATGATCTTTGACAGAAATACCAGTCATCGTTTCAGTGCCCTTGCTGGCAACAAACAAGATGGCTAAAAATTTTTCAAAGTTTCATTTTCCTTGGTTTGTAACCACTTCTGAACATAAAAACCCCAATTTGATCACTCTGCCTTACTACATATCACCTTTTCGTATTTTATGAGTTGAGGGGTGACAGAGAAATGAAAGACATTAAAAAAAAAAAACACATTTCAAGGTTTGCAAAATTGCACCTCTGCAAACCTTCTCAACTTGTTTCTTCTTCAAAGCACAAGCACTTCTAAAAGAGTCAAATGCAGTGTTGCTTGGTCTTGCTTTACCAAACCTGAATATATTCTTCATTTTTTTCAGGCCCATTACTAGAAAGCAAAACATTTTAAAGAGAAAATTCAGTATGAGATAGGTGAAGAGGAGATTCAAATGCAAGGCTCTGCCTAGATGGGTGTAAACAAAACAAAACACTTCTTGAACATGTAAAAGGCAGGCTGTATTTCCTTTGCCTAGGGCACTGATGAAGCTGTGGTAATACAAAATTTTGACAGCTGTATTTTAGAAGCATATAAAAAAAAAACCAAACCTGAAGGAATCTTCCAGAAAAGCTAGAGGACTAGTGTACAGCATAGGGGGAGGGGGTAGTCTGGCTGTCAAAAAGCAGAAGATATGCCACCTGTTCATCTTGTTCAAAAGAAAGTCTCGTTATGTTTTTGTTGCAGCTGATGTTCACCCAAGACAGCATTCAGTACAACAGTGCCCTTTAGTACACAAAGCTGCAAGTCACCAAAATTCAGCCAGGCAGAGACAGAAATTACCTAAAACAGTAACTAGGTAATGTCATAAATCCTCCCATCCCAGACGCCCCTTAAGAATCAACACTGACTGACTGTAGCATTGAAGTTACGTGTGCTAATTTAGCTGCAAGCTGCAAGTGTCATTGGTACAGGGTCTTTCTGCCTTCTGCCTTTAAATACCTCTAATGATAAGTTGTAATTGATACTCAGGAACAATTAATTTTACATAAACTGAGACTAATTACTGATGTGTACGTAACATTAAACAAAACCAAACACATACCACTGGGCCACAGCTACATTCCTTACTTAAAATATCATTTCCGTGTAACTTCTGCCAAAGAACAGGCTAAAGGTGGGGCTTTTTTAAAACTGCACAAAGCACTTACCGTAACCTTTTTTTAAGTTGTAGACTATCATGAATTATTCTTTTGACAAATTCTAGTTCTCCCCCCTCAGCCATGATTTCTGTGATTCCTCCTGTATTTACAGAACTGGGAGGGGGACGCCGTGGATTTCGAGAATTTACTCCCTGGATAAAAAAGAACATTTGAGATGAACTTCTAATGAAATATTAAGCTGCTTTGTACACTGCTTTCTGCCTCAATCTTTAGTGGGCAGCAAGTGTCACCACTTCTAGGTATCTTCCCCCCATCAGAACCATGGATAATAGACAAAGATACATTCAAAATAAGTATAATGGAATGAATTCCCAACAATCTCAAACTTAGGTAAGTTACTTGTCACACATCAGTATCCTTCTGATATGAAATATGTGGTTCCGATACAAGTAAGACATGCTGGTTACATACATCTACACAATTACAATCTACAGCATTTAAATCTTTTTCCTACTGCCCTATATTACAGAGTAAAGTTTCTGACTACATTCACTGGGTACTGCAAAAACTGTTCCGAGCTGTATGATATTGCCTAAATTACTAAGGAAATGAAAAATACAGACAGGCATGATGTCAGAAACTAACTCCTCTGTACGCAATGGGCATTTGATTTCAGATTTACTAGCTGTCTGCTTTCCAAATTAATTCTCTAAGACAGTAAGAACTTGTGAAAAAATTCTACAGGTCATCCTCCACTTTAGGAACAGTAATAGTTAAGTTTTTCAAAACCCCTTTGGGGTGGGGAGTGGGTACAGAGAAGACTTAAATGCTATTTCATAATAATTTGGGGATTTTCCACTCAACTATTTCCCAAGGGAACAGTTTAAATTGCTGCTATCCTCCTTCTCACTGAACACTGAAGTACATGCAACATTTAATTTGTTAACTTACCTTTGCTTCCAATTGGTTGGCAAAAAAGGGGGGGTTGCACATGCAAAAATCATAAACTATCTCAGATTCTTCCTTCAGTGCATCCATTAGAAGAGTCTTCTGTGGTACCTTAACCACTAATAGAAAATAGGAATTTGGTCAGTAAGGAGCTTCATATTTTATCTAGCATGCCATTTACATTTCAGTGTTTCTTGAAACAATACATTGTATAAAAACTACTTTCTAAACAATACTTTCAACAAAAAAAGTAACAAGTATCAGTATGCAAATAAAAACTTAGGGTTAAGGATTAGCATACAGCTTGTATGCTTCAACACAATAGTGGAATTACATGAGTCTCTTTAAAATAGGAACTGCTTGAAGTTATAGAGAGTTCTCTGACGCAACTACACATTCCCTTCAAGCCCTTCCAAAAAGTAGCACAAGCATCAGCTAATCACCTCACAAGCTCCTCAGACATAAAACATATTCCAGTTTAAAAAATTTTTTTCAGATATGGAATTCTAGAATTCTTGTTACAGATTTTACCAGTCCTGCACCTCACGGATAACGCACATAGAACTAAGATAATTAGAACAGAGGCAAAAGGCATGCCTCTTCCTAACATTTACTACTACAGTTGATCATCAACCTAAGAACACAAAATTGTTAGGGTAGCAGGCAATTACCAAAGTTCAGCTTATATACAGCAAGGATAATTCCTAGAACACCTGCTAACTTTAAAGCTATAGTTCTGTAAGTCACCAGTATTTCCAAGTTCAGAAATTTATAGTCAAGGGATAAACAAAATTTAAATCCTATGAGAATAGAAGGGTAGTTCATTTAAAAACACATTGTTCCCTGTTCTACAGTCTTACGTTTCTAAATTAAACACTTAATATTTTCCTTAATATAAAATTGTTCACACTTAAAATTTGTGATGCTTTCTTATTTCTGTAGATATCTGTTCCTCTGCTTCCCTTTGAACATTAGAAAATGGTAAACTGATAAAATTAGTAATGACAAATTACAAAATGCTAATCACAATTACACATCACAACCAAACCCAAAAGTTTTTCAGCCAGGCATTATGTCAGTTGGACTGATGGTTTTCAGGTTACAGTCTTCCAAGAAGTTGGTAAATGTCTCCAGAAGCTGCACAGTCCATAATTTTGGCACCGAGGTGTAACACAGCAGTTGCTGTTGCACACAAAGGAGACTTACACAAATGCTTTAAACTATCCAGCCCACAGTTATCAGAGTATTTCACTGCCTGCCTTGTTAACAATATCCTTTTCAATTTTATGAGGGATCAGAAAAAACACCTAATTTTTATAGTAGAGAAAGCAGAAACGGGGCTAAGATGAGCAGAACACTGCAAAAAGATAGTTAATCTGAACAGTAACACATGGTCTATTGCACAAACTTCCTAAAATTACTCTAAAGTTACTTAGAAGATGACATCAAAGAATACCACATTTCACCTACATAGCTAGCTTAATTGACAGTATGTGATTTTATTTGTAAATAAGAAAGCAAATAAAACAAAAAGGAAGAAAGCACTGAAATAACTGTGTCACAGAGCAACTCTAAATTACCTTGCCAGTTGTTTGAAAACTTTCAGAGTCTAAGTTGTTGACAATCTCTTAACCTACCATTACACACAGGGTATAGATTTATTATTTTTCTTTTAATACCTGCAGACAAATTCTGGCCAACATCCCATTCCAGGAAAACAGATGCACAACTCAGAACACCATGTAATTTTTTTTAGCATTTACAATCAATCCCCAGGTTTATCAGTTTCTATTTTGCACATACAGGAGAGAGTCCCTTTGGAAGAAATTTACTGCAAGCAGTATTTCACTTTCAGCCAAAAAACCTAGCTTCTTCTGGGGCAAAAAAAGTAATGATGCAATTCATAAACCATCACCACATTACTGCTGTTTTTACTATCACTTACTATTTTTTTTTTCATTGAAGTTAAAAGAACAAAGGCTCTATTCCAACATGATCTCCAAATGAAGCTATATGGCAAAAATTTCAAGACTCTTACAACATGGCAAAAATTTCAAGACTCTTAGAACATGACAAAAATCGTGGCTTTTTTTTTTCCAAAAATGTCAAGACTCTTACAACACGACAAAAGTCATGTTTCTTTTTTTCAAAATATTTCAAAATGCCTTGCTAAACAAGTTACCAGCTACAGTAGTAGACTCAACTCTAGCTAAACAACCCAGAGGCCCAGGAGTTAAGAAGTGGCAGGGTGGATCAACCCCCGGCAGCATCTGGCTGCAGGTACCACCACCAGCAGCACTACCCTGCCTGTGGCTCTGCCCACCACCATTTACTTACCACCTTTGGCATGACAGCTTCACAGGAGGCATTTTCCTTTGCCAGAGGTTTTTCCAGTATAGTGAAACACCACTACACTACCAAAAATCCTATGAAGGCAGCAGTAACAGAAAACCACCGTTCTCCACATCAAGTCCTGGTTCTTCAAGATTGACATAGAAGATGGACCAAGACAACAACATTTTGGTAAAAAAATGCTTCTAAATTCCAGAAGAACTAAAGTTTTTTATTTCAGAGCTGAATAATGGATCTGCTTTTTAATATACTGAGTTCCTACAGAAAATTTTCCAAGCTTCTCCACAGGACGAATCTGGCATACTTCTATTACTACCACAGATGTTGGTATGACCTCATTCAGAAATGAGGACAAAGAACTGTCCCTGATACCTTTGTGTGGCAATGTTATGCAAATTATCTGAAGGGAGCACTCCATATCTCCTAGAAGAAACAACACGAACTCTTACAAAATAATTCAGTAACAGACAAAGAATACAGAGAGAAAAAAAACACTCCAGGGTGAACTAACTTTCGGATTTTTGTAAGGATGAGTAGTTCCCTATCCACACATTCCACTCTAGACAAGCTGTGACTTTCTGGCTGAAGCATACACCGACTTTCATGCCACTTCAGTGAAAGCAACTGAGCATGTATTTGGCAGGAACATAGAACCTGATATGCCCCTGAACGTGGCAAAAACGCATCACAACATCTGTATGCTACTAAATACCTTATTACATCATACCTTTTATAAGATCAGACAAGTTATTCTGCTCCACGTTCTTCTTGGCATAATTGAAGCACATATCATCCACTTCTGTTGCAAGAAAATACCAGCCATTCAAAGTTGCTCCAAGTAATGGGTATATGCAAGATGCACCAGTTCCTGCAGAAGTGGAAAGCCATGAGAAAGGGAAAACAAGTCTCTGGTGTTACACACTGTGGCCGTTAACTATGTACTTTTTACAACAAAAAGAAGCCAAGTCAAGAAAACGTTGATTACTGCTCATCTACTACTCAGTTTCTTAGTGAGTTTATTTTCTTAATTTGAAATACAGCATTGTAAAAGATGCACTTTCAATAAAATAAATATTTTAATAATCTGGAATAAATTTTCTAGTAAATTATCAACCTCTTTTTAAGCTATTTTTTTTTCTACAAGACAGTGATTAATGTATACAATGAAAGCCAAATACATTCTGGGTTTACAAAAAAAAACCAAAAAAACAACAAATATATTTTTCCTTCTGCATTTTTCAATTATCTGCCACAAATAATTTACTTCACATATAACAACCACCAAAAAAAATTGTTACATCAGACTGTCTCTCCCTAATACCCAAAACAAAGAAACAGAGATGCCAATTATGTTATCAAAAAAAAGAGACAGATAGATAGACAGATAGACAGATAAAAACTTAATAACAAAGAGAAATATATGCTAGCACAAAATAAATCCTTCTAATAATTATATCCTATCTAGGTGACTGAATTGCCAATGACAGTCAAGTTTAGGATTAAAGAGAATGGATAAAAGGGAAAGATACCTCACCACCAAAAACATTAGTTTAGAGCTGTATCAAGAGTCTACTGCTATACTGACTTAGTGAAATATAAATAACAGTATCTGTCAGTATGCAAAAGCATGCCATTATTTCCAGCACTCCTGTAACATCCCTCTTGGATGCCTTCCTGCTTGTCATGGTTTGACTCTGAATCGAAAAATAAACCAGAGACAACAATGCTCTCAATCCCCTCCCCTCCCACCCAGGTAGGGAAGGAGAGAGACTTAGCTGGATTGAAAACTAAATTAGACAGCTTTAATTGTATGTACAATTATATACAAGTATGTTCAGGAATGTGCAAAAGCCTCTTGCCTCCCCCAACCCCCAGCAACTCCCCCAGCACTCTCCTTAGCTGTGAGCAGTCCCGAAATGTCTCAGCCCGCTGTCTGAGATAACAGCAGAGCAGACAGGGGCTGTGGGGAGAGTTGTGAGGGTCAGGGCTGAGCATGGGGGTCGACAGTGGTGGATGGATGGATGGATGGATGGATGGATGGATGGATGGATGGATGGATGGATGGATGGATGGAGTCCTCCCCGGACACCGGCCATGGATGGAAGAGAAGGGAAGAAGAAGAAGCGGGAAGGAAGTTGTCTTCTGTAATCTCTGACCTTCCTCGGAGCTTACATAGATATATGGAATGGAATACCTTTGGTCAGTTCTGCTGTCTGTCTAGTCCAGCTCCCCTATGATGGGGTCACAGATACAATTCTCCTGCTCCGGTAGCCTCTGTAGCAGCAGAGCTAAGAAGCGACCTTGGAGCCTCAGCAGAAACATAAACATTCCAGTGTTATCAGCCCACTAGCTGGAACACTGCTGCTAGTTAAAAGAAAGCTTACTAAAGGAAAAAAAAAAAAAAAAAAATCAGCAAAAGGAAAATTAGCTTCATCCTGGCTCAACCCAGGACACTGCTTTTCCAGAGGCGGAACACCAAAGCTCACTGCACACTCAAACTGAAGTTTTTGCATTATTTGGAGGACTTAAAGGATCTGCCTCTTCTTCCTAGCAACCTACTATGATGAAGTCCATAGAAATTGTTTTCAAAACTGCAGCCTAATACCAAGTGTGTAGAAGCTGGCTAACAAGTTTATA
The DNA here is from genome assembly GCA_020745705.1 of Hemiprocne comata. Lineage (NCBI taxonomy): Eukaryota > Metazoa > Chordata > Aves > Apodiformes > Apodidae > Hemiprocne > Hemiprocne comata. The sequence continues at coordinate 145,470,323 of CM036586.1, forward strand.
AGTTATGAAAGGAAGGCAGCTGTGCACATACCACAATGATATAAACCTTGTATCCATAACAAATCCAGCTAAACATGGAAGTCTATAAATTTCAGAAGATAAAAAAATTCCATCGAAAAAAAGGGTCAGGCTAGCAAACACCAAGAAAACAGTAATGTAAAAACCGGCATTGTAACCAAGATTGCTGAACTCAGCTTTGAGGAAGCCAGTAATTTTAAAGATTTAATGCCTGCATTAAAACACGTTAGAAAGGGAATTCCAGCTTCTCTCAATTTCATTACGAGTTTACTTCAACACAAAACAATCTGCAAAACCAAGCCTTTGAAATCTTAAAGGAAAATCCTATTGAAAAGAATAAAAGAGGTGAACTAAATTCAAATGTACCTTCACAGGTGCCTTTAAATAATTAATATAGAATCACCAACAATTTGGAATCCAAATGCCAATTTTGTAATTTATATGCAGAATATAGCTCTTTGCTTCCAGAGTGATTACTTTTTAATTTCTAATGAAAACTAAATTATGTGCACCAGTGTTCATATTACAAATTCACATCTCTACTGAATAACTGTTTGGATTAATCTACTGCTTAATCCAGATATTGTCCAGATATTATCCAGTAATCCAGATACCGAAACTGAACAAGCTGCAATGCTCCTGAACTCGCCCATTGGACAGTATCATCCATCTGTGGATGCTTATTCCAGTTTAAAAAAACATGTTGTTTTCAATAATATACAGGAAATCTTTGACCATCTATAATTAAAAGACAGCTTTGTGAGTATTTGCTTTGGTTTCTAATTAAGCCTTTTTCACAACGTAGCTCAGGAAAATAGCTGCACTGGAAAAAAAAAAAGTTTAAAAAAGACAGATTATTCATCTGTCAAATACACCTGAAACCACAGAAAAATATTATTAAAAGGAATGCTGAAAACATTGCAATGCAACTCACAAACTCTCACATTCAGACATCCAAAAGCGAACTTTATAATAGACTGATAATATAACACAACTCACTAGTTAAAAGATATAGAAGAAATGCTCATACTTTTTTTTAAATTATAATTTTTAAATTAGAATTGCATTTTTGCATGCATTACTAGCAGCATAATTTTTGTATACCTCACAAAGCTAGACTCAATAGAGTTCCAGACCACAAAAAGCCACATCATTGCCTGCTGTGGCCATTCTTATGTTCGTGCAGAGAAACCCTACCCACCAAGGAGCCAAATGAAGTATCAGTGGAGTGAGATGGCCCGTTTCACCATGGTGAGAACAGTTTTTTTGTTTCACAAACTTCACGTTTGCCTATGGATGCATACCAAATTTTAGCAGCTAGCTTCAGTGACAGCAAATAACGACTGGAATATTTTGCCTTTCCAAGTACCTATGTCAATGCCCCGCCGAAGGACTTGCTTGTCAGCATCCTCGTGACCGATGAGATCCTCCACCCAGTGGATGTAGTTCAGCCTCAAGGGAACGGTTGGAATAAGCCTCTCCACAGGAATGTCAATCGTAAGCCCAAAATCCTCCTTCAGGAGGGTGCACGTCAGAGCTCTCACCGCCTCAGGGTCCTTGAAATTCAGGCTGAAAGGTACAAGGAGCGCTTATGGGTGCCAGCGCCCTCCCGCTCGCCGCACCTCGCGGGGGGGGGACATCCACACACGGCGCTCGGGGGGCGGCGGGAGCCGCTCCACATATCCCCGGACGCAGCCTAGCCTAGCCTGGCCTGGCCTGGCCTACCGTGGCCTTCCCCGCCCCCCCCCCGCCGCTCCGGCCCTACCTCACCCTGCCGGTGAGGGTGGTCTGGACGTGCTGCTGGAACTCGGGGTACTTGGAAGCCAGGTAGGCGAAGTCGGGCGGTTTGTCCTTGTAGCGGTTGCGCGCGTGCATGGACTTGTTGAGGGCCATAGCGGCAGGGGGGGGGAAGAGAGGGTTCCTGCCCCCGCGGTAGGAACCGCCGGCAGCGCAGGGCGGATTAAGGGCCTCCCCCGCCACTAACCGACCGAAAGACCGACCCACCGGCGGCGCGCGCCGCCTGCCCCGCTCCCGGCGCGCACCGCGGCCCCTTGGGGCGTACCAGGGCGCAGCGGCGAGGAGGGGGGAACGGCGCGCGGCTCAGGCGAGCGCTCATCGCCGTGATGACAGTGGAATCGGCCGGAGGCAGAAGGGACTCACGTTATTTTATAATCTAAATATTTTACATATGGGCATCACCGCTTCAGGCTTAGATACTCAATGAGTAAAAAGGACAACAAAATTTAAATAAATAAAAGTAAACAGCTCAAAGTTCTGTTTCTCTGGCAGCCGTTCTCTCCAGGCTCAGGCTCAGGCTCGGCAGCATGAGGAGCCTGCGCATTCATCTTCACACCTACAGCCTGCCCAAGTTACCAAGGTATCTTCGTTCTCTGAAAGGCCTCAGAGCCATGGATTTCTATGTAATTGCTGCATGCAGCCACTGACAATCGAGCAGTGGCCTGGGGCCTCCTGCTCACGGCTTAACTTGCACAGTGAACTTTAAAATATCTGGGTTTTAAATGATGGGTTACACGGTTTGATGTGAGAAAAAGAGGCTTAGATATCATACCTGGAGAAGATTTCTGAGGATTTCCCCCCACTTCAAGCACGGTTTCATATCTAGAGCATATACTTCGAGTAGTTACCATACTGCTGTGCTTGTTGGACAGAAATTATGAAAGACAAAGTGCATTGCAGTGAGTGTCATATTGTTTCCTTTGATTTCAGAATAAATTTTAAAAATCAGCCTTAAAATAGTATGTAGGCATAGCAAAACAAAGCCTCAAACTGAGAATTAAAACTGATAGCTCCTGGCTTTGTGAACTTGGACTCCTTTCACTTCCTAGTTTCCTCACTGGTAGAGTAGGAACAGTCCTCACTGCCTTAACACGGTACTCTGGTTCCTCGGACAAAAACACGCCTCTGCAAGATCAGTCTTAAAGTATAAACTATTATTCTTTTATTTAAAGATATTTTCCTCTTTAAAAAGCCAAATACAAATCAAAATGACTCATTGTATGTTGTCTAAAAATTCACTTTAAATATGCTAGCATCCCCTTTGAGTCGAATACCTTGGAAGACCTGCAACCAAATTTAATTTCAGTCCTACTTCCTGCCCTCAGCCAGCTTCCTGTGACTTGACGGCAGCTAAGCTTTACATACAAAAGTTCATAAAACTTGTGTTTAAAAAAAAAAATTAAAATCAGACCATCAATCCACCCACTCCTGCAGCCCACTCTTGGCACTTCTGGAAGTTACTGCCCATTCTCTGCCCTCACCCACAGTCACAGAAGAGAAACCGATACGGAGAAAACTGGAATAGAGGTAAAAATATGAATTTTAATTCAGAGCGTTTAGTGTATTTACAATAGAAAGTTTCTCACTGGTCAAGAGAATGAGGGACTAAAAAAAAAAAAATCCACATTACAAGTGTGTGGACAACCTGCATCTGATGCAGACTAATTGATTTTTGCTACTTCTCCTTCACCCAGGGTAATACCCACGATAGAGTGATGGTTGAGAGCCTGGAGATGGTACCGAACGTCTCTTATACCCAAGCAGCAATCACAGAATGCAGTCCGTGAAGTAGTGTGAAGTTATTCAACAGTTACTAAAAATATATATATATGTACACATACACCATTTGCAGTTAGATCAGATTCTGCAAATCGTTCAGAGATAGATAAGCAGGTAGGCACAAGCCCGCCAACCTGTGTGCAAGCACAGATTTGCAGAGGCACTCACGCTGCCAGGTATGTAAGTACCTTCTCACCCAGACAGATGCACGTATTCGTCTCCCCTCTGCACCTGAACAAACACACAGGCAGGTGTTTTGTTAATGCTATCTTACACGGTTTCTTGGTACAGAAAAAATACTGAGAAAAAAGCACCAACCCTCTCATCTGACTCACTGGCTCTGAATCCTTATTCTTCTTGAACCTCAGGCAACCGAGAGTGTGGAAAGGACAATGTCCTCCAGTTTCTTGCAGAGACACTCACTTCTGAGTTTCCGTGACTCTTTTGCCACAGCTGTAACTACTTGATACCGAGAGAGGGCAATCCTTTCCTGCTCCCAGAACTAGGCACATCCTCCCACCACTTCCCTTGAGTCAGATTGAGCAAAGGGCTGCAATGTGAGCCAGTTCCAACTGCCGGATCTTGCAGAAAAACAGATCTGCAAAAAGTCAACAAGTACTTTACCATCTAAACAGCCAGCTTAACCGAGTTACCCTACAAGTTTACCCACCACATGTTGGGTGCAGCACCTGTTTCAGCAACAACTTGTCTGTGAAGTAGCTGATTGATCAAGCCCCTCTGAGCTCCTGTTTTCATTTTGGTCAGAGTCCACACACCACTTAGTTCCTTTATGAGGTGCTTTCCCTCCTTGGGAAAGGAGTTGTTGCAGAGGCCTGTCTTGGTGTAACAATGCTGAACTACATGGTGGTTGAGAAGCAAACCTCAGCCCTCCTCCAGCATCATCGGCTTCTGTCTCAAACAAACCCAGCTGAGGAGTGTTAGAAAGATAGGGAGGCATGGGAAAAGGAAGACAGGAAAGGAAGAGAGTTACGATCCTCTCAACACTCATAGTGAGGGCAACTAAAGTAGAAATAGATTAAAGGTGGCTGTGAAGGCTGCAAGGTTGCAGAGAGTTCTGGTTTAGCAAAGCCTCTTGAATAGCTTCACTGCAGCCACTCAGCTCCATCTGGTTGAGAACACAGCTGATGTGCTCCACAGTTGCAGCATGGCCCATCTGCAGTTTCCACAGTCTAAGCATTTCATAGTGGGCATCTCGTAAACGCCGATGTTCCATCTCAATTCGCTCTAGATCAGTGTCATTCAGACCCAGACGCCTCACAAACTCTTTCCACCGAGATGGTAGTACATGATCCACCACAGTGTAGAGAATAGCTGGGTCTGTGAAAAGAGAAGAAATAAAGTGTAAGAACCAGGATCCTTCAGCCTCAAGAAGAATGTGAATAACCCAGTGCTAGATGGTGCCTTGGGATCATGCACTGCCGTGTCCTGTTCACATCTTCTATAGAGTAGTCACACAGACTCTTGTGTTGTCCAGACTTGCTCTTATCTGTCAAGAAGTAATGAGAATGCTTCCATATGCTCTTGTGTAAGGTTACAAGCAGAGCTGAGCACATACGCCTAGGACCTTGCTGCCACACATTCCTGCCAAAAGAATGCCCTGGGTCACCATCCCAGAGGCATTAAGACTGACAGCATGTCACCACACAGGACAATACATTTTGCTGGTTGGGAAAAGGGTTTCATGTTTAACATATACAGACTCAGGGGCTCTGGGCATGCTTCTGCCTTTGTACTGTGCCATACACGAAGTACACAGACAGGTCATGTACACATGGTAAGGTCTGTCCAACATCCTCCTAGCTGCATCTGCATAATCAGGTTCTTGTATGCCTGGGGAAGGAGGAAGAATGGGGGAGTTTCACTTACTGTCTGGAAACTGTGTCTTCCTGGCAGGTCTGACACAGTCTGGAAACTCATGTGAACTTTGTGGCAGAAGTGCAGATTCTGGTGTTGCATTCACTAACAATTGTGTTTCCTTCTTGGACTCAGGAAGGAGGATGGGAATTTCATTTCTTTTTATCTCAGCCTGAAAGACACAGTTTCTTAGTCCAGAATCACCCGCAGCAGTGCAATACAACCACCTCCTCCAACAAAGCACTAGCTTTATATACTAAAATTTATCCAAGATAGGTGGGGAGCAGGTGCTGATGTTTTAATTCTTCCTATATGCCTTGTTTGAGCAGAAGGCATCAAACTTTTCTTTCCAGCAGAACCCAAGGAGTTTAACTCTCTTTTGGCATCAAAAAATGGTAGTCTGGAAAAAATACTTCACAAAATCAAGTAAGGCTGGGACCCAAAATCGCCACCATTCTAGAAGCTCCACGTGCCACCTTTCTCATCAGACTTCCCTGTAAGGCTGTGGAAACCCCACCTCTACAACTGCTTAGGCCCTCTTAATTGCAGAACAACATTGGACCAGAGACAACATTGAAGGAGCAATGAGAGGCTTATAGGGTCAAGATCTGAGGTGAAGTAAAATTAGTTAAATCCTCCAAGCTTGGGGTATATAGGAAGAAAAGGGGATGCAATGCATCCAGGAAGAAAGGAGCAAAAAGCCAGGAGTTTGAAAAGCATCTTCTAGAAGAATGGAATTTAAATGTTAATGGCTCCATCCTCTACAGGAAAAGACTTCTGAATTAAACAGCCCTATTACTCAGGTCCTTTGAAAATACAAGGCCTGAAAACAGCCCATGGAGGAAAATGTTATTCTGGATCCCAGGCTAACACAGTTGAAAGTGTAAGGAAAGCTCTTATACCATCATCTTGCTCACCTCGGGTAGCGCCTCCTTGGTTGTCTGCGGCAAAGGAACTTTAAAGAAAAAAAAAAAATTATTTTCACTTCCTCTTATCCCAGATAAAACAGGAAAGCAGATATTCACAATCCTGCCCTCAAAAAGGTTATATAGAGAAACGCAGATGTCCCAGCAATGAGCTCACACGCACTTCCAGTCACAGCTATGCACACGGATGCAGAGTTGTAAGAACTGCAGCAATAATTCTAGCTGTCGAGTCCTCGTGTTCCTCTGGCCTTGCAGCAAAGCAGAGTAACAAGATCCCGCTTTTTCCCTCGCATGTGTGCGCATACACAAACACACAGAGAATTATGTCTATCCCAATTAATATCACCACATATGCTGCTGTACTCACCACAGGAGAAGAAAGACGACGCTGTCCCATTTTTCTGGACCAATTTCACTACTTTATTTACAATGTAGAGAATAGAGATAACTACAAATATTGCAATGATGATGCCAAGGACAAGGTTCCCATCTGGACAAAAGGAAAGAGAGCAAATGAGTGAGGGACTGAGAAAGTTAAGGTCAGTGCTAGAGGAAGAACAGCTAGTGAAGACATGCAAATTGTAGGGAGAAAAAAATCATTTCAGAGAGAGGAGAAAATAATACTTTACAAAAAACATTAACAGAATAAAAGCCCACACTGAAAAGATTCCGTTATCCCTTGGTTCCCCCTGTACTCACTCAGCCCAGAAGAAGTTGGTGAGGTAGCCACGGGGCTATGACACTGGAAGCATTCTTCTCCCACGCAGCTGAACAGAGCAAATCAGAGAGGTGAGCATGCATGAAGTGAAACACCAGCCATTTGCAACAATCCTAAGTAACAGACAAGTCAAGATGAGCCCGCAAAGCAGAGCAATGCAGTGTGGCTAGTGACTTTGGGTTCTTAGTGGGCTGATGCCTACACAGAGAAGACTGGGGGTGGCAGAGGGGAAGACCCAATCGCTCCAAAATGGCAGAATGTTGTAAAGTTATGTCATGATGGACAGAGCCTTGAGAAAAATTTCCTTCCTCTGTGGGGCTTGTGTCTGCTGTCTCTCCTACTCAGTGGAGGGGAATACAGAGAAAAAAAGCTCACCTGTTGCAAGGCTTGCAAACATTATTAAGTGTCAGGAAGAACTGAGGTTTACACCTGCAAATTGTGTCTCTGTTCTTTGAACCTGTAGAGAAAAGAAGAAACCGTTGCCCTAATCTGGACAGAGAAGAAAACAAAAGGAGAAAAGCCCCCTCCAAGATGGGAGGGACATAATCCCTCTTTGAGCCCAGAGAACTGCTGCTGAAGAAGAGGAAGAGGATTCTGTCTATGTCTGAGGACAGGGTAGGGGAAGGATAAAAATAGTAACAAGTAAGGGTACCAATGTCCTGGTAGGTCGGAGACCTCTGTAGAGGCTTGCAAAGGGACTACAATTACAGTGCAGCTGTAATGGGTCTAATGGATAATGACAGTTTCAGTGCAAAAGTGGGGAAAGTCACTCAAGTTCAAGCATGACAGGAAGGGGAAATCACATTAGTCAGGCAAAGATGAGGAAGAAGTGGTCCCTGAGCAGCTGGGACTGGTGAGGAAGTCAGTTCAGGGTAGGGAGAAATCACTGCAAGCCATGGGACACACACCCACTCTTGTGATCTGCTATGCTGTGAGTGGAAGGGGTAAGAAATTAAAGAGCTGTTGCTTCTAAGCAAGTCACAGTATGGAGACTGAGTAAAACAGGTGTGGGAAGAAGCAGGCAAGAATAGTCATAGAAGGACAAAGTTGCATGAGGAGAGTGAAAGAGGTACTAGAACAAGCAGCATACCTTCTGTGGCAAGCAAAGGACAGCACTAAAACAGTTCTACATCAGCCAAGAGGGAAGGAAATTGCTCAAGGGCAGCATACAATGATGACCCCTTGAGGACAAGTGTAAATGTGCAAAGTGTGACAGAAATATTACTGAGCACCAGAGAGAATACATTCACCAGTGAGACAGCAGATCTCACACTAGGCAAGGTAAGAGACAAGAAAGGGATTAGGAAAAACAGAGTTTGCAAAGAAGAGGGGATAGCATTAGGACAACACGGTAAGGAACATTTAAGGCACATGAACAGAATTAGACTACAGCAGAAAGTGGAGGATGACAAGCAGTATTTGGTTAAGATCTCCAGTTCCTGACTGAAGGATGAGGGAACATGGAACAGCTAAAATGGGTACTTCTCCCAGACACCTGCACCACCCCCAGGTCATGCTCAAAGCCACTGGGCACAGTTCAGCATTACCTGAGCAGCTCCTTACTTTAAAACACTGCTCAGTACACTGGTGGTTCAGCAACCAACTGACAAGCAGTTCAGCTGGGCTCTAGGACCAGCAGTATTTTCAGCCATTGTACTCAAAGTGCTTCCAGCAGTTGGTGAGGGAAACACAACGAGTATCAGAAGAAAGACAAAAAAGGAAGGCAATGGGGAATTCTGCTCTAGAGCACAAAGGCCTTGCTTCAGAACATGTAAGGCAGAGGTACCAAAATTAAGTAGAAAATATCTTCTCACAACAGCCAAAACTGAGAAACCATTCAAGGACAAAAGGAAGATATATATCATCTGTGATAAAAACAGGGATTGATGCCAAGGCAGGCAGTCTTTCTGGGGAAAGGGCACAGGCAAGACCAAGAGTTGTTCCAAAACTACAATCACTGGGCAAGGCCCTGCAGTGTGTCAGAAAGTGAGCAGAGAGCTTCTAATCTCTACCCTAGTACAGTATGTCTGCACTGGAGCCATCTCCATGCCATACTCACAGTTGACAATAATCCCATTGACACATGAACTGCAGTTCCTACACACGAAGAGATCAGACGGGCCAATCCGATACTGATTCTTCCGACAGCCACATACAGTATCTTGCTTTGGGGTGCAAGGACTCACTACTATCTGCCGGAATTCTGAAGGAAAAAAAACAGGAGAAGCAATTACTCCAACCTCTTCCCTCACCTTCAGTTGAGAGCACTGTGACAACAACAGGTATCATTATCCCCTAATCTTCCCAGAGAAAGGCCAGAAAGGCCTGCAAACTGTGTCTTGGACTGTAGTAATTTGCCAACCCCTATTCCTGCTTTCCCCAATCCCTTCCCATACAGTGTCCTGCCGATGCAATTGCTTACTTTTCCAAGCTTCCACGCTCACCTTACCATCCCCTCCAGCTCCCCCCCCCACTACCACCCATTTTCCTCAGGTCCTGTAGATAACTCACCTCTACGGCAATATGTACACGGGAAGCACTGAGACATGGTGTTATCAACAGCTGTGAACGTGCCATTAGGACATGGAAGACAGACAGGTGCTTGGTCAGGCCGATCACAGTCTTTTTTCTTGTAGGTACCTACAAGAAAATCATTTAACAGAGCTCTGACAGGGAGACAAATGCATTGTCTTAGGGAGGACAAGAGTCATTGATTCCACAGGAACTCAGGAGTTGACTGTGTAAGGACCAAAAATGCTTCCTCTCACCAGCCTGAAGAACACTAACAGCCCAAAAGAAGATACAATGAATAAGAATCCCTCTGGGTAGCAATAGCTACCAAGGAAAGGGAGCACTGATGTAGCTGTAGGACAGACAGTTTGAGAGTGCAGGACAGGGAAATGCCCCTACAGTGAAGGTCACTACTACTGTATTTATCTTACATACCTGCATGGCACCTCATGCAGCAGTGGGTCTCTCTGGGATGTAGGTATTGTCCTAGTTGACATTGCACCTGCTTCTTTTCTCTCCTCAAGGGGTTAGAGGGGTCTCTTCCATCCAAAGCTTCCCGATAGACTTGCAGTGTATATGGCATTGGAGCAATTCCTACAGATTCCTTCATCAACACACAGACAAATGTTAGGATAACCTGTAAATATAGAGGGAGAGGGAGGGAGAGAAACAAGGTGAGAAAACATCCTATGACCCTGCAGACTGCACAGCTGACTTCAGCACTCACAATTAAATATTATTATAACAGCAAGTTCAATCGACTTGACCAATTCTGATATAAGGAACCTGCAGTGACAAAAGTGTGTGTGGGAGATTATTTACCCCCAAAAAACCCCAACACATGCCTGTCATCTGTGTTATTAATAATGTCATACAATGGTCTCTATGACAAACTGGCTGTATATAAAGCAAATTGTTTTTGTGACGTGCAATTTGTAGATGCAATGTCTTGGAAATGCTGCAGCTTGCAATGAAGTTATTCATGAGAAAAAGAATGTTTTTATTAAGGAAGGCAGTAAGACTGCACATCTAGAAACAGTTCCAGAGAGAGGAACATGGGAAGGCTTTGTTTTCAAGTTCTCCCCCTGTGAAACATATACCCTTCTAAGCTGCAGTTGTTAACAATCAGTCTGAACAGTCTGCCACAAAAATGTGCACTTTTTCTCTTTTTTTTAAATTCCTTTAAAATTTACTTGCTATTTTTTATTTTGAGGATAATTATTGTCAAGAATTTTAATAGAAACACTAAGTTGGCATGACTCCAGTATGACTGTAAGAGAGTGTGAGTGTGTACACACACACACAGAGAAAGGAACAGCAGAACAAAGAGTTAATAGAATGTACGGATAAAGGACACCATTCCCTGGACATTGTTTTCAGAACACTCTTCCCAGCAGCAAAATTGAGAAATGTGCTGTTTATGTCATGGCCAAAAGGTCTACACTCTGCTAAAACCGCAGCATAGATGACTCATGAGCAAAAGACCCTGCACCAGGAGAATGGTAACAAGATCACAGCATATCACAAACAAGATTCCTTTGCCTCTTGGCCCAACAGAAAAACAGACCCTAGGCATGTATTTCAAACATGCATTCAAACAAGGGAAAAACATACAATAATAAAAAGGTTAAAAAAATTAAACAAAACAAAATCGGGTAACAACTTGGCCCAAGATCTATGGAGCCTGAGGTCAGCAAGTTTCTGTGGCAAAGGCCCATCCCATACCAGTTGATGACTCCTGAAGGGTATGATGGATTTGTCCAAAAACTAGCTTGTAGTGCCAAGAAGAACCCCAGTGGTGCAATGATAACTAGTATACCTTGTCATCTGCATTGCACACAAGTGATCCTGGCCACACCATCTGGACGTACACGTGCCGGTGCTTCTGCATGTGTCACAGTGTGTGCCAATATAGTTTATGCATCAGATCATGTGAATGCATGAAAATCAACTCTTTTTTTCTGCAAATAGATATCACCCTGCCCCATCCATACAATCTCACACCAAGTTTTACTACACCAACTTTGCTGCATCTAATGTTTTCCTAGCTTGCTTTTTTGAAAGTGGTAAGATGCCTAGCTGTACAGGCACAGCTTCAGAGTTTGGTTTCTTCTTTTGCTTTTCAGCTAGGAGAGGTGTAGCAAAAGCAAAGTAAACCAGTAAGGGTAAACCACAATGCTGATACCAATTTTGTGGTTGCAAGCTTAAGAAGATACACGAAATGAGATGGCTGTGACTGCCCTATGTTGTCCTGTTTCTCTCTCAAAATTAAAGCCTTGGGAGAGAAAGGTACATACATTAAAGCAGGTTAGAACCTCATGAAGGATAGGACTTTGCAACTCTGACAAAGCAAAATTCCATTTTCCAGAGAGCTGTCATACAAAGATATTCAATAGACTGGATGCTAAAATGGTGAACAGGAAAGACAGAACCACACATTTAAATAGCTATCATTTCAGACTTAATTAGCTGACCACAGGACAAATACGAGCACTCCAACAACTCCGTAAGAAATAAAACTTGCTTCAGCAGCTGATAGTCTTACAAAATTGACTGTTTGCAGGAAAATGGGTAAAAGATCATTCACACAAATGGTCTGACAACAACAATAAAAAATCTTGATTATAGAGGAAATGATTAATCCCCTGACATGGGATTATATACAGCTGGCCCATAAGTCAGACAAGTCAGCAATAGAAACAACAGAGAAAAGCATCAAAGATCAAGCAAAAAAAACCCATAGAAAACTGGTCAGATGTACCTTCAAAACCGAAAGAAAGCAGGAAGAGTGTTTTTAATTTTTCAGATTAAGTGAAAGCATGTGTATAAATGTAATCAGAGTTAACACATTATTACTGATGAAAATCTGAGGAACAGAGAGTCATAGACCACAAGTGACTCACAAACTTCTAGAAAAATTATTCACATGGTGGAAAGAAAAACACCACCATCTTAGGCACCTGCCCAAGCTATTCAGCAGCGTACTAATTCACTAATTCCTCAGGAAACAGAGGAAATTAGAACAGACTATTTCAGTTGGAAAGGACCTACAGTGATCACCTAGTCCCAACTGCTTGACCAATTCAGGGCTGACCAAGTTAAAGCACTCTGTTAAGGGTATTGTCCAAATGCCTCTTAAACACCAACAGGCTGGGGGCATCAACCACCTCTCTAGGAAGCCTGTCCCACCTTCTCGGTAAAGAAATGCTTCCTAATGTCCAGTCTGAACCTTCCCTGGTGCAGCTTTGAAACATTCCCATATGTCCTATCACAGGATCCCAGGAAGAAGAGAGCAGCACCTCCTTCCCCATGTTCCCTCCTTAGGAAGCGGTAGAGAGCAATGAGGTCACCTCTTGGCCTCCTTTTCTCCTGACTAGACAAGGCCAAAGTCCTCAGCAGCTCCTCACAGGACATGCCTTCCAGCCCCCCTCATCAGCCTTGTTGCCCTCCTCTGGTCACATACAAGGACCTTCACACCCTTCTGAAATGGTGGGGCCCAGAACTGCCCACAGCACTTGAGGTAAGACCACATCAACGCTGAATACAGCAGGATAATCATATTTTCTGACTGGCTGGTTATCCGTGTTTGATGCACCCCAGATGCAGTTTGCCCTCTGGGCTGCCAGAACACACTGCTGCCAACCAGCTGAGCAGCTGCCAACCAGCATCCCCAGATCCCTTTCCACAGGGCTGCTCTCTGGCCACTCCTCTCCCAGATAATCCTTGTGCCCAGCCCTACTCTGTCCCAGGTGCAGAATCTGGCATTTCAACTTGTTACATTTCATCCCATTAATCACTGCCCAGTGCCCCACTCTATCTAGATCCATCTGCAAAGCCTCTTGTCCCTCTGGAGAGAAAACAGCACCTCCCAGTTTGGTATAACCAGCAAACTTGCTAATAGTGATTCAGCTCCTGCATCCTGATCCTTGATACATACATTGAACAGAACCGGCCCTAGAGTTGTACTCTGAGAAATGCTGCTGGTGACTGGTTACCAGACAGATGTGGCCCCATATACACTGAAACCTCAAGTCACTGATAACAGCTCACCAAGGCAAAGGTTAGAGGTCTTCTGCAACTGAAATAAGGTGATTTTGCATTGATAGATATACAACATGTATATAATTCTGCTCTCCGGGAGAATGAACAATGAACCTACTAACCAGTGCTCCACAGAGTAGTGGGCAGCTTGTCTTACCTAAGCCAAATGATAATGCAAACCACCAAACCACATCATGCACACTGGTGATTCACATTTTTAGTGAGCGGGGGCTGCCCAGGAAAAAAAAACAAAAAAACAAAACAGCAGAAACGCTGGGTTTTACTTCTGAAACTGCTGCAGAAATAAACAAAATCTGGCAGAGGAAAACCAGAATGCTGCTTTCTTAAATGATTCCACCCCTCTGGGTGACAGCTAGGTGCCCCGCATATTGTCCTCACAATGTGAGGCAACCCTAGTACCTTCTTATGTCTCATGCCAGCACTTACTGCCTGACAGCTACAGTGAAGAAAAAAAACATGCTGCACAAGTCCAAAAGCTCTCCTATGCAGTTTTGGCAGCTGAAACAGGAGTTAGGAGCCCCTGCACCATCTTCAAACTCAAATATTTTTTAATTACTGCCACTACAATTCACACCCTCACTGCTGCTTCTGACTCACCAGACTACACAGAGAGAACTGTGAGGTGACATCTCTGCAAGAGTAAGTCAAAGAAAGAAAGAAATGGCAAAGATAAAAGTGAAGAACGCAGCAAGATGCAAGAAAGATGGGGGCTGGAAATAAGAAAGGACATTGGAGAGCACTGTTTTCAGACCAAGGAGAAAAAATGCACAGTATCCAAAACAGAGGGATAGCACAGGGAAGTGTAGCATATCAGGGCTACTGTATTATCACCTGCCCATGTCCACAAGGCTAGGAAATAACTAATCACTCAGCATGGATGCCACAGCTCCGTATCATGCACTCTGCCCTCCCTGTGCAGAGCTGTATCCCTGCTGCTACCTGCAAGGCTTCTTGTCCCTGGGGAGAAGGGCAGAGGCAGCAGGTACAGTGGCACACACCTACAAAAAAGAGAGGATGGAGAGGCTTGCACTGGGAACAAGATTCCCCTCTCCTAGAAAGCCAGTGGATGCCTAGAGGTGTACGGAGTGAACCAAGGCCGGTCAAAGAAAGCGAACCGAGTGGGAATGGGGGGATTAGACAGGTGAGAAGTGACTCCTGCCCTGACACACATTGAGACCCCATGCCTGCTCATGTGAGCTACTAAGAATGCAAGACTTGCTAGAGCAGAAGCTCAGGTATTAGGTATTACAAACAATTCAAACAGTATCGCCCATCACTAGGCTTATGGTCAAAACAGGTCCAAATTAATAATTTATACAGTTTAAATTACCTTAATACAAAAGCATAAAGCTGAAAAAATTCAGAATACAACTATTTCATAAATCCAGATGTGCTGTTAAAATTTGGGGTAGGAGGCTTACTCCTTTTTTGCAACCTAACGTATTCCTCATGTCATAAAGTGTTTCCCCACCAACAACTGATTCAACTGCTTCTCTCAAAAAAGACTCCCATTTTGGAAATTCCATTTTTAAACTAAAGAACTACCTGCAAATAAAAGGCATTACAAGTCATCAGAAATTCTCAAGTATTTCTTAACAGAAACTCCCCTTCGCTTAAGAGTTCAACATGACACACCAATGCACCAGTCATCTGTAAGCTTTTCTGATGAGTCATGAAAAATTAGCCAGCTTGGAAGTTCAGAAGAAAACAGATCCTGCCCAGAGTAATCAGCTACCAAAGAAATCAAGGGGCAGGGCTACCTTTATGTTCTTCGACTGCTTTTGCTGTTTTCAAAAGCAATTTGAGGTTTGCATTTTTTTTTTAGTTTGCAGAGGAAACCAGAACTTCTGCTTCACACATTGAGAAATATATATTAAAGCAACATTTACAGGAAGCTTTCTCACTGCTCCCTAAAACCTGGAAAGGTCAAAAGGATACAAGAGCTATTATTATAAACAATCCTCAATTTTATTAAGATCAGACGGAGAAAATGCTGTATTTTAGGCCTTGTCTAAAACCAGGAGACTGGTTAATAGCTTTCACTCAATGAAGAAAAGTCTTAGAAATCTTAATTGAAAAACAAAGCAAAACTGTGGTTTATCAGTGAAGATCATGAACTTCACACCATAAAATATGTGTATACATACAGTATGGAAAGTGAGAAGTTTTTATTTCGTATTAGCAGAGATAAGGAGTGGAGAAGTCAATAGGGGCTCACAACCCTAAGAAAGTAACTTTTTAATTCTTCCTTAGAGAGCACAGTGGACATGATGCCCCCCTAATTTGCCTGCCTGTGCTCAGGGCAGACTTTGACAGCACAGCCGTACAGCCTGTACAGCCTCACATCAGAGCTCTGTCAGAGCAAGACCTGCGAGAAGGCTCAGCAGGGGCCTCCCTCTTCAATCCTGATTTTCTCTTGCCTCCTGCCCATGCTGTGCCACAGGCATCCTCACACCCTGTGTCACTGATTCATGAGGTGAATTTTTTAAGAGTCAGATAATTATGTGCTGAGCCCTATTCATTGGAACTGATACACTCCTGTTTGTTTTAATAAAGAAATGCAGCAACATTGCTTTAAGATGTGCTTTCTACTGCCAGGTTCCCAAGACTGCAATAGAAAGGCCTGTGTTAACAAGCGTTCAAAGGAAGCACTCAGTTGTCCAGGGATGAGGACAAGATTATAAAAGAGAATACCAGACATCTGTCCCAAATAAAAGCAAAGACCTTTTGTAATGGGTAAAAAAAATGGACAGAAAGGAGCTAAATGACAAAATCTGCCTTACCTCAAAGAACGCTGCTAATGCAGAAAATTGATTACTTACTAAAAAGCGAAAGACATCCAAACCGACAATACTCATTACTTGCGAGTACTTAAATTATCACGCAATCGAAATTGGCACAGATATCAACATGTTCCACTTGGCTAAAGGTGGACAGTCATCAGAAACATAAATTAGATTAATAAGTGGATAGTAAGTTGAATGAACACGGTTGAACAAAGCAATCAGAAATGCAGTCAAATGCTAAGAATTATGAGGAAACTATTTGAGGACAAAACCGAAAGTGTTGTTATGCAAATGTATAAATCCATAAGGATTGAATACGGCTGTAGTTCTGGTTCCCAACCCTGAGAATATAAATTAACCCAGATATGATACAGAGAAAGGTAATGGGGATGATCAGTGGTACAGAATGGCTGCCGTAAGAGGAATAATTAAAAATACTGGCCTGTAAAAGAGACAACTGAGCAGAGGATACTACAGCAGCTCTAAAGTCATGAATGCCATAGAAAAGGTGAAGTGGAATGGCTGAAGAAGATTAATTGGGATGGCTGTCCTCTGTCCCTTCCAATGCAAAAAACTAAAAGGCATCATATAAAAACAAGCAGAAGACAGGTTCAAAACAAATACAGGGAAGTACTTTTTTAGTGAATACACGGGTGAGGTGTGGGACTCCCTGCCAGAGTGCTGGGGGTGGCAGAAACATGCCTGGGTTCCAAAAGAGATCATCACACCCATAAGCAGAAGAAAAAAAACACACTCAGGAGTCCAAAATACGAAGACACCACTTCAACTCAGGAATTCCTACAATCACAGACCACTGGAATCCAGGAAAGTATCTTTGTTTTTCATTGTTGTACCCTTGCCCTGGGACCCTTGGTAGACTGTTGGCCACTACTGGATACAGGATGGCAGGCCCAACAGCTCTTTCTTATAATGCACCCGATGCCTTGGTTTTCAATTTTTATATAGCATAGCTTCTAACTTCAGCATTGCAATTCCTCTCTTTACCTTCAAAAGGAACCAATGCCAGAAACACCCTTGTGGCCATTTTGTCTCTCTTTCTTTTCCTTTTTTTTTTTTTTTATTGAACTGACTTAAATAAATGAAACTGTAATTGTATTTTTATATTTTTTTAATGAGACAGAAAACACACTGACCTCAGCAACAACAGTTGCCATTTTTTCCACTGTGAAAGTGCACAGGGGAAACACAGAAGACCTGGAAATGAGGTCCAGGATACAGAAAAAGAGAAAATGCATGGAAACAAGCTACAGGAAATTTGAAGAATCAGAGGAAACATTAAAGAATCAGAAAACTAGAAGGGTGGCATAAAGGGAGTAAGAAAAGCCATGAGGGCAAATCTAGGATGATGTGGAAGGTAAACGGAAGATGGAAGGGCATGCAACAGAGTGAGAACTGTAACACTGAAAAAATTATATGATTTTATGGAAAAGAGAAAACGAGAAATGTGAGAGAAATGAGTAAGTTTCGTGTAGCTGAGAGCTTGAAATGACCACATAAGTAGAAGGTGAAAAATGTCCTCAAAAAGAAAAATAAATCCCACTGAAGGACACTCTTTCTCCAGCATATTATGTAACTGAAGACAATGTAATTAATTTGGGGAATCTAATTTTTTTTTGTACATTTTATTGCCAATAATATCAGTAATACCACACACAGCATCAAAATTACAGCAAAATACGCAGTTCTATGATTCTATGAAAATATATGTACTGAAGTCAGAAATATGCTTTTCCTTGTTCGCTAACCGCTTTGCAATCTGTATGGAAGTCATTCTCAACAGTTATCCTGCCTAGGTTCTGAGATGTTACACAATTAGTCAAGGTTAGAATGCTCCTACTCGTTATACTTGAGTGGTCTTGCTAGTGCTAGCTGTAACTCTATTACCTGGTTTTGAAAAACTTCCAAGCACAAAATACAAAACTTCTGTTAGAAGGTAACTTTGAGTATGGCAGTCACAACTTTTTGACAACAAATTAACCAAACATTACAAGTCTAGTGCAGCCAAGTGCAAGTGTTTGTTACTAGGATGCTCGGGTATTTTAGAGACAGTGTGACTTCGTCACTTCTATACCAGAATTTACAGCCAGTCGTGATGGTGACATCACCCCTACTGTCACTGGAACAGGCTGCCCAGAGAGGTTGTGGAGTCTCCTTCGCTGGAGACATTCAAAACCCGCCTGGACAAGTTCCTGTGTGATGTGCTCTAGGTGACCCTGCTCTGGCAGGGGGGATTGGACTAGATGATCTTTCGAGGTCCCTTCCAACCCCTAGGATTCTATGATTCTATGATACTGAATGGTCATTCACCTCTAGCAAACAGGTTATTCATAAAGCTCTCAAATTTTCTCAACTTCGGGAGTTACCAGCAAGTCCAGGGAGGCGATCCTCTCTCTCTCTACTCTGCTCTTGTGAGAACCCACTGCATCCAGTTCTGGGACTCCCCAATGTAAGAAGGACATGGAGCTGTTGGAGTGTGAGTCCAGAGGAGGGACACAAAGAGGATCCAAGGGCTGGAGCACCCCTCCTGTGAAGACAGGCTGAGAGCTGGAGTTGTTGGGTCTGAAGAAGAGAAGGCTCCAGGAAGACCTCTTAGGCATCTTCCTTCCACTACTTTAAAGGGGCCTACAGGAAAGTTGGGGAGGGACTTTTTACAAGGGCTTGTAGTGATAGGACAGGGGGGCAATGGTTTCAAACTGGAAGAGGGTAGATTTAGATATTATGAAGAAATTCTTTACTGTGAGGGTGGTGAGACTGCCATAGGTTGTGCCCTTGCAGCGGGGTTGGAACCAGATGATCTTTAAGGTTCCTTCCAACCCAAACCATTATATGATTCTTTCACAAGTAACTTTTTCATCCACAAACTTACAATGAACAGCTTAAAAATCTTGACCTAAGACACCCAAGGAGGCTAAAGAAGGTTTACCAGCAATGTAAACTTGCTTTTAAACAAATTCCATGGTTTGGGGCGTAGGCTGATCGTTTTTTAAATGTCCGCAGAGTAGCAGTCAGGTTTCCCTTGCGTTAGTAACGCGCCCACCCCGTTCCTGGCGGTACCACGTGCGGCCGACCGCGCAGCAAGGCGAAGCCGATTAAGTCAGAGCCGGCTCGTCCTACCCCACCGGCACCCGACCCCGAACCCCGCACACGGGCCCGGGCGGTTCCGTGCCCCCGGCGGGCCTCGGCGCCGGGACGGACCCGCGCCTCGCGAGTTAACGGCCGCGCCGCGGCCTTCGGGAAATTCTCCACCATTCCTGTAAATCCAGCCGCTTTTTTCCCTGACTCAGGAATAATCCCGGAAACAGCGGCAGCGAATGTAGCGCCCTGCGGCGGGCGGGAAGGGAAGGAGGGAAGGAAGGAGCACAGCTGGGCTGGCCCCACCTCAGCCAGCCCCGCAGCGTCGCTGCCCGGTTACACTGCAGGCGGCCAGGTGAGGGCGGACAAGGAGCATCCCGGCTCCCCAAAGCCTGTGGCCGCTCCTGTCAGTCCGGCACCGGCCTCCCCCTCCACCACGACCGACTCACCTCGCCCCCCCCGACCCCGCAGGAGAAAATGGCTCCGCGGGCACTGCCCGCCCCCTTGCTCCCCGCCCCGGCATGGGGCTGCCGTGACGGAAGCCAAAGTCCCCGGAGAGCAGGAGCAGAAAGGGGAGACCGAGAGCGATGGGGAGCCCTGCGGCGGGGCAAAGGGAGCCCGCGGCTGAAAGCCCTGCGAAGGTGGAGGGCAGCTGACACTGCGATGGGGCTGCAGCTCCGGGGGAAGGACCCACAAACCGGAGCCATCGCCGCCGGCGGAGGCAGTGCCCCGCCAGGGCACGGTCCCGTCCCGTGGGGAGCGGCGAAGCCTCCGCCGTGACTTACCGTCCCCAGCGAGCTGCAGGGCAGCGCCGGGCCGCGCATGGCTCCGCGGCGCGCTACGTCCCCATGGCAGGAGCCCCCGCGTCCAGAGGAAGCCCCCCCAGCCCTGCCGTGCCCCGGCTCCGCCGGAGAGCACGGAGCGAAACTGTCCCCCGTCTCTCCAACTTCCTGACAGTGGGCGGCAGGAAAGAGGGCGGCGAGCGGGAGGCGGCCCGGCGCCGCGCCCCGCCCGCCCTGCGCCCCCGAACCGACCGTCGGCACTGGTTTTCCTTAAAAATCGAGACGGACAAGCTGAAGGAAAAACAACCGCTGGTGTACATCGCGTGGCTATAAACTATTAGAAAATACAGAGGAAAGGAGTCAAAGGAGGTTCGCTATAGTCTTAAAAATTTCCTGGTATGTCTCACCTGTCAGCTGTACTTTTCATAATTTTAAAGGTATTTATCAGCCAAACTAGCATAGTTAGAGTTTATATACCCATCCCGTACATTTTCCTTTAAAACATACATCTTCATGTATGCTCCAAAGAAACAGCTGCATTGACAGTGCAAATATAACTGAAGTGTATGTGATATTCTGTATGAGCTCTGCTTCATTTAATGTGTGCTCTTCGCGATAGTGTTTAAAAATACAGTAAGGAATGTGTCTAATGATAAATAACTCCCCTTTATTTGTTGCCCGTTAAGACATTTCCCTCGTGATGTTTCAGAACTATTTCCATTCTTGAGATAACGAACAGCATGTGTTAATTATTTGGTCTTGACTCCTTGACTGGTAGGGGTGACAGGAACTGGCCGTTTGGTACTCTGAGAGACAGGTATCATGAACAGGAGGGACCATGAATGGAGACAGCTGCAGCACACATCTTCCAGCTATTCGTTTATGACAGTGAATGCTCCCCCTTCTCTGCAGTTATCTCTCTGCTACAGTCAAAGGCATTAAATTGAGCTACTAAGCTTTGGAAGAGTATGCCCATTATTAAATATGCCCACATATTTAAGCCCAAAACTTGTATACAATTCATTCTATGCACTGCCTAAATTTTTGTGGACAAACACCTCCACGGACTGCCTACTCCAGAGTTGCTTCTCTGCTGTATGGAAGCCAGCAGTGGCACATGTACACAGGACAAAATAACGAGGGCCATAAAGCTGCATAACCCTCTTGCACGTTTCAGGCTTGGAACGGCTCTGACTTTCCAGCAGCAGGTTCCAAGAGGGAAGGAAACGGCAAAGTAACCCATTACCAGGCTACAGCCATCTCAAGCATAAAGATGGAAAAGATTAACCGAGTTTTGTCTAGTTCATTTCCTTGCCATGAACAAAATTAGCCCCTAGAGGAAAAATTCGCATGCACCGATGGGTACATTCGGTGGAGGAGGAAATAACATTTTTAATGGACTGTTTCAGATTTATCACATGTAGTCTTATGAGTGGATGAGGCACACCCGTCGATCTTCACGGAGCTTCAGCCTTCTGAAAAAATAACATGCATTTCTCTACAACCACACACGTGTCAGAGAAATCCCCACAAACCTCCACGTTTGACTCTTCCCGCAGCTCACCGCCTGCCGCACATCCACTTCCCAGCTTTCGCCAGAACTGGCATGACCACACCACCCTCCCTCCCCGCCATCCCCCTGTGGCCTGCCAGGCCTTCAGTGTTTCCCGAGGCTCCGTGGCTACCTGCCACCAAAGGGACCGAGCCCAGCTCGCCACCCTTCTGTCACACAGCCGCTGGATTTCAGCCTTGTCAGTCAGCGCGGCCGCTTGACTTCCCGGCCTGCGGAGCCGTCCCAGGTTCCCGCTTCTCGCCAGCCCTCTGCGTGAAGTATGGCCTCGGTGAGTGAAAAGGCTCTGGCCGCCGTTGTTTACCTCAGGGGCAGCTGCAGCTCGCCCACGCACCCCGCGCAGCGCTCCGGAGCCAAGGGCCTGCGACCACTCCCGCGAACCGCCCGCGCGCAGCCGAGAGGAGGGAGGAGGTGCCGAGCGGGGGCGGCGATTGGCCGAAGAGGAAGGGAGGGGGGCGGTGCTCCCGGCAGGCCCTGCGCATTTCCCGCCACCGTGTCGCCATGGCAACGCCGTCAGCCGCGCGGCCTAGCCTGGCACTGTCATGGTGGAACCCAGCGCGGCGGTGAGTGACCCCCGGGGGGCGGCGGCGGCGGCGGCGGCTCCGGGCCCTCCATGCCACATAGCACATAGCACTGAAGCCCCGTTTCTCTGCTTTTCCCTAGGAGCGGCACTGGCTGCAGGCGGCTCAGGACTTCGCCCGCCGAGTTTTCCCTGCCCGCGAGGGGCCTGGCGGGCTGGAAACGCCGCCGCTGGACGCGGTGCTGCGGTGCCTGCGGAGCGCGGGAGGCGGGGACCTGCCACTCGGCTATAGGTAACGGCGAGGCAGTGAGGGGAGACGAGACGAGGCGACAGGAGGGGCGGAGAGGGATGAGAGGACGGAGCGGTGTCCACCTTGGGCCTGGTGCATGCGCAGTACGTTCCTGTGGGGTCTCCTCGCCCCATCCCGCCCTGTTCCACGGGCCGGTGGGCGAAGCCGGCGGGGTCTATTAACATTTGTGCCCTTTAATTTTATACCAGTAAGTTTATAAATGTAGATGGTAAGTCTTTCACACCCACTAAACTGATCTCACAAGCTGTATTTTTTTCTATAGACTATATTTTATGATGTTTAAAAACAGTTTGGTTTATATTCAGGGGAATTCATAGTGAATATTCTGTATGTAATTACAGAAGGTAATTGATATTTGTCTTGTTTGAGGCCAGTGGTTGGTTTTGGCAGCAGCACAGTTAGCCATGGAGCTCTGGAGCACCTGAAGAGGTTGCAGTTCTCTGTATGTGGTAACCAGGATCCAGTGTGGTGCTGTAGTCTTGGTTTCTTAAAAGCAGTCGTCACATGAGATGAAAAACAGGAGCAGCACTCTGTTCTACTTGTAGATCAGAGATACCAGTATTCATCCCAGTGCTCCTCTGTCTCTGAGAATGGAGCATTTGCTTATGATCTTTTCACCTAATCTTCCTTCTGTTCAGATTCCTACCAAATACACAGCAGAAGTACCTGCATAAAATTACGTCTTCTGATTATTATTTTTTAAAATATAAATACTATTCATAGCTGATTCCGACCCATCATTTGTCTAGACTTTTTTCTGTCTTTGGACTTTTGATACATGACTAGCAAGTGAAACTCTTCAAGTTCATACCCTCTGAATTTGGTTATGTCCTGCTACTGAGCAAGTGGGCATTAGTGAATAGTGCTCCAATTTCACAACCTAAAATTGTCAGCTAACCTCAATGGAAAAAAGCACCAAAACTACTAGCTGGAGACAAGTTTGTATTCACTCCCTCAGTGTTGATGTTAGCATGGACACAGGACTTGTGTTAATTCTCTAGCACAGAGAGCCAGGATGTAAACAATGATGATGAATGT
Organism: Hemiprocne comata; assembly: GCA_020745705.1. Classification (NCBI taxonomy): domain Eukaryota; kingdom Metazoa; phylum Chordata; class Aves; order Apodiformes; family Apodidae; genus Hemiprocne; species Hemiprocne comata. The sequence continues at coordinate 145,494,108 of CM036586.1, forward strand.
CGCCATGATCATATAAATACTGAAAAGCTTAACATCTAGAGAGAATGTTGCCTTGTTCTCTCATATTCAGTACTGTGGTCACTCTGAACACGATATATGCTAAACTGCAGACCGCCCTACGTGTGTTGATTTAATGTTACCTCTCCTCCTTCCCTGCTTTCCCCAAAGCCAGGAGGGTAGGTGGAAAGATTCAGGGCTGGCTTGGCTGTATTCTTGTCAGTGAGGGCCCAGTGTAAGATTGCTGCCTTGCTGTCTCTCAGCTTTGCATTGTGTAAGCTAGCCACAGGAGAGTTTGTTCTACCACTGTCTCAGTCTTCCTCTAGAAATTGTTTAGCCTTGTTTTTGCTACACTTCAGCACTTCTTAGCACTGGCTGATGGAATTAGTCTGTATTTACATGTTTTTGTTACTGATATGTAAACTGTGTTGAGCTGTTGATGGAGTTTTTTCACTGAGTCTCTCATTCCAGCTAAAAATGTCTGAACTATTAACTCTTCTCCCTGTCACCTCCCCCCACATGTACTTGAAAGTATGTTCCATATTATCAACTCTCTATTATTATTATTATTATTTTTTCCAAGTCTTCTGCATGCCTGCTCCAGTGACCATAGTAGCAAAGGGTGTCTGTTTTCAGGGAGGGTGCTCAAGCAGAATATGTTGACTGAGCTCAGAGAGACCCTTGATAAATGCCAGTGGATGGGTCGATTCTTTCCATGTGGTATCATCAGACCCGCCAATAGCTAAATCTCTTCAGACTTAGCCAAACTTTGTCCACTGCAGTGATTGCAGTAATTCCCAAACTTTGCAGACTGAGTTTTTTCTATAGTCTTGCTTTGGTTTTCTTTCCAGTTTCATCTCCATCTCTGACCTACAGCGTCAGCAGTGCACACCATGCTGCAGCCACCTGTCCTGGAGCACTAATGAATTTAAAGAATGGTCCCATCAAGGACAAGATTCTTCACCCATGCACAGCGCTTTGCCAAGGACTTACCTGATTTTGGTTGGTTATTTAACAGATGGAAAGCAAGAAGACAAAGAGAAATTGGTAGATGGTTGCCTATATGTGAAAGACAATACTGGGATAATTCCATGTGAGGTATGTGCTCAGTTTGAGGGTTTCTGTATTAATTCCCACTTCTGGGGCAGTGTCGCAGTCTACCAGGGGCTTCAGTTGGCCTGCTGAAGTCTGTAGTGAGGGGAAATAACACCTCCAGGTAACAGGCAGGATAACAGCAAGCTCAGCTCCTGGGGAGAGGATAGAATATGTCAAATTTGTCATTGCTAGGAAAACAAATATTGAGTGCACTGGACTGGAAAAAAAGAGACAGCCTAATGTACAGTTGTGTTAAACTCTCAACAGTATGTGAGGTGGTCTGGGAGAGCTGGAGGTCATAGCACTAGCCTCTATTTGTTGTATTCCAACTAGTGGAGCAGAAATAATTTCCTGGAGAGTTGTACTGGGTGTTCAGGGATGCATTGATGACTTAATTTCAGGAAATAATAGCTTGCGTGACAGTGGTATTGAATTGAAAGCCTTCTGAAGGTCATAGCAAGGGGAATCTAGATAAGTGGTAACCCCTAGAGTGGTGATGAAAGAGCACCGAGGTTGTGCTTTCCAAAGAGGTGAAGACTAGGAAAAAGTTTTATTGGTATAAACTTCTAACTGAAAACACAGGGGGAAAGAAAGCAGGTGAGAATTTTAGGAAAATAGTCTGCAAATAACTAAGCCTTGCAGTGAAGTAATTGTCACCTTTCTGGGAAGGTGTGACTAGAACCCAGGAAATGCCAGCTGTAATGCTCAGCAAATCTGTTCCAGACTTGCATCTGGAAGGACAGAAGTTCTCCATGAGAGATAGGAGAGTTGGCAGAAGACGCTGCTCATTTAGTACTGAAGCCATGCAGTAGACCAAGAGGTTGTGATGTGCATGGAAGGGCAGATTAGTAATGAACATTGTAAGTAATGCTGAGAAAAGATACTCTAACTCATAGAATTGTAGAATGGTGTGGGTTGGAAAAGACCTTAAAGAACATCAGATTCCAACCCCCCTTCATGGGCAGGGACATCTCCCACTAGATCAGCTACTCAAAGCCCCATCAAAACTGGCCTTGAACATTTCAGGGAGGGAGCAGACACAACTTCCCTGGGCAACCTGTGCCAGTGTCTCACTGGCCTCACAGGAAGGCATTTCTTCCTAAAGTCTAATCTAAACCTACCCTCTTCCAGCTTAAAACCATTGCCCCTTGTCCTATCACTACAAGCCCTTGTAAAAAGTCCCTCCCCAACTTTCCTGTAGGCCTCCTTAAGGTAGGGAAGGAAGACCCATGTAAGGTCTTCCTGGAGCCTTCTCTTTTCCAGGCCCAACAGCCCCAGCTCTCTCAGCCTGTCTTCATAGGAGACATGCTCCAGCCTTCAGATCATGTTTGTGGCCCTCCTCTGGCCTCACTCCAAGTGCTCCGTGTCCTTCCTGTGTTGAGGGCTCCAGAACTGGACACAATACTCCAGGTGGGGTCTCACAAGTGGCATCTCAAGCTTTTATCTCCTTATCTTTCATCTTAGCTCCTGCATTTTGAACTTGAGTGGCTGGAGTCACTGTTCCTCTTCCCAAGCTGGTCGTACATACCACAGACAAACCAGCATGCAGGGTACGTGGAAATCTTGATGGATCCAGTGCCATTAAGTCTCCCAAAGGAAGTATCTCACAGCATTCGAGTCACCTACCCTGCAGCAGTGGAGCCACTGCTTACCTCCAGGTAAACACCTAGTGAACTCGGCTCCATCATACACTGTTGCTTTGGTTTGGTAGGTACCATGAAGAGCATTTGGCTTAGGAAGAGCCAAATTTTATTTCTGCCACGAGTGGAAGCATAATGTTGAGTGGTGGAAGTAGGAGTTATGCAATAAAGCCACTTTTCATTAATCAGCTGTTTTCCAGGTCTGTACTGAAAGATTTTATTCTGTATTTTGACAATATAGACCGGTTTCAATTATTTCTAGATGTGTTTTGATACTACAGAAAGGACATGAGAACAAAGTGTTTATTCAGCCTATAAATTCACTATTTTGGTTAGCAAAACTTTTTTTTTAACCTACAGTGAACCAAAGTATTAGTGAAAGTAATTCTGGATTTTAATATGAAATTCATATACACCACCAATCAAGGTCTTACTAGATTGCTGAGATAAAGGTGCCAGTTAAATGTCAGCTGGTAAGAGTGACTGACTTTCGTGGAAATACTACTTACTGTGTTTGAAAATGTAGCCCATGGAATTTCAAATATTACTGAAAATGGTAATTTCAGGTTCTGCTAGATCATGTTTTATCATCTTGAGTAGACAATTCTTGGTGTAATTTCATAACAATAAAATGTCACTTGTCAGGTTGCTTTAGTTTCTCAGTTTCTTTTTAGTTTTCTTTTGTTTTAATTGCGTTTATCTGCTTGTAAGAAACTTACTTCAGACTTAAGCGTTTGATTTAGCTCAATAGACTTTTCTAAACAAGAAAACTATTTCCATATTTCAGTGTACACTCTCAGGCTTTTAACATAAAGCTCCTCTGCCATTCCCTGATATCTGACCAATTTGCTATGTTCCTTCTTTAAAAATGTTGCAAATAAAGTGCTGGTACTAGTGTGTGTGAATGCCCTGGTATTTCTTTTTTAAAAACTCCAAGTTAGATAATTGTTTGTGTTTTAGAATCAAGAATCTGTTTGTTTAGAGTAAGTGGGATAGTTATATTCAAGGTCAGTAGTTGAAATGAAAGTGGCAAACAAAATGACAAACAACTAAATTTTTCTTTTTCATTTTTTTAAGTTGAAGTTTGAAATTACAAATAGAAATTACTAAAGAAATGTCACCTCTCTCTCTTCTCTCATCTGCTTTCAGTTTTGCTGCTCTTTCACCTTTTGCCAAGTTTGTTAAAGTTTGTTAGGAAGACTCCATATTGTTGCTTTCAGGATTCTTTTGTTTATAGGATTGGAGCTTCCACAGCGTCACATTCTGTGAATCTACAAAGTTGAGTTCTCTTTTCTGCTGAAGAATTTCTTGCGACTTTTTTTTTTTTTTCCTTTTGGCCTATAATTAGCTTCTTATGTGTGGTGAAGCTTTTTTATAGTCAGGCTGTTGTAATGGAACATATGAATCTGTTGAACACAACCCTACTGTCTTTAGATATTAAAGGGGCTTTTTTATATCAAAAGGATTTAGTATATGAAAATTAAAGTAAGACTTCTGTAGCCAAATACTGTTTTGAAAACATTGCTGAGAGATGGTCCATATTACCCTGTTGGATCCTTAATTTCCAGAAGCTGTATGCTGCATATTTGTTTCTTTTGCTTTTGAGATGCTATTGAGTTCTTCTTTCATCTCCAATTCCCTTTGCCTCCTCAATTGCCCTCTAGGATTCCATGTAAGAAAAGGTCAAAGCTCACTGTGGCAGGTGAATTGGTCAGACTTGGGCCTCTCCTTTGTATTCATCACAAGACATTCTTCTTTCTGTTTCTGAAGTGCTTCACCTCAGCTGTTTGGGCCCCTGTGCTGGTGCAGGTAAGTCCTTGGAATTTTGTTCACAAATCCACTGTTTGTATCTGTGTATGTGCTAGTTGATTAATTCTTTGAAGCTTGCTCTTGACTTCCTGGTTTGATTTATTCTCCCATTTAGCAGTGATTCTCTATTATTATTATTATTATTTTTGTTCTTTGCAGTCTACAATAGTCCTTGTATGTAAGAAGTCTAGTTCTACGCCCTGCAGAAATACTCCTCCCTCATGCAGTTGCAGTGTCCCTAAACATCTTGCATATATCACCCTTTTTCTAAGAGTGTGAGGCAGTCATCTGAAGGAAAAGGGGTTTTTTGGGGGGGGTTATCGTGGTTGGGAAGAATTTGGGTTTTTTCCAGTGCAGGAGATGCTGATACCGCTTTTGGTTTCTCTGCTCTAGAAGTCCAACCAACTGGCATGGCATCATACCCTCCAGCTGGGTCACATATACTCAATAACAGGCCTGAGTATGTCCACCCTGAAGAAATCTGGACAAAGGATGTTTGTCACCAGTGTTTCTTCCTGCCTTCTGCCCTACCGTGCAGAGCAGATGAGGGAGCAGCCACTGGACAGTGTTTGGCAAGGAGAATCTACTCAGTCTTCTTTCGTTGAGACTGCTGAGCAGCTCAGTGATTCCTTGGAGCTGAGAGTTGAAGAGGAGAGGCCAGGATCAACCAAAGAGTCCAAGATCATCTCATATGTGGTAAGGATTCGTAGGGTTAGCCTTCACCCACTCACACCCTAGAGTTTCAGCTCCTGGCCTGCAAGGTTTTATTTTCATCGTTAATTTATTTCCGTGTTGCTCAGGCCTCTGAGTCTTTCACGTTCTCCTGTAACTTTCTGTTTGCTTTCTGTTTAGGGAACTATCACCAAAATACTCAATGTCCAAGCTGGTCTCTTTTTACTGGATAACAAAGTCTGCTTGTGCCTTGCTTACCAGCAGTTGTTGAACTCTGCACGTGGACTCCGACCAGGAGCATGTGTGGAGGTAAGTTGTGAGACTTAGAAGACATAAAGCATTCAGTGGAAAAGACTCAGGCCTTGGGGATGGCTCAGAAGTATGTGGGTCAACAGAAGACTATGGCAACATGGGAAATTATTTCAGCAAGGATCTGGAACAAAATTGAGGGTCGTGCTGTCTAGGCTTGGTCATGAGAGTCAAAATGATTACTGTCTGATTCCTCCCTAAGCAGTGTGGGGTCCCTCAGGCCCATTGGATTTATAGACAATCCAGCAGAGTGACAAAGGATTTAGGGTGGGTTGATGGTTTTGGGGAGTGGTGGCAGATTAGCTATCGCCTCTCTTAAATTGTGTGTCTGTGTATCTCAGCTCATCGATGTCCACCTCCTGCAGAAGCCTCTGCTATCCTTCCCTTTCATTGTACTTGGTGCTTGCCTGAGCAGCACTGTTGTGCTGAAGAGTTTTTCAAGGCTCAGCACCCCCTACCAGCCTCCGGCCTCTTCAGGAAATCTGTACCTACAGCTGCTCTTCCGCTACAATCTTGGTATGCCACTTTACCTCTGGCTGGTGAGCCTCTTGGAGACGTTTGTGGAGAGGTGAGGACAGTTCTTCTGAAGTCAGGTGATGCGTAAATGTGCTTTGTAGGCTACCTGGGTGTCTTCTAGACCAAGGGTTCACAAAATGACTCTGCTTGGATACTAGCAGTGACAGCAATTGCTTCTAGTTTACTGGCCTAAGTAAGCCATTAATCTAGATTGCACATCATGTCCAGTTGCTTGTACCTTGCAGTTGCTCTTATGAGAAAATCCTTTACATTTTTCAAGTTCATGTTCAGTAAGCCTGCTGCTCTTAGGAAGCTGCAGCATTCCAGAGCATGCCTAGGAAGCTTTGGTCTGAAATACAGAAGCACTGTAGGGATGTGTGCCTGCCAACGTGGTTTTCTTGGCAAATCAAGGTGGACGCTGAGGCTGAAGCTGGAAGCTGCTGCTACAACCATATCACAACTGGTCTCAAGGCCCTTGTTTGCTGGCTGCTCACAGGAGCAGCAGCAGCTGCTCAGCACATCACTTTGAGATCTTCTGAGTATTGCCAGTAGTGTGAGCATTTGTTTGAGAGCCTCCATCCTAGCAGATTTTCCTGTACATGCTTATCTTTGGGTGTTCCAGGTGGCTTCCTGCCCTCCCTGTTGGCTGTGCTCTGTTAGCATGACAGCTGGGGGCCAGATTCTACGTTTACTTCTAGGGTCTGTTACTGAAAACATTTGTGTTTGGTCTGGAAGAGTTACGGTTGATGACTGTAACTGCTGCCTTGGACAGTAAAAACTAAAATGTATTATATTTAATCTCAGGCAGTCAAGTAGCAGTTTATAGAATGCTTGTCTTCATGTGCTCTAGTGGCACTGAGGAATTTTTACTACGCTTTCCAATAAAACAGCTTCAGTTTTGCTAGTTTTAAGTTTCAGGTTTTGTTACCTTTTTCACTTCCTTTAAATATGATTACAAAGTCGTGCTACTGCTCGATAGTTATTCTAGTGAGTTAGTTCCTTCTCTTTTTATTTGAGCTCACTTTCTGTTGTTAAGTCTGTTTTGAACTGGCAGTGTTATCACTTCTAGGGATTCAAAAGCAGTGAGCTCGACTTCTGAAAGGAACACAACATGGAAAATACTGGAATGAGGGCAATCTGTGATTGTTTTAGTCTTGTGATTTTTGCGTCCTATGAAAGAGCCCCAAGTATACCTAGCATAAGTAATCATATCAAGCTTAGCTAAAATGCATAGAGAGCCATTTGTGCGACTTAGAGGGAGATTATTTTGAGATGGGTTTTTTGTTCACTTGGGTTTTGAGATTGTGCCTGTCTGTTCATTTCTGTATATTTTCCTGTAACTTGTCTGCTTGCCTGACATAAATCTGCATCATCCTTAAATGTTCTTTTTTTTTAATCACTTTCATGTTCTTTTTGCGTTCTCCTTAGTTTTTGCCCTACAACAGCATATTCACTCATAACAAGCTGAGAGAATCCCAGACTGACATGCAAAGCCCACTAAGAAGTTAGGACTGCTTATGCTTCTGTATTTATTTTTTTCTTTCTTCAGGTTTTCTTGTTTCTTTGGGTGCCGTCGACTGTTGCGTAGCTCTATGCACCGAAACCCTGGAGCTGCTGAGAAGTTTCTTGTCCCCCTTCTGCAAGCTGTGGTGCCCAATAGAGAGGAAGCAAGAGATGTTTATAATGAAATCCTAGGAAAAATACACCACTGTCCCCTGCAGAAGGTGAATAAATACTTTTTGTTCCTTTTACTGTTTGTCTGATGGGAAGAAATTCAGCTGGCTTGTTCTTTCTTTCTTTTTTTCTTAGTATTTGACCCTGAATCCTCCATGCCAGGCCCCGTCTTTGTCTGCAGTTTGGTGTGTGGCAGAACAGAAGAGCTGGGAAGGCTTCAGCCCATCACAGCTGCTCTCCCCCTTGGAGGCACAACACATGGGCACCCAGGAGCTGAACCGCAGACTGGCCTGGTCCTACTGCACACTCTCAGCAGGAAGTTTCCAGCCCCGACTGGTAAGTGCCTTGTTTCCTTTACTGTCTGTGCCTTGAGAATTCCCAGTTCTCCTTATGCCATCCAGCACCCTGTCTGATGCATGCCTGTCCCTCCTGTTAGGGAATAACTCTGCTGTTTTCGCCTGTGGCACAGGCTGCATTTGGGCTGCTGCTACACACACTTGGATTTATAGCTTTTGAAGATGGGAGGTGCTTGATGCTCTTTGCAGCTTCCTTTCTGTTGCAGATACTACTGGGTGTACTGAGAGTCTCTTCCAGGAGCAGTTCCCTCCAGCTGCAGGACAAGAGTAGCACCCTTCCCTGTGTGATAGCCCAAAAGGACGGTAGCCCCTTCGCCCATACAGCTCTTATAGGTAGGTCCACTAAGCTAAGTCTGAGAGTGCTGAGCTTTTGTTGTTCTGCCATCCAGCTCCAAAATAAGGAAGAGGAGGCTTTGTATGGAGATGCTGAACTGACACTGCCTGGCCTTGTGACTTTAAAATAAGGAAATGGAGCTTACTGGTTTTATGTTCAATTTTTGTTAGCTCAGCTCCTTTCTCTGATGTGCTTGCAGGATCACTCTTGAAGGTGGAAAACTACCAGCTCATAGTGGAGAGATTCCTTCAGACTGATTTTCCCTCCTGGGAGCACCTGGCAAATCTGGAGCATGTGAGAGAGAAAAAATACAGGTAAGTCCCTTTATTCAGTGCACTAGTCAAATCAGCACTCTCCAGTTCCACAGCTATTTTGGACTGTGGTAAAGCTGCTTATCACAGTGTTTCACTGCCAAAGCCACTGTCCTTTGCTATTTGCAGAAAAGGAGAGCTTTATCAGCAGCCGACCCACCATCTCCATTTTGTTCAGAACACACTCAACCTGCTAGCTGCCCTCTACTTCCCCTTTCCTGCTGCTCCCACTAAATACCTGTGGGGCACTCACTAGAAGTGTTTTTCCCAGATAATCTCTTGTTTCAGACAGCCACCTGTCAGGAACAGGGAGTTTCACTGTTACCATTTGTCATTTCAGTGTCTATGTGCAGTTCTACTTTGAGGATGTTCAGGTTCTCCATGCTGCTGAAGGACAAATCCAGAAAGACCTTAGGAGTGGAAACGGCTCCTCTTTGAGAAAGAAGGATGATGGCAGCTTGACATCTGAGCTGGAAACCCCAGAGGCAAAAATGCTGAAATTGGAGGATCCTGAGCCAGATACTTGCAGAAATGAGAACTGCCAGGGGTGCCAGAACAACACCAGAAGAACCAGCTGTGTATCTCGCCTATTCTTGGTTACCCAAAAAGAGGGTCTTATGTTACGCAATTACCATCTACCCAGAGAAGAAGATGGAAAAGAATGGGAGCTGCAGCGCAGTTTCCAAGCCACTGTGCTATGGCTGGGCAGACCTCGGCTCTGGAGCCATTCCAGAGAAGTGGGGAATCTACCAGAGCTTGAGAAGACCAGCTGTGATGGAGAAGAGGGTGTGACACGGCAAGAAGTGAGGCAGGAGGCAGCTTTGGGGTGTGGTTATATAAGGCTGCAGGCTGGCTTCTCCAGGAGCCTGTGTGACAATTAAGTGTCTATATTTTTGATCAATGGGAAAGTGATTTCTGTGTTGGGTATAGATGTATGTTTATGCAGGCAGCTGCCTTGGACCACCCAAGGGAGTTCCATCTCCTCTCTGGCACTTTCCTGTAAATGCATCCACCTTTTACCCTTGGTGGTGCTAACCTTACTTCTCAATCAAGACATCCTCTGTTGGGCTTGCTCTCCTCTTGCTGGATTTTTAATTTCCTAACTCCTTCCTAACACTTCTCATCACTTCTCTCTCTCTTCCCCTCCCCTGCCAGGCACTACTGCTCTTTATGGGGAAGTCTCTACGATGGTTTCCATTTCTGCATCTGGATGGACTGTATCACTTCATTGTGCCCCACTGCTCGGTAAGAGAAAGGGTGTGTTGCTGTTTCCTCGTGGAGGCTTTTGCTGAACTGCATGTGGGAGTTAAGTCAGAGGGGGACTAAGCTCTTTTCAAGGCTTGGAATTCCCATCCATCTTGCCAAAAAACTCCTCAGTTCTGTGTTTGGTTCAGTGGATTTTTTTTTTTCTCTAAACCATTGTTCTTCAGTGGCCCTTTTTTCCTATATAGCTTTCCTCTGCTTTATTTAATAGTCTTCTTTCTTGCCTTATTAACTCTTTTTTCTCAGGACCTGGAAGTGTTTGACAAGCTCTGTTTTCCACCTGTGCCAGTAAAATTCTTGAGCAGGTCATCCTGCCCCTTGTGCCTGCCTGTCCAAGATACCTGGCACTTACAGCATGAGACATGGATCTCCTGTCTGCCTGAGCGCCAGGTATGCAAGTGCTTTATTGCTCTGAGCTTTCACAGGTGACTTTTATATCTTTCCAGAACTAGCCCAAAAATTATTGATACAGACTGTCTTTTTGATGACACCATTCTGCTCTAAGCTTCATCAAAGAATGCTGCTGGGCTTCACATCTTCCTGCCTCAGAATTAATGTGGGGAGGAAGCATCAGTTGCTTGACATAGCTCTAAGCAGAGCAGAGGTTATATTTTCTGCTCTGGCTGAGGATAGCTATAGACTGCAGTGTCTCCCCCACTTCTAGCTGGCAGCCAGGGCGGTGCTGGCAGGCATGGACCAGAGAATTTCCTCCATTCCAGAAGTACTCAGCAACAGGTATGTTGATCTGCCCTAAATTAGATGTGACTGTGTCTTAGGGAATGGGTTGGCGTTTGTCTTGAGAGTTCTTGAGAGTTTGTCTTGAGTGTACTTCATTAAACAATGATGAATTATCCACCTTAGGAATATGGTTTGGAAATCTTCCTATGTGCAAGTAATCCAGACTGCTCCCATCCTGTTTATCAAAGCTAAAGGGATTTCAGGTGACAAGACTGCAAAATGGTGTTCAGAAAAAATTCGAGCTACTACTGGTGTGGACTAGGTTCAGAGGTCTCTGCTAAATTCCTGTCAGAAGTGGAAACAGGTGCAGCAGGGAAAATGAGGCTGAATGTGTGATTTTTTTTTTTTTTGTTATTTTTTTTATTGTTTTAGCATAATTTGTTCAAAGAAATACTAGGGTTAGAAGCTTTTGTGTTCAAACCACATTTAATCTGGGGTGATATGCATGCACACCAAAATACTCACCAGTGCCTTATGGTAAACTGAAGTTTTTCTTTTCTTGGTGTCTTCTTCTAGTTAAGAAAAACAATTGGAAGTTAAGCAGATAGGAAGGCTATAATGCCTCTCCCTATTTCTTCTTCACTGCTGAGCCTGAAAAAGCAGAAATTGAGTTAAAGGAGCCTCTTGTCCCTGGGGGGGCTAGGCTGCAGCAAGCTGCCTTCAGTCTAGTAGCTCAGGTGCTTGAGGGCAGGTTCCCCTGAAACTGGGCTCAAGCAACAGCATTCCACTCTGTCCCTTGTGGCAATCTTGAAGTCAGGCCTTCTTCCTCTCCCTTTGTCTTCAGGCAGGACAGAAATCCTGGTCTGCTCTCAGTTTCACAGGTTCCCTTGTTTCTTTCTCTGGTGACATAGTGGAGAGGACCTTGTGTGCCTCTCCCAAGAATGAGAAGCCATCTGTGAATGTCGACCTTCAAAAGCAGAAAGGTAAGACTGGACAGCCTGTCAGGTAAACAAGTTGATTCTTGCTTCTTTCTGCTTCAGAGAGACGGTGCACTTGGCTGATCTGTGCTCGTGTATCTGAGACTAGTGGAAGTATGCCAGGATGTTGCATCCCATTGCATGTCAGAGGGCTGGGGAACTACACTGTGTATGTTGGGGACGAGAATGGGACTACTGTACCTGGAAAATCTGTGAGGTGGAACAGCAATAGCCTCATTGTGATGGGAGGGAAAACACTTCTAGCAAGCCCAGTCCAGTGACACTGTGCTACCTGCATGTGGGTGAGCTCATGGTGTGTGTGGTTCTGTGCCTCCTCAGGGAGTCTGCTAGCTGGGGATCACAGCGTGAAGCTCAGCATCTCGGTTGCTCCAGGCTCCCCTGTTGTGATGGATGTTTATATTGCTGCCACCTATCTGCAGCATCTCTGGGGGTTGCTACCTGGAGCCAAGATCCTATTCCAGAACTTGGAACGCAGAATCTCAAGGTACCCGTCTTTAGAGCTCTGATCTAGGCCACAGCTCCAACCTCTCATATTGTCTTAGAAACCATCTCCCTGCCTCTCCTGTCATGTGGACTTACCTCATCCCTTGTCCATACCTTCATGTCTCCCAATTCCTTACAACAAAGTACTTTCCTATCATGTTACAGATGAAGGTTAGCCCAGCCATCCCAAGACAACTGAGAGGTTTGGTTTCTACAAGCTCTTTCTGACATCTGCTCTTTCATATTGCAGATTCCATAATGTTTATTGCACATACATTGCTTCCAGCTGTGTGAGCATCATATCTCTGCCAGCTTCTCACCTACCTTTTCCCTCCAGGTGAGTCCAGGGTCTGTTTCCACCTTACAGTGTCCCAAGAGAAGTCAAGCTTCTCATATTCCTGTTTCTTCTAGTCTTGCAGGAGAAGCCTCATCCACCTCACTAGTGTTTCTATCCAGCTTGCAACCTCACCTACAGAACCTGCCCCAGGCACGGATTTTATGCCACTTGTCCTGTGTACTAACTCTGTCCCTGCAGTGGGTTTGCTCACTTTGTAGCAGCATCTTCAAAGAGGTATTCAAGCTTCCATGGAGTTAATTTGTGAGGAGCCTTGCAGATTTTCTACTTGGACATATCCTTTGCTACAATGGAGAAGAAATGAGAGTTCCTATCCCGATTCCAAAATCTTTTTGCAGTGTCTGGAAACACTGGATTAGACAACTCATTAGATGTATCTGAGACCAGGCAGGTGGGCAACTAGGGCTGGGGGTGAAATGAGTTCATTGAGCGGGAGAATCCTCTCTTTCAGTGCTCTGCTTTTCCCATGTTCACTGCTTTTGGGGGTTACCACCTTACAGCAGGTGACTTTTCTCCCCATACAAACTCTTCCCAAGACACTCATTGGAAACGCAGTGAAGTAGCTTAATTTTTTTGGATACTTAACCCTCCCTTAATTAAAAGAAGCAGCTGCTCTTCCCCTTCTCTCTCTTCTACCCATGCATACATAGCTGTAGCTTTACTCTTCCTTTAGGGGAGGTGCACCCGAAACAGTCCACCATGTCCATCACACATAGGAGTGAGGCAAGCCAGTGCACGGTAAGCGCTGTAGAGATCGGGTGTGGAAAGAGGTGGGTAGGAGGGAACAAATAACACCACAGAGGGGAGGGGAAAATGGGATCAACGATGGGATGTGGACAGAGTAGCAAAGATAGAAGCTAGAGTTGTCATGTCTTCCCAGATGTGAACAAACCTCCCTCTCTCTTCATTGGTATCCATTGTCTGGGATGTGACCTTTGTGAGGGAGCCAGGTGTTGTCTTGACCTCCCTCCACAACTGTGCCTGCTGTCTCCATAGGGTGCTGGTGGAGGATGGAACAGGTGAAGCTTTGGTGCTGTGCAGGAACCAGCACGTGGCAGCAGTGCTGAGCCTGAGCCTTCTTGAGTGGGAAGCTCTGCAGAACTGTGTGCAAAGCAGGGGCACAGTGTCCATTCAGCATGGGGAAGCTACTGGCACAGGGGTGAGTGGATTATTCTGGTAGGGACTGCAGTGTGCTGGGCTGTGGGTGTTCCAGTGGCTCCTTGCCTCCCTCTACAATTCACTGGCAACACCACCTTTCCTTCCTCAGTGTGTAGAGGAACCTGAGGATCTCATTGCTTGCTACTTAAGGAGCCTGTGCAGGAGTCCTCTCATCTGTCGCCCTATCCTGCTGGATTTCAGCCTAGACAGGAAGCCCTCCAAGATCCCACAGACTGGTAAGCAAACACTGTTGGCCTCTGTAATATTTAGTGTGGGAAGGAAGGAAGGAGCTGTCTCAACAGGCTAGGGAAGGAGAGCTGCCTTCACTGCCCACAAAGCAAGATCTTTGGAGGATTTCCATGGAATTGTGAATTCTGTAGTGTAGAGCTAATATACGTCTTAGCAGAACCATGGTCACAAAAATACAGAAATAGCATACTAAAAGTATATACAACAATAATATACATGAATTTTTATACTTGGCACAGGAGCATAAAAGAGTATTGAACTGTCCTTGTACTTGTGGTGAAAAACTTGAAGCTTTTCCATTCAAATTTATAGATACAGTTCAAGGAAAATATATCCACTAAACCACCAGGATAGTAATTGTCCTGAGATGTCAGTAAGGGGGGGAGTTGGGGGTTGTACGTTTGTGTGTGGTAGTGGTGGTGGGAGAGAACATGTTTTATTAGCACCCCCCTTTTGCCCTTCCATCCCCTATATGCCTACATCCTATATTCATTAATCATGCTGTCCTTTGAGGTTTAGCATTTGCCAAGGAGCTGCTGCAGGGCCTTCCCTCCCCTGGCAACCAATACAGCTGTGTGCTAGAGCAGAGCAGAAGCCCTGAACGGAGTTGTGACAAGTTGTATCTCTTCCCATCAGCTCCACTGCAGCTGAGAAATTTTCGGTGTGGTGAAGTGGAGTTTGTGTCAGAAGTGGGACCTCGGCCAAGCCTGCTGTGCCTGAATGTGCAGGAAGTGGAACAAGGCACCTTAAGCTATCTGAACAGCGAGAGGATTATGAGGACATCAAGTCACTGCTGAGTGGGAGCCACTGCTTAACATCTCTCCCAGTGGGAGAGGCATTACAGAAATATCTGCTGGGACTGGGAGCTTTTTTTAATCTCCTTTCCAGTGGGAGCATGGACATGTGAGCACAGCATGAAGGATGCAATCAAGAAGCTGCTGTGCTTTCTGGAATTCCTTGAATGGTCATTTTGGACCACTGTCTCCAGCAATACTGGGCTATGTTTTGGAAGAGATGTTTGATGCTTCCTACATGATAGCCACTGCTTTGGGTCTAGGGCACACAGTGTGTGTATTCCATGTGGTAGTATCTACTAAATAAAGTTCCTGAAATACAGTTTAATGCTAAAATAGTGTTATTTAGAGTTTACTTGCTATATGGGGGATGTGGAAGAATGTAGATCCTTGGTGTAGGAGCCAGAGCCAAGCATTTTGCAGATCACTTTCATGTGAAAGTGTATACTTGCCACAGGGAGAAGTCTTATAAACCTAATTGAAATTATTAAAATTATGTGCTTAAAGCATTTCCTTCCTCCAAGAAGAGAAGGGGAGTTAATTAGTTACTGTTTGGAGATTAAATCACTGTACTAAATCACAGGATTATAACGCATTGTTTGGCAGCTTAAATAGCAGCCTGAACATTATGTGGGCTTGGTAACAAGGGGAAGGGAGTGAGCTGTGATACAAATTCACAGCATGCTCCAGGCTGGCCCATCTGTTCCTGATTAGGAAGGGGATGACTGCAGCACTGACATGTCAGTATCCATCGTGGCAGGCCACGCTAGCTGATAAAACACGTGGGCCATCACCATTTGAAGATCTCCCTCTCCCATCTGCTTGCAGTGATGGCTGATTTTTCTGCACTTGCTTTTGGCAAAACAGCATCCACATCCTTCATCTTGCTCTGTAGGCTAGTAAATTCCATGCACAATTATTCCACGCCTTACTTGGGGTGTAGTGCTGGTAGCACATTCAAACAGCTACTCTATTTTGGGTTTTTGTTCATTGCTTTCCTCCTGCCCTTCCCCCTTAATTTGAGTTTTTTTATTAAACTTCAGGCAGTGGCTTTATGAATACTTTACACATGTACAGTATCCTCTTCCCTCTCAAGGTCTGCTGGCCCCTTCTAAGTCCAAAGCATCAATGGCGCAAGACATGACAGATGCCACCATTCAACAACATTCTGAGGCTCCATCCTAAAAGAGGTTGCCAAAACAGCTTAAAGCAAAGGTCTGCACAAGTTTTGCTGTGATACTTTTTTTTTCTGTAGGTGTTTTCTGCTAAATGGTAATGATTTTGCTAAAGTTTATTCCCTACCCTCCCCAAAGAAAACAAACAAAAACCCCAAATAAACTGTCTCTGCCTGAAGAAAATGTTGAAGAGATGAAGATGAAAAAGATGAAGAGATCAAAATCTGATTAAAAAGTGCAACTGAAAGTAGTCCTGTAGTATGAGTCACATAGTAACGCAGTCCTACAGAAATGATAGGAAGTGCCAGATAAGAGACTTATTTAAAAACAAAAAAGGCAAATCTGTCTCTGTAGTTATATCTATGTATAGTAACTGTGTTTACTTCAAATTCAGAAGATTCCAGTAGTATGTTACTAGACTCCCTCTTTTCCTCATTGCCTTTGTTAGTCTTCTGCCTGCTGTCATGCTTACTACTCACCTGGTCCTTGTTTTATTTCACATGGGAAATGCAATCATCAGTCCTTTGGCAGGCTGAAGACTTAACACATAGTCCAAGCTCCTTGGCTATTTTCTAATCCATCTGTGTTTTGGCATTCACAACATATTTTTCAGAAGGGGAATTTGATTATAGGCTTCTGAAAAGACTCAATAGATTAATTGGCTCTCTTGTTTACAGTTTTATTAGCACATTCAGAGGATCATAAGACATGAAATGGACAAATCAAATCTATTTGGGGGGAGTGAAGATGTCCTTACTTTTGGTACTCTGAGTTTGAAGGACCAGTTCTCATACGTATTACAGGAAACCCTTTTCTTGTTCGAGCTTCTGCCCCCAATCAGAGTTCTGGTCACTGGGTTACTTCAGACAAGAGAACACATCTTGTTCCTGCAATCAGAGTTTTTCCTTTATTTATGCAACTCTCCTTATCATGTTCCTTGCTCTCCTTCTGAAGCCAAACAAAGCATCCTGTTACTGGCAGGCGTGAGAAACAGTAATAGAAGAGATTCATCAGCTGGCTTCATGTTTGTGCTACTGCATGCTCTGGAACAGGGAGAAGCTCTTAAAGTCCTCAGCCTGAGAGGGAGGAAAGCATAAAGTGTGTCCTGCCCTCAGTGTAGCTGTGTAGCTGTTCTGCATGGAAGGACAGAGATGTTCCTCCTAGGTGATTTTCTGTAGCTCCCCACTTCATCACCAGTTTACCTCTACAGCCTACCACCAAAAGCTGAAGCTGGTGAATGCTAAAGGCAGTTGTCCTGTGCTCTGTCTTCAGCCCTTATTCCAGGTCTAGGTGGGGTTGCTCAGGCCAGCAGATCCCTCTAGCCCTCTTCAAGGTTTCCCTGTTAGGTACTGTTTACTGAAGGTGCTGCGCTGTGCAGTGGAGTTACCTGAGCAAAGCTGGTGCAAGCAAGGCTGGTACTGCAGCAGACCTCGTGGGGAGGGAGAGGAAGAAGGCCACATTGCCTTGCAGCCATGAACTGTAGCCAAGGTTCAGCAAGGGTGCAGAGCAGCAAGCAAGACATCTATCTTCCAGGTTAAGGAGGGAAGGAAAAGAGAATGTGGGGATAAGCAAGAGGTGACGGTCAATGATGTAAGAGATTAAAGTTGCAGGAGGTGATGGGAGAAGCCAAGAGAGAGCCTGTGGGAGGGACAAGCCAGGAGTCCCACCTAAAGCTGGGGTTGGGGAAAGGGCAAAGACACATCCTCCCATTCTGGCAGGCTTGAGATAAGTCTGCTGCTGTAACAAAACTCGGCAAGAAGACCTACATATAATGAGCATATATGCTTTTGAGTTTACCTTTCTGAGCTTACCTCCAGGTCCAGCAGTGTTTCTGGTTGTTTTTTAGAGGCTTTCTATTGACAGCAGATACAGGGGAAGCAGGAGCCACCAGTGACAGGGTGGAAGGGAGGAGGACACAGACTCTGCATTCAGGTTCACCAGCTGCAAGTTGGTCTGCCTTGTAATTCTGGAATCTGTAGCAGAAGAATAATGAGAAGCTACCAGAATGTGGAACACCGCAGGGAAGGCAAAACAAGGGTGCATATTTATTCCTCCCAATTTTTCTGAATATTGATAGAGATAGACCTTGCCTTTTGTGCTGGAGAACCAGTCCTGTGAAGCCCTTGCTGTAGGAGAGCTATGACCTTTCTCACATAGAACAAGAAAAGATACCCGGGCTTTTGGGAAAATTTGCTTTCCTGTGAATAAGGTGGCCTTTAAATAAAGGGGATGGCCTGGAGTCCAAGAGATTGACATTAGTAAATGCTAAAGGGGCCTGTTGCTTTGGAACACAAAAGAGATCTAAGCTGAACTGGCTAAAGAAAGTACCAAAAGGTGGGGGTTTTGATTGGTTGGTTTGTTTTTGGTTAACATTCAAAGGAATATGTTATTTTGAAGCGTTTCCTTCCTTTCCATTCACTGGCAGTTCTGTTCCTGTGCCAAGGGAGCAGTTGTACCGTGAAAAACATCTGACACACCAGGATCTAACACAGACCCTTTCCTTCATCTCAAGGACAGAAAGAGAGGCTTAGATCAACCACGGATTTCAGTCCCTTCCTTGACTGACAGAGGTGCTGCAGGAGCCCACCAATAAGTGCACTGTTAAAACCCTTCTCCCCTGCACCTTGTGGTCTCTGGGTGGTGTTAAACTCTACCTGTCACTTTGATGTTGCCTGTAGCCTTGGCAATGTTGTTTTCAATCACGCAGGTGTAGGTGGCATTAGCAGTAACGTTATACAGAAAGGAAACCACTTTCAGAGTGATGTTTTCAACGTTCAGCTCGAAGCTGGTGTTGGCAACGTGAGGTAGGTCCTCTCCATCGTCACTGTAGGCTGTCCAGTGCACAGTGGGTTGAGGGAACCAGCGTGGTGCTTCGCACTGCAACGTGTCCCCACTGCTGCTGTTCTCCACGTGGACCTTGGGGGTGCTGAAGGCTTTGGGAGAGAAAAAGGAGAGAGAGTCAGAAAAAGACAAGTGTCTAAGAACTGGGCATGAAACACCCAGCTGCATCCGCTGGTCATTTCCATGTATTTCTAGGTTACTTGGTGTTTGGCATTGCAGCACTGCAGGTAGCCAAACCGAACACAGAGACTCAGGCAGAGGTCTGTGCAGCTTGGGCTATAGGGGGGTGGCTACAAGGGATCTAAAGATGCCTCGGACAAGGCAGTCCAGTTTGACAAGATCTGCTGAGGTCTTGGCACAACTTGAGCATCTACTTCTGCTTAACAGTTACAGGCTGCATCCTGGGCTCATAAATCAAGCATTTCTCAAGAGCTTCTGGATACCTGCATTCCCAGAGGAGTCTGGGCTCAGGACCTAGCCAGACTGAGACTTTATGTATCTCTGCAAAATGCCTGGATTCCCCAGGCAGGAACTGCAGCTAGCACGGCTCTGCTCACCTCTGCTGGAGGCAGGTGGCTGAAAGGAAGGACCTGCTATTCTCGGCAGGGAGAGGCATAACAAAAATGATTGCTCTTATCAGTCGGGGGGGGGAAGGGGAAGATGACTCACCCTCTCCTCTGACTGAGAAGGAAGCCTGACCAACATCTACTGCCTCATGATGTGGCTAAATGGGGCTGCAGTGCCAAGGGAAGCTCTCTCTGTAGATACTGTGGCTGAGAGCAGACTAAGGTGTGATCTTAGCTGTGAGAGTTAAACCTACATCCCTGGATTAAACCAAACGTTTAAAGCCTGTTGCAAACTCAGCTGTGTTTTAAAGCCAAGACCACCTGAAATAAAACTTTGTTAGCTTTGGTCTCTATATTAGTCATATTTCCCACTTGCACATATGTGAAGAAAAACAAGAGCTTTTTAGGAGAGCAGGGTTCACCAATATAAATGGAAATAATACCTAACGTAGCATTCCACATGGATTACTTTAAACATCAAATCAAGCAACACAAAAGCAGGCAGATTCACAAGGTTTCAAGCAGAGGTAGGAGACAAAGTGCCCACAGGACTTTAGCATGCCTCATACACGAGCCAAAGCCCTCTGACCTTGCTGTTACCTACTGTAGTCCCAAGCAGTTTTCCATCCTTGCCATTGCAAGATAAGAGAGAGGCCTGTGAGCCCAGCATCTCTTCCTTTCACTACTTGAGAAAGTGATTCACATACCAACAGGGCAGAAGTTTCTTACTTTCAGTAAGAAATGGGAGACTTTGTGAAATGACACTGGCCAGACATCCCTGCAACACCAACTCCTGTATTGCCTTTCTGTCCCAGGATGGGCTCCCTGGAAGTGGCTGTGCCTCATAGACATCCATCACAAGCTTCTGCACAGAAGCTGGTGCCCACCTCCTGGCGCTTTCGCTCTGCTAGGCCAAAGGAGAGGACAGGATCTGCAGAAAAGCAGCTTGTCTCATTCAATAGCTCTGCTGGTTACTACTGTCTTGCCATGACAGGCCTGAAACATAGAGAAACCCTCCTGTGCTGCTGGTATTGCTGGAGTCACCACATAAGTGGTCACCCATCCTAAAATGGCATTGCCTCTCCCACCCTCAACTCTTGGGATCAAGGGATGTGCTGAGACCTCAGGGATGCCAGCGAAAGCCAGCCAGAGAAACATTTAAGACTACCCACTTGTGCAGACTCATGTTATACATATCATATAACTCACCACAGTTTCATTGGAAAGACCTAGAAGTGACAGAAACAGGAGAAACACTTTGTGCCAGCAGTGAGCATGATGGTTGAGCCCAGAAGGTTCACAAAAATTAAGCACCCGCAAGTTAAAATTCATTTGTGTTTGTGCATGTCTCATGGTTAAATCATAACAAGGTGAACAAGTAACTCCAGCAAATATGTAATACTTCAGGTAACTGTGATATAGGTGGTTTGTTGCTTTGATAGTCATCTGGAGCCCCCAACATAAGAAGAACATGGAGCTCATAGAGCAAGTCCGAGGAGAGCCACAAAGATGATCTGAGGGCCAGAGCACCTATCCTATGAGGATAGGCTGAAAGAGTTGGGGTTGCTCAGCCTGGAGAAGAGCAGGCTCTGAGCAACCTGATCTAGTGGGAGGTGTCCCTGCCCACACAGGAGTGTTGGATCTAGGTACCTTCCAACCCAAACCATTCTGTGATTGTATGATTTAAAAAAAACAGAATACATT
Organism: Hemiprocne comata; assembly: GCA_020745705.1. Taxonomy (NCBI): domain Eukaryota; kingdom Metazoa; phylum Chordata; class Aves; order Apodiformes; family Apodidae; genus Hemiprocne; species Hemiprocne comata. The sequence goes on from CM036586.1 coordinate 145,515,085, forward strand.
AGAAAAACAGAAAAAAAAAAAAAAAAAGAAATAAAATAGGCTGTAATTTTTACTATGCAGCACTTCTGACTGGAGATAAGTCTTAATCTACAGAGAAAAGGCTACAATTTTGTCTTTAACAGGTATAAAATCTGCATCTTTATAAGATCAATTAGGTGGTCCAATTCTTAGAGGCTCTTTGTAGTCAGTTAAGTAGCTGGTAGTCTACCTGTGGTAAATAGAAGAAAAAAAGACAACTGAGAGCATTAAAATAATATTTTCTGGAACAAGAATGTGGGAAGAGCAGGTAAGACTGTAAACACCTCTGGAAGAGCCACTTCCTTCCTTGTATCCCTCACCTCCTGTCCTGTACCACAGCTCTGCTGCTCCGCTCCCTCTGTCTGTGGTGACAGAGCACCGGTAGGTGCCCGCGTCGGAGAGCTGCACGTCCCTCAGCTCCAGGGAAGCATTGCCGCCCATCACCTGATCTGCAAACACCGCCGTGCGGCCCTGAAACGATGTGTCTTGCTCTTGCAGGTTGTCCTTCCCACCTTTAAACTCGTGAACCAGCCCGGCTACTCCTGCCTTGGCCCATCGGATTGCTATGCTGCCCATCTGGATGTCGGGCTCGAAAGTACAGCCCAAGATCCCGTGCTGGCCAATGTTCCCTGCAGACGGTAGCGTCATCACGCTGATGGAGTGTTTTCCTGCAAGGATAAAGCAAGATGACATGAGAAACATGAGGTGGTGAGCATGGAGAAAGGCCAGACCACCCCAAAGCTGTCGTGCACCAACCCCAAGGCTGAATGGGCACTGGTACATCGCAAGGGCACCAGTAGCAGCTACCAGTGCTGCTAGCAAAGGTCAACTACCATGGCTTATATACCACAATAAAGCACAGGAGCATTTATTTGGCAGGCAACATCCTTCAAAAAGTAGCTCCTCTTATTTGTTTGAGAAGAATTCATATGTTGTTCTCTTACTTACTTATATGTATCAGGCATTTTTCTCTTTGCAGCTGCCAGAAGAGAGTGATTTTTTTGTCTTTTCTTAGTCAGGACCTCCCTTTCTGCAATATAAATATGATTTCAAGGCGTAATGCTGGCAGAGAAATAAGAGGCTGCTCTTTCACCCTTACTGGAATCCAAATTGTTTTCTTTCTTTTAAGAGAAGTCAGCATTTCCCTTCCCTGGGGATGCAGCTGGTTTCTCAAGATTGACTCAGGCTTGAGAATTAGCTCCTTTCTGGATCCGAGTCCTCTTTCCCATGCAGCCCTTTCCTAAGCATCCTAACTCAGCACACCCCAAGGAGGCTGCATTTGGGCCAACACCAAAGCAGCACATTTTTTTAATCTCTGAGGGAGCAGGGGAATGTTCCTGGCAGAAGCTGCCTGACTTCACAATAAATACCATTATCTCCTCCCATCTGGGAGAAGGAGCACAGAACGTGCAGGACTTCCTATATGTGTAGGTTTAGGGCTGCAAGTGCGAGGCAACTTCAGCCAACACAGTGCTACACCACCAGCAGCACAGGCTGTGCTACACTTCTTGATCCCCTGCCTCAGCTGGCTGTCCATGGAGCAACAGATGGAGTTGAACGTTTCAGTTGCTACCATGACAGTTAAGAATAAAAACCCCAAAATGAAACAAAAGCAATCAAAACAAAACAAAACAAAAATGCAAAAAAAAAAAAATATGCAAAAAACCCCCAAACAAACAAAAAAGCACCTTAATTTCTGCTGTGAAAACACAGGCCAGGAATTGGCTTCCCAGAGCAAAAGTGAGCTGCCTCTCAGTGCGAGGGCTCACATGTGCACAGCTGCTGCTTTCACTTAAATGAAGAGTCAACACAGATTTCCTCACTCAGCTCTGAATGCCAAGTGCTGTCTTCTAACCCACCCTGAGCACGCGTGTGTGTCTGTAAACCCCTGTGCTGTTTAAAACCTACAAAAGCTCACAGTCTCCAAGTAGAGCACAAATCCTTGTGGTTGAATGTCATGGAGTTATACCATGTTGAGAAAGGCCAGAACTGAAGTCACCTGTGAAGTTTTAATTCAGCTGTCTGGCATGTAAGCATTACAAAGAGAGCCTTCATCGAAAGGTAGGTGGCACTTCCATAGAACATACCATCTCAGCCCATGCACAGGACGGAGACTCAGAGGTAGTGGCAGGGCAAAAGTTCATTGCTCTGTTGGTAACAGCAGGAAATCTGAGCTGTCACGTACCTGAGACACCAAACCCGATGATCAGGGCAATCACCGCAGCCAGGATGATAATGACTGTAGTCATGCTGTTTGGGGAAAAATAAAAGGACAACGTCACTGCACAGCTCACCTCCTTTCGCACCCAACACTATCTGCAGAGCCACTGGAGGAAGAACATTGAGGAGGGTAGGCCACAGACCTAGAACAAGGTGTACTGGTGAAGTACATGATCACAGTGACCACAGCAGTGATGAAGATTTGGGTGAGCACTTGTCATCAAAGGTGGGGGGACAATGTGGCAGAAGGAGAGGAGACCAGCCTTTTGCCTGTGGCAAAAAGCAGTGGGTCCCAGTGGCAGATGCTCCTCTCTGCATCCCTGAATGCATAAGTGAGCAGGGCAGTCAGTCCCTGATGACACTTGCAAGGGACCAGTTGCCCAGAGAGATGAGCAGAGCACTGAGCGAGGCCCCTGACCCCAGGAGACACACAGTATGAGCCAGGCATGGGGGCAAGACAGAGCTTGGAATCAGGGCCAGATCTGTGAGCTAGCTCATTCTGGGATGTCCCATGCACAGATGGGTAACAGGCTGTTGAATGAGGGGCTGAGGAGAAGATCACTACACAGGTAGAGCAGCCCAGCAGAGGAGGTGACAGGCAGCACAATATGGAGCAGCACAGCTTGAGCCTCGCTGAGCACAACCTACCTCCAGGACAGCCCTGGCTTGGACAGACCTCTAAGCATGGCCCGGTGCCAGCTCCCAGCACAGCTGGTGTAGCTGGGACATATGGTCCTGAGTGCTCTGTCACACAGGTTGGGGGTTGCGGCAGCAACTTCAGCTCCCCACTGGACCAAGCCCTGAAGCAGCTCCCCACAAAAACCCACAGGTACATCCTGGGGTGTCCAGATCACTCACAGTCCCTGGTGGTCTCACAGGCTTGCTGGGCTCAGCCTTGATCAGGACTGCCAGGAGAGAAGCCCAGAGAGCCACAGAGGACCCTCACAGGGGATTTTTCCCCTACCCCAAGCCTGGCAGGGTGCTGGGGGGAGCTGTGCTGCAGGAGGCACTGGCACTGGCCATGGCCACCACACCAGCAGTGGCCGTGGCTGGTGCCTGTGCCTCCTGCAGTGCCTGGGGGAGAAGTGGAGACATTGCAGAAGGCTTGCTTGTCCCCCCACTGCCTCCCTTCCACCCTTATCCTTACAGCCAGAGCAAGTTGTCTGAGGAAAACCTGTCTGCACATGATGTCATGCTCAGGAGAAGGGTTCAGAACTGTATGTGATCACAAGTGCACCAAAAGTCCCTATAAAGGTCCATATAAGTCCATATACATGTTCAAATCGATACCCAACCCTCCCTGCCCAGAGGCCCTCAGAGCCAGGAGGTATCAGGTGTTTGGATTCCTGCCTGTTCTCACCAGCTTGTACTCATGTCCACGGTGTACAGCAGTTCTCTGCCTGGCCCCTCTAAGTGCCCACAGCTGTGGTCACAGCTGACCCTGTTAGGGAGAAAAGCTGGATATCCCCCAGCCATGGCCATCAGGCAGCTGGGCACCCATCACCAGCCTCCCAGGAGTCCATTTTTTGTCCCGTGTGGATCTTGCAGTGTGATAGTTCCTGGTGGTGACTTGTCATGTCCCAGGGGCTCAACCCCGAGTCACTTGGTGTTTTAGCTGGGCTCACTGTGGGACAACCTTGTGCTTTCCTATTCCAGGAGAGGTGCTGAGTGTCTTGCATATGCTAAAAAATATTTACCTTCTTGAGGAGTTCCACCAGTTTCTAAGGAGCTGATTGCAGAGGAAGAACTCAGGCAAGAGCTATAAACTCAGCCAAGGTTACCGCGATCAGCCTCAGCTCTCACGCATGGGAAGCACGGACTTAGACCCACAGCACATATGCCTGGAGCAAGTGGCAGCATCTCAGCAGCTGCGACTCACCCTCTGGAGAGTGGGCAAGGGAGAAACTGCTGGGAGCCAAGGAGTGCTGCCTGCAGGTTGCAGAGGATTTCATTCATAAATGCCAGAGGAAGGATGGCAAGGGACAAGCAGCCAGGACACCCTCTTGTGCCATCCCTGAACCCTTCAGGTGCTACCACCTCTGCCCCAGCACTGTGCCAAGCAAAACCATCCCTAGCTCACTCACAGACAAACACAAACCAGCACAAATGGGCCAACACCGAGGCTTTTGTCCCCTGCTGGCATCACCTGCTCCTGTAGCTGCAAAGCCTTGGTAGCTTTGCATCCAGAGAGATGCTTCCCACCCCAGTTCAAGGCAGCAGCAGTGCTGATGGAAAAAGCTGCTAATTTGATACAGGGTGGATGGCAACTCGGGGCACACAGATGTCACTGCCCGCTTCAACACCCCTTGCCAGGGACAAGGGGAAATCAGGCCCTTTGGAGTTTCTTCCACAGAAACGGTGAGATCCAAGAATCACAAGGGCCTTAAAAATATTTGCCTGCGAGTCTGCTGTGCATATTGAGTCAATAATCGTGCAGGGTGAGCAAGCAGAAGTTGATGACTCGGCCCCATCCTGATGGGAGCTGTGTTTTGCAACAGTTCAGTCCAGCAGTTCAAGTGAAAAGCAATTTTCTGTGCCTCAACACCCCTCATACTTCCAGCGTTTCAAAGACATGGGAACAGGCGGGCACCTGGGGCTGCACAAGTCAGAGCCACCCACGGTTCCCAGTGTCTCTTTGGCAGCCTGCAGGATACCACTCTGTTCCCTGGCCCCGTTCCTGATCAGCCAAGCAGAGTTTTGCCTGCAGCTCTGGGCAGCCTGAATGCTGCCTAGCACAGCCCAGGGACAGAGACAGGCTTGGCAGTGGTTAATCTTCCTGATCTCTAGCTCACAACACAGGGTAAGCTCTCCCTCAGGAATCAGCTTAGAGGTGCAAGGATCAAAAACAGCCTAAAAGATTAAGAGATTGAAGGCCCCTGCCTTATATCAAAGCTTACTGTGGAAAAAAAATAGCATGGCAGGGGTAACTCAAAAAGAAGAGTTTTCCATTCCTATGAGCAGTTAATGATTGCAGAGCTCAACTGTCCTCAGCACTTCAATTTTATTTTTTGAGTGGTTTTGTTTTGTGGTGTTGTTCTTTCCTGAAATCAATAGAAACCTCCCACTGCTCCTTTGAAGCTTCCTGGAAAATTCTCCCCTCTCTCGGGGCTGTTTCTGCATTTCAAAATCAGCCTGAAGAGGCCAATGGCCTTGAAAAATCCTGCTCCTTCCAGCAAGATGCTGCTGTCTGGCTGTGTGCAGCTGCCTGGAGCAGGCAGAGGCACTGGCAGAGCCAGAAGATGGTTCTCAGAGCAGCAAGGGGTAGGTATTCGTTGTTTTGCACCCATCACAGTTATTGCATTTCCCTGACAAAAGCCAGCTGGTCTGCCTCCTGAGAATAACAGAGCTGGTTATTGCATACATTCCAGACGCATGAGGAATACGATGCCCAGTGGATATTTACACTGTGTTACAGTATGTCTACTAGTGGTCTCACTTTTGCCAGTGAAAAGGTACATTCAGTGTTACTGTTTAGCATTTCATTGATGCCCCATGTGAGAAAGCTGGAGCACAACTCTCTTCTGTTCCCATGTGGACCGTCCTTCTCCCCATGGCTGTTCAGTTCAGGTGGGATGGATACTCTTAACAGCTGAAATCTTTTTGATAGAATAAACAAGTAGGGATGTCTCACTTCACTGGAGCCTTTGCCTCTATTCAGCCTGAAAGAGCCCACACCTGGGATGAAAGAGGAGGCTTGTTGATGGTTTTGTTCAAGGAGTCAGGTTTAGATGCAAGCCTGGTCCACATTCATCAGAGGCTGAACCAAGTTTGCTAACTAGTTGAGCAATCTGGTGGGAGTTATTACCAGGAGATAACAATATGAGGTTGATCATTTTATGGCATTTCCCACAACACCTCTTTTTCTGATGGTAGTCCACCAGAACTCAGTCAGTAGCTCCAAGGGAAAGAGGCTCATTGAAATGAGAGGCACAAACCAGCTTGCACATCTTCCCAACTCTTACTCCTGGCCCACACAGCAAGAAAATTTCTGAAGGACAGCTTCTGCCTTTCTCTCTACCAAACACTGATGTGGTGGAGATATAAGCAACAGTCTGAGGAACAGCAGAAGGAATGCAGAGCCTCACTCAAGCCATTGATACCCCAATCTCCAACAGCAGGAACACAGAGCCTTTCTCAAGCCATCAATATGCTGACCTACTACGGCATTCAAACCTGAGGTGGCATATTCCAGCCACACAAAATTTCTAGGTCACACATCTTCATCCTGGCTGCAGCTGATGTCCTGCACATGGGTGTCTGACAGCTACACGGCCTTGCTGATTGTATAAAAGAAGCTGTATCCATATTTAAGTAGCTTGGGTGTGTGCAATATAGAGTCAAGATGCAAAGAACTGGTGTCTTGAGAGCTTCTGGTAGCAAGGTGATATAGCTGAGGAGTCTGGAAAACACAATTCCCTCCCTCCTCTCTCCCACAGCAAATGCAGATAATACCATACCTCCAGAAAATGACCTGGCCTTGGGATGCCATTGTCACGGGACCTATGAAGACAAGCCAAACACCAGGTGCCCAAAGGTCCCACACTGTTCAGCACAGCCCCTGTCCTTCACATGATATATTCTCCCAGGCTGTTGTGCTTAAATAACTTACCTCAGCTAAGGAGTGGTGAGCCCAAGCAGTGAACTTTCAGGAATGAGGAAGAAATGAGCATCTCAGCTCCCCCCAGCAGGCCAGACAAAAGCAGGGAGGCCTGGTTTGTCACTGGGGCAACAGAAGGGACCTCCTACATCATCCATTAAAGAAACATCCGATTTAAAACAGAATATAACACAGCTCATGGTTTGTTAGTCAGCTAATCATGGACTAAGAGTGTAGCAGTCTTTCATGTAGATCTACAGGTCACCCACCTCTGGTCGGTTGTGCTATATCCAGGTCTAGCTCAGGTCTCCATACTAAAATCTCAAATCATGCTGTTGGCACTGTGCAGAGAAGTCCCACCTGCAGGTCCACTTCTCAGGATCTTCTCCTGCCTCTGTGCTGTGCTAAGAGGCTTCTCCAGGCTCAGCAGTGCTATCAGAGCCATGCAGATTTAGCAGTGGCCTCTTTCCTGCTGCTGTTTTTTTTCCTCTGAACTCCTCCAGACCAAACTACTTCTACTCCTGAAGGCCAGCTCCTGCTGCTGTCAGATCTGCTATTATGGTGGGCATCAGAGCACATAAAGGCAAGAAAATGGCACACACCCTGCAAGCCTTTCCCTCTATGCTTGGTCTCACTCAAGGCTGGGGGCAGGATGGGTATCTCTTGGGCATAAGAGGCTGAGGAGGGCCTTGTTGTGAAAGAGCAGAAAAGGGAAGGCAGCTTGCATCACTGTGTTCAGTTTCCCAAAAGGGAACCTGTGTACCTGCCATCTACGTCTGGATTATGTTCCAGGGAAGATGGAGAAAGGGGAATCTTTGACAGCCCATAGCCATCTCCAGCAAGTTTGGATGACTAGAGAGAGAGAACAGCTTTCTCATGTGGAGCTGAAGATGCTAAGAGGAACTGGCAACAGCCAAGCACCTAAGAAAAACCAAACTACTTTCTCTGCAACAACCAGAGTTTCAAATCAAGACCAATAAATACTGATCAGTGATGACCAAACTATCTGCAAAGGCTGAGTAGGGTTCAAGAGGGCTTATGATGCCCTGAGGGGCACAGTAGCCTTCTATCTGTGCATGTGTGAGATTTCCAAAGTGTACACTTTGTCTTTTGGATCACAGGTCAACTCCAAAAGAGCCTGTTCACCTCTAAAATGGATGAACATAGCCAGATGTCGTGCATCACACATAACAGACTTTTCTAGACAACAGAGGGAGGGCTAGAATAGGCTGTGGCTTTTGTCAGCAAACTGTATTCCAAGGCATTTAGCACCCAGGACTCACCACTTCCAGCCTCTTCATGCCAGGAAGAAGGTACATGTCACAGCTTGTGTTGAACCTCCTCTCACTTCCCACCACCTTGCACTGATGAGAGCACAGATCTGAACATCCACTAAGCCTAGTCACCTGCTAGGAATCAGAGTAAAATTAGAAAACAAATGGTTTTCTGCTGGATTAGGGAGTTGAATTGGCTCCCCTGCGGTCAGAGGACAGTGATACTTCTGGTGGGCAGGATGGAGTAGCCTGCAGCAAGGTCAGAGGAGCCAGAGTGGTATCTTCCCCTTTCAGGAGAAGGGTTTACTCAGCTTTTCATGTGCTACTTCAGTGTGAATGCTTGGCTGGGAAGCTAATCACTCTTCAGGTAGACCTGAACACCCTGTGCAAGGTCAGTGGCAGAGGTGTGAACAGGACCTACTTCTAACACTCCAGTCTTGGCTGTTACTGCAGGCCCATCCTTCATCCTCTGGCCTCTGAACAAAACCAAGGAGTGGAAGTCTTTCACCCAAGTGAGAATCACTGTTGCACTTTGGCTGTTGCAATGGTTTAAACTCATAAATCAGACTTTATATGGTTCTCACTTCTCTCTGCTTTAACATGGAATAGCCCTTTTTAATCTAAAAAAGAAATCTGACTTATTTTGTAGTATTCTACTGATTACTAAACTCATAATATAGCAGAGCATCACTAGAAGCTAAGAATAACTCTAGGCCACAGTGGCCTGGTAGAAAATGCACATTAAGAATTACCCTGTTGCCCTTGGTGACACCTGATTTATGGCTGCCTTTGGTGCAGTGCACAAAAGAGGTGTCCCCTTTCAGCACCAGTTAACTCCAGGTCATAGCCCCAGCACACCCCAACGCACAATCCACAATCAAATTACTTCCATTTTGGAAAGACAGGTCTGTATCTCAGGCACAGGCAGGTCAAATAGGACCAAGACAAATCCCACCCACAAGGGTAACAACACATTCATTGATGAGCATATGTTTATGCTGTGAAAAACAAGAGGTATTCAGAGTGTTTCCCAAAGAATTCAAGGATCCGTAAGCACATGGTCTGCTCAGCTCTTATCACTTCCAAATCTATTACTGAAATCCAACCAAACATAGGAGCAGGATCTGGTGCTGTGCAGTCTGTGAAAGCTGGTGAGCACCTGGGGAATGTAGACATTGGCTACCTTGACTGAGGGAGAAGTGACAGCAGGCACAAAGTATTACCATGTTTGCTGGGCCCACCCGCTGGTGCCCTAGAGTTGGCCATAGCACATTCTGCCTCTTGCCTGCATGAGTGAACAGTGGAAGCAGGAAGGACTGAAGGTGGGTGAGAGCCGAAAATGTTCAGTGGTCTGGGGGGAGGCACAGGTGTAGGAACCAGAATGCTATCACTCTGCCCAACATGGTCTTCACAAATAATAATTCTGTCAGAATAGTTCCCTTACTTATGGAAGTCCATGCCTTATTTCAACGTCACTGGAAAGCTGAAGGAGGTATCAGTGAAGGAGAGAACCAGGAGAAAATGGAGTTGTGGTAAGCTGACAAGCAGCCAGTCTGATGGAGTACTCAAGAGAAGTGAAGGCAGCCAGCAGGCTGAAAAAGACAAAAGCTATCTTTGGGATTTAGCAAAAAAAATTGGATGTTTTTCCAGCCTTGTGCTCCCACATCTGTAACAATGGTGTCAAGAGGTGCTTGAGAAGCACCAGGGGTGGGATCACTCATGGTCTCACCCTGAAGGATGGAGGGAGGAGACCCGTGCACTGCCTTTTCAGCTCCACCTGTCCTCAGCCTCGCCTGCCCTTGAAGAGAAGCTGGAAGTAGCAGTGCTCAGAACAAGCCCTCATCTCTCAAAACAGGGAGGTGATGAGCCACCCTTGCTTGGAAATAAGCAAATCCCCCTATGGTGCCTGTGGGCCACTGCCAAGGTCTGTCTTGACATGATACCCCAGGTGGTCAGGGAATCCTAGGGCATGACCTTCTGCCATGGGAAGGCCAACAAGCCCTGCTGAGCCAGCTTCTCCACTGCTGCTGTGATCTTCTGGGGCAAACTAGATGCTCATGAACAGAGCTCCAAGTGCAGCTGTGTCACCAGTGTGGTTTGCCTCCTCTGAGAATGGAGATACCCTAGCATGATACCCATGATACCTGACCCTAGAGGCACTCCACATGGAGTCTTCCAGGCTGCAGGGCCTCTTCCAGGTCTTCTACAGTCTCTTGTTATTGCAACGTTTTTTCCTTACAGCTACACTGTTTTCCCTATTTGGGGAATAAGTCCTTCTCTTGCCTCCCTAAGGCCCCACTCATATTTATCACCTTCTTTTCTTTTTTTTTTCTTTTTTCTTTTTTTACCCAAAACTTTGGAAATGGGACATTTTACCAGCAAGGGATTTTCTTCTGGGAAAAACACACCTATTTCCTGGTGTTGTTCTTTCAGCACTGTATGTATGTCTGTCTTGGAAATACCTTTGTTATCTCCAGGATCAGATGGTCAGAAGTAACATCTAGTAGCCCAGCAGACTAACTACAACTCCTAATCCATCACCTGCCCAAGGCTGATTACCAACAGAGCACTGGAAGCTATTCCTGGGAATGGCTGTTGGGGACCAGCGTGAGACTCCAGCAGATCAGTAGGATATATTAATTTGGCAAAACATTCTGAGTAATGAATACTGAGGACAAATTCTGCTTTCAAATAGTGGCAGGACACTTGCACCTAACCCCCACAAAGTGACTATGGTTATTAATATCTTTTCTGCATGTGATTCTTCAAGCTACCCTCATGCACAGCCCTCTTTGCCCAAATACAGAGTGAAAGCTGGTCAGTACTTTATCATTCCTGGGAGTGACTGAGGCTTCGAGTCTGCCAAAAAAACAAACAAACAAAAACAAACACACACAACGGCCTAACCCTGGCAGGATTAGTACACCATGCTGTCCAGAAACTGCTCTCCCCATGTCCGACTTAGAGCTCAGCCCAAGCCAACTGCAGTTCCTTGTAGGGTTTATATGTTCACTGCTGTAATTCTCACAAACAGCTTCTTGGAAAATGTCAGCAACAGGGTGTGTAAGGGATGCCTAACACAAAAAGAAAACACATTCCTCTGTCTGAGAGGACTACGGTATTTTTAGACAGAAATTATACACCCAGAAGGCAGTGCTGTCCTTATGTGTTCTCTCTGCAACACAGCATGGAAGCTCTGAGAAAAAACACTGCACATGTGGGAAGTGGTGGATAAGAAATACACACAGAAAGTGAGGTATTTCATTTTACAACACATTCTGTACTAAGAGCTGACTCTACATAAAGCAAAGAGTAAGTTACTGTTTGTTTCATTAAAGGTTAACTCATACTGAATTCTCACTTCGAAATTTCAGTCAGCAACTTGGAGAATTAAATGACCTAACTTGGCGATTTAAACTGCCTAACTTTCCCCTGTTTGTTTGACAACCCTTTCTGCATGATTAATGGAAAGCTATAAACAGCATTCGCGTAAGGATATCTATCTCCTTTGCTGGGAAGAAGTTCCAAAACTGGCTTTGTAAGAGGAACGAACAACAAATGAGTCTTCTAGGTCTGAGCAAGCAAACAGACAGTACAGCTTTCTACTATTTACAAGCCAGGCCATACTGTTGACACTGGAGCAGCATTCCTCTCCAAGTGACCAACAGTCAGACCTTTGTCCCCAGCTCCCCAGGCAGTATTAGGAGCCCCTAGCAACACACACCTACTAGCAAGGTTATGCCCAGGGCAGTAGCATTCCCAGTCTCAATGACACAAATGTGCTTTGTTCAGAAAGGTATCCAGGGTGTCTGCTGCACCAAGGCAAGTGGCAGGCACCAATCAGCAGGTTAGCAGTTGCCCTTGTGGTAAATTGCCTCTTCCTCCTCATCACAGATGCCATTTCCACAGTGAAAGATTGGCAGCACATACAAGCTCAGGTGATACAACCTTCCTCCTCTGTGGAAAAGCGAGAAGCTCTCCTTCCAAAAATAGAGCCTTGCCAAGATTGCAAAAGTCAAATCTGGTTTTGCTGTATTCCAACTCCTTCTGTTACTCTTGCCTACTGCCCCGGTTCAGAATAGACACTTGCAAGCTACCACCTATGGCTCCTACTGATGCTTAGACTGTCCCCACATCTTCCCTTGGTGAGCAGGGTGCCCTCTCCTGGCTTCCACATCACCCCCAATGTCCCACAACATCTCCAGAAAGAACACAGACACATGAATGACACTAATCCCTGCTCCCATCAGAACAATGGCTTTTCCTTGGATTTCCTTCAGTTATATTACTAACCCACCTTGCTCCTACTCTGCAGGAAGGGGATAATAAGACTACAGCTTACGTGGAGAAAGTCTAAGAGCTGTGAACACACCAGCAGCTCCCACGAGTGTGACTGTGCTATATGTGCCACATATCTAACAGGGAGGCAGAAGCCATACGCAGGCTGCCGAGCCTTTCCACGGCACAAACACAAACCCTGTGGAATGTGCCCCAACAAGCAGCTTTGGCCTCTTCAAGGACAGCAGAGACTGTTGATCCTGCAGAACGAGACACATCTTGACCCTCCTGCGAGGTAACTGCTCAGATTGAGTTTCCCCTTACAGCCTGACCCCGCAGGCCTTGAGTCCTTGAAAGTGTAGGCACCAGCACCATTCCCCAGTGTTCTCTCCTGTTCAGGCACAAAATAACTTTGCATACACAGCCCTGAGTGGAAAATAAGGCACAATTTTATTCTCCCTCATTCGTCTTTCGCAGTTCTCACCCATCACAATGTTGTTTTCTGGCAGTGAGGCCATGCAGTAATGGCAGGGATCATCGTGGTTTGTGTTGATGCAGCAGCCAGCAGCAGTGCCCTGGGCTGTCAGAGGCTCACCTGGCTGCTCAGAGCACCACTGTCCTGAGCAAACTCCTCTGAGAGGTGTCAGAGGGTGGTGGCCCTCCCAAACACTCTGAGCTCTCCTTCACTTGTCCACAACATGACCAGTGGGGGCAGCCAGGGTGACCTTTGTGTCCATGGCCACAGCCTTGGTACCCACCTGCAAGAGAAGAGGCAACCAAAAGTGGGACAGAAAATCCTAGTTTGTCAGAGGCTTTCAGAAAGTGCTTCAATGCCAGGACTTCTCTCAGATGGGAAGTCACGTGCTGATGACAGCACAGCATATTCGAGGCTAAAATTACCAGGGCTCTTTAAAGAAAGGAGAACAACAGAGGGGAACCCCCCCTGTTCCAAGGGCTGGGAAAGCTGAAGATTTCCATCCCCTTGCCTGTTGCGTAACGCAAGACACAGGCCTGCAGAGCCCTGTGCCAGCCAACAGTGGCTATGGCCAGAGTTAGATACGGATCCAGCACAGAAGGAAGAGGCTGGTTCTGTACTAGAACACGCAAAACACTCAATGACACATGCAGGTTAAGGACAAGGGAGCTGGTTGGGATTAAACAAATAAAGGGATTTGAACTCTCATCCTAAATGAGGAGTGAGGCTTTTCCATAGAACAGCATCAGACACTGTGCAACACAGCCCAGAAGCTCCCAACATGCCAGGACTGGAGCAGGAACAGTGTAGCCACAGTGCTGCTTAGGCTCACTGAGGAGGGCTGAAAGACTGAGCTGCCTTGCCCCATGTCCTGCAGAGCTGGCTCAGGTCTCTGTCTATGGGGTGTGCTACCATGACCCTCAGCTTGTCCTGCTGTATTTCTCACTGCTGCAGTCCCATCTTGCCAGAAGATATGTACACACAGGCCTGTTGCATGTGCAAGGAAGGAGTTGGGCTGGAGTATCTACTCGCACGTACCTACATTAGGGAAGAGTGGATGCAACAAACCTTCTTGATGCCAGCAGCATGGGGAAAGCTGAGCACTCACCTGGCATGGTCCCCCCCACACGCACAGCGAGCAGCTTTCTGCCCTCCACTTGAGCAGAATGTGCAGCAGTGAAACACGCCTTGGTGCTCACGGAACTTTTTTTTCACTATCAGAGTGAACGGAGAGCCCTGCAGAGGACAAGCAAGCAGAGAGGTTGCTGCAGTGGATCATAGAATCATAGAATGTGTTGGGTTGGAAGAGATCTTCGAAGGTCATCTAGTCCAACCCCCCTGCAGTGAGCAGGGACCTCTAACTAGATCAGGTTCCTCAGAGCACCATCAAGCCTGGCCTCGAATGTCTCTAGGAATGGCTCCACCACCTTTCTGGGCAACCTGTTCCAGTGTTTCACCACCTTCATAGTAAATAACTTCTTCCTAATATCCAATCTAAATCTAGCCTGCTGTAGTTTAAAACCATTAGCCCTCATCCTGTGTCTTCATAGGAGAGGTGATCCACCTGATCTACCCTCTGATCATCTTCGTGGCCTTCCTCTGGACTCACTCCAAGAGCGCTCCATGTTCTTTGTGTGTTGGGGGCTCCAGAACTGGACACAGTACTCTAGATGGGATCTCATCAGAGCAGAGGGACAGAATCACCTCTCTCGACCTGCTGGCTACACTGCTTTTGATGGAGCCCAGGATGCAATCAGCCCTCTGGGCTGCAAGCATGCATTGTTGGCTCAGGTTGAGCTTCATATCCACCAGTATCCCCAGGTCCCTTTCCACAGGGCTGCCCTTAATCACATCATCCTCCAGCCTGTACTGATAACAAGGATTGCCCTGACACAGGTGCACTTGCATTTGGCCTTACTGAACTTCATGAGGTTGGCATGGGCCCACCTCTCAAGCCTGTCAAGGTCCTGCTGGATCGCATCCATTCCCTCCAGCATGTTGACCACACCAGAAAGCTTGGTATCATCTGCAAACTTGCTGAGGGTGCCCTCGATCCCACTGTCTATATCGTTGATGACCCATGTGAGAGACGGACTCTATAATGGCCTTTAATCCAGCGACATTCACTGACCAGTCCTGGCGACGCGCCCCCCCCGGCACTCGTGGGGAGAGGACAGAGGTACCAGGCGCATGCGCACAGACTACAGACTACAACTCTGCAAACACACACGGATCCAGCCGCCGCGGTGAGCGTACCGCTGCGGAGGCTGCCGTGAAGTTATACGGCGCCGCTCCCTGTGGTTGTTGGCGTGTGGACGTACCAAACGGACCGTTTGCCCAGAGTCTCAGGGGACAGGACGTGGACCCCGACCAGGGATTGGCTTCGGCTGTACCCCGGTGGTGAGAATTGCGGACATCTTACTAACATTCCTACAAACATTCCTACATAATATTCACACATACCAGACACTCACTTCTCTTTTCCCATATTCTTCTATTTCCCAAAGGCTCTCTCCAGGCTTTCCCTCTTATCCCTGTCCGGGAACGGGAACAGGGGGAAGGGGGGAGGTTCTCTCTTGTTTTCTGTGTGTGTTGTTGTTGGTATATAGATGTAGTGTTGTATAGCTGTTGGTATATGGATATATAGGTGTGGATATAGATAGACCCTGTGTGTTAGTTGATATCAGACTTACCAAACCCTCAGTGCCTTTAATAAATCTATTGATTCTTAAGCGTTGTTTGTGAGTGTGACGGGGAGTGGTTCTCAGCTCTCGATCCCCTGAGGTGGGGGTGTGAGTCGCGGCTTTACCTATCTCAGTCTGCGACAACCCATTACAGACCCCTGAGGGACACCACTTGTCAGATCTGATGCCACCAAATGTTGTGTCTGCATTTTCAGAAACCAACTGGGTGATCCTGTCAGTCACATGTCACTAAGACCAGTCTTAAACTGCTGAGTAGTAGAGACAATCATTAGAAAGATTTGAAGCAAATACTTTGGGGGAAAAAAAAAAGCAGGTAAAGGAGAAGCATTGAAGAGGAACAAGAAATGCTACCTGTACATGCTGCCCTTTCACATAGACGCAGACAGCATACAAGCCTGGCTCCTGAGGGCTGTAGGAAATATGGTAGGTCCCATCACCATTATCACACACTGTCGGCTTCACTGAACTACAGAGAGAAGTCCAAGAGGTCAGTGACTGGCAGAAAATTGCTCTACATGTGAAACATTGTTTGGCCTAGATTTGTGCTTGGTTCCTTATCCTCAGCCTTGTTCAGCAGCTGTGGGTCTCAAGCAAGCTTAACAGGATGCATGAACAATGCTCAAGCACTGAGTAGCTTTCACACACACCTGCTACTGGAAGCTGCAATAACCATACAAAGGAAGTCACACAAAGCTAGCTGCACTGCAAGGATTTGTAGCAAGCCTGAGCTCTGAAAGAGCAGAAGATGGCAGACAGCACACTTGCAGGTCATATTATCCCATCAGGTAAGAGCCCTCAGAAATGGGGTAAATTCACAGCTTCAGAGATCAATTACCTTCAGTAGAGACCATGAATAAGACAGGACATAAATGGGACAGGTTTGAATGCCTTCAACTACTGTCCCAACTGCATTGACCCCAGCTCTTCTCTTCAATGCCCTGAGGAGTTTTAGGTGCCTGCTGGACAACTCTCCCTTTCCAAAGTGATGCTTGCTGGGTTTCATAAGGAACCCTGGTGGACAGAGTGCCAGGGAGAAAGCATCAGCTAGTTACTCAGGGACTGATTGTCTGCTTCACAGAGAGAGCTTTCCACAGACAATTATTAGACAGCTCTGCATAGAGGAAGGTGTTCTTCCTAATCCCCACTGATTAGTCTCTTGTGTCCCATGACATGACAGTTTATAATCTTCCAGTTTTGCAGGCTGTATTCCCCACCCCCCACCATTTCATATCAGTACAGCTGCCTACAGCACTTCCTGCCATGAAGTGTGCGGTGATACTTCATGCTCTTCTGTCGCTGCTGTTTCAACCCAAAGCCAGATGGCTTCCAGCCACAGATGTAACAACTGCATTTGTGCAAAAACAAGAAACCAAGTTACTGTGGCCACAGCGACCTCTACCTCGCCAAACAAAATCCACATAATCCTTCTGATCGCACCTTCCTACATAATATGGTCACCTAAGGAAGGAAGGTACATTGTAACCATATTCTTGAACAATTATGCTCTATTGATAAAGGTCTGTGTAGCCACCACTGCTTCTGCACACCTTGTCAACACTCCCCCACAGCAAGCAGTTGGGGCATCCAGTCCCTTTTTTCACCAGGTCAGCGAACCAACAGCGTTCCTGGAGGCAGGTATGCTGACACCTTGCTCCAGCCACATGGTATGTATTACAAAACAGAATAGGTATTTTTTCGTAAGAACTGACCTCATTTGGTTCTGCATTTGTGCCCAGCTGCTTTATAGTAACAAGTGCAGCCTGGAAACAGTTACAAAATATTTTTTTTATGTTTGCTCATTTTCCCTGTGGAAACACTTGCCGTCTTCCCTGCTTTTGCTAGAAAACCTCTGAATGGGTGAAAGTGCTCAACAGGTGCAGCTATAGGAGAAAGCATGATAAAGTCCCACTGAGATTCGTTCTCCAGAACATGAACTAGGCAATTCCATCAACTGTCAGAGGCTCCTGGGCTTGGTGGCCTGTCTGACTTCTGACAATCATTCTGGGGTTGCAACGTTTTACGCCCACGAGGTGTTAACAAATGCAGGAGCCCTGGTTGCCTACTGGTAGGGGTAAGGAGCGACAGCTTGCTCTGACAATGTCTGACACTCACTGAAAGTTGAATCCTTTAAGTCCCAGTCACTCAAAGGCTCAATACAAACCTGAGCCAACACTGTCAAGCTCCACACAGCCAAATACAACCAGTAGGAAGCACTGCTATACTGGTGGGAACAAGAATATTTTGCCCCTGCAGATTCTGACCCACAGACTGAAACATGTCTTCCCACCTGCCCAAGCAAGGGGGGAGCCAGGGTAAGGGAGGCAAAAAGGCAAACTCAGTAGCTGAGGAGTTCTCAGGTGAAAATACCCACCAGTCCCTCCTGTCTTTGTGGGTGATGGTGACCTGCACGGCCTCTCCTCCTTGCCCCACCCGCTCCCCCGTGGCGTCATTCAAGAGCAGGGTAAAGCCAGTCAGCTGGTTCTGACGGGCACTGTGGAGATCTGCAAGGCAGAGAAACAAGACCAAACAGGATTCACACCAGCCACGACTGCCACCTCCTACCTGTTTTGCTGTGTTGCAGTCCTATCAGAACACAGCCAGGACTTCGCTGCTAGGGTGTACAGCTCCTTCCACTCACTGGGAAAAGTAAATATATGTCTGGGGATCAGAGAGAGTGGACAGCTATGGGCACTGAGAGACAATAGGCAGGCTTAGCATGGAGGTCTGTATGGATGAAGGTAGTTTTCCTGTCTGTCTCTCCAAGCCCAGCTGGGATCTTCCCAGAAGGCCTCAAGGTGCAGCATGCAACTAGAAGGGAGGAGGTGCAGTGTGCAGCCCCAGAGACCTCAGCACTTACAGTTTGGCATGGAAGGGATCAAACGAGCCTTGGGTCTGTCCCATCTGCCCTGTGCTGGCTTCTACAGATCAGAGCTGCCTGCACTCTGTGAGGTAGTCTGAACATCACCCTGCTTCAAGTCCTTAGTAAGCAAATACCCATGAAATCATCCATGCCAGTTATTCCCATGGCAATCTCAGCAGAAGCTGTAAGGGAATGAACCTACTAGCTCAGCCACTGAGGGGATATGCCTGGGCCCATGCTGCAGAACAGCTGAGGCCATTGAAAGAGGATCATGTCCTGCCATTGTGGGCACCATTCCCATCCCCTAAGAAAGCTGTGGTCTTTGGCCTACGAGTTGCCCTCCTTGCACCTCAGCCCCATGCTGAGGTCAGTGATGTTACAGAGGGCAGCTCCAGTACGGTCTATGCATCTGCATGGGGATAGCTCTCTGGGTCCCTAACCAGCACAGCTCCCATAGATCCTCAGCAAGCAGGGCTCCTCCTCTGTCCCTAGTCAATGCCTGGACAGCAGAGACCCAACAGTGACTGAAGCTGAACAACACATGGGTTCACAGAAGGGAGAGGTGACTTCAGGGAGTGGTGTGTTCCCATTCAACTCTTGTACAGCATCCCATTACCTTCCCCATGCAGGGTACATCTGGCTGGATCAACCGCTTTATTGAGAATGGCCCCAAAAATTTCATAGCCGCAACACTGCCCTGCCCTCTCCTGGGGAGAGAACTGGATCCTGTCATCCACACTGGGGTGGGTGTTGTAAGCAACGCTGTTCAGCTTTGCCAGGCGGCTCGCCACCACCGCTTTGGTGATGAGGATCTCCAGGTCTGAGCCACTCCTCAGCAAGTGCTCCGTGAACTCCACGCCTGTCCTCATATCCAGCAGCAGCTGCTGCAGCTGGGCCTTCTGCAGGTGCAGCAGGTTTTCCTTCTGCACCTTTAAGTTCTCCAGCTGCTTCAGCAGACGGTGCTGGTGCTCTTCGATGGCTTTCACATACCCACTGGCAAACTGGCAGATCTCTGTGGCCACAGCCTCTGCACGACTGCAGATGGCACTGCCCATGTCATCAATCTGGCTCAGCACATCCTCTAGGGTACCGGTGTGCTGCTGGGTGCTTTTCAGCAGCTCCCGCAGGGCATCCCTATGCCTGTGGATGACATTGCCAGTGAAGTCATAGCGATGCTGCCGGTGCCTGTCTACAACACAATCCCGGCACACCGGCTGGTCACACTGCTCACAGAACAGCCTTAGCTCCTCTGTGGGGTGGGAAGGGCAGAAGAGAGGCTTCCCAGCCTGGCTGCAATCCTTAGTGTTCTCCAGCACCATCACAGCATGAGAGGCCGTCTTCTTCTGTCTCCTAGAAGGGTGCAACCACATGTCACTTCATGCATGTCAGATATGAAATGTAAATATCCAAGACCCCTTGTGAATGCCAGTCTGTGCAGACTGTAAGTCAGTGTGTCTCTCCCCTGAAATGCACTCGGCATGAAGAGACAAGGCTCCACAGAAAAGAGGACAGCATCTGCAAGCAACTCATTAGAGGCTGCTCTCAGGCTCCCTGCATGCTGCCAGCACTATTTTCAGACAAAAAAATTCTGTGCCCCATTGTGGCCCCACACACACCAGGGAATGAGCTGCCAAGCTGCTACTGCCAGCAGCCCCTTCATGAAGCCCAACAGAAGTGGGATAGTTGCAATTACCCCCAGAGCCCATTGTGACAAAGGCAGCAGGAGAGCAGTGAACTGTGCAAAGTGAGAGCTGGCAGGTGCCTCAAAACAGAATTGCTCACTGACAGTCACTTCTGGAGAGGAATGGGAGGTGCTAAGCTCCTCAGCCATTAGCCCAGTGATTTTCAACATTCAAAAAAATCAACTGAGCTCTAATATCTATTAGTTCAGAAGACACTGACAGAAGACAGCCTGTGGTAAAATATTTAATATCCTGAAAGTCAAACACCATTTCCTTCTGGCCACCAGGTTAGGTCCTGCTCAGAGGAGAACAAAGATGGAACAGAAAGAACCTATTATGACCCAGATATCCACCATATCACAAGGCAGCACTAGAGTATTTTTCATTTTATGCTATTTTGTACATTGGGAGCTAGTTATTGAGCAGGATGTAAAAGCCTTCTCTCCTTCCTCATCTATTGCACTAATGACTTCTGGCAGTTGTGATGGGAGCTCCAAGCCACAAGTAAAGAAATACTCCAACGACCAAGCTCTATAGAGTTGCTCTGGCAACACAAAGCAAGCTCATTACAGGGCAGCACATGGGCCTTACACTACTCCTTTCCCTTCCTACTAGTCTCCCTTAAGTCCAGCACATTTTCAATGCATTATTTGCATAACACACTTCAAATTCTCAGCTCCCTGACTTCAGCCTAAAACCTTTCTCACTTATTCCAAGGAGCATAACTCTGGCATTCAGATCCTTAGAAATATTTCCTACACACCAGGAACAATTTCAAAATGGTTTTCCTTGGCCCTTGTTCTGCTCTGCCATCAACTAAATCAAGTGCAAGCCTGCACATGCTAATGGGGCAAAACAGTTTTATCAGTGAATTAGGTAGGAAACAGGTCATCAGGACAAATTTTCTACTGCTTCATACCTTCTGTCTGTGTGACAGGCTGCAATTCAAGGTCTCAGCTTATCACTTTTCAGCAGCTTGCATGGGGTATGAGGCATTAGCTAACCACAATGGTATGCTGAAAATTACAGCCCTAAGCAGAAAGGTGGAAAGAGCCTAAGCCATTTTACCACATGCACCCATATCTGTAGGGGGGCAGGGCAGCAAAGAATATGCCTCAGTTCTTTCTGGGGAAAAAAAATTGCTTATCAAGTGGAAAGGAGCAGCAAGCATGGAGGGAATAGGCTGAGCTGATTAACCCAGTCTGAGGCTTCCCTGGCTAGTGCTACTGGGTGTTTTTCTGATCCTGCCTGTCACCTCCTTGATTCAGAAGGCCATTCAGACTTCCTATCAATTTTATTTCAGGATGCTGCCTGTCCTCTGCCCTGCTCACTGGCCACTGTGGCTGCTTCCTCTTCAGGTCCTACCTCTGCTGCAGTCACCTCTTTATCCTGCCTTACTGACACAACCCCCTCTGAGGTACACAGCCCTCTTCTGCTGTCACGTCAAGTTTCCTGTATTCCAACACAACTACACTCTACAACATCAGGCACACTGAGATGCAATGGTGTTACTGCTGTAGTCTCCCAGCCTCACAGAAATACTAAAAATCCACACAAGGTACACAGACACAACAGTTAACAGGAAAGCACATGGGTTGGTCATCAGGAGGTAGCAATGACAACAGGCAGGCTAGTGTCAAGCCTTCCACTTAGCTCCTAGAATCATACAATAGGTTGGGCTGAAAGTGACCATAAAGATCACCTAGATCCAACCCCTCTGCATGGGCAGGGACACCTCCCACTAGATCAGGTCACTCAGAGCCCCATCCAGCCTGGCCTTGAATACTTCCAGGGAGGGGCAACCTGTTCCAGTGTCTCACCAGGCTCACACTAAAGAATTTCTTGCTAATGTCTAATCTAAATATCCCCCCTTCCAGTTTAAAGACATTCATCCTTGTCCTATCGCTACATGCCCTTGTAAAAAACCCCTTCCCATCTTTCCTGCAAGCCCCCTTCAGGTACTGGAAGGCTGCTATAAGGTCTCCCCAGAGCCTTCAAACCTCTCCGGGATGAACAACTCCAACTTTCTCAGCCTGTCTTCACAGCAGAGGTGCTCCACCCTCTCTGATCATCTTCATGGCCCTCCTCTGGACTTGCTGGAGCAAGTCCAGGTCTTCAGCACCTCCTTTAACTTCTCCTAAAGGTGCCTTTGCGCATATGCACCGTAAACATTTCTAGAAGTAGAGAGAGACAAACCACGGGCAACTTAACTTCCCTGTTTTCCCTTGGGAGATGTGCCTTCTCTAAAGCAGGACAGCACAACATATGAGGCTCTTGTCCTGGTCACACTCTACCCATACCCACTGCCGGTGAGTTGCAGCACTGTTGGTCTCCCCATCCAGTAATGCTATAAATTAAGATGCAAATCAGCAAGAGGGCACTGCCACGGGCAAAGAGTGGTCTGATTTTGGAATTCATGGCCTCACCTGAACAGGGCTGACCGATCTACTAACAACACTGCTGCTAGCAGCTTGCCCTACCCGAGCACAGAGCACCCTTCATGGAGGATAAAAACCCGCTCTGGATTGAACGGACGGAAGATGTGTGAGTTAACTTCTTTGGCCAACTCTGCGTGGGTCCCTGCCGGCTGCACTCAGTCACACGCTGCCCTCCAGCAGCCCGAGAGAGGAAGGGTCCCCCCGCGCACCCCGTGAGGAGGTGGCCCCGTCCCTCGCCGCCCCTCACCTGTGGGCCTGGCAGCAGAAGAGGCAGAGGTCGGCCCCGCAGGTCAGGCACCGCCTGGCAGCCGCCCCGTCGGCGCAGAGGTCACACCCCGCCGCCGCCCGGCCGCCTCGGCTCAGCGCCAGGTAGTCGGGGGTCAGCTGGCCTACGCCGCCGGGCGGCAACGCCACCTCGGCGTCGCACACCGGGCAGAGGACGCTGCGGGAGGCGGCCCGGCCCGGCTCCGCCAGCGGTCCGAGCCGTCGCAGGCAGGGCGTGCAGAGCGAGTGCAGGCAGGGCAACAGTCGCGGCGAGACCCAAGGCTCGGCGCAGATCGGGCAGCGCTCCCCGGACGACATGCCCGGAGCCCGGCCGCCGGGGGCGTCGCTCGGCAGCGACGCTCCGCCAAGCATCCCGCCCCGGCCGTTCACTGCCGCCCCCGCGCGCCGCCCCCGGCCGTTAGGCGCCGTCTGCCCCGTTGCTAGAGGCGACGGAGGTTGGGGCCGGGGGAGAGGGGAGGGTCGTAGCCGAACCGGCGCCGCCCTCCGCCGCCGGGGCCTGTGAGAGGCGCCGGGGCTTCCGTGTGAGTGAGGGGCGACGGGTGGCGGGGCGGTCGGGGAACCCCACCGGGGGTCCTTCTTCGGTACGGGACAGGCAAAGGCGGGCAGAGGGGACCCAAGAGCCCGCTTTGTCCTCGGCCTCCTCGCTGAGGCACTGAAGAGCCTGTCCCGCTGCTTCCCGCCCCTGAGGCCTCCAGTTTCCCGAGCTGGTCATCTGGGAAACGGCCAGATGTGTTTCCAGTCTTTCCATCTCAAAACTTCACCACCTGACGGAGCCTGCCCTGTAGGTGGCCTTTGGCCGGCCTTCGCAGGCACTTTGTCGCAGGCACTTTGCCGGTCTTTGCCGGGTGCTTTTTCCTTCTGATCACCAGTGAATTTGGTGATCACCAGTGAACAGCCGAGGAGCAGTATCAGTGAAACTGGAATAGAAATAGCACGACACAGCCTGGCTTCTTCCTGGCTGCCCGCGGAGACCGGACGAGGACTGGACTGATTCACTGTGCCTGGAGATGATTAATATTGTAGAAGGCAGGCTTTCAAAGCAGAACATTACAAAGCTCCTTGGATTTCGATGTTATCTTACACAAATGCTTTTATAATTGGATTTGTAAGCTCCCTAAAGAATGAAATATTTTTTTTAAAGCTCTTTTCTATAAAACCATGTTGTGTGGTGGATGAAGACACAGACTTCAGGGTGAGAAGCAAATGGGATCTTTATTTTGGGAAAAAGCTTCCCTCATACACTTTTACTGTGGGAACTGACAAATAGCAGCCGAGATCCAAGAGGTGTAAACAGCACTCACACCTGGTCTTTGTCACGTTCACAGTTCCTAGTTTCCCAGGATGTAGCCAACCGAAACACCAAGTACCCGATAAGCAGTGCTCTGCTTCATGTCAATATTCACAGTGCTGTTCACAGCAAGCCCTGACCTTTTCACTAGTTTGATGTTGTTTTCATCTACTCCTTTAGAGGTAGAGGAGGCCCCTTTTCTTTTCCCATGGCTATTCTCAACAATGTTGACCAGCACTAACGATAGTCATATAATGTGCTGCATTCAGCCCTTAATGACTTAGCTTTGTATCCTTAGTTTGCCTAGGACCATGGCTGTAGGCTTTTACCTGTCCTGTCCTGCTGGCCCTTTTGAATACCAACGTGGCATGAACATCGTTTAGACTTCTGGATTTTAAGTTCCCTAAGTTGTGTTAAAAATCGTCAAACAAGGGAGATCTTCAGTCAGGGTTTGTTTTGGTTCTTTTTAGGACTAAAAACCTCCTGATCTGTAAATACTTAATCTGTAATGGGTGTTAACGCCCCTCTGATGCATCATGGCTTGACACAGACATTGTCTTCTTCATGAGGTATACTCAAACACTTCTGTGTCTTTTATGTTGTACGAGAGCAAGGTTTTAGGTCACAAGTTGAAAGTAATCAAAAAAGAAAGATGTTTTAGCAGCCTTCTCCGGATTAACTTCTAAGCAAGTGAAGAGGTTGCTGTGGACGCTAGGATAAAAGTTGCAGTAATTGTGAGACAAGATGACTTGATAACAATATTATATATTGTGGCAGAGAGGAAAGACTTGTTCTTTGAATCATGCTAGTGGAAGAAATAGCAAATGATGCTGTGAGCGTGGGTGTGGGAAGAGTCATAATGTTGCCCTTGCGCAGAAAAGGTGAGCTACATGGAGACAGGCAGCATCTTCCATCGCCGCAGAAGAGATGGTGAAATAAGGCATAGCTGGCAGCTGCAAAGGAAATCTGAGGTTCCACCCAGTTGATCTAATCTGATCATCTGCCCTGAGGCTGATCAGGTTGCAGCACTGGACAGATCACTTCAAGTAGTGTATCCATGAGTCATTAGCACACAGTAGTAGCAGCCTCTGGATGACTAGAGGAAGTTGCAATGAAGAGGGCTGGAGAGAGTGGTCACGAGAGCCCAAGAGACTCAGAGATAGAAAAGAGAAACAGAAACGCTGGGGGAAGAAAAAAAAAACCAAACGCTAACACAGTGACTTGTGAAACAGGAGCTGCATTAGTACAAACTCATGCATTAGTTTTGGTTACTCTCCCCATAATACTGTTTTCTTGGCTATTGCCAGTGACTGGAGGAGCCCATATGCCACCAAGTCCTACATTGTGAAAGGCAACTCAATGGACATGTACGCTGGAGCCCTGTGAACATCTTCAAGCAATCTTGGGCTACAAAGCACTGCAGAATTGGATTGGGAGGCCTTCCCATCTCGGGTTACTCAGATGTTTTTGTAGCTGGAAAAATCATAAGGTTGAAAAAATAACATGTTAACTTACAAAAACTGATGGGCAATAAAGGAGCACAGTTACAAAAACAGAACAATGAAAATGTGAAATTAAAGTTACACTAAGCAATAACGTTTTTCTTTTGCCACATGAGAGGCTAATTATCCTCATTTGACTCAAGGTTTACTTGAAATGGAGCCTTCTTCAAACTCATTTTCCTGCTCCTATTGTTAAAGATCTATTTAGAGCCTCTCAGAGTACTTGCTCTGGGTGACCTCTTCTTTACCCAGCACACTTTCCCTGCCAGCTCCTTCCTCTTTTTCCTGTTTATTTGCTTCTCATTTTCTACCATTATGCACTGAATCATCATACAGATTCGATGGTTTCCTTCAAGGACTCCTGACTAATATTTCTATTGTATTTGCTAATTATCCCATTCTGGGGGAGCTTTATGCTGCTTGCCTACTTATATTTTTCTGAGGAAGTACTGGTAAAAATTTATATCACGTACCAAAAAATCTTTAAAGCATAATTTTTTTCCTAGGACTCTTTGTGAGTGGTGTGGGTATAAAACATTAATTACATTTTGAATGGGATGCCCCATGCTTCCCTGTCCCTACCTAGTCTGTTAATTTTAGGGAGCTGTTTATGGATATCCTGCCATAAGAAATCAACTGAAAAGGTGGTGAAGCCAAAGTCATTAGTGGACAGGACATCAAGGAGCAGGCCTGCAATCCCTGGGCTTGCAGGGAAGTCCAAGATGATGGATTATTAAAAACATGCTCTGAAAGGTATTCAGAAAGAAATTATAAGAGATCCTGTTGACAGAAAATTAAGAACCTGTCAAAATGGCATGGCTTGGGTTAATGGCAGCCAAAGAAAGGTGGAAAATGGCTTATTTGGGGAGTTTACAAAGAAAAAAGACGCTGAACAGACAGTTGGCTGCAAGTCCAGTTTTACTGTGAATTTGTCAGCTCTGGGATCTACTGAGACTTCTCTGAACATGCAGAACTGCCAGGCTGGTCTTCTGGGAGTACTTGACACGTCATTACATGTCTCCATGCAAACTGTTTTGTGTTGTCAATTCCCCAGCCACCTAGATAGCAACCCTTCCCGTTCATATCAACCTTACCTGGAAAATCCAACAAAGGATTTACAAATGTCTCCCAAGCCAGGGAGAATCTTTTCCTCATTCAGCCAAACATGCATTTAAAATTACGTGGCATTTGACTGGTGGGAGGAGCATTTCTGTACTGTTCTTTTGGCTTCTGGTCCAAGAGTTTATTATTATCGGTCTGTTTATCATGGCACAGAGGCTGGTGTCTTCCCCAACCCTTGCTTTCTGCATCCAGCCTGATGCCCCAGGGCTCTCAGAGCCTGAGCACTTACACTTACCCCACTTCAGGCCAGCCAGAGCTCGGGCATTTCTCACCTCCCAGGAGCTTGGGCTGCTCACGATGCTAGGGCCCATCCAAGACAGATGTCATGCCCAGCCCAGCTGTCTTCATCAGCTGAAGGTTGGAGTTGAGTTTGTACCTTTATCTCCTTTGACTCCTGTAGCAGTCTAGCTACTAGGTGGTGCCATGTAACTTGTGAGGCCACACAACTGTCACTTATTCTTCTCTATGAGGTGGCAAAAGTAACTTACATCAGAGATGGGGAGTAGGAGCACTCTCCAACATGGCAGAATCAAGCTGCAATGGTCAAGCCTGCTTACAGAAAAGGAGGTGCCAGTTGGCTTTTGTCTCTGCTGGGCCTGGAGGGCACACAAACACAAGGCTCACGGACACAGTTTCTGCAAGATGATGGCATAGAGGAATGTGACAGCTGCTGCAGAAGAACAACACTGATCCCCTGCATGGGGACACCACTTGGGATGGAGAGGGAGGACTTCTGCCCTGGGATGTCTCACAGACTTTCTACAAGGCATGGGTGTACTCACTCTTCGGCGAAACGCCTTCACTACCAAACATCTCCCTTCATGCGTATAGTCATACCCTCTGTTTTTTAAATTTGCTTGTAGTTTTTTCCCTTCAGGCTGGTGTTGATGAGCCTAAAGGACTAAACTGAACTGAAACTCAAGAGACCTCATTTACCGTAAGTCTAGGTCTCTTCATTTTCACACTGGACTCCAAAGTACATTTCTGTAAGCTGCTGTAACACATCAAATCCAAGCTCCAGCAGAAGGACTTAAGACATTGCAGTGTGACTGGGGAGAGGTGCAGGAAGCAGGCAGCAAAACAGCACACCTGCCAGACTAAACCTGTGTGTCACGGACCGAGATAGGTAAAGCCGCGACCCACACCCCCACCTTGGGGGATCGAGGGCTGAGGACCCCTCCCCGTCACACTCATAAACAACGCTTAGGAATCACTAGATTTATTAAAGGCACTGAGGGTTTGGCAAGTCCGATATCACCTAACACACAAGGTCTATCTCTATATCTATATCCACACCTATATATCCATATACCAACAGCTATACAACACTACATCTATATACCAATAACAACACGCATAGAAAACAAGATCGGGATCCACGTCCTTTCCCTTGAGACTCTGGGCAAACGGTCCGTTTGGTACGCCCACACGCCAACAACCACAGGGAGCGGCGCCGTATAACTTCACGGCAGCCTCCGCAGCGGTACGCTCACCGCGGCGGCTGGATCCGTATGATAGTCACAGAGCGCGCGCCTTCTTGCTCCCCTCTTTCCGGTTCCGGCCCCGCCGTGCCTCCTGGGAGCTGTAGTCTGTAGTCTGTGCGCATGCGCCTGGTACCTCTGTCCTCTCCCCACGAGTGCCGGGGGGGCGCATCGCCGGGACTGGTCAGTGAATGTCGCTGGATTAAAGGCCATTATAGAGTCCGTCTCTCACACTGTGTCACTCCCCAACTAATGGAAGAAGCACAAACACCACACGCGGGTGCTTGGCTTGGCCCTGGAATAGCAAACTGGAAGTGGATAGGGTACAGACATCTCCTAACAGATGAAACACAGAAAGCAATCAGCAAAGAGGTGGGTGGGTCTCTTGTCCTCCAGATTTGCAACAGAAAACACAGAGTTAGAGGTGGCCAAGCAATATCCCTTCCAGTTGGCAGTGACCCTTTGAAGACAAAAGGAGCTGCAGCTAAAACACACAGCAATGCTGGCTTTGTAGAGATCTGCCCTTCCTGTGGCTTGTGACCAGGCATTCTTGCTTTCTCCTCCTCCCTGCAGCTTTCCAGCCACCTGCTGCCACTTTCAGCTTTCTGCTGCTATATATATCCTTTTTAATCTCTCCTGAACCCTGCCTACATTTTTGGAAGGGAAGATGAAACTGTAATTTTTTTCAACACTGCTTTTCTAAGGAAGCAAGTTTTATGTGATATATCATAGATCTATCAGATCTATCTAACCTCCCATTCAGCCACATTTGAGACAGGGGAAGTGATGTGAAAGACTAAGTTTCTACATGCAAAAGAGGACTGATAAATAAGACATTTAATACTCCCAATGAGCAGACACTGGAGCCACTCTTCTTTTCCTTCACTGCCAGGACCATGAGAGACAAGGGGATACTACAGGATGATATTACATGGTGATGCAGCTATTTTGGAGTTGGTGGGGGGCAACCAGAAAGAAGGGGCAGCACGCCAGAGAAAAACAGGCCGAATTAGTTCAGCAGCTCACAGAGCAGCCACAAATGGTATGGTTGAGGCATGGGGAGGGGGGTGGAGAACAGATCCTGCAGCAGAGAGCATCTGTGGGGTGAGCACATAATACCAGAATGTGCTTTAAGGTGGAGTCACAGACACAACATCTCAGCACCAGTGCCGGTTTGCTGCAGCAGCCTTTTGCCTGCCCCGTGGCCCCACAGGCTAAGCACAGCCTCTGTGTGCACAGTTGGGGTGTCAGAACAGGACTTTTCCTTCAGTACTAGAAATAAAAACCTGATCTCACTGCAGGACTGTAAGAATAGGGAAGTCGGGTGAGGTTTGTGGTCAGTATGAGACCTGACAAAGTAACAGTTTTATGCACACATAAAGATATGTGTATATATATAAATATAAGCTGACTGCCTGAAGGAAACTGCAACATGTTTGCAGGAGGACTAGCTCCCTGCAGGAGCCGATGTTAGTCTAATGAGAGTCAGCATTTTGTTTCAGACAGGTACAGGCCAGTCTGTGTGTCACATTTGTTCCCAGGTGGAAGAGCTTGATCTGGCAAGCACACATCTGCCTGGCAAACTTGCCAGGCTAAAAAGAGACACTCACCCTTTTCCTCCTTGGTTTCATCTCACCTGGCAGTTCTCATAAAGGTGGGGCCAGACTGGAGCTTGTGACTAATTGTTAATGGTGAAGTAACTGTACTGTGCAGCCTGGGGCAGGGGAGCAGACACAAGCCCTGGCAGCTCTTCACAGAATCATAGCAGAGGATGGTTCAGTTCAGTTCCACCAGAGCTGGAGGCCCACTTCTCTGCAGCACATGGAGGCTACAAAGAGTTAGAAGTGCCTTGGCTGCAATCTGGAGTCTGACACTCATTTTCTGCCCTGCCTTTTCCTGCCTTCCCCACACCTTCTTCTGCCTTCTCCTCAGCTGGAGAACTGGTGGGTTGGAAGTCAAGGGTGAGAATCACCTGTGTTTTCTGTGCTCAGAAGAAATGCTCCTGAGGCAATGCACTTACTCAGATGTCTAAGAGCTGAAACACAAGGAAAAAAATATATATATTAATACTGATATCTGTCCGTTATTAGCATGGGAGATTCTCTTCAGAGACTTCTGGATTCCTCTTCCACAGTAAACAAAGCCCTCCTAGCCATTAGTACCCTCACGTTCAAGGGCCACAGAAGGGAAGACAAAAGGAGACTTGTGAAGCCTGCCATGGGACAGGACCACAGACAAGACAGCTGTCAGGATGGGGTGTGCTCACCTAAACAGCAGAAATCTAAGTATCATGAGGATTTTCTACATCAAAACTTGTGCTTCCAAAGAGAGTAAGTGACCTAGGACTCATCAAGCTTGCATCCATCTCAGGGGCACATCTTACACAGGGCTGTGGCACCCTATCTCTGAGACCAGCCCAAGGGTGAGGCAGTGTTGTGCTGGGACTAGGAAACGTGGAATTTTCCACAGCTTGCTCTGTGCCTCAGTTTCCCCACCTAAAAAATTGGATAGGAAATCCTTTTGGTTTTCTTAAAAAAAAAAAAATTAAAATCCTATTAAAAATCTATACAGAAAAGAAGTTCATGTAGAAACTTCTCACTGCACTGTTAGACAGAGGCAAGGCCTCACAGATGCTGCAATCACCAGTGCCATGCAGGATTGTGCAGGGACTATGTTTAGAAAGACACAGGAATTGTGCTGCTGCATGAAAATCCTCATCTAGCCTTGACTGTTTACAGTCTTTCCATTCAAAAGCATGAAGTAAGTTGCGCCTGCAGAAATTAAACCTCTGAAAAAGAAGCTGGTTAGCCCTCAGTATGACCACAAGTAGATACTATAGTGGAATAGTTGCATCTTATACTGCAGACATCGCAAAGCAACATGTTATGTCACAGCTGATCTCAGGAGAAGTGTCCTGGGTTGAGCCAGGAAGAAGCTAGTTTTCCTTTTACTGATTTTTTTTTTTCCTTCAGTAAGCTCTCTTTTAACTAGCAACAAGTGTTCCAGCTAGTGGACTGATAACACTGGAATGCTTATGTTACTGCTGAGACGCGAAGGTCAGTTTGTCCTAGTCAGTGAATCTGCCACTGCAGATGTTACTGAGAGCAGGAGAATTGTATCTGTGACCCCCCCGTAGGGGAGCTGGACTAGACAGACAGCAGAACTGACCAAAGGTATTCCATTCCATGTATCTACACAAGCTCCGAGGAAGGTCAGAGATCACATAAGACAACTTCCTTCCTGCTTCTTCTTCCCTTCTCTTCCGTCCATGGCCAGCGTCCGGGCAGGACTCCATCCATCCATCACTATCGACCCCAGGCTCAGCCCTGACCCTCATAACTCTCCCCACAGCCCCTGTCTGCTCTGCTGGTATCTCAGACAGCGGGCTGAGGCTTTTCGGGACTGCTCACAGCTCAGGAGAGTGCCAGGGGAGTTGCTGGGGGTGGGGGGAGGCAAGAGGCTTTTGCACATTCCTGAACATACTTGTATATAATTGTACATATAATTAAAGCTGCCTAATTTAGTTTTCAGTCCAGCTAAGTCTCTCTCCTAATTCTCTCTCTCCTTCCCTAGCTGGGTGGGAGGGGGAGGGGATCGAGAGCTTGTTGTCTCTGGTTTATTTTTTGATTCTGAGTCAAACTGTAAAGGTAAAGGTAAAGATTGTGGCCAGGGAAGGTTGCTTTCCTGTCCCAGTTTCACTATTTGCTGTTTTATTAGGTGGTTCATTTTCTCCACCTGACCACTTGCTTGGGGTCCATAGGGTCTGTGCAATTGCCAGTCTATGCCCAAGACCTGGCTTACTTGTAGAACTACTTTAGCACAAAAATGTGGTCCTTGATCAGAGGATATTACAGCTGGTACCCCAAAGCGTGGAATTATTTCATCTAACAATGTTTTAGTTACCTCTCTTGCTTTGTTGGTTCTGCATGAGACTGCTTCTGGCCAACCTGAAAAAGGGTCTGTTAATACCAATAGGTATCAAAACCCCATTCTCCTTGGTAGTTCTGAGAAATCAAATTGCCACTGTTGCCCTGGAAAGTTTCCTCTACCTTTTGTTCCCAATTGCACCTGAGAATTATTTTTAGAGTTATTTTGCAAGCATATCTCACACTGCCATGAGACTTGTTTCACAGTGGTGTACAGGTTTTAGGCTATTGCTTGTTCAAAGATTTATACAAGGCCTCATCTCCCCAGAGAGTCTTTCTATGTTCTGCCATTACTAGAGCCCATAATAAGGCAAAAGGCACTATCAATTGTCCATCTGCTGTTCTAGCCCACCCACCCTCTGAAATTTTTCCCTCCAAATCCTTTATCAATTTTAGATCCTCCTTTGAATATTTAGGTTTTATATCAGTTTGGATTTTACCATCTGTGGTAGGGGTGTCTGACAAATGGCCTCTTTTCACTCTGTTCCCAGCGTGCACTGTCCTCCAGAGATCTCATATCCCAGGTAGATGACTTGCTGTTGGATTACTGTGTTTTCTGTGGAGACATTTGATACCCAATAAGGCCCAAAAAGTTCAAAAGACTTACAGTCCAGCTTATACTATTTTCATTTGTCCTGGTGGCAAATAATAGATCATCCATATATTGGAGTAAGACCCCTTCGGTGTCTGGGGCCTCCCAGGTTTCAAGATCTTTTGCTAGTTCGCTTCCAAAAATAGTGGGGCTATTTTTAAATCCTTGAGGTAACACAGTCCATGTTAATTGGGATTTTCTTCCAGTGTCTGGATTTTCCCATTCAAAGGCAAACAAAGGCTGACTCTTTGGAGCCAGAGGTAAACAGAAAAATGCATCCTTTAGGTCCAGGACGGTAAACCAAACTAATTAATCCCTTAGCTTAGTTAACAGTGTATATGGGTTGGCTACCACAGGATGTATATCCTCAGTGATCTTGTTTATAGCTCTCAGGTCCTGCACCAATCTGTAGTTACCATCAGGTTTTCGAATGGGTAAGATGGGTGTGTTACATTCAGATTCACATTCCACCAACAACCCTTGTTTTATGCACTTCTCTATCATCTCTTTTATCCCTCTCCGATCCTCCAGTTTCAAGGGATACTGTTTAATCCTTATGGGTAGTGTCCCAGTTTTAATTTCTATGATCACTGGGGCAGCATTTTTAGCTCTCCCAGGTTTTTCAGATGCCCATACTCCAGGATAAACCTGGTCCATTATCTCTTCAGGCACACTGAACTTAGTCAGGGTGTGTATCAAGGCCAAACTTAACAATTCAATTAATTGATTTTCTCCAACTACCAGTTAAATTTTTCCTTTGTCAAATTTAATGTTTGCTCCCAATTGTTCCAGTAGGTCCTGTCCCAGTAAGGATTTTGGAGATCCAAGTATATATAAAAATCTATGTATTCCAATTTGCTTGCCTAGTTTATATTTGAGAGGTTTCAGGAAAAATGCCTTTTCGGGTTGACCAGTAGCACCTACTACCGTGACAAAATCCTGATCTTTTGGTACTAATTCTTGATTCAATACAGAAAAGGAAGCCCCTGTATCTATTAGAAATTCCACTTCCTTTTCCTTTTTCCCTAGCTTTTCTATAACCAGTGGATCTGCTAGGGTAGATCCCCCAGGTCCCCGTCAGTCCCCCTCCCCTTCTTCGACTGAGGCTATGACCTCTTTCCTACCCTTCCTCTTGTCAGGGCAGTCTCGCCACCAATGCCCCTTCTTTTTACACCGTGCTTACTGATTGTATTCCAGAGGTTTTTGTGGCCCTCACTGCCAACCCCCTTTTCCTTCTTGCAGTGCTGCAACCAGAGCTCTTGTATTCTTTCTCTGATCCACCTCTTCCCTATCACTAAAATCTTTCCAGGCTTCTTCCAACAGCTTTTCCTGGTCCCTATTTTCAGGTGGTTTCAGCTTCTGCCAACTTCCTTCTAATGTCCCCTGCCGATTGACCCAGGAACAGTGAAATTATCTGTTGAGCCCCAATCTCTGAGGCCGGATCCAGAGGAGTATACTTTTGCATCACTTCCCTCAGGTTATCAAGGAATTCAGAGAGAGTTTCCTTTGGTCCCTGCCTTATGGCATACAAAGCAGACCAATTTATGGTTTTGGGAATAGCCCGCTCCGTTCCCTTTAGGACCCAATCTCTGTATCCCAATAATGATTTATATTGGGCACTGTTATTTGGATTCCACTGGGGATCCTCCAGAGGGATGCGTTCCTCGGTAGTTCCACTCAAATTGCCACCAGTTATTTGATCCCCTACCAAATTTATGGCAGTTTTAATTATCAATTGTTTTTCTTTTTCAGTCATGTGGTCCAATAGGAGATCAGTATCTTCCCAATCTGGGTTATGTTGCCTTATTAGAAAACAAAAGTATTTCGCCACTCCTGCTGAGTCATTCTTGTTATCTTTACCCACCCTTTTCCCAGCCTCTAAATCTGAGGTGGAAGAGGGGATCTTAATCATGACAGAACCTTCATCTGGTCCCACAGCCTCCCTAAGGGGGGCTATGAGTGGTTCTTTTTCTTTGCTCCTTGTTAGTGTTGAAATGGGGCTATCTGGGGGAGCGCCAGAATCATCACTTTCCTCTGGATTGGGTCTCCTGGGTTTGGAATGGGGACCTCTGGGTCTTTCAGACCATGGGGGTCTACAGATACTAGAAAAATCATCCCCCTCACTTTTTAACTTCAAACATCTCTGGCCAGTGCTACAAGCAGGACAGCACCTTTTAAGCTTAGAATTCTCCCTATTATCAGTTACAGATTTGTGACACTGCTGATAACAAGGAAGTATCAGGGGGGTTTCTGAGCATAAGCAAAGACACTATTATTTTCTCAGTGCTTTTTCCTGTCCTCACTCGCTTAATTAATCTCCGGCCAGGCCACTCGCTTCGTGCTTAATTGCACATCTCAATTTAACTCACTCATACAAGCACACAGAGCATTTTAAAACATTTATAACAAACAAATACACAAAATGCAACAAATTATACACAAAGCCTAAACCATACATGGTACCAAATAGCCACGTCCTTCTCCCGTTACCCCTGCAAGGGATAACGATTCCCGGGTGGGGGGGGACTCGAACCCCTTGTGGTGATACCCATGTGGGGAGTCGAACCCCAAATTCTGTTTACAACCAATAGCCACAATACTTCTCCCGTTATTCCAGCGAAGGATAACAATTCCCGGGTCAGCCTCCCAGTTGCAATTCCCAGGTGGGGACTCGAACCCCTTTGTGGCAATACCTGTGTGGGCCCAACACTCCTGGGGCGAGCTCAAAGCTCTTTTCCTCTCGAGGGACGTCTCCCACGTCTTACAGGAATCCCCCATTACCCACGTTACTCAACATACCTAGTCCACTGATGATGTCCCCGCGGTAATCTGGGTGAGTAGGGGAGTCCTCCCAAGAATTCTTGGGGGAGCCCAGAGAAGTCCCGTTCTCAGCAGGTCCCGCAGCCGGACAGAGAGGGTCCCATTTGGGTCGCCAAATTGACGTGCGGAAACAGACTTCACAACCTCAGGAAGGTTATAAAGTAGGTGCGTTTATTACAGCGCTGGGTGTAAGAGGGATAGCTCTTCCTATCTTGCAAACCCTCTGTTAGTAAAGCTCTAATTTTATCTAGCAGGTACATGAATATTCGTAAGGTCATGATACATATTCATTAAATTCTTAGAAAAGACGTTGCTTATGCTAATTACTTCCCTGCCTAGCTCCACATGCGCAGTGCTGTCTGGTAGTGGTCTTATGGGGTCTTCAGGATGAAGGCTGGAAGTCTTCCTCGCAGTGACCTCCTAACTTTGAAGCATTTTGACTCAGTTAGTGACGAATAATGACCGCAAGTCCAGCTGCATCTAGTTCTGCTTAGCCAAGGAGAATCCCTACAGCACAGATAAGAGACTGCTACTCCCCTTATCTAAGGAATGTAGCACATCTCGGCCTTCTGTTGTCTGTTCAAAAAGTCTTAACCCTTTTTTCCCAATTCAGGATGACTCAAAAGATTAACTGCAATCTCATACTCCAAAAGGAAATCTCGGATGTAACAGAGCATATGTAGCAACCATTAGCTTGGAAGAAGTCAGAAGCAACAATACTAATGTGTGGGCACTATGGTTATGTAGTCCATTCTAACCTTGACATTCCTGCCTCTGCAGGAGTTGGGGGATTTCTTCCAAGCAATTTTAACTGTTACTTCACAAAATACAGGAATATGAGCCTTGTTCACTTCCCAAAGTTAACAATGGAAAAATAAATTGCCGAAATGTCACTGAATATTTGAACACATCCTCTTTTGAATCTCACATTTTTTACATTTTCTCAATCTGTTTCAAAGAAAATGCCCCTATAAAAAAAAAAAAAAAAAGAGCAAGAAAAGGAAAAGAAAAGTAGTATCTTTTCTTCATTCTCCTAAAACTGAACCAATGGAAAGGATATGGGCTGGTTGCTTTTAATGCCACACCCCATCAGTATCTTTAGAGTCAAATTTTACAGTTAAAAAAAATAAATTAAGACAACTTAAAATCTGGGTTTGAGACTTGCAGATATTTTCTTACCCAAACTTGCAGATTTTTTTCATTTTTTCAACTCCATTATAAAGATTTTTACCCAGGTTTACTACAATGTAATGAACAGATTTCTAAGCATTTCCTCACAGTCCTAGATTTTATTGTTAACTGTTACGAAAAAAAATTATGGCTACTTTAAAAAGTCAAATAAAAACAATATTAAAACATGGTGGGTACTATATACACACAGAACAAAGCAGCCTAATACAATTGTACTCACAAAACAGATTTCTATTGTATCAAGAAAAGCATACTTTAATACATAGCAAATAGAAATTCTGATTTCAACCTCAAATAGTCACTTTATATTTACTATAAAAATGCTAAATAAGGTTTTTAAAAAAGCAATCCTCAAGTCCAGATGGAATCCCTGACAAGTTAACTGCAAAGAAAACACAACTTTTGGAAGCAACTGTAAGTTACCTATCACAGCTATCAGATGCTCATTGGTATTGCTACAACAGCCTCAGTTTACAATCTTGTGAAAGATTTTTTCAGTAAAAAAGGGTAATGTCATAGCAGCGTGTCCAGTTTAGAAACTCATTCCCAGGACTTCCTACAGAGCTCTGTACAGCACAAATACAGTAAGCATATGGACCTTTCATACTGATGACACTGACATGAAAGCACTTCAGAGTTAAACTGTACATCTGGAGAGGGGGATTATTGTGATCTAATTGTGGTTCATTTAAAAAAAAAAAAAAATCAGGACTTGATTGCAGCTTCCTTTACATAATGTGCAT
Organism: Hemiprocne comata; assembly: GCA_020745705.1. NCBI lineage: Eukaryota > Metazoa > Chordata > Aves > Apodiformes > Apodidae > Hemiprocne > Hemiprocne comata. Next base: position 145,552,582 of record CM036586.1, read on the forward strand.
TGACAATGCGAACCAGCCTTCTTCTTTTTGCTTCTCCACCTGCGAAAGAAGAAACCAGCTGAAATTCATACATCATAGGTTTCCCACAGATGTGCTAGTTAGTGCTAGCTTATGTAGGACTGCTACAATTCAGTTCACTGATACAAAGCAGTTGTCCACCATCGGCACCACAGAGGTAGTCACACCACCTACTTCAGACACCTAGTTTAAGCCACATCTACCTTAAGTATTCCTAATTTCCCCTTGAGGATGTACGCTTTGCTGTCAGAATAGGGAGCCTTGGACCCCAACTTTGCTTCTCTTTATCACTCCTAATTTAGGTTATTTCAAGCATACAAACTTGCCTTGTTGCTTTCAGGTATATGAACACATCTATGACTGGTTTACCGGACTGTACAACTGCCTGGAGGTCCCCATGAAAGCATCTCACTGTAGTCTGTTCTTCTCTTTGCACATCAGGAATCAGAAATCCAGCCTGGCGATTTTTCTTTGCATTTGGGTTGATTTCTCCTTCAGCAACTGACTTGTGCAACAGCTAGGTAAGAGCTTGCTTGCCTCTCATATGTGGCTCTACCAGTACATCATCATGGTTACATGGAATTCTCTGAGCCACTATGAAATACTACCAGAGGTTCCCAGTGCTAACACACAAAGGTGTCACAGCTGGAAGTGTAGTTACAGGACTATCCACTTGTAAGTAACAGCTCTGTCACTAGCACTCAGGCCTCCCCTTACCAATTGTCTGGAATCCAAACTGCCATGAATCGACTACTATTGGCCTCGGTAGATTTAAGGTAGGACAGAGCTCTCTCCTCTTGTTTCTCTGTCTGACTTTTTCCTTATATGGCACCACAATCAAACTTTCTGGCTGAAGATCTTTCAGTCTTACCTTTGGTCTTTGGCTGACAGAAGTTAATGTCACACTTTCTGACGTGGCACTTGGGGGTGAACTAGGCTTGCTAGAGTCTCCTACACACCTGCAGACATTAAAAATGAGATGGAAAAAGTGAAAAATGGCAGTGACTACTAGAATCGTGTTTTGCATCCTGAGTTAGGACCCCTCATCAATAGTATTCAACAACCTATTGTCATCTGTCTTATGTCACATTGCAGGTATTTTAAATACAAACAACAGGAATTGTGACAGGACCCTTTGTGACATTTCCACAGAGATAAGTATGATGGAACTAGGGAAAGTTTGTGAAGCCAAAGAAAAACTTGGGAATTTTTTCATTGTGAACAATTTCTGCTGCATGGACAATTGAGACATTACAAAAATGAAATAATAAAGGGTTAACTTTTACCTTCTTATACTGGTCATACTGGCAGAGGAAACACTATCTTCTTTGGAGCTGTCTATAGCCACTGCCACAGGAACAGACACTTCCATTGTCCTCCTTGTATTTTCTAGGCAATAAATAATAAATAAAAATAAATAATTCTGATGAGAACACAACACCATTGCAAAATTTTAATTTGATTTTCCTGGTTTTGGAGGGCCACTGCATAACTCTTCACAATTGCATAGAATATATAGATCAGACATAAAACATCAGGCTAAACATTAACCCCATACCCACTCTCTGGAAATGGGCTTAGAGACTTCTGATTTCTCTACTTTGTTCCTTTAAGATTTTACTTACTGTGCTGAATTTATGTTACAACATGTAAAGGAAAATAGGCCTTTTTTAGAATTTAAGGTTAGTTTAAAATTAGAAAACAAGAGGTTGAATGTATGATTAATAGAATGCAGGTGTTGTAGAATAATGTTAGACTTGGAAGCTGCTTTTTATTGTCTTCTGTATAGCCCTTACCATGGCTGGTATCAGCTGAATCAACAGAAAATTATTCTTGTGTCAGAATCTTAAAACATGATAATAAATAAGAAACAAGTGATTAACTTAGAATAGACATTTGTTAAAGGCTAAGGTTAAGGCTAGACATAGGTTATTACAATAACTGGAATTCTTAGAATTTCAAAGGTGAGCGATGAAGAAGATAAGTGATGGTGGTGACCAGAGCATGCTTTGATGAACTCATGCACCAGTAGAGTGTAACAAGACAATGATAAAGAACTGCTGAATCTTGGCTTTTGTGGACTTCTGAAAAATGAAGAAGAATTAAGTAACTGAGGGTTCGTGAAAAAACTCCAAGAGCTCTTAAGAAGAAACCCAATTACATAATGTATGAGTATACACAGTAGCATAAAAATGTGAGTCTTTTGCCACTTGCTGAGGTGATGGCCCAACTCCGAGTTGTCAATAAAGCAAACCTAGAGTTATGCACTGACTGATGAGAATCCTTTAACAAACAGCCATAGAAGTGTTAAAAGCGTTATGATCCCACTGCGTGAGTCCTTGCATATGCACCTGCATGCATATGTACACACACCTGGTCTCTCCTCCCCCTCAAGTCCTTCCCTTTATACATCCTCTGTGGTTTAGGAAGGGGAAAAGGGTGAGTGTCCTAGCCAGAACATGTGTACACATGCACAGTTCTGCCGGTAACTGCAATAATCCCATGAAAAAATAAAGCAGCCCTCACCTGCTGGAGAGTATTTTTGTTCATAGTTACACATGGCAGCTAATCTATGGATCTTGAACAAGAAAAACTATTCCCATTGTTAATTTGTCTCTTCAAATGACTGGAAGCTTCATGTATTTCTTTTTATTGGCTCTGGCAGTAACTCAGCAAGGTAGTCGACTGGAAAGAGCATCCAAAAGACCAAAAACTAAAATGTGGTTGAGAATCGGATAACCACTGTGCTGTGATTTCTAGAAGCCTGATGTAAATACCTAGTCTTTTTATAAAAAATTCTCCAGCAGAGAGGACTGATTAAAAAGCCTAGTTCTGCCCATCAGTGACTATATAGCAGAATGGTTCTGCAGATGATGACATAACAAAGAAGGGATTTACCATGAAGCATGATATTTGCAGCAGACTAACAACTGTGAAACTAACTTTAGGAGAACTAACTTTAGGAGAAATTCAACTGATACGCTTTTTGCTCTCTAAAGTAAGGAGTGTTTGTAGCACACAGTCCTTCACAGCAAGTGTACTGCTGGCCACAACTGCTGATCCAACCAGGTAAGGGCAGAGAACTCTCAGAAGGGGAAAAAACATTGTCTTACTAGTTTTTGTTTCTCCTGAAGCTGGATACTTACCTGTGTTATTTAGGGATGGGGGCAGAGCAGGAGGTCTCACGGGAGGGACCATATCAGCAGCAGCTGATTTCTGCTGGTCTATTAGCTGCAGTAGTTTATCACGTGCTTCTGTACTCTGACGATTCAGCTCTGCTATTCTTTCCTCCAAGCTCTTCGATACCGTAAGATGAGTCTACTTAGATAATTGTATAATTACTTCCAATTAAAAACTTTCAAATTTGCACCTTCAAGGAGAGCACGCAATATATTTCAAGTACTTCCATGCATTTAATTTTCAAACTGAAAATAAATATAATTACACAGCACCTGCTGTGAAAAACCTGATTTTGTCCCTTTCACTGTCCTGTATCTAGGTCCTTAACTGACTATAACCAACAATATTTAATTGGTCTTCCTACAAACAGGAAAAAGCAGCTACTGTTTCTGTCATTAAAAAAACCCAACCAAACAAAAAACCCCAACCATCCAACATTTAACCACAATTAAGAAAATATTCAATCAGAAAGACACACATTCAGGATGGTGTGGGGAAGTAAAAGAATATTTCTACCAGAAGTATCCTGGAACTCATCCTTAAAAAAGATTTTTATCCACTTTGGCCTCTTTCCCTCCCACTCCAGTAACCGCTTCCACAAAAATAACACGTTTAAAACAACTTTTAAAGAAAAGTTTGCATCATCTTGTACAGCTACATGACTAAACATTCCACAACATAATATAATGTGGAATGTGACAACACTCGGCCTATATTTACATGAGGAAATTTAAAATCTTGAGGATGCTTAATTGAACAGTAATTTAGCCACTGTGATGGAACTAAAGTAAAGACAGTAGCAAGGGCAGGGATTGGGCATTTCTGTGATGTTAATTCCACTCACTGGGGTGCCACTGAATAGCTGCTTAGTTGCAGATTGAAGGTTTTGTATGTGAACTGAAGTCTTCAAGCACTCTCCCAAAGATTTTGGGATTTTCACCACACAGCAGAAGAAGACATGACAGATTGAACTAGTACGTACACTATAATCAAGTATTTGCAAGAGATGTACTTGAATCAACTTTAATCTCATGGACTTTTGGGTCACAGCAGAAAAGTTATGTCATGGATTTAAATACGTATTTTACAAGCTTGACAAGAACCTGTGGGTTGGTGCAGTGCTCTCACTGTTAATATTACTCAAGCTACAAGAGATATGCCTGATCACGTTGCAGTCACACCTCTTTCTCTGCAGCATAACCTCATCCTAAACTTACATGTGTGATGCACATTTGGGCCTTTTCAGCACCCATATACAATGCAGGCCAAATATGAGGAACTACTGTTGAGCTCCTTAGGGAACAATAACGAAATCAAAGTCTCCAAGCAAATGAACAAAAATATTTGGTTTTCTACTCTTTTCCTTAAAATAAGTGACAACAGGGATAAACAACCTTAAAGCCTCAGTGAGGTATGGGAAAGCAGAAAGGGGAATCCAGCCTTACTTTTCTGTTAAATTCTCACCTGTCCTTGTGAAGAGTCTGGACTAGGATTTGCATTTTGCATTGGGTCTGGCTGATGCAGGCAGTCACTTCTGTCTTCAGAGAAGCCTCCAAATCTGCTCAGTTGAGCCTTCATTAGAGAGTTCTGCCGTGTGAGCTCAGCAATCTGTCTCAGCAGATCACCATTTTGAAATAACTCTTCAGCCGTGCTGTTTTTTCTAGTGTCACCTGGGCAGGACAGACTGACTTTCTCACGGGAACTCTCCAAGTCTTTGTCTGCAGGAGGAATTGATTGCCTTTGAGAGATAAGACAGTTTCCCTCAGTTGTGCTCTGCGCTATCAGGGAAGAAGGTGAGCTCTCTTCCTTCTGTGGTTCTCTTTTGGTGTTTTCAGGAGACTGAGAAATGGTTGTAAACCCTACAAACAAAGGAACAGCAAGGGAAGAGACACAAAATCCTCATCAAGGAAACAAACAGTGATTTTATTGCATCAGGCTAGTAATAATAAAGCAGTAACTTGAATTGTAACATCCAGTCTTAATGGTGTTATGTTACTGGTCAAAATCACTCTATGCAAGACCCTGTTCCAAGAACTCACCAGGTTTAATATTCTAAATCATGAAACCGTTTGGGTTTGAAGGGACCTTCAAGATCATCAGGTTCCAACCTCTCTGCATAGGCAAGGACACCTCCCACTAGATCAGGCTGCTTAAAGCCCCATCCAGTCTGGCTTTGAACACTTCCAGCGATGGGGCAGCCACAACTTCCCTGGGCAACCTGTGCCAGTGTCTCACCATCCTCACAGTGAAGAATTACTTCCTAATGTCTAACCTAAATCTCCCCTCTTCCAGTTTAAAGCCGTTACGCCTTGTCCTATCCCTACATGCCCTAGGAAAAAGTCCCTCCTCAGCTTTCCTGTAGGCCCCCTTATGGCAGCAGAAGGAAGACCCCTATGAGGTCTTCCCGGAGCCTTCTCTTCTCCAGGCCGAACAACCCCAACTCTCTCAGCCTGTCTTCACAGGAAAGATGCTCCAGCCCTCAGATCACATTTGTGACCCTCCTCTGGACTCACTCCAGGAGCTCCATGTCCTTCTCTTGTTGGAGACTCCAGAGCTGGACTTGGGGTCTCATGAAAGCAGAGTAGAGGGGAAGAATCACCTCCCTTGACCTGCTGGCCACACTTCTTTTCTGATGCAGCCCAGGACACTGTTGGCTTTCTGGGCTGCAAGCTCATGTTGCCAGCTCATGTTGAGCTTCTCATCACCCAACATTCCCAAGTCCTTGTCCTCGGGGCTGTTCTCAATCCATTTACTGCCCAACCTGTATTTGAGCTTGGGATTGCCCTGACCCTGGTGCAGGACCTTGCACTTGGCTTTACTGAACTTCATGGGCCCACCTCTCAAGCCTGTCAAGCTCCCTCTGGATGGTCTCCCTTCCCTCCAGCATGTCTGCCACACCACACAGCTTGGTGTTGCCAGCAAACTTGATGAGGGTGCACTTGATCCCACTGTCTGTGTCTCTAACAAAGATGTTAAACAGCACCAGTCCCAGCACCGACCCTTGAGAAACTCCACTCGTCAATGGTCTCCACTCAGACATCAAGACATTGACCACTACACTTGGAGTGTAACCACCCAGCCAATTCCTTATCCACCCAGTGGTCCATTCATTGAATCCATCTCTTTCCAGTTTAGAGACCAGGATGTTGTGTGGGACAGTGTCAAACTCTTTGCACAAGTCCAGGTAGATGACATCAGTTGCTCTCCCCTTTTCCACCAATGCTGTGACCCCACCACAGAAGGCCACCAAATTTGTCAGGCACGATTTGCCTTTGGTGCAGCCATGCTGGCTGCCACCAACCACCTTAACTTTTTCCATGTGCCTTAGCAGAACCTTCAGGAGGATCTGCTCCATGATCTTACTAGGCACAGAGGTGAGACTGACTGGCCTGTAGTTCCCCAGGTCTTCCTTCTTTCTCTTTTTGAAAATGGGGGGTACATTTCCCCTTTTCCAGTCAGTGGGAACTTCACCAGACCGCCACGACCTCTCAAATACGATGGAAAGTGGCTTTGCAACTTCATCTGCTAGCTCCCTCAGGAGCCACAGATGGATCTCATCAGGTCCCATGGACTTGTGCACATGCAGGTTCTTTAGATGGTCTCAAACCTGTTCTTCTTCATCAGTGGGCAGATCTTTCTTCTCATACACTCTGCCTTTGCCTTCTGCAACTTGGGTGGTGTGGCCAGAGCCCTTGCAGGTGAAGACTGAGGCAAAAAAGTCATTGAGCACCTCAGCCTTCTCCATATCCCACGCAACCAGGTCTCCTGTTTCCTTCTGGAAAGGGCCCTCATTTTCCCTAGCATTCCTTTACCCTTATGTGTGTCAAACATGTTGCACAAGTCAAGAGAGAGCAACTGGTGCCACGTGTCAGTCTGCCAGCTATAGGGTGACTTGTATCTAGAGGGGTTTTTACCTCTGGCAAGCAACCAGCCTGTCCTTTTGGGATTGATGCTGACCTGTCCTGCTTTGCTGCTGCTGCCTACTGAGATTGCTATGCTAGCATATATTCTCAGCTTAATAAACGTCAATGGGACTGAAGCCAGATGTTGTTCTCTGCACAAAGCTACTTTTATTTCACTTCCTCCTGATTTATTATGTGCCTCCTTGCTGCACAGGTGACCTTGAACTAGATAAAAACTTTCAATTGTCCTGCCAACTCCTTAAATCAAAAGGATTTTTGGGTTAATTTTCTGACTTGGAAAAGACTTACAAAGTAACACGGCTGAAAGGCGTAGGGGGAAAGGAGGAGGGAAGGCCCCAAACCCCACTACTGTGCCCAACTTACTGTCACCAACCATCAAGATAGCCATAGACTTAACCATCAGCCTCTCAACAACAGAGGGTTGCAGGGGCCTAAGCATGCTCAGTAAGATGCATGAGATTACAATGACAGTTGCAGGAGGACACAGCTAATTTTGAGAGTCACAAAGGGTCCTCCTTTCTGCTCATTTCTTCAAGATTAAACAAGAAATACCTTCCCTAATCAACCCTGATGAACTTTCTTCCTCGCAACAACCACAACTGAGCTACTGACCTATAAAACTCTTGAGGCCTACAGATACTGACACAAGACTGAAGTGTTCTGGTTATCCAGCACTACAAAATTTCACCCAGAAGTTCTCCAGCCACGTCCTGTCTATTAAATGAAACCAAACAGAAACCTGCTCCCAAAGCTTTTAGAAAAACCTCTGCTGGAAAGACTGGCTCAAAGGAAGAGTACACAGCCTAAAGACATCCTGGTTTGCCTGCAGCATGGGCTGCAGAGGCATTAAATTTCCAGTCTTCAGTGGTCCCACCATTAAAGTTGATAGAGGCTGGATTACACCATCAGCAGATGGAAATCTGAGATGATGTGCTATATGATGTAGTCAAAAAGCTACATCAAATCATATAGAAGTGACAATGAAAACCAATATAAAATAAAAATGCTAGTGTGGATTGTCACTGACAGAACTGCAGACAGTAGATGGAGAACTGCAGGGGACAAAATGTCTCAAGGAGTCTAGCAATAGGAAGAAAAGAAATGCACATCTGGGTGCAGAAATATGATATTCCAGCTGTAAGGCCAATGTGTCTAAGCCTATAGATTAAGAACTTTCCATAGAAAACGCATCTCTAAAGGTAGTGTGAGATTGAAACAGTGACCCACTACACAGACTCTCAAATGTTCTACAGCCAGAGAGATCTCACCGTTCTGGAGGGGAGACAATTCCTGACTGCTCCTCTGCCGGGGAGGTGACAACAGCACAGCTGGCTGGAAGATGTGAGATGGCAAGCTTCTACCAGCTCCTGAACCACCTGAAGCACCTGACCTCTGGAGAAACTTGAAAGGAAGTTCTTCCTGTGGGAATTTCAGCATACCTTCCCTGTTGCCTGCATCAGCCCTAGGCTCAAAATAGCTCATATCAGGTTTTTCTAAAGAAAGAGATAAAGCAGAGAGATATTTTTTTTAATTGTTTTTTTTTTAAAAGGATAAAAAACAGTTTTAGTGCAATAGGGAAAATTCTCAACACCACCTCCTATGTTCAGGTATCTGAAAAAAAGAGACTAGAGTATGCTCCCTGCACACTGCTAATTCCTTCTGAAGAATTCTTTCACTGGAGCAGAACACAAATTTTCATTGGCCTTAAAAGCAAGAAGAGCTCCTTGTAGCCTCACAATTTCAGGATACTAGTAAGGGATCTGTTTATAGCCCATGCACAAGACTTACAGACATGTGACTTGTGAGGAATAAGTATTTCAGTGAACTGCCTTTGGTAATATTCTCTTGACAAGAGCAAACCTATGCACTTGTCCTAATGAATATTATAAATTTGATGGCAACAGCGGTAGAGTGGAAAACAATTAAAAGCTTTTTTGAGCTCATAATTTCTTAACTTAATTCAAATCAGACATCTCTTCAGTTAAAAAAACCACAATAGTTAATTCTTCTGTATTTAAACTAAAAGTAGCTTGTGTCTAGGTTACCATCTATTTTGAACATACCAGGGAGGCACAAAATGAATACCATGAAATCAAAGTTGTAGCTAATTGTGAGACAACAGTCATTTTAATATGCTTACAGCCACTGCTACATCGGTGCTATCTCTGAATTCCTCCTTCATAATTTTGTTCAGGACGTTTCTTCCCAAAAGAGACATTCATGGAAAATAAGTAGAACATATCTGATCCCAAAACGCAAGAGACTAAAAAACACCCCTCAAAGGCAAAGAGCCAGAAAAGGCCGTTCACATAAGATATTGCTTGTGGTTCACTCTACTGAGGTTCTGAGATTGAACTTAAAACCTGCCACCTGCTACTCAATGACTGAGGCAAGAAATGAGAAACATCTTCCTGCCCTGGTTCACTGTACAGAAGTGCATTTCCAAAGTACCCTCCTCACACACTATTTGCCACTCTGATATGTCCCCCACTTCTTTCTGAGCCACTCGTTTCTCCAGAGAAATTCTACACTAACTTCAGCACAGAAACCATGAGTATCTCAAATGTTTCACATCCAGTCAGATGCCTTAAGGGTACAAGAGATCTCCTTCTGCAGGAGGAGGAAGACAACATTTTTTGTAACTTTAGGAAGTTTCCCCCTCAGGAAGATGACTTTTCCTGAGAAAAGAGACCAATAAGGAAAGAATATTTGGTAGTTTTAGTCTTGCCGAATTGTTGTATAGCAAGGTTTGGGGGTTTTGGGAGGCAGGGAGGGTTGTTTGGTTTTTGGTTGGGGTTTTTTTTGAGGGCTGCTTTTCTGATTGTTTAGGTTTTGTATTTTGGGGTAGGATCTTTAATTTGCTTTTAAAAAGCCTGGGTAAATCACAAAAACGGGATCTGGTATGTGGCTTCTTCCTGAAAACCCCCCACAAATAGTAAGGAAGAAAGTCTTAGACCACAAAAATGTCCACAAAACAACACTCAACCAAGGAATACAAATAGCTCCAAGGAATCGTGTGAATCCCAAGGAGTTTCTGACCTTGAGAGCAAAAATGATGCATGTAAGCAATGAATTGAGGAAGACAGTCGGGAGAAAACTCCATGGTGAAATAATGTAAAAAGTACAGGGAATCATATTTTGCTAGTTTGGCCACCAGTGCTACTGGCTCAACTTAGACTGTGTCTATATTGTATATCACTCAATTGGTCATTCACATCTGAGGTAAAGTCACAAATATTCAAGAAACAGACTTCTGCCTCGTTAGTTAATAAGGCCTCAGCAGCTGCTGTTTCTGGTCAGCAGCGACCTCCAGCGTCTTACAGAAGAACCAATCTCAATCTATCAGGCTGCCTCAGCAAAAAAAGGGGGAATCCTAATTCAGTTGGGGATTTTTTTCTTTTTTAGGACTTTCAAAATGAACCTGACTTTGTAATCCATCTTAATGGGGGAATGCTACTCCCCTATCCCCTTTTTAAAAAAAAATATAAATAAATTATATAAGGTATCACTTAAAGCTCAAGCCCAGGACTTGGCTAAAAGGTTAATCTTGAGGTCCTGATCCAGACAGCAGGACACCAGGGGGGATGGAACACAACCTATAATATTGTTAAAAAGTAACCTGTAGCAAACTGCTTGTGCTTACAGCAGAACCCATGGAACATGAATTCCCAGAAGTGATACTCATGCTTATGCAAGAGCTATTTATTCAAGCAGGCATCTATTAAATACCAAATTTTCCCCTACAGGGATTGACTAGCCACAACTCCCATTTCATCCTTCACACATGCATGCACACACCTTGGCCTTTCACTGGATTTTTGCTTGCAATTCCAAAATGGTTTGGACTTTGTTCTCTTCTTGGTTCTACCAAAGGGAGGCCTTTAAATGCCTGTGTGAGAGAGATCAGCTGTTCATCTGTTACCATCATGTATTGCTGAAGCTTCTTCTGAAGGATGAGGGAAAAACAAGAGAGATACAGAAATCCATAATTTAGCAACAGTAATTAGATTATATACCACAAGCAGCTCTGAGAAGAAATTTGGTCTCTTAACACCACTGCATCAATTTGAGGAAGGTATTAAATAATTGGTGTCTCCATGTTTCTCATTTATTTTCTCTCCCGTCCCAAAGGAATTCTTTGTTTTTCCCTTTTCCTGGCTCATTACCCCACTCCCTCTCCAATGCAGCTTTGTTGCTCCATTCCCAAACGTAACCATTGAACAAATCAACCTCCACTGCAAAGTGAGGAAAAAAAAAAAAAGAAGTATTATAACTAGTCTACTCTGCTGCTCCAGTATTGTTAACAGTATAGAAGCAGGTAGGCAGACACTTAAACCTGTAGATTGATAAAGTAAAGCTCAGTTTAATGGAATTAGCATTTTCTCAGACTACAAGGTTAAGTATTATACAGGAAGATAAAATGTTGACTTTCTAAACATTCCCTCCTGGCCCCATGACCCCTATCATAATTTGCAGATTCCTCAATTTTCCAGTTTTCTTCCTGCTTATTGTTAAAGTCTCCAAAACATATGACAATGCATCTCAGCACGTATTTGCAACACAACTCGGTATTCTAACAAGTCATTCTGAGGGGGATGGGGGTTCAGTACCTGTATAGTAGTGTTTTCTTCCCTCACGAGAAGTATTTCTGCAGTCAGAGCATCAATCAGTTCCCTGTGTTCATGCAACATCATCTCATGCTGCTGTCTCATCACCTCTTTCTCACGCAACTGCACTTCACTCTAAAGGAGAAAAAGTTAAAAACCTGCTATAACCAATGCAGATTTCTGTTTGGAATCGGGAATGGGTCCATATCACATCATACTGTAACAGCTCATCCCTCTTTTGCTAAATTGACTTAATTACTTTCAGGACAGAACCCAATTTTCAGGGCTTGAGAACTGTCAGAGAGTTTACTGTTCCTTGTTACTTTAGGACACTGCAGGGAATCCCATACATCTTTGTTCTTCTACCTTCCCAACTTTTACAGGCTGTAACTACAAGCATTGTCTCTTTGCACAGATACAGTTTTTAAGTCACTGAATCTTCATGCAGTAATCAAATGATTCCAGGTGTGCTGATGCTTGTCAGTATCCTGTGCCACTTGTGCCCATTCTTTAGTTTCCTTAATTCATCCATGATGAAAAATTTTACTAAATAAAGGAGAAAGTAGTTGGTTTCTAATGTTTCCCTCAGAGACAGGAAGTTCAAGAGTCTGTTTTTTTTTAAAGGAAGACAAAAAGGTTTATTTGTTAAATAACCTACTTCAGCATGAGGCAGAAGACCCTACTGTAGAACTTCTTGCCCTCAAAAGATATTTTCTATTACTTCAAGATAGACCACTGCTTTAGCCAGGCTTCCTATACACAAGAGAGACCCTTTCACGTCTAGTGAAACATACAACTGCCATTTTTTGGACCTTTGTAGCTAAAAGAGTGGAAGCTGCAAAATCACAAACATATCAGAATTAGCAGATGGGGCCCTTCCTCAGACCGTTCCCTGCATTTACTCAAAAGCAATCCCTGAAGAAGAGAAATATATCCTATCTCCAAAACACAAGAGATCCTGAAAAGCAATTGGGGCACTCTTTTCTGCTGCACAGACAAAATTAGAGCATGAGCTGCCCATAACATATCATAGATTGTTTTCTGCTGGCATTGAAACTGTAAGTGAAAAACCACCCAGGAAGAAGTGTTAAGACACAACAGCTCTGCAGCCACATAAAGTGAATTAGTAAATACATAACTTTGAGAATAAACCACAGGTACTGTCACTAGACACGAAGACAGACAGATACACCTCAATCCATCCACTTAGAGGTTCTCTCCCACCTAGAGAGAACAGCTTTTCTGTATTGATGCAAGTGAAGCAGGCTGACACAGAAAATGGAAAAAATGCTAACAGCCCTACCATTTTAGAAACCAAAGACAGCCCCAAATAAGAAACTTAACCCTGGTAGCAGTGATGAAGCCTACTGATGCCTCAGATCATCTGGATGAGCTATTGTATCTACTCATCCTACAGAGCATCACCCTAGTCTTCGACGAAAAGCTTCCAAGCAGGTACATTTATGCACAGGGAGAGCGACAGGATTAACAGCTGTATACATCCATTTGGGTTTGGTGTACCTTGAAGAGTCTCTGCATTCCAGCCCATTGCCAAGTGCAGCTCTAATCTCATAAACTTTAACAGTGCATCAGAATATGCAGAAGCAGACATAGAGAACACAGAAGCACAGATTAGTGTAGAATAAATATCCTCGAACTTTTTACCCTGGTAGTCTGGCAAAGAAATAGCATTCTTAGTAGAACAAGGAAAAAAATTAATTCTAACATTTGGCAGACAATATTGAAATTAATTTAGGAACCAAGTCAGATTCATCCACTTCCCTTTAAGAATTCTGTACAGCTTGTCAACCATTTCAGAAGTTTCTTTTTCCCATTCCGTATACCCTTTTCTGTATTAATGATCTTCTTGTAGGAATTGCTTCTTTAACCATGTATCAATACAACTTTCATCAAAGATTCAGTAATTAAATGTTCTCTTCCTACTTTTTAGATACAGTTTTGAGAATAAATTAAACAACATCCTTTATCATAGTTCTTCTGCATTCAGCTTCCCTGCAGCAAAGCTGGAAAAAAAAATTATCTCCCCAGAGAGGAAGGAAACATTTCTAGAAGCTTCAAAACCTCTTGAAGACTTGTTGTTTACCTGAAATCATAGGCTTTTAAAATATCTGCTGCAAAGCCATTTTCTTGAAATGCATTGACAGCTAAAATTCAGGTATTGGAACTTTGCTAACTCTCCTGGCTAGGCAAAACAGATAGTGCACAGGAACCAGGTTTTTGGAAATACTCAGACAAGCTGTGATTCTTCATAGTAAATTCTGAAATGCTATTGTAATTAAAGTTCCATTAAAAGCAGCAAAGTCAGTGAAGATTATTGTTGCACACTGTCTGCCTTGAGCAACTCTGAATACAACTAACCACCTTTGTAGCTCGAGTGACTTATGCATATTTCTCCGCATGAATTTAGGTAGTTAATTTTAAAAAGTTGTAGACAATTCTGCAAGCAACAATCAACGCCTAGAAGGAAGAAGTGATAACACATCTATTAAAGTAGAAACAGCATCATACAGGTGCTCAGTAAAAACTGGGAATACAAGTAAGAGTCAGCATACTTATTTTAAAATAAGGAGTCTCCTTAAACACTCAGACTCCTTGGCCTTCTTTCTGAATAAGACAAAAGCTCTTAAGATACAGTGGTTGTTACATTCATACAGAGAAAGTAGCAGCTAAGAAAGAAAAAATGACCAAGAAAATCTAGAGCAGTTTTGGAGGAAGCCTGAGGGTGAAGAATAACTCATTTCTGTGGAACACATAATGAAGACAATCTGAATAAGGTTATAATTGCAATTAAAACATTAATTTGATGCTATTAAATTGATGCTCTTCTAAGAAATGGAAGACATTCTAGTGGAGTCCAGAAAATCTCTCCCAATATCTGCGAAAAAACCACATTAATACCCTGCTTTGGTATTACAACTGTAAGAGAGAACAAGCATTCTTAGCTTCTTTTAAAACATAAGACCTTCTCTGATATCTCTGAAATCTGTAAACAAGGCTGTAGTAACACCCTGCTACAATCCTGAACATATTTAAATAACAAATTTAAAACTATTTCAATTGGTATTTGCTGCTAACAGTCACTGAGAGGCTTCCATCGCACTCAATTCCTTCCTTTTCACTGGGGATACCTGTTTCCAGCAAAGTAAAAGTTTTAACTCCTGATTGCATGCAGTTCAAATAATAAGCAATGATATCAGACTTGACAGGAAATGCATAGGGAGCCAGGAAAGACCAAAGTTCACATTTGTAAAGTAACTTTATACCGTTTTCCATTCACTCTATAGAAGGAATTTAAAGTCTTCTCACCTCTTTCAGGTAGCGCATCAAGCGACAGAGAGCGTTCACTAACGACAAGGTAAACCCAGTGAGGCCTTCGCTTCTCTCTGTTTTTTGAACCTCACGACCTGTACATCGTTCATATTCCTCTAATTCATGCTCCACTTCATGTATCATGCTGTTGAGAACATCTAGGCTGGATTTGTTGTCCCTCTGAAGGTCAACTGAATTAGCTGGAGAATCGTCTTTCCTCTCTCTTGTGGAATTCTGCGCAGTTTGTTTTCTTTTCACTGAGAGTGGAGAGGGAGAGAAAAGTGGTACTGGAATTTCGACTTCTGTAGAAAGCATTGCAATACAAGTGAAATTACATTGCTTATTGAAATAAATCAAAGGAAAGGCCCTCTCTTGCTTGGAGCTGAAATGGACCATCAAAGAACGTCCTCAGCCATTCCAGTTACGTTCAGATCATCAAAAAACTCATTTGCTGCCACTACATTAGTATCTTTCAAGTATGACTGGTGTTTACAGAACCACAGAATGGTTTGGGTTTAAGGGACTTTAAAAGATCATCTAGTTCCAATCCTCCTGCCATGGGCAGGGACACCTTATATTAGAAGGTGTTATCTTAGATATCTTAGATTAGGGTATTTAGATGTTATCTTAGATACTCATTTATACCTTCCTCCTTCTCTGTTAAAGGCATGGAAAAAGTGAAAAATACCAGCTGTTTGACAGGTCTCATATTTAGTGAGCAACAACCTCTTTTACAACAATCCTTCCATGTTACAGTTTGTTTCTCATGGCAGTTCCCACATACACATATGTGTAGAATACGAGGACTGAAATGCATTGCAAGACTGTGCAGCACAGAATAGAAAGCTGTATCAGAAATAGAAAAGCTCTGCACGGGAGAGAACTCCACGGCTAGGAAGGTAATGGGTAGCATCAATGGGTACCCAATAAATAGCCATATTTTATGGTTCCAAGATTCCCATGGACTTTGCTTTGCCAATGGACACACAGAATACAGGGGAATACACTACACAAGGGGCTGCGGAATGTCAACCCTTAGAGGTGCTCAAGACTCGGCTGGATAAGACCCTTCCTAATCACACTCTGGAGTTAGTCCTTCCATGACTTCCAAAGATCCCTTTGAACCCACATTTTCATACGATATTAAGGACCTTGATCAAATGGAGGTATGTTATTTTTAAGAGTACTAAACTTTTTGCTGCAATTTGCTTTTGTTTCCTTGCATTTGGGTTCAGCACTTGTCTCACAGTGTAAGTGGAGTCTACAGCCTCTTCCTCATCTTCATTCTGAAGTCTTGAATAGATCCTCTTGACTACACTGGTGGCATTGAGAGCTGATTTAAACACAAAACAAAAAAAAACACACACATGAAATATTTCAGCTATGTTCCTAGAAGTATATATTATAAAGGAATGTTATTAGAAGAGCTGGCTCTTTAGTCTGGAAATTCATCTGAGCCAAATTAGCACATGTCTCTGTCTCTCACCCCCACCCAGAAGAGGAATTCCCGACAGGATCCTGTGGAGAGCCTAACAACCCTTTAGAGGCTGTGATTTGGCAAGTCCAACCTGACTGATCCAAAGATGGTGAAACAGTGGTAGGAGTCAAAGGCATATCTGATTCCTGTGATAAAGCAGTTTTTCTCATCTCCTTTTCAGCCCACAATGGAGAATTCACCAAGGAATTGTCTTCTCGCAATAACCGAAGCAGCCTACATTCAAAACAAGCATACCATGAATTGTAACAGGATAAAAGCATGACTCTAGATTATCAGTACAGTCTAGAAAGAGCTCTTTAACTTATCTGTAACTACTCAGGTGAGTTCCCTGCTCACATTCATTCCCAGCCTGCATGTTACAACAAAGAATATCCGTAGAATACTGAGATCAGGAAAGGAGGAGGGACAGAAGTAGAAAAAGTAGCTCAACTAGACCTATATAATATCCTTTTAACTCCATCTATTTTCAGTGTTAAGAAGGTGGAAACAGGAATGGATAGATTTGTACTGACCTGTCAGAATTGATGTTGGATTTCAAATTCAGAGAGTCATGATGTCCATCTGCTGATGGAGAGGCTGATAATGCTTCCTCCTCCACTTCATTAAGAGCCTTTTTAGGAGACAACAAACAAAAAGGTACTTCAGGGCAATTTCAATTTCTCTTTAGGAAGAAGTTACAAGATCAATTTTCTGAAACTGATTAAAAAAACCAAAACCAACCCAAAGCCAGCAAGCAAGCAAGACCCCACATACCTCTGTGAAAGAGTTTTGGAAGACACTAGTACCCAAGAAATACTGATACTGACAATTGTCTCTGAAAATAACGCAAACTATTAATTCAATATCCAGTATTTCATTTTCACTCACACTTTAGGATAAGAAAAGCTTACAAAAACCGTCACAGTTTAACACTGGGTCGGCAGTTAAATGAACGACGGATGTTCCCTGTCACATGCAAATACATATATACCAGGCAGAAGATGGAAAAAGCAACCTAAATTATAGCTTTTCTAAAATTTCAGCCATTCAACATTACAAGTTAAACCACCTCATAATAAGTTCTGCAAAATTCCATTTATATTCTACGTGTAAAATGTAAAGAGACAAAAATACAAGCCTATGTCCCACATTCAAAGCAAAACTTAAGCAATCAAATTTGGAATTAGGGTTCCTCAAACTACCACATTTCTGTGCTTCTGGGTAGGGTTCACCAGATAGCATTTAACGTAAGGAAAAGAAAATCTCTCAGAAGCTCAGTAGACAACTATGATTATGTGTTTCTTTTGAAAATGTAAGCTTATCCTGCAGCACACATCCAGTGATAATAGCTTACAAAGATACTACAGATAAGTCTTCATATTGAAAACCACTCCCCCCCAAATATCACACTAAAATACATGATAGGGAAGTACTGCAATTAAAATTGCAGATATTTGTGCAAGATAGTAGGAAACAGGATTAGAAAACCACAAGAATATGACACCATCATTTGCATTCCCACATCCCTTTTGGTCTTCATCAGTGAGCTGTTTTCTGGGACTGTCATATGTCTGTTCTCAAATCACAGAGAGCACTCCTGGTACAACTCATGTCATGAAAAGAAAACAGAATGCAAAGGCAAACTAAAGGATATTTTAAACAAATGTAAACAATTTAAAAACTCTTTAAATAAATCTAAATAATTGTAAAATAATGTGAACTATTAAAAAGTTAAACTTGTAGAGCTAATTAAGGCTCTGGAGTTAACTGGGGTACATTTATGTGTGTTATGAGAAATAAATTTGAGCCCAACAGGCCATGTCCCCAATATGCAGACACAATGAGCAAATCAGAGACATAATTCAATACCTAGCAATTGGTTAACTGACACAAGAATATGTTTTCTTAGTCTGCAATTACTTCCTTCTCTTGCTAATAACTCCAGAATTTAAAAGGTAGCGTATGCTAACATAAGAGTCCTTCTGTGAGACTTAAGACTTCGGTATTTCTCATATTGCAAGGTTAAGAAATAAAAAAATCATTATTTCCAGAGTCTCACAAAACAAACTCACCTCAATTTAACATAATTTTCTACATCCATTATCAGCATGCTATACAACACCCAGAAGACAAGTTTAGGTCTGCTTGGAAACTCTAGCTTTAAATATTCTTATTTTGTACCAACAAAAAAGCCACGGGACATGCATGGAAGCAAATCTACATTACCTGGGAATCCATGACAGATTCACTAAGGATGGAAAGCTGAGTGTGAGGATCACATTTTTGTACAATGGGTCCTTGAGATGATTCTAGGTCACAGTCAGGAGCCATTGTTACATTAGGGAAACCTAGAGCAATCGGACAAAACAGGGAAGAACAGAGGACTCGTTCCGTAGTATGTCGCAGGCCTTTGTACCAAAAAGCAACTTCCCATACCTTGCACAAACAGGGTCTCAGGGGCCTATGTTGCTTTAAACAACTGCCAAAGGCCACCACAGAGTTACCTTAACATGTCTGGCCATGTACCAGGCTTTTGTCTTTCTCCCCTGAGTAAATACACTTGTGCAGAAGAGGCATGTAGGATGAAAGACTGATTATAAACAAAAAAGAATGGCAGCCTACAGGGAAAAGAATCTAAGTTTAAGATTTTGCATGCAAACAATCCTGTCTTGCAGGAGCATAAGGACCCACAGACCAAGACAAGAAAAGGAAAAGCCTTGCCCACAAATTGCTGATAAATCTTCAGTGATATCCAAGAGCAAGCAGTCAACCCATGTAGCAATGAGGATCAGAATTACTACAGTGGCTCAAACTGGTGCTCTTTATAGGCTGGTAGCTAGGCTGTGGAAACAGTGAGCATTGGATGTTTCAGAGTAAGCAATCCAAAATTCCACCATGGACTGACCAATACAGCAGAGTAATGTGCCACAGCTTGCTCTCCCCTGCCACGGGAGGTGTTATCCTCATCTGCGTTTCACCCAACAGGACTAATCATACTATGTTAGATGATGAGATGAAAACAGTTAAAAAGAATACTTTGCAAAGCAAGAATATTTATGAAAACAAAGGAGATAATGTTAAATGTACTACCACATGAAAACGGTCTACCTGTTCGTGTGCGAGGAGCATCCCCAAGCAAGTCTTTTGCCACAGCCAGTGCCTGATCAGATCGTTCCAATACATCTTGCAAATAGTATTGATCAGACAGAATCTGAAAGTATAGTGTATAAGGAAATATTTCATACTGAGCAGACCAGCTTTTTCCTTTGTGTTTTTGGTATTGTTCTTCTGCAGAGTTAGCAAGAGAACAGCCAAAAAGATAATCTTTGCAAAGTTGATACTATGAAATTAGATCCTAATTAAGACAGATTGGAAAACCATACTTCATTCTGAGTGACTACAATTCACCTTGTTTCCTGAAAACTTTAACAGTAACATCTGGGGCCCCCATCAGCACTGACTCTTTCTCATTAGAGCAAATCCTCTCACTCCCTTCTTCTGCTCCCAGCCTGACACAAATAAGAAGCTGGGTGTTTATGACATATTCATGAAAACAAGGACATTTATCTGGCAATTAAAAAAATCAGTACACATCCTCAAATCATTTGATCTCAATGCTATCGAGACAAAGAACACTTGTCTAAATCTGACAGACACCCAAAAACTACACTATTTTATTAGATCCAAGCAATTCAGGCACACTTGTTTCATCTCACTAAAAGGACAATGAGGTGCTGGAACTTGTCCAAAGAAGGGCAACAAACCTGGTGAAGGGTTTAGAGAACAAGTCTTATGAGGAGCATCTGAGAGAACTGGGGTTGTTTAGCCTGGAGGGAGAGCTTATTGCTCTCTACAGCTACCTGAAAGGAAGGTGTACTGAGGTGGGGGTCAGTCTCCTCTCCCAAGTAACAAGTGACAGGAAAAGAAGAAATGGCCTTATGTTGTACCAGGGGAGGTTTAGATTGGATATTAGGAACAAAAGGGTTGTTGGGCACTGGGACAAGCTGCCCAGAGAAGTGGTGGAGTCACCATCCATGAAAGCGTTTAAAAGATGTGTAGATGTGGCGCTCGTGGACATGGTTTAGTGGTGAACTTGGCAGTGTTAGGTTCACAGTTGGACTGGATAATCTTAAAGGGCCTTTCCAACCTAAATGATTCTATGAGACAGCCTTGACTATTGAAAATCCTGCCTAAAAATTAAGCCACGTACCATCATAAAAGTTTCAACAGACATAAACAGAGCTGCCTACACCTGGCATCAGAAGGCGTTTTGGGAATCTCCACACATTTTTCACAAGACACAGCTACTGTATTCAAGGTCTTTCTCCCCTAGTATTTTAAATCCATCCCTGGCACCACAACAGCTGCCCCCTGAGGAGGTCCTTTGAGACCAAAGCAAGGGCATTCACCTACTGTGAACCAAATGGACCTGACTGAAGACACGGCTCCATGGGCAAAATGCAATTTAAAACTCCTCACTGACTTGTGGTTTCATTCACAAAGCTGGAAATGGCAAACCAATAAAACTATATCGCAGTACCTGGGAAGAAGGTAGTTATTTTTAAAAACCTGAGAGGAGACCAGATATGTAAGTGACTTCCACTTCATTGTAATTAATCAAATTTAGCCAGCGAGACTGCAAGTAATTCAGAAGATCCCCTAGAAAAGACATGCTCATGCATGTCCTCCTACTCAAAATCTGAGAACTGAGTGACAATTTTTGCTCCCCCAGGAATCATAAGAGGGACTGCTTTGCATCAGTTTCAGAGCTCTACATGCTGTTACTGCACCGTTTCTTTCAGTGTCTGTTGGTAAATTTGCTGGTTTATATTCAGCCTCAATAAAAAAATTCTAGGCTGTGGCATTTCACCTGATTCCCCTCCTCCCCATTTTACTATACTTTGTTATGTCACAAAAGTTTCCCCATATACCTCATTTTCATGTCTTTCTAGTCTTTTGAGCCTGAATTACACTGCAATACGCTACACTTCTCCTCAAAACCAATTTAGCAAATCAGTGAATATTCATCTTTCAATCATCTCACATGCCTACTTTTTCAAAACACTATTCAGTTTTCACACTGGATACTAACTAAATCTAGTCCTTCCATTTAGCCATCCGATGTTTACCTGTGCCAAAACATGATTCCTTTCCCTAAGGCAATTAAAACTAAGGTGGCATGTTTAATCAGATAAAAATTATTCCAACTAGTTTGTTTTCACCCTCCCTGCTAGATCTCTTTTGGCATCAGCAGGTTCCTAAGCTTCACCCTCCTGCTGAACATGTTATGAATATTTTTTGAGCATTGCCCCCAAGGTAGATTAGCTCACATTTGATTGTGATCAGCAGAAAACAAAGCAGTAACAGCTGCTAACCCCTCTAGGCTTACTTATATGGCCTCGACAAATTCACTGAGTGCTGTACCTTGGCCCAGTTTAGGATCACCTATGAATTTCAATAAAATCCATATTCCCTTCCATTTCTGATTGTTAAGAAAGATAATTAAACAGGACTAATGCTTAAACCTCCTCACTATGATAACCCATGCACCATGTACCCTTTAGTGCAATACACTATTTTAAAAATGAGTTGTTACAGGACCAAACAGTTTGGTATCTACAAATTCACAATCCAGTTACAGAGATGAGCTCATAATATTTTTTCATTCCTATTTTTAGGAAGGCAAATCCCCAAAACATTAGAATTCTGCTTATTCATTTCATAACTTTTGCTCTCTCTCTTCTATCAACAAGACAAAACACACTAGTAGCAGTGTCTTCTTAGTTTTTTGTCTCTGAGTCTTTTGCAATTGAGTAGGATTCAAGTGTCTTAGGAAGCTAAACTCTCACAGCAGTAAATAAGGAGAAAACATGACCAGAATAACAGAGAAAAGGAAACAACCCACAAGTTCTACACTCTTGCAGCAGTAAGTAAGGAAAAAATATTACCACAATAACAGAGAAAAGGAGATAATTCACAAGTTGTGCTCTACTGTGAGACACACTGAAGAGTCTCCCCAGTTACTCTGAACAACACGACCTAGCAATTAACAAGATTTAAGCTATAGATAGGCAAAAAATGGTGACCCTCCTCCAGCCAGTCTTTCTCCTCACACAAGAAGATGCCAGTGTTTCAAACAGCCTTTGATAATCTTCTTTTGTGATACCTAATTTATTTCTGCATGGAAGTCTTATTGAAACTACATTAGAGAAATCTGTATAAAAGTCCACAGCTTTTCTGAATACTCCACTAAAATGTATTTGTCAGAAAAGTATGAAAATTAAAAAGGGCAAAATTAAAATTTGAGGTTTAATTAGCACAATAGCCTTAACAAAAATTCTACTGGGATTGCAGAGGAACAGATAGGAAAGTAGAAGGTGATCTTCAATTCTAAGTACTTCCATTTGTTTCTGTCTATGCTGGAATGTTCTCAGAGATCAGAAAAATACTTTGGAAAATTTACAAAAGATGTAGGTGAGAAGAAGTCTGTGGGTCTGTCATTTTATTGTAATTCATAATAGGGGAGGTTTAAGAGGTTAATCCACTGCACATTTACAGGGTTTATTTTAATTGCTCGGTGAATATCATCATCATTCTTCACCACCAAGAATAATTCTCAGTTTGTGCAAGTGCTGATGAGGTCTGAAAGATATTG
Organism: Hemiprocne comata; assembly: GCA_020745705.1. Taxonomy (NCBI): domain Eukaryota; kingdom Metazoa; phylum Chordata; class Aves; order Apodiformes; family Apodidae; genus Hemiprocne; species Hemiprocne comata. The sequence goes on from CM036586.1 coordinate 145,575,772, forward strand.
ACTATGTTTTGAAATTAGTTTTCATAACATATGGCAAGGAGTCACCTGCCATGCCAAACAAGAGGATGTCTACCACTGAAATCCCTTTTCAGTGACAGCTACTGCTTCTGTTAGCTAAGTTGAGGTTTGCTTCAGAATGCCTAGAGAACAAGCATTTAAAATTCCTAGATGACAAGCTTGTCTGCTAGCAGCCATAGCTCCCCAACATTTGTTGTGTCAATTTTCCTTCCAGACAAGCTCTTGCTTATGAATTTCTTGCCTCAACTTTTCTGCCCATATGACTCCACTTTCCCCGTTTAAATAAGCAATGGCATATATGGATGTTCCTCCCAGAAAGAAACACATCCGTGTTTCCATCAAAGAAAAATACTAAGAGAGGGGGAGGAGAAGGCAAGATAGCAATACAAAAACAAAGAACACAAATCCTTTTCACAACACACAGTTTAACTCTGCAAACAGTTTCTGCTCAGGCGCAGAGAGACCTGCAGAATTACAGAGGGCGTAGCCGGGCAACAAGGATCAAATGTGCAACTGTATAGATCAGTTAACGTGTTAGCCAGCCTAATCCAATCACTGCATGCACTCAACACAGAGGAGTGAGAGTGTACGCTTATGTGAAGTCAAATTATCCAACAAGAGGAGCAAATGTTGACCTATGGGCAAGAGCAGGTTTCCACTACTGCTGCAAATCACTTGCAGCAGGCTGAAAGTGAAAATTTAGCTCCCACCTCATGCATCAGAGTCAATTTCCTTTCTTTCAAGGAATCAGCAGCCAGTTGGTTTTGCTTCCTCCATTTTCTTTTCAGTGCCTTCTCTTGCAGTTCCAGATGTGCCAGTGCTTTGTTTTTTGATTTGTGCATTTCATGGCGGCGCAGCTATGTAAACATGAAAGAAACCATTTCAAAATCAAGGGACAATCTAAATAAAAACGTGTAGGGTAATGCTAACAAGCTCTCTTTGATTTTATCGTTCATGCACTGAATACTATTTAAGCTCATGGTAGTACCAATGACAGCCTCAGAAACATGTAGAAGTGTAAAATGCCATTAATACCAACCAAATTTAAAGCACTCCAAAGGTGAGGAAAGTCTCGCAGTTTCCATCTGCTCTACACCACTAACTCAGTAAGAGCTTTCTCAGCTGTAAAGGGAGAAAAAACAAACCCTACCACTTACAATATGCATAAAAATACATAATGTGTTTTCCTGATTTAACACTGTCAGTTACCCCAGATACTCTCTCTCTTCTTCTAGCAATGAGATAGACAGATACTCAGTTTAAGTACAAATTAAACAAATTAATCCTGCAAGGTGCTTGCTAAAGCGTGTGGAAGCTATCAAGTCAGCCACTTACAGGATCAAGTCTCTCTGCTATTGTGCCCATCTGTCCTGACAAACCTGTCAAAAATTATAGGCAAAAGTAGTTCATACTGCCTATGCCACCCTAGTAATCAGTGCTACCAAGAAAAATGAAATGGAAGTCACACATTTTGTAGTGAACAGGTTGTTCAGTGTAAAAAAACTATGTTAAATCGTTTAAATGAAAACTGACTATCCTCAGAACTAGAGGGATTCCTAAAATAAAGCATGTCTTTCAGTCCTTCCAGCAGAGATGAGACTTGACTTCAACTACTTCAGTTTTGATGGTGGTTTGTTTTTTTTCATGATTTTATGATGACATACACTTTATTGAAATAAAAACTATGGCTACTGCTTTCTAATGGAAAGAGAAAACTGAGAAACACCAACTGCCAGAGCTAGGCATGCATGGTATCATAAACAAAGAACCAACACGAAGAGCCGGTATTTTCCCAAGCTTAAAAAGGCAGAATAAACATTGGCAGAAAACATACTCCTAAGTACGGTAAACACTGATGCCATGTAACCAGCTAAATCTCCTTGCTACAAAAAAGGAACAGTGATGAGATACTAAACTTACTATGTCCTCTGGAGTTGCACGGAGGACTGTCAAATCATGGACGGTACTCTGTAAACAGGAGCCACAGAACACATCATAAGCCAGAACTGAGGGCGAACTAGAATTTTTTAAGTTTCATTTAAAAAAAAAAAGTCTAAATTAAAATATAATTAGCACAAAACTATACAATGGTGCATTTATATGGTATTGCAAAGGATTCCACCCTCAGTGAGGTAAACAATCAGCAAAAACACCCCTGTCAAGACTGTGCGGGCTGTCAGCTGGGAGGCCTAACCTCCAGCAGCGCCAAGGACGCGAGGGGGTCATGTCCACGCCACTCACATGCAACCCCCCGTCACGGTATCCCCTCCCCACCCAAATCCCCCCAAAAACGGGTATCTCCAAACGCGAGCCCCCACGGAAGCCGGTGACTTCTAGAAGCTCCCCCCAGCCGGTAGGTCCATACTCCCCGTTCCCTCTCCAGCCGGCAAAAGGTCACAGCGTCGCCCCTCCTCTCTCACAGCTGCCGGGCCCAGCTTGCTGCCCGCAAGCCGGAGGAGTAGGAGGAGAAAGAGAGGCCGAGGCCGGAGCAGGCCCGAGGCATTCAGGAGGGGGAAGCACTTACGTCCCAGTCTCGCTTAACCGGCGGCGGCTTCCTGGGACCATTCCTGCCGGGGCCGTTCCTGCTGGGGCCCTTCCTGCCAGCGCCGCGGGGCCGCGGCCCCCGCAGCAGCGACATGGCTGAGCCTACCGCGGGGAGGGCGCAGAAACGGCGCGGCCTCCACTCGCCGTAGCCATGGCGACTGAGCCTTTTTTTTTTTTTTTTTTTTTTCCTTCCCGCCCTAAGGGGCGGGAGGCGGGAACGGCTCTCCACACCCCGCCCTACCCCACCGCCCTCCGCATCACAAAACGCCCCCCGCCGGGACTCTGAACTTGGGTCCTGGTTGTCCCCACCCGAAACGTAAGGTTTATTAACCATCACCCTCCCTCACATCGTTGTTCGCCCTCACCTCACGCCATGTTCCCGCCGCCGGCCCCTTCAGGCGGGTAGGTATGGCCAGTGCCTGCGGTTCCCTCTCGTGTTTTCTGTGAGGGAGCGGCCTCTGCCCCTGTCCCCCAGGCGGCACCTCAGGGGTGCAGGGAATACCCCCTTCACCCGCCTAAATACCGACAGTGCCTTGGCAACTTCAGCCTTGTGCAGACGGGCATCTATATACTCCACAGGGAAAATCCATGAGCTGCTCCTAGCCATGTCACCCTTCCATCTCTTCCACCTCTGACCTTAATTTTTCCACTCACTGGTATTACTAACATCCCACATCACTGCAAATACCCTCACATGCCATCTCTCAATATTCCACTGAGGAAACTTTGGAAATGTCATCGAGTCATGGAGTGGTTTGGGTTGGATGTAACCTTAAGAATAAACTAGTTCCAACTCCCCTGCCTGGAAAGAGCAATCTCCCACTAGACCAGGTTGCTCAAAGCCCCATCCAACCTGGTCTTGAACACTTCCAGGGATGGGGCATCCACAACTTCCTTGGGCAAGCTGTGCCAGTGTCTCACCACCCTCACAGTGAAAAATTTCTTCCTAATGTCTAATCTAAATCTTCCCTCTTTCAGTTTAAAGCCACTACCCCTTGTTTTATCTCTACACACCCATGTAAAAAGTCCCTCCCCAGGTTTCTTATCACATTTCCCCATGCAATAATGTATTTCAGATCCTATTATGAGTGATTAAGAGCAGAATGTCAAACCAGCTATTACATTAAGGCAACATCAAATTAAACCGTGGCCCTTAACTGTGTTTTAACAAATGGATCTTGTTAGCTGTGCCACTGAGGAAGGGTGTACCTCCCTACCCACAAGGAATTTCCAGCTTCCACAAAGCACTGGCTGTTCTTAAACGAGTCGTTTAGCTTAAACATGAGTGCAATATATTTTCTATAGACTTACCCCATGAATAAGCCACAGATCCTCCACTTCCCAGTCACATACATGGAGACAACATGTAAATTACTCTGAAGTTCACATTTCGTATTTCAGTGTGAGCGTAATATTTTGTCTTTTGGAGGTGGAAAGTGAAGACATAGTTTATCAGCTTAACTCCTTCCTTACTTACAGGGAAAAATTATGTCACCAAGATCTCCTGGTGTGTAAGGTCCTCATAAATCTAATTCTGGCTTTACCAACATCACTGTAAAAAAAATAATGGAAGCTGCAGATGGTAATGGTTAATGTGCTGAGGGAAGGAATTGCATTGCATGTGATACAAAAAGAAAAAGAAGACTGAAGGTATGACAGGAGAAGAAAACTGACAGAGAAATACTATCAGCAGTTGCCTTTGCTGAAGTGCTGCAAATACAGCTAAGTCTTTTTTTTTTTTTTTTTTTTTACACTGGAGGTTGCACCTGAACTGCAGTTTCCATATAGGCACTAAACATGGATACCACATGCAACCTGAAACTGAATAAACATCAGAGTTCAGCTTGTGGTAAACCAAATCCTTAATCCTAGGCACATGTGCAAGGAAATGCACTGGATTCATTCTCCGTGTTTTTTTAAAATTTGGAACCCAAAAGCATAAATTAAGGGTGCATCTGAAATTCTCTCCTAACAAGGCTTTAAGTTGTCTTGAAAAGCAAGGTCTGCTGAAGAAGAAAGCAATACAGGCACAATTAGATCAATACATCATCAACTTTGAAACCTCTTAAACCTCTCTTCTATTATGAATTACAGGAAATTATAAATGTTAAATATCTAATACAAGCAAATATAAGCCACTTCTCATTCGACCAGCCTATTCTCAAACACTTCAGCCACCTATAAGGAAAAGGGGAGCAAGTTCAATCCAACATCTTAAAAGCCTGTCTAGCTTTCTGATCTTGTTGTTCCTCACACTGCAGAGTCTGAAAATGTTGCGTTCTCTCTGCAGAAGCCAGCTGAGCATCTACAGCATCTATTAACTCGCAGTGGAGCTTACATAAGATGGAGACCACGTATCCAAACAGCAGTGATTTAAACCCACCAGGATTCCAAACAATTTGGTTTGTTATATATTAATAATATTTCTCCTACCAAGCTACTATAATTTTGGGAATTTCTTTGTAATTAAGAGCTTTTCTCTATCCTGGATATTTTTCAGCCCTAGTTACCAGGATAAATGTAATTTCTTTACTGTGTTTTTTTTTCCCAGTAGCAGTGAGATTTTCTGCTTTTGTGTTATAGCAAAAAAACTCCACGAAAACATACTGGGTTCAGCACAGTTCCTCCTTCCCCTTGGGACACTCAGAACCCTGGGCTTTGCTTATACTGGAAAAATGGGCCATGTTAGGAAATATGTGCCCCCGCACAGCCAGAGGCAAGGGCCCTGAGAGCATCATACCCCTTCCTAGAGGTCTGGCACCCTGGGCTGGCTGCCAGCCTAAAGATAGTGCAGCTGAGGGCTGCCTCCTTTCCGTCTAGTGACCTTGGGTGCAGGGCTGCCTGGAGACCTCAGCAAGGGCTAGCCCTCCCCTTCCTGGGGAGCTGCATTTCAGCTGAGGCCCAGGTGCTTGGCCCTGCATGAGCTACAGCTACAGCTGGGTGACGGCCATGCTCATATCCCATCAAGCTGGACCTGCCGACCAACTTGCTGGCCAGACTTCAGACTTGCGTCACTGATGTGGACTTGCCTGCTTATCATGAGGCTGTGTCCATCCCTGATTGCTGTCACTGGATCTGACTCGCTGACTTAGATTCCTCAGGCCTATCCTATCACCATGGACTTGTCTAGTGATCTGGACTGCCTGTTGACTCCCTGTTGACTCCAGCTGCTATCTCCAGGCCTGCCCTGATTGCCTTGCTTATGTCCTATGGGACCCTGGCCAGGGGTGTCCCTGCTCCACTGGCTGTGTTATGGAACTCTGCTCCCTGTCCCTCAGGCAGCAGCTGTCCCTTGCTGTCCCCTGACACCAGAGTACTGTGTCACATAAGGAATACCAGAGCACTCCCACTGACCCAGACTCGTGGTCTATCTGGATCAGCATCTTCTCTCCTACAGAGACTAGTTTTTTCTCCTAAAATACATGCTGCCATTGAAGAACAAGATCCAGGTCAAAATAAAAAGGCAAAATGGGCTACCCATCATTATCAAAGGGGCTGAATGAAGAGTTATAAATCAGCCAACCTCCATTTGTTATCTGGAAAGGTAATGAAACCAGCTGCTCGGCAATCAGTGAGCAAGCAACTAAATAACAATAAAGTGATGAGAAACAGACAGTGTGCATTTGTCCAGAACAAATCATGTCAAAGTAACCAAATTTATTTCTTTGCTGAGATAACTGACTTAGTAGGTGCTGAAAGGAGTAGATGAAACATATTTTGATTTCAGCAGGGCTTTTGACATTGCCTCGAACACTGCTCTTGTAAAGGCAAACAGGTCTCAGGTGGTATTAACATGAGAGGGGGGTGTGATTGAAAAGCTGTAGCAAAACTGTAGCAAACTGTAGCAGTGGATATTTTCCTGTTGATAGGAAGGTATATCAGATTAAGAGATCTGGCCTGTCTGCTAGGACTGATTACTTGATTACTTGAATGGTTTGACTTCAAAATTCTGCAAATAACACCAAGCTGGGCAATACCACACTTCGGAGGCAAAGATTTGAGCAAAGGTTTCACTCTGCGAAATTGCAGAGAGAGCTTCAAAACAGTGATATGAAATTAAATAAAGACAAGCACAAAGTATTACACTTTAAAAAGGAAAAAATGTGTTGTCTTGGGTAGGATACTAAAACATGCTACCACTCAGGGCAGGTACTTTAACAAATCCGTAATTCTGCTTTGGAAAGCATGGACTACATGGGTGGGGAGTGGAAGTCACAAGTGTCCCAGTGCTACCACTGTTTGAAGTCCTCTAGGACAGGTCACACCATGTCCTGCTAAGAGGCAAGACAGAGTCACAAGAGCTCAGTGGTGACATTGCACAAGTCTCCTGGTCTGCACAGCATGATACTTCAGGCCAAAAGACAAACTCTTTGTGTTGGATTGTCTATTTTCCAGCAGATCTCAAATATGGGTTTCTTTTCCCCTTAATGCCACTTGTTGGGACTCTGACAAAAAGCAGGTTAACTTGAGTGGCAGCCTGCTTCAAGACAAACACAGAAATCACTCACAGTTGTTTTCTCTTGGCTAAGATCACACAAAGACCTGAAGATCAAAATGATGATTTAACTAACATATGCTGGCTCATTTTGGTGAGCCTTGCAACTTTTCCTCCAAAGACAACAAGTGACCCTCAGGAAATCTCTTCAGTCTTGAAAACAAACCCCACAACTTGGAAAGCTTCTGTGCCAGAGCCACTGCTGCTGGAGGCTACAGCATGGCTTTATAAAACTGCAGCTCCCATAAATTCATCCTCAGCCTGAAAAACCTTTCTGGTTGGTTTCTAGCCACACTCTATCTTCTCTGACATAAAAGTGCATCCCTCCACCATGGGATGGGACACGTTTCCCAGGTGTGTTTTCAACAGAAAAACATAGGAGGGGGAAGCTATGAGAGACTCCTAGCCCTTTCACAGCCCTAAAGTATCACTCTCATCTTGTTGAAAAGGTTGAGAGCATCACGATATTGTTTGTACCAGTTTCATGAACGACTTTAAGAATGTAAGATGCATCAAGCCATGCTTAAAAGTAATGAAATTACTATTTTGCTGAAGCCTTTCACACTTTTGGTCTGGTCTAAAAAACGAGGGCATTCATCCCAAAGTTATGAGCAAACAAAAAAAAAAAAGGTTGGGGATGGCCCCGTGCAAGATGCGTTGCAGGTGCAAGCAGCAGCTTCAGCAAGGCGGCAGAGTGCGGGGGGAGGGCACCCCTGACTTGGTGGGCTGGGGGTGTTGAAGCCCTGCGGATGCCGTCCCCATGTGCCTGAAGATGCCGACGTGCCCCAAAGCTCGCAGCACAGCTCCCCAAAGGGAAAAGCTCCCTGACAACCGTCTGCCAACGCCGGCTTAGAATTTGGGGCCGGGCACAGGGAGGAGACCCTCCTCCCCGGGGCTGGCCGGCCAGCCCGCCCGCCTCCCTTCCCTCCTGCCCCATCCCGCCGGCCGGCCGGTGGAGGGTCCTTCGCCAGGGAAAGTTGCTCGGCGCCCCCCGTCGAAGGGCGGGGGTGTCCAGAGCTTCCTCCCCCGGCGCCTGTGCGTGTCGCCGAGCTATTTATTTAAATTGCAAATAAAGCGACTAGGCGCCCGCCCTGCCGGAGAGAGCCAGCCCGGTGCCGCACCGGGCGGCCGGCCGGGGGTGGGGAGTGAGGCTGCCCTGCTGTGCCGGCAGCGGCAGGTTCTGAGCCCATGGCAGGGGGGGCGGCCCCGGTCCTCGGGGCTCTGCTCTGCGTCCTGCTCTGGGCAGCAGCGGCAGCAGCAGCAGCGGCGGCGGCGGCGGGGGGCGGCCCTGGGGGCAGCCCTGCGCCCGGCGCCTTCGGCCACGTCTACCGGGGCACCGTGAACATCAGCGCGGAGCGGGTCTACGCCTTTGCCTACAGCAGCGAGCCCGGGCAGGTAGGAGAGGAGCGTCCCCTGGGGCGCCAGCTTCCCAGCGGCGGGGAAATGCACCGTGTCCCCCGCGACCTACCTCCGCTGGGGGGAGCGAGGGGGGTTTCACCGCTGTTGAGGAGCGGGCCGGGCTCTCCCTCTGCTCCCGCGGTCCTGCCCGCATCCTCCCGCCGCTGCGGGGGCCGGGACCCGCGGGGCACCTGCCAGCTCCCCTCGCCCTCCCGTGGGCTTCCCCGGCATGGCCAGGGCTACCCCGGGGCTGCGGGGCCAGAGGGTGGCGGGTCACGGCGTGGGGAGGTGGTTTGGGGCACCCCCCGACGGAGGTTTGGTATCTAGCAGCAAAATGGGTTTAAAGTCTAGAAGGGAATTAGCAGGATAATCATACTACCTAACCCCCCCCCAACAAACAAACCTAAAAAAAAAAAGGGAGGAGGGTGCATTTAATAAGCCTTTTATAATATCATTTTTCACACTTGAGTGCTTCTGTAGGACCAGGGTGCTTTCCCCTGGGGGCCCGGGAGGTAAGGTGTGATTGAGGAGACTAGGGGCAGCAGTGCTAAAGCCATGGCTGTTTGATGGGGGAAGGAAACCTATATGCCTAACTATTATGGGTTCCCCCCTCCCCCATTTTTAATGTCGTGTTTATCTCAAGTAGCTAAGTGGTACCTTGGAAACTCTGCCCCCATTTTGTTTGGATTGGGTGTTAATTGATGGGTAAGATATTCTGATGTACCAAAAGATGGTGAACCAGGCATGTGAATCTTCCCTCCTGATCAGGGAAGCAGGGTTTGCTGCACAGGACAAGAGAAAATGCGAAACATTGCTTTTTCCACGCAGTATTTCTAATGTTTCAATATGAAGGGGGTTGGTAGGGAGCATGATAAAAGAGAGGGTTAAGAGGTGGTCAGAGAGGTGGTCATCCCATGCTTTGCTTTACTCTGAAATTCCAAAAGATCCAGACCTTTAAAAGACTAGTTTTCCTTCTATTACATGTGTTACTATGTAATAAAATGCACCCGGTATTTATGGGGCAGGAGTTGTGTGTTTGGGCTATGATGCAATTGAGCCCAGCATTACTTAACTGTTGGATGTCACCCCTGAACCCAGGAAGTCAAAAGTATGCTTTGGGCTTGAGCCTCCTTGTAGGAGCTCGTGGTGATGTGAGTTAGGTTCCTTCAGGTGTTACAGGTATTGCCTGTTACAATGAGGGCCTCTTTTCAGACCAGATGTTGTCTGGGGCTTGTTATCAGAGATGGCATGCATACTGGCTTCTGTGAAAATGAATCTAGTTCCTTCAATTTAATGTGCTCTTTGGAGCTGTGAGTTTTGCTAGACACCTTCCACACAGAAGTTTTCACCCCTGGACACCTAGGGTGATTGCGGAGTGGGAGGAGGCAGGGAGGAAGTACATGGCTGCTCAGTGGTGTTCGCAGGTATCTAAATGCATCTTCTGCTCAATGGCTACTTTCAGACACCAGGCCATTCCCATGGCTGTGAAGAGCCATCCAGTCCAGACTACTGCTGCATTTAAGCAGAAGCTTTAGTGGACTAATCTCCATGTTCCTGTATGCTGGAACATGAAATCTCTGCGGAGATACTGAGCTGGTCAAGAGCATATCTAAGAAGAGAAACTTCAGGTTTGAGGCTTAATTTTTTTTTTCCCATGCAGAACTCTCCAAGCACTGCCATGAATGTGCTTAAATGGGGCCATGCAATTAGTTCCTGCTATGAAAACTAATTTGGAAATAATTTGGCTTGTGCTAGGAAGCTTTCTGGCGAGAGATGTCCAGAACAGATTCTGAGGATAGAGAAGGTCCTAGAGAAGAGAAGGCTCCATGGAGATCTTATCGTGGCCTTTCAGTATATAAAGGGGGCTTATAAGAAAGATGAGGAGAGGCTTTTTACAACAGTCTGTAGTGACAGGACAGGGGGCAACAGTTTTAAACTGCAAGAGGGTAGATTTGGGTTGGACATAAGGAATACATTTTTTTATTATGAAGGTGGTGAGACACTGGAACAGGTTGTCCAGAGAAATTGTAGATGCACCATTGTTGGGAATATTCAAGGTCAGGTTCGACGGGGCTCTGAGCAAGATGATGTCCACAAGCCCACCACAGGAGATTGGACTAGATGATCTTTAAAGATCCCTTCCAACTTAAACCATTCCTCACTGAGAAGCCCTACAGATGCTATTCCTGAGCTGAACTAGTAGATGCCTGCAAGAAGGTGTCTAGCTTAACTGGGGTAATAGGCTGTGCATGTTTGCAGCCCTCTTTCCCAAATGCAGCCCTGGAGTGATGAGAGACAAACACGGCTGGGTCTCCTCTTGCCAAACTGGTCACAGGCAGAGGTTGAGCTGTTCTGCTGGTCCTGCATCTCCCTATGGATGAGGGTTGCTCAAAGTTTGGAAGGTTGGTAGTGAAAATCTTGACTTTAATATGGGACCGTGCTCTTGTGGGCAAGTTTTTCTTGTACAGGTGTTGTGAAGATACTTAGGGGAATGCTGTCCTCTGGGTTGTTGTTGGATCTTCTGAAGGAACACAAGTCCTGCAAAACCTCAGTGCTGTAGTCCTTGCTTTCACTGCTATCTTCAGCCTTGAACTCTTAGTGAGTGGAGCATCAGCCAGCGTTTGCTGGTTGCCTGCCACTTGTGAGCTCTCTGCTCTTCCTGATTTTTTCAGTCTCCTGTCACTGTGTTGATGGCAGGTTAGCCAGAAGCCTCTGATACCTTGAGGCAGATAGCACATGGACAATTAACCTTAGTTACAGGAAATTTAATTGAATAAAAAGAGCATTTTCCATGTGGGAGGGCTGCAGTGGGTGACTTTAATTGCTTTCTCTCTGAAGCAAACCTAGGTCTGGATTCTGCTGTCTTTCCCTCTCTGCTGCTCTTTCTCATGAAGGCTGGCCTACAAAGCAAGGGACAACTTGGAGGGAAGATCAAGGTGTAAGGGCTGGCTTGTGACCCATCAGTCCTCTGTAAATGTTCTGGTTGCTCACATGCTACTTGGGGCTCTGGAGCAGAGCTGCTTCGGGACAGGCAAGTGACTTCCCTTCTGTGCAACTCCTGGGTGTGTAACATGAAAATAAGAATAATGATGTGCTGACCAAGTCATGTAGCTGAAACTCTTGTGCATTGTATTGCCAGGTCTCTTCTGTGTGCGTGTGAGGGGAAAGCCTTCTGTGTGCTGTGCAGGAACACTTCACCTTGTGTCTTGAGGCAGAAGAGCTGTCAAGCTTTTTTGTACCTGGCAACTAGGATTTAGGCCTTAATTCCTGAGATGGAGCTGTAAAAGTGAAGCTGTGCTGAGGAGAAGCACAGCCACCTCTGCTGCAAAGGTCCTCTAGAGTTGGCCTGTGAACAGAGAGGTGTGTCAAACTCCCTCCTCATGTGGAATGTTTTCATTTCTTATGGGGTAGACTTATTGCTTTTTTAGTTCCTTTTTCCTTCTCCTAGCTGCACTTTGAAATTTTCCCCTCTGCACAGCTGTTTGTTTAATGTTTAACTTTGAGTGTAAAAAGTAAAATGATAAAACCAGCTGCTGTGCCTATCACTAAGCACCCATGGTCTAACAGCAAAGGCAGATGTGCACTATTAGAAGTCTCGTGAACTGTTGGGCAAACAGAATTATCTTAGTTTAGGTTTGTTTAAGCTGGAGACATCCAAGATCAGGAAAAAAATGAGCACACTCATAAGCATCTCCAATTCTTCATATTCAGCATATCCCTACTTGGGAAGGAGCGAGGAAGAAAAACTCATTTGCTGGAGCTGCCTGTGTCATATCTTCCTGCCCAGAGGATGGAACAAGAGTTGTAAAATGTTTCTGCTGGATTTACCATTGGCTGGAGAGGGCTTTACATGACAAGGGAGAGGACGTACTTAATTCCACATTTGCAATAATACAAGGGCTTCCAAAAAAGAAAAAAAAATGTGCATGTGTGAGTACTGAGGGAATTCAAAGTGAATGACACTTTCCACCACTGTAAGCTCTGGTAGTTGCTAATGGTTAATTTGCTGAAAACATGAATGTCGCTAATATTTTGCACGTGGGTATTTTCTGTACCAGGCCCTGAGTGGTGCAGGTGGGTATCATCAGGAAGAAGACCATTGGAGACATCAAAAGTTCTTCATCCTAATCTGAGCTCAGCTCAGCTGAATGCATGATTTGGAAGATACCTGGGCTATATTAAGAATCACAGAATGGTTTGGGTTGGAAGGGACCTTAAAGATCATCTAGTTCCAACCTCCCTGCCATGAGCAGGGACATCTCCCACTAGACCAGCTTGCTGAAAGCCTGGTCCAACCTGGCCTTCAACACTTGGAGGGATGGGGCATTAAATAAAACAAAGTATCTCTCAGGAGAACAAGTTTGCAAGTTCCCATTTGTAGGCAAAGTTGCTGCAGTCCAAACACAGCTCTTGGACACTCAACGCGGCGCATCTTGGTTGTGATGAGCCTAAAAGCTGAGCAGTGGGCTGCACATACATGATGAGCTCAAAAGCTGAGCAGTGGGCTGCACCTATTTTAGGAGAAAGAGTGGGTGATATTTTCCTTTTCCTCCTCCCTTGCCAGGACTAGGAACAGAGCCCCAGTCTCGGGCCCAGCCTTACTGTATACTGCAATTGGCTGTAAATTAAGCTGTGGCTTCTCTGCTGAGCAGTTGTGCTGTGTGAGGTTGTGTAGCCCTGGAGTGACTGTTTCCTATGTCAAGTCTATCTGAGGAGTGAGGAGTGAAAAATTACCCTTAGTGAACAAGTGAGAGAGGCTGTGTGCCCCGTGGTGGCTTGCTGACATCGTTACCCTTCCTTCTTTTATGACTTCCTGTGGGGAAGAAGCCTAGGCGTGGATGGCAGTTGCACTTGCTTTGCTCTAGGCAAGGAGCCAGAACTGGAATTCACCCATGCGTTCCTCTGGGATTGTGTGATGAGTCACTTGATCAGACCAAAGCCATCTGTCGTAGTTATAGGGAAACTCCTTGATCTGCAGCACAGGGCAACCTGGTTTAATAGGTGGCAGTGATCAAATCTGTGTTTACTCTTCTCTGCTGTTTCACATGCTAATCTAGGTCCCACTCCAGCAGCACCTATGTCTGTTATAACAACTCGAGGAGCAATTATTAAATCTTCTTGCTTCTGAGCTAGTTTTGGGCTTCATGTGTTGGACTCTTCAAGCTGGAATTAAACTACCCTAAAGTGTTCCCTTGCTCTCCTGTGCATTTTCTCCCTAATCTTGGTTTTGGCTCCAGCCCAAGTTTCAGCCCACAGCCACACCATGCATGCAGTAAAACTTCAGCCTCCTGTTTAGAGATGGCCAAACCTGAGCTATAACGGGGGGGAATAGGTTAGGTTCCCTGTTTCCTTAATGCTGAGTGGAGCCTGCTGTTCTAGCCACAAAGATGCAGGTTAAAAAAAATAAAAAATGGGAAGAACGAGAAGATCTCCTAAGGTCAGCAGAGCTCCTGTTATTGCAAAGTCTCCAGGGTCTGAACACCAGGGCCTTTTGGTTGCTGGCTCTTGTTCACAAGACACTGGAAGGGTCTCAGCACAACATTTCTGGAACCTAATATTAAATTCCTTATGATGCAGAAATACAGGCACAATGTCAAATCCAGAAAAATCAAAGCAAGTTATAGCATATGATGTCTGAAGTCAAGCAAGGTTCAACAGAATTTCTTTGGAATAACTTTTGTATATATAATTTATCTTTTTTTTTAAAGAAAACAGCCAACCCTAGGAGGTGACAGCGTAGGCAGTGTAGAGCACACAGCACTTGGAATGCTCTTGCTGCTTCTCAGTGGGGGTCTTTTGGCCACTCTTCACCCTGCCCAGGGTCACACAAAAAGCAAAAGTAAACTATAAGAGAAATGGTGTCAGGATCTGCTGCAAAAACACGAGCTTGAGTGTTGTTTTCTGCAGCAGAAAATATAGTATTGAAAACCATCACTCTGGCAAAAATGGGATATCCTAAGTGAAGGAATGGTGCAGGAGGTGGCTTTGCTCTGAGCTGGGGATGGGGTCATGTGCCCACCTTCCCTTCAAACTTAAATTATTCTTTGGGTTTCTAGGATTTTGTTCTTTGTGGGTTTTCCTACCTGGAGGGGCAAAAGAGAGTACATCTTGAAGGAGGCTATCAGTTTGCAGGCTTCAGGAAAAAAGTCTGAGATGTCTTCTCTGGTTTCTTGCAGGGTGGCCTGCAGACCTTCAGATGGTGATTTTGGTGCTGGCAAGAATTTTATTTTTATTTCTAATGTATAAGCTAATGCTGTCAAACCTGTTAACTTGGCATTGAACTAGAGCATCTCCTTTGAATTTGGATGTCATTCTAAATCTTAAAATCCCTTTCTTCCTGTTGGGCTGCCCTATTATTTAAAATCAAAGCTGATCAGGTTTTGTTGTTCACCCTGCAGCCACGTTCCCACCCCCTAAGATGTTTAAATTTAAAAAAAAAAAAATTCTAAATAAAAGTAACTTCATAGAAATGTTTCTCCTCAGTTTGAACTCTTTCCAAGAACAGTGCAGCAATTTATAATACAAACATTTGCATTGTAAGTGGAGGCAGAAATGTCCTTAAATAACTTTTGCAGAAGTTACAGGGTAGGAAGGCATGCTTTTCCTCTACACACCTCATCTGCTATTTCGGGGGATATTTAGGGAATGAAAGTGCAGTCTGTAAAAGCTGTACTGCAAGGGTGTGCCATCTGCTCGGTTTGAGAATGTAGTTTAGTACGTTTGCTTAAGCAAACATTATTTCCTGCTGTGTATACTTGGAGAAACACAGAGGATTTCAGAAGCAGCCTTCCTTCCTTTCTTTATGCTGCTGTTTTTCTTTGGGCATAGAAATAACTACTTCAGTGTGGTTTAAAACAAACAAATGACGATTTAAAAAGAAAAAAGACAACATGTAGGATACATAATTCAATTGAAGTCTGAAGCGTCACTGAGGAGAAGAACATGTGAGCCAAGAAAAAGAACCAGGTATTTGTGTTGTGACAGTAATCTCTGGAGTTATTGCTGTGAGCTTGGAGTGCAGCAAATTTGGAAAGGTTACAAACCCTCTTGTTTCAAAAGTTGCCCTAGCCCAAAGTTCCTGCTGCTATGGTTAGGAAGATGCTATTTGTTAGAGAATACTTTGTTCCTTAACTGGCTGTTCAAAAAACAATTTCTTTTTGTATTTTTAATTCCTGAAGTCTGAGGGTGATCAGAAACAGGTACCTACTTCATGCAGCATGGCAACCCCTAGTTTTATTTTCTGGCTGTCCTGGAGACTCCCTAGTGACATTGGTTAGAGGACAAGATTTCAAAAAAGGAAAAAGATAAATATTAACATGCTTTGTATTTATCTTATTTCCATTTATGCTGCACAGATATTGTTGCAAACAAGTGAACTCTTTGGAATGTCCATGGCAGACTGTAAGTCCACACAGCATATTTGCACAAAGTGGAACTTTTAAATGAAAAATACTAATCCTGGAACAATTATGTTAATGTGACTGAGGTTGTGTTTGACACACCGAGTCTGTCACTTAGTTTATGCTGCTTTGGATATTTAATACTCCTGGCAGAAGTGCCAGAAGAAAACTGTGGGCCAAGGTAATTTGACAGATTGCATTTGGCAATTAAGACTTATTGACAACAGGACACAAAGTCAGACAGAGAGCCTGAAAGGGGATGCTTCTCTGAGTTCCACTTGTTTTTTCAGGCAAGAGTTGTGCTCATATCTCAAAAGACAGCAGGAAAGAGGTTCTGTAGTGCTTGTCCCTCTGTCTCATAACTGTTTTCCTTCAGGGTCTCAGCTTCCCCTGTTACATGGTCAGCGGGGAAGAGCAGCAAAATTTGGCACTGACAGGTATGTGCTTCATTCACTGCCCAATTGCTTGGCTGAATCTTACTTCCCTTA
The DNA here is from genome assembly GCA_020745705.1 of Hemiprocne comata. Lineage (NCBI taxonomy): Eukaryota > Metazoa > Chordata > Aves > Apodiformes > Apodidae > Hemiprocne > Hemiprocne comata. The sequence goes on from CM036586.1 coordinate 145,592,115, forward strand.
ATTTCAGGGTTTATATAAAAATGAAGCACCTCTTCCTTGTGCAACAGCAGCAATTTAGTGGCTTTTGTAGACATATGCTGCCTTGAGACCTTCCATTGTAACTGGCAGCCTGTTTGTTTGCTTGCCGGATGTGTTCCCTGCTCACTGGCTTGGCTTGGTGCCTTCTCAGGCCCATGACCAAGTGCTGTTGCAACATGGATTGGTAATCTCCAATGGTCCCCACAAGGAAGGGCTTGTGTGTGGGTGTGGCAGACAACATGGCAAAGCCCTGTGTGTGATTCAAAGGTTTTGCTTGGCATGAGATGTTGGAGAAGAAGCCACCTCTGCTTGCAGCGGCAACTGTTGTTGCAACCTCCTGCCTGCTCTTAAATTCACATCCCTGCAGCCTTAAGCTGGTGTGTAATCTCTGTGGGAAACGTAGACTTAATAATCAGCCCAAGGACACCTTTGTGTCAACAAGAGCCCAGTTTATTTTTGCTTAGTCTTTGCAGCCATGTTGGTCCTGTTCAGCTGTGTGAATTTGGGACTGGCTCATTCTGCCTGTTCCCATCTGGAGAATGGAATTCAGATGCAACTTTTTTTTTTTTCCCCCCTATTTCCAGGGTGGTGATAGAACTGAAGTACAAATGTTTGTCTTTCCTGGTCTAACACATTTTTATGTAGTGCTGAGAGCTCTCTATTCAGCTGTCTAACTGCTCTGTCCACCTTGAAATACAGAGAAAAGCTCAAGGTCAGATATCTGAGAAATGAAACTGTCATGAGCTCAGCTGGTGAATAGAGAGGCATATGGCAGAGGCTTGGAAACAGGAAGGAATATGAGGAGCAGAAATTTCTGAAGCAGTCCTGGTGCTGCCTCAGCCCCTCAGAAAAAAAGGCAGCAGTATGGTTATTGCTGACAAGTGTTTGTGCAGGGCCTGGCTGTCAAATGGAGTATTTGGTACATGAGGTTTTTTCCCAAGATCCAGCCTGAACTGTCCCACCTCAAACTCAAAAGCAGGTATCTGCAGGAGGTGAGGATTTCAGCTTGGAAGGTACAGATGAAATCTAGCACCATATTATAGTACCTTCCTTCTCTGCATACAAGGAAGGGGTAGGGAGAGGTACAACCAGTTTTCTGCAGTGCTGGAAAGAGTGCTCCCAAATGAAGTCCCTCAGCACTGGTGGCATTGCAAGAGTAACCTTCTTATTGCCCATGCAAAACTTCCTGCTTATCTCACCAATGCTAAGTGAGTGGAAGTGAATGCAGAGGAGCCTCGTAAGTCTTTTGCTCTAGTGTATTTTTCTTTTTTAAAAAATAAAACCTGTACTTTTTAGCTGGAATTCCTCTTGTCTCTACATGCAACGTTGGTAGGATCTTATTTCTGTGTTTAAAGGGAGGATTGTATGTCCTGGGTGCAGTGCCTCTGTAGCAGGGAGGGGTTCTCGTCCCAGAACTGCTTGTCCTTAAAACGAAATAAACTTTGGAAGAATGTGGAGGGAGAATGATGTTTCAACTAAATAAATCACCTTTTTTTCCTTCCCCTCCCACTTTTTTTCTGCTCTTCTAAAAATATTTTGCTGGAGGTATAATGCCCTTGAGGCAAATGCCAAATGCTGACTTTCAAAGGGTGAATTCATTAAATCTGTTGCATGAAAATGTATATATACTGTCTGTATTAAGACCACAAGATGCAAAACATGGATTAAAAGTTTAAGGTGGGTTAATTGGAAGAAGGTCTGAAAAAGCACATGGGTTCATAGGTGCTTTGTTATTAACCCTCTCCCTTGTGATGCTTCAGCTAGACAGTTCACCCTGCTAGGCAAAATGGCTTTCTCAAAGGCACTAATTAAGGTTTCTTCCAGCTTGTAGCACAAAATCAGTGTGATTGACAGCAAATGAGAAGTGCTTCTTGCAGTTAAATGTTAATCCTTTCTCCACTTTCCCAGGCTTCCTCATAATTGCAACTAGGTGCTGCTGAGCTTTGTTGCTCTGATATCCCAAAGCTCATTTGCAAGTGGTGGGGAGGATCTGGAGGGACCGTTAGTTGGGAGCATATTGCACAGGTTTGATCCACAGGCAAATCCCACCTGTTTTACTGCCGTATTTTGGAGGAATAGCTATTATGTCAGGCAGAGAGGCTCATCAACCAAAGCTTTGTGCTGCTGGGAGCTGCTGCTGTATTCCTGACACTTCTGAGGGAGAGAACGGAGCTGCATTCTGGGGCTGGGATCTGGCCCCTCCACTGGAAGTACAGTATCTGCCCACGAGAAGCCCTGTGTTACTGTGGTGATAATGTCATGCTAAATAACTAGATGGACTGGAATCTCAATTGCCATCTGTCCAACTTCTTAATAGCTCAGTGTTTTGTTTTGTTTTTTCCCCTGGGCTTTTATTGTGAATATTTCGATGGTGTTAGGTGGTGTGATGCTCCTGATTGATCGGGGCTATGTGCAATCGTAGGAAGAGTAGAGGTATTCACTGCAAGTGACTTATTAATATATTGAGGTGAAATTTGAAGTCTCTTTTTAAGGGATCATCTTAATGAGCTGCTCTGTAGATGTTGGTTGTGACTTTCTCTGTCACAACTGTTGGTTGTGACTCTCTCTTCCTCTCTGTCTGAAGCACTCCATTTGAGTGTGGCTTGGGAAGCAGCTTTGCCTGTGGAGGGTGCAGAGAGGAAGCTGAGAGCAATGAATGAAGTGTAACAGAATCATAACTGTGAACCCACACTTAAACAGAGGTGGTCCTGCCTCGATGCAGCTGGGTGCTGCCCTGGATGTTGTAAGACCTAAGAGAGCTCAAGGCACCTGAATGGGAACAGGCCAAAGGAGCTCTAACCAGTTGTTACAGGGAGCCAATACAGAGCACTGAACTCAGGGAATGTGAAGGGAAGTCATGTATAGTTACAGCACATACCAGTTTTCATGTGGGTAAGAAATGAGAGCAAGAGCTTAGATTTTTCAAGACCATTGAGTCTTGAGAATCTTGGCCTCCATTCTCCTGGTTATCCTATTTCTTACTAGTGTAACACTGGCAATATTATAAGATAATGGAAATGGCAGCAGAACTGACTAAATGTTGTGGATGGTGAAGGCTCAGCTTAGTTTTGTGGAGTGAGGGAAACAAAGTGAGGGGTTTAACTTCTGGATCACAGAAGAGGGAAGGGACCTTCTTTCCACTCCTAGGCCTCTCCCTATCAAAGTGTTAATCACCAAAGCTCCTGTTTCCCTTCCCTTGCCCTTCTTTGGGATAGGATGGGAAAGACTTTCTAATTTTTTTTTATTTCTTTTTTAACTATGAGGATGGTCAAACACTGTAACAGGTTGCCTGGAGAGGTTGTGGAGCCTCCACCCATGGAGATATCCAAAACCCTACCAGGCAACTGGATTGAGGTGACCCTGCTTGAGCAGTAGGGTTGAGCTAGATGATCTCCATACGTCCCTTGCAACTTCAACCATTCTGGGATTCTGTGATTTATAGCAATGTCCTTTTGAGAGGTGCTGTATGGCTGAGTATTACGCCATGGTAGGTGCCAACATGTAAGTGACCTGCACCTTTGCCTTTGTGGTGAAGAGGTGCCATGGGGACAGTGACTAAACCTTTCTTGTGGTAGGGTGTGGCCTGCAGGATTTGCCTCCTGATACTGGCCTAGATGCAGAGCAGAAATCCTAGTCTTGAATATTTGCTCTGCAGCAGCTGTTGCTCTTGTTACCCCCAAGAAACTGCTGCAGCCCTTCTCTGTCATAAGGGTACTAGAGGCACAGGTAAGCCATGCACTTATTATCCTCATCTTGCACAAGCTTTTGTCATCAGGATGGAAGATTAGGCTAGATGGAGGTATCATCTTGGGAAGATCTGTTCCACTAATTTTGTAATAACCTTGGGATCAGTAATTCATGTAATTGCATGAACAAAATTGTTTTGAGGTCTGTTCACAAAGACTGAAGCTCTGAGGACTGCCTGGGCTTGAAAAACAGGCTAGGGTCTCCAGATGAGGTATCAGCAGAGCATCAAAGAGGAGGAGAGTGGGATGTTTGAGTGCTGCCCAGAAGAGAGACTACAGATCTGTCAATTGGGGAGCAGAAGCATTATTCAGCACTTGCTGGGAAGAGTGAGAGGAATATGACTTGGGCAGGTGAGGGGAGGAAGGGGGATGCACCCCAAGTACTGCAAACATGGCAGCTTCTTGACCATTCAGTGCTGCAGCAGGAGGGTGACAGACCTGTGAGCTGCAGGCTTTATAATACTGTCCCTCTTAACCTGATGTTTGAGGAACATGCTGTAGAAACTGTACAGGGAGCAGATCGTAGGCTTTGAATGTCTCAGTCACTCTTTGTCCACAGTTAAGCTCTGAGTGGAGTTGTTTGTGGCCCTCTGCCTCTTTTTGAACACTCGAGTCTCAGCATCCATAGAATGGAGATGGTTCCTGCTGTGGGCCACACAGCAGGTCATTGCAAAATCAGGTGGTTTTTCAGTAGTTGTACATTAACCGTATGGGGGAAACAAAAACTCACGAAATACTTTGGTTACCTGAGCAGGCTCTGCAGGCATCTGGAGTGGTAGTTGCCACAACAGCAGGGCTGTCTGAAAATAGATGATCAGTCCTTAACCGAATGAATTCATCTTGGCATTGCTCATTAAGTAAATATCTAGTAGGCAGATTTTTGGTTGTTCCCTTCCTTCCTTAAAGGAAACTTGACTGCTCTGAGACTAGGAAAGCAGCTAAACTGGAAGAGCCTTGGGATTCTAAGAAGATGTGCTCAGTGCTTTCACCTCTAGGCTAAGGAGAGAGAAGGAAGTATTAGTGTTGACAGTGAAGAGGAGGCAATTTGTAACCTTGTGCACATAAGGACAGGAGCTCTTGCTCAGGGACATTCCGGCCACCCTGGGTGAGGAGCAGCAGGAGCTCAAACTGGGACATAGAGTGGCAGCAGGTGGCCTATGCTGAGTAGGGCCTTGACTGGCTCCAGCTTGCAAAATTTTTCAGCTGCATTATTGTACCTGCAGCCTTCCTTTCACAGGAAACGAAAATGCTAAATCTTATTACTAGATTCATAAATGGACATTAAGGCTAGCAGGAGGGTGTCGGGGTTAAAATGTGTGTGAATGGAGCACTAATGAGTCACTGTGTGAGAAGTTTTAACTGTTGGGCTTGTCCAGGAAGCTCTTGCAGAGGTGGCTTTGTCTTGTAAAAGAAGGAAGAGTTATGCTCTACAGAGTTGCCTTGGGCAGTCAGAAAGCTGCAAAACTTTCACACCTGGAGTACTGTGTCCAGATCTGGTCTCCCCAGTCACTGGAGTGATTCCAGTGCAGGGCCATAAAGATGATTAAGAAACATTTTGTATGGTAAGAGGCTGAGAGAGCTGAGGCTGTTCAGCTTGCAGCAGAGAAGACTCAGGGGGATCTCATCAATGTGTATAGATACCTGGTGGGAGGGAATGAAGAAAAGGCTGCCAGCTTCTTCTCAAGAGATGCCCAGTGACAGGACAAGAGGCAATGGGCACAAACTGAAATGCAAGAAATTCCATCTGAACACAGGAAAAAAATTTTTTCCTTTTTTTCTACTGTGAGGGTAGTCAAAGATTAGAGCAGCTTACCTGAGAGATTCTGAAGCCTCCATCTGTGGAGATATCCAGAACCTAACTAACTGAGCTCTGAGCAGCTAGCTCCACCTGACCCTGCTGGAGCAAAGGCCTTGGACTAGGTTATCTCAAGAGGCTGCTTCTAACCACCATTTTTTGACTCTGAAAATAAACCTGTTTCTGGGCTTTCCAGAATGGGAGATGAAGAAATGCATAGCACAATGAAAATAAGAGCTACTTTCTGTAGGACATGTAGTTGGACAAATTCAGATGCTTCATGAGGAGAAGGCTGTTCAGCAGTGACTCCTTGCCTACAATTGTAGCTTGTCTCCTTTCTGCCTAAGTGGTTTTTTCTATCCTGGTCCCACATGAGTTCTTCCACACTGCTGCATAGTATGGGACTCAACATGGTATACATTTCACCAGCATGAAGCAGGCTGCCTTCAGAAAGAGTTCTGGAAGGGTTATAAGACGACAATGATAAAAGCAGCTGAATCTGAGGACACAGAAATGAACCTTCGATTATCTATCAGCCCATTCTTTTGTAAGCAAAGACTTCAAAGGATTTCAGCCATTTTATGGTCCTTAGAAAACATCATTCATGGGGAAGGAGCAGAGGTGTCAAGAAGTGAATTAACAAGGGGTGTCAAGTGGACCTAGGAAATGTAACAGGCCTGTAAACTGGGAGTGGAGGATTAATTCTCCTCATGGAGATGAATCAATACTTGGCTCTCTGAAGATCTTTCTTGCTATTGCTGTTATTTATTGGATTAGTTGAAATGAATATGGCATGCCAGATGATTGCCAAAACCATGAGAGCTTATTAAATTGGGTGGGTAGGAATTCAAGCAGTGCTGGAGTTGAAAGTATTGTTCACTGTCTCCCTTCCAGAGTGACTCCAGTTCCTTACATGTAACCAAGATGCATCTTGATCCTGCTTTTAATCTGCTTATCCCCACCTCTCTGAGGCTCTTTAGCAAACCCAGGTAGAATATAGATGCATGTGTGAGCTTTGAGGAGTATGGGTTTTCTGAGGCTGCCATGCACTGAGGTCACCCTGGTGGCTATTTGTTCCACCTGATAGCTGCAGTTTTCAGTTTCCTGAAGCATCTCCTAGTGCCATTTTAGAAGGTGATGACACAGCTTATATGACCCTTTAAAAAACCAAACCAACAAAGACTTTTAATTTTTAAACTTACTGGATCTCTTCTCCCTTCCTCTTCAGTACAGCAGGTCAGTTATCCTGATTCAAGTTACTTTAAAAAGCGTAAGATGGGGGAGGGAACACTTAGTTTGAGTAACTTTTTGGAAAAAATGGTGTGATGATCCTGACCTTGGTACTTTCTGCTTCAAAGTAGACATAACACCTTCCATAGTGTTGTCACCTGCATGCCTTGACATCTAGGAGAGGATGTTACCTGTAGTCCTAGACTAAAGTTTCCCCTTTATAGCCCTGTTGCAGTGAGTGGTGGTTGAGTGAGTGGGAAGCCATCAGCCTAGCTGGTGTGACATGTAGGATACAGTAGAGTTACAAAGGGCAAGGGTAGGATGCCTCTGTCCCATTAGGTGTTGCAAGTCACTATCTCCTGCAAGACTCGGAACTTCTATTTCAGATTGGATTCTTAGTAGAGGTTCCCAAGGGAAACAGGCTCCAAGACTTGTCTGTCCTCTTTGGATTTAAGGGGCTGCCTTGTCCAGCATTGAGCTATGCCACACAGGCACTTGCTGCTCCCAGCTCTTGGGCTGCATTGGCAAGATGTGATGTTAAATACTAATATTAAGTGTAGTTCTTCAGCCTCATGTTGGCAGTACTGTGCTTGTCTGCACGTGGGACAGTATTTGATTAGATGGCCATGGCTTCTCAAATAATAGGCTGTAGAATGCAGATAGTGTGTATTCTTTCCTGTGTGAGCCAAACAGCATGAGAAAGAAACTAATAAAGCTGAAAAATACTTTGCGCCATTGGAGATAAATGACTTGCTGCATTCACACTGGAATGCAATAGTGGGAAGAACTGGGATTTCCAAGGGACATTAAGACTAAATCATAGCATTATCCCTAGTGTATCTTAATAAATATGAAAAGCTGTACTTTTTTATGACAGAAAGATAGAGCTCTCGCATGTGTTTCATAGGATACCTCAGAGCAGTTTTTTCTTTTGTCTGCCTTCTTCTAAACAGCCTGTGAATTTGTTTGTTTGTTTCTTCTTAGAATCGATGTTGAAAACACTTAATTTGCTGAAAAGGAAGATCCAAGGTGGAAAGAGGAAGTGTTTTCACTTGTATACAGCTTTCACTTATGTGTCCAAAGCCTAGGCAAACTATAACAGTTATACTTTTTTCTTTCTTTTAATACCACTCAGCATTAGTATATGCTTGAAACATCCATTCCATTTATTAAATTGTATCTTTATTTCTTCTTAATTCTCAACTTCCTAAGTCTTCCAATGGATACAAATGAATTGTACTAATTTAAAATAAACCAGGCTGTCTGCAACATAGCCCACTACATGGGTTATGCATATGTTCTGTATTTGTGAAGTCAGTGCAGAAGAGAATTTTTAGTAGAGGATGCATAACCAGTAGTACTTTTTGCTCTGATTGTGAGCTCCCTTTGCACTGTGCTGATGTGCTGAGCACTGGAGGGTTCACAGAGTGCTGTCTGACCAGAGGCAGTGTAAATTACCCACCTGTAGAGGTAGGCTTGCTTTAACTGTTTCATGGGCAAAAAGCTGCTGGATAGGTAACTGGAATGTGTGCTTCCTGCAATGAGATTTGGTTTTCCCATGGATGGAGAATGGCTCCAGAGTGCTTGCAGGACTCTGACTTGACCATCAGGTCTTCATGCTCCTTAGATTTGTTTTCTTGTTCAGTTCCAATGTCACTTTGTTTGGGTCCCCATTGCTTGTCACAGTGGCTACAACGAGCACCTACAAACAAACAGCAGCTTCCTCACCCCAGTCCCTGTGTTTCCCAGTTATACCAATGTGTGCTGGCTCAGCTTCCACAGTGAGCAGGACAGCCACAGTTAGATAAAGGAAGCAGCAGAGTAAACTTCCAGTGCTGTCTGGTGGTGGTGGCCTACTGTGTGATAACCTTCAGGTGTTACCTGTGAGTCTTGTTTTCTGATTGTTTTTTATAACTTGGGCTTAGCACCCCACTGTGAAATTTACTTGGAAACAAAATTGCATATGTAGTTTTTGTGGTCTGAAGGAAAAGCTGGGAGGCATGCCAAAAGAGCATTGCAAAGGCTTAGAAACCAGAAGGCAGTGGAGAAAGATTCTGGTGTTTGCCCTTCTATGTCAAAGGATTTAAAGTTAAATTATTTATTAAGTATTTTGTGAAAACTTCATTTTTTAGGAAGTGGTCTCTGTAGCCTCTGTATTACGGTAGTGATGGCAGGAAAGTTGATAATGATTACAGCTTTTGTTCCAGTGAACTAGACTCCCATGAGAGCCTAGAATCCCAAAATAAGAATAAGTAGGAAACTTTTAGACTTGCAGATGCAAACTCCTTTTCTGAACTTGGTGTCCTCAGTGTAAGCATAAGCTGCCATCTCAAGTAGCTGCCCTTCTGCCACGTTGCTAACTCTGTATGCTTTTTTTCAGAAGGTGGTACCCCCTTCCACATTTTACTCTTCTTGGAGGTTATAAAGTTGAGATATCTTTCAATTATTTTTATTTTCATTTGATTTTTCAAGATGTGGTAGGCTTAAAATGGCTATGTCTTATCTACCTAATATGCTTTCATCAATTAAAGGCCTCTAATTGAGATGTACTGTCTCTTCTGATGCAGCACGCATTCTCATACCCTGTTCCTTGAGCAGTGTGTGCAGCTCTGAGAGGGAGCTGAAGAGATGTTATTTTCAAATGGAAATAGTGCTATTTCCACTTGGTGCAGACACTGCTTACTTGCTTTTCATAAACTGAGGGCTGTCTGTTTTGTGTGTGTTTGCTTAATTCTGTAACATAAGTTATTCAGGTTGCTCCCAAATGGGTAAATAGAAGCTCTCTTCCTCTTAATTCCGTGGCATTTGTCCACTGTGTCTTGTCCGACAGTCACCTCTGACCTGGGGACAGGGCTGTGATTCTGGATTAGAGCAGCAGCAAGGAGACACATCTGTAAATGACCTTGAGATCTGAATAGCCAGTCCAGTGACAAATGCTGCTGATCTCCCTGTGGATATTGCCAGCATTGAGGTCAGCATGAGGAAGGGGGAGAGTGTCCTGGGTTGAGCCAGGTTTAAGCTAATTTTCCTTTAACTGATTTTTTTTTTTCCTTCAGTAACCTCTCTTTTAACTAGCAGCAAGTGTTCCAGCTAGTGGGTTGATAACACTGGAATGTTTATGTTACTGCTGAGACTCCAAGGTCGCTTCTTAGCTCTGCTGCTACAGAGGCTACCAGGGCAGGATAATTGTATCTGTGACCCCCCCATAGGGGAGCTGAACTAGACAGACAGCAGAACTGACCAAAGGTATTCCATTCCATGTATCTACGTAAGCTCTGAGGAAGGTCAGAGATCACAGAAGACAACTTCCTTCCTGCTTCTTCTTCCTTTCTCTTCCGTCCATGGCCAGCATCCGGGGAAGACTCCATCCATCCATCCATCCATCCATCCATCCATCCATCCATCCATCCATCCATCCATCAATCACCATTGACCCCAAGCTCAGCTCTGACCCTTTTAACTCTCCCCACAGCCCCTGTCTGCTCTGCTGGTATCTCAGACAGCAGGCTGAGAGTTTTCGGGACTGCTCACAGCTCAGGAGAGTGCTGGGGGAGTTGCTGGGGGGTGGGGGGAGGCAAGAGGCTTTTGCACATTCCTGAACATACTTGTATATAATTGTACATATAATTAAAGCTGTCTAGTTTAGTTCTCAATCCATCTAAGTCTCTCTCCTAATTCTCTCTCTCCTTCCCTAGCTGGGTGGGAGGGGGAGGGGATCGAGAGCTTGTTGTCTCTGGTTTAATTGCCACTCCTGAGTCAAACCTTGACAGAGAGGCTTCTCCCACTGAGGTTTGGAGCTGTCTTGTTCTTTGCCTTCAGCTAATGCCAATCTGTACTCTCCTTTCTCTTCCCACAGGTGGATGCAGTGCGGGTGTACGTGAACAGCAGCTCTGAGAACCTCCAATATCCTGTCCTGTTTGTAGTTCGCCAGCAGAAGGGAGTGCTGTCATGGCAGGTTCCACTAATTTTTCGAGGCCTGTAAGTACTGGAGTCTCTTCCTTGTAACATGCTGGTCTGCCAGCTGTATCCAGCATGAGTCTTCCTCAACTGCTAGATCTTGCTGCTTGTGTAAACTGCAGGACTTGGTTGCAAAGCATGCTTGCTCATGGTCAGCTGAACCGAGGAAGACCAGGATTTTGTAGGTAACCTTATTTGGCAGCCTGCTCTTTTCTCGTAGTTTCTGAAAGATGTATGTGGAGTAACAGGAGGTTGGTCTGCTGGTTATCTGCCTGTGTTGCTGGTCAGTGAAACTACCAAATGGCCTTGTAATTTCTACTGTTGCTTACAATGCATACAAGTAGTTCTTGGGCTCTACTTTGGAGCAGGGTTTGAACAAGCTCTTGAAACAGCACCCTAACTACTGTGTTATGGTGTATTTGGGAAATAAGGGCTCTCCTCTCTTTCCACCCCAGGTATGTGAAAGTTGAGTCTATTCCTGGGGGATGGTGGTTGTTTTGGGGCTGTTTGTGAAAATGATGCTGCTGCGTAGGTTCAGCAATCTTAGAGCTAGTGAGGCTGCATGTACTGAGACTTTGCAGACAATTTAGACCATCTGAGCTATGAACCTTCATCCTGAGACTGAAATCCAGGCATCAGGAAGCAGATACCCTGCAATGTTTTGCCTGATACAGGAGATGGTTAGAGCAGTGGCCGTTCCTGGCAGTCACTGCTCTCTCTGCCTCCAGCAAATGTGCTAGATCTGCAGATGGCACAGGCAGCCTCGAGGGAAGTGAAGTGCTGGGGATGGCCGGTGCCTTGTGCAGACCACAAGAGGCAACAGAGGTGGAATTTGAGCTCTGAATAGAAGACTAATGGTCTTGGCCTTTCAGATGCAAGCTGGGGAAAAATTGTGTCATTCTTAAAACTGCTGAACAACTTTTTAACTGCTCTCTCTTTCTCTCTTTCTCTCTCTCTCTCTCCTCCATCCAACTTTCATTTCTTCCCTTCCCCTGGCCGTTGCAGCTATCAGAGGACCTACAATTACCAAGAAGTGAGTCGGACCCTCTGTCCCTCTGAGCCAACATCTGAGACGAAACCCTCTGACCAGATTATATTTGTGGATGTCTCTTCCATGGCACCATTTAATATTGCGTATGAGCTGCTAGTCACCAGGCTCAAGAACTTCCAACTTGAGTAAGCTGGGATGTGAGAATACAAATGTAATTTCTTCATCTACCTGTTACACAGGGATTTGGTCCATCTCCCTACTCTTCCCTTTACAGAGGAAAAAAAAAAAAAAGATGTTTTTTCTTTTGTTTAATCTGAAGGTACTCTGTGTTTTCCAACTCTGAAAGTTTTAGACTTCAACACGCTGGCATTTCTTTTCTAGGACCAACAAAGCCTTTAACTTCACTGCCAGCCCTTCCCAGCCCCAGGTAAGGAGAAATCCTGTGTGGTGTTGCTTGTATGTCTTACCACACCGGAATGGTTGATGCGATCCTTTGTTAGAAATGGCAAAAGCCTTCTATGACTAGGTTGTTTCCCTGTTAGGATGCAGAGAAGCTTCCTCACTGTTGAATTTTCTGTGACTGTAGTGAAGAGCTAGCAGTGCCTAAGTGCCTCTAGGGGTAGATTTGGATCCCCTTGCAAAGCAGTCAGGTGAACCAAAAAACCTTGACCAGAGCAAATGAGTGGTATCTGCAGTTCAGGAAATTCTAAAAATGTACAGGAGTCCAGAGGCCTTTGGACCGCTACACTTCATGGGAAGCGAGAAGGTATGCACCAATGTCTTGTTCCAGCCAGTGCTGGTTCAGTCGCCCTAGTGTGACTAGCCAAGATACACTGGACAAAAATAAATACATAAATAAATAAGCTGTAAGGGTGCAGCAGAACTCAGACTGCTATTCCTTGCTCAGGGCAGCAAGTCACGGTGCGAGGGGATAAATGAAATGCCTGATAAATCTGGTTATTAGTTCAGAAGAGAGCACACATTTTACAGCACGTCCAGCTGAGCAGCCTTGTTTAAAGCTCTGTTGGTACTACAAGTCCTGTCTTGAATGAAAATGCTGTTGGCAGTAACTATAGTGATACAGAACCTCATAGAGCTCGAAAGTATGTAATTTATCCAGGCTGTCTGGTACTCTATTTTTGTTGTTGCTAACACTGTTGGTAACACCACTCAATTTAGGTTTCCTATTACCAGGCATCCCAGCTAATCTTTTTTGCTGTCAAATATTTTAAGCTGGTTTGCAAATACATGCATTATTTTACACTATAGAAGCATAGGGAATGGTGGTGGCTCTTTATAAACCCTCAATACGTAGGACCTTGTAATTTGAATGTAGAGTGGTTTGGGTCTGGCCTGGAATTAAGTTTGTGACTTAGATCGGTTACTTGTCACAAATAATAACATGAGATTGCTGACTTGTAATTATAGGCCAGATGTAGAGAGGAGAAGATGACTGCTTCTTAATTGGTATAATGCTGAGGTTTTTGTAAATCAAAGTATTTAAGTAGTCTGTGGGAGAGAGGAGGGGGGAAAAAAAAAAGGCAACTCAAAATCTACATGGATGTTGGAAGAGCCCTAGGAGCAGAAAAAGACAAGTGTAACAACTGAAGGAGTTGTTGTCCAGAACCCAGCTCATGCCTGAGGGCAGAAGCAGAAATTAGGTATGCTTGTGTCACCTGGGTGTGTTTATATCCCTCCCAGTGTGGGCAGGAGAGAGAACTGTAGGTCTTACTGTCCCTTATGTTAATTCTGTACTCTGGTATAAGTGTGGATTAAAACCAAAATTATAGAAGGGTCCACGTGGGTGACTTCCTCAAGGACCTAAAGCCTTCCAAGGGTAGTGCACCTGGGAAACCAAGGAGCTCAGCCTGCCTGTGTCCTTCTCGGCAGAGATAAAACACACTGGGCTGAAGAAACCGGCTTGGTGACTTTTCAGTTTGTAAGGACTTGTGGTTGGAGCCAGCACTTCCTCAGCAGTGAAAGGACCCTCTTGGAGAGGGTTGGTGGGAATAAATGCTTTAGTAGAGATAGGCAAACTTGGAAAAAGTTTAGGTGATTTCTAACTTAGCTCTGCCTTTCCAGTTGGAGATCCTACTTCCTGTGTAGGGGATGGGGGGAGGGAAATAGGAAACCTCTGGCCCTTGCTCAGCTCGAAGATTTATGTGGCATAAAGGGAACTTGCCAGTTGGGAATGTCTCCAGTTATGGTTCCAGAGCAGGAGTTTCAGTAGTTTCCCTCTCCATTGGCTGTGCCTGCCCCAGGAGAGTAGCAGTGCTGCCAGGTGACCTGAGGAAGGTGGTTGGTAGAAGTTCTCAGCCTTGTGTCCCCTCTGAGGTGGGGTGAGGTGCCCATCAGCCCCTCGTGGTGGCTCTGAGAGCCTGCACTCTCATGATCTGGGCTCCAGGTGGGGTGATGGGAGCCCTTGCAACAAGCCAGTCTGCTGGGGCAGGCTCAGAGACCCTGCTTCTCCAGCAGCTGGCTGATGTAGTACCTCATAGTTTTACTGGGAATATATAAAAATAATCGTGTTGCTGGGGGCATCTTTTGCCCAAATCTGAAAAGGCAATTGCTGGGACAGGGAAAGGCAACTCCTAACCCCGCAGACTGTCCTGTGGGCCTGCTCAAAGCATGGAAACACAAGAAACACCATTCTTGCCTCCAGAGGAGAAGTAGGAATATTAGCAGATGTTAGTCTCTCCCATTTATTTTTTTTTAGAGCTGTAGCTGAATTATTTTCAAAGCTGAAGTGAGAAAAGAAACTCCCATTACCCCTTGCCCTCAGAACCAAACAAAACCAAACCCCCTAAATCCTACAGTTAATATCAGGCATTTATTTATAAAATTATTGACAGACTTCAACCATTTGACCTAAGTCTGTCTTTGAGGCAACCCATCTGAGATAAACTCCATGATATGTTCCACGGGTGAAGTACAGCCAGCAGTATGAAAACATCTGGAAATAGCTCGTAACAACATTAAAAGAGTAGGCTATGAAATGAAGTCACTTTAGGTTGATCAGGTGGAAAAAAGCTTTAGGGGAGCAGAAGCTATGCTGCATCTTACATGCTGAAGAAGTCTGTCTGACAGCATGTGGTGCAATGGGGAGAGTTGTCTGCACATGTTTAGTCTGCTCTCTTGTAGTGTAAGGCCCTAATGTTTGAAATCTGAATTCTTGTGAAGGCCCTCCACATCTAACCCCAAAGCCCAGCTTGGGCAGTGCAGGTATCTTAGGGAGGCTCTGAAGCTACTGGCAAGGATGATTTTTGGGCCATAACTCTCAGTACTCTGCTTTCTCCTCAGTATTTTCTGTACAAGTTTCCTGAGGATGTCGATTCAGTCATTATTAAAGTGGTGTCTGATGCAGTCTACCCATGCTCTGTTGTCTCCGTCCAGGATATTGTGGTAAGTCTGAGCAGAGAAGGGTAAGGAGCTGCCTGCTAAACCTCTGTGTCCTCCTGTGAGGGGTTCTGTGTCCCAACAGAGAGAAAAGCCCTATGAAGGTCTTCACCTTAGTGTTGTGGTGGTGAAGGGGAGGTCCCTTCCAACCCCTGCCATTCCGTGATTGTGTGAAAGAGGAATGGAAATCCTGTAGGAAGGAGGCAAAGACAGATGCTGAGTGGAAGCAGCTCGTGCAGACATTTTTGTTGCAAATAAGTGAGCAAGCTGTTCTTCTGCACCCTGTTCCATAGTGCATTTGTTTTCATGTTCCCCTTGTGAGATTTAACACTGCTGCCTTGCAACATGGGTCTGTCTCTATGTGGAGTGGTGTTGAATGGGATGCTGGTGGCTGAGGGAGGGGACAGTGCTGTTCCCTTGGCTTTCCCCAAGCATGAGGTCTCTCCTCCTTTCTGATTTCACTTGCTTTCTCTACGCTTACTCATCCCCTTTGCTGGGGAAGGGACAGCAGCTGTTCCCTGCCATGGAGGTTGGCTGTAGCTCATAGCTGGGAAATAGCCCCATATTTCTCCTCCTTTTCCACCTCCCTGAATGAAGCAGGGACCTGCAGTGTAGGAGCAGTGAGATGGTGACAGAGGTGCAAGATGCCTCTGCTGCTAACTCTGAAGTCCTGGCAGGTGCCTTTAATACTTGGGGTGAAGAGAGAAATGGGTAACATCAAGTCCTGCTCAGATCCCTGTGTTTGAATGGTAGACGGGCAGGAGGAGAGACTTACAGGTGATTTTTTTAACCTGTCAGATACTAAGAGTAGTGGGAAAGAGTAAAATGAGGTCAAGCACTTGGCATATAGTTCAGAACTGCAAAGCCTGTGAGACATTGTACAGCTGAGTGTATGCACATCCCCATGGGAATGGTGGAGTGATAAGTCAGGCTGAATCCCTTTCTGGGATTAAACTACAGCCCTCTTGAGAGAATGCTGAGATCAATGCGTGCAGACTGAAACTGATGTATTCAGAACAGCTTTTCTAACTTCTGAATGGGTCTGATCCTTTTGTTCCCTTTGTCACTCCAAGTGGGTGCCCTGCACTGTCTGTTCTTCTGCTGGCTCCCTACAAAACTCGTTTGGATATTTTGTGCCTGGTTTAACCCTTAATTGTGTCTGGTTTAGTGCCCAGTGTATGACCTGGACCACAATGTGGAGTTCAATGGTGTTTACCAGTCTATGACAAAGCAGGCAGCTATAACTGTGCAGGTGAGACACTTTTTTTTAATTTTTTTTTTTTTTCCTGTCCCAGTGTTGGGGTTTTTTCAGAGGCTTGTCTTGTGCACACCTAGTTTTATTTTGTTGATTTTGGTAAGGCTGTGATTCTTTGTTTTTATTAGATCAGCTGATGTAAGTGGAAGAAGCTATATTACCTCTTCCTACAAAACCTTGCTTACACTTGCTTAGGTAGGTGTGTTACATCTTAGGTGCTGAGGTTCTAGGTCAGAGTTGCTGCAGCCAGGTCAGTCAGGTGTCTTCTGTTCAAACCTTGGCTCTCCTTCTGCTGAATGGTGGCAGGAGGGCCTTATAATAAGCAAAGCTTAGGTAGGTGGTTTGCACTACTTTAAATAAAAATTAAATGTATTAGCTTTAGTTTGCTTGTACTGGGGCTCTGCTGTGCTGCATACTGATGAACTCAGTCAGCTTATTGTCAGCAAGGATGAGGGGAGCATCCCCAGAAGCTAAACTCAGCCCAGAACAGGCAGGTGTCTCTATGGCTGGTGGCTGTGTAGCAACTAAAACCTGATCTCTGACCCTGTGGAGGTCATCACCACCTGCTTTGCATTGGAGGGAGAGACTGCTTCAATTCTCATGGATTCTGTCTTCTTCTCTTCTCCCATGCAGAGAAAGGACTTCCCAGGTGAGCAATTCTTTGTTGTGTTTGTCATCAAGCCAGAGGATTACGCCTGTGGGGGTTCTGTGCCTTCTTCCATTCATGGTAGGTTGTTCTGGGAGGTGGATTTGGTTGCAGCATCTGAGAGATGGAGCTGGGGGAGTCCTCTCAGAACTTCCTGTGGAATGACACAGGATAGTCATATAGCTCTGTCTTACCCAGGTAGCTGTGAGGAAGAGTGACATATAAATTTGATACTGTTGAGTAGGTTAAAAGTTTTGATCAATCAGGAGGTGGCTGGTTAGTACAGCACTTGGCTTGTTGAGGTTGTATGCTTTTCAGAGGAGTCACTGGTGTCTTCAGAAATACTGAAGACTTCCAAACAATGCTGCTTATAGCTTTTTTGTTGTTGTTGTTTTGGGTTGGGTGGGTTTGTTTTTTTCTTTTGATTTGTGATTTTTCTTTTTTTCCCCCTACTGCTGTGTTATCCTTCTGCATGCATTGAGGCCCAGGTGGCAGTTCCATCAGAGAGCATCTTCTCCTGCTACCTTAGGATCCATGGTAGCCCTGGAGTTGGTGAATCAGGAATAATTACTAATTTTGGGGGAATAATTTTACAAAGGACTTGTTCTAGTTACTGTCCCAGACATAAAACACTGTCTCCACTTCCTGGGCAGTGGTAAAAGCAAAGCCTCCATCACTCATGTGGTGGCTGGAACTGGAGTGGGGACATTCCTGTCCTAAAAGCTGGATGACTTCCTCCCTGTTGGAGAAGCAAGACTGCAACCAGATATACTGGGCTCCCCCAAGAGCTCTGGTGCCCCCTCCTCCCCATCCTGCCCAATTTCTGCCCGCCCCCCCAGAAAAAAGAATTGTCACCTTCTGAGAGTCTTTGTCAGCAGAGCTGTACTAGCAGGGTTTGCTAAGCCCTGCTGAAACATAACAAGGTACTACCATGGCACCCTGCACAGATGTGTTTTGCCAGCAGAGCTTTGGCCAAAGTAAAAAAATCATGTCCCAGTATCTGTAGTGAGTGAAACTGCCCTTTGGAGTCTAGATGAATAGGAGATGAGATGCCCTTGGGATTCACACAATGCTGGGGAGGGACTTTCTGCAAGGGTGATAGGACAAGGGGTAATGGCTTTAAACTGAAAAGAGGAGATTTAGGTTAGATATTAGGAATAAATTATTCGCTCTGGTGGCCGTGAGACACTGGAACAGGTTGTCTAGGGAAGCTGTGGATGCCCCATCTCTTGAAGTGTTCAAGGCCAGGTTGGATGGGGCTTGGAGCAACCTGGTCTAGTGGGAGGTGTCCCTGCCAATGCAGGGGGGGTTAGATCTGGATGATCTTTAAGGTCCCTTCCAACCCAAACCATTCTATGTTGAATGTATGGAAGGCTCAAGCAGGGATTTCTAGTCTGAAATACAGGTTGTGAATAGGGAGGGAAAACATATGGAAAAGGTGGTACATTGGCAAGTCTGAGAGAGGTTAAGAGCAAAACCACACAGAGATTATATAGTGTTTTTGCAAGTGCAGAGAACTAAGATCAGGGCCAGAGATCATTAATATTTGATCTTTTTTACATTTGCTGTACACTTTGCATCTCACAGGAAATGTCAACCGTACCTGGAATCTGCAGCGGACGAAGAACCTGCAAGTGACAATTGTGCCCTCTATTAAAAGTCAGTGTCTTTGGGCAGAACTATGCAACTTTATGGGGGAACTTGGCATTCTGCATCGAAGGGTATGGCTGAGCCAGCAAGCCCTCTGATGGGATGGTGCAGAAAGCACTAGCAAAGGAGTCAAAGCTAATTGGAGGCCTGGTTCCTCCAGGAGGTGCTGTGTGGCACAGGGTGGCCTCACAGGCTCACCAGCTAGCACTGGAAAGAAAGACTCAGGAGGAGACTTTGCAACACGTTACAGTGATTCATCTTGAAGAAAGCAGAGATGGGTTTTGAAGGGCTGTTTTGGGCTGGACATTGTCACCAGGTGGTGTTGGGAAGAGCAGGACAGGAGTGCTGGCTCTAAGAGGAGCTGTTCCTGCTCTGTGAGCTGACAGATGCTTTCTTTTTCCTCAGAGTCTGTTTATGTCCAGGCCATGTTCTTCAGCTTCCTGAGCTTCCTCTCCTTTTACCTGGGTTCAGTGGTAGTAGCTTTCGTGCACTACATCAGGTGAGTTTCACAAGAACAGTCCATCTGGTTCTCCTCATCCTTGGAGATGCCTCACTCTAAAGTGCATTTGAGGTGAGTGGGTTTGCAAGCAGAGCAGCCAAAGAAGTCTATGACTACTCAGTGGGCTTCTACTGACCTTTTCTTCCTCTGTTGTGGGGATCATGGCAATGATGACAACCTAAGGCTCTGCTCTCCAGGTTTTGAAATGCCCCTATCCTGAGTTTCCTTACATGAAGACACTGGGTGGCAGGTAGGAACTGGGATGGGGCCAGTCTAGAGGGGTACTAGAGCACTGGGGAAACAAGGTACTTCTCAGAGTGCTCGACCAAGTATTGCAATAAGTGGCAGTGACCCAGATAGGTACTTGGAGTCCAGAGAGTGCTGGTTTCCTTCCTGACCTGCCTCCCTTGCCCCAGATCTTGATGCCTGAGCTCATGTTGAGGGAAATACCTGCATCTGAGGTGAACTTGGGTGCAGCTACTGAGATAGGTTGCTCTTGGGGAAAAAAAAAAAGGCAAAACTCTTCCCAGCTCAGGGAAGATCCCTCCTGGAGTTTCCTGTTGCTCACTGGAGGTGACTTTGAAGTCCTCTTGAGTGAGAGCAAGACTGGAGGGGCAGGAAGGGGACAGCAGCCTAAAAAGGAGGTGAGATTTGCCCCTGTAGAATAGGTAACTGCTAGCACCAGATGAGAGCCTTGGTGGGGTAGCAGGCAGGTCCTTTTAATGTGTGGGATGGTGGAGTTTGTTGGGATCCATCACTATTGCTTGTATAGGTGGTGACAATGGCTAAGTGAGTAACTCGTCCAAGGTGTGGAAGCTTGAGAGGAGGGAAGGCTCTTCAACACACTTTCTTGGCCTACTGGGCAAAGGTTGGCATGAGAAGAGCCATGGAAAGCTTTCAGCAAGCAGCAGGCTGGTATTGTGGGAAGCACGCTTGTCAGCCAGCTCCTCAGACTGAATGTGGCAAAGAGTTTTCAGCTGCTTCAGAAGAGGGGTTCTTAAAGGTCTGGTGCTCTGAAACAGAAGCATTTCAAGATGGAGGCATGGCCTAACTTCAAGCCTCACAAGTGAAACAACAGTTCATTGGAACAATTCAATGAAATTACTTAAGTGTGTGTTTGAGTACTCTTTTTTGCTGTTATTTTTCTTTGTTTGTGGGCGTGTTTTTTCTTACCCTTCCCTTTGTTTGTTTGTTTAGAGCTTGCACCATATTTACCTATTGGTGTCCTAGATGATCCTGCCATGGCTGGTAGGTGATGGGGTTTGTTGACTATCTTATGAGTGCTGCCTGTTCCTTTTCAGGGTTCAGAGGAAGGCTGCAGCTGGAAGACTGACTCCTGAGGATGGTAAGGTCTCTTCTGTTGTGTGACAGCTTCTAGTGAATAGCATAGGTCCCTGACCAGGCAAGGGACAGACAGGCTGCCAGTCAAGTACCTTCTGTTCCTTCAAGTCTTCTTCCCTGTACATGTACCGCCGTAGTCTCTGGTGCTGATGCAAGATGTTAGAGCTTCCTCTCTGACCTCACAAGAGAGGGTGTTTGAAGCAGGTTCTCCGGGTCCTGACCCCTGCCCTGAGGAGCTGGTTTTTAGAGGGGTGTAGGAAAAGCAAGCCTTGGCTAGACCTGGCTACAGGCTAATATTCCTGCTGCCAGGTCTGTTCATCTCTAAACAAGGCACTTCAGGTTTGTCAGCTCTTTTGCTTTAAGATTTCTTCTGCCTAGCTTTTTAATTTTAATTAAATTTTAATTTGTTTTTAACTGAGAGTTGCAGACAACCAAGTGAATGAATAACTAACACAGGTAGTGGTGTTTGTGTTATTTACTTTGGTGTTGCCTTCAGTTTACTTTACGCTGCACCCACGTTTCAACATACTGCAGATTTTTTGCTTTATAAAAACATAGCTGCAGTTAAGAGGCTACCAGTGGAAGATGGAAATTTTTGTTACGTGGACTGGGGGGGGCACTGGGAATTTCTGCTTTCTTCAGAAGTGTGGGAGGCTGTTTGTTTAGTTTTGTTTAAATATTTAGTGCCTGCAAAGTAGTTCAAAGCATTGGTCTGAGGTTAAAGGCATCGTCGTTTGTACCTCTCTCCTGGGGAAAGGAAGTGCGTTGTGTTTTCGCAGCACTGAAAGGTTCCTGGTATGTTCCCTTTTGTGATCTCCAGCTTTTTCACTCTCTCTGGTCTGCTATGTACCACCAGATAAGCATACAAGTATAACTGAGCTGTGCTTAAAGGATCAGCACTGGAATATTTCTGCCAAGGACTTGAGGACATTTGGCTTCTCAGGAGTTGCTTCTTCAGCCCCTGGGATCCACACAGGCATCCTTGTGTGTGGAATGGGTGTGAAAGGTTTTCTTCACAACCAAATGAGCAAGGGACTGTAAAAATAAAAATACTCTTAATGTGCTTAAAAATATTCTGTACTTAAATCATTTGGGATGGAACCATCTATGAGAAAATAGTAGGTCTTAGGGCACTGGAGAAATGGGAAGGGCCTGTGTGTTGGGGAGTCTGGAAAAGCTGAAGGGACCTGGCCAAAGCCCTGGAAGAGCTCCAGGCTGGTGACAAGGGATCACTGTCTAAAGCAAGAAGCCATAGTCTCAGCTGGATGAGACCAGAAGCCCCAGGGAGTGCTGCTGTTGCTGCAGCTTAGAGTACAAGTGCTGAAGGCAGCTAGGAAGCTGCTGTTCAAGCTGCCCTGGCAAGTGATGGAAGTTAAATTCTGATGCTTGGGAAGCTGCTTTAGAAGCTGTAGGGCACAGATGCTGTGCTCAGCACAGACCTGGAGGGCAGAGGACTGGGTTCCTGGGCAGGGAGGGTTGCTGAACAGCATCACTGTGAAAGTACAGAGCAGTGCAGTTCCTTCAGTTTACAGCTTTCCTCCCAGAGGCACCGGCTCCTTCTGTGAGCTGTCCTCTCCCTCTTACTCTATGCCACCTTCATGTGCCTGGCACTGCATGTCACAGCCATGTCCTTTCCCCTAGGGAGCAACCGTGTCCTACTCATGTGCTGTTTTGTTCTCTGTTGTGTCTCTCTTCAGGGTGTGTGTATGACTGATGTCTGTTAGATGGTACCTAGTGTCTTCCCTGTCCTCCAGATCACCCAGGGCATGCTGACTTTCTCTCAGTCATTTTTTTCCTCTTTCAACTCACTGGAATTTCTCTTCCTCCAGAGTACTGCTGGGTCTTGCCTTCTCCATTGTTCACCTTTCCCTTCCCCACAAAGAAAGTGTAGATGGAGGTGCTGAGCAATCTGTCTCTACCCATTGTCTTTGAATATCCTGCAACTCCATGTGCCTCTCTGTTCCTGTCACCTGTCTTACACCTGGCTTCTGTGGTTAACTTTTTTTTAATCCTGTGGGACACCTCCCATTCCACATGATCACCATCTGGGGGAGGCAATATGTGGAGGAACCACACCTATTGTGGTACATTTACTTCGCTGACTCACTTCTACACTGGGAAGTAGGACTGAAATTAGTGGGTGACCTGGGTCTGAAGCAGCTGTCAGAGACAGGGCAAAGCACCTCATCTTCCTGGCTTCTCTGATTTGTCCAGATTTAAATCTTTTCTTGGTTACTTGGGAGAGAATGCTGACAGGTCACTTGAGAGCAACAGGAAAAACTGCCACGAGCGCACAGGGTTGCACAGCGGGTGAGAAGTAGAAGGTGGGTCTTACTCCTGTAGCAACCCACAACAACATCCTGCTAATCCCAGCTCCTGGCTGAAGAGGTGTCATGTGGGGGGCTTTGGTGTGCCAGAAACTTTTCCTCTGGTGCTCAGTCCATGCCATGTTGTCCACTTCTGTGGACAGCTTCTTCAAGCTATTCATTGCCCCATCAAGAGGGATAGGGCAGGAGGGTAGAGGAGCTGAAATGGAGACCAAGCTTTTGCCCACAGCCCAACAAGCACAGTGAGTGTGTCAAACGAAAGTAGTCATTTGGATTTGAAACATCAAATGTCATTGCTGTATGGGTGCTCCCCTGCCTAGGAACTAGGTTCAGGGAAGGACAAGTTCTGGGGCTCTTTACCCTTGCACCTATGCAGGGTGTTACAGAAGTCCCCAGAATTGCCAGCTGGAAAGAGTAGTCTGCCTGTACCTGTCAGTTTGGCATAGATCAGATAATGGGAAGCCAGAGGTGCATCTTGGGAAGCTCAGGCCATTGCCAGGTTGATTGGCTTTAAATACTGTCCCATGTCCTCTGTCCCTTGGCTGCTGACTGGCCACACAATGTTGTTGCAAGGGTGAAGCTCTACAAGTAGCTGAACCTGTCTTGCTCTTCACCATCACTGGAAGACATGGTCCTGCTCCTGCTGCTCTTGCTTCCCTCCCTTTTGGGGACATGGGTGTTTGACCCTTCAATGAGGGTGTTCAGCTGGCTGTGTTTCTTGCCATGTTTGCCTGCTGCCAGTTCAGCAGCTGATCCCCACAACAGAGGCAAAAAGAAGGAATGTGATGGCAGTAGGGGAAAGTCCTAGTGCAACCTGACTGGAAGGTGCAGCCCTCCTTGCTTCAGATGTGTGGGTGGGAGGCAGTGACTTCCAAGCCCTCAAAGGCTTTTCCCTCAAGATTGTGACCGCTTTTTGGAAGGAGCATTTTTTGCTTTCTTCTTCCTTGGTTAAAACTATGTAGAAGATGTCTTGTCAAAGGCTGTCTGTGACTCTTCCAGGGATAACTGGAGGTAGCAATATTTGAATAGATCAGTTTGTGAGGAGGGGAAGGAGAAGAATTAGGAATTCAGAAGGGTACTCCGAATATTGTGAGACTTGCTGTAGAATTAGCCAAGCCTTGCAGCTTCATAATGTGATCCTTACAGCGTGCATGGAGGGAGGCTCAGGCTTTTCTGAGTCAAACTGAAACTTTCTAAAAGGAAAGGGTTTGCTTCACATTGCAAAGCAAGGGTTTCCCTTTTGCACAGTATGCTCTAGCTGGAGACTGCCATCTGTTTGGAGAAACGCTGTTTCCCCCAACCCCTCTAGCTCTTCAGGCTGTTTGTTTTCACCTTGGAGATGTGCTTTGAAGCACTGACATAAAACTAACTGTCCTTGGGTCTGTTTCCATTGCAGGATCTGGGATGATGACATCTTCGCACCCCATCACAGCCAGCACCCCTGAGGGAAGCAGCTATGGTGCTATTGGTACAGTATCTTCAAAAACTGAGGGCATGGGCTCTGCCTGGGGCAGAAGAAGGCACTTTAAGGTGCTTTAAAACTGGAAGGGAATAAAGCTGCAAGCTGCTTTAGTAAGTACTTGGGGGGGAAATGCAGGTTCAGGCTGCACTTTAGGGGAAAAAGTTCTACACCAAAAAGGTGGCAAATCTCTGGAAGACGTGTCCAGTGAGTGTCATTGGAAATGGTCATGTCCCAGCTAGAGGAAGCCACAGTCATCTGGAAAGTGTTGATCACAGTGCTGCTTTAGGCAGGGTGGTGACTAGGGACTGACAAAGGTCCCTTCCAACGAAGCTTCTACTGAGTCTGTTACTAGCTCATCATGCTTTAGACCAAAACATGCCTTTCACTGGAAGGCCAAAGGGTTGTGTGCCACAAGGCAAGACAGAGTCAGAGCTTCCTGCAGTTCGGAGGTTTCATTAGGGGAGAAATAATGTCATGTTGGCAGCAGAGGAGAAAAAAGCACTCCTAAGGGTCCTACAAACCTGAGATAATGGGAAGTGACTTCCTTTGCCAGAGTATTTCTTAGTCTCCTTACAAGAGTTTTCTCTTCTGTGGAAAGACTGGTATTGAGCAACTTGGACTGTGAAGGTGTGACACCTCTGAACATCTGATGAGGAAACACAGAACTGATACTTCCTGAGGTCTGGAAAAAAAGAAATCAGAATTAAGTCCTGGAATAGAGTTGAGGTTTTCAGTACCACCCCGCCACCCCTCAATTCTCAAGGAAATGCTTTAAAAGCATTTGGGAAAGGAGGAAGAAACTTGTGTTCTGCTCATGTCAATATAGGCAATGGGCTGGCTGGGACCTTGGTCAACCAGTGGGAAGAGCAGGGAGGTCCTGATGACCTGCAGGTGGCCAATACTGTGCATGCAATGGGAGCAAAGCTGATACTCTGCCAGCTTTGAAAGATTTCTTTCATCTTTTGTGCTACAATATTTTTAGAAAAGCTTTTATATAAAGCTTATATAAAATCTGGAAATTAAATAGGTTGGCTTAAACAGTCTGCTGCTTTCACCAGAGCTTTCTGGCTTGTCTCAGACTTCCAGATTTCAGAGCCTAGGCTAGTAAAAAGTAGAAAATGTTAGAGATGAAAAGTAATTGAATAAAAGCAAGGCAAAACCAAAAATGCTGCAGCAGGGGCAAGACAGTCCTTGAAAGTGCTTCTAGCTGGTACCAGAAACTTTTAGGAAGGCTTGTGATCATAGAAAAACTTATTCCCTGAAATGGCCATATCAACTTGTCCCAGCAGATAGCTGCTGCTGCCTGGGGCAGCTTTCTTATTGGGATAGAGGGATTTAGCCCTTACCCTGCCTGTTTTCTTCTCTCTGCTCCAGACGAATCCAGCTCCAGCGGTGGTCAGCAGTTGTCTACCCCTGAGCGTGGGCCACCAGTTGGTTCTGACACAGACAGCTCTGTGGAGGAGGAGAGCGACTTCGACACCATGCCAGAAATTGAAAGTGATAAGAATGTCATCCGCACCAAGGTATGGCTGGTCATGATACTGGGCCATGGACAATTCTGGGCCAGGACCCAGCAGTAGTCACTTGTCAGGGTTCTCAAGTTGCTGCTTCCCTTTTAGGTGTATTTAATCTAGTAAAACCCAATGTGCTTCTTAGTGCTTTGTTCAGAGCCTAGAAAGTTTTCCCGCTGCTGAAATGAGTGGTTTAATATAGAAAATCAGAATGTACTGGGGACTTTTGAGAAAGGAGGAGGAAGCCCAAGAGTGTCCCAGAAGGTCCAAGGAGGTGGGACAGCATAGGGAGAAAATAATGTGCAATAGTAGGTAGTTCTCTGGTACTAGTAGTGTGACTGCAGAGGATGTACAGAGGGGCTTTAAGCTAGAAGTCAGACTGTCTCCTTTTGTCACCTTGCACTGCTCCATGTGGTCAGAGTTATTCCTGGAGGTCAGAGGGTTTTGCAGAACTCATTCTCCTCAGAATCAAGGCACACAATGAGCTTGCTGTGTAAAAAATGGCCCAAATAGCACCAGGCTGCATATTGTCCAAATACATCCAGGTCTTCTACTGGCTTCTGTAGTCTTCATTGGTTCTTTTCTGTTTTCTTCCCTCTTTGCCCACCCACTTAATGTTTTAGGTGTTCCTCTATCTATCAGACTTGTCCAGGAAGGACCGAAGGATTGTCAGCAAAAAATACAAAATCTATTTCTGGTAAGGAGAAGACAAACTGGTAAGGCCCAAGCTCTGAACCCAGTCTCTGGTCATGAAGTCTGCCCTTCTTCTGAACCAAAATTAGACCTGAGAATATTCTTTGAGCCATCCTGTTACATGTTCTGACCCTGTTCCTACCAGTAATTGCAGATCTCACATGCCTCAAATAAGGATATTTGTGGACCATTGCACACATGGTCCTGAAAACGGATTCCAGTTTGCATAATTGCTTTAACAACTGGTGTGCTGGAAGGGGCAAAACTGGCACTCAAACACATGAGCTTGTGGTCCATCCACATCCTGGTTTCTCTTGTGCCCTTAGCATTTGCCTCCTGTTTGGTTTGCATTGGCATGTTTGTCTTCTGCTTCAGGAGATCCTGAGATCATAACCAGAGGTATAAAGCTCCAGCTAGGTTTGTGGCCTTAGGCACCAAGGTATATGCATTCCTCCACAAACATTGTGGGGCTCTGTCCTGGGTGTGCACCCATTTTTTTGGTGTGTGTAACTGCTGCTGCCTGTCTCCTCTCTGCAGGAACATCATCACCATTGCAGTGTTTTATGCCCTGCCAGTCATCCAGCTGGTCATCACTTACCAGACGGTGCGTTGTGCTCTGTGTGGCTGTCCCCTGGGCTTGGGTGCTCTTGCCTTCAAGCTTGCTCTGAGATTGCATGGTGTAAGGATGCTGATCACAGTGAAACTAAGGATCAGCCAGGAATCCTGCTCTGTCTGAGGGGTAGTTTACCTTAGCTGCTCTCTCTGCACCATGAGTTGAGTGTTGCTACCAGCTTGGCTTGCTGAGCTTGCAGTTCTGCTATTTTTGCTCAGGAAGCGGGAGTGCAGCTGTTTTCCTACTCATCTGATGTCTCATTTGGGGCCTGTTTCATTTTTAGAGACACAGGACAAGTTGTCTCAAAGACAGCTAAAAGCAAGTAGGGTTTGCTGCGATAATGAGTGATTTATTTATTTTTTTCCTCACCCACCCTTGCTATCGTGCTGTTGTTCAAGTATCTGCAAGCAGATCTATTAGTGGTGGGGTTCAGAGCACATAAGATGTTTCCTCTGAAGACTGTTGCCAGGTTTGTGGCCTGTGGCAACACCTTATTCCCCCCCTAAAAGCTTCATTTGCAGATGTCAGTTCTCCCCTGTGCCAGTGTTAGAGCTAGGCTGTGTCCTGGTACACCTTGTGTGCATGCAGTGTCTGCATGAAGCATACCCCCCAGAACAGGGAGGATTTGCTAATACTGTGTCTCCCACCTCCTCTCTGTTCAGGTAGTGAATGTGACAGGCAATCAGGACATCTGCTACTACAACTTTCTGTGTGCCCATCCCCTTGGGGTGCTGAGGTGAGTGAGCCCTATGGTCACTGTATCATTGTCTTATGCTTCCTGAGTGTTCATGCTGTGCCCAGGTCAGGATTTTGTCCTTGCCACGCTCACAGTAACTATGTTGATAAGACCACTGAGAGCTTAGGACTTTGAGCTTTCTGTTTTGCTCAGCAGTGGCTTTCTGTTGCTGTGAGAGGCATGCACCCAGGAACATGTGGCACCTGGCTTCCCCTAGCAAACCTACAGCACAGCAATGAGGTGCTCCTCTGCTCTGTTGGACACTTTCACTTGTATCCAAGGAGCAGCAGCTCTGCAGAGAAGTTCAGATTGGTCTTTTCAGTGCAGCATTCCTCTGAACTAATGTGGGAGTGCAAAAAAAGCCCAAAGCTGGAAATCTTGCAGAGGAAGTGTTAAATCCACTGGGGCAAGTGAACTACTCCATGTGAAATTGTTACCTGGGGTGTAAAACTGGCAGGTGTTTGGCAGCTGCCAAGTTGGACAGTGGTGGTGGGGGAGTGAATTGGATTCATCTGATTGTGGCCTAGGGTTCAGCTTCTTGCTGCTATGCTGCCTTTGTCTTAAACCATCTTTTTCCCTGCAGTGCCTTCAACAACATCCTCAGCAACGTGGGCCACATGCTGCTGGGCTTTCTCTTCCTCCTCATTGTGCTGCGCAGGGACGTTCTCCACCGTCGGGCCATGGAGATGAAAGATATTTATACTCTGGTAGGAAGCATGGTTGCATGGGGCTGAGTGCAGGGAGAACTTGAAAACCAGAGTGATACACACTGCGTTTCCATTTGCCTTCCTTGCTGGAGGATTGAATCCTCCTCTTTTTTCCTCCCCTGGAAAAGGGTCTAGGTGGGATGCTGATGTTCTTGCACACCACAGTACTTTGCTGCTTACGGTGTATGTGCGTACTGCTGTAGTGACCCACCCTGGGCTTGTGAAGAAAAGGGGATGAGTAGAGGGACAATTCTCATGGCTGTGGCTTTTCCTCCAGCACTCACTGTGAAGGATCTGGGACAGTAGGAGTGTCCCAAGATGCTTTTGTTTCTAGTGAGGTTTGATTTGCCTTATCGAGAGTTCCTTTTTAGCACTCTTTTTAGCAAGAGGTAATAGAGCTGCTTTGAATAACCCAGAGGAATGTGGCTCTGTAGAGTCTCTGCAGTCTCTTCTGGGAGAGGATGGGGAAATCCACAGCCCTGTGGGCAGTGGCGCTGATGGTTTCTGGAGACAGACAGCTCTGTTTCCACTGGCTTGGTAGCAAGTAAAGGCCTTAGCAGTTTTAAGGGTCTCCTGGTTATGATTTTCAGATGACATCTCAGCCAGATCCTGATGGAGATGCATTCTCACCGGGACTGATGGACTCTGCTCCTCCAGTGCTTTTAACACCCTACCGATCACAGGACCCAAATTCTGGGTCCCCAGTGCTCTCTCAATTTTAGGCAGGATGTAGCGTGGCACAAAGTACAGGACAGAGGGGTTTTTAGTCTCAAGATGTAAGTACTAAGACACTGTGGTCTTCAGACCAGAAGTTTCTGTGTGATTAGCTTGGATTTACTGCCTGTGGATTCACCTGGCTGTGCAGTGTGGCTAAATGCAGTGCCTACTGGTGCACATGATGCACAGCTGCACTGGTGACTGAAATACAGGTGTAGGGGTTAGGAGGGATGAAGTGATGTAAGGTGGAAGCTCACTTGTCATCAGGACATGAGGGTACTTACTACACTCCTCTGTTGTTTTCCAGGACTATGGAATCCCAAAGCATTTTGGTCTCTTTTATGCTATGGGCATTGCCCTGATGATGGAAGGGGTGCTCAGTGCCTGTTACCATGTCTGCCCTAATTACTCCAATTTCCAGTTTGGTAAGCTGAGTTTCCTTTCTCCTTTTGAATTAGAGGTAGGATTTGCCATGTTCTGTCTCCTGCTGAGTTGCTGGCATTTCCCATCTCTCTACCCTTGCAAACCTCCCTGGAGTCTGCCTGTTCCAAGACTCAGTCAGGAGGTGGCGAGGCTTTGGATGCTGGGGGCTAATGCATTTCAGCCTTCTCTCCAGACCTTGGGGTTCTGGTAGTGCACTGCTGGCAAGATCTCCCTTTGCTTTGGCAGCTCAGTGTTAGAAGATAGTAAGTGCACAGCCTGAGGGACAGAGTGCCTAGGAAGCCTCTGGCTGCCATCTCAGTGGAAATTCTTTCCTCTATGGGCTCCTTTGCCCTCCTGGGGAAGAAAAGACTTGGGCAGGATCTTGTCTGTGTGTAAAAATAGAATCATAGAATGGTTTGGGTTGGAAGGGACCTAGAAGATCATCTAGTTCCACCTCCCACCCTCCCCCGAAAGGGTAGGGACACCTCCCACTAGACCAGGTTGCACAAAGCCCTGTGTAACCTGGCCTTGAACACCTCCAGGGAGGGGGCATCCACACCCTCCCTGGGCAACCTGTTCCATTGTCTCTCTACTCTCACAGTAAAGAATTTCTTCCTGATGTCTAACCTAAATCTACCCTCTTCCAGTTTAAAACCATTATCCCTTGTCCTATCACTACACACTCTGGTAAAAAGTCCCTCCCCAGCTTTCCTGTAGGCCCCCTTCAGATACTGGAAGGCCACTATAAGGTCTCCCCAAAGCCTTCCTTCTCCAGGCTGAACAGCCCCAACTCTCTCAGCCTGTCTTCATAAGAGAGGTGCTCCAGTCCCTGGATCATCTTTGTGGCCCTCCTCTGGACTTGCTCCAAGAACTCTGTCCTTCTTGTGTTGAGGGCTCCAGAATTGGAATGAGAATATGATGAGAATGAGCCATGCTTTTCTCAGTGGTGCCCAGTTACAGAACAAGAGGCAATGGGCACAAATTAAAACACAGGAAACTTCACCTGAACAGAGGAAAACAATTTCCCCCCCCCCTACTTTGAGGGTAGTCAAAGACTGAACAGGTTCCCAGAGAGGTTGTGCAGTCTCCTGTGGGGATATTAAGGCCTAAGCGGACACGGGCTGGACAACCCTCTTACAGCTGACCCTGCTTGAGCAGGGGATGTTGGACCAGAGAACCTCCAGAGGTCCCTTCTAACCTCAGCCATTCTATCATTCTCTGCCTGTTTCTGTGCTGTACTGTGTTGGGCACTGATTTCCTGGTCCCCTTTGGATCTTGTTGCCCCGCAGCACAGCAGATGGGCTGCAAGATGGCAAAGCACAAAGTGCTGTAGAGCTTAATGCAGCATCAGGGATTTGTGCCTGTCAGCCTTGAGTTTGGCCCTGCTGCTGCAGTTCTTTGTATGCACTCAGAGCAGCTTTCTCAGCCTGCTGGCAGTACTGGTGTTCACTGTTTCTGTTGTGCTCCCTCCATAGACACCTCCTTCATGTACATGATCGCAGGACTGTGCATGCTCAAGCTCTACCAGACCCGCCACCCAGACATCAATGCCAGTGCCTACTCTGCCTATGCCTCGTTTGCTGTGGTCATCTGTCTGGCTGTCCTTGGAGTGGTATGGCTCCTTCTTACCTACCTGCTTCTCTGGGAAGGAGGTGGTGTGGCTGGGAATGTAGATTAAGTGGGCAAATGGCTGGGGAAAGCAGCAGGGTAGGGTAAGAGTGTGGTAGCAGGGGCTAGCATTTGAATTCCCAGTGCTCTTGGGTTTTCCTCCTCCCTTCCCCTGGGCTTGCAGGGAGGGGAAGAGTAGAGTAGTTTTCTCTCAGTGGGCTCCTTTTTTGGGCTTCTTCTACCACATGTCCTCAAGAGGAGAAATTCGTGCATCCAGATGTCTGTGATCAAGCATGCAGCTGGTCTCCTGTGGGGTGGCTCACCTTGAAGGAGGGGGTGAGGCTAGCTGAGCTTTCACAGTGAATGTGCTCTACCTAATTGCCTGTGCCTCTTTCTCCCCTTTGGAAAACTCTGTTGCTGGATGCAGCTCCTACAGTTGGCCTTGCTTTCTTTGGAGAGGTGCAGGGCTTAGAATAACAGCTCTCAGGCAGAGTACCTGCCTCTAGAAGGGCACTGGAGCAGAAAGGATCACAAGAGGGTCACTCTTGTGCACCAGCAGTCGCTGACGTGTCAGGCTGGTAGAGGGCTTTGCCCATTTGCTCATGGTATCACAGGTATTGAGCTGGGCTTGCCTGAATCCCCAACCTGTGCTTTACCTTGGAGGTCTCTGCTTCTGGTTTGTATGGGGATTTTTTTGGACTATGTTTCATTTGGCAGTAACCAGGCACAGTCCACTGAATTCTTGCTCTGAACTAGCAGCTAGATCCCAGTGGGCTGTCAGCCCCTCACTACCACACATAGTGCAAGAATGCCAGTTGTTTGTGTGAAGGTCTTTGGGTAGGAGACTGTGGGATAAGGCATGCAGGAGCAGCTTGCAAACTTGGGACTTTCCAAGAATGTCTTGATAGCTGTGGTAAATCATAGACTCATAGGGGTTGGAAGTGACCTCTGAAGATCATCAAGTCCAACCCCCCTGCTGCAGCAGGAACACCTAGGGAAGATCACACAGGAACGCATTCAGACGGGTCTTGAAAGTATCCATGTTCAAAACACTGTTTTTGTTATGGAATCCTGTATCTTTTCTCGTGGGATGCACAAATGAAATGTTCAGGCAAGTGCTGTGCCCCAGGGGAGGGGAGTGCGTGGTCGCAGTCTGGAATTTCTGGAATTCTTAATGTATAACTGAAATTATAACCTGCATTTGTAGTTAACTTCCACTCATTAAATGAAGTGAAAGTGTGTAACAGGTGCAATTGCCTGCATAGAGCTTTGTCATTTTTGGTCTACTACAGTGCACTTGTCAAAGTAACAGTTGGTTCCCTGACTGCCTTTTGAAAAATCCAGCTCCTGGCTGGAGAGCTGCTGCCCACCTCAGCAGGGAGAGCTTGCCTAGCCTGTTAGTCCCTGTGTTTCTGCTCCCTGAGCCAGCTGCAGTCCTTCCAAGCTGTCATTCTTGTCTGAAGGGGTGTTCAGAATGAACAGTGTCCTCTCCAGAAGTGCTGAGCTCCTCTTGCTTCTCTGGACTTTGTCTGGATTTATAGATCTAGTTTTTGGTTGGAAGATTTGAGCGTTTCTCTTCCACACTCAGCGAGGTTGTCCACCTACCCCATGGTGACAGGAGAGAAAAAGGATCAGCCCACTGGTAACAGGGCTTACTTTGCTTTCAATGTTTGCTTTCAGGTGTTTGGGAAAAATGACGTGTGGTTTTGGGTCATTTTCTCACTGATCCATGTTTTGGCCTCACTGGCTCTCAGCACCCAGATCTACTACATGGGCCGCTTCAAGATCGGTAAGTTCTGTGACTGAACCATCTTGCTCTTGGGTGTGCAGGTGCCTCCTGTCCTCACCTGCCTGAGTCGCCTCTGCAGCACATCTGCGAGCCCACTCCTGTGGCTTGTGCTTGTGTTCTGGGCTATCCTATCCTCTCATCCCATCTGATTCTCTTCCTGGCCTCTGAAGTCCTTGTGCTGCTGCTTCCCAGACCCATGGGAGTCACCACGACCTGTCTGCTCCGTGGCAGGAAAAGAGCTGGGTTCTGAGGAAGCCTGCTCTTTGGCTACAACTCTACCTAGCTCTGTGCTCAGAGCTACGTAAAACCCTGTCATGGGGTAAGGGGGGAGAGGGTTTGGCAGGGAACCTCACTCTTGTGCTCTGCTGACAAACATATTTCTCCTTTCTCTTCTGCTCCTGTCTGCCTCAGATGGCCCTGACTCAGGTAACTGTCAGCAGCTCTCTGTGGAACTGCAGCCGGGAATGCATGGATGTGTGTGGGGAGGCAAGCTCATGAGCCACCTGGGGTCTGCTCTGCAGAAGTGAAGTTGGTTTGCCAGCAGCACTTCCAGTCCCATTCCTTGGCAGAAAGGAGAGCTCTAGTCCTGGCGTGGGAGCCTCTTCAAACTCCACATTTGTGGCTGAGGAGGGGTGTGTGTGTGCATGCATGTTTGGCCATCCCCACTGCCACTCATGGCTCTCCAGTGAAGCTTCTGCAACGATTTAGAGAGCAGGAGTGCCTAGAGTGTGCTCTGGCCCTCTAGGACCCTCTAAGGACTGTGGGATGAGTTTCTGCTTTTTCCTTGCTCTGGCAGCTTGTTTTATGGAAGATGATTTTCCTCCTTTCTGCACACACCTCATTCCTCCAGAGATGCAGTTGCAAAGCCAGCCTGTTTATGTGTACAGACAAGGCCTATTTGACTTCTGGGCTGTGCCAGTGGCAGAGTTGTGGGTTTTTTAATTTTATTTTTCCTTCAACTTGTCACTCGGGCCAAAAACCATTCGCATCCTGTAGTGGCCGCCCTTTTGCTCAGCTGCTGCCGAAGAGCAAGAAACAAATATGTGGACACCCTGACCCTCTGCAGGCTGAGTCCTGTGCTGCCAGCCAGTGGGTGTCCACATCTTTCCCCAGCAGGCATGTTGGTGCTCACTCTGCTGGCCGTTCTGGCTTTTTATCCTCTTCTTTGACAGACTTGGGGATATTTCGACGGGCAGCGATGGTGCTGTACACAGACTGTATCCAGCAGTGCAGCCGACCGATGTACATGGTAGGTGATTCCTCATCTCAGCACCTCGCTCAACAGTTGCTCACTTTCTAGGCAATGTGCAGAGGAAAAGAGTTGTGCCTCTTTGAAAAAGTGATGCTTCCTGCTTCCCTTCTTCCCCTTCCCCACAAATGTTCGGGTAAGTGTAGATCTCTGCTGGAGCAGTTTAATCCCCACTCTCAGGCCTCCTCTGATCTCAGGCTTGGTGAATAAAAACATCGGAGCAAAGGTGAGATGAGCATGATAGGATTTGCCTTTGCTCTTGCTCTCTGGGGGCATCAATTCAAAGGAATGGGTAGGAGGGTAGCAACTCTTCTGGCTCTGTGGCTTATGCATCAGCTATTGCTATTTCTACAGCAGCAGACAGCAAAAAAAGTAAGGAATGGTAGCTGTTACCTTGTGTCCCACTGATTACTTTATCCTGGTCACAGAGTGCTAATGAGGGCCTTAAGCCAAATTCCATTTTTATCCATGAGCATCCTTTTCATTTTTATTTTTTTTTTTTACATTTATTCTCCCATCTTTGAATAATAAGAGTTTTGCAAGCAAATGTGGTGCACTCTGGCATAAATTAAGCCTGGTGAGCCTAAAACAGGTACACCATAAAGGTGGCTGTAAGCATAAATGCACATGTCCCACAGATGTAACCCTTCGGCCTGCTGTAGTTGCAGTGCTTCCCAAGCTGATGGTGAGACTGTTGAAAAAAGGCTCTGAGCATGGGTGTGGGATGCTATCCAAAGCTTTCCCTGCTGCCTCTTTCAAGCATGTCCTTTCTCTGTGCAGTATTTTTTCTATAAAATGGTGGGAGGGAAGGAATCTAACTAGAAAAACAGTGGAAACAGTCAAAGGAATGGTGTGGCCTCCCAAGGCTGATCCTTAAGTGCTGGTCTTGTCCATTTTTAGATGCTTAGTCTCCTTCTTGCAAAGCTTCCTTCAAATTTGTGAGGGATGGAGCAGCTTCCACCTAGCAAAAGCTCCTGCAGAGCAAACTTCAGAGCCAGGCACATGTGTGTTTGCAGGAACCGAATTCCAAATCTGCACATGATGACATCCTGAATTTGAGGCAAAGGCCTCTTTTTGCATTTTGTTCTACTTTCATATGATCATCAGTGTCTTCTCTTCAGGACAGGATGGTGTTGCTCATTGTTGGAAACCTGGTCAACTGGTCCTTGTAAGTAGAGGGGTGTGGGTATCTTGTGTACTTGTGCACGTGAACAGCAGGGTTCAGTGTGGACACACGGGTGGTCTGAAGTGATGGGGAAACACAGCAGCATCTGTGCTATACTTCTGTGCTGGGGCCCTTCTGACACGTTTTGGCAAGGAGCTGGATCTGATCAG
Organism: Hemiprocne comata; assembly: GCA_020745705.1. Taxonomy (NCBI): domain Eukaryota; kingdom Metazoa; phylum Chordata; class Aves; order Apodiformes; family Apodidae; genus Hemiprocne; species Hemiprocne comata. The sequence continues at coordinate 145,627,809 of CM036586.1, forward strand.
CACTGATGGTAGGCAGATCCACAGGATGCAGTGCAGCACGAGAGCTGCCTGAGGCATCCCTAAACCCTCCAGCTGGTGCTGTCTCATGGATTGTGCCTAAGTGAGGTTGTGTGGGGCTGGCCTGGTACCACGGTGCTGCATTGTGCCCTATGCCTGCTTCCCACCTAGCTGGGAGGTTTCTGGCACAGCCAAGGTGCAGGAGATTTAACAGATGCTCATTAGTCACAGAGCTTGGCTCAGCAGTAACTGTATGGATGGAGGGATCAGCTCTTGGATAAGACCTAAAATCATTGCCCTACTCTTGCTTTTCACTAAAGCTGCTCCTCGGGGACATGCCTTCTGCTAAACATACAGATCTGGGGCTAAGTCCTACTGAGTGAGATGTGTTTGGCCATGGGTTGGAAGGAACCTAGGACCCTTGCCTGTCCTCTAGTGTCTCTGGTTGCTCTCAGTGGCTGATCATGGCCAAGTCTGCTCTGCTTTTCTTCTCAGCAGGGAGCAGAGGTAGATGATGCATTTATTCCAGGTAACTGGGAGGCTGTGGCAGTGTGGCTGTGGTCTGGGGAAAGCAACGGGCAGCAGTCATTTTGGGGATGTACCCTGTCCCCAGTGAAAGAGGCTGTCTAATGTCCCTTCTTTCTTCTTTCTCAGTGCTATCTTTGGGCTGGTCTATCGGCCCAGAGACTTTGCCTCCTACATACTAGGGATCTTCATCTGTAACCTGTTGCTGTATCTGGCTTTCTACATCATCATGAAGGTAAAGGAGGCAGCTGTAGCTGTCCCTGGGGTGTCTGTCCCTCAAGGGGAAGGGATAGGCCTCTTTTTTGGCTGCTGTCTAGGCTCCTGTGGTGCTGCAAAGGGATGCGGAGGGTCATTGTGAGGTTCAGGGTGGGACAAGGTGTAGGTGTTGGGGAGGGATGCTGTGTAGCCATCTCAGGGATGGCTGGGCTATGTCTCCCTGGGGTGGGCCCTTAGAAGATGTGGATGGTCCTGGCTGGCATGTTAACTCTGTGCATGGCTCCAGCCCCAGGGAAGAAGTTGGGGCATGTTGTGAGGCTATGTCCTTGTCTGCAGCTCCGCAGCTCTGAGAAGCTCCTGCCCATCCCCCTGTTCTGCATCATGTCCACAGCAGTGGTGTGGGCAGCTGCCCTCTACTTCTTCTTCCAGACGCTCAGCAGCTGGGAGGTAAAGTTCCCTGTCACTGTTCCTTCTGTCCATCTCTCATCATCTTTCCTTCCTGTTGTTCATTTTACGCAAAAAATACTCTGGGGAAGAGTCCTGGCTTGTTCATGGGGAGCTGAAAGGGTTTAACTCCTTCAGCAGGCTGGGAAGGGAGCATGGGAAGCTGTGCTGAGTCAAAAATGATTGTATGCATGCAGCTGTGGAGAGGCTATTTATGATCCAGGTGATCCAGAGATGACTGGCCCTCACTAGGGGACAGAGGAGGTGCTGGGGATGTGAAAGTGAAAGTGGACGAATCCTGACCAGTGCTTGATGGAAGGCTTCTTCCTGGAGAAAATGGCCAATGGGGAATAACCTGCGTGGAGTTTTGGGGACTCTCCATGGCCTGGGAGGCTGTTAAGTCCTGACTGGATGCCTTCTAACAAGATACTGTGTCCATCTCTCTGGATGTGCGGGGCTTGTTGCAGCATTTGGCTGGTGGAGGCTGTGCAGCTTGTGCTGTGCAGGAGGACCTCAGCTGTGGAGACGAGAGGGCTCCCCCCCAGCAATGGATTGTGGCCCCAGATCCATTTCCAGGTCTAATGATGAGATTGCCTTCCTGCCCTGCTCTCACCATATGTCTGTCAAGCACAGTGCTTTTTCCTGGTTCCTGCATAGAGGATTAAGGCCAGATGATCTCCAGAGGGTCCTATGCAGTCAGCCAGGGCTCTGTGTAAGTGAATATTGGTGTGCTGACACCCTGCCTGCTCCTTTAGGAGACTCCAGCAGAGTCCCGGGAAAAGAACCGACCATGCATCTTGATGGGCTTCTTTGATGATCATGATGTCTGGCACTTCCTCTCCGCAGCTGCCTTGTTCTTCTCCTTTCTGGTGAGTCCTACTGAGCCTCCCGCTCTGCTGTATGGCCTCACCTTCTCCCTCCTTGTCCCTCTCTATCTGCATGGAGCTGTGGCTGCCCCAGGACCCCATAGAAGTGCACCAACCCCTGTTTGGCTTTGCCTTCAGACATCCTTCACAGTGGGATGCTCCTTGGCAGTGGAGTCAGGCTTTCTCCTTTGGCCTCTTGCTCCCTGGGCCCCCTGACCTCAAATTCCCTCTGGGGCTCTGGGTCACACAGCTGTTGTGGGGAAGCTGAGGGGCTGCTGGTGTGACCCACCCTTTCATGAGTTTATGAAGACCTCCCAGGAAGACAACCTACTCCCTTTGACCCAGGCAGTAGGGTTACTAATACAGAGCTTAGCTCACTCTTGGGCTTTCCCTCACTTCCATAGTTGTCTCCTGTGCTCCTCTACCTGGTACTTCTTTTCAGGCCTGATGGTCTGTGTGGTGGCAAAGATGTGGAGGCATCCCATGCAATGGGGTCACAACATAGTGTTTTGGGGCGGTCGAGTGGGAGACATTAACCCTAGCTGTGCAAGGTGCACAAGCTGCCTGGCTGTGTGTAATATGTGAGCTGTGGTCAAGAAATTCCCACCCTGCTGCCTCCTGGATGGCTCTTCAGAGGCTAGTGGTGAGGAACCAGCTTCCAAGCAGGGTCTCGATCATGGCTGAGGCAGGATTACCTGCTCATGGCCTTGCAGCACAGTACGTAGAGTTACCTGTCAGTTGTGCTGCCAGAGGGACTTGCTGGAAGCATTACAGAAAGTTAATCTGGCACGTGGGTTGCTGTTGTGACTCCTGCACATGCTGGACATGTGGTCCCAGTAGAGCCCCCCTGTGATGAGATGCCACTGGGAGCTGATCATTCTCCCCAGCCCTGTGCTGGTCAGTGAGACCTGAAGTTGCCTCACATTCTCCTCCTTAGGTTCTGCTGACCCTGGATGATGACCTGGACACGGTGCGCAGGGACAAGATCCCGGTGTTCTGAGTCCCCAAGGGACGGGGGCGCAGGGGCGTCCCAAACTGCTCAGCCAAAGGCACCGAGCCACTGGCATCTGTGGGGATTGAGCCTTCTGTGGCCAACAACACCGTGGGAGCAGGGATGCCAGATCCCACAGCAAGCATGAAGGGATGCTGTGGTAACTGAGGCAGGACCGGGAGGGAAGAAGAAGTTAATCTTTTCCCACCGCACCCTCGGGGGCTGGCATGACCCACAGCTGAGGCCAGTGCACAGCCCCCTGGCCTGTAGGTGCAGCGGGTGCTGGAGCCAGTGAAGAGGGAGGAAACAAGGTGTGTTTGAGCACTTTGCTCCCCTTCCTCGCTGCTGATGTGCTCTGCTTACTCTCTGGTGAGTGGGCTTGAGAAGTGCAATGCAGTTCCTCCTGTGGTGGCAGCTGGCACCTGTACCCTGAGAGCTGCTGCCCTCAGAGCATCCCTTCAGCAGCACAGGGAGAGTGTTTGGTTCCTAACCAGCAGCCACTGAGTGAGTAAAGGACTCCAAGCTGAGGTTTCAGTGGGGGACTGTTTTGGGGTTTTTTTGGTTTTGTTGTTTGTGGGTTTTTTGTTTTGTGTTTGGGTTTTTTTATTGTTGTTGGAGAGGCTCCTTGTGTAGCTGGTGAGGAGCCACGTTAACTAGAGAAACAAGTCCAAGGGACTGCAGTGTTGGAGAGAGATGGTGGACTAGAGCTGCCCGTGAGTCCTCTGCCAGAGGCAAAACCTCCTGCCTTGCTCTTGCAGCCTCTCACACATACTGACCAGCCTCACTTCTCTCTGGCAGCCCCTACACAGGTGCTCGTCAGTGTGATGGTTTCCTTCACAGCACCAAAAGTGCTGCCCTTGAGCAACACTAAGAGACACGGTAAGGTGAAGCTGCAGCCTTGTGCACTGGGTAACTCCATTGCTCCTGCTGCCTGGCCTTCCTAAGAGGCCAAGGTGGAACAGGGAGGCTGTCCAGCACCCTCAGATTTTCTACTTCCACAAGCTTGCTTTGGGCACACTTGGCAAAGCAGGTTCCCTTATGGGCTGCAAACGTGGAGGAGGTTTGGGGCAGCTGGGATTGAGCTCTTTAGCTGAAGATCTGGAGCAAATTTCTTTTATCTCCAACTTTTCTGCATCTGAAATAAGTTTTTAAGTGGCTTCTGCATTCTTCTTGATTCTCAGTTATTTAAAAAACAAGAATAAGGTATGAATTATTTCAGGCCTTGCATCTAAAATGTGACCTGTTTTGCTAATTTGGAATTTTAAAATATTCTTTCAGGCCTGCTGTCCTTATTCTTGTCATTGTCTGAACATTTTTCCTTTGGTGTATGTGCATGTGCCCAGTGATTCAAAAAACCCATTCCAGTTGTGCTTACTAAAGCAGAAGACTTTGGTAACTTTCTACTCCAAAAAGGCTCTATTTCCTAGAAGGGTTTTGCACTAGCTTTTTTGTTTTGTTTTGTTTTTTTTCTAAGTTGGAGTTTGTCAAGATGGTCAATAAAATGAATGTTCTTGTCTCCCTGCTCTGCAGGTTGATCTGAATTCTTCTTCTTCCAGCTCTCAGCAGCAGCAGCAAAGAAAGCACTTCGGGCAGAGGTGCCCAGAGGTGTCACACAGCTGCTGTAATCCTTAGGTCCTCAGGAGCCTCACAGTTTCCTGAGCACTGGTACAGATAACCTGCTCGTTCTCTTAACCAAATTGCCTTTGTGGGGCTAACTGGAGTAAAGAGCAGAGACTCTGGTTTGTCACTGTAGCCCCTTGGACAGAGTGCAGAGAGGGCTGGAGGAGCAATGACACAAGAGGGTGCCAGCAGCTCTCTTCCTGAGCAGAGCTGCACTCCTATGGAGATGTAGCCACGTTTCAGGCAGGGCATGCCAGAAGACACAGAAGGTGGTGGTGGTCCTTGTGTGCTGCATTTTGTTACATTTTTCTACATTTTGCTGCATTTTTCCTTTGGGCTGGACTTGCAGGTTTGCCATGGAGTTGTGAATGTTCAGTGATGCTAGAAATCGGGGCAGGTTTCTCAGGCTTGTTGTGAAGAATGAGCTTCTCCTCCTTAACATTGTCAGCATGGCTACGGGGAAGGAGATGGCACTTGCTTTTGTGTGAGTAGCACTAGCAGAGGAGTATCAGGTTGAGGATAGTCCACACTTTCCATTCAGCCACCCTGCAGCCTTGCCATATGTTCTAAAGTGGCAGAATCCAATATTAGATACACACGCTTGTCTGCAGTTTTCTTTTTCTTCCCATAAGGAAAGGCTGCCAGGAAGTCTGAGGTGCAAAAAAAGCCACCAAATCCTTACTGCTGAGTGCAGCAAGACTGGGCCACCCCCATCAGAGGCTCTGGTGGGGCTGCAGTGCCCTGCCTTGCCTAGCATGTTAGAAACTTGCTGTGCAGATGGAGCCACCTGGGTTTCTGTACCCAGAAGTATATATGTATGTTTGACCTGACAGCTTTTTTTGCAACACATGCTCCGTGCTGCCCTGTTCCCCTCCCTGCAAATGCAAGGGCTGCCATAGGAGCCCCAAGTGCTGCACTTCCAGTTCTCTAGCCAGTGACACCAGAATTTGTTGTAATAATAACTTGGGGTGTGCAGGAGGCTGGGGTGTGCAGGGTGTGCTCTTCCCAGAGCTCTACTTGGAGGGCAGGTGGTAAAATGCAGCGGTAGCACTGCTGCCAGCACCATCCATTCCCTCCCTTCTCTAGTCCTGGCCCCAGCAGCAGGAGGCCTGAGGCATGGCTGCACAGAACCCTGCTGTAGGGTGCCACCTGGAAGCTGCATGAAGAGCTGCAGCAGTAGATGTGCTGGGAGGTGGTGTGCTCCTGCGATGGTCACGTTATTTGCTGCTGGGTGAGCCAGGAAGCAAGTGGGGTAGTGTTTTGGTGTTGGAATTGGGGGAGGTAGCAGGAGGAGAGGAGAAGAACTCGTGATCAGAGTCCTCACCACAGGCCTTGCATGAACAGTCTTTTGCAACTTTTTCACGGGGGGTTGCAAGGCTTTGTGTGGGGAGGTGCTCAAAGGACAGTAGTTCTGCAGTGGGCAGGATAAACCCCTGGGTGCTGGAAGCATGTGGGGCTTGAACAGAGCCCACCAGCACCAGCAGGTTGAGTACCAACTTCCATGAAGGGCTGAACCAAAAGAAGCCTGTAGTTGAGGCAAGGCCTGCCTTGCCCCTCTGGGACCTGCAGGGAGATGTGTGGGTCTTGTCTAAGGTGGGAGCTTGTTGGATGGGAGGCTATGCTGGGGTGATTAAAGGTGCCTGGGGTGGAGATACTGCCCTGCTGTTGCCTGAGGGTCAACGATCAGAGCATCTGCTTCCTGTAGGAACTGCACCAGCTTTTTAATCTTTTAACTGCCTGGCTTCCCTGGTATCCAAGCTGCAATAATTGCACCATGTAAAGCACTCCAGAGCCCACTGAGTATGTCTTGTATGAAGTGGGCAAAGTCTGGCCAGAGAGTCCAGTGTGGTTTCTTGCAAGAATTAGCAAATGCTGCCTCTCTCAGTCCTCTTGAGCCAGAGGGATGAGGAAAAGAGGGACACTAGTTGAAAACCCATTTATTCTGGGAGGTTGTAGTTTTTGGTGTAGGTTTTTTGGGGGGAGTGACACTTGGAGGATCTGGTGTTGAATCCTGCTGTTTGTGAGTCTAACCTGAAGTCCTCCCTGGTCACTGTGCTGCCTTCATAGCCCCTGCCCCTTGCTCAGTCAGGTGCAGGAGGGGCTCTTGCCTTGCAGGACTGCCCAGAGTCTGTTTAGGTGTGGAGAAAGATGAACAGATTTTCCTCCTGTACAAGTATGTTCTGCTCTTGGTGTATTCTGCCATCTGCAGAGAAAAGGACACAGGATAAGGGATTGGGGTGGAGGGAATATCACTTCTGTGCCAGTCTGAAGAAGGGCTTTTAAGCCCCAAGGGTTGTCCAGTTTTGGATAAAAATTTTAATAAAAGGTATTCCTTCTCCCCTTGTCTTCCATAGTCTGCAGTCTTGGACCTTTTTCCAAACTTGTATTTGTTCCTAGCCAGGAAGCTGGTTATCTTTGCTAAGTAGGAATGTGAGAAAAAAACTAATGTTGAACAGCAGTTGGAAGGCTCAATGTAGGAGGTAGAGGAGCAACATATGGGCTCGCTGAGCTAAGCAGAGATGAGCAGTTTGCAAATGGCAAGGTGGTAGCAGCAGTGAGGGGGAGAAACAGGTTGGAGAAGGGTGGAGAACAGCACAGAACAAGCAGAAAAATGTGAGAGAATTAAATCAAATCCAAAGAAAGGCACCTCAAGCCTTGGGTGTTAGGAGGCAGGGGCCCCTCTGCTGCCCATGGGCCAATAGCGGGGTCCTTGCTTCCCTCATCACGTGCTCATCCCTCCTGTGCTCAGCACAAACTGCTTTAACAGCTCTTGAAAGGGAAGCAGAGAGTTTGGTTTCCTGGTGAATCCTCTTGTCACTGGGTTTAAGTGGCTCGCTGGAGGGGCTGAGGAGCTCAAAGGCAGCAGGAGTGGGCCTGGCTGTCTATGTGTTGTGGAAGCTGAACCTGCCCAGAAACACCTGCCCTAAGCTTTCTGCAATTGGATATGAAATACTCAGGCTTCTTTGCCAGGTCATAAGATGTGACTGCTGGTTATATAAGCAAAAGAGCAAAAGGAGGTGGTACACCTCCTGCAGTGCCTTCTCCATTCCTACACCAGCCTAGGCCTCTAATGTTTTCCCAAGCAAAAGCCAGTGCTGTGGTTCGGTCAAGCAATTTTGCCTGGTGCACAGCTACAAAGCTGCTGCTGGGCAGGATCTGCTCTACCTTCCCCCGTAGCAATGTGACCTGTCTCTTCCCTCTGCTGTGTTCTCTCCTCTTTCCACAGATCCTGGGCACCTGAAGGTGTCTCCTCTCTCCCACAGCCAAGGGACCTATGCCATAGAGTGGAGGTGGATACCACCATATAGTCCCAGTTTTTCAGGAAATGTAGGTAAAGTTGTTCTGCCTGGTACAACTCAAGGAAGACAGAAATAACTTTTGTATAATAATAATTTTAAACTCCTCAGAGTGTAGGGAAGCTATTAGGATCATGTAAACTGAGTGTTACAACCACCACCAGCAAATACTTTTGTAACCAGTCTTACAAAACCTCTGGGATGGTGGAAGAGCAGCCAAGGCAGGGAGAACATGCTGCACTCTGACATTTGAAGGCAGTTTGAAGAGAAATGTTAACTTGTCCACAACTACATGTAGATTTTTGCGCTTATCAAAACAGCAGCCTCCACACAGAGCAGAAGGGTCTTGGAGGTGTGATGTTGTTACTTTTTACTAGGGCTTGTAGTGATAGGACAGGGGTAATGGATCAAAACTGGAAGAGGGGAGATTTAGGTTAGACATTAGGAGGAAATTCTTTAGTGTGAGGGTGGTGAGGCACTGGCACAGGTTGCCCAGGGAAGTTGTGGAAGCCCTATCCCTGGAAGTGTTCAAGGCCAGGTTGGATGGGGCTCTGGGCAGCCTGATCTAGTGGGAGGTGTCTCTGCTCATGCAGGGGGTTGGATCTAGACAATCTTTAAGGTCTCTTCCAACCCAAACCATTCTGTGATTTAAAGGGGGGTAGGTGTATAGTTAGCAATGCCAGCAACAGGGAGATACTGAGTTTATCTAGTATGTTACCAGGGTGTATTTGAGACTGAGGTTATGCTGTCTGTGGGTCTGCTCCATCTCTATCTTAAGATGGGGGAAGAAACACACAGAGCCAGTTTCACTTGTGCTTTTGTCTGTGGTTTCCCTCATGTACACATGTGCATGGCTGCATCAAGCCTTTGTATGAGCCCAGCAGGCCTGGGGACCCCAGCAACTTTCAGCCTGGAGGGCTGACAAGCAGGACCTTGCTGCCCCGGGGGCACTCCTGGTCCCTTGGTGAAACCCACACCAGCAGCCCTGCTCCATCTCCCACAGGTAAGCACCACAACCTCTATCTCTTGTGGATAGCCATGGTGAGAGCATCAGCCCATCCTTAAAGGTATTCTGATGCCTCATGTCCTGTTTCTCCCCTCCCTTTGACTACAATGGAAAAAAGCTGGTGGCTGCAGCAGGAAACCCCACCTTTATGCAGTGTGCTGGCAAGATGCTCACACTGAATTTGGGGCCATTGCTGTTGGGCAGTGCTGGGTGCAGTGAACCAGCCCTGCCTGCCAGCTCTCAGGCCTGAGCTGCCCTCTCAAGGCAGGGAAGGTGGGCTGAGAGCAGGTTACTGTGACTGCTCAGAGACCATCCTTAGTCCTGCACATGTCATCTTGATGTTCTACTGAACCACAGTGGTCTCTGAACACAGCCTCCTAAATAAACTACAGCTGCTAACTGTTGCTGAAGTAACAAAGTAGAAGCTCACCTGTCTTAATACTAAATTTTAATTAGAAAAAACCCCCGACATCTTCCATAAAGGCATCTTCTGTATCCAGGAGAATGTTGAGGTTTACAAGCAAGGCATTCTGGAGCCCCTGAAAGGAACTGTTTCATAGCAATTCTGTCAGCTTCTCCTGTGTTTCACAGCCTCCCCCCAAGCCTTTGATCACCTTGCAGAGTCTCTGTACCAGTCTCATCCAAACCACATCCTTTAGATTCAAACTGTGACAGAAGAACTCTTTTAGAGCACCTCACAACCAACGTAGTGAGAAGCATTTAATGAAGGTGAAGTTGTATCTTAACACAGTGATCACTGTAGCCTGGACAGGGAGAGCATCTGCCCTGCTTTACTGAGATACTTCCCTAGCAGTATATGTTTCTTCTGGATTATGTAGTTTTATATATCCTGATCAAGTGGGGTGTAACCCTGATACGTGCAGACAATGTACATCAGTGGAGAACCAGAACTGTAGATTTGCAGTCTCAAAACAACACTTAGGTTTTTACCTGTCTTGAAGAGTGAAATGCATGGCTTTCCATGGGGAAAGAAGCTGTACCAACAAGACTACAGTATTCAAAGAGCTTTTTTTTTAATAAAATACTATCATGTTCATATCTATACAAATAATAATTACAACTATTAAACAAAGTATTACATTTAACAATAGAAATCTCAGAACTCTGAACAAGATCATGGTTTGGGATATTTACACCTGAATGCAACACATTTGTAAAAAGATGTCAAAATAAGCAGAACAAGATCTTATTTACAACTGGAAGATGATGTTCCTGTTCATTCATTATCGATTTCTACTGCAGAGTTCCTTTTTTTCCCATTACAAAATAGTACAGACTTTCCACTGGGGCTGTATCCAAGTAATTTACAGCTGTATAAAACAGAAGCACAGCAGAAAACTCTGGACTGAATATAAATAATTTACATGGTGGAGGGCAACAGCATCTTTGACTAATCTCCTGTGGCAAAATCCATATTTGCTTCCCTTCTCACAGTGAGCAGGCAGGAACAGGGGTACAACCCCCTGCGAGCTCGGTTGCTTCACATTTGTGATTGCTGAAACAGCAGCACATGTTGCAAACTTGGAACCTACTTGTAAAAATACTTCTGGTGAGGCAGAAATAAATGCCCCCTTTTTTTTTTTTTAATTTATCTCATAAAACCTGGCATCAGCAAATAATAAATGGTTTCTGTGTAACTAAGCAGGGCTTGTTCGCAGAGACGAGACAGTTTTGTATCATCAGGAACAAAAACCTCTGCTAGATCTTTCACTGCTTCACAGAATAACTTGCTGTCAGTAGAACTAGTGGGAATAAAGTGTTGGTGCTCTGAGGTTTTGGATTTACTCCAAGGCTTGCAGAGGCAGTAGGAGGTTGAAGAACACCCCTCCATGCAAACCTGTGTCTGCACTGGCACTACTGCCTGTGTGGCTGCTACCCGTGCTGGATCAGTGGCAGTGGGAGAAGGGAACTGCAGTAGCAGCCAGCTAAGGTTAGGTGATGGTAAAGAATGGAGCTCCTTGTAGCACTGTATCAGAAAACAAAACAGATTTGACTGATTTGGCATAAATAGTCTCAGTGCTGTTCTGTCTTTCTAGTCAAAGTGAGATCATGAATAAAGGGATGAACCTGAAAGTTATTTGGGGGAATAGCAAAAGAAAGCTCTGAGGACAGCTGCACTTAGTAATCCAGGAACCGGCTACAGCTTGAATTTGTGACCAAGTCCTTGAGCCAGATCTGCTGAAGCACCTCTGAATAAGGTGAAAAGACAACAGGAGCTCAGATCCCTTTTTTCCAGTAATGCCTTCTACAGTTGCCCTGCCACATGATTTGTTTCCTGTGACAGCACTACAGTCACCAACCACAGCAGCGCAGCTTTAAAGTGCAGTAGAAAAATCTGTGCAAAATTCAGGAGGCTCTGTACTAGCACAGTGTTGTGGTGTTGGTTGTCTTTTTCAGAGAGGTGCTCTTCCACCTGGGCAGCAGCACAGTGACTGGAACTGGGAACAGGAGCTAGAAAACATATTCCAATACGGCTCAGCCACCAGCTCAAATCACTTCAGTTCTAGGTTTCCTTAGCGGCTCTTAAATGAGATCCTTTCCCTCAATGAAAAGGTATATAAAGGTTAGTATGTTGCTACTTTATTGCTTGCTTTCAGTTTAGGCTGACTCTGCTCTTATTCCTAGGCTTCTTAAGGGATTAACCAAGGCCTATATTGACACACATGGGCAATCCAGCCCATTTGCTATTGTTTGTTGAAGTCATTAAGCCAAGCTGAAAGCCACAGCTACACATCGCCTGTCAGCTGTGGCAAGCCCACCCTGGAGGCAGTGCTCTTCCCTTCTGCTGCTTATGTTGCTAAATTAAGCAGTACTGGGTGTTTTTCCTTCCTTCAAAACCAAGATGAACCCCTGCTTAGTGTAAGTAACCATCAAAAAGGTATTATGGAAGAGCAAATGCCATTCTCAGACTAACAAATTGCAATTAAAACCACAAAAATATTTTCTGACTCTATCTTGAAAAACAAAAGGAACTGTTAAGTGCCAGGTAATTCTTGGGAGAAAAAGATAAATTGTTGGTGTCTTAGATGTATGCTGAAGAAAGTGAATTTGCTTGTCAAATTGTTATTATAACAACAGAATTCTTTGATCTGCAAAACTTACAGAAGCTCATTCTTCAAACTTGCTCCCTCTCCAAAAAAAAAAAAAAAAGGTGAGCCTTCCTTGAAGTCTTATCAATCTGATAACTAAACACAACTGCTTCAATGGTAGGGGAAAGGACAAATAAAAGAAAAAAGAAAGAAAAGAAAGAGTAGTTTCCACTATATGGCAACAATGTTGCAGTTGCTCCTTATCCCGAGCCCTGGTAAAGTAGGAAGTTTTTCAGTGGAAAGCTGAAACTCCAACCTGTCGGTGGCACAGACTGACCTACAAAACGAAACACAAGAAGCCTGGTGGATGTGGAACAGCAGGAGTGATTAGTTTACAGTGAAAAGGAAAACTAAAACAGTCTCATAATTAAAATCTAACAAAAATTACTTAGCACCTAATTTTGTCTCTTTTCATGTGAAATATCCAGTCCATCCACTGTTCTTGCTAAAGGTGTATGAGCACGAACATGTGAGATGCTTGAATCTGTGGCAAACCCACAAGTTGCTCTAAAACCAGGGGACCTGGCCAGATTCAGCATTCAAACACCATTCGAACAGTCAATTAGAGCAAAAGACTGCACAACAGAGTCAATTTTTCTTTCCTCAAATTGATCTAAAAGCCAGTCAGCAGTGTAAATAATAGAATTTGGGAGTAAAAAACAGAATTTGGATAAATGCATTTATGTGAAGCTCTTGCAGCTAAGTGTCCCTAACTTTCTTTTCATGGCAGTCTTCCTGATCCCACAGCAATGCCACAGGATCATTCAGCATCACATGAAGACTAGCACTGGTTTATGGTCAAACTTTAATAGTAATTGCCATGTTCAAAGAAGGTAATGAAATGATATTTCTCCATCCTGCTCTTGGCAGGTTTCAAAACAAAGTCCTGAGAAGGATGACAAAGCAGTGTGGTGACTACGCAGGAATTCCCATGCCCTGTCACAACAACGTGAAGTACAATCCTCTAGAGAAGACTGAGGGTCAGTCACATAGAATCACAGAATGGTTTGGGTTGGAAGAGACCTTAAAGATCATCTAGTTCCAAGCCCCCTGCATGGGCAGGGACACCTCCCACTAGACTAGGTTGCTCAGAACCCCACCTAACCTGGCCTTGAACACTTCCAGGGATGAGGCATCCACAACTTCCCTGGGCAACCTGTTCCAGTGTCTGACCACCCTCACCATAAAGAATTTCTTCCTGATGTCTAACCTATTCTATTCATGTATTCCTTCGTATTGATTTCATGTATCAACATGAAGGAATAAATTAATAGAACAGAACACTGACAGGCTTGGGACATCAACCACCTCTCTAGGAAGCCTGTTCCAGGATCTGACCACCCTCTTGCTAAAGAAATGCTTCCTAATGTCCAGTCTGAACCTTCCCTGGAGCAGCTGTGAACTGTTCCCACTTCTCACAGGATTGCAGGGAGAAGAGCTTAGCACCTGCCCCTCCATGTTCCCTCCTCAGGAAGCTCAAGAGAGCAATGAGGTTGCCCCTAAGCCTCCTTTTCTCTATCATCTTGTTCCTCAAGGGAGTCAAGCACCTCCCAGTTTGGTATCATCAATCAGCAAACTTGGTGCATTCAGTGGAAACTAATGTCATTTCCAGCAAACATCTGGAATGATGAGCAGGATTAACATATTTATATAAAGTCCTGGAAGCCAGGGCTTAATTTTCACTACTTTGTCTTGAAAGCCAAAGACACCGTTGCACACACGATGCCATTTAAAGAGAGCAGGGATGGCTGCTTCACTTCCCTAACGGTCTGAACGAGTATGTAACGCACAGCACAGCTGCTGATTCCTGTCTTTATCAACCACAGCCCACGGAGCCACTCATTCTTAGGAAACTCATTTCACCCCCTGAGGCAGCCTCTTCGGGATCTACTGCAGTAGGGAAATCAATTTGATCAGTGAGCCCCATCAGATAACACCCAGACAGACTTGCAGTGTGCTTAGTCAGAGTTGAGAACTGACCATCATTCCTAACCCTCCTGCTCTGCACAGACCAGTTGCTGCCATTCGGTTGGTAACTACACTTGGGCAGCTCCTTTCACAGTCAAACTGAGACAAGCTGCCTTGCTTTGAAGTGAAATAAACATTCAGTCTATTATTTTTAAGAAACACGGAGAACTGATGCACCATTTAGATTTAGTGTCCTAAGAGGAGCTCCATCTGAATTAACAAGTGATTCCCAATTTGAATCAGAACCATTTTACTTAGCTTTGCAGGAAAACATCGGGCCCCAGATTACAAGAGCAGAGACACTGTCAGGATGGGCTACAGACACAGCCCAATTATTTTTTTAATGTTAAGCCTCTTTACTTTCCTGATCAGTGTAAAAGGACTTAGCAAAAAGGAGGCCTGGGCAGCCAAGATATGGATAAAACTTTCAGGTCCCTCTTTGTGGCTCCCATTCTTGGAGATGAAGGAGTATCTTCCTTTCTACCTTTCAAAGAAAAAAAAAAAATCTCAAAAAAAAAAATCCCAGGGAGCCTGTTCCTCCCTACCCTGCTACTAGGAGAGGCATTGAGGAATAACCCGTGACAGGTCCCAGGAGTAGCAAGACGATGCGCTGGTGGGCAATGCACACTTTTCAAGCTTGACCTGCCCAGAGGAGAGGCCCCCAAAGCAGTTTTTGCCCCTCCTCAGCTGGCAGAGGGAGGATTTAATACAAGGAAACCTGAAGTCACTCTGTTATTTAAAGAATCAAAACCAGAATGGTACTTCCAAGTGCATAGAAGACAAATATTTCTTCCTTGTTTTATGAAAAATCACACTGCAGATCTATTAAATAAATAAAACACCTAGTTATTCCCTTTCCTTTAGAAGAAATGGGACTGACTTTTGTGAAAGTACTGGAGACTCAGTCAGTGCACACACATTCACTCTATCTCTCACGCATGTACAAAGGCATCCCCCCTTCCCTGTGGTGCTCAAATCATCACCTGTTCCTGGTATGCAGGATTTTGGTCTTGACACAATGTTCCTCCTTCAGCCACAATCATACAAGTTTAGACAAAAGGTGCATTCAAGTGCAGAGTACTGATATTTACTCGAGTCCAATCCTGTCAGCAATGTTAAAGTAAAAACTGTGCCCACAGGGATCCCCACGCATTCTGTGGGATGCCACAGGCTCAGTCCTCCTCCCATGTGCTGCCTGGTGCAACCAAGGGCTGTCACTCACAGAAACCATAAAGCTGCTGTTTGAGCCAAAGAAAAGGAGAAGGAGAGAGGAAAAAAAGACATTAAGAAGGTGCTAAACAAGGTACAAAACCCACCCTGAGGTAACTTGCAGCATACAAACAATGAAATAGCAACAAATATGACTGCTGTCTCTGCTGTCTACACCAGAAGGAATCATAAACTACACTGAAATGTTAACCAAGTTCAGCAGTAACTGAAACCATTGTTAAAACAGATCCAAGCCAAATTCTTCCCTGAAACAGAAAGTCATGGGTTAAAGAAATCTGAATTTTTCTAAAACAGTATATAATCGCTAACCATGGAAACACATAGCATTTTTTGCCAGGTAAAGTCAGCCTTAAGCCAAGTGCATGTGACACGCTTCAAACAGACAAAAGCTGCACAACAAATGCCTTCATCAATTATCGCTGGGTTAACACAGACTTGACTTGTACTGAGGCTCCTGAAGATATTTTACAAAGGAAAAAGAGAAACCGTTCAAGTTTGTCTGTAATTTCAGGTAAATGCATCAGGAACAAAACAAAACCTGTAGCAATTGTTTCCTGTCTCCCATATGGATGCCCTCACTCCATTCTTTACATCCACATGTTACTGAGGGTGGCCCTTACCCTGGAACAACTGGACATCGAATTTGATTGTTGGAAAATCAACAACCAATATTTGCACAGCTCTCCATGTTGCATCCTTACTGTTATACTAGTAAGTGAGCATTGCTATAGGCACTGGTGTTTCAGAGTTAGTAAGGTGGGTAGAAATTCAGTGTGTATACAAATACAAAAAGTACCCATATACGTACATGTAGGCAAGTAAACGGTGATGCTATGAATGGTCTCTGCAGGGATGCCAGTGAGATCCACTTCCTCCTTCTTCTTAAATATATAAACAATGGATCAGACTAGAAGTCAGTCTATCAGTTTTCACACAGCTGAGCTGCAGTCGTGACCTAGAATATGGCTTATATTGTGGGCAGGTCGGTTTGAGGACTGCTTGGAAGAATCTGAAGCAGATGTGTTTGCAATGGAAAGCAAAGGCGACATTGCTGAACCATCTGGAGGAAGAGCTGTGGCTATTTCTGGAAACAAAGACGTCAAGTTAAAATTGGACAAGTGCGACGTGTTGGTCATGTGCATCGGCGGCATATCTGGAAGCAGAGGAAAACTGGGCTGAGCGAAACCAACAGGCCTGGGAGGAGACAAAATGGATCCAAAGCGATTGTTTAAACTTCCACTACTTGGCTTCTCCGTGCTTGGGTTAGGAAACATCTGGTTGGGAAAGTAAGGGAGAGAAATATCATTGGAAAGGGTAGGGTGGGCAGGAGAGTAAGGTGGGTAGAAGGATGGCAGCGTATTCTGAGGATCAACTGGGATTAGAGCTGGTGTTCGAGTGGCACTTGGCTGAGTGACTGGTGGGATGAAAGAGGCATTGGCATTTATCGGTGGATTCATGCCACCCTCTGGAATAAAAGGAAATCCAAAATTCTGAGAGAGAGTATGTTGGTCAGGGGCCACATTATCGTTAGACACTTGAGGGCCGTCAGGCATGAATCGGACAATGCTCCCTCTTTTTTCTATGGCAGACTGCTGGCGCCCAAGGATCATACTGCCACTAGTGGACAGGGGAAGATGGGGAAGACTAGGGTCAAAGACGTTTCCATGTCTTTGATTTCCAGATCGACTCCTTTCAGGCTGACGTATTTTAGAACCTCCACTATCTTGCAGAGGATGCCTCGACCGCTGAGTAACTGACGAATTTGGCTGACGAACAGAAGGCTGCCCTTGCTCACTGTTTCCGTGAGAAACTGCAGGGTGAGGGTGAGTTGGCCTCACAACTCCATGCATGTTGCTAGAAACAGGCGTATTCATGTGACTCTTGGTTCCATGACTGTCCGTCATCCTCATGGGATTAGACTTCTGCACAGAGATGTTTGGGCTTGTGTTGCGACCCTGAATATCTCCTGAGGAAGAAGAACTTGAAAAAGGAATATTCAAAGAACTGTTCCTTGTGTTAATTGCACCAATAGACATGTCACAGCTCTCCCTACTCTGGCCATCACCATCTCTTCGGATGTGGACGTTCTCCCGTGCTGGGGGACAGTTGTACTCAATTGTGGAGGAGGCGCCGCACTGTGTGTTCCTTTGATGTTCTGGAATTGATCTTTGGCTTCCATTAACTTGATCTCCAAGGTGAGGAGCAAGTAAACTCTGCATAAAACTTTGGTGGCATGTGTTTTCATTCTCCCTCGATGGCAGGGTGTTTCCTGTTGGAATACCCTGTACTGGCTGGTAGGGCAATCTCTTCTGTCTTTCTATTGATGGCCCAGTAGTTTGACTGATTCGAAAAGCCTGTGACTGCATGCCCCTGAGGGATGACACAGAATTACCAATTTCGCTGTTCCTTGAAGCCTGTCCGTCAAAATTGCCTGTTGGTTGTGGATTGGGTCCAGCTGGCTTAAATGTTTGACAGTCAGAAAGCCGCTGCACTTCTGAGCCAACCGTATGGTCAACAGATAAGCGGCCCTGCATATTATGAATGACCAACCCTTTATTTCTAGAAACATCAAGATAGCTTCTCATTTCAAGCTGGTCAGGAACCCGAGGGCCTTGAAGAGATATTCCTATTCTCTGTTCCGAATTAGAGGGTGTCTTCCCAATGAGAGCCTCAGCAGAGTAGCTGGAAACTCTATTTCTTTCCTGCCTGTGAGGGGTGCATGTCATATCTGACGGCCTGGTTACGATACTCGCTTGGGACACCATTTGCTGCTCTAAGCTCCTTGAGGTCATAAGTCTCTGCATCTGATTGTGCCCTGACACATGTTCAGAAGCTGAACCTTGCTGTCTGCTGCTAACATCTTGTTGCTGTTGATGCATAATATCCTGGTTTATATGGCTCTGAGGGTGGTTACGATGGTTCCTGCTTGTTGCAGGATTTTCACAATTCTTTTCAGGCTGGGATGCTCCGAAGTGCTGCTGCATCTGCTGCTGCATTTGCTGGTGGTGAGGATGAGGCTGACCACCTTTTTGCCGTGTTTGATCACTTCCATGGTGTTTCTGCTGTAGAGGAAGTTGTGTGGCTTGTGTTCCCTGGATGAGAGTTCGTTTCTTTTGCATCTGCACCTCCTGCTGTATTGTTCGCTGTTGGTGGACACTGTGAGGTTGAGAGTGGACCGAGTTTTCCCCATGAGTGACATGGTGCTGCAGCTGATACAAGTGGTGCCTTTCTCTTAACTGACCAGCCTGCTGTTGCTTTAAGTATGGATGATTACTGTGAAGATGAGATATGCCTTGAGCAGGAATGTGCTGAATTGGCTGCAAATGCTGCCCTGCCTGGCCTTGCTGCTCTGAAATCGAGGGCTGAGAACCACACGGAACTTCAGTTTGTCTCAAAGTTGGTGTTACAAAGTTGCTGTTTGATGGGAATAACCTATTAAGGCCATCCGTGTGCCCTTGATTGCTCACTGATGCCACTGGATTGGATGGATTAGGAGGAATCTGACTGACCAACATCTGTGTCTGGTCAGCAATGCTCTCCGGTGTTCGGTTCATCAACGCCATCCCTTCAAGCCTCATGGGTGTTGTCTGGCACTGCTTCTGCCTCTTTGCTGTAGAAAGCAGAAGGTCATCTTGAACGGCCCGCTTGGCCGAGTCCTTGCGACCTTCATGATTTTGCTGCTTTAAGTGTGATTCCTGCAGCTGGGGAGCCTGCATAGTGCTTGCCCGAATAGCATTCAGTTGTTCCTGGGCATATTCATTCATCATAGTGGGTCCTGGAGACTGATTGATGTATGTGCTAGATGGAAGGGAGAGGCTCACCGTTGCAGGGACACTTGCTGGCTCTGAAGGCTGGGATAAACTTGAGCAACTCACAAGGGGATGGACAATGCGACTCTGGTGTATTAGATTATTCACGCTTAAACTCGTTATGCTTGGTGACTGGGAAGCAGAAATCTGCAAAGACGTGTTTGATGTTTCCACACCTCCTACAGAGCAGCTTGGCTTTTCAACCTGTCTGTCGACATTTGTCTGTACTGCATCCTGAGGACTGAATTTGTTTGGTGCTGCTTCCAATGGTCCGGCATTGTTCTCTTTCCCTGGCTGATTTTTGAAAGGCTGTTGCTCTCTCTCCAAAGGTGCAACCTCAGTTGACTTAGAGATGGCATCTCTCATGTTAACCTGTATTCCTCCTCCACCTTTCTCAAGGTTCTCCTGGTCAAAAATAGCTCTTGCTGCGAGAGCTACAATGTCTGTCTGTTCTGAAAATGTGCAGCTGTTACACGTACTGGTTGAGGTGCTGCTAGTAATGTCTTCTCTGGTGGTATCTGGCAACATAGATGCAACTGAGAAGCCTCGACTGCTGCCAGAGCTAGTTGACATAGGGGAGTCTGCCTGCCTGCTAGCGATGAGGGAAGCACTGACTACTTCCTGATCAGAAATGCAGGAGTGATGCTGGGAGAGAGTATCACCTTCCGTGTTCATCAGCAAGAGCTCCTGCTTCTCAGGCAAATCAACATTTGATTCTGCTGATTTAGAGTTTTCCATGGGAAAATTAGAATGCTCCCCCTGGACGGTAAATGATGAGGTTTTTTTCCACAGCTGTTCTTTCCTTTGTGAAATCGGAGAGCATTTTGGTTAGACCTTGTCCTTCTAACAAGTCTGCATCTTGCATTACCACTGAGGTATCCTGCGCAACATTGCAGGACTCTGGAATCGTTCCTGGCTTGGAAGCATGACCCGCTGTGCTGCTCTGTGCTGCTGACATCCCAGCAACCTGAGAATGTGTCACGTGTGCTTCGGTGCGAGAGGACGTTAAGGTGCTGGGGTGTTCACAGGGTTTGGGAGACTCTGACAAGGCAGAGCCAGTTGGTGGCCGGCTCTGAGCCCCACAGGCCTGCTGGGGAGGAGCAGCATCTTTGGCAGCTGGCGGGATGGGTGCTGGCTGCTCTGACACCATGGACTCCAGCGGTGAGGAAGCGGGTGCCTCTGCTAAGCTTGGCTCGGGGACAGAGCAGGTTTTCACTGCCTGCTCAGAGCTCACAGACTCTTTGGAATGACAGTCAGAAATGCTGACGCCACTCGATGCTGCCACACCGCTCGCCTGCGACGGCGTTAAAGCTTGTGATGCTGCTGGAGCGCTTTCAAGCAGCCCCTCACCGTGGGAATGCTTTGCCACCGTTTCCACAGGAGCACAGTCCACCTTCCCTGTGTCTTTGCAAGGAACTGCTGGGCAGGACACTTTACTGTTGGCTGCCTGGTGCTTCTTTGTACTTGGCTTTTTGTTTGTCCTTTTTGATTTTGCATTGGATGGCAAGCCAGCAGCTGCTTTTTTGGGGGAAGCATTTATTGAATTAGATGCAGTAGTTAATACTGAAACCTCTGCAGGTACTGAAGCTGCCACAGAGGTTGGTAGAGACACGCAGTTAACTGTGGCAATCTGGTTGCTGACAGTTGTGGGATTGGTAGGGTGGCTGAGAGACAAGTGTAGGCAGCTCTGTCCAGCCATTTGCGATATGCTTTGATTGAGGTTAGCTAAAGCACCAAATGTATTGAGGGCAACGTTGGTATTTGGATCTTCGCTGGTGGTGGGTTGAATGATTTGCATAGGGGCTTGATTTGAAGCTCCAGATGAAGACATCACGGGCTGCAATGCAAAAAGCTGCCCATTCAATGAGATAGTTTGAGGATGCTGTTGACTGGACATTGTAACTGAAAATGTTTGCGTAGAGCTAGAAGATGCCAAAGAAGATGGTCTTGGTAATATATGGACAAGGTGTTTGCCTCCAAAAGTCTGTGGAAGGGAGGCATTCTGTATGGAGCTGCTGGAGTTCGCGATTGCAGTTGGCCCATTCACAGGAACCCTTACAGCAGCAGAAGGCTGAGCAGAAAGGAGGGGAAGAGGATTCTGATTAGCAGCTTGTATAATTACAATTTGCTGACTAACGTTTTGGTTGGGAACTTCCGCTCTCACAATCGGAGGGCACGGGGCAGGGTTTGGAGGCTGGAGAATGATGACATTCTGGTTAGCTGGTGCTCCTGCAACCGCTGATGCAACTGGCTGAGCCATCTGAATCACCTGCATAGCTGAATTTAATGGAAGGATATTCCCTGCAGCCTGAGTTTTAACCTGTGGCTGGCTAATTAATGGCTGCAGAGGTAAGGGTGGGCACGAGGGCAAGGTAACTACAATCTGTTCAGCTGCCTGGCCATCCCCGGGCAGAGAAGTATTCAAACTGATACTTGTAGTCAAAGGCCTGTTGTGAGCAGAAGACACAGTACCAGCACTGCTACCTGGCTCATTTAGTAGTGCAGTCATTATACCAGATGGCATCTGGCTTAGTGGCTGAACCGTATTTCCTGCTAGCTGCAAAGTTGTCCACGTGGTCTGTGTGTTTCCAGCTGATGGCATCCGTGTAAGGCTACTCATGTTTTTCAAGTCTGAAGTGCCAACACCTGAAGAGCCTGAAAAAGACCAGCAGTTCTCCAGAGGACTGGCAGGCAGAGTGCTTATTGCCGTCACGGCCTTAACTCCTTCTGCTGCAGAAGACACAGGGGTTCCAGCACTACTTACTAAGTCTGTAGTTTTGAGGACATTTACAGAGGGAAAACTATCTGCAGTTGACAGCCTCATGGATGGCACACAAGCTGTGTCTGTGGTTGAAATGACACAGCTTTCCTGAAGGTCACTCCTAGAGCTGTGTGTACTTGAGCAAGTTGTATTCACCTGTTGAACTTGGGAGGCTCCTGTGGAGGCACTGGAAGGAAGGCTGGTTCCCTGCAGGAGTGGTTTTTTTGTTAATTTAGTGCCCTCCTCCTCATTTTTACCTTTGGGGAGATTTTGATCATTCTGTGGTGCGTTACTTGAAGAATGCTCCTGTTCTGTTCCAGATTGAGATGCACTCTGCGAGCTGGCAGTAGCAACGCCTTGCTCATTCTCTGGGGTGGAAAGCTCAAGAATGTTCCCTGCTGGAGCTGCCTGAGCAGATGCTAGTGGAGAAACTGTAGTCTGTGACCATGGCTTATTTTCTGTGGGATAAATACCAGAAATCGTCACAGGAGTCACTAGGTTGCAAGTTCTCTGGACTGGCACAACGTTGGCTGTTTGCTTTTGTAAATTGTGACTGACATTAAATGTTATTCCCTGGACAGATGCTCCCTGGTTATTCCCATTGGGTTGACTCCCATTTGAATAGACAATTATGTTCTTTTGAACCTGGTCACTGGGAATAACAACCGAGACCTTTGCATTTTTGAGATTTCCCTTCCAGTGGATTGTAGGGTCATCATACAGGCAAATATCATTTGCTTTCAGTAGTTCGATGTATCTCCCATTCTCCTTTTGCAGTTCATCCAGCTGTTTCCGGAGTTTTTTTATCTCTTCAGCTACAAAACAGTGAGAGCACTCTTATTACATCAGCACCAGAGTAACAACTGGGTAATGTTAGCACATGACTTGGAGAGTTAAATACTATGTAGTATGGAATTCAATTGTAAATAATGTATGCTCTCTTCCAATGGTTAACGTAACATAAATGAAGACTCTCATCCTGACAAGCCTCTCCACTGAGCAGGAAAATGAATAAACTTCACAGACTATTCTGTTACCAATAGCAGGACATGTCGAACTATTTAGTTCGAAGAAACATCAGGGCTAACTCAGATGAAACTGAACACTAATCAAATTAATTTCTGAAGGAAAGATGAACACATTAATTTATCTTTTTCTTTTCCCTGCTCCTTTGCAAACACAAAACCTGTTTTTATTTAATGGATAATCTCATGGCTTTCCAGGACAATTAAGTTTCATTACATCTAAAAATGATATGCAAAATTAAATACAAAGCACTTATGCAAAGCCACAAAAATCAGCAATGCAGTTGGAGACGGTTCACCTAATTAGGAAGATCACCTGGGTTTTTCAAACCCAATTATATTGACAGGATAAAGCCGAACTATTTAGAGTTTCGTTCTATGGGTAGAAACAAAAATCCCAAACCACAACATGAGCTCTGAGATGATTTCTCTCATACCTCCATCACTGTATTTTTATGTATCTGTTCAAGAAGATTTTATATGATGCTTTTTATTTTTATAAACTAGGCTGCTATCACTTTCGTAGCATTTGAAAGGAAAAAAAAAATAGCTCCGTGCATGAAGGAAACTCCGTGTTTTCAATGAGAAAAAAAAATCTAACTGAAGCTTGTCAGAAATCATTCTGGTCACTACAAGTAGAATAAATCAGGATGGAATCTACTAGATGATGTTGCATCACCTGTAAGGTCTGTAATGACATCACAAAGCAATCACTTCATTATCTCATAGTTATGTGCAAGAACATGCACTTGGGCATTCTGTTGACCTCTTCTTTCAATACATTCTAAGCAGCTGTATTTTTCCTGTATGTGCATAATGTCTTGGGATTCCTAAGTTTGCTGATCCAGGCTTTGTTGTTAGTCATTGCCAACAAACACGCAGTGGAAGTGAGTGACAGATATTCCAGAGCCTCCCGTGGCATCTGTACTTACCCTGTTCATTGTTCCCTCCATTTAACAGAAGTTCATCGTTCTGTCTTTTCATTTCTGTTATATACTTAAAGGCCTGATCTAGGATCATGTTCTTGCTCTTTAAAAGAAAACATATGCATAAAATTAAGAGAAATTTCTATCATTGGTAGGTCCATTAATGATATGATTGCACTTGTAAAGACCTCCAAGAGCTCTTTACATTTACCTTTTCCAATGCCCAAAGCTAGATACTAAGGTCACAGAACCCAAACAGCACTCATCAGCACTTGCTAGGCAGCCTAAAATTCATGTTCCCTAACAAACATATACATCACGTGAAATTTCCAGGACACGGCCTTGTAAATATTTCATTAGGAAATAAACATGGAACAATTGTCCAGCAAGGTGTATGCATAATTTTGAAAGTGATATATTGGAGAAGATGGGAAGAGAAAATATGCCATAACCCCTCCACCATCTTCTTTTAATGGAACTATGCTTACTCTGCCTGCAAAACCTCTTGTTCACTTCTTAATTTCTTTTACTGTTCCATTGAAACAGCCTCTGCAGCAGATTGCTGTCTTGAAAAAGATGCTTCATCTTTCACAAGGACAGTGTCTTAAATTACAATAATTATTTCACTTTCTGAATTGCTTCCATCCCATTATTATGAAAGATTACAAAAATGAGCACGCAAGCAATTCTGTTTCCATCTTAGGACATTGACTGATGAGCAGCAAAAGGCTGAGAAGGGATTGGAGAATGATCTGAAAAATGATGGTGCTTAACCCATATCCTTCACCACTCAGGCATCATACAGACTGCATTGAACAGCATTGAGGAGAAAGTCAGTCCCATGTCCAACTCGTTCCTTCAGCAGTCATGTGCAACACTTTCAGATAAAAAGCTCAAAATCTGTGTTAATGACATTCACGTGGCCCCGCACGTCCAAAAAGGAATTCTATTACAAATTTTTAAATACTAAATATGTATTAATTCAGACAGTTTTGCCTTCTTCCGTAGACAAATAGCAAAATGCGTATTTATACTTCTGCAGACAAGTAAACACACAACAATTTTGAAGGAAACTTGTATGCATTTCTGAATGGACACTCACCTGCTTAAGTGCTGGAGAGCAGGGAATGAGTTCTCCAATTCTGTTTATCCCAGCATTAATCTTCTTCTTTCGATGCCTCTCCACTAAGCAAAAATAGTACGTGCTGTGTCATCTGGTTGGGCAAGTCAGCACAAGAGCAGCACAACTAGTACCAATTTAAGGGCTCATAAATACATTATTTCATTATGTACTGGGACCCTTAGTAACTTGAGAGAGGAAAAGAATTCCTCTAAAGTAAACCTCAGTTATTGAATTAATACTCAGTGGAATTAAGAACTGTAACATAAGCAGCAATACCTTTAAAAGGTGGGGATGTTCTGGACCCCTTTGTGGAACAGAGAAGTTACTGCAACTCAAAATTCAGGTTTTGATAATGCTTTCTAGCAGAGTTTCACAAAGCCCTTTTCACAAGGCAGAAAGATTAACTTTAGGCATACAGAAAGTAAATGAACCAAGATTATGGAAAGAATCAGTTGCAGATTTGGGAAGGAAATCCAGGTCTCCTAAATCACAACGTCAGGTTTAGCACCAAAGAGAAATAATTTTGATTTTACCAGTTTTCAATCTTAAGTTTAAATTTATATTGATGGAGCAGCTAACAGTGAATATAGCTGAAGCTCTAGGTATATGGACTATCAGTTAGTCATTTTTATTTGCAAAGGTGTAACTGTTCCACAAGGCCTAACTGTGACTGGGAGTAAAGAAAATGTCCAGTGAACAGTATTTCCAGTGAATTACCTATTTTGGAGAAGGTCAGAAAATGCTTCATTTATAGTCCTCTAGTGACAGCATTTACCTCTTCTCAAGGCCTAAACACAGGCACAAAGGTTCTACACTAAAAGCCTAGCAGGGTAGATTTCTTTGGGCATGTTTTTTTTCAGACAGTATTAATCCACCCACCATAGTCAGCTTCTTTCAAATACAGTTCAGACTCATGTAGCTATTTTTTTGACTGAGATGTTTTGGTGTTCTGCACAAAATAAAACTATTAGATGCCTTTTTCCCTAAAGAGCCTGAAAAAAAGTTCTGACAAAGTTTTGTCAAGTTTCAAATCAACATATTGTTCGTTCACTATGCTGAGCATCACCTCATGGTTTATGAAGCCAGGCTGCTTTTGGAGGCACATAGAAACACAGGTGAGTGCATTTTATTGTGCTCCTTTACAAAGGATATAATGATTTAATTTAAACAGCTTTATTTCAGTAGTCTGTCAGTTCAATTTACATTTTTTAAACTACTAGATTATTCTTTGTATTTCAGGACAGGCTGGTGGTGTTGACAGAGACTGGCCTAAATACACTAAACACAGCAAGACAAAGCCTCTTCTGCAAGAAAGTTACCATCTAAATCAGAGCAGCTGCATAAACATTAAAACACAGAGTCCTCAGGACTTAATTTTTATTTATCTGACTTATACACAGAGATAATACTGTGGTTATGAAGTGCTATTCCTCTGTTTTGATAATATTTTCCATGCTCTACTCAGTTTTTCTTGATACTAATGACTAAGCAAGCCACATGGTGGAAGGGAGCTGGTCCCCCCATCTTGCAGACTTCAGCCCAGTAGATGAAGACTTTGGAAAGCTATCAGCAAGTAAAACAGGAACTGAGGATTAGAACGAGGTTTGCAATCTTAAAAGTAAACTCGATAAGAGTACTTCCTGATCCATTTTAGTCATTAAGAAATTTGCCACACCCTGGACACAGCCTGACAAGCACTATATTCCACAGCCTGCACATGGAAACGACTCAGTGGTTTTTCCAGTTGAATTTGTGAAGATCACACATATAATAAAAGAACTGGAATCAATTTCTTAGGATAAACCAGGCTAAAACCTGCCAGACCATTTCCCAGCCCATCCTTCTGCTGCTGATTGTACAAGATGCCACTGGAGCTAGACACTGACGGGAAGAAAAGACTGCATGCTGCCCAAGGGATGTGACTCCTGCAACACACAGATGGTATTCATGCAGAATTTCTGGGATGCCAGCATCCAGGTTGGTGCCTCAGGGACAGGCTACAGGAATATTTCTAATCCAGGGAACCTCTGAAGCTCTCCTTTTGGATATTCATCTCTAATTTGTTAAAGTGTTTGCCTCTTTAAGAGAGGCGGGTGCTATTTCCATGTGAATGCCTGTGCGTTTATTTTCCTTTAGAATTGAACACAACTGAAATTATTTATTTATTAGTTTACTAGCAATGGAAAACTGGGGCATGGTCCTACTTTCATACTTGGGCATGCTACTGTAACCTTGTACTGCAGAAAACAGCAAATTTTAGACCAATCAAGAAACCCTTCTGCACAGATATTCTAGGCAAGGTGACAGAAAGGTTTGGTAGGGTGGGGTTTTTTTTGGATGTAATAAACTCCTACGGAGGAACCTTCTGTATGCAAGATATGTTACACTAGTTCAAAGCATCTGTGCTTATTTTCAGATCAAACAACAAAACATAATGTTCCTACCTGCATTATGTGTCTCCCGGTTTTTCTTTCTGGGAAACATAAAGGGAAAACAGTGATGTGAAACAGAACAGAAAAAAATCTGCACACAAACGTGTATCTTATTATTTCTGTTACAGCTAAAACCACTAAATGTTATGTTCTGCTCTGTGAACAAGAACATAGTAGAAGTCACATTCAGAAAGACTCGTTTTAGACACCAGTATTAAATAGTTTCTAACAAAAACTCACTTGTGTTGGTACTTCAGTGTCAGCATAAGAAGGCAGAGTGTAATACCCCATTTGATCACTGTTACATATATTTATATGGCAGATCTGGATTTTCATCTTTCTGTTCAGCAACTATCCAGTAGCAACAATAATTGAACAATAACCAGTGTTCAATAAGGCCAAATATTAAAAACATAGAACTAGTTTCTGAGCAACAGCATAGCTCATTATTTGTTTGAAACCTTGCTGTAATGTTCACTAGATCAATGAAACAGGAAAAAAATATGTTACCACAAAGAAATTCATTTTTCCAGACACATTACCTTCAAACATCATAACTCCTGGTATAAAACATGCTTCCTTTGTGTGAGAAACAAGAATTACCATTCCTCTGTAGCTGTTCATCTTTACTGCCTCAAAATTCTGCCTAGGTATAATTTGGGGGTGTGAGGATCGTTGTTGTTTTCAAACGTGTGCCTGGAATTTCTGGACTGATGGCAACCAGGTCAGAATTATTGCACAATGCCTCTAATTGCTTTGCTGGAAAGTCAATATATCCCACATGTGTACTCTACATATATGATGTACCAGATACACACAGTAAGACAAGTACTTTCAGGAAATCTAGTAAAGCAAAGCACTTATTTTCTGGAAGAAATATCCCAGAAATAAAAAAAATTTCAAAATATGTCTGTCCAGCAGCACACTCTCATTTCAGTTGTTTGGCTAGAGTATGCAAAAAGCAGAGCAGCATCTTCTGCTCTCCTCTTCCACCCTTGCAGCACTGTCCAGATGTAGCAAGGAATCCGAAGTGGGAACGCAAGACACATGTGGGTGACGTGTGGTTGCGATTGCTCACGCAGGCTTTATGCTTTGAGTTGATACACATGTATTGCTGGTAACTCACCACAAGCAGTGTGCATCTAGAGTAACTTGGACAACAATTACAACACAGTAATGTTACTGCAGTCGGTCAGACCTGGAGACATTTGCTAAGAAGTAATGCTTAAAGATTAACATCTTCAAGTCAAATCTATGTCAGCTGAAGCCAGCACATCTGTTCTACAACTTTTCAAGAAGTGATGAATCTTTTGTTAATTGAAAACTGGCGCCACCAGAACAGGAATGAACACATGTAAATGATAATTTTAAATGGTTTCTCATTTTACAGTAAACTACAGTTCTGCCACTTATATCCAAAACGATCGACTGCCAGTCAGAATTTACCATATATCCTAAATATGCACAAGGACATTAGGGCTGGAGAGACCCAGCTGCCCTTTGATCTCCATTACCAATGCAGAATCCAAAATACTCTATTAGCATGGTAAGAAAGAGTCACAAAATCCAGAAGGACTGAACAAATGTCTGTAGCACAAATTGATGTTGTCTCTGAGGTTTTTTTCAGAAATCATACCCTATGTGGCCAGCTAGCATAAGGTGAATGCTGTATTTAATTAGGGACTGAAGGATTCCCCTGCAAACCAGGTATTATTAGATCCACACACTCCTACAAAGGTGCAAAACCATGGAAAACTTGTAATGAGCTCCGAGTCACTTTGTTACAGATTTTGGTCATATTGTTCAACCTCCAGATGTATTTTGAGTTCCAGCAGGAATCAGAGATGTAAGATTCAGATTCCACTGGGAGCTGAGGAAGGGATCTAAATTATTCTGTCAAAATGAGTATAGGGACCCCTCAACATGAGAAGTCACCACAGTACTACAGGCTGCCCTCTGAGGTGACAACACATCTGAGTAGTCAGTGTAATAATCAAAGAATCTCCCTTGCCCAGATAGACGTCTGACATGTAATTCAGCATAGAATGAAGAAGAGAGAAATGGGGAGTTTTGCAGCCATAGCTCCCAAACTTTTGGATCAGGCCTGGTCAATCCTCAGAACTTCTTGTAAATACCCTTATTGCCAAATTTTTAGCTAGAAAGTTCATAACTGTGATGTGACTGCAGGCTACGGAACTACAAAAGTCATTTCCCCACAGGAACTCACCGATGTTGCTTCTTAGTAGGTGTCTCATTCTCTGTCATCTCTGGCATGGTTTCGGAGAAGAGAGCCTGAAGAAAATTGTGGAAGGAATTAACAATAAGTGCACTCCTCTGAACTCTGAACACACGGCATTTGTTACATCACTTTGCCTTTGGCCATAAGGAGGGGGCCATGCTACAATGTACCCACAAGTTCACCATCCTGATGTACAATGGCTGGACATGAGAGCATTAAAAATGAAGTACACTACCTAGCGGGGTGCTATGTGAGCCCCTGCTGTCTATGATGAACTGGTTTCCATCTCCTCCATTACTTCAAATATAAAACCAATTCTAATCCGTACTACTTTAAGGAAGCAGGAAGGAAAATTAGAGTGTATGATTGGTATTTGAATGGGAGGAAGTACAGCTCTTTTTAATTGACTATACGTGCAATTCCCAGTTCTAAATAAAGTGTGAACGCTAAGCAAAATACAAGCTCCAATGAGGACATTTTATTAAAATTATTTAGAGTGCCATTAATGTAGCAAATTACAAATTATTGAATTAACATAGAGCTTAAAATGGCCCAAAATGATGCCCTATGTTGTCACGATTTATAAAATTCAGTTAAAAATAAAGATATGAAATAAAGTTATATACAAGGGCCTAATGAATTGCCCCTAACTTGTCCTCATCTTGAACACATCAGTAGCCTTTATTTACTCATACAAAAGCATTATGAAAAAAACAAACAAAAGACGAGATTAAGTCAATGATGGTTGAAAAAGTCTCTACCAGGGAATGAATTTTAGAGAGTTAAGTATGATGAAGTATACCGTAGATGACAACAGGAAAAAAAAATTAATCTGTTTTTTAATAAGGCCTATATTTAGTTTCATGCTTCTGCTCGTTCTCTGCCCAACCAACCTGTTACCGCAACTCTTCCCATGGGCCCTCAGACTCCTTGTGGCTTCACCTCTCCCTGGCTCCTCCTGGAAAGCTCATCAGCTTCTTTTAACAGGCTTCGTATCTTTAGGGTATTTGTTTGTTTGTACTGCAAGGAAGTGGGGGTGGTTTTTAATATAACTTTCAGCACCAAGCAGTTCTTAATGTAAACCCAGCCTACCAGAGCTGACACTGACATCAAAACAAAGGGAAAAAGCATCCTCATGAACCAGCAAGCCAGCCCATCTACAGGGCTCCCAAAACACTGAAGCATGCACTTCAGAGGGGGCTCTCTGTCCACATGCCTGTGTATACATGAGTGTAAAGTTAACAGAAGTATCCTTTAATGTGCCAGAACAGAACTTGGATGCACTTCTCCAGTCTTATACTCCAAAGCATTAATTGAATGCAGCGCTCTCATTCAGCAAAGATTGACTGAGGAAGAACATTAGGGGCTGATGCTGTTTACCACTTTACCCCTTCTTAAGTACTTTCTCTGTTCCTGTGAAGACATGGGAAATGTTGGCAAACCACAAAGTAAAACAAACAGGTGATATATCCTGTAAATAGATCCAGTCTGGGGAACTCAAAGTGCCTGAAGTTTTCAGGAACCTAATTCAACTTCTCCACCCAAACAACAGTGTTCTCACCATCGCAAAATTAAACACAATCCTCCAAGATGAGTTACAGCACTACATCACTCCACTGGGCGTTACATACAGCCTACCTGAAACAGACTTCCCTAGCCCATCAATGGGAGCACATCACTTTCTACATGTAGTTCTCCACAGGCACTGCCTTCACCATTCTCACAGGTCATGCTCTGCATAAATTATGAAAAAAACTGACAGAGTTACAGTCTTTTACTGTGGGAGAATGTAGTAGTGCAACTTCACTAGTTTAATTCATTCTCTTATAAACTACCTGGTGATACTTTATCTTAAACACAGATTCCTTTTAGCTTCTCATTAACAATTTTATTTTTGTTTACATAAAGGAAGTCTAGTCCAGTTGGCATCTATGGTCCTCCAAGTTAGTGAAAATTAACAACTCTGAAAGCTGGGAAAGCCAGTTTCCCACCCAAGGCATCTCTAACTTAGCTCTCCTGTGCATAGCTGGTAATGGTCAGCAGTACCCTCCCTAAGAGAGTTTAGCAGATGTGCAATTCTGATTGTTAAAAAATAAAAAAGTTACATCTGATTAGAGCTCAGCCATCGTTTATGCTGCTGGCAACTAGAGAGATGTTCACACACACACTCAGGGATTGAGGTGAGCACACCTCATTTCAGTGGGTTCTTTTCAGTTGTGTCAAACCAGCCCAGCAGAATCTGTATCCATGAAGGCTATCAGCAAAGACACAAGATGCAGAGTAGTTAGCTGGTAACACTACACTCTTATCATATCATATCACATGACAATACCTTGTGTATCAGGTAAAATAGCTATCCAAGGGGCAAAGGGTTCACTTAATTTAATTTAGTGTATACAGTACTGTTTCTGTGTAGTGGGGTAAGGAAGTGAGCACAGAGCTTGTGGGCATAGTTCTGGTACAGTAAAGCTCACAAACATCATGCTTAGAAAAAGGAAGATGCTGGATTGCATTATGCGACCATCACGTACCCTAATTTTTTCACTTTTCTGCACCATCTGTAAGGACAGAGTTATCTATCTGCTATAAGGCATTACTAGACCATGGCAAGTATGCTGGAAATCAAGAGTAAAAGGATGAAAGAGGTCTCAGTTTTTGGTGAATTTAGTGTTTTTGAAAGACCAATGTATTCACCAAGGAACCGTATTTTTTCAGTCTTACAAATTTATACAACCTCAGAACCAAAAAAGCATTTCTGTGTTCCAGGGTATTCAATATAGAAAGCATTAGACTGAATTTGGCCAGTAGGTCAAGGGAGGTCATTCTCCCCCTCTACTCTGCCCTGGTGAGGCCACATCTGGAATACTGAGTCTAGTTCTGGGCTCTCCAGTTCAAGAGAGACGGGAAACTACTAAAGAGAGTCCAGTGGAGGGCAACAAAGATGATCAGGGGACTGAAGCATCTCTCTTACGAGGAAAGGCTGAGAGAGCTGGGACTCTTCAGCCTGGAGAAGGGAAGGCTGAGGGGAGACCTTATTAATGCAAATAAGTATCTAAAGGGTGGGTGCAGGGAAGATGGAGCCAGACTCTTTTCAGTAGTTCCCAGTGACAGGATGAGGGGCAATGGGCACAAGCTGGAACATAGGAAGCTCCATTTAAATATGAGGAAAAACTTCTTTACGGTGAGGGTGACAGAGCACTGGAACAGGCTGCCCAGGGAGGCTGTGGAGTCTCCTCCTCCGGAGGTATACAAGACCCGCCTGGATGCAGTCCTGAGTAATGTGCTTTAGCGGGAGAGTTGGACTAGATGATCTCTAGAGGTCCCTTCCAACTCTGACAACTCTGTGATTCCATGATTCTGTGAATTTAGGTGGCCAGTTCTTGTGCAAGGCTACAGATAAAGCACACGTGTCAAGGTAAAGGCTGTACAAAAGTACCCACCCACAAATACTCTCCGCAGAAAAGCCATAGATGTTTTGAGCCCACCTGCTTCTCCCTGCACACAGCCTAGATCACATCCACCACTCCGTCTTCACCATGCCCCAAGTCAGAGCACCCACTTCTCCCCCACACACAGGCTCTCCATGCTCCTATACTCTTCTGCCCAGGGCCCATGTCCCCTGAAAGCAATTCTTATTCCTAATCGCAGCATCCCTGTCTCCAGAGACACCATCTACAGTTTTCTGATTGCTGTATTTCTTCCTCCTTAGCAAATGCCTTGAATGATTCAGCAATACATTGTATGTATTATTTGTGAAGACAGGTAAGGCCCTAGTGGAAGTTTGTGCTGAAATTTATCAATACAGCTTGCAACCATTTTTTTGATCCTGAGAAAACAGAAAGTCCTTATTACAACGTGTCAAAGACTCCCCTTTTCTTCCTCTCATGCTCTTTTTAAATGATGCCATTCCCTGCACAGTTCAAGCCAGATGCCACTCAATATACACTGAGTGCATAAGCCTCATGAACTATGAAACATAAACAAATTTCAATTTGTATTTCATGTACTTCAGCTCTGCTGGGATCTACAGCCCATTTCATATGGAAGACAGGGCACAGGAATGCAATGGATATTGTTGTAACTTCACTAAATTTCCACTTTACTGTGGAACTCCTTGAAGTCAGTTTATCAAAGTTAATGATTCAACCAATGGTTCCCCAAAAGTTTCAAACCAGTTTTGGTTCACCAGAGCTTTGACAATGGGTTTTTCTTTATTTCTTCCATCTCAAGGAATACTTCTTCATTGAGAGATTCCTTCATTGATTCTTTAAAGCAGAAGACATGTATTTGCTTTATAAGCTCAGGCAAAAATATATTTTTAAGTTCACTCATGAAATATGCTCACTTGATTCAGCTGAAAGCCTTCTGCAGAGAGAATGTAGCAAATTCTAAATTCTTTAGGCAGATGATTCAACATAAAAATTCAACATTTATTTAGTACCAGGTTTTCCTCAACTTTTATGTAGTTTACAGCTCTTAAAATGTAATCTGAAATTCTTATTTTAATTTAAATGCAATGTCATCCCCAGAAATGAAAAGACAGTTGGTGTTCTGGAGATTTAAGTTTAACTTGATTTCATCTCCTCTATAGTTCTGAAAAAGTAGGGTAGAAAACTCAAACCCAAATTGTTTTGAACTCTTCTTGTCTACCACCCATCTTTGCAGGTATTATTTGGCAACTTTTTATATTAAATCCTTTCTTTAAAACATATGCACCCAGCAGATTTAACTTTTTGAGAAAAAGTTAGTTTTATTTGACATCATTTTATTTGACGTTAAAAGTTTCCACTCTTATTTTGGGAAGTTTCCAAAATTAATATTCATTTTTAAAAGAACATAATTCTTCTAATCTGTGATCTCTGGCTGTACAAAACAATCTTCCTCAAATTAGGAAAGCTACTCCATTATTCTGTATGAGGCAGAAAGAATCTCTTTAATATGCAGCTATGCATATTCTGTAAAACTACCAGCAGTCCAAATCTTTCTCTTAACATACTTTGGCAAGTTATGCTGTTACATTGCTACAATCTCACAGTTCTTACTAGTTTTGTGTATTTCATGTAGTTAGCCATGATTTACAGCCAAGATGATTCTGAGGCATAGATAATTACTCAAATGCTAATTTTTTTTCCTGCAAGATGGTGTCCTCTTCATTCAAGTGACTGCTGGAGCTCTCTTTCAATCTTCCACATGTTTTGAAATGAGGCGAGCTTCAACCAGGGACTTATTCCAAGCTTTTAATCACAAGCAAGGTGCCCTTGAGACAAAAAAAAAACCCCACAACTTACTGTCTTTTCTTTGCCTTTATTCCCTCTTGGAACACTTCTAATTTTGCATTTACCTAATAAAATCATGGCAGGAAATTAAACTCAAAACCTTAACTTTGTGTTTGTTAAGTACATATACCAACTACTTTTGTCTATGAAAGTAACCTGTTAAGACTACTTACAGAAAATTGAAAAGGACTGTTTCTCCTGGAAAGAGTAAAAATCCCTTTGATATCTTTCAGTTTGGTTTCTGAAAATACCACGGTTTTCTTATTCCTTCACCATGTCTCTTCACCCACCCACTCACAACAACAGCTGGGCCCACCGACTGACCTCAACAAAACCTCTCAAAGTTATGAAGGTCCCTGATGTTTACAAAAACCTGAGCAGAGGAGGAGTAAGGTCAGTGCTGACACTGCAGGTAGGCAACCAGATACCGCTCAGGTCTGGCACCAGCTCTGTAGCATGTATGTGCTGGCTGACCAGCTGCTGTCAGACTGGGTGACAACACTTTGGCCAAGCAAGATGTAGGAGGGATTAAAGGGCAGAAGAGCTATCTTGCCTTTTCACAGAATACACGTTACCAATACAAACCAGCTGACAGCTTCTTAGGGCAACCAGACTGTCCCCAGAGCTTCTGCTACAGTTAAGAAAAGAAAACCAACTCCAATAAACTAAAACTTGTTAAACAATCCACTTTTTTCTTTTCTTTTTTAAAGGAGTCTGCAAATAATAAATGGGAAAAAAACACGTCACAGCCATTTGCCTCTTTTGTTTGTACTACCTAAAGTCAAATACATTGGTATTTTTCCTCCTGCCAACTTAAAGCAATAGTTTCTGTAAAGCTATTATGTAAGAACATACAAGAGAACTAGAAAGAAAACTTCCTCATTCTTTTTTTTTTTTTAACAACATTGGAGAAAGAAGCAGGGTTATCATTCAGGTGCTGTTTCCTCATATCTACATTAATTTTTGTTTTATTATTTTCATAATAGTAAATTCACTATTGCTCGTGACCCTTTACTAACATGCAGTTTCAGGAGAGTGCAGATGTAGGATCATCCCCCTGAGAAATGCTGACCAGATCTGCTTAAAAAACTTCTGGGGAAAAAAAAAGAACTTTTCTATTCATCACCTAAAGATCCACCTCTTGAGTTTATTCTTCTTGCCTTACCATTGTAGCCCCTCAAGCGTTCTTAGGTTAGTATGACAAACTGTAGAGTAGGGGCAGAGACAGCCACTGAACCAAGTCTCTCACTTGCTGATGTTATTTTGAAAACAATTTAAGGAGAGGTATCTTGCCATTTTGCATCCAGATGTGAGCTGCTGCCACCCTCACACATTGCGTGGATGATCTTGGTACTAGAAACTAACTGAAGTGGCACACAGTGCTAGTAAAGGAAGATGCCTACGCAAACTATTTCCTGTGGCCTGGATGAATTGTTATATGGAAGCAGGCATTTTGGAGGTAAAGAGCTGCAAGTACACAATTAATGCATAAACTAGAATCACAAAGGTAAGAGCTGTCACCTACAGAACGTCTTCAGCTACTTAAGATTAAAGTGCGGGGACCAGCACTCTTTCCTTTGGGAAATCTAAAAGCAATGACCAGAGAAATCCTCACGATCCCCATGCTCTTTATACATTTTGTTAAGATTCACAAGTTACCACATGCCAATTTCATTAAGGAAGTGAGAAAGTATAAAGAATTTCTTTATGTTGCCAGACAGTGCTCATCTCCCTGGTTTTCAATGCTGAGTGATCTGCAGCACACTTCAAAATAGGAAGTTATTTTCCAATAAAAGATGTATCTAATGATGATAGGCTTGACAAAGGCATCAAAAAGTCTAATCTGATGGTGGACTGCAGACAACTTCTTCCCATAACAGGTAATCACTCTTTCTGTGGGTTAGGTTACCTGTATTAGATGACAAAGATTGCCTGTGCTGAGTGTGCTCCCACCCCGGTGCAAGAGCACCTGTTGGTGAGACAAGTTCTGCTGGCAGCACATTGCCTAAAGAATGAAGAATTTATTTTTCCTGGAAAAAAAAAAAAAAAAAAAAAGCTGAAATATGTAAGTCATCATGGTCTCTGACTTCTGGGACCAAGATGATTATTTATAACTGAGGAATCCATGCACTTATGAAAGTTGTATTTGAAACCCCAAAAACCTACTGGACAAAAGTAGAAGCTACACCTTCTCTAAGAGCCCGTCGAATTCTGCTTTCTGACGGGACCTTACCTCCAAATCAGGTATTTAAATAACAGTACTTTATCCAAGGGCTTGACCATCAATTTAAAATCACATCAATTTAAAATGGCCACATTTATATACTCAAAATACTATTCTCTGCTTCATTTTTCGGTTTTAACCTGAGGTCCCCTTTGTTCTGCAACTACAAAGGATCCTCATGAAGTCTGTTTATAAAATTGTGTAGGGTCTCAAGGAGGTATCAAGTGATTCTCTGACAGCTATGCCAGACACAGCCACATGCTAAAACATCCTTCTGCTCTCTCTTGAGGTCTCTAACTAACAAGCCGTGCAAAATATCCTAGAACTGAAACATACAGGGCATCCGAAGTGTTCATGTGTCAATTTTTAAAATTCATCTTTTCAGCTCTAAGTTAGTAAGCACAAAGGATTACATAGGAAAGTTATTGAATATTTCATAGGCTTGGGGTTTGATACATCAGTCACAAACTAAGAACTTGCAAAGGGATCCTGATACAGGAAGCAATATTGTATGGGTCTTCACTACAAAGCTCCTTTACAACACGCAGAAGAGATCCATTCTGAGATTTGGTTACAAACATCAACATTCCACAGATTTTCCCTATTAATCCTAACAGGTTAAAGGCGAAAATGGCTGAGGTAGAAAGAACTCTAAAACAGTATTTTGGTTTTAATGTATAAGTTGATCAAACTTACTCCCCAACTCAACTGTTTAGACATACTATTTCTAAGTATGTTGACTTTGCAAGAATTAGTTAATGAAACCTGCCTTCAACTTTCAGAGTTCCGGAAACTGGCAATTGCATGGAAGTGCTTCCAAAGCTCCTGTCCAGACAGCCTACTGCAACATCCTTCAGAAAAGGCCTGCACATTATTCCAGAAGTAGTGCTTTCATTATTACCAGCTGTAATGAGTTTCAAAAAATGCACACACACACTCTGCCCCCAAGCCCAACAAAACCAAACAAAAACCCCACAACTTTGCAAAGTACATTTATCTGGGACAGAAGAGGAGGACTCATTCTCCTTCGCATCCTCAACAGTATTTCGCACCTCTGCTTGAAGTTTTTTTCTACATATAGTGTGTCTACCAGGCAATTGCTTCAGTTCCAGAAATAAAGGACTCATTTTGTCATCTGGATGTTTTACAGAGAGTTTTAAATAATATTGGCAGGGATAAAGCTGCAAACTATTTCAATTAGATTTATCAGAGAGGTCCAAACTAAAGAAATCTGAGCTCAGGTGAGCAGGGAAAGCAGGTACGCTTTCTTAATCACTTTCAAAGAGGAAATTAAAAAGCAAGATCAATGTATGTTAAACGTGACAAAATCGAAGCACTAGTTGCAAACCCATAGGAAACCTGGATTCAGTAATTTCACCACTTTAGGAACTACTTATTCAGCTTAGAAGAATTACTGTACATGAGCTATCCAGGAGTAAATAAGTAGTTCTCAAATCACTAGAAAAAGCAAACAAGACTACTGCAGAAATTTAGCACTGACAACAGAGCAGAAACTAAAACCAGTTTTCCAAGTTATTACTTTGTAGAGGTCTGAAAGGAATTAGTATAGGGAAGGCATAGACTGATTCCATGATCCTGCAAGTTTTAATTAATTAGAAAATCATTCTATATGATTAAAATGCCTTACTTCCATCTTCTGTTACTGTCTGAAATCACCTCTCTATTGACACCTGTGACTGACTTGGCAAAAATATTTTGAAGTGCAACCAGAAGTGGGAGATCTTCACTGAGATCCTTAGCAAAGGGATAGCTCAAACACATTAATTTGTCCAAGCTAACAACCACAGGATCTTCCCATCCCCACCCAGAATAAAACAGAAAAGCTGCAGATAAAGTGAGTAAGACGGACTGTAAAGCCTCTTGAGACAATTGACAGGTAGGACTCTAACTTGCCAACCACAGCAAGTATAAAATATGACCTCGACAAACACCACTGCTTCAGACAAAAGCAATACTTAATAATCCAAATCACCAGCTCTTGAGACTGAACATCACTTCTGGTCACAGACTTAAACAAAAACAAAACCAAGAAGCCCTCAACTCTCCCCCACTTTCATTTAAATGCCAGCTAAGTACCTGACAGCTGCCTCCAACAGAAGTTTTGAACTTGAGCCATGGAGAGCAAGACGGAATAAAAGGTTTGCAAGTGTTAGGGGCACCACGGGTTAGAGGCTCAAAGGCAGAGCTGCAGCCCCCAGCTAATATTGCAGAGCAAGGAAACTGCAACTTAAGTACAGAGCACACCTGTACTGACTGAATACAAGTGAACAGTACACCAAATAGAAATTATTGCCATTTTTTAAAATAGTTTGGATACGAATGTTAACAGCTGCAGTTGTAACTGAAAACGGCGATGATGGACAGTGGTCATATAAGTAAGAATGTGACTACAGCACTACAAAGATTGACTTTTTTAATTCTACACACTCTTCTGTGAGTTTCTTCGGTTCTCAGGTAGATTAGGGTATTACAGAATCACAGAATGGTTGACATTGGAAGGGACCTCTGAAGGTCATCTGGTCCAATCTCCTCCTGCTCAAGCAGGGCCACCTAGAGCCTGTTGCCCAAGAACATGTCCAGATGGCTTTCGAATCTCCAAGAATGGAGACTCCACAACATTCCTGCACAATCTGCTCCTGGGCTTGGTCACCCTCACAGTAAAAAAAGTATTTCCTGATGTTCAGATGGAGCCTCCTGCATTCCAGTTTGTGTCCATTACCTCTTGTCTTGTCACTGGGCACCACTGAAAAAAACCTGTCTCCATCCTCTTTGCACCCTCCCTTCAGGAATTTGTATATCTTTGTGAGACCCCTCCTGAGCCTTCTCTTCTCCAGGCTGAACAGTCCCTGCTCTCTCAGCCTTCCCTCAGATGAGAGATGCTCCAGAGCCTTCACTATTTTGTGGCCCTTCATTGGACTCTTTCCAGTATGTCCATCTCTCTCTTGTTCTGTGGAGTCCAGAATGACTCCAAGTGTGGTGTCACCAGTGCTGAGCAGAGAGGAAGGACCCTGTCCTTTGACCTACCAGCAAGGCTTTGTTTAATGTGGCCCAGGACACCATCTGCCTTCTTTGAAGGGAGGTCACATTAATGGCTTATGTTTTACTTGGTGACCACCAGGATGTCCAGGTCCTTTTCTGCCAAGTTGCTTTCCAGCTGGGTGGTCCCCAGCATGGGGTTGTTCCTCCCCAGGTGCAGGACTTCACATTTCCCCTTCTTGAACCTCACGAGGTTCCTGTCAGCCCATTTCTCCAGCCTGTTGAGGTCCCTCTAGATGGCAGCACGACCCTCTGGTGCATCAGCCACTCCTCCCAGTTTGCTGTCATCAGCAAACTTGCTGAGGGTACATTCTGCTCTGTCACTCAAATCATTAATGAAGATGTTCAACAGGACTGGACCCAGAACCGACCCCTGGAATACATCACTAGTCACTGCCCTTCAAATAGACTTTGCACTACAGATCACCACCATCTGAGCCCAGCCATTCAGCCTGTTTCCAACCCAATCCTGCTTTAAGCAGAGACATAAGCTACACAGAGTACTGAAAGGCAACCTACAGGTATTGCAATTTTTTTTTTTTTTTAACTTGTATTAATTATTTTATCAGAATATGAATGCTATCAGAGTCAATGAGTTACACTGCAAGATCAGTGCTGGGTCCAGCTCCATTCAACATCGTCACCAATGACCTGG
Source organism: Hemiprocne comata (assembly GCA_020745705.1). Classification (NCBI taxonomy): domain Eukaryota; kingdom Metazoa; phylum Chordata; class Aves; order Apodiformes; family Apodidae; genus Hemiprocne; species Hemiprocne comata. The sequence goes on from CM036586.1 coordinate 145,668,605, forward strand.
ATGAGGGGACAGAGTGTAACCACACGTTTGCTGATGATATGAAGCTGGGAGGATTGGCTGATTCACCAGAAGGCTGTGCAGCAAGATTTGGACAGGCTGGAGAGCTGGGCAAAGAGGAACCTAATGAGGTTCAACAAGAGTAAGTGTAGAGTCCTGCACCTGGGAAGGAAGAACAACATGCACCAGTACAGGTTAGGAGCTGACCTGCTAGAAAGCAGCTCTGTGGAGAAGGACCTTGGAGTCCTGGTGGACAACAAGTTACCTATGGGACAACAATGTGCCTTTGTGGCCAAGAAGGCCAATGGTACCCTGGGGTGCATTAAGAACAGTGTGTCCAGCAGGTTGAGGGAGGTTCTCCTCCCCCTCTGCTCTGCCCTAGTGAGACCACATCTGGAGTATTGTGTCCAGTTCTGGGCTCCCCAGTTCAAGAGGGACAGGGATTTACTGAGAGTCCAACATAGGGTTACGAGGATGATTAAGGGACTGGAACACTTGTCTTATGAGGAAAGGCTGAGGGACCTGAGGCTGTTTAGTCTAGAGAAGTGAAGACTGAGAGGTGATCTTATTAATGTATATAAATATCTGAAGGGTGAGTGTCAAGAAGAAAGGGCCGATCTCTTGTCAGTCATGCCCTGTGATAGGACATGAGGCAATGGATGCAAACTAGAACACAGAAGCTCCACTTCAACATGAGGAAGAACTTCTCTACTGTGAGGGTGATGGAGCACTGGAACAGGCTGCCCAAAGAGGTTGTGGAGTCTCCTTCTCTGGAGACTTTCAAGACCCATCTGGATGCATTCTGTGTGACCTGCCCTAGTGGTCCTGCTCTGGCATGGGGGTTGGACTAGATGACGTCCAGAGGTCCCTTCCAACCCCTACCATTCTCTGATACGCTAAACTAGCCACCTAACTTTTCCTAGCAAATTGCCCTTACAGCAGTAATAAGAAAATCTGTAAGATTATTACCTTCCCCTACTGCCTTACCTGCTCCAAAATACTGCTGAGATGTAGCCTCTCCCCTACTTCACAGGCACTCACACAGGAAGCCAGATGAGAACATGGATTCAACTTGAAATTTACTATGCAATAGGATCGCAAAGACACTCCCCACTCCCAAACAAGGACACTGAAACTGCTATGTTTGGACAAGAGTGCTTCTTGTGGTGGCAGTGCTGGCTTAATGTTTGTGGAACTGTGACCCAGGATGATGCCAAAACTAGTTAAATTTCTGCAACTACACAAGAAGTCTCAGGATTTACAAGTGAGAGACTTTTGTAGAAGAATAAAGCATTTGAGCTATAGATACATAATATTTAAACAGCATCTCTTAATACTGTGGACCCTCCAATAGTGAAAAAATGAAATTGTGTTCCATGTTGCTGATTTGGAGCTGCCTGGTGCTGGCCTAGCACCAATGTATTATTGTAGTAAATAAATAAGAAGAGCTGTAGTGTGGAGCAAAAGGCAATTTCCAACCTGTCTAAGATTTGTGTTCAATTTCTAACCAACAACTTCATTGATGCATGAAAGCAAAGCAGAGTCCAGCTTCAAAGGTTGGTAGCTGGCATGAATTCAGCATCCCATAAGCCACCCACTCATTAGACTACAGATGCAGGCAGATGCCCAAAATGGACAACGTTATTTTCACTTTAAAATTCAGTTACTTGAAAAAGAAACAAAACTTTTAAAATTTCAGTTCTCCTCTTCCCATAATACCTGTACACTGCTTTTAATAGTGTCAGCAGCCTAAAGAACAATGTTTTCCATGATCTTCTCATGGTACTGCTCACCACACCAAGGACTTCCAGATCTCAGGATCTGAGAAACCTGCATTTAAATCTAAAAGTTAATAGACCCACACTCTGACCATTCCAGCCTCACTAGAGACGGATCACAAATAACGCATTTGGATATCAGAGTATTGGCACGATTGAGATGTGCTTGTATTGATCTAATTTCATGGTCTTAATTTCCATCAATTAACCTGACAGAAGTTCAGATAACGGGGTGAGAAAGGCACTTGTTAATAGGAAGCATGAAACATTTTTAACAGTCTGCTACTTTCTTCTTACCTGAATCACAATGGCACACAAGGTGGCTGGTGTAAAAGATGGCTATCATGTGTCATGGTGGCAAAAGTAACTCATTCATCTTAAAAGACTAATGCCACAGCTTTTCACACAGGAAACAGAGTTTAGACACAATTTGACAAGCCTGTGCACACAGCAGAATCACTTCCCTGCTTACTCCAAGCATGACAACAGGGATACGCCAGTAAGGTCAAACCAAAGTACACTTGAATACACAATATGCACATGTAAAAGCTGGAATTGTATTTCAACCAACAAGCTGGGCACCGCACAACGTTTCTGAATCAGGGAGTTGTGACCTGTACGCGATTTACTGTAATCTGAAACAGGCTGGAGACAAGTATAATGCTTGTAACCTCAGAAGGCTGAGAATTACAACTAGACCCATTACAACACGATTAGGAACATTAAAGGTGTCAGATGCTATGCACACACACATTTTACATACCCATTTTCATTTAAATACCTGGTTTGTACACACAGCTAGGCACGCCTCTCCTCTGGCTTTCTGATAATCAGGGACAATGTTCAATATTGTTATTTAACTGAAAACTGTCTCAGCTGGAACACCATGCTGTGATGCTTACTCACTATCCTTCCAAGTGGCATAGACTTCATGACATTTTTTAAAAGTTCTTATGATGCAAACAATTATGATTCATTAAGAATCCCTTCATATCAAATGCTACACTACCTATACCTCCCCCCAGCCACGTGTCAATTGTGGAGTTTTTTTTAAGACTAACTTGAATCCAAACACTTATTACAAAAACACAAGCACTACTGTACAAAAATTAAACCACTGAACAGTTCTTGTCAAATCCAGCCCTTCCCAGCTCTTGACTTCCCTATGTATTTATTTCTTTCTTCTACCCTATATGGTGTCCAGCTTCAACCCATAGATTGTACTATTCACATCCAAGCTGGATATGATTGGTTACAATGTCACACACCTTATGCCAACATAATTTGCAAATTAAAAGCACACTTAAAGAGAGCACTATTCCAAATCCCTTTGTTGCCCAATTTGTTATACTACAACACCTGGAAGCTTGAGGTGTTCTTTTGATTCCAGCATATGGGGTGAAGTGGAGGAAACCAACAAAAAAACAACCCACAAAAAGTAGCTCTTTAGTTTCTCCCTTTAAAAAAGCCTGAAACACCCCCTGCAACCCCCCAAGAAGACACAAAGTAAAAAGCAGCTGGAGTACCTCGCCCCATGGTGTCAGAAGAACATGCTCACTAAATTTCTGGCTTCTTGTTAACGTCTTTGGAATTCCAGACTACAACTAAAAGTCAGTTACAAATGTAGAGTCCACGATGCACACAGCAGGCACATGCCAGGCGCACATCACAGTGCCACCAGAGTGACAATCACTTCAGTCTGTCCCCGGTAATCTCCTGGGAACACTATTTGGAATACCAGGAATCAAAGCAGCAAAGCCACAATCAAGCACTTGCATCCTAATTATGTCTTTGCAGCTGTCAGACTCCTCCAGGATCCACCACCATTTTTCACCTACTCCACGGGAAGACCATGTATCTATAACCTAAAGGAATAAATAAGTATCTAAGGTAGTAAGTAATACCCAAATACTTCAAAGTTCCCAACTCTTCTCATACTGCTTTACATACCTGATACGTTATTTTGAATATGTGCATCTTAAAATCATGCTCACAACATGAGCGTTTTCTAAGCTTATCTCCTATTTGGTGACAAATGTATTTTCAGTTGTCAAATCTATTTCACCCTAAAACCATAGAATCATAGAATGGTTTGGGTTAGAAGGAACCTTAAAGACCATCTAGATCCAAACCCCTGCATGGGCAGGAACACCTCCCACTAGACCAGGTTGATCAGAGCCCCATGCAACCTGGCCTTGAACACTTCCAGGCAGGGGGCATCCTGCTCCCTGGGCAACCTGTTCCAGTGTCTCACCACCCTGACACTAAAGAATGTCTTCCTAATATATAATCTAAACCTCCCCTCTTCCAGTTTAAAGCCATTACCCCTCATCCTTGTAAAAAGTCCCTCCCCAGCTTTCCTGCAGGCCCCTTCAGGTACTGGAAGGCTGCTATAAGGTCTCCTTGGAGCCTTCTTATGTCCAGGATTAACAACCCCAACTGTCTCACCTTCATAGACGAGGTGCTCCAGCCCTACGCTTTGTTATTATTATGGCACCTAATGAAATTGAACATTAAAAATTCTAAATTTTCTAGACATTCAATCTCCCAATAGGACGTTGCTTCCTTCCTGTTTGTCTGATAATGGCACACAATTCACGAGTGACAAACCATACCCTGAGGTTTGCTAAAGTGCTGTGTAACATAATCACATAAATAAGATTGTGTCAATGCATCGTATTGTAAAAGCAAAGTTACAATCATGCTTCGAAACTAAGCTATGAAATCATCTGACTTCTGAATGCTTAACTGTGCAAGCATTAAGTTATCTTTGCTGGAAGTATTTAATAATCATATGTCTGGGTGGAGTATAATAGAAGGCCAAGCTACTATGTGAAAAGCAAAAACAAAGATGTGTGATTTTCTATGTACTTACAGCCAGTGACTCAAGACATCACTATTCCTTTCTTCTCCCACTTTCTACCTTTTTCCCTACAAACCGCCCTGTACAAACAGCATTGTGTGCTATGGCTGTATTCAGACACGTATGCTGGTGGACTCAGTTCACCTGTGTTGTTTGTCACAAGGAGCTGGATTCTAGGTGCTCTGCCCACAGTGTGAGCAGTTAACTGCTATCTTTGGTCATTTGTCAGATGTTGATTTCCACAAAATTAGGGACTACGATCTCTGTCACTGGCAAATTTGATTGAAATCGGACAGAGAGCTAAAATTACTAGGTAGAGAACGACCAGACAGCGTGTGTCCGTAAGTCTTTCTTTAGGAGACCAAGGCAAACACACACCTGACAGGAAAAGTCAGTTTCCAGGAACCAAATTCTTAATAAAAAAAGCTGGACTTTTACACAGTTCTCTGAAGCTGACTAACCTGCAGGTTGAGCTGTCACGCAAGAAGAGCACACCGAGGTGATGCACAGCATACTCTCTAGCCTGGGTGCCGCCGAAAAGACGTTAGGGGTGAGGAACAGTGCCCACATTTTGCTCTCCCCGAAGCTAACTTTCTAAACAACGATTTCTGGTCAATTGCCTCAGATCATCAGGATTTCAGAATGACAAAAACACCCCGCTCTCCAAACCCGAAGAACCGTCACGGTTACTTTCCTTGATTACACGCACCAACCCTTCGGGACCTCACCCACGCGTGGCAGGCGGTGACCAGCCCTCACAACGGGAGCCGCAAAACTTCTCCGGAGCACATGCCCGGCCGCCACCGCCAGTGCCCGCAGGACCACCCGAGGGGCAGCCAGCAGCCGCACCGCAAAGGGCCGCCCTCACTGCCCGCGGAGGGCTGCCCCTCCCTGGCCCGTTCCGGCTCCGCAGCCCCGACCCAAGCCGTGCCCGAGCCGTCCCCCCCCTGGGCGGGTCTCCCCTGGGCACATCGAGCGGCGTGGGCAGACAAAGGGGCGCACGCCGACCCCCGCGGCGCTGCGTCCCGGGTGAGAAGGGAGGGGAGCAGCCCCCAGCCCAGCCCGGCGCCCCGTCCTCCCCCTTCGGCGTCCCAACCGGAGAACCAGGAGGCCCGAGATTGCTCCCGGGGAATGAGGGAGGCCCAAGGCGCCGCCGCCGTCGCCACGGCGACAGGGCCGAAGACCCGCGAGCGCGGAGGGCGCCCGCCGCCGATCGCCTCTTGATGGCAGCGGTCGCGCTGGGGGAGGGAGGGGCGGTCGCGCTGGGGGAGGGAGGGGCGGGCCGCAACCACCGGCAGCCCCGGCCCGCGCCCCCTCCGCCCCGGCACCGCTGTCGCAGCCGCTCCTCCTCTTACTCCTCCCCCCTCCCGCTCGCCAGGCGCCGCTACTAGCGCAGGCAGCAGGCCCACCCCCGCGGTAGCCCCCGGCACTCACGGGAGAGCTGGGCGGCCTGAGGAGCGGCGGCCCCACCGCGGGGACCATCCTCCGGGCAGACACCCCGTGTCAGAGCCTGCCGCTGCCTCCACGCCAATCCCCTCCCGCGCAGCCCACCCTGCTGCTCACACGCGCGGCGCAGAACAGCCAATCCGAGCGCAAGGGTTGAGTCCTCCAGGCCAATCAAAACGGCCTAGACGGGGAAGGCGTCACTCGCCGCAACTGGGCGGGGCGGAGGCGGCAAGGACCAATCGCCACCACAAACATAGGCGGCACCACCCAATCAAGAGCCAGAGAGGCTGAAAGGGCGTGCGCACCGTCAACAAGTTAAGGTGGCCGAAACAGGAACTGCAGGAGACCGGCACCTCAGCTGACCAATGAGAAGAGCGGGATGGGGAGCACGGAGCGGCGAGAGGCGGGCGGAAACTCTTCAAGGGGAAGCGGCCACGCTGATGCTCAGTGTAGTGCCGCCGTTACCTCAGCGCTGGCTAAAGCCGCCTCTTCCCCTGGCCGGTTCGAAGCCGCCCGCTCCGCCACCTGGCAGCACTCCCCTCAAGCCTCGGCCTCCCCCTCGCTCATTCCTACCCCGCGGTTCAGCCCGCCCCGCCAGCGGCCGTGCGAGGGCCTCCCGCCCGCCGGCAGCGAAGGGGCGTGAAGGGGAAGGGCCGCGGCGCTGGGTCGCCTCGGCGCAGCCTAATAAATGTGAGCGACTGAGCAGCACACTTGACCCTCCGGGGCTGACAAGGTAACAAATAACCATGTGTACAGGGTGGGGTTTTTTTCAGATGTAAAAGCTTTTCCTGTGAGAACAGGGGCGCGACTGAGGCGGTATTTCAAAGGGAAACTCCAGGCAGCGGCTGCTGGTAAAGGCTAAAAGGTGAATGAAGCTGCTCTGGTGCTGAGAATCACCGGAACGAAACTAAGCTTCAGTTTTAGCTGGACAGACACCACTGATAACATTCATACATTAAGATATCATCCCCTTTCCCCTGCCATCAAGCTTCTGGAAAGGAACTGAGAAAGACCAACCAACTTCTGAGATTTTTTTCTTTGCTATTATTGATTCTTTAACAGGACCACTTGTTTCAGGACAAGTTTTATGACACATAGAGCTTATACTTAATTTCAGGGCATAAGACCCTTCATTCATCATGAATTACATGAGAATTTAAGAAAAGTGTTGTTTCTTCTGCTAAATTAGGGATTGCAAACCATTAACAACTCTCCCCTACCTCAGTATGTATTTCCTAACACCTGTTTTAATTCAATTACTAATCATAATATAGTGACTTCCTAGTTCCAACCTCAATTGTTTCCTTCCACACGTTCTACAATAGTTATTTTCTGGAACTCTTTTCAAATGCATTTTACAAGTATCAACTATATTTTACTAGTATCTCTGCTGACCTGTAGGTGGTACTGGAGTTGCAAAGCCTATTCTCTCGAAGACAGCCTAAAAAGGCAGAGCTGTGATGTTTAGGCTTTACAGAAAACATGTTTTTTCCCCAGAAAGCATCTGGCATCTGTGTACCTCCCCACAACGTTATATAATGCAGGGCAGGGACAAGTTTCTGCAGCAATGGCCAAGAACTTTGCTGCTGCTGACATGAATCATAGTAGCAATTGGATGTAAAAAAGCAAACAACAAAACATTTCATTTTGAATAGCTGCTGCTTGCTAAATGATCTTGCAGCTGACATTAAATGGAGGACCCATTTACCAGCTGTGAAGAAATGTAAGGCCCTTGCTGTATCTGCAGAAAAATTCTGAAGTTACTGTCAATAGCAACTTCATAATTTAAAGTATAAATGTAAATGCACTTTTTCAATTTTTGTATTTTTAAGTTCTGAAGTGACACAAGAAAACTGGAGGACAAATGAAGTCTGAAACACCTGTGCTCTGTTAGTTTATTCCAATATGAACTGAGGTGATTATCAGTAGCTTATTTCTGGTAGTGAATATAGACTAGCAATTATATGCTGAGACAGCTCAAAAAACCCTAACCCTAAACAAACAGGTGTTTCACAAATATTTAGAGAAGCTTTACATGAGATGATTTGCTGTTATTATGACAGGTGAAAAGGAAGAGTTTCTCCAGCTTTATTATACTTAACTGTGAACAACTCAAATGCATTTTTTTGGAATGAAGGCATAATGCTTGGCTGTCATGCAGGCTTGGATTCAATGATTATTGGACAGTAATAGCCTAAGTCTGCACGATGTGATACAGCAGCTGATGGAAAGGCAATCAGAAGACAGGTCAGTGCATCCCTCCCCAGGTGCAGGAGTTTCTTGGACCATATCCATGCAAGTGAATGAAAGAGGAAGCTGGCAACTTACTCAGCAGCTTAGAGAGCTTGAGATGGTGTCGCCCCAAAGCCTCTATATAAAATTGTAGTAAAACTGAATGCTTTTACAGCACTAAAGGAGTCAGGAGGAGGAAAGGAGGCAGGATAAGAAGAGAGGGATAGTGTAACCTTTGCATCATCTGATTTAACTGATGCCTCTTTAGCAGCAAGAGAAAAGGACATAGGACAACATTAAGCAACAATCTCATGTCCCATACAAAGCATCTGGACCAGATGGGTTGAACAGATTTGGAGAACCCCTATGGGAAGAAAAGTAGTATGGCCAGGAACAGATTAAAACACTCAGCTGAAAGATTGGTTTGGTAGATATTCAAAAGGATTTCAATGAAAGAACCCTGTCCAAAAGCTCTTAAGTAATCAAAACAGGACAAGAGGGCAGAATCTTCACCGGGATACTGAACTGATTAAAAGACAGAAAACACAGGGCATAGAATAAAAGATCAATTTTTACACTAGTGGGAGGTCAGCAGTAGAGTCAAATATTTGTGCTGGGGTCTATACTCCCCAACAGTATTTTTAAAAAAGGAAGTAGAGCAAGGTAAATGTTTGCTGGAGGTTAGTCAAGGTAACAAGAACGAGGGATGACAGGTGAACCTTCTGATGTTGAGTGACTGGGTACTGTAACAGCAAATTATGTCATCCAGCACAGGTAAATAGGGCAATGGGAGAAAAAACAACAATCCCAGTTTTCCATGTGAAGTGAATGACTTGACTTACCACTCACTTACTAGATCCTGGCATTGCAACTGTTCTTTAAATTATCTCAGTAACAATAAAAGCAAACTGTTATAACCAAGAGATAACAGCATACCATAATTTATTACAGGGTCCCCATAAATGCCCAAGTTTTTATTCCAGTGAGGGTAATGGAACTTCCTGAAAAAACAGCAACACAAACGATGATGGGTATCTGCTGGTTTCCCTGGAAATAAGTAACTGAATTATCTAAAACTTAGGTTGTTAGAGAGGGTACTGGGATAAGGGTGGAGAAGGTAAGAAACATAAGAGACCACTAAAAGCAGAGTGGTTTGGAGAACAGTAAAAGTTTTCCAGCTTCTGCAGCTGCTAGTGAGGGCAGGGTGATGAAGGTTGCACTCCTGGTAGTTCATCTCCAGCTGTGCCTTTCCAGGCCCTCCAGCAGAGGTCAGGGAAGACAGCTGGTAGCAGCAGCTCAAGACCACAGTCAAGTTTTAGAGTCTGAGCTTTGCTTTTGCACACTATCCTAATGAATGCTGCAACTCCATCTACCGATAAAGCAGAGGAACTTGAATGAGCAGATAGTATATTTATATGAATAGATTATAAAATCAGCTGTAGAATATTTCATGTAACTTTTTTCTCCCCCAGAAACTGTACCACAGTACAACTTCATCACTTCATAAATGGCACTTCAAAGGAGGAGAGGAGCAGAAATAATAGACCAAAAAATGGCTTTAACCAAATGGACTGGGATAGTTAAGAGAGATGAGTTTTACTTAAATATCTGAGAGAAGTCAGTATTGAAAATTACTCACTACATCTTAAGGCCAATTATTTTTCCAGGTACATACCATCGTCTTTCAAGGATTGTTGTCAAGATTTTCAATAATAGCAATTAATTTGAATACTTTGAAATATTTAACTTATGAAGCTTAAAACACAGGGTTCTTGATGCCTGGTCTGTTTGTTTCAAGACTGCTCACTAGTCAATGCAAAAAATATTCCAGGACAGTTCCTCCTCTTCTCCTCTCCCCACTCCACAAAGCAAAGGATTTCTGGCTCAGGGAAAACAACAACAACAACAACAACAAAAAAAACAGACTCCATTCTTCTCAGTTGTCAAACACCCATGGCATTCATCCCAGCAGCCCAACTCACAATTCATGTTATAGAAATCTTCAGAGTTACACTGTTTATGAAGCATCTGAGGAAGATTCAATATCTGATTTCAGAGGAAAACAGCTGGACTGTAAAAAAATGCACATGACACATTATAAATGACATAACTCAAATAGTGCACGTTTATTCTGAACGGTATTTCTAAAGAGTTTGAGAAAAACAAAAACATGCTCCTGATGTACAACAAGGGCAATGATATAGATTATAAATGGACCATCTTGTTGTAAAGAATTTGCTCCCCCTGCAACTGAACTTGTAACATTGAGAATACATCTGCAAACTGCATACAGCGTATCTTTGACCAAACTGTAACTCAAGAGACCAGGGGTGGTCTTCGCCAAATTAATAAGGAAGCAGTTGCAGATTCAAAAGAAACAAAGTCAGCAAACACTTTACAAAACACAGACTTTGTGCATAGCAGCTGACCCTGGATTACAACATAGGGGGAGAATATAACAATTTGGGGGATCAAATTTTTACTAGACACAGGGCACCATCAAGAATTAACAAAATATCACATAAGTTTGTTTCTATTGTAACATTATGTCATATTTAATTGGCAGGTTTAACCATTAGCTGCATCATGTAAACTCAGCCAGTTTTCTGTATACACAAAATAAAATCTCTCCCTTTCCCCTCCCAAAAATGAGGGATACCTCTCCTGGATGATTCTTCTTCCCCTGTACCATGGCTTCCTCTAGCAGTATTTGTAGATAATATCTTCATACTTCAACCAATGTATGACAAAACCAGTTGCAGAGATTCAGGAATAACTCATATATACACAATTTACATTCTAAAGCTGTTAGTCGCATACATTTTTCTTGCTAGATCATCATTCAGAATAGGAAGTGCTGGTGGTTTTTTTTTTTTTTTCCACTGAAACTCCCAACCTTTAAAAAACTTAAGTTGTTCATCAGCTGTTATTTTCAAACTAAAAGGAGGTCCTGCTGCAGCAACAAATAAAGTAACTGAAGTTCTCACAGTAAGCCTGTACTTCACACAATTTCAGTGTCTCTGGGTTAACAGCACTAAGATACAGCATTCTCCTCCCACACTCAACACGGCTGAAATGCTACTAAAATACAACTGTGTGTCATCCAGGACTACTGACCTTCACTCGCCCTTATCCATGTACAGGGAGCACAGCTTTCTATGAGATTTAGATTAAACCTTGAAGTCAAGATTCAACAACTGTTTTCCAGGATTAATAGCCTGGGAAAAGGAGTCTTAGATTTGTGGTTACTCTCTCTTCCACCTCCTACAAAACTTTTTATCAGAAGTTACAATGAGGCAGGTTTGCTGTGGAACAGGAGCTTTTAGAATTATTTTCAGGGATACATTCATAGAATGATGGCAGCCCAAAGCAAAAAAAAAAAAAGAGACAGAAACAAAGGTTAATCCAAGTAAGTTCAGACGTCAGACTCATACTTTTAAACCTGAAGGAAACTGTCTGTGAAACACACCGATTTGTGGAAGCCTACGACAACAGCAAATCCTAAGAGTTCATATCCCCACACCCATCTACCCAACCCAAACACTTACCACTTAGTTCTAGAAGAATGAAGAGCACTTTGCTTGGCACCAGAGGCAGCTATGGTCTGAGTTACAGCTGTACTGCACAAACATCCTCAAATACAATTCTCTCTCTCTCCTTCCACATACTTCTCTTGGTTTACAGATGGCCAGGGAAACTATGTTGGCATATGACAAGCTAATTGTGCTTCAATACATCCCCTGCTAGAAAGATGCTGGAACCGCCAACATAACCAGTGAGAGCAGGTCCTAGCAGTAGTAAAAATCAGCTTTTTACAAAAGTAGGCTGCCTATGGCTAAGGAAACCGTTTGCATCTTTCTAGCCAGAGTATGCCACCAAGTGTTGCAAACATAGGTGCTCGGGCCATGCAGAGGGGCTTCTGTTGTTAAGAGATCTACCCAACCCCAAGACTCAATTAGTGCAAACCTAGCAAACCAAGTAGCTGTTTTCCAGCACAAGTCTGTCAAAGATGCACTCCAACAAACACTACACACACCTCTGGGAAAGGAGGAGTAATTCTGGAGCCGTTTGTACAGTCACCCCTCAGGTATCAAAGACCACATAATGTGCAAGGAGGGGTGCCGTCCCTTGCCTCACCACAACTCCCATCTTGAAATCCTTGGTTCCTAAGTCATCCTCGAATGTCTGGACAGCACCTACTAACCAGATGTACGCTGTGATGCGCACCATAGGTTGGAGGTTTTCAAAGCAGATGAATTCAAGATGCGGATTTAAACTTTAAAATACAAGCAGGAAAGGAATGCAGTTCAAACATCTACTTGGGGGATGGGGCAGGCTGTTGTTGTCTCAGCTCAGTGCACTTTCCCAGGTGCTTGGAGAAGAGTCCAAGCTCAAGTTGGTATTTGTATTGGCATACATAAAATTGCTGGCGACAGTGCATAGAAAGGAGCACTGATGTTCACGCAAACGAAGCATGAAAGGATGCAAAGCAGAGCTTAGTAGAGTTTACTGTAGCTTTGAGGTTACAGTACTAGGAAGAAGCCAGTCAGCCGATTTTCCAAACCCATTAAATGCTCTAATATATGCCACTTTCTAGGGTGCTCCATGAACACCCTCTCACGAGAGAACTGCATTATTACCACTGAACAGGGGGAAAAGGGAAAACAATCTTCAAAGGAGCAAACTTTGCAGTTCTTAACCATCTCCTCCCGAAGGAGCACATAAACACAGCAAGCCAAGTCAATCCCAAGCAAATCCAGGAGACCCCTGCAAAGCTTTGTGATTAGAGTCAGATTCCTATCTGCCTTCTCAGCCTTGCTGCCTAGTTTCCTCAACCCTTGCCTCATCTCAGATTTGTTACCACAGATTTAGTAGCTGTAACAAATTTATCTGGAGGCAGGTGCTTGCCTTATGTGATCGAAGTCGCTAAGGCGATCACAGCCACTCTTCCTGTCCCAACAACACAGATAAAACTAACTCTCAATGAGCCCTGCAGCATTTCACCCATTTTTAAAGCAAAGGTCTTGCCTCAGGATTCATATTTTTACAAGGTTACTCTTGCCAACATCAGATCTAGCTCTTACTCTGGCAGAAGTCTGCTGGGAGTTGCGTTAATTAAAATAAGAAAAAACAAAGACCACTCTAAGCCCTCCCCTAGGTCAGTTAGGAAGTGTAGCACCAGCTTGGGTGAGGAGTATTTAAAACAAGCATTCAAAAAGATCAGCCCAGGCAGAGTGAAAAGTTATGGTAAAGTAGCCTGCCCTTCTCAGCAAAAGATGGAGGATAAAGCCATACTCAAAAATATTGCTAAGAACTAAACATACTTTTTTTGAGGCGGGGGAGATTAAGAGGAAGAGCGGGAAGTACTGAAGTAACATTCAAAGATGGGGGGGAGTAAAGTAGTACCCTGTAGGTTATAAAAAACACGATAATGTAGGAGTCAAAGGACCAGATATTGCTTTTCCTTTTTTCCCCCTATTGGATTTACATTCTGCTTACTGAAAGAGATAATTCTGAAGGAAACTTGTCATCAGGATAACCTGCTCAAGCCCTCCACACCTCAAACTTAAGAGGTCTGCACAACTCTTCCCACCCCAAGAGAAAAAAAACAAAACAAACAAACAAAAAAAATCCCAAAGGAGAGCTCAAAAAAAGGAACTAAACAGCCCCAAACATGATTGGACAATCCTTGGAAGCAACATTACATTTTGTTGGAGAGAGGTCAAGAAAAAAATTAAGAGGATGATGAAGGGGTGGAGTAAAAAAAAAAAAATCAAGAGGCCTCTCTTTCCTTATTTGGCGACAAGCAAGTGCAAGAAAGTGTTCGTTGGGGGTTTGTTCAGTTGTCGGTCTTTTGCACATCTGCGTTCTGGCCAAGACAAGAGGCTTTGAGGTTTTTCTGCAGCACATGAGCATCTGCGGGCTCTATCCTCTTGTAGTAGTTTTTCTTCGTCTCAATGATCTCAAAGCCAAACTTTCTGTAGAAGTCAATTGCAGACTCATTGCTGATCTGGACATGCCTGGGACAGAAAGGAGGACAGGGAGACAGGTATCAGAACTTCCTGTGGTACAATATTCTGCCTCCACATTCAGAACAGTCAAAGACAAGATAAGCAACTAAGCTATCTAGGTAGAGACAGGAATGGTGGCGTAAGTTCAGGACTGGAAATTTTGGTCTTCCCAAATCAATCCTGAGCTAACACATAGCTTCTGCATGGCATGTGGCAATCATTCTGAGAAGTGGCAAATGTTTCATCTCAGTAAAGCTCTTTTAAGGAACACTAATAGCAGAGACACTCTGAAGCATTACTAGCCCAGTAATTTCAATTGTTCTTAATCTGTAAGACACAGATATTTTGTGAAAATATATATCAAAGTTTCACTGTAGAATCAATTTTAACTTCCAGCAGTGACACTTCTCAGAGGACCACAACAGTTGCCTGAGTGATTATCCCTACATGCTGCAACACAAAACTGACAATGGTGGTTGATATGATTTTAACTCCTTGCTCACTGCTAACTACCCCTCTCTCCTCACAAAAAGCTATGGCAGCACAAAGAAGCCCTACAGACTTCCAAAGTCCTTTTCACTTTTATCTATTTCCCTCAGAGTTTTACAGATCTTGCTAGCATATTCCAAGAGCTTCAAGGCCTCCAAAACAAACAGCCATCAGTTCTTCCTAAGTGACTAGGACATTTATTTGCACAAGTACTATTAAAAAACAACCAAACAAAAAACAGCCCATAAAAAGATGTCTGGCTCAGCAAAACACTCCCAAAATTCAGTGGACACTGCACAAGCTCATGAATCACTTTGTCATGACAACATGCTGCACAACCATAAAACCAAAGCAACTCTGGAAGCAACAGTAGAACAAAAGATCTTTGTGTTAAGCCAAATAAACACCAAATAGCTAAAAGGAAACTTCATCATATTGACAAATTTAGCCACTGATATCAAATTGGGTGCTAGGCTGCATAATATGTTCAGACAGAAGATGCACAAACAGCAGACACAATAATAAAATAAATGGGCCAGTAGAAGATCTTTGTTATTCTCAACTTTGGGG
This sequence comes from Hemiprocne comata, assembly GCA_020745705.1. NCBI lineage: Eukaryota > Metazoa > Chordata > Aves > Apodiformes > Apodidae > Hemiprocne > Hemiprocne comata. Next base: position 145,683,991 of record CM036586.1, read on the forward strand.
GCTATTTATTGTCATCCCAGAATCTTACTCTGGCAAGTGAAAAGAAGGATTGTGAAGGATTTGGGGTTTTTTGCATTAAAACCAGCACACAGTTCCTTCACTGTGCACATGGTAACATGCAATAGCAAAAAGGAAAGCCTGTGCCAACTAGCAGGCATCTAAGAGTTCATTACCACTTTTGGTAGGAGAGCAGGAATACCAGCCAAAAGCAGCTGTACTCAGACTCCTCTTTAAAACACCTGTTCTTCTTACAGAGATGGCACGAAGTACAACAGTAGAGGACTTGGAAGACACTGCACCTCCTTGGCAGAGGTGGACTAAGCTTGAGGAGAAAGTCACTCCATTTATAGTGTTACCAGTGTATTGAAACACTTCTCACCAAGCGTCTTCAATAGTCCCAGCAAGAGTTCAGGGTGCAGTTCTGTGGCAGCGTAAGTCCATCCCAGCTGTACCTGTTGTGGGACTCTCCCTACCAGTGAACTGTGCTTGTATGGCAGTGATGGACAAGGAAGAAGCTGGCTCAGAGAAGTGGTCTGGCCAAAAACTGCACCAGCTCACTTGGTGTTCCCACAGACACCAATGCACAGGAAGAAGCAGAAGTGTGCAGCCAGCATCACAGAGAAAGCAAAGCTTTGGCATTTATAGATTTCAGGCTCTATATCCATGGGCATCTATTAGGATGATGGTGCTCTTTAAAGCAGCCCTGTCCTCTACACCAGGGCTTGTTCTCATGTATGCATCATGCCAAGTGCTTATGCAGACATGCAGTTGATTTAAAACAAACCACCAACTCCCTTCCCACACACCCCAGCCACACTAAAACCAAAAACACTACCTAGAAAACAAAACTGAAAACAGTTTCCCCAGCTGGGTCAGGTCATTGACCTAGTTCACAGTGTTGCTGCACAAACAGCTGACCTGACAGAGTGCAAGAGGGGGAATAAGCAGTTGGGCCTTTCTCATGAATGTGAACCTGGAGTGCTTGCAAGCACCTCTGATCTGATGTTCTAACCTTCACTGTACTGTCATAAAAGACAGACAGAAAACGCATCAAAACTGTATGCAAGACTTGCAGTATTTTCCATTGGGAGGGTGACACAGTATGGTAAAAAAAATTCTTTCCCCTTTTCAATAATCATACAGTGTAATTCTGCTATAGAACATTATTTTGTAACTAAACTTTCAAATTCAGCAAATTTGCAGAAGCCTTTTTAAAGCAAGCAAGCTTTTAGTTCTCTCAGCATCACACAAGCCCAGAATATGACCCCTAGGCTTTCCTGTAGTACTTACAAGATGTTCCATGACCCCACTAAAATACATAATAAAAATGCCCATGATCTCCCTTTCCTTTGCTCCCATGTATGCCTCTATCATCTCTCCAAAAATACATGAGTGTAACTCATTTACTTACAGATAGATGTTGTCAAAAGTGCCATCTTTTTCACAGATGTTTAAGACATGATTCAACATTTTAGTTCCTGCCGAAAGGTAAAGAGATACTTAAGAAAACCAGAAGTGCATCATCAAGCCTGTACTTAGCTAGTGGCTTTCTTGAGGAGAGTCAGGTTAACTGTAGGTGGGCTAAAATGACAGAGCTTGTGAGAACAAGAAAAGGCAAATAAAACACGGTGTGTAAGTATTTCATGATCTTTCTGAATGCTCACAAAATTTGATTGTTTCTTCGGAGAAAAAAAGACCCAACAGCCCAGAAGCATATGTATAAAGCAGCTTATTTAAGTACTAGCTTTAAGGTCTCAAACTCTCCTCAAGCTATGGTGAAAACAATGTAGCAGTGAGAGCAATGGTAAGTTTTTTCTAATAAAGACCTAGTAAAATAATTTAAAATAAAGTTATCTTTTCACTCCAGTTTGTCAAAGCAAACAGGTTACTGTAAGGTCGTGATGAATGTAGCCTGTAGATTTGCAACATGGAGAGAAGAACCAAATGCAGTGTAGACAGAAATCAGGTACTACCCCTGAGCAGCAATAATCCGTGCTGATAAAGACAAAATAGGAAAAAAACCCTACATTTAGGAGAATGAAGAGATAACCCAATGAAGCAATGTTGCGTTCTACTTATACATGACTTGCATACTGGCTGCATACCTCTAACAAATTATTTCATCTCTCTGTGCATCAATTTTTACATCTATAGAAACAGTGTTTACATCACAGTATGACAATGCAATTAGGATTATTTTAATCTGGAATTAAAATGTTCTACGAGGAGTCCATTTCTGAAAGGTAAGACAGAAAGAGCAGGTCATAAATCATACTCTTCTTTGGAAAGGACTTTGGGGAAAATCTGTGATCTAAAAGTGCACCATCTTTGCTAAAAATCTGAAAGAGCATTTAGAGGTCTGCACAGCAATCTGGTATCTTCAATGACACAAATACAAAAGAAGATCCTCCTTACCTATTCCTAGCCTTCGGTAGGGTGCCAGGCATCCAAGTGTCATGATGTACAGTCTCTTCTGGTTCTGGGAGTGATCTACTCTACAGCACACTGCTCCCACTGCAATATCATTGAAATAGGCTGCCAGGGAGGGAAACAAAGTGTTATCAGTCACAAGTCTCAAACTACTTACAGCTCCTTCATTTATGCCCTGTATCTTCCTTCCTTCCCTCTCGCTAATTCTCCCATCCAGATAAAATCAGATTGTGGCTAACATTGCAGTGAAGTTATTGATGCTGCTCTGACAGTGGCTGGCTTATTACAGTTCAAACCAATTAGCACTGGTGGTAAACTGGCAGCACACATCTCTCCAGTTTTCTGCTGTAACAGAAAACATGTTTATTCTCAGTAAAATGGAATCTATTTAGAACACAAACCCTCTGAGGTTGCAACTGTGGCTTTTTGAGTTCCCCAAACAGTTATTTTTCATCATGTAAAACAATAAAACAGAAGGATCTGCTATTCAAAATCATGATGAGCATTTCTGCCACCATGGCCCACAATTACTGGCAAGAACATTTGTACCTAATTTGGCTAGTTCGCCAACCTCCAGTACATCCTTGTAGAACTTGTCATTGTAGCTGACAGGAAAAATGACCTGGTTTAGCCTCTTCAGCTGCTTAATGTTGTGTGGCGTCACATCTCCCAACTCGATCCGGCTACTGGAACAAATCAAAACATGCTTAACATCTGACGCATTGCAAAATTCCCAAGGACACCACATTTTAATTATTTCATTTATGTTTAAAGAACTGTCCCACCTAATAATCAGTTCAACACATATTTGAAGGGCAGCGTTCAACCCATGAAAGTAAGTTTTCTATTGGTGGCTGATTTAACTCCCAAACCCAATTTCAGTTGGTATTACCCAGTAGAAGTTTCTGGGGCCACACTTAATGCTGAAGCACCATAGTATACGTACAGTTTTATTGGGTGAGAGACAGAACATTAATCTCTGTAGTAGCATTAGCTTTCACTTTATCCCATTAATTTCCTCACTGATCAGCAAGAACACAGGGGAAAAAAGAGCTAAAAAAAAAAAAAGATGGGACGGACAGGCAGCTAGAATAGAGATCAAGAAAATTAAGTCCTTATCTGAACTTCAAAGATAGTCCTAATTTTACCACCTATCAATATAAAGCTTATGCTTAGACAGAGACTAAGTCATTACTAGACATCTGTCCCTAAAAAGCAACAATACTGTGTGCAGCACTCATATTAAGCCTGCTAATATGCAAACATGCCACTCTCAAGGTGATCTCTGCATCTATTATGTTAATTACTGAAGTAATTCCTCCTGCTGGGAGCAGAATCACAACTTTTAAAACACCAGTGCTGCACTGAATTATACTGAAAAGAAACAGAGGAAGCTTCTCCCTTTTCTCAGACTAACTTCCTGACAGAAATACTATGTATACAGAAGCAAATTTTAAAAAAAAGCCACCAACAAAACCACCATATTTTGCATTCATATTCTCCAAGCCAATTTCTTCAGTGCAGGTAGTCAGTTTTAATGAGGAGGACAAGAAAAAAAAACAAACCACAAGCAAACAAAAAACCACAATTTAAAGAGTTTTTCCAAATGGTCATTGTAATACGAAAGCAGGTGCAAAGCCAATGCATGTCAAGTTAGATACACTTTTAGGTTCATCTCAGCCTTGTTTTACTAAATACATACAGGCAACCAGATTTTCTGCCCAAACATTGGTAAAGATACTGTTTGCCTTCAAAAGAAAGGCAAATTCTGTTTTCAAAAAGGCAGCTTTCTAAGATCCTTGTACTCCAGGCTCCAAAGTTCTTTCTAGTAATACGCAGTAGCTGCTTTCCATCCCCAGTGCCCCCTGTGCCTAGGCAGCTTGCTTTTTCAAACAGGTTGATGCCTAGGACCCAGCCCAGATTAACTTACCTAATACAGTGAAACAAAGAGGAGACAATAACCACCAACTTTTTTCTTCTAGAACTGTACCAAACAATGTGGAGTATAATATCTCTCTGCTTTATTGCCTGACCTTGAGTATACATCAAAACCCCTTAAACGATTAGTACTCCAGGTACCATATCAGTTTTAGTTGCTGCTACCAACAATGAGTGATAAATACACAATGCTTTCTAGGCATTGTACTGCAGTCTGCAAAACTACCAGAAAAAGCTACAGGAATGGAGCCTTTAGCATTTACTCCAAGAAGCAGAACTTGCCCTCACAGCCACTTTCTCCTTTTCTTTTACAGCAAAGAATACAGTCTTCAGTTCTGCAAAGGTATCAAAGATCACCACTGCCCACTCTCTGGTACAGCACAGATGAGACAATCTCCCTAGTGTGTCCTACAGAAGCTAAACAATGTATAAGTAGGGCCTACCTTTTGGAACCCTCTAGCATTAACTAATGGACTATTGATAATTTTGTAATTCTCCATCAGATTAGTATGTTCCAGTTGCTACTTAGAATTAATGGATTGCATTTGCATATTGAACTTTGCTGACTCCCAAATCTAACCTTTCATCACACATTTGCCAAAGAGGTTAAAAAAAACCCTGGTGTCAAGCATCTCATGTCAGTATGGGTGCTTGCAAAATGTTCCAGGCAGCTCCTCACCTTCTCCTGACCACAATGAACATGTTGATCTTTGTCCTGGCTAACTGCAAAGGCAATTGCTAAGCCATGAAACCTTGTAGTCTGCCCATGAGCTCTGCCCAATTATACAGCAATCTCTTGAGAGATACCTCACTAGTATTGGACAGTATGCTCTCCAACAGTGACTCCAAGGATGACAGAAGCAGCAACACTCTCCATATTCTTGCATCTCATCCATGTCAAGATACCCAGGCATACTACAAGCAACAGCAGTGGGATATAATTCTAAAGCTTCTAGCTATAAACCATATATTGTGCTGAAATAGTCTGAAGTATCTCTTTTCTGAGTCCTACTGCCACCAGTCCTGTGTTTCACAGCTTTTTACATCTTCCAGATTATTTTTGCTCTCAGCATTAAGATTCCTTTTTTCATGTACCGCCAATTGTGCAAGCCCCTTTGAAAATTATATTCCAACAAAGTACTGAGGTAGTAAGGATGATCTCCTCACATCACAGAAGTATTCCCATTATAAACCAGCACACTATCAAAATTATTAGATGGTGGGGTAACTGTAATACTTGTTTTATGTTCAGCTTAGCAGAGCTGTTCAGCCTTCAGCCTAGCACAGCAGGGCTCCTTCAGGCACACAGAAGGCAAGTGGTGCCCTTGTCTAATCCCAACCAGCAGCGCTGCTACCTGTTCCTCACGAAGGGTAGGAATAAAACTGTGGCATGAGGGTTCCTGGGTGTATTTGCATCTGGGAGAGAGTTTTGCTGGAGTAGAGCACCTCAGTAATCTCATACTAAGAATGAAGAGAAGTCTCAGCAGCCTCTTTTGCAGCAGTCTGCATCAGAGTGGAAATCACAGGGAGCAGGTCTCAACTACACAGTTAGATCAGATTAGCTGCAGAGTAGGTCAAGTAAGGGAAGAGGAAAACCTCACACTCAGTCCCTTGAAAGCCTAGACCTCTTGTCCAAAACATTAATAGCATATTAGCCTTGGTGATACTTTTTTGTTTCAGTAGATCCAAGTTTCAGCAGATCAGTAACACTAGCATGAAATCGTACAATGACCTCACAGCAAAGTTGTTGTAGAGCAAGTCCCTCTTGATACTTGAGCAAAAATCTGACACAGACTGTTATCAGGTAGTGTGTTTTCTAATATTATTTTTAAATTAATTAGTTACTAATGATGCAAGAAATAAGGCCTTAGAAGACAGTCACTATGGAGTATTTCTGATGACAGTGTAACATGAAAAAGATACATTGTCAAAAGCAGCCAGAACAAGATGGCTGAAAAAGAGACCATGGCCAGAAGACTGATCTTCACCAAGAATGTTTCAAACAGGGAATAAATAAATAAGTGCAGAAGCAGGGTCTAAGGTTGCTCATAACTGCTGAGCCAAGACATCACCTCCGAGGCTGGCATCGGGCCAGAGAAACAAGTTCCAATTGTACGTGGCTAAAAGGTGCTGTTGACAAATCTAGAGCCCTTGGGCTCCCCCCCGTCTCACCACTTGCCACATTCATTGCTGGTTCCTGCCATCTCCTTCTGCCTGCCTCCCATGCTCTGTCACTAGCTGTTTCCTTGTTGCTCGAGAGCTGCATCAGTACTCTATCCTGTAGGATAATGTGAAAAAAAGTCTGAGAAACGCTGCGGGAAGCATAAATCAATATGCTAAGTGTGTCTGTTTAAAACAGTACATACTCAAACCATGAATTACCTTAATGTTTAGCACTACCTGATTAAATCAGCACCACATCTATTGCACACAAAAACATTTAATAAGTAAACTAAATGAGGACATGGAAAAGAAGACCCACATCATCAGAGTTCATCACTTTGCCTGAGGACACCGCCACAAAAGTGCCACTGAGGCCTCACGTGAAAACACAGGAAAGCTGGCAATGCTGCCAAAAGCAGCAGTCTTGCTGTCCCTGAGCCACTCATTCCCATCCTCTTGCTGGCACAAACATTTGTGCAACAATGTGGTAAACCAGCCCCAATTAAAACTAACCTAGAAAAAAAAAAAAGTTTAGTTTTAACCCACATCAGTCCCCTGACTGGGTTCACCACACAACTCTTCTGCCAGTGTAAAGAAAAGAATACAATTGCCAGAGGCAGAGCTGGTTGGTCCTGGAGCAGGAATGCCAGCCTACCCTGGCTTAAACTGGAAGTACTGTGCAAGAGCAGCACAGGGATCATTCAGCATCTAGATGATTTTATGCTACAACTTACCATTCACCAAACAATATGCACTTTAAACCTAAGGACTTAAAACTACACCAGCCTTAAAAGATCCAAGACCTGTAACAAAGAACACAAAATGATCACTCCTTTCTTTTCATTGCAGTAATGTGAGCTTTGGGGTTTGGTTTGTTTGTATTTTAATAGCTATCTACAAGTAGAGCTGCTTCTCCAAGTTACCTCTCAGCCAAATCAGTAACAGAAGTTTACTATATCGGGTAAGGTCTGATTAAGGTCTCCTGTGCACTCCAGCTCAGCACAGGCTGTACCAGAAACACCAATCATACAATATCCTAAGTTGGAAGGAACCCATCAGGATCACCAAGTCCAACTCCTGTATCTTTGTAGGGCACCCCTAGAATCACACCATGTGCCTGAGAGCATCATCCAAATGCTTCTTGAACTCGGGCAGGCTTGGTGCTGTGACCACTTCCCTGGGGAGCTTGTTCCAGTGCTCAACCACCCTCTGGGTGAATAACCTTTTCTGATACCCAACCTAAACCTCTCCTGATTCAGCTTCCTGCCATTTTCCCAAGTCCTGTCACTGGTCACAGGAGTGAAGAGATCAGTACCTGCCCCACCTCTTCCCCTCATGAGAAAGCCATAGACTGCAATGAGGTCACCCCTCAGCCTCCTCTTCTCCAAGGTGAATAATGCAAGTGACCTTAGCCGCTCCTTGTAAGACATCCCATCCAGACCCTTCACCATCCTGTGGCTCTCCTTTGGATGCTCTCCAATAGCTTGATGTCCTTTTTATATTGTGGTGCCCAAAATTGCACACAGTATTCAAAGTGAGGCCACAGTGGCACAGAGTAGAGCTCTTGCAAAGCTGTTGCAAAGCAAAAATATAAATCACAAGCTCAAGCTAGCATGAGATAACAGATGTGTAAAGAGCCTGAAGCACCCACAAGGCATATGCCTTTCCTTAACTGATTACTTTATTCTATTATTCCAATAATAATCCTAAGAAGACACACACTCATTAGTGGCATCCTACATATCAAATAGCACTCCACAGAGCATGCAACAGCCAGTCAACTGTACTTACCTTAGGTGTCAAAGCTTCTGGACCAAGTCAGCCACCCCATCCCAAGCAACTGTTTTTAATATTGAGGAATGAGGGACTCTTAGCTCATCCTGTGAGGCCTTTTATTAACTACAGTGCTCTAAAACTCTATACCCTTTTCTAGATGCAATACCAGCCCTCTGGAGCCACTTAAATATCTTCCGTTGCAAGGCTGTTCCCAAGCTACCATTATTCTCATAGTTAGGCTTTCTTCTGATTTCCATTCTAAATGTACTCAAGTTCTACCCACATGCTCTCTCTCATGGCTCATTAGCTTCAGTAGTTGATGGGCACCAATACACCCTTATCCCACCTGCCTTTTCAGAGAACTACCATGACCTTCTTATACTTTCCTTCTTGTAATTAAGAAGGAGGCTCCAGTCCTCCTTTAAGACTGGCTTTTAATTCCTACTATTGACATACTAGCTCTTCTTTCCACTCCTTTAGATAAAAATTTTTCCTTAAACATCATGTCCAAAGCTGCTCACAGCATCCCAAATAGTTTTAATTACGTTGTACCAGGCCAGTAAGTTTTTTCCCTATCTCTACTAAAAGCATTTTCTGGACATATCCTAGAACTCTCTTCGTGTTTCTCACAACTGCAACATACCACGACTCAGTTACTGAGGAAAAACAAAACAGACTTCACTAGTGAAGGGAATGGGTTTCTGGTGCACAAGGCTGCTGTTCGTTAAAAGGGCACAGCAACACTGCCCAGTGATTTAAGAGCGGAAGTGAAGAGTGATCCACGAAATCCCAAGGGAAGTGGGACTTCAGTGAGGTGACATGCAGCAGTTACTGAAACTGGATGCATGCCCAGAACACCAGCATTAACACTCCTGCTCTTGCATGCCAGTGCCTTAAGGTCCTTCAAGCACTCGGTAGAAAAAAAACTTACACTTTTTCTAGGACCAAATGCAATCCAATTAGTCCTACTGCAGCTGCATTACTCTGTCTGCAGCCTGCCACAGGACTGTGAATTTGAACACTGTTTTTCCTATAATGTCTTAAATTCAGACTAGAAACAATGCAGACTAAATGAGACAACAGTGTTTGCTAAGGGTGCCTTTTGCCTCTCGCATATACCAAGAAAGAACTGCCATACAGAACGATACCTCAAGATGATGCCAATTTCCAGAGTTACAGTTCAAGAGGAAACTCAAATTCAGTCCCAGGGAATAGCAAGTGTTGAACGCTAGTTTAGAATCAACATCAGGGAGGGGAAGGGGGAATTCCAAGTTGCTTAATGCTGTAAGAATCTCAGCCCCATTCAACTTTAAATAGTGCAAGTCTCTCCCCAGAGGGATGAGCCTGACTGAAACAGATCTCGGTGTAACTGATAGCTGGGCTCAGGCTTATTGAAGGCATCTGGCATGCTAAATTTAGCAGAGCTGGATCTGCAACTCACAAAACTTACTGAGGTATTGTCAAACAGTCAGGAGAGGGAGCACGGGGGAGAAAAGGGCCCTAACAAATTAGAGGACTTCAGAGAAGGTTTGTCACCTGCTAAGCAGCCAACTAGCTTTATTGCTTCTATTTTGGCTTCCAAGTCAAAGCAGGAGTCTAGACAGGATAATCCACTCATAAAATAAAACCAAACCAGAGCTATGGAAGCTATAGACCTGAAGGGTGTGGCTTTGCTTAAATTCAACTCCAAAGCAAAAAGAGCCTCTCTAGTGTTTTAAAGGTTTGTGTTTTTTTTGTTTTTTTTTTTTTTAAACAGATGAGCTGTCTTGCTAGGCACACAAGTTAGTCTAGTTCTTGCGGGCAGACTGGTATGTTTTCAATTACCTAGAAGATCTGTTAGCTGTAAATCTACTCTGCTTCACTTGTCAGAAAACCAGAAGGCTAACTACAACCGTGGCATGGAAAAAGTCTTAGCAATTTGCCTCTGAGTCCCCCTGATCTTCTTTATCCCCCTTATTACTGAAAACATGTATTTGCATGACACCTGATATTCTGCTGGAAGTTACCCCGGCTGTATGCTGGATTGTAGAAGGGCAGAGAGATGTAAAGAAAGCTAAGCAATTTTAGAATCAGAATTAACAGCAGACTTCACTCAAGAGTTGTCATTCAAATGGATCTCAGTGTGAGTAGGTTTCACTAGCATGTGGCGTAATTCCCCAAGACATACTTCAGACCCTCCTCAACCCTGTCCTTTATAGTGAAAAAAATACACAGTGCATTACAATCAAGGTTTCTTCATTATATTTTGATATTTCACTCTGCTTCAACCTAGAAAACGTGACCATTCTACAAAAGGCTGGCCAGTCTTCACATGCAAGAATCTATAATAGCCTCACAGTCTTCCCAGCTGAAACCTGTTCTTAAGAGAGTTGTACTAGACCTCAAATTTAGACTCAAGTCTGATCTCAAAAAAGAGAAAAGAACTCTAAGGCTAAGGCAGCAGTACAATCATGAAGCATCTCAGCTGTCTGATTATGCAAGTGCAAGGGGGAGACAGTGAGGTCATTTCAGCAAGCATCAAATAAAAATAAACTTTCCCAAGAAAATTAAAAGCTATCTCATTCTGCAGCTGGATACTAAGAGCAGGAATCACCATGCCCAGCTGACAGGATTTTCAAACTCCAAAATATCAGAAATAAATGTAGTTGGTCTAGAATAGAATAGCAGCCATACATCACTTAGTAGCCTCTAACACGCTGCTGCTTCAGAGCACTTAATGAGCACTTCAGAGCACTTAATGAGCACTTAGATATTATATCTGCTTATCTCAGGTGCATCAAAGTCAGGTGAAAGAGGAAACAACTTGCCTGCGATCATACAGCAGATAAAGAGCTGCCAGAAATCCTAACTCTCCATTGCTGGTCTAACCACTAACTATTGGTCAGGGGAGCTCACAAGAACATTCAGATTTTGAACCATGATTGCAAAACAGAAGTACTTCACTAGTTTGAAACAACTTAGCTCAAAAATAGCTTTGTCTCTCCATTACGAATATCCCAAGACATCCTACAAGTTACTGCCCTTTCCACACCCTCAGTGTCTAGAGATAAAACAATTATAACCCTTTCTTGCTTGCCAGAAGATCATGAACCTTCACTAATTAATGTTGATGAAGTACCTGATGATCCTCAGGTGAGAGCAGAGGCTTACCTTAAAATTCAAAAATAGAAGTGATGCTGGGTTCACGAAGTGCCTTATTTACATAAAAATATATATAGCTCAAAGGCACTTCTTGTACCTATACCAGGTAACAAAATACAGAATTGACATATAAGGAGAAAGGCCTCTATCTGCTTCACACAAACTATTTTTATAAGTCACTGAAAGACTTTTCTTCAAAAATACCTGTGTCCATTAGATTAGCAAAGAAAAAAAGGCAGGTCTCCTGGCTATACTTTGGATTTCAACCCCAGTTCAGGGTTGGTGGGTTTTTTTTGAGGTGTTCAATTCATGCATTATACAAAGAACATTGTGTGAAAAATTAACAGAACATGCTATCAGTTATCATGCTAATAATTGCAAACACCTAGCTCATCAAGCAGAAAAAGCTATTTTTCCACCCTCTCCTTTTCCCAGTTTTGAATAAGAATTGTTTTCAAATGAAAATTTGTGCTAAAGAGCTACTGATTGAAAAAACAGACAAATCTCCTTTAACTGCAATTTCAAACCTAATCTGTGACCTTTACTGACAAGAAATGCTAAGTGCCATGTAGAGAAAACTTTTGCAAACCTTAAATTGCTGCCCTGAGTCTCACCCCATACTCTCAAGAAGATAAATACAATGGTCAGACAGTAGAAATGGGAAATTTTTTCAGGGACTGAGATTCTAGTCTGCTAAGGGCAAAAAAAATCACATGGAGCCTGGAAAATAAAGAGGGAGAAGGAAGGCCAAGTGAGCTCAAGAAGCACTTCATGCATCAAGATCTTACCATGCAGCATGGTAGTTTCAGTTAATTTTAAAAACATTACTCTGCCCACAAGAAAATTAAAATACCTTAATCTTAGTCACCTGGTGACTGCTGTGGAAATGGTTTTGGCTCTATTTGCTATAAAGGCTTGTTTCATTTCCTTCCCATAATGAATTAATTCAATATGCTTTTACACAAATACAGTTACCCCATTTTCAGTGCTGTGCTTCTCCACTCTCTGGTCTTCAAGTCCAACAGTCTCCAAATAACCAGCAATTCTTGTATGCATAGACTGCTGCTCTCTCTCTCCACCCACCACCACTCCCTCACCTCTAATCTCCCTCCTGACAAACTTCTGTTGCTCTACGACTCCCACATAGGTCACTTCTTCCTTTCCTCTCTTTCAGCAGGGAGCAGAAAGTAATCCTGACATTGCGTACCTCACTAACAGCAGAAGGGATGCAGGGAGGCGCTGAACTTCTCTCTTATCCATTCTCAACCAAATATAAAGATCTGACTTCTGTCCTTTCCTCCTCCTCAAGGTAAAAATACCCAGCACCTTCTAAGATTATTGGTCTGAACACTTCTAACACTTGCCAAATGGGCAGGCTCTTCAAGTTCTGAATCATTTCCACCTGGATCAAAGTATTTTTCTGGCTCAACCATCACCCATTATTCCCCATTTTAGAAGAGATTTAATGTGGCACAGGAGGATGCATCATTTCTCTTGTCCTCAGGAGATGGCAGCAGAGTCTGTGGCATTTGGTGATTAACTAAATATACTACGTTTTTCCCAGAAGAAATATCCCAACCTAGCAAGCCAACCTATATAATAATAAGCCACATATACACGTAAAAAGAACTGAATGGTCAAACACCACTCAAAAGCCAAGACTGGGTTCTAAAGTTCTTCAATAAATTGGCTACAATCCCTATACTACTTTCATATCCTCCCTATCCTTCCTACTTTTCGGAATTCCTTAATCTGGTTATGGAATTCAACTCAAAAGTGTTAAGTATAATAAATCAGGTTAAAGTTCCTATAATAAACTGCACTGAGTTTTAACAAACTAACTTAGAAGATATTAAGCCATTTGTAAGCATGCATATAGGCAAGGTCTAAATTTACCTTTCATTAAATTAAATGCAGAAAGTATAGCTCATGCTTTGACATTTCTAGGTTTCGAAAAATCCTAAAACCAAACAATAATTTTCAAACTCAATCACCTTTTTTGTCCTGCCTCCAGCACATATGACAATTCAGCAGTTTTCCCATAAACTTGGAACTTAAGCTTAGCTGTGCCTTCTGAATGGAAACAACAGTTCTGCACGAACTTTGTAATACTAACTCAGAAGAGGAGAGAAAAAAACCTCCCTGTTCTTATGAGAAACACGCACAGCTTCAGGACCTTGAAGGATTTGCTTTGTGAATACGGGCAAAACAAGCAGAGATATCAGACCTTACCCACAAAAATTCACCATATTTTAACTACTCCTATTGTTATTTTTCTGTTATGCTCAATATTCCCCAGCTGTGATGTCTCTTCTACAAAGGCAGCAAGAACAGCACTGGCTTGCAAAGCCTCTGCGTTAAAAAGTTCTTTGTGGCAACAGCTACCTGCTGTGTAGCATCTAGCCTGAAGGGCTCTTCCAACAGAAAGTCAGGACCCTTGGAAACTGCAGACTCAACTGCCACATACAAGTTTAGAGGCAGCGTCCTCTAAGGACACTTCTCACAGAAAAGTAGTGCACGGTACTTTCTAAGACAGAGCTATAACACACAGCACTCTGCTCCCTGTTTCAATCAGTTTTTCATCACGTGGCTCAACGTATGCTGCCGCATGACAATCCCACAGGTGTTTCCCATCAAAACTGGAGAGTGGTTTGGTCAATGTGACAAAACACAACATATGCACAGGAGCACAGGCACTGGGCCCTGCTGTAAGATGCACTGCATGTTCTGTACATGAGCTGACGCTCCCAGTCACGTAGCAGGTAGAAGCATACAATGGAGCATGCACGCCCAGCATTATGCCCCTTGTGTAATGTGGTTTTTAGGTAAAGGGCAACAGGGAAAGGCTGGATGACTTATTCTGACAGGCTTCATCTGAACTGAAACAGGTCTGGAAAGCACTCTTATGGTAAGACATTAAATGACCAGCAAATGCTCAAGAATCAGTGCAAGATTTTTGCTTTCTTTCCTTAAAACCAGTAGCATAACAAGTGTTGTGAAAACACAAAAACACTGAGCAGCAAGTGAACACTGTGAAAGCAGTAAAGTGCAGGGAGTATTATTTACATCTGCTCTATAAAAACAGGCAAATTACTACAGACAGTAGAACCCAAGTCCCTTCCACTGGTATTCTTCCTCGTGCAAATCCAGTTCTAAAATAGATTTTCAAATTCCAGAACTAAGCATAACAATATTCAGGAAACAATAAATGAAAAAAAAAAGAAATTAGTCTCTAGAGAATCATGAAGTTCACTAACAGAACAGCGAATTACCTCAGCTTTTCAACTCATGTTTAAGTCTCTAAACTATTAAAATAATTCAGAAGATGAGGACAGAGTGAACATAAAGACAAGTATCACAAAAGCAGGTGGGAGGTAACAGCAATCACTCACTGAGAAGCTGGTGTTTAACATACCAAATAAAAGAAAACCCATAAAATTTTTAGTAGCTTAGAAAGCAAAAAAAAAAAATCTTTCTCTTTCTCTGAAACTAGAGGTATTCTGTAAAAGAAGTCACCTAATCTCAAATACCCTGATGACAGAGACATCACAACACCCTATGCATTATTAAAACACTCCTATGAGCTATTTTGAATTCAGACAGCTAAGGAAGAGCGCTGCAAACAGCACATGCTGACTACACAATCTCTTTTAGATCTGAAATTTCAAAATGTCAGTGAACTTGCTAGTTTCTTTTTTAATTCCTTCTCTGCCAAAGTAGACTGTTCATAATTACAGATGATGTTATGGGTCTTAGCACTCCCAAAATTATCTCTGCACTTTGTGGTGTGGGTTACTATGCAACGCATACACTCCCAGAAAAAGTACTCAGATGGAGTCAGTTTGGTTCAAAAGAACTGATTCACAATTTCAGATTCCATACCGAAGACAGATCAGATCCCTTCCAACACCACACTAGTTTCTGTATGTTGGGAGTTGAAGCTTTAGATCTATTTTTGGATCTATCTTCTGATAGTACTTATTTTTTAGGGATCTTCTCCGATCTTTGGGCCTTGACTAACAACTTGGTTTTGTTCCAGAGTACCCCATGTAGTTTAATACTTTCCTTCTGAAATCTTAATCTAGTCCTTTGATTCTCTCATTGTATTTAAATTAGACTTTTTTTCTATTTAAGTTCTATCGGCCTGTTTACTTAAATCTCAATTTTTAGAGAACACATGGATTCAATATGAGATTTTACTCTGCACAAGAACTTGCCATGTGGTGTTCTGACATGACAGGAATATGCTGCTCTTCAAAGAGATGAAGAAGTACCAAAACGAAAAAGAAATACGCAAGTGCAGAACCTGAAGGGACCAGTTCTTAAGTTGAATAAGTGATAAAGCTGCCAGTAAGAGAAAGTAAAATAACAGAAATAAAGCTTGGTGCTCTGGAGACAGAAGAAGGGTGTGCAGGTTTTCTCTCCATAGCTTTTTATTACAAAAAAGAAAAAAGTTACAAAAGGTAAAAAGCTCCCAAAAATAAGAACTTCTAAGCAGCGCAAGCAAAGCCAGGGCTCAGTCTCTCAGAGTGTGCCACAGCCCAGAAGATGGCTCAAGCTTCGATCTGCCAGGAGACCTTCACAGCTTTGGCCTGACATTCCAGGGCCGCTGCCCACCTCTCGGCATCCAGGCCCCAGTAACCCCATCCCTCAACTCACAACTGATATACAGCCAAAGTGGGGGCTAAGCTAGAGAAAACAGAACAGTCAATGAAGCATAAAAGGAAACCCAGTTTCATCAGGAGCACTACTTAACAATAATGTCACCTGCCACTTCATCTTGGGTGATCAGTGCTGTTGCTCTTCCCGCAAACTCTGTCGTCCTCTGTATAAGGTGACTAAGAGGTGGGGTGCCCTGTTTCATCTAGGGTGGTGCAGGGGAATAAAGGATATCCCAAACACACCTATTTAACATCAGCTGAGAGTCAGTTTATTTGCAGTCATTGCAGAACCTCTTCCTACGTATACCTGCCAGCCCCTCAGGATGCTTGAAGCTGCTTACACGCAGCTAAGGATGTGTTTTCAAGAAGTCTTGTGGTGTGACCTCACCCCAATTGCTAATAAGCTAAACCCCTTACCATCTCTTAGTAAAAGCTTAAGTGCTTCAGCTCCCATTCACCCTGCCTTAAGCTGCCAAACTGGAATAATAATACCCAGCATTGCATAACACCAGTTTCAAGGGGACTGACTGGTTCAACACTCCTGAGAGAAACAGCTGTGGAAAACTTCTTTGTGCGTATGAAGAAACTAAGGCACAGAAAGGCAGGATCACCTCTTGTGGAGCACGGGCGATGCCAAAATCGATCAATATTAAGTGGCTTAACCCACATCGAAAAACCTGTCCCAAAGTGACGCGTGCAAGGTCAGGCAGGTCACCTGCCTGCAGAGCAGAGCTGTGGCTCTAAAGGCCTCCAGTGTCCTGCTCAAACACCGCACCTCGCCGCCTCCACCGAGCAGGAAGTCGAGTGTTTCGGCCAACCGCATCTGAAATCTTGAGGTTTTCAACAGCCACCAAGAGGTGAAGCCAGACCCAAAGCAGCGCACCTACATAAATGGGACACACAACACAGCTCGCTTCCATCCATCCACTTTGTGTAGCCTCCGCGCCGAGAAACACTTAAAGACGTGAAGTAACAGAAGAGCTTAGGGGGTGTTACAAACAATAGCGCTCCAAAACCAGTCGTCCGAGGCCGGCAGCTTTATTCACACAGACCCAACAGCGAGCGCTATCGCCAGACAAGCACGAAAGACGTGCCAGCATCCCCCCGCCGACTGCCTTCTCCCTTCGTTTTGCAGACGGACAGACAGACAGAGCCCGCCAGCCAAAATCGCTTAGGAGCACGACGAGCAGCTGCGTCCCGCCGGCTCCACGGGGCAGGGCTGAGCACAGAGTTTTCGTTCTAGCAGCGGAATAAATTTCACGGCGAGGGGAGCTCCCGCAGGAGCTCTTACTCAGCTGAAGGGGCAGTACCGAGCAGCGGAGGGACCGCCGAGTTTCCTTCCCCGGAAAAGGGCTCTCCAACATCACCCTCCACGGCGCGGACCGCGGTCCCTCTCCCACCGAGCGGGAGAGACGAAGCGAGCCCCTCCGCACACCCTGTGGCAACGGCAGCTGCCGGCGGCCGAGGGGGCAGCAGCGGCACCGCTCGGCTCCCTCCGCCTCCCGCCAAGGCGCGGCTCCGCCCGCCTCACACTCAGCCCGCCGCGCCTGGGCCGCACCGCGAGGGCCCGCCCCGCTCCGCGCCTCACACCGCCCGGTGGCGAGCGAAGCTGCGCGGCCGAGACGGGCCCGGGCGGGCGCCGTCGCCCTGTCACGGCCAGGCTGAACCCTCCAGGGTCCGCACTCACCCCTTCATGGTGCGGCCGCGGCTTGGCCGGCACCGGCGTCCGTGCTGGCTACGTACAGGACCCGGCGGTGTGGCTCCAGCCTCCCCTTCCTCGGAACGGGCAGGACGGGCAGCTCGGCCTCCTCCCGCTCCTACTCCCGCGGCCGCTCCACATGGGCCTCCGCCCGCCTGCCGCCCCGCCCCCGTGACCCTTCACCTCACGCCGCGCGCGCCCCCGCCCGCCGCCTCTCCGGCATGACCCCTCACCCTCCTCCCGCCCGCCCCCGCCGCGCACGCGCTGTGCCAGCCCCTCGCCGGGTGAGGGAAGTCGGGGGGGGGGGAGGCGGAGCGGGGCCGCGCGGCGTCCCCCGCGTGACCGAGGGGGGAGGGGCGGTGCGCGGAAAAGGGGCGGGCACGCCTCGCCACGTGAGTACGGGACGGCCAATCGCGCACCCCCGCGGCCTGCTCGCGCGGGCAGTAGGGAGCAGCCCAGGCCCAGGAGGCCAGGGGGCGGGGAAGGTAAAACTTCCAGGCGCATGCGCGCGGGGGCCGGCATCAGCTGATCTAGCGCCGCTGCCGGAGGTTGCAGGGCCACGGGTGTGCCGGCGCCGGCTGCAGGTGAGGTGTCTCGTTCCCACTCCTCACCTTGTCGTCCAGCCCTGCCCTGGTCCTTCTGCCCTTTCCTCTTCCGAGGCACACCTGGCAGCTGTTCTCCTCCGCTCGGCGCGTCGCGGTGTGAAGGAGGGCCCGGGAGGGGCGGTGGCGTTCTCCCCGCCGAGCTGCCCTCTGAGGGAGCGGGCGCGGCCCCCAGCGGCCTCCTTCGCCTCACGGGGTGCACTGGGATGGAGGAGGGGGAGGGTGGAAGGGGGCGGCAGGACCCGCAGAGCGCCCGGCAGAGCGGGTGTCTCCTGGGCCGCTGACCTTCACCTCCCGCCCCCCGGCTTGGGGCGCGGTGCGAGCAGGGGGCTGCGCTGTGAGCAGAGGCCGAGGCCTGCCGCCTGTTCGGCACCGACTGAATGAAGGTTGTCCGCACGGCGTCTTTCCCCAGAGGGAAAGCTTGTTGACCGTGGCCGTGCTCTTCCTGATGTCGTTTCTTAGGGATAAAAAGCCTGGAAAGCAAGGCAGCTCCTTGAGTAGCGTTTCCCCGCCAAGTGACCTACTGAGCGCTCTGGGAAATGCCTGACGATATATCACAGGGAAGTATTAGAATCTGTTATAAGAAGAAGTGGTAATAGTGGCTGGGTTTCTGTGCCGGGCCACCCCACCATCTTGGGTGGGTGGAACCGAATCTTTCAGTGCCTTGACTGTAGCCCTGCAGCGAGAGAGCAGCAGGGTTGTGGAACAGGAATCCAGCTACTGGCTTCTGACCACAGTTCTTACTTAGTAAAAGGGCCCATCTGTTGTTTTGTAGTTAAAATAGTGATGGCAAATAAAATGTGTTTCCTGTAGCCAGTGACAAAATCCTGATTTGGATGAAGTGTTCCAACCATCACACTTAAAATACACTTAAGAGCAAAAAATAAATTTAACGTGACTGGGTTCTCAGTAATAATGTACGTATTGCAGATAGCTGTGACTTCAGAATATATGACACGTATGTATCACGACCTTTCCATTCAATGCAGTTGCCCAATGTGATTTCTTCCGAAGATTTCACTAGCTTCAGAGTGAAGTCAGAGAATTTGCACTCCAGCTGGGAATAACAGCAATTTGGTGATAGTTTTATTCATTGTAATGCAATACTTCAACAAAGTACACTGGCTATTTGATCTAGCATGGTGTTTCAAATGCTAACACTGCTTGATGAAGTGAAGAGGGGGTGGAAAAGAAGGACAACCTGTTGACAGCATGCTTAAGGTGGTTTATTAGCCCATCCGTTTGTAGCACTTCAGGGAGAACGTGCCAAGTGTAGGTTGGTGTTTGCAAGTGGAAGTTTGAATAACTGAGGCAGATCCTCAGGAAGTTGCTGCTTTAAGGGCTGACTGGCACTCTGCAAGCCTGCAGCAGCTGAATGTGTGGCTTCTCTGTACAGTAGTTTAAAGGCCTTTTCAATAAGTAGCAAGCATAAATATTTAATAGTATCTACCTTTTACCATTTTCTACTTAAGAATATGTGAAGCGAGGTGAGTGTCTACAACTCTTTGAATTACCAGAAATATTGCAGATTATTTTTGCTATGCTCGTCAGTTTATTATGTCAAGTCTTCTTGAAAACAGTTTTACTCTATTATATGGGAAAAAAATCCTAGTATTAATTCTATAATCAGGGAACAAAGCACGCCATTCAAAAATTATAAACCACCATGGATATCACCTTGAGAGGACAGGGAAGGAGAAATTTAAGACAACAGTGGAAAATGACTGTTGGCATCAGCTGACTGTTCAAATGGCTGAAGTCTAGTGTTGCAACAGTAACACAAAATCTCAATTTCCTGTAAATGCAGCCTTTCCGTTTTCCAAATAAAGAACTGTTTTTTACAGATAGTGCCAATATTAAAGCCCAACCATCAATTATGAATATTACTTAATTACTATACAATGTTAGCTTAAATTTAGCTTTTATCTGGATCTAAGTATATATTACATGTTGTATACCTAATTAATCCTGACTTACAGAGTCTGCAGGCTTCAGTGTGCTTCTGTTGTCTGAATTTTTTCCTCCAGTATGACTGTGTACATTTATCTTTGAGACACATATGGGTACTGGTGTTGCTCATTGTCATCCAAAACTGCTATAGACCAGCAGATTACCAGGTGATTCCTCTGGAGATATGTATAGAGGCACCACGCTTCACCTCTTGTGTTTTGATACTGTAATACTGTTTCATTGAGTTCTTGAGCCCTGAAAATTCCTACCAACGTTTTTCCCTTGTGCTTTTAAATTGTTTGTTTGTGAACTAAAGCTGAGTTCCTAATTGGACTTAACTGACCTTTAAAAAAGAGTAAAATAATTGCAGGACAAACCTAGCTTATTTACTCTGGCGTTGATCAATAAATGTTGCATGCTATTGCTCACCAAGTAATAGTCACTCTTTTTCTTTATTTTTTAAAACACCTACATTGCTTGGATATGAAATAGATATTTTTTTTTCCCTCCATACTTTTTTCTTTGTAACCAATGATACGTGGGGAATTTTAGACTTGGAAATATTGAGGTATTGTTGAACAATTGTATCCACATGATTTTTCTAGAATGGAACTATACCAAGGGAAACAGATGATCTAGTCAACTGGAATATCATGCTCATTTACTCTTAGTCACTTGTCTTAAAACATGTGACTTCTTTAGCCTTCCAGCTGGACCCAGAGAAGTGGGGATCTGTTCCAGCGATGATCACCTAAAGGTCCAACATGCAAAACTGGCTTAGGCTGGATCTTCTGTTTATCATCGTTGTACCTTCTTTTATGTTCTGAAAAGGTTTTTTTGTTCATTTTGTTGCATTCACCCCTTCCTTCCCTTTGAAAGTGCACAGCTAAGCTGCTGCTAAATTCTCGTGTTTGGTCATACCTCATGGCAATAAGTTCTGCAATCTCAGAAGTACTTTTGCTTTGGTTGCCTCATTTCGTCTATGCTTTTATTTCTTCTGTGTTTGTCAAATTCTCCCCAAGTTAAACACCCCCACTGCTTAGAAAGACTGACCATTTCCTGTTAGCTTTTTAGACTTCCATATATTATATGGCTGCTATAACAAGCTTTGCCTTAAAACTTCAGTCTTTACTGAAATGATGTGCTCACTCTGAAAACCTGTAAGATGTGTATGGGTAAATCCTGAAAGTCAAAGACTAACAGACTTTCTTGCTATCACTTAACCAAATGGCAGATGAAGATCAGTTTTAGCTGCTGAATTTATTTCCTGGGTTCATAAGCTTGAATACGTCTCTGAGTTTGTGTAACAGTAAATTTCAATGTCAGTGCTCACTCTCTTCAGAAATAATTTGTCTGACAGTGATGTAATACATGGTGGATGTTGACATTTCTTTAATTTTGTCATACTTAAAACATTTTGGAAAGTCCATTGTGGGTTTCTTAAAATGTTCAAATCAGAAGTGATCAAGAAGTACTAAAGCTAGTATGAGAAACCGCCATTCTGGCCACTTTTAAACCAGCATCAGGCTTTCTGCATGAGCAATCTGACATCTGTTTAATCACAGAATCACAGAACCATTCTGGTTGGAAAAGACCTTTAAGATCAAGTCCAACCATAACCTAAATCTGGCAACCATGAAACTAACTCTATGAAGTCGAGTTCTTAAACCATGTTCCTATTTTCCTCATTGCCTGTGGGACTCCTGCCTTGGGAGAGCTTGCTTGCACAGCTCTCCAGTGACTGTCCAGGACAATCCTGAGAATAATAATTTTGAAGAGCATTGCTACCCCAGTGAGACAAGACTTGTCCTACTAAACAGTTAAATGAACTAAAACTGACAAAAATAGACACATTGCAGATGAAAACTCCTAAGAGACAGTGGTGTTCCTGGAGGGTGTGCATTCTGTGCCCTAAACATGAAGAGCTGTCCTGTTGTAGTTGGGATGGCTGGGTGTGATGGGGGATAGAAGGGTTATGGAGAGGATAAGGCTTAGCTTTATAGAGAGAAAACTATGCCTTTGTTAAGTAGTTTATCATAGCTGGAGAAAAGCTTTCGGGTATGCCAGTTTCCTTTAATGACCTGAAGCATTACTTGCCTATTTTGTAATATTTTAATCTAGCAAAGAAACTGCATCTTATAAGTAGTTCAGTTAGTGGGACAAACATTTGGTTATTCTCATTATTACACTATATCATTATTTTGTTTCTCACTAGGAAAGTAATACTTTAAAAAGCAGCTCTTCAGAAAAGAAACCCTAGTATTTCTGGCTAAATGCAGATAACATTGGTAAGGACTTCTAAAAAGGCAATTATATTATATGACTTTCCTCTAGTTTCTTGAAATCTTGAGGGTTTTGTTACCATGAGATAAGTTTGCATCACCTTGCAGATATTTAGACAACCACCACAATATGTAGTTTCAATAATTTTTTGTGATGGAAGGGCTCTAGCTATTTTAAAGAAGTTGTAAACACTTCAGTTAATTGAACATAAAATCTCAAAATGTGGCTTAATTTGCTTTAAAACATAAAGATGAAGTTTTTCATTACAGGAAAAGTTGACCTCAACTCAATTTCCTTTTACTGGAATCCAATGCCATGTGTGTGTTGTGATTCCAACCAGGTGTTTCATTATACCCAGGTGCTATAAAAGAGTGCTGCTATCTGCTAGGGTTATTAGGTCTTTCTCAAAGACATTAATGCAAACATGATCTTCAAGCTAACCATCAAATACCTCACATAATAAACTGAGGATTCCATAATACCTCTTCTTTAAAGACTACTCTGAATGTTAAGTGTAATGATGAAATGCTTATTCCAAACTTGCACTCACTCTTTTAGCTGTTGCATTTAGGGACTAGAGGTTAGGTAGTGGTGAGACTCATAGACGACCCAGTGGGTTTTAATGAGCCCAAATTACTAATAAGTTTCTGCATGTAAAACTGAGCCTGACTGACAAATCTAGAAATAGTTGTTTTATGAGGTGGCACACCTTTTAACCCTTGAGCTAAGAATCTCCAATGATTCAGAAGTGATTCTACTGAACAGTAGTGAAGTTTGCTGCTGTGTTCATCTCATTTTAATGTTTGCCATCTTAAAGGTTAAAGCAACAAGAAGTATTTCAAATAACAATGCCAAATGCACCTGAAAGTAGAAAGACTTGTATTTAATAAAAGCAAGAGTGGATTTTATCTCTGCTAAAATCTGTGAGGTTAATGAACATGTTGCTCATCTGGAGGAAGTGACTGAGCATCGCACTAAGCAGGCGGCTGTAGAACTTTTCAGCCCTGGCACCTAGATGACAGGATCAGGGTAAGAAAAGAATACCACTGTGGTACACGTAAATTAATATTGTATTAGTATTCTGTGTTATGGCTTTGATCTCAATTGCATTAGATCTTTCTTTTGTGTGAAAGTCTCTTAAGCCAAAGAAGGGGCAGGACATCTAGCAGGCTGAAAGGAATGTCAATTTTTTTGTGGTGAAGCAAGAAATAAAGGAAGCTCCACCACTAGAGCTTCTCTGGAGAAGCCTTCTGAGCTGAGAGGGAAGAATTGGTGTAGAAAACCCTATTATGGGAACTTCTGTAATGTTTAACCAGTCAGCTGATGAAGGTTTTTTTCATGTGAACAGTGTGGTTTTCTCTAGTAACGCGAGTATTTTAATGGATAAAACTAGGATCTTTATAGATTCTAAATATAGTGTGACAACGGTGTTTGAAGTCGGAAGGCTAGTTATCTACCAAGCTGATCAAATCTTCTGTGGGTCAAAGTGGTTATGTAGTGAATGCCTTGCAGGCCTTTCTGTCTAGTTTTATCACTGCTGCTAACCTCTCAGTCATGTTCAAACACAACTTTTTTCTAGCCCTGTTCTGGGCTAACTGAAGGAATCTCCCAAGCTTCTGAATAAAAGCTTTGGTGCTTGAATAACAATTTGTGGTGGTGGTACTTGTCGGACAGACTTCACAATCTATCTGTGTGGTAGGGGTGTATGCTGTATGTATGTATTAAATATAAATGCATTTTATGTATATTTAGCTTGTGTGCAAGATATGATCCTGCTTGAAGTATCAGGCTTGCTTGTATTGGCATACCCACAGGTAAGTTCCTATCTGTTTTGAGGAAGGAGGCAGGAGGAGCTTCTGATGAACTTCATGATTCGTCCTGTTGCAGTCTCCCTTTGTGGCCACTGTAATTCCTGAAAGCATCAGACTTCAGGATGAGCATGCTGTGCTGACACCTGTACGTGTGCTGAGTAGCAAGCTTTGTGTGAGAGGAAGGGGCTTTGTAGCACCCAAGAACAAGTTGCATGACAGATTAATTCTTTTATGATTGCAGATGGATCCATAGTATGTAGCTCAGCATCACTTAGATTCCTGACCTATCGAGAACAGAGGTGGCCTCAGAAAGCCCTGTGGCAACTGCAATTATATGAATAATTAAATGGAAAAATGTCTGTATTGTTGACTTTAAAGAAACAGTGATACTTGTAAGTCTAGGCTTATGGCACAAAGGTTGGTACAGTTAGTTTCTTGATGTCTGTATGAAGAGAAGACTAAGCCACATCATTGTGTTGAGCACAGGTACTGACTCTTGCGTGATTTCCTTAGAATGCAGATGGTAGAAAGTTGGAAGATGTTTGACGTAGTAGGGGGGTATCCTGCCATTTGGAGGGACTTCCACAAACTGGAAAAATCAGCTAACAGGAATCTCATGGAATTCAACAAAGGGAAGTGTGGAGTTCTGCACCTGGAGAGAAATGCTTTGCTATAGGCTGGGGACTGGTTGGCTGTAAAGTGCCTTTGCAGAAAAGAACTAGAGGTCTCAGTGGACACCAAGTTGAACATGAGCTGGCAATGTGCCCTTGTGGCAAAGGAGGCCAGCACTGTCCTGGGCTGCATTGGGAAGAATGTTGCCAGCAGGTTCAGGGAGGTGGTTTTTCCCCTCAATTAAGCTCTAGGGAAACCATGTCTGGAGAGCTGTACCGTGTTCTGGGTTCACCAGTAGAAGGAAGATATGGACTTAATGGGGTGGGTCCAGGAAGGGGTGAGGAAGACCATTAAGGGTTTGGAGCATCTTTCATATGAGGAGAGGCTGAGAGAGCTGGGATTACATAGCCTCAAGAAGAGAAGGCTCAGAGTAAAGTATGTAAATACCTAGTGGAAGGAGGCAAAGAAAATGGAACCAGATCCTTCTCAGTGGTATCTGCTGAAATAACAAGAAGCAATGGGCACAAACTGAAATACAGGGAATTCCCTTTAAACTTAAATAACATGTTTTAATGTGAGCATGACTGAAGACTGGAACAGGTTGCCCAGAGAGTTGGGGAGCCTTCATTCTTGGAGATAATCAAAACCCAGCTGGACATGGCCCCGAGCAGCCTGCTCTAACTTACTTTGGGCAGGGGGCTGAAACTAAATGGTCTCTAGCGGTACCTTCTAACCTCAGCAGTTCTCCTGTGCAGTGACTGAGAAATCTGGTGTAATTTTCCCCACTGTATTATAGTAAAATTATAACTCTATGTACTATTAAAGAGTAGATTTAATAAGAATACTATATGGCTTCCCTTCCAAGTGACCTATGTAAGAGTGCTGAATGTGTTGTTCCTTCTGGGACAATATCCCAGATTCTAGATGCAGAAATGCTGCCTAACTTCTGCTTTTGTCTAGTAACACTGTATTTGAATTAACAGTTCCTCTTAAAAGTGTCATCTGTTGCAAGGGGAAGTATAAACTGTCCAAGTTACGGGAAATCTATGGCAGTGATTTTCCTGCTACTTATGAGGCCCTCACAACCCTTCCTCATACAGCTGGAAAGTGGGACTTAGTCTGCTCAGGTGAACACAGTAAATATCTGTAATCTTGATTCTACAGCAAGACTCAGATGTGATGTTAAGCTAACTGTCCAGGGTGGGTTGTGTTCTTTAGTATCCTGTAGTATCCAGGATTTTACTAAGAAAAGGAGGTGGGATTTTCTTTGGAAAACTGCTGTAACTGTACTTGATTGTGTTTGCTTATTAAATTTTTATGGATATTGAATGAAAGGGCTTATATTCTGATTCAATTTTTCTACTATAGGAAATTAAAGCACATTGATTTATTTCAGCTATAGTAAAACCTATGGCCTTAGTTCAAAGTCACTCCAGCAGAATGAATTCTATCACTGGTGACTTACTAATGTAATAGTACTGCTTCTGAGTTGCTGTTTTTGTGCAATTTGCTACAGTTTTGGTTGGTGTATTTAAACTTTTGTGCCAATTTGATGTGTTGCTGAACAGGTTGCCCAGGGAAGTTGTGGAAGCCCCATCCCTGGAAGTGTTCAAGGGCAGGTTAGATGGGACTCTCAGCAACCTGGGTCTAGTGGGAGTTGTCCTTGCTGATGCAGGGGGGTGGATCTAGATGATCTTTAAGGTCCCTTCCAACCCAAACCATTCTATGGTTCTATGATAATACTAGAACTTGAGAAGGTAGTCTTGGGAAGTTTTGAAGACTGCGAGAAACTATTAACTGCTGTCGCTTCTTGGGGGAGAGACCACATAGCTGCTTGTCTTCTGTACGACATACACAGGACTATGTCAGTCCTTGTCGACCCTCAACAACAGATTCTAGCGGCTGTCACTCAAGGTGGCACATCAGTCTGCTTTGCTAAGGTGCTGGGTGTTGCGCAGTTGCATCATGCTGACCAGGGGAAGGGGTTCTTACAGGAGCAGCAGTAAACCCCACAAGACTCTCTGGACAAGAATGAATAGCTCTTCTACAGACTTAAGCAATCAGTATTGCAATCTCTTCAGCACCTTCCTGTGCAATATGTTGTTAAACAGTTGTTCTTTTAAACTCTTCGAGAACAGAGCATGCACTGACATGGATATATTGTGCTGGAGGACTGAGTGGTAGGTAAACGGACTCCGGCAGAAAGCTTGAATCTCTCTTTCAAGGATTTTTATGTAGTATTATGTACCACTTGGGACTTTGGGATTATTGGCTTTGTAGGAGGTCCTTAATGTGTAAGCTGAATGCTTCGTTTAACGTCTTATGCTCAGTCCTGTGCAGCAAGGAGGGCACAGATGGGAGTTCAGCTGGGCTCTCGGTAGCCTGATTTGCTATTGCGGCATTCCTCGGCGCTGGTGGGAGAGAGAGGGAGAGAGAGACTGATGACTCATCAAGTCAGGTGGTTGTGCCTCTGCTGTGTGTCAGAAATTTCTTTCCCCTCTGCAGTAGTCTTTCTCATCGCTCTGTGTAGGGGCACTAGAAGGACAATTATTTTGTGAGTGGTAGTGGTTAACTGCTGAATTTTGGTTTTGCTTCATTCGGCCTGTGGATTTTTGTAACTCCCTGTTTCTGCAAAATAAGGTAAGAATCTGTGTTTATATGATGAAATAGTCATGGATTTTCTTCCTTGCTGTAAGAAGGATCCTTCTAAAAATCTCACTGGAATCTTAATTTTGTAGAGATCTTTGTGGTAAGGCAGTTGGTTGTGTAAATTCTGGGACTGATCAAATGTTTGAAGCAAAAACTAGGAGCTGGAATAGGAATCAGGGATATTTTTTGGCATTGAGAGTAGGATAGTTAAATTTTTGGGGTTACTCTGTAGCCAAATTGCTGTGCTGGGGAGAAACCAAGATAGAAAACTCAGGTCATTGGGCTTTTCTTGTTTAATTATGACTATAAAATTGAATCACCTTTCAGTCAGAGATGGTTCTGCAGCAAGTAATGTTTTGATTTCTGGCACTCTTAAGTAGAATATTACCATGTTGGAGCTTAAAAACATGTTTAAATACATTGTTGAACTCTTTGAGACAAGGAAGATTGCTGTTTATAAGTTGTAAAGGATATAAGCTGCATCTCTGCTTGTAAGGGTATTATAAATTAAGCTAATAATCTGCATATGGGGTGCTAGTGGGCTTTGTAGGAGTGGATTGCATATAGTGCCTAATAACCTGGGCTGTCATGAGGCCTATGAAAGGCTGTAGGAACTTGGTAGATTTCTAAAATGTCCAACTACCATGGCTTCTGGGTTAAGTATATACTGTCTGAACACACATGATGCTACGTTTAGCAAAGTCTGACGTGCTTTAGGGAATTTTGTTTATCGGAGTACAAACAATCAAGACATTCACCAGTGTGGGTAGGGCAATATTTCTGCCCTCAAGGATTTTTAGACCTAAAACGAAAATTTGTAATGCTAATGCACAAGCACAAGAAAACTATGCATAGACAAATAACAGCATTTCTTTTTTCAAGTGGTGGTCAGCTGTCCTGCAGGTTTTGGATATGAAGAAGAGTTAATTTAAATTGAAACTGGCCAGTGTTCTTTCTCCTTTTCCTTGCCTTTTCAAATGGACTTTTTCATATAGGACCCTCTACTGTCTAATTGTCAGTGTCACTAATTCAGTTACAAGAATTTGCTTTAGCTCTTTCATTATTGTGCTTCTACAGAACATTTTGGCAGTAGGACTCCAGAGATTGTTCTGTGTCATGGTATGTTGAAGTCAATTTTTTGGGTGGATTTATAAGACCAGCTGCTTTTTTTCAGTATAAACAGTAATTGTGCTTGAATTTTGCAATGTTCTTAGTTGTTAAAAGCAAAAAAGATGAGGTAGCTATGTTAGTCTGATCAGAACCAGCTCTGAGCAGCTGCTCAGGAACTACGGAGTGCTTTGCGAGGACCTCCCTTCTGCCATTTGTCAGAGGAGACTTTTGAGGAATAAGCAGTGAAATTAAAATTGTCTTCTGGGCCTAAACAACAGGCAGCTTAAAGGGCAAACCATCGTTGTGGAGAACAGAGGGACCTAACAGAGTGTCTGAGGTTGAGAGCAGTTAGCACTTCCACACCAGGCTGGTGGTGACTGAGTCATTATCAACTGTTGGGGTGGTGGCTGCAAATGAGTCAATGGTAGCCACGTTACACAATACACTCGAGCGAGATATGAAGCCTGGAAGAAGCTATTCCTTCAGGATGAATAGGAGTTTAGAATAATTGGGGATCCTTTTCTTGCAGGGCAGAGCCACTGATTTAAAATACTTGGATTAGTAAAGAGGCCGAGGGGCAGAGGATTTGTAGTATAGTACTAAAAAGCTGGAAAGCAGTTGTAAGATCTTAAGAACAGCAGATGTCAGCTACCTACTGCTGCTAAAGAGGAGACAAAAAAGCATACTTTAATGATGGTGGAAGACATGGCAATGTAGTTGTCTTCCTCATTGTACACAGGACAGGTTTTCAGGCCTGAGTGCGCCTCTGTATTTGCTGCCTTGCAGAAGATGCTGGGTTAGGTTAAGCTTCTCACAAGAACTGTATCAACAGGTTCCTCACATGGTTCACATCACCAAACCACGGGCTTTTTGCTGGGTAGGCCCTGTTGGTAAGTAGGCAGCATTGTATTGCCATACCCCACCTTTCACCAGTCTTGTGACATAAATGTGTCAACACAGTAGAAATGGGTAGAGTTTCCTTACAGTTCTCCAACACTGATCAGTTTCCAAGGTAACACAAAGCATGGTAAGGGCTGACAAAGCAAAACCATTAAATACTCTTATCAGCTCCAGAAGCAGGACAGCCCAACTGTCGATTACAGGGCAAATGTAGATCAAGGAGGTCTGTTTCTAAAACAGCGTTTTCTGTGCCAGTTGTTTAGGTTCTCTGAACAGCTACTGGCAAGAGATGTCAGTGTTCAACTGTTGTAATGAAAATGTATGTTTCCTCCTCTGAACACTGGTTCAGCAGCCTGAGATAGCAAAAACAGGATTTTCACAATTAATAATTGTAGTATTGCTTTTTAGAGACTGGTGGCAGTAAAATAGCCTCAGAATATTCCCTTGCTCATGGAAAACTCCACATTTTGAAGGAGGCTAGATGAGATGTAGAAGACAGAAGAGACTCTTCATTGTTTAAATACCCTGTTGCTTGGCTTGGAAATAGTTGAGCATTATTAGGATTGAAAATAGTTGAGCAGTGCTACAGCATTTTTGGAGTGTAACTGTTTCACTCAGCGGTGTTCTCTGAAACTTACTATGGAGTGATGTTCCACCCCTGTGTTTCTGCAATAGTTAGGGTTTTTTTGTTTGTTTAAATGGGTTACTTTTTAACTTTTTATAGCTGTAAAATCAGTGTGGCTAAGGTGCTTCAGGCTGTATGAGTTCAGACTTTCCAGCTGGAAACAAGGAGAGAACAGAGGGGAGAAAAAGGAGAAACTTTTTACATGTGTGTATTCTTCAGAACTGATTCTTTTTTTCCTTCTGTACAGTTGAACAGGCAAAATGGACTTCTCCAAGCTGCCTAAAATCCGCGATGAAGACAGAGAGGCTTTTGTTGGCTATGTCCATGGAGTCTCAGGACCTGGTAGGTATTATTTTGTAAAGGAAATAATAGGTTCTGTTTCATCTAGTGTCTTATTAATCTTGTTCGCTTGGAAGTGAACTTGGAAGTGGAGAAGTATAGTAGAGCTCTTGGTGGGACTTTTCTCTTTTTTGGGGAGAGGAGAGTTTAAGAAAGCTGACTTAGTCTCATAAAAAAATCAATCAATATGCTAACAAGATGGTGCTAATTAATCTTAAAGATGTAGTGAGCAGCAGCAGGCTGAATAATAATAAAAACAAAAGATCCTAAACTTTTTGGATGATATAAAGTCACTTGGTCAGAAATCTGCGGGTCCAATGTATTAAGTTTCCCTGAAAGGGTGTGAGACGCATAGTCCGTCCTCAAGGAAATGCAGTTTGTGTTCCCTGGAATGCTCAGTCCCCTACCACTATCAAGCCGTTCTGTGTTACTGCACCACGGGCTGGAGGAGCTCAGCGAAGAGGCAAAAAGGGTCAGGCAATGTGGCAGAGTGTGGTGGTAGTGCAAGGAGGGCAGGGAGAAGGAGGACTCTTTCTCCTTCTTTGTCAGCTTGATAGTTTCTTTAAGCTCTGATAGTAACAGCTTTTGAATACACACAGACTGTACTGGCTTTTCTGCTCCCTCTTGTGTTCTCTTCAAGAGATGATGGAAAGGATGGGAACATGAGACCAGAAGAATAGAATATATTTTTGTTAAGGCAGCTTATTTGATTAATAAGAAGCTCCCTTGGCTTGTGTCTACCTAAATAAATGTGTGTTCTTTAATTGCCCATTCCTTAACTGCAGAAGTGGTGCTTAAAAACAATTTTAAATGGATAAAGCTCTCTTTCCTAAGAAGTGGAAGATGTATTTTTTGTGTAAATACATAAATCTTATGTGCAAGATTGATATTATAACATGAAAGACATGATAAATTTTGTCCTGAAGCAGCTAAGCCTCTTGTATGGCCTGCTGAAATCTAGCTCAACAGTAGGAAGTTTCAGGCCCTAAGTGTGCTGTAAAACAGTTTTCATCTGTTGAAGGTTAAATGCCTTGAGATGTGCATTACTTTTCTACAAAAGAGAGCATCAAAATAGCGTTTCCTTAAAAGATGTGTAGGCATGTGCTGCTCTAGATACAAGGGTATATGTTGCCTTCAGCGGGCACCTTGACTTGACCTATACATGGAAATACTTTGTTCTGTTAGCATCCAGATGCTACCAAGGTAAACAGAAGTTTGAGTGGCTTGAAAATGCTGGTCCCTGACTGCAGGTTTATGTAGCAGGTATCAGGTGAGCTTTTGCCATTTTCTTGTACTTTTTTAATTTAGCCAGATAGTCCCAGATGTGTCCCAGCTAACTGAAAGGGAGAAGTGCCTATGGAACATGTCTGTCAAAGTTCGCTGCGTCTCTAAAACCTTAAACACTTGCCATCTGTCAAGATAGATAAGAGATATTATGGCAAGAATTGTCTGTGAACTACTACATTCTGATAGTGTCCTCTTACTGAGCATAAAGGAGCAGTGTGAAAAGTATAGTGAAACTTTTTCTTTTGGCTTTTAAACTCGAAATGTCGTGGCAGCCAAGTTATCCCTTTTCGTGAAATAAAGAATGTGCTTCTGGTTTGGGGGAATACCAGGCTGATGCTGTGTTGTTCTTACTAACTTTTGATGAGTAAATTTCCTGAGTGACAGGAAAAATATTGACCTGCGTGCATGTCTTCTACAGTGGTCACGGCGTGCAACATGGCTGGTGCTGCTATGTACGAGCTGGTACGAGTAGGCCACAGTGAACTGGTGGGGGAGATTATCCGACTGGAAGGAGATTTGGCAACTGTTCAGGTGTATGAAGAAACATGTATCCTTTTTGCTGATCCCTCTGGGCCTGCCAGACTACTCAGTCCACAACATGGTGGTGATTAGGAAATATTACAGCTCCTTGTTACGGAATTTGTTTGACAAATGTCAACCATAAGTGTTAAAACTACCAAGCAGTCTTTGTCACATTTTTTCTTTGCTTTTGAAAACTGTGTTTGTCTACCACTTAAGTAGGAAATATAAAATGGGCAGCATGCCACCTTCTGGGCAGAGTATTTTGCCAGATATAATAGATCACATTTTTGCTTCTGCAATGTGCTTACAGAATCGTGGTCCAGCTGGGATGCAGCATGTATTCTAAAATCTAATTAACTTTAAATGTATTTTTGTATTACACATATATGAGAGAATGTTGAAAAAGAAGTAATAAAACTTAAAGCCAAACCTTTTTTCCTCATATTCTTTTAAACTTCAGAGTTGGCTCTGTGTATCTGTAGAGGCTAGGAAAAAGCCTGTGCTGGCTCCCAAAGCTATGTTCTAAGGAGCTGGATGGTAGACTGGTGACTAGCTCCAGTCATACCTTACAATTTGTCATTTAAGATGGCATTGTTTTAGATGGCATCATCATTGTGATATCTAGTAGCCTTCCATCAGTACATGGAACAAGTTGGAATATAGAGTACTCTTAGGTTCCTGATGAGAGAGCTCTCTTGTAGGGCTCTCTGAAGTCAACTTGCATTGAACCTCCTGAGTGTTATATAGGGTTTTGGGGATTTCTTTTGTATTCTAGCAGGGCCTTTTGCCAAACTACTGGCCCTTTGCAGGGAAGTGCATTGTTCATCTTTGGAGCCTAGATAGTGCATAGAGTGGACAACTTGATATCAGAGAAGAGGGAAATTATGCTGGTCTTGGCCAAACTACCTTTAAAATTAGACTGCTGTCAAAAAGACTGTGCAAGGCTCAAGGTCATAACAGTTATGCTCGCTAACAAATTCTGAAGCAAAAAGTTAGGTATTTCATAACTTTGTCTGACTTTAACAATCAAACTTGTTTTCTATGTTTGACGATTTAAGAAATGCCTGGCTTTTTGTCATTCTTCTGCTTGGCACTCCAGCAAACTCATCCATATAGTTGACTTGAACTAATGATCAGAGAGCGGAATATCTACTCCTACTTTGCCTCTGTGGAGGATGAGCAGCCTTGTTGCTTTAGTAATTTCATCTTCAGTTTAGTATGAAGTCTACATGCTTCTCAAATGATGATGTGTAATATGTTATTAAAAATACTACCTTGAAGTCAGGTGGTTTAAGAGCATGATGTTGTGAATGGGATGCCTTCTATACTGTTTCTTTCCTGTTCTCTGGATGAACTTTTCCTCAGCAAATCTTTAGCTGGTGTCTCTGTAGGAGATCCTGTACTCCGTACTGGCAAACCCTTGTCAGTGGAATTAGGGCCTGGTATTATGGGAGCTATTTTTGATGGTATCCAGAGGCCTCTATCTGACATCAGCACTCTGACCAAAAGTATCTATATCCCTAGAGGTGTCAACGTGTCAGCTTTGAGCAGAGATGTCAAATGGGACTTCACGCCTTCCAAAACTCTGCGGGTAGGTTCTGACCAGCCTGTCTTCTCCTCCTGCTCCTCTACCTCCAGAGCTCAGGGCTGGAGGAAGGTGTCAAGGCTGTGATTGCTGGGAGCTATTGTTAACAGTGTGTTAAGCTTGTGAAAAAGGGTACTGCGAGATGGTAGCAAGGTATGAGAGTGAGGCCTGGAAGGGGATCACCAAAACTTACTCAGTTTTAATGTATTTACTAAAAGGTAAAGAAGCTAGTGGAATTGCAGTAAGCATTATTAGGAGTGGATGTTGCCTGAGGAAAAACAATAACTGCAGTGCACATTTTGTGAATGGTGAAGGTAGCCTCAGGGTTGGAAAGTGTCATGGCTTTAGCTCTTGGCATATTTTTTTTTCCAGCTCTGCAGGTTAACATGCTATCTTTTCTCTACCTAGCACATTAAACTGAAAGGTATAAAAGAAACAAAGAGAATTCCTTGCATTGGTTGGTAATTGGTACTGTCTGAGCCTTGAAAGGCACCTGAACCCAGATAGTGTTGCTAGGAATGTGCTGTTACTGTAATGAGTTATGTAAATGGGCTACTGTGCTGTAACAATGCATTTATAAAGGGAGTAATCACAGTGCTAGACTTAATAGCTATTATAGTTATTTTATACAGTTCTTTGTCAAGGTTCTTTTTTAAACTGGAGTTCTCATGTATGACTAATAGACCTGTTCTGATTTCAGGTTGGCAGCCACATCACTGGTGGAGATATTTATGGTGTGGTGAATGAAAACTCCCTCATCAAACACAAAATCATGCTGCCTCCACGGAACAGGGGTACAGTTACATACATTGCTCCGCCAGGAAACTATGACGCTTCAGTAAGTTTCCCAAACAGCAGTTGCTGGTATATTCCATGTCTCTTTCATAATGTTGATGGACTCTTTTTGTTCTGCATGATGCCAACTAGAAAGTGTTTCATTCAACAAGATGTCTGAGTTAATGATTGCTTCTGCTACCCTGCCTGCAGGGATTGCTCAGTTATCTTGTGCTGTTAATTTCTATGTATATGGCTTCCCAATGGCACTTGAGTATGCTGTGTTTGCTGACCTCTGTGGAGATCTACAGTATCTTGTGAATATGCAAAATTCAGTAGCTCTTCAAAAGCATAATTTTAGTTGAAGCTTCATCTTGCACTCTTTTTTTTTCCCCAGTAGCATTGTAAATGTGGGAAAGAGCCTTCCCTCAGGAGGGCATGATAGCATGTCAAGGCTGTAAGAAGTCTGTGGTGGTATCAAAGACCTAGCTGTGCAGAGCAGTTGAGAATTTGTGTGCTGGTCCAGTGGGCAGCTGTTTGCTTACTTCAGATGTCTGGTGCTGTCCATTAGGATGTTGTCTTAGAGCTGGAGTTCGAAGGAGTGAAGGAGAAGTTCACTATGGTCCAGGTCTGGCCTGTACGTCAAGTCCGTCCAGTTACTGAGAAGTTACCTGCCAATCATCCTTTATTAACTGGCCAACGGGTCTTGGATGCCCTCTTCCCGTAAGTACTACCTTTCATTTTCTAGTATGTAAGAAATTTCTCTTTTGGGGCAATAGGCAGAGTAAAGTGCTGTTAATTTTTTTTTTAAGGGCAAACAGATCCCGACCTTTCACTATGTGTTACAGCATCATCTCAAAAAATATTTAGCTGAATTTCTCATATTTCTCTGTTTGGCAGGAGAACCCACGAGTGGAAAAAGGAAGAGAAGTTTGACCAGATAGTTTTAGTGCATTAATCTAGAAAAGAATGGACAAGCATAAACTTAATATAAGCATGCCAGATCTACAGAAAGGCTAGAGCTTTCAGGCTTGGTATCTCCATTTGAACACATAAATAGGATCTCCTTCCATGGTCTTGAGGTTGTATAGTTCCCAATGATTTTTGGGGGCACCACTTAAGAAAAGTGTTGCACTTAACTGTAACTCAAAATGCTCATTTAAGCAGCTAACTTCAAGGCACTCAATTTGGTAATTTTGGTCCTCAGATATTGTGCTGCTTATTTTTATAACGCACAGCTAAGTACAGTTGTTCTTTTCTTAACACTTGCATCCTGCTGGTGCTTCCAGCTGTGAAGACTGCTGTGTTTCAAGCCTGGAAGTCTAGCTGTTGTACCAGGATAACTCCTGTACTTGAAGGGCAGTAGAAGAAAAGGACACTTAATTTCCTCGGTGTTTCGGTTTAGTGAAATACTTCTGTGCTTCTCACCCAGAACACTGAATGCGACTCCTGTAACTCTGCTTTTGGTTTTGGAAAACATATTCCAAGATGGGAGAGAGGTGGTTTTCAGTTTCTTGCAAATCAGATTATTTTTTCTTTACTCAGGTGTGTACAAGGGGGTACAACAGCGATTCCCGGGGCATTCGGTTGTGGGAAGACTGTGATTTCACAGTCTCTCTCAAAATACTCCAACAGTGATGTCATCATTTATGTAGGCTGTGGAGAAAGAGGAAATGAAATGTCTGAAGTACTGAGAGATTTCCCTGAGGTAAGTATGGAGAATTCATGGAGAGTAAACCTTCTTGGGAAGACTTGCTATCATACTAATGTTATAACTGGCAAAAATACCATATTGGTAGAGTGGCTTGAAGTGATCTTCTTCCTTCCCTGCTGTAAGTTCTGGCTGTAGTAGCAGAAATCCCTTTTGACTCATTCAAGAAAGATTTCAGTGGGCCCTCAGTAAACATCTGGTCTAGTTTTTGGGTGGACATTCTAACTTGTTTAAAATAAAGCCAAAATTAATGCCAGGGTGTAATTTAGGACAGTTATAAGCACCTTACCTTTCACTGGTAATGTGTCTAACTATTCTAACTTAATCATGTATGGCAAATGCAGCATCCGTATTTACAGGGTGCAGGGTGGTGACACAGTTACCAGATGTTAGTTTGACATGTTAGGCTTTGGAATACCTTCTAAAGGAGGTAGAAAATACCAGGTTAAAAAAAAAAAAGCAACATATTACCAGTCCTTCTACCTGTTGTTGTATGTTGGTGAATTAGTTGTGGCACAGTCTTCTGTAAAATTTGAGAGGAAGCCAGGTAGTCTGAACTGTTAGGTTGAAACTCCAGTGTCAGAAATTAGGGGTAAAAGGCTTGGGTGTGTTGATCAATTACAAGGTGAAAACGTCAAGCTGAGGTGGCTGTGAAAATGGTGAATGCCAGGATATTCACAAGTGGAATACTGTGCAAGTGTCAGGATATGCATTCTGTTGTTGAGGTGTTTCTGAGACTTCACCTGGGTTATTTATGCCCAATTGTCAAAGACTAAGTTGGATTGGTATATATGGGGGGAAAAAAGCTCCCTGATTCCTAACAATCTTATGACAGGAGGCTAAGATTTTTGGCTCTTCTAATCTAGTGAGCTGAGGGGACAATGAACTTCCTGATGCAGTGGATTTGTTGTTATTCAGTTAAACGAGATCCATGAGGATTTGCCAGTTGCAGAAGATGAGATGAGGCTGAATGGGGCATGTGTATCACAGAGTGAAGCTTTGTGCAATCTGGAAGGCCAACCAGCTTAGTATCCTGAAATCTTGAATGTAGTTTCTGATCTTGGTAGCATACCTGTGAGGAGAACATGCTGATACAAGAAGAAATACATTTGAAAAAAAAACAAAACCAAGGACAAACCACCAAAAAATAAAAAAGCTTGCACTGTCTTTTTTTTTTTTTTTTGCATTTTAGTTAACAATGGAAGTTGATGGCAAGGTAGAAAGCATCATGAAGAGAACAGCTCTTGTAGCAAATACCTCCAACATGCCTGTGGCTGCCAGAGAAGCCTCTATCTATACTGGTAAGATTTACAGGAGGCTGGAAAAGGCTGTGAGGGTAGAGCAAGCCATCATGCTTCAGTATTTTCAGTTCCTGAATTTCAGTATTAAGAAACCTGCTTAGTTTTAGAAGTCAACCCTTTCAGGCCTTGCCTGCATGAAGTTCTAGTATCTTAATTGAATTTGGCTTGCTTGTATATAACTATGACTTCCAAATGTTGAGTAAGTTTTACTTAAAAGGTGAACTTACTGTGTCAGCTCTTGTGTAGTTTTTCTCTGTGTTAACTAGTAATCTTTTGTTTGTGAATAGCTTTTCGCTGACAAGTACAGTCACTTAATGGGTCAGATTAGTACTCTCTTAGTTGGCAGGTTATTCTTCTTTCTATTGCAGTCTCTTAGAAATTACTTTTCAAGTCTTTTTTGTGAAAAGTTGTCAGATAATTAAGATAAAAACATGACCTTTTCTCACTGTTGTATTCTGGTAGTTTGAAAGGGAAGGAGACATTTTACAGTAAGAAGAGGCTTTGTTCATGCTTTCAGTGAGGCAATTCAGTGACGTTGCTGTATCTCTTCAAAGAAATACATGGGAATGTAAGATGAGCCAGAGTAATTCATAAGCAAAAATGGGGAGAGTGAGAAGAAATTAAAAAAAAAAAAAAGACAGCAAGGACATGATCTAGTGGGAATAAAGAGCAACTTTCAGTGTCTTTTTCCATCAAAATGTAAACTTAAATAATTTGGCTTATTTGCATGTTAGTGACAACTTACAAGCATAGAGTTCCTTTCTGAAATGTATCACGCAGCACACTGTTGTCTTTGTTCTAGGAATCACGCTGTCTGAGTATTTCCGGGACATGGGCTACCATGTCAGTATGATGGCAGACTCTACTTCCCGATGGGCTGAGGCCCTCAGAGAAATTTCAGGGCGACTGGCTGAAATGCCAGCTGGTGAGTAGTCTCTTCCCAGTCTAGTCGTGTAAGTGCATCCTTGAAACTCCGGGCCTTGGACTCAGTTTCTGTGTGTCGGTGTTTGCAGACAGTGGTTATCCAGCCTACCTTGGGGCCCGTCTAGCCTCTTTCTATGAGCGAGCTGGCAGAGTGAAGTGTCTGGGAAACCCTGAAAGGGAAGGCAGCGTCAGCATTGTTGGAGCGTGAGTGTTGCATTTCTTTGCTTGGAGTTGGCTGCAGCTCTTCTCTGTATTTTTGTATGTCAAAGTACCTGTTTTTCAGACAAAAAGGTCTTGTTGCTCTGTGCAGCTGCAGCACTGAAAGTATGTGAATGAGTAGGTAGATGTTTAGTCTGTTCACCCTCAGCTACTGCTAAATTGTGCGTGGGGGCAGAAAGAATGAATGTGGACAGGTAGTTCTGTGAAGTGTGGAATCACAGTCACTTGCAGCAGTTGGAGCAAATGGCTCAGGGAAGAATGCCATTAGAGCTGTCACTGAAAGTGTGTCAAGCCATACTCGGAGCAGGAAAGAAGGGGCAGTGTGTGCACTTGAGGGCATAATGAATCGTTGTTTTCTTGCTCATATATAGTAGAATTACATGGAGCAGCATATCTCAAGCTGTGATGGGCTGTTAAAAGCATGTGGTCCCAAGACATACTTTGGCCACAGAGTGATATACAAATCAATGTGAATTTCACACACACATTTCCAGGAGAGCCTCTAGCGGCTGCAGGAACACCTAAAGTCCATGTTTTGCTCAGCTTAGTTCTGCTGTCCACAACGTATGTATACAAGTGCATTGTGTTTTTGAGGTTGAAAGATTTTTACTTTTTTTTTTTTTTTTTTAAATCTCCGGGAAGGTATACATTAGGGTGTCAAGCCCAAATGACTTTGAAGTGGTTATAGTATAGGTGAATGTCTGAAATAATTGCAAATTGGGATATTGTTTTTTGTAAAATAATCATTGCACTGTGTTTCACGGTGTCCCTATCAGTACACTTGCTGCAATTGAGATGGATTTGCTAATCCAAACTGGAGTTACTACCTGAAGCTAAATTGACTGAAATCATACCTTGATACTGTCAGTCAGCCACTGATAGAGCTGTATTTCATGCTATGCTTGCCATGACACCTGTGTGGGTATGTATCAAACACTTTCTGCAATGGAAGCTTGCAATCTGCGACTTAGTTGAAATCATGTTGACTTTCCTGGCTTCTGTGATGATTGGAGCTGTGCAGTCATACATTTGGCACTTCAGTTTAAAATGTGAAACCAATTCTGATAAGTTTTCCTTACCTCTTCCTGGTCAGTGTCTCTCCCCCAGGTGGTGACTTCTCTGATCCTGTCACATCTGCAACACTGGGCATTGTTCAGGTACGTTCTCCTAACTCTGCGGCTCTTCAGTCTGCTTTGTTAGACTTGAAATGACCATTGCTTCAGTGCGTTTGTGCCAGTGGCTGGGCTGTGAGAGCTTTGCTTTGATGCCAGCAGCTTTCTAGGGTGCTTTGGAAAATGTTCTAACAGTGTAAAAGGTGACCTTATGAGATGGTCTCTGAACTGATGTGTTTGAGATCCCTATGGAAGATGGAGCTAAGGTTGCAATTCATTCCAATGCTGACTGTGCAGGAATATCCATGTGCTTCCCAGTTGCTGCACGTCAAATGTGGCTGCTCTCAGCTGAGATGGAAAGTGAACCATTCTTGAAAGTGAACCACTGCATTGAAACCACAAAAAAAAGTCCTCAGAGCAGCTGACAGGGAGAATAATGTCTTGTAATTGATTGCAGCCCTGTTTTCGGAAAAAGGGTTGAATCTAATAGGTCTCCACTTAATTAGACTCCAGCATTGACATTGTCTTCGTTACAGCTGACTTCTCCCTCATGAAGAGTCTCAAGCTGACTAAATCTGAATGCAGCTTAAAAGTTGCATTGTTTTTTGAGCAGTATATTTGAAAGTCACTCCTATAGTTACGTTAATATAAAGAAGGCTTTGTTTTTCTCTCTCAGGCTTTCATTTGTGATAGCCTTTGCTGGGTTGCATTTGCTCAAACATGCTGTCTGTATTGGGGTTTTTTTGGGGTTTTTTTGCCTTCAATTATTTTGGTTCATTTTTTATTTGGACGCCTGGTTGATCTTCTTGGTTTCTGACAGGTTTTCTGGGGCCTGGATAAGAAGCTGGCACAACGCAAGCACTTCCCCTCTGTCAACTGGCTGATCAGTTACAGCAAATACACGCGTGCCCTGGATGAATACTACGACAAGCATTTTACAGAGTTTGTCCCTCTCAGGACAAAGGCTAAAGAAATCCTACAGGAGGAAGAGGACCTCGCAGAGATTGTGCAGCTTGTGGGGAAGGTGAGTAACCAGCTGTGAGGAAGTGTGGTGTCAATGAGCCCTCCTCCATTTCCTTACTGCTGGTGCAGGCTTTTGACCATGTTTTGGACCAGACTTGAATACTGCGTTGTGCAAAAAAGGCAAATGGTCACAGGGGGATGTCAGACTCTCTTGCCTATAGCTTTGCTTTATTCCAACTTTCTTATGTGATGTTTGGCTTGTAATTACAAATACTTTTTTAGATATGATAAATAGATTTGATGCTGCTTTTCTCTTGTAAATTGGATTGTAGGGCGTCTAATCCTGGAGTTAAGAAGCTTCTCTTGCTTCAGTGTTCTATTCCTGCTGAAATACCCGTTGCTGCAGCTTACCATAGTATTCCATTGCAGTAATCTTTAAGAAAAATTATGCAAACTGATCTCTACTGTTGAAGTCATCTGAAGAGTTACAATTTATTAGAAACCATATTGCCAGCTGCAGAATAGAGGTGTTGGCATTTACAAGCTGGCCTGTAGAAAATGAAGTGATGCCTGCGTTTTCTAAAAACTAGTGATTATCTAGTTTCTCTGTGAAAACCTGGGACATGACATATGGCTCCATTTTATAGGCATTCTTTCATTTCCTTCATTTACTGTTTTGGAGAGAAAGGTGAACTTTGTCAGGAAAATTTCCCTTGAGAGCTCTCAAAGGGGACCCAGTGAAAACTCTGTGTTTCAGCTTAACACTATAAATATGATAATTGACAGGTGCCTAGCACATATTTGACAATAATTTAATCCCATGATGTTCAGATGAGCTATGCTAATTTACAAGGTGGTAGTAGTGTGTGGTACCATGTGTTAACTACTACTTGGAGGAAGCTTCCTTCTGGTGCTGTCCCTATGCACTGATGTTGCAGCCCAAACAGGATGAGGCCTTTCACCAGATCTTGCCTAGCAGAGCTCTCTTTTCTAGATGTGTCTTCAAAGAAAAGGAGATGTCGTCATAGGGCTTTCTGCAGTTTTCTATTTAACAAAGCCATGTTCTAAAAGACTAGTTTACAGAGCAGGATAGAAATCAGTTTCTTGGTTTGGAAGGAATATTGATAATCCAGTCCTTGTAACTAGGCATTATTCCAATGATGGAAGTACTGGAACTGGTGATCTTGCTCCTAAAGATGTTAACAGTTTCTTTCAGTCTGGTCTTGGCTAACAGCAACAGACCCTTTCAAAGGGGGAATTTTGGAAAAGCAATTGGATATTTTTTCTTTTTAGCTCTGAATTCTGTTAAGTCCCCTTGTGAAAGAAGGTCCAAACTTCCTGTCTAAAAGCAAGCACGGGTACTTAAAACTCAGTTCGGCCAAACTCAGTTCAGCCTTCAGCACAAGGACAATCATGGTAGAAAAGAGTGACTTGTGGTGCCAACAGCAGCAGTGTCAGCAGGGTTGTGGCTGTCCTGCAAAGTATGACAGACATTGTCATACACTCATTGACTTTTCTTGAATGCCAGACAGAGAAAGCCCACTGGTAGCTGTTGGAGGCTAGTATCAAATCCTTAAGATTGCTTATTGATCTAACATGCTGAGATCTAGTTTTTCTTCCATGGACACAAGGATTGAGGAAGGTAGAAATCAATTTACTTCGTTATGTAGGAAGGTGATGTGTCAATGCACCTCATAGCAAAGCCATGTGTTTTCTGTGGCTTTTCCATTATCATACAGGAAACTTTATTTCCATTGTTTAGTGTCAGATAAAGTAGACTTATTGACTGTTTGGCCCATCTTAATTTGGCTATCAATTACCTTGGCTGCTCTATAGCTGGGAGTGATATATATGCAAAAGACAAAATTCTGCTGGAAGCAGAAGAGGGTGAGAATAAAATGTGTACTGAAAGATAACAGTTCTTGGCCAGGATATCCTCATGGACTTGAGTACCAAACTAACAGCACACCTTACTTTTCTAGGCTTCCTTGGCAGAAACAGATAAAATTACCTTGGAGGTTGCCAAGCTGATAAAAGATGACTTCTTGCAGCAGAACGGTTATACACCTTATGACAGGTGAGATCTGACTGGCCACTCTGCCCTCTTGGTCCTGTGTAGTCTGGATTTAGACGGCTATTTTACTTGGAAATGGACCAGCGCAGCAATGAATTTTACTTACCATAAACAAATGGAAGAATGGTGCTTAGGTAGGCCTGATTGAACCGTGTATTCACGTTGTCTTACCCAAGGCATGCAGACCTTTTCCAAACGTAGTTGCACCCTTTGAGTTTCTCGGGCCTTCGTCTATTGTTCAATTAGCCAGTATTTCTGCAATAGCATGTCCTCTTGTCCTCCTGAGGAGGAGGAGAGGAACTCTGTGTTCTCACAGTCAATACCCAGAGTCTTCCTGTTTGTTCTAGCAATGCATGGGGAACTGCAAGAATCTGCTTTCAGTTACTGTTGCATAATTCCCGAGTGTCCTGGATGGAACGCTCGGCAGACATCTGATCCGTCAAAAAAATGTACTGGATCTTTTCCCTAGTGCAATGCCTATTTATCCCTGTCTGCTTTGCTTCTTTCCATGCTATCCTTGTGTTTTAACAGCCTGACAAGGGGCCTTTTGTGCTTCATCTCATTCCCCAACCTGGGTAGATCACAAGGTCTTGAAATGCTTCATCACTAAACATTTAGGCATACATCATTCTGTAATGGGGTGTGCCTTTGATTAGGTTACTAGGGCAGGTATGGAAGTATGCAGTAGGGAAGCACAGGCAGTAGCATGGTGTAGTGTATAAATAATAATGAGGTACCTTTTGTGGCAGTCATCTACCCATTAAAAATAGACCTTTTTGTGTATGGAGTGCTTTTGTCTTAGAAACACACCTTTCCTCTGAGCAGACTTGCAGAGTTGTCAGGTTGTCCCAGGCTGCTTGGAGGAAGCCTGCTTCCATGATGAATAAAACAGGAAGGAGGAATTCCATTGGCTGCTCTGGTGTTTTCTCTTTCTCCTTAGCATTGGCATAGATGGAAGTGTGAGACTTGTACAGTAATGGTTGCTGCTTTCTCCTGTTTTGCCCAGCATTTGGGTGCAGTTTCAGAAACCTCACTTCAGGATGATTCTCTCAGCCTATGATTCACCTATTTAAAAATGTGGTTTGTATTGGAGGAACTCTCTCTCCTTTGACAGCATGTATAAAAACATGCCTGGAGTGAAGCATGCTAGTACTCTTTCTCTTGGGTGAGAATTCAGAGTTGCTGTGAAGGCAGAAGCAAAGGCTTGTCCTGTTAACTGTTCCAAAGTGCCTGACAGTTCCTTTTCTGTTCCATCAGGTTCTGCCCTTTCTATAAAACAGTGGGAATGCTTTCCAATATGATTGCATTTTATGACATGGCACGCCGTGCTGTAGAAACCACAGCCCAGAGTGACAATAAGATCACGTGGTCTATCATCCGAGAGAACATGAGTGAAATCCTCTACAGACTTACCTCCATGAAGTTCAAGGTATGTTGGTAAGGGGCTAGGTTGCAC
The DNA here is from genome assembly GCA_020745705.1 of Hemiprocne comata. Classification (NCBI taxonomy): domain Eukaryota; kingdom Metazoa; phylum Chordata; class Aves; order Apodiformes; family Apodidae; genus Hemiprocne; species Hemiprocne comata. Next base: position 145,728,608 of record CM036586.1, read on the forward strand.
TGCCTTTTGGGAGTTTCCAGTGCCTCTGAAAGACTGTTAACTCAAAAGTGATCATCAGTTGCCTTAGATAAACGTCTGTGATCAGAGACTTTTTTGCAGTCGTTTTGAATGCACTTAAGAACTGGTTTTAGTTACTGAACATTCAGTCAGTACCGAAACGTCATTGTGTGGTGCTGGCTGCAGAGCCTTGGCAACCCCACTTTCAGTAGTGGCTTTTATGTTACATATATTCATGGTAATAGTACAAGCACCTTTCCTGTTTGAGTTTTTTGTGATAAAATTCTGTAAAAAAATTGTAACATGTTCTAAGGACACTTAGCAGATACAAGCAGCCTGTTTAAATCCAGTAAATGTGCAAAGAAGTGAATGATAGAAATGTTGATCAAGCTGTATTAAGTAGAAGCTAAGGAAAGAAATGCTAGATTCCTGGAGTAATACATGATGTCCCCTGTGTTTGGCATCAGGGCCTGAGGCAGGTGACTAGGAGGAGTAACTTAGACATGGGCTAAAGAGCAAACAAGTGGCTTGGAGCATCTGCTCTGGGTAATTTCAGCAGCCATCTTTTTAGAGTATGGCTTTCCTAAAACTCATCCAGAGCGTGCTGGTGCAGCAGTTACTGGTAGGATGGTAACCTGTGGTGCTGGCTACGTTAAAGTAGCTAAGGAGTATTCTCTATGAAGTATGATGCTTACTCTGTTAAAACTCTTAGAAGCCATTACTGCAAATTTTTCAAGAACAAGTACGGTAAGATAAAATTACATTTAAAATCAAGTGTTGTAGCATGCCAAGGTATTCTGTTCCTGCAGGGTGCTGGCTTGTTTCTGCTGTAAGCAGATCCCTGGTATATATTCTCAAAGCGTCAGGAATAACAGAACAAGGTACACTAGGGGACATAAGCTTCTTTGAGAGGTGGCTACTTTTTATAAACCCTGGCCACCAGAAGACATGTGGCATACAGCAGAGCAGTGGACAGCATGGCGGAAAATGGGAATCCAGAGGGTGAATTCATGTTAGGTGGAGCCAGCCCTCTAATACAGTAATAGTTCTGAAAGGAAAATGGTATTTCCTGGGTAACGGTCTAAAAGGTGTAAGAATTTAAATGTTCTGCATCCTGTGGTCTGTGTACTTCAGAGAGATGATGGAGTATTGAATCCACGCATGTAAGTCCTCTGTGTTTCCTAAGAGCTGCACAGACCCAGAGGAACGTGGTGCTGAGAAGGGGAATGGTGAAGACATTGAACAGATTTCACAGGCTGGCAGCTGATGCTTCTTGTAGGGAAGACCTTGCAGCCTCAGAACAAAGCTAATTGTTAAATTTTTTTGCCCTTGTCTTTAATGAAAAGTATTCTGAGAAAATGAAGCAGCACAAAGATGTTTTAGAGCTTGTTAAAATTGCATAGTAAGATTTTAACTAGAACTGAGCTACCTCCTAATAATGGCAAAGTAACGCTTGCGCTTACAGGGGATGCACCCCAAACAGTACAGCAGAGTATTTCTGAGTCACGAAGATGTTTACTTCATTTGGTTTGGGGTTAGGAGCTGGTATTAATCACTGCAGCTCTTGAATCACACAGCATCAATCAGTTACCAAATCCTCTCCACATCAGTTGCTTTTCAACAGAGCTAGCACTGCTCATGAAAAAAATTCCTCTGTCCAGTATCCATTCCGCCTTGCTCACTGACTGTGGGAAGAGAATGAGATTTAAACCTTGTGGCTGTTGGTGAGACAGACAGGAGGCAGAGATGGAGCTCTAGTGTCTGCTCTGCAGTTAGCAAGTGTTAATCCTGAGGTCAAGAAATTACAGCACTGGCAAGGCAGGGTTGTGTTAAGCACCCAAGGCTTTTCCTGAAGTATCTGTTCATTTGCTGTGGTTCTGTTTTTCAGGACCCTGTCAAAGATGGTGAAACAAAAATCAAGGCGGACTATGCTCAGCTGTTTGAGGATATGCAGAATGCATTTCGCAGTCTGGAAGACTAGACTTGACCTCTGTGACCACTCCAGTTTGTCCTCTCAATTCCTCATCTCAACTCCTCTGCTTCCCTACCTTACAAGAATGATGCAACAGTACTTGAGTTGATACATAGCCCTGTGTTTTCCCTGTTCACACTCAGAGAGTGTCCTTACAAAACATTCCTCTTAGTTTGTGTTTGGCATTGCTTGGTGTGTCTGATATGGTGTGTGATGAGTGAATGGGCCTGGCTGAGTGAGGAAATGCTGTTGTACACTTCTAGGGTGGGAAAAACTTCACCTTGCCTCTCCCAGCTCTCTTGGTAACCTGTCTTTCACCTTGGGATGTAACCAACTGAGCTGTACTGGCAGGGGAGGTATAGATCTTAATGCAGTCACATGGTATGTTCTGAGCTGGCAGTGGTAAGGGCATTTACATCTGGCACTTTGCTAAGTGACTATCATGACACAGAACTCCCTATTCTGAAACAGAATTTTTGACCATATTCTGATCACATGTTGATACAACCAAAAATTCTTCACTACTCTCTCCCTTCTGCAACCCTCAGCTGGCTCACTTGGTACTGAAATGTGGTAGCTGTGGATCTCTCCAAGAAGGGACTAACTAGAAGATGAGCATGTACAAGCAACCAGTATACTTTTGTACACTGGAGAAAAATAATTTTATTTTCCTATTTAATACAGATAGGACTGTTGGACTCGGCATCAGCTAAAATCAAAGCCATAGATGCTCAGCTTCCAGCAGAAGTGTACCTTCTTGCCTCCCACTCACCCTGTAAAATTCCACGCTGCTCAGCTGTTTTAGTTTGTGAAGCCTGTGACTGCTGCCGTGTTCTGCAGGACATGCATAGCAAGTTATGGTGATGCCACGTGTGTGGACCAGGAGCACAGTCCTTCCTCAGTGGTGCTGTCTGCCAGTGCAGTGGCCATGCCAAGGAAAGGAAGGCAGGCTTGTGCTTAACCTTCCTCCTCCACCTGTGCTCATGTGGCCTGTTTGGTGGTGGCACAGAAGGTCCCCAGTTCTCATGTAAGAGGAATGTATGATGCTACACTTCTGGGGGCAGGGGATGAACAGGGGGAAGGTTGATGAGTACGAGGTGTATTTACTCCTGCCTTGTTGATTACAGTGCAAGAGAAACCAGTGACTTTGGTCATCTTCTCTGTGCTCTGGAAGCACTCTGTCAAGCAGCTGAAACCACTGTGTCCTGGGCTTGTTTGTTGGCAAAATGTGTATGAGCACAGGGCAGCCTTTCTGTCATACTCCAAGAGCCCAGCACTCACATCTTTGCTGCAGAGTGAGAAAGAAAAACGCTGGCATCTTCTCCGCCTTCTCCCACTCACTTGTGTCAGGTGGCATCCAGTGCTGCTTTGTTATAGTCATGGTTCCAAGACAAGTAACGACTGGTTGTGGTGGTGTGGCCAAGTGTTAACTCTGCACCCAGCTCTTTCCACCGATCTCGCACTATGGACCAAATGCTGCCACTTCCACTATGATACCAACTCGTTGTTTGTCAGGGAGAGCCCAGCTGAAACTTAAAGGGATTAACTATTTTTGGTTCTCCCAAAAGGAGCTACTCCTCCAGCTGATACTCCGGTAGTGAATGGTTAAGTTTACAGCTCACCAAACTTTCAGTGTATGCTGCTTATTTTACCAATGAGCATGTGTGAATGAGTAGTAGTCACCATTCAAGCCCTTGCTGGATTCCTCATTGTTTGTACCCTTCACCACTGTACTATGTAGCATTTCATGCTAGAAAACAGATGTTCTTATCTCTTTACATAGAGAATGTTATAAACTTTACAGGAGATGTCTAAGGTAATGCAGTTCTAATATTTATTGTGCTGTACCTGGCCCTGAAGTGTGACCAGTTCAAACAGTTTCCTATATATTTTTGTCATTTTTTGTTTTGTGTCTGTTTTCAGTGTTGAGATTCTGATGTTCACTGTGTCCTGCAAGTCTTCCCTCCGCTGCTGTGGGAGGAATGAAAAGAGGGGCAGAACCCCACCACCTACTTTATCTTGTATACTTCATAATGTATGTTGCTGGAAATGGTGTTTAAAAAAAAAAGTTGGAGTCAATGAGAATAAAATGACTTTAAAGTAGGTCTTTCTGTCCTGTTTTCTGTAGCCAAACCAAACCTATGCTACAGTGGTTTACACAGCATGCTGTGCTTCCTTAAAAATCTTACTTCATTTTAGGGATCTCTTTAAACTTGTAAGCAGCAATGAGGCAGGGATGTTTTACTTCAGTCCTCCCATGCCAGTACAGCCTGCACCATCACCTCAGCTATTACACAAAAGAGTTAGTGTAGTAAATATTCCTGGGGGAGGCATTTTTAGAAATACTTTTATTGTAATACAAGTGTGAACTTTTGCCTTTCACTGCTAGCAGCTGCCATCCAAGTGAACACAATGATTGCTTTGCCACCATTTTATGGCACTTCCCTAAGCCTTGAAGTAGTTCTCTAACATGTACCTTATGTTGTGGAATATACCTCCTAAAATCTCAGCTGTGTTCAAACTGATTTGAACTTCTGGATTGGCTAATAAGCAGCATTGATGACCACAGCCTGAAAGTAACATGTTAGTAATCCTTTTAAATAAGGAGTTGAGACCTCCTGAAAGTAGCAACAGATGAAGTGAAAATATACCAAAAACCTCACATTCAGGCATTTTTGTGCATATTTGACCACTGTGTAACACCTCTTTGAAGGAAGTGTTTGCTGTATTGTTAATACATAAAAAATAGCAAGCTCAAACAGCAAACAGTCAAGTAATTCCACCACATTACAAAGGGGTAGAAATCACAAGCTCCCTTCTGGCAACCACAGACTAGCCAGCAGTTCTCTGTGGACGTCAAGAAATCCATCGAAGGAAGGGACAAGTTCAGGTTTGGGCAGCTTGGAAGTTACCAACCGGCAGCGTCCTCACTTCATCCACTCGACTTTTGTGGATCTGGAAGGCAGGCGTCACCCAGCGGCCACAGGAACACTGGTCACCCCGCCAGCTGAAGGAGCCCAGCTTTGACGTGCATTTGGGACACAGGAGCTGCAAGAAAAACGTGACTCACTCCAAGGTGCATGCAGATGTAGGTCTACTTAAATGTACTTTTTAATTTAACTTAAATGTACTATTTAAATGTAGGTAATTTCCTACTGTACTTCCATGGTACATTATATTGTGGTAACCTGCACTGAGCCAGCTCTTTCCCTGGTAACTCTTCACAGAAGGTAAACAGACTGAAAAACAGGCAAAAAAGCTAAACTGTTCTGGCTGGTGTTTGCCGTGCCCTGGGGTGTAGCAGGCAGTAGCACTGGCAAAGGGAGGGTCTGGAAATGCAGCTGCTCAGCCCTAGTGTGGTTCTGGGACAGTTTTGCCAGTCTCCAGAAAGCATCGTTCAGCCTAAGAAAGCAATGGGTTTTACAAGTCCCACAAACTCTCTTCTTATAATAAAACCACACAGCAGATAGGCTCTCTCCAACACCCTGGCTAGTATTCTACATCCAACAAGATCAACAGCTCATTTCCTTACGAAAGGATGTTTAACATTTAGGACTCTGTTCATAAGCTGCAAAACTCAGGCCACAAAGGCTGGGAGACTTAGTTCCTTGTGGGGGGGCAAAAAAAATCTGAAAAATAAAGCATGTGCTCCCCTTTACCTGTCCTTCCATCACTCCGAGCAGTGCTGGCTCCATCCACTGCACAGGCTCTGTGAAGTAAGAGGTACACTTCTCACGGCCATCACTGCACAGCTGAGCCGAGTCCGTTATCCTCTTGTGGGCAAAGGCCATCGGTCCGCTTCCTTCCACGTGGGACAAAACACTGGAACTACGGAACAGAGCACGTCTGCCCTCCACAACAGAGGGGAAAAAAAGAAGATTGTGTTGGGTTTTTTTCCAGGGAAACCGACAGACAACAGAAAATAGCTGTCCCACAGCTGTATGCTGCTTCTCATATAGATTGATTTTTAAACAATTCCTACCTACTAAACTTTAAATATACGCTCATGTACTTGAAGAAACCTACACCCGGGAAGTAAGAGGATTATTCAGTTTCACTTTAAAAAAATCCATAAATAGCAGTTAAAATGTAGTCAATCCCCAAAATCTGTAAGAAGTTTCTTCTAGAGAAACTGATTGTAAAAAACAAACTGGAAGTTCTGGTTTCAAAGCAAGCAACTTCACAAAGCCAAGTGGAATTACGCCTGCCTACAGAACGTGGCAGGTTAGGCTGCACAAGTGCTGCGTAACTCCAGGCAACAAAAGTTTTATATTTTGTAAGATACTTTTGTCTCATTTTTTGTGGCATGCATTGTGTGGAATCCTAGGGAAGAGCTCATCCCTGTCCTTACAATAACGACATGCCCACTGATTTACTCAGGCTGTTTTTCTTGAGTCAATTTCAAAATTACATTTAACAGAGAACTAGAAAAGGTTCAGTACCTGCATTTCCTGCACCTGTAGAGAACTTCTGTGTTTGGAATTTGACACATACTGGTTGGATCGACAGCAAAGACTTCTCGGGGCAAGTCCTGAAGTTCTGCAGAGGGGTCAGTACCAAGTTGTGAATCAGACCAACGCAGCCATGCTGCATTGCTGTGGGACAAGGCAGTACTGTGCCTCTGCCCCCATCATGGCATGCAGAAGCCATGTTCTTCCCATTCGTTTATCCATTCACCAATTCCATATGGTAAGCTAAAAATGAAACAGCCTCATCCCACCACACCTAAGATTGGCATTCACTTAATGCAAGAAACTGGGATCTAGACTTTGGCCTGGTAAAATAACCTAGTAAAATACCTGGTAATGGTAAAATAGTTGCATTTTGCTTTATGTTCTTTACTTAGAAAGTAAAGGCAGAGGAGGAGTTACAACAATTCTGCCAACCTTTTAGTGCGCATAACCCAAAAAATCAGTTTACAAATGGGAACTGCCAAGGAGACAGCACTGTCATGCTGAATGTGCAGCACTGAGATCTTAAAAAGAAGCTGCAGATTTTTATTTTATTATAAAGTTTCACACATGCACATATATCTACTTCAGTCAACCTTTTGCAAATTAAAGTATGGAAGTTTACTTCATGCATTGATTTCAACATTATGTCGGTTTTGCATTTGTTATTTTTATTTTTTTAATTCTGTTGACTTATTTTCAGAGAACGTTAAGTTTGCCTAGCCAGGTAAATAAAAATCAGGAAATATATCAAATTGACCTTTACCATTTCTGCATTTGCCTAAAGAGAACAACAGTTCCTTATGGATCCTACTTCTCATGCGTGCCTCAAAGATGCTTTTTTCCCCACTGATGAGCTACAATTCTCTAGAACCAGTAGGATGTGGATGTTCGCCTAGCCAACTCAGGGCTTGGCTGCTTTGAGTGTTGACTCAAAGTCACAGAATGGTTTGAGTTGGAAGGGGCCTTAAAGATCATCCAGATCCAACCCCCCGTGCCTGGGCAGGGACACCTCCCACTAGACCAGGTTGCTCAGAGCCCCATCCAACCTGGCCTTGAACACTTCCAGGGATGGGGCATCCACAACTTCCCTGGGCAACCTGTTCCAGTGTCTCACCACTCCTTACAGTGAAGAATTTCCTCCTAATGTCCAATCTAAATTTATCCTCTTCCAGTTTAAAGCCATCACCCCTTGTCCTATCGCTACATGCCCTTGTAAAAAGTCACTCCCCGGCCGGCATTCTTGTAGGCCCCTTCAGGTACTGTCAGGCCCAGACGGTCCCACCTGGGGGGACAGTCTTGGGACTGCCCGCAGCTTCACTCCGAGCACCCGTCTCGCTTCAGGCCGCTGCTCCCACACGGCCCCACAGCCCGGAGGGGGAGCGCTGCCGCGTCCCCCCGCCACTCACCGCGGTACCTCTCCGTGAGCATCTGTAGCCGATACCGCTTGTAGAGGGCGCTGGTGCTGTCCACGGCGCAGCCCATGGCCTCGTAGAGCTTCAGCTGCCCCTGGAAACCCGGGTTCACCCTGCGGCGGGGGCGAGAGGAGAACGGGCTGAGGGGACGCCGGGCGGGCGGGGGACAGCGTGAGGCGGGCGGGGGACAGTGTGAGGCGGGCGGGGGACGGAGACCCACTCGGCGTCAGGTTTGGCGGCCTTGACGGCAGCGTAGGCCTCCTCCCAGCCGAGTCCCTCTGTCTTCATCAGGTAGGCGGTCACCACAGCCACGCTGCGGCTCACCCCGGCCTGGCTGCAAGGCAAGGAGAGGACCGCCCGGCCGTGAGGAACGCCGCCCTGGGCGGATGGAGGTGGCCGACCCCCGCTCTCGCCGCCCCGGCCCTCACCAGCGGACGAGAACGGAGCCACCGCCCGCCCGTGCCGCGCCGATGAAGGCGGCGCAGTCGTCCAGGTGGCTCAGCAGGTCAGCGCCGGGCTCGTCCCGCGCCCGGATGTGCATGGCCCGCACTCCCGGCACCGCCGGCGGCTCCTCCGCGTCCACCGTCAGCACCGCCACCACCCCCGCTGCCGCCAGCGACTCTGGGGACGAGCACGACTCCGCGCCACCCACGTAGAGCCCCGGCAACACCGGCACCATCCCCCCGCTCCGGTAACCCGAAGCCACCGCCATGGCGGTGCGTCCGCCGCGACTGGGCAGGGCACCACCCCCAACATGGCGGGGGCGCCACTCCCAAAATGGCGCCTGGACTTCCCCTCGCCAGGCTTCCGAGGGTTGCTATGGAGATGGCCGGGGCCGCGTTGTCGGCGGGCGGTGGCAGGCTGGGCCCGGCCTCCCCGGCCCTGCGCGGCCCCGGCCGATCCCGCCGGCAGGGGCCAGCCGGGAGCCGCCTGGGGAGGGCGGCAGAGCCGGTGCCGCAGGCGGGGCAGAGGCGTCAGCGGTGGGCCGCCCCGCCAGGCCTGCAGCGATGGCGGCTGTGGGAGGCCCCGCTGGGAACCATGGCAGGCCGGCGGCCTTGGGAGGCATGATACACCTGGAAAAGGATGCTAACTAATGTCGTGCTGTCAGTGCACTACTTTATTTTCCCTTACCAACATTTAAGTAATAATTTCCATAATAACCCTCACACATCTGTGAGTACCGGTGCAATCGTCTTCTTCCCGTGTCCATGAGTGTCTGTCTCACCTCGTCCTTTTTAAAGTTGTGGGGGTCTCTCATGCACTAGTTGTCGGCCTCACTGAGAGATAGACAGTGGGACAGTGGCTTCCAGAGCTGTGGAGTTTCTATGCTGTGCTGGTGGCCTACCGACCAGACCTAGACAGCTCTTTTAAGTTAAGATGGGCCCCGAGGCTTCTCCCATTCCTCTGCAGCTTAAAGTTTGCTGTCATCCTGCCTCACCTCCCATGCTTGCCCTAGAGCCTGTATGATTGTCTGGTGTCCCAGCTGCTAAACTGCTCCAGCCAAAGGTAGATCCTCTCTTTGGATGTTTTAAATCACATAAACTTGAGCCAAAGGAAAGAGTGTGACTGTGTATCTGAGGACAGGGAGTCTCTGACAGCTGTCGTTTATATTATTTTAAGATACAGTACTGCATTACCTGTGCAAAACCTCCTTTCCAGTTGCCATTGCCACCAGCTAGAAATGAAGGGCCTACTGAAAAAGCTTTCAAGAATTCATAGAAGTTTGCAGTAAGGATGCCTATAATATAGCAGGGGAAAAAAGCATACTGAAAAGAAAGACAGATGAAACTATGTAAGGACCTTTAGTCATGAAAGCAGTTAATTACAGCAAACTACCATGGGTATACACTGGATTATCCATCTTGCAAGAGGTCTGAAGAAAGTCTGCAGGCAAATGCAACTTGTTGAAGGGACTATGAGTTTTACAGCACAATTATATTATACAGGAATTATATTAGTACTATGACATGGTTAGTCATCTCTGTTAGCCTTCAAATCTGTGAGTTTGCAGAGGCAAACAGGACCATCTGCAACTAAAACCAGTGGCAGAGGCAAGGCTCACAGATGCAGACTCCCAGGGGCTTGGTCCAGTCATGGTATGACTCCTCTGCACCAGCTCCCAGGGCTGTGGATGACAAGAGAATGTGAAAAAGATGTAATTTCAAAGTGAAAACCTGTAGTGGGGGAAAGTACAAAATCTGTGGGGCAAAGCCCGTGGGCAGCTCAACACAGAAGAGGTTTGCATGACCAAGGCTGCACTCCCTGAACAACCTCGTTGTTTCTCTGTACCCCCCTTTGCTGTGTTTGCCACCTGCAGCCTGAGGTGACGTAGCCTGAGGTGACGTGTCCTGAGTTTGCTCATGACTCCCAAAATAGAGTAAATGTTTTTTTCACTTTGATTTGCAAACCATTAGTCTCCCCCTATCTCCACCTCCCTTCTTCAGCCTTTGTCATCTTCTCCTTCACCACTGAAATTTTTGACAGTTTGTTCTCCCCCAGGTTCCAGGAAACCATGTGACTAATTAAGCATTTAGGGCAAGCTCAGGTGCAAGCAAAAAAACAAGTCAGATGATGGGCTGCTGCCCACTCGATCCAGCGAATGCATTCCATCTCAGCATGTGTCTGCCCTGCTACTTTGTAAGGGAAAATAAAATATCAGGCTTTCCTGGGCTGCCCACTCCAGAGCCTCACGGCACAACTACATTGGCAAAACTGAGTCTCCTGCTGCAGAAGCAGAAGCACTGAGGGCCTGGGCAGAGGCATAACTGCCTCTTCCTTACTGGAAGGATTTGGCCTGTGTACTTTGTCACACATTCGAGGGGCTTTGCTCTTTCAGGCTTTTAAGCAGTTTTGGGCGTACACATCAGAGTGTTCATGAGAAGAGTCTGCAGCACACAGCCCGAGTTGCCAGAGGTGGCACACAGCAAAACAGTGGAAGCACTAATGGGTGGGGACATCTTCAAAAGGACATTTATGAGAGACAGCAGCTCTGGGTTTCTGTGTCCTCCTGGCATCTAAAGACAGTAGGAGCTCAGAGCTCCCACTCTGTGCAGGTTCTGCTAGTGAAGGGCCCTGGTGGCATTTCTTGTGCTTTGGAGAAGGAGTGTCTCTCAGCTTTTGCTGAGCTCAGAACTTGGTGGGAGCTGGGAAGCCCTACATGGCAGCATCTCATCCCTTGGAGCAGGAACGTCCCAGCTATTGCTGTGCTTCTAGCAGCCAATTTAACCTCAGATTTTTGAAAGACTGCTGCTCCCTACGTTAGTACACTCTGCTCGCCTATACTGGGCATCACATGTCTACTTTTATCCATGTATCTGCCAGCAGGAAACCTCGATGTCTTGTAAAGGCAGCTAGCAACAGAGAAAGGGGCTCACTTTTGATACTCTGCATGAGGATTTCACCAGAGCCCCTCATGGGTGGAACGCTCCTACCTGTCTCCACACCCTCAGCATCTACAGACATGCAGTTACTCCACATGTCAGACAAAATAAGAAGAGTTTCCCAACTGCAGACTTGATGTTCAATTACAGGATGGAGCATGACAGCTACTACTACCGTGTATTAATAACTCTGCTTCACTTTATAGCTTTAACAGCTGTAGCAACCAAGATTTATAATGACACATTACATTCAGCAATGCATCATGTAAGGAAGCTAATCTGACAGTGCCAGGTCACTGAGCTGACTTACAAGTTTTTAAGTGTGTTTCTTCTGCCAAATTTGCTGCCCTATTTACTGGATTAAAATGAACAAGTTGCACTGTGTTCATGAAACTCCGTACTTGCCTCTGTTTTGGCAGCTCCCAGACCTTTGTCCCTCTCTCACGCTGCCATTCCAGGAACCACTTGGTCCTTCTTCCTCCCCCATCCCCTCTTTTGAAACCCCTTTGAAACAGTATCCCAAAGAGGGGTGTCCACACCCACAGGACCACAGGACAGGCAAGGAGGGATGGTAAACTGGGAGTAGGTGCTGAGGACACGGGTAGATATTAGGGATGGAGCAGCTGTGGGAGAAGGGCTAGATAGTGGATGTCCGAGGGTGGAGGGGGACTGTGGCTGCCACCACTCACTGCCCCTCGGGAGGAATTTGCCTATATTCCAGTTGCTCTCAGAGAAAGGGTGGCTTGCAAAGATTTGGATCATCTGTTACTTCTCCCTAGATTCAGAGTTACAGTTGCCAGCAGGAAAGTCAGTCCTAAATAAACATTGTGTTAATACTGTATCCTGGAGCTGGGTCTGGGCCCACGTCAGAGCCACCTTGGCAGCCACAGCACCTGAGCAGTAAGTAATCTGTGGTTTTTAATCTCTCTTCCCACCCATGGGCTGTGTGCTCCCACGTTTTCCATCCTCATGGCACAGTGATACACTGCATAGGCACAGGCAGATGGATAGCAGAAGCCTGTCTTTTTTCAGGGGTAAATGGGCTCATTCTCCTGGACATTCATTACTCAAAGATGCATTCCTCATTATTCCTGCAACCTATCCAGCAGTCTGGTCCAGCAGGCTTTAAATGGCATTTCAAAATCCCATCCCACACTGGGACCCCTTCTGTGGGACTAATAAAAAGTGATTAAAAATAACAAGGGTATAGTCAGGAGGTCTAAATTCACTGCAGAAAATGCTGCACTTCCACACTACTCAAGGTCTGCAAACCAGAGGAAGCAGAAAACACCTCAGGTATCCAATCTTTCAGGTAGAGTTGAGATACCTCTGTTTTTATAACCATTTTTGTGACAGAAGAACTTGGCAGAAGAACTTGCAAACAAATAATATGAAGTGTGAACCTTTTATTGATACTTTAACATCTGTAATAGCAGTATGTGCTGCAGTTTATCTTTGCCTTTATTGGTATCTAATGAATATTACAAATAGAAAAGATTTTTCAACATGTAATTTAATTACTGTTTGCCCATGGGGCAACAGAAAACATAATGTCCAAAATAATCAGGTTTTGTCATAAGATAATAATATTTGGGGCAGAAATATTGGTGAAGAAATGTTCTTAGGTGGGGAGACCATTTCCTGTTTTAACCTCCAAGTGAGACATCTCCTTAGTGGTGCTTACATGTCTGTCATTTCTGCTACTACTTCTTTTTGAGTTCCCTATTTCTCTTTATTGTTTTAGAAACACAGGAAAAAGAGATCCGAGGTCCTCGCATACTACTCCATACCACCACAGACAATTATATGAGGTATTTTCTTTTCTAGCTCCATCTTGAAAGCAGTTAGTTTTATTCCTCTCCCTCCTGCCATGGTCTGAGTTCATGATTATCTCATCAGACAAAAATACGGTAATTTGCCTTGAACCTGATTCTAGTGTAAATGTTACCCTTCAATTTAAATAGTTTTTTGCTTGCTGTGAATTATCCCAATGGTGTGCTATGGGAGAAAAATAAATACATAAATAAAGGAACCCACCCATATTCCTGCTCAGCTTTGGCTTTGTTGGCAAAACAATGCAAGTCTAACTGTGTTTGCTTGGCAAAGAGAAGCTTTTCATGAAGTTTCCTCTTACAAGGTCAGCTCTTCTCCCTCTGTGTCTGTAGGTTTTAATTCATCTTTCTTGACTGTGTATGACCAGTGTAACGGATGTGTTGGGGTTTTCTCCCAATGCTTTCTAGACACTTTTTTAGCCTTACTAGAAATACGTCAACTGGCCTGTACTAGGATCAGTTTTGCTCTTTTTCCCCCTCTATCAATTCCCGATTCTCCTATAGAAGGCAAATACCCCAGGTCCTTTCTCTCCTCCTTTGCTGAAACGTTGAGGGTTCACAGCAGAAATTGTAGCATTTATCCCCACAGTGCATGATCTTGCACCGCATACTATGAAACGCTAGCTGATTTTTATTACTCTTTATCTCCAAGTTATTAATTGCTTCCTGTCTAATAGTTCAGTCCTCCTCCATGTCTGCACTGCCTCCCCCAGCCCATCAGCTGGAGTTTTCAGTAGCTCACTGTTTCAACACTTTTGCTGTCCTTGCCAGTGCGTTCTTGCAGTGCTTCTATTAACTCCTCGTTTGGCTGTTTTCAATGTGGTGTTGTAGCAAACTCTCGAGTGAAGCCTGGAAATTTTAACTGTATCAGAGAATCAGAGAATCATAAAATGGTTTGGGCTGGAAGAGACCTTAAATATCATCCAGTTCACACCCCCTGCATGGGCAGGGACACCTCCCACTGGATCAGGTTGCTCCAAGCCCCATCCAACCTGGCCTTGAATACTTCCAGGGATGAGGCATCCACGAGTTCCCTGGGCAACCTGTTCCAGAGCCTCACCACCTTCATAGTGAAGAATTTTTTCCTAATGCCTAGCCTAAATCTATCCTCTTCCACTTTAAACCCATTTCGTCTGGCCCTCTCACTACAAGCCCTTGTAAAAAGTCCCTCCCCAGCTTTCCTGCAGGCCCCCTTCAGGTACTGGGAGGCCACTATAAGGTCTCCCTGGGGCCTTCTCTTCTCCAGGCTGAACAGCCCAACTCTCTCAGCCTGTCTTCGTAGGAGCAGTGCTCCAGCCCTCAGATCATCTTCATGGCCCTCCTCTGGACCCTTTCCAAGAGGTCCATGCCTTTCCTGTGCTGAGGGGCTCCAGAGCTGTACGCAGTACTCCAGGTGGGGTCTCACCAGAGCAGAGTAGAGAGGGAGAATCACCTCCTTCGCCCTGCTGGCCATGCTTCTTTTGATGCAGCCCAGGACACTGTTGCCTTTCTGGGCTGCAAGTGCATAGGTCATGCTGATCTTCTCACCAATCAACACTCCCAAGTCCTTTTCCTCAGGGCTGTTCCCAATTCATTCTCTGCCCAGCCTGTATTTGTACTTGGGATTGCCCTAACTCCAGTGCAGAACCTTGCACTTGGCCTTATTGAACTTCATGAAGTTGGCATGGGCCCACCTCTCAAGCCTGTCAGGCTCCCTCTGGATGGCCTCCCTTCTCTCCAGCATGTTGACCACACCACACAGCTTGCTGACAGTTGTTCTGTCCGTCAGAAGGTGTACTTTTGGGAAAGCCATGTTGTACTTCATCCTGCTTTCTGTTGTGGTCCATTTCTCCATCTGCCCTTACTCTCTAGAAATGTTGAGACCTTTGCCTTCTCTTCCGTGTCCAGTCGAACATATGAGGTGGGGGGCGGAGAGCTACGGTTGGGGTCAGGGGGCTGCGGGGCGAGCCCCTGGAGGCGGGGAGTGAGGGCTTCGTAGCGCGGGCGGTCACCCCCGTCCTTTTCCCCACCCCGATCCCCGCCAGGCTCCCGGGTCGAGCGCCCGGTGGCCCGAACCGTGGCCAAACCCGCCCCCGCTCCCCCACGGCGGGAGACGGGGAACGCAGGAGGGGTTTGGCGGTAGCCCCGCAGCCTCAGCCGTTGCGCGCCGCGCCCCGCCCGCCGGTTACCTCAAGGCGGAGGGGGGCGGGGCGGGGCCGGGCGGCCGCGCGGCCATAAAAGGCAGGCGCGGAGGGTGGGAGGGGTGCGCGTGCGAGGCTAGTGGGGTCGCTCGGGCTGCGGCGGCGGGGCTGAGGTGACCGGTGAGCACCGGGACCGGGGGGGAGGAGGAGAGAGATGGCTGGTCGGGGCTCGGCGGGCGGGGGTCACTTACCTGAGGCATCTCCTCGAGGCAAGCGCTTTTTGTGATTATTGTTATTATTTAAAACGGTTTAACGGCAAATTCTGCCTGCTCCGCGCGAGTGCGGGTCCTGAGTTGCCCCTTAGGGTGCAGTAAGGCCCGCTGGGCTCCTGTCACGGGAAAGCGTCCGGTAAAGGACACCGGAGCTACCCGCTCCGGCCGCGCCGCGGCGCTTGCAGGGGACTGGTAAGGCTGTGGGGTGACAGGGATGCTGCTTGCTGCCGCCGGTTGAATTTGTTAAGGTGATGTGCCAGGTTATATGTCATATAGAGAGACCTCCGGCTGCGGAGTGATGAGAAAGGGGGAGGCACGCTGTCCTTGTCCCTTCTGCTTCTCGTTTGAGGTCTGAAGCTCTTTACTCGTGGTATTAAAAGTAGGTAGTGCCTATTTTTGCTTCAGAATTGTTTTCTTCCCGGTGAATGAGCATCTTCAGATATTGGATCTTCTTGTGATGGAAAGCGTTGGTGGTTGAACGAGAGGCATGCAAGCTGTTAGTGTACCAAGTACATTAAAGTCACTAAGATCTTGTCACTGACATAATTCTTGCACAGTAGGCAAACATGTGAATGATTTGGGGTTGGGAGGCTTTGTAGGTTGACAGCCTGAGGATTAAACTGTCCACTGAACTGGAAACAAAATACCTCATTTTCCTTCCACAAGGGCAGCAACGTGTGTTACTTTCCTAGGTGAGGATTGCTAAGCAGAATGAAGTGTGTGTAGTGGGGTGGGAAGCGCTGCTCCCAGTCCTTTCTGGTCACTGGGTGGGCTGTCTATGTTGTCTTGGTTGCTGAGAAGACTGTGAATGGGAAGGAAGAGAGGGAATGCTTTCAGAGGTAGTAGCTGAAAGCACTTGCAGCTTAAATGAGATGTTATGAAAGACTCTTGTATTCTTTAGTTATCTGAAGGATTTAATGAAAATATAGTGGGTTTATGATTAAAATGTATTTTAATGTGTTTGAAGTGCCTGAGGGCAGCTGCTGTCAGGCTTGATGCCTCTGGGTTTATGCTGTGTTGCAGCTTTAAAGACTGATTAAGAAGAACCTCTTGATCTGTCATGGACAGATGATGATTGGACAGATGATTAATCTTGCGAAACACAGGTTTGTTTTGTGCCTGCTGGAGCTGATGTGAGCCACAGCAGCAGAGTTTGTAATGCAGCAGTTCATGCTTAAGAGCAGAAATTGCTTCTGCAGGAGCATTTTTACACTACTATGTATTTTATCTAGGATTTGACCTCTTGTCTGTTGAGGAGGTGACAGGTCAAATAAGCTGTTCAAAAATTAAAAACTGGAAGAGGGCAGACATAGATTCAAGGAGCAGCTATTTTAATTCATTCTTAAAAAGTATTCCGTGCACTGTGTTGATGCATGTTAGGAAACTGGTTGGGTTTTTAATTGTTTGGGTAGGCAAGAGTTAATTAGCTTAAGTCTGACTAGTCTGACCTTGGCAGCTGCAGTCTTCACAAGCACTTGAGGCAGAAGAAGGTGAGACTCCAGTTAGACTGTATCTGTCAGGAAGCACCTGGCCACAATAGAAACCTGGAACACTTAAAAAGAGAAAAGTGTATTAATACCAGTTGGAGTTGTGTGACTGTAGAACAGATGTAAGTATCTATATACTTCAAAACACAAGCCACTTAAGCGCAAAAGAGTGATCTGGTCAACTGTGACAAGACTCCTTCAAAAGTGCAAAAGTTCAGAGAAGGCTATGCCCAAGTCTGGTCAGTGAGGTTCTCAAGTCCTTAGTCTTAAAGAGTAATGCTAACACTTTATACATTATCTAAATATGTGCCAGCTCTTACAAGCTTGTTTGCCCTCCACAAATGAGCAAAAGGTTGGGGCAAGTAGGAATGCTTCTGAAAAGATAGTTCGATTATGCAGTGTATCTGAAGAAGAGTAAAGAGTTGCTTATGAAGACTACAATGCAAACTGAACAGTTATCTGACTTTGCAGGTGAAATTCTGTCCAGGATGCTGAAGTGCTGCAGCTTTTTGCAGGAGCAAGGCGTACTTAGCTTTTATCCCACAAGTGGTAGATGGTGGAGAAAGGAAAAACTATGAAAAGGAAGAAATCTTGTATTTCTGGCACAATTAAAGTGCTTTCAGTGGACTTGGATGTCTTAGCCCTGAAATAAACACCTGAGTGTTTTCCACTGTTTGAGCTTTAAGTATAACGAAACAAGTTCAAAACTTAACTTTAAGAAGTGCTTTGCACTTAAAGCTCATCTGGCTTCAGCTAGTGCTGCAGATGATCTTAAACTTAGGTAAAGCTTATCTGTTATCTTTGTTGATAGTTTCCCTTTGACACAAACTGCTTTGCTGAAGTACTTAATTCTACCTCTCAAAAAAAAAAATGGACAATGACAACTTAATTTTTTGCCGTAGCTGATAAAGAAGCTGTGTATCACTTCAGGTGAAATGCTTGCCCATAAGCATCAGTACATAGAATTATTTATTTCTAGCTTGTGTCTGCGTGTAGACAGAAAAGCTGAGCATAGGGTTTATCTAGGAAGTGTGAACAGAAAGTCTGACTTGTCATTTTTTTTGTTCCACCTCCCT
Organism: Hemiprocne comata; assembly: GCA_020745705.1. Lineage (NCBI taxonomy): Eukaryota > Metazoa > Chordata > Aves > Apodiformes > Apodidae > Hemiprocne > Hemiprocne comata. The sequence goes on from CM036586.1 coordinate 145,746,610, forward strand.
ACAGTTTCTTTGGAGAAGAAAAACCTTAAGATGGCAGGCAAAGGAAGTAACACAGACTGTATGTCATGCAGTGTTCTGAACTGGGAGCAGGTCAGCCGTCTGCATGAGGTTCTTACGGAGGTGGTTCCGATCCATGGGCGAGGTAACTTCCCAACGCTGAAGATAACTCTGAAGGACATTGTTCAGACTGTGCGGAGTAGGCTGAGTGAAGCAGGCATTGTGGTACATGATGTCCGTCTGAATGGCTCTGCAGCTGGTCATGTTCTAGTCAAGGATAATGGGCTGGGATGCAAAGACCTGGATCTCATTTTTCAAGTTTCTCTTCCAAGTGAGGCAGAGTTTCAGTTAGTTCGAGATGTGGTGTTGCGATCCCTCTTGAACTTCCTGCCAGAAGGCGTAAGCAAGCTGAAAATCAGTCCAGTAACACTGAAGGAAGCCTACATCCAGAAGCTAGTCAAAGTGTACACAGAGTCTGATCGTTGGAGCTTGATATCACTTTCCAACAAACACGGGAGGAATGTGGAGCTGAAGTTTGTAGACTGTATACGACGACAGTTTGAGTTCAGTGTGGACTCATTCCAAATCATACTGGACTCCCTGCTCTTCTACTACGACTACTCGGAGACCCCCATGTCAGAGCATTTCCATCCAACTGTGATCGGGGAGAGCATGTATGGAGACTTTGAAGCAGCTTTTGATCACCTCCAGAACAAGCTGATAGCTACCAAAAATCCTGAAGAGATCCGAGGTGGTGGACTTCTGAAGTATAGTAACCTCTTGGTGCGAGACTTCAGGCCCATGGATAAGGATGAGATCAAAACATTAGAGCGTTACATGTGCTCCCGATTCTTCATAGACTTCCCGGACATCCTGGATCAGCAGCGCAAGCTAGAGACCTACCTCCAGAACCACTTCTCCAAAGAAGAGAGGAGTAAATATGACTACCTCATGATTCTGCGCAGGGTGGTGAATGAGAGCACGGTCTGTCTCATGGGACATGAGCGAAGGCAGACTCTCAACTTGATTTCTCTACTAGCACTCAAAGTACTGGCAGAACAAAACATCATCCCTAATGCCACTAATGTTACCTGTTATTACCAGCCAGCACCTTATGTTAGTGATGTAAACTTCAGCAACTACTATCTTGCAAGTGCTCCTGTGCCATACAGCCAGCCCTACCCCACTTGGTTGCCTTGCAATTGACTGTTTTACTTGAGCATTCTTGAGTGGAGGCTACTGAAGGCCAAGATGCTGAGTGTATATAGAGAAGAAATAACTGTCAGTTTGAGATTTTCTAGTGGAAACATGACTGTATCTGACTGTCCAATTCCTGGTGTGCAGTAGGAATATGCAACCAGGTGACATGCTATGAACCTCTCAGTACATCTCTACAAATTCCAAGAAGCCTTATTACCACCTCATTAGGAGAAGAGAACCAGCAGCCAACTGTTAAGAGGAGTAGCTACAAAACTTGGTACTAGTTCTGGAAGTGGCTATTAACATGTAATCTAAGAGTATTCAATAAACTAGGTTAGTTAATAGAGGAAAGACTAAAATGTCTTGAGCAGAGCACAAGCTACTCCTGGAATAACAGCAAAACTCTTCTTTCTATTGCCTAACCTCATTACACTTCCTCAATTCAAGTTCTGGCCAACTTTCTATTGAACTAATTGTGCAAGAGTGGGCTTCTATTGTTCTTGGGCTGCTTCTACTTTTTGACTGTGTAGAACTGGTAACAGTATGGATACTGTCTGCCTTGTAGAGGGCCTAAATGTTGTTTCCTGTAGTGTATATATGGTCCTGTCTTAAGTTCAAGATTAATTTCTTGGATGTTGAAGATGGATTAGTAAGTCTATCTCAAGCATAAGCTGGCCAAATTTTTCTTGAGTACAAAAATTTGGAAGGTGGCATCTCTAAACATGCATGAAAATGGGATCTAAAACTTGCTAATGTGGAAAGTCCTTGAAATGAGGAATTGAAGCTGTAAATAGAATTGGAACCACAGTTTGAATACTCTAGGATGGAAAAATACTTAAGTCCAGGCTCAAGATAAAGCCATTTTGATGTCATCTTTCAAAACAATTATTGGTACAGTTGGAAAGTAGTGCAGCTCTTACACTGAGGTTTGGCCCAACTTTCTTCCTCACAGGTCTACAGCTGGCAAAAAACCCCACAAACACAACCCCCAGAAAACCCCACCACAAGTTGCAGGATGATGTGCACTCCTGCCACAGTATAAATTCCTGAAGTGCCTCCTTAAATGAATTTATTCTTGTACAACTTCAGGCAGGTCCTGAAGGCTTGTTTTTCTGTCACCATTTAAGGGTTGACTTTATTGGTTTATCACTATCACCTGGTCACTGTATGAAATAGTATTTCGAGTGGTTAGAGTAAAATCCTTCCTCTTTACTGGTCTTAACCCTCACTTGAAGAGGAATATAAACCCTAAGCAGAGCTCTCCACAGAGGCTGTATGTGGTGGAAGTCTGCCCCCTTGGAAGTAGGGAGGCTGACCTTCCTAAAGGGTGTGGGCTGAACTTGCTGCTTTGAAACTCCTGTGCTTTTTAAGGAAGGTTAAAAATTCCCCAGTTATGTATATAGTGATACAAGGTACTGGTATATTAACTGGATGATTTTCACTGAATTGCAATAGTTAAACACATAGCAAATGATCTTGAATCTCCTTTGCTTAACCAGAGAAGTAGACTACAAGGGCAAATCTTAGAGCTATTTAATATGTACTGGTGCAATGTTTAAGAATACTTGCTTGCTAAGCCTTTTTTATGATTTCTAGCTGTCTCTGCAAGCTTGTGAGACTAAAGTGCCTGATGAAACAAATTATTTAAGCTTAGAAGGTAAAGCAGAAAGCAGGTAAAACACCAATGTATGGTTGCTATTCAAAGTGGAAAACAGTAGCAGTACAGCACTTAAATGGCAGAAAAAGACTGCCTGTTACTTATAGGACCAAAACCTTCTAGTTATGTTGCAAGTTTTCTCATTTTCTTAACTGCTTCATAAAGATTGCCTCAGTAGAGCAGTGAGGCTACTCTTTTGTTCAGACTTCATCTAGCTTAAGAAGGCAGGGAGGGATACAAGCTAGAAAGCAGATTGTTGCCAAGCATGCTCTAGCTTTATTTTTTTTTAACAGCCTTGCAAGCAAGTTCAGTAGCAAATAGACAAATAATTCGGTTTCTTCTGTTGTGTTTTTTTCATTAGAGGCTTCCTGAATAGTCAGCCAAAGTAGCTAAACTTGAAAGTGAAGCCAGCTGTTTTATTAACTGTGGCTTGGACTTGATGTAGCTTACAGACAAGACATCTCTCACCCAGGACTTTGAGTATTTGGAAGGCTTTTTAGAAACTAACATGATGCCAGCGTTATTATGGGTGTTAAACTTAGTGCAAGCTTACTGCTGGAATGCAAACCTAGGTATGATTAACTTCTACACGCAAGGCAGTACTTGGCTTAGTATAAGAGTGTCACTAGAAGAAGGAAGTATTTTGCTTAGGAGTTTGTAATTGCTATAATCTCTTAAATAGCTGTTTTTAAAGCCAACCTAAGCTATACCCATTGCAGAAGTAAACCAATACATTAGGGGACATGCTTGATTTGCATATCAAATAGCTTGGACTCACCTGTCTGTCTTCTACAGATCATGGCTGATCTCTAGAAACTGTTACTGTACATCAGCTCATGTGGAAGAAGTGGTCAGATGCTCAGGAGGAGTCCTCACAAGCTTGAAGTAGACACGTTTTACTAGTCTTTGAATGCCTTGGCTGCTGAACATCAGGCCAGGCGCATCTGTTGGAAAAGGGAGTCCTAGAAAAAAGCTCTAATGGATTTCTACTCAGATAGAGCTATGGAGAATTTAAGCTTTCTGCCATCAATGTTGTGCTTTTGCTAATGTAACTTGTTGCTGAGGCCTCTAAGAAAGCTTTACGTTGAAGGGCTGAATTCCTGGGTTTGTTATGCAGGACTGCTGTGTTCCCTGCCTGCTTCTTAAATTGCTCTGGCATGTTAGAAATATTGATGCTTTGTAGCCTGGATGCTGGATGTTAAAACTTTTGAATAGTTAAACTGTATCCTGAAGCTGCATGCCACCTACTGCATTGGCCCTACTGTATAAAGGATTGCTGGGACATGGTTTGTCTCATTGCCTTGAAAATAGTCCTGACTTGGCAAGTAGAGCTGGAATACCCAGTAGCTTTTAATCACTGTTGCCAGCTGACTACCCCTTCCTGGTTCAAGTTGTCTTAGCAGACTGATGTTGCATGTGGCAGTGGCTTGATTTGGTGGTATGTGCTGGCTGGTTCAAGTTGTTCCCTGTAGCAAGAAGTAACATAAGAATAAGTGCTAAGTTAAAAGTTATGATCCTAGCCTAGACTGCCTGTCTGATTCAGACTCCCGTCAGTACTTAATGATGCCTCTGCAAACCAGCTCTATCCTCTGTTGTTCACTTGTGTGTCAAGTGGAGGTTAGAGAGAGACTACTATGCTTCACACTGTTACCCTAACACATTCCCTCTGGGCAGTGGTGTTGGAACAAAGCTGCAGTAACACTAGACTGCAAGTCTTCTATCAGTGTATGATTCCTCAGGACCAGGCTTCAAGTAAACTAGACTGTGGTTTAAAATAGCTGTTTTTTTCCTGTAGCTTATAAGCTTTGCTGGAATAAGCCAGCCTGAGGTTAAGCAGCAGTTGTCAATATTTATTGCCAAGTCCCCCTTGACTTACAGTTTATTGGTGGGACTTTCTCATTGTAAGAGATTATTTTTTTATTTGATAAAGATGCTACCAAGGAGACCTAGTAGTAGACTGGGTTTTTAGTCACTTTGGTAAAATCCCTATTTTGATCCATGGTCACTCTGAAAAGTTGTAAGGTAAAGTATACTTCATGCTCCCTTGGATCAAGATTTAATTGTTGCTGTGTTTGTCTTCAGCTAATTTAGTCAATCACTAAGCTGGGGCATTGAAGACTGCTTTTATTTGAGGAACAATTTTTCAGAAGTTCCTCACACTTGGAAGTTAATAATCTTGTCTACAAACCAGTAGATAGTATTGAAATCTAGTCCAGATACTTAAAGCTTACTGAAACTTAGACTAATATTTTGGGATTGAGTTCTGAGATTATGCATTTGGTATGTTTTGAGCCTGGGCTTTGTGGGTTTCTGATCACTAGGATAACTACTAATTTTGGTAGTGATCTCTGCTTATCACTGAGTGCTTAGGAAAAGGCTTCTAACAAGAGAACTTGGGCAAATTGCTTCAATTCTAAGCTGTATTCACAGCACTTGTTTACTATCCCTCTCACTGAACTCATTCAATCAGGCTGCCATAATTGTTAGGCACAGGAATAAGCAATAAGTTGACTGTAGTCACTAGCATCATGGTTTAATCTGGGCATTGGGAGAGCCAAATGAATAGTAATACTTCTGGCCTTTGCATCCAAGTCTTAGCCAACCATTTGTTAAATGTGGTGGAATGTTTTTCATATATGTTCTTTAATTTCAGTGAAACTAGTTATAAGGTGGGATGCTGGGCTATAGTTGTAGAAGCTTTGGGAGGAATGATTGGAGCACTCATTTTTTTTCTCTTGTATTGGAAGGGAAGGCCACTCACTGAAGTATCTGGATTGGGCTTGTCTCTTTCTGATTAAAATTGCACTTTCTGTTGAAATTTGAAAGGCCTTTTTTCCTATGTTTTATCTCTTTTCATTTTTTATTATTAAAAGAAGTCAGCTCTTGGAAAATCTGTCTCATACCTCTTTCAAAGAAGTGAGCCTTTTTTTTTTAAGCTGGCAAAACAAGGTACTAGAAATATTTGGATTTGTGATAAGCCCAAATGTGAGATTGGTCACAAGTAACTTTCTACTGTTCTGCACTGTGGTGTTCACTTGTCATTCTTGGAAATTGGGTTTGGGACCTTAGTGATTCTGAAATTCTTGTGCAAATAAACTTATGCTAAACATTGCTTGCCTCAAGTAATTCTTGCATTGAAATATTGCTGACAAAGTATTTGTGGAGCTTAATGGCCAATATGTGTGTAGGTACAGTCAGGTGGTCGTGGGAGAGATAGTGAGGGGGAACACAGTAATGCTTGGGTTTAGATGTTATTCAAGGTATTCTTCTTCCTCATGAATGTACACATCTGCCTCAACTTAATGAACATTAGTCAGTTAAGTGAGATGTAATTAATCTTTCACTTGTTATAGTGGCAGTTTCTGGATAACTGTTTTCACACTCTATTACCTGGCCTCAACTGCAAGTTGAGGCACAGTTCCTAGGCCTGTTAGATACTGTTTGGTCTGAGCTACAGCCTGCTGCTCTGTGATGCCCTCCATTTTATATGCTACTCCAAGTCAGGGGCCTCTGTATACCTGAAGTCATGAGCCAAGGAGGAGAAATAAAAAGACAGCAATTGCTCTTCAAGTTATTTACAAGTTGAAGGTCTGTTCTTTCACTCCTGGAAAGCTGATGATTCTCTGTACCAATGGTTAAATGGGGGTTGAGCAGGGACAAAGCTAAATAAAAGCTAGGGGCATGTGGCAGTCTACTTGCTGCTCCTCCTGCTCTAGGATCAAAAATAAATGGACTGTAAAAAGTGTGCTTACTTGTAATCCCCTCCAGAGCTCTAGCCTGAGTTAAGTAATGCTGGAGAAATTCCAGTCTTCAGGACCTTATAACACCTGCAGTGGAAACTTCTGTGGAGATTAGCAGAGGCAGTGTGATCCCATGGAAGTAATCATGAAGCTGTGTAGTCCCTTTTCAAGATGTAATTGCTTCCCTCTGAACTTAAATGGATAACTGATAATGCAGCTGGGCAACAAACCATCTGCTTGTCACCTGAAACTCCCTTACCTCAGGTCCTCAGTTCATCTCATCATAAAAGTTTTAGAGTTATTTTGGGTAGCATCCTAAAGCTTCTAGAATACCAAACTTAGGTTTGCATGTCAGATACTGAAACGAAAAATAGCTATGCTTAAGCAAGTGGTGGTCTGTACTTTTTCAGTTCAAATCAAAGTTTTCAATGTGCCCTCACAGAGTAGATGCTCCTGTGAGAGAAACAAAGCTTTTCCTTGCATGCCTACTTATTTTGAATATTGCTTACTGCTTTAGTTCACATGAAGTTGCTATTTTCAGCAATTAAATAGCTTTTGTATTTATCCAGCAACTTAAAATGAGGATATATCAAAGAGTGTAATATACCACTTGAGTGTGGGGCACTAGACATAGTGGTTGTGTTTTGCTGCAGTAGCAGTGCTGCAATCTGTTCTTAGTCTCAGCAAGAAAAATATGAGCTCCATATCCTATAGGCAAGATTGCCCAATGAAGGGAGTAGTTAACCTGCCAAACCTTAGTAATTTTCCTGGTATTAAAGAGCTGAGTCCTCCTACAGGAAAAAGTCTTGCCAAGAATTGTGTGCAAAGTGGCTGCTGGATCCTAAACTGCTAGTTCCCTTGCAAGAGAATGATTGAAGTGTGAAACCTCTGATTCAGTCTCTGTCCCCATGCTGCAAGGCAAGTTTTCTGAGGATGCCAGAATTCACTTCAGAATTGGCCATCCACCTGCAACAATTCCCTTCTCCACCCCCTCTCTATCGCTTATCTGAATAACATAAGCTATATTTCCATGTGCCTTCTGGAAAGTTATTCAATCTTGCCCTAAAGGTGCTCAGTAGTGGCAATTCATCATCTACTTGGAGACCCTGTTCTAATGTTTGTGATCATTATTGAGAAATTCATTTGCATTTCCACATTAGTCTTTGCACTTCATCTTTGACCTGGGATTGCTGTATCCTTATCAAGGCTGAAAAGTCCCAGACTGTCCTGTGCTATCCACTAATCCCTTCAGCTCTTGGATGAACTGTGGAAAATGAGCACTGGAAGCTTTATGTTGTATATATTGGATTCAGAAGCTGGAAATCTTTTTTTCTGGAACTTGGTGGTTCCTGTGCATCTCATGATCCTGCACCAGTTGCTATTCCAGTGCTCTACAGATCACATATAAAGAATAGTGCTAAGATTGCTTCTAAACCTCTTGATATGGGTGTCCACAAACTGTGCCCACAATTTTTGGCATGCCAAGTGCTTGTGCCAAGTCAGTTATTCACAGTGATTTCTGAGTCCATCTGCTGCTTTTCAAGGCAGCTTCTCCCGTCTGGAATTGACAGCATCTGTGCTCCTGGCTTCCAGATGTAGTATTTTACGTTTGGTGGTATTAGAAAAACATTTTCTCTGAATCCTATGGGCAAATAGTCACAACATAGATGGACAGACTAACTTGTGCTCTTCATTATTTACTATCTCAGTGACTTAAGTGTTGTGTAGTGCCTGGAAATGATGGAAGTGCTCCGTTTTGTGTTGTTCTTGCATACTGAAGAGTACACAATGTTGTTGTGGGCACTTCGAAACCTGCAGATGGTTTAAAACCAGCGTCAGCACGAAGTCCACAAAGGTACTGGATACAGGTTATTTTGGGAGGGTTTTATTTTTCTTCTGTGAATACAGGGTAGAGAGAGCAAAGAAAACTTATGTTCTGTCACTGCTTAACAGCATTTCCTCAGTCCTTCCCTCTGCGCCCCCATGTCTAAAACACTGTGGTGACAAGTGTCACTGGGGCATGACAAGTTAACAACATGACTGAAATGAAGAGCTCTGTGTTTCTGCTCTTGCCATCACATCTGTTTGTCATCACAGTCATCTGCCTGTTTTATTGCTCATGTGGGGCTCCCCAAATGTTGTGTTGCCCTGATTATATGCCAGGGCTGATGTAGCTCTCTCAACCTTATGATCTCCCCCTTCTACTTCCTCCTCTTGGGCAGCTTTTCTTAAGACCAGGAGAAAGTAAGCTATTTTTGGAAAGAAAGCCTGCCATCAATCCCACAGCCCAAATTCCATGTGACACTGGAAGGAATTTGTCAAATGCTACAAAGGATTTGCTAACATCCTGGGAGAGCTGAGTGATGAGGGCTCCTGCATTACAGCTGTCCTGCGAGCTGGACTACATTTCCACAGCCCTGTTTGATCGGTGGGAGCAACATGTGCAGATGGGGCTTGGCCTCTGGCAGAAAATTCATGGAGTTACTCCAGAAAAATGCTGCTTGTAAAAAAACAGCGTCTGTTTTGGAGCAGAGGAATCTTTGAATGTGGAGTAATATTCCAGCTAAGTATGTGCGTGCTTCAAATTGGTGGTTAGCCTCCTTCCCTGCAGCACTTCTCCGACAGAAGGAAGATTTCTGTTTACTACTATTTCCCAGACCAAAAAATGAGCCCTGAGGAGGTGAAGCAGCACGCTTAAATAACACAGGGACTTGCTGGCAGGGCCAGGAGTAGATATTTTGGAAGCCTGTGTATTGATGAGGTGGGAAGGAAAGGGAAAGGAGGGGTGGATGGTACTGGGACATTTCAGAGATCGCACAGCAGGATGCAGGTGTTTAAAAAAAACACACTGATGTACTGGGGAACCACAATTTCGAAGTAGAGGTGTCTTCTCACAGGCATGTCTGATTTAAAACCGCAGCAAGATGCCAGCAGAACTTGGAGAGGGGCTGTGTTATGCTCATGTTTAGGCTGCTCTGTACATCTACTTTGTAACTTCTTGCAATACTCAGTTGCAATATAAAAACATAGTGGTTAAACGTGCTGTTCTGTTCTGTGTTACACACATGGCTCTCCTCAGCAGTTATGGTGTGAACTCTGGCCTTCAGTATTCTCAGCCAGATTTTTGTTGTCTGGTTAGAAACTAAAGATTGATGTATGGGTGTAATTGCAACTATGGTCAGGAGTTTCAGTTGATCAGAACTTGAATTTTTAATATTTTTTTTAATTAAAGTACAAGTTGAAAATGTGGATTTAGTAAAAAAAGTAAAAAGAGGAAATTTAATTGATAAGAGTTCATTAACTAGCAATGTAATGTTTGACAGAAGTGGTCTTGCCTTTAACTATAAAACTGCTTGTGAACTTAAGGCTTTTAATTCCAGAACAGCAGGTTTTACTTTGATGGCACTTATCTGGTTACTGATTTTACTTACTGGTAATAAAGAATACACAAGTAGAGAAAGGGGCTACAGTTCATCTCAGGGATCCTTTAACTGACTTGCAGTATTAGAACACTAGCTCATTTTTGGAGTTTATGTCCACCACTGACAAAACCTCCAGCTCACAGACTTCACAGAAAAGTAGTAGTCATACTGCTATAATGCATTATACTGGTCTGTACTTGAATACGAGAAAACCTTCAGGAAAAAAAAAAGCAACCAGCAACAACAATTTAAACCTGGTTTCTGTTCTTGAGGGTGTTTCAGGCATGCTTGATAAATTACAATGTTTTTTTGTGAGAAGGACCATCTCAGAGGATGTTAATTTATTTTTATATATATATAATATAAATATATATATGTAATACATCACAAATAGGCTGCAGCAAAATAGTGCTGGCTCCTGAGCTGTTTGAAGCAACCTGACCTAAATGGCTAAATTTTGTACCTATTGAAGTGACTCTACTTAAAAAAAAAAAGTCAAAGGACTGAGAAACCTGCTGAAAGACATGTAAGATTTGGGTGGCCAGAGCTGTCTGGAAGCTGGCGGCGCTCACTCTGTGTCTTGAGGAGAGGGTTTTTGTGCACAGCATATTTCAGAGAGGACCCTGGTGGCAGCTGAGCACCAAGCAGCAGCATGGGGCCCTTCAATCTCCTGCCATGTCCACCGCATAATGATGTGAAGTAAGCATCAAGTTAAACCTTCCCTCCAAGTTTAATCAGGCTCCATGGCAACCCAGCATACTTTTATTTATTTTTCCAGTGGTTTAATTTCCTTTTTATTTCCGTAGCAATGGATTCTTGAGAATCCAGACATGCCAGAGTGCTGGCACACTACCTAGACTTTAACCAAATCTTCCTTATCACAGTATAGAGTTAGCAGAAAACTGAAGCACTGAGAAAATAAGGTATAAATATTGTATTAATGTTGTACACAAATATAAATAACTGTTTTTAAAGCTCAGAGGAATCTTACTACTGGAAATATTTTTAAAGAACTCACATCTTTTATTATGCAGTTGCTATTTTAATTTTTCTTTGGATAGGTAGGTGCCAGTGGTAGCCTGGCTGCCTGAAATCACCTGGAAATCCCTGTTTTTGGTCATAAGGACAGCAAAATGTAGGCATGACTGTTATTCAGACTGATGTTTTGCTTCTTATGCTCCATTGTGAAGACCACTTTTTCTTTAAAAAATCGTGGCAAAATATTACACAGGCTCACAATATTTTTCTTTCATGGAAGTTAATTTATATAACCTTTTTTTCTAAAAAAAGATGCACTGGAGCAAGCCTGGGAGTTTATTTTGGCTGAGGGTTCCTGACGTACGGCCGCCTAAAATAAGTTGCTGATAGCATGTCAGACAGCCTTGTGTCCTGTGCCCCGAGGGGTTACTGTGAGATGAGGCAGCCCTTGGGGTGGATGCATGGCAGGTGCTTTTTTGGTCATTGATGTTTTGAATGAGCTGGGATCCAAACTCAGCCTCTGGTTAACCTTCGTGACATCGCCTCTACAAGGGGCTGGTGCACCAGGCATTGGCCAAGGTCAATGCAGTGTGGGTGCATGAGGTTCAGGGAAGAGAAAAGAAGTTTGTTGTGTCAGGTGTACCATGACCAACTGTGAGAATGTGTCGGTTTCTGCACACACTCTGTTGGAAGTTTATGTTGGAAACCTTTGTTCGACCCCATCCTCTCTTCTGACTGTGCTGTAGTGTGAGATCACTGGGCTCTAAAGATGTTCTTGTCTCTCCAGTGACTATGAGGAAATCCTGGAGTGACTGGCTCAGATATCTACACCAACAACAACTGAAAAGGGTCAAGAGTCTTATCCAAAATGGACAGAAATCAGACAAAAACACCAGGAATTTTGTTCCAAGCCCACTGGAGGCATTTCTTCCTTTCTTGTGACTCTTTGTTTTGGTGGTAACGATGTGGACTGTTCTTGTAGGTTGCTCAAGTCTCCCTCTTCCCTCTGTGTCCAGCCGGGTGTTACCAACTCTTTTAGCCAAAGGTCTGCAGGGGGTAGGGTAGAGAGGTCTCTCGCAGAGAAGCGAAGTCTTTGTACCATCTGTATTCCCACTCTTCTCCAAAGCTGAGTGACCTGCTTGTCTGGGCTTTTGTTTTTTCCACGTTTGTGGATGTGCCAGGAAGCCCTGCTGCGATGGCAAAGGCAGATAGTTCAGGGGAAAAGTCTGACTCAGAGAGCAGAGCTTTATTGAAGTAGAATAAGTCACATCTTTCAAGCGTGTTTAACCCATGCTCTTAATAGATTTCCTCCAATTATCTTTGGTCCATAGTTGGGTGAAGTCACTGTCAACCCCATGAACTTCAAGCACTGCCCTATTTCCAATGAAAATTAGTCCAGAATTACTCCAGAACATTTGTGAGCCAGCAGGAAAAAAAACAGTCAGTGCTGAGAAGCAGCTGGGGATCATACAGATGAGACTGGTTCTGCCAGGAGGGATTCAGGGATCTGGAAGCTGGTCTGGAAGGGGATTTCCAAGTAATAGTCTTCAGGATGTGTAGCGGGGTGTTTCTGCTCCTACTTTGATATGTTGTGGCAAATCTCTAAAAGCCTAATATCCTAACAGAAGGAAACTGAGTAAAACAGCTGGGGAAAAAAACTTTGTGGAGAAAAAAAACATTATCAAATAAGGAAGATTCTTTAGGAAAAAATATATTAGATAGCCAAAGAGCTGTTTTTCCATATTGAAGAGAGACAATGGGTTTAGCTAAAAGCCATTGTACTGAACTATAATGAAGGCAGCAAATAGAAGCAGATCTGCAGAATATTAGATATGGGGGGAAGAGCAATGCTAGGTGACATTTGATGAAGGTTAGGCTTCTGAAGTACAAAATGCTGTAGTGAGGGGATGTGTGTGCTGAAAAACAACTAGATATATTTTCCTCAAAGATAATGAGAAGGTGTTCCATTTTTTGATCAAAACTTACTGTGTTGAGGGCATACACCATAAGTCTGTTAAAGATTCAAAAAGCTGGAAGTGTTCAGTAGTTTTTTCTGATTAATGTTTAGAAGGGAAAGTGTTCTGCTTAGATGACAAACTAATCTTGAGTCCATTAGCTATAGGGATAAAATTATTAGAAAACAGCAACTGGTGAGAGGAGTTGGCTGGAGAGCATTCTGCAGTGGTGGTGACAACTGAGGTAAGCCCAAGGTGGGGGTTCAATCGGGCGATACAGGGGGGTTTCTGAACTCAGGGACCCTACTCACTGGCTGAGCCCCAGTGGGACCAGGTTAAAGGAGTGGTGCTGTAGTCAGGGCTTTGGCTACCTAGACCATGGGGCTCTTTTTGCTAAACTTGGTCTGCTGGGGGCCGATGGGGTCCACCTGTCAGCGAAAGGGGAAAGAGCCTTTGGCCAGAGGCTGGCCAAGTTAGTTAGGAGGGCTTTAAACTAGGGATGCCGGGGGAGGGGACCCTCAGCTCTTTCCACACCCACCATGGTGAGGACAGAGCTACTAACAGATGCCCTGGGCCTGGAAGAGAATCATGGGCCAACAGGGAAACATGTGAGACTGCTTCCAAGGGGGCACATCTCAAATGCCTCTATGCAAATGCATGAAGCATGAGGAATAAACAAGAGGAGCTGCACATGTTGGCATGCCTGCAGGGCTGTGATGTTATTGGGATCTCTGAGACATGGTGGGATGGCTCCTATGACTGGAGCGTGGGGATGGCTGGGTATAAACAGTTTAGGAAGGACAGGAAGGGCAGAAGAGGAGGGTGTAAGGGTTGTGCCCCTTACCACAGAAAATGTGCCTCCCATAAAACTATTTCACCATGTAAGGGAGAATAAATGGATGCCGCTCCTGCACGGTTGGTACCTGTGGCACCAGCAACCAGGCTTCTTGGGGAGGGGGGCCTGCTTCATTGTGGGCAGTCTGTTCTGAGACTCAAGATTGGCTGGGCCAGGGCTGGCATGCAGATGGCCAATGCATTGTGGCACCTGGGACTGTGCACTGGGTCACCCTAACCTAGATGGAAGTCCCCGGATGGTAAGGGGGGGCTTCTGCCTCTGTTGAGTGAGAGCAGAGATCACTGTGAGCCTAAGCGCATGCCACTCTGCTGCTGGATCCTTGTGGAACCCGAGGGAGCTGAGGGCTGAAATCCTACTGCTCTCTTAAGAGCAGAGAGCTGAGATCCCTGCCTGCTCCCAAGAAAGTGAGGAGGAGACCCAAACTGACCGGAGCTGCACTGCAGCCAAAGGCCCGCCGACCCGCCCAAGCAACACCCGAACCGACCGGACCTTCACAGGAGCTGAGCAGAGCCAACAGGAGCCGGGCAGAGCTGAACCGAGAGGAGCTGAGCCCGAGCCAGGAAAAGCCAAGCCGCCGAGCCCAAGCCGGGAGGAGCTGAGCCTGAGCTGAACCGCCGCCACCTGAGGGCTAGCTGAGCGCTGCCGCCGCCCAAGCGCTGTCCCCGCCGCCCGAGCGTCGAGCAGTGCCGCGCACCACCGCCTGAGCCACGAGCGCTGCCACGCCGATGCCGCCCACGTGGTGCGTGTCGCTGCCCTCCAGCCCATCTGGCTGCTCAGCGCCGATCACCAGTGCTGGAGTTCACCCGGGAACCGCTGCTGCCACCACATTAAACGCGCCGGGAGCGTAAGAACCCCATCCGCAAACCTCTCCTGCTTTCCTATAGGGTTCTCTCCCTGGGGGGTAGTGGGTGGCCCATTCTCACACGCACAACGGCGACCCCTCCTAGGGGGAACTGCAACGCGCTCCAAATCACTTTCCTTTATTATAATAATCTTCTCCCTATCTTTTGCACTATCTGTGGCTTGCATTGTATTTACATTTGTACACCTCTGTTCTGTCTATAAAGCAACAACACAGAGAAACCTTCACTCGGTGTCCTCATTCCCTATTTGAGGGAGAGTGTGTACTACCCATGGGGGGGGGTTTCAACAAGTATCAAGTAAAACCAAAAAGGGGAGGGGTTAACTGCTCGAAACCCTTTCTCTCCTCCTTGAACCTTTAAGAGGGGGTTTTACCTTCTACATCAATGACCAGCTGGAGTCCATGGAGCTCTGCCTGGAAATGGATGAGGAGCTGACAGAAACCCTCTAGGTCAGGATTAAAGGGAAGTCAGGGGGGCAGGAGGTAATCATAGTGGGGATCTGCTACAGGCCACCCAACCAGGATGACCAAGTGGATGAGGCCCTCTTTAGACAGATAGCAGCTGCTTTGCACTCGCAAGCCATGGTCCTCATGGGGGACTTTAATCACTCTGGCATCTGCTGGAGGGACAACTCATTAAAGCAGCAGTATTCCAGGAAGTTCCTTGAGTGCATTGATGACAATGTCCTCCTCCAAATGGTAGAGGAACCGACCAGAAAAGGAGCTTTGCTGGACCTTGTTCTCACCAACAGAGATGGGCTAGTGAGTGATGTGAAACTCACTGGGAGACTAGGCTGCAGTGACCATGACACTGCAGAATTCAAGATCCTTAGGTTAGCAAGAAATGTATGAAGTAGGCTGACCACACTTGATTTTAAAAGGGGAGACTTTCACCTCTTCAAGGATCTGCTTGGTAGGATAGACTGGGACAAACCCCTGGATGGGAGGGGAGTTAGGAAAGCTGGTCCATATTCAAGGAACACTTCCTGTGTGTGCAGGACCTATGTGTCCCTACAAAGAAGAAGGCAGGCAGGAGTGCCAGGAGGCCTGAGTGGATGAGCAAGGAACCCCTGGACATATTTAGGTGTAAAAACAAAATTTACAGAGGGTGGAAGCAAGGCCAGATACCCTGGGAGAAGTACAGAGAGGTAGTTAGAGAAGCAAGAGATCAGGTTAGGAAAGCAAAAGCACAGAGAGAATTGCATCTGGCAAGGGAAGTTAAGGGCAATAAGAAAAGTTTCTGTAGGTAGGTTAATGACAAGAGGAAGACTAGGGAAAATGTGGGCCCACTTCAGAAGGAAACAGGAGAGCTGGTCATCCAAGATGTAGAGAAGGCTGAGGTACTTAATGACTACGTTGCCCCAGTCTTCACCAGCAAGGATTCTGGTCACACCCCCCATGTTACAGAAACCAAGGGCAGGGACTGGGGAAAGGAAGATCCCCCCACTGTAGACGAAGAGGATGTTCGAGACCATCTAAAGAACCTAAAGGTGAACAAGTCCATGGGACCTGATGGGATTCACCCTCAGCTCCTGAAAGAACTGGTGGATGAACTTGCAAAGCCACTGTCCATCATCTTTGAAAAGTCATGGCAGTCTCATGAAGTTCCTGCTGACTGGAAATGGGGAAACATAACCCCCATTTTCAAGAAGGGAAAAAAATAAGACCCAGAGAACTACAGGCCAGTCAGTCTCACCTCTGTGCCTAACAAGATCTTGGAGCAGATCCTCCTGAAGACCCCGCTAAGGCATGAGAACAAAGGGTTGATTGGTGACAGCCAACACGGCTTCACTAAAGGCAAGTCCTGCCTGACTAATTTGGTGGCTTTTTACAATAGGGTCACAGCCTCGGTGGACAAAGGCAGAGCAACAGATGTCATCTACCTGGACCTGTCCAAAGCTTTCGATATGGTCCCTCACGACATTCTGGTGTCAAAACTGGAACAATACAGATTTGATGGATGGAGCACTCATTGGATAAGGAACTGGCTGACTGGTCACACCCAAAGAGTTGTGATCAATGGCTCAGTGTCCAAATGGAGGTGTGTGAGTCGTGTTCCTCAAGGGTCAGTATTTGGACCAGTGTTATTTAACATCTTTGTCGGCGACATGGACAGTGGAATTGGGTGCACCCTCAGCAAGTTTGCTGATGACACCAAACTGTGTGGTGAAGTCAACATGCTGGAGGGAAGGGATGCCATCCAGAGGGACCTTTACATGCTCGAGAAGTGGGCTTGTGCAAACTGCATGAAGTTCAACAAGGCCAAGTGCAAGGTTCTGTACCTGGGTCGAGCAATCCCATGCATGGCTAGAAGTTGGGAGGAGTAAGGATTGAGGACAGCCCAGAAGAGAAGGACTTGGGGGTAGTGGTGAACCAGAAGTTTAACATGAGCCGTCAATGTCCACTTGCAGCCCAGAGAGTCAACCGTATCCTGGGCTTCATCAAAAGAAGCGTGGCCAGCAGGTCAAGGGAGCTGATTCTCCCCCTCTGCTCCACTCTTGTGAGACACCACCTGGAGTACTGTGTCCAATTCTGGAGCCCCCAACATAAGAAGGACATAGAACTCCTTGAGCATGTCCAGAGGAGAGCCATGAAGATGATCAGAGGGCTGGAGCTCCTTCCCTATGAAGATAGGCTGAGAAAGTTGGGGTTGTTCAGCCTAGAGAAGAGGAGGCTTCGTAGTGACCTTATAGCAAGTTTCCAGTATCTGAAGGGGGCCTACAAGAAAGCTGGAGTAGGGCTTTTTACACGGGTGTGTAGTGAGAGGACAAGGAGCAATAGTTTGAAGCTTAAAGAGGGGAGATTCAGGTTGGACATCAGGAAAAAGTTCTTTCCTGTGAGGGTGGTGAGATGCTGGAACATGTTGCCCAGGGAGGTTGTGGATTCCCCCTCCCTGGAGGTGTTCAAGACCAGGCTGGATGGGGCCTTGAGCAACCTGATCTAGTGGGAGGAGTCCCTGCCCATGCAGGGGGGTTGGAACTAGATGATCTTTAAGGTCCCTTCCAACGCAAACCATTCCATGATTCTATGATATTAATGTTAAATCTTGAAGTACTGGGTAAATTCCAGGAGAATGAAAACATACAGCCTCTATTCCAACATTGTAAGAGAGGATCTAGGAAGAACCACATAAATCCTCATATCTGACTCCAGCTTTACAGGTTAGTGCAAGAAATGCCTCATGCATGTGAGGGAGTGGTCCTGGAGCATGAGGTCAATAAGGGACTCTTTGTTATAAGCTCTTGAAGATAATATGAAGTGAGGTCCAATAGGAATCACCATACAGACCTTAAAATACAAAAGTTGGAAAGATCTCCCTGTTTTTTTCTGCCATGGACTTCTTGAGGGTGTTGCTTTGGCTATGGGCAGGGGCAATGAACTTCCTGCAGTGCAGCAGAGCAGTCCCCACTTGCTACAGCCACGCAAGAGGACCTGGAACTGAGTTAAGGAAGCTGCTATGAGATGTGCCACTTCATCTGGCGTCACCAGCATAAGAAGTTCAGTAGCTACAACTGGCCTTCTCTAGACTCAGCAAACGCGTAAGCCCCCATCCAGTCCCAGTTAGCACTCAGGAACAGTAAACCCACCCAAATCTGAGATCACACACTCCATGTAGCTGACAACAAGCCTGGTGTCAGCTCTGAGAACTCTTCCATAGCTTTGCTTGGCTGTAGGGGTTCTCCCACAGCAGCCCACTTTCACTAACTGCTGTCCCATTTAGTAGCAGCAATTAGGATGCATCCGATAGCAGGCCAACCTCACCAGTCCTAGAAATCATCACAAGGTGTGTGGTGCCTCTGCTGAGGATGATGCAACTTTTTCCTTCTTTAAGGCTACCCTCAAGGGAACAGACCTTCATGGAGACAAAAATAACTTTTCTCTGACAATCCTTTAATAATATGAGTCCTCAGGAGACCAGCCACTCTGTCTTAATGGAAAGACAGGGTTCTTCTATGGGTGTTGTCACCCTACCCTCCAGAAACTGTCCTGATGGACAATACTGAATGAAAATCATAGAATCATAAAATAATTTAGGTTGGAAAAGACCCTTAAGATCATCCAGTCCAACTGCTAACCTAGCACACTGCCAAGTTCACCACTAAACCTTGTCCCTAAGCACTACATCTACATGTCTTTTAAATACCTCTGGGGATGGTGACTCCACCACTCCCCTGGGCAGCCTGTTCCAGTGCTTGCCAACTCTTTCAGAGAATAAATTTTTCCTAATATGCAATCTAAACCTCTCCTGATGCAACTTGAGGCTGTTTTCTCCTGTCCTATTACTTGCTACTTGGCAGAAGAAACTAACATCCAACTTGTTACAGCATCTTTCACATGGACCCTCCTGAATGAAAGTGAGAGTCTTTGAGGGCCTTCACAAGCATCTTGATGGAGGCCAGACTCCCACATGTGAATGGTGTTGGTGCAGTATTTGCTGCCCAGTATGATGATTCCAGTTTTGAATGTGACTTGTGCAATTGGAGATATTCGGAAGCCATCTGGGCAAAGTCCTGAGCAACTGGCTGTAGGTGCCCTTGCTTGAGCAGGGACCTTGGACCAGATGATCTTCAGAGCTTGCTTCTGACCTTAACCATTCTAGGATTCTGTGAATCTGGATAGGTCATTCAAGTCATTGTTAAAGAAGTCTTCCTTTATGGCAATGGAAGGGTGATGGTGCATGCTTTCTGCTTTTTACAAAGCATTAAAAAAATACAGGGAAGTTAGAACAGTTTTACATTAACAGCTTTAAATAGTTACAGCTTTGCAGAAGAGCTTTCTAGAACCAACTTTATATGTGCAAGAGTTTTGAGTTTTTGGGGTTTTGTTTTGGATTTTTTTTTTTTTTTTTTTTTTTTCTTTTTTTCTTTTGTTCCTGCAGTAAGATTTCAGTGCTGGGAAAGGGAGGGGGAGTGTGTTATTGTAGTTCCTTGAACTTCAGCCACTTCAGCCTTAAAGCTTAAAACCATCTTGGATTGCTTGAACCTTTTTCTTCTGATGTAATTTCTCATCCTCTTCTCACTTCCTGCATTCTGTGCCCCACATAGGAGAAAGGGGATGTAGTAGATCACTGCACTGAGCAATGGGACTGGTACATGAGAGAGGCTTTGCTTTACACACTTGGTGTTCTCTGCCTGCTTGAGGATTAAAATGGACTTGGAGAACAGAAAACCTTGTTCCAAAATTTTGTAAGCCAAGTGTCTTTGAAAATGTTTCAAGTACATACTGCTTGTATTTTAGACTGACACAGTGCTTTGGATAATGTAACTCAAGGCTGTAAGGGCAGTGTTCCCATTAGGAAATACACGATATAATTTGTTCTTGAACTTTTGTCTTCAGAGAGTATTTAATAGATTTCTTCCTATGTGTTTAGTGCTATGGGTACTAAGCGTCACTGATGATGCAGGCTTTTTTAAAAGAGGAAACAAAACAAAGTTACTGATCACTGTTGTTCAGACCCCTGGTCCTGTCTGCAGAAGTGTAAATGTACGTCCTGTGATTTAACTCCTGCCCAGCTTAGTTAATAAACTTTATCCCCTGAAGTTTATAAAGCATCTCCTGCTATCTTCAAACCAAGTTCACCTTACTCTAAATAAATATTTCTAACAAGGGAAGCTTTCATTTTCAGTTTCTCATTTTAGAGGACCATGGGCTGTACAGGTGAGTACAGAGTGAGAAGAGAGGCAGGCATTTGAAAGCTTGTTTTTAGGCTTGGATAAGTCATTTCCCTCTGATTTTGTCTCTAATTATTTGCCTCAATGAATGAGCAGTGACTCATTCTACTTGAGCATGCCTGCTGTGTACCTTGGGTGAATCCCTCAGTCATTTTATGTTACTCCTTGCCACCTTTGATATGTATCCCACACCTGTTCAGCAGCCACAGGTGGCTGTTTGGATCTGTGATAAATGGGCCACCCCTGCCATGAGTGTCATTTTATGAGTTTTATCAATTTGGGGTTGCAAAGAGGCCTGGAGAGCCCATAATGGTAAATGGCTGTCAAGAGGCCAGCTTGTTGAAAGCTGTAAGGGCAAGTAACTAGGTATCCTTACAGAAGTAGTCTTCTGAAACTCCCCAGGCTCTCCACTTTCCCGCTGCTTTTTGGGCTGCTGCAAAGTCCAGCAAGGCACCTTCTCCTTCAGCAGCTAGGAAATTTGGGTCAGAATATGGCTTGAGTATGTTTTCAAGTGCACAGAGGATGGGGTCACAGTAATTTTGTACCTTGGGGAAGATGATGACACCCCTGAGCTGGTACAAGGTGGAGATAGTAATGCCTTAAAGTCGTTTTCCCATGTTTAATTCCAGTTCTTGGTGTTTTGTCGTTTGTTTTTGTTGTTTTTGGAGGGGGGGTAGGTTTTTTTTGTGTGGTGTTTTTTTGTTTGTTTGGTTTGTATTTTTGTTTGTTTGTTTTTATTTTCCCCTGACACCCGTCTTCACCCAAGGACCCGACACTTCCCCTTCGTCCCTCGGTGTGCCCCGGTACCCCACGCCCCGGAAAGCCGCGGGGAGCGGTGGCCTCTCAGTACCGCGGACAGCGCCCGGCTCCCCCTCCCTCCTTCGACGCGGGGTTGGGGGCGGAGAAGGCCCCTCCCCCCCGGTGACATCTTCCAGAGGCCGGGGAGGAGCCCCCGAAAGCCGGACGGGTCAGACCCTAGGGAGGTCTGGAAGGTGTGTGTTAGGGGGGGAGGGAATAAAAGGTTGGGTGTTGGGCACGTCCTTGACTTGGAATGGTGTCTCCGAAGAGCTACTTCTCCTGATGGAGGAATTTAAAAAAAAAAAAAAAAAAAAAAAAAAGATGGGGAGTTCAGCAATCTGAGCTGCCACATTCCTTGTGATCCTGGTCTGAATGGGAGGCTCTAGAGGGAGTGCTTATTCTCCAAGACCTCTTCCCACCAGTTTTTCTGAAGACAGCCTCCTCCTTGAGCTTGGGGGGTCATTGATCAGGCAGCAAGTAATCAAAGCTTGGTCTTTGCTTGCTCAGCAAGTATCGGCCTGCAGCTGATGGAAGGACTGAAGTTGTAGGACTGAAGACTTTCCATCCAAAGTATGTCTGTAAAGAAACTTCTCCCGAGCTTACAGGTCATCCTCACATTCTCCTGTGACTGGAAGTGCGAAGAGAGGATGAAGACTAATTTCCAGCTTTCTCAGGGCTTTTCTTGTAGCTGCTACCTAGGCAAATACTCTGCATCCACCTACTTAGAGCCGTGGCACATGTACACCAGTCCATCAGTCACAAATGATTAATCCTATTTAATGTGGATCCTTTCACTATTAGAGTCTTACAAAGATCAATTAATTTGCCTTTTGGTATGAGAGCAGGAAACATTTTAATCCCAGTTTTATTGGTGAAGACCTGAAAAGAAAAGGAAAAATCAAAATTGAAATAGTCACACAGTAAAGTCCCTTTCTTTGGGACATCACTATTTTGTGTCCCTTCAGGCTCACCTCTGTACTTATTGTGCAGCACTCTCTCTTGCAGGATGGGCCTGCAAGGAATCCTTTGCTTCTTCCTCAAAAAGCACAGCCAAGCAAAGTCTCAAGGCAATTCCTGTTTCGTAGACAGCTGTACAGAGAACATAACTCAGGTCTAGAGTTATAATAGAACAAATACAAAAAGAAAAGCTTTTCAGCCTCAGCTCCCACTTCATGCTCACTCAAAAACCACGAGGGACCTGTTTCCAGGCAGCTGAGAACGTTTAAAAGGCAATGCTTACCTGACTGCTGGCTTTGACTAGAAGATTTCCCCTTCTCTTCTGGTGTTACAGTATGAGTTCCCTGCTCTGTTTCAGTCTGCTTGCTTTCTGGGGTCAGAGTCCAGTGGCTCGGGGCAGTGTTTTGGTCATACTTCAGCATTTAACTTCTAATCCCCTTGATATGTAGTAGAAAAATAATGGGTAGGCCATGCTGTATGGGTTCTCATGAAGACCTTGGTGTGGAAGAGTGTGACAGTAGCGTGTAAAAGACAGAAAATATCAGAAAGGAGAATATGTAACTAAGGATAGAGAGATCAGGACTAGACCAGCTTGACCACAGTAATGTCAATGGGAGGAAGGAGGTGGTTACATAGGTGGCTTTTTTTTTGGGCTGCCTGTAGAAGCTCTCTCTGCGGTCTGTGCTCACAGTCAAAGGGAACTGCCCAACTCAGTTGCCTTCCTCCAGTGTGTCCCCTCTGACTGGGGAGGAAAAGGGTGAGGAGACTTGGGGGTTGACTTGAAAACCTAAGTGGGTTTGAGTGTCCTTTGAGTCCGTGAAGAATTAAAGGTGCCTTCAATGGTAGAAAAACAGTTTGGGAGAAAAAGCTGTCATGGGATAGAGAAGAGGGGTGTCAGTGTGAAACAGCTCTTCCCAGACTGGCAGGTCTTATAGAATGGAAAAATCATTGTCACCCTCAGGAACAAGACGATGGTGCTGACTGAGGATGATGACAGGGAGTTCAGGAGCCCAGCCATGCAGGATGGCCTGGAGCTTAATGGAATTCCTTTCTTCTCCTTACTCTCCCACAGACCCCAACCCTTATGGCCTCTGCCTTTTCTAGAGCTTTGCTCTGTAGGACAAGAGCCCAGTACCCTCCATCTCTGGGCACCTCTCTCCAGGCACCAGGGGAGCAGGTCATGCCTGTGCCCAGCCTGAGCTGTCAGCAGTTCATCTCCAGTTTCATGAGCACACCAGCATGTCAGTGGTGCAGAAAGCCAGAGGACAGCATTTGCATCCTCCCTGGGAGCCTGTGTCCCTGTGGTGTGGGGGAGATCCTGGCCAGCTGTGAACACTCCCTGGCAGCCAGAGAGTGGCATGTTGTGTACACAGGAGTGTGTGAACTCAGTCAAACTTAGCAAACAAGGATAAGAACAGGTCCAGGTTATAATCAGTGCTCAAATATAGCAACTCAAGGTTTCCTGAGAGAGAGAGACAAGCGAAACAGTGAGGCACAGCAGGTGTCATGGTCTCTGGGGCTTTCGCTTCCCCTTCCCTTGGTTTCTCAGCAGTTGAGCTGGTGCTGGCCACAGGGTCTGATTTAGACAACGAGGAGAAAAACAGCCTGTCACAGGCAGCCTTGTTGCTATGCAGGACAGGAGTCTTACTGTGGCCTGCATGGTGGCATATCCTGGTGCCATGCAAGTCCCTTGCCTCTGGCAAAGTCACTGCAGTCAGCGCCCACCCTTTCCCCATCTCCAGCTCTGGTGCTGCTGCCAAAACAGCTCAAATCAGGACAAGTGATCCCTTATGGCTGCCTTGTGGACAAATCTCTTCTGCACAACCCCTCCTCCTGCTCTGCAGAAGATGCCAGTAGAGATGGAGCTCCAGCAAAGGAATCAGTTCCCCATGTTGCAGGAGACTCCATTGCCTAAGAAAGGTGGGGTGGATTGAAATAAAGCTCTGAAGCCTGGAGATTCCCCTTCACCTCCAGAAAAAGAAGCTTGGCAGCTGGAGTTCTTAAAAACACTGACATTTGAGTTGCATCCTGCCCATTGTTTCTTCACTGAGGGAATGAGTAACATTGCTTGAAACACAGCTATTGGCCAGATTCAGCCCAGCTTGGTCAGTCTGACAGGTCTGGGCACTACTTTCAGATGGTGGGAAGGCTGGCTTGGGGAAGCGTACTGTGGGCCAAGGTGTCTCCAGTCTCTCTTTCAGCCCCTGGAAGACATTATGGGGATGGTTGCAGCTGCCTGGCATCCCCTCCCTGGCGTGGTTTGGCTTGCTGAGTGCCCACCAGTGCTACACAGGGTCTGTGGTTATGATTGCAACTGATAAGTTGCTGCCCCTTGGAGCCCACAGGGAGCTGCCCTAAGAGATGAACTAGTGGTCCTGGGTGGTCCCAGGCAGGCTGCATGAGGAGAGCCACCTGTAGCTCTCTGTAGGCTTGGGATGAGGTAGCTGTGTGTTGGACATGGCCTGAGAAAATGGAAAGGGGAACTTTCTCCTAGGGCTGGATCTAGGCAAAACTGGCTCATGCTCAAGTAGGGACCACCAGAACATCATCATCACACACGCTTGGCTTTCCCATTGTTGCAACAGCAGCATGGGCAGCAGGGACCATGGCCATTGTGGCCATGCCATCACCCTGGAGGAGAGGCCATGTTTCCGGGGAGCTGGAGCCAGAAGGGAAAATGTTCAGAAATGGACTTCCTGGTTACAAGAAAGCCAGTACACTTGTGTCTTGTCAGCGTCCTGCAAAGGACATCCCTCTCCTGACCTTCTTCATCAGCTGGGTTGGCTGCTTTTGACCCTGGGTGGTGGTACAGCAGGGCTTGTGGCTGGAAATAGCTGTTCTCTCAGTGCCCTTTTCTGACTCAAAAAAGCAGCTCTGCGAGAGGACAGGGCAGCTAAAATGGAACAAAGCCAGAGGGCCAGGTGTGGCCTGCATGAAAGCTTTCATAGTGCTGGTAACATGCAGAAAAGGGGAGGGAGGAAAAGAGAGAGAAACCAGAATGCACGACTGCTCAGGCTCCCACCAAAGCCTAAACCAGGTGTTTCCTGGGATGCACAAGTGAGGGGACCCTGCAGATACCCCCTTTCTGCAAGATGCTTTGCACCCCATCACCCTCCTCCTCATCTCCCCGTGTGCCTGCAAATGGAGTGGGAAGCAGAGCTGCTTCTGTGTCCCTGAGATAAGGAATTTGTCCCACTGCTTTCCTGTGCTCCTACACCCCACCAAACTACTCCTGCCTCTGGTTTTGTGCTCTGAGCTGAGCACTGGCAGGTAGGTGGGGGCCATGGCCAGCACAGAGCCTGGCTCTGCTCTATCACCATCATCAGTGTGGTCACCTGTGGCTGCAGGGTTTGACACAGGCAGGTGGAGGAGACCTGCACTTTGGCAGCTGGCTGAGCTGGGGGAAGGTCTCTAAGTATACGTGTTGCATGATGCCTTCAAACCCCACCCCAACTCTCCATGGAGCTGGTGGGTGACTTGCAGGGGAAGTAAGTCTCACCAGAGAAATCCTGTATATGCTGCAGTACCTCTGCTTCAGCCTAGTGATGGACTGAGCCACCATCCCAGCGCTGGCTCGGTGTCTGCTGCCAGAGTGATGTCCTACAATGGGGTCTATGGTTCTCAGGCAGTACCTGCTCCATGCATGGCTCTTTAGTGGCCTGGTTGTGCTGTTTCCCAACCCTGAATCTCATCCTCCATGCACCCTGTGCTGCCCATACCCAGCCCTTTTCAGGCTCGAGCCCATCACACCCTAGGGAGCTTGGGGCTGGTGGGTGGCTGGGTGGGGATGTTCCCATTCACCATGGAGGAGCAATGTGTGGGTGAACCTAGTTACCAGCTTAAGAAGTTTCTGAGTTGTTCATAGTCCATCCCAGTAACTGATCTGAAGAATCAGAATGAGTTGTCCCCAGAGGCACTTGCTCCTTTGGGAACACAGAACAGCCCAGTGCATGGTCCTACTGGAAAGGTCTCTGCGATGCTGTGGGGATTGTGCTCCCATGTCTGAGTGGTGCAGTGCAGCAGATGGAGAGTGTATCATGCTCACTTGGCTGACCTGTCTGTTTTGCAATGCGAAGGAACTCTTTGAAAAGAAGTCAGAGATTTTCAGAGAGTTTGGCAGCTGTGGATAGCAGCCGTGGTGCATCTGATAGAGTTCATGGCACTGACTTGAACCTCTTGGCTGCTCTGCCCCATGCTGGGTGCCAGCACATTGGGACCCCAGGAGCTGCCTTGCAATGGCAATCACTCGTGGCTTTGCAGGGGAGATAGCGCTAGTGCTAAGGACACTCCATAACCCCAGAGCTCAGTTGCTGCCTGCCAGCTCCTTCTTGCAAAATATCTGAGAGCCAGCCATCCCTGCGAGGCAGCAGCACTCTGGAGACACAGAAGTGATATCAGACTAAACATCAGCTGCAAGGCTGTTGATGTTTTGTCCCAGAGGAAAAGATCCTGAAAAGACCTTGAAGAGGCATTGAGGTGAGGCTTTGGGCCAGGATGGGACCCTTTCCCCAGCGACAACCTTTTTGGAGAGCCCCTTAGGGCATGCATCTGATCACTGGCAACATTTCTGCCTCTGCACATGTCCTCAGGCTTGCGTGATCTGGGTGTTTATCCCAGCAAGGGGAGGCAAGACAAGCCCTCAGCCTGTGCCATAGCTCAAGAGTCACGTCGCTTTATGGGATGCTGCAGAAACTGTGTCCCAGGGAGGCAGTAACTGTACCAAACCCTCTCCTGAGCACCAGCATCTCTGGCTGCACTGGCACTGCTTGGGCCGTGGCACCAGCCAGGCAGGTGCCAGCCATGGAACATCCTGGCTCCTCCAGTTCCTGCCAGCATCACTCCTGCGGCAGAGCCTGCTGGGCGGGTTTTGCTGGGGCAGGTGCTGCAGCCATGCTGCTGCACACTAACCAGGAGCAATGGTCCATCATGCAGCTACATGCAAAAGTGTCATGGAAAAGCACTGGGCTTCAGCATCTCCCATCCTCAGCAGCTGCTGGCCTGGGCAATTAGGGCAGTCAGTTTAAGTCTTACCATTTTAAGATAGCGCCTGAAAGGCAGACAAAGAGATGACATTTAGGAAGGAGACGTTTCTTATTGCAGGTTTGTACAAAGCCGGGTGCTTGGTGACTTCCCACCAATCCAGCACACCAAACGAGATTTTTCATTACATATTTATACACAAAACAATGAAGTTAGTAAGTTTTGAAGTCCATCCTCCTTATAGTGATTGGTTAGTGATTTACATATGGTTATAGTATGGTTACATCACTATTTCTACTACCATGCATGCTCAGGAGAAGGGTATTTACCTGGGCAGGGGTCTTTTTGACCTGAGGGTGTGATTTTTAGTATTATAATGACATTATAGTGAGCTAAGTTCACCTAAAGGACACAATATCACAAGTTCTGTAGCTCCAACTGCCCAAGACTGGTTCAACAGTTGATCTCGTCCAGGTTGGACGAGGTTTTGTTCAACCTGGTCTAGTGGGAGGGTTCTCTGCTCATGGCAGAGGGGTTGGAACTTGATGATCTTTAAGATCCCTTCCAACCTTAGTGACTGTATGATTCTATGATTTGTCCTGATGTTGGTTCTTCTTTATCACCTCCTGCATTCTTTAGGTCAAATTATCCGTTCACACCTCCAGTCTTCTGTGCCAAGCTGGTGATTTAGATGACACCCATAAAACTTCTTGATTAATTGCCTTCTTCAAAACCTAATTATATCAGGGTGTCCTTGCTCAGTGCTAGCTGTGATACTAATTATGTGCAATTCTGACTTCTGACTACAGTTTTAACTTGTAAACAGAGTACATCTTACCCAAAATAATAACATGATTCTGGAATTCTGAGTCATTTTTCAACAAAAGCGGGCCAAAATAATTTTTAAAAGGGGTCTACTGAGCTGCTATTTGCTGCTCCCAGGCTGGAAGAGGATGGCACAGTTACAGCAGCACAGGAGATGCTGGGGTGTTGAAGAGAAGCTGCATGTGGTGCTTTCACGAAAGCCCATGTGTGTCCCTCCAGCTGTGCTTGAGACTGCTCTTTACCAGCCTAATCCCAAATCAACCCCATCTTCAGGATTGCTAATCTTCATCACTCCTCTGGAAGCCTGACCAAATATTCCTGTTTGTGTTTGTACCCTCTTGCCTGGTCTTGAGCTGTGGCACCTCTTCTCCCCTTGTACCACAGGAGGCAGGACTAACTGGGCTTTGCTCTTCCTTAAATATATGGGTCAGGAACCAAGAAGTAAAGTCCATATGGCCTTGTACTAGTAAGGAAGGTTTTACTATCTCTTTTAATAACCTTTAGGTTAAATGCCATGAGGCAGAATGGCTAGAAAGAAGAAAAAAAACCAATGACCCTGTATCTGTACACTGTGTCTGCAGAGTAACTTACACAAAATCTTCTTGAAAAACTTTGAAAGTCCAAATAAGTGCCAGTTTTTTCCCTTTTAGCCACTTTTTGGATGACCCAGCTGAACATCCCATTGAGTTTGTGAGCTGCTGGCTTTTTCTCTGCAGCAGGCATCCCCTCTCTGCAGTCAGTGCGTTTGTGATTTTCTAACTGTGTCTTTGCTTCTCCTTTATTTATTGCTTTCAGTGATTTGCCAGGTAGGAGTATATGCCCCATGGGTCTGTGCTTGTCTGAAATGGTGGGGTAAAGTTTTTGGAAATCTCAATGGAAATTGCTGGCATAAATTAGCCCATTTAATTCTTTCTCCAACTTTAAAACTTCTTTTTTTTCTTTGAAAAACAGTGTTAAAACAGAAAGAAGAGATGACTTTCTATCCTGTCTTGAGAGGGGGAGGAGGGAGGACAGTTGCTTTGCTTGGGGGATGGTTTTTGGTTGTTTTTTATAATCAGACACAAATATCTGCAACATTGACAGACTTGCCTTCCTTCTTTTTGTTTGTTGTTTTGTTTTTTTGTTATTCTTTGGAAATTATGCCTTAATTGCTCTTGTTTCCCTGGAAGATTTTGCCTGGTATTGGTCATGTAGAAGATGGATTTGACACAATCCAAACAAGAGGGAAAAACAAGAGCAAACAAGATACTCCAAAAATGTTTTAGTCAATCAAACGATGCAAACCATAAATGTTTTTAACTGCTGTTTGTCTCCAGATTTCTGCAAGGGGTTAGAAGAAGCATTTTATGTGACAATTCAAAGAGTGGTCACTGCTTCAGCTGTCAATGGAGAAGATTTCCATTGCTTTTTATCCTTATCTAACCATCTTCCTGAGGGAAACAGGAGGGAGAAAAGAGATGTTAGGGAAAGCCAATTCAGGATTAAAAAGCAAATCTATTACTAAAAAAAACCCCAAACCCAACCCAAACCCCTTCTTGGCTACCTTGGGTTTTTATAGACCAGAAAGCAAAAGTTTTACAACAAATAAAATTCTCACAAAGCCACAAATTGCCTGTGACATTTGGAGACCGAAAGTGGCTGTCATCACTGTATCTTTGCCCTGGGAGTAATACTGCCAAGGTCTGAGTCACTCCACAGCACGAGCCCTTTTTCTACCCAGGGAGGACTTAACTGACATGGTTTTTATCTTGGGAAGGACTGAAACTTACTTCAAAGCACCTTTGCCTGGCCGAGGAGCTTTTGCCAAATGCAAATAGAGCTTTTGCTGCTAAAGCTTTGAGGAGGAAAGGGAGATAGCTACGCTGCTGCTCTTGGTCCTGGAAAAGAAGAGGTCATTGCATTTGCACACCATTCACAATAAAAAGTCAAGCCTGCCTTACTTGGCTTGGAAAGTGGCAAGAACAGGGTGGAATTTGACTAGATGAAGCCTTTTACCATAGAATCACAGAATCATTTTTGTTGGAAAAGACCTTTAAGATCATCAAGGCCTACCATTAACCCAGCACTGCCAAGGCTACCGCTAAACTGTGTCCCTAAGCACCACATCTACAAGCCTTCTAAATACCTCCAGGGATGGTCACTCCACCACTTCCCTGGGCAGCTTGTTCCAGTGCCTGACAACCCTTTCAGTGAAGAAATTTTTTGTAATATCCAATCTAAACCTCTCCTGGCACAACTTGTGGCCATTTCCCCATTTCCTCCTGTACTATTGCTTGTTATTTTGGAAAAGAGCACAACACCCACCTTGCTACAACCTACTTTCAAAAATGTGTCTGCCAGCAGGAAAACAAATGCTAAAGGAAAAAAAAAAAGAGAAATATTTAAAATTTTAGAAAAACAGCAGAAACAAAGCACCCTGTCTGCTCTTTCTTGCCTCCCTCCCACATCTCCCCATAGGGACCAGGAGAGCCTGTGCTCCTTGGGGTTCTTGTTGTATTACCTGGTCCTGGGGTGAGTAGCCCCAACATTACCCTGTGCCCTCTGCCAGTCCTCCCTATGTGAGGTTACTTAACTGCGCATATGAAAATAACTTGTATGTCCCAATTTATTATTTCTCCTAAGTGGATGAGAGGTTGGAGGCTGATCAGAGCAGAGGAATCTCCTGGTGAGTTCATTCTTCAAAAGCTCGGGTGAGCTGCTTCTCATTAGGGCTTGTTATAGCGCCAGGAGAAAAGAATATTTCTCTCTGGATTCATGTGCACGTCCCTCTACCGCTGTCCTGGAGCTGCTACAGCTGGTCTTCTCTTGGGATTTGCCAGACACAGCAAACCCCGTGCTGCTTAGACTGCACAGGGTGCTGGCAGATGGAGGTGGAGGGCTCGGAGCAGCATGAGCTCCCAGCTGTGCAGTGCTGCTGTGGGCACAGTGCCCGTCTCTCCCACCGTGCCTAGGAGCAGGCACATGCTCCATCCACAGACCTTGTGACACATCAAAGAACCACTGAAGAGTCCAGGAGGTTCCTCAACAGCTTTGTTCCTCCCCACCCAAAAAACCCCAATCCAAAACCTCCAAACTTCAAGACGTGTCTGGAGTCAATATGCTTAATTTAATGATGATGGTTAAAAACTGTGAGCTGTGCTAAAGGATGGGGTGCCACTGGAACTACTTGATGCCCCCTGTCATCCTTGCTGGTTGCTCCAGGGTTGTAGTGTATGTCCTTGGGCCGGCTGATGAGCATTGCCTCGGGCAGGGAGCACACGCAAGACCAGGCTAATGAAGTAGTCCTCCAGCAGAAAACCTTGCTGCTGACTCTGCCGTGTATTTTCCACAGGTGTAAAAGCTGTTTTCACTTCTGCTGCTTGCTGTCTGTCAGAATCAAGAAAACAACTTGCACCCAACAGCAAACATAGACAGGCTTTTCAAACCCAGGTGTTGTTCCATTGCACTTTGAGCCCCTTGGAAATAGGTCACTGGAGGAAGGAGCAGGGGGGAGCAATGGGTTTTGCAGGGGGCAGCCCCAGAGTCTGTTTTTAGTGACTCACTTTGAAGATTGACTGCTATTTGTAAAATATTTCTGCACTGTTGCTTCTGTAATGACTCTGTAACCAGTTTTGCTTGCTAATGGTAACAATGGTGATCACAGAGCATAGAACAAAATGTTTAAATGTGATGCAGCAGAAGAGAATGTGCCTAACTGCATTGATGGCTCTGAAAAAGTCTAAAAGGGCATCTTGCTCATGGCCACGCCACCTGCACAAACTCCCCCATCCCATGCCCCCGGGCTCTGCTGTCCTGGGCTGGTACATCAGCAAGTCCCACTGATGGCTGCTACTACACCAGCCAAGCTGCAGAAAATTCCTACATATTGTGCGTTGGGGTAATCAGTTGTTGGGGTTTAGCATTGTATTTTTTAAGGAAAATATTCCTGGATCAGTCCCTTGAAACTGCTTTGGTATACTGCTGTAACAGAATTAAGTTCAAAGAGAGTTGGCAAGTGCAAACAAAGCTACTGAGGTAAGACATGGAGTGTTTCCCTTTAATGTAACTGCTTAATTAGGATCTGCCAAAATAAGCTATCCTACCATTATTGTAAAATATGTTTGCATTTTTTAAATGCAGGTATACAATGCTTATGTATGCTCTCAGAGCAGGTCTTTTGCTTAGTGGTCTGCCTTGTGGCTCTGGACTTACAGAAATTCTTGTTACTGTTGACCATCAGCTGGTATCAGGTTGGTAACACCTTAACAAGTTCACATTTATGAGCTTCTGGATGTGTTTTCATAACACATGGGCTGGTCTGATTAGACTTTACTTACCAATGGTGGCAGATTCAAGTGACCTCAGAGTCTGAGGTTTCTTCCTCCATCCTTCTGTGCTTGGGTTAGCACTTTTCAGGCTGGTTCAGTGACTCTCTTTAGGGATCTCCTGTTGATACCTTACTTCTGAGTCCTTAAAGCCTGCTGAGGAGGTGGCTCAAAGACTTTTGTAGGAACTCCCGAATCCACACAGGATGTATGTAATTCTGAGGGCAGTGTTTGGTTGCACTTAGTCCATTTTTGCTCTTGGCTGCTACTGAGAAGAGCAGGTTCACTTGCTATGGATCCACCTACCCCAAACCACACACTTTCACTTGTGGGCTTCTGCCATTTCCCTTTTGTTCAATCCAGCAGGCATATGGTGGCTCACTGCTCCGGGAGAAACCCGGCTTAGCAAGATCCAATGAAGAGGATGCCAGTGGATCAGGAAGACAAAGAACTAGCAGAGCTAATGTATGCCAGGCAGTCAATGCTTGTCTTGATGTTTGTTAGTCTTTGATAAGCAAAGCCACCTTTGAAATGCCCTTTCTGGGCAGACAGGGTAACATCTTGCTTGTGAATAAGCAAACCTGTTCAGATGATGTAAATATGGCTTTTCCTGCCAAACTATTAGCAATGCCTAAGTGTGTCCAAGCTGTTACACTAACCAGCTGCTCTTATTAACCTTTTAAACCATGCAAGTTACGAGCTCCTTATTGTGCAAACATTCTGGTGAGAACAAGAAAGAGGTTTTGTGATCAGGTCTTTCTAGGAAATCAGCACGGTAAACCGCATGAACAATACCTGGCATGTTCTGCAGAATGGGCACCTAACCCCAGCTCAGGACGCTCATGAACTGATACATCTGTCAGGTTTTGTGCTGTGTTGCTTTGTGGTAGAGGTGAGTTTATCACAGGGTCATGCTAGAAAGCAAAGTAGTCCTACAAACAAGACTCAATTGTGAATGATCCTGCTGATCATTAGCGCTTCCAGCCACATTTGAAACTTCACCCCTCTCTTCAAGCAGGAGGCCAGATTACACCCCAGTTGCTCTGGTGTATCCATATACCAGGTTAAGAACTGCAACTCAGGCAGCAGCTCAGGTTTATGGTAACCATTAAGACCCTCCCACCAGAAGCATTCCCAGTCATGCCCAGTAACCAGCTTTCCTGAAGGCACCTGGCACACAGGTTTTCATGGGGAGAAGATGCACAACACAGGACATCTACTGCTCTGCAACAGACCCCACAGTTGGTCCCAGCAGAAGGTGGTGAGAATGTCACTCCAGGGCTTCATTAAAAGGCCAAAAATGAAATCAGTAATTCTAATCAGCTACTTAAAAATTGCCTTTCATTGCTTCCTGAAAAAAACCCAAACAACCCAGCAAGAGCAAAATAATAACGCTGAGGCTTTCTTCTGAGTGTTTGTTATTCATGTCAGTTCCCAGAGAGTTACAGGATGTTCCCAAAGGATTGAGATTAAGCCCATCACGTTTTCCCATGGATTCCTTAATGGGTGATCTGAAAATCACATATGCAGATAGCAATCCAGCTGCAGGCACCAGGCAGAGAGGTAAGTCAGGACCATGCTGACCAGTGTAGACAGTGCAAATTTGGTGTGTACACTGGCATAAGTCTCTACTCCTGCTACAGTCTCTCCAGACCATTTCTCCAGGACCTGGCTCAGGCTACTCTTGCCATTACTGACTCCCTGGCTACAAAGTTGGATCTTGCTTCTAAAACCAGTTCCACCTAGAAGCATCAGTATTAGAGGAGGAGACTGAACTGTTGCTTGATGCCACAGGCAGTTCTTCCACAGAAAAGGGGTGGGCACTTATTCTTCCTTTTTTTCGTCACCCCGAAAATAGGGGAGAGCAAGACTCCTCCAGTAGATGGGAGGAATGGAGAAGAGGCAGTGCTGCCTACATTTTCCTTGGAATAAGGGCTTCTTCTCCTAATATTTTTGTGAAAGTGTTGAGCATGCTCTACATTGAGTTTTGCTGCTCTTGTGCTAACCACACTGTAATTGCAAGCAGTCCTGCCTCATCTGGAGGTGGACTATTGTTTTCAAGGGAAGCACAGCTGAGAAAAGCTTCAAACAGGATCTGATTAGCCGATTAAAAACAGATGCTGTGCTGGCAGACAGGCTGCTGTGGATCATCTGATACAATCCCCTTCCCCTCGTTTTTGTACATGATGTCCTTCCAAGCAAAGTCACCTCCCCCATAGCTATGTCTAAATTGCATTAGGAATCTTGGCATATTTTCAGTTATACATCTTGTGAATGGGTTTGACATTCAAAATATTTTAGAGGGACCATAGTGTCAAGTAGTTGACTGCTTATCAGAAATCCACCTGGTATTCAAAGGAGGCAGAGGCCATGCTACCTGGTGGTGTAGCATTTTCATTTCTGCAGTCCTTAACCTTATAAGAATCATAGAATGGTTTAGGTTGGAAGGAACCATAAAGATCTTCTAGATCCAACCCCCTGCATG
Source organism: Hemiprocne comata (assembly GCA_020745705.1). NCBI lineage: Eukaryota > Metazoa > Chordata > Aves > Apodiformes > Apodidae > Hemiprocne > Hemiprocne comata. Next base: position 145,781,298 of record CM036586.1, read on the forward strand.
GGCAAGGAGACCTCCCACTAGACCAGGTTGCTCAGAGCCCCACCCAGGCTGGCCTTGAACACTTCAGGGAGGGGGCATCCACAACTTCCCTGGACAACTTGTGCTAGTATCTCAGCACTCTTAAAGAATTTAAAGTCTACCCTCTTTCAGATTAAAACCGTTACTCTTTGTCTGATCACTACATGCCCTCGTGAAAAATCCCTCCTCAGCTGTCCTGTAGGCCCTCTTCAAGGAAGAGGAAGGCTGCTACAAAGTCTACATGGAGCCTTCTGGAGGCTGGGCAACCCCAACCCTCTCAGCCTATCTTCATAGAAGAGGTTCTCCAGCCCTCTGATCATCTTCTTGGCCCTCCTCTGGACTTGCTCCAACAGCTCCATGTCCTTCTCATGATGGGAACCCAAAAAGCAGACAGTACTCCAGGTGGTGTCTCACAAGAGCAGAGGGGGAGAATCACCTCCCTTCTGTAGTTCCCTGGGTCTTCCTTTTTTCCCTTTTTAAAAATTGGGGTTATGTTTCCCCTTCTCCTTTACACAGCACTTTCTCCTCTTCTGCTGGAGGAAAGCACTTTGTTGATTCTGGGACCAGAGAGTAACACCTTCCCCTAGCCCCGCCCCCCCCTCCCCCTCTGCTTTATTTTTAAGCAAATGACCTAAGAGGGCTCTGCATCCCAGTCCTGAGGCATAAGACATCTTTCATTCAGTGCTGGAGGGAAACAGCCCCTTGCAGCAGCAGGACGGCTCCAGTGTGGCTCAGGGCTGCTTTATCTCATCTGCACCCTAGTGCAGAGCCTGCACATTGCTGGTCTATGTACTCAGCCATTTATCCTTCTAGCTTAGGACTGATTCTTTCCCACTGGACACTGAAGACAATCCAGCATGCCAGTTGCCTTAGATGTACAGGCTGCATACTGATGTTCACCCTTCTTGGCACTGGAGGATCATTAATGGAGTTGTTCCAGCTAGATTACTTCTGACCCTTTCCCCCAAAGGCATCTGAAACATCTCCCTTACTCTCCCAAGGCTGCACTTGCTGACAGAAGACACTGGGATCAGTTCCTATTCAGCCAGAATCAACATATTCAGGAATTTCTGTAATATGCTTAGAGGTGCAAACAAGTTTCAGATTGGGACAATTCATTCAGTTGCTTGGTCACGGACGTACCAGGAGATTCATCCCAGAGAGGCCAAAGAAAGGGGGTAACTCCTTTTGCTCTTGTTTTTCAGTTCAACAAAGGAGAAGGGCTGATATCAGCTTCTCGAATAGCAGAACCATCTAAATTAATTTCACATGGTCTCAGCACTGGGATGCTAATCCTTTGCAGCACTACCGTCACGTAAGTGCTCAGGGATGGATGAGGGAGAAGGCCTCATGTGGCACAAAGCTGAGGCAACAGAGGCATATACCATACGATAAAAAACCCAAGGTTTTAGGCTATTGCTGGGGAAGAGAAGATGCCAGAGAAACTCAGCAGCTTTGTTTTCGTTCTAGGTTCTTGTAAGCAGAATACAGGAAAAGAAGAGCTCAGTCTCCAGTGTATGTAGCAAATTCACACTGCTCAACGGCCTGTAGAAAGCTGGCATTCCAACTTTGCCTACAAGTTTTTGCCCTTTCCTATTCCCAACAGCATCCAGTTAAGAAACAAGCACAAAATGCAACAGGAGGAAGAGAAGCAGCCACAAGACACTTTACCTTTCATTGCCTTGGCAATTGCTCCAAACTCTGGCTTGGCCAAATGGCAACAGGTGAGCCAAGATGCTTTGAGTCACTTGTCTATGATCAGGCACCAGCTGGACAGACTCTGGCTCTTAAGACATCTAATAACAGTGCCAGCAAGGGTAGATAGGGTATTTTCACAACAGGTGCCTAAGCATGAGTTTTAATGACAACAACTATGTCACCCTACTGTTAACATCACACAGAGAGTTAATAATGACACTCATAATCACGCTAATGCACTTGCCCGTGGAGGGTCCTCCTTTGAGCCTGCAGATGGTATGAAATAGCTTTAGGCAAGGCATTAAAACCTCCATCAGAACTTTTAGTTCTCCTGTGCTTGCACTGGGTAGGTGTGTTAAAACACACACAGAGCTATGACATGCACAGACTGCCTCCCTGCCCTCCTCAAGAGGAAAACATCTTATCTACTCTTTTACTTCAGCTTAAACCAAATGCAGTTCAGCTGGTTCAGTAATTTTTTTTTTTTTGCATATTAGAATTAAACATTTTAATAGCAATGAATATCCTGAGCCCTTTCAATCGTTTGTTTGTTTTTTGGTTCCCCCCCTCCCCTCCCCACTGGCATGTTACATCTAAAAGGCTCCATAAAAAAAAGTAAAAAATTGGTAAATTGCCACTACTCCAGACTCACTGGAAAATGCAGGATTTTTACAGCACAATGCAGGTCTGTCTTGCCACTGAGATTTGCAAGGCTTGGTTAAAAAAATAAAAAAATTAAAGCAAAGTCTTTCAAGGGAAAAATATACACAATAAGATGCAAATGCCAAGATCTCCTTTTTGCTTTGCAAATGCTCTGGAGGCAGATCTGCACTTCACTGAGCCAAGTAATTTCTTAAAATGACTGGGCTAGGGTTTGAAAAACGTGCAGACTGAGTCCTAAGAAGAACTATTTAGGTTTTATGACTCTGAGCCATCTGTGAGCTAAAGGGACAGAAACCATCTAAAAACTGCAAAGCTGAGAGTTCAGTTTTCACAATATGCTCTGGATCACCTTTAATCTGCTTATTACGTGGATGCTGGCTGTTCTGCAAGAGCCCCACTGAAAATGCCATGGGTGTGAAAAACAGCAGATGGTCACTGGGGGTGGAAAGCTATACAAATCGTTAAAGAAGCATGGAAAATTCATTGCTGGCTATAAAAGTCACTAGACAAGGGCAGCTGTAAACAGGTAAAAAGAGGAGGTAGGGACACGTGGTAGTTCTGTACAGACTGCTGGTATTCCCTTCTCTCAAAAAACCACCAGAAAAGTGCTGAAAGAATCACATGTGAACTGACCATAAGGTGCTACACTCCCCAGTGTTAACACCAAGGTGGTTTTCCATTGTGCTAAAGTTTCCAGCTTGTAGCAGCACCTTGGATCTGATAATGGAATCATGTAAGGACCCTGGGGGACATTTAAAAAGTGAAACAACTTGCTTTTTACACGTTGCATAAGCATCACTGTTAAACCCCAGCCAAGTGATTATCTTCATCTGTAACTGACATACCAACATGCTGAGGATATGTGGAGTATAAACATGACCTTGAGCCAGGAGGCCAAGGTAGGAAAGAAGGGAAACTCAGTATGTCCCATCTTTCACTGGACTCCTAACTTACAAAAGCCCAAACGCTCAGACTGCAAACAGTGTGACATGCAAGTAGGCGACCAAGGATTTTTTTTTTCCCCTGTATATCCCAACAATGTACAGTATCTTTTAACAGGAGATACCCATTTCCAATCATGTCAATAGGTGTGAATAACTACCTTCTAAGATATCTCATTATGACTTTTGCTTATGCTTAAAAAAGGCAGTTATTGCAGAAGTGACAGAATAAGGAAAACTGGTTTGGTAAAGAGGGAGTAGCAGATAAGTCAGGGAGGAAAGCAGCCAGAATGAAAACAAGAAAGTGGTACAATTTTCATATTCAGTACTGCTGTGACGTTCTTCCTACCAGGGATTCCATCCTTCTGTAAGGGGAGACCTTATCAATGCATACAAGTATCTAAAGGGTGGGTGCAAGGCTCCTCTCAGTAGTTCCCAGTGTCAGAACGAGGGGCAACAGGTACAAGCTGGACCATAGGAAGTTCCATTGAAACATAAGAAAAAACTTGTTTACAATGAGTGACAAAGCACTGGAGCAGGCTGCCCAGGGAGGTTGTGGAGTCTCCATCTCTGGGGATATTCAAAACCCACCTGGATGCAGTCCTGAGTAATGTGCTCTAGGTGACCCTACTTCAGTGGGAGAGTTGGACTAGATGATCTCTAGAGGTCCCTTCCAACTCTAACGATTCTGTGATTCACAACAACCATCCCTGATTATGTTTCACATGGCAGCCTTCTTCCTTCTCTTTCAGCTTTCCATTGACAGGTGGAGAAACTTTTCACCTCCAGTTCCGTAAGTACCCTGTGGCTGAGCTCTCTGACATGTATTGTGTCTGTCAAAAGTCAGTGTCAGTGTAACAGGAAATAAAAGGGACACTGATAACTCCAAGAAACCATCTCTGCCACCAGAGGTTGGGTTTGAAGTCACTGTTTCCCCCTCCCCTCCATATATCCTTCAGGCAGATGGCATTCATTTATCATATAAACACTTGCGGCCATGTCAAAGGAGAACATAAACAACTATAATTAGAGAAAAGAAACGGCAAATGCTTTTCAATTTTATTCTTATTGGGAGGGTAGTGGCATCCTGACATGTCACATCATCCAATGCTAACCGACAGGGACTTTGTCAGGGCTCCTAGCTCACCTAGCATTGATGGTACTAAGTCTTGCAGTAATCTTGGCTTGGCTGTAGTGCTTTGTTCAGCCTGCAGACATGGCATTCCCAGTTTCAGACACTTTTGCTGGGTCAAGGCCAAAGTAATCAGCACTAACAGGAAGGGAAAGTAATCAGATGTGAAAGACAGAGACCATACGATGAGCCATGTGTCAGGCTGGTACTGCACAATGTTAATACAGACCAGTCAGAAATGGGTATTACAAACAGAGCTGGAAAATGATAATAGTTAAAAACAGGATCAAGTGCTTTTGATGGTTTTCCCAGAAAAGAGTAAGTCTGTTCAGAAACAAATGTAACAGCTTCAAAACAACAACAAAAAACCCTCTAAACAAGAACCCAAAATAAAATACACCTAGTGATCTTTGAATCAACTTTTCCGTTGGATAAATATATTTGAAACAGTTGTACAGTTCACAGTGGCATAAAGTTCTCTGATTGCTTGAGTGCTTGAAAATATCTCATCAGTAAAAAAATACCAGAGCTGGGGGAGGAAAACCCTCTCTCTGAATTCTGTACATGGGCAAATGCACAGGTTTTGGCAGGCATCACGTCATTGGATCCATGGGAAACCAGCAGCATGGCAGGACTGCAGATCACAAGTCAGGGGATGGAGGATAAGAAGAATAGTAAGGCCCATTTTCCTGCAATGAGAACAGAATGAGCAGTTGAACAACAGCACAGCTTGGTGTAAATGGATGACGACACAGAGGCAGAAATAAGCAGGTACTGCTGGCTTAGTCTTCCACCAGTATAGCAACTGCCACAACTCACTCAGGAGAGGACTGTGCTGGTAATGAGGCAAAAATAGGCCTCAGTTTTGTATCCATTTAAAGCAAAAAGCGCGGGTTAAACTTTTGCCATTAAACCAAAGTTGTCCACGCAGAGACACAACTCTGGCTGTTACTCTGTAGTTACAGCACATCCTCTTTGTAATGATTTGTCCAATGCAAGCCATACTCATTCCACCATTTGGTTAGAGACCTGGGATGGAGAAGGGAAGAGGAGGAGGGACCAACACAAAGGCAAGACACCCTTCTACAGTTCTATTTTTCCCAACTGCTTTTTTTTTTCCCCCTCCCCTTTCTGTGTGCCTGTTGATACATGGGACAGGGAAAATCACACACACATTTGTTTTGCAGTCAGTACAAGGAATACAGCAGCCTTACAGCACGAATTTTATCTTCTCCACAGGCTCTTAGTGCGTTATGTTACCGTTCCTGGCTGAAGAAAGGTCATCTGCCTTTTACGCACATAGACTGCTCCACTGGGAAAGGAGTCTGCTTCTCAGCCAAGCCCTCTACTTGGACTGATGCAGAAGCAAAAATTTATTAAAATTGGTACTCAAGGAAGAACTGTGGTCTCCTGGAACCCTCCCTCTCCTCACCCCATTCTTAAGATGTGAAAGTCAGCCCCTTTAAAGCCCTTACAGAGCAGAACAGGAGAGTCACAAGAACAACACTTGGGAGCAAAGACTCATGCTTGCCACATGCACTTACCCTGGCATCATACTCGAGGACAAAAGGGGGAAGATCAATCTGTTCTGGGGGTATGGCTGTGAATAACTGCTGAAGGCTTTCCACATAGTGGATTTTGTCCTTTAGCCCTGAGACTGTAAAGGTTGTGAAAAACCACGCCGAGACCTGAAAATAAATCCCAAGAAAACCAAATTAAGATGGTGCTGTTGCAAAACGTTCAAGTGCAACATAATACTCCATAGTAAAACAGGCTTGAGTTAAGCTTGAAGCACTAATATCATGGCAGTAACACAACAAGGTCAGGAAGTACACACCACTGGCTGCCAGTAAGCACTGTCTTGAGAGCTTTCAAGCTAGTGTTTCCTGACTCCACACTCTCTCCTCCCCAGCTGCCAGCTATTCTGCTATTTGCCTTCAGAAAACCATCTGTAGAGTGACACATTTTCACTTCCAGTTTAGCCAGCTCAGATATGACCTTTTTGACTCCATATCCAGAAGAAGCATTTTCAACACTTTGCCTTCAAGTTTTCACAGAAAAGGCAATTCAAGAGAGAGAAAATGAGAGACTTTAAGCTGTTCGAAGGTCCTACTGAAATCTCCTCTCTGCTTTGGGTTGGCTGAGTGAGTGTGTCCTTCTGTTTTACTGCATTTCTTATCAAAGTGTTATCATTTTATTCTACAGGAATAAGCTTTATCAACTTACTCTACAAGATTTTACTTTAACTATACACTTCTCTGTCTCTTTTGGATGTAAACAGGCTAACTAATTTTTGTTTTGCAAAGGCCAGTGAGACACCATTGATACTTCTACAAGTTATTAAATACTAGTGTTTAGATTGACCGCACAAGCTTTTAATTTTCAACCCACCTTCTCAAAAAATTAAGCTCTATGTTACTTTTTGTTTATTTCTAGTCTTTTCCTGGCAAATTGAATGAAAAGAAAAAACTTGTGAGAACCAGAGGTTACTCTTCAAAATGCTCCTATTAAAGACCACTCACATGGTCCTGGGCAACCAGCTCTCACGGACCCTGCTTGAGCAGGGAGGCTGGACCAGGGGACCTCTAGAGGTCCCTTCCTGCCTCAACCATTCTATGATTGTTTGCCAGATGTCCTTGGACTGCAGTAAGTTAACAGAAAAGAGGTAACACCACAAGAAAAGCCTTGAGAAGTCCTCAGAAGAAGGGAGCCAAGAAGCTTCACACAAAAATGCCCCAAAGATCCCATTATTTGTATATCAGCGACTAGAGCTGAAGTACATTTACACACAAGGGTATGAAGGAACTTGTGATAGCACTTCAAGAGTTTCTTTAGAGGATCAGGTTCTTCAAAGATCATAAGAAGACTCCCATTAAAGCATGAATAAAGGCAGGATTAGTGTACAAAAATGGGTTTTGCAGTGACACATCTTGCTTCTGTTACTCTGTCTTTTAGGATAACTGCTGAACCCTCCTCCCTGCATACTGAAAACCATGTATTCTAGACAGGCAATTATCTTCAGAAGATAGAAGTTTCACATCCAGAAACCAAACAGAGAGTCATCATTGGCATTGTGAATCACTTTCAGAACTATGCTTGTTTTCTAGGGGCACATAAGTATCCAAGAGGCACAATGAAAAGCCTCTTGACCCCTTTTAGCCCAGAAATAAGCAATACGACTATCAGACATCCACTGTGCCAGGATTCAATACTGCAGTAAAATGGACCATTTCTATCAGAGATGTCAGAATGAGATACATGCACAAGGGTGATGAACTTGGGAAGCTGCATGAATGCACAAGCCTTCCTCCTACATGAGACTTCGTGTATTTTCCACTATTTCTAGGGAAGGAAGTCCATGCTCCAAGCAGGAAGATGAATGTGCCAAACATTTATTAAGGTATGAGAGGCTTCTGGGCTAGCAATCTTCCATAGGGACCACAGCCCCGAAATAGCCAAAAAAGGAGGGGAGAGAAAAATCATTCCCTCTTAGCAGCCACCTTTTCCACCAGGACTTTCTGCTGTATAATCCCCATCACGTTTCTCTAACAGAAAAGGCTTGGCAGAAAAGACATGGACACACATCCCCTCTTGCCTCCAGCTGTGCTGCTACAAATAGGATACAAACCAATTCAATCTCCAGCAAGTCAGAGAGCTCTCACCCTCCCTGCTTCTCCCCAACTATCTGCTTGCCCCATATCTGCCAAGTTCCACTGCAGTTCCCAAAGGGACAGAGAACATGGCAATGGACTAGTGAATAAAAGTTCTCATGCTTCAATTAAAAAAAATGCTTCTCAAATAGAAATGCATGGTAAGAGAGAAGGGGGATAAAGTGCCACTGGGTATCTAAAACACTAGTAGGTCCTAGCTTCAACTTTTCCACTCAACTTTGTGGCCTCAGTAATGTTCTACGCTGGCTCCTACATTTTCAGGAGCATCAGAGCTGAAAGCTCTAATTCTATCACTCAGACCTCAGATCTGTACCCAGTGGGAATAATCAATATCCTGACAGAAACTGGAAGGTTTGCTGAGGGGGAAACTCAGTCTCATCTACATAAAAACGAAGCTCCAAGTTTCATGATGTCCCAACTGTGCTCACAAAAAGAAAGGACTTGCTGGAAATTCAGCAAATAAATTCTTGCTGAACATGTACAAACAGATATTTTTGGCAGGCATATTATTTCATCAAATGTGATCAATGTCAGCAAAAAGCAGAATAAACACAGATTAATCTGATGTTAACATGGGGGATCACATTTCTAACTGTTTTAACAGGACAAAGAAAAATTTTAGGAAGGGCTACTGCTGGCAGTTCATCTCAAGTATTCATACTGCTGCAATGAGTAGTGTGCATGAAATACAGAAGGGAGCAAGCTCCCCCTTCTGTTGCCCCACACAGATCATAGATGGTTTGGGTTGGAAGAGACCTTAAAGATCATCTAGTACCAATCCCCCTGCATGGGCAGGGACACCTCCCACAAGACCAAGTTGATCAGAGCCCCATTCAACCTGGCCTTGAACACTTCCAGGGATGGGGCATCCACAACTTCTCTGGGCAACCTGAAGACCATAGTCAAGGATACCTTCTTGCCTCATGAATTCAGGTTTTCATCTCTTCAACGCTCAACAGGAGTTTTCTGCATCCCATGTCACAGAAGCATTCTTCCCATCTCTCTTTGCTACTCTGCACTCTATAACCTTGCCTGATCTCATGGCAGCTCCACACACTGCCCTCTGCCCTGATCAGGGCAGCTCTTAAGTGATAGGCAGCACACGTGCAATACCTCCTGTCGGGGGAGAAAAGGTGAAATATCCAAAAAATGAACTATACAAAATAGACTTCTAAGAGGTTTTGGTCATGGTTTGTCATCCTGCAAACCAGACAACAGGAAAAAGGACAAAATATTTCTCTTTGAAAGAAGTGAGATCCAAAGCTTCCACCTCTCTCTGTTAAGAACACAAGCAAAATGAGGCACAGACAACTGCAAGGCATCGGCGTTCAGCTTTTCTCTAAGCTTGGAAGATGACAAATAGATCAAAGATGGGGATGAATTTCCAGTTCTGACCAGGGATCCAGAAGATACTGCCCAATTCTGGAAGTCTTCTGCATACCTCCATACTCCTGATACTGTGGTCTTACCTGATATCACACACAAACCCAAAACGTTATTTTCTTTTGTACTATGTATCTCACCTTTGAACGAAATGTTGGGTGGACAAAATACAGTGCCTTCAAGTTCCTCTTGTACCTGGTTTAGAGAAAGAAAAAACACTTTAAAAATTACTTCTAATTAAGGTCACTTACACACCTTAACAGTCAAAATCTAGATAATTTTGCTTATGTGCCTGTGATGTAATTTTACATTTAGATCTACTATAAGTGCAGATAATGGAAAAGTGAACATAAAAGGGAAAAAAAACCCAGAATGATTATTTTTCACATAAAGACATAATAGCCTGCAGTCTTTTATATGGACCAATTGTGACTGCCAATGTTATCCAAGCTTCTTCCTGCAAAACTAGCAACATACTTTTAAGGATGCCAGGCTCCAGAAGCTCCACCTCTGGATAGAGACAGACAATAAACCCAGCATGCCTCTCTAACAGCTCCAGAAGGGAGACTGCAGAGCACAGAACTTCCTGGTTTGGTAAACAGAAACTTATCTTCCTTCCTCTTGCCTTTGTTATTTATTTAGGTTTTTGTCCCAGCAAAACTCTCTCACAAATAAATGGGAAACCAGATACAAGGAAGGACAAACATTTGCACAGCACAGGGGAAGACTAGAAGGGGTTCTTCTACTGGCACTCACTTGGCATCAACAACATCATAGAGTTTCTTCAAGAAATTAGAATCTAGTTGATTGTAATAATTTGTGAGGGTATGGAAGTACACCAGGACATATTCCTTCACTGCAATATGATCCATGACATGGATGAAATACAGAAGAGCCTGAGACAGAAAGAAATGAAATTTATATTTGAAAAAAAAACAACCAAAAACCCTTTTACAGTTGCATTATGTTTTAATATGCTTCCTTTAATTCATTCATACATCAGGAATCATGAGGCTGGGTGGCATGTTTGAGCTAGGCAAACATTCCAGGTCTTCAACTTTACTGTTAAGCATTTAGATGTCTCTTTTGTCTAGCTGACCTCACAGATGGAGATCAATTCTTGCTGTTTTCATGAAAATCTAATTTGACTTGTTACATTTCACTCTTCATGTCTTGCCAGTCATATAAACAGGCCAAGTCTTCTTCTTGAGAAGAAAAAGGAGTCCATGTTAGGCCTACTTCTCTAAAAATAGTCCAGTTCCTCCTCAAGAAATGTTGCCTTAACACACAAAGTTTTACAAGGGAATAAATTTTTATCTGCCAACAAAATTGATTTCTATTTAATCTCTTTTAAGTCTTTTACAGATAATGTTTTTAGTATTAACACTGAATTACCCCTATAATGAGACTTTCACATCCTGAGTATTCGTATTAAATGCACAGAACTCTAGTTTTACAAAGTCTTACCTTTTCCATGTCTATTAAAGTTACAGGGATATTCCTTCCAACCACCACCATCACTGTGCGACCACAGTTATCCACACCTATAAAAGAAAGAAAAATAAGCCTCAAAACTTCTCTCAGTCATGCCTGGTTTTGGAATTGGTCCCTTTCAAACTAGGGAGAACCAGTCACAGCTCAGAACTTTTGCAGTGCCTCTGGTTTCCATCTTAATAACAAAGCAAATACACTGGAGTTCCTGTTCTCACAATACCAGTAGGTATTCTAGTTCAAAAAAGAAGGTCACATCACATCCCAGAAGCTTAAGTTTTAAGGAATGCAACTTTGGTTCCTGCATACTCCACATTTACTTAAATCTACCGTAATAATACATTCTTTATTTTAAAAAAAACCCTTAACTTGCAGTTCTTCCACCAAAGCAAACTTCTTCCTAGAAAACAAGCTCTGAAATGTACTGCCAAGATTCCCAGAGCATGCCTTGTGGACCACCTGCAGCCCACAGGTGCAGTCTAAGGCAAACAAACAAAAATTTAAAATGGCAGCTACTGAGTAGAAGGTATGACACAGCTTTGATATTTGCAAAGATCAAGGTAAACGTGTTGATTTTTCTGGAGGCCAAAAATAGCAGTCAAAGTGCTGAACAGACTTTCTCTGCAGAAACACAGCCATGGTTTTGAGAGCCTGACTACCTGCCTGTTTCTTCCTGTCATGGTACAAAGTGAAAATAAACCCCTGGGACTATGGCAGGTTTTAGTGTCTGAGTATGAAGCTACCTGAAGAGTAAAAGTGAACTGAAGAGTACAGGTTCTCCATCTCTGCTTCTTCCTGGGCTGCAAGGACCTTGCAGCTATTTTCTTCCACTCAACTCTCCATCAGGTTGTTGAATCTCTCCCTCATCTCCTCATCCACTCAACTCAAGGTTGCAAGATGTTCTGCCCACGGTACTTACTCAGCCATTAGTATTGGGAAACACAGACAGAGGAGAGCAACACATACCTAATCTGAGGGAAATAAAGCAAGCTCACTTGTTCAGGAAAGCTGTGTTAAAAGTTGCTTTGGTAACTGCTTATTCTCTGCACTAGTTATCTGAAAGCAACATTCATTTCTTTGTTATGAGAGTGGAGATAACTCAAACCAAAAGATGAACTATCTCATACAGAGCACCTTATGTACTGGCTGAATCTAACAATACTGATTTACATCTAAAGCTACAGGTAATTCAGGATATGCACGTATCCTCAGATTGTTAAAGCAGAGCAGTTTTGGAGTCTGCCACAGTCTTTCAAAGCCAAAAGAGAATTACTGCTTTACTGCAGAGATGCTGCCCAGTTCTTGGCCAGGCTTCTAGCTTACTAACACGACGTACTGGATACTCAAATCCAGAGTAAGTATTATATTTTAGTTTATATTTTTACTTTAAGACAATATACATCCGGCATTGGTACCCTGAACTTACCTGTCTGGTACAAGGCTTTCAGTGAAGCAATATCAGAAAGGTCTTCAGCTCTTGCCTGACACAGCCAGCGATTGTAACTAGAAAGTTAGAAATACCTGGTCAGATCTAATTCCCCTTTGGATTAGCATGAAAAGCTTGAAGAGGTGGAAGGGAAGGGAAGGACAAAACAAGCTCTTTCTGACCAAGCCTGCTCTCTACTGTTGTAGCTTTCTGACCTATGGAGCAACTATGAAGGTGAAGGTGAAGAAAGAACTGTAGGACAAAAACAAACAAAACCAAGCAAACAACAAAAAGACATCTGAATGTCAGTTACATACCTAGTGATTTTCATGAATATGCACAAACTAGTAACTACAGTGGCATTGCATTTGGGAACTTCAGTGTCCGTGTTTAAAAAACAGGAGAGAAAAAAAAAAGAAAAATTCTTTAACAGGTCTAGAAGTTGAACACAACTACGCAGCAACCCATGTCACATACAGGGTTGTTTGTTTTTTTTTTTTCCTTTGAATGGTGAACAACTTAGCGTGTCATCTGACAAAACAAGCCAAAGCATTGTGCCTCAAGAGGACTCCAGCATGGAACTGGCTTCTAAGAAAGTGATCATGCACATCAGGGTTAATGCACATCGCAGCGGGGGGAGGGGAAAAAAGCCTCAGCATTAATTTCTTTACCTTTCTGGTTTGAAAGGTGAAGGAAACCTGTTTTGCCCTCTGCCCAGAGCCTCAGGAGCAAGTGGGCAGTGTCGAAAGCAGGTGACCTCACTACAAAAAGTGGTGACGAAACAGTGACATCTCGTGGCAAAGAGGCAGACAAGCTGGTTGGATGCACTGGGCATTGCTAGTGGGTTCATCAACTAGCGTCCCATACCCTCCTACTGTCCCTTCCCTTCTCCCTTCGGACCAAAGAGGCTACCGTAGTGATCCAGGGTGACACCTGACTTTATCTGTATTTCCTGACCAGTGGACCAGCTTTACAGATAACAAAATCACCACAAAGGGTTGGTCCTCTGAACAGCTAACTAACTCAAAACCTTCACACAGACAAGGAAATTCTCACTTCCTCTGGTGCTGTTTTTGCAGTGCTGCCTCTGACAACTGTCCCTGAAGGATGAGGCGTCTCTGTTTATCGACATCTCCCTCCATGCGGGCAAAAGCATGGGAACCAATGAAAGACAAATCTGCCTCCAGGCCCTCTTCATCTGAAGCATCTGCAGTAGAAACAAAGGCATGTAAAACGTTCAAGCTGCATGCAAGACAGCAATGCTGCTGAATAGCCAACCCAGTCATTGTGCTACTAATTAAAATAAAACCCCACAACGTACCCTGATGTGGTTCCAATACCTCGCCAGGGCCACTGACAGATGGTAGAAGGTGATTAATAACTAGGGACTCCCTTAAAAACGTTGGTTTGCCTGGTAACCAACTGGGCAGATCCCAGTCATCAGCTTGTACCGAAGGGATAGTGGTTAACACCCTTGGAAAATAAGACCTGGAGAGATACTTTGGCTTTACACCTGTCCTACTTGTTATAGGGGGAAAAAGGAAGTATGCTGCAGGACAGATATTGCAGCTTTATTCAGTGTAGAGGCTGTACTGTAGAAAGGACTAACTTCTTCTATTATTAACACTACTTGAACAGGTACTGTAGAGCTGGTGGCAACCTGAGATTGAAAAGCTTTACAGTATTGTTTACAACATGACTGTGTGATGAAGTACAAGAGCATAGCTTTGCTTGCTGATGACAATAATGCTCCACTGAACTTGGTATCATCAAGTAATATCGATAAGGCTTCTAGCATTGCTTCTCTGGCCAATCTGGACAAGAATTGAGTTTCCCAGTTTTAGTGTCACATGCTACAATAGCAACGGGACAGAAGTGCTGGATTCTGCTATACCCATTGGCTCCTACATATGCTAAATGAGTAATTTCACAAACTATTAGCTCATGGTTGAAAGCCTCACACTGATGAACCACAGCTGCAAGTACCACTCTAACCAGCAATCAGGACAGAAAAACAAGATCAGAATCTGAGCAGCAGGACTAGGTACCTCGGATATCAAACTGTGAACAGGAAAATTTAAGTTGCCTGTAGCCTCTCTGCATATTCAGCCTTATCCCAACTGGCCACACAGAAGCAGAAAACCTTTGAAACCCATTCCAATGTATCTGCTTTTGACGGTTTAATAGTTTACCTGAAGAAGCATTAAACTTTCATAGCACTATGTAATACATAAGGCAGAATGAGCCAGCTATGTCCATTTATATATTACATTATTTAGCCCTACCTGTCACCTCCTCAACTCCGACATCAAAGCAACCTGTTTACAAACAGACCTTTCCACTGAGCTTTGACAGCCGTTTCCAAAATACTGATCTCTGGGTTGATCTAATTCCTCTGTCTTTTAGGGAATTTCTCCTAGTTTTCATTGAGCATTTGGTATTTTGATACACATGCTGTATCAACAAAATCTTAGCATTTGAGCCAACATTTGCTAATACATAAGCAACACTTTGCTAATAGATACGATAGACCATGAACAATAATATCTTTTTAAGTAAGGGGCTGCAGAAGATTCTGAAAAAATCTGCAAAGTTCCTAATCACCTTGGCAGAAAATCTGAAACGTAATGAACCACCCCACCTCTCCACCACCTCCCAAGACAGAACAACAGCACTACCACATCCTCTAACCACATCACTACACAGTGAGGCAGAAAGCAGAAGTTACCACTGTGGAGCACACAAAGCCAACAAGGCAGCTTGACAACTGTCTTCATTACAGCCTGCCTTGGGAGAGGTGGGGTTGGAAGCCTGCCTCTTCTGTTTCTCCACTGACTAAGAGATAGTTACTCCAAAGTTCAATTAAGAACTCACCATCAGGAACACCAGGCTTTTCAGTAATCCTGATCTGCCGCTCTGGTACTACAGGCTCCCCTTCTGCATTGCCAATATCTGCAGGGAGGTAAGGCAAGGATTGTATCTCTTCTTCCAACGATCTTGGAAAATACAGAGGCAGCAACTTCTGGTAAGTGGCCTACAAATAAGAAAAATGCGTGAAGGTCTATCACGCATCCTTGCTCTTCGGTTAAGTAACACCTGCCCTCGTAGCAGGGACTCTCTCAGAGGTTTGGAGGCAAAATACCACTTCCCTCAATGGCTTATTTGGGGCTGCTACCCGACAATAAAGGCAGATAACCTTGATCAAGGTTAACTTTTTTTTGGCCATACAGGCAAGTGACCTTAAAAAGGACTCTGCTTCAACCCGCATGAACTAAGGCAGATCACAGATACTTCAGCTTTGTAATGAAGTTACAATATGCATGGATGACAGAATTCAGCAAAGGCTGCATGTATTACAGATCATCTTTAGCCATCTGACTGGGGAAAAAGACAAAGCAGCAACCAGCCAAGATAACCTCTCCTCACATGGAGGAAAACAGTGAAAAATCTTTATCAAACATTGTCATACTTCATGTGTTCTCTCCAACTGATCAGCAGTTTTAGGACCCCCAACAAGTTAGTTATTTTCCTCCTCCAGATGCCCCAAGAACCTCAACACAGTGGGTGTTTTTTCCCAGGAACAGCCACTAGCAAGAAAAGTCAATGTTCAGACTGTTTGCATCTATCTGAACGTAGATAATTAATGCCAAGCTTGTTGTTTCAACAAGCCAGCAAGCAATGTTTAAGGTGTTTGTAGGTGCTAAACTGGCCTTTTGAAAGCACAAGAGAAGCAGCGTTGCTTAAGGAGGAAACCTTATATGAGGGATTTCCCTTCTGGCTGGCAGATGCCATCCAGCACAACTGCATCCTATAACCTCTATTATTAGCTCCTGCTCGTGGCTCAGGAACACAGAAGCAGAGGTGGAAAGAATCAATACATCCATAATGACTGCTGAGACAGTACTGGGAAAGATGGTGTTCTAGTAGGAGGCAAAAGAATGCAGTGGGAACAAAAGTCCATGTAATCTGAAGGGGAAATCTGAATCCAGCTCTACAATGCAGGAGTTAATACTGCTTCAGGGAAGATCAAACATGCTCATTAATTTTGGTGGAATGAACATCAAGGAGATACCTCTTCAAGCTCGGAAACTGCAAACACCACCTTCTCCAGAGTCTCTCCATGAATCTCCAAGAATCTTCTAACTGTGCCTGCAAGGAAGATGATGATAGGTATTTAGGAAAATAGGAGAAGAAATTTACACACACAACTACAAGTGAGGAAATCAACAGAGTGCACATCTCTCTCCATACAAAATAGCTCCACAGACTGTAAGCAAATGTGGATTAAGTTGTAGTTTAACATACCAAATGGGTTGTTTGCCATATTGGAAGCTCCATCTCCACTCTCTCCTGGTTCTCACTTTAGAGATGGATACAAAAAGAGAAAAAAGCATCTCTCTGATTTTAGCTGACCAGGTATTCCTCAGTCTGTGGAATATGATTCTATGGCTCTGCAAAATTAAACCAAATCCTTCCTTTACAGAGTCCTGGGGAAACTGCCAAACCCAGATATTTCTAGAACAAGTAATTGAGCCTTAAAATATCGGGAAAGCAAGATGATAAACAAGCCACAGCAGAAGCTGGTGCAAGACAAGAGTCAGCCACACAAGACCTCTGAGGTCAGCTATGCCAAAAAGGCATATAAAAATTATATATGCAAATTGTGAGAGAATTTATTTCCTCTATTACTTTTTTTGGACTCTCCCAAAGCTTGAGCATAATCCAGAGACACAGTCAAGTTCCTAAGCAGTTGCAGCAGAGGGGGAAAAGATGGCTTGTAACCAAGCTCCCAGTCAGACATATCCTTGTACAGATGAGGTCCTTGATCTGTGGTAACCTTGACATACGTCAAGATTTTCAAGTGCTTTCCTGTCAGACTGCCAAGAGACAAAGTGTCCAAACAAATAGGCTGGTCTAGCAGTATTTTATCAAGTAGCATATAGCTCTCCAGAGACAACAGAAGAGAGCAATAAAGGAAAGAAGTCTACTCTACAGACAATACCTTAGCATGAGTTCTTCAAGAAACAGCAGAGGGGAAAAAAAAAAAAAAAAGAGCTATTTTCAAGTACTTCATGTACAGAAATTTATGTGTAATCGGGTTGATCTGCAACACTGTTTTACAAGATAAATGCAGTTGTGCTGTTCCACAGCAAACAAGTTTTCTGAACCTATGTGAGCAGATGTTTTCAGATGTCTCACTCAACAGGCAGACAGCAGAGAATCAATGGCAGAGAAAGCAATGGCCAAATCTGTTTCTCCAAGGCCAGCACCTCTGCTGAACAGAGGGTAAGAAAGATTTCTCCAGTCAGCTTGCACAGCAAGAGGAAAACCCACTCCTTCCATCTGCAACAACTTTGCTATTGGGCAGAAGTACCATGCAAAAAGGTTCAGGGACTGGGTGGTGTCTGTGGAAAGCAGACTGGAGCAGGCCAATAGAAATGAAAAAGCCAAAAGAGAAAAGGGAAAAGTAGGAATCAGGCAAGTACATAATATTCTTCTCTGATCACTACTCTTTGAGTATTGTCAGCCTAGAAATTTTTCTGATTTTAGTAGCCTTCATTTTTTTCTTTAATATAGTTTCCACTTGAACACAAACAAGTTTGAAAACTTTTAGCACCTACAGTGCTTTCTGGTAGGAAGTTCCATAAAACAAATAGTGTGAGCATAAGAACCATTTCCTATTGTTTGTTGTGAACCAGATTCACCCTAGCATTGTTTGAAGGTTATTTTAGAAGACAGGCAACAGCTGATTTCATCATTTACATGCCACTCATGAGTTCACAGACATCTATCACACTCCCTTCAAGTTCAGTGTATTCCAGCCTGAAAATGACTTCAGCTTACTTAGGTCTTTCTCGCCCTTCCCTATTCTTGTTGACCTCAATTTCTTTCAGTTCCACCATACTCTTTTTGAATGTGCAGCTCTAAAGGGTGGACAAAACGCAGACTTATAGCATAACATTCTTAATTTTGTTGTGCCTTACTCAGCTTGAACCCAGTGACCTGTTGTTTTAATGGAACTATTATAATCTCAAGATTTTACTCCCTAGAATTAGCCCATCATTTTGCACATGAAAGCAGAAGTATATAGGGGTGGGTCAGTGGGGGAAGAACATAACTTTACATTTGGATATGGTGATGACACCAAAATGGTAGATGAAATTCACTCTGTTGCTTGACGTCCATCTGCAGCTATTCAACAGTAAGGTCTCCATCTTTGCTATTCTGAACCATTTCCTATTATTTTCTATTACCAGCAAACTCTTTCATCTCACTGTTCAGCATCTTTTCCAGGTTATTAATTAATATATTGAAGACTGCAAGTTCCAGCACCGATTCCCATGGATCTTTACTAATAACCTCTCAACAGAGAAAGGATGGTTTGTTTTTATCCTCCATTTCCTGATCAACCATGGAAAGCCTTCCCTTTTTACAGCCTCTAAAAAACTACACCCCTCTAAAAAAAAATAAAAAAATAAAAAAGGTTTCTCCAAATCAACATCAGTCTGTCAGAGGTAAGAGAACTGCTGAATACTGCCACCCAGTTTATGTTGCTTTCCAACACACTTACGCAGTGCTATGTGGGTTGCATCCTCCAAGGGGTAGCATCTTTTCAGAGAGTTAATGACACAAAATCCTACGGAGCACATTGCTTGTTCCCTGAAATCCAGAAAGAGAAAAATCAACAGAAGGCAAGATGTCTTTCAGTAGAGTAGGTTAACACCAGTACTTTTTTTTCCTGCCTTTACGCAGCAGCAATCCCCTTTCAGGTTTGTGCAGAAGGATTCTGTCCTGGCAAGATGCATACTCATTAAGCAAAGAAGGAGGGAACCATTAAAGATTCCACACTGTTTCCTCCTGTGTTTCTTCTCAGATTTCTCCTTCTACCTCAGCTATGCTGTTCCTGCAATTTCTCATATCCTGAATGAAGGAGTCATTCCCTGAAGCTCCTTGCAATCCTTTCCACAATACTTTCCTTCCTGTATAGGGTTAACAGCGAGTGAAAGGAGAGGAAAAGGTGGTGCTCTTTATTGCAAACATTCTCCTGTTCCTCCATCTGACCTATCACTTGTTTTGTTAGAGGTGACAGATCAAGGTGGCTTACTCAATCCTAGGTATCATTGGCCTGCAGTGATACATACTTTAAGACCAGTAAGATGCTTCCAGCAGAGAGCCAGAGAAGAGTAAAGCAGAAGTGTTGCTAACAGTTACAGAAGTTTGAGCAAGCTCAGAGCTGGCAGCCAATTTCACAAGTGACAACAGTTACTCTAGAGAACAGATTGACTGAGAGGCACCCAGAATTCAGTAAGTAGAATTATTAGAACTTCTAATTGTTTCTAACATATTTCAATCCGGACCTGACTTTGCTTGTTACTTGAGGCAGAACAGAACTGGCCAAGTACTAGAAACCCTAGTTGTCATCTTTATGATGAAACAGTTACTATTGCACTGTAACGCACAGTCCAGACTTGGAAGAATTTATCTTCCTAGCCCTAAGAAATTGTTAAGCATAGTTTCTGACCTCTTGTTCAGGTATTTTTTGTGACTGCAACCATTATAACAGCCATCTCAGGAGAAGAACATAACACAGGAAAGAACACAAAAATAGAAAGCAGAAAGATCAAAAAACATGTTAGCTAAAATGAAGCAGAAAATACCACAGATGAAAGAAGAAAAACTGCAAACCCCATCTGCAGCAACTATGGATTTAGAAATAACCTTGCACCTTGACTCAGAATTTTAGGTGGCTGTTGTACAAAGGCAGAGAGGGTGCATATATAAACTGACATAGCAGTCAGAGCTGCCTGTGGATATGTCCATGTGGCTGCTGAGATGTATGAAGTTGCTGCTTGAGCAAGCTAATTTAAAGCTTTTTGCAGCACGGAGCCCAGTGCAATTACCAATGCTGCCTCTCCTCGAAGGCACTGAACACTGCACAGCTCTAGCTACACTCTTTCGGGACTTGAACCAGCTCAGATCTCTGCACATTTTCTTTACACTGCAGCACAGATAACAAAAGGCATGAAGTAAACAATGATGCCACTAGTGTGCTCATGTACTTAAACAAATCCAGTACATGTGAGAAGATATTCACAGCCGTTCGGCCTCTGTCCAGACCCAAGTATCTGGAACATATGTGCCATGGAAGACAAACCCTCTGTTACAGCTTGAAGGGCACAGGCTAATTTTACTGTATTAATACAAGGACCTAAAGAGATGGCATTGTTTAGGACCCTGAGGGATACAGGTGGCAGTACAGAGAGGGGTCAGTATTCCCTCCCATTTCCTGTCATACTCTATAAAAGCCAGGAGATGGGAAAAGTCTGTCCCTTCCTCCTTCCTGCCTCCCTTTGCTTGTCCAGCAGACATGTCGGAGAGCACCTTGTGCTCTTTATCTTCAGCTTGCCATGTGCTCTGCAGGATCCAACTCCATTGGTTGCTTGGAAGAGCCCTAGACCCCTTTCCCAAGTCGGCTCAGCCACAGGGGACTTTTGGACACTTGTATCAGTGACCACTGAAATCAGGTTTTATATATATTCGTATATTTTTCATTACTATCCCAGGTGTTACTATCGCTTCCCTGTTCTGTTAAACCTGTTCCAGTTTTAATTTCCAGCCTTGACATCTCTTCTACTTATTCCCCTTTTATCTTTTGCTGGGAGGGTGAGGAGGGAGCAACTGAGAGCAATTCGGTTCTCTGGGTTTTGGTCTGCACTGACCACTGAAGGCAGACACCCTCATGTAAGTTGTGTGCTCACTTTGCAAGCTGCAGAACGTTGCGGTAGCAGCTGTAGAGAGAACTCTCGGCTGCCGTGCGGTACCGGCTTTTGTATTTGGGTCCCACTGTGTGGATGATGAACCGGGCAGCCAAATTGAATCCTTTGGTGAGCTTAGCCTCGCCTGTCCTGCACCCTGAAAAAAATAAACACAAGGATAAATGCCAATGTCATGAAAAGAAATTGAGAAGAATTCAAGTGCTTGACTTACTTCAGAGTCAGACAACTCCACTTCCTACATAGAAGTCTCTGTTTGAGACATCAAATATTAAGGAGAGCATTCCACCTCATAACAGCTGTTTAGTATCATAGACTCATAGAATCATGGAATGGTTTGGGTTGGAAGGGACCTTAAAGATCATCTAGATCCAACCCCCCCACACTGGCAAACACCTCCCACTAGAGACCAGGCTGCTCAGAGCCCCATCCAACCTGGTCTTGAACACTTCAAGAGATGGGGCATCCACAACTTCCCTGGGCAACCTTTGCCAGTGTCTCACCACCCTCACAGTGAAGAATTTCCTTCTAATGTCTAACCTAAATCTATCCTCCTCCAGTTTTAATCCACTACCCTTTGTCCTCTTGCTACAAGCCCTTGTAACAAGTCCCTCCCCAGCTTTCCTTTAGCCCCTTCGGGTACTGGAAGACCCCTATGAGGTCTTCCTGGAGCCTTCTCTTCTCCAGGCCAAACAACCCCAACTCTCTCAGCCTGTCTTCACAGGAGAGGTGCTCCAGCCCTCTGATCATCTTCCTGGCCCTCCTCTGGACTTGCTCCAAAAGCTCTATGTCCTTCTTATGTTGGAGGCTACAGAATTGGACACAGTACTCCAGGTGGTGTCTCACAAGAGTGGAGCAGAAGGGGAGAATCAGCTCCCTTGACTTGCTGGCCACGCTTCTTTTGATGAAGACCAGGATACAGTTGGCTTTCTGGGCTGCAAGCACACATTGCCAAGTTGAAGAGCCGAGAGCTGTGCTCATTCCTCTCAATTAAAACTACACATATAATAACAAATCAGAAACTGCAGAAAATGCTGTCTTAATTGCAGTGCTAACTAGGCTACATACAGAGCCAAAGGGAGAAATGATTTAACCATGTGCAGGGAACTGACACGCAAATATGCCATACAACAAGCAATACAAAGGCCTTCCAAATTTAACAACTTGGTTTGAGGACATTGCTTTTTGGATACAAAGACTACAAGCCTCCTTAATCTAAGCCACCAGCTCTTAGCAAAGCTATTAAAAATGAACAGATCAAGCATTTATTTCATCCACACTCCCAGAACAAGGAAGCCTTCTTTGTTTTGCAAGTTTCTTCATGTCCACAAGGCAGCAGTGTGACTCTCATGGATACCATGGTTTTCCTGACAGACTAGATGTCTGGTCTGAATGCACAGAGGCTCAAACAACACATTTAATTGTACCATTCCCAGCACCTTCCAGCTACATACTCTAGGATCACTTACTGCATGCTAGCATACTTGACATCTTTACCTTTTTTTGGTTTTGACTCCTCTTTGGCTGTCCCCTGCAAGTTACTCATACTTACTTCCTGTAGTTTTTCGCAATGTAAATCAGTTTGCCACAACCCTCAATGACACCCATACACCCCTCTATTCCCTTCAGTTTCTCAATACATTTTTGATAATGAAAAATCCAGGAAGAGCTACTGTGTTCAAAGTCTGTTTTTCCTTTAGCACATGGAAGAAAAAGTCTGCTCACTCTCCCCTTCTTCATCCAAAACTAGTCCACTCCTGTTCTGGACAGCTGAAGAAGCATTTCAAGCTTTCCTCTTTCCCTGCCCTCAAAGACAGGCATTTTCTACCCTCTTCCTTCTGCTTGTACAGCTGCACTTCAGCTTTCTGATCTGGCTGAAAACTAGTATTTTCACTGGATTAGCATTCAACCCGATCTTATGGGTTGCTAGTGCCCATGAGAAGGAATGAGATGTGAACAAGAGGTTGCAACCACCCTTCTGGCATCAGCTCTGCAGTAGCTTGGCTTAAGTCAACCATGAAACTGCCCTCTGAATAGGAACATTCACCACTCTCACTCCACTCTGTTCCACGTGGTGCTCAGGCAGGCTATCAGCACACATGGAAACGTTTTTTATGGCAATTCCAGGTTGAGAATCTCTCATACTTAAAACTTCCAGCATGTCTTTTTAATGGCAACAACACGTTGCCTTCAAGCCAACATCTTGTAATCTTCTTCATCCAATAAATTAAATAATTAGCTTCTACAGACCTTTTCCTTATTTATTCCGAGTTAATTGGAGGGAATGTAACAGCATAGTAAAAAT
Organism: Hemiprocne comata; assembly: GCA_020745705.1. NCBI lineage: Eukaryota > Metazoa > Chordata > Aves > Apodiformes > Apodidae > Hemiprocne > Hemiprocne comata. The sequence goes on from CM036586.1 coordinate 145,804,800, forward strand.
TAAGCCTACTCCTCTGAACTACTGCATATCCTCTGAGACACCTCAGCTCAGGAGACCAACTAAATAAGCACAATATGGAAAAAGTGGAAGCTAAAACTGAAACTTAATGTATCAGATATCAAGTTACTATTCTTTTTCCATGGTCTAAGAAATACAACTGCAAAAGAACAAGCAAAGGCCTGTAGAAAAAACTGTCTTGTGAAAAAATAATAAAGCAGGTTTGACAGTTGTGAATCACTGGGGAAACTAATAAATTCAGACAACCAGACGTGGCATCAGTAATCTCTACCTACACTGAGCTACATTTAGTACTTCCCAAAGCTTTCTGCTTGGAGATCTCTTCAAAATTTATAAAATTAAAATAAGCAGCAAGTATTATTCCTATTTGAAGATACAGACTGAGGTGAGCTAGTAGAGTCAGCTGCACCAAGTCAAGGTCTGTGTCAAAACTGGGAACAAAGTCAAGATGTTACTTTTTTTAACCAATGAGATTTCAAACATTATAACAGATTTCTCTCCAAGTTTAAAATGGAAAGTCTGAACCCTCCATCTAAGTGTGCAGTGGAAAAAAAGTCTCACTGGAGTCAGAAGGCTACTATGCACTGCTGTTACAGAAGGTCTTTATTAGACCGCAACAAGTATGTGTTGATAGACAAGCATACATCAATAGCACTTCATTTGCAAGCCTGCACCTTTGGCTGCAGTATTTCTGTTTTAATCAAAATTACACACTGTTCCCAGGAATGCACAAGTTAGTTGAGCCTTTAAGAAAGCAGAAGCCTTTGAAAGGTCAGCACATCACATGCTTTAAGATAATGATTTTTTTTTTCTTGGAGTCTATGAAATATGAATACATACCAAGCAGCAGGAATAAAGCAGAAGGGAACTAACTGAAAATCACCACTGCCTCCATTACACAGCTTTAGAGCAAGGACCACATGCTTTCACTTTTTCCTCCAACAGCATTCTCTTACCAAAAAAAGTAAACGGGAAAGAGCACAAAAAGGAGACAGATGGGACAAAAGAATCATAAATTAATTTCTTAACTAAGTTCTCTTCCCTGACAAACACATTATGGGTGCACAAAAGCCAAAGCTGTAATCCAGTCTCTCCTTCCTCTCCCATGCAACGTGCCAGTAGATGGTCACAGAAGCGATTTCTGAAAAGCTCTCATCACAAGCTGTGAGCCAAACTGTCATGTATAGGAGTCATGAACCTGCATCATGCATTAGAGAGAAGCCATCAGTGTCCTTGCAGAGGCAGAGGATGCAAAACTACACAACTCAGCATAGTAAAAAAGAACTCAAGAAGCTCGGTTGAACTTTTAGAAAGATATCCCTACGGAGCTGATTAATCTCAAATTTTATGGACTCCTTGAAATGGTGTCCCTCTCTTCTTGCCTCACAGTGCACAAAAGAAACCCGCGTTTATTTTAAAAGAATTCTGGCATTCAAAGCAGGGTCTTAACTATTCTATGACATCTGCTGTATTTTAACAGCTGTTTCCACCCAGAGGATGCACACTGACTTTTCCATCTCCTATGGAACAGTTACTCTTCCTCCTGTTTTACTTCTACGTTACTCACAAAAAACCAAGCTGAATCAGCAAAACATGATTTTATAAAAACAGAGGATGTCTATTCTACTGTAGTTTAAGTTGCTGAGAGTTGTATTAGCAATATTATGGCTCTCCTACCCATTTTAGTACTATGTGATAAGGAAATGGAGCTGTTACCCAAGAGTGAGCAGTATTAATCGGGGATCAGTTGGGTCTCAAAATTCAACTCAGTACCATAGTTAGTAGAAATGTGAATTTTAAACTGAAAACTATATTAGAGTTCTGTGTGACCTTGGATAACTATAAACTCTTTGTTCCTCACATACAAAATAAGGAAAAACTGTGTCATCTAACAGGCACTGGGAATAAAGCTGAGTATTTTTAAGTCTCATTATTAACAGAGTTTATGGCTGATAAACAATTTAGGTAAAGCAAACTTAATCTGTTTCCAGAATAGTCTTCTGTAAGGGATGGTCTTTCTAATAAAGTAATTTGTTATGCAGAACAGGCAAATGAACTGAAACATTTAAGTAGTCATCAAGACTTTACTTAGATATGCAATGTGTTATCATTCCATGTATTATTGCCACAGTTTCCTGAAAGACTGTGGGTGTATACTAATAGCCTGAAAGGGGATACACAAACTGTATATTAGAACACACTTAATTTCTGCAATGGTGAACTTGAGTTCCTGTCTTTCACAGTGTACACACTGAACAGGACGGGAGCAAGATCTGATGATGTACAAGATTGGTCCCTTGAGTAAAGACTCTGGTAAGCTAACTCTGATAAGCTAACTACTCTAAGTGGCTTCAGATAACAATGGGAATTACTGTATTATAAAGTTAGGGCTCAGCAACTTGAGTACCTGCCACAGATTCTCCGTGATGAAACCTGAACGTCAAAAACAGAAGAGACTAGGATTGGCATGGGTTTCTTCAATTCATTTCACATTAACACCAGACACTGGGGGGGGGAAGCTATACCTTGATTGTAGTTTATGCCCAAATCCTGATGCTTTGTACCATGCAAGGACAGTAGATTTCAATAAGATAAACGTGTACTGCCACTTACCTTTGAGCTTCTGGAGTTCATCCCTCAGGTCAGGACCAGCGTGCATGAAAATACTTTCAGATACTGGATTCTTATCAGTGAGAGACTCATTACTGGTATTTACTATGCCTGTGCAGTTCAATAATGCTACATCTCCTTTCCTGAGGAAACAAGGAAACAGTTTATTGCAGGCTAAGTGTCAGATTACGCAGGATATTCTCAAATAAGTGCTGACAAGCAAGGAAATGCCAAGTTATAGGAAAACCATTAACATTATTCCAGTGCCCATATAGCATAGCATATCCTGACATGCTCATCATGCAAAATCATCCTTTGCCTCTAACTGATAAAGAAGCCTACATGCTACCTGTCATTTCCTTAAAACACCCAACCTCAGTAGTAACTTACTGATGGACATAGAAAAGGCAGTGTTGTAGTTGTATGTAGCCAGCAGAACATGCACAGCAGCATGTTAAGCTGATGGAGTGCAGTATGTTAAAAAAAAAAGTGTATTATCTCTTGGAAATAAAGGGACAGTCCTTGTGGTATATTACTTTCAAATGTTAAAAATGTTTTCAATGTAGTTTTTTCCATCTGCATACACACAATCCAGGGCACCTCACTGCTGCTGTTCTTCCTCAGACCACTGAGGATCTAGGATGACACCGCAGCTAGTCAAGTTTCATTGCTCTTGTTACAAAATTATAAACCCACAATTTTATCATGTCCATTCTGCTGTTAAAGGGTCAGGCATGCAGAAGATAAACAAAGCAGAGATGCACAAGAGACAATGGAGCAGCAGAACTCTGACCTGCTTTTTGTCACAGCAGCAGCCGTTAGAGATTTTGGGATCAAAGAGCATAGGAAGGGAAATAAAGATTCTCAGGCACAGCAAGAAATTCAAGTAACAGTTGAAATTGCACACACTTATTACACCCAAGCCCAAGTCATGAGAGATGTGTAACCTTTTACTTCTCTCTTTCTTTAGTTACTCAGGTTCAGGAAATCCATGAACAGTCCCATTTCCTGCATGTATTAACCAGAAAAAGGTTCAGGCTGATCCCTGAATCTGTGACGCAGAGAAATGCTTCCCCATATTGGTTAACAAAGAATTAACAAACTTATCTAAAAAGCAGGTTTGAGTATCCAAGTTACAAGAAAAAAAAACAAAACACAACAAAACTGGTGAAGTAAGTTCATCACAGCACAGTGCACTTTAATGAATGATTTTGGTAAAACAACATGGAGACAGAACACAGAGTGAGGAGAAAGGGGGGGGGAAGGGAAAAAAAAAGAGCCCAATGCAACCACAAGAACCACATAAAGGAAAAACTGAAATACTGATCTAAATCAGAAAAGTGAAAGGAGCATTATACCAGCAACCAAGAAAGAAAAAAGCTAGTAGACAGCAAGTATATTTTTTAAAGTTTAAAGATTTGCATTGAAGTGCCTGACTATGTTTTGGTATGAAGCATACAGTACAACAGTGGGAGGTACAGTTCCAGTCTGCTGCATCAAGGAATGCCTATGAACATGGCATTTATAACCTATACTGGAGCAAATTTCAAGACTTGCAGATTTACAGTGAAAAAAAAAGTATTTTCAGTATTTTACAGTATTTTCTTCTCAGACCTGTAATGTCTGATGCAAGAAAAGAGGGCTTGAAGACTTTACTCTACAGCAGCAATTGAAAGATGAGGCAATTGGATCTCGCAGCAAATGGAGAAGCGATGGCAAACACCCCAGAGCCATATGGAACTTACCATAAGATTATTTTTGCATTTATGTCTTTCCTGTATGGAAAAGGTGATCTAACATCAACTTGAGCTTTTTCAACAGGATTTTGGTGAGGGTCCAGCTGCTTAGCCTCATAGGCATCACTCCAGCCTGGCAGACTGTCAATATCCACAAACTGGGAAGGAGCGCCCAAGGGATCCATGGAATGGAAACGACGACTCCTTTCCTCTGCTAACTTGTCACACTCCAATTCTCACTGGAGTCTTCCAGGTGCTTTAAAGGAGGAAGAAAATCAAACCGGATCACAAACTGTTCACTGAGAGCAATTCCTGTGGAGCCAGACCTTTCACAAGGCAGTAATGCAACGACAGTGAGCAGAAAACAGAAGAACAGATTTCCAACTCAACCACTTTCTCTCTCTCGCTAGTTTTACTATTTGTATGCAAAAAAGGCAACGCAAGAACTGGTGGAATACTTGCAAAGACAAGCCTTGTCCAACAGCGCGAGGTGAAAACATCATCTTTATTAAATTGGTCCAACTGACTTGTGATCCTGCCTGTTGAAAATGCTGAACACAAGTTTCCAAGTGAAGGAAGGACCCTAGCCTTTCCAAAAATGATTATTTCTTTTTCTAAACAAAAAGCAAATTTGTAGCAGGGTATGTAAAAATCTGTCTCTTCAGAGATGTTGATCTAGCATTAGTTCATACTTAAAAAAAGGACCAAAATATCATACCCTCTCAAATGACCCAAAACCCCAAATGCAAAAAACCCAACCTTACAAACAAGCCAATGAAAACATACTTCCTCCCCCTAAACTGCACAACCCTTGCAGTTCAGTGAATTTTGAAGCACTGCAAGTAAGCCTCACGTTGCTTAGTTCTTACAGTCATGCACTTAGGCACGAAATTCCTTCACCCAAAAAGGTTTTGCAAGAAAGAGCAAAGACGTAAATTCAACACTGGCCAATGAAATTGCAGGCTTCACTTAGCCATTGCATTTTTTTTTTTTCATCCCCCCCTAAAGGCTGAGATGACACTGGTTGCTAGATTAAGACACAAACACGTTTCAATTGCCAGCACATAATGCCTAGGATACAGCATTTTCATTCTAATACTACTAAACTACACTAGGGAATTAAGCTCACACAAACACACTCGTCAAAGTAACTTCAGTCTGCCACATGCACACCTACTATTTAACCTTTTTCACAGGTTCATAATTGATAATTTTGAAAAGACAGCATCCACAAATCACAGATGGCAACTCTGAAACATAAGTGATAATATAACTTCGTTAGGAAAAAAAACAACAACAAAACACCACCCAAACAAACCAAACATCCAAAGTCAAACCGAGGGGTAATAAAGACGGGCACCAGGACAAAGTGAGCCATAAGAGCATCTAAATAAGAATTTGCCACAAAAAGCCAGGAGAAAAGCAACGAACAGGAGAGTAAGTGCAGTTAGACTGATTACAAGCAAAAGCTCCTCTACAACCGCGCCTTCCCTCTGAGGAACAGCCAAAAAAAAGGCCTAAGCACATGGGTAGGAGGCGGACAGTGCACGCAAACTCCTCCTGGGTATCTCCCCCCACTCTCCCCCCGCTCCCATCGGTTGCCTGGGGCCTCCTGCGGCAGCGGCGGCCCCGCGGTGGTGACAGGCTGGGAGCGCAGCGCCGCTAGCGGGAGTTCGGTGCTCCTGCCCGCGGGCAGGCCGCTGCCTCCCGCCTCTCGCAACCCCCCGCCTGCAGAGGCGAGGCCAAGGCCGGGCACCCCTGAGGAGCGGTCATCAGCTCCCCTCCGTCCCTCATCCGCAGAAGACCGCCGCCGTCAGCAACGGCGGCTTCTCCCCCAGCATAGCCGCGCAATAACTCACGGGTAGGCCACCGCTGCTGCTGCTGCTGTTGTTGTTGTTGCTGCCGCTGCCACCGCCGCCACCAGCCCCGCCCCACCGGAGGGTCTCGGTCGGCGCCGCTTCGGCGGCATCACCCAGAAAAGCGGAGCTGCCGCCGGGGCCTTCCGCTTCCGGGACCAGCCCCCCCGCCCGGCCCCGGGCGGCCCAGCCGCCGGCTTCAGCGCGTCACTTCCGGCGGGGCGGCTGTCCCCGCCCTTCCGGCCTCGGCGGGTGAGGGGAGAGGTGAGCGGCACGTGTGGCGGCTGGTGGCAGCGGGCAGGGAGAGACGAGACGAGACGAGGCCTCCTGAGCGCCGTCCCTTCTTGCTGTTCCTCCTGTCCCTCCGTGGCCCGCCATGGGCCTCACCCGGCAGTACCTGCGGTACGGGCCGGCAGCGCTCTTCGGGCTGGTGGGCAGCGCCAGGGGCAACGCGGCCTTCGTGGCGCTGCGCGGCGAGCGGGGCCGCTGTGTGGCCGTGCCGGCCTGCGAGCACGTCTTCGTGTGGGACACGCGGAAGGGAGAGAAGGTGAGAACGGGGCCTTGCCGGACAGCGCTCCCCGGGGCCGCGGTGGCGGGGACGCTGATGAAGAGCAGAGCTGGGGGTTAGGGTACGTGCTTTTGGACCGCCTGGAAGCGAAGCTGTTAGTGTTGGCGGGATGCCTTGTAAGGCGAGTGTCACCCCCGCAGCTCCCCTCCTTTTCTGTAGTCTGAGCGCACTTTCAGGTTCGCTTGTGGTGCGAGTCAGCAGCTCTTGGTGCACCCTGGCTGGATCTCACTGGAGATCCTTTGAGGTTTGTCTTTTGTGCCTCAGTTGGGGAAGAGGAATTACTGCCACAGTATTGGCAAAACTGTTTCCTGTTTACCTGCCAAGCAGCAGTGCAATGTGAAAATTCTGAGGTGAAACCGGGATGTTGCAGTTTGTGTTTTGGCTGTGTGAAAGATGTATCCCATAGGGAGTTTGTGAGCTGTAATTTTGAGGACTTTGCTTCATAGGCTCTTAAGTTCATCCAGTCCAACTGTTCACCTAGCACGTTGCCAAGTCCACCACTAAACCATGTACCTAAGCACCAAATCTATGTGTCTTTTGAATCTCTCCAAGGATGGTGACTCCACAACTTCGTAAAAGTGCTTGACAACCTTGTGGTGAAGGAATTTTTCCTAATATCCCATCTAAATCTCCCCTGGCACAGCTTGGGTCATTTACCCCCATCCTGTCACTTGTTACCTGGGAGAAGAGACCAACACCCACCACAGCAATAAGGCCTCCCCTCAGCCTCCTTTTATCCAGGCTGAACAACTCCAGTTCCCTCAGATGCTCCTTAAAAGACTTGTTCTCCAGCATGTCATTTTGGAGAGGTTTTTGTCATCTCAATTTCTTGTGCAGTCTGTGAAAAAGCAGCTCTGACCTTTACCAGAAAAAGGCCAAGCGAGAGGTGATGGGTCAGGGGAAGCTTTCAGACTTTACTCTCAAACAATGTTCCTTGGTCTCTGGTGCTTGAAATGCGAGGGCAGAAATTTGGGCTTCCGAGTTCCAAGCCTCATTCTGCAGCAATTTCTTGCTTGATTGGTGAGACCTTATTGCTTTGTACAACTGCCTGAAAGGAGGTGGTAGTGGGGTGGGGGTTGGCATCTTCTACCATGTAGGAGAGGATCAGAGGAAATGGCCTCAAGTTGTGCCAGGGGGGTTGCAGATGGGATATTAGGTAGAACTTCTTTACTGAAAGAGTTGTCAGGCATTGGAACAGGCTGCTCAGGGAAGCGGTGGAGTTGTTAAAAAAAATTGTGGATATAGCACTTCAGGACATGGTTTAGTTGACATGGTGGTGTTGGGTTGATGATTGGACCTTATGATCTTAGAGGTCTTTTCCAGCCTTAATGGTTCTATGATTCTAAATTACTTCGCTTCTAGCTGCTGTCTGCCTTGCAAAATGGGGCTAATGGCACTGAATTTTGGCACAGGAAGCTGAAAAAAGAACTTTAGAAGTGCAGAAGTGCTTATTGGAAGCTCAGTAGAAGAGCAGAGTGTACTCTCTCTGCTGTGTATCTGGCTCTGACTTGCAATTTATCAACATTATATGTATTTTGTCTCCTAAAAATTGCAGGTTCTTATCCTTAAGGGTCTCAAGCAGGAGGTCAGTTGCCTCTGCCCCTCTCCAGATGGGTTGCACTTGGCTGTTGGATATGAAGATGGATCAATCCGTGTCTTCAGCCTCCTAAGTGGAGAAGTGACTATCACTTTCAATGGACACAAGACTGCAGTTACAGCCCTGCAGTACGACCATCTGGGTGGCCGGCTGGTATCTGGCTCAAAGGTGAGGGATGCACATCTGGAAGACAGCCCTTTCATGGACATGCTCCATGGGGAAGGCTGACCTGCATGAGAACATTTGGTATTTTAAGTGGGTTATGTGGCCTCTGCCTGTGGCCAGAGGATGGCAGTGAGAGGAGTTAGGGATGCAAGACAGTGGTAGAGCTGGGGAGGCCAGGGCTGGGAAAGCAGCAGGGGCTGCAGGGCAGGAGTAGAGCTGTTAAAGGTGAGGAAGCTTGTGAGGTCAGGAATAGCAAAAGGCAGGGCAGAGGTGCCTGGCAGAGAGTCTGAATGTACCTCAGAAGGAATGTCACTTGCATTAATCATCCCTAACATTCAAATTCAGAGTGAGAAATCATCCTCTCACATAATCTTTTCAGTCTCATAGCAGAGGTAGACATTTTGCAGGGACAAGTGCCAGTCCCTTGGAGACACTCTGTCTGTTCCAGGATACAGATGTCATCGTATGGGATGTCATCAATGAGAGCGGTCTGTACCGGCTGAGAGGACACAAGGATGCTGTCACTCAAGTCCTTTTCTTGAAGCAGAAGAACCTGTTGGTCACCAGGTGAGCCAGGCTAAGTGTGGTGGTCAGTCAGGAAAGCAGCCATGGTTTTACTTGCAATTTAGACATCCTAGGTGCTATGGCTATTTGTATTTTCCTTCTCAACTCGTGGTATCTCAGACCCATATCTTAGAATATGATTGTGTCACATCCACATATTTCTTAAGTCCAATGCCCCATGCCAGATGTGGTAAGCAGAACTGAAATGGCTGTCCTGAAAAATAGTGTTTGGAAAAGTGTTTAACTTGCTAGTAAATATATCAACTTAGAATTATTGTAACAAGGAATAGTGAGAATACATTCAGGATGTGTGTAATTTTTGCTGTTTATCTTGAAGAATTGAGCACACTTACCTTCTGTATGTGTAATTCACATAGTAAGCTGTAATTATAGGAATTAATTAAAGTATGATAGGTTTTTTTTAGTTAGTTTTTAATTATTCAACATGAGATGCTAGTTGATTGTAACCCTTTAATAATAAACAGTTGAGGGAAGATACTCTTGCCCAAACATCAGTCAATAGTTTTTTATTAATGTGTTATCTAATAGCTTAATAGACAAGAGCATGCAATCAGTTAATTGTAAAATTAGAAGAAGTTTCTTGTGCTTCTTTTCTTGTTTCAAATTGAAGAAGTATTTTATTGGTTTGATAGATGATGCCTGTTTCTCAATGCAGTTTCAAGTCTTTGCAGGTTAGCTTTAGAAATGCTTCTTATTTCTCTCAGTAGCTAAATTGAGACAAAGAATTCCTGTCTTAATTTATTTTTTTTTATTATTATTATTAATAGAGTAGAGATGTTATCCTGTTTTTCTGGAGATGCAAAGTTTTGCTTCCTTATCTTAGATTTTTTGCCTAAGCAGCTAGCTGCAGTCCTTTGTGCACAGAACTTTTGTGGTATTTTCGTATGTCCAGTTTAAAGTACCTTTCGATCCTATGTGACCAAATAGATGGATTAAAACCAAATATCACTTGTAATCAGATTTTTTTTTTTTTTGTCCCGAGGTGGCTTAGTAGTGAAACAAGTTTTGTATTTTGATTTTGTTGAAACTTACTAAGGAAAATGGGCTCTAACAAAGTTACCAAAAATAAAGGAAGTATTAATAGTTGTAGGGTGTACCGAAGGAATCTGTATAAACGTTCAGATTTTTACTTTTCTTGGGTGCTCTTGTAGTATTGGGACAGCATAATATAGCCAGAAATGTGTTTTCCAGGAGATCTGATCATTCAGGGGCTTTTTGAAACAGCTGTAATTCTCTGTTAGGAAGAACAGCTCCCAATCACTGCTCAGAGTGAAGGCATCTGCTTTTCTTGTAGTGTGGTCAGTGCACAGGCACAGCACAGGTTGGGAATGTGGAGTGGGGGATTAGAGGCAGCTTTAGAATTGCTCAGCACTTTGTGCTTACTGTTCTCACCCTGAGTAAAGAATATTGTTCTCATGCTGAATAAGTGAGAAAGGAGGCTGTGTGACACTGGAGCTGGCAGCTGAATCCAGAGAAGGAAGCAGTTTTTAGTGACTTGCTAGGTACCTTTTTGCAGTATTGTAATATGTTGTGGCATATTTTAGATTTGTTTTTGTACTTCTACCACTTTTCTAAGCATGTGAGCTCTGGCAGTCTTTTCTCAGGTCCTCAGTTTTTTTGCTTTGTTCCAGTGGCAAAGACACATTGGTGAAATGGTGGGATCTGGACACCCAGCACTGCTTCAAAACTCTAGTTGGACACCGTACTGAGGTAAAGATGATGTGTGGAGGGCTGCCGGGTGGAGGGACTTCAGATTACATGTCATGGCTCAGTCTGCTCTCCCTGCTCTCAGGAGTTGTAAACTGGCACTGCGATATATCTTGCTTGTCATTAGGTTTTAGGGATGAGCAAATTAGAAACTTCCAAACTTTCCAAGAGCATCAAAATTCAGTAGGTGACAGTTCCAATACAGATGTCCCTAGAGGAGGTCCTGGCTTGATCCAGGCTTTTCTTGGTTGCCTTTTAAATAAATCAATTAAAGATGCTGTGCTATTGTTATGGTAGTTAAAGGAATCATAAGCCAGTTCCTCATATTGTGGCTCTGGACAGGTTTGGGGGATGGCTTTGCTATCTGAAGAGAAGCGTCTGATCACTGGGAGTGGTGACAGCGAGCTGAGAGTGTGGGATATCTCTTACATCCCAGAGGTAAGATACTCTCTATGTAACCCTTCATAGGCTTTCCAGGCTGCTTGTCTTTGGACTAAGATGTGGGTGGATGATAAGCAGGGGAGGACATGGAGTGTTTGATGCCTACAGGCATGCTGTGGGCCACTTTGTTGCAGTGTTATGTTAACCACTTATTCCTGCAGGAAAGTGAAGTGTGAGACAGAAACCAGAATACCTTAGCTCTTGTGGCTTAAGGTATTCCTTATGGGTTTTTTTGTCCATGAATAGGTGAAAGACCCTGATGAGCCAGAATCCAAGAAAAGCAAAGGGTCTTCACCTGGAGTAGAAGAAAACACTGAAGACATCGAGACCCTAGAGCTGGATGAGCATCCTGAGGAAGTAAGCTCAGTCTTCCATGTTGCCTATGTGATGGTGTATCTAACTCCATTTGCATGGTGCTGCTTGCAGAGCCAGCTGGGATTTTAGAGTCTCTCACACATTGCTGCTCTGTATTGGGTTTATACCCCGAGTGTCATATTTAGCCTGCTAGGCAAAATGTAGTAATTCTTGTCTTGCTTCATAACACTTTCCTCAGCAGCAGCTGCTGCCTCATCTACCTGTGAAACATCAGCAGAAGTAGGTGTGCCAAAACACACATCATGCTCCACTGAAAGCTTTTTCTTTGTCTTCTGTTTGGGGAGGACTAGCAAATGTTCACAATTTGACAGTGCTAACAAAGCTCTGCAATCAAATGATATGGGAATAAAATAGTTACTAGCTGGTTGGCAGCTGCTGAGTTCAGTGCTGATGCTCAGCTTTGCAGGTCACTAGCTGAAGCTGAGCAGTCAGAGTTGCACTGTAACAAAATGTGGTGTGAGATTCGATTGCAAAAGGCCATTGCCATTTGTACTGCTGGTGGAGACTTTACTGAATCTGTCTTTCCAGTGGAACTTTCTGGGGTCCTCCTCAGATTTCAGTCTGTGTGTAGCTATGGTAGATACCTGACCTTGTTAAATACTTTTCCAGCTTTCTCTCCAGAGGATTTTTTTCCCTTCAGTCACCAATTTAAGAGTCTCTGTTCTTGCCTTCTCTGCCTCTTCTGACAGAGGAACTGAGCTATACTACCTTTGTAGCATAAAAATTCAGCTTTCTCTTAGATGGCTGTAATTTGCCAATAAAGTTAAGTTATTCTTCCACTGAGACAGTTGATTATTATTGTCACATAAGATGCAACAAAATGTAAGGAGATAAGCCTGTAGCTCACACAAATGCTTGTTTTGTCCTTGCTAGCTGTTCTACCGGGACCCTATAGATTCATTTATCCTTCTCCTCTGGACTTCCCTTGCCAGTAGGTTTCTGAGTTTAATTGAGAAGATTGCTTGACCTTTCAGACCAAAATTCTTCTCCTTCTTTCTCTGTAGCGCCTTGTAAAGTGCAGCAAAGTTGGATCCATCATGCGGGAAGGGAGAGACCGAGTAGTAACTCTTGCCACAGACCAAACAGGCAAGATTTTGGCCTGCCATGTGAGTAGTGGGGGGCTCTGCTATTGAGCTTTAGAGGAGGCTATTTGAGACCTTGGCTTATTTCTGTAAGAGCCAGCAAGGGCTTTGTGTGCCCTTGACTTTATTTGCTCCCTCTCTCTCTAGGGGACAGATGCTGTTCTGGAGGTCTTCTCTGTCCTTTCTGAAGAGGAAATCCAAAAGAAATTGGAAAAGAAAATGAAGAAAGCAAAGAAAAAAAACAAGTAAGCAGTCTTGGATTTATGTAGATGGTGTCTGTATCTAGAGACGTGTTAGAAAACTCCTTCAGCAGCATGACACCATGGTTGAACTCCAAGCTACTGGTCATTCTGTCTGTGTTAGCTGTTTTATTTTGTGGACACTTTCTGTGCATCCTTGGTGCTTGTCTACACAACACTTTTCTGCTCCCTAAGGAAATACCTTTCTTTCTGAGTCTTCCCCCTGCAAAAAAAGCTAATGTGTGCAAAGGAATGGACATAAAATAGGTTTTTCAGAGCTGCTCACTTCTATCAGACACTCATATTTACACTGCTTCCTGCATCAAAAGAAATCCTTGATAGGATGTACAGGAATGGAAGTTTCACCTGAGAAGTCAGAGTGACTCTTCATACCTACCTCATCTGCTGTTTTACAGCAGGCAGAGGTATAAGTGAGAGCTTTATTACAAGTTTACTTTGTGTTAAGGTTCTCTCTGGGTATCCTGACACTTAATACATGCCTCATAACACTCCTTAGGGAGAGATCTGGCTCCAGAGTAGAAATTCATGTACGGGGCATAGAGATCTGGAGGTGCATTTTGGCAATGGCTGAGGTCTTTTGTTGAGTGGCAGGAGATGAGCAGAAGCTGATTTCCTGCTCAAACACACAACTTTCTGTTTTCTGTTTTGTCTCCATCTTTCTTAAGTGACTCGTTCAAGTGTTTTGGCTCCAGAGGAGGTTGCCTTTTTTAGTTTGTCTCTTTAGTAGTCTGCATACCAGCATGAACTCCCGTTGTCTTGCCCTGTTCTTAAATCTAGTTAGCACTGTTGGATGGGGTGGGGGTTGTTTTCAGCAGACTGAGTGGTTTCCGTATGTTAATGTCTGGGCGTTAGTTTGTTTTGGCTGAGCTGGGTTATTTGACTTGTCTCCATTATCTGACATTCCTAGACAGAACTGTGAAGAGGAGCTTGAAAGGAGTGTGGAGCTGAGCCTGCAGGAGGAGATTCAGCGGGTCACTAATATCAGAGCTTCTTCTAAAATCAAGTGAGTGGAAAGCCTGTTGTAGAGGGTGAGCTGTGGTTTGCAGCTACTTGGGGAGAGCTCTCCACAGCTCGATACAGGGAGAGATGGAAGTTTCCCCCTTGACATCTGTTCAGCTTGGAGCTGGGGTGAAGCCTGTCATGATCTCCAGTCCATTCACACCTCTTCCACAAGTGGTCCCCTTTGTGCACACCTCTGTGGCTTAGTGTGTGCTTGCCTGGGGCATGCTTCTGTCTATATTCCTCTTTCTCAGTGGATTTCAATATTTGATCCCCCCTACATTTTGTCTTACTGCCCCTGTGTACAGCTGTGATTTTGTCTAATCAAACAGGTCATTTGACTTGATTCTCTCTCCAAAAGGAGAGCTGAAGATCGCACTGCTGCTCCAGAACAACATCATTGAGACGTACAACCTGAACCTGTTAGCACAAGTCCCCCAGGCTGTCCGTGCATCCAGGATAACCATTGGAGGCCACCGCAGTGATGTCAGGACATTGGCTTTTAGCTCTGACAACATTGCCATTCTGTCAGCAGCAGCAGAGTCTGTAAAGATTTGGAACAGGTACGCAGTCCAGTTGTGTCAGTCCCCTCTGCCTTAGATGTGCCAGTCTTCCAGAACTCAGGGATGCTGTGGTCAGAGAGGCAGTGATAAGGAGGAGGGGATGATGGAGAAATGTAAAATAGTGAATGAAGGAAGTGAATAGAAAGCTATCTGACTTTTTTCCTTGTTAGGGAAACTAAGCAGCTATAGAGCTAAAACTGCATAATAAACTCATGGAGTTTGAGGCTGTAAAGCAGCACTGAGGTGAAGTTTAGTGGCAGGTATGGAAAGACAAATCTTTAAACACAAAGGTCATACATAGTAGTCCAGTATAGACTGTATTTTGTTGTTTGTTTTTCTGCTTTAATAAGAGGTACTGTTTCCTTAAACTAGCTATTGTGTGTTCTTTAGGTAACATGCTTTTCTTGTCATCTTATCTGAAAGATCTAGTATTAGACTGAGTTGGCTGCTGTTCTGATCTAGAGCGTTGTCCCAGTGTTTCCTGAGTGGTGTTGATTTCAAGCTCTGTTTCCTTCAAGTTTCCATCTTATACTCCAGTCCTGTCCTGAATGACAGGAATTGCTGTTGGAGAGCAGGAGCTTTGTCCTTGCTCAAAACAGCAGTAAATCACGACGGTGAACCACATAACTGGACGTTTTTATGAAAAATGTTTTCAGCAATAATGCTGGATAGCATTCGGGTCAGAGGATGGTGTTGGTGTATCTTCTGGCCCCAGCTGAAAAGACTGGTGTGGGCAGAGGCTGTTGTGGCACATGTCTCACTCACTTGGGCAGATTTTGTGTGTGTGTATGATAAGAGGTTTTGTGCTCTGCCTTTCTCCACAGATCGACCTTGCAGTGTATCCGGACAATGGACTGTGAGTACGCACTCTGCTCCTTCTTTGTCCCGGGAGATCGGCAGGTCATTGTTGGCACCAAGGTAAATAGTGTCCCTTCTGTGCTCCAGACTGCCCAGGTCTGGAGATCTTTTGAAAATGTCATTAAGGCAGCCTTACAGAAAATGCAGTGTATCTCCTGATCTGGAGCATTCTGGTTTAGGTGTAAAAACCTCTCTGACAGTCAGGTTCTGCTCTGTTCCCAAACTCTTATGTAGCTCCCACGGCTTCAGCTGGACAGCTTGGGAGAGCCGTGTAAAGTCCCTGATGGAGAATACTAGTTTGGCCATCTGTATGTAGCAGCCATCTAATGAAGCTGGCTGTTCAGGAGATGGGTGGCAGGGGTGCTCTCCCGCTAGGAGTTATCATGCGTCCTGAAGGTGGAGGGGCTCATTTGTCCTCTGTGATGTGTCTCTCTCCACAGACAGGGAAGCTGCAGCTGTATGACCTGGCTTCTGGAAGTCTGATGGAGACAGTTAGTGCTCATGAGGGGGCAGTGTGGTCCATTGCTCTTTCACCAGACCAGGTAACTCAGCCACCCTTCTAAGCATCATCTGTGGCATGGCTTTTCATGTAGCTTCTTCCTATAGTGCTGTGGTCGCACTACTGAAGGGAGCATGGGAACTCCTCATCGTGGGAGATGGAGGATGCAGTTGGTAGTGTCTTAAGAACTTGGACTGTGGATACATGCACAGCTTGATGAACAAGCTCTCTAGTTGTGTGGCACGTGGCAATGAGTCTTTGGGCTGGGTGGGGCCATCCTCAACACCTCATCTGGCTTTTGCATGATTGACAACACTCAGACTTCTATGGTGGAGTCTGTGTGTGCAGCAATACATACCTTGTGGATGTGTCCCAGCTGTGGAAAGCTTCAGCCTCTCATAACCTGCTGCAGTGGCCGATTATCCCCCTTGTTACATTTGCTGCTTGTCTGCTTGGTTAAAGATCTTATTAACATAGTGATGTTTTTCCTCTGTGTTGCATTACTCTTGAGTGACGAAATTGCCCTCCCTATCTGTTTGCTGAACATCTGTCCCTGCAGGTTGTGTTTTCCAGGCTCTTAATTGTTCTTGTGGTACTTTTTAAGTTACTGTAGGATTTTGTTTGTTTGTTTGGGGGTTTTTGTGGTTTTTTGCTGGTGGTCCCAGGATCTGGGTACACTGTGTTAAAGGATTTACACCAGTGCCAAATGCAGTAGTGCTTTTTGAATCCATCCAAGGACTTACGTAGCTGTTCTGGTGACAGCTCTGCAGTGAGAATGTGTATTCAGGTAATAAACAACTATGTCCCTCAAAGCCCATTTTGGGACATGGCTTTGCAGAAGGCATATATGTGGGGCTGAGATCATTGCTTCCTAACACATAAGTAATGTTTTGGTTCTGTTTGGACACTCTTTTTCAGATAGATTGAGTAGCTCTGACATCATACAGATATATTTAATGGGTTATTTTTCTAGTAATTCATGAAGTCTGTAAGCAGCATAGTGTGAAGGTATTGGGTATTTCTTATTTTAAATTAAGCTTTGAAACCTCTTAGCTGGCCTTTAATCCATGGATTATGTGCTCTATTGAATTATATTATCCTAGTTTTGTAATGAAAATGTGACATAACAGCAAGAGGCATGCTTTGCATGAGCAACACTGTTACTGTTATAAACTACAGCTTTAATCCTAAGGAAAAGGATAATCCCCATCAAATTAATTTTCCATAGGTTCTTTTCTGTGTATTCAGTTTACTTTGTTTGATGGAAACTTCAGTTACCTGTTACTTCTGTTGACCATGCTCAGTTATTAGGCCTGTCTGCTTGCTTTGTCTGAATTATGATGTTATATTTGCTTCTTCCTGGATCTCCCCAAGTATTTATCAAGTTGCTGAGAACGGATATTGACAATTCAGAGAGTACCTCATTCTGCTCTGTAAAAGTGTTGGATTTGGGGAACCTGAACCATTGATTTATAACTGTCTGACATAGGTAGCTGCTTTTTGACAGCCTTTTGAAGTTCTGGAGCAGTTTTTCATCACTGTCTTGCAATGTGATTATGGTACACGATACTCCCCTGAGCACAACAGATGGGTTCAGTAAACATTTCTCATGTTTACTGAGCATTGCTGTTTAATAGTTTTCATACTTCCTCATTGAAAATATGGGGTTTTTTGGTGTTCCCATTTTACAGGCACACTCTCACTTTATTTGGCCTAACTATCCAGGCTGTGGAAATCTGTGTCTTTTACTCCTTGTATCAGTTTTTTCCTCCATTACCACAGTTCAGGTTCATACTGTTTTCTATTGATTTCCACTTTCTTCTGCTTGATATGGATGCCTTATTTTTCTTACATGGTCATGTTGCACCAGAAGCTGGAGCGGTTTTTAGTTGAATCAAAACCATAATAACCTTCCTGAGATTCATTCACTCTACCAATTAAAACATATGGGACAAATTTTACCCCTGTTCTTAATCCAAAAGGGTAATGTTGAACTGTTCTTCCTTTAGAAGGCTGTGCTTGTGGGGTGGTGGTGAGGTGTGTGTGATCCAGTAACAGTGAGAGGGTCAACTTGCCCACAGAACACAAGCATGTCATTACCTACACCTGACATGACTGCATTTGCTCCCCAGGTTTCAGGCCGTGTCTTGATTTACATGTCAGTCTTTGTCTTAGACTTACCTGCCAGAGCTTTTGAAATTGTTGTTGTTGCTCAGCCAATAGGTAATGCATGCTCCAGCCAGAGCAAGTGCTCCTAGTGGTGTCCACTGAATCATTAATAACGTAAGAATGTGGGCCACTTCAAAAACCTCCTGGTGTGCTGACAGTTCCTTGCTGTAGAATTTCTGTGGGTTATTGCAAAACTGGTTTCACAATACATTTTTTGTTTTCCCCTGCAGCATGGCTTTGTGACAGGAGGTGCTGATAAATGTGTCAAGTTCTGGGAGTTTGAGCTGGTGAAGGATGAGAGCAGTGTTCAGAAAAGGTGAGAAAATAAGCCTTTTTAGACTATGTTCAGCTGCAGTATCCATTGTCATTGGTGGGTGCTCTGGCCTTTGCTGTGCACTGTAAGAAGTGCCCACAACATGTACATGGGACATGTGGAGAAGCATGTGAGCTCAGTGCTGCTTTGTGAAGGTCTGAGCTTAGCTGGGGAAGGAAAGTTGCCACATCCTTGTATGTCCATTTAGCTGCTAATCACAGGATGGGCCTCTGGATCATTAAGCAGTAAATTTAGCAGTGAAGTTCATCAGCCTGCGGTGCTGAGCTTCTTTCCAGTCCTGTCTTGTTCGAGTCATGATGAAGAATGACATACTGCATGTTAGAATTAACATGCTTTCCCAGCGTGCAATGTGGGAGTTGTATTCATACCTCTTTCCAACTTTGTTTGGGATAACAATTGGTTTATTTTTTCCCTCTTCGTGCTGCCAGGCTGTCCGTGAAACACGTGCGCGTTCTGCAGCTGGATGAAGATGTGCTCTGTGTGCGGTACAGCCCCAACCAGAAACTGCTGGCTGTTTCCTTACTGGACTGCACCGTGAAGATATTCTATACTGACACACTCAAGGTGCTGTAAGCAAATGGCCTGTGAGGCTGTGCAGGGAGTGATGTAATTGGAGCCTGAGAGATTAGGAACATGTAGGAGAAGTGTCTGTTTATTGTGGGACACTAGTAAGAAGCAAAGAGAGACCATATGTTCCATTTCAGGTGCCTGTTGGTCAGCAAACCTGACAGAGCCATGGCTGGCCCACACTGGGGAGATGATCCATTTTTAATCTGGAAAGTGTTGAGAACCTGCAGGTGGCAAGGTTCACTATAAATTATAGTGGCCTTGCAGTACCTGAAGGGGCCTACAGGAAAGCTGGGGAGGGATTTTTTACAAAGGCAGGTAGTGAGAGGACAACAGGTAATGGGTTTAAACTGGAAGAGGAAAGATTTAGGTTAGGCATTAGAAGGAAATTCTTCACTGTGAGAGTGGTGAGACACTGGAACAGCTTGCCCAGGAAAGCTGTGGATGCCCCCTCCATGGAAGTGTTCAAGGCCAGGTTGTATGGGGCTCTGAGCAACGTGGTCTAGTGGGAGGTGTCCCTGCCCATACAGGAGGGTTGGAACTAGATTATCCTTAAGGTCCCTTCCAATCCAAACCATTCTATGGTTCTGTGATAAACCCAGCAGGCACGGTGGCCCTCCAGAGCTGTGAGGCTCTGCAAGGGTCATGGGCATGGGTGTGTCACATGGCACTGAATAGGTAATAGCAGAGGCAAAGCCTGGGGGAGGAGAGTCTTCCTGGTGAGCAGTGTGTGGTGGTTTTGTGAGTTGTGCATTAGCACATGAATGCTGGGGACAGAAGACAGACCAGCACTGACAGACAGGTGAAGAGAAACAGAAGATAAACTCCATAGGCAGTGGTGATTAGCACCAGAGTTAGCTCAGCTTGCTTGGGACTTTGTACCCTCCTCTCAGTTCTGCCATCATGGCCCTGCTGCTGACAGTGTTCAGGGCAAGAGTAAAAGTGAGGCAATGCTAGAAAGACAAAGCTCCTGAGGCAGAGCAGAACTAGCCTCCAGCTTGAGGTTTTCATGCATCCCTACCCAGCATGTCTAACTGAGAAACCTTTCTTCTGCTTCAGTTTTTTCTCTCTCTGTACGGACACAAGCTGCCAGTGCTGTGTATGGACATCTCCTATGTAAGTATCATTAGGGTTGTGTGTGGTGGGACTGTGGTGATATGGATGACTGCAAGAACTTCTGCTGACAGCAAGCCTCTAGGATAATGCTTTCTTGTTACCTCCTTGTTCCTGACTTAGCAGTTTCTTGATGTAACACAGCAAGCCCCTCCTTATCCTGTGCTCGCTGGGAGGGGACAGAACTGACCAGAGCATTTTGGGAGTGAGTGGAAATCAAAATGCTGTGGTGGTTCCTTACATTTATATCAAGAGGTACAGCCTGCTCTCTGCTGAAGATACTAGTTGTGTGTGAGAGGAGTCTGAAATCTTTGTTAGTGGGTACTGAGGTGGAGCAGTCTCTTGATGCCTGTTCATTCTTGGGCTGCCTCTTGCTCTGGGGTGTCCTTGTAATGACACGCATTGGAAGCCAGAAATGTCAAGATGTAGCTAAGGTCATAAAAGCCTGCAGAGTTTCAGAAAAGAGCCGGGGGGCTGTGCCAGTACCACCACCCTGGTGAGAGGAGGTAGAGGAATCCGGAGGGCATGTTTGAGGAGCCAGGTATCTGCCTACTCAGCACTGCTTATTCCCTGGTTCAGCAGCAATTCCTCATGGGGCTTCCAGCCAGCTACCCACACCCTCCTCTCTTTGTTGCTCTGTAGGATGGGACTCTAATTGCAACCGGCTCTGCTGACAGGAATGTGAAGATTTGGGGCTTAGATTTTGGGGATTGTCACCGCTCTCTCTTTGCCCATGATGACAGGTCAGTCAAATCCTGAGGCATCTCTGGGCTGCGGGGTGTTTTATCTCCAAGGGGTTGTGGTCCAGCAATAACCCTTCTGCCTAGCATAGAGTGGGGGGAGGTCTGCAGTGTTGCCCAAGTGGGTAAACTTGAGCCTTTTCCCCTTCCAGTGTGATGTATCTGCAGTTTGTGGCGAAATCCCATCTCTTCTTCACAGCTGGGAAGGACAGCAAGATTAAGCAGTGGGATGCAGATAAATTTGAGCACATCCAGACGCTGGAGGTAGGAAGTTTTGGAGGCTGTGGAAAGGAAGCGTTTTCCCTGCTTAAGGAGCAGATCCCTCATGTGCTGGGAGCTGGGTGGTGTTCTTGTGTTATCTCTTCTGTCTACCATGCAGGGGCATCACCAGGAGGTGTGGTGTTTGGCACTCAGTCCCAATGGAGACTACGTGGTGTCAGCATCCCATGACAAGTCCCTGCGCCTCTGGGAAAGGACGAGGGAGCCACTCGTTTTGGAAGAGGAGAGGGAGATGGTGAGTCTCGTCCTTCCTGCCAAAGACAACTTCCAGACCTCTTCCCTCTCCAGCAGGCAGATTCCTAATTTTTCCCTGTGGAATAGTGTGGCTGCACACTTGGTAGACTTGCTCATTACTAACTGCAGTCTGGTGTTGAGGTGCCCAGGGTTGACTGGCAGCTTTTGCATGATGGGACTGTTGCCCTCAGCTGTCTGGAGGCAGCACCACAGATGTTGCAGTTGCTTGTCTGTCCATTCTGCATTGCAGATGCCTGGCTAACTTACTCTCCGCTTTGCTTCTCTCTTGCTTCCCTGGCTTTCCTCTTCAGCTGTGGTTTTCTACAGGTCTGTTGGCTACAGTCTTTGACCTTCTCTTATTCTCTTGTGTTCGTTTCAACCTCAGCGTGCTTTGGAGGCAGTTCAGCAGGCGGCTCTTGTGTGGTGATAGAGACCACTGCTCTTGCTAAATGAGTTTGTCTTGCTTTTCCCTTTTCCAACTGTGAGAGGCCCATTCCACCTCAGTAACAGGCCCCAGAGCTCAGGGATGCTGGAAGAAGCCCCTTCTACTCCATTTGATCATGTATCGTGAGGAATCACAGACTGAAGCACTTCAATAGGAAGGAAACTCTGGAGGTCTCTAGTCCAACCCCTTGCTTACTGCAGGATAACCCTAAAGCTGTATCAGACTGCTCAGAGATTTGTCTTGATACATGAGTGTTTCCAAGGAAGGAGAATATCCAGGCTGTCTGAGCACCTGTTCCAGTGCTGAACCACCCTTGGCGTTGGCAGACGCATTTGTTCTTTGGAACAATTTGTAACTCTTGTCTTTTCATTGTATCCCTCAGAGGAGTTTGTGTCCCCTTCCTAAAACATTTCTCACATAACAGTGGGGGAAGGATGTAGAAAGATGTGCAGAAGCAGGAGTGGATGAGAAGCTGTCAATAAATGTTGGGTTTGTTTTGTTTTTTTTGTCCCAGCCTTTTTGCAGGCAGCTGAGGTGACCCATAGGTAGCATCTTGATGCCCAGTAGTTGTGCGGTGTGATAGGAATGATGGTCTTAAAAGGAGGGACAGAGATGGCTCCTTTTCCAGATGCCAGAGAAGTGTGGTTTGAGTAACAAGGTAGTGAATTACACACTGATGGGGCCCTACTCATGTGAGACTCCAGACAGGAGCCTTTTTCCCTCTTGCAGGCTAGGACAACCCTGGGGCTTTACTAGGATTTTTAATTCTGTGCTGTGTGCCAGGTGAAAGGCTTGGTGCTCAATTGCTGTTGCCTCTGTCTCAGCTTGGTGGGCTGTCTGAGGGCTGTTCCTGCACCCAGAGAAGAGACCCTCATTTCTTTCCATCTGGAAAATTCCCGAGTTCTCCATCGGGCTGGGACCTGGTTTCTGGTTGGGACCAGGACATTTTGCACTGGCATTGTTGATCTCTGCTGATTTGTCCTGTTTCTGCAATGGGCTGCATGAAGCTGCAGGCTGTCTTGCTTAGCCAGTCTGGAAGGGACTTGTACCCTTGCTTGCTGCCTGCTCACCTGTGTTAATGTGTTGTGTTCTCATCCACTGTAGCAACGAGAAGCTGAATATGAAGAGAGTGTGGCGAAGGAAGAGCAGCCTGTGGTAAGCTTCAAGATCTGTGTGCGTCAGTCTGACTGTACAGAGTCTGGAATAACTATTTCTGTAAGAGGCATGGAAGAGGTGTCAGAGAGGGCTCATAGTTTTCTTGCTTTGAGGAGGTGGCAGGGGACAGTGTGCTGCTGAAGCTGTGGTTGTCCCATGATGCAGTTCACTGTGATACTTCCTACAGAGAACTTCAGGAGAGCGTGTGGAGCTGGCCAAACTGCTGCACAGTAGCTGTGGACGCCAAAACCTTGCTGTGCTGTTCCCCTTCCTGTCTCCCCAGTTTGGGGCCACAGTAGCTCTGTACCAAGGCTGGGCTTCCTTCTGACAGCTGCTTCCAGGTCCATGTAGTGCAGGGTGGGTGGGGAAGCCTGATGTCTCTTGCTCAGATGCTTGGGTTGTGTTGCTGATCATTTTGACACTGATTACATCACTCTGTTGGCAGAACAAGAGCTGTGTTTATTTGCTTCCCAGAAATCAGTGTTCACATGGTGCCCCTGTTCCTGAGGAAGAGCTGTGCACTTGGGAAATCCTGTATTCCCCCAGATAAATCACCAGGTTTTCTTAGCATAGGTTGTGGTAGGACGCAGGGTGTGCCTACGTGTATCGGCTGCGGAAGGAGAGAGCTGCAGACTCTGTATTTTGTAGGTGCCTGGAGAGACACAAGGAGAGACGGGGCTGGCAGGAAAGAAAACCATTGAAACCATCAAAGCGGTAAGATTCTGTGGCTCCCTCAGCACTGCTTTGGGCCTTACCAGTCTCCCAAGTAGGGGGGCTGCTACAGGGTCGGAGCATCAGTTTGAAGAGGAGTAACCTGTGCTCTCATGTAAGCACAGAATTGCCTCTCCTGTAGAGCCGTCTGTCTACTTCATGGCCAACAGGGAGGGGTCTAACTCTGGAGAGTCACCCACCAGGAATTATCTCCTCCCCAGATCTCCAGGGAATGGGGTGTGAGGTTCCTGTAGGTATTCAGGCTGCAGCTGACATGGTCTTTAGATATCAGGCCTCTCCCTGAAGTGCTGCCTAGTCCTGTGGGCATCTGCTGAAGGTGGAATTGTGTTGCAGTGCCTGAGGTGTGAGGTGTACTTGGAAGGTGTGGGGTGGATATTTCCATGGCCGCAGGTTTCAGCAGCCTAGTGCTCTTGTAAATACAGAGGAAATACTAAATCTGAATAGTCAAAATGGCCCGACCCTGGCTTGTGCCTTGAAGGGGTACTGCTTGCTGTGGGTGGAGTTCCATGTCAAGGCAACAACTGAAGCTGCAGCAGAGAGCACCCAGGGCAGTGGGGGAAATGTGGATTGTGTTTGGCATCTTTAGGACATGATTGATTCACTCAGAGTAGCGGTGCAGCCTGGAGCAGAGGTTATTGTTCCCAGCAAAATGTCCTGTGATGCTCTGTGTCAGCCCCTCTGCTTCTTCCCTCTGTTTGTCCAGTTGGACTTGAGCTTTGCTTTGGCTTGTCTGGTGTCCCTGATGTTCCACTCTTGTGCTGCACAGGCTGAGCGGATCATGGAAGCAATCGAGCTGTATAGAGAAGAGATGGCAAAACTAGCAGAGCACAAGGCCATATGCAAAGCTGCAGGAAAAGAGGTAAAAAACTGAGGAGTGTACCAATCCCAAGGTCTGGGGGTGTATTCTTCCAGCTTTGTGGAAAGGCTCAGCGTGCAGATAAAATCTGGACAGCTGGACATAGCAAAGATTTGCTGAAATCTTTTGGAGAACAACATGGCACTGTGCCCTGGGGCATGGTTAGTGGTGTGTTCTTTTCAATTATCTTTATGTTTAAAGTCATAGTACCATGAAAGTTTTGTCCCTGGGAGAACATGCTGCTGCAGAGTCATCCCAAAGCCTATTATTTGTCTTCACGTCAACACTCCTTGCTAAATAAGGGGCTGCGACGTAAGTGGGAGAAGTGACAGTTAGGGAGTGGAAGAAAGTTTATGCATCATATATGTCTGAGAATGAGATTGTCTGGTGGCTGCAAATGAGGCCTTCAGTGACGTTCTGGGGAGGGTGGAGGTGTGGGAATTGCAGGTAGACACTTGATAAAAGGTCTCTTCTACCATGGGTTCAGGTGTTCTCTGGGAATATGCATTTGTACACACACACCTGCCTCATTCTAGCCCATTCTGTGTCTCCAGGTTCCCTTTCCAGTCAATCCCATCCTCTGTGCCTATGGAAATATCACAGTAAGTGGAATGCCCAGGCCACAGGCAGTGGGGCCATTCTCAACTGGAGTGGGGCTGGTTGATTTGCGAGCTGAGCTGAATCATGGGGTTGCTGTGGGGGAGGAGGACTACTTGGTACAACTTGAAATGAAAACTGAGCATTTTGGCTTGTGCAAAGTGAACACAGTGTGGGGGTTTTGTGGTGGTGTGTTGTTTTTTTTGTGGTTTGCTTTTTTGTTTGTTTTTTAATGTTTTGCATGTATGCTACAGAAGTTTAACCCCATCAGGGTTAAACAACCCTCATGGTAGCCATGACCATATCATGTACCTTATCATGAGCCAGCATGGTATTCCCCAAAATAATGGGAAAGCTAGTTCAAACCTTTCCTGTGCCTAAGGGCACACCCTCCTGCTGCTGGAAGGGTGCAGTTGCCATGCTATAGCCTAGTCCAGAGGAGCTGTGCTGTCTTACACAAAATAGCTGAGCATCAACTGGAACGTGTCATTAAGAACCCATGTCACTGCATCTCCCACCACGTGACATCAGTAAGCACTTAGACAGAGCTGTTCTCTCCCTTCCTCTGTGAATACAGGCATAGTTAATTGCAGGTTGAATGAAATCTTGTAGCTAACAGTTTCTTTAGAGGTAGGTGATGTTTGATTGAATCCCAGTGTACAAAGAGGGGGCTTTGAAGCTGTTTGAAAGTCTTGGAAGAATGTACTAGTCCAAATGCTAGGGCTCTGGGTAAAAACACAGCTGCAAGTTATGACCTGTCCTGTTATGTGGTGAACTGACCATGGTGAACAGTCAGTATGTCAGACCCTCAACAAAAATCCTTCATGCACTGACAGGCTCTTATCCTCTTTTCTTTGGAGACTCTGCTTGTGGAACACTTGTCCCAGCCTGTCTGCTGTGTTGCCTTCACTCAAGAAGCGGGAGCTGGAAGCACATGAAGGCTTCCTGACCCTAAAATGACTGCCTGTGCAGCTGTAACCACAGCAGGACTGCTCTGAGCAAGGCAGGGCTGTGTTGTTGCTGCCCAGGTTTATTTCAGCAGTTACTGATTCTGTTTCTATTCCTAAAGAATTTGCATTGAGAAAATTCTGTATGGTAGTTAAATGTCCAGGTGTTTCAAGCTAGAGCTGGTGACTTTACCCACTAGCGCACAACAGTTTTTACTACATTCTGAGAATTTTTGATTATACAAAATGCACACACAGGGATTTCATTGATTTAAAAGAAAGTCCACTACTCTGATTAGTTTGAGTTTTCCTGGTTTATTCCAATGTATACTCCTAGATTACCTTTTAGTTAGCCTTAGGAAGATCCTTGTTTTTTCTTTCTCCCCTTTTCTGGCTAGTATATCAATGCCAGATGAAAGAGACTTTTGTCTTCCTTCTAACCACCTGTAGTCACCTTACAAGAGCCCTTCTGTCCCTTTCTCCATGAGTATATAGGTGTCTTTAATGATAAGTTGAACAGACTGAACAGAAGTGAATGAAATCCTGTGACTTAGTAGTTAGGCACTTTTCTTTGGCATTTTCCAGCTCTGCTCTGCATCTGCCGAACACTTTCAGCAGATAAACAAGAGGAGCAGGAATTAAGTCTTTGGGAGATGAGTTTGTGTCAGGTTTTATATGTATAATTTGTCTGTTTCACCAAGGTTTTTATCCAGGTTGTACCAGATTCATTGAACACAATATGAGATGATTTAGCTGCTTTCACAATATTCTTCACTAGTTTAGAGTATCCTGAGAAGGCTGTGTTAGTTTTGGGGAGGGAGAGCTTCTCAGACTGAGAGCTGATTAAAGCTGAAAGAATTTCCCCTTTTGTTATACTCAGGTTGATCTGTCCATCTGACAAGACATGACTGCATGTTTTTAACTGGGTGAAATGGACTTTGAGGCACATGTGTTGTCCTGCAATGTTTCTTGATATGAAAAGCTCGTGTCTTTCCTCTGTTACAGCCTTCTGCATACGTGCTAGAAGTTTTCAAGAAGGTCAAGTCAAGGTGAGTCCCAAGAGCCTCATTGCTGATTGGGTTTGTGTCTGAGTTGGATTTCTGGGCCCGGGACTGGCTGGGGTCCTGGAACACTCTTTTGTGCTGGGTATGGGAGTTGCTGTTCCTGGAAGTCTCTTTTGGAGTGTGCATTGATTTGGGGAAAGAAAATGGTTCCTTCCATGGGGAGTGCTGGGCGAAGCCTGGGTATGTATATTCATGTGTATATGAAGAGCAGCTTGGGTATGCTGAGGAGGGAAGTTTGTGTGCCTGCTCCCTGTGCCAGAAGATGTCTGCTGGCCTGGGCTGTAGTCTCTGCAGAGGGACTGTGCTTTGTGGGCACTCACAGACCAGCAGTGGGGATGCTTAGCAGCTTTTGTCCCAGAATCTACCTATATGGAAGTACTTGCTACATGCTCGTCTGTAGCAGTGCAGTGGCTGAGACTAATTCTTCCATCCCTCTGCTTTCTCCTCAGTGAGCTGGAAGAGTCTCTCCTGGTGCTGCCCTTCTCCTATGTCCCTGACCTGCTTAGACTCTTCAATGAATATATTCACCTGGGTTCAGATGTTGAACTCCTGTGTCGAGCTCTCCTCTTCCTGCTCAAGTGAGTCTTTCTGCCCAGACAGATCTGCCAGTCTTAGTTCAGCTGCTCTTGCTGGCCAAAACCTGGGCCCAAGGAAGGCCCAGCAGGGCTCTGGTCAGCAGTGGGCCTGTTGGTTCCTCTGTGTCCCTCGTGCTGGTACACCTTGTGAACTCACTTTGTGCCAGTTAGGTGGACAAACACCAGAGAGGTGCTGCTTGCTGCTGTGCTGTGTCCATGCTTTGAGACAGCAAAGAGCTGGGGAATGCACCCTGTTTCCTGGAGCTGAAAAGATGACGTTGCTTGCCTTGAATGGATGTAGCGTGAGAGTTTGGGGGAAATTTGGGCTTTCTTGTATGTCTCTGGCTCTGAAGCTCTTGGGAAGCCTCCTTGGGAATAAAGATGTGGTCTCTGCAGGAGATAAGGAGTCACTGCAGACTGCAGCAAATGGTGTGTGGGAATGGATTGATGAGATACAGAGTGTTGACATGGCCAGATGGAGTTGCTGGTCCTGGTCCCCCAAATCTCATCAGGATGAAAGAGCCTGCATGAAGGCTGAAGTGGCACTGTTGGCTGGCACAGCGTCACTGTGGAGCCCATGCCCTTAGAGGGTACTCCAGAGAGACCTTCCTTTTGGACTACTGTATTTTAAAGGGAAACTTCAGAAAGTAGCTTTTCCAGATAGATCTGCCTGTCTCTCTTATATAAGGCTGGTCTGGGGAAGCCTGATTTAAGAAAAATCTTATGACCAGAACATAGAGAGGCTCAGGAAAGGGGCTTTCTGATGTTGCCAAGAACAGTGTTGCAATACATCACTGCCTGCTTTGTTCCCAGGATACATTTTGGGCAGATCACAAGCAACCACATGCTGGTGACAGTGATAGAAAATCTGAAGAAAACCACCATCTCCAGAGTCAGTGAGACGCGGGTGAGTGTTGCAGCCTCCCCTCTCCTGGAATAACAGGATAGGCCAATGTCTGGGAATGCATGTTGTCTGTGGTGTCCATGGAGAAAGTCGTTTGGCAGTCTGAGCCCAAGTCACCTTCCTCCTGAGCAAATAGGCTGCCTTTTCCTTATGTTCTTCCTGATGTGAGACTACCCAGAGATGAGCCTGCGCTCAAGCTCCCTCCCTCATTTACCCTTGGTTTTCTTTCATGTACATATTTGGGCTTTGGCTTGCTAGTTTCTAAACATGTAGGAGGTGAATAAACTCTGTTTGTCTTGGGCTTTTCTGTGGGCTACTAGTCTCTCAAATAATGCAGATTGTGCAACTTCCCAGAGGCAACTTCAGGTGCCTGCCAGCAACTTGCCTTTCAGAAAACACAGTGGATCACAGCTGCTCTTGGGAGAGAACTGTGAGGAAGAGAGTGCAGGACTGACTGTTCACCTGCTCAGATGAAGTTTTAAATTTAAATAATGTTGCTTTATTTAGATCTGTGGATTGTCTTGCTTTCATCATGTCTTAGTGGAGGGTGGGCAGTGCAGGACCCTGTCTCCTAACAAGCTGGAGATGTACCCAACAGTGTGGTGCTGGTCTGTCTCCACAGGATGTGCTGGGATTCAACATGGCAGGGCTCCAGTACCTGAAGAGGGAGATTGAGGCCAAGAATGAGGTGACATTTTTTGCTGATGCTACTGACCGTTTTGAGGAGAAGAAGAGGAAGAGGAAGAAGAAAGAGAAGATGATTCTTGCAATGCTCTAGCATTTGCTACCCAAGACCCAGAGCACCTGGATGGGGTCATGTAACCTCAGTGTTGGCCATGGAAGCGTTCTTGTGGCTGAACATCTGTGATGTCCAGTGACTGGGACGGACTTCCCCTCTCCATGTGGTATAACCCAGCATATAACCCCAACTCAGAGTGGTTGTCTCTGAGGTGAACTGTCTGTAATCTGCTGCATATGTATGCATTTGAACTGTTTTTGAGGTGGTGTCAAAGGGACATGCAGAATGCCTGTTAGAAACAGAGTCCATTTCTCCTGCAGAGGAGGTCAGCACATTCTGGCAGTGTTTCAACTGGATGAAGAGAATCCAGCACATGGACTGCTCATGGGACCATGCCCTACCCAGAGAAGGCAGCTGGCAAGATTTTACCCTGTTTCGACACCTTCTGGTGGTCTGGCTGAGCTTAGAGCCTCTGGGCAAAGCTATATGACTTCTGCCAGTGTGAGAACTTGGTCTACAGGAACTCGCTTTTTAGTAGGACAGGGAAAAACATGGCTGCACTCTATTGAAGGCATATTTATATATTCTTTGTGAGACAACTTTGTGCATGGAGTTTTGCCCTGATAATTCTCTAGTAAAGCCTCAACTGCCCTGTCCTGTGCGTCAGTACTCAAAGGATTTTTTTTCCAGAGAATAAAATCTGTGGGAGCAAATGGAAGGGCTGCCACCCAGGATTGTGCTATTCCATGGAGCTGGCAGACAGAGCACAACAAGTGTGGGTTCTTTGCATTGTGCTCGCTCCAGTTTTCAGAAATTGCACTGAATTGTTGCAATGTTGTACTTGTCCTGTGTCAGATAATATGATTTATTTTCACAGCAGGGCAGGACAAAGTGAGCAAGTCTCTGCTACTGTTATTAGTTTTTAGTACATGCTCCTCTTTTACCAGTAATCACAAGTTTGGTGGATGGGGTGGGGACTGCTTCTGGGTGCTTTGCCGAGTGTTGGACTTACATGTCTGATTCAGGTGGTCAGATGGTGTTTACTCATCTGTGGGTAGGGCTTTTAACAATGTCCACAGCTGGGTATCTGTTTCAGCACCTTCCTGAGCTGGCTTTCAGCCTTGGTTCATAGGTCAATTCTGACTCAAAGAGCTGATGGACAAATAGTCGTGTCTGGTGGGACAGTGGAAAACACCTGTGCAGTACTTGGATGGCTACTGAGCAAGCTCAGTGTACGTGTTAAAGGGAAGAGGTCTGTCCTGTGCCAACCATCCACTGACACACTAGAATTCCCATATCCTTAGGTACCTCAGCTTGCCCTTCCCTTAGGTGAAACTCCCCAGATTTACAAACCTGAGCAGGAAAGCACTTGCAAATACAGGGTCAATTTAAAATGTGTATTGTTAGAATATTTGTCTCGCTTAACAGCGTGGATAGGAGAGTCCAAAACTGGGACTCATGTTTCACACTGGAATTCTCAGTCACTGTCAAGTGTTGGGAGAACAAGTCATCTGCATATATCAAGAAAATTCCCCATCTTTCAGCATGTCACGTGTTGGAAGAAGGATGAAGCACAGGAAAGCACCTCACTGGAAATGAACTGATAACAACAATGCAGAACTGCAGTTGGATACATAAATATGGTGTCTCACAAGGAGATTGAGATGGTTCTTCTAGTCACTACTGTGTAAGTAGAAACAAAGTGTGTTGGGGGAAGGCCATCTCTGAGTGGCTCAGTTGTCCACTATGAAGAGATTTCTCTGTCAGCCTTGGTCATCTTCAAATGCTCATCTGCACAAAAGGATATAAGCAGAACCCCTCTCTGTTGATCCCTCTCTCTCCAGTGTACCTTTGTGTACTTGTAATCTGGTGTCTGCAGCTCATCAAAGGTAGATGAAGACACAGAAAGTTAAGCCTATGTGAAAGCAACCAGAAACTTAGAAGAACAGAGCGGATCAGCAGCTTTTTCATGAAGAATCACGGTTTCAGTGAAACCTGCTGCATGCTTACAAAATATTTCAGGTGCCTCAGCACAGGTTCTAGAAACCTAACCCCTTTTAAAAACAAACCTATTGGGAACCATTCAGCACTCTTTTCAAGGGCAAAGTATCAAACACTGAGGTTGGAATACAGTAATTTTTCCACTGCTTACATTTCAGACAGCCACGTCAGAAGGCTGTGCAACTTTTGGACCACCTTTCCCATTAATCGGGGACAGACAAAATATTCATTCACATTAATCTGATTAAATAAATGACAAAGTCTACATTGGGATGTTTCCATAACATTGGAGTGAAATTTGGGTATTTCAGGATTGCTGATCTTCATGTTATTCGTCTAGGCCTCTGACCTGTAGTGAAAGAGGAGAGAAAATTAACATGAAAGGAAAGAAAAAAACCAACAAGCCAAACCCCAACTCTACCTTTGTACAGTCGTTGAACCAAACCCAGTAATTACATCCAGATGGTTTGCAAGTGTTGTGTGAGCACTGTGATTGCTAGGGACTGGCTTCAGTAGAACTGGCCTCTAATCTTGCTGTTGGAAGGGAACAGCATGAGAAAGGGTTCTCACGTGGGCTTCAACTAGATGAAGAGTTTGCTTTTACTTCACAAATTAAGAGGCATAAGGTCCTGACCACAAGTTCAGGATGGGCAGTCTACTTAGGAATACTGAAGGCTTTCATGGGCAGCTTCCTGTGCAGTATAATGAGTATATAAAGAGAATCTTTGTGAAATGTTTTAAATAAAAATGAGAAATAACTGGAAAAAATATAAATGAGATATGACTAAGTTTGCTGAGGAAATGCTTAATCTGATTTTTTTTTTTTTTTTTTTTTGCTTTTGGTCTTTAGTAGGAGGTGTGGGAAATTTGTGATCAGTTCTAATAGGGCAGGGAAGTTCCTAGGTCTCAATAGAGGAAATAATTGGCTGTGGTGATAACCACCTGGGGAAGGTGATAGGAACTTAAAAAGTTGTCACAGTGCCTCTGCAAAGACTTGGCTATTTCTGTTCTGAATGGTTGAATGAGACTTTTTAACCAAGCACAGGACTTAACCTAGGAGTATCAGCATTTCATGTTTTCTGTCTCCTGAAACAACCAGTCCAGAGTTCCTTGACATGTTTGAGATGGAGATGGTTTTGAGTCCAGAAAATTTTGTGAGGAGGAATGTTCAAAGAGGCATTTGGCAGAGGTGCTTGGGTAGCTTGGGGTAGCTGTAGCCACCTTCAGAAGGAATTATCAATCCACAAAAAGACTTTGTCAGAACAGAAGAGAGATTTGGCTTTAGTGACAGTGACTACGATTTGCTGGATTAGCCATGTGGGAGTTAACCATGTAGTTAATTTCTCTCCACTTGGAGCTTTTAATGGGAGATGACTCTCATCAGAATTGTTGTTGGCACAGGGGGTGTCTCACTGAACTGTGAAGTGAGTGGGCGAGTACTCCATTTCAACACTGAAAGAAGTTTGGCTAAATTGCCTTCACTGATGAGTTCCAGGTTGTAAGCCCCTAAGCTGGAAGGCATTAAATTTGCTGTTCTTCTAGACTGTGATTGCATGGTACTCTGGGGGGTAAAATTCCACACTGGAAAAGGTAAGAAGATATTTAAACAGGAAACAAAAAACAATGTTTAATGTACTCTGGGCAGTCCTAGAGCAGATGCAGCAGTGAGAGGTGTGTGTTTTTCTGCACAGTTTCTTTTGAGAACTGACTGATGTGGTCACTTTTCTTTTTCTCCAGAGGAAAGGAAATGAGGTACAGGTGGGATTTCTTTACTGACTTGTTAGATAGCGTGGCAGACTTACAGATGTGAAAGTTGCAAGAAAAATAAATTATGTCAGTGTAACACATATGAGGAATATGGGGACTCGAGCTGAGAAGAAACATCTATAGGGTTCCTGTTTATGAACTGTCACCATCAGTTGTATTGTATGTAGAGCACCTGAGTTGATGTGGGTGAGATGAAACACCAGCCTCATGTTAAATGTGTTGGCTGGTGCCAACTTTGAGAAGTTCCCAGTAAGGCTTTCTTGTTGGCAGGGAAGACTCTCCAGATAGTCTGATTCTGCAAGGTTACAGAAATGTGCCATATGAAACAATGTGTGCAGGGGGTTGTGTGTGCTTGGACCTGTCATGTTAAGGTTGCCCTGTCTTTCTGTAAGACTCCTGTCCCTTATTAGACTTCCTGTCAGTGTCAAAGGGTCAGCAGTAAGACTTGGTTTTAGGAAGTGAAGAGTGTTAAGTAGAGGCTGATTTATTAGGGCTTAACTGCAATAAATCCAGCCTCCTGCTGCCGGGAGGCTCAGTGACTTGTTTAATGTGGAGACAGTTAAGGGAAGGGCTTGGGAGGCTCTGCTGTGAGTGCCTCCACTGAGCTCAGCAGCTGTAGTGATCTGTAAATCTCTTGCAGTGAGTCCTTTGGTTAATGTCACCCAGTGCTTCCCTTTTCTTGTCTTGGGTTGTCATGTCTGTGTGGTGTGTGCATGACAGCTTTGCTGACAGTTGCGTGGGGTTTGCTGACGATGTGGATCAGAAGCCAAGGTAAAACAACTGTGATTTGCTTTATGGCTGGTATCACTGCACCCAGTACTTACATTAACTAGAAAGCTTTCAGGGTAGTGTAACCTTGAATGGTGGCTTGGGGCTTGGAGGAACTGCCTGGACTGTTGCTGCCATGTCCCCCTGGGGGTATCCTTGTGGGCGGCACTCATACATGTGGGTGGTTAACACAGGTGGAATATCATGTTAAGGATCTAACCATTTCTGTACATTTATTTAACTCAAATAATACATGTGGAGGCTGGGAGGAATTCTGGAAATAAGGCTGTGAAACAACTGGAATCTGGACTACGGCCCTCAGCTCAAAGATTAAAGATCAGATAAAATATTGGGGAAGAAAACGTTTTGGAGGCTGGTTTGCAAATGTGTTACTGAGGACTTGGTGAGTGGAAGCAGAGCAGGAGGTGGTTTTGCTGCTATGCATTGAGTTCTGTCTAGCTCAGCTCCGCAATAATCACAGAATCACAGAATGGTTTGGGTTGGAAGGGACCTTAAAGATCATCTAGTTCCAACCTCCCTGCCTGGGCAGGGACACCTCCCACTAGACCAGGTTGCTCAGAGCCCCATCCAACCGGGCCTTGAGCACTTCCAGGGAGGGGGTATCCACAACTTCCCTGGGCAACCTGTTAAAAATGGGCATGAAAGACTTCTTTGGGCCACTAGGAAGTAAATTTGGGAAGGCTGAATGTCACTTCTAGAGCATTTAAAGCCTCAGTGGAGTTGCTATTAGCTAGTACTCTGGTCAGTCTCAGAGGACCCTAAAGTTGTCCTTTGTTTGGTAAGGGTGGCCCTTACCAGGAGTGGAGTTTCTGGTGTGTTTGCATGCACCTTGCCTTGCCATTTCTTCCAGAGGTATCCAGAAGACCTCTTCTCCCAGGCTTTTAAGTGTAAATTTGATTAAAAGTCTCACAGACCTTCACCCTTTCTTCTGTTGTGCTTTTGAAAACACCCATTTGGGTGTTTCTGAAAAGGACAGCAAAGCTTGCTACCTCAGCAGCCTGCACTGCAAACAATGCTTAAGGCTCCTGACAGGTGGATAGTCCCCAGGGTTGATGCCAGAAGATGTGTGTAGGAAGTAAGACAACAAAGGATATTAGCTCTCACAGGCAGGAGAAGCGTCTCTGTTTCTGTTACTATTTCAATATCATGAGAAACTTCTTCAAGGCCACCGGTATCTCGCCCTCCAATTACCATGGCAAAAATCTCTATCTCCAGTTCAACCTGCAAGCCTGCTGCCACCTAGGGGAGACAGAGAAGTACTCACAGGTAAGGTGCATTGTTTTATACATAGTCCCCTCCAGCAGTCCTTGGAGCTAGTTCTGCATTATTTGATGAAATTAAAGACTTAGTGGTGGTGAGACACTGGCGCAGGTTGCCCAGGGAGGCTGTGGATGCCCCCTCCCTGGAAGTGTTCAAGGCCAGGCTGGATGGGGCTCTAAGCAACCTCTTCTAGTGGGAGGTGTCCCTGCCCAGGCAGGGGGGTTGGAACTAGATGGTCTTTAAGGTCCCTTCCAACCCAAACCCTTCTATGATTCTATGATTGTGCTTGCCAGTTACCCACTATCTGTCTCAATAGAAAGGTCTGTACAAAACAGTGTCTCTTCACATTGCAGTTGGAAAGGAAAGTGCCAGGTGTTTGCATTTTTTTCCCCTTAAATTTCCTTTTAGGTTCTAGGGCAATTGGGACAGCTGGGAGATAAAAAAGAGAGGTGATCGATGCCTCAAGCCTGTTGGTATTTAAGAGGCATTTGGACAGTGTCCTTAATAACTTGCTTTAACTTGGTCACCCCTGAAGTTGTCAGGCAGTTGGGATTAGATGACTGCTGTAGGTCCCTTCCAACCCAAATACTATTCTAAAACGAACATAGAGGTAGGGAGATACAAAAGGGAGGTGTGGAGGGGCAAAGAGAATGGAAATTATTTCAGCCATTTTAAGTATTGAGTTGTGGCTGGGGCCCTGGACTAGGGGGTTTAACTTCCCTTCTGGCACTGCCTCCCTGCACAAATCATTGCTGCTTGATTCCATGCCTGTAAAAGCATTG
Organism: Hemiprocne comata; assembly: GCA_020745705.1. Taxonomy (NCBI): domain Eukaryota; kingdom Metazoa; phylum Chordata; class Aves; order Apodiformes; family Apodidae; genus Hemiprocne; species Hemiprocne comata. Next base: position 145,840,768 of record CM036586.1, read on the forward strand.
GCTGGGATATCGCCTGGTACTACCCTACTGGGATGCTGTGGGGATACTGGCCAGCACAATATTTATTCAGGTACAACACACAGGTGAAGAGAGAGGCTGAACACAAGCAGGAAGCATAGAAGCTTCCTACTTAATGGGACAATTTCATGTGCTATGGTACTTTGCTAGGTAAAAGACTTCAGGTTGAGAATAGTTGTGAGCAGGAAAAGAAATGGCTGAGGCAAGAGTTTATAGACTCATTAATGGTTTGGGTTGGAAGGGACCTTAAAGATCATCTAGTTCCAACCTTCCTGCATGGGCCGGGACACCTCCCACTAGATCAGGTTGCTCAGGGCCCCATGCAACCTGCCCTTGAACACTTGGAGGGAGGGGGCATCCACAACCTCCCTGGGCAACCTATTCCAGTGTCTCACCACCCTAGGTTCAATTCTTGAAGGTATCGGGACAGAAGATACAGACTAGGTGTAAGACAGAGCAGATATAACAAGCACCCTAAACCATGGGAAAACTCAGATGGTGGTAGAGTATCCTGTCTGCATCAAAAAAGCTCTCTTTAAACTCAATGCTTGACCTGCTGCTTTCCACTGAACTTAAGGTGTTTATCCCTCTGCAGTCTGGTACAGACTCTGAGACTTGGAGTACACAGGGTGCTTGGTTGAAGGCAGCAGCAGGACAGCGCAAGGCAGCATCACTTCAAATCACTTTAAACACATCATGTACCACGCTGGCTCTATTCCCAGCCAGCTGGTGCAAGAGGAACCCGAGATGGCCTGAGGGCCATCAGAGACTAGCAAAACCCAAAGTATCTTCTGTGTAACCTACAGGTCCTGGTGTGTACATCACTCTCAGTCCAGTGTGCGGAGGTGGTTGCTTCACCCGAAACCTGTGAGAAAGAGAAGAATCAGTTTGCCAGAAGCTGTTTCGGGCAGGCAGAAGGTAACTACTGCTCTTCCTCTGCTTGTGCAAACAGCAGCAGAATTTGTTAGCTTGTCCTTCCCGTCACAGTGTACAACTTGGGCTACAGGGATATTCCTGGGCTTCTCACCAAGGCTCAGGTTTCTAGCAAAAAAAACCCCAAAGGAGCAGATCAACAGGCCAAAGTACATCCCCAAGGAGCTCGCTGCACTGCCTGGTCCTTACAACAGAATGTGAAATAGCAGCATTCTAAGCCTCCGTACGCAAAGGAAGCTGAAGTACAAATTACATCTTGGCAAATACCTGCGGGTTGCACACCCAGCAGCCCTTAACTTTATTTAATGTCCTTTGACACGATTCTGTTGCTGGTATAAATTTTGTGTAAATAATTTCACAGTACCCACTAAGGCAGTAGTTTCACTTCCTTATTTCTCACTGATTGTTTCACATCTGTGCAGTCATTTTGTGCACAAAACTGCCAATGCTAAGATCTCTGAAAATGATTAGTGCAGCTATGACCTCTACTTTTGCAAAGCTCTGAAGTTCATCCTGTGGTTTTCATTTCCACCTGAAGAACAGTTACCAGCATGCACTTGCACCAGAAGCTGTCAAAGGCAAGGCATTAGAAGAGGCATTTCTAGGATATGACTCCATCTTTCGGAAAGCTCTGACAGAATTATAAACTGGCTGCCAAAATTCCTGTGCTTTCTTTGGAGAGCTGGCTGTTAGGAGAAGCTGGACTTGATTTTTGTCAGGATGTCCCAACAAGTTCAAGCTATGGTATGGTTTCTTCAGAAGGCACATAGTTAACTACTGACTCTGCCATGGAAAAGTTTTGGCTTCAGCATGAGGCAGACATAGCTCAGAATTGCCCACCATTGGCTCTATCCCTGGACCTCAGCAAGTTCTGCTGTCGTTCAGCAGTTAGTCACTTAGCTCTCCTCCGAAAACATCAAGTAAAAGGCTTAAAAGATAAGCTAGATTTATCAGAATAATGGTGGCAATTTCCTTAATTGTCTACATGGAGTGCTCCAGCATGGAAAGAAAAAAAAAAAGCTAACATGCACATCTTGAACTCTAGGATGTTGGTATGTGATCTGCTGACTTATCAGGGCAAGCACCATCATGCTTAAATGTGCATTAAAGGAAAAAAAGTGTATTTGAGGCCACATTTAACTAGGCAAATTTAAACAAAAATCATCTCTGCCATCCATTCTGATGGAAGAAGCTGTACAGTACTCTCTCAGCTGGTCTTGAACAGATTTCCAAAGTGTCTAGTTGGTGGAATGATCACAAGGGATTGTCATGATCCCAGCAGGGTAAGTCTCCTGGGAGGTCCTCTTTTGATAATAATTAGCTACCAAGGAATGACAAATGTCAGACACAAATGTTTATGAGTATTTCGTGCCCTCCTTACTGTTCTTCTTAACCAGTGCTAATGTTGCAGGAGCAAACAATCACCAGTGCTAAGAAGAGGAACCAGCTTTTGAATGACCTAGACCAGCATGACAATAGGAGGTTCATTTCCCTGTTTTCAGTTGGTCTCCCTCTCCTGGGACCTGTGGGTCTAGCAGAAAAAAGGCCCATGTACTAGGAGTGGCCCAAGCCTGGCTGACCAAAAGTTTCTGAAAGAACCCTCCATTAGGACAAATGGATGAGATTGGCCTAAATAGCAGCTTTTAGTCAGCTGCTAAATAAAGTAAGCACCTCTCCAGCTGCAGGAGGCAGTTGAGGATAGGTGGGAGTAAGGCTGACACTGGAGAACTTTGGTGGGAATAGCTATCTTAGAACACAGGAATTGATGTAGCTTGGTTTTGGCTTTGGAGCTTTTAAGCCACGTGAAACGAAAGCTTCCCACTGAGTACTGCAATTCTTGAAACCATCTGGTGGGATTATAACCATTCAAATGAAGCTACTTTGAAGGCACAAACCTTAGGTGGAAGCCACTGGCTGCAGGCTCTCCTTTAAGCTAAAAAGCAAAGTACTCTTTTCTGTCACATGTATGGCACCTGGGAGGTCACCTGCCTGAATATCACTGAAGTAAAACCACTGGCACTGGGCTGGTGCAGGAGTGAGTGATCGTACATACGTTCCTTCAATCACTCAGAAGGGGAGTTCTAGTACAGAAAAGCAGTCACAAACATTTTCTTACTGCATTTATATATTCTTTACACTGCAGCTGGGTAAATATGATAATTTCCTGTGATTTGTCATGCAGGGCAAGAGACAATCTGCTGGGCTGCAGACCCTGAAATGGACTAACTTATCCTCACCCCATTAGAATGGCGTGCAGTGCTATTTTGTCCTACGCACTGACAGGTGTGACATCGAGTAAGGGAAATGTGGGCATAAATATCCTCTGCTTGTTCCCAGTGTCATCACTGGTTTCTCAGTGCAGCTAAAGACATGTGTCTGCCTGAACACAGGTGTGTCCAGTTAGGGTTGCAGCAACATTTCCCAACCCCAAATGTAATACTGGTTAACGTGAAAGACTTTTAGCCCTCAGTAACAACCAGGAAATCATCTGCGATGGGGCAGGACTATGCATACAGGACCTGCTGTTCCTTACTGTTTTCCATCTTCTCAGTAACACTAATACACAAATAATGAAGTATTTCTAGTATTATCTCCTCTCCTCTGTCCAGTCATTATCAAATGATTTCAAATATAAACCCACCATTTTTTATCTCATGTTAATCAGATCAAAGGAGATTGACAATAACAAGCAATGTGTAATTGGACAGTTAAAAACCAAGGTACTAAAAATTCAAACTGACCTTGAGAAATTCACACCAACATTTTTCAGGATCACAGTGGCTGCATAGGTGCAGCCTTCCTTTAGCACCCCAAGTATCACTCTGGGTGGAATGAGATGGAAGCTGCTAAGATCCTCTCTTGTTGTTGCTAGAGAAGATGTGTTGACCTTTCCTGCGACAGTATCTTCCACCTTTGCAAACGGAATTAAAATATTAGACAACAAAGTTGGTGGCCATCAGGTTAAGTTCAGATTACTTAACCTATATTTGACCTCTGTCCAGTCATCCTGAAGAATTACAAAAAGACATCCTAGTTTGAGTAAAAACTGAAGAGATGCTTTTAGTATTGCCTGCAAATTTCTACTGGTTTGAGTTTTCAGACATATTAAGCCATTGACATATCTCAGGGGGAAGGGGGGGAAGCCCTGCTCTTCTATAAATCAGAGCTTTCATGTGGGTAATGAGTTTGTCCTGGCAGTTGAGAGGAAAGGTTCTTTGAGGATTGCCAGTAAGCTGACACGTTAATTGCAACTGCTATTGTTTCAGTAGACAGATTCAAAATACTTAATGGTATTGTTCCAGAATGAATATTTCACACAGAAGAGAAGACTTAGAGGATACTACTAGGAACACATCATATGTTCTTTTACCTTTTTATTTGGTATGGAGTTTGGTTTTGTCCCCTGAAGGGAGGATGGTAATTTCACTTTATCTCTTCGTGGCTGCCCTGCAGCATTCACCAGCAGACTCTGAACTTCACGTTTAAAAGGTGTTTCTTGTGATCTTGAAGCCTTGTTTACTTCTGGAAAGCAAAGATTTCCAAAAGCACAAAAAAGTTAAGCATCATACTCAGCCTAATCCTGATGTTCTTCTTCAGATAAGGCTTTTATTTTTTATGAAAGCACAAGGATAGAAGAATTGGTCTAATTTTTATTTCAGAGGTCAAGAAAGGCATTAAGAAACCTCCTTAATACTAGCAAGTAATTAAAATTTAACTAGTAAGTAAAGTTGAACTATAATTATTAGAACTAATTAGTTGGCAGCGTATCAGTGGAAACTTGCAGGGAAGTTATAAACACCTGTGAAAGTGATGAAAACCAGAAGTGAGAAGACAGCTGACAGAGCTGTCTTGTGTATTCCCCCCTAGGGTGAAGGAGAGAGTCTCTCCCATTAGTTTTATACCTCTCTCCCTTTCTGCGAGCCTTGCATCCAGATGTATTCAGAAAGCTGATCAGATACAGGTGGATTTAAATTTCTATTGTAAATATTTCATCAAAAGTTATAAAAATATAGATATGAACCTGCTCCAAACTACTTTCTTGAAGGCAGCTTTACCTGTTTTGCTGCTGGAACCTTCATTTTGTTTTGAATGTGCCTGCAGCAGAAGGCCAGGTGAAGGTGAGGAATCTCTCATGGTGTTGAGACATTGAGATGCTACCAGGAAAATAATGTGAGAAGTGTTTTTCATGATCATCACCATTTCCATACACACAATAAATAAAATAATCACAAAGTTTTTGGCACTTTAATTTAGACAAACTTGGAAAGCTGTCTACATAAGCATGAGAGGCTACGTAAGTTCTGCTGGGACATTTTGCTTCCCTGGGCAACTGGGATCAAAAATGTGTATCTTGTGATGAGCCATTTCTTGTTCTTCAGCTAATGGAGCAATAAGGCACGAAGGGCTGACAGGCAACCCAACACAGGTCTTGTGGTGTCTGCAGCATGGTCATTGCCAACTGAGGAAACAGGGGAGTTAGTGGGGGTCTGATAAAGCCCCGTGCTGGGCTGCTTTCCTGATATGCCTCTTTGTTGTGTACAACTCTTAACCTCACTATGTTATTTCAGTAATTACTCAGAGCTGCTGTTCAAACAGAACAGAAGTATTCCTCTCAGGGCTGTGAAGCTCACACCTGAGAGGATGGTTCACTCTTTCACTGCTCCCTGTCATCCAGTCAATGCCTTCCTCATCTATCCTTCAAACTACCCTTGGGCTGCATGTTTCCTATTCCCTATTGCTTTTGCATCATTCCCCAAGCTCCCCTCTTACCGCTGAGTTTCCAAATTCCATCTCCAGTTTTTTTTTTTCTGCACTTATTCCAGTCTTTTTCTAAACTTGACCTCCTTAGTTCTTGCTCATCCGCCCCTAACTACCGTTTATGCTATTTCAGTGTTTCTTGAGCATTTTGCAGGATTCATAGCACAACTTTTCAGCTTTGCATTCAACACCTATGGTGCTTCCACATTCAGTGATATCTGCAAAGGCTCCTTTAACACACTAAATGTACAAGTCTCCTAGACCACATTTATGTTAGTGGATTAAACAGGAACATTCCCAGATACTGGAACACGATAATCTATACAGTTAAACTGTTAGAACACTGGCTTGTGATTGATTGTACCACTTAGCAGTCTCCCCAAAGATAACTCTGGGGTACACAAATTTTGGCCAGGGAAAAAGCCATCTTATTTTGGGAGACTGAATCTACACAGTGTCCTCTATAATTTTGGATCCCAATGTCAGGGAATGCCTAGTAGTTCCTGTGTTACAATGACTGGGAATACATGGGGGTCAGATAACATAATCTTAACTTCAACTGCAATATGAAACAAATCAACTGGATAAAACAATGCAGATGATACTAAAATGTTACCAGACAGTAAAGCTCAACTTACCTCTGCTGGGTTTTTTGATTGTCTCAAGAGGGAGATTTCCACTCTCTTTTTTTTGAACTGGAGGAAGCCCCATACACAGTGCTTCCACATCAAAAAACTAGAGCAAAGAAAGGGAGAAACTTTAGGCCTCCCAATGAAACACTTATAAAAACCCCAGCAGGCATCAAAAAAGCAGAACCAAAGTGGTAAATATAAAAAAAGATAAGCTAAGTATACCTCAGTTTTCAACATATGTTTTGAGTATTCTTTATGCACTTACAGCACTTATCAGGGGAGAGTACAACAGGAAAGTTCCTAAGGCTACCTTTAACCCAGGAAGGTTAGAGGTTGGACTTATTAGTTCCCTCTCTAGTTAGAGGAGAGAGGTTTTTGAGGGGTAAGTGAAAAGAACAGAGGTTCAGCTTCTGCTCTGAATCAGACTCTCTCCAGAGTTTCTGTAAGGAACCTACAGACTTTGTGCTCAATAAACATAATCCATTCCAATACATGTTTCCTCTGACAAGGGCATCTAATTCCCAGTATTAATTTCTGCCACCACTGTCCTCTGAAATGGTTTCTTGAGATAAACTGAGGCTGAGAAGTAAACCCACTACTGTCTTTGTGGGACTATGACAGAAACTACTACAGAAACTAGCTGGCCTAACACAAATTCATTGAGTTTTCAGCTACGTTACCTTTTTTGGGATCATTTTTTTGCCGATTTCTGATTCAAAATATGAAGGAAATATTTTGTTTCTTATTGCCTTTAAGTACTTCTTTTCTTCATCAAGTTCTTTCCTAAGTCAGTTTTAACATTGTTGGTAAGGAAAAGAAAGAAAAATATATTATAACTGAGTTGATCCTGTTTTTCAGTACTATGTTTAAAACACTGAGGAATGGAAGTGATAATGGCAAGTGGCTTTTTTGTTTGTTTGTTTCCCATGGAGTGATATTCCTGTAATTGGAAATTTTCTCAGTGATAGATCAAGAACAGGCTGGTCTGGCAGGAACTGACAACATCCTCCTCAGATATGGAGGATATGATCAGTGGAGGGGCTGATCAGAATGCATATGGACCGTGGATTGGCTGCTGGGAAGAACTCCTCCTCAAAACGTGCTCCAGTTCTCTACTCTCGTGGAACATGTCTCAGACTCCCACCAGTGTCTTTCCAAACTTCCAATGAACATTTACATCTGAGAATTGGTATGTCAGATGCATAGCTAAAATTTACAATGTAAAATTAATCCAATTTCCTTATTTTATCACAGAAAAACTTGATGGCTCCGTGGATACAGAAACAGCTGTTCAAACTTCTGAAGGTAAAATTCACCACAGTCAGGACCAGTTACAATTTCAGCTTGATTTAGTCCAGTTTTACACAGTTGTAGTTTCACTGGCTTGCAGTGTCTAAAACCAGCTATGACATTACCACTCTGAATCATATTGAGAGAGTTCTGACACTTGCTTTATGGCCAGAATTGCACATGATGTCCTTGGGTGCTGGCTACTCTGATAGATACACTTAAAGTCATTCCTTAAATAGTATGCAAAACAGTGTAAAATGCTATATTAAAATATACATCTGAAATTATAGAAGTTTTTTTTAGTCTCATGCAACGGAGGTTAGAGAGTAACTGAGAAGTAGTGTGGAAGATAACTTATTTTTCAATAGCTATTTAACCTTCCCCAAAAATAAGAAAGAAAAAGCAAGTGTCTGGTAATAATATTATTTCCTCACTGCTTCAAGTTATTCTGTTTCATCCAAGACACCACGACTGACCTAAACAGATGTCAATAGAATTATTTTAATTCCATCATGAATGACTAGGTTACTGATGACTTTATCTATGAGAATCCTAGTTCATGCGTCAGGTTTTCTATTTCAACATAAATTACATGCCTGTTTTTAATTCCTTAAATTTAAACTGTCATGCTTTGATTCCACTGAGGAATTTGACATCCTGTCAGATTCCCAAAGCCCTTCCCTCTAGAACTGAAAATTATAATAGTTTTAATGCACAGTGCTTACATGAGCAGTTTTGGTGTGGTACTAGAGAATTATATAATGACGCAATATGACTATGTATCTCCATAGAACAAGATTCTGTAAATTGAGTTTCCAGAAAATAATATTCTCATATTTTTCTCTCAATTACTACTGCCTTGAAGATTACTCCTTTTTCTTTCAACTGCTTTTGTGAATTACCATATCTGCAGACTGAAATCCAGGGACTTCTGATTTACACATGAGTAGAGATTCTCATTACAATTAATCTGACTGTGAAATGTACACTTGAAGCAATGGATGCTGTTTCAAAGCATCTATAGAGATTAGTTTTCTTAACCTCATGAAACAGCTTCACTGTTCATCAGTGGGAGATAAAGGGTAATTTTTTAAAAACTTGAGAGGAAGTGAAGCTGATTCAAATTAAAATTGCAGGTCAGTCTTAACTACAACTTTCAGTGTTACAAAAAAGTTTATGTTTCTATGCATAAGCAGATGCACACACAGATTTCCTCCTGTACAGGCACTTCTAATCCAAAGCTTATTGCACCTGCCTCAGACTCCCATGGGAAAGACTTTACAAACAAGAAACTCAGGTACAGGCTGTTCTCAAAAATTGCATGTTCCAAAGTGCCAAAATGGGCATGAATCATGTAAGGCCTGATTTTTAAGATAACCCTAATCTTAAGGTTGAGTTTTCCTGCTGTCCACAGGTTTCACCTCCTGAAGTGTCCTCAGAAATGCAGCTGCATTTCCATGGTGTAACCCATGAGTGTATCCTGCACTTTATAGTGCACCTCACAATGAAGTGGGGAGGGAGAGAACCTCCAACAATCAAGTGAGGAAGTGGTGGATGTGGTAGGCAAGCCAAGGGCCTGAGATGATGTGAACAGAAGGGACATCACAACAAAATAGGGCTGAAGTGGGTCACACCAGGCATATGTGTGTAAATAAGGAAATGCCCAAGGGATGGCTTTATGGAGAAGGCTTTCAGGCCCTTTCTGGGCAATTGGCACATTGGGATCATAGAGAAGTGGTAGGCTAGCTCACAGGACAGGAGTGCTGTGACAGATGGATACAGGCTCCTCAGGAAGAGCAGGCCAGATGGGGAAAGAGGGCAAGTTCTTCTCTATAGCAGAGAGCAGCTGGAAAGCATGGAGCTCTGCCTGGGGATGGGTGAGGAGTAAGCTAAGAGCTCATAGGTTAGGATTAGTGAGGCAGAACAACATGGATGACATCGTTGTGTGTGTCTGCTATAGACCAGCTGATCAGGAAGAGGTAGATGTGGGGAAGAGGCCCCACGTTTGCATTAACCATGGGGGACTTCAGCCACCTTTACCCACTGCTGGAAAGCAGCTCTGCAAAGAAGCACCTAGGAGTCCTGGTGGACATCAAATTGAACATGAACCAACAGTGCACCCTTGTGGCAAAGACCACCAGCAGAACCATGGGCTGCTTGAGGAGGAGTGTTGCCAGCAGGTCCAGGGAGGCAAAGCTTTCCCTTCTGCTCAGCACTGGTGAAGCCACATGAGGGGTACTGTGCCAGTGTCTGAGCTCCCTGATACTGAAAAGGATGGCAAAGATGATTAAGGGCTTGGAGAATCATTCCTATGAGGAGAGGCTGAGAGAGCTGGGACAGTTTTGCCCTGAGAATGAAGCACTAGCATGTGATAGACATGTGTCTGGGGTTCTACTTGAAAAATCAGCTGGGATATGTGGAATATGCAAATCTTAATCTAAAGCATCAGCATTTGAAAATATCTTAATATAAATTAATATATCTATTAATAGAAATTATTTTCCAGGCTGGTGGCAGAACCAGGAAACAGAACACAGGGCTTCCGAGTTCAGCCTTGTTCTGAAGAGCATGAGTTAACAATAACACTGCTAGGTTCTCAAAAAAATGAGAGAGACTCAAACTGTCCATTGAGCATTTCTGTTGCAGAGAATTCCCCATTATGTGCCAGCAAACCATTGGACCATTGGACCACTACCCCTGGTGAAATCAGGAACAGTCTTTCCAAAGCAGACTTTAACTGGCTCATAAAATACCTAACTTTCTGTTTTACTAGTACTATTACCTGTGCTCGTCCAGTCTGCTCTGACACTTGGACTCTGGTGTTACTCCTTCTGGGCTGAATGAAGAGGAAAGAAAAAAAGCAATGAACATGAGAAAACTAGCATAATGTTCTATAAACACAAACGTATTTACAAGATAACGCTGAAAACATTTGTTATGGGAGTATGTTATGTTAACACCTCAGGTGAATCCTGACTTGAGCTTCTATGGTTTGAACAAAATTGTTGTTCATACTGCATTTTAATTTTATTATTTAAACAAAGAAACCCTCAAAATCCTTTTCCAGCCAACTCTAAAGTATCTTTCAGATAAGGAAAGAGTGGCACAGAGGGACAAAAGAATCATAGAAAAAGCTAATAAAACATTGTGGTATGTATCTAGAGATCTAGGTCCTAGTCCTTAGTAATAGTCAGTAAGGTACATTGCCTTGCCTGTGTGTTGGGTTCCATCCCTGGTGTTACATTTGCATCAGTTCTCACTGGTCTGTCCTACCTGAACCTCTGCTGTTGGTCCTCTCTTTGCATAGTAATTGTCCTCTTTGTGTGACTCTGGCCAGGAGAACACACTGCCTGTTCATACAGCTCAGTGACGTGAGCTGCAAGGTCAAAGTATTATTGAATGTGCATCTGCAGCAAAGCACCACTAAGTGTTAACAATAAAAACCATAAAAGGATTTATTTTTAATGTGTCTTTCTGTCAGCTGATGAAAATCTAACAGATTCTTCATGACTATGAGGGAAGACACTGAAAGAACTTCACTCCAAAATCAAGTTCAGAATAATAACAAATAGGAAATCAGTTCAATGTAGAAAGCACCAAAACCAGATCAAGTTCACCCCCCCACCCTGTATTTCCTGAAATATCTTTATGTTCTTTCAAGATACAAACCCAATACCAGTGAATAGGAAAAGTTACTGAGATTCAGCCACTTTCTGACTGGGGAGCAACATTCTAGGTCTCTGTCTGCAGATGAAGACAATAGCTTAGGCTTTCAGGGGCCTTTAGTACTCCCAGCTTACTGAACTTGCGCTTCATTGTGGCTGTGAAGCTGAGATAATCAACATTCTCATGGAAGGAACTACTAGTTCAATATATATCAAGGGAGAAAAGCCAGTCCTTCCATATTTAAGATTGTGACCAGCTCTGGGGCTTTAATAAAGAGTTTTCCTGTCCTCTGATATCTTCTGTAAAATGTGTTCAGCTCATGCCTTGAACCTAAACTGTGGCCACAACGAAATTTCCTTGTTTGAAACTCTTTGAACAAGGCAGGCAGGGCAGAAAGAGAACACTTGAAAAAGGGCTGCCATCACTATGGGATTGAATACTATGAATTTTTCTGTGGAAAAGGTTTATGGATTTTTAAAAGAAGCTAAAATCTGAATTTTTATTGGTACATATTGAAAACATTTATTAATGTTAACAAGTACCTTATGAAAACTCTAACAGAAATACACAAGGGAAAGCTCATACAGTGTTCCATCTTTTCCCTTAGGCAGGGTTAATGTAACCAAGACACATGATTGTTTGAGAATAGATTTTCAGGTGTAATAAATAACCCGGATATATCTGGTTGCTTTGAAAAACTTGTCTAAAAATGAGCACTTGTATAAAAGTAACCAAGTACTGTCATAGTCCTTATACCTAAGAAAACTCTAGACATTTTGCTAACAAGTTCCAATCACCTGTGACAATCACACAGAAAAACGTGCACAGCACATAGATTAATTCACTTTCACGTCCCTTCTTTAACAATAATACCACAGCATTTAAAAACTACAATATTGTCCCATTTTAAAAGATAGAAATCCAATTTGTATTACCTCTATCTTTGAGATTCTCACTTGACCTCTCCAAGTTAGGGAAGGACTGCAATGAAGAAGGAAAACCTGTGATGATGTGAGAAAGAGGCCTCACAACAGCAGCCTCCTGTTCAGAGACCTCCATCCTAAACAAGAGTTCCCTTGTTACCTGAGAGTGTGACTGCAAGAACAGAGGTGTTCCAGTGTGTTAGAAAGCATGAGCTGGGAAAAAAGAAAATGAAGGACAATTTCCCTGCTCTAAACAGGTCTTTGTTTCTTTCTTGATGACGTACATGTGAGATGGCTTTGTATTTTATATGGTTGGTGTTCATTAAACCAACTATGCTGGTTCAAATTCAAACCCTTCTGTAAAGGATTGGAACCAGATCTGAGACTCATGGCCACAACACCAAGTCAAATAGGAAATGTGTTCAGGAATCTGTAGGCTTCATTACTGAGGAGCTCTCTTGCAGGTGGTTTCCAGTGAAGTGTTTAAGGGGTAAGAGACTCTAAACTAAGCTGTTTTCTTTCCTCTCATACTCCCCCTGAAGCAGTTAACTGGAAATCCGAGTTCCCACGCCCAGGCAGCCTAGGTGGTAACAGAGCTGAGAAACAGTGGAGACTCTTGATGTTTTCTGGGTCACAGCTGGTCCAGACTTAGAGGAACTATTATGAACACATCATATGTTCTTTTACCTTTTTATTTGGTATGGTGTTTGGTTTTTTTCCCTGAAGGGATGATAGTGATTCCACTTTATCTTTTCTTCGCTTTCCTGCAGCATTCACCGGCAGACCTTGAGCTTTACGTTTAAAGGGCGTTTCTTGTGATTTTGACGACTTGTTTACATCTGGAAAGCAAAGATTTCCAAAAGCACAAAAAAAGAGGCATCATACTGAGCCTAATCCTGATGTTCTTGTTCAGATAAGATTTTTATTTTTTATGAAAGCACAAGGAGAGAAGAATTGGTCTAATTTTTATTTTAGTTTTTTATTTTTCATGATCATCACCATTTTCATACACACAATAAATAAAATAATCACAAAGTCTTTGGCACTTTAATTTAGACAACCTTGGAAAGCTGTCTACATAAGCATGAGAGGCTACATAAGTTCTGCAGAACGAAGGGCTGACAGGCAACCCAACACAGGTCTTGTGGTGTCTGCAGCATGGTCATTGCCAACTGAGGAAACAGGGGAGTTAGTGGGGGTCTGATAAAGCCCCGTGCTGGGCTGCTTTCCTGATATGCCTCTTTGTTGTGTACAACTCTTAACCTCACTATGTTATTTCAGTAATTACTCAGAGCTGCTGTTCAAACAGCCTCCTCCATACTTTTGGATCTCAATATCAGGGAATGCTGCTGGGTATGTTTAATTTATGATAATAGGTAGAGTCATGGTGGTCTGAGCAGTTCCTGTGTTAAAATGACTGAGAATACATGGGGGTCAGATAACATAATCTTAACTTCAACTACAATATGAAACAAATCAACTGGATAAAACAATGCAGATGATACTAAAATGTTACCAGACATTAAAGATCAACTTACCTCTGCTGGGTTTTTTGATTGTCTCAAGAGGGAGATTTCCACTCTCTTTTTTTTGAACTGGACGAGGTCGCTTAGACAGTGCTTTCGCATCAGAAAACTAGAGCAAAGAAAGGGAGACTTTAGGTCTCCCAAAAAAACACTTGAAAAACCCCAGCAGGCATCACCCTCCCCCCAGCTACCAAAAAAAGCCAACAAAACCTAAAAACAAATAAAATAAAAATAGCAGAACCAAAGTGGTAAATATAAAAAAGATAAGCTAAGTATACCTCAGTTTTCAACATATGCTGAACTACTGTCTTTGTGGGACTATGACAGAAACTACTACAGAAACTAGCTGGCCTAACACAAATTCATTGAGTTTTCAGCTACGTTACCTTTTTTGGGATCATTTTTTTGCCGATTTCTGATTCAAAATATGGAGGAAATATTTTGTTTCTTATTGCCTTTAAGTACTTCTTTTCTTCATCAAGTTCTTTCCTAAATAAGTGTTAACATTGTTGGTAAGGAAAAGAAAGAAAAAAATATTATAACTGAGTTGATCCTGTTTTTCAGTACTATGTTTAAAACACTGAGGAATGGAAGTGATAATGGCAAGTGGCTTTTTTGTTTGTTTGTTTCCCATGGAGTGATATTCCTGTAATTGGAAATTTTCTCAGTGATAGATCAAGAACAGGCTGGTCTGGCAGGAACTGACAACATCCTCCTCAGATATGGAGGATATGATCAGTGGAGGGGCTGATCAGAATGCATATGGACCGTGGATTGGCTGCTGGGAAGAGCTCCTCCTCAAAACGTGCTCCAGTTCTCTACTCTCGTGGAACATGTCTCAGACTCCCACCAGTGTCTTTCCAAACTTCCAATGAACATTTACATCTGAGAATTGGTATGTCAGATGCATAGCTAAAATTTACAATGAAAAATTAATCCAATTTCCTTATTTTATCACAGAAAAACTTGATAGCTCCGTGGATACAGAAACAGCTGTTCAAACTTCTGAAGGTAAAATTCACCACAGTCAGGACCAGTTACATTTTCAGCTTGATTTAGTCCAGTTTTACACAGTTGTAGTTTCACTGGCTTGCAGTGTCTAAAACCAGCTATGACATTACCACTCTGAATCATATTGAGAGAGTTCTGACACTTGCTTTATGGCCAGAATTGCACATGATGTCCTTGGGTGCTGGCTACTCTGATAGATACACTTAAAGTCATTCCTTAAATAGTATGCAAAACAGTGTAAAATGCTATATTAAAATATACATCTGAAATTATAGAAGTTTTTTTTAGTCTCATGCAAGGGAGGTTAGAGAGTAATTGAGAAGTAGTATGGAAGGTAACTTACTTTTCAATAGCTATTTAACCTTCCCCAAAAATAAGAAAGAAAAAGCAAGTGTCTGGTAATAATATTATTTCCTCCCTGCTTCAAGTTATTCTGTTTCATCCAAGACACCACGACTGACCTAAACAGATGTCAATAGAATTATTTTAATTCCATCATGAATGACTAGGTTACTGATGACTTTATCTATGAGAATCCTAGTTCATGCATCAGGTTTTCTATTTCAACATAAATTACATGCCTGTTTTTAATTCCTTAAATTTAAACTGTCATGCTTTGATTCCACTGAGGAATTTGACATCCTGTCAGATTCCCAAAGCCCTTCCCTCTAGAACTGAAAATTATAATAGTTTTAATGCACAGTGCTTACATGAGCAGTTTTGGTGTGGTACTAGAGAATTATATAATGAAGCAATATAATTGCAGGAAAACTATGGCATAGTGGCTATCACAGAAACATGGTGAGATGCCTCAAAGACTGGAGTGCCACTGTTGATGGCTACCAGCTCTTCAAGAGAGGCAGACAAGTAAGGAGAGGCAGTGGGGTGGCCCTGTATATTAGGAATTGTTATGATTGTCTAGAACTAGACTATAATGATGACAAGGTAGAGTGCCTTTGGATCAGGATTAGGGGCAAGGCCAACAAGGCTAATATTGCTATGGGAGTCTGATATAGACCTCCCAACCAGGACAGTGAGGTGGATGAAGCGTTCTATAAATACCTGGGTGAAACCTTGTGGTTGTTTGCCCTTGTTGTTGTGGGGGACTTCAACTTCCCTGATGTCTGCTGGAACTACAACACAGCAGAGAGGGAACAGTCCTGGAGGTTCCTGGAATGTGTCGAAGATAACTTCCTGACACAGCTGGTGAGTGAACCAACCAGGGAAGGTGCTCTGCAAGATCTGCTCTTTGTGAACAGGGAAGGGCTGGTAGGAGATGTGATGGTTGGAGGCCGTCTTGGGCACAGCGACCACAAATTGTTAGAGTTCTCTGTTCTTTGAGATGCCTGGAAGGGGACAGAAAAACTGCCACCCTAGACTTCCAAAGGGCAAACTTTACCTTGTTCAACACCCTGATTGCCAGAATCCCTTGGGAATCTGTTCTGAAGGGTTTAGGAGTCCAGGAAGGCTGGATGCTCTTCAAGGAGGAAGTCTTGAAGGTGCAGGAGCAGGCCATCCCCATGTGCTCTAAGGCAAGCCGGCAGCATAGAAGACCAGCCTGGCTGAAGAGGGAGCTTTGGCTGGTGCTCAGGGAGAAAAAGAGAATCTATGGCCTTTGGAGGAAGGGGCAGGCCATTCATGAGGAGCACAAAAATGCTGTGAGGCTATGCAGGGAGGGAATTAGAAGGTCCAAAGCCCAGCTAGAAATTAATCTGGCCTCCATGGTAAAGGATAACAAGAAAAGCTTTTATAAATATAGTAACAGCAAAAGAAAGACCAGGGAGACCCTCCATCCCCTATTAGATCCAGGAGAAAACCAAGTGATGAATGATAAGGAAGAGGCTGAGGTGCTAAATGACTTTTTTGTCTCCATGCTTAGTAGCAGGACCAGTTATGTTGAGGGAATCCAACTCCCTAAGCTAGAGGACAGGGACCAGGAGCAGAGCAATCCCTCAACAATCCAGGAGGAGATGGTCAGTCACCTGCTACACCACGTAGATGAGCACAAAGCAATGGGGCCGGATGGGATGCACCCAAGAGTGCTGAAAGAGCTGGTGGGGGTGCTCACCAAGCCACTTTCTATCATTTACCAGCAGTCCTGGCTGACTGGGGAGGCACCAGCAGACTGGAAATCAGCCAGTGTCACCCCCATATACAAGAAGGGATGGAAGGATGATCTGGGAAATTACAGGCCTGTTAGTCTGACTTCAGTACCAGAGAAGCTGATGGAGCAGATCATCCTGAGTGCCGTTACGTGGTGCATGCAGAACAATCAGGTGATGAGGCCCAGTCAGCATGTGTTCATGAAGGGCAGGTCCTGTTTGACTAACCTGATCTCCTTCTATTACAGGGTGACACACGTATTGGACAAGGGAAGGTCTTTGGATGATGTCTACCTTGACTTTAGCAAGGTCTTTGACAAAGTTTCCCACAGCATTCTCCTAGAGAAGCTGGCTGCTCGTGGCTTGGATGTGCACATGCTTTGCTGGATAAAAAACTGGTTGGATGGCTGGGCCCAAAGAGTTGTGTTCAATGGAGTTAAATCCAGTTGTCGGCTGGTCAGGAGTGGTGTCCCCCAAGGCTCAGTGCTGGGGCTGCTTCTGTTTAACATCTTTATTGATGACTTGGATGAAGGGATAGAGTGCACCCTTAGTAAGTCTGCAGATGACACTAAGCTGGGTGGAAGTCTCGATCTGCTTGAGGACAGGGAGGCTCTGCAGAAGGATCTAGACAGGTTTGATCAATGGGCCAAGGCCAATGGTGTGAGTTTCAATAAGGTCAAACGTTGGGTCCTTCACTTTGGCTACAACAACCCCTGGCAGCACTACAGGCTTGGGGAGGAGTGGCTGGAGAGCTGCCCAGCAGAGAGAGACCTGGGGGTGCTGATTGACAGCTGGCTGAACATGAACCAGCAATGTGCCCAGGTGGCCAAGAAGGCCAACACCATCCTGGCCTGCATCAGGAATAGTGTGACCAGCAGCACCAGGGAGGTGATCCTGCCCCTGTACTCAGCCTTGGTGAGGCTGCACCTTGAGCACTGTGTGCAGTTTTGGGCACCACAGTATTAGAAGGACACTGAGGTGCTGGAGAGGGTGCAGAGAAGGGCAACTAGGCTGATTAGGGGTCTGGAGAACAGGTCAGCACTGGTGAAGCCACATGAGGGGTACTGTGCCAGTGTCTGAGCTCCCTGATACTCAAAAGGATGGCAAAGATGATTAAGGGCTTGGAGAATCTTTTCTATGAGAGGCTGAGAGAGCTGGGACAGTTTTGCCCTGAGAATGAAGCACTAGCATGTGACAGACATGTGTCTGGGGTCCTACTTGAAAAATCAGCTGGGATATGTGGAATATGCAAATCTTCACACACAGAATCACACACAGAATCACCAAGGCTGGAAAAGACCTTTAAGATCATCAAGTTCAGCCTATGACCAACACCACCACACCATCTAGACCATGGCACTAAGTGCCACATCCAGCCTTGCCTTGAACACATCCAGGGACGGTGCCTCCACCACTTCCCTGGGAAGTCTATTCCAATGTCTAATCATCCTCTCCGTGAGGAAGTGCTTCCTAATATCCAACCTAAACCTCCCTTGGAGCAGCTTCAGGCTGTCTTAATCTAAAGCATCAGCATTTGAAAATATCTTAATATAAATTAATATATCTATTAATAGAAATTATTTTCCAGGCTGGTGGCAGAACCAGGAAACAGAACACAGGGCTTCTGAGTTCAGCCTTGTTCTGAAGAGCATGAGTTAACAATAACACTGCTAGGTTCTGAAAAAAATGAGAGAGACTCAAACTGTCCATTGAGCATTTCTGTTGCAGAGAATTCCCCATTATGTGCCAGCAAACCATTGGACCATTGGACCACTACCCCTGGTGAAATCAGGAACAGTCTTTCCAAAGCAGACTTTAACTGGCTCATAAAATACCTAACTTTCTCTTCTACTAATACTATTACCTGTGCTCTTTTAGTCTCTTTGGCCACTTGGACACTAGTGTTACTCTTTTTGGGCTGAATGAAGAGGAAAGAAAAAAAGCAATGAACATGAGAAAACTAGCATAATGTTCTATAAACACAAATGTATTTACAAGATAACGCTGAAAACATTTGTTATGAGAGTATGTTATGTTAACACCTCAGGTGAATCCTGACTTGAGCTTCTATGGTTTGAACAAAATTACTCATACTACATTTTAATATTAATATTTATATTATTATTTTATTATTTTTAAATTTTATTATTCAACTAAAGAAACACTCAAAATCCTTGAACCATAGGAAAAGCTAGTAAAGCATTTTGATATGTATCTAGAGATCTAGGTCCTAGTCCTTAGTAACAGTCAATAAGGTACATTGCCTTGCCTGTGTGTTGGGTTCCATCCCTGGTGTTACATTTGCACCAGTTCTCACTGGTCTGTCCTACCTGAACCTCTGCTGTTGGTCCTCTCTTTGCATAGTAATTGTCCTCTTTGTGTGACTCTGGCCAGGAGAACACACTGCCTGTTCATACAGCTCAGTGACGTGAGCTGCAAGGTCAAAGTATTATTGAATGTGCATCTGCAGCAAAGCACCACTAAGTGTTAACAATAAAAACCATAAAAGGATTTATGTTTAATGTGTCTTTCTGTCAGCTGGTGAAAACCTAACAGATTCTTCATGACTATGAGGGAAGACACTGAAAGAACTTCACTCCAAAATCAAGTTCAGAATATTAACAAATAGGAAATCAGTTCAATGTAGAAATCACCAAAACCAGATCAAGTTCATCCCCCCACCCTGTATTTCCTGAAATATCTTGAACATACTTTCAAGGTTTATGGATTTTTCAAAGAAGCTAAAATCTGAATTTTTATTGGTAGATATTGAAAACATTTATTAATGTTAACAAGTACCTTATGAAAACTCTAACAGAAATACACAAGGGAAAGCTCATACAGTGTTCCATCTTTTCCCTTAGGCAGGGTTAATGTAACCAAGACACATGATTGTTTGAGAATAGATTTTCAGGTGTAATAAATAACCAGGATTTATCTGGTTGCTTTGAAAAACTTGTCTAAAAATGAGCACTTGTATAAAAGTAACCAAGTACTGTCATAGTTCTTATACCTAAGAAAACTCTAGACATTTTGCTAACAAGTTCCAATCACCTGTGACAATCACACAGAAGAACGTGCACAGCACGTAGATTAATTCACTTTCACGTCCCTTCTTTAACAATAATACCACAGCATTTTAAGACTACAATATTGTCCCATTTTAAAAGATAGAAATCCAATTTGTATTACCTCTATCTTTGAGATTCTCACTTGACTTCTCCAAGTTAGGGAAGGACTGCAATGAAGAAGGAAAACCTGTGATGATGTGAGAAAGAGGCCTCACAACAGCAGCCTCCTGTTCAGAGACCTCCATCCTAAACAAGAGTTCCCTTGTTACCTGAGAGTGTGACTGCAAGAACAGAGGTGTTCCAGTGTGTTAGAAAGCATGAGCTGGGAAAAAAGAAAATGAAGGACAATTTCCCTGCTCTAAACAGGTCTTTGTTTCTTTCTTGATGACGTACATGTGAGATGGCTTTGTATTTTATATGGTTGGTGTTCATTAAACCAACTATGCTGGTTCAAATTCAAACCCTTCTGTAAAGGATTGGAACCAGATCTGAGACTCATGGCCACAACACCAAGTCAAATAGGAAATGTGTTCAGGAATCTGTAGGCTTCATTACTGAGGAGCTCTCTTGCAGGTGGTTTCCAGTGAAGTGTTTAAGGGGTAAGAGACTCTAAACTAAGCTGTTTTCTTTCCTCTCATACTCCCCCTGAAGCAGTTAACTGGAAATCCGAGTTCCCACGCCTAGGCAATCTAGGTGGTAACAGAGCTGAGAAACAGTGGAGACTCTTGATGCTGATTTCTGGGTCACAGCCCGTCCACAGTGAGACTCTACTGCTCAGAAGATACTTGTTCAATGTGAAAACTGTACCTAGAAATGTGCTCATGGCAGCTGGAACAACCAACAATAGTCACTTGACAAGTCTACTGGAACTGAGCAGCATTTGAGATTCCTGGATCTCATAAAAGCAAATAAATGTCTACTTAGAGGATAGAGGCAGATAGATCACTTCTCTATATTCCTCTTTCCACGAATATTGTGAGTTCATTCCTGGCTTTTTTTGCTAGGTACTTCTTTTGAGACAAGGTTTAAAAGGTGGACTGTAAGGGTAAGATTATGTTTGTGTGCTAGAATACACTCACTTTCAAAAGGTGGATAGGTCACCTAGTAGTGAATATTTCAAGTAACATGGCTAGATCTCATTTTTCAAATGCCAGATTTTTCAGTTCAGTATGTCTCAATTAACTATGTTAACTAAATGGAAATAAAAGTATTCCTTAAATGATACTAAAAAAAAGAAAACAGTGTTTAATAACTACTAAAAATATAGCATGTGAATTCACATTGTGTAAGGTACCAAATAAAAGGAAACTGTAGGAAACAATTTAAATAACTGAAATAGAGAAAACTGAGTACTTTAAATAAGATGTAAATGGCCTCTCTCTCATTCATCCTAATTCATCACATCTACTTTTACTGCTTGAAGTTTTCTAATTTTTTTTACCACAGTTTCCTGACTGTTAGCCCAAGTCCTTTCCCTATTTTCCCACCTTTCCCTATTCCCCTCTCTTTTCTTTTCATAGTCTAATTATCTGTGCAGAGTAGGAGAGCACATTTTCAAAAAATATAACTGCAGCTCAGCAGTAATGGCAATTTTCCTCCAGGCTGTTTATGGATTATCCCAAAAGCAGGGTTAAAACGTTCATTATGGAGGTGGCTGTGGTTGAAACAGACTGGAGTGACAACTGCAGTGACAATAGACTGGAAACATTCTCATCCTAATGTTGGGGGCTATACACATTTCAGTAATTTTGGCCTGTGTGTTTGGGGATGTACCATTCTGTACAGCTGATCTCTTTAACCGTTTTGAGTATTCCTTCCCCAAAATGGCAGTAGTGCCATTCAGTAGCCCCGCTGAATGCTGAGTCTGGCTCTGCCTCACCATAAAACTACAGCAGAGCTGGCACTGTGCTATCCTAACATTTGCTGTTTTATTAATGGATTTGTTTCAAGGTTGACACTTCCAATGCAATACAAGGGTTTTGTTGGAAAAAGTAATTCAAATTAGTGTTTTTCTCACCATAACCAGTTCAAGGAGACTTGCAGCATTATTTTTTTCCTCTTCTGTTCTTGGTTCTTTTACATTCATCTCTTCCAGCTCATTTTCCTGCTTTAAAATGTTGTTGATATATTCCTGGTGGAACAATGAAACAGAACAAGATGTAGATGTTTTCTTTGCAGAGGTAGACGTATGGGGCACATATACAGAGAAAAAGATTTTATAGAAGTAATGCACATATATGCTTCTTCTCAATGTTATAAAGGTCCCTTCTGTGAATTTGTGTGAATGGCTTATATAAACATCTAAAGGTTTGCATAGATAAATAGTTTTTTAAAAACCCAACAGGTCAAAGAGAGGAGTGCATGCTGAGAAGGTAGCAGGTGGAAAGCTTACCAAGGACTAATAAACTCCACAGACTAGCAAGACTATTGAATCTGCAAGAACTGATATACCAAGGACACCAAGAGCCTGCTGAATCTCTAGCAGGCCATTAGCCCACAGTAGCATCCACGATGAACTGTGTGACTGGGACCACATCCAACAGCTATATCCATGGCCCTGGTGTACCACTGTGACTCCCTGCTTCTCAGTAAGTAGGCACGTTTGGCCTCCCAACTGTTGCACCAGCCAGGCAAGTGTTTGAGAGTGAATGAAGGAACATGTTGAGTAAATGGCTGCTATTAATAATAAGAAATCATAGTATTAAGATCAGCTTAACGAATAAAAGGCGTTCTAATGAACACTGTTTGCAATCTGTATCTCCCTCATGTTTTACCTCCTATTAGGGAAAAGGAAATACACAACATCATAATTGAAAAATTATGTTCAGAAAAAGTCTGATGCTTTGTTTTTAGACAGAAGTTTACTTTGCCAGAATCACACTAAGTGGTACAGGAAAGAATGCTTTTCTTTTCCCACACTTCTTTATGCTTTAGAAGATCAGTTGGATGGGAAAACCAAGGCTCCTTACAGAAGGCTGACCTAACACACCACTTTGCTAGAAAGCTACATGCAGTACCAAGTTTTATGAATAGGCAAGGTTTGCAGAAGCAGTCGGTTTCCTGTTCCAGTTCTTTTTCATTCCTTCATGCCTCTTACATCTTAAAAGGAGATGGAAAAAGAAGGAACACCTTTTTCTTTAGATCTTGATTTAATTCTGACAAAGGGAGTATTCCAGAAAGATAGCTCTTTCTGGAAAAATCCATTACTTAAGTGTTGATACATAAGCAATGAGGACATTTCCATTGCAGATTAATACACTTATTAGAAATGTCTCCTCAGTGCTAATGTTGCAATTCTTCATTCCCAATGTAACAAACAGCATTCTTCTTTCTTTAAAATCCAGTAACAGATCTTGTCAATGGAGAGACTTAACTTGGGATTTTGATGTGGAAATTTAAAGTGTTGCCTTTGAAAGAACAGTAAGAAAACTAAAGAATCATTTAAATGTATTTGTAGATTGTAAAAGGGTAAAAATTAATTCTGATAGACTGGCATGTTCTAAACATGTCAGGGCTGAACAACTATCAGAATTTTTCTGTTGCAAGCATGTCTTCTTTGAAATGCAATTTAAAAAAATAAAAAACATCTAAGCTGGCTAGAACATGCTACAACCTTCACAAATTTCAAATGCTGTTAACAAATTCAGTCTGCAATGCCTTCATCAAAACCTGTTAAATGAACAAACTATAGAACACATGTGTTTTGTTATTCTCTAATTAGTAAGTCAGAATGAATTTTTAACTCTAAAATCTCTTCTAAGAGCATCTTCACAATGTGAATTAAATAAATCAATGTTTTATACCAACACTGGGAAGCGCAAAGTTGCTGACAAGGATCAACTGCAGAACCTTCAGATTCCATCTTAGAACATTTGCACGTGAGGTGTAGCTTGCACCTGGTCATGAACCAGTCACTCATGAGGGATGGGCACACGCTTTGTCAGAGGGCTACAGAGCTATTTGCTGGACATGGACAGAGTGACAGAACTCAGACTTGAGCCTGGAAATGTTCTGTACTGATTTACGAAAACAGATACATAACCAAGTCTAGAATGTGTCCCAGCAATCTGGTCACCAAGTTAACTGTAGAATATAGTGGGTCAGAAATTCCTATACAACTTTATAGATTTAAGTCTTTAAGGCTTAAAAGGATCAAACCTTAAGCAAAGCAACAGATATCAATACTGACAGAAAGAAATTTGTTAGTGCACTTTCTGTTACGTGTACTGGACTGGATCCCACATATTTGCACAGAAAAGTAGGTTCCATGAGAGCTGAATGGGAACAGTTGAGCTGCTTCAGAAATACACTTTTCTTAGAGCACCTGTCTATGTGTGAAGTGCTGATTGTTCTTCAAATGTAGTAGATTGTTGGGTTTTTTTGTCTCTGGTACGTACTGCCAATTCCTGTCACCCAATTCATCTGTTCTCTATTGTCTATTGGAAGAAGAATCATTGTGATTGTACTACCTTGAGGGAAAGCTGCAGCTTTTCTCTTACTTCATCCCTGAGTGGCTTATACTGGAATAGCTGACGGATTTGCAGTTTATTTGGACATCTTCTCACAGGTACTGGCAAGCACGTCTGCTCTTTGGATCCAATGCAGAGACCCCTCCAATTACGTGTTCTGACTGAGGAACCTGTGATCTTCCTCTGGACATAGATAAGAGCAAGCAAAAAGAGCAAGAGGCTACTTTATATTACTGACTAAATGTATGTATCAATAATGTATGTCTGAGCTGAAAACCCTTAATAAACACGACTTAACGATGTTACATTGTTTAGAGCTTCATTTCCCCACCCATAGACAAGCATCTATTGCTTGAGCAGCAAAAGACAGTTTTGAAACAATTATACCTCAGAAGGAGAAAATGTGCCCTGGGTCCTTGACTGAAGATTTGGAGGAACAATGCTCTCTGGTTCTTTCTTCATGACCCAGGGGGAGGCTTCAGCCAATGGGCAGAGGATAGTAATACTTAAGACACCTGGTTCAAAGACACGTTTTGCTAAGAATCAGTTCAAATCCAAAAATTATGGACAAGTGTATCAGACCTCCAGAAAAATATACTTACCTTAGTATAAAAAAAACTTGTTAACAAGTAGTAAAACTCCATGCGAAAATGTGATACTCATGCCTACAGATAGTATCAGATCACTGAAGTGATTTTAGGATAGCTGGACAAGTTTGTATTACTCAGACCGTGTTTCACAACAACCTGTCTATGCTACTTGCTTTGAGTCTTGGGTAACAGCTGAGTTGTATAGTGTGTGGAGTATCCCAAACAAGGAAAAGCACACCATTGACCCATGTTTACTGAATACTAATCTCAGAAGTAAATCATAATAGTCAGAACATGCATAATTCTTCACTGTATTTTATACTTCACTATCTGATCACTGGATGGATTCCATTAGAGATGATTTATTATCTCTTTTTATTGTTCTAATTAATTTTCATGTTCTTCAAAATATTTTTTCCAACCCATCCCCAAAATCTGCTTATTCTACTATTATCTGCCCCATAGATGGACTTCAAAATTGGTATCGCCACTGAGGTATTTTGTCACATTCATACAAAATTGTGACGCCTTGGTGTCAAGGCAAATTGAGCCAGTATTGGGAAAGGTGCAGTGTGAAGTCTGGAAAAACAAACACGCTACTACTACAAATACCTGCTGGTTGTGAGCAAGTTTTCTTGACTGGGATTCTCACTGGGTCCATCTTCTCCATCTTCTGATCTTTCTAGCTCCCTTAGGGCCCTTTACCTTTTCCTTTTCCCATGGCAAAATCATTTCATTCACTTAATACAACAGGCAATGAGTAATTATAATGAATAGAAGCATCATTTTAAACTGTGCAGAACCTGATAGAGTTGCAAGTGGGAAAGCTGTTCCCCATGCTTATGATATCAATATTTGAGAATAATGTCTTAATACCTTATGACTTATAAGCAAACCACCCTTATCAACCCCCCATATCCAGGGGAACCATACATTCCTGTCTTTTTGAAGATATATTTTCTTAGTATTTACTTGTTATGTCCCAGTGTATTTTATAGAAGCAGTATCTCCAGCTAACTTTACGAAGACAACTAACCATTTCAGGGTGTAAATTCTTGCACTGCTACTACCAGGTCTTTGATACTGTGTACTATTGGCATCCCCGATTTCAGTCATATTTTTCCAGCTTCTTAATAACATATACTTATCCTTTCCAACAGCCAGGCTAAGGGTCAACATCAGAGTACCATCGTCTTCCTTGGTAAATAGAGCTATATGATTAATGGAGACTGTCATACATTCAATGTTTTTTGATGGTAAACACCCAGAGAATCTATGCATTTGCTAATTGCTTTTCTTTGGGTGTCTGAGAGCAGATAAAGATATGCCAGCTGTTTGTTCACTTATCCCTTTACAGTGTCATTCAGTTAATTCTCTGCTTCCCAGAGGTTTCCCACATGGTCCATCTTCCCCCTGCTTCACTGCCAGAAGTGACGGCACTTGTCTACATGGGGAAGAACATTTTCAAATTTCCTGTCCAACAGGAGTTTTGAAACTTCTGGTTCCACCTTTGTAATGATTGCTGTTATTAGTTTGCCAGAAAAGAAATAAATGTTTCCTACCTGGACATTCTTGTACAGGATCCCGCAAGATGGCAGCAGAGGGATCACTAGAGGCCTCAGCCAGATACTCATGTACATCCCTGCTCCGCAGGAGCTCAGTTCCAGAACCATCCACATAGATGACAAAGAACCTACACAGTCAAGCCACACACATGGGATTGCATCAGACATAGGAGGCAGGTTCTTGGCAGTGGGGGGCTGCCCCATGTCAGACATGGGCAGCTCCAGCTGACTCAAATGGACCCACTGCAGGGCACAGCTGAGCCCTTCAGACAAGATGGTGCCACCTCTGGGAGCATATTTAAGAAAGGACGAAATGCTACACAGGCAGTGATGAGTGAGGAGAGAAAGTCTGAGAAGCAGCTCTGCAGACACCAAGGTCAGAGAAGAAGGAGAGGGAAGAGATGCTTCAGATGCTGGAGCAGACATCCCTTCTGCAGCCTGTGGAGTTATCCC
Source organism: Hemiprocne comata (assembly GCA_020745705.1). Classification (NCBI taxonomy): domain Eukaryota; kingdom Metazoa; phylum Chordata; class Aves; order Apodiformes; family Apodidae; genus Hemiprocne; species Hemiprocne comata. Next base: position 145,867,775 of record CM036586.1, read on the forward strand.
CCAGCAGTCTGTGGACAGGACCACACCAGTGCAGGTGAGTATTTCGTGAAGAAACTGTGGAGAGCTCACGCTGGAGCAGGTTTATCCTGAAGGGCTGCAGTCCATGGGAAGCACTCATGCTGGAGCAGCAGAAAAGTGTGAGGAAGAAGGAGCAGCAGAGAGGAACTTTTATGGAGTGACATTCCCCCCAATGCCCTGCATTGTTGAGAAGAGTTAGAGGGGTCAGAAACGAGGGAGTGATACTGGGCCTGAGAAAAACAGAGGATGGGGGAAGTTGTTCTAGTTTTCGCTTCTCACCATCCAACTCTGTTTTAACTGGCAAGAAATTAAATGAATTTTCCTCGAGTCTGTATTGCCCGTCACAACAAATGGAAAATGATCTCCCTGTCTTTATCCTGACCCATGACTTTTTGCATCTTCTTTTCTCCCCCCCCCCGTTGAGGAGGGGAAGCGAGAGTGGCTGGGTGGGCATTTGGCAGCTGGCTGAGGTCAACCCACCTCACTAATCATATCCAATGGCTTTCAAATTGCATTCTTTTCTAGATGGCAAAAATGAAAAAGTGCTGTGATGACACAAGCAAATGGAACTCCAAGATGGTATCAAATGGGCAAATACAGAGTACTGAACAAAGGAAGCACAAATTTATAAACCCTGTACAAAGACAGTGTAGTGAAGAAAGTGTAAACCTCTGAAGCCAGTGCAGTTTACCTGGGGACATGCTCATCACAAGTGATAGGTTTGTTAACTTCTGGGAGTGTTGATGCCAACCTTCTGTCTTTCTTCTCATCAGAGCCAATGCTACGAACACACACAGATGTGCTGCCATCAGCCATGACCTGTCATAGAAATTATATAAAATTACTTGAGTTATCTGATACACTTAAAATAATAACTTGCTGCTGAACTGTAATAAAACCTAGCCCAGTGAAAGAGACAGAAAAAACTTATTTCAGGTTGAAGTAATTGTTTTTTTTTTCCCCCCACGGGAAAAAGGCAAAGAAAACTGGACAGACAGTGAAAACAGCATAACAAACACTTCTAGAAAGACATGCTATATGATAAATGCTAATATCACATGCTGATATTTAATAAATGCTCAGGGACTGTTGGTTGTCAAATGGGGCCAGCCATGCTTACATTTCATCTTCAACCTATATATCTGCAGGCATCAACAGGCAGCTTCACACACAAATACTCACTTGCTGGTCAAGCCAGGTAACTCAGACAGGCTCTGATGTACCTTTGTGAGGTATATATGTATCTATGTATATATACCTACACAGACAGATATACACAAATGTATACATAATTACATATATGTCCATATGCTACTATGTCAGTTAATAGTTACATAGTAAGTACATACTCATATATAGGTGTATATATAAATATAAATATAAATGTGTGTATATATAAAAATACACATATTCATACAGGTGTGTATGTATATAGGTATATAGGTGAATGTATTAGTAAATATATACCCCTATATATACACACAATTATATACATGTTAACATATGAAGAGATATAAATGATATGCATTATATCCATTTATCTAGCTAGCTACATATATATATACCTGGCGTATATATGTATGCATAAATATATACACCTATATAACACATCTATATATATGTTGCTATGTAAAGAGATAGAGACAGTTATAGATACAGATTATAGAAGGGTCCCTTTTCAGGCATTTATTCACTTCAAAAATATGGTCTCAGATAATCTTATGACAATACTGAGTGAATTTCCACAGTATTTCCTCCTTGTGATTATTAACTTATGTGCCATTAACATATACACATCAGATATAATGCCTCTAATTCTTAATGTAGTCAGTTGAAGGCCAGATGCTTTGGAAGATACAGTTTAAACTAGAGTGATTCCAAGGCTGGTCCATGAACTAAATCTGACACACCCAGTTTATGCCTGTTTCCCTGTTTTCCCTGTAGTATCAGGTGTGACTAGGACAGAGGAAGAACCAATCCTATTACACCTGTATGTGGTTGCCATTCCTACCACCCATTAATCTCACCTGTCTTACTACATCCCTCCATATTCCCTGTGATCACTGCTCCCATGATACACCTTCAAGTGCCCCGCAGCCTCCTCAGTCTCCATCCTCTGTTCCCTAAGTATCAGCTGAGAAAAAGCAGGATGTGCTAATGCTGATGCCAGGTAACTTCTGTGCTGCAGGATGACTGGAAACATATCCTGTGCCTCATGCCACAGCCTGGAACACCATCCTGCACCTTGAGAAGCAAATCTTGTGGAGACATGGTGCTCCAGAAAGAAATGAGTCAGACAATGAGACTCATTTCAAAAACAGTCTTGTGGCTGACTGGGCCAAAGAACATGGTATCGAATGGCTATACCATCCACTGTTTCTTCAGCCTAGGAAACCAGGTTAAAAACTGTATAATAATGCCTATGTCCAGGGGAACCTCAGTGCTGTTTCACAGGAATCTGGGAAAATCATAATGATTACAATTACAGCAATAGAAAGTATACTCTAAATATGTCACACTTTAATTAGAACTTTTGACTAGAAAACAGTATGTAGGTCACAGACAATTAGATGATGATGTTTCCTGAACCCAAAACAAGTACTAAACTAGCTCAAAAATATCTCTTACGTGTGAAAGTATCACAACACAATCAGTGTGACTTTAAAGACTGAATCATTCCCTTTTACAATATTTGCCTTACCAGGAAGATTAGAGTGTTTCTGTGGACCTTCTGAAATGCCATTTTTAATCCTCATTTGCAGAGATGATTTTTTGCTATAAGACAAGTCACACTAATTAAGGTAACTTTACAGGTGAGGCAAACTGTAGACCACATGTTTTATTTCAATCTCGCTAAAAAGGGGGAAATACCAAAAAAGGAAAAACCATCACATCCTCAAGAACATTTCAGAGGCCTGATTCAGGAGCTGTTCCTTCCAGCAAGCTAGGTTACTTTCAGTGCTACAAGACTACAAGCTGACTTTGAGAGATGTTTGTAAGATAAAACTACTGAAAAATCATAAATTTGTTTCCTTCTATGTATTTTACCTTGAAAATATTTCCTTCAGGATCTATCATCTCACAAACAGTGCTTGAAGTATGTTTCATAATGTATCTCCCTGCTTGTTTCTCTTCTTTCGTGCTGATAAAATTGTGAACTTCATGGGTATAAACTGCTGAGCAATCTTCATCAATGAAAAGAGAGCCTGTCTTGATGGGTAAAACCTATCATAGTAAGAAGGGAAGAGGTTCAGTCCTGAAAGGTAAAATCTTCATTTTAGAGGTATCATATAAATGAGGAACAGATGCAAGTCAAGATGAGAGCTCTCAGACCTTTACTACTGAATCATCCAGTTTTGAGAGACTAGAGGGAGAGAAATAAGGAAAATTAGGTCCAGGAGTTAGGCTGATCTTAGTCTCTGTAATATTTTCTTTACCTTGAGGAAATTTAAGCTTGTGATTTAAATATACTGTATAGTTGCGAGAAAGTATCATATAACATCTCAAGTTGGAAGGGACTCACAAGGATCAACGAGTCCAACTCCCTGCTCCTCTCCAGACTACCTAAAGCTATACCATAGGACTAAGAGTGTTCCCCAGACTCTTCTTGAACTCTGACAGGCTTGATGCCATGACCACTTCCCTGGGGAGCCTGTTCCAGTGACCAACCACCCTCTTGGTGAAGAACCTTTTCCCAATGGAAACTTTCCTAATGGAACTTTCCCTGATGCAGCTTCATTGCATCTCCTCCTGTCCTATCGCTGGTCACCGAGTCACCAGATGTCCCCCTCCGCAGCTGTCCCCTTGAGGAAGTTGGAGGCTGTGATGAGGTCACCCCTCAACCTTCTCTTCTCCAAGCTTAACAAACAAGTGATCTCAGCTGCTCTTCCTAATTCTTGCCCTTGAGACCATTCAGCAGCTTGGTTGCCCTCTGGACACTATTTAATAGTTTGATGTTCTTCTTATTTGAAGCGCCCAAAACACAGTAGTTGAGGTGGGGCTGCAGCAGTGCAGTGCACAGTGGGACAATAATCCACCTTAATCAGCTAGCTATGCTGTGCTTGATGCACTCCATGTGATGGTTGGCCCTTTTTACTGTCAGGGCACACTGTTGACTTATATTCAACTTGCTATCCACCCAAACTCCCACACCTCTTTCTGTGGGGCTGATCTCCAGCCTCATGTCCCACAAGTTGTACAAATAACCAGGATTACCCTGTTCCGGGTGAAGAATCCAGCACTTGCTCATTAGATTTCATACAGCTGATGACTGCCCAGCTCTCTAGTCTGTCCAGATTTCACTGTAAGGCCTCTCTACCCTTGAGGGAGTCCACAGCTCCTCCTAGTTTAGTATCACCATCAAACTTACGTAATGTACATTTGATTCCTGTGTCCAGATAATTTATAAAAAACATTAAAGAGCACTGGCCCTAAAACTGAGCAACCACACTAGTGACTGGCCACCAGCCTGATATAACTCCATTTACTGTAACTCTCTGAGCCTGAACCCATCAGCCAATTGGTCAACCAACATATCATGGACTTGTCTAGCTGTGTACTGGACATTTTGTGCAGAAGGATACAATGAATCAAAAGCTTTGCAAAAATAAACAAAAAACCCCACCAAACCAACAGCTACTGGCTTCCCTTGGTCAACTAGATGGGTTACACTGGTACAAAGGGAAATTAAGTTAGTTAAGCAGGACTTTGCTTTCATGAACCCATGCTGGCTACGACCAAAGGCTGTATTGTCTCTGAAGTGGTTTTCAGTAACTCCAAGAATAACTTTATCTGAAACTTTTGAGGCACTGAAGGGAGACTGACAGGCCTGTAATCACTAGGGTCTTCCTTCTTGCCCTTCTTGAAAACTGGGACAACATTTGCCAGCTTCCAGTCGACTGGGACCTCTGTTATCCAAATATTGGCAGACCATAGAAGAGATGGAATCATAGGATTTTTGAAGGCTATAGAGAAGGGAGTTGAAATAGTCAAGGTGAGAGACTCCGATGGCAAAGAACTTGGAACCAAAGGTAGATTTCATAAACAAAAAAAAAAATTAATACCTGGTATGTTCCCTGTGGCTTTGCTATAATAGATGTCCCATCTCCAAAGATGGTACAACAGGTACCATCCTCACAATTTGTTATAACAGTAGCAAACCTAGGATTCTCCACTTGCATACATTTCACCTTCCTTGTGGTGGCTTCCAAGTGTTCATCTAAGAATTAATAAAGAACAATTAGACAGGAGCACATGAAGCATGGAAAAGTCTTAGGATTCAATTTGCTTTTTCTTTTGTAAAGCTGGACCTTTAATTCCTCAGTAAAAGACCCTCAGACTTCATAAGATCCTTTATCACATAATATGCAACCTTCAAATTTTTGGACTGTTCACTCAACATAGGAAAATCCAACAGCAAAAAATGTCTGTAACCATCTGTGGCTGGTGTGATCAGGAAAGCACTCTCTGATTGAGTACAGTACTAATGGCAATGATAGGGATATTTGTAGCATACAAGTTGGGCCACTGAAATTATTTATGCCTGCAATATAAGCTCTAAGATACGAAGAAATTCCTTTTCAGCAGCAGCAGCAGCCATGGAAAACGAAACAAACTGGTATGTTAATCTAGCCATCCCCTTCCTATTGAATAGACAGAGCAGTTCAAGGTCACTGTTTTGATCTTTAAAATTCCACAGGCAGGTGTTCCACAACCAGAACTTCCTGTGTTTGAACACAACTGTTCTGACACCCACACAGTATTTATATCTTTCATGTTAATCGCAGAATTTATACAGCAACTGAACTAAGCATACAGAATATACTGCCAGCCAGAAGAAACACAGTGACCACTAGCTCCACTTGTTTCAGGCAAACGTAACTTCACTTCTGCTAGGTGTGGCACTTTCCATGGCCATTTTCAATCCAATTTTGAATACTTCCAAGTTCAGTGAATCCATGGTCTCTCTGGGGAATATGGTCCTTACAAATCTATACAGTTAAGACTCAAATCAGCTTTCTTGTTGCATCAGGGTTGGTGGAGTGCAGACAACAAAGATACAAGAACTCAGGTACTGCAGTGTCATGGTGAAGGAGGGTCAGTTAAGCACATACATGGAAAGAAGGAAATCCGTTTGCTACAATGTAATCTTTGCACTGAATATTGATGAAAAAAAGACTAAGCAGACAAACTTAAACCTAGACTGAATGAGTGGATTTGTTATGTAGGCTATTGGTATAAGCCGCCATTAGTGTATTTTGACAATTATCTGCTATCACAAGTTGTACCAGAAATAAGTGCTCCTTTTTTGATCTTACCTGGTTCCTCAATATCCTCTGGTACGAAATGCTCTTCACGGTTTTGATAGAAAGTTGTGATCCTAGTACCATCAGCATGTTCTACTACTCTGCTACCCTCCGGCTTCTCAACAATTATCACTTCATCATCTCGTACAGTCATAACCTGAAAGAATGAAGGAATACTCATTTATATTAGCACTGTGATACTTAAAATCATAGAATGTCTTGGGTTGGAAGGGATGTCTACAGGTCATCTAGTCCAACTCCCCTAAAATAAGCAGGGACATCTCATACTAGAACAGATTGCTCAGAGCCCCATCAAGCCTGACCTTGAATGTCTCCAGGGATGGGGCCCCCACCACCTCCCTGGCAACCTGTTCCAGTGATCCACCACCCTCATATTAAAGAACTTTTTTCTAATGTCCAACCTAAATCTGCCCTTTTCTAGCTTGAAACCATTACCCCTTGTCCTATGGTTACATGACTTAGTGAACAGTCTTCCCCTCTCTTCTTCTAGGCCCCCTTTCAGGTATTGGAAGGTTGCTATGAGGTCCCCCCAGAGTCTTCTCTTCTTCAGGCTGAACAACCCCAACTCCCTCAGCCTGTCTTCATAAGAGAGGTGCTCCAGCCCTCTGATCATCTTTGTGGCCCTTCTCTGGACCCTCTCCAACAGCTCCATGCCTTTCTTGTGCTGAGGGCGCCAGAGCTGTACACAATATTCCAGGTGGGGTCTCACCAGGGCAGAGGGGCAGAATCATCTCTCTTGATCTGCTGGCCACACTTCTTTTGATACAGCCCAGGATGCAGTTGGTCTTCTGGGCTGCAGTTGCACATTGGTGGTTCATGTCCAGCTTTGGATCCACTAGTACCCCAAGGTCTTTTTTCCACAGGACTGCTCTCTACCATGTCTTCCCCTGACCTGTATTCATATCTCTGGTTGCCCCGGCCCAGGTGTAGGACCCTGCACTTGGCCTTGTTGAACCTCATGAGTTTCACCTGGGCTCACTTCTCCAGCTTGTCCAGGTCCCTCTGGATGGCATCCCATCCCTCTGGCATATCAACCGCACCACCCAGCGTGGTGTCATCAGCAGACTTGCTGAGGGTGCTCTCAATGCCACTGTCAGTATCATTAATGAAGATATTAATGCTGGTCCCAGTACAGACCCCTGATGGACACCACTTGTCACCGTTTTCCATCTGGACTCAGAGCCATTGACCACTACCCTCTGGATGCAACCATCCAGCTAATTCCTTATATATTGAACATGCCACCCATCAAACACGTATCTCTTCAACTTAGAGAGAAGGATGTTGTGGGGAACTGTGTCAAAGGCCTTGTGTGAGTCCAGATAAATGACATCCATAGGTCTTCCCTTGTCCACTGATGCAGTCACGCCATTATAGAAAGACACTAGGTTGGATCAGGCAGGATTTGCCCCTGGTAAAGCCACGCTGGCTGTCATGAATCACTCCCCTGTCCTCCATGTGCCTTAGCATTTCTTCTAGGAGGATCTGTTCCATGATCTTCCCAGGCACAGAGGTGAGGCTGACAGGTCGGTAGCTCCCAGGGTCCTCCTTTCTAGCCTTTTTTAAAATGGGTGTAATTTTTCCTTTCTTCCAGTCACCAGGGACTTCACCTGACTGCCATGACTTTTCAAATATCATGGAGATTGGCTTGGCAACTACATCAGCCAATTCCTTCAGGACTCTGGGATGCATCTCATCAGGTCCCATGGACTTGTGTTCAGGTTCCTCAGATGGTCATGAACCTTGTCTTTGCTTACGGTGGGACGGACTTTGTCTCCCTGGTCTCCATCCTGTGGGCCATCAACTTGAGAGCCGTGAGGAGAGGGGTTGCCAGCGAAGACCAGGGCAAAAAAGTTATTATGAATTTCAGCCTTTTCCTCATCTGTCGCTACTAGTTCACCACTGTTGCCAGTGGTACCAGTGCCACAGGATTGGTATGCATTCTTTAACCTTCCTTTCCTGGTTTACATACCTGTAGAAGCCCCTCTTGTTTTTCTTTACATCCCTTGCCAAGTTCAGCTCCAGCTGTGCCTTGGCCTTCCTGACCTCATCCCTACACAACCAGGCAACGTCCCTATACTCTTCCCATGATACCTGTCCCCACTTCCACTGCCTGTGTAGTTCCGTCTTGCCTTTTAGTTTGACCAGCAAGTCTTGACTTGGCCAGGCCTCTTGCCTTCCTTGCCCGATTTCCTACACCTGGGGATGCAGATCTCTTGCACTCTATGGAAAGCATCCTTAAAGATCTGCCAGCTCTGTTCTGCTTCCTTGTTCCTGAGGGCCATTTCCCATGGGGTCATACTTACTAACTCCTTGAAGAGCTGGAAGTTTGCTTTCCTAAAATTTAGAGTCCTGACTATGCTTTTCATCTGCCTCATACCCCTTAGGACAGTGAACTGCACTAGTTCATGATCTCTGCAGCCCAGGCTGCCTTCACCTTTGACATCCCTGATTAGTTCACTTGCATTTGTGGCCATCAGGTCCAATAACACATCTCCTTGGGCAGGACTGTCTATTTCTTGTCTGAAGAAGGTGTCATTGAGGTGCTCCAGGAGTCCCCTGGATTGCCTACAGCTTGCTGTGCTACTTTTCCAACAGATGTTGGGGTGGTTAAAATCCCCCAGCAGGATGAGAGCCTGTGATTGTGATGTCTCCTCGAGCTGGAGTAAGAAGGCTTCATCGATAGGCTCCACTTGCTCAGGTGGCCTGTAGTAGACTCCAACCACAAGGCTCCCTAATTCCTACCCATAAGCTTTCGACCTGCTCATGGCTATTCTTTAGGGACAACTCTTCACACGCTATCCACTTCTTTACATAGAGGGCAACACCTCCACCCCTTCTTCCTCTCACAAACAATCTTGATACTTGTAACAGCAACAGCAGTAAAATAAGGCATTATGTACTGACATTGATGAAGCTAGACTACTGCAGCTTCATCTGCTTCAGAGACCAAGCAATCACATTTTCTTAAAACTCTAAAGCTTTTGTGTTAGTAACAGGGTAATAACACAAGCTGCAAGATATGTGTTCAGAGGAAAAATCCTACAACTTACATGATGGTAGCCTTGTCTCTTAGCTTAGTAAACAGTGCTATAATAACATAAAAATAGCAATACCGTTCCATCAGCTGGGTCAGTTCCCTGATAGGTTAAGACTGGCTTCAGATCCATTCTCTTTGCTCCCTCAGTGCCTATTCGAATGCCCGCCGGGGTTGTTGTTATCCAGGTTCCTGCCTGGTTCTCCTTAGGTTGCTCAGAATTAACCAGAACCTGCACTGTATTTTCAAACAACTCATCCTTGGTTGGCTGTGATATACTGTTTCTGCTACTACCTTTTCCTGCAGACTTGGCATTCTCTAAGGCAAAAGACAAAATCAATAAAGTGCAGAGTTTTTGTGAGTATTGGTTTGCTCACAGGTGTGTCCTTGAGCTTGCTTAATGTGCTTGTTAATGACACAGAAAAAGTAAACAGCATACCAGAGACATCTGATTATGACATGACTTTGGAAGGGACTACTAGCACAGAAAAAAATCTGAATGGATTACAGAAAAAAACCCATCCAAAACTGAGCTTGAAGATTAAACAGGAATTTTATACAGCCTATTAGAATGAAATTTAATGCAAAAAGAAATAAAAAAAACACCCCAAAACCTGCTTCAAACAAGTTTGCAACAGTAGACAAAAAGAAAGACCTTGAGGTCTTGGGACAGACCACAAGTCCATACAACCAATAATGACCAATAGTAGGTGCCCTGGAATACATACAATAAGAAAATAAAATACAGTTAAGTCCTCTGCAAAAGAAGCATTTCTTAATACCAACACTAAAAACTGTAATACATAAGTAAAGATTTGACACTACTGTAGTTACAAGGATTTATTTTAAAATAACTTTGTGTTGAATCACTCTGCTACTAATGTGGTTCTTGCATATTCTTTTACTTTTTAGAGTTCTAGCATGTTAGAAGAAAAAGAAAACTGGAATAGGAAAGAAATTATCTGAGGTGAAGGTAACACATTAGCAGTGTGAAGCAGCTGAGTACAGATGAAATTGCATTTTCACTCTGGCAGAATTTTCAGACTACAGAAATATGCCCTTTATTAAGAAATATGCCTGGCTGACTTTAAATCTGTCAAAAACAATGGAGAAGTTACCTTTCTTAGTGCTGGTCTCAAGTAAAGGCTCCAATTCTAGTAACAGTTGCATGTTATCTGGAATGGTAGGTGGTGGTAGGACAGGGCCAGAATCAGGACTCGTAATCACTGTGCCATCAGCAAACAGAATCTACCAAAATCAAGGACATATTAGAGGTTAAAATCACTTCAAACACCAATAAAAAGTCTCAAAAGAATGTGTCACAAATGCAATAGTTGCTAGAATATTGTGGGTGATGGAGAGGAAAAAAGCAAAAACTCTTAAAATGAATACAAGAAAAAAAAGGAATCTATCTCAAAAAGAAGGGCCTGCTAATTGCTGCAGTTCATGTATGTAATAAATAGGGACTCTAGTAACAAACAGGTATTATAAAAGTAAACAGCAAAGATTATTCTTTGACTATTTAGGTGGTCAAGGGTTGATGACTTTTTTCTAAGCAGTGGTAATGCATCTGTATCACCATATTGATCTGTATACAGATATTCCACATGTCTAGGATTGCTGTTAATTTTCAAGCCATCAAGACAGCTAACAAAAAGAAGTCATGGTTATTTTTCTTATTATAGCTGGTTTCTGAGATCTGTTGTCCATCACACTCAACTCTTAACATGCATGTTCCCTGTGTGGCAGGGAACAATCGTCCCTGAATTCATTTACAAATACAGTACTGAACTTCTAGGAAGAAGACAATGTGAAAAACAAATGGACAGCATATAGATACATCTCAAAAGTTACAGTTACTGGAAGGTAATTAACTATCTTTGTTTTTGAATGCTTATCTATACACAATACATTCCTGATGAGTCATAAACATTAAGTTAATATAAAGAAGGATGCACTTATAAACTGCTTATACAAAGATTATGGTACAATTATGCTAGGCACATAAGATCTACATTCTTCTGTCAGGAGACAGCACGTTGAGAATATTCAGACACACAGCAGGTAGCTTCTTTGCATACTTCTGAAATGGGTATGTTTCTCAGAAATCCTGGCTAAGTGCTTTAAGAGCTAATGTAATGAATGACTGTAAAGAACCTGTACTAGGAGTTGTGGTCTACTTAGCAAAAAATTGAGGAAATAAGGAATTAGTTTGACAGTTTCTGAGTCCAGTCAGAGGACTCCTCTTTTCATCTCTTTGCTAACTACACATAAAGTCTCAGACTTTAAAAAGATAGTTGCTTGAGATCAATCACAGTAACTGCAAAGATGGCATCTAGCCCATGGCACCTGAAAGGTACCAGAATTCTGGGCAACCTAAATACGTGTATAGAAAGAAGCTACTTAGGAACATAAAGCCTTTTTGATGAGAATTTAGGATATCTAAAGCTGTCTGCAGGCCTGAAGAATAGTTCAGGTCTTTTCTGCTTTCCATATGACTGTTTAGATAACTAATATGTTTAGATAACTAAAAAAATACATGGATGCTTTTGTGTTTCCAAAAGTACCCAAAGCCCAACTAATGCATACTTCAGATGTTTAAGTTAAATGTAGTTTTCAAAACCATATTCAGCTATTTCCCAATCCCAACACTACTGAAAATCTTCACATGCCTAAACTCTTAATCATTAAAGCTCCCTCTACGCCTAAAGTTCTGATTCTGAACAAAGCCACAAACATATTTTAGTCTTGACATGGCTGCATAACTCAGTAGTTATGACTCCTTCACCTACAAAAGGGACACACCTCTCTCTCAGCTGACAAGCACAAGTTCAAGGCTTGCAGGCTGCTTTCAATGAATTCTACTAAACATACCTGGGTAGATCTATCCATCATGTACTTTATGACAGTTCCTTGCCTGGTGATGACTCTTGACACCTCTTGCTCTGTTTGCCTTGCCACAGGTGTATACAGATGAGAGTTCTTTACCTTTTGCGGATAACTCTGCCTAACCAGAATTTCCAGAGTAGGCTGCTTGGCCTGTCCTCTCTTGGTGTCTTTGTGCTTTATTTCACCTTCTTTAACCTCATGTTCCTTCTCTTCACTTTCCACAATGTCTTCCTTCTTTGCTTCATTTGCTTTGGTCTGCTCTTCCTTGGCTTCATCTGCTTTGGCCTCACTTTTCTTTACCACCTCTTTCTCAGCTTCAGCTATAGTGGCTTCACCTTTCAAATCTGAGAGCAAACTTTGAATTACTTAATGCTGCTTAGCACACGTTCAAACAGTGCTAAGCATCCAGCATCATGGTGGCTACAGAAAGTAGCCACCCTCCTTGGCTTCCTCCTATAATACATACAGTAGGAGACAAACTGTCTTTTTCAAAAACAATTCAAAGCGGTCATCTGTTCAGAAACTCTGCACCCTCCTGTGGAGGTGTCTTTCCAAATGAAAATAAGGCAAATTAGAAGATGGATTTATTACGGTTGCTGAACTTTTGGAAGACTGACATTAGGTGAAAGGAATTCCCTAATTGCATATAAAGGTGAAAAAAGTTACTGAGTTTCACCAAGTTTGAGCTTGCGTATAAACTGAAGTTAGATATTTCATCTACCTGAACAAATAAGGTTTTTACATTAAATTCTGGCAGTGTTGAGCGTGCTAATGAGTATAATTACAGTAGTTGTGTCCAGAGACTACACGTACATGTCCATAATTGTGCTGTTCACCTTAACTATTCAGCATTTCAACTCATGCTCCTTGCCAAACAACCTTTGTTTGAAAACTCTCTGCATCCTCTTCACTTCTTACCAGATTGATTGGAGCACATTTACCCTAAACTGGAAAAATGTGCCAAGCTGGCTCCATCCACAGGGTTCGTTTTGTTAATCGTTCCTACCATTAAAAAAAGAGCATAACTTAACTCTGGTATGAAGTACTACTTTTCAGTTTCAAGTCCTTGAAATCTGCAATACCTTTGTATACTGTGTTTACAAGCTGTCACCAAAATTCCATTTCCTTGTGCTCTCACCAGTCATTCTTTTGACCTTTTGTTTGGTAATTAAATTTAGTTCTCTGGTGAGATGAGCTCATTGTAAGATACATCTTTCAATGCTTTAATAATTCTTGTCAGTCTTCCCTGAATCTTTCAAAATACGAACATCTTGTCTTGTGGGCTTCAGAACAGCACACATGATTCCAAAGGAGGTGCAGATATAGGTAACATAACAATGTTTCTATTATCACTCAAGATTCTTTGAAATGTCTGTATTTATGAATTGAAGTTGCAAATTTTTCTTTTGTATTCCAATATACATGCTTATTCAACTAATTATCCAACATGACTCCAAAATGCTTTTTAGTGTTGCTGCTTCCCTGACCCCAATCTGTCATGTCCAACTATTTGCCATTCTAGGGTTCACATCTGTTTGCATTAAAACACATTCATTTATGTTGTAAATATTATTAAACAGACATTATGACAGGCTTAGTAATCTGAGATGTTAAAAAAATTAATGTTGTTACATCTAAAGCCATCAAAGCAGAAATAATTTTCTTCTGTAATTTTAACTTCTTTTAAAATACCTTACTTTGCAGTGGCTCAGAAAACTCACCTCCAAAACTTTCACCAAGGAAAGTTAATACTAGTCCATTGGGACAGGAGACATTCAAACTTGGGAAAGAAAGAGCATTTGACATCACTTGTGTTTGGGAAGCTGATTCTTCCATTTCCACCTATAGAATGAATAATGAATTAGTTTTGTTTTGCATTTTAAGAGAATAAAGAAAAAATTTGACTACAGATATCAATTGTAACAAAACTTTTTTTTTTTTTGTTGTTGTTTTTACCACTGATTTTTAACATTTTGAGAGCTTGTGGATTCTGAAAGGGAAACATTAGCTTATTTGATTGTGCTTTCTTCTTTCATTCCTCTTTATTAACCCTTGAAGAACAAAGCTTTCTGACTTTATTAATTTTGCTGAGTCATTATGCTATCTTGTGCAGAGCACTGAGATGACAATAAATGCATAATGAGAAGCAGATCAGCGTGAAATAATCAGTGAAGTTGCACATCAGTTGTTTTACCTATAATCATTAAAAGACCACAAAGGATAAGTAAAGCACTGACTTGAGAAGGGGACAGGAAAGAATGTTTGGTAGTCAAAATGTGTAATTCTTTGTGCACTGCTCTGTAGTGGAAACTGTTCCGATGACTACAAAAGATGAGGTTGACCAAAAGAATGTCTGAAGACTCTGGAACATTTTGAAAAAATACAACAATAGATCCATTGATGTCATCCCCCCATCTGACAATGAACTGCACTATGCCAGTAGTCATAAGATGAAAACAGTTTTGGATTGCAGAGAGATGTAACAGAGAGAACTTGTCCTGATATTACCCCATATTCTTGATTTTTAGTAATAGAAATACAGGGGAAAATTGGCAGATGTCTTGCCACCTGATCTTCAGCGTATAGGATGCTGTACATTTTATGGTTACTTTATACAGTATTGCTGGGTAATTAAGGCTATCCTCAATACCCTAAGATCGTAGTCACAGGATCATGGAGAAGCCACAGAATAGGGTAGAAGTAACCCTCAGTTGTCATCTACTTCTTCCTGCTAATAGTTAAAAAAATAAAAATAAAAAATCAAATATGTCTATATTATTAGAGAAAACTGTTAATGTAACCTATTCTAAAAATCTCCAGGACCGGAAGTTTCCTGGCAATCTATGACAGTGCTTTACCTTGACTAACTTTACTGACATTTTCCTATCGGTTAGCCTGAATTTCTCTTGCAAAAAATCAGTTTACTTCTGATTATATGGGCAGCTTAAGAGATGACGGTGTTCCTTTACCTCCTTACAGAAAGCTTTTCTGTCTCCCTGCTCTAGATCAAACAAACCCAAACCAAGTCTTTTCATCCTTCCCCACTAGTCAAGCTTTCTAGACCTCCAATCTTTCTTGGTGCTTTCCTTAGAACTCTCCAGCATGGACCACATTTTTCTTGCAGTGCAGCATTCATAACTGGACCCAATTACTTCAACTGAGGCCTTAGCAGCCCTGAATGGAAAATAACTTCACATATTTAGCAGGCTATGCTCCTGTTTATTCACCTCAATATGGTCTTTGCCCTTCTCACAGCAAGATGGCATTGTTGACTTATGTATAGCTTGTGATCCACTGCAACACTCAGACCTTTCTCTACAGAACTGCTATTGATAGAACTGTTACACATTCTGTACACCTATATTGATTATTTATATGTAACTATAGAACCTAGCATTTATTCTTACTGAACTGCATCCTATTTTCCATACCATGTTCATACAAATTTGTCTGTTGCCAGTTCAATTTTAATCCTGCCCTCCAAAATACTTGCAGATTCACACAGCAGGGTGCTATATGCACTAATATGGGATACTCTGTCTTTCAGGGTTTTTATTAAACACCAAAAATGGACTGAAGACATTCTAAATGAAATAGTAAAGTCTTTCGGAAGAAGAGGAGGAACATAGACATCTCCCTGACTGAATTTTAATGGTAGGGGAATTCCTTTGTGTAGGGTTTGTATGCACCACACAATTGCTGCAGCTCCCAACACCACTGTCCATGCTCATGCTATTTAAAAACCTAGCTAAACTTGTTGAAATTAGGTCAGCTAACTTTCTGTGGATATGGGCAGAATCCATGTTGAAGCAACGTAGGTATGTGGTGTTTAGAGAGTTTTCCAAGGCTATTCTTACAGCTCTCAGTACACATTCACCCTTGTCTGTCTTACTACTTTCCCCTCTCATTTGCTTTGTAATGGAACCTATCTCGTGTTTCTAATAAACCTGTGATGCATTTAACCCTTCATTTCCATATTGCCCTTCTACCCCTTTAAACAGTTCAGCCCAGCTCTGTCAACAGAATTATGATCTCCATTCAACCTCCCTTGCCAAGGGACCTGAGAAGAGAACTCATAAACCTCTTGTGAGTGCATAGCAAGAATGATTTTGAAAGAAGTGGTCAAATTAACCAGAATAGACAAGAGATCGATTTTTCAAGACACAGTTCTGAAAGAGAGAATCAGATTTTTAGACCAGAAGGTGGCGATTCTTTTCAGGGCAGTGCCCTAGAAAATGGTAACAAGAGGTAAAGCAGACTTTCATGAAATGCCTTTGGAATTGGAAGTCACTACAATTGGATGAATTACAGTTAATTTTCCATGGAGAAAGTCCGAGGAAGAGGACAAAAGAGAAAACAGTGCAGGTAAAAATAGCAGATCTACAGATCTGGTGCCTGCCACTCATATTCTCTATGTATCACCCACCATCCTGTGGAAGTAGCAGAACATAAGAGGGAGGGATGACTGAGATAATGGAAAATAATTGGTAATGAAAAATATTATATGCAGTAGATTGGACTTATATTTGGCTCAAGGTGAGAACTGGGACATTCTATTAGCAGCTCTTTCAGCATCATTTCAGCCATACTTGATTAAAGACATAAGCAGGGGGAAAATCAAAACACACTACAATATGCTTTAAATATTTTTGCAGTTAGTCTGGAAAGATATTAAGAATTATATTTAACAAGTACATTAGCTAGAAATGCTATTCTTTTGTAACTTGGTCAGGTTAAAAGGGATAGCTTTTAATCATAACTATCATTAAATAATTTTCCCAGGTACTATATTTTAGAGCATTAGTGTTATGTGAAACTGTTTATTGATCTAATTGCTTTGTGTTCTGATTATGCTTATTTTCGGAAGACTGTCTGTTCCTAAACTGAAGGTGGTAACTAAATTTGTTCTCAACACTATTAATGTTTACTTCGGTCTTTATCTTAAAGTTTGTTTGCATTTTAGTTGTGTCCATTTCTGGGACACTGCTGGTTGGAGAAAACAGGGTCAGAAAAAGAACAGAGGTCAAATAACCTCAAATAGAAAACTGCATCCTCTTTCACTATCCTGCTAATATTTCCTCCCATATTTATTTGATGAACCTTTCCTGTAATTTATACCCTTGCTGATCTGTGAGACCACTGGATCATAAAAGCATCCAGTGGTTGCCTAAAATATTCTGCCAATAGCTAGCTGAAACGACCTGAAATAAGCAAGGTTAGTAATTTTGCACAGAGGAATTGTGATCCATTCTTGAACTGATATGGCCTCCTCCCTCATATGTTTTTATACCAAAAAACTTCTCATAGAGCTTTGTGGAAGACGTTTCAGATTAAAAGCTGTGCGTTTCTCATGCACATGGTCCTGTAACTCCTCTATTACTCTGTGCTAAGTATTCCATAACAGCAATTCAGAATCTGCTTTTGAAATGTCATCCATCATTTCCAAAGGACTGTCCTGTGAAATACACAAAAATAACTTTCTCAAGTTGCTGGTCCCTGGCTTGTGATCAGCTGGAAAGACCAAATTGCAGAGCAAGCTTTTGCAAAACTGTCTCCACTTATTTACTCATTGGTTAGACTTTACAATACACGTTTTAGACAGCACAGAAAAATTCTCCTACTTGGATAGACTGAAAATTAATTTCTAGAGCAGTTCTAGTCACTGAGATATTAATAATGTAACAGGTATAACTGTAAAACCAAAATTGACATAAGTATGTGGACCATGGAAGACATGCTGCTTTACATCATGGAGTCATAAAGGGTTTCCTTCTTCTTGCTTTACCAGGTCATCAGGTGATGGAAGATCGATTTTGCTAAGGCTTGCTTTTGCAGATGGCAGAGATTTTCCTGATTTTTGTTTGACGGACTTCTCTTTTTTTCCTGAAGCTGATGTAACAGGAGAAATTATGGTTGGAGTATGAATAGAAGGGATGTTCAGAATTCTTGCCAAGACAGGATCTGTTTCATCATCTAAGGAAGGGAAAAGCAATCTGTTTAATACAATTAAGTTTCATAACTGTAGATGGCCACATTTTATTTTTAACAAGATTTTGTACACTAAACCTTACCTTAGAAATAACTCCTTGGTGGAGGAGTTTATTATTTCAGATAGAGAGACTAAATATATTAAATTATTTAGAAAATCTTTCTGTAGACTAACTACTCGTCAGCCTAAAAGACATCTTGAAACTATTGTTTCCCATGGGATGTCACTTGTCTCTCAAAAATAGAAAACACAATTAAAAAAATTCTCTTTTACCTCCAGAATACCTAGATAGGTGGAGACATTCTGAGTCTAGTATCTAGGAAGTGATCACTGTTGTTATGCTTTATCATGGGCTGATCTAGCACAGACCACCTCCAGCAGTTTTGCAGTACATAGCTCTATTTTTGCTATAATGATTCAAAAAGATTCTGATGATCCAGACTTGCTAAGACTCTCCCAATTCTTAAAGGCCAAGCATGAGGACAGTCTGCTTAGAGTATTGACACGAAGTAGGCATGTTGCCTTCCAGAACAGTTTCTTGAAAATAAAATTAATACAAACTAAGATTTTCTGTAAACAGTTTTGTTTCAACAAACTTACACTTCTCTTTAATCAGAAAACCCCAGCCACCTCTAATCTTAACTGTTTTTTGAAATATTTTTTGTTTTAATCATCTCTACTTGATTGAAGGCAGCCTAAGTCCCAAACCTACAACTCGTGAAATGACTCCTTGTTTCCCCATCCAGAAAATTTAAGAAATTGAGTTATTGTTTCTTTTGGAGAATTTGTTACCCCTGGTGAAGCAATTTCTTATCCAGGTCTTGACCACACCCTGTAGATAAGAACTGAAAACACCAGTGAGCAAAACATGATAGTCTCAGAAATAACCTTTTGAAAACCTTTCTAAAATAAATAAAGCAAGTTTGATTTGCCACATAGTTTCTACAAAGTGTGAAGTTTACTGACAAGTCAGTCATTTCAAGCATGTCTTTAGGAAGACTTACAATTTTTTCTGTTTTGTTGTGGTAAAATTACATTTTAGTTCTGCTTTTTCCAATGAACAATCTTATTAATGTGAAAACTGATATATTAGGCAAAGAGAATTCAAATAACTAATTGACGAATTGCAAGCCAGATCACACTCAGACAAAGAAGGAAAGGCATGGATTCAGAAGCACACTCACAGAAACATTCTGGTGTGAGATTGTAGCATCTTCTGTAATGCAAATGAAGTGTTAGTATTTTTTTGTCTGAAAAAGATAAAAAAGTAGGCCTAAGTGCTACTTTGTCCACTGTTTTCAGAAAGTTTTGACATAGATGCTTTTAGCTCTGCAGATAAGAAAATACAAAGGTCACCTTAAAAATCAAGTTCTGAACTACCAGAAAGACTGCCTGCATGTTCAGTTGCCTTATGGATGATTCTGGATTTATGGCAGCTACAAAGGTCACCCAAAATTTCAGACTTTGAGGCTAGAAGAAACCAGTAGATTATCTGGTGATAAAGCCCTATTTAGGAGTCCATGGATAATATGTCTTTCACCTAATTTTTTAAAAACCTAATTTTTTAAACCTTCAATCTCAGTTTTGTTTTGGTCACAGTGATAGGTAAACACACAGCTATCTGAATAGATCCATAATCTTTAGCCTGAAAGGGAAATTTCACAGAATCATGCAAAATCACATAATTGTCACAGTTGGAAAAGACCTCTAAGATCATTGCATCCAACTGCCAACTCTCCTTTACCCCCAGAAAAAAACCAAACAACAAAAACCAACGCATTGCAGCATGTCCTAAAGTGCCACATCTACACAGCTTTTAAATACCTCCAGGGATGGTAACTCTACCACCTCCTTGGGTAGCCTGTTCCAGCACCTGACTAGTCTTTCAGTAAATAAATTCTCCCTAATATCCAATCTAAACCTCTCCTGGCACAACTTGAGGCTATTTCCTCTGGTCCTATTTTTTTTTCACTTGGGAGAAGAGGCCAACACCTGCCTCACTGCAACCTCCTTTCAGGTAGTCATAGAAAGTGATTAGGTCTCCCCTTAGCCTCGTCTTCTCCAAACTAAACAATTCCAATTCCCTCAGCCTCTCCTCATAGGACTTGTTCTCCAGCCCCTTCACCAGCTTTGTTTCCCTTCTCTAAACTCACTCCAGCACATCAATGTCTTTCTTGTAGTGAGGGGCCGAAAACTGAACACAGTACTCGAGGTGCAGTCTCACCAGTGCTAAGTATAGGGGCACGATCACCTCCCTTCTCCTGCTGGCCACACTATTCCTGATACAGGCCAGGATGTTGTTGGCCTTCTTGGCCACTTGGGCACACTGCTGGCTCATATTCAGTGGGCTGTTGACCAGCACCCCCAGGTCCCTTTCCTCTGGGCAGCTTTCCAGCCACTCTCCCCCAAGCTTGTATCACTAACGGGGGTTGTTGTGACAGAAATGCAGGACCCAGCACTTGGCCTTGTTGAACCTCATACAATTGGCCTCAGCTCATTGATCCAGCCTGTCCAGGTCCCTCTGCAGAGCCTTCCTACCCTTAGGCAGACCAACACTCCCACCCAACTTGGTGTCGTCTGCAAACTTGCTGAGGGAGCACTCAATCCCCTCACCCAGATTGTTGATAAAGATACTGAGCAAGGCCAGTCCACAGACCACCACAAAGATTTTTGAAATCCTCACTTTCATTAGCTGCTGCATACCTGGTGCACGAGAATCTGATGCTTTGTTAGGTAGTTCTGCTTTCATGTACTGAAATTTAGGTTGTGTGGCTTTTACAGCTAGCTGATTGGAAGCCTGAGAAAAGGTGAACACGTCTGTTTTATTTGTAATATGCTAGAGAAAAATTCTCAACTAATTATGTAAAATAGGGTAATTAAAAATTCTCCATGGGGTCCATTCTGATGCACACTTGTTAGACGGCATGGCCATGAAATAAGCAAGTAGTAGTACCCATCTGGTGGATGGTTTATGGTGAGAAGAAACAGGTGACTAATAAACTTCAACAGAGCTAGTGCTCCACAGACAAGTAGGATAGCTGAAAGGAAGGATTCTGAGGCAACTGTCCAATAAAATCAAAGGTGAAGGTAATCCATCTTGTCAGGCTAGTATGAATATCCATGTGAACGCTGCAAACTGGGTATAAGCAAGTTCACATCTATAGTGAGGGGAGCTATCCTTCACAGATACCCATGCTGTGAGGCAGAGCTCACTCAGTTTCAGATGACACTACTTCCCATAGTGCTGAATTTAGGAATAGAAGCTGTTATAGGCTCTTGACCCCTAAGGGAATTTCACCTGCCCCTTTACTCTGGTTGCACTGAAAAGTGAGAACATACCCTTTAAAGGTAACAATAAAAAAGAGTGAACTGTTGAGACTGAGGAAAAGTGTCTTTGGACATCTTGGGAGAGATGGGAAATTCCAGAGGATGGTCAGATTAAGGAAGGTTTCCTTCTTCCTGCACACACATGCAGATTTCTAGCACTTGGAGTTGTACTCTCATCATTTCATCAAGGCACAAAGAGCAAGTGCAAAGGTTCTAGAACACCCAGAGGCAAAAGCCCCATAGGTGCTCAAGTAGTGCCAGATTAATGAAACAATGAGGGATTTACTTCTAAGCCTGGCTGTAAGGTGGTCTAAAGTTAGATTTTGGTCACACTACACAAAACTAATAATAATTCAGAACTTAAACCAATATTAACATTTAACCAAGAAATGAAAAAATATGCATAAGGCTGAGGGCTTTTGTCATCTTAGCTTCCCTAAAAGGAAGATGGAAGAGATAAAATGAGAAAAACAGTAAAAAAATGAAAATTAGAGAGGTTTCCAAAAATTATTCCAGTAATGCAAGGAAAGTGAGTAATTTTGACTCAAATTTAACCAATCAGTGGAGAGAAACTGTGGATTACATGACATACTGTTCTACATTAGAGATGGATGGCATATGAGAATAGTCTAAGACAGAATATTTCTGGTCAGAATTTTTCTGGGCACTTATAATACAAAAACTCAAAAGGGGAATTAGGCATAAGCAAGTGATTGTAGAAACACAGCAAACAATCCAAGAATGCCAGTCTGCAGTGCTGCACTAAAGCTCAACGTGGTAAGGATTATTCCAAAGTACAATGGGATGCTTAGGGTAGATGTGAAAAATCCTGAATATCACAGCTGGCATGCAGGTGTTTAATTAGACAAGTTTCTCTTTTACGCCAAAATTACAAGCTTTCACCAGCCACTACAGTGTGAATGCTCTCTTGGCCCAAGTTTTAAAAGTCCTTTTAAAGTAATTAGTTTGTAAAATGTATTTGAATAATTAAAACCAGTGTAGAGTTGAATGGTTTACCACAGTTCACACAAAGATGCATTCAATTAAATATTTTCATATTTTAAGAGCTGAAAAATGCTGCCATTAGTTTCTGATCACAGGAGGGTTTCACATTTATCCATATGATGGTTTCAGTGGCCTTTCAAATGTAATGGAAAGAAAAATCTCTTGGTAAAATCAGATGCTGTTTTCACTGTGGTTTTGTGAAGCAATTGCTTCCAGTTGGTGAATGTGTTTATTGAAAGGCTGAGAGAAATCCCTCATTATGGCTACACAACTTTAACCTAAAGTCCAACTCCTAACATAAAATGAAAGTTCCATAATCACCTATATAAGTTTACAAAAATATTATTTCTTGGAAAACCAAGAAGACTCCTCAGCAAATCACATTTTCTTTGGCTCAAATTAATTGGCTGATTTTGCTGAGCTACTTAATAACAATACTTGCAAGTTTCTCCAGCTCTGCTCTGTTTTCACAGAAAGTAAAAAAGCATGGAGACCTCCCTCCATTTTGAAATTGGAATCATAGAATATTCTTGACAACGTAATCTCATCTTGAGCCTTGCTGAAAGTTCCCCACCATGTAGTAACAGCTGCTGAGAAAGGCAGAATTGCATGCAACAAATTATTGGGTTAAGGAGTGTATGAAGAGAGAAAAAAAAAAAAGGAAAAAGAATAATTTCCCCTATGGTTCTCAAATATCCTCTTCTATTTGCTTACTTTACCTGCTGTCTTCCCTGTAGGTCCATAATAGCTCATGGACAGCTGGATTCCATTTTCCAAGGTGGCTGAAAAAGATCCAAACTTGCTCACAGCTTTCTTTTGATTTTTCAGTTTTCCTTCAAAAAAAAAAAAAATCAGAACAGATTTTAAAGACATACACAAACAACACGTACAGAACCACCTGACCTGCAAACCAATAACTGGTGTGAACAGGGACACCTCAATGTGGGTGACTCACCTGTAAAATACATTAATACAGGATTAATAAAGGGAAAACTTTATCATTCCATTCATAGGATAGTATATAATAGTCTGTTTTGTGTTATATAGCTGCAATTTGCCATCTAGAAATTGCATTCTAATTAGCTAGGTGTGTAAAAACAAGTTTAATAGCAACAACTAGTGAAAAGCCTTTGTGAATTTAAACAGCAAAAGAACCTAGTTCTGGAGTCCTTGGTTCTGGATCCCTGCTTCTGTTCCCTCCTTGGCTGACAAGAATGCTGAACTGCTCATTTTTACCACAGGTGGCCACTCAAAAAAGTCCCTGTCTCTGAGATATTGTCACAGGGACCGTACCTTAAGGAGAAATTAAAAAGGAAGGAGAAGAAGTTGAGAAATCAGATCCAAAGCTAAGTCTGGCGTTTGTGAAAGTGGATCAGGAGACAAGCTCACTTAGAGGAGGTGTAGGACTAGGTACCATGGGATGAGTACATCAACCTTGAAAGCCACATGAACTATGCAAGGTAACACCTCCGAGACAGTGACACTGGATCCAACCTTGCCTCTAGTTCATCTCCTACTGCCTTAAAGGAGCCTTCTGCTGGTAAAAGGAAATCCTTGGTACTTTCAAAATGGGGAACAGCTTCTTAAAACTGTGAGGAGCAGGAGAGAAGATTACAAAAGAAGGTTAAGGCAAGCACCCAATAACTCATCTCCCAGTTCTTTCATCAGCAAAACACACATACTGAGACCTTGTCTTCTCCTATTTACTGTCTGTCATTGCAATCAACGTTCACTGGTGACTATGACCTGCAGGATGCTGTTTTGTCATTTTGACTGCATTAAAAGCTTACCATTGTACCATTCAGCCACTGCCAATTACCAGAGTGGATTGATTCTTCCCTTCCCCACTGCCTTTCTATAAGGTCCTCCTGTTTACACAGGAGAAAAGCTGCTCACACTTGCCAGGTGAATACAACTTGCCTCAGATGCCAGCATACTGGTGATTGAAAGTGCCAGTTGGCAGACTCCAGAATGATACAGGTCTACTTTCAGAAAAGCAGGCGAGAAACAACTCACCTGTGGAAGGGATGCACATTTTCTATTCAGACAACCTACAATTATACCACAGGTGGAAGCTGAAGCAAAGAAGAGGCACAAGAGCAGGTTGCTTTCTGACACTGATGAAAATTAAAAGAGCTAACACACCTACCAAAAGTTACACTTTTCCAATACTCTTCAGTTCAGTGAGAGCAGCTTCATAGTGTTTTTGGCAAACAAATTATTACAGACTGGCTTCCTTCTTGGAAACATTATTACCTGGGTTCAGAAAGGATTTGCATTCAATGCTTTCTGAGTATTAGTAACATGTCCACCAGCAGCAGAGATTGCTGAACTGCAACTTAAGAAAATGATTTTCTTAAGGAATGGTGACTCTCTTCATTCATTTCTTGGCTTTGGAAAAGAGAGTTGTTTGCACCTATTGACCTGTACTGTGCTTCTACATCTTGTGGCAAGATCTCTCTACGTGGTGCTTAAGTTGACGGATTGGATTTTTATTTCTATTTATTTTTATTTCTATTAGATCACTAACCTGATCTAATTGCCTGTTCTTCACGAGTATCTTGCACTTCCATTTCTTTTAAGTTTTTCTTTGGGTCTGTGATATGAATGAAGAAATTATGCTTGTCTTTTATCACTTTCACCTTTATCAAAGTCAGACCTGCAAAGCAACGGAATACTATTAGTGCTCCTACCAGGCTTCAGAACTGCCCCACACCTAAAAAACCCCTGCATCTGCAACTATAAAACACACAAAAAAGAAAATTGCTCAGAAGTGGACTGAATTGCTTAGTACGAGACCAAGAAGATGAAATTCAAGTTATTTGAGTTTAGACTACATAGAATAGAAAAACTCTGTTTCTTGGATACGTTGCATTTGACTGGACAAATTATCGCAACATGTATTCTTGAAATATCATACATTATTTGCCATGGAACAGATAAAAATGAACTGATTTTTCTCAATTTTTAATCTTCTGGTACTTTATTTATCTATCTATAGTCAACATACTATAGGAAAATGTAAACATTAGTTGTGATAGAGGAATTACATCGTACTCTCACGATGTCTTTAACTGAATTTCTACTACTGGCACATGAAAAAGCTTTTATGGATTAAGAAACTATGCCATCAGTTAGTACAAAGAATGAAACAATCACCTTTTACAAACTCTATCTTCTCCACTTGAATCTGTCCTCCATCAGATGGGAAGAGATATTGATTCGTTCCTGACACTTGAATGAGATCCTCCCCTGTATTGTAGCCAAGAAACTGGAAAACATAGTTTTGGATTATGCATAAATAAGAAAGGCAGAAACCATGAAAGAGGTAAAATGAAGGAGACATCATCAGGATCCCGCTGTTCTGGCCAGTCTTCTCGTTTAGATATTTAACTAATGTAATAACATCTTAGCAAATACATAGCATGCTGTTCTCATATCCAAATAATTTCTCAGTTACTAACTGAAGTAACTTGTTACATGTGAGAGTGGAATCTGGTCCTTCAGTGGTATGGAGACATCATGGAAACTGAAGAACAGCAAGTAGACTGGTGGCTCAACATATAATGGGAGGGAAAGAAAAATTCTGGACAAAGTGACAAAATGCAATACCATGGGATCAGATAAAGGGCAGATAAAGATTCAGCTTTCAACCCTGTAGGTTTTGGAATTCAGACACTGTAAGTCCGATTTTTAGATCTCTGTGCCTTCCAAGGAGCCACAAATTGGCAAAGAATAGGTGAGTGTATGCAAGTAAGTTCAGATTGAGATGTTATGTATCTCTGAGTTTCAAGTCTGTACTCAAGCAAATTTAGACTAAAGTATATTGACTACCCAAGTTTTGGATGCAAGGCTTAGACTCTGCAAATATAAAGCAGTGCAAAGTCCTGAAAAACTGTTTGGACGGAACTAGTGAAGAGTTCTTTCTGTAAGAAACACACCTCTGTTAGTATAACAGGCAGAATAGTATTAAGGCCCTTCAAGATTACAAATTTTTAAACAGGAAATGACAGTGAAACATTGAACAGTGAAACAGTGAACTCCTTTTACTTGATTTCCAATGTGGACAAGCAAAACTTCAAGTAGTTATGGGAATTGGAACAGGTCTTTATGTTCTCCTTTCCTAACCTCTCCCCTGAAAAAATCACATTTTTAGGCAAAATTTGTCCCACAAATATATTATCCATGGGCACAAAAATATTCTGAACTTATCTGTGTGTTCATGTCACATGGTACACACACAAAAAAATCAAAGTTCATTAAATAAGTCTTGTTTAGGATAATCTTAAACATCAGAAACTGCTTTCCAAAACTTTTAGGAAAGGATCTGCTGCTAACACAAAGGAGTTAAACAAGACCTTGCTAGGCCTAATTTGCCCTGAACTCCAATTCCACAATGAATAATAGTTTTGCTGTATCTCTATATAAATAGTTAGCATTTTCCTAACTTGATGCAATAACAAACTTCTTACCCTATACACTTTCTCAGAATGTGGTTCCGGGACGTTGAAATCCTCCTCAAGTTCAGGGGCTTTTGCTGGCTCATCTTTACTTTCTTCATGTATTATCTCCTGTCCTTTCTTTTTACCTCCCAAAGTTTCTTTTTTTCCTTTTTTTTCTTCCTTAAGTTGTTCCTCTAGTAATTGGTCCTGCTCCTTCCTCCAAGCCTATAATAAATGTTAGGAATTCAAAAGACCCTGTTTCGTATGTGCATACTGAAAAGAGTACATGTAAACAAACCCAAAGGAACCAATGTTTTAAGTCGCTCTAAGAAATGTTTTCCAAATGTGTCTACAGTTTTACAGTATTATGCCCCATATTTTGCATAAAATTACTGACTCATTCAGTCCACAGAATCAGTCATTCTTGACCACAGGAGGCAATCAGATGATTAATTGCTACTTACACATTCAATCATAAAAGAACTATTTTGTTGTGCACTTCTCCACAATATGCATCACCAAATCAGAATTCACCAGTGATATTAGTTTATTCCCAAAATGCAACTGTGAGATAAAATGATTTTATTCTTTTACCGAGAGAGGAATGAGGTATCAATGCCAGAATTATCAACTAGTAGCAGTAAGACATCCGAGATTTTCCAGAGTATTTAGGGCATATCTACATTCCAACACAGATGTGTTTACTTTAAGTACAGAACATTACATACTACGTGAGGGGTCAAACAAAGCAGGGGAACACAACATCAATCAAGATAGACTTGTGCAGACTAATGGATAGCACCAGTGCTAAGACTTTAAAAACCACCTCAGCCAGGAACTTACTGCGTGAACCTAAGCAAGCCAATTCCTCTGTAGTGCATGACTATGGTCTACATCCATAAAATGGGATCCTCTGTCATAAGGAAACTCTGAGGTACCACTCTTATACTCCTTAATTTCAAAGAGCTGTAGATTGTGAAAGTAGGAGTTGGGTACATAACTACTTCCATGAATCTAGATCTTATGTTTTCATATTTTTATAAACTGAAAACTTCAACGAGATGTAGGATATTATCCGTAACACTCTTTTCCTGGTACTGCAATTATTAATTGCTTTTGGAAAGTCTGGTCTAACTCCAAACAGTCTTCCCTTAAGAAAATAACATAACTGAATCAATAAGGAATAAATTAAAGAAAATAAGAAATAAAGTATACAAAAAATAGCCAAGAGCAGAAAAACTAGGAGGATTGAGTCAAGCCTATGCAGGAATGAAGGCTTACCTTCCTGGAAAAGCAGTATTATTTAGTTCATTTTAGAAATGTAGATATTTTTGCCTCACCTTTAGAGAACCTTCTCTGATAAAAGCATTTTTTTCATTGTTGGATTGAGATTCTGGAATGGTCTCCATTAGTCCCGATGGGCTGTCTTTGAGAAATGAAAGGACAAAAAATATGGTTATAAATATATGAAAATGGAATAATTTAAAAAAAATGGAAAAACAACAAAAAATTGCAAGTAAATAAAAGACGTATTTGAAAATAGTAAAAGCACAAAAGTAGAATAAAGAAAATGGTAAATATTTTTAGAGATAAAATAGAAAGTCTGTTTGGGTTAGAAAAAACTTACCTGACAAGTAGTATTACTTGGTAGTCATTACTGGGGACCAAAATACTAAACAATATATCAACATATTTAAAGACTGCCTTTCTGCTTGTTGCTGTTGAAGCCTTTGCTCTTGCAACAAGGTTTTGTTGCAGTATTTATTGTTTTTGCTACTATCACTGTTCCAGAATTCAGACCCGGTGCTTTAACCAGCTCACAAAACACCAGAATAAGCTCATGGCCAGAATCATAGATATTATTACCTTTCAAGGCAAAAAAAGTGAATAAATGCTGTCTGAACCTTCAAACCTTCACTAAAGAAACACTTACTATATTCCCTGTTTAGTATTAGGGCTTTATAGCATCTGTGACTCATGAAAAGGCTATCTTCCTAGTTGTGTCGTTTTATATCATGCTCATATACCCAGTATTTACCTGCTAGAAAAGCTAAATTAAAGTACACTATCAGGAACTTCTAGTTAAATTACCTTGTATTAAAAAGTAGAAATTGCAGTGTGGGTTACAGCAGTGCCAGTGAAATTGAAATAATCTAAAGACACTATTGCCCATCCGCACGTCCCAGACTATCATCTTTTTTCAGCAAGTGAGCTTATCTATGAATCATATCTGTCATGAGGCTTTGGATGGGCAAGATTCAATCTAGCTCCTATGACAGATTGGTACAAATTATGATTTAGAAGTCATAATTGACTTTTTGGTTTCCAAACTATAATCGGGTGTGTTAACCGAGTTGAGGAATAACATTCCTGTTCCATAAATGCTAATTGCTGGTACTAGGAGGTTGCAAAGTGCATTCTCAAAGAAGGTGATCAAAGCAAAGCCCAAATATCAACAAATCATGGTTAATATAATTTAAATAGTCAAATGGACAACTTGGACAAAAGTTCTGTTTTGTCAAGAGGTTTTCAGATTTTGCTGCCTGCTGTAAATGCTGCAGTTACTGTATAAACTGCTTACAATTCTCACTACCCAAAATGCTGCTTGTAATTATACTTTGCTCTTCAGTCTAGTAAATTCCACTTTCCAGTTTCAGCTTCTAGCCACAGCTTTTGAGTTCCAGCTTTTATCCTGCCCTTTTAAAATGGGATTTTTCCTGAACCATGTTGCCAATTTCAATTACAGCTCATCTTTTCATCTGTTCAGTCATCTAAACAGAAATTCGTATTTGTATGTAATCCTTAAAGTAATTCCATTAAACACAGCTATTGTCCAGGTAAATTGACATTAAAGGTCTCAGTTTTCAGAACAGAGAATGACGCAGAATATTTAAATATGTGTATGTAATTAGTTTCAAAACATATTTATATCTATTCAGATGACAAACAGGGTTACTCTATGAAAAAAATATTTGCAGTTCTGCTCTGAGCAACTTTTGGTCTCAGCACTCAGCAGTAAAATTAATTTTCTAGGATAAAACAAAAAATACCCACTTCTGGCTTTCTTAGGGAAGGCAGTTGTTTCAACGGCACATGCAGACAATTCAAAAGATCCTTCTGCCATGGCTTTTTCCTGTTTAAGAGACTCTATTTCCTTAGCTATCTTCTCTTCTTGGTATTTGACTTCTTCCTCTTTCACCCAGTCTTCAATGGAGTTGGCCACCAGCTCCAGATAATTCCTGAAAAGCACAACACTCCTCTATTTACCATAACAGAGATTTCACTAATATGACTTCCGGTTAAACAAGATCACTTGGCTTCTCAGTTTCTTATACAAATATTATTCTATAGCCTTAGAGAGAAGGCTTGCATTTGACAGGGTTTCTCTAAGTTTTTACAGGAGCTGGTTCTTTTGCCTGGCTGGTATTTGCTTAACATATCTGGTTATCCTTTCTACAAAGAAATGTTAGAAACTGGTCTTTCAAAGAATATCTACTCCAACAGAAAATCCAGAAAGTCAGAAAATATAGAGACATTCAGTTTAGGAAAGGTTCAGTCTCATTCTCCTCTTCACTGTTTTACCACAAGGATAACTTATTTTCTTAGTTGCTCTCAATTTATCTTGTCTTTTAGAATACACTTAATTTATTTGTTTAGCAACTGAGGTGTCACTCTGCTTAATTTCTAGCTCTTCTTTATTAGTATGACACAAAAGCTGTTTGGAAATTGTCATAGAAATCCAGATTAGAGAATCAGTGCACCATAGCCTGGTATAATGAAGAATATTCACAATTAACAATTAAGTTGAAGAGAGCACTGAATGACAGACTGATCCAGAGTTTGCAGCTGGTATCTAGTTGCATTGTCTTATCTTTCAAAGGTGTCTGAAATGACAGCTAAAATAGTACCTTGTGAACAACTGCTTCTAAGGTAGGACCAAGTCTTGAAGTCTTATATGCAGTTGCCACTCAACCCTCATTTGGGGTGTTACCATAATTCTTTAAAGTAAAATTCTTCATGCGTGCGAAACTAAAAGGGACTTTTAAAGAATGCAAGAGATTCAGTTGGTGTGTCTTAACAATGTTTTTCATTTATGAAAAGATGATTCAATTGTATTCCAAAGCATTACAGTTTTTGGTTGTGAACATGTAGGCAGCACAACAGATTCTTGACCTCATGACAGTTTTAAAGTTTTAATTGCTGCCTTACACTCTACGTCCAAGAGAATTAATATGTAGGCTATCTACACAGACTGGAGACGTATATACTTAATGTACAGCTTCAAGATACACAAGTCTCTCCCAGTTTCTGCAATGTAGGTGGAGCCTGCTTTGGGAACCTGCATGGAGAAACTGTTGATCATATACTCAGCAGGGACATGGAGACTCTGTTTGTATCTCAGAAAAGTGTGCAAGTTATCAAAATAAAGATGTTGAAAACAGAAGGCAAAACTAGGCTGAAACCTAGAGTTGCCAGTACTGGAATAACTTGAAGATGAATGTATGTCATAAATAAAAAAAAGAGATTATTCGCATGGAAAATATTTTAGGGCAATGAAACAGTCATTCAAAGTCAAAAATACACGTTCTATTAATATGTATTCTGATGTCACTGCTGCCAGTGTCTGACTCAGAATCATTTCTCAGAAAGGATTATTCTTTTCCAGTAACTTGTGTAATACATTTACTATGAAACAGTAAACAAATGTCATTAAGATTAAATTTGAGCAAAATAATAGTTTTGATAACGTTTGAATTCATTTGGCTTCCTGATAGAGTGGCTATTTATCCGAACCAGAGTTGAAGTGTTTCATCACTGCAGATACATATGACTGTGCCTTTGGATCCCCTTAGTCAGTAGCATCCATTGGACTTCAGGCGCAGCCTTCCGCTGCCTACCACCTGAACAGTACAATTCCTGAATTTTTGGATGTTCTACATGAACTACAGGACCTGATATCCATAAAGAAGAATGGGTAACTGGTATCTCCAGAAGCAAAAGCTGCTGCAACATAAGAAATTTAATTTCTCCCTTGCATGAGAATTTGCTGTAACAGGACCCACTATAAACAACTGATCACGGGGTAACAGAAGTATATTCCAGACAGCAACTATGGAACAACCCTACAAAGTGAGTCTTATACAATGTCACAATAAAGACATAACAAGTAAACACAGGTAGAGGACTCCTAACAGAGAGACAGTCAAGCACAGCATCCGTTGTGTAATTGTAACTCTTCTGTGGTGTAAGTGTGACTCTTAAATATATCCCAAAAATTAGAATGATAGTAATTTTAATAAAAGTCAACGAATGTTACTAAACTCAACAGGAGCCACTTACTTAATAACAAAGGTAAAATCCAGTAATACTACTGCTTAATTAATAAGCAGTGTTTGTGCCTGTTTCTGGCAACTCAGCAGGATCTGGATGCTAATTACAGGCAACAGATTGAAGAACTCTAGGTATTTAAAGACTGTCTTGCACAGAAGTGTTATGTTGCTTGGAAACATACACTAGCACATGCTTATGATACTTTGTCAGGTAATTTGAAATGATCTTTAGGAAAAAGGTTGCATGAGGTCAGAAAATGTGCTGATTATTTTGCAGAGAAAAGGCAGAGCTAGTGGAAGGTGTCCCAGCCCATGGCAGGGGGTGTTGGAACCAGATGATATTTAGGGTCCCTTCCAACCCAAACCATTCTATGATACATGTAACAGGACCAAATGAGAGCTCAGAGCTCTTCAAACACAGGAAGTAGTATACATAGAAGTGCTATTGAATTTTTAATGAAACAAGAGCAAAGTCAAAAGTTCTTATTAGCTTTCATGTCAGTTTCTTTAGGCACTCCTCGCTGCTTTGAAACAGAACCTGATGAAGTGTCACTGCACAAAGCTCGTGTGCCCTGAGCAGAAACTAGCTAATTTCTAAACCTTGTTTTCACTGTATGTGGAAGAGTAAGAAGAATGAAGAATGTCGCTATTTCATCCTCAACAAAATTATAATGCATCTACCAGAGAACATGCTTCATTCCTTCTTCGGATGCAAAATGAGCAAATTCTATTTTGCCAGTATCAAGACCTCTTCCCATTTCTCAAGTGGCCTTGAGCTGGCTATTTCAATGCCCTTTCAAGATGATCAGCCCAATTGTTTAAAGACCAACAGATGAAGAGTTGCTGGTTCCTCACAATCTGTTCCTACAGACAACAAAACAACAATATGCATTGGGATGAGGTGTTACTCAGTGTATGTAAACATCAAGTGATATTAGATGTACTAGGGTATATGACCTGGTCTCCAGTGTCTGTTCCAAAAGAGTATGGGTGTCCTATGGGTCTGATGTCAGATGTGTCAGCATTTTCAGATACACCAGGCAGCTAAATTGGCACTAGGTGTTTACGTTTAAGCAACTTGATTCAGGCCCTTAATGCTCAGTGCCCCAGAGAAGAGTAAGAATAGCTGGCAAAGTGAACAGCTCTGAGCTCCAACAGACTTTTGTGTAACAGTCTTTGAGACCATTGACCCTCTGGCTGGGTCTATCTGAATGCAAGACCCAGGTTTACTTGAACACACCATCTGTCACTGTCCTTTGGGGAAGATTTCAGCTGCTGTATAAATGCAAAAAAACCTGATTGACCAGACATTTAGTGGATTTGCCTAACAACCACAAAACAGCCAGCATCTTCTCCAGGGAACTTTGTGTTTCTGCTGATAAATCTCGTCTGGCTTTGGTCCCAGTCACTGCTAACGACAACAGTCTCTCTTCATGGCAAATAATTTAAGTCCAAGTGTCTGGAAAGCTGAGAGGCACTCCCTCAGAGTTCCTTGACTGAAAGCACAGATATGAAATACAATTAAAAATGTCTTCAGGAAGGCACACCTTGCCTATTCAGTATTCAACCCTGTTCAAACATATAGGTAGTAACAAAAGTTTCCATTAAAAGATTCCCATACTCTCATAAATGAGGCACTGCACTTGGAAAAGGAAGCCTGTAGACAAATTTCAATTTGTTTGAAATTCTATTTGATAAATGAAGTCTAATTAATCCACAGAGCACCAGAATGACATGGTTAAAGATAGCTCAGCTGTCTCTCTATGGCATTGTAACTTCTTTACATATCAGTACATGGACACATACTCCCTTTTCAGTCAATTATTTGGAAGAGCAGCTGGATCCACATGATCATTTATAGTGCTGTTTCAGTGCAAAAATGTATTCCAAGCTGAGTATGTCCACTGACAAAAGCTCTAATAGTGGACACATCAGTCACCTGCATGCTTCAAATTGGTGTGCAAAGAGAGACAATGAATTAGAAAGAATGTGGTAATCTGTGAAAAAAACCCTTCTAATATTAATAAAGGGCTCCTAGCTTTTCTTGAAAAAATTTCCCAGTGACACCCAGTTTATGTATAGTGTTGAAAACCTGGTAAGTATATTCTTAGACAGAATTTGCTTTTTAATCTGCCACACCTGAAGTGTCCTTAACATAATTTTCTTGATGTGGATATCCCTAATGTGACTTTGTGTGTATATATTTAATAGTTTATGATAAGGAGTCATATACAGTTATGGCCTGGTCCTCCTCACTTGAAAAGCTTTGTCTCAACAGAATTATTTTTATATAACATTGTTTTCCACTGCATGACCTGCTTTCCCAAAAATGTGTTACACTGTGATATCTTTTAATTTCAAACCTTTGCCCCAAGTATAGCCATGCAGGCTTTAATTGAAAATGACTGTGAATGAGACATGAAAGATTAAATCAATTACCTGAATCCGACATTAGAGTGCAATGCAATATCCCAAGTCTCTTGACAGAAACGATACTGATTCATAGGATTGTGAAGAACCATTAGCAAAGAGTTATCTTGGGTGTAATGAAAGGTATCGATACATCTATATTCTTGGGATGCAGTATGAAGAACCTGAAAAGGAAAGAAATAAAGGTGCATCCTCCCTGCAGACATTAGCACGTGTACAGATGCTACACAGATTTAGCAAAGGATGCTTCAGAACTTCATCATCCTACAAGATGTACAGAAAGCATTTGGAACCCTGCAGTCTGAAGTGTTCAGGCAAGTAGAAATTGAAAATCCACTGCAGTTCGTACTGAGAAGAGGCAGTCACTATGCTCCACATCCTGAGACTGACCATGAATGAAGTCTGGCTAAATAATAAACAAATATGCTTAAATATTAAATAAATAGGTAAACAAATGTAAATAATAAAGTATTTAAATAAATGAATAATTTTTTAATCTCAGTTAAGTTTACCTTTTATTTAATTTGATATACTATAACCTGAACAACTTTGAGATTTACTGTGTTCTACGTTAATTCCACTGTTTTGTACTGCCCCATCATTTTCAATGTTTACATTGTCTGCAGGCTAAAACTTATTTTATCATTTTAGCCAGAAGATAGCCTTCTTTTAAACTTTATTTTTACAGAACTATGTAGCTAAAGTACAACTGAAATAATTCCATATCAACAAATATTCTCTTTAAACATGAAAACCTTAATAGCAGATGGTATAAAAATTAAGTTCAGATGCGACATGTTGTATAAAGAAATAAGGAAATATTATTACAAAATGCTATCTTCTGCTGCAATAAAATGTTGTTTTCCATTGCAATGATTTTCCATCAGTATCTTTTGAATAGATTCATTAATTATTGACAGTATTAGCTATTTTTGTTGCATCAGAAGACATTCCCCATGTACTGAAATGTATGACCAGACTTTAAAGTTGTGATACTAAAGTGGTGCTTGGGAAGTCCAAAGCACATGAGAGGATCAAATAAGAATTCATAGAATCACAGAATGGTTTGGGTTGGAAGGGACCTTAAAGATCATCTAGTTTCAACCCCCTGCATGGGCAGGGACACCTCCCACTAGATCAGGTTGCTCAGAGCCCATACAACTTGGCCTTGAACACTTCCAGGGAGGGGGACACTGTTGGCTTTCTGGGCTGCAAGTGCACATTGCCAGCTCATGTTGAGCTTCTCATCACCCAACGTCACCAAGTCCTTCTCCTCAGGACTGTTCTTAATACATTCTCCACTCATCCTGTATTTGAGCTTGTGATTGCCCTGACCCCAATACAGGGCCTTATTTAACTTCATGAGGTTGGTATGGGCCCACCTCTCGCACCTGTCAAGCTCCCTCTGGATGGTCTCCCTTTCCTCCAGCATGTCAACCACACCACACAGCTTGGTGTTGCCAGCAAACTTGTTGAGGGTGCACTTGATCCCACTGTCTGTGTCTCTAACAAAGATGTTAAACAGCACCAGTCCCAGCACTGACCCTTGAGAAACTCCACTCGTCAATGGTCTCTGCTCGGACATCAAGACATTGACCACTACACTCTGAGTGTAACCACCCAGCCAATTCCTTATCCACCTAGTGGTCCATTCATTGAATCCATCTCTTTCCAGTTTAGAGACCAGGATGTTGTGTGGGACAGTGTCAAACTCTTTGCACAAGTCCAGGTAGATGACATCAGTTGCTCTCCCCTTTTCCACCAATGCTGTGACCCCACCACAGAAGGCCACCAAATTTGTCAGGCATGATTTGCCCTTGGTGCAGCCATGATGGTTGCCACCAATCACCTCTACTTTTTCCATGTGCCTTAGCAGAGCCTTCAAGAGGATCTGCTCCATGATCTTACTGGGCACAGAGGTGAAACTGACTGGCCTGTAGTTCCCCAGGTCTTCCTTCTTCCCTTTTTGAAAATGGGGTTTATGTTTCCCCTTTTCCAGTCAGTGGGAACTTCACCAGATTGCCACGACTTCTCAAATACGATGGAAAGCAGCTTTGCAAATTCATCTGCTAGTTCCCTCAGGAGCCACAGATGGATCTCATCAGGTCCCATGGACTTGTGCACTCTCAGGTTCTTTAGATGGTCTCGAACCTGTTCTTCTCTTACAATGGGCAGATCTTTTTTCTTGCAGTCCCTGCCTTTGCCTTTTGCAACTTGGGTGGTGTGGCCAGACCCCTTGCAGGTGAAGACTGAAGCAAAAAAGTCATTGAGCACCTCAGCCTTCTCCATATCCCACATGAACAGGTCTCCTGTTTCCTTCTGGAGAAGGCACACATTTTCCCTAGCCTTCCTTTTATCACTGATGTACCTGTAGAAGCTTTTCTTGTTACCTTTGATGTCCCTGGCCAGATGTAATTCTATTTGGGCTTTAGCTTTCCTAACCTAATCCCTGGCTGCTGGAACAACTTCGTTGTATTCTTCTCAGGCTACCTGTCTTTCCTTCCACTCTCTTTAGGCTTTCTTTTTACATCTAAGTGTGTCCAGAAGCTGCTTGTTCATCCAAGCCAGCCTCCTGGCATTCCTGTCTGCTTTCCTCTTTGTTGGGCCGCATTGCTCCTGGGCTTGGAAGAGGTGATCCTTGAATTTGAATTGCAGTATATGAAGCTCAAGGCAGCACTAATAACCCACTCCTCCCAAGAGAATGCCCACCAACTTAAGCCATTTACACTTGAACTCTTCCACATTTGTTGTTCTGTCTTTCTGAGGGATGAGTGTTAGTCTGTAGCTTGCAAGACTTCTACAAATGAAGTTGTAAAGGTGAAGTACCACTACAAAAAATTTTTCTATTTGCCCATAAAACATACACTGCATAGGTATCTGCAAAGTATGCTTTCACTTACACTGCACTAATGAGTCCCCTAACTGCCAGGCAGGGTCACCCCTAAAGTTATTTTTTTCTCCAAAAGACTTGCTACTAAAAAGTACAGTTGCAGTGTGGCCACATCAGGAAACAAAAAGCCATTACAAATTAAATTTCACACAAGAAACTGAAAAGCAGCTAAAGAACAAGCAGTTTTGGTAAAAACGTAAAAGGGATAAAACTGAATCAATTGTCTTGCATGGAAATACCCTGTACTCTGCTACTAACTGATTGTACAGCATTCTGAGGGGTGACTATGCACAAGATTGTCAGTTTACATATACCTGAAGAAGAACATGGGGTTGAAAATGCTCAGCCAAAGTCCAGTCTGTCAAACAGCGCCTCTGTGTCTTTTTGATTTCTTCTAAGCTTGGTCCTAGGCCATAATTTTCCAGATTCACCTCAAAATACATCAAATCAAAATAATGAATATCAACATTTCAGTGTCAGTTTTCCTAAATTAACTGTAATCTTGTTGACTTAATAGACAGCATCCCATGTTGCATCACAGTAAATTGCATAATGCTGCACACGTGTAGACCCGTATGCCACTATTTAATAAAAAATGCAATTACTCCCAAAGGTTTTTGGTCTCGGCTTTCTTTATGGCAAACATAATCTAAATATTTTGATTATTAGGTTATATGTTTCTGAGTTCTGTAAGCAATTATGAATATTTAAACATGTCCTATGAAGTAATTTTAAAATTGCTATATTTATCCGGGGCTGTACAGCCAGCAGGTGTTTCTGAAGATGCCAAACTACACAGTCTACTAGCGTGACACAGTTTGGCAATTTCTCTCAATCTCATCTGCTAGTATTTGACCCCTGGTATTCAGTGAAACCAGCATAAAATTGTCATTAGTAGCTCCACCAAGACCCATCACCTTAGAGAACTCAAAGAAAATGATTTCATGGTGCTTTTGGCACTATCCACCAAACATCACAAAATTAACATTTGTATGCAGCACTGAAAAGGAACCCCCAATAACATGTCCTGGCACTGAGCAGTATCTTCTGTTGTCTCATGCTATAGAGCACAGTTTATTCCATACATCACACTTGCCATATCAGAAATATTAAGATCCAGCACCTTCTTCAAAACAGCATCAGCCAGACCATCTCTTCCATCTTTGTAATTTCTTTCTGTATGTCCTGGAAATTGAAAGCAGAATTTTAAGATGCATTCCAGAAATTTCAGCCCTAAACACTAAGGCTGGAGTGGGGCAATTTCCTCAGCCTTCCTGGTGAGATTGCCATCAAATTGAATCTTCCTTTTATGACACTAGTTTAATAAATACATGATCAAGCCTGTCACACTTGTCTCCAAAAACAGCACTTTAAAATCCAGGGACAAGTGCCAGCCAGTTCATTAAAAAAAGAAAAGAGCTCTTCATAAGATCCACTTGAAACATCCTCTTTATTTGTCCCATGTTGGCATTGCATGGTTAAAAAGATGAAAAATAAGTGTCCTCAAGACTCATACACGCCAAACCATTTTTCTGCTTAGTATACAAGATAAGCAATAACAAGCTTTCTTTCGCTCAGATGGCATAAAGAAGAAGGCAAAATCAATTTTTAAAAAATATTTTCACATATTTTTGAAAAATGCAGTATTTCGAACTTGAAAATAATTGAATTTATAGAGTTCTACAAGCTACTGACAAAATACTACTTCTGCTGAGGATCCGACTAGTCATTCCTGATCAACGACCATTGTTGCAGTGGGCACCTGATATGAACAGGACAGCTGGAGACTTTAACTTCTAGGTTCTCATAATTTTTTAAATAATTCCCATTTAATAGAATTAATTAATTACCATTAAATAGAATTAATTATTTGCAGAGCTAGGGCAGATGACACTAATATTTAATGAAAATTCACACATACAAGAAAAATACTCTTGCTGGGAGAAAATACTATGGAGAATTTTGTTTCATAAGTGGCGCATAAGCAGCTCAGCTTCCAGATATATATCTTTAGGCTCTGCTCTTCTAGGAAATGAGACCTGTTTACTGACTGCCTTTAGATGATTTAAGAAATCTGAAAGCAAAAGTTTACTCTTACTGGTATTTACTTTAGTGTTGCAGATGTGATGAAAAGTTGAAGGCTATGTTTGTAACTGCAATATTTAGCACTGTGACTAACTAACATTCAAAGAAAGGTCATGAAAATTTGCAAGAAAGGCAGAAATGCAGGATTCATTTTTTCCTGCTCTGACCTTCTAAGGAAAGGATCCCATCTAAGCTGGTTGCCTAGGCATCTATACTAAGAAAGTATGGGCAACTTAATTTATCTAAAGGTATAGCAGCTTAAACTGACCTAATTTCCATTTTTCTCATATTCCAGAAAAACAATCTCATTTTTCATTTTGCACTGCTCCAGGCCAAAAACTTTTCATTATGTTAGAATCTGCAGAAGGAGATGTACAACTTGCAGAAAATTCACTCTGCACTGTCTACAAGAGTTCTCCATCTCTAGCCCTTTTATCTAAAATCTTCCTATTCTAATATGAATGAGACAGTTATATTGGCTCAAACGTCACATCCAAATTACTAAAGATATACTAACTGTACAGATTGCAAACGAAGAAAAAATATTTACAGGAAAAAGTATGTATGCATGTGTAATTACAATGCATAGCACACTTTTCTTTTAATTTTCAACTTTTTATATCACCTTGTAGAGTCCTCATCTGTAAGTTACAGATCCTTTCCACTTCCTAATACTCATTCACTATTAATCGTCTTAATTAACCTTATACATCACTTCACTCTGTGGTTGCTACTGACTTTGTAAAGACTCTGATGCCATCATAACTGACGAAAGCCTGTATTCAGAAATGTATTTAAGCATGTCTTCAGTATTTTATGTCTCTAAAATATATTTGATGTCATAAGCAATAAAACAGTTTTCTGCTACGTACTTTTCTACAGATATAATTTTAAAGAGTTGCTTAAATAAACTGTTAACGTTGTCATACAAAATGGCTCGCTTTTGTCTTTATCTAGTAATTCTACAAAAATACTCACTGTACAGACTGTACAGTGCTTGAAATTCAGTGATTTGTACAAGTAAGAAATATCACAACCCTGAAATAGCAAATGATATGGTAAAATAAATAGCAGATTTAAATTCTTCAGGAGTAATGTAAACAGAGAGGTTTTTACCAGAACCACTTGGAGATTTCCCACTAAACTTCTTTTCCATAAGGAAGCGTTGTCTCAGCTGTCCTGCAAACCTGGCTGGATTATCCCAAGGGATATAACACAGTTCAGCATCATCTCCAACCATAGATCCAGAGCTCTCCAGGAGACCAGAGTCACTCAGCTCAGTCAGCCTCAGGCTTTCAAAAGTAAACACTCTGAAGGCTCTTTCTACTTCAGCCCAACTCAGAAGTTCTATAAAAGAATTAAAATCATAAACTGAAAATGTCCTTATGGCTCAGCAGAAGATAAATATCACACTATGTAAGTGTATTGTTCTTGGCAACCCTGCAAAAGCCAACAACAATTTCCTTAATGGTATTGGATCAAATTATACGAGCTACATTCTACACTGCATTCAAAGCTGAATGATTCTAAATTGCAAAATTATATGCCTAACTATTAATCCATCTTAAATGAAGTGTTTCCTACATCTGAATACCTCTTGGCTCATTAACTTTTATATAAAATATGTTGATTTTAAAATCTGAGTAGACTTTATCATGCCAGTTAGCATCTAGTTATTTTCAGATAATGAAAAGGCTTCTATTATCACAATTTTTTTAAATTATCTGTAGCTTCTCAAATAAAGTATCTGTTTTTTTCTCTTTGGACAAAATTTTACACATCCTTTACATAAGATTATGTAAAGTGCAAAGACAATAGTAAATCCTCCGTATGCATTGGTGTCCATGTAAGAATGAAAAGCACAAAAGACTGAATTTTAAGACCAGTAGCTCAGTGTGCAAATCATACTAAGAGTATCTTTAGCTTGAAATGTTGTGTCTTTATGGTAGTTAAACACCCAAGCCTGTCACACATCTTGCAAATGGGTATCTCATCTCCTGTTTAAATCAATCACCTTCTTGCTTGAAGTGAAGCCATTACTAGCTAAGTTAACAGTTGGGAGAGTCTGGCAGTATAGTATGGTCCAGTGAAGATCATCAAATTTAACACCCATCAGCTGGAATGTTAGAGCGATACAGAATACCTGACTAGCTTAATGTCCAAAATGAACATACCAACTACTAGAAACAATACAGCAAATGTAAATTAATGCAACACTAGGGATTTCAGGATTGAATGGCTGGGAAAGTACCTTCAAATCCTGTGCCTTATATGATGGCATAAATGTAACCAAAGGGATCTGGATGTTTATATTTCTTAGTAGTCTAGAGTAAACTTTCAAATCTACCTAAGGGTATTTATGCAGTCTTTGGGATTGTTTCACAGAGTATGTCATGATTGTATGTATGGTCCAAGAAAGGGAACTGCAGAAGTGATTATGGTCAAAGAAGTGAATGTATTCTTGGTTTGATAAAGCGACTATTATAGAAGCCATTTCATTGTTATCACCAGCAGCTTACACAGAATACATTCTTCTGAAAGCCACTTATTGTCCAAAAAAAAGTAATCTACCTCAAATACGTGCTCCTCCACCAAAAGGGTGTTGGTAAATAAACATACAGTTTATGCCAGTGTCTCCCAAAAATCATCCTAGGACCAAAATAGCAATTTGTACAACTATTTTTTTCCTTTCTCAGATTTAGTAAGTGTTTGTATGTTTGTGACTACAACTAAATAAATGAGTTCCAACATACTTACTGCTCTTAGTCACACACTACTGATATAGCCTTGCTCATTAACCATGAAACTGAGGCCTAAAGTTAGCCCTAACTTGTACAGTAGGCTAAGGTATAAGCAAGAATGTGGAAATGTGAACTTCTGCAAAGGTTTTAGGCAGATGAAAAAACTTGTCCCAAAATTCCTGCTATTTAATAGGTTCATCAACAAGAAGAAAGAAATAGAAGTTATCTCAGTGAGAAAGAAAATCAGTTTACCACTGGTACAATAATGCATGAGCTCATGAACTCTGGCCAAGTGTTTAGTGATGTTTTCTATTGGAGGAAGAGTGAAACGGGTACGTTCTGTAAGAGGCAGTTTATCAATCATTTCATATTCAATCTTTTCTGGATTTAAGCTCTCCTGGACCTGGAACAAAAACCAAAGCACCAGAGTTACAGTAAACTTCACCACCTGTGGATTTTTAAAAATTATGTTTGAATAAAGAAGTCTTACAGCAAAAGACACAAGCATGTGCTCCATTCAGCCAGACATAAATTTAAGCATATGCTCACTGTGTTACTGAATCATGGTGTCAGATATTTTAGGCAGAACAAAATGAGATACATCAGAGAGTAACTGACAGCATAACAACAGGCATTTGTTAGAAGACATGTGCCTGTGCTAGCTAGACTAAAAAACTCTGGAATACAGAAATATATGCTGATCTATTCAGACAGGCAGCAGGTATCTTCCACGTATCTTTCACCTGGCTTGTGCTAATTCTCCTACTAATGAAGTTTGTAAACTGAATCACCAGTCTGTGATAGCAGCATCTCTAGATATTTGAGGATTCATCCTTTGAGACTTAGTGGTATCTTTCAGCTTTGCTCTTTTTAGTATTACATACTTAGAGTACGTTTTCCTTGGACTGTATCTTCCCAATCTTTTTCTTTTATACACTCCTCATTGTGCTATATCCTCAATTTCCTCTGCAGCAAGTACATCATATACATAAAATATATGCCCACTAAGAGCATCTCTGCCAGTGATGACACAGTCCCACCTTCTGCTTGAGTACCTCCACTGGGTCAAGCTCGATTTGTTTCTAAATACTGTTTTAATTGATGACTGTCAGAGGAGCCCACAGACAATTTGTAATTCATCAAGCCAGGCAGACACATCTTGGCTGTGAAGTCTAGAACTTTATTATCACTTGTTTTGCCGTCAGAGTATTTTCAAAGTTTAATGGTAAAACTACACCCTGGCTTTGGAAAACTTTGAGGAATTCACAGTGGATTTTTTTGGTTTAGAAAGTCTGGGAACTGTTACTTTGAAATAATCCCAAACTTTGCATTCTCTGATCCTTTCTGCCTTTGTTAGAATTTTGCGATGCCTTGGGTATACACTACCCTCCAACTATTGAGCCAAGCTAAGAAACCTGTGCTCACTGACAAACTCTGTATCTTTTCTTACACTCATTTTCTGCAGTTTCATCAGTGTTGTATTACAGTAAATCAACAGAGTTCTGTAAAACCTCTCATCTATGCCAAAATCTAAACATTCCTAATAATGCAAACAGATCACTGAAATCAATATAATGCTCTATATCTGTGATCTGTTCTATTTCAGCAGCAGTAACTCATTGCTTCTTACTGAGACTAAACACGTGTTAGTGTGTGTATCTCAGCAGGAAAACTCTAGGCTATACTGTTCTGCCTGTACACCGCTCCAACAACACCACTCCATCCTTTCTAGTGCATTGAGTATCTTCTGCCTGTGAACTTTGGAACTATAGCACTATATAAGGTATATAAGGTAGCACTATACCTTCAGCAGGTGCAACCGCTGGGCCAGCGTATCATGGTAGTTAAATAAGAGAGGGTACTTGGGGGTGACAGTCTTTTTTTCACTGTATTTAGGAGAAAAGTAGTCATATAGATCCTGTTAAAAAGAAAGATGCATTAAACCCCAATAATCAGATTTAGTTGTCATTTTAGGAAATGAACAGAAGACAAAACAAACCTCTTTTTCACTCTCAGAGAGTGAAAGAGAAGGAAGGACAGAGGCTATATGATCTGCAATGGTATGATGTAGGCCGTCTGCCCGGGGCTCTGGCACCATCAGACTAGGTGGTGTAAGGTCTTCTTCACTTGCAATAACCTGGCAAACAGGATCTGTGTTAGCTTTCATTACAGTATGACTGTGGATTAACTTCATTGATACTACCAAGCAGACCTTGCTATAAGCTAAACACACATGCCTAAATTTGGCCAAGAAAGAAAAACACAATGTTTTTCCACAAGTAGTAAAAATGCAATTCTCCATGTTAGTTACTGCTCAAAATCAAAGATTATGGAAAATGGAATTATGTGTTTTCTCCTATTATTCTCTTTCGGAAGGATCAGAAAAAAAAAAAAAATTCCAAGCTGAAATGTTAAGAATTGTTAATGAAC
This sequence comes from Hemiprocne comata, assembly GCA_020745705.1. Classification (NCBI taxonomy): domain Eukaryota; kingdom Metazoa; phylum Chordata; class Aves; order Apodiformes; family Apodidae; genus Hemiprocne; species Hemiprocne comata. The sequence continues at coordinate 145,912,714 of CM036586.1, forward strand.
ACAGATAATTAAAAACTGATTCTGTGTCAGGTGTTGGACCTTCTTTTGAATCTTTTTGCCTGAGTTTATTTCCAGACTAAATTGCAAAAAGTAAAAAAAATAAGATTGCACTAAAATTGTATTTCTAAAAGAAGAAAGGCTTCCAAATCATAGTGTGGGTTCTTGCTGATTAACAGATTGTGCCTGTACTCAACAGAAGCCAGATCTGTCCAGCACTAGCATTGATGTATGCCACTTCTATGTTAGCCTTGTCCTAAGACCTTTTATACCAAGTAAAACAAAGTTCAGTATCAGTTACATTATTGCAGGACATAACAATTTGTTACTGACTCAGCTAAGAAATTAAACCTTTTTCCTCATTTGATTATATTGGACCTGTAGTCTTGAAAAAATAATTTTGGAATAACAGTGCATATACAGGGTAAGTGCACAATATGAAAAAAAAACAAATAAGCCACTTTTGAGCTGCAATTCCTTTGTATTGAACCTCCTTGCTTAGTGCCTCTGTGAAGTCTCTTATTTTAGGTGAAACATATTGAATTATCGATCTCCAGTTAATTCCTTATAACAGGTCTAAGCCAAATCTGCCACAGGAATTATAAAGAGAACATTCCCACCTGTTCCAACATGCAGTTCAGCATTAAGGGTACAGAAAAGCACTCCTCAGGAATCTGACTCAGCAAGTCATTGTAATATCTCATGTCCACAGAATTAGCCAAAAAAGAAGCTTCTTCCTCTGTTATAATAAAGGATAAAAAATTAAGATGTATTTCTTCAGAATTGCCAATTTATATTACCAATCAGTTCAACCTGCAGACAGTTCTCTTAAGACAAAGTACATTACTGCAGAGCTCTTAATCCTGACTGTGACTAGGAACAGAGAGAAAAAAGTTATTCCTAAAGAACACTTTTATCACCACTTCAGTTCCCACAGACTTTCATAGTGTATTCACCAAGAAGGTACTCTCACACCAAAGCACACCTTCAGCTTACTATGCAAATAATTTCAGGATTTGTGCTGTCAGAAGAATGTATGGTATGACAGCCTGAACAGCTACAAAACAGTGCTATAATCCTTTAGACCTACCCTGTGACAAAACTACTATAGGCAGAATTTCTTCCGCTTGCCCTTCTGTCTTTGAAGGTGTAATCTGTAATGCTGGCTGCACCTAAAGGAACAACAACAACAAAAGATAAAAATCCCTCAGAAACAGTGGAACAAGTGAGAATTGCATGAATAGGTGGGAGAAATAAATTTAATTTATCTTTAGTTACTCACTCTAGATGCTAATCTTTCAAATGGTTGGTGTTAAGGGAGGCAAATCCTCCCTAACTCTGAATAGAACAAGATAGTAAGAATGTAGTTTTATGAATGCTTTAAATGAGCATTCAGTAATACTGCCACAGATGGAGTAAGTTCATTTTTTCCCTTCAACTAGTACATGCCCTATAAGCCACTTCCTTCTGCTCACTTAAGCTCTTGTCCACCAGAACCAAAATAAAGAAACTGATCTTGCATTGAACTAATATTTTTTGATAGTTCAAAGATCTGAAAGAAGTCATGGTAGCTCTGTGCAGGCATATTGGTTTTCTCAGATACATGAAGGTGTCATTAGAATCTATTTAAGGAATTTTTACACCTGTGATACTTCCTGCCTGTATGAGCCTTCGAATTTTCCTTTTTCAGCTTCCCCAACAGTCAGCTATTTTCTTTTCTGTTTTTGAGGTTTAAAATGCTGGAGACAAAAAAACTGATTTTATTTACAGGAAACTACACACGGAGTGACAGTCCAAGGCAAATTTTTGAGTGCAGAATTAAAGACAGGTAATTTTAGCCTATAAGTAGTTATTCTCTACAAGAAGCATGGTACAACACAAGGGAACCTTGCCTCAGTTCCAGGTGGTTGTGTCAATTTGCTCTCTGATAATGCAGTCACGTTAAGAAACTTGGTGTTTTCCAAGTAGTTACAATGCTGTCTTCTCCAGTCCAGGCAGTCATACATTAAATGAGCAATGCTGTCAAACAGCTCAGTGCCAAATGTGAGCTAGGACAGAAAATCCAAGGATGAAGTGTGCATACAAAAGTATCACGTAACTTAGCCACACGAGTCATTAGCTCTCTAACCAGCTGATCTGTAACTTTGAAAAACTTCCAAGGGATTTTTTTCTGCACTAATTCAAAATGTTTATAGAGTTCTTCTAAGAAAACAAGGCCTCTTCATCTTTGTTCACCTAAATACTACCACACCAGATGGTCTGCCACACTTGGTATGGACTGAGTTTTGCCCAGCTACTCCAGCTGTTATAGAATTGCTTCAGTTATTACAAGGCCCACCAGTAACCAGTCAAGGTCTGCTCTCTTGCAACTGGAATGCAGGTTATTTTTTTTTTTTGATTGGAAGGAACAGGAGAGGTAACTTAAAATAATTCATTTACATCATATGTGCATGTTTCCACTGGTGATCAACCTGCAGCATATTTGCAAGGTCAACCATTATCCTGGCCTAGAAGGAAAATAAATAAAAAATAAAATAACTAATCAATGTCATCTTCCTATAAGATGTGATTATGGGGAAGATAGACAAGATTTTAAAATGTCTTTCCCAAAATAAGCTTCATAGTTTAAGATGAGATTTAGAGTATAATGATAAGTAATGTTGTAAATAGCAGCTCTACACATATCCACAGCTGAGGCATTCTTAGTGAATACCTTAGAAACCACTGTGGATTTAGACAAAGTCAGTTCTGATCACTTCAGGATCAAGGGTACTCTCTGGCTCACCAGATTGCTTATATAAAGGATGTGATGTATTATAAGTGTTAGGAGGAGGTAGTCTGTCCTTTAACCCTAATAATACAGACTACAAATACAGTAGGTTAAATTATGCCATGTTGCTTTATTTTGCTATAGCAGTTTGTATTTTTTTTCCTACTGGTGTTGTGGATTGAAAAATATTGGACCCTTTTACCTCACTATACCTGAGAAACTAGGCTAGAAAAAAGTTTTCTAATGGTTCACTGTCTCTTCCAGAGTCCACTAATAGTCCTGACTCAGCAGCTTATAATGAGTAATGAGCTAGAGACATGTTTTGGGTTGGACAAAAAGAAGTGGTATTGGGTGTGCTAAAATAACGTATCAAAAGCATTTTGCATTAATTTTAATTTGCTCTCATGGGACTGGTCTGAGATATAGTAAGTAGACCTGCAGTTACAGGAACAAAAATATAATTTTTGTGTGATTTCATACTGACACCTGACTCTCTAATGAGATCCAAACTGGATCTATGTAAAGATGTTGAATAAATTCAATACTGCAAACTGCTTTAAAACTCTGCTGCTGTGGCCTACAATATTAAGAAATTCCAAGTCAGCTATTTTATTCAAAGGACTCCTTGTGAATACATGTTGAATAAACTTGTTGGATACACAATAAATAATTTTTGTTCAAGATTATCAATATATTGGCTACTCCATTTCTGTTTCACAGAAGACTAAACTAAAATTCCTGTAATTTCTAAATTGGTTTTAAGTGTTACAAACCCCAAGGCATCCCCTGTCATGTGAAAGTAGAATCTACTGACCAGCATTTCTCTGTCAGACCAGTCAGTGGGAAAGGCACTGTCCTTAACTATGTGATGAAGTATAGCAACATCAAAGAGATCTGATCCATGCTTTCCGCTGTTCAGAACTGGCTCCAGGTATTTCCAAAATGTTTCCAGGTTTCTGACAGCCTCATCTTCCTTTCTTTTATCTGCTTCTACAACTAAAATTTATAAGTATTAGGTAAACCATGGCACAATGTCTCCCTTTTACATGAAGCACAAATCATATAATAGTCTTTCGCAAGTACTGTTAAAATAATCCCATCCTCAGAGCCTCAGCAAAAATCTGACACTCAACTTTAGAATCAACAAAGTTCAGGAAGACAAAGCCTCAGTAAAAAATTATAGTTCTTGCCAAAAAAAAACACCTGAACCAGAACAAAACACAAAACATCAACACCAAAAGCACCCTTCCTACCTCCCCTCGCAAACTGAACAACAGCAGTGACTGCTTGAAACCCAGGATATGTAAAAATGCCAGGCTGCACTTTTCCAAAACTGCCAGCACACACCTTGGTGAACCTGTTATTTAAATATAGGATAAGTAAACCTTATTTTTACAATTTCATTGGTGTGGAAATTAGGACAAAAGGAGATTAAGGTACAGTATGACTACGAATAGCAAGCATAGAAGCTGTATGCTTTCCATTTTCACTGCACAATAATGATCGATTTTTAAAGGTGTTCTAGCTATAGATTAAAAAAAAAAGTTATCTCAATGTCAAACTTAAAATCCCACTCTGGAATACTTTTTATAGCCTAATTTAAGAGATATAAGGACACAAGCCTGCAGTCACTTGCTTTCATTTGGAGCTATGGGTGCTCAGCACTTCTAAAACCTAAGTGTGAAGGACAAGTACCTCACTCGTATAATCCCAGTGGCCCCACAGGTTTGAAGCAAAACAGCTCAGTGAGCCTGTGGACTCTTCAAAAGATGCTGCTCTCTTTAAGGTTTTGCAAGTTATATATGCCTGCTGTAGCACCCATCAGAAATGTTTCCCAATTAACTTATAAAATGGTTTTATCGTGATTCGGAAGATATGTCACATTAAGTGACTTCAGAAACTGTGTAGAAGACCTGGGAACTCTCTGCCAAAAGATTCTGTAGGTATAAGACCTTCTTATGAGTTCAAGGGGAGACTGAACAAGTACTTAAAAAGAAAGAAACCTGAATCCGTGGAGTTTACTAAAAAGACAAAACACGTCAGGATCAGGAAAATCCCCTGACTTGAAAATAATTGGGGGCTAGGTGATGTATGTGTTGAGAAGTTTCATACACGCTTCTCATACACTTCTTTCACTTTCCTTCCATTCCTTTCCTTTACTCTCTCTTGAGCATGATTTTATGAGCACTTCTGGTGATAGATCACTGGCCTAAAAGTCCTTGATCTTACACAGTTCTATGCTCCTAACAGCTCATCTCAGCCACAGGATCATCCTTTCTCTTTGTTTTCCATCTGCTCGTGAAAGATACCCTCCAATTCAGGACAATACCTCACCAGTGGCAATGTTCCCCTATCAAACTCAGCTTTGAAAGCACATCTTGGCAGGGTAGCAGCATCTAGGGCTGCTCAGGCAATGGATTAATCTGTCTGCATTTTTGAATGAGAGATGGATGGCACTGTGTTAATAGCATTGTAGCTAGACATTCCAGCTTTACAATAGAAGAATAATACTTTACTAACTCCGCCCACTAGTTTAATAATAAAAAACACACAAAAATGTGTATGATACTTAGGCTTTCCCTTTCACAGAAACATCATGGCTTGCTAGGATCAATCATTTGATGCTCTGCCCTTGAATACTCCCTCCCCTCCTAATTCTTTTGCTTGCAGCCACTGCCTGCTCAGTCACTTCCCCTTTCCACTGTCCAGCTGAGGCAAACTTTTGCACTGGCAAACAATTTGATTTGGAGGCTGGCAAACAGAGCTGCTCACAGGTAGTATGCACAAACACAAGGCACAGACAGGGAGAAAACCATAGCAGAAGCAGTTTTTACGAGGATATTAAATAGTTCCTTTCTACACAAATTTTGTTCTTATGGCCAGATTACCTTTAGGTAAAGATTCTCCTTGAAGTTTAGTTGCTTCCAAGTATGTCTGCAACGGTTTATAATTCTCTGAAGAAATTCTAATTACACTTGAAATGTTAATCCCGAGCTCAGACATCACAGGCAACAGCTGAGGGTTGTGGAAATCCAAAATTATAAAGTAATGATGGGCACCATCATCTGGTTCATCATCTGTTCAAAACACAACAAAACCAGATTAAAACAAGGACGTTCAACAGCTAAACTAAATTCATTTTTTTCATTACCATATAGGCATACTGCAAATTAAGGACAGAAAAACAGTTCTTTTATAACCTCATTGGGTAATTACATGCAAGTTTCAAAATATTACATGCGTTAGACTGAAGTCTTCAGTAGCAAACCATCTAGAACTCAGCAGAAGGAATGCAAGCCAGTAGTAATAATTGCAGAAGCACCAGGAAAAAAACGGAAGAAGCTGATTATGACCAGAATGCTAGCTGTAGCAGCTTTTCTGTAATTGCCTCTCTTTAAGGAGCAGTTTAGTTTCAGGTCATGCTCACATGCTGTACTGGTAGTTAAACTATACTATTTAATCCAGCATAAAGCTGGTCAGGTAGGACACACAGAATAAATTACTGTGGTTTAGATGAGAGATTACATTAGCTGCAATAATTCTGAAGGATTAGCCGACTGCTCCCTGATGAACAGATTCCTGTTTGCTAGATGGACTCCCTGTCAAAATCCTCATCAGCTGATACTAGTAGCTCACACTGGTCCTTTTAGTTGACGAAGGGCATATCCAAATTCACCCTAAAGCGCAGATGAGAAATATCATTGTGTGCTTGCTCTGGGCTTGTTAGTTCTGCAGAAATAGGCATAGCAACATTTCAGTACCAAAGCAAAAGGTCTAGCATTATGTAAGTAAAAACAAGCCTTCCAGAAACTTGATTCTAGTCTAAGTTAATTGCATAGATTCTCTTTATGGCCCACGGAGAAATACAGGTATCCAGGAAGATATCAGGTGATTGAGTTCCTTCAGCATGGTTATTTATCCTAAGACAACAGAAACTGTCTGCTGAAGCTCTTGTCTCTCTCCATTGGCTATGGAACACATATAGTTAGTGCAGACTATCCTGTACCAATAATAAAACATAGAACTGTAAAGCTAAACTTTCTTATGCCTACTATCACAACACATTTAAAAGTCCTTTAGCCACTCCTCAGCTCATGGGACTCATTCATTCAAGGGAGAAAAAAGGGCAGGCAAAAAGGTCTCCTGGAATTGACATCTGTCTCTGGTCAGGTACATAGCCAGGGCTGTGCAAATGCTGCTACCATGTGGAGCAGCACGCTGGCAACATGGCTGTCTTTTCTCTTCTTTTAACATTAGGTAAACATAAAAGTACTTCGGAATTTGGAGAAAGACTGACTGAGGAAGCAGCCAGCACAGTCCAGTACATACATTGCATAAAACAAAATCAAAACCAGAAGTAAACTAGTCCATTATATCACTTCTAGTACTGAACTACATCTTTTGATGCCTCAGTTACTGCAGGAAAAAAAAGCATGAGCACATTACTGAGCATTAATGATTTCTACCAAAAAAGTCAGATGTCTGCATAGTGACTGACAGAGATCCAAAAATTCCAGTGCATACACGCTGAAGAGAAGACTGTCTGCCATTCAACAGTTGTAATTACAATTATCATCATAGTATCATTGTATCATTCTGGTTGGAAAAGACCTTCAAGATCATCAAGTCCAACCACTACCCTAGCTCTGCCATGTCCACCACCAAACCCTGTCCCCTGGCGCCACATCTGTCTTTTTAGATGTATCCAGAGATGGTGGCTCAAACACCTCCTTGGGCAGCCTGGATCCCCAATTATGCTAATAATTATGACAAGTTGAAAATAATCAGTCAGTTCTCAAAATCGGTGACTAGTTCATACTCAAATGATGATGGACATCAATGCAAGTAATCTCAAGATTACTCAAACGCAGAAATATTCAATTTCAGAAAGGTGATAACATACTAGGGATGAATAAAAAAATGACTGTTAGCTACCAGAAACAGAGATTGTCTTTGAGTTCAAGACATGCTCATATATAAGCAATAGCTCAGACTACTCTGCAGTAAAAATGGTGGCATTTTTCTCTTTTGATTTTTTTTTTTTTCCTTGATACAACTATCTTAAAAAAATATAAACAGTGCAAGTTTAGATTGGATATTAGGAAAAAAATATTCACTGAAAGGGTTATCAAGCACTGGAACAAGCTTCCCAGGGAAGTGGTGGAGTTACCATCCCTGGAGGTATTTAAAAGATGTGTGGGTTGTGGTGCTTAGGGACATAATTTGGTGGTGGACTTAGTTTTAGGTTTATGGTTGAACTTGATGATCTTAAACATTTTTTCCAACCTAATAATTCTATGATTCTATTAGAGTGGCCAAGAGTGCTAAAAAAATTTTCACTGCATCAGCTTTAAGGATCACCCAAGGTCCTTTGTGTCTTCTCCTCAGACACGTATGGAATATGCATGAACATTTTTAAAGTACTAAATTTTTAGTAGAAAGTCTCATAGATCTACATGCCCTTGACATTAAAAAAGGGAGCTGGAATCACTTTGTTGCCAGACACAAACCAAAGCTTTAGTGTGAGGTCCTTGGAAACCTTAACTGCCAAGTTCTCAAGGAAAGATAGAAAATCCTGACACTAGAAAATACTAAACACCTGAACTGATGCTTTTTAGATGCTTGAAGGGCACCACTGACCTTGAATGAGATGCAGACAAAGGTCTGATGAAAAAGTGAGGAAAGCCTGCAGCAGTTCAATAGGGGGTACACATAATTCATCCAAAAATCAGCAAGTGCTTCCCTCGAGGGAGAAGAGATCCTGTTTACGTTGATGTAGACCAAACATACTCTGGCCCAAATTAAATAAAACCGTGATCTAATGATTAGAGCCATGCATATTATCTAATATTTTTTGTTCCACTGAAATTTGTAACCATGGGTGCTATGTATTAAGAATAAAGATTCTCTCAGTCAGCACTAGTTACCATATTACTCTTTAGCTCATGTAGCTCATATCTGGAGTAGATTTCTTCAGGTCTCAGTTGTATCCACGTGTTTTTACAGCAAATGAAACCATGCTTTCTTAAAATGCAAAGTGGCAAAATATTACCAAATAGATACTGACTTTTAAACATAGAACAAAACAAAGTACTCAGAAGCTAGGGTGCTAGACTTCTAAAAAGTTTATCAGGAGTACATCTGCATTTTTACATACCAATGTATTTGTCTTCCTCTTCCACTTCTCCATGTCGCTTCAATTTGGTGTGCTTTTTAACAGTGACTGGTGATAGAGGGCTAACTTCTGGCTTTTTTCCTTTCTTTTCTTTCTCAACTGTCTTGGCACTAGGAAGTTTCTCCTTCGTGCCAGATTTGACTTTCTCTTTCTCTCCATCTTCTTCCTTTTGTTGCTCTTCTTCTGCCTGACAAGACGAATAAACTAAGTTATCATTGTAGCCTTTGTGCAGAACAAAGGGCAGACAGCTGTAAAATTGTAGTGGTTCCATTTTTTTATTTGAATACTTTTCCCTCTCAGCCAGTATAATGTTGATGTGGTAAAGCTGTCTTGAGCACTCTCCTTCATCCTTCTCAAACAGACTATTCAGTTTATTATATTCTTAGTAAATCACAGTGTTAAGACTTCACAATAAAAAGAAACTGTGAGAGGTAGGTAGACATTATACCCACAAAACTGATTAAATGCATACTGGTAGAAAGATGAGTAAAGAATCACATTGCTTTAGGTACTGCCCACCACAGTACTTGCATCAGCCAGAAACCTCCCCTGAACTGAAGGGAAATAAGACAAAAATTAAATTTCTCTTAAGAGATTAGCATCTCTGTTAACAGTCTCGAGTATGGTGTAAAATGGTACCAGTACTGTTTTTCTTTGATGTAAATATCTGTCTACTATAAACTAGAACCAAGAGTCTTGTGCTCATTTCACACAGGATATTACTCAGCCATTCTCATTATTTTCAAACAAAAACACCTACATTAACTTCTGCTCAGTAATTTAAGAGTAAAGAATGAAAAAAAGATTTTGTAAGTATCCCAGAGCCTCACACTATAAATCCAGAAATCTCAGAGCCAGTTTAAAATTAAAATAATCCAAAATATATTAAGGTAAAGTGAGGTGCTTTAAGAGCAAGAAAAACCTCCACCTTATTTCTACCCAGCAGCACTACTATGCAGTAAATATGCAAGAATGACATTTAAGGATTGTAAAGCTAAATTAAATACAATAAAACAATATTAACTTACTGTTACCATCCTGCTGGTGTCACTTTAAAGGCTATTAAAGCAATGGGAAAAGCTCTCCATGCAAATGAGATAGGGCAGTTGACTCAACACAGTTGCTTTTCCTAGATCAGCTGAAAAACCAAAATGAGACTTTCCAGCTGTAGAAGTACTGTTTAGTTCAAATTAAAAAGCAGAAAAGATTTTCCTGCTTTTCCCTTCTTCTGCATTTCGCTTCTGTAAAATTTAGAAATGCTTTCAAGAGAAATGGCTACATGGCAGAGATAGTTGAGCAGTAATACTGATTGCTGGAGAAAACCTAAAGCACAGCAGTGGAAGGTTTTTAGAAGAAATTCAACAAACAGTTTACGTATATTGTATCCTGCCTTAGTGCCAGAGGATGGAGCAGACAACTTCTCCAAATTTCCTTCAGGAGACAATTCATGATAATAACATCTTCATAGTGCTGCTCTGCATCTATCCTTGATACCTCTCAAGTAATAACCTCTCCTACCTTTATTTCAGCAGAGAAATATTCATCTGAAGTCAGTTTCTAGCTCTATTTTCTATTGGGCCTAAGACTCAGTTAAGACATTACTACTTCTCACTCCAGAAGAGTTCTTGCACAATATTTTTTAATATTTTTGCTTTTTTTTCCTTTCCCTGTCTCACTTGCATTTGAGTAATTGAGAGCTTTCCCCTCAAAATATAATTAACTTAAAAAACATAAATTTCTATTCACATTTCTCTTCAATTACAGATCTAGAAAGTTCAGCATGAGGAGAAAGGTGAACTTTTGCAAACAGCACTTGAATGGAAGTGTCTTCATAAAGTTAATTAAGCATCCTCCATAAGGATACTATAGTACCTTGTTTTCAGCTTGTCTTCTTTGAAGGTCCTTCTGTTTGAGACAAAGCAGTTGAAATTTCAACAGCTTTCCAATTAGTGTTACTGGAATTTCTTCACCACTATCCAGAATGGCCTTGGCTGCTTCTATCACCTGCAGAGAAAACACTCCCCAGAATAACTATTACTTGACTATTTTTAATATTCCATTTGACAGATATCTTGCATGCTGAAATGAGGAAATGCTGTCTCACACTGTACAATGTGTGGATCAAAATGGCCACACTTTCAGAAAAACAATATATCAGCAAGACACACAGCTGTTCTTTGGCTCCTAAGACCTCAAATGAAGTTATATCTGCTACAGTATGAGATAAAACTAGAATGGAGAAAACTTCTATGATATACGTAAGGGTCAACAGACATACAGTTCTTACAGTAAAATGTCAATTTTTTTTAGGTTTTAAACAAAGAAGCGACACTAAGCAACTACTTATTAAAAAGTAATAAATTTAACAGATAGCAAATCCAGGGGAACAGTTTGGAGTACTGTTTACAAAGTGACTAGTGTTTGAAGCACTAGGCCTGAATGAAAGATAAAAACTTCTTGAAGGGAATTTGAGAGGGTCTGTCTTGGTGAAAATACACCCCCTCCCTGTGTAATTCTGATTCTGTTGGTATGCAGCCTAATTGGGGTGAAATAAGGCTATTGAGTTTTCTTAGGGTGATGACAGCAGCGGGAACATACAGCTGCATTGTCCAGATGTGTGGCATTGACAGGCTGTTTTATGACTATGTTTTTTACAGCTTGTTTCCACTAAATTTCATACAACTCACTAACATCTGGGCCGTTTTCCTTGGAGCCTCATAACCACTTTATTTACTGCGAAAAAAATAAAATAACATAAAAATACCATAAAAAGTTGTTATATGTTTCTTTTCACTTGTGTTGTCTCTGTAATAAAGTTCACCTATGTAGGAAGCGCTGTTGAGGAATAATATAACCATAATATTTTTCCTAGTTTTGTTTTTAAGCAACCATCAGCTTTATTTATAACCATGAGCTGAATTAGGTGTTACTCAAATGTTCTGACATGTTTCTCTTTTCCCCTCTTGGAGCAATTACAGTTGGGCACATATGGTGTCAATTTTGCTTGCTAACATTCAGACAATGAAGGTGCACACTGCATCTCACTGAACTGTGTCTTGTCTAATATAAACTCCACCATTAGCTTTAAGCTTTCATAGTTTCTTGCCCAGCTTAGAAATTTTCACTTCTCAAATAAAACCGAGGTAAGCAAATGTAGGCACTAAAAATGCTCCTCTGAATAAAACAAAACCAACATGAAATCCAGATGATTAGATGCCAAAATATTGTTTCATACACAGGAAAGCAAAGTATAGAAAAACAAATCTCTTAAATTTCAGATTTTTCTGGCTCCAGTAACAGGGAGACAAAACAACCAAAATATTTTGCATTTATAAACCCTCCCAAAACAGTCCTGCCCCTCCAAACACTAATAAATCTGATTATCTCCTTAACATACAGGTAGGAAAATCATCAGAGTTAAGATAGTTCTGCTTTACATCTTTCATACTCAGAGTAAGACTACTTATTGGTCACTATCTCAACAAACAACCATAGAAGGCTTCTGGAAAGACTCTCATTGACTTCAGTCATGACAGAAAAGCAAGGATATTTTAAGAACAGACTTTAAAACTCCCATAAACTGTAGCCAGACCAGAAACTACTAGCTATTCCAACAAAAAATAGCCACCCAGAGCTAGCTACAGAAAATCTGTGTTCTGAAAGATAGGTACTTCCGCAGAAATATCACAGTAATTTCCCTTAGAGAAAATAATTCTCATATAGCTTTTTTTTTTTTTTTTCAGAAGTGGTGTTAACAGTCTATGGAAAGAAATGCTTCCCAATCACCCAATCTAGATGAGTTGCACATTTCTTGAAACACAATAGAGAGAAAATGGAGGGATTTTGGAAGGATTCCTGAAAAGTGTATATATAGTAACTTGGCTCCATGACAGTTGCTGATTTATTGTTCATAGAAGAAGGAAGGAACTCTTAGACTCTTTTACAACCCATTCTTCCTGAGAAGTTAAAGGAATTTTAGTCAAAAACAATGCATCGTGATTATTCCCATTCTGTAGATAGAGAATGCAGAAAGGAAGAGACTTGTCCAAGGTTTATAGTGAGCTGGACAACTCTGAGTGGTTGGGAAAGACCAAATTTTCTTACGTGAAGTGTTACAGAAGTATAAACCAAACTCTGTTTACAGGAGTGCATTCCATGACTGTGGAAAGAGGTCTGATATATAAGTCAAAGATAAAATGAGTACACTACATTTTGCAACACAAAGAAAGCAAATAGTTTTTCATCCAGCAACGTAAAAGCTGCTTTATGCATAAGCAAATAAAAAGCAATTATTCATCGCTGTTAAAGACAGAACATAGATCAATCCATGCACAGGAGAGAAAAGAAATGAAATTTATTACACTTACGCATGTTTATTTCACTTGTGGCCCTGTGAATTATGCAGCCACATGGCATAAACAGTTAAGAATCCAAAGAGCCTCAATAAAAAAGAAAAGCTGAAGACAAAGACTTGGTAAGAGTACAAAAGGAATTTTTTGGGATACTATGAGGTGGATTCATTTCAGATTGGCTATCCTTCATCCCACCAGTGATGACCTTTTTCTTATGTGAGAAACCATGGCAACTTCGATGGACAAACTCAGTTAGGTAGGGTCTTATTCCTTTAAAGGAAGAGGAAACTTAGCATTCCTCACACAGCAGGGGTCACATTTGTGAAGAGCAGAAAGCCTTCAGCAATGCAGTATTTGATCTCATATAGTGGAAGTATGAGCCATGCAGAGATTTAGCTGCCTGGTGCAAAGCATATGTATTTCAAGCCATCCAAACACTGCATGAATGCTTGCTTGCAGGTGACAGTACACTATTGGCAGATGCCAGAGCGATTGAGATAGGAGATGGTTCTTAAAGGTTAGGGAAACATTTAAAATCACAGTCAGAAAAGCTTTAAAAGTGGTAAATTGCATTATCAACTTTCATAGCTTTATCACTACTTGGAAGCAGTAGCAGCACTTGCTATAAACATTGGTCAGCCCAATTCATAATGTAGTTCTCACGTATCCAGGATGAGCTTTCTAAAGCCCTGTTTTTCCTCCTGTTCTTGAAACTGTAAGAAATCCAGGTCATTACATGTCAGTCTCACATAACAATTCCTAAAAGAAACATAATGGTTCCTAGAAGAACTCCTTAGTAATTCAAATCCCTTAATAGCTGACACAGTTCAAGTCAATTTGAAGCAGAAGAGCCATCAATCAAGATTACACATACCAAGCAAGTTATTATTTACTGTTTAAATGTGCTTTCCTGAGGAAGCTAATAAAAGTAGGGGGCAAAAAAGTGATGTTCACTTAGTACAATCTGCCATCAGTACTGTGAATCGGTCACAAGAAGTTTTCAACATAGACTATGGAACAAAACCTGCATGTATCATTTATTTTTCAAAAAAAGACTTCTTTACACATACTATGAATTATTTCTGAATCTGCAGATGTCATTTCATTGACTGTAGCATACTACGATAAATCATTTTGAAAGAATATCAGGAAGGCACTGAGCTGACTGAAACAATCTCTTTCAGATCACACCTGCTTCAGATCACTTTCAACACTCTGTTGAAGGCGATTTAGTCTCTGCTATCAGACCATTTGCTTTATTTCATTTTTCTTCTCAGAATCTCCTTCCAACTATGATGTCTAAAGATCACTTGTTTAATCGTTATCCTTCATTGGTGAATTAATGACTCGCAATTCAAACTGAGTTTAAGGACTCGTGTAATTTAGTAAATCAATTGTATATCTGAACAGAACGTGGACTGTAAAACTTAAGCTAAGGCAATGACTTATCTTCCTTAATCAAACACTCTAACAATATGTATTCCAGAGAATTAAAAAAAAAAAAAAATTAAGGTAGATGTGATCACTCCTTCTGCCCCTTAGTGTCCTTTTCAAACAAACCTACTAAAATAAGAATAGGACACTTTCACTATTGAGCAATACTAAGCAAATACATATGCTGTTCATGTACTAAATATCTGCCTTGCTATTATGAGAACATTCCTGAAAGCAGCAGCAATGGCTCCTTGTGCCCTAGAAAAATAGGTTGACATTCACAGGAGTGAGTGTTTTTTTGCCAAATCACAACACAGCTTGATCTGGTTAACAGAAACCTAGTTAGAAATGTCCACTGTAAGAAAGTCTGTTCTTTAAACCTCTCTCTACAGAAAATGTGCAACCTGAGGGCATACCTGAACTGGTTTAATCTCAGCAATGCAGAACAAGAACTTTCTAAGACGTGCACAGGGTATGTCTCTTAATGTTACAAGTACTCAAAAAAATGTTTTAAGGGAAACAGATAAATAAGCTAATTCAAGTAAAGATGAGAAAACACATTACATAAAAATTAGGATAACATTTTACCATGGCTTTAATAAAGAGTTCATACAAGAGCTCTCACCATCTATATGACACGTACCTCCTATGGCTTTCTGACCACCTAACTGCTACTAAAACAAGCTGCTCTAAGGGAAGACAAAATACAGTATGAATATCCAGTAATTCCAGAGATCATTGCTATTTCAGGAAGGAGGAGTTTTATGCATAGAGAAGGTTTTCTCATGTGACCCTTCAGAGACAATTGCTTTAAACACTCTTATTGCAAAGGGGATATTTGAAACAGCTTTTAAGTGATTTCTGAAGAACTCCAACAGAACCCAGACCTTTTTAAAATGAGAGGACAGGCCAGTCTGCTGTAATCTGTGCTTGAGAAAAGAGATATACTGCCATGGTCAAATATTGAAATGTTTACATTTTGGTGGTATGAATCTTCCCAGCAAGTTTTTCCATTGTGGAGTTGAATATTTTATGCTTCCGAGAAGTAAATTCTCTCCAGTAATTCCAGCCAACTGGATCTACACTTTACAGAGCTAAAGAATTTAGTCACACTTCTCTAACATTGCATCTGGCTAGGAAGAGAATACAATCAGAGGTGGAACAAAAAGATTTAAGAAGCAAAGTTGTCTCATCTAGCAGAACCCATCCAGCTACATCTTGCCAGAGTTTCCTAAGAAGTCACAGAACTTGTGGGCCAAGAAGTCCAAAGTCCTTGTGGGCTTGGCACCACAAAACTCCTAGGCAGGATCTTTCCACCTGGGTCCAGTTTTGCAAAAGGGCTTTGGGCATTTTTTTTTCCTTTAGGGATAAAGGATTCTGGGATTAGTTGCTCTGATTGAGAAACACTACTGTCCTTAATGAACCAATTATAGTCACCTGAAATTTTTGAAGGCAACAGAACAGAGAACAGCATTTCCTTTGCCTACTCCAGAGGGTCCCTCTATCAATTTAAGGGTGACATTGTTACAGACATTATTGCTGTTTGCTCTAGTCACACAGAGATTCCAACAAAACCTGCATAGAAAAATCAGGAAATCTTATACCAAGCTGCATGTATGCAGGAAACCTTGTAATCTAGGAAGGAAAGCCAAGGTCTCACCAGCATTCTAAAGCAAGTTTTAAATAGATACATGAATTTCAAAAGGTATCAAGTTTCTTTCCAAAAAAATAAATTATTAATGGCCTCAGGCCAAATAACTACAACAGTGGTAAAATAATAGCACATGCAGAGAGTATTGTATCTAGAATCCTAGAGTTAGGATTATGAAGAAGAGTCACTATTCTGAAATGGAAAGAAAAGATTAACATGTTCAGTTGTCTCATGTAAATAACAGAGCCTGACCTCCCAGTTTTTAGGAAACAGAAAATTAGAAGACAGATTGTTTTCCTGCAGTATCTCAACATGTTTTGCCCCACTGACAGCATTTAGAAATCCTGGTTCTTCTTAATGTGACACATTGTCCTTAGAGGGGGGTCCCTAGAAAGGGATACTGAATTGGACAGACTTTAGAAATTGGCTGCAAACAACTACCATTTCTAGGACTGAATGGAGCATAGCAACAACAGTTCAGTCTCATGGAATAAATAAATCCATAGAATAAATGGAAGACACATAATTTGATAGCTCAAAGGACTACACATGCCACTATTGATCATGCAGCAGCATTGGATGCTCTGATAATGGCAAAGGCTGATGCAAAGATATGGTGGGATGTCTTTACTCTGGGCAATATTTTATTCTATTTAGGTGGCATGGGTTTCTTATAATTGAAATAAAAGTCCCCTTGCTGTTGTCTGATGCTTAGAACTATTTACCTCTTCACACACACGCCTCTAATGCCACTAGGATGACCTGGGTCATTAAGACATCCATACTGGACTGGCACAAAGAACACAGCACTATGTGAGATCTTTGCTGTTCTGGAAAGACAGCTCAACTCAGGTGAATGCCTTTTCTTGCGTCAGGGCATTGTTTTTTGTTTCCATTTCACCAAGTTATGAGAAGGCATTTGACAATGATACTTGGGTATTGGTGCAGCAAAGCAATTGTCTGTCCAAGCAGTTTAGCAAGAACAGAGAAGCCCACCAGTGAAAGGCATCACGAAGTAAGAATTAAGGTGAGCAGGACAAGTAGAAGCTCATGTAGCTTTTTCTCAGTGATTTCTAGTAAAATTTTCAAGGGGTAGGAAATACTGGAATACTTTAACATTATCTGGGAGGAATATGGATAATGCAAATTTGCAATTCACGGGAAGATGCCAAAGCTTTGTCGTCTGGAGTGTGATTGTTCGGAATAGTTTGACACAGCCAATTGTCCCTACTCAGTTGGCAACAGAGCAAACTCAATTGCTTGTAAAGGACTCCTGTGAGATAAAGAGGGGAGTAAATCTAACCTCAGCTAATATGCATACACTGGTAGTCTTCCATAAGCCTAATTCATATTGAAATTTACAAATTGTTGAAGGCTAATGGGAGTTACCAAACTGGCTAATAGAAAGGTAACATTTTTCCTTAAAATTATTTTTAAGTAAACTGACCTAAATACTTGGACCTAGAAGGCAGAGTAGTTATCCTCCTTATCAGACAACAAATACCTCATGCAGTGGGATCACTTACAATATACACTGTGTTTCCTGGCTAAATTAATTCAGTTTTTTCCATTTCAGCTTGTACATCACTGTGTTTTACTATCTTATAAAAGTTCTTCATATCTTGGGCTATGTATTTTGTGTTGGAAGTGACAGGAGAGGAATCTGTTTTACACCTAGAAAACCCAATGATCCTTCTGTCTCTGCTACAGTGTATTGCCTAATAAGGCAAGAAGTACTGTAAATATTACACAATTTCCCAAGGATTCTGACAGCACAATCATAGGGGAAAAAAAAAAACAAAGACAAACCAAATAAAAAAGCCCATGTACCATATAAACAATTTAAAAAAAAGCAAGATTCTATTTCTAATCAATAAACTTTTAGTCCTCAAAATGAGCTGTACAAAGCATGAACTAATTAAGATTACATGCAAGCACTTAACTGAATAGGATTTTAATGGCAAAACTGTGCATATTATGCTTAGCAGTAGAAGGATTTAATTTGGGGGTCTCTTTAGTTTGTTAAACTGCACAACTATGTTGATTACTCAATATGCCTGGTGATACAGGTTGGCTGCTATGTTTAAATATTAACAGTTCCTGCATGTGACATGCAAGCTAATGTTTGGTTGCTTGTCACATGCAACAATAAAAGAGAGAGAATTCAGTGCAATCAGATGGGTAATGAGGTCCTGGACAGCCTGATTTAATTAGAAGTCCTCACTATTTCAGAATTATTGAAGAAAAGAAAATGAAAAAAGGACAAGAGTCAATATTCAATATTCCGTGATTATTCTTGCTTTATATTCAGAAAAACAACAAATATATGGCTGTATCACTTCATTAATAAGTAGATATGTCCAACTGTATCAATGGAAAGTTGGAAAAAGGCAGTTTCTAAAGCTAGGCATACCAACACCCAGTAGACCTGGACAGTGTAATCAAAGTAGTATTAAAAATAGGTAACTGAGGAGCTTTTTATATGATTAATATTGACTTTATGCAACCCTTGGAAAAAAAAAAAAGCAGTTTTAAAGTAAATGAAAGAAAGCTGAGGTCACAGCAATGCTTAAAACCAGGGAAACTAGAATAGTGTTATCTTAAGTACTGGTAATGTAAAGCTGATCACTGCAGAACAGAAGAGGAGCTAATATTATTTCCTTAATGTCCTAACAGAGGATTCAATGAAAAACTAATGAAAGGAGGGTAAAAAAATTACCACCAATTCAATTTTGTTCTTTTTGGGGAAAAAGGAAAAAGAGAAGGAAAAAGAGAAGGAAAAAGAGAAGGAAAAAGAGAAGGAAAAAGAGAAGGAAAAAGAGAAGGAAAAAGAGAAGGAAAAAGAGAAGGAAAAAGAGAAGGAAAAAGAGAAGGAAAAAGAGAAGGAAAAAGAGAAGGAAAAAGAGAAGGAAAAAGAGAAGGAAAAAGAGAAGGAAAAAGAGAAGGAAAAAGAGAAGGAAAAAGAGAAGGAAAAAGAGAAGGAAAAAGAGAAGGAAAAAGAGAAGGAAAAAGAGAAGGAAAAAGAGAAGGAAAAAGAGAAGGAAAAAGAGAAGGAAAAAGAGAAGGAAAAAGAGAAGGAAAAAGAGAGGGAAAAAGAGAAGGAAAAAGAGAAGGAAAAAGAGAAGGAAAAAGAGAAGGAAAAAGAGAAGGAAAAAGAGAAGGAAAAAGAGAAGGAAAAAGAGAAGGAAAAAGAGAAGGAAAAAGAGAAGGAAAAAGAGAAGGAAAAAGAGAAGGAAGGAAGGAAAAGAGAAGGAAAAAGAGAAGGAAAAAGAGAAGGAAAAAGAGAAGGAAAAAGAGAAGGAAAAAGAGAAGGAAAAAGAGAAGGAAAAAGAGAAGGAAAAAGAGAAGGAAAAAGAGAAGGAAAAAGAGAAGGAAAAAGAGAGGGAAAAAGAGAGGGAAAAAGAGAGGGAAAAAGAGAGGGAAAAAGAGAGGGAAAAAGAGAGGGAAAAAGAGAGGGAAAAAGAGAGGGAAAAAGAGAGGGAAAAAGAGAGGGAAAAAGAGAGGGAAAAAGAGAGGGAAAAAGAGAGGGAAAAAGAGAGGGAAAAAGAGAGGGAAAAAGAGAGGGAAAAAGAGAGGGAAAAAGAGAGGGAAAAAGAGAGGGAAAAAGAGAGGGAAAAAGAGAGGGAAAAAGAGAGGGAAAAAGAGAGGGAAAAAGAGAGGGAAAAAGAGAGGGAAAAAGAGAGGGAAAAAGAGAGGGAAAAAGAGAGGGAAAAAGAGAGGGAAAAAGAGAGGGAAAAAGAGAGGGAAAAAGAGAAGGAAAAAGAGAAGGAAAAAGAGAAGGAAAAAGAGAAGGAAAAAGAGAAGGAAAAAGAGAAGGAAAAAGAGAAGGAAAAAGAGAAGGAAAAAGAGAAGGAAAAAAAGAAGGAAAAAAAGAAGGAAAAAAAGAAAGAAAAAGAGAAGAAAAAAAGAAAGAAAAAGAGAGAAAAAAGAAAGAAAAGAGAGAAAAAAGAAAGAAAAGAGAAAAAAAGAAAAGAGAGAAAAAAAGAAAGAAAAGAGAGAAAAAAGAAAAGAGAGAAAGAAAGAAAAGAAAGAAAAAAGAAAGAAAAGAGAAAAAAGAAAAAGAGAGAAAAAAGAAAAAGAGAAAAAAGAAAAAAGAAAGAAAAGAGAAAAAAAGAAAAGACAGAAAAAGAGAAAGAAAAGAGAAAAAAGAGAAAAGAGAAAAAAGAAAGAAAATTGACATTAATTGATAGAACTAAAAATGCAATTACAAACAAGGATTCATCATGAAACAGCAGTGTTTCTTGTGGGGTCTGAAGGACACAGCATTTTGAGACTACTCTATTTAAAAGTTTGCCAGTGATCTGGACAAAGTTTTCAATTATAAGATCTCCAGAAGACACAATAAATACGGGAGATATAAAGAGTGCAGTGGAAAACTCATTCACACAAAGAAATTTGGTTCATGCAGTTAGCATAGTGCAAGAATGTGACATGACTTAACTGTGTTAAATTACAAGACTTAGAAGAAAGAAAACAGGCCAAATTTACAGGATCGAGAACCTGTAAAGTGGTAACTTTGGGAAAGACTCATTGGTCAGGGGAGAACCAATCAATCCAAAATTAGTTCTCAGTGTAAGGCAGCAGCAAAGATAACTTACACAACCTTCAGATTTATATATGATGAGCTAACAGATAGGAGTATATGCATTATGTTATGTGCAGTTTTTTTTGCTGAATACATATCAAATACAACTCAATTTGGTGTCCACAATTAAATAACAATAGTGAATGGTAAATATTTGTTAGGGAAGATTCACAGAAATTACTAAAGAATTGAAAAAAACCATGAGCCACAAAGATGATTAAGGGAGTGGAACATCTCCCTTATGAGGAAAGGCTGAGGGAGCTGGGTCTCTTTAGCTTGGAAAAAAGGAGGCTGAGGGGTGACCTCATCAATGTTTACAAATATGTAAGGGGTGAGTGTCAGGGAGATGGAGTTAGGCTCTTCTCAGTGATGACCAGTGATAGGACAAGGGGTAATGGGTGCAAATTGGAGCATAGGAGGTTCAAGGTAAATATCCGAAAAAATTTTTTTACTGTGAGAGTGACAGAGCACTGGAACAGGCTGCCCAGGGAGGTTGTGGAGTCTCCTTCACTGGAGACATTCAAAACCCGCCTGGATGCGTTCCTGTGTGATGTGCTCTAGGTGACCCTGCTCTGGCAGGGGGGGTTGGACTAGATGATCTTTCGAGGTCCCTTCCAACCCCTAGGATTCTATGATTCTATGATTCTATGATAAACACAGTCTCAGAGTTTCTACACAGAGAAGATTAACTGCAAGATTTTATTTATTATATATGGCTGTAAGCCATGCACTCAAACATACATTTACACTGAAACTAGAAGTGACTTTTACTGGGAAAGGTCCTTCCTAGAAACAAGTTGTAGCAGAGTCTCAATTGTTACCAATCATTTAGAAAAAACATCCAATCTTGATTTTAAAAATTTCAATACAGATGTTTTTTAAAAAAAATAGACTGTGACCTCTAGTACAGGGTCACAACAGTCTCTGCTGCCAATCAAATCTATCTACTAATTTCACAGAACATAAAACAAACTGGTGACAGCAGCACCGGTAAGAAAGCCAACTCTTGGGCTTACAGTGTTTACAAATTTTCTTGTCAGTAGCCTTTCTTACTAGAAAAAGAAAGATCAAAACAAATGACTGATCTTATTATATGCATATATATATATTTATATATTTCTGTAGCATTCAGTGTGGTCTCATGGGAAAACAGATCATATTTACACTTGAAAAACAAGCCTGAAATTTCCACAACAGACTACAAAAGTTAGCTCTCAGAGAAGTGACATAACTCCCATTTAAATCCTCTCCTAAACCAGAACACTGTAACATGTGACGATGTAAACCTAGAACGCTGGTCATTTAACTACCAAGCACCTTCCAGCTTAGGCTGAGAAGAACACAGAGAGCACTGGGTCAGTTTTACCAGAGATGATGGGAGAAGGAAGATCTTAGTTTCAAAGGTCTGCGTCTCACAGGGGAAGGAAAGAAGGAGAGGACAAAAAAAAAAAAAAAGGTATAATTAAGACAAGGTGCAGTATGAAAAAAAAACAACCCAACCAAACACTTGCAGGAAACTTTCCCTTCAACTACACCATACACAACTACAATGTGCCCTCTCCAACCATCTCCTTCTCCCATACCCTGCAACTTAGGGGATTTGCTGCTATCACAGACCTCACTCGGCTTGTGTAACAGCCTCTAGCCTTGGCTTGTGACCATCTTTTCTAATTAAAACATGCTTACCTCTTTCACAGCATATTGTACAGAGCCTAGCAGAAGATGGAGGTGCTCTTGGTTATGTTTTTGTTTTATATCTGTATATATATACAAACACAGAGATCTGTCATGCTTAGGAGCTTTTCCAACTTGTATTACCTGTATCTGTCCTCAAGGAATCATAAACGTAGTGAGGGTTTGTGAAGTTCAGTGCACACTGCTCATGCTACCTCCCATTCTTAAAATGCAGGAGACACCAGTAAAGTTAGCTGTCTACCCAGTGATTAACAGCTAGGAAACACTTCTTTACACCTGATGTATTCTACTCCAGTCTAATGAAATTCCAGCATGAGAATGGGCCAGGATTTAGATTTGGCCCCTGATTTGATAATGTTTTTCAGTTTAACAACTACGGATAGGAGCCTTGCTGTGAGAAAGTAGAATCAATCTATTAATTCTTGATATGTAGTGGAATAAAGATTAATATTTTTAATTGCATTCAAGCCTTTTTGGTTACCTAGGATAGTTTTGCCTGGAGATGAGTCAGAGAAGTGGGGGGAAGGATGCCACTATTTTAAGACTTCAGTTCTATTAGCTTCATAAGCACAAGGACACATTTTGAATGTAGCATTCTGGGATGCACATCCAAATAAAACTGCTCTTGTCTCTGCCACTTGTGCCTTTTTATCTTTCCACAACCCTTTTTTCCAAGCACCTCACCTTATCTAAGAACAATGAAATTGTTCCATATCTCTCTCCCTTCCATCCCCCTCTTTCTCATGGCCATGTCCCTTTACTCAACTGTCCATTTTCAGCAAGTCCATCTATTCAGTCTTCTCACATGAAGAGGCCAGATGAGGCTTCATCTTCTTTCAAAATCTTTTCTCATCATGGTACTACTCCTCAACTCCAGCTTGTTCCCTTATGAGTATGGGACAATAACCCTCCCCAAATTTTTGAGTAATATAAAGGCAAATTTCCTGACCCTATCCCAGTAAGCCCAACAAAACTGGAAAACAACTCTTACAAACAATAAAAAACAATCCTTCCATCTACACAGCCCCTGAAGTCAACCTCACCAGAATTTTTAAGAAAAAACAACAATTAGTTTCATGAAAAAAATCCAGGATGGAAAATTTAGGCTTGAATAGATTTTCAAAATTCAAAGTTTGAAAACTAAAACACTATCACATTTAGTAGTGGTAAAGCACCTTACTTACACATGACATTACCAACCTTAATAGAAAGCTAACAAAGCAAACAGGTACATAAACAATAAAAGATCCACACCTTCCTTATAAAATGCATACATGTTATTCAAACATACTGTAGTTTCAGGTCTTGTCTGTTGCAAGACTGTACACGATAAATTAATCTGATTCATTATGAAATTTGTTGATATTTTTCAGGAAAAACAACATTTTACCTTTCATATACAAGAAAAAATAATGGCATATTTATGAGGGGCTCGTCCTAACATCATTTAATTACATGATGGAATTAGCACAAAAATACAAACTGAGACTCCTACTCCTGACAAAGTCACTTAAGAGACATAAGTTAGATGCCTAGGTCTCCTGGATTTGAAAATGTTTTCTCTACATACTCATAAACCCTTCCCTTAACCACTTCACTTTGTATAATAAGTGTGATATGAAATACAACATAATAAGATGAAAGAAACCCTGAAGGGAAATAATTTAGACTAGACAAAAGTATTTATTTTAATATGATATATAATTAGCTTGCAATATACCAAGAGCAGTATGTTAAAGTTTCTTGACTGAACGCAGGCACTGCATACTCCTGCACTGAAATTTATCAAAAGCCCCTGCATTTCAGTAGATGCAATGTGAATGACATGGGTAACAATGTTACCATCAATACCATTAATAACCCCATTACTGTGTATGTCATCAGTCCCAAATGCACACACATGTACACTTCACACGTTCAAAGACCATTAAGCTTCAGAAACCTAATTTACAGCCTCCCTGGAAATGAATATGGAAATGCCAGTGTGTTGAATCCTACCATAAAGGAGAGAACTGTATGTAGTTAAGATAGACATACTCCTCTCAGATCATTTCACAAGCCTGTGTTCTGTGCTAACCTTGTACTTGTTTATCCTTAATGTAGTGAAAGCTTTGAATGCACAAACTACACGTGGACTTTAAGGTAATGCTCAGGAGCAGATTCTGCCCAGAGAAGCAGGATCTTAATGCTTGTGGCAACATGATCAATCTTTTAATTTGCTACAGCCAGAACGGAAACTGAGTCCAAGCAAAAGGTCAGAACAGGCATTTTATATTCTCTGTTAAAGGAGGGGAGAAAAAAATGTCTTTGAGGAGTAAAGTAAGTAGCTAATGAGACACAGCACTGACAGCTGGAATTTAATAAGTATCCACTTCACAAGGAAAATTGCTCTTAGTAATTAAATACAGGTATCATACAAAGCTTCTGCTTAGAGCCAGACTTCAAAATACTTCTGTCAGTAGGACTGAATGGGTTTTACATCCCAGGTAGTACAAGGGTGAGTTTGCCTGGCAGGCTAGTCCTAAATGAAGAGGGTTAATTGCATAAAATTCACAGTCATGTCAGTGGTAAATAATTCCAAAGGGACTTGTTCAGATAGTAGTCTGGCATTACTGAAAAACAGACTGCAACTAAAAAGACCTGTGATAAAGCCCACTAAAACCTGAGACACATAAAAAGTTTATTAGTCATTGCAGAACTAAAATGCAAACAAGATCTTTTCAGAGGGATCCAAAATCCTTTATGCTTCAGGTCTGCAGGGCCATAAAACCCTACCTGAGAAAATTTTAAACAATCTTCTAATTAATCACAGGATTTTATTACCTCTCACAAGCTTTAAGTAAAACATTAACAAGGTAGGGAGAAGGAAGTCCTCTTTGTACTAAGCATGATTGCTAACCCCAGTGACATACACCACTAGAGGAAGCAGTTTAGAATTTAACATCAAACTGAGATTGTAATGGATACTAGCACACAAAGATGGTGTTTCATTTATGGGACTGCATTCCCATAAATGAAGGTGCAAGTCTCCAAATTACTGGGAGAATCTAGCAGAGCAGAGTCTAATAATTTTTCTGTAATTTGGGACACCACTGTCAAAACAAGACAGCATAACATATTTTTGACATAATAAAATTCATATCCCTAAAAAGACATCTTGATCCTCACTTGGCAGTCCAACAGAACACTGTTCATATCCCAAACAGAAAGCAGTTTAAGTAATTAGATGGTTGAGTGCTTTTATCAGCTACATCCAGTAGATTTGCATTTACTCAGGTATGCATAACACAGTTTCACAGCTGTATTTACCTCAGTGTAAAAGAGCACTGACATTGCAATACATGTTTTAACCCACCTCATAGTACATGGGCACATCCTTAACCTTTTTGCCCTTTTGATTCCCGGACTCTCTGATCTGCAAGGAAATAAAGTATTCCACTGTGAAAAGATCTGAAGTTTACAAAAATTATTTTACTTGTTATTCCCCTTTGCAAACACTACACTCACACTCCACAATAACGAGGGATCACCTTATGGTACCCCTGGACCTTAGGGAGTGAACTTTTGTGATCAACACCTTGAAGAAAAGTCTGTAACTGAACGTCACTATTTAGAGGGAGCAGACCAGCTCCTACAGTAAGCTTTTAATTTTCCATTTTTAACTCCTATGAATTAGTGTAACTTTTAAAAATTCCACAGAGTAATTCAATCAAATATGAAATTTATAGTTACCACAGGCCAAATAAATTAGTATCTAGAAGTGAGATTTAGGGTTTGGCTTGTTATTAAAAGTTCCTTTCTTGGAATACCTGTCTGTAAATGTCTTCATGTGTTACCACGCTGAAGAGCTTCCGCTGTGGCACCTGCACAGCAAGAGACAAGGCCTTGGTGTGGACTTCATCTTCAATTTTGGTCCCCACAACAAAAGAGATGCTAGGCTTCCAGTCATCCTACTTTCCAAAAGAAAATATTTAAGGTATTAAAACACAAGCAAACAAACGCACTTCTCTGGCAGTTTCAAAGAGTAATTCTGTAGATATGGTTACTCTCTTTAAGACATAGTCAACATCACTTAATTAATCATACTGAAATAAACTGTATACAAGTCCAAAAAGCACATACTACTTTGTCCCAATGTTTTCTGCCATCAGGTGGCAGCATTATGCTATGGAAAACTCAAATGCCTACTAAAACCCTCTACGAAGCTCGAGGGCAAACGCTCTATTAGCGTCACACAAAGATAAACTAACTTTTAATTGTAATTTGCAGATTTGACAGTTCAGTAAGCAAACAAGAAGTGAATTTTTACTATCTGTATAATTGTCATTATTTGCTGTAGGAAAAAAAAAAAAACAAAACACAACAAATTTCCGCTCCCTCATCCCAGGAACTAGATAATGCCCAGATATACTATTTTCTGAAAACAGTAGTATTATGGGTATGATGTTTTACGAGAATATATATACACATACCATGGTTCCTATACGGTTTCACTAAGCATTCTGAACTAAGAAAAAATATTTATCAGTGGCAAGTTATATTTCACTACAATATTGACAAACTAAAACCACTAGCAGTTCTCAAGCATTTGCAGTAAAATATTCACATTTTCAAGAAAAAGACAAACCCTTATTTCAGCATGAAAGAAATGCAGAACTAGAGAAGATTGTAACACATTATTTAGTGATATAAAACCACAAAAGCTTAAACAGGGTGTAATTTAAGCAACTTTTACTGGTTACTCTTCGATTTTTTCTGCTTTAACCTCCTGGAGGGAATCTCTTTCACAAAATGAGTGGCTATCTTCAGCACATCCACACCTCACTACACAGTACTGTCTGTCAGCATCATTGACACCTGAACCATAAGCACTTCCAACCTTTGTGCTGTACACTCTTCAGGAACCGCCAAATTACTGTTTTCATTGCACATTTGAATGTGTAAACTGCAAAGATATCAATAAAGCTGCATGAAAGTAAATATGGGAAGAGCTTCAGTAAGATCAAGGTAGTTCCAAGACATTGTCAAGCTAACCAGGACCAGACCAAGCAGCATCACACACCAGTCCAGTGCGCATCACAGCAGAGAAAGATTTTAAAGACAAATTTAAGAGAAGGTGGTGACTTTAGGATTTTGATTGAAACATTTTCATATGGGTATATTACGTACCAAGTCTTTGTGAAAAGAGGAACAAAACCAGAGTTGACAGTAAAGTGAGGGAAAGGACCTTTAAAAAAAAAATTAGATGTAAATGGTAAAAGTAGAAGTTTCTTTCTCCAGTTTTGCAGTACTCTTCTTCATTTGTTCCTTTTCTTAGCTTGGAAAAAAGCCTA
Organism: Hemiprocne comata; assembly: GCA_020745705.1. Classification (NCBI taxonomy): domain Eukaryota; kingdom Metazoa; phylum Chordata; class Aves; order Apodiformes; family Apodidae; genus Hemiprocne; species Hemiprocne comata. The sequence continues at coordinate 145,940,706 of CM036586.1, forward strand.
CTCTAAATGTTTGCAATTTGAGCAAGTGATGACGTGGGATGGGAGAAAACAACAGTTGATCTAAGTTTTAAACTAGAAATGTTTGCATGGAGGGAAGTAGTTTGTCATACTCTTATGGTAACAAAGTGTGACATCACATGAATGTGGCACAGTGTGATTATACATACATACCCCCTTTTTTAACCACAGAATATTCAGAGAAATTAAAAAAGATGGAAAGATCACCTGGGGCACGAAGTGTAATCTTCTGAAACTGCAAGTAGCTACAGAGTGGACACTTAATCCAAAAGGGCTACTACAATTCCACACATCATAAACTTCCTTGGTGTTTTATAGCAGCACAGAATAAACCTTAAGTTTCTAAAATTACAAAATGCAGGAGAGTGCAGGCATATCACTGATGTTCTAGGAGTATGCAAACATGATGGAATTCATGAGTGTCCAGCTGACTTGAGACAGTGGGCACTGCTCAAAGGAGAAGTGGCAGCAGCCATGGCCCATGTGGGGACTGCACCAAGTACACTGAATTTCTTTTTCCCTTTTGTAGTTGGGGGAGAGAGGGTGGGGGATTAAACCTCCTCCTCCTCAAACTTGCCAAGATAGTTACTGATGTACTATGAAAGAGCCAGGTATACCAACATTATCATCAAAACACATGCACAGGAGTTACAGGTAACCTGAATTCAAGTTGTCATTGCATAGCTGCCAAGAGTTGGACACAAAACCTTTACCATTCTTTGAACAGAGATCATTTAGATGTCCATACTTCTGTTTAAATGCGTAATTTTCTAGGCTTTCAGAACAGAGATTGAAATGCCCTCATGTGGCAGTATCCTGGTGTCTCCACGGCTTGCCAGCAGAGCCAGAGCCTTCAGAATGATCATCCACCTGCAACATGAGCTAATGGAGCAATAGACAGTGCTATGATGTCCTCTTAAGCAAGGACCACCAAAAGAGGGGAACAAGGCCCAGTAAGTCTCACAGACAGCTTGCTGATGGCACATAAGCAATAAGACTCAGGAATGTCAGGGTCTAGCCCAGATGCTAGGGAAGCATGGTCTAGCAGCAATCTGGAGCCTGCTCCCACAACTTCCTGCAGTTCTGCAGATAGGCAAAGAAATTTCCATCAGAGTCCTACAACCTCTGCCTTATGCTTTCTTCAGGTTCTTCAGGTCCTCTTTAAAACATTATGGAAACCTGGTACTCACAAATTACACCTGCTTAACACTGATTAACATCATCCTGCAACAATGTCTCTGAAACCTTTCTTCCTTATAGTCCTGTCTCTCTCTGGTCACAACTGTCCCTAGTTCACTTCTCCTTTCAGTTCCACTCTGCTCCTCATCTGAGTTCCATCACTTCTCCTAATGCTTCCCACATTACATCATCCATCTCCTTGTCCAGCTAGAACCCAGTTTCATTATCTGATCCCACCCCCAGCTTTCTCCATCCTCAGATTCCTTCTCCGAATCCTTATTCTCTAGCCACTCTAATACTTCCCAGGCACTTTCAGATTTACTTTTGAGCAATGAGGCTTTCTCGTTACTGATATGCATTCTCTGGGAAGGCACTAAAACCAATGGGAAAAGAATTTTCCTGATTTCCACTGTGGTGCCCACCTTCACAGCAGCCTGTAACAAAGCCCCAAAGCAAAACATGAAGTTAAGTCCTGCTTGTGAAAAACAAATTTTTCAAAAAACTTAGGGTTTATCCAAACACAAACATTCTCAGAAAAAGGTATGCCCTCAGCAAAAGGTACACCCCTCACATCAGTGTGGCACACCTTCTCCCCCCCTTAAATTCTCTGCTTCAAAGAAACAAGCAGCTTAAGTTTCTCCGCAGAAAAGCTATGAGAATACTTATAGCACGGGCAAAATACTGTCTAATATACATGGAATGAGCCTCTACAAAAATAACTGGCAGTGAAAATTGTAACCTCACCTAACTTAATTCTACAGAATTATATGCAACTTGATACAGGGTCCTTGTGTAAAAATATAAACAGTATTAGAGATGGCCCATGCCTCCCTAGCTGCAAAATGAAGAAAAAAAAATACTCCTGTAAAATTCCCAGTCACTAACAGCATGTCATGTATTTCCAGATTGACCAACTTTGAAGATCATTTTTCAGAAAAGCTGAACATTGAGAACACCAACTACAGTCAAAAAGGTCAGTGAATGTGCAGTGTTAGTACATAGTTTAAGGTGTTTAATTGACTATGCTCTTTTCTGACCTTAAAAATGTACTATTTTTGCAATATTGCCCTTATATTATCAATACTGTAACAGTATCCTTAATGTTCAAGGCACTGAAAGGATAGAGAAGAAACAGACTCTGCTTCTACAGCTCACCACCTAAAATCACAACATAAAAATGAGAAGGAAAAGTAGTAAAATGTATATGGTTACTTTAAAAATATTTTCTCCCTCAATATACAACTGCTCTTCTACTTAGTTTAATTCTTTCAAATGTTATTGTAGAAGTGAGACCTGAGAAAGGATTTGAAAGAGGATAGATTAGTGACCCTAAGGCTACCTCAAATGAGGTTCCCAGCTTAAAGAACAGGATAGAGAAAACCATAAAAAATAACTACTGGGAAAGCATGGAAACGGTCTAGGGAGACTGCCATGGAGAGGATAATCTAGCAGTATGTACTGTGAATGAAGGAGACCAAAATGCAGGCAGTAGATAGCCCACAGAATCAAGAACACTGATTCAAACATGAATGGGGGAAAAAAAAAAAAAAAGTAGCTGGAAATATGGCATTGGTAACTGAATACTCCTTAAACAATCTGAAACGAGCACCAGTTAGGGGGAGGCCAGACCACTCTCACTGGACAACATCCAGTGACAATCATTGTCACAAATGACACCTCCTGCCCCATTTTAAAACTCCTGGCCATGTCAAGAGTTGAAATGCACAGAAGTCTCTCTCCATGTTAGAATTAACCATCTAGGTGGGAAGCTTCTATGTTCCTCAGGCAAAGAGGCTCCAATCCTAGCAAGATCCACCTAATCCTAAAAGCTCTATATAAGCAGATAGCAGTTTTCCAAAATCCTTATTTTTACAAAACACAAAAAGTGTCTCATCTTCTCCTGATTTTGTTCTCAAGCCTCCATTGTGTTCTATTGGAATGTAATTTTTTTCCAACTCTTAAAAACCAGTACACATAGCGTACCTATCTTATTTGTCACAGCAGTAGTGGAATAGCATAGGTATGTTTTAAAAAAATCACTAACTTCACACTGAAGAAAAAAAAAGACGTAGGCCACAAAATTTTGTTTCCTATTTAAACATACATTGGTTTTCTCTGCTTCATTTCCTAGATACAAAAGGGCAGCTGTTCTACCTTCTCTAGAAGTCAGAAAAAGTCGGAAATATTGTTTATTTTTGCTGTACCAGACTCCTGATCTTTTTGGCCAGGAAAAGCATCAAGAAACCATCTCACCTCCCAACTCCCCTTCCCAGGCAATCCAAGTGTCTGTCATTTCGCATAATCACTTACTCTGGTGGTATTTAATGTTTTGCTGTTGTTGTTTCGTTTTTTTTGCTCTTAGTGCCACAAATAACAGGTTCATTTCATTACAGCACAACTTCAAATTTAACTGTAATGGCTGAAGAGAAACATTTTAACACTTAAACTCCAAACACTTCATAATCAAGCAGCAAGAGTTCTTTAATCTCCTGATTTTGAAATAATGCCTCAGAAATAGTAAGGTTTATTATTGATTTCTGAACACTTAAAGCGGTATTACCTCTAGCACTCTTTGCTTTCAATAATGAGAGAGCTTGTAAACCCATAAACGCAGCTGGGGGTACTGGGAAAGGTAATTTTGTAGCCCGAACGTTGTGACTGTGTAGGGCATCACTGTTAAGAAATCTGCAAACCCACTTTCAGTATCTGCTGCTTGACACGCCCACATCACAGACAGATTCTGGGTTTAAGAGCCTGAGCTTTTGCTGAATAAACTGGGCAGGTGAGAGAGTACCAAAACTCAACTGAATGTTAATTTCTCCCAAAAGAGGAAGCAGTATGGATAGTGATAAAAAGTTAAGCCATCCTATTCAGAAGCTTTGTAGTGGTTTTACAAGCTTAAATTGCAGTTAAAATTTCAGACCCTAAAATGCCAAGAAAATGAGAGATACCCTACAGATCGAAGGTGGCTTCCAGTTGCTATGCTTAATTATACTAGCCAATAATGACACATTCTAGATACAAATTATTTCAATTGTTAAAGGTTGTATTTGCTCAGAATTCACATTTCACTTAGCAAATACTGCCCTTTATGGAAAGCAAGCAAAGTTTAAAACTAACTAGGAATCTTAATTTATATTTTGTAATTTAATTCTACAGTGAACCCAATCGAAACATCTTGATAAAAATATCTAAAGGCAAATACAACTTGCAGTTCCGTGTTCTTCTGCGTAGCACATTAGAAACAAAAAAGATGTATATAAACTATAATGTGAGACCCTGCAACATTCGTATTTCCTCTGTACATGTTTTTAAGTTGTCTGTTTGCCAGTTTTCACAGTGTGTTTAGTAAAAGCAATTATTTGGTTAGTAAATACCATTTAAATCATATTTTAGTTTGCCTACCCGTCCATAAAATGTTAACACCACTGGTAAAATAACTCATTTTCATAGATCAGACCAATAAAATATTCTAAGTCATAAACACACATTAAAATGTGAAATTTCATTGCTCAGCCTATCTGGTACAATTTAAAACCAGTTCTAGTAAATTCCCTTTGACTCCACTAAAGGGAAAGAATGTTCTCTGAATTGATACAAGTAAAAGATTCGAAAACTCTACACATTAATTGTGAGGAGAGAAATTTATTTAATTCATAGGAGTTCCTGTCATCTCCGTAATAATTTTAGATTCATTTGGTATATCACATACAACATCGAGAAGGAGTAAAAAATAATTTTTTGCAGCGTGTCTACTGACACCTACAACTAAAGTTGCTCACTACTCCCTTTTACAGGCTGCTTTCAATTTCTGACCTTTATGTATCTGAGTTTAAATCTTGTATGCTGTAAGAGTAAGGGCGGGGGGGGGGGGAAGGGAAGAAAGGATCATGCGCTTAGATTATTTGCAGAATGAGGTTTGGTTTCAAAAAATAATTTTTACCCTTTAATAAAAACCCTTATGTGATTGAGTAATTAAGATATTAAATTCCCTCCATGTTCAAGAGGAAGGAACTAAAATTTGGCAGCACAGCCATACTTGTGTCAAAGATGTGCTTTTACAAAGCACATTTATTTACATTAAGTATACCCACATTTGGCCATACTTGATGAATCTGGATTCTCACATACTCAAAAGATTTGCTGGCATTTGACAGTTTTGCACCAAGTATGCTCCTGCCCACGATTACAACAGCTGAAGAAGAATTTTCCTGCAATAAGAAATTTCAGTGACTAGCCAGCATCACAGAAGCCCAAGTTAGATCTGACCGCAGCAGGGAGACAGCTTTTCCCATGTTCCCAAGGCTGTCTGCTAACAGCAAGACAGAGAAAGGGGAAATAGCTTAACTGGAACAGAAAATGGTGGGACAACACCAGAATTAAGGAATGAAGGAATCTTAATTCAGCCCCATGGGAACAGGCATTACGATAATCTTTAATTAGATGATAACATTTTTTCCTACAGAATTTTTGTCCCAGTCAGTGAACCTACTAAAAGTTTCTTTCCATCTGTCTCAATGTGTGGTCCTGAAAACTCCTAATTTTGGCATTTCCTAAATTTTGAGCATTTTATTTCCTACCTTTAAAAATACTTCAATATAATGCTTTGTATTTAACAAATGTAATAAATTACCTGTAGAAGCAGAAGAACAAACAGCACTTTGTTCACTGAATTCACTGGACAATATCCCCAACCACAATAAACATCACCATAAAAAAAATCACTAATTGGCACCTTGCTTGTAAACATGGCAGAAAGGTCAGGAACTGAGCAGGTGATGGAGATTTAACCTCCACCCCCTTTTCATGCTTCAGGGAGGTTGTTCTAGAGTAGAGGTGAGATTCACAAGCAAGAAAAGTCTTAAGGGCCTTTGAACTCTCCTGAAAATCTACATTCTAGGGAAAAATGGAAAGTAACAACCTTAGCTGAGTAGCTTACTTCAAAGAGTGATTTTGTTCAGCTAAACCTGTACTATCTGGTTGGTACTAAATGAAAGTAAAAGCAAGTAAGTATTTAAGAGATTTTTGGATATCTGTGGCATTTTCAGGAAAACTGATTAGCCAGTTTAAAAGCCTTCTCCTGAATACAAAAGTCCTCGTACTTACCAGAACTGCATGTTTAAAACCAAAAAATCCAAAACACAGCAAGAGCAACAAAAAACACCTTCGGTTTTTGAATAGGGCACAACAGGAACCCACCAAACACGGAAGCCATTTGTCTCACTTGCAGAAGCAGTGCTAGATAAACACATGCTAGATAAATATTATTGTTTGCTAAACTACTACCCTATTTTGAAACCAAATTCTCTCTCACAAGTCAAGATTTATTAGAGTTACATTGCTTACATAGAATCTGGAAACCTAAATATGCCTTTAGATCCTCACACGCTGTAAAAGAAGGGCGGGGGGGGGGGGGGGGGGAAGGAAAAAAACCTGCCTTTTAGCTGCACAAACTCAAGCAGGAAAATTACAGCCTCACATTTTCAACGCTACAGTTAATGCTGTGTCAGCACCTCCATCAAACCTCGTTGTTCAGCAGTTTATAAAAAGTTCACTCGGAGCCGAAACTTGGCACCCAGAACCCCAGAGAGAAAAGTGCCGAGGAGGAAAAGCAAGAAACCTGCTGGGCCGCTGCTCACTGCTGGGGGGGCGACCCTGAGGGCCCTGCGGAGCCCCCAGCAGTGACACTGCCACATCCCGGCCAGAAGGGCGACGAGGGCCGCCTCGCTGCCGCCTCGCTGCCCCCTCAAGTCCCGGGGCCCACCTGCCCGCCCGCCCCGCTGCAGGCCGGCCCCTGCCCTGCCTCTCGGCTGCCTTCACCTCCTCGAGGTGGGCGGACACCAGCGCGGCCTCCCAGTTCTTGGCCTCAGCCCCCCAGCGAGAGGGCCCCGCCGGTCTTAGGCATCTTCGGGCCCATGGCGGTGCGGACAGGCCCCACGCGTCGCTGTGGCGACCGGGTCCCGCGCGGCGACGCCTTCCGGCCGCGCCCGCGCCGCCCCGACTGGCGGGCGGTTCGTGCAGGCCTTCCCTCCCGCCCGTGGGCGGTGGCCAGACTCCTACGCCAGGAGAGCCTCGGTGGGGCCGGGTGCGGGCGGCTCGCCTGCGCTCCTCCTGGGCCGACGGCAGCATGCTCGCTCAGCCGCTCGCAGGGCTTCTGGTGCGTCGGCAGGAGTTTTGCTGTCGTTTGCTGTCTTTGCATCTTCGTTTACCACACGGGCGGGCAGGCCGCCTCCCGCCCGCTGCCCGAAGGAGAGGCCTCGCCGAGGCTGCGCGGGAAGAGTTCGAGCTTTCCCGGGAGAAATGGCAGCGGGCTGCGCTCCATCGCATAGCCACCAAATTATATGTAGCATCCAAGGGACACCAGCTCGCTGGCAGCTCTCGGCGTGCCCGGCGAGGAGGGCGAAGGAGCGAGCTGAGGCCGCGGCGCTGGAGCGTGACCCCAGCACGGCCGCCTGCAGAGCAGCGAGCCGGGGGAGCGCACAGGTGTGGGCAGCCAGGCCCGCTCCCAGGCCGAAAGCACTCACCAAATACTACCATATGTTACGGCACTGGGACCAGAAGGGGAGGGGGAGGCACAGTTGGGAGAAAGCAGGAGAGCTGCCAAGATAAAGAATTCATTACAGAGGAGTCATGTCGTGATCTCACACTGGAGATGAGTGAAATATTCTGTGTGATTTAACATTTGGTGAAAGTATCCCAAACCACATGCTGCCCTTCCCCCACCCCCTTATACCGACCAGGGTTGCTCAGAGCCTCCAAATCTTTATAATTTCGTCAGAGCCTTAAATCCCTGCTGTGTAGCGCCTTACTGCTTTTGTCAGAATTTCATTCTGGGACGATGCTGATCTAGTATATGTGCTGAATAAAACACCTTTAATTACACAGCTTTAGTGGAGAAGGATGAATTTAGGTTCACAGGGGACATAACAGGCAAGTTTCATATCATCTTAATTTGCAGAAGGGTATCTTCCCTGGGCTTGCAGACAGTGATGTAGTTTATAACATGGGAAAGCTGCACAGTTGATTTGCCAACATCCATAAACATTTTCCCCCACCCTGTTTCTTGGCTGGTGTCCATTTTTCTCTTTTAGAGTTTTTCTTTTGTTGTCCAGAAAAAAAATCCGACTTCAATAGTTCACAGAAACAGGCAGTGTGACATTCCCACCATACCCTTGTTCTTCATTAAAGTCTGGATATGCAGCCTGTGTCTGCTGAGGTGCATAGGGACAGTATGGGAAGGAGGAACAGGGCAGGATCAGAAGTTGATACAGCAGAATAGGACAGAGGTATGAGGCAGAATGCACAGGTAACACTGCCACATGTCCTTTTATGAACCAACCCTTCTGATTTTTCACGGCTCAGTTTTCAGGGCTGGGTGCAAGCTTCAAGAGGACCAACAGGAGAGGGCTGTGCACTCAGATCCTGCTGGTATGGCTGGAAATATGCAGTACCAAGATCTCAGTGGGAGATGATGACTGCTTCATTATGCCCACACCTGGATCTGTATGCACAAGGTCGTTAGGATGGTTGAAAAACAGCAAGGGTGATACCAGCCTACAGACAGCTCTGGGAACATGAACAGTAGTAGTAAGAACCATGAACTGGCCTGTTTATTGTGTGTTTGCTTGGATGAATAATGATTATTTGAAGGAAATTGTTTTCTGCTGCTGCATCTTGTCTAAGTAAATGCATCTAGATAACTTGCTGGTTGTTATAGCGGATAGTGAGTCAAACTGTGGTAGGACAGCCGATCACTGAGAGCTTGTATCAGTTCATTTAAAATTATCTCCACCACTTTCCTGAACAAAGGAGAGAAAGAAATTGTATTTATTCCGTACTACAAAGGGCCCTAGTGTATAGTCCTAAAATGGGTTCTCCAGTAGTGAAGTCAGCTAAAGAAATCTCCTGTTTGGCTGCTTGTCCCTGTCCGTTCAGTTGTGCTGCCAAAGATGCTTGTAGGCCAAGCTGTAAACCAGATCACTGAAACCCTCTTGGTTAAATCATCCAACAGACAAAAGAGACAAATAAAAAATATTGGGAAACTACAGCCTTTGTTTCCTCCAAATGGTCTGTACTGCAAAATGCCTAGTTGTCTCTGAGCCATCTGAAAACCTCCAGCTTCCTTCTGAGAACTAAAAGATGAAGTTGCTACAATCTTAAAATTTCTACTACCAAAAATAAATGTAATTCAACTACACTGATAAGCCAGAGATGAGAGGAATAGGCAAATTAAGGCTCCAGAGAGACAATACACAGTTTGGGGCACCTTCTGAACATAAAAGGGGTGTGCATATGTGAACCTGGCATTTCCATGTAGCAGAAATTGGGTCTATCATTAGTGCAAGAGTTAATGGGTGAATCTGTGAAGACTTTGTGTCTTTGAGAAGAATATTTATGGTGAGATTTTTGGGGGGAGTGGCAACCTAAAAATCATATAGTCAGCTGTTTATTTTCTGGCTTATTAGAAAAAATAGTGTGTGAATGCATAAACACATGAGAGTGCAGTAATGAAAGCCATGAATTTTTAATACACTTGCAATTCTAAATAATATTCTGTGTAAATAAAAGGTATCTTGCCATTTCCTGTGAGAGGGGTTAACGACCCTGTGTATTCTGAATTTGCACAGCAGGTTAAGAAAGCAGGCATGGTTAATGCTATGGAGCAGCTAGACACAATAACATGTTCCTGTGCCCATGCTTTTAACAATAATATAGAAGGACTATTTAAAATTAGTTGTTCTCTTTACCTCCTTCAGGAGAAAGAAACATTGGTTGCCTTGTATTTTCGGGTGACTTAAAGAACATTTCCACTTACTTGTTCTCCAGTGAAGTGTGGGGAGTGGAAAAGCATTACTAGTTGTAAAAGTCATGTCTTCTCTACTTGATATTTCCTGAAAGACTACAGTTGACTAAAGAACTAGTAAATGTTTTGGATCTTAAATAATTAAAGCCTGATTGACTGAGAGGGGAATGAATTTTAATCATGCCTGATTTTTTTAAGTGCTTATTTTAAATGCTTGACAAATATTTGGAAAAAATGATCTTTTCAGTATGAACCATCAACTTCTCGCTTTCAGTTGAGAACTGAGCAAAGAGTTCTCTTTGCCTGAGTCCTTCAGAACACACTTAATTGCCTTATATTGCTTTCATACGATTTAAATGTTTCTTAAACAGGGAGGCTTCCTGAATTATGGCTTCAGAAGACTGTTTCCGTTTTAGAAAACTTTCCAGAAAGTTACTAGAACAACTAACATGGCATTCAGTACTGCTAAGGAAAGCAGTCCCTCTTATTCCTTACATTGCTTAAAAGAAGAAGAAAGGTATATAAAAAAAAAGTAATTTTAAAATTTTTTTTATTTTTTAGGAAAAAAAAGAAAGGAAGAAAGGGAAGAACATAAAATTGAATTTGCTTTCCTTTCCAGTTTCATAGCACTGCAGCATCTGGGCTGGGAACAGCTTTTGCTTGAAGTTTGCAACCCCCCAGGACACAACTGTCTCACAAGTTGCACAGATTTGGCAGCTGAGGCATGTGTTTCCACAGCCTCCTTGAACTCTCACATACCAATTTGGATGTAGGAGGTCTTTGCCTACAGTTACTGCTCTGGTCACCAAATGATTCCTTATAATTTATTTCTCCATCTCTAAATACGTTTATATAATTTGCATAAAGCTTCCCACATGAGCTACATTGGTCTCATGGATGCGGACCAAATATCTGTCTTGGCTTTAGGATCTGGAAAGCTTATTTCTACATTTGTAAATTATATGTGCATGTGCCCCAAAATGACAAAGGTTAAGCTGAGAGTAAATATTTTAATGAACTCCCCTTCTGAATGTGACACGGGTGCACTTATACATTTTCTAGTGCCAAAGGTCAATGATTTCTTACTTAGACTGAGTTCTAACCATGATGAAATAATAAAATAAACTCTCCTCATCAGTTTGTAACAGGCCTTCACAATAAAATAAGGGTTGCTAGATGCTTGCTGAACTGTAAGAACATGCAGGGATGCTTAGAGAGAAAGGAAACAGCTAAATTGTAATTCAGTTAAGTCCATCCACCACATGGCAAGGCCTGTCCTCTGGTGCTGGGCCACTATATACACAAATCAATAGTCCTAACCTGTTTAAGGCTGTCCATCTAGTAATGTGGCCAAATTCAAAAGAAGTTGTAGATATTCAGCATTTAGTGCTGGCCTGGCCAGTCACTGTTTTTTCCCGTCAAGCTGAGTTACAAATGTATGCAGCCTCTGTTGTTTATCACAAGCGTAACACACAGAACAGATCTAACTTCCTTTATACATACAAATAAGTTTACATTTAAGAGTCTCCACCAACTTCGTTTTACTGGGGAAAAAAGAAAACAACTTACAAGGCCCTGCATTTAATTTTGGAAAAGATGCTTTTGTAGTCTGCTCTCCCACGTGCATGCATGTGCGAGGAGAATGCTTTTTCCTCTCTATAGCCAGTGGTATAAGGATTCCTGGCAGAGCTCAGAATGAAATCCATTATCATCTGTCAGTAAAATGACTTCCAAATTCCAGCTGGATGCTGTGTAACAGTCTCTTTAAAGAAAGACTCCCTCTGCATTTGGTATTGTAGTTCTACTGTCTCTAGGTAACTGAATTTTGGAAGCAGTTCAGTGCTGCCAGTCAGCCAGAAAGTCCCATTTCAGATACCTCAGGCTTTGTTTCTGCCCCTCTCCAAAACAGATCACAAGGTTTTAGTTTTCTCTCTAAAGAAATAAATCCAAGGAAAACATTTTCCCACCCTTGCAGAAAACCAAACTCCCAACCCCCACCCCGTTCTGCACTTTCAAATGCCGTATCATTGCCTGCTTCTGGCACGAAATAAGTGGTTTCCCTAAGGTTAAAGGATCTCTCCATGGAGATCTGCTTCTGTAGCACTCCTCACTCTTGCCACCATCAAGAAAAGAAGTCTCACACAGCAGTGCTGAGCACTAATCGCTAACCTTTCTCAACAGCCAAACAAAGCAAAACCTGAACAAGTGGAATTTGAAACATTAAACTGTTACTGGTGCAAAAATAAGCATGTTTCAGATCCATTAAAAACAAACAGTAACACCATGAGGGGTAAACAGACCTGAGATGTATGCCAGAGTTTGCACTGAAAATATTGTTAGTAAGTGGTGGAAAGACATGACGTGTTTGTTTGGGTTTTTTTAAAGGAGAAGAGATTTATAAAACTACGTGCAATCTGAACTGGAATTGGAGTAATTAAATGCTTTGAACCATAATTCTTTGGTCTTGGTATCCTAATTCTGTGAACTTGTATTTTAATGTTTTTTAACCATCTGAGGCTAATTGCAGAATAACTAAATTGCAACAGTAAATATTATTCTGAAACTGTTACTTCAACTTTAATTCCCCCTCCTTCCTTTCCAATCTATTTCACAGAATCATAGAATCATAGAATGGTTTGGGTTGGAAGGGACCTTAAAGATCATCTAGTTCCAGCCCCCTTGCATGGGCAGGGACACCTCCCACTAGACCAGGTTGCTTAAGGCCTCATCCAATCTACCCTTGAACACCTCCAGGGAGGGGGAAGCCACAATCTCCCTGGGCAACCTGTTCCAGCATCTCACCACCCTCACGGGAAAGAACTTCTTCCTAATGTCTAGCCTGAATTTCCCCTCTTTTTTATTTCAAACCATTGCCCCTTGTCCTCTCACTACACACCCTTGTAAAAAGCCCTACCCCAGCTTTCTTGTAGGCCCCCTTCAGATACTGGAAAGCTGCTATAAGGTCACCCCAGAGCCTCCTCTTCTTTAGGCTAAACAACCCCAACTTTCTCAACCTATCTTCACAGGGGAGGTGCTGCAGTCCTCTGATCATCTTTGTGGCTCTCCTCTGGACACACTCGAGGAGTTCTATGTCCTGCTTATGATGGGGACTCCAGAATTGGACACAGTACTCCAGGCGGCATCTCACCAGAGCAGAGTAGAGGGGGAGAGTCATGTCTCTCGACCAGCTGGCTGTGCTTCTTTTGATGCAGCCCAGGTTATGGTTGGCTCTCTGGGCTGCAAGTGGACGTTGGTGGCTCATGTTAAACTTCTGGTCGACCACTACCCCCAAGTCCTTCTCCTCTGGGCCGTCGTCAATCCTTACTCCTCCCAACCTGTATTCATGCATGGGATTGCCTCGAGCCAGGTGCAGAACCTTGCACTTGGCCTTGTTGAACTTAATGCACTTCTTGAGCCTGTCAAGGTCCCTCTGGATGCCATCCCTTCCCTCCAGCATGTTGACTTCACCACACAGTTTGGTGCAAACTTGCTGAGGGTGCACTTGATTCCACTGTCCATGTCACCGACAAAGATGTTAAGTACCGACCCTTGAGGAACGCCACTCATCACACACCTCCATTTGGACACCAAGCCATTGATCACAACTCTTTGGGTGTGACCAGTCAGCCAGTTCCTTATCCAATGAGTGGTCCATCCATCAAATCCGTATTGTTCCAGTTTTGACACCAGAATGTCGTGAGGGACCATGTCGAAAGCTTTGGACAGGTCCAGGTAGGTGACATCTGTTGCTCTGCCATTGTCCACTGAGGCTGTAACCCTATCGTAAAAGGCCACCAAATTGGTCAGGCAGGACTTGCCTTTAGCGAAGCCATGTTGGCTGTCACCAATCACCCCTTTCTTGTCCTCGTGTCTTAGCAGGGTCTTCAAGAGGATCTGCTCCAAGGTCTTGCCAGGCACAGAGGTGAGACTGACTGACCTGTAGTTCTCTGGGTCTTCTTTTTTTCCCTTCTTGAAAATTTGGACATACACCCTGAGAAGATACACTCCCCAGCAGATCTAGTTGAGTGAGTAGGCTTTGGAAAGAAGTAGCTGGAGTAATGACTATTTCCTGCCCTATTTTGGAGCCTGTCTCTCTCAGTCACACTTGTGCCTAAATTCTGCTTTATAGAACAGCCATGGGACAGCCATGATTAAACTTCCCAATCCTAGGACTGGATTCCAAAACACCATCATGGCTTGCCTTATCATCCCCTAAATCCTTTACCCTTCTGGAAACCTGAAGTCTATCATCTCCTTACCTCAGACCAGAACAGCATCCTGTGCTTCTCTCTTTCCTGTCTGCATCTTTCCTACTTCATCAAGTTTTCTTTTTCTGCACCATCAAAATTCGACCTGGACCCCAGTCCCCTGAAATACTTCCCCCTGGCCATCACATACCTCTGCCTGTGTCAGCAGACTGTGGCACCATAAAGATTCAAAGTCAGGATCTCCCAGCAGTGACATTTGAAGGACCAGCACCTCTTTCCTTCCAGTCCTTGCTTCTTGATGGAGATAGACCTTGTGATCTGTGATACACCTGTCCAGCACCCCAGCCTGCCAGCTCCTGGCACAGCGCTCCAACAAAAATATTTATGGAGATGTGGTCCTCTCTGTCATCAGCTGTGCTGGAGTGCCTCCCCCCTTGCACTTCATTGAGCAGCCCACTACCACCATTTCCCAGGAGACATATGAAATAAGAGTGTATGGGAATGCTGGGTACTGTGGTAGTTAATGAGTAGAGTTCATAACTTAAAATTTGGCCAGTCATCCTGTAGAAACTCAAATAATTTGGAAATGTACTTATTCATGAGGGCATCAGGATCTAGCCATGACCCTATATAATGCCTACTGCAAGTGCTGTAGCCCCAGCTATTCTTAGGAAAAGCACAGTAAAAACCAGGTGATGGGCCTGAACAGGCTATGAGGAATCTCTGCCTGCCAGGGCCTCTTCTTGCACCCTCCTACCCAAGATAAGCGACAGATGGAAAAAATAATGAAATGTGACTTACTTTTTAAAAAATTATCTGTAATGAAGTATTATTTTTCAGCTTCTTTTGGCAGACGTGCAGTTATGCAAAGTAACTAAAAAAAAATATTTTCTTGCCCCCCAAAGTCTGCATAAGTATCCTATGTGCAAGATTTTAGTCTTAACAGTACAGGAAGTTGAAAGCATTTGTGCTGTCTTTGTTTCTGCAACTGATAGCAAAAATAAGGCTCTGTCAGGTTTTCTGCATTTCTGAAATTAGCTATTTGAAGGAGAGCAGATGTAATTTAAGATTCTCAGAAAAATAATTATTTATTTAAAGAGCAAATAACATAATTTTAGGAAAGGTAAACAGTATTTTCATCCCTATCACTTTTCTTAGTTAACAAACTGTGCTAGCATTAATTCCCATAGCCAAATTCCTTAACTCCCATTAACATCAGTCAGAATGAAAACCCAGGCCTTTTTCCATCTCTCTCCAACTCATTACTTCAGACAAAGCAGAACATTTACTGTGGCAGCGTTGCAAGATGCTGAGGGCCATCAGTGGAAAAAGTACCCTTGTTAGCTAAAATCTGTCCATGCTCCCAATGTATTGACCTGCCCATGCCAGTGATCATGCCATCTCTAATGCTTCTTTTTGTATGTATTGATTTTTAAGAGAGGTACTAGCCATAATTTGAAAATAACATGGAGAGAACTGAGATAAACAGCTGAGCTTAGCAGTTTGGCCCAATGCACTATCTGTTGTGTCTGAACCCTAATTCTCTTCTACATGGGTGTATTCTGAGTACACAAACATGATAAAGTCTTTGTGACTGCATGTAATCAGGTATGACAAAGTAAGACTGTGAGCAAAAGGAGAGAAAGCAGAATTTCTTAGCTTTATTTAAAATGTATGTTAAATGCCAAGAGAAAGCTTTTTTGGGTGATCACATCTTTTTCCATTTCCCTTGAATTATCTTTGCTTTTCTTCATCATCCCACAACATCCTATGACAACTAAGCAATAACAATTTAAAGAAAGCACTGATGGATTAGTTATTTTTACTGCATGCTCCCATCAGTGAACCTTGAATACCAATACTACCAGTGTGGATTAAGTTAAGTGCAACTGGTCTGGTTTCCTCTTATACAGAAGCCTGACCTTTACAAGATTTATATGAACTTCTGTGGATTTTGCAACAAGGACTACTGCTTTCCAGGACCGAGAATTAATGAACTCATCTTGAAAGACTGTCTTCTGGTCTAATGATGTTCAAACAACGCTAGAAAGACAGCTAGGCCACCAAGAAGTGTGAGAGTTTGGGTGTGATAAAAGGCTACTCTGCAACTGAATCACTCCTATGGTAGTTTTCATTTCAGAGGTGATGGAATTTTATTTTGGAGATCATAAAGTAGCTTTTCCACAAAAAGTCCAGTCATCACTTTGTGTTCTGTTTTAGAGCTTAGTACTTGGGATTCCAAGCTGCTGCAAATGTATTGCTGTTAATTTGGGGCAGTAAGCTAGCTGTGGGAAAAGCTGATCAGTTCTTAAGTGAGGAAAATACTGACTACTAAAGCTCAACACTTACCTCATTCAGACCTTGCCACCAGACTTTGAGTAATTCTAGATGCTTCAAATGACAGGCTGAGGCCCAAATCTGTAGGCAGCTAGGTCCCCAGATACCTTGGGCCATCTGAGTTTATGTACATGGCTTGCATGCCTTTGGCCACACATCCTGGATCACTGGAGGTATGTTGACATCTAATTAGGGGGTTTTCTAATAGGGAAGAACAGGACAAGCTGTGTTGCCTTACCCTTCTTTTCTGCCCAGAATGAGCAGATTACCAACACATAGTAGGTATGATTGGCAGCACTTCTCATCCAGTGGTTCTGTTAGAGTTTAATGAACCATTAGTCAGTTGATCCACTACACATCCCAGGACGCTGTTCAAATCAGAGACTTACAGAAATGTACTGCCAAGAACAGTGGAGTTCCCTATAGAAAGTGCTATCCTTTTTGCTTTTCAGAACTATGGCAAAATGATGGAAAGCTTTACAGTGCCATAAAACAAATTCTTTGCCTGAGTGTTCATGAGAAAGGACTACTGATCATGCAGCATGATGTTTGGGAGACATTTGACAAGGCTGCATTTATGCCATTATCAGTTATTTCATTAACTAGCCGGGAACAGTGGGATCTTTCTGAAAGAATGAGTACATTCCTGTTGCTAATTTTATCTATGGAGGGGATGTGAAGGCATGGAGAGAGCAAATGAGGGACAGACCTTAAAACTAGAACCTTGGGGCATACTGCATTGCTGCTACACACAAACAAGCAGCTGAAAGTGTGAGAAAGGTGAGAAGGCACTGAAGGGCAAGTGCTTGAAGCTGGGAGAAAATGATTCCAGTTCTATCCATGTAAATACACTGCTGGTGGGTCACGACACTGGTGGGACACAGCAATTTTAGCATCAGGGACTGTGCTATTTGTTTAATGTCTTTTTAAACCGAGATACCGTGATGTACCTTAACCCATTGGTTTGCCCATCATCCCATTCTGGGCTCTAGACATTCACTTGCATAGTTGGAATTTAAAGAATTGTTGAAGAGGGAAAACAGTATGCGCAGGCTTTAATCCATTTGTCAGCCTCAAGTCAATGAGGAAATAGAATGTTTTAATAGATTTTTTGAAGGCTCCTGACCTAGACGGGAAGCCCTGGAAATCATTTGCATTAGACTTTTTAAAAGAACAACTTATCAGTCTGATGGAGATCAAGCTGGAGATGTCTTGCCCAGCTGCTTTATAGGATATTTATGAGGATTTGATGATGAGTACTTCAAAAAGCCCGTGGGTTGTTTTGGCTTTGTTTTCTGTTGTGGTTTTTTTTCAAAGAATGTAGGATACTTCTGTACAGTAGTATGTATAAAACATACTTTGAAGAAAGAAAGAATAAGAAAATACAAAGCTAGTTGTAATGTTAAATATCTATATTTTCAATGTGGTTCTGTATACATTTGTAAAACCGGAGCTGCAAAACTCAGGCTAGATTCATAATAGCAGTTTTCTTCTACATAGTGAAAGAGCAAGACTGTTCTTTAAGCTAGCAGATACCCAGTACTTTTTATCTCTGAGAAGAAAAGTACAAGCATAGATATGCAAACATCAGTGTAGGAGACCACAGCCTTTCCTCAGATAACTAGGCTCCTTCGTGGAAGAGAGTGTATCTGTTACAGTTATCCCCCGTGCTGTCCCTCCAACTGCTCTTCAGATTAAGGCTACCCACTTGGGCCAGAAACAGTGGGATGAGGGCGTACATGCTGAACCATGAAACTATAATATTTCCTTTGTTGTCATTTGGCTGTTTCAAACTTACACTCCTGATGTATAGCTCTGGAAAACACTCATAATTATGATAATATTTTGCCAACTCTCCTGAAAGGCAGGCATGTTAGCTGAGATGGAGTTTATGGCAATGTGAGCTACCTCAGTTATTGGCTAGGTGGCAGTGGTGGTTATTTACGTATAAACACGTGCGCTATTTACTGTACCAGTTTGAAACTCAGTTCACTGGACTCTTGAAAAAGTTTGTATTATCACAGATCTACTCATCCCTCTGCTACTGCTGCTGTGTACTCTTCTATACCTGGCAAAAAGCCATTTTCATAAGGAAGGCTCACTATTTAGCTGCGTGCTTCTTTCATACTCATGGAATGCAAAACCAAACACCATTAGTTGGGCCCTTTTCAAGAATGAAGTTGTAATTAACATTATACAAATCAATCAGATACCTGCTGCAGCAGGACAGTGGAAGCCTGTTTTCTCTCAACTCCCCAGTGGACTCCCAGTTTATATATTCCCAGTGGCCACTCTGGTCACTTTCTACACTTTCACCCACTTTCTAGTGGGTTTGGGCAGGATGTGGGCTGCAGTTCACTGGTGTAGTGATGTGGGCTCATGGTATGATAATTAATCCTCTTCAGGGTGACACCAGCAAGCCAGCAAAAATGCTGGGAGCAGAAGTAGCTGTGTGAGCATCAGGGCTCTTATGTCCACTCAGAGAATGTCAGTTAAGGAATGGATTAACTCTTCTTTCAGAAGCAGACCTCTGATCAGCTTTGGAGGCTCCATCTGGACAGTCACACTGGCAGAGCAGCTGGAAGTGGGAGATACGCAGTTTAGACAAGTGAGCATGTAGGGGAAGCTCTGGCAGCCAATCCCTGTGATTTCCAAGAATGCCAAGGAAACTGGTGGCTTGAAAGCCATGTGAAGTACACTGCAGCAAGACCACTGGAGACTGAGGTTGTACAACCACTGTGATGCAGCACCAGTCTCCAGCCTGCAGGGTACTAACAGGGTAGAGGTAACACAGCCCAGCTGGGGCCAAACATCTTTTGGAGAACCAGGCAATGTAGTGATTCCACCATTGAGTCAGAGACCACCAGGATGATTTCCTGTTTGAACAGCTAAACAGGAATCGATGCAGCTTGATCAGAATATATAACTCCTGTCTCCTTCAGAGAAGGAAACTGCCCTTCATGGATCTCTGCATAGGGGAGTGTGACAATATGTTTCCTGGGGCTTCAGGGAACAGACACACTGATGTCTAGGCTTGAATCTGGGAAACCTGAGGCCCAGAAGAGCTGATTTACATCCTCTGGCTCCTCTTCCTTGGTTTGGTGTTTGCAGTGCCCTGTGAAGCCCTCTGCCATAGCCCTCTCTGCAGCAGCAGCTGCCTTCAGCCCTGCTGCTTTGCCTTACCACCTGTTGGTAGATGCACTCTCACGTGCAGCCTCGAGTCCAGGGAGATTAGACCCATTCATGTCTGAAATGACTGGGGGTGAACTATTAAAATAGCTCAACCCCCTCAGTGCTGCTCCCCCATGGACCCCCCCTGTCCCCCCTGCACAGCTGCCCCCCACCCCTGAAGCCCCTTGGAGCAGCTGCTGTCAGTCTGGCTGCCCTGGCCTCCTTGTCAGCTGTTTGATGTCACCCATCAATCTTCCATCTTTCCTGCAAATCTCTTGACGATCAAGTTTCACGTTGCCAGGACTCCAGCCGTAAAGCCCCTTTCACTGGTATAATTAGTAATTAGAGGAAAAATGTTAGCAAACTCCTCTTGGCATAAACAGACACTCAATCCCCATCTGTCAGGTCAGGAAATTCACATTAGGCTGAAGGCCCAATACAGATTTTTCTATCTGAGGTGAGTGACTGTGCACTCTCTGCGCTACTTAATTAAGCTGGCCACATGACAACAAGTGAGAGCTATTTATAAGTAACACCTTTGATTATAAACAATTTTCAGTGTTTTGAATGTCATTGTGTCTTTCCCACTGGGAGTCCCCATGGGTTTTAAAATAAATGGGGTCTCTCAGCGATGCTCTGCAACGCTCTACAGTGGGATGAGGGGTTTGTTCATGAGTGGTGTTCAAGTCCTGAATGACTTGTTGCTGCCATCTTCCTGCTGGCACCTTACAGCTGCTACCTTCACTGCCACCAGTTCAATCCTCAGATTGGCAGATAGCTCAAGTCCGTGGTCTTTCATGGAGCTGCACTGCTGAGATGACTCCATTCACTGGAGTCATCCTATCATTCAAGCACAACAGGTAAGGCAGACTGAGGGCTGGACCTTTTCAGTACAGCAGACAAAAGCATGACAATATGCAATGGGCAAAGCTGAAAACAGACTAGTTTGGACTGGAAAGAAGGCTCTGCATATTTAATGTGGAACACAGCTAATGGCTGTGGAGAATTATCAAGTGTTGTGATGAACACCCTTCTTTGGGAAGCTTCCAGGCAAGGTTGGATGTTTTTTCGTCCTGTAACAGATGCTATAGCTGTAAAATAAGCTAATTTAGGCAAGTCTTATGCCTTGTGTTATGCAGAAGGCTGGAGTAGATGGTCACATGGCTTCTTCTGGCTTTATCATCTGTAATGGAAGAAAATGATGCCAGCCAGGCCATGCCTAATCCATAATTTGGGCTCCATGAATTGTTGTTTCCTACAGTAGATCCTCTGGTCTTGTTTGGCTCCTCTTAAGAACTGTTTTTTCCCCCTTCCTCAGAGGAGAAAATTTACATCTGACCAAGGGTCAAGCCTCTGGTCCTTCCATAATTGTCTGAGGGGAAGCAAGAGGTTGTACAGCTGGGCAGAAGCTCAGCAGTGGTTAAGCTCAGAAACACTTTTCTGGCATTTCTGTTTCATATATAGGTTTGGCTGCAACCAAAACAAAGACAAACAAGTCAAGTCCATGGCTATGTTCCACACCTGGAGTTGGATAGCCAATATATACAAAACCTCACACTGCAACCAAGGCAACTCTTATGGCCCCCAAAGTTTCATGTTGCTCTGTAACCCAGTCCCACCTGGTCTTTCCAGAAGGAAAGCAATCTCTTTCCAAGTTTTTGAGGCAAATTAGACATAGCAGCACATGGTTGTTTCAGGTATGGGCAGAGATACTGGGCTTGCTTGAGCCACATTCAGATAAGGAGCCATTACTAAACAGAAATTGGAAAATATGGTCCAATTCTTCAAGCCATATTTAACTTTAAAGTACCTAGACCACTGTATAGCTTAAAGGGACCTACCTCTAGGAACTTGAGAGGGACAGGGCGAACCACAGCTGCTGGAGTGGGAAAGGACACGGTTCTAGAGAAGGAGAAATCCCCCAAAAGCTATATGAGATGTTTTTTGTCATAGGCATTTTCTCTGCAGGACGTCTAGCTGAAGAAGGGTGCAGACAATTATATTTTTGTTGGAACCATTGCCAGAACTGCTGAACATTCTGTCTCAGGGTACTAAAATTCAAACTGGACGTTGAGTTGACTGTTAGATAAAAAGTAGAAATTAATACAGCATTACAGGAGAGACTGTAAGAAAAACAGAGTTAAATTCTTACAGTAGCATAACCTCATACTTTTGACATGATACATGCGTCACAATGCTGACCTTATTTTAAACAACTTAAAAGTTTTTGACCTTAACAGCTTAATAGTATTCTCTTAAAATATTTTTCTGAGTTTATGTTCCTAGGCCTCAAAGAGGAAAGGTGAACTCGAGGAAAAATAAACCAGTTGTGTAAGATCACACTGACATCCTTAGCTCCACAACTGATAACTTCAGATCGCTTTCAGCAGCCCCTGTCACTTGAGCTAACTGAAATAACTGGTAACAGCAGAGGTTTGCTATTTGTTAGGTGAATGAGCATTAAAAAGAGATGAGGTCATATAATTCTTACTACCACACGCTATTTGCTTTCAATGAGACTCCATGGCAGGGAAGGAGGGTGAGATGTGAACTCTGTTCCAATGGGGACTGTGATCAAAGGGGATCCCCTCTGCCAGCTCCAAACAAGCTGTGATCCTTTGTGCCCTGTTGCTATTTCCAGGTCCTTGCTGCAGTTCTATATTTTCCCCATACTTAGATATATGTTGTAGTTCAATCCTTTTTCCTCATCCCTGGCCCAGTGTCTTGGCTCAGCTTGTCTCTGACTTCTTCTCTCTTTTGTATCACCATCATTGCCTAGTTCCCTGACCAATCTGTTTCTTTGCAGCACCGAGTTTACAAGCATTTCCCTCCACCTGCTTTTCTCACAACCTGTGTTGCCCTGTAATTCTCCAGCTTCTCAGACTCTTCATTCACCTTCAGTATTCACCCTCTTTTTTTGCCTTCCTTACTCTCTGCTCCCACTCCAGCCTCTGGGTTTATCTAGGCCAACTCCTTTACCTTGGGCACAACTCCTAGTAGAACTAATCTCTCTCCTGCCACACCTCTTCATCTGACAGGTTTCCAGTATAGCCTGTGGCTCCAGCCTTCTCCTCAAGCTGACTTTCCTCCTCAGATTCCTCCTCCTCCTCTTTTCTTCTGGATGTAGCCTTCCCTTTTCCTCAGATCCCAGCCCTAAGCATTAGCCAGACAACTCCTATTTGCAATTTCTATGCTCCAGTCAATTTCCTGCTCTGTATCAATTAGTTTTTATTCTTTCCCTCTCTCCTCTATGCCTGCTTCCACTGAGTAGGTCCTCTCCACCATGTTTTCAAAGTGCCAGTTGTGTATCATCACAATCCTGAGGGAGTCTGTCTTACTACTGTTAACTCCAGGAGCAGTGCCTAGAAGAAGAAACGTACTTGACTCCTTATGCATGCAAAGCATGTGCAAAATCCTTGGTGACTTCAGCTGCACAGCTTTGACCTGGCCAAGCTTTCATAGTTTTCTCGAGGAGACAAAGAAGAACACTGGCTCAAAAGCCATTCCCTCTGACAGGACGACATTTTTCTTTTGAACTTTAGTACCACTACATCTTCTAAAATAAATTTATCAGAATGCGTTCAATGTGGGGAAAAAAAAAAAAAGTCCATAATTTCATTTTTTAATTTTTAAAGTGGAATCTTCCAGACAAGTGTTTTATCATGAATATGACAATGACTAGGACAAGCTGGGGACAGACAGGGCGGGAGAAATCTAAATGAAAGGACATTTGAAAAGAAAGAAAACTATACCAAAGATATCTGTCTTTTTTTCTTTGTCAGCAGTTGCAGTGAGTCTTCAACAACATAGTTATGATATTGTACTCTCTTCACCTATCTGCTCGTCTTGTCTTCTCCTACTTCATTCACTCCCTTCTCTATTTCCTTGTCCCCAACATCTTTATTCTCCTGTTCTGTACTTGCTGCATCTCCTACTTTGTCTCCTTATACTCCCTTTGCACCTAATTTTTTTTTTCTTTCCTACTCTACCTCTTAATTATCTTCTAAATCTCTTCTCTTGGCTTCTTTTCCCTCATGTCATAATTTTCTCCAGTCCTCAAACTGCTCCATGGAGTAACTCTGGCTATTAGAGAAAAAAAGAAAAGAAAAAAAGAGCAAAGAACAATAGCTGTAAGGCCAGATGTCTGAACATCAGCATTCATTTGTACTCTTATTTTTGGTCATACACAAAATGTCCCCAGCTGTTGCACTAAGCCCTTTAAGCAATTGGCAAATCCCTGCTCTGCTTGCCCTGAATACATTCATGCATAGAACCCCATCTGGAATTGCTCATCTCAGGTCCTCTTAAACTACTTTATACTTCGGAGTCTGATTGAAGAAACGATTTTATAAAGAATATTTTGAGAAAATATGAGCAAATCCCATCATCTTAATTGGAAGTCTCTCCAAGAGACACTAAGTTTTCCACTGTGAAAGCCAAGTTTGTTTCCCCTCCATTGTTCTCTGTCCTCTCTCTCTGTCCCTCCCTTGCTGCTTCTCCTTTCCTCCATGTATTACTGCTGTCCTGTGAATTTGCTGGAGAGTGTCTGGTTTGTCCATGTTAAAAAGCCCCAGGCTGCTTAGTGATAACACCTGTCCAACCAGTTAGAGAGGGTGCAGATCTAATGGGGACTGTGAAGGGAGGGAGAGGCAGCTCTCTCCATTCAGCATGACACTGAGGGTTAATAGAAGAAAAATATTGATGTTTTATTAAATTACTCCTATAGGTCAGATCATATAACATGCCCAAGATCTAAACAATGATCCTGTTCTGGAGGAATGTGAGGTTCAGACTGATGAGATAAACTGTTTGTTGGAATATCTCTCCGAGTTCACTAAATTGCTTCCCTTATTTAATTACAAATTAATTGAAAACACTCCTTGCCCAGCAGAACACTACTTAAAATCTGATTTGTTGATAGTAGCCTAATCCTCCTTAATATTCCTGTAGACTCTCCCACAATTATGTCATCAATTTTACACTTTGGCAAAATCTTTTATGCAGAAATCATTCATATAAATAAGAGAAATAGCTGCAGCCCTGGGGTACATACAGCCTTATTAATCCCAGCCAAGATGATGCTGACATAAATAACAAAGTGCCACAATTACAAATTATGTAGATTTGGTAGCAGAGACGCTATCAGAGCCCAGAAGGGAAGGATGTAGCTCTGTTAGCAAAAAGATGAGACAAGTATTAAGAGAGGAAGCAAATTAAATCTATGCAGGAAGAGGCTAAGTTATGGAATTAATTGAATGTAAAGCATTTAGTGGGTCACGTGTCTTCTGCCTGTTGCATTTCTAGTCTTCAACTAGCAGAAGATAAGTCACCTTGCTGCACTTTTCCGTGCTTAGCACGATCTTTCTCTTGATACTCCAAGGAAGGCAGAGTTTGCCTGAAGTAGACAGCTCCACTGTGTGGTAGAAAAAGCTGGCCAACAAAGAGAAAAATCAGAGTTTACTTTCAGTCCCCAAGAAGCAAGTTGCTAATTTTTCAGCCAAGACATTAACCTCTCAGTTTGGGATGATGTCTATTTACCTGCTGTGAAATACTTTGTAAAAACAAAAGAAATGCAAATACAGCAGTGACAAAATACTTAGCAATACCAAATTCTTACAAAATGTCTGTAAGCATCTTACTCAGACAGCCCAACACTATAAATCTGAACCACTGTCTACTTTCCTTCACCCGGATTAAAACTCCTTCTTTCCCTTCTATCCTGTAGCTGACCCTTTACTTTAAACACTAATCATATAAAACAATTTATATGGTGTACCAAAAAGGCTGAGAGATCTGGGCAATTTTGGACACCAGGATGGAGGAAAGAAAACATAAGATCTGGAGATTTTGAGTCTGGATTTGTCAAAGCACCTTCCCTAGCTTCAGTGGTGACAGGATGCAGAGAAGAGGGGATTCTTTATGCAGGTTGGACCTGGCTATTTTGAGTTGAAGGGAAAAAGCTGAAGTCTGATAGGCATGTGGTGCAAATCCCAGGGCCCTAAGGACATGTGGTCTCAGAAAAATGCTCCTTGAGAAGACAAGTATTCCCTTCACACTCCCATCTCTGCACATTTCTTTTCTAGTCTCCTCCCTAGCACGTAACAATGATCTGAAGCAATTAAAGTATGAATTGTAATAGCACAGTGGCACAGTGGCTAGGTCCCTGCAAAAGTAGGTGGTAAAGGCTGAGTGTTACTACCATTGTATCAATGCCAGAGAACTACAGAGGACATTTAGTTAGCTCATAGATAGGCAAAGTTCAGAGGCTTCACTGAATTGGGCCCATGTATGTTGTAGATCTGGAAGGCTGAGACTGTGCGTGCTGGGTTTTCCAGTTAACTGGAGCTCTTACCATAGAGGAACTAAAAGTTATTGCCTGAAGCTCTGCATTTGGTTGGGCAATTTAGCCAGGTTCCTGGGAAAATAGGATGGTAGATATAGCCTGAGGTGCTACATAAACAAACAGCTCCATTTCTAATCAGCTAGAGTTTATTTCAGCTGGCAGTATCTATGCTAGATATAGTTGAGTGTTCTGATAGTGGGTCCGGGACCCATCTGGGTCCACACTGATGTGGACATGTGAATCTTCAGTAGTCGAAGGAAGTGAAAGGCTGGAGCAGCTCATCAGAAGAGACTATCAAATGAGTAAAAAAAAGGAACGTGGTTTCTTCTAGTTCCACCCTGCCAACAGGGTGGGGGAACATCCTTTCTGTGTGATGGAGGGGAAGGGGAGGTGATGTGCACTCCTTGTATTGTGGGCACTCTCAGTTACCTCCTCTATAATTCTAAATAGTCAATGTCCATGTGCATTGACAGCATCACACCATTTTCACTTGCCCCCATCAGTCAGAGAGCTTTTAATAGTGCCTTTTCCTGAAGAAGACTGCTCAGAACTGCAACTAAGTTCAATTCAGCTCCCCAAAACCACCCTGAAATAAAATTCACTGTGGGTTATGTACCCAAGAAACGGGGACCCAGAGTCTGGGATTGCAAAAAATGCCCAGACATGTTTGGGTAATCAAGGAACAGAGGTATTAATGTATTGATATTGTAGTGAATAAAAGGCTCTACCAATCACAGAATCACCAAGGCTGGAAAAGACCTTTAAGATGATCAAGTCCAGCCTATGACCAACACCACCACATCAGCTGGACCATGGCACTAAGTGCCACATCCAGTCTTTCCTTGAACACATCCAGGGATGGTGCATCCACCACTTCCCTGGGTAGTCCATTCCAAATGAATATAACTAATGGCCTCAAAGATTTCAGGGTAATGGAGAGTACAGTATTGGATTTTTGCAGTGTCCCTGAGGATTTCAAGGTAAGGAAAACCCAGCAGAGGTTCCAATCAGTGGCTGTGGATCAATAGAAAGAGTACAGGCACAAAATGACCCAGGACTTTCCAAGATCATGTGAACGTGTAATGGCTAGATCTCATAGTGTATTACCACCTATGTTTTTCTAAAACTCAGTTTACAACTTTCCTAACTT
Organism: Hemiprocne comata; assembly: GCA_020745705.1. Classification (NCBI taxonomy): domain Eukaryota; kingdom Metazoa; phylum Chordata; class Aves; order Apodiformes; family Apodidae; genus Hemiprocne; species Hemiprocne comata. Next base: position 145,967,915 of record CM036586.1, read on the forward strand.
CACTCTTCATGGGGCTAAAGTAGTCCCTTTCTTACCATTTTGACATGGTTGGAGTCACTTTAACAAAAATCGGGATGATTAATTTATCATTAATTACAGTGAGAGGTGGGATAGAAGGGAGCAAGAGACTCAAAAGTCATAAATTAGTTAGGGCAAAGAGGAAGGAAAATGTTCACAAACTGCTGACAAGATTAATATGCAGTTGATGGGAAGCGCGTTCACACCAGGGTGCCAACAAATAAACACAATTCAAAAGTATCGTCTCCACTTCAGTGGATAAGGGTGGATTCGCAGCGACAGAGAGGGAGGGAGGCAGGGAACTGGAGATATTTAGAGAGGGCAGGAGACCTGTTTGCCCTGTGAAGCTTCATGCCCAGAATTCCTCTGGTGGAATCTGATAGCAGGGGACTAGTCAGGCCAGAGGGTTACTGCTTTCCGCATTAAAAAAAAAACAGGGAAAGGAGGCTTGGGCCAGGGGAGGTTGAGGACTGTATGTGAAAACCTGAAGATCAAGGCTGTGCACAGCTGCTGTGGGGCTGGGAGCTTCCACCTGCTGTGAATAGTGAGCTAACTTCATGGATGCTGCGGGATTTGCAGAACTCGGAGGCAAACAAAAGGGCAGAGTCCCGCGCAGCACGCAGTGGGAGGTTATCCCCGATTTAAGTAACTCAGAAGTGTCTTGCTAATGCAGGTTGCTTCAAAAGAGAAAAAAAAAAATAATTGGGAGGGTGTAAGTTAGAGAAGCAAGAGAGAAAGCACTTCTGTGAGCTAAACAATGTGCTGCCAGATTAACAGTTCTCAATTAATTCACAAAACCAAGCAAACAAACAAAAAAGAAAACCTGATTATTTTTCCCTCTCACCTTTTCTGCATTTGTTCTCTGCTTCCTCTGTCTCTCCACAGCACTCTCATTTCCCTTCCAGTGCCTCAAGGGGCCCTGCAGGAAAGCTGGGGAGGGACTTTTTGCAAGTGCTTGTAGTGAGAGAACAAGGGGGAATGGATTAAAACTGGCAGAGAGGAGATTTAGGTTACATATTAGGTAGAAATCCTTCAGTGTGAGGGTGGTGAGACACTGGCACAGGTTGCCCAGGGAAGTTGTGGAAACCCCATTCCTGGAAGTATTCAAGGGCAGGTTACATGGGGTTCTGAGCAACCTGGTCTAGTGGGCGGTGTCCATGCCAATGCAGGGGGGTTGGATCTAGATGATCCATAAGGTCCCTTCCAACCCAAACCATTCTATGATTCCATGCTGCCATATTCTAGTATTGAGGGAAATGCTGCCATTCCACTGTCAATCACCCAGTTACAAATGCAATTCAGATAATATGTCAGCTAAGCTGGGATGTAATTGCCAGGCCTGGCAATTGAACAACACTGGATTATATGTCTATATATATCATCTGAGGAGGTTTAATGAAATTGTTCACTAATGAAATCTTAGCTTTAAGACTTCACATCCCTTCAGAGAAATGAAATATTAAAAACCCTCTACCTCTGTTATGACCAAGAAGTTATTACTGTGATTGCAAAGAAATTATTAAAAAACATTGCTGAAGTCAATGGGGATGCCACCAGTTACTCCAAAAAGAAGAAATTTTTAGTGCCTGCGTTCATCTTCTTATGGTTAAAAGCACAAATTTCCTAGTCCTGTCCTGCAGCTTTTCACTGTTGCAGTCCTACAACCTCTGCCCTGTGCTGCCTATTTCCCCTCAGCTGTGCCACCTCTGGGGTCCCCCCCCACTCCAAATCTGCTTCCCACAGCCTTCCAGCCTTCAGCCATTCAATGTCCAGTGCAGGCTTTGCACCCAGCAAACTACACAACAGTTTTGTGATGCACATAAGTGGGTACTATGAAGGATGATAACTGGAGTTCCTCTCCTTGCCTGCTTGAAAGGGAGTGTTTAAATCAAAGTTTCCAACGGGAAAGTGTGCTGGAGTAACTCCATCACACCACACTTCACCTGCACCTCTAAGCCACTATTGGATAAGGAGGGACAGTTTTACTTCTTGGGCTGATCCAATTGGTCTCGTAACCTTTCTGCTCCCACCGGAGCATAACAGCTCTGTCTGTGTAACAGCTAATGCCTCTCAGTTGACCTCCAGGGTCAAGGACATTGTGCTGATCTGGGAATGACAGTAATAGTTCTGTTGACAGATGCATTTCACCAGCTGTACAGCAGCTTGGTGAGACTTGAAGTTAACCCTTCCTGTGCCACCTGACACCAGTGACTCAAATGTAACTTGCTTGAGACAGATGATCTACAGCCCCTATGCCCTCTGTGAAGTATAAATCTCTCCAAAATGAATTGACTCATCGTTTCAAGGGAGAACTATAGAGGTTCTAAATACCAGGCTCTCCCTACACCCTCTCCTTCTTCTTGATGTACTGTGTCCAGCTTTATGCATTTTACCTCTTCTGTTTGCTTCCTCTGAAATCACTACTTGATTGTTAAAATGCTCATTTAGACTCTGTGGTCTCTCTTTGGTCCTACTCCCTGTTACTGAGACCAAGTCCCCTTCTGGTGGCAAGAGTGACCCAGCTACTGCACTGAAGATCCTGGCTGAATGTTGTTGATGTACCTCCTCCTTGCTCCTTTTCCAATTTCTCTTAAATTCTTTCTCTGAATTTTCCATCTGTCCACCTCCTTCTTACCCACCCTTTGGTACCCAGTCTTTATGTTGAATGGCTTAGTGGGTTGCATCAGTGATTTGATCTGAGTGTAGTTTTCTTTTTTACTTTTGTCCTCTTCAGAGCTGACCCAATGCCCTGTTCACCCACTCAGCTGCTCTTATAGCACATTTTCTGTGAAGCACTGCCTTCTTACAGATCTCTAAGTTTCTTTCTCTTTATTTCCATTTCTTCCTCACTTCTCTCTCAGCCTATTTAGGATCTCGATGGGGTCTTCTTCCCTAACAACCTCTCTAGCATCTCTGTTCACACCTACTCTGCTTCATTCACCGTTGACGTGTTTTTTTGGCCATTTTCTCCAGTTGACTCCTTCATTACCCCAAATAAATGTCTCTCTGACTCTGTTCTCTGAGTCTCCCTTAGGTCTTGCATAGGTGGGGCAGGGAAGGAAAGCTTTTCATAGCCTTCCTCACCCATGAAGCTGTGTCAGCAGCTGTTGTACCTGCAGTGACTTACCCCTTAGCCGAGAGCCACCAGAAACACTGCTGCACTGCCCTTGTCTTCTAGGAAGTCTCCTGTGAGTACATGACAGCTACACCTGAGCCGAGACCTACTTAGCCCATGTCCAGCTGATTCATGTACATGAACGGCAAGATGAGAGAGCCTCCCCCAAAAGGGCTGCTGCTTTTGGATCTACAAGTCTAACAGTCCCAACTCGCGATCCTGTAGGATGCAAGCAAGTCATTTGTGTTTCAAGACTGGCCTATAAAAGTCAAAATAGATGGTAACTCTGCATATGGAAAAAAACAGTCTGGTGCCTTCTGGCATCTCTGTCCGTAGATACTTTTTCCTTCCCCTTCCACTCCCATATTTGAACGACAATATTCTGATAGAATTGAAAGCTTGTCCTTGGATCATAAAAGAGCTGTTGGAATCCACTCCCATGTTGCAAGATACAAAAAGGGGAAAAAAAACACAGCTGAGGAAAGAAAAAGAAAGGTAGAATGCATAAGATTTTGTGTTTTAAGAGCTCTCACAGTGCATACAGAATGAGGTCAAAATGCTCTTCTGATTTTTTACTTCTGCTTTTAACATTTTTATTCCATTTTAGATATACATTTTCGTCTTCACTAGTTTCTGTTTCTGAACCCTTTTTTTCCTTGTGCTTAATTTTCCACTGACTTTACTGAACTACTTGGACTGCTCAGGATTTTTTATAGAGTGAACTGGCACATCTTGTCCAGATTCTAACAAATATATGTTGGCTGTGTGCCTAAAATCACCAGCACAGCCTCCATGAGCACACACCACTCTTCCTGTCCTAATCGTAAGAACAATCTGCAACTTAATTTCCCACTGAGACTGCAACATTGCTTAACACCCATTTTTGATAGAGGATTTGTGAGGGGCTTGAACTACCAGAATGATATGGATCAGTACAGGCACCCTCCCCTTACCCCTCAACTTTATTAGATTAAGGAAAATTGATCTATGTCCAAAGCTACATTCTAGGCTTACTATTGCTCTGCTCTGGATTTAAAGAAATAGTGCACATCTCTCCATTGTCTTCACTTAGGCACAGTTGATTCATCAAGTCAAATTTTTGAAAAAGTAGTCAAAAAGAAATGAGAAATTTTGAGAGGTTTGTGCTTGATCATGTTTCACACATGCAGAATACACCTTTTTTTAATGCAGGTCACTGAGCAGTAAGGTCTTTCTGAATCTAAATACGATGTTCTGATATAATTTTGCTAATAACCCTGATGCTTGTACATCCCTTGTAATGAGTAGTTGATAAAAAACTTTTCTCCTTTTCCCTTGCTATGAGGAAATGCTACGTTTGTCTTAGTTTTCTAAATGAATGCATCACAAAAAGAGTAATATTTTTTTTCAACGCCAAACCTTTCCAGGCTGGTGGGTTTTACATTTAATCCTAAAAGCAGCAACACTGAACATTCACTTTTGTTTCACCAGGCAGCAGAAGTCTCCAGCCCAGCCCGGGTCCTAGTCAGGCTCCAGCTTCTCGTGGTCAGAAGCCTCCCTCTATCAACAGACGATTCCATTGTTCAAGACAAGGAAGCTTTGGTTAGAAGCAAGAGCCTGAGCTTATCTGCCAGATACCTGGGACCTCTTGTAAAAGGGCTTTCAATGTGCAGTCAAAATAAAACAACTTAATAAATGTATCTGCACAATTTTGAATTGTTTCTACATTGACTTTTTTTGTTAGTTAAATGTACACTTAATCCTATTGAAGGAGTTGGTCTAGCAAGGCTAGGAAATGAAATTCTGTTTGTTTATAGGGGGTAAATTATCTTCCTGCTATTGCATCTCTGTTCCTAACAATAGCGAAAAAAATTATTTACTTTGGCCTATATATTTCTCAGTTGAAGGGCCTCAAGCAAGAACTGTGGAGAACTGAATCAGTTAGGCCTACAATTCAGAGATAACTGCACAATCTTGGCAGTACAAACACAGATGTCATTTAAAGTCACTCCGAAGAATTAGGATAAATTCAAGAAATATATACTCTGTGTTGTCGTTTTTTTCAAACAAGGTTTTAAGGGGAATTATAAATTTGTGGGATCATATGTGTTTAAGAACTCCAGTATACTAGACACAGAGAAGCAAACTCAAGCAGGCAACTAAGCAGGGACCCTTTCTCAAATGTGCGTTGACTGGAGTAATCGTGATGGCAGAGCAGATCCTCACCCAGTGTAAATATACACGGTGCCATTAACTTCAGTGGAGCGTTGATGAAGTACAACTGGATGCCTGACTTGTCTGGGAGAAACCCTCACGGTTCTGGGCTTTGTCATGAGTACTGACAAGCTGATTTATTATTCAAGCTTAGGGGTGCGCAGGAGAACTGGACAAGGTAGTCTGGGTTGCTATTTTGAGTTGCTTAGGAAAGCTGCAATGTGCACCCAGAGACTTATTTTAACAGGGTTGCTTAGAAAGTGCAACTGGGGAGCATGAATTAAGAAAATGTAGAGAGTGAGCAAGCTGGGGGAAAGAGGCAAGTTTGAACATATTTCTAGACTCACAAGAATACAGCTGTGGGAATAATTAAAAAAGCACACTTTTTTGGATAATTTATTTTTGAAACTTTGCAAAATTTGTCAAATCGTTTATTTGATGTGCATTATTTGACCAGCTGTACAGAGAGCCACACTGGAGTGCTGTAATGAGTGCTTTGGAATGTGACCAGCATTAATGTGCCTGTGATAGTTGGATAATTCTGTTACTCTCCTCATTTCTGTGGTTTGCCTGTAACTATGGCCCTGCTTGATTGCTGTTATGATGTGAGCTTTGAATTCTCTCTCTCCTTTGGCCTTTTCCTTTTGGCAGTTCCTGCAGAGCTGAGCCCTGATTAGAACCACAGCAGGTCATTTGATCTTCAGATGGCTATAAAAGGTCTGTGCAAGTGTCCATCTCGCTTCTGTCCCAAATGGAAGATCATGCATAGTGCACATTGCCACAATCCTGGCAGGACTTCAGCAAAACTGGCAAGTTTTCCTTCCAAAGCTAAAGCATAACACAAGGTACAAGGAGCAATTCCATTAAATGCCCCTTTATACTGTCAGATTTAGCAGGAACTTTAAAACAGACCAGACTTGAAAGTGATGAGGGAGAAGTACTGTTCCCATGCTTGAAATAGCAGCTGGGTTTGTTACCACCAGGTGTGATATGAAGTCAGCATTTTCATTGATGACTTTTTCCTTCGCCATTGTTGCAATCTGGCTCTGCAGATTGGAGCCTCATTCCAGGTTTTTAAAGGGAACTGTTACTTTCCTGAAGGATTTTATTCCTTGTCTCCTCCTGAATGCATTTTGTTATTTTGTAATTTCTCAAAAGTAGGTGAATTTGATAAAATCCAGATATTTGGAACAAAGATGGAGTGTTCAGATAGTAACAGGTTTACTGCAGAAAAAATAGAGGTTTAAATACTCATGCTATTAAGTAAAGTCTACAGTCACATGCTGCTCCCTCCTTCATTCATGGGGTTCTTGAGAATATTGATGCCCTTTTTTCAGGCACTTGCTCTGTTCAGGTGCTGGTGGCAAGTCCATGTGAAACAGTGACTTATGCTGGTTAGCTTCCCAGCTGGGTGAGAAACACCCATAAGAGGGATCTCTGTACCTCAGTACTTGTCTGTACCTTGCTTTGTTCACACGACACATGCTCTGGAATACAGGCTCTCGAGTGCTGGACTCATAATGGTCTCTTCCTCTTACACAGTTCACAGAAGACAATGTTTCAAGAATTCACTCTGATCAGACACCGAGGCAGAGCGGGAATTTTTCTGCTGCTTGCACAACTGCTGTCTTCAGACACTGATGCTATCGAGGAGTGAAACTTGTAATGAAGAAAATCTTCATATAATTAAATGTCTCCTTTTTTTTACTAAGTGCTTATATCATCTGGGGATGCCTGGTGCAGAAGCAGTACTGTTTATTGCTCCATTGTTTGTTGTCATTATTTTAATAGTGCTTAAATGGTGGATTTCAAGCCAGAAGCCTGAAGTTTCATACCCAGCTCTGAGATCAGCTCATTGAGAATACTTTGGACTCAATCAGTTTGTGGTTATGTGTCCCAGTATGAAAGAAATACTGCTTTGCTGTTCTGTCATACTGTCCTTTAAGGTATCTCAATACTTTCTACGTTAGCTCTCATAAGGCTGATCTCAAGTTGGAAAATGTTAATAGCAAATGGCTTCTGAGTTTGAAGTAGCCCATTTTAGTTTTCCCCCCAAAAGTTATTTTTGTGAATACTTTAAAAACAAGACAATTCTTTAAAAATATAAGGGAATCAAATGATAATATATACAGCTTCTTGGAATATATGGTGTCAGTTTTTGTTTTGATAGTTTTGGTTGATCAGCTGAGATGTGAGTATTCTTCAAGATTTTTCCACTTTCTTTTTAAAAAAATCACAGTAAAATTTGTTGAGAATGATCAGCTAAGGAAAATAAATGTGGCTCACAAGGTGCCACATAGAAAGTGGCATATTCAGCACCGCTATAAACTTTGATTGTTCAGTTAATTTTATATGCAGATAATTATCATTATCATTAACATTAATGCTTCAGCCTTTCAGGTTAGATTATAAATATCAAGAGGCCATTCTTACTGTCTGTGCATTAATTAGAATTTTTCAGGTATATTTTATTTTTATATTGGAAGTACCCTACCTCAGCTCAATCCAAACATTTGTGCAGAAAGTAAAAGCTAAGTACTTGAATGTCCACACAAACCCACCCCAAATTCCTCTTTTATTAGTGTTCACTTGCACTTATATTACACAAAATAATATGTGAGGGTTTGACTCAGGATTGGCAATTAAACCAGAGACAACAATGCTCTCAATCCCCTCCCCCAGGTAGGGGAAGGAGAGAGATAACAAGGAGAGAGACTTTGCTGGATTGAAAACTAAACTAGACAACTTTAATTATATGTACAATTATATACAAGTATGTTCAGGAATATGCAAAAGCCTCTTGCCTCCCCCCATCCCCAGCAGCCCCCCTGGCACTCTCCTTAGCTGTGAGCAGTCCCGAAAAGTCTCAGCCCACAGGCAGGAGATAAGGCAGAGCAGACAGGGGCTGGGTTATGAGGGGTATGAGGTCAGAGCCTAGGGATCAACGGTGATGGATGGATGGAGTCCTCCCTGGACACTGGCCATGGATGGAAGCGAAGGGAAGAAGAAGCAGGAAGGAAGTTGTCTTCTGTGATCTCTGACCTTCCTCAGAGCTTACGTAGATATATGGAATGGAATACCTTTGGTCAGTTCTGCTGTCTGTCTAGTCCAGCCTCCTATGGGGGGGTCATAGATATGACTCCCCTGCTCTCAGTAGCATCTGTAGCAACAGAGATAAGAAACGACCTTGGAGTCTCAGCACTAACATAAACAATCCAGTGTTATCAGTCCATTAACTGGAACACTTGTTTCTAGTTAAAAAAAAGCTTACTGAAGGAAAAAAAATCAATAAAAGGAAAATTAGCTTCATCCTTCCTCAAACCAGGGCATTCCACCCCTTATTCCATACCAAATGCTACATATAGGCTCTATTTTTTTTTTTTTTTATTTTGACCAACTGTCAAATTAAGGATTCTCCCCCAGAGTCAGATTACCTTGAGGTGCATATTGTACTTCACCATCTTCCATCATCACACACCAGGTATGTCCAGGTCCCTGAGCAAAAGCAACACCCCAGACAGGTTTACCTTTGCCTGAAGCAGGATAAACCCAAACACTTTTACCCAACAGCTTTCTTTCACATACCACAGGGACTTTATCCCCATCTGCAGTATGTAGAAGGTCCAGGACCAGCCTGATTGATGGATCCCCTGGTATTAACTAACCAGGTGGCCTTTGCCAAATTTTTGTCCCAGGTTTTTGAAAGTTCCACCACGCATTGCCTTCAGGGTAGCTTTTAACAGACCATTGTACCTTTCAATTTTCCCTGAGGCTTGTGCATGGCCTGGGCTTAAAATCGAGCCCCACGTTGGGCATCAATCAATTGTTGTCAGGGTTTGACTCAGGATTGGCAATTAAACCAGAGGAGCAATCTTCCTTGCATCCCCATTTGCTAAAGCAGCACCTTTACTTTTTACCTCAGATACCTCTGTGATGGGACAAAAATCTCTGTATACTAAGTGTCATAAAAACAACACAAAATAGCATTCTTCCAGATAAAATGATGACGGAGACAAAAGTCTCGAGGATGGAGAAGGGTCTCATCTGATGCAAAGACTTATTACCTGGAAGTTTTATGAGCTTAGGCTTCTTTGTCCTCATGCCCTGCTATGTAAGATTCATTCTGAATGAACTGTCAAACACATAAGCTTTCCTATCTATGCTCTAGTTATGTTAAGCTTGAGGCCATCACATGATCTGATCCCAGATGAGGCATTTCCAGAATGGATTTACTGAGGTGCGTTCCCCTTTGTTAGCATCATTCACACCACTTATTGCTTAAGCAGCTCCTTGCACCTTATTCAGGTAGGACCTGTAACTACCCCAAAAGATGTAAATGAAGATACCATGTTTTCTTGCACAGAAGAGATGGGAATCCAAGGAGGAATGCCATAGACAACACCAGAGATGGCTCAGAGAATGCATGGGTGAAAGAAGTGTTCCACTGGAACACTTATTTTAGAAAGTTAGAAGAACATACTGCTATGTGTTCATATTAGAGAAGATGATATAAAAAAGCATGACAAGTATGTGGAGCAGCAGATAGCGAAGAAGATACTGATCCTAATTTCCTAGTTCCTGATTCTGATTTTGCACACCTTTAGAGCAAACACCCAGAGCACAAGGGGATCAGACATCATGGCTCACAAATCTGTATAGATGAAGTAACAGCCTGTTCCCCTCTGTAAGTAGCTGGAGTTTCTTATGGGCTAAAAGCTTTTTCCTGAAGCTAGAGTTCAGCCACATGATGACAAAGATATGGCCAAGGCATACTCCACTTAGGACAGCCTTCCAGCTGCACATCGGTAGAAGAAAGTGTGACTTGGAAGTGTTTTTGGAGGTGGCTGGAGAGGGAGTGTTGCAGGCTGGATTAATTTTTCTGTCAGTTTATTTTTCTGTTAGTTTCTTATATGCTGTCCTCTTTTCTGAAGTCCCCACCGTCCTTCCTTCCATCAAGTGACAAGGAGTGAGCTGATCACACGGCTGAATGTTATTCACCATTATGCGACCGCATGTGTGCCTCTCACATGATGTGGGATGCTGGCATTTTTGGCATGTGGTGGCTGTGCATCTGATCATATGATAGGAAAAGAGGAAAGGGAGAGCAGTTCTCCCATATGAGGCTATGTAGCTGGCCCCACGCATCCCCTATTTAAAACTTCACCTTGGTTATCTGATAGGGAATGGAGAGTGGAATTTTGTGAAGCAGGGTAGCATGGAAGGCTCCTGGAGAAGATACAGTAGGGAAGCATCCCCTAGGAGGAGAGGTCAGGAGGCTGCTTATTTATTCAGATTTTGAAGACCTATTTATCGAATGCTCAAGAACCCAATGTATGAACAGAAAGCACAGTTAGCTTTTCTCTTTTCTTCCTTATTTCTTCTAAAACACAGGTTCTTGGTTTTCTCAGAGCATGTGTGAGAGAGCTGGCATTCCTTCTGTCAGAACCTGACAATAAAACCCACTCCTGTCATACTTTCAGTGTTCTCACTATGAACAGAAAATCTGCTTGATACAGTAGGCCTTACTAAAACTGTTTCCACCTCAGTTTATGTGAGGCATCATTTTACCAGTCTGCTGTCTAAAGAAAGAAGCAGTCTTCAGCTTGCAAAGACACTTGCACATCAGATTTCTATTTTGATTACTTGTGTCACAGGATCTGATTTACTGCTGGACAGAGGCTTGATTGAGATCAGCACAGATCAGTTTAGTTCATCCTGGTGAACTCCCTCCCCCCACCCTTACGCAACCCTTTAGGACAAGTGTGACCTGCTTAGCATGACAGTGAGTCATCAGGTTGGCTCAGATGGTCTCCCCATACCTTTGAGATGGGTGAGTAAGATCCAATTGCAGGCCAATTGAATACTTAACTAACTTCAGCAGGGCCGGTAAAGCAACTGTAAAGCTGAAATGAATTAATCAGTGAAGCATCTAAGGACTCTACCAGGCATCATACACAAGTGTTCACTGCTGTATCAGTTTTCCACCCAGACACATTTATTTAAGTTGTGACTACCTGTCAGAAGGAAATAGGAGCAACGTTACCTAAGGCATCCTTCAGTAAGGTTCTGGTTGTTTTGAAATAATGTGCCGTTCTTCAGGGGAGAGCCCTAAATGGAACTATGTGCCACCTTGTTTCTGCAGGAGACCATGTCTCAGGAGTGTGATGCTAATGAAAAGGCACCAGCATCTGATATTCAGAATTAGGAGGTGGGAGTAAGGCTACTGGATATTTATGCTTTTCTCTGAGTCAATATGAGAACTGACAAGAAAACTATGATCTGAGTTTACCTATCTTTGAGAGAGGGACAAATGATGCCTCTTTATTATGCATTTGTTGTATATTTTATTGTTAGTCTCCATCCTACCATTCTATCTACTGATCATCGTTGCTTCATAAGATGTTGGATGTCCTACTGCAGTCCTTCCACTCAGCATGCTCACAAAATAATTTTGATTTCATTTGTGCCACTCTGTACCAGAAATGTGAAAATACTGACTCAATCCTTTTCACAGAAATGCCAGAATTTCTCACTAGGGTAAATTTAGAGCATGGAGTTAGAATTGACTGCATTATCTGCTTTTTAATTAACTAACTAACTAACTAACTAACTAACTAAATAAATAAATAGAAGATAGAACTCTCTCCTACTATGTCTATCTGATGGGAATAGAAATGTGAAGGAAGCATATGGTAGAAGATGAAAAGGCAGTAGCATGGAATGATCTTAAGAAAGCATAGAGCTTTTACTCAAGGTCTGTCCTGATCATAAGGTGAAAAAAAAATCTGACATTTTACAAGATGAGTTCCTCAAATGACTTCCATATAGCTTAAAGTTTCATGTAATCTGCAGTACCAACAGGGAGTCCAGGTATATGTAATTCGAATAGTGATGTGCAAACCTGAACAATTATAATTTACCTACTGCGTGTATTACTTACACAAGTAAGAAAGATCTCTAGGATTGGCAAATATAACACTGAGTGTCTGGATAAAGCCCAGCTTGGCAGTAACAGACCAACCAGGCTGCATATATCTGGCAACTTCCTCAGAATTTAACTAAAACTAAACTTAACATTGCAATACAGTGAAGCTATTCCTCAAACTTCCTGTGAGATGATGGATTTACACCTGTTATTAAATCACCAAGCTGATTTTGTGGTCCAAGAACATCTGAGATTCACAAAAGAAAGAAAGACCAAAACCCAGGGAAAGCTTCTACAGCTGGATGGTGAAACTTGTTTAAATTGCTCTGTGGTATAATGGGGAAGTTTTCTTTGGCCATCACTGATGCTTCAGGAGTTTCTTGAAGGGCTTCTTTATAGGAGCATCTGGGTTGACTGTAGCAATTTCATCATTAGCTCTCTAGCAATATTTGCAAAACTGGTTGTCTCCATGGTTCCAGAATGAGTCATGTAAAAGTGCTGAGCTTGTCCTGTGTCAGATACTCCCATGTGTGACTGATCCCCTTCTGCTAGCTCACACACCAGACCCCATTTCATGGCTTTTCCTCATCTTTCATGGTTTAGTCACATCACAATATTCCTTTACTTGCATGGCAAAAACAACATCTGTACGAGCTTTCCAGCGTCCTGTGATTGAAAATAAGATACAGCAGGGATTCTGTGTGGGTCTAACATGCATGTGAGGATAATACGAAAGAAAGCCTTCTCACAGCTTTCACAGCAGGTCATTTTGATTGACGTATTTGTAGAGGCTACAAGGGTGGATTGTAGATTCAGCTGGCATGTCAAACCAGATGGAAGAATTCCACCAAATACACAATGAAATGAGGAGTTCATTTATTTCTATGGCTTTCTCTGCTTCTAGCAGATGGATGGGAAAGTAAAATACCTCTCCATAATCTCCTTTTCTTTCTGAGGGCCACCTCTTTTCCTCTCATCACCTTCCTCCCTCCTCTCCTTCCCCTGTATTTTCCTTCTCAATTTGTGTATCCCTTCAGCTTCTCCTATCTTCTGGCTCTTCCACATAGCCATCCTTTTCTCTGTCTTTCCCACCTCTGGGTCTTCTTTGTTCTTATTATTCTAGGACCATAGGTGTTCCCAGTAGAGAAAGAGAAACTATACATGACAAGATGTTTGGCTCCAGAAGGGGCTAGTGAAGTTTTCTATTCCAGTGTGGAATGAAAAACACAAGATCAGGTCAGGGAATGAGTGAACTTTGTGGCATCAGAGGTTTGGCAGTGTTCTCTTGCTATTTTGGGAGTTTGTTGAACTAGATGGAGTCAACAAGCCTTTTTTTCTTGTAATTTTATTCCTTTTTTTTCCTTTTCTTTTGATGATTCATCTAAGGAACCCAAAGATGTTTTCCAGGCTCAAAGGAAACTTTTGTAAGTGTCAGAGACAAAGAAGTCCCCCATATGCTGGGCTGGTACAAGTAGTTATCCTGTATTATAGCTTTCAAAACAGCAAAACCTGTCATTAAGGTTATGTTTGGACTTTTATTATAATCTCCCATTTCAGTACATGGTCTCAGCTCTGGAGGTAAAATTTTTTAGAATGATGTTTTACCACAATCCCATTGTATATTTCTTAGTTATGCAAGTGAAAAAAATTTCCCGTTGTATGATGTATATAGATGCTTTTTGCTCAAAGAATACTAAAAAAAAAATTAAAAAAATAGAGGCATTTTGAAAAGTGAAATTAATCCTAAATCATACTAAACCAGTTATCTGCACTTTCCTTCCCCAGCAGCACATAACTGTCTATGTAAAGAAGGTAGCTGAAGCAAGCAATGAAAGCATCCATCTCTTTTCACAGAGTTACACAGGTCTTCCACAAGACGCACCAACATCACTGCAGGGCTGTTAGTGTATCCAACACATTTTACTTTCAAACTCGGATACCCCTAAATGTTGTATTGTGGTCCTTGGAGCCATGCTTCAGAGTTTGACCCGGGACCTGTAGAAGTGAGTCTGTGTTTAAATACAGGAGAATACAGCACCTACAAGCCATTAAAAGCAGCAGAAGTGAAAGGAAGAAAAAAACCCCTGATCATCAGGGCCAGATTTGTTCAAAATATAAGAGATTTTCTTGGCTACAGACTAAAGAGAAGGACCTTGTTTACATTATTTTTGGCAGAGTGGCAGGTGTATGGTAGAGCCGACTGCAAATCTCTTGGGAGAAATAAAATGCACAAAGGCCTCCTTTGCCTCTGGGAAGCCTAAATGGCCAGACTTGGATCAAGAAGGAGTTAAAGGATCTGGGTCCTTTGGGCTGCCAAAATGCCCTTGCTACTCACTGTGCTGAGCACCACTGGGAGCTTCCCACCATGACATCCTGCCTTGCTTTGAGCCATGGCTGTTGTTTTACAGGCTTCTCCCCTCAGCCACCATCCAGCTCTTTGTGGCCATGCCAAGTTTCTTCCTAAATCCTGACCAAGGCCATGATGGGAGAGAAACGAATGGCAAAAAAATAGAGGCATTTTGAAAAGTGAAATTAATCCTAAATCATACTAAACCAGTTATCTGCACTTTCCTTCCCCAGCAGCACATAACTGTCTATGTAAAGAAGGTAGCTGAAGCAAGCAATGAAAGCATCCATCTCTTTTCATCTTTTCTCATTGGCAGCCTTGCCCATTGCCCTGCAGAGATAGGAGCTGATTCACCCAGAGTCCCTCCAGGCTGCCCTGTTCCTGGACTCCCTCAGGGCTTCACACCATGGAGGCAGTGACAGTCCCTTTGCAATGGTGGAGGTAAGGTGATGAAGGCAGGACAGGCAGCCTGAGTAGGTTCCCTGGGGCTCCAGGGAGCTGAGGAATGTGGCCTTCCCTGTGTGAGGGAAGAAGCCAGGCTGGGGCAGCAAGGAGTCCTGCTGGGTGGGGATGGTGAGGCAGCAATAGGTCCCCTGGCCCCATGGGGAGTTGCCTGGGGTGAGCCAGAGGAAGAGCAGCCACAGAGGCCTCCACATGTGGGCCAGGCCCACCGGCCCCCTCTCCGTGGCCCCCACCATGGGGCAGGAATGGAGCCCACCTGAAGGGATGACTGTCAGCCTGGGTGCTGGGGGAGGGTATGGGGCAGTGCCTAGTGTCTGCAGCCAGAGGGATCTCGGGTGTAAGGTGGGCACTGAGCAGCGCTGGCTGTGCCGAAGCAGGGTCTGCATACTAGTGGAAATACCTGAGAATCTTTAAGTGCTAAAAACCTGAGCTGTCTCTGGAGCTCAGACTTCAGCTGCCAGATCCCACAGTTTTCATCCATGCAGTCTTTCAGAAGTACCCTCTTTGCTCTTCTTGCCCACTGACTGGAAGAAGTGAAGGTCCAAGCAGCCATCAGAAGTGTGAACGTGGGGCAGAAGTTCCCCCATGAGCCACAGGTGCCTCCAGCTGTCCCTGGCCCCATACCTTCATGACATCAAAAAGTGCAAAACCATCATTACTTGTTCTGAAAATGGTTTAGTGATGCACAGCCACATCACTGTAGCTGCCTGCTTATGTAGGCAGCAGCTGAGTATGTTTTTTCAGGCTAACAAATTTAGACTTAGAAGCCACCAGCTCAGACTGACTGCCCACATCTTTTTAGGGGTCTGTCCCCAAAGCTAATGTCTGCACCCTAGTGCTGTTTAGTACTAACAGCTTCCCCTGTGAAGCAGTTGCAAAGCCCGTTAGTGTTTTTGCAGAGTTCACAGGCTCCACAGGAGGGAGTCTTTACCTATATTTAAATATTGCACCTATCCACTGAAGGTGTTTGTCACCTACAGTAATGATTGGTAAGGGCTGATTTCTGCTGTTTTGGCAAAAGAGTGGTAGATCAAGTGGGGTTGTATGCTCTTTGGTCAGAGTGGTACAGGCCTCTGGACTCAGATCTGGCAAACTTGGAAAGTCTATGAAAAAACGACACACGTGCGTGGGTAGTGTCACTGGTCATTCTACAGTGAAGTGTGAAGCTCAGTTTTCTGGTAGAAATTAGAAAGTTATCACTTTCCTTTTTTCCCCACATGACTTTATGACAATAATGTGACTTTTACATGTGTTAGGTAAAAGATAAGAAGACCCAAATTCTGGCTAGAAGAGTCCTAGAAATATAAAAATGCTGGGAGATGAGAAGCAAAGATCCTAACTCTAGGCAGTCCAGGATATTTCCAAGAAGACAACAACAGAATAGGAAAACATGTAGCATCATAAGGGTAGAAAATTTGCTGTCAGCAACATTTGACAGTGTAGTGCTGACCTGAGAGGCTGAGAAGCAACAACCACTTCAGATGATGGAGGTGGATATGCAGCAACAGGCAGCTCCAGTGGAAGGATGCACAGCTTCTGTCCATCCAGTAAATCAGTGTTGGTAACACAAAAGCCTTCCTGATCATAGATGAGACAGAATTAAGAGCGGAGTTGAGAAGGTGGAAATAAAGCACATAGACTTACTGTGCAAAGAGAAGGCAAAAGGTGCAAGTTAAAAGAGTTAAACTAAAGAAGGCTACTGCAAAGGACCTGGAGTGCAGGAACCAACCAACTGCAGGCTGCAGCACAACTGAGGAAGGTAAGAGATGGTAGATTTGAAGGACTTCTAAGGCAGCCAACGGAGACTGATGTAGAGCCGCCAAGGAGGTTTGGCAGGGGAATGGGTCCAGAGAAAACAGGGAGCTTATAGAACATTAATGTCTGCCACTTTTAAAGTTTATTGTTCTTGGTGGAGAATGCTTTTATACTACTGCCTTCGAAAGATTTGAGAAAGGTTATAAACCTACCTGTTTAGAGGGCAAAGTTCAAGTCTCATCTCTTTACCTGAGTTTTCTTTTCTTTTACTGAGACAATAGTGATGGAAAATTCATTTGTTTGCACATTCTTGCTGTGAATCAGAGGACAGTGGCAGCCTTAATGACTCATAAACTCATTATTTAAAGAGGATTTCTTAAAGTGGTTTTCTTTTCTAGCTCCTCTAAATCTTGGATTAACAAGTCATTTTCTTTATAGATGATCAGAAATTCCTTTTCAGCTTGCAGGTTGAGAAATATGCATGGTATATAAAAATGCTCCATTGGTATTTTAAGTGCAATTAACAATGGAGCTTTCCATACAGGGAAGTTATAGGGGCTTGACAGTACAAAACTGGTTTCTCAGACTCTACTTGGAACATAATAAAAGGCAGAAAGCCTAGATGCACAGTCTGGTGGTCACTGCAATAATCAGGCATAACTCCTATCTTATCAGCCTCCTCTGTCCAAGCCTATCTGCCGAGATCTCCCTTCTCCAGGCATCCTACTGCATTTTGTTAAGTAAACAGAACAGAAGTGGTATTTCTCTCCCTGAAAGGCCTCCCCTCTTTCCTCTCTCATTTCTCCACCTGCAGCTACTCTTCTGATAGGTACTTCTTCAACAGAGTGCTTTCTGTCAGATCAGGTTTTGCTGGATGTCCCTGAGAGTAGTGTAACCCCTGCCCTATGCTGATGGATTGAATAAAGCCACTAATCGTTAAGTGAAAGTTACACCAGACATTGTACAGAGTAAAAGGAGGGGGCTTGGTTTTCTGCCTCTAGGGCTTGGCAGATTTCACAACAAAACAGCTGGCTGTGAGACATGGGTGCTGATGGAATACATTAATTACTGTCGTCAAGGTTTTAGACACACTTGTGTGCTGCTGGTGATACCAGCATGCAGGATTATCAGAGAAATTGCCTGTAAAAAAGAAAAAAAAAAGGTGGAGAAGGGAAGAAATTAAATTGGAAAGCAGGTTGTCTGATTCAGGCCCATGCTGCATTTGCATGGGCAGTCTCATCTGCTTTGACCAGTGCATTCCTTTGCCTCCTCATGGTTTCCACTGCAGATGCATGCAGTTTCTCTGAACATAGTGAAGTAATTTGAGGCCTTTTTTGTCCTCAACATTGGAATTATTTATACAATAGCAGAAGTCTAGTGGGTGGTTCATAGTGACATAAACTGGAGCCAGCCTTCCCTGTTAGATTTACAGCTTAATGGCAGCTTGGCTATAGTCTGTAAAAACAATAAGCAGTGGGGAAGGTATGTGTGGATTTTGTTTTACAATGAAGATATCATAAACTGAATTTGGCTTGTTACTGGCCCCTTCTAGTAAAATCTGACATGTCTGTTTTGTGCATCGATTTTAGTAACATTATCAAACCCAGCCACTAAGTACTCAATATTTGCATTCACTTTGCTCCTTATAGGTCAGAAATTATTACTAGCTTAAAGTGATGTTCACTTGAGCCTGGTACTGTTCACCCACTCACAATGTCTGAACATCTCACAGTCTGCCACATATGTTTTCTTTCCCTTGAGACAGGGCAGGAGGACTCAAGGATATGCTACATGGCCCAGTGCAAAGTCTGAAAGAGGCAGATGAGAAACTGTCTTCAAAACTAGCTCCGAGAACAGTATAGCTAAGTCAGTAGATAGGATAGTACCAAGTATTTCCTCCTTCTTGGCAGCACAATAATTATTTTGGTGAAGCTAGCCTTGAGCTGCCTATGCTGTTTCTAATGCCTGTGAGTTTCATGTGCCACCTAGAATTACCTTGGGAGGTTTTGTCTACATTTACATTGTCCTTTTTTGTTGTTTTGGTATTTTCTGGTTTGGTGTTGGTTTTTTGTGGGTTTTTTTGGTTTGTTATTTTCTTGTTTGTTTGTTTTTGTTCTCCATGCAAAAGAATAAACCATGTCTTCTGGCCAAGTGGTGCAAGTTGGCCTTCAGCCATTCTACTTCAGTCTAGGATTTACTGAATGGTATTCTTCACCCAAAAAGGATTTCACAGCAGCATGATAGGAGGGGTAGTGGATGGCTTTCCCATCGCCACACACTGCCTCCATCATGTTCTTGTGATCATGTTTATCAGAAAGAATATATAACATATTTTGGATTACTTTGGAGACCCATGCCCACTAGCACCAGTTATAACAGCTCAGTTCATTACATCCATTCTTGTGCAACCTGGGACAGACATGACCAGTCCCAGCACCCTGTCCTCACATCAGTCATCATGACTTTAAGGTACCCACTAATGATGTAAGAAATTTTGCCTATGAACTGCTTCCCTGAATCATGCAGCTGTCTCCCAACCACATAGGCTCATATGCCCTTTGTACTCCTATAGGGCAGAGGTGGAGTATACTTTTGGGAGAAAACACATACTGCAGTATGCGCTACAACAAGCTGGATCAAGCTGGATCAACAGAAGGATCATGACAGTTTGTGACACTAGGTATAGCCAGTGTGAGAAACCTGGTAACTTTGGACAAAACCTGAGGTACTCCTGACACTGCTTACAACCACTCCACCTCTTGCCCTCACAGGGACTTTGGGTCTTATCTCCTTCAGGATAGCTAGGCTGGAGGGCTCTGCTGCCTGAGAATCTGAAGGCACCACTTTGACACAAGCAGCTTTTCTTTCCTGGGTGAAGGACCACCAGCTCTTTGGGAGAGGAAGATCAAAAACTGAGCAAGAGTGTGAACATCTCCATGCCTCCTGCTGAGAATGCTTTGTGGTTGTCTCCCAGCAATCATTCTCTTCCATCCAGTTAGCGTCCTCCATCTTCACTTCTGCCTGGGATTATCTTGCAGGTAGACTAGCTCTCTTCATCACCTACTACCTCTAAGTGCATTATTATAGAGTGCTGGTGTAGGGAGGACATGGCAATGAAGATGTAGCTGTATCCAGCTTTCATTAGATTAACATGTGCCGGCAAAGATACTGCCTGGAGATCAGTACAATGTGCTGCCCTCCCGGAACCTCCTTAAATGCCCATATCCCATAGCCAAACTTTGCAGCTTTATAGGATGATGCCTTGTATGGAAGTGCTACTTGGCAGACCAGGTTGGATAGCCTGGAGAATAGCAATGTATAAGATAGTACTCCAGAAAATATGGATGTTCCTCAGCTGGAGGCAGCTGATGGCATGCTAGGTTAATAGTTTCTAAATTGAGGATTCTGTGCTAATTCAGTTGGTCCCTTCCACCATCCTTATGTCTGAAACATGTCCTGCATAACAAATCAAGTGTTATCCTTCTTACCTCCATGTACTGGGAGTTATCTAAGTGCTCACTGTGTGGAGAGCCTCTTGACCTGCAAGGCAGTGGTGCTTGGATGATGGATAATTCTCAAGAGTTGAAAAGGAGGAAAGGGAACTTGTGTCACAGTGACACTGTGTTTTACATTGGATTTGAGGTTCTGTTAAAGGTGTCCTGGGCAAGGGTGTGTCCTGGGCAAGGGCATATCATGGCAACCAGCTCATCATGATTAAGCCATGTAAGTCCATTTCTTGTGTGTTTTAACCTCCTTGTTCCAGGCTGCATAAAATGTGCCTTTCTCACTCTTCCTTGGAGCAGGCTGCTGGTTTTTGCTAAGTAAGCATTTATCTGTGGCTGGACTCAGTCCTAGTTAAAGTTGTCCAAATGGTGTCTGAGGATTGCATCACTCTCACTGGCACATCAGGATGGGGCTGAAGACTACAAGGTCATGCCCTTACAGCTGCAAGCCCCTTATGGCCTGTGATGGGTTTCCTGAACCTGACTGTGGCTATTTGGGGGACAAAATCTGGAGTATTGTAGCCAAGCTGAGTTGTAGGTTGTTCAGTAGTCAAAGTAGGTTCCAGGTTTTCTTCTGCAGTGTGGTAGAACCTCAAATTTCTGTCTCATTTCTACTGGCATCTTGAAACGCTATGGGAAAATCGTTTTACCCTCAGCCTAAACAGAAGCCAGCTGAGGCAAGGCTGCATTTGCAAAGTCATTGAAACAGCCAGTGGAAGAACTGGGAGTAAATGTCTCAAGTTTCCAGCATTCAGTCCACTTCTCTGCTAGACATGATGTCTTATCTTTGAGTTCAGAAGTGAGTGACAAGTCTCACAGTTTTCCATCACAACAAGCAGACACCTGGTGAGGCTGAAGGGAGCTGTTAGCTTTGTAGCTTTGTACTTCAGGGCAAGGGTGCCTCTGTTACCCTGTGGACTAGTTCATTACTGAGCTGAGCTGCCTCTTTTTAAGCCCCACCTGCCACTGTACGTGCATGGGGGTAGAGGTCAGGCCACAACACTCCAACTAGTCATTAAGAGAAAAAGCAATTGACCTTTTTTTCTTGCATTAACTTTGCTGATCTCCAGCCCCAAAGTGTTTATTTTGAAAAAGATTCTGTCACTGCTACTGCACCAAGGAGACAGAATAATGCCATTAATACTGTTTGTTTTGGTTGGAGAAAAAGCACTCTGAACCTCTAACGAATATCCTCTTGTTAGCAATTGGAAACATATAATTAGGATAGACTCTCCAGTTATTTTAACGAGATTTCAGTTTCCTCTCTCTCTCTCTCTCTTGCTGTCGCTCTCTTTCCCATTTTTAATGAGATACCAATTTCCTCCTTTCTCATTTGCAGATGTCTTTCCAATAAAACAGACAGCTTTGATTTTCATCTTAGCATGCATTCTTGGCCTTAATTTATTCGTCTGCATGAGTCGCCCACCTCACTCTCCATGTGCTAAACGGCTGTTAATCGCTGAAAAATTAACAAGGTGTTTAACGCCCAAAAGAAAAGGGTAAAAAAAAATCTTTCTCTTGTTAGGTGGAAAGACTTGTATTTTTCTCACATGGCCAAAGCTTAACTAATTCTAGGCATCGAGGGCAACATAGGACACCTTTTCGCAACTGCACCACATCTCTCCTCTGCTACACTGCTTCTACTCTGTACCTAACTACTGTCTTTCCCCAGATCTCTCCCCCAGCCTTCTCCCCTATAAACCATAAAGTAATCCTGCACTTTCCTTTTGTAAAATTGACTCTAGGCCAGTTTATTTTAATTGCAGAAATGCTGTCGGTTTGTGGGCAGCCCAGCAGGCCCTGAACGATTTGTAGGTGTTGCAGGCATGAAGAGAGGGACCTTTCTCAGTGTAGCTGATTCACTACAGCCAATTCTTCCCTTGAGGTTTGGGGAGATGCAGCCTTGGCAAGTTTGGTCAGTAAACTGTTTATTTATGAAAAGTTATTTTTATTTCACTTAAATGGCTCTTTAAGACTTGCAGAAATCCTGACACCGAACTGAGTAGAGATCACCTTGTGGCAAAGAATCTGGGCTTTATGTTTTACTCAGCTCAGCTACTAGATGAGATTTTCTGTAGGTTTTGTAAGTAATTTCTCTTATCTGAAATGTGCAATCACGGAGTGGTAACTCACTAGTTCTTATCTCTTCAGAACTGAGATGGCTCCCTGTTTGGATTTTGTATCATGTCCAAGGGAGATGGTAGGTGTTGCAGTCAGTAGCTGCTAGTGGGCTGTGCACAGCTCCTGATGATGCATGATGTGCTGAAAATGCTGCGTTACAGAAAATAGTCCTGTTGACTTCTCCTGGAGTATTTTCCCTCTCTTACTCTGTTACAGAGGGACAAATGATGTGCTTTGTCTCATCTCAGTTTTAGTAAGATGTCATGCTGCTGTGGCATCAGAAAACCTTTTTCTCCATTTGTTTCCAAACAAGTAATGTTCTGTAACACTCCTCTTCTTGACTGATATGCCTCAGTCAAACCCACATCACTAGAGTCTGTAGAAGACTAGCACAACCATATTCCAAAACCACCTGAAATTCTCTGTAGGAGTCCTAATTTCTTTCTGATCTCAGTTTTGTGAATTTACATTTATGTTCTTGTGATTTCTCCTTAAAATGAAGTTTGAATCAGCTTCGGAGGTGATCTACCAGTGATCTCTACACTTTGACCAGTTCCCAAAATGGACAGTACTTGGAATTTGAACTTAAATTCTGTGTCTTTAACTCTAAGGATATTATCTGAATGACCCCAAATTTCAGGGAATAATTAGCCCACCTCTGATTCATCAGCGTGAGATGTAAAACATAAGCTGCCTGAGGGACTGACTTTCTTGGTGATTTTGGTTGCAGGTGATAAGAAGCCGCGTTGTTTCTCCCAAACCTGTACAAATCTACTTAACCAAAGCACTAAAAATGTGTTGGCAAATGCCCAGGCCGAGACAAGTGCATTTGAGTGTAGGCCACCAGCTGAGTGGTGGAGCCAAGGAGAACAAGCCAAGGGAAGCAACTATCTGTAAGATCTCTGAGCAAGGTCAGAGAGAGGAGCAGGGCAGAGGAGCCTGCACGGGAAACATGGCTTCACTAGGAGTTACCTGATGAACCTAACATCATTGCATTTTTTCATGCTGGGGTACCCAGTTTCTGCTTGTATCCAAAAGACTCTGTGAACAGTGGATATATTATGGAACCCCCTTACTTAACCATGCTTTACCTGAAGTTTTGTGAAGTCCATCACTGGTAGCCATGCTATTTGGCTCAAGAAATGGTGCTAATAATGGGGCAGGGTGGATGGATGAGGGAGGCAGCTGTGCAGCTGCATGACCATTACTGTACAGCGTGATTCAGGCAAGCACAGACTACACGTGGTGCTGCTGGTGACAACACAGTAACCTATGGTGAGTGAATCCACACCTGTTTCTACTGGTGTAGCTTATTCCTTTACTAGAGGAAGATATTCTGTACCAGAATAAGCATAAAGTGTGACTGTATCCACAGCTGAGGCAATAATTCAAAGGTAGAAATAAAGTCAAGCTTCTAACCAAAACAGTTTATGCTGGTAGAGAAATGTATGCCCAACAGGCCAAATGTGCAAACCACTGTGAAAGAGTATTATTATTGTTGTCAATATTTTTTAGCTGCTTAGGATGAATTCCCTTCTGTTCCACATGTGAGAAGGCTTTTGGGAGGAATCCTTAAAACCCAAGATCCTATTTACTCAGAGTGGGCATTAATGTGAAACAGGCATATGTAACTTTCTATAATAAGTTTACTTAATAACAATAATATTCTGGAGAAAACTGCTGCCCTCTCCTCCTTTCTGTATTGGTCCATATATTCCTCAGAGCCATCCCTTCCAGCTTCTACTAAAGGTATTGCTTGCCTTAGTAGAGATACTTTGAATCTTTGTATAAAAAGTACCACAAAGGTAGAACAGAAAAAGCAATAATAATTACTCATTCAAATTTCATTTTCTTACTCTGGCCATTTTTCTGGAAAGACAAAAAGCACAAAGGTATTGGGGGATGGGGAATCTCAGTCATAATGAGCAACATTGGCTGGGTAGTTCTGAGTAGTCTTGAGACCTCTGTTTCTGTGAAGACTGCAAGATCATAAACAGCTTTAAACTCTCACAATTAGCATAAGATAAATGAAAAACAAGGTATTATTTAATCAGAGTTGAAAATAGAGAATTCTTTAATAGCGAAAGCTGTGACAAGATTTGGTTCAGGTCACTAAAATTCAGAATTAAAATTTTTACCACAAGAATAATGAACCATTGTAGCACTTTTCTCAGGGACATCATAAATTCCCTGCCACTTGAAGTCTCTTAATGGAGACGTATTGTCTTTTTAAAAGGTATGCTTTGATTCTGTCACAAATTAATGGCTGAGATGAAGCAATCACTTGACAGAAAGTTTTTTAGTATGTTATATAGAAGTCAAACTAAATAATCATGGAGTTCCCTTCTAAACTCTATAAATCTGTGTGAGCCATCCACATGTACTTCAGCATGAAACACCAAAGTGAGTAAAGTACTGCAGTTGGAGTAATGAAATAAATATGAAGAAACCAAAACATAGATGGGCCACTGCGAAGAAATCTTTTCAGTGACATTTATTAGCTGTGGAACTCTGTCTACAAGAGATGGTGAGAGCCAGTTCTTGAGTCATTTGAAACAGTGCTGCATTTTAAAGAAGTACAGAATTGCTGAATATAGAAAAAGGAGCTTGCCTTCCTAGGTCCCAACAGACTGTTAAAACAATGGACTTTTCCACTTCTACTTCCATGATTTTTATGACAGTGTGCAAACTTTGGGGGATATTAATGAAGAGCTAGCTCACAGGAAAATTACTGCTGATGATGGAACATCCACGGGTATGTTCAGGTTTTGGATGCCTGTAGTGAACCTGTGTCAATACTGTGAAAGTGAATATCTGTTTTTTCTCTCTTTCCTCATCACATTTGCCACAGTACACCAGTGAATGCTGGTGATCACAAATTACTTGACTGTTGTGGAAAGACAGAAAAACTGATCAGTCAGTCTCTGAGCAGGTCAGTACCTGAAACTGTCAGGCAGATGGTTTGTAACTGGGGACCTGACAACATCTAACCGTTGCTTTGTATCCAGGAATTATCTGGCTGAATTAATTGAGGCAATCACTCAGGCAATGTTAAAAGAGATTTGGAGGATAGACTCTAAGTGACTTCTGCACTTAGCAGTGTATTTTACAGGAGATTATAATTTCTAGGTCAGAATACTCTGTAAGCATGGCTAGTACAGTGATGTGGAGACAGTGGGATGGTGGGGTAATTGGCAATGGTAATTGGCAGGATAAGAGGGTAATTGGCAATAGTCAGCTAAAATTGTGACTCATCTCATATCTTTTGGAAGCTTGCTGAGCACAGCAGAAACACTAAAAGGCAGAGAAGTATCATCTATGTGAAGGGGGCTACAAACTTTCTGTTTTTCCAAAAATGATCTGCAGCTGGTTGCGTTACTTTAAGTTGTCCTGTACTAGTATTGGAAAGGCCAAGGTTCTTCATTAACAGTTAATTAAGCCACAGTGGCCCTTCCTTCCCACCAGGGGTTGCCTTCATTTGCAGATTTAGTTAAAGGGATTCTGTCAAGTTGGTTAGGCTTATAATGTGACTGATCTTTACAGCTGCATAGTCCAACAGGAAATGCCCAGAATGCACCCCCAGGGCTCTGTCTGTCTCTCTAAACTAAAGCCCATCCTTCAAAAAGCACAGAACTGCTATTTTTTCAAGTCCCATTTTATAGCCCCGAGTGTGAGTCAGGATGTGATGGATGCTTACAGGCTGCACCCTTGTGCTTTGAGTGCAAGCACTAGCTGGTATTTACACACGTGTGGTAGGTAGGCTGAGCCTATGTTTGCCTCTCTTGTAAGTACAGTGAAATACTTAGACTTGAATGGGACTGTCTGAAAAACAAGCCTGCAAAGGGATGCAAGAGATGCACTAGACACAGTTTTATTACTGGGAGAGCAAGTGGGTCTTTAGAGAGGTAGCTAGGTGCAAACTCCATTCAGACTGGGATGAGAAG
The DNA here is from genome assembly GCA_020745705.1 of Hemiprocne comata. Lineage (NCBI taxonomy): Eukaryota > Metazoa > Chordata > Aves > Apodiformes > Apodidae > Hemiprocne > Hemiprocne comata. The sequence goes on from CM036586.1 coordinate 145,994,298, forward strand.
CGCAGAGGTTCAGAAGATGTGTCACTCGAGTGGGTTATTCACTGAGTGTGCTGGCCATTTTCCAGCAATGGGCAGTATTCTCCCACTGTCTGACCAATTGCTTAAAATTTTAAGTCATTAGCTGTTTCAAATCATGTGCAATTTTAAGTTCATAATTAATTGTAACACTCTCTGCCAACACTTGGTATGTGGCAGAACATGACTGCTGATGGTTCTCAGAGCACATTGTGGAAAAAATAGCTTATTGGGAAGGCAGGATTTCATGGACACACACAGTCTTTGGTACCAGCCAGTTAACAATATTGTTCTCCTGTGGTGGTGAAGAGAACCACATCCACTGGAAACCACCACACAAGAAGCACCATGCAGTCAAATATGTGAGTGGCAGTACTGGTGCCAATAGGACATCCTCCTGCCACTGTGTCAGCACTCCCTGCTGTTTTTTAGGCTACCTTCTTGTCTGCCCACTGACCTAAGGGTTTATTTAATTTGTGCCTTTTGCATTGATCTGAGAGGACTGGTAATTTCTCTAAGGATCACTCTTATGCACTACAAAATTTCAAGCTCAAGCCTGCTACAAATCCATCTGATGTCATCAGTTATCCTAACCCCGAGCAATCCAGCAGCATAATGCTGTTGTTTCCCTGGCAGTGTGACAGGAGATTAGCTCAGAGTGGCGCAGAAAAAATATTTAATAACATAACAGTGGCCAGTATGCAATTCTGGACATTTCTCCTTTAGTCTATAAATCAAACAAATAACTTATCAACCCCTCCTAGCCTTTTTATATATATGTATATATATATTTACATATAGGTAGCATGCACATATAGGAAAGCTTCTAAGAAACCTAGCGTTGTCTTGATGGTTTGCATGAAGTAACCACTGTTGATTGGGTAGGACACCTGTCCTATTACATGACAACATGACAAGCTTGAAAAATCTTTTCCCCATAATAAAATAGCATACTTCATACAAGATCTATTAATGTTATTTCAAGAGAAAGAAGTGAATTTGCTAAAGGTGGTACAGTGGGTCATTGAAAAGAAAACTCCTCCACTCTCCCTTACTTTAGAGGTGTTACAATGGATAGCTTATTGTCATAGATAGTGACATGTAATACCTCTTCCCGTAGAATAACTTTAGGTTGAAATACACAGTAGTAAGTGGTTTTCCAATAACTGTAAGAAATCCTTACCCATGCAGTTCCTGAAACGTGTAGGTATTTCACTGTGAGTGGTAACATCTCATGTTCACAACTAGTTTCTGTGTGGGACTCTGTCTTAACTGACATGTACCAGAAACTTCCATGTAGATTAGAATTGAGAGACCTAGTAACATCTTGTAATTTTTGTCAGATGTGATATTAGAAACTCAGGAGGTCATACAAAGCAGAACTAATCCTGAACATCAGGACTCCTGGGCTGACATAATGGAGTTGGATGAAGGCCATCCTTGCAAATGGTAACCCTGGACTGGTGCGTGCTTTCTCCTCCTTTCCACCCCAAAGTGCCCTCCTCACCCTCAGAGGATGACCTGCTACAGCAGTTTGCAAGAACTGGCAAGAACAGGCCTTTTAAAAACTGTTTGCTTTAGTGCCAATTGTGGCGAAAATAACATTTTTTATTTTCAGTATGAATACCATATCCAAGTGGTTCAATATTTTATACTTGAATGTAATTTCCTCTTTTGGGCCAAATGGCTTACCACATCATCTGCACGTTAGTTCTCTGTACACGTGGTGTTTTGAGATGGAAGCATATCTAGGGTAACTGTTATCTATTAGAAGCTGAATCCCTCTTTTCCTGGCTTGCTCAACAGCCCACTTTTAGGGGGTTTAAATTCCTCTCATCCTTATATTCCTATCACTGTTTTTAAAAAATATGTAGGAAATAATGAGTGACAGGTAAAAGTTAACAAAGAACAGACCTCAAAGCCAGTGGCATCCTTGGCACCGACTGTTGAATACTCCATAAAGAGTCCTGCACGATTGCTAGGACAACCTGATAGCTTTGGTTCATGGACCTTAAAGTGAGATAGTCAGTGACCTAATCATTGGAGCACAATACTCTCATGACTTCACCCTCTTCATTGACTTCTGGCTTTGACAAATTAGTACCATCTAATGATTCATCAAAAGTTCATTTGCAGGCTGACATGACATCTGCATTTATTCTCCAGGTTTACTAGAAATGATTCCTTTATACAGAATTATTCAGCTCTGCATGTGCATGTGCATGTGCTTTCCTGGCTGATCTCAGGGGTTCCTTTTGAACTAAATGAGACAGTAAGTCAGACACAGTGGAAAGAGTGTCTCTAAGGTTATACTGCTTTCAAATTACTGTTTAACAATCAGGATGGTTCTGCAAACACTTCTTTCCTGCATTAGAAGAAGAAATTGGTCAGATTTGCCTGTAAAGGTTTATCTCAAATTTTACAATTAGAAAAATGCATCACTTTAGGGAACAATCACAGATTTTAGTGACTGCAAAAAAGGATTACATATACTGCCTTTTTTTGACTGAACAGACTGCCTTATACAAACATGAATGTTACAAAAAAATCACTCTGTAACCTGTCTGGGGAGAGCTGCTGAGAGTCTGACTGTAAAGGGAATTTTTATTGCCAAGGCAAAAAGAGATGAGACATTTTGAAATTAAAATATTGCTCCTGCTCAGTGTTTTATTGTTCCCTCTTTATTCTTAAGAAGTTACTTGTTTCATGGTATTGTATGTTTTTGACTTTCTTTATGTCAGTGCAAATATTATTTGACAGTGACAGAGACTATGCAGTGTTTAATCACATAAAAACTCACATTTGGGTATGCCTGTTTCTGAGAATTTGTATTGCACATGTGACTGTATTCAACCTTCTGTGTGTATGTTTCATGTTTGCAAAATGGCCTATTCACACTTTTGACAAAACAATCCCCTGTATTTATTTTAAGCTGTACTCCCACAGATCTCTACAGCAGAATCAATCATTTCTAAATGGGAACTTTTGTTCAAAAATCTGTGAACTGAAATGTATGAATATAGGTGTTCAGGGTATGTTTGTGTGATCTTCATGTTATTGTTAGCTCCATTCTCTTTAATTGCATCAGCCTCTGTGTCTTTCTTTTGTAAAATTACTGACCAATGCTTAACGTTAAACCAAGTTTAGATCAGGGTGTTTACCTACAGTGTAGTAGCTGAAAATCTTTTAGGAAACATCACAGCCTGAATCCTCTGAGTGACTAAGATGGGTATTTGAAAACTAATACAGACTTAGATTTTTCAAGGGGACTGCAGACCAGGGGCCTGTGGTCCTGAGAGGAAAAACAGAAAAAGCTGTTCAAATGATTTTGTACTAAGGACGTGACAAAAAAAAGGATGTTGGAATATTGAAGAAAGTATGAAGAAAAGAAAGAAAGAAAGAAAGAAAGAAAGAAAGAAAGAAAGAAAGAAAGAAAGAAAGAAAGAAAGAAAGAAAGAAAGAAAGAAAGAAAGAAAGAAAGAAAGAAAGAAAGAAAGAAAGAAAGAAAGAAAGAAAGAAAGAAAGAAAGAAAGAAAGAAAGAAAGAAAGAAAGAAAAAGAGAAGTCTGTAAAACATGCCTTAAAAAGAAAAGGGATATGAATGGATCAGTTAATCATGATCAGTGGATGTCTACAAAAGGAGATGATGTATGTCATTCTGAGATCCTTTAATCTAGCTGATGAGGGTATAATTAGATGTGGCATCTGGAAACTGAGGTTAGAAAAATGGAAATTTGAAAAAATATATAACTTCTCAACCATTAGTATAATTCATCACCAAACATTTTATCAAGGGAAAAGCTAAATTTGTAATGGGCTACAGACTTCAAATTGAGAATCTTATGTCTATTTGAAAGTTATTTTCCAGGCCAGTCCCAGGTTGCTGGGCAATTCCTTCATGAAAGCCTTCTCCAGGTTATGGAAATGGGAATCGTTCACTTACTTCAATGGAGGACATTACATCAGTAAGAAAATGAATCTTTGACTGAATATGTGTTTTTCATTACAACAGATTCAATGGTAACAGTCCTTCTGGTGTTAACATCTATGAATTACAATGAGAAACAAATTGACAGTTTTTTTTACATCATTAAGTTTGCCCAAGTTTAAGTTTTTCTACTTTGTTTTACATAACATTTCAGATCTAACCCTTTGCAAAGGATACACTTTTGAAGAAAGCACCATCCATTTTGTAGAGCAGGAAGCAGAGAAGATGCCCATTTTTAAACATTTCTTGCAAATTTTCATCACAGTTTAGTACTCACTCGATGTGAAATATGATGTGAGGAAAGTAACTGACATGGCTTTCCGTGCTTCAGTGAAATTCGGTTCTGGGGGATCAACTGAATCTTCTTTGATATAAATTCATATTGGCAGTGCATCACATCCTGATGGCATATGCTATGTATAGGCCTGGCCCGTCAGTGTTTAGTTCCCAAACCCCTCCAAACTGATTTCTGTATTTCCTGAGGAGTGCTTAATCCTATAGGCTTCTTTCCATGGACTGGAATGCTGGACTCAAAGAATCATAGAATCATAGAATCATAGAATCCTAGGGGTTGGAAAGGACCTCGAAAGATCATCTAGTCCAACCCCCCCTGCCAGAGCAGGGTCACCTAGAGCACATCACATAGGAACGCATCCAGGCGGGTTTTGAATGTCTCCAGTGAAGGAGACTCCACAACCTCCCTGGGCAGCCTGTTCCAGTGCTCTGTCACTCTTACAGTAAAGAAGTTTTTTCTGATATTCACCTTGAACCTCCTATGCTCCAATTTACACCCATTACCCCTTGTCCTATCACTGGTCATCACTGAGAAGAGCCTAACTCCATCTCCCTGACACTCACCCCTTACATATTTGTAAACATTGATGAGGTCACCCCTCAGCCTCCTTTTTTCCAAGCTAAAGAGACCCAGCTCCCTCAGCCTTTCCTCATAAGGGAGATGTTCCACTCCCTTAATCATCTTTGTGGCTCTGCGCTGGACTCTGTCAAGCAGTTCCCTGTCCTTCTTGAACTGAGGGGCCCAGAACTGGACACAATACTCCAGATGCGGCCTCACCAAGGCAGAATAGAGGGGGAGGAGAACCTCTCTTGACCTACTAACCACACCATTTCTAATGCACCCCAGGATGCCATTGGCCTTCTTGGCCACAAGGGCACATTGCTGGCTCATGGTCATCCTCCTGTCTACCAGGACCCCCAGGTCTCTTTCACCTACACTACTCTCCAGCAGGTCAGCCCCCAACCTATACTGGGACATCGTGTTGTTCTTCCCCAAATGCAAAACTCTACACTTCCCCTTCTTGAATTTCATCATGTTTCTCCCCACCCAACTCTCCAGCCTGTCTAAGTCTCTCTGAATGGCAGCACAGCCTTCTGGTGTGTCAGCCACTCCTCCCAGCTTAGTGTCATCAGCAGACTTGCTGAGGGTACATTCTATACCCTCATCAAGGTCGTTGATGAAGATGTTGAACAACATCGGTCCCAGTACCGACCCCTGAGGGACTCCACTAGTCACAGACCTCCAACCAGATTCTGCCCCATTGACTACAACTCTCTGACTCCTTCCCATCAACCAGTTCCTGATCCACCTCACTACCTGATCACCAAACCCATACCTGATCAAGTTATCTACAAGGATGCTGTGGGAGACGGTGTCAAATGCCTTACTGAAATCAAGATAAACCAAAGGCTGGTTATTCCATTCATTTGTGGTATAAGCAACTACAAGAGATGTGTTCTGTGTGGCTTTGGTTCCTTTAATGGCCATGCCACTTGCTCAGGATGCTTTTGGTTCACAAAATCTGAGAAAGCACGTACTCTATTTCCTCATGTTGCTCTCACAGTCATATGGTGTTGTGGTGACAGCACCTGAATCTGTTCCCGGGTTTCATAAAATATAGAAAACATCATTGGAATACAGCTGAAATGAAGTATGGGGGAAAAATGTGACATTTTATGTCCCTCCAATTCTATTTCACATAGCGTTTCAGTCTACAATTTTTATAAACTAATACAGTGTTCAATTGAAGATGTCTAGTCAGAGAAGTTTTGTTTTTTACTGCTTTTTTAAAAAACCTTAGGAATATCATGCATATAAGTCTTGCTTTTCATTGCTAAAACTCTTTCCTGGAAAGACCCGGAGATGATAATTAAAAATTCTTAATAGAAAATATATGTTGAATTGTTAACTTAAGATTCTAGCACCGAGTTGTGACACTAGGAGAGTTACAAGCCGCCTGTGTTGGACTAGCACTCCTGCTGCCCCTAAAGTCCTGTGGAGGAAAATCTGTAGCTACCAGTGTTTTAAGCAGCATGGCAATTAGACTTGTTCCGAGTAGGGTTCAATGACATGGTACACACACTGGCAGTAGCAGCTGGTGACACAGCTATCCCAGGTCTCCACATCAGCAGTGGAGCAGGACAGATGTTTGCAGAGGTACAGCAAGCAGTAAGTCAAACCTAGTGTTCAGGGCATCATATCTCTCCCTGGTTATTCTACTGTAATGTTGTCACCAGAAAAACACTCAAGGCAAATGGATATAGTGCCAAACATGAGATAGTAGTCCAGTTTGTAGGGGACGTGAGGAAACCCAACCTTGAGCCCACACCCAGAAAACATGGAAGCTGAAGTATCCTCTCCAGACAGTCAGCAATGAGCCATATGGTGCTATATGCAAGCTGCATAGAAAGATTTAAATCAGTAGCAGTCAGTAGAATGGGATGCTGTAATATTTCGAGGTGTCAAATCTGAGACAATACACTGTGGGAGGGATGACTGCTCCCAAAGTACTCAGGCAGTAGTTTCAAACCTGTCTTTGCTCTTCTCCTGGTGTGTAAATAATGAAAGCTGTCATATGTCTTTCTTTGTAACCTGTTCGTAGATTGTAATCTGAGTTTACAGGACATCAATTGTTTGGGCCTTGATCCTTTGTCCCCCCCCTCAACATGGAATGTTCTGTTGAAGAGGCTTATATGCCTTTCTCAAATTGGAGCAAGGCAAGCATCCTTCCTGATCACTCTCATGAAGTTTTGCTTCTTCCTCCCTCTCTGTGCTGACTGATCTGTCAGCTACCCCTGCTGTGCTGGTGGTCACCTCCCAGTCAATCCGGCCATGATTCTGGTCTTGTCTTAGAGGAAAATCAGTGACATGGAGAGTCCTGATGGAACAGAGCCACAGCAAAGGTGGGGCAAGAGGAGCTACCACAGAAGGCTCTCTCCTGTGAGTTTTCTCTCTGCAGGATCCCTCAAGGGCTAAACCCCACCTCTTAGAGTCCATTTCCTGTCCTCAGGTCCTCACTACTTAATTGGCTGCTTAGAGCTGCCACCCCATTGATTAACAGGAACAATGAATGGATGCAACAAGGTGGAAAGGGTGGTGTCAGGTCCCATCATTTCTCACACAAGGATGCTCTGTGGGATGAAGGAGGAGGAAGCAAATCACCTAATTTTCACCACAACAGGGAACTACCTGGTCAGGTCTGAAAAAAGGAAACCAAGGCACTTAAAAAAAATCAGTTACCTGATGCTCCCTCATACTATCATGGCAGCCTTGACTGTTCTATTTTACCATGTAAACATATTCAAAAGCCTTATGCATGCTGCAGAAGCTCGAGTGAGTGCACGTCGTCCCTCTGGTGCTGCCAGCTCCAGGGCAGGCTGAATGCCTTTGGACCCCCATGGTGCAGGGAGCTCTGACTGGTATTCTGGGGTGTGGACTTCCATTACATGGATATTTCCCATTTCAGCCAAAGTGAGAACAGCTTGAATGGGCATCCTCTGACACCTGCTTTCTCCCATTTTTCTGTCTCTCTTGTCTTTGCTTTAAGTCTGTGCACCCAAGCGAGACAGATTTCTCTTTATTTCCCTTTATTTATTTGGTCTGTTGCCAGAAATATGTTTCTTCCTATACACGAAGGGTGATTGCAGACCACTTGTTCTGCTGAATCTGAAGTGCTGTCCTTCCACTTAGGTCTAATCAAGCCCCTTTCTTTCCCCCATACTGCATCATACCAGCACTTACAGAGCACGTATCACAGAAAAATGACCTTTTCAGTGAGTGAACAGGAATACATAAATGCTTTTTCCTTTGTCCTTCCTTTTGTCTAACCACACCCCCCCCCCCCCCCCAGATGTTTCACATTCTGTGGTTCACACATAGCCAAATAAGGCTCTTGGTTTTGCACAGCAGGAAAGAAAGGGATTTTGAAAATGGATATGTAACAGTTCCTTAGGTCTGCTGCTTATCAAATGTTTCCTGGCAATTCTCTCTAATCAGAGATCCCTCTCTCAGATTTTCTCTCTGAAGCAATTGAAGCCTGATGCTTTATACTCAGTTCTCCTTCCATTGGATAAAGTTCAGAAGACCCTTTAGTAGAAATCATTTGACTTGGTAAAATCAGCTCTGGTTGGGCACACTGCAAATAACACCCAACTCTGCTAATCAAGCATGAACATCTACAACAACCAAAAGTAATTAAAATTGAATTTTTTACCAGCGGTATTTGTCACTGTGTACTCTCTCTAATGAAGAAGTCTTATAGGGAAGATACTATTTAACTACATTCCTTATTTTCAGGGGAGTACAGGGACAGACCTGTAAACCCAGTTAATGTCTAAATAGCATGAATCTCCTCAATGTCCTGATGCTATTTATCGTGATGGAAGATATTCCAGTTATGTCCACTTTTATAATGGTTTATGAAAGATTTCACTGAACATACCTTACCTACTGGCTATCTTTATTCCCTGCAGTTCACTTTCTTCAAGTATAGCACCTTTAGGGTATTGCAGTCTGAAGGTGAGACCTTACCCTGATGAACTAAAGAAGTTTGTGCTGTTAAGCTGTCAACTTTGCCCAGGTACTGATCTGATTTTAATTTGTATTCCTCTTGAACAATACCAAATGTTTGGTAATACAACCATTAAACCACCCTACATGTACTATGGTTTAAAGCTTTGAAATTTAGGAGACATGGCTCAGGGGTTTTCTATTTTCGTCCTCATCTTGCTTCCAGCTTGGTAACAAAGATGATATTGATTTTCTCATGGAGGCATGCCTGAGAAGCACTGTGAGTCCTAACATTCCCAGGCAAGCTTGAGACCAGTGGCAGATGTGTGTATTAGTTTTCTGCCCTTATCCAGTGACTCCAATGTCATTCTTCATTCTCACAAAGCATTTGACTGGCATTGCCTGCTCTTCTGGTACGTGTTTTGATTCTGTGTGATATCATGCCAAGATACTGCAACATTCAGGTTTTATTCAGTCATGCGCACATAACGTTCAGTTTTGTCATCTGGAATCAGAGTGCAAATTTTTATGTAAATGGCCCCACTACAGAATTATTTATTGTCCCATCTTTTTTGGCACATTTATTTAGAATAAAAGAAAACATGAGGAGGATAATCTGTTTACGTATGTAACATTGTGTAATAGTCCCATAAAACCTATATTGACTGACATATGGCATAATGTGGATTTTTTAAAGGCAACTCCCTGTAAAATTTCCCAGGCAACGGCAAAAAGTTTCTTTTGGCTGAGAAGTGTTCTTTTTTGACACCTTTAAAATGTGTGGAATTTTGTGTATAGTTTATGAGTGCTTTGAAAAAGGTGTAAATGTAGCTCCTTCCTGTAACTGAAGGGCACCACTTTGCCCTCAGTTGTTGTAATGGGGTTGATGTTCAGACAGTGTGTTTCCATCCAGCCAACCGGACAGGCTAAACTCCTCTCGCTTCTGGCTGGCAAATGCAATTGTCTTTTTTCTTCTGCTCTGCTGTCTTGATTCTGTGTTTGAGTTGGACAGGTTTATCTGTGCTTCCAGGGAAAAAAGACCATCCACTCTTATAATTGTGAATAAAGTTCTATCTGTTTTGGCACCTGTGACATTTTTTCCCCAGGATGAGATTCCTCCTGAGAGAACAGTTTAATCTGGGTCACTTCTTGTTCAACAACTCTGGGGCACGTGGTAAGGCAATTTTTTGTTTTTCTCTTCCCTTTTTTTTTTTTTTTTTTTTAAAATTTATTTATTGCACTTTTCACTGGTCCTGCGTTTGCTTATGCTGAACCTCCAAACACCAAAACTTCTCACTAGTGCCTTTCCAGGGCATCGGTCTGCTCTGGAATAGCATAGTGAGTAATTTCATAGAATCATAGAACAGTTAAGGTTGGAAGGGACCTTAAAGATCATCAGGTTCCAACCTCCATGCTATAAGCAGGGGCACTTCCCACTAGACCAGGTTGCACAAAGCCAATTTCTGCAACTTTGAAAGCATGATAGCAAGTTTAACAGCATCCCTGCTTGACTGGCTGTGTGATGGAGATGAGGTGTTCATTTTCATGGATAACTGCCACAACCTTTCTGAAAGGAACCCAAAGTCTTAGGCTTTTTGATTATGCCATGGCTGCTGAAATGCCTCTTTGCTTTGGTCTCTGATAGTTACTGTTTTAATGTCTGGCAGTCCATCTAGCTGCCAGAAGTCTATGTAGCCATTAACAGTAGCAATGTAGTTTGTATGGGTTCCTGTGAAAAAAATCCCTTTCTGCTTTGATGCAGCATTCTTGTGCAACATGTCTCTGGTACCTGTAGTTGTATTTATCAGCTGTATGGCATTTGTGACCAACCCGCCTGGATGTGTTCCTATGTGATGTGCTCTAGGTGACCCTGCTCTGGCAGGGGGGGTTGGACTAGATGATCTTTCGAGGTCCCTTCCAACCCCTAGGATTCTATGATTCTATGATTCTATGAACTTGTTTCTATTCCTGAATGATGAATGTTCCCAATCACACTGTTTTTTTCATAGCATGCTTCCTGAAAAGAGTTTCCACTGAGCTAGCCCTGCAGCCTTATGCTTTCTGGGGTGTAACAGAGCACGTTTCTCAGCACAGTGGATGGGATCATGGATCACCATGCTAATGCAGAACAACCCTGTCTGGAGCTGGCCTCGCTGTCTCTCCATGGCTCTGTCTGCTCTGTGTGTACCCTAAATCTTTCTGTGTTGTCCTATTATAGTGACCTCTCCTGGAGATGCACTAGCTATCACTCTGTCTTTGCCACTTCACATCTGTGGAGACTTTTCCAGCAGCACTAAATACTGATTTTTCAGCCAGTAGAATTATACTTCAACACATAGAAGTACTGAATTACATATAACTCTGGTTTTATTTAATCTCAGTAGATCTTAATTTTAATAACCTAATAATAATGCTGTCTCTCCTTGTTTGGTTGCTGCAATCCCTGATTTCTTGTGTAAGTAAATACCTTAATACTCTCGTTTTCTTACTCTTACTCTTAAATGCACAGTATTTGTCTTGATTTATAGAATCATACAGTTGTCAGGGTTGGAAGGGACCTTTAAGATCATCTAGTTCCAACCCCCCTGCCATGGGCAGGGACACCACCCACTAGATCAGGTTGCTCAGAGCCCCATTCAGCCTGGCCTTAAATAGCTCTAGAGATGGGGCTTCCACCACCTCTCTGGGCAACCTATTCCAGTGCCTCACCACCCTCATGGTGAAGAACTTCTTCTAATGTGCAATCTAAATCTTCCCTCCTCTAGCTTGGAGCCATTCCCCCTAGTCCTATCACTACCTGACAGCTTAAAAAGTCCCTCCCCAGCTTTCTTGTAGGCCCCCTTCAGATACTGAAAGGCCACAATAAGGTCTCCTTGGAGCCTTCTCTTCTCCAGACTGAATAACCCCAACTCTCTCAGTCTGTCTTCATAGGAGAGGTGCTCCAGCCCTCTGATCATCCTCATGGCCCTCGTGATTTGACATTCAGCATCTATAAAGGTTAAACCAATTGCCTCCTTAACTGTATTTAGGACACTTAACCTGCACTGGAGAATTTGGAGATTTTCCCAAGTACTTCTAACACCTCTGTCTGTGTGTAAATGCCCGTTACATGGGAAGTCTGCTGCATCAGCCCCGAGTTGTCTCAGCTCCTTGCAAACTCTCTCCAGATGTCAGAGTAACCTCCTGCTTCATAAAACTAATCAGAATCTACAGTGAACCACGTCCCCCTGCACAGACCCCAACTGTTGCTTTTTGTGCTTTAATGGCCGATCCCCTCCCTCTCCCCTGCCTCTGGTGTGCTGCCTGGCACAGGTAACAAATGCTTCGTCACTGACCCGTACGGGTGTGAAGGCCCCTGGGTTCAATTAAATGGAGCAAGAGGCAGTAAATAAACCGCATGGGCCAGGGCATTAAATCACTCAGTGCAGAGAAGAGTCAGATGCTGAGGAGGTTTGGTTTGGAGGTGGGCCACCTGCACTTGCACCCACACTGCAATTTAATACCCTTGCTGCAAGTTAATGACAATTGCAATCAGGGAGGGTGATGTCCCCTTTCTTCCTTCCACTCCTGCTTTTTTTTTTTTTTACATTCCCATTGCTCTCCCCAATAAATTAGGGCCTTTCCCCCCCTCCTCCTTTTCCTATTTTGTTTTACTGCCTTCATGCTGTTCTTCTTTATTTCCAGCATTTTATTTCAAGAAGTGGGTTTGAAGTGCTCTCAGCCCATCTGCTGGTTTGGTTTAGAACAAGGACTGGAATGAGACAAGGGGTTTTGGAAGTCATGAACTATTTATAGTGTATTTGTTCTTTCACATTGGCACTAAACTTTGTTTATAGAATCACCTGCAGTAGAACCTGAGCCAGGGGACCACAGCTCACTTGATCTAAAATTGGCTTTATTTCTTGGTTTTCTTAACAGAGACCACATGTGTGTGTCTGCTGCTGGCCAATGCATGTTTGAGGCTTGCACAAATGTTGAAAGCACAAATACAAAGTGTTCATGAGTGTGTTTGTAAAGTGCTTGGACTGTGCCCTTATGAAAAACTCTTACAGATCATACGTGTAAGTCAAATAAGAAGGAGGCTGGGCATGTGTGTTACCACTGTCTAGAAATAAAAGGTTCCCAAGGGAAAACTTGAATGAAAATTTTTCATTACGATTTCCCCGGTTGGTTTTCCTTTTCTCCAAACAGTGTTTTTGTCTTGGATTGGCCCGGTGAAACACAATGCTAACTTTTGTTTTCCTGCTATGTTAAATATTTTTTCTTTTTTTTTTTTTTCAAAACAAACCAACAATTTAAATTGAAACCAAAGGAGATCTGTCATTTTAAATTGCTATTTTGACATAAAGCATTTCATTTATTTTTCTAACCAAAAATTGACATTTTAATTTGAACCAAAACAAAATTTTTCATTTACTTTCAAAGTATCAATTGCAAATGAAAATATTTTCTTTACTTCTCCTCAGAAAGTCAGACCATTTCGTGCTTCCAAAATTGCAGGTATGCGGGTTTGCAATGCTTGTGTGTGCATAATTGTGGTGGTGTGACTGTATTGTGCAGGATGCCTGTTGAGTATTTGCAGGTGTTATACATCTATACGTTTTGTAGAAGGTACACTCATCCGTAAAGTTTGTATATCCATGTTTGCACAGTGGTGGTAACATATGCTCACTTATGTTGAGTTAATGGCAGGAATATCTCCATGTATTCATGTTTTTTATTTATGTTTTAGGTTTCCCTTTTGAATGTGTTTTTAATGTGTATAAGCTTGTTACAGTGTTGCCAACAGTGTTAAAAATAACAGAGCAAGACTGAGTAAGTCATAAGATTGGGGAATATGATAGATTTTGGTTTCTTTTGTCCTCTTTATATTTTTTTTTTTTAGCTTGTCAGTTTCGTGTTTTCAATCTGTTCTTTACTGCTTTGATGACAGAAGAGCAACATTTTTATTGTAAAAGTAGATTTCTGATTTTGCAGTGATCATTTGGCCATAAGAGCTAAGGTTTGATAAAAGACGTAAAGATAATAGCAAGAACTGCATTCAATTTTGGGAGCTGTTAATAACAGTTTCTGTCTATTTTCATGGCAGATAACTGGTTATGTGCTTGTATTAGCAGTACTGTATACTCAGGCTTTTTGGTTGCATGCATTTCTAGGATAACTAAATGTTTATGTGTTTTTACTGCATGTTGGTGTGCATAATGTGTATTTTCAGCCATACTGAAATTTAGCTTCTGTCTAAGTCGGCCACTTAAGCACTTCGTAGTAAGTAGAGGGAAACTTTCAAAGCAAGCAGCTCATCCCATCCTAAGAGTCATCTTTTCTGGTGGTAGAGGCACTTTGGACAGGATATCTGCTCAGACTAGCCATCTAACACACACAGACTTGTGTGTGTTCAGGACATGAGTGTTTGCTTGTGATTTATATGTATGTTAGAGTCCATATGGCAGTTCTGTTTGTATGTGCAATGTGCATACTTGTGAAATGTATATGTACACGTATATCCATTAAAAGCAGTCAGCAGGAGTTTTCGCAGAGCATACTGTGAGTATGGAATACTTCAGTCTTCATTACTCTCAGATCAGATAATTCTGCTGTGCTCCACTTACCTAAAATATTTCAGAGCAGCTCAGTACAGCATTAGGCCAATTGCTGGTGTTACAACTTAGCCTGTTAACCTTTTCCCACAGCTAAGCTCCATGGAAGTCCCTGTTTCCTGCAGTGCCATATAGTTTTCTTGATGCCCAGTTTCTGCCTTGCTCCATAAGGCATGAGCTGGCCAGAGAGAGAGAGAATGTGGACTCATCAGGGAGCATGGCCTTTTGCAGAACACCAAGAGTGTTTGTTAGGGTACCAACCTCCGAGGCAATTTACCATGAAGGGTCAATGTAAATTCACAACAGCATTGATCCACTTGGAAGTTGTTGTGATATGTCTGCACAGAAGAATGTGAAAATACAATGTTCTGCCATCTTTTGTAAAAATGTAATCTTCTTTCCCTGAGAAATTCTAACATTCCAGTTGTTAAGCGGGGTTAAAATAAGAAGGCGAGATGTTGTAGATTTCTATTGGATAAATATTCTGAATTTTGCTTAGTTTTGCATTTATAGGCAGTCTGTGTGTTGTAGTAGGTGTATTAATATTCTATATTTAATGGGAGGTCTTGCTGTGAACTGAATAAAAGGTATGAAACTAGAATGTGTCTATTTACATACCTAGACACTTTCTAGTTTGTAAATATTCATGTTAACGTTTTGGGGATCAGATCCTAAGCAAGCGAGGACTGGTGTAGTTCTACTGAGTTCATTTGACTCTGTTGACTCCTGCCAGGACAGTTTGTGGCCTGGAAAACATGCTTACTATGAGAGATTAGAAGGGATCTGTTTGTTTCACTTGTAAAAGAGCTTAAGAAACGATTCAATCATGTTCTATAATTACTTATGCAAGGAGAAGATATCTGATATTACCAAGCTCTTTGGTCTAGCAGACAAAGGTGTAACAAGATCTGACAGCTGAACCATTCAAACCTAATATAAGGCAGAGTTTTTAAGTACTGGATGTACTTGAGCTTTGGGACAGATAAGCAATTGATAAGGTAAATACTGCATCACTCTGAACCTTTAAAATAAGATTGCATAGTTGTGTAAAAGATGTGCTGTGGATTGACTTTCAGCTGTTGAGTTAGAAACTGAAATACTGAGGGAAGATTCACGGTGGATGCTGGGCCAGTGAGAGCCAAAAGGCCTAGGCCACAGTTAACAGCTGTAAAAGCCCAGTAAGAGCCAAGTGAATGAGAATCTCAGTGATCAGTTAACAATTATCAGATCGGGATATGCATCAAATGAAGAACTGACTAGCTGCATCAAATGAAGGACTGCCCCTCGCTCCTCCATGCTTACATGCACCCGCAGGCTGCGTATGTTCGTGTTCTTTATTTTGGGCTGTGACGTGTGTTTACTGCCGGCAGCCTGGGACATACCTGTCGGGGTGCTCCCACACACAGTGTGTCATGAGCCTCTGCTGGTGGTGGGGAGCAGAGATTTATACAGTGCCTCCAGGAATCCCCAGTGGGGCCCCTCCAGTGAACTTTGTCTCCCCGGCTTGCTGCCAAGCATTAACTACAATACTCGCACTTGTTTTTGACAACAGCATGCAGGTTGTATTTCACCAATTGCTATTTTGGTTTGGGAGTTATGGCAGAAATGTCTCTGGGTACTCATCTGGTATAAGCAGAGCAGGAGGTTTACTCTTATTGTGTAATGTCACCTTTCAGTCAGTGCTTGGGACTAAAATTATGGGGTGTCATTTGCTCTTTTTATTACATTTCAAGGATATACACCTCTTGTGTGGGACGAGTGTCTGGGGAGTGACTCTGGCCTGGTTCTGCCTAGAGGGATAGCCTCAGCTATAGGGCACCTTTTAAAATACCATTTGGGACTTTTTTTTCTTCTCTTTTAGTAAGTAAGTTGGGACCTGAGGCAGCAGCAGTTACTATCTTCCAAACTGCTGCCTGTGATGATAGATGAGTTTGGCCCTGGAAGCACAGAGAGATACTGGACTCAGCACAACACAGATGTTGCAATGCAGCCAAATTAAGCTTTAGTTGGGAATGTGCAAGTTGGGTCTTAGTCAGAGTATCTCATGCCTGCTTGCCTCGCTGAAAAGCAAGAGCAAAATATTAGCAGCTGACCTGGTGGGATATACACTTGCCCAAAATATTCTGTTACTGGCTGCAGATGAACCAGAATCTGATCTGCTGTGTGACTTTCCTGAGGTTCTCACAGCCATGGGGTGGAGATACAAAGGAGTCCTCCAAAAGAAATGCTGTTTTCTGCAATCTTCATATCACAATTCTCCATAAATCACAACACAGAAGATAAAGTAAGGGTGTTACAACAGTAGGTGCCACATATTCCTTAGGCCCAGCCCAATATACCCCAGGAAACAAACCTGCATGTTAAAGACTATGAGAAATATTCCTGTGAGCTTCTGGGATAAAATATAAACAGGTTGCTACATTAATTAGTAAGAAGGAGATTGCTAGTCTACACAGCTAGGAAAATCAATGGGTTAATATTATTCCTCAAAGCAACACACCAATATAACTTAAGGAGAAAGGAGATCCCTGGTTATAGATGGCAAAAACCATCTTCGGGTGAAGGTTGCTGTGCAACATTTTGAGCCTAATAGAGGGAAAAAGGCAATGGAAAAAAAGTGAATCTGGAAAATGAAAAAAAGTTCTCAATAGTGGCTTCATATTGCAGAATAGCAAACATGAAATGTAGTAAAGGTGACAAAGAGGTAAGGCATGAAGAGTTGACTGTTCTTTTTATTTTATTTTGTTTTATTTTATTTTTTTAAAATTTTTTTTATTTCACCAGCCTCTATAATCTTGAGATTGCAATCAGTACATGCTTGATCTTAATGTGATGGAGCAACCCAAAATTAAGAAGTCAGAGGAGACAAATATGTCTTGCAGCCTTTCTTTAAAATAAATTTATTTTTTCTCTAGCTGAAAGCAAAGAGGAGGGAATATCAGGTCCTGACATTTCCCCCTGGTAGAGGAGTCCACTCCTGGGGATGTCAGTCAGAACCTCCTAATAGGATATAACTAAATTGCAACAGGAGGGTAGAGGGGATCTAAAAATTGCCTGAAAAGCAATTCTTCCTTGTCACCAACAAGAGGGACAGACTGTAGACAAATATAGTTTGTGGAGGGCGAAGGTTAAGACTAGATCAGATTGCCAAACACAAAATTCTGAAGAGACTGTGTAAATAGAAAAACAGAAATGAGAATGCGCTAGCAGATATATGTTCTTTTTTGTAGAAGACCTGTCTGTTGTATGGCCTTGCTACTCAGCATATGTGAAAACTGAAGGAAAATTTCTTCTTATATACTCCTAACATTATTGTGGACATTCCTCTTTTTAAAACTCGTCCCTATTTAAAGAGGTACATGGGCTAGGGGGGGAAGATAGATACGTTTTTGGTTTGTACAATAATAAAAGTGTCTCTTCTATAGGCACCAGCACTCACGCTGGAGAAAAACAGACTAGCTTTGAATGTACCCTTTTTTGTTCTTTTCCTCTGCATGAATGTGTATATGGATCGAAGCTATTAGAAAAACATCAGAACTATTTCACACAAAAGCCCCAAATACGAAATTGTTTTTCCTTTGGGTGAATAAATGTATAATTTTTTCAGTTTTTAATGTTTGTATACACCTTTTTCTATTTTTCCCAAAGGCAATTTTATTTTTACTGTTTTTTCTTTTGGTCACTGACAGCAAATATGTCAACGCTTTTATTTAACTTTTTAGTTTTTGCTTCCTATGGCTTTCTAAAACTGTGTCAACTTAGAAAAACTAGTTTATGAAGGAAAACTGAAGTTTATGAGTCTGAAACTGTTAACATGCAGCTTCATCAGCTTTGAAAAGGAGCATCTGAGTTGCACATTTTTTCCTGTAACTTTTCCAGTGAACAATTTGAAAAGAAATAAATACTAAATAATTGAACAAAGTAAAAGTCAGAAAAAAGAAAAAAAGAACAAAATAAGTATCAACAAAGCTCTAAAACCATTTTATTGTAACACACATTCCAGGATTTTGAAACGTTTAGCTAGACAGAGAGCAGAAAATTGTTTTTAAGTGACACTTTTAAAGTAAGTTCTACTTCTAGGAAAAGGTTATTTTTGTGCAATACAAATTTCCAATAGAGATTTTTTGATTGGCAAGAATTTAGTGCCGCTTTTAAAATAACTAAGGCAAACAAAAGGAAGATACTTTATTCCAAAATGTATGTTTTAAAACCAGTCCCCACCTAGACTGCAGAAAGAGAATGGAATGCATGAAAATTTGGTTTGATTACTGTGCTACAGGTTTCCTTTTCATGGGCTCCTAAAACATCTCAGACCACGCAGGGATACGATGTGGTCTGACATGACGGTGCTCTCGCACAGTCTCCAATTCTGGTGAGCCTGCTCGGCTGTTTTTCTTCTTTCTCCACTTTCCTCTTTCTCACTCTCCTGCCAAGTTTTTCCTTTCAATCTTCCTTCTTGTGAGGTGAGTATAAAAAACCTAGTGTACAAAAACTCCCATAATGAAACTCTGAGGGCAAATTATGTCCTTGCTCCCCTAGGCAGCTTGGAGTTGCCTGAAAAATAGGAAAACAGTGCAGATTTAGGCTCTAACAGTAATTTTGATCCCTGCTATTTAGGAAATGGTTCTGTAGTCTCTTCTTGGCAGCCCTCTTTTACATCCATCAGCAATGCAGCATAACCCTACCATCAGCACTAAGTACAAATTCTCACACCCTGCTGGGGACTCAGGACAAGCCTCCCACAAATAGCTTTCCATTTCCATCCTGAATTCGGTGTTAGCCAATTTAGAGGCAATATATGGCTCTAGGAATAGGCTGTCATGTACAGTATGCACAAGACAGCTCTCCCCTAATCTCATCTAATTGGCAACAGGAGTTGCTGTCATTAGGCACAGAGTGTGAGAGGCATTAGAGTTGTTAGTGTTTGTGCAGGCTATCGGAGGGAGGTCAAACATTTGGGGAGATTCAGATACCTTCCCTAGGAAGACACAGCACTCCTGAATCGCTGCTTCCAATAAGTGAATGCCTGGGGAGGTTTGCATCTTTGCCATAGGACTACCGTCATGAGGAAGAATGAGAAAATAGAGATTTTTTGCTCAGACTGATAATAGTGTTGAGGGATGTGGAAAATGGAATATTTTATATGTATTTTTAAAGTAGGAATTTAATAACTGAGGATCCACCCCCCCTCCTCTGAAATATAGCTGCTCCTTGTGAAGTAATGTTCTGGAAAATGTTAATTTCAGATAGATGGAAGCATTTCATTTTGACACCCTATTTTAAAAACATTAAATCAAAATATACACTACAAAGAAAAACATTTCCATTTCAAGGTCACAGCCCAAGACTTCATTCAGAGAAACCCTGGTCTTTTGGTAGTGTTAGGCCATGTCCTCCAGCTTTTTCTCTGAAGCAAAACCCCCATGAAATCATCACAGACTTGCAAAACAATTCTGCTTGAGCGAAATTCATTCCCTGACAGCAAATAGTTCTGCTAGATGTCTTCAACAAGTGACAGTGCGATTTGACCATAGTTCTGGTACCCAGACCGGTATAAAATGCTGACTTGGCTTTTGAGAGAGGCCCCAGGACTGCAGAAAGCCATTTCCAGCTGAGAGTACAGTTTCTATGTACTTAGTTGGAGAGGTTTTGTTTTCATTCAGCTGGCAGAACTCCTGCCTGCAGGTCGAGGCAGGGACTTGGAATTATCCCGTGTGGTGGTAGCACAAAGGACAGGCTCCCCCGGGTCTAACTAGGGGCTGGGAGGTGTAACAGCCAGCTCTGCTCCACCTTCAGGCCATGGCTCACCTCCCTGTCTCCAAGCCACTGACAGCAGCACTGGCTGTTTTCAGTCATCCCTCCTGCTTCCCCAAGCATTCTGAGCAGCCTGCTCACCCCAGCGTCCCCAACCTTACCCCACAAAACCTCTTTTTGCCAGTCCTGCAAAAAACCCCTTGTCACTTTGCATTTATTTAAGTGGAGACTGTCTCACCACGAACACCTCGTTTGTGCCTTTTCTTTCTCTGGATAATTTGGGATTCATGCAGGGTTGTGGTTCAAGGAAAATCCAAATCCTAGTGGAGGGCTTGGCCAGACCATGGCTCAGGCTGGCGGTCTTCACTCAGCATTTCATCCTCCAGGACATGGCGCCTTCGCAGAGGCAGAGAAAAACATATTTTCCTGTGAACACAACATTCCTCTGCCATGCTTTTTGTTTGCACCGAGCTCTTTCATATTGAAAGCTGTGAACAGAAATGGCCTGGTCATTCATTTTGCTACTGGAAAAGGTTTGCAGGTTTCCCCTCATCCTACTGCCTGAAGTTTATTTAGGGCTCTGTGCAGTACAGATGATACGGCAATAAATGAAAAGCCTCTGCGAGTACCAAGATGTTACTGAAGGGGTGCAAGCTGTAAAACATTCCTTGCTGATGCAGTTCCCTGGAGTGCAAGCATGAGATGGTGCTGGAGCAGATAATGGGGGTTGGAGCTGCCATAGGAAATAACTCTAATCTTGTCAGTGTTGCAAAATTAGTCTGCAGATGATAATAGCTGCAGCAATTACTGTTGTGAGGGGCAGCATTTTTGACAAATGCTGCTGCACTGTGACTGTAGGATATTGTAGTACCTTATCATGGGGAAAAGCAATTCTATATGGTAAGAAACCACAGTGAATCCACAGCTGGTGTCTTTGCAGAGCAAGGCCTCTGAGGCTGGTAAGCAATGGGGGGCTGGCGTTATTTCTCACCAACCTTCCCAATGCCATGGAAGAAACAAGAGACAAAGTACCACTGAGCTCCTGGTCCCTGATCAGTTTGCCTCCAGTAATCCCTTCCATGAAATTCCCAAGCATGACAAGCAATGATGAGTTTAGCATATCAGCTTCTAACTCTTTTCCCTTCATTCTTTGCCTCATTTTAAATGATTTTAAAAAATAAATAAATCATGAAGTGCTGCTTGGCTAGCACATCTGGGTGGTTTAGCTAGGACATCAGCCCTAGGTGATGAGAGTGGTCAGTGCCATGCTGAAGAAAAAATAGATATATGTTTTCCCTGTTGCTGGCTAACAAAACATTTTCTTGCTGCTCCCCATTAAAGTCTCATAGTAAAGAAGCTCGAAGAGACATATTAATGGTGGGGCAAATAAGGGACAAGTACTGTTGCTTGGAAATTGTCTAATTATCTGAGCACCCAGAGGTGGTAATAGCACTGGGACGTGTGACAGATACATATGACTCTGCTGCAGATGTCCCTCAAGCAAGCACATGTGAGCCAGCCCCACTTTGTCCCTGCAGCACAGGTCCTGCCTTGTCCTTTTCCTCATACCTGGACAACTCTTCATTCTGTTTTTTTTGCCTGGCTGCTTGTGTGAGTGCACAGATGCACAGGGTAGCACAAGGAGGGGCACAGGATGGAGGAAGGATTTAGCAGCTGGCCATGGGGTTGCTGCTTTTGCAGTAGTGGCAGCTTCTGCCCACCTAAACCATCAACAGCAGATTGAGGGTGCTATTCCATGTTGCAGAAGTCAGGGAAGGTGTTTGTGGGGCCTGCTTCCTTCTTCATGCCACAAACACCTTCCCACTCCTGTGCTCCTGATACTTGTTTTGGATCTCCCTGGTGCTAGTCTGATCCCTCAGTGCTGCAGGGAGTTTAAACAACATAATACTGACCTCATTGCTGGGCTAGTTGTGTGAATCAGCCTCCAGTGGGATCAGGTAAGCATGAGGATGGGAGCAGGTGACAAAGTGTTGGGACTGGTGCAGCTGGGAAGGGGAACTAGGACCAGAGAGATTAATACCTTTCAGTAGCAGCTAGGCAGACCAACTTGGCCATAACGTGAATTTGTCACCTAAATCTCTAATCTCTAATCTCCTGTGTTTTGCATAGGAAATCTTGCTTTTGAGTAAGGTCTCTCTCCATTCACTGATATTCTCAGCTTTCAGTGTTGCCTGTCTTCAACTCTCTTGGCTCCAGCAGAAGTGATGGCAACATTCCTGTTCAGTGCTGTGTCTGCTGGGGATGCCATAGGTGGAGTTGCTACGTTTTGAGGCAGAGGGGTGGAGAAGATGATTTCTTGAGATCCTTTTTGGCACTATTTTCTGGAATTATCTGGTTGCCCAGGGTAAAATGATACGCCGAGAATAAAAGACCATGTGTCTATCTCAGTAATTGATACCTATGACCTTGCAAAAAGTTTTAATCAGTGGAAAGTGACTTATTGACACCAGTGCATTGTTTAGCCTGAAGCTAAAAATTTAGAAAGAATTTAAACAAACATCCCACTTCAAGTACAAAACAGCCAAGAATTACATATTCTAATGCTGAAAAAATAATTAAAAGGAGCTGAAGTCACACACAAGAGTTAAAAACCGTTCTCCTTTAAAAAAAAGTGTTCCCCTGTGTATTTTTTTCCTTAAAAGGCACACAGGAGTACACATTGTTGCATTGTACAGTATGCCTTCCCTGTGTGCCACAAGGTAATTAGGTAAGTGGAAAAGACAGTACAATCATATATTGTTAAGTGGTTGCCCAGAGGCTTCATTGCAGATCAGTCTTGCTGTCACGCAAGATGAGCAAAATCTGTTCCGTTCTTGGTTCCTAGTTGCTTGCCATGGTTATGGTGTGCAGGTGGAGGGCCTGGAGGAGCAAGAATCAAGGGAACAGGAGTGGGACTTTGTGCTAACCAAGGCCTGTTCTGTAGCCAGAAAAATATCCTGAAAATCAGCATTTCCCACTAGCTGTCCTGCTGACCTAAGCTGGCCATTTATGATGGATGTCAAGGTAGATATGGAACTGGAGGCAAGACTTTCCTCTGAAGCTGGATCAGGGCTTAAGGCAATAGACACTTCCCTGTTATGGCTAGAATTTCTAAGAACACATTTGAATGTGCAGTTGGCACTGATTTAATTATTTCAGCACAGTTAAATTGATAGAGCACTCCCTGACTGTGGATACAGTTATTCCAGTACAACTATGTCATATAGGTACAGCTTGTTCTTGTACATACAGACGATCAGTGGTGTAAGACATTGGTGTAATTCTGCTCTGTAGGGACCAGAACTTGGCTGTTATAAAATCTATTTGTTGAAGAAGGAGAGAAGAATGACAGGAGATGGGATGTTGTACTGGATCTTATTATTCCTGATGAAGAAATCAACCAGATCACATGCACAGGGATGGTTAAATGGGAGCACAAAGATGTGGAAATTTCAAGGTAACCAAGAAGAAACTTTACTGTGGATTACTGAATCATATTATTCCTGTAGGTTCTGCTGATGGTAAATAATGGCAGATGGTAAATAATAAAGGATGTTTATGCTGCTGATATAAATCAAAGCCGAAAAGAGCCCCAGGACTCCACCAGAATATGCTGTGTGTTCCTATGGGAATCTGTCCCAGCATTGCTTTCATTTGAATCCTTCTTTGTTTATTTTGCAAAACAGAAAAATTATTCTGAAGGACTTTTGGCTCCTCCAACTCCTGCTTTGGATATCCCAGCTTCCAGCGAAAATCAGACACCCTCTGGCTCCAGACTAGTAACTCCCCACTGTTTTTCCTAACCACTAAGAGGTCTAGCACGTACAATTTTGAACTGAGTATCTAAACACAAAGAAATTTAAAATACTGTGACAGACTACAAGTTGTATTTTTTTAATCACAGTTATAATTTTTGTATCCCGTTACTCATTAGAGGCGTGGAAGCTTCCATTCAAGCTTGAAGAAAAGAGTTAAAAATTATTAAACATAATGGGTCTCCACACAGCGTGTAAGACATTTGAACTTAACTGGCAAGAAAAAGCAAGACGAAGTATATTTTAGAGTGGTAACTATTGCCATTATAGGCCAGAAACCAAGTGAGGCACTGAATTACTATGAGATTAAAGTTGTGGGTCAGCAAAACAGCTTTCCAAATGACCTCCAAAGTCATATAGGTTAAAATAAGATCAATAGGGAAAAGCTTTGCAGAAGACATCTGATTTGTTTGGTGAGAAAAAAAAACAGGATTAGGAACTTAGAAAGAAAACTGTGGTCTCCTCCTAGATTTCTCAAGTAAACATCTTCCAACCACCAGAAGAGATGGAAATGACTTTCTGCTGCAGTTGTACCTCTGACAGACACATTCTCACTTGTCTCAGTTAGGGTATGGAGCCTCTTAGTACTGCTTGCAAGGAGTGACATTTTTCAAAAGAGGACAGATAACACAGAGGAAGAGACTGCAAGCAACAGAAAATGGTAAGGAGAAACTTTAGCCAAGCAGTCTTCTTTTCATCATCTTTTAGAGCATTTTTGGGTGAGCCTCCTTCCACCCAGGGGAAAGAGGAGTTTTCAGAGAAGAGGAAGTGCCTGAGCCATTTCAGTCTGGTGGTAGTGGCCAACCATTCTTCTGTGCTGTTTTTAACACTTTAGGACAAAGATATCCTGCAGATGACTGAATTCAGAGGTAACATTTCTTTCCTCTGGCCACAGCCCAGTCAGACTCAAGTTTCCTTATAAGCTTGATCCTTTCTGACACCTCTTTCAATTTAAAATCCCTTAAACTGCTCATCAGGCACAGACACAAATCCGTCGACTGCCTCAGACTTGCAGAACACTCCTTATAGGCAATTCAAGTCACTGCTAGAAAAAACCCTTTCTCTTCCAAGTTAAAATCTCAGTTGTGTTAGCTGCACTTCTTTATGTACAGCTAACTAACAGTTTAAGTTCAGGCTGCTGAAAGTTCACTTTCTTAGTTCTTGGGGACAGCATCTCCGTTCCGCTGGTCCCTCAGAGTCCATGTGGGCAGAGCCTGTGACACATTAATCCCACCCAGACCATATGCACACTTGGCACAGTGTGACGGGGCTTCGAGCTTCCATGTACACAGGTGAACTCTCATCCAAGTTGTGTCGGTTTGCCATTTGTGTTTGTAGCCTGCCACTGTGATCATGTCACTTGTTGTTTGCAACCACCTTCTGCACCTCCCACATGAAATGCAAGGGGTTAGTCTTTCCTTTCTACCTGTCTACAATCAATCTTTACACTATCATCTCTCATTCACTTGGAATATATTGGATCTTTGGCAAGCCTATGGTGCCATGCCGTAGTGCCTGCATGTTACATTTTCAGATCTAATGACCATGTTTTCTCCTTTTCTACCCCTCATTCCTGGAAGAGTGCCCTGTAATCATAGACAAAAGCTGCTCTACCAGCCTCTTTCAGGCTTGGCTGGCTGGAAAAATTGAGACGGAAGTGTTTTAGTGGTTGCTGGCATGTGCCGGTTTGCTGCGGCTGGAAGGTTGTGCAAGCTGCCACGTGGGGCCACCCTGCCAGGAGAGCATCCCCGGCAGGGACTCCATGCCCCCTTCTCACCCAACGTTGCAAGAGTGCCAGTTTTTGTTCTGGCTGGCCTCCCTCCAAGTGCTGAGATGCAAATTCCTCTACAAATAAAATGCCTGTCTTGGTTCGGTTCTCTTTCCAATTGTTTTTCTTCCAGTGATGTCTACAGTGACAATGGTTAAGTCGCAGCTCATCGCACTGACCAGTGCTGTCTCTCTGCATCTGTGTGCTCGTTCATCTGTCTGTAGCTGCCCATTGTCTTTTGTCTCATGATCATTTTGAGGGGTAGAACTGTGGTGTCCTTTTGTATTTAGACCTAAGGGACTTCGGTTTAAAAACAGCCATTTATGCCCTACGGTAACATAAGCAAGAAACAATAACGTGCTGTCTTTCAGTAGAAGGACAATGCTGAGTTCTTACTCAAGCAAATTCCCATTAACTCTAGTGCAGCTGAATGCTGCTTGAGTCGAAACAGGGGAAGAAGATAAGGGTTTGTTTCAAGAGAAAATAAATAAAAGATACACAGTCCTCAGCCTTCTGCGTATGGAAAAGTGTATTGTCTGCACTGGCCTGCTTATAGGGAGTAAGCAGAAAAGAAACTGCAAGTTTTCAGTTGTGGTTTGTACATAATGTGTACTAGGATGGCATGTCCTGATGCATCTCCCGCACAGCCACGTGGTGAGCCAGGTTGTCAGCCTTCTGTGTTCTCAGGAATAGAAAATGGGAGCTGTAGACTATGACAATCCTAAAAAATATATACCATTGGTGGCACACCTACCATTGCCCAAAATGCCTGCAGAAAATACTCACCGTCCTGCACCATGCCTTAGATTGTGCCTTGGCTTTGTTCATGAGGGTCCAGTTGGCTTGGGGAAACTGTACCAAGGAGTGTGAATCATAGAATCATAGAATGCCAGGTTGGAAAGGACCTCAAGGATCTTCTAGTCCAACCTTTCTAGGTAATACTATAGTTTATATAAGATGGCTCAGCACCCTGTCAAGCTGAGACTTAACACTGTCCAATGTGGGGGAATCTACCACTTCCCTTGGGAGACTATCGCAGTGTTTGATTGTCCTCATGGTGAAAAATATACCTCTTGTGTCCAATTGGAATCTCCCCAGGAGCAACTTTTGCCCATTACCCCTTGTCTTCTCCATGCAACTCCTTGTAAATAGGGAGTGTCCATCTTCTTGGTAGCCACCCTTTAAGTACTGGAACATTGTGATAAGGTCTCCCCTAAGCCTTCTTTTCTCAAGGCTGAACAAACCCAGTTTTCTCAGCCTCTCCTCATCTGGCAGGTCCTCCAGTCTTCTGATCATCCTTGTGGCCCTTTTCTGGACCCTCTCCAGCCTGTCTGCATCCTTTTTGTAGAGCAGGAACCAAAACTGAATGCAATACTCCGGGTGGGGTCTGACAAGTGCTGAGTAGAGGGGGATGATGACTTCTTTATTTCTGCTGGTCATGCCGTTGTTGATGCAGCCCAGCATCCTGTTGGCTTTCTTTGCCGCTGCAGTGCACTGTTCACTCAGGTGCTCGAAGTGAAGATTACATATGACTGTTGACTAGATACTAAGCATGTGTGGCACCTCTGTTTAGTTCATTAGTAGAGATCACAGAATCACAGAGTGGTCAGGGTTGGAAGGGACCTCTGGGGATCTTCGAGTCCAAACCCCCTGCCAGAGCAGGACCACTCAGGGCAGGTCAGAGATGTATCCATATACACCAGAAACACATAAATACAAAAGGTGAGGATGCAAAAGAAAACTGCAAGTTTGCAGGCAAGATGTATACATTAAAAAAATGCCCCAAAATAAAGATAAGAGCCTGGATAGATGCATTAACTAAATAACTAGTTTTGAAATTCATAGTGTCTCCATGCTCTGCCCAAAGTAGGACTGCAGCTCTCCTAGGTGCTTCATGAATCAGTAGTACTGGACGTTCCCTGTACTTGACAGTGAATAGTCTGTTTGCTTAAAATATTTCAAAAGGAGGAAAAGAAGCAGAGATAAACAAGTGATTTTTAAATAAAACCAAAGCTCAATTTTGAGTATAAATGTATTCATGCTTATGTTTTTTGAGAACCTGTGCAAGAATGAGTGGATACCTCATTGGATATATTTGTGCATTCTTTTTCAGGAACAGCTAAGATTAAAAGGACTGTGGCAGTATGGGTCTGAGGAAGCTGTTCTGTAATTTTGGAGGCCGGGATCTACTCCTTAAGAAATGTAATTAATCAGGAATTTCAGTGACTTGAGAATGCAGGTGATCTCTCTTATTGCTTACTCTAAAAGTACTACTTTTATTCCACATATCTCCAAAACAGATGATGGGGTATAAATTCAGTGATCAGCAGGGTGAATACAGGTCACTAAACTAATCCTTAAAATGTTGATCAGTACCACAAAGCAAAGCATGTGCTTTCAGTGTTTACAAGTGGAGAGAAACTTAACAAGGTAGATTTAATACAAGTTTACCAGAAGGTGGAGCTGGATAGTAAATCTAAACAATAACTTGCAATTAATACATTCCAAGAATCATTCCAGTACAGAAGGACGAATGTGCTTCATGCACAAGTAGTATCTCTGCACTGCAATTCAGATAATACAACTGCTGAAAGCTGACATCAGTTACCTAGACTAAACCCGAATGATGAGAGTAGCCACAAAAATATTCTAGAATAATATAGTGGTGATACAAAGAAGGATGCAAAATTATTATTTTAAAATAAAGAAAAGGAAATGCTATTTTTAACTCCAATCCTTCAAATCATGTAAATGTATGCATGTCTTTGAACCTGTAATCTGTTAGTCTGTTACGTGCATGCCTATGTTACCAAGGTAAAGTCTTCTTCAGGAAGATTCAGCCTGCATTGTATGTAAGTGATACTAAAAAACAAAACCAACCAACCAACCAACCAAAAACCCGACAAAAAAACCCAAACGAAAACCAAAACCTGAAACAAACCAGCAACTGAAGTAACCAAAATCAGACCCAGAATCTTTTAGTCTATTAGAAGAGTACCTTCACTTTAGTGTCACTATGCTACAAGCCATTTTTTTCTGCACTGCAATAGACATACATAGAAATGTTTTTTTTCCATCTGCTAACACTTCTGCATGTACTGATATCTATCTGGAAAGATCATAGCAATTAAAAAGATGTAATATTGCAAAACAAATGGGTATGTCTGTAGGGGTATGATGTCAGCCATAGATTCGCCGTTAGCCATGACCTCATTTCTGGAAATTCTTTGCATTTTTTTGTATTGCAAACAGAACAGATTGACCAACAGATAGAGATGCAGAGCACAGCTACAAATGAAGAGCACAGATACTTAAATTTAGGCTGTAGGGAAAGTAACTTTCAGAAAATAAAACACACATAAGGATAAATAGCCTTATCAGACCTATCACCAGCTGCCTCTTAAAATGGTATCACAGTGTATGTTATACTGCCATATTCCCATTCCCTGCAAGTTGTCATATTTACATACACATTTTTCTTTGGGCAGGTGAGGCAGACATTTAACTTCATCTTTTTGTCTAGAGTCATGAAAAGTCTCTTTGAAAGAGCAACCTTCACTTAGGTGCAGGCCAGACTGCCTGTCCCTCCCATAGCTAGGCTTATTAAATCTTACAAACTGCCCCTGACTGCAGGCATTTTAGCAGAGACTGGAGCTGGGGTTGTAATGATACAAAAGCCTCAGCTTCCTTTTGAAGTTGAATTTCCTTGAAGGAATATGTCTTCGCCTAGCTGACCTGCCAGTCTTTTGTCAGTCTCTTGGGATCAAACTCAGCCTGGGAAGGATTCATCTGAAGCATCCACCACAGATACCTTTGCTATCTTCATGGTTAACAAGGTCTAAAAGCAAAGGATTACAAACAACCCAGCAATTATACTGTTTTTGAATCCATCCTCTCAGGGAAGACCTGGGTGTGAAACAGACTGGTGGCTGATGAGCCTCAAACCTGGCAGCTGTATTCATAACCCATGGTCAACACGCCAAGTGTGCAGCTGATCCCATGGCTTGTGCAGGGCATGGTGGCACAGTACAGACCTCTGCTATCATCTGGATGACAAGACTTCTCAGAGCAATTGCAAAGGTCAGAACCAGTTGTATTGAATGGTTGGCTTTGTCAGTGAAGTACAATTTGAGCAGATTGGAGGGACAGGTGCATGCTCTGGCTTCCTCCTTTCGGAAATAGTTCCCTAGCCACGCAGTATTGCCCAGTGGTGCTGGGATCAGAGCAGTGTGACATGCTCCTTCCTTAATGATATTTGCAGGGATCAGTATTGTCCTGGTTTGAGCCAGGGTGAGCCAAATTTTCTTTTTACTGATTTTTTTTTTCTTCAGTGAACTCTTTTTTAAGCAGCACACTTGCTGAAAGTAGCAGCAAGTTTTCCAGCTAGTGAACTGATAACACTCAAATGTGTATCAATACTGCTGAGAGGCCAAGGACACTTTGCTCTACTTGTTGGATTTGCTACTTCCGACACTAAAGGAGCAGATCGGTTGTATCTACAACCCTCCTGCAGGGAGGAGCAGAGTAGACAGATGGCAAAATCAGTGAACCAAAGTGTTCCATCCATATATCTACACAGGTCTCGGTATAATTCAGGGATCACGGAAGTCAAGTCCCTTCTCTTTTGCTGTTTCTTCCATCCATGGTCAGCATCACGGAGGACTCTGTCTATCCATCACTGTTGATTCCTGGCTCGTGCATTCCTGACCCTCACAACTCTCCCCTCAGCTCCTGTCTGCTCTGCTGCTCTCTCCGGCAGTGCTCCAGGACATTTCGGGACTGCTCACAGCTCAGGAGATGCCGGGGGAGTTGCTGGGGGTGTAGGGAGACAACAGGGATTTTGCACATTCCTGAACATACTTGTATATGATTGTACATATTTATTTTATAATTTGTATTTAATTAAAGCTGTCTAGTTAAGTTTTCAATCCAGAAAAATCTCTCTCCTTAATTCTCTCTGTCTTTCCCTACCTGGGTGGAAGGGGGAGGGGACTGAGAGCGTTATTGTCACTGGTTTAATTGCCGATCCTGAGTCAAACAGTGACGAGTGTTCATATGCCAAAGAAACCCCCAGAGGTAACAGATAAAGACTAGCATCAACCACAGATGAAGCCTGAAGCGAGGAGGCCTGCAGGTGTCCTCACAATGATGCTATGCTCTCTCTTCCTTGTTGGCCCATCTGCAGATCACAGTGGAAGTTGATTTTGGTCAGGAGATATCTAACAAATAATTAAGAACTGGCAGCAGGCTCAGGGCTCACATTCACTCCATTTCAACTGCAAGGAATCTCTGAATAAAGGGCTGTGACAACCAGGCAAAGGCTGTTTGAAAAGCTTGTTCAGCAAAATGATTTTTCACTGGCAGAAAGAATATGGTAAAACTTTTCAGTGGAAGAAATAATAAATACAGAGCTCCATTGTGTTCCATCACAACTGACACAAGGCTCACATGATTAATGATTAATGCCAGCCCAGTAAAACCCTCCCAAATATGCCTCACAAAGAAGAAGGAAGGCAGAGGGTTTAGGACTTCAGCTGAGGTACCTGAATTAATTTAAATATGATTGTATCTCACATGCTTGGTCTTAATTGTCTCCTCCTGAAAATTCAATACCTGCATTCATGCTCCTGGGCTCCAGGGATTCCAGAGCACCACACTGTCCCCACTGAAAGGAAATGAAAAATCGGCTGATGCTAACCAGACCCCTTCAGCAACTTTACCCATTTAAGTGCTGTATCCTGCAGAGTGATTAATGATTTTTTTCCTTTTACATCTAACAGCAAAGAAAGAAGGAAATAAAGAACGTGTACTGTCGTTCACCTTCTAGCCAACAGACTACAAAGGCATAGTTTGCCAGGATATGCACTTTCCTCCTGTGTGTGATTTATTTTTTGTAGGTGTCTGACATTGCCTCTTCCTTGTATGTGGTTGGAGCAGCCTGCAGCATCTTAACAGGAAAAGGTTTGGCTTGCTCTTGTATATAGCTATCATTCTGCTTTCTTTGGGCCTTTTTAAAACTGCAACCTGAACCTGTTCACCAGCCCTTTATTAACATGTGTTTTATGGTACAGGTGTAATAATTAATCCAAATGGTTAGCAGATGTGGCTGTCTATCTGTGGGCATGTCAGTTCCTACACACCACTCCTTAATCAAGCAGTGCCCAAGCAATGCCAAAGTAAATGAAAGAAAATAAATTCCACCAAGATATTTATGAGGGCCACCTGGACAGAGAAATATCTTGGCCTTTGCCTGTCCCTTACTCCAGGTGGCTACAAAAGACTCAAGTCCCTCACTAAATACAGGTCAAATCAATCTTACAGGGAGCTGAAAATGAAAAGCTGTGCTTGGCTCCCTCGTTTAACAATAATGAAATTTTGTACATGTGCTCTAAGGAAGCGTGCCCACTTCACCTTATTTATTTGAAATTGCCTTTCTTTTTACTGGTGCCAGCACCTGCTGGACTTCACATAATTCAGGTTGCTGCTTCCTGCCTCTGTTTCTGGCAAAAAAAGCTAAGCATCTTCTTTGTGTTATCAGCTGGACTCCGGGTGTTGCTTTGCACATCGTGAAGGGAGATGCCAGATTTTTACACTCCTGCCATTCCCACGTCTCTTTTTTCAATTATTTATAATCTTCACGTGGGTAAGTCCTGGCAGATTTTCAGCACTTCCAGCTTCTGTTGGGATGAAAGTCTTTGCCTGTGAAGGGGTGGTTGTTCTAGCTTGCCCCAGGGGGAGCACATCCTGGTGGAAGCTGCAACCTCAGCTTTCCTACAGCATCACGGCAAAACACACCTCCTACCACCTAGGAAGCTTCCACGCATCTATTGTGTCACATCCAGCTGCTCCTCCCAGGGGAGCAACCACCCTGAGAACCCTGTGGACAGAAACCCAGGTCTTCGCTGGGGTGGGCAAGAATTCTGCTAAAAAAGGTTTGGAAAATGAAGCTTTTGAAGAATGGACGTTG
Organism: Hemiprocne comata; assembly: GCA_020745705.1. Taxonomy (NCBI): domain Eukaryota; kingdom Metazoa; phylum Chordata; class Aves; order Apodiformes; family Apodidae; genus Hemiprocne; species Hemiprocne comata. The sequence continues at coordinate 146,027,005 of CM036586.1, forward strand.
AATACTCCTTAAATTCATGGCTGTGGAATTTTCAGTGAAAGACAAGCATTCAACACTGGAAGCAAGCTGTGCACAACAGAAGAAATCACCTGAAATCTTTATGGCTATAAATCCATTTTCTCCACAAACAAAAAGAGCAAGTATCAGTGCAGGTAGTTCTGTCATGGGCACAGCTCAGTGCATAACAACCATGGTGCCAGGCTGCGTAGTTAAACAAAGATAAGATACAAATAAATCAAAGCGTATAACAGCTGTGTACCTTGCTATTTTGACATGCAAATTCATTTCCTAGTCAAACAAATATAGGAGAAAATTTCCCTTAAGTTGTTGTTGGTGTGTTTGGCAAATTTTGCCTAATAAGCCTGTGTATTGACTGCTGCCACAGATGAAAAAGTAAAACAGATGGATCTTAGTGCACTGATTATCCTGGTACAGTCGAAATATATAGGGAATCAAAACCCTTTTCAAATTGAACTATTACTGCTTAAATTTCCCCACTATTCAGTCATGCAAGAGAGAAATTACTGAACAAAAGCATGTACATGATTCATGATTAAATCTATGAGACCTATTAGCTATCAGCTTTCCATTCACCATTCTAAAACTCCATGCCAAAAAGTGTCACAGTCTGCTTAGAACAGCAGTGGGGCCAAGCTCAACCAAATGGCAGCAGCAGCTAAAAATTCCTGAACTGTGCTGATTTCGTAACATATCTCCCCATATTTTCATCCCCCCTATGCAAGGTCTGAATGTTGGAACAAATTGTGATCAATTACATGGAGGTGCCCGATAGCCCTAGGAGTCCAGAGTCTCCACTTTTCATCTTAAAGAGGTTTTGGAATATGAATGTGCACAGAAGTGTGTTAAATGGATTATTTTACCACTATTTTAACTTGTTTGTTTGCAACCTGAGAACATCATGAAGTAAACACTTAGGAAGTTTCAGCTAGCAAAGTTCAGACGTTCTTCAGTTATGGGATAAAAATAGCATCTTTTTAGAACAAGTGCATAAAAAACAATTTAAAAAAATCCATACGTGGTGTAACTTGGTAACTGAAGCTTTTCTTGTGGCTTCCAAAAATACTCACTTCTGCACCGAGACTAATGCCTGTTACGGTTTAGCCAAAACAGGGTTGAAGCAGGTGGTTTAAGATTAAAGTCCCACATCAAATTAACTACGATATTTGATATCTGGTAAATACTCTCCAGGACAAGTTGAATAAGAGACCTTATTATATACAACAGATTGGAGTAAATAAAAAGTATAAGGCAAACAAAACATCCACTCTGTAATGAAATATTCCCTCCACAGCCCAGTCTCAAGGGAAGAAAAAGAAAAGGAAGGCCAGCGGTCAGAAGAAATACTTTAGATGTGAAGGAAGCATGTGTCTGGCAGCTTCAGACATGCACATGAAAAGTAGACTGTTGGAACCAAAGGCTTTCTCCATATGTTGAACTCTGAGTCTCTCATTTCTTCCAGAAATGATTAGCTAAGGATATTTTCCACTTTTCAGTCAATGAGAAGAGAAAAGAAAATACTACAGGGAGATGTTGGATGTGCCACTGGGAAATGTACATCTTCTTATCTCTCTCTCTGAGTATGTCTTCCAATCTTTCCTCTCCACTTGCCCCAGACCCTGGGCTGCTAAGCCAAGTTTCTAGGGGATTATAGTTTCCTGAGCCTTCCTGTTGATCATTTATGATTACTGGCAAAAGATTGACTTTTTTCCTCCAGTTCTGTGGAACATCCTCAGGAATCTAAGATTTATTTGAAAGCTATGTCAGTGGCCCAGAAAATCCTTAACCAGTTCTTCCAAAATGCCTGGCTGCGGTGGATATTTGCTCTTTGGTATCCTAAGGACAAAGCTTATATGTTGGAGGTAAAACACGTGGTATAAAAGCAGTACTTGCAGCTCAAACAGCTTCTGTCTGTTATGGATCAATGATAAAATACATGCAAGTTACACAGTTTAATCAAAATTAGCATCTTCATTCACTGTGTGGCTCGCTGTTTGCTCATATTTCTACCCATTCCATTATTTTCTAGGCCCTGCTTTCACTGTTTTAGCTCCCCATTCATTCATATACATGGAATGGACTTCATAGACATGAACAGAGGAATGGTTGTCTTTCTGGTCACCATGTATTCACCAAACATGTGGGTACTTGAATGCCAATACAGATTTTCCAGATTGTTGAGGTTTGTGCTCTGCATGGAAGATGGAAATTGTACAAAAAGCCCTTCTTGGCCAAAGAACCACAGTGAAGAATCTTCAATATGAAAGGGAGAATTCTGGACTTTGAGAACAGGGCTGTAAACTCTGGCAATCTTTAAAAATGTAAAATATGTACATATCTGTGTACAAGCTTTCTGACAATATTGCTTATAAAGGGAAAGTAGGGAGACTGAAATAATCAGATCCCTGTTTAAAATTGGTAGGCAAAATAGTGGAGGCTGAGACAGTTTCTGTAGTCAAAATTATTACATTCAAAGTGTATTTATGTAAAATAGATCTTGTCCAGGTATCTTCAGATATAGGGGAGATGAAGTTCTAAATATACTGCAAAAGGATTAGCATGTCAATAAAATAGCCTTCATTGTGGAATTTAATTTGGTGTCACTATGTGTTTGCACTGAGAAATTGGCATGATAAAAATTAATGCATTACATCCTGAATGTTTTTAAAATGCATTGATAAATTGGAAACCAATAATATAAATCTGGAATCTTTGTTAAACAGGTGCATTTTATGTGGAGCACTGCATGGGTCAGTTTTCAGAATTAAAATATTTACTGTTATTATCAATGACTAGGAAAAAAAAAGTGGTTAATACTGACAAAAACTGAATATGGCACAAAGTATGGAGTGGGAAAAAAAGAGAAGAAGATAAAACAGTGATGAAGACCAGATTGCCTGGTGAAACAGATGCAAGCAACACATTAGGAAGCAAAGGCATTCATTTGAAAAAAGAAACCAGGCCATACTGACAGGATACACTGTACGTGTACTCTGGAGGATGCTGGGGACCACAGTGAGTACACAGCCAAATAGGAGCTCCCTGAGGATCTCCAGAAAGGGCTACAGAGGGGAATTAGAAAGTAAAATGGATACAGGTGTGGTACTTGGTGACAAGGTGGTCATAACATTCACTGGTGTCCACAATCCAAGCTGGAGAGTGAATAGGGGGAAAAGTCTCATGGGAGAATCAGGAGGACAATTAACAGACTGGAAAATGTACACTGGAGTAAAAGGCTCCACAAGAGCTCGGTTCCTTCAAGAATGTTATAAAGATGACTGTCCCTATCCACCTATACTGAGAACATTGGTTTGGTTTGGTTTTTTATCTACTGAAGAAAGGTATCTCAGGATCCAATGTCTGGAAATACAAATATGGTAACTTCAGATCAAGAATAATAAGGCACACATGTTTTTCACCAGAGAAGGAGAGCTAATCATCAGAAGAATGGATCTGGTGGCTATGCAAAATTCTTTATCACTGGCAATTTGAAAATTAAGATTGACTGTTTCTCTTAAGGATGTGCTTTCTTCCAAAAGGAAGTAATTCAGGGAAGAAATGGTCTGGCCTGTGCTCTCCTGGAGGTCAGGAGCAACGTGCAGGCTGCTCCCCTCTGGCTTTAGAAGCCATGAATCAGTTCTTTAATTCTTTCATGGGGAGGTCTATGCTTTTGGGGTTTGTTTTTCCTTTTGAATTGAAATTAGACATTATTGCATTTGTAGCATTAATTCTCCGAGACAACCAATAAATCAGACACATATTTTGCTTGGGATGTTTAGTTCACTTTAGCCACAAAAAGACTAAGGAGCAACTTGGACTGGAACATGTGTATTACAAAGGGAGGAAGAGATAGTTTTATGGACTGTGATGAGATTACCTCATCCAACATTGGCTTTCTTAACTGTCAAAACCCTATTTGTTTGGATTTGTTTTTTCTCTATTTGATGCTTGCTTATTTTCTTCTAATTGAGACTAAACTTAAAAACAGAGAGAAAAGTCACGATGGAGCCAAAGCAGGACGAGCAGTCATTTTTCCCTCAGAATTAGCCCAAGATTTTTAACTTGAAGTGAGTTTAATCTGAAAATTCCAACCTCCCTGTGTCCACACGTTGAATCAATTGAAAAGCAACCAACAGGTAAATATCTCTAGCACGGCACTGCTAATAATGTAGCAGACCTTTAGCAGAAAAGGAAACCCTTTTGACCCCTCTTGTGAAAGCTTTTCTGTGGCCTCAGGTTTGGTTGATATTTTTTTGCTAAAGTGTCATTACAAAAGCAAGCAGCAAACACCTGCAAGAAGCTGATAACTTTACATACATCAACAAGGGGAAAAAGCAGAGGCAAACAGGTTTTATTTGGCTTTAACAGAACACCAGGGAAAAATAGAGAGAGAGATTGACTGACAAGGGCTTCAGTACAAACCTGTCAGCTTGTAATGTGAGAAAGTGCTTGTAAAAGTATAAAAAGCCCCTGGCCCTTTCCGAAACTAGGACACTTTGCCTGAAATATTCTACTTTTCCCCCATTGTTTCCTATCCTCCTGTGTTGAGGTCTAACCACAGAACAAGGCACCACTGACCCGCACTGCCGTTCTGTATATCCATCTGGAACATGTCAAGCATTGGCAGCTTGCCCCTATGCAAAAGCATGAAAGGAGAAGGAGGTAACCAGTACATATTTCTAAAACAAATAAATTCTCCTGTGTGCCATGATCCTATCAGATTTTGCATCCTAAAAAGATACAGGCTAGGGTCACCATGTAAATAGGGAACTTCCAAGAAACCTTGAGGTATTAGAACAAGAGTGTCAGAAGAAGATATCAGAAGCTGAGAAGTTAATATGCTGCTCTTGCAGTGAAGAATCAGTGCAGTAGGGTTACTGGAGAGATCCTCTCTCTATCTAGACATAAAACACATCTCCTACGTACTTCTGGGCAAATAATACTAATGAATTATGTCTGTTTTTTCACAGCAGACAAAGAAATTATGGAGAACTGTGTTCTTATTACCTGAAAATATCTAGTTCTAAAAGAAGTGGGACCATTAAATATTTTAGAGAGGTATTTGTTAAAATTAAAATATTAACCCAAATTCTCAGCCAAATTTTACCTCTGATACCATTTCATCTGATACTTTTACTCTGATAGGACTGCGCATTTTTCACTCTCTACCCTGCACTGTTAAAAAGGGATATGGTGTTTCATAAAATACTTCCTAGAGCCTCCAACAATGGACAAGCATGTCCTTCAGGAGATATGGGTAGTAACTGTTTTGTCTAACACATACATTGTAATTTTATTTGTGTGTAGAATAAAATTTAGAGTGTGGCTGTTTTATGTGTGTTATAGTGCATATCTTCTATGATTCTGCTTTCCTTGAAGTTGCTTGTTTTATGCATGCTTGAAAGTTATTTTATTTCAGTGTTTTTAAATGCTAAAATTGTATTTATGCTTCTATACTGTCTTCTCTGCAAAAATATAACCTGGAGTAGTTTGGACAAAACATACTGATTAATATTAACAGAAACAATATTAAAATCTGATGGTTTGCTTTCTAGAAAAGTATTGGTGTGTTTATAAATGAGTACCACAGTTTAGAGATGCTTTGGGATACTGTTACTGCTCTTAGCAGATTAAGTACTTGCAGCACTTCTCCAAACCTAAATGGAAAGTAAACTTAGGATGAGTTTCTTCTCTACTGCAGTAATTGTAAGACAGAGTCTCAGCTTCTGCAAACTCATATATGATCAGCTTTATGTTAAAAAATATTTAGAGAATTTTCCCCTATTTATGCAACAAAATTGAGTCAGGCATCTGGCTGCCTGAGTTGATCCTTGGAATCTAAAAATCAATAGAATAAAAAGCCTACCAATCACCAATGTAAATTATATGGAATAACATATCTCAGGTCCAAATTCATATGGTAAATTACAGTTTGATTAACAGGTAAGCTTAGGGTTTAGAGACAGTTTCTCTAAGAGAGTGATTTGTTACCTTGTGTGCCTCACTTCATCTTGATAGTGGAAAAAAAATGTTTCACATACTTTTATACTTTTTTGGTTGTTTGAGTTGCTTCGATTGTTTCCCATTGCTACTATGATTTCCCTTCCCTTGCCAGGATTTACGATAACCTGAAAAGTCAGAAATATCTAAGAAAGCAGAGAGATGCCTAAGCTGCAGTGCATATACAGAGATTTAACATATATAAATATTGAGGAGTGTGATTCTGTCCTAGCAGATTACCAGAGGCACAGAAGGATATGTACTTAGAACAATTTAAAAATACTGTGAACAATGGCCCTAAGTGTCTTTTTACCCCAGCTCTTGGTTTCCATCAGTCCTACACAATACAGAATAAACCTAGGGAGAGATACATGTGCCTGATGATAAACTGGATAGGGAATGGGAAAAGTTGAGAACGTCAGAAGAAATAAGGACTCTGTGAGACAACCACACTTCACAGGTGCTCTCTATCTGGGGGAACGTTTAAGGAAAAATACTGTTTTTTTAGCATTTTTTCTACAGTTACACAAAAAGAAGCCTCCATTGTGAAAGAGGCTGAGGTAACACTCTATTTTATTCTTGTACCTGTTTTTAGGGCAGTTAGAATTAAAACTCTTGAGTGTGTGGGAAAGCACTTTGAGATTCACAGGACTGTGGTGGGCTTTGCACCTTACATATATTTTTTTTTTTATTAAAGCAAAAATATATTGGAAAGTGTCATTATACTACCAAAGACAGCCAAATTATGACAATTCAAACTGTTCAGGTTTTTCTCCACAGTGGGGTTTTTTTATTCTTTAACAACAGATGAAACAACACATTGCACCAGGGTACCATGACTATTGTTCTGTTTCTGTGAAGGAGAAAAAAATTTCTGAGCCCCCAAGGTCCAGACATGTGTCACCTCTTGTGGCTCTAAATCCCTCCAAGGTTTTAGCTACCCATATAAATGGGTCATTATGTTAAGTTGCATTTGTTATCCAAATGACACCATTCTCCCCTACAACCTCCCTCCCCCACAACTAGTTCAAAAAAACAGGCAGATTTTTTTGTTTCTGTGAAAGACACTGTGTTATTTTCCCTTGCTCAGCATCCCACAAAATCATGTAAGTGACAGAAAAGGTGAATTGAGAACTGTTACATAAAAACTGCAGAGGCACATGATTAAGCTAGTAGAAAACAGTATTAAAACAGGTAAAAGAAAGCACTTTCTAAAATTATAGATACAGATTTCTGGCATCTGTTGCCAGAGGAGTTTGTGGAGACAGACAGAATTCAGGATTTTGGCAAATTTATGGTTAGCAGCTCCATAAAATGGAATAAATGGATGAGCAAGGGATGTAATCCCTAGCATCCTTAATTCAATGACTGTGGGTCCTGAGGACCTCAGGCTGTGGCAAGGTTTGTGTGTTACTCCAAAACTGCATATCCTGTTGCCACTGATGGAGACAGCTACAGGGTTAGATGAACCTTAGCTCTGACCCCAGAGGGCATCTCTTATGTTTGCAAGAATTTTCTCCACCCAGACTGTGGTACCAGAATTTATTTCATCCAACCTTTAATATGGAAACCCGAGATTTCTCTCTGGCTTTTCTTTGCTGTTACTGTGAACAGCTTTATGTTCCCAGTAAAATGTGAGGGGAGTCTGAGAGTTGCCTGCTGGCAGCTGGATGGAGGAAACATAAGGAAGGAAGACCCAGGACTCCCAGTGATGACCACTGGCTGCTAAAGTGCAGCTTCAGATGCTGGGTTTTTTTTAGAATACTCTAACATTTCAGTTCACTTTATTTGTTCAAATCACAACATACCACTTCCCTCTACACTGCAGCTGAGTGAAGAAACCCTTCAGTTCTCCGCATAACCCCACTGGGCTTCAGGAACAGGAACATAGAGAGAGAAAGCAGAGAGCATCTTCCTTTCCTGCTCCTATGGACTTGTAAGTCCATAATAAGAAGCACTTGCACCAGAAACCAGCCACAGCCTCTGCAGAGCCAAGTTCAAGTGTCCTAGCCAGTCCATTTGCTTCCGGGGAATAGGCAGGCATGTTTCTAGCTAGAGTAGAGGTGGCAAAGAGCTCAGGTGGGGAGTGCCAGGCACTGCAGAGGGAAACTCAGAGATAATTACAAACACCATTGCCTTCTGCCTGAAGACTGAGGGTACCTGCAAACAGTGCAACCAGGGCAGCCAAAGGACCTAAGACTATGTCAGATTAGACCAAGGAGGAGCAGCAAAGGCTCCTCTGATGTTTGCCAAGGTCTCTGATGCTTTTTGCTTCTGTGTGGCAACTTTGGTGTACACATTCACGTCTCTGTAAGGGACGGCTTTATTGGTTTTGCTTTCAAAATTTAATTCTGAAAGTGATAAAATGTTCTATTTGTTAGACCATTTTCTATTCTATTCCTCTTCTGTTTCAAATTTTCTACTTGCTGACTGCCATGTCAAAGCTGTGAGGCAGGTCAGAGAGAAGGCTTCATAAATAGCCCCCATAGGGCAATTTTATGTTTGAGAAGACATTTGTTCTTTTTCACTGTTGCCATTCTCATAATTGAAGGGCAAAGCTGAAAGTCTAACAGACTGGATAATATTACAATGTTCACATTAATTTCATTTCTATCATTTTTATGGCTTTGCACCTTATTGTTTGGCAGTTAGTGGGAATAGATCAACTTTCCCTCAATTCTGAAAGCTGATTATCTCCTTCCCTCTTTAAGATAAGCAAAACCAATTGCATTTTCTTGGATAGCCCAGCCACGTGGTCCACTTTTCCTATAAAGCTCTCCTTGTTTAAGTATTTATGCCTATTTATTGTACATGCTTCTGCACGAGTGGCCAAATATTAGTTCTTCCATACAAGCACGATGCACTGAGTAACATCCATTCTTTTAAGGCTGGGATCTTTTGCATCAGTAACAGAGTTAAGGAGGGAAAGGAGAACATCTGAAGAGCAATGAACTGGAGCTGCTCCTCTCTCATGTAGTCTTCTGCACCAACCTGAAGGAATGGATGTTGGGGTATGGTTTAAAGCATGTTTTTGTCCTGAGGAGCATCTGTGTAAAGAAAGCTCACGCAGATCTGTATCTTTTGCATGTCAGAGCTGTACCTGCTTGGTATAGAGGCACCATTTACAGCAAGGCTCTATCCTTGCTTCCAAGCAGTGCCAAAACAGCCAAGAGAGCAATGTTCAGAGCGGGCTTTTCCAGAGGCAGCAGCCAAGTGGCTTTCTGAGATCTTGTTGGTGGCACCTCATCTGACCTCCAGCTGCACATGGGACTGCAGGTGTGTCCCTGAGGATGTAACTGCTATGCTCTCCTAGGCACCCTGGCACACAAGAGCTGATGAGCATGGGTTAGTAAAGCCTAGAACGCAGCCTTGCATGATGCTTTTCCCTGGTGTGGAGTGACGGGATCCAGCAGCATCCGCAGCACTGTAGCCCCCAGAGACAACACGGAGGTGTACATGGTTGCAGGATGGAGAAAGGGGTCCTAGTTGTCCCTGCTGCAGCGTTTGTGCTCAGGCTTTGGTCTGCTTTGCTCTGGAAGAGGTTTGCTGACCCCGCGACACACAGCTCGGCATACAGCACACCTTGTGGTGGAGGAAGGACCCAGGGACAAAGGGAAGCTTTGGAGCCATACAGTATGCTGCTTGGCGCAGCTTTGGCAGCCTGCGCTTTCTCTTTTAACAATATGAATTAGTAGTTGTTATTAGCATAAAATCACCAGTTAAAACACTCTCAGCTCATTTTTTAACAGTGGAGCTAATTGCCCTTAAGTGCCTGAGCTCCAGCAAAACGAAATGGCACCTTTGTGCAGAAACCCCCAGTGTTTCCCTGGTACATCCATAACGACCTTTAAAATAAGCCGTTAAAATTCTGACATGGTACCAGCCTGACACCTTGGGCTGGGATTTAATTTTGAGTTATGGCAGCGTTAGGAAAACATATGATGTGGCCGTTTGTTTGCAGAAAGAAGGGGGGAAAAAAATAATAAAACCCTCTTTTTTTATGAGCTGTCGCTTGATTCGTTCCTGGAGCCCCAAGTAGCAAGCGTCTAAATCAATGCACACAGCTGTTCTTGCTTCTTGGAGCCCAGCAGGTGTACTACCCAATGTGCCTGCCATCTCCCCCCACTCACATAACAAATAATAACGTCTTACACACACCAGCCATCCATCACAGTTATGGCCAGCCCCGGTGAGGCTGCTGTTCTCAGAGTAGCACGGAGTTGTGTTGGGGTTTTTTTTTAATTTTATTTTATTTTTTTTTCCTCGAGCCTTTTTACTGTAGAAATACCCTGCCCGTGGATTATTAGTCACACTTTCTGGGCTCCTTTAATTGAATAACCTTTGGCTTTTGTGGCAAAGAAAAAAATAAAATAAAATAAAAAAACAAAGAAAAAAAAAAACCTTAAACCCCACACACCACAGTGTTTATTTGTGCTAAAAAACAATAGGCATATTGTGACTGGCGAAATCAATTAGTCTTCCTCTGCAGTAAGGGCCCACATCTGGTGTGATTTAAGTTAATGTAAGGGAAGGGCCACAGAGGCCCGAAGACCTTGAGTTCTCATTTCAGCAGGTGACAGAGAAGGCATAAAAGGCTAATATATACTACAAGTGCGGAGGCGAGGCTATAAATACTGGAAAGTTTACTTAGGAGGTAAAACAAAGCTAACCAATAATGCAAAAATAAATACCTTCCTGAGACGGGCTGTCAGCTGGCATGAGCAGAGGCAGGAGGAGGTGAGGGCGGGGGGGTCGGGACAGCTTGGGAGGCACAGAGTGCTGGGCAGCATGATGCAGCTGAGTTTGCTGTTTGGCCTGGGGTATCTTCCTTCCATGGGTTTTGTTCAGTCACTGTGTGATTTCCCTTGGCCAGGGTCTAAATGAAGTCTCAAGAGCCCTGGCTCTGCCCGTGTGCCAAACATCACCCCCATAGGCTGCGTCCAACAGGGACTGGGTTAATTCCTGGCACCCGTCTCAATGCCTATCACTTCAGTTGTCCTGTTCGTTCTTCCTCACCTGTGCTACAGTGAAAGAGCATTTCTCAAAAATGCTCCATGTGTACCTCATTGAGAGGTACATTTTTTTAGGAAACTGATTTTGCAGAGTAGGTAGGATCCATAAGCCAATGGACTCACAAAGCCTGGTTCCTATGGCTTGGTACTTTGCATCCCCACACTTTTTCTATTATTCTGCTGCTGCAAGAAGACAGCTCCGTACCTCCTGCTCCACAGAACCTCCAGTTCTCCTGGCTTCTAGACCTTACCCTATTCCCTCCATCTGACCTCAATATCCCCAGCTCCTTCCTATGCCTTTCCATTACTGAAAACACTAACATGGCCCTTTCTCCACTACTTAGTTGTCAATTAAAAAAAAAAAAAAGTAGCTTACCTTAGAGAACAACTCTCTCTCAGATTTGGTTGCAATTGTCCTTGAAGTTCAGCAGGTCTTAGGAATGGACTGACCTGCTCAAGAGGATGAATACTGCAAATACAAAGACTTTTTACCTTGTGAAGTAGACTGAGGGGTATTCTGTAAACACCATATGTGGATTTCCAGATATACATTTCTGCAAAGTTCATTTGAGGCCAGAACATTCAGACTGATGGTTTGGCCACTTTGCTCCAATGCATTTCTATAATGCTTGGACCATTTGCTGGTGTCTCTGTCTGCCCACCCTAACCTTCTGTGGCCAGCCACCCCAGTAATTCTGGCACAGCTGGAAACCAAAACTCTTTGGTTTGGGGCAAGTCTCAGAGAGGCAACAGGGCGGTTGCACGTGAAGAGGGCAGAGGTTATAGGCCCACCTGAGAAGTGTCAGGAGCCTTGTGTTTGCCTGATGAGAGAAGAAGGCAGAGTGCCATAGTACTTCTGGAGCCCTCCCTGATGCTGAGCACCACCCACCTCTTTCCACCACTGCTGCATCTGCACAGTGTACAACAGCACAATAGATTGACTGGATTGGATGTATGAGGGGTGAGCTGCTTTCAAGAAAAAGGTGTTGTTACTGTACTTATTGCTCCTGGGTTTTTGATATCCCCTTGTTGACAGCCACCTCGGAGGGGGAAATATGTATATTGTATGGTCTCTGAGTATAAACCCTATTGGGAAAACACATCCTCGGTCTGAATCACTGTTGCTTTGCAATGGGATTCCAAGGGAATGTGTTTGGTTCACTAACTCTAGTGCCTTTTCCAAATAGGAAATCTGATCATTTAATTTTACTTTCTTCACATCAGTGAGAAAGCCTGCAGCCACAGTCTCCATTGCTCTCCTTACAGAGACTATAGGTAGGTACTGGGACTTTAAATAATATCATGATGATAATAAAGGTTTTTGTTGTGGTGTTTTTTTGGTTTTTTTTTTGTTTGGTTGTTTTTTTTAAATCAGTTTCCAACAGCTGGTTGCCAGTTGCCCTCTGACACAGACACATAAAAGGGAAGTAGTGAGTCCTGTACCAGCAGGGATCACTGGAAGAAATGCAGCCCTCATAAATCAAGCCAGCACTGCTACATAGCTTTAGTACAATGAAGTGCACATGTGCAAGGGCGACTGAAGAGGGACCCTACTCACAGGCTGGGAGCAAACAGGCCTAGCTCTCAGGAAAGGGGTATTCCTGCCACCAGGCAAGCAATGGGGAGGACCTGAGGCATGCTTCTTCTGAGATCCTCAATAAGAAGCAAGAAAGACTTTGTATGGGGCAAGAGTCATTATTGCAGTACTCTGAGGAGCAGGTTCTCAGGTGGTTTCCAGTATTTTGCCAGTTAACAAGCCCACAGCAGTGGAGTTCCTACTCTCCCCATAGAATATCAGATCACTGCTTGACACAGCTTCAAGGCAGGATGGGAACTATCTTAAATTTGGGTCAATATATCCCCTTGCTTTTATTCATATCCACCTCAGTCACCTTTAGCAACGCTACTTTCTGCCTGTGATCTTTGAAGCCTTAGAGGGATTACTGGTGTCATCTCCTCACTTCAGCAGAATCAAGCCAGACATGTTCCTTCTTTTAGTCTTCCTTCAGTTGACTCATCAACTTCAAAGCCAGAGTGCAAGCCCTGCACATAACACTGCATAGCTCGGGCCAGAGAATTTCAGCAGTAACTTCTGCACTGAGCTAAATTACTGAAGGTTCAAATAGATTAAAGGTGCTTATCCTTTTTTGAACAAGGAACTCACAAAATTTATTCCAGGAGCAGGGAATCATGCACAGGTAGGCTGGGCAGGTCCCATAGGTATGACATGTTCTACAATTTCCTGTAGTTCAGCCATCCAGCTTATGTATCCCTTTGCTGCTCATTGCCTGTTCCTTGTGTTTAAAGAGCCCCTGGCAAATACGCACACTGGGAACAGACTTCTGCCACAAGAGAAAATTCTGCAGGTTTTTCTCAGCTTACCTCTTCCCCCAGGAACACTGGATTCTCCCACATCAACCTCTTGATGAGGCAGAAGTATTTTACATGAGGTTCAGAGTACCCACCAAGTGATGGAGGGGTTATTCTGAGCATCTAGAGTAGGTTGCTACTACTGGTTTACCCCATACTCAGGAGAGGGGACCATCCAAAGCAGTCTTAGTGAAGGCTGTTTAATTGTCCCATGGATCACCCCTCAACTTTGTCATAATCTTTTGAAAGAAGTCCAAGACTAACTTAAAGACTTAAGGAGCTGAGAGTCTTCTGTATCCTATTCTCATTCCAAAGGTTAACTATGTTCCTTCTATCTTAAATTAAAGTTACAGTCCCTGGATTTTGTTTCATCTGCTGGATTAATTAATATCAGACATTTTATCCCAGATATATGCTGTTTGAAGCCCTTGAGTGATTAACTTCTCCCTGTGTAGGGAGAGAGGTAGCGTTTGGCAACGAGGCTTCTAAGTGTATAGATCTGTTATACAATAAACTCCTGAGTGGCTCAGTTGATGCAATTAACAGGGATAATACAATAGACTTTATCAGTACGCTGTTATGGAGACCTCAGTTTGGGATCATGGAATCATATAATAGAATGGCTTGGGTTGGAAGGGGTCTTAAATATCATCTAGATCCAACCCCCCTGCATGGGCAGGGACACCTCCCATTAGATCACATTGATCAGTGCTCCATCCAACCTCACCTTGAATGCTTCCAGGGAGGGGGGTTCCACAGTTTCTCTGGGCAACCTGTTCCAGTGTCTCACCATCCTCATGGTGAATAATCTTTTTATATATAATTTTATGTTAGTATTCTATGATGTCTCCACCTGGTGCAGATAGTAGAAAGAACTAAATCAGTCATTCAGTAGGGGTGAAAGTGTGTGGAAGAGAGGAGACTGTACCTCAGCGAAAACAGGACAGGGATAATTAATTGAATTCCAAGTTCTCTATTTTAAAATATTTTCAAAATTGACAAGAGATTAGAGAAGAGGTGTAACAATGATCTGGGTGCTATAGAAACTTCAGTTACAGAAAATGTGGAGAAACTTTGATACTTGATTGCTCTTTTGCTTTGTATAGAATATTCAGAGGCATTATACTGCCTAAATACTTCCATGGAAAGCAAAAACTAAATGCTTGAGGGGTTTTAGTCCACCATAGGAAGGCATAATTAGTACCAATGACAGCAAGCTAAAGCCAGACAAATCTGAACTGACAACAGACACATATTTTGATAGTGAAGATAGTAATCACAAATTGCTAGGAACAATGTCAAGGATCTCTGTTCCTTCCTGTCCTTAGACATGTATGTTAATGAGCAACACATAGGGTTGAATTTCAAGGTCTTGTGAAAACCAGTCTGATTAAATGTTTGAATTCTCTTTAGCTCCCCAAGGTTGTGAATCAAGTCAGCAGTTAACTTTATTCAGGATAAGCTACACTGATTATGGCTTTTACAGTAAGGCATATTGGAATATACATATTCTAAAATATTGGAATATCTTACCTGGGAATTACTGTTGATATCCCATTCTCAAGTTTTTTAAATTAGTGAGTAGGAGTTTGGAAGAAGATTCATTGCATCACTACAGAAACCATGTACATGCTCTTAGGTTTTCCAGTGGTCTTTTGAACTGGTGGCACTAGAAACTGCATACTCCCCTGTGTAGCACAATGGTTTTTCATTGTTCATAAACTCCCAGAATCCACCTCCTTCTGTCCACTAAATACTTACTGTAGATACATTTGTTGCTGATTTGCTGATTTAACATGCTCTTAGCTTTCATTTTCTGTCCAGTTATGAAGGGTTTTGGACTTGTGCTCCCACCTCAATATTACTGAAATCTTCCCTAATGAAATAGATGCCATTTGTTAAAAATTAGGATGTCATTCACTGTGAGGTTGCCAAAAATCTGAACTGGACAGGCCATCCACTTCTCTTCATGACTTACAACTCCTAGAGATTTTCTCTTATCTGTTTCATGCTCAGGCCTGTTCATGGATTTATTTTTCCCAGAAAGTTTTTGATTGTAGACTACCATATATTTCTGGATATATGTCTGTATTGTCTCCTTTTCCTTGAGATGAACTGTGAGCAATTACTTTGTGGAAGCATGTGAAGTGGAGTTTAAATAGGTGCTAAGTACTTTCAAACAAAAGCTGTAACAAATGCCTGCGTGCCTGGGAGCCCTGGTTTAAGCATTTAAAGAAACCAAAATTTGGCAAATGACTAGGTGATGGAAAAAGACAAGAAAGCTTGGACAGGCTGGAGGACTGCATTATAGGATGGGCGGCTGCTGGCATGTTTGCAGATACTTTTTTTCCAGTTCAGCCAGATGTAACATATAAACTGCTGAAATATGCTTCGTACTGTTTCATAAGAAGATGTGTTGATTCATTTGTCTTAGAGCAATACTTGTGAACAAAGAAGAACTAGTTTTATGATTAATTTTAAATAAAAATAGAAATAAGAGAACAAATAGGAAAAAACCCCTCTTACCCAGTTAGTAAATGAAAAGTCACTGAAGTAAAATTTGGAAAACAAGTGTCTCCTCAAAAATAGCAAAATAAATCAATAAGCTATCCCTGGGCTCTTTATCTTTTGGCTGGCCATGAAGTAGTATTACTTTAAAAATTAATTCCAGGTAAAAGAATGAGCATTGGTCCCATATTTTTGTTTGTCAGTGTGTATGACAGTGATGAATGTAAAGCTGTGCCTACTTCAGGAATAATCACTCTCTTGCCAGAGGTCAGCATGTGGCTGCAAAACCTAATACAAACCTGCATGAGGATGTAGAACTAGTAGAAGCAAATTTTTGTTTTTATTTTGGGTTGACTTGGGCTGTAGACATCCTTCTACAATCACTGTTTCCCAAAAGATGCTGACAGCTGTGGTTTGGAAGCTCCCAAGTTAAAAATGCCTATGTTAGAAGTGCTGAGCTCTAGGTATGGACGATTATGCTGTAACCCCATGTTTGGTGCAGGTAGGAGTCTGCAGGGTTAGAGACTGTAGACTTTAATTACTTCTTCTTCCGTATCCCCCCCAGCAAGGAAGGGATGCAGGGTAGTGAGGGCAGAACACTGGTAATGCGTCCTCCCTCCTGCATGGCCTTATTGTCAGCTCTGTGGAGCTGCCAGGCTTGATGCTGAGCAGCTCCTGACCTGCTCATGCTGCTGGTGGCAGCACATCAAACTACCTTTCACCCCGTAATGGCCTCAACTGCTTTAGCAGTGTTTCAGCAGCGATGCACAAAGAGCAAGCCACTCCAAGTGGTTTGCAGACATTAATCAACTGACTGTGATTTGTAGTGCTTAAGAGGGAATATGATCATAAGAAGTGCCTCCATTTACTTATCTATAAATTACCTACAGCTATCCTCTGTCTTTTCACATCACAGTGACAGTTCATTGATTCATGGGGGTAAAGAGCTTTAAGACCGTCAGATGAAAGATGCCACAGGAGTCAGTGGTGGTGAGCAGCAATGTGCCTCAATGGTGAGGGCAATGTGCCTTCCACACCACAGGGATGGTGTAAATGAGGTATTTGCTTTGCATTCTTGGGCTCCCTCCGTGGGTGGTGCAAGGAAAGCAGTCGCCCTCCATGAAAGCAGGTTTTATGTTGTGTGACATAAACACTAGAGACCACTCTGTATGCTGGGACATATGATACAGCTGACTTGCGGGCAAAATAATATAACCCACACCTCCCTGCCACATCAGGATAAATCCCAGAGTGCAACTCTCAGAACAAGCGTATCCTGTCGTGAAATGTCAAGCAATCAACATCAATAAATAATGAGTTGAAAATGGCAAGGTGGCGTAAAACTGCACAGCCCCGCTTGGGAAGGTAGGGAAGCTGATTAAGTGTTATTTCCTGATCTGTAAATCATCAATTGCAAACCCCTTTGTGTGTTGTCTATAAAATATTGGCTGTGGGCCTTTTGTTATAAAAAGGTAACTAATTTTTATAGCAGCCCCGTAAATAGTAATTAACGTGCCACAAACTGCACAACATCCTGCTGTAAAAAATGGGGAAACACTGTGCCTACTTTTTTAAGAGACCTGCATTTGTGCCTGGGTAGGGATCAACACTTGTTTGCCCCTGTTTAGGTGGGTGGATACATATGCACTGCTGTATTGGAAAGCTCTAGACCCTCCATGCCTTAGGAACAGCCCTGGTATGACCTGGGAAGGACCAGCATGACCTGGGAAGGACCAGCATGACCTGGGAAGAACCAGTGATCTGAAGTCCACAGTCTCTTTTCAGTGCCTGTTGTATCAGAAGAGGCAGAAAGGAATTATGAAGTAAATGATTACTGAATACAACAATTTTCTTTCCAGCCTCTATCACTTAATATTTGGCTTATGCCCTGAAACATGAGAAGGACTTAGATCTCATCTCAAAGCATTTTTTCCAAGTCTGTCTAATAAAACTGTATATGCTCTCATTATCCATAAAAATCCCTAATCCCTTTCTGAACAGCAACAAACTGTTGACCTCGATGATACAGTGAATCCCACAGGTTCAGCATTCATGCTTAAAAAGGATTAAATCTGCCAACTCCCCACCTTTCACCTTCCACTTCCTCAGTTTTAAACTAATAATCTTATGGTGTAGTCAGTGCTCCTTGCTCCTTAAGGAGAGGGTAGATGGGCATGTCAAATTTACAGTACGTGTAACATGTTGTGCACATGGACATTGCGAGGGACTGGAGCTGGGAGGAGAGGGAGGACTGTGCAGCCTGGCTGGACCCATGTGTCATGACCTGGACTACATGCACAGCTCCAGGAGGTGTTAATGGCCTGCAGCAACAACAGCCCTGCTCCTTTTGCCCCCCACTGCCTTCCTTTAGAAAATTTGCACCTGGCCACATAGATGCGGAGAACAGAAACCTTCAGGTGCTCCAGCAGGCAGCAACATCTTTGTGTCACAGTGGCAGGAGCTGTGCACAGAGCAACCACATTAGCTTTTTCTGCCTTATGTCTGCCCTGCTTTAAGAGGGAAAGGAGCCATTACCCTGGATTCTTGATTTGCATGGAGCTAATGGCTGACCTAGTTGGTGCCACATATTTCTTTGAGAATTCCGGCATTGACACAGCCCTGTGAATTTGGGAATGTTACAAGCTTTGCACTCTGGTACATTGCCTTATCAGTTGTGGTTTACTCAGTGCAAAAAAGGAGAAAAGAAATTAAAACATCAGTAAGTTATTTTTGTCATTTTTGGTTGTATGCCTGTGGATAAAGAAGGCTCTGGGCAAGGTAGAGCTGTATTACACTGTTACTGCTTAACATCTGTGATGGCCTCTGTGCAGTCAGCTCTCCATCCGGTGCCTCCCGGCTCCTTTGTGCTATCTGTAGTCTTTCTTGGTCTTATGGTGCATCTCAGTCTCTCCACTTGCTCTATGATCAGCAGGGTTTAATTCCTGCTCTGCCCTGTCTTTTGATGCCCGTGTACAGGCACACTGCCTTTCACCCTCCATGAGCACCAATACAATATTTCCTCTATAAATCTTTACATCTATGCTAGCAAGTAGCATGACACAGAAGGAGCAAACCACTAGATCAAAAAAGCTTGTGCTGAGGCTGCTGTGTCAACACTGTACATATTTCAGGGTGTTGGCTTTGTACTAGAGTAACTGCAGCCTGGCAGAGCAAGTGTCCCTGCTACTCATGTGGCTTGAATCTGTTGAGGGGAAAACATGCTAGAAACCTTTGCTTTCTGGGATGTGGGCCCCTTAGTGGGCCATGGCTGGGAGCATCACACCACCTTTTTGGCAATCTCATGCAGATGATGATAGCACATCCTCGTTCGTACCACCACCACAACCCACAGGACCTCAGGCAGGGAAGCAAGCCTTGCTTTCTGTTCCTGCTTGTGTTGCCGTCAGATTGCTGTTTCTGTCTTATTTCTGTTCCCAGAAATGTACTTTCTTCGTGAGTGTACTTTTGTCAGAGGAGGAAGTCAGGAACAATGACTTTCTGGGAGTCTTTGCTGATGCAACTGCTTCACCTGGTTTGACTGAAGGTTCTGGTCCCAGGAGAAGGGCTCTGATGGGAGCGGACAGCACTTTTCTTAGGACATGGGTAGACAGCAGCAGGTGCAGCGAGTGAGCATGGCAGGACATTAAAAAAAAGGAGCAACAGAAGAAACAAAGGTTTTAGTGAGGTGGTGAGAACAACAAGAGAAAGTGAGCTAGGTAAATTAGGGGAGGGACATGGAGGAATGAGCAGAAGTGAGGTCATGGTGCACCATCTTTGAGTGAGATTACGTTATAGAAAACCAGACGATGAGCACAATGCAGTCTGATTCCACTCTGCCAGGGATGCTGCAGCTGCTCAGGAGCACTGAGCTGACATGTTTGACTTTTTCCTGCTATTGTGGTGGCTGGTGTTTACAGCTTCACATCAATGGAAAAGAAAGTATGTAATATCTCTCTACGGAAGAGGTTACATACTGGTGCAGGATTTAAGATTTTGCTGAACTTTTTGTGCGACCCAAACTGTGGCAACTGGAAACATACTTAAAACCATATTTTTAAGCAGGAAACTGAACAATGTCCTCAATTAAAAATATAATGCTAAAGAATGTAGTGATTTCATGAGAAATATTGATGATTAAGAACATTTTCCTGCCCCCTAAAGTGTGGGACCACTCCAGAACCACTGAATTGTTATTGAGGTCAACAGGCAGCATAAAAATACAACAGAAAAATACTAATATGCAGAAAGAATACTTTGGCCACTAAGGCCCAGAGTCCCAAAGAGCTTACTACCTCTCCACTATTGATTACAGTGGGAGTGGGAGTCAGGTTCCCAAGTACCTATCAGAAACAGCCCAAGTGGCAAGATAACGCCTCTTTGTAACTCTCCAGACTGATTTATCCACTTCTGACAGAGTTCTGTGAACACGGTCTGCTTAAGAAATATGAACTTGTTAAACCTTGCTGAAAGGTTTGGAGAAAGGCTGCAATCTCCAGCGAGCAAAGTACAGACCTCCCGGAGCAGGCTGCATGCTGGGGCCATTCATCACCGGCCACGGGGAGGGGTCTGGCAGGGAACAATTGATATGGTTTTGCCATTGAAGAGACAGTTTCCCTTTACAACATATGGAAGACAGATTACACTGGCCCGTCCTAACACGAGTGGAGCTCAGATGGGGAGAATACATGGGCGAGAGAGGGACATCTAGGAATCAATATCATCTGACACCCATTGTCTGTTTTCAATATGCAGACCTGTGCCTTGCTGCCTCTGGAAGCATCTTCCTCTCCTTGAGTTTCAGCTGTCCCTGCAGATGCACCTCCCCGGTCCTAAACCCCAGGGCCTTTCATCTTGCCAGAGGCAGAAACTAATGGAAGAGCCTGGCCCTCCCCATCAGACTTCCTCCACCTTTCTGTCCTCCCCTACCAGGCTTGCCAGGTTTTCAAAGCAGGAAATTTATACATGAAAAATGTCACAGGAAAGTGGTTGGGTACACAACAGTGAGGGTGATGGGAAAATGGTTCTCCAAACATCATATCTTCTTCCACTACAGATCACCATTATTTTCTGCTTTGCTGACCCACATGGACTAGCTAGAACCAAAACAAAGCACTGACAGACTGTTTTTCCATGAGGAACACATGTGCTGTACTCAAGGCAACTAAGGGGAAATAAGGAAAATCTAAATTAAAATACAGATTCACCCTTGGAGAAGCAAAGCAACTCACAAAGCAATGTTATAAAACAAATATGCAGCTTGCACTGATAGAACAGAGAAAGGAAGGGAAAGAAAAGGAAAAAAAAAAAAAGAGCGAAAAAAAGCAACCCAAGTCAAAAAGCTCCTTAAGGGTAAGAGAAAATGTAAGAACCTCTTAAGAACACAGTTTTTCTTGGGGAAAATTTTATCAGGTTTTGCAAAAGAGAAAAAGTTAGACTGATGAAGACTGTATGAAAGAAAAAAAAATATAGCAAAAGTATGTGTCAGAGCAAAATAAGCAGGGAGAGAAACCAAGCCAATGGATGTTTCTTGGGAGTTCTGTTCAAAAAAGTGATGTCAATGTGCAGTGTGACCTGTGTACTTTGCGTGGGGTAATGCTTTGGCCTGTGGCCCATTCAGGGTGATGTTTAGATGAAAGACCTGTGTTCTCTTTCAAAGTAAGGGTGAATAGGGATCCCACAAGAGTTGGATCACAGATGAAGTGAGGTGTGAGCCTGCAGAAAGGTTCCTCTGTGGCTGGAGTGGGTTAAGTCAGAAGTAGAAGAGCAGAGGTGGAAGAGTCTCTTGCCTTTCAACACTGCAGAGGAGAGGCAGGAAAGGGGTCAGGAAAATTTCTTAGAGAAGTCAGTAAGAGAGAAAATGAAAGGAATAACATTCCTCTTAATGCAGGACAATTCCTTACTTGGTGAGAGAAGAGACTGGTTCTGTTTGGTCTAGATGTTTTACAGCAATTGCACATCAAAATTAAGAGCTGTGTAGGATACCAAGCTCGAGATGCAGAAGATACCACAAGTTACCATACCTGCAGAGTATCAGGTGCACTAAAGCGCAGGAAAATCAAAGGGAATTGATAGCTCAGCTTGCAAGGAAATGAAAAGATCAGCTTAGAGCTACAGTAAGATTTTTTTTTTTTTTAATAAACATAAAAAACCCCACAAAAACTGTACAGAAAAGTTTTCTTTGTTCATCTTGGTGGTGTCCCAGCATTGCACAGGGTCATCCCTCCCCCCCACTGGCAGTATTCTTGGCTTCCACAACTCTCTGCTGAGGAGTCTGAGCCATGACTGTCTCTTTCAGTCCACCACACAAGAGACTATATATCATCATTGTTATTATTACTGAGGTGCTAGGTCTGCAATAATTCATTGAAGCTTTCTGTGGGAGGTACAAAACTGCAGCCTGTGTACTAGAGCTCACTCTCCGGGAGTTCCACCGAAGACTTAATTTTAAAAGTTATTCACTTTACCCCAAGTTATCAAGATATACCTGTCAGGGTCCTTAAGGCATTAGTTGGCCTTGATGGCCCTGAGCAGCAAACTCACTTCAGCCACCCATGCTACCCATGGGTCCTGGGCTCTGTTTCAGCTCAGGAACCTATGAACCTATGTTGTAGTCTCCTATCCAGTCCTGTGTCTGGCCCCCTTCTACACCTGCTCCTCATTGAGGTCCTAAGATGGACCCTAGACATGATCCATTACTTTGCCTTGGCTGGGCTGTCAACAGAAATGGTGACCATTCCCCCAGATGCTGGACTCCCTCTCCAGATCTTCTCCAGGTCTCTTCCTGGGCTGGGATGGCCCTAGGCTCTCATCTTGTCCTCCCTTGTGTGGGAGGACACTCTTACTGCTTCCTGACAATCTCTCTGCTTTGTGTGACCTTGGTTTGCTCTAGTGCAGGGGCAAATGCCTGTCCCCTCTCTTGTCACTGCATAGTAAATGCAGGAAAAACAAGAGGGAGAAAGGAAAGGTTAATACCAGATGGAAACCTGCTGTTTAAGAAAATGTCCCTGTAAAACCGCTGAAGAGCCTATTGATATTGCTCTTGGGCTATTCTCTACCTACTTGCTGAGACCACAGGGTGTTTGCTGAAGAAAGGTTGTTTGAGAGAGAAATTGAGAGATTAAAAACTGGGGGTTTGGGGGCTTGTTTTTCGAGGAAAGGCCTTGCTCCTGGGACAAAGGAGGTTATAATTCTTTGAGGCTTGATCTGATAGACCTTCCTATGGGGTAATAAATGCTGATGGATCTAGCAACAGATGCCAAGGCTATTTATTTTAAGATTAGCTAAAAAAAATGAAAAAGACATGGAAGGAAGGTCTGAGTGCACTGAAGAGGGCATCTTGCATTTTAGGGACTATCAGACATTAGGGAAATGTGGGAATGTACTGAGGAACAAGAGGAATGGGGCCTCTTGTCTCTGGGTGGCCACAGCTTTACAGCAAAAGGAGACTGTAATTACTTCTTGTAACAGACTTCTTGTATTTGAATTTTTTTTTGTCCTTTAAGCTGAGCAAACAGACCCTTAAGCAGTTGCACTGGCTATGTTAGGCTCTCAGCACGGGTGTGTTAGAGGAACGCTGGGGCTGACTTTTCATACAGATAAGAAATAGATGCTGGGGATGGGAGATTTACAGTGTCTGTAAGAGTCATGAGGGATTAAAAATGAGTCGCTTGATGGAGTGAGACTCATGATTTGGGTTTAGCTTGTACGTCACATATCCCTGGCTGAAATGGAGAACATTTGGCAGGAATGGGAGGGCCTCTTCATAAAACTTGGGCAGCATGTCACTGGTTAGTGGCCAAAACTATGGACCTGAAACTTATCTTTAGTGATGTTGTTTTTAGTGGGGGGAAGTTTGTGGGAGACTAGGCAAAAAAAAAGAAAAAAAAAAAAGAGGCTGCTGTGTTTTCAGTTCAAGATGAGAAAGTTTTGTGGTGCAGAGAAAGAAGAAAGGCAGGAACTTTTTTCTCTTTTCTTTTCCCCAGACTATTTAAACAGCTGCACTAGCAAAGGACAGAAGGCCTGAGAAGAAGCAAAAAGAGGCTATGGAAGAGGGAAGATGAGGACAGAGCTTGATATACTTGTTCTTTCTCACTGTTGGAACAATGTCCCTAATCTCCCTCCTCAGCCATTTTGATGCTTGCAATGAAAAAACAGTGAAGAATTCTGCATATCAAAAATGGACCATTTTCTCCAAACTTAGCAAAGGTATTGCTTGCTGTTACAAATTACTTATCTTACTTGTTGAGTGCTATCTTTTTCTTAGAGTGTCTTCACCTAGATGTTCCTAGGTGAAGGAAGATGCTACCTATCCTCTTCACCCTAGGTGAAGGGGCAATTCACGTGAAGCAACCCAACTTTCTTAAAGTTCTCACAACCACCTCTCCTTTTTTTTAATTCTTCTTCATCCAGAATGCTTCTTTATACACAGTAATACGCGATTCACAAGTCAGTATCAACCTGATTTTTCAAATTTGAATTTTATAGCAATCACATCTCATGAGCATTTACAGTGATGTTTGACACTTTTGACAAATCAGTATAAATTCATACATTAACTTTACTCCCGCTCTGCACACACATCTTAAACTTCAGATGGCCCTAGAGTTAGGCAAGTTCATTAGCGTATTTTTTATTTCAGCATCTGGTAGATATATTGATATAGCTACAGTACTCTCTCTTTCCTTTACTCTGTGACTGTGTATAGCTATATAACAGACTTCATATCAATGAGCTCATAGAAATGAATGGAAAAACAGTCAAATTTATGTCAATGATCTGCTAGTTGAATTGTAAGGTCACCATCCAGTTGAATCCTTTAACTTCATCCTTGCTGTTTAGCACGCATTTTATATTCAGCTATTTCAGTTTTGTTATGCTTAAGATAATGGTTTGGCATAACAGATGCTAGCTCCTCCTGTGAAATCACCATCAGGTAGCAGTTTTTGATGTGCAAAGCAGCCTGGCTCTTGAGAGCTTGCCAGCACAATATTATTTGCTGTCATTGGAAACTTCTGTAGTGAAGTGCAGACCTAGGAATGTTTGTAATTTCAAAAGGGAAGGCTTCTTTTAAAGTTGTCTTTAATTTGAAAGAAAATTTTTACAATGCCTTTCAAACTAGCATTTAACATTAAAATATTCTAAAAAATTTCCTTTCAGAATCTGGAAAATGTAGTGGTTTCCAGTTTTGTTTCATCACATGGTACTTGATTGTTCCCTCCTGCCTGAAAGTCTCAGTCTACTGCTTTATTGCACATTTTTGCATTTAGGCTCCAGAGCCAGTGTAAATACGCCAGTGACTGCTTGTGCATGGAGCTTGGGTGTGTTTATGCAACACACTAGATCACATAATCAACATTGTAAACATTTTTGTATACCTCACTAGCAGTTTTACTCTCCCAGCCTTGAAATAATGTTCTGCTCTGTACAAAGCTTGCTTTTGAGGCTCAACACACATAAAACACGGAGCAGGTGTTGCACAGAGTGCTAAAGCCAGGTTTGAAGTCATGTGGATGAGGAACATTTTTTACATTTATTCTCAGAGCCTGAATATAATGAAAGCAGGTATTTTTGTATTACAAAAGAAATCAGCCTGTGATAAAGAAATTACATTGTAATTAGTTGCCAGCAGTGCAATGCCAAATCTCTACTGGTGTCAGCATTTTGCCATCACCAGTTTAATAATTTTCCCTGCTTCATCTTTACTCACTTTTCTCTCTATCTTCATCTACAAATCAATTTTCTTTTCCTTCCCGCCTTAGTCTTCTTACCTCCATGTGGGCTGTGCATTCCCAAAACTCTTAGTGATCCTTTCTTACTTGCCTGGTCTCTGCCTCTTTGTCTAGTGATCACCTGTGGGTCTATCCACTGTCTAGTAACTATTTTGAGAGCAGCATATCCAGACTGTCCAGCTTTCAGCTAATGTACTTGGCTGCTTTTAGACAAGGCATTTGTAGGGGCAACTGGCAATCCATCAACCCCCATCCTGGATTTTGCACCAGGTATCAAGTTGCTGCAGCTAGACTGCCACTTGTACCTGTGTTAGGTGTCAGGTAGTCTACCAGCTTGGATCTGCCCTCAGCACATGGCAAAATGCAGAGATACCTTGTTAAGGGGAGAAAAGGGGAAGGCAAGCATTAAGTGATGCTGCCTGAAACCAGAAAGCTCAAACTGATCCTTGACAGCCCTCATTATGTGTGAAGCCACTTGCAGGGTAGGAGCAGAGACAAAACCATGTGGAAAAGACATGAAGGTGAGGAGGCAGGGAGGGACAGTGGCTGTAAAATTACTTCCTCCCCCTTCTTCCACGTTGTGCAGAGGTTCATCTACGATGCAAAGTGTTTCTGGGCTTCCCTGGGTTCCTTGAGTTTGGTTTATACCAGGAGGCCCCAACACTGTTAAATTTGTTTATTTGCTGAGAAGCATGAGGAGAAACAGAAGACATTGTGTCTCCTATGCTTGTCCATATGTGGCAATAGAGTGATGCAAAGAAAATAAGTTACGGAGACGTGATCAGGAATGAAAAGGTTCATTGTAGTGACATTTAAGCTCTTATCTCTGGGCATTGAAGGGCTTATGTGCACCCAGACTGGAACCAAAATAGCAGCTTGGGTTTAAAACTGAACTTAGTGTTGAATCTTGGTGTGACAACACTTTTACATTCAGAGTGGCCTTTTCCTCTTAAGCAAGTGTCTGTCAGATTTGCACAGAAGACAGTGGTGCTGACACTGGGGTTTGTCTATCACCAGCTCTGGCAGTGATTCAGCCAAATCAGGTTAGTATGTGGATGAGCCTCCAAAATATTCATGTACACACTTGAACTGCAGGTATGATTTATAGGGCTGGTCTTTTTTCAGTTCCAGCCTATATATAGATCAACCCTGAATAAGCATCGTGCTGAGATGAATGGTATGGTTCATACCTCTTTGAGCTGTTGTTCCAGTTGGCCTGAAGATAAAATAACATCTGTTCTTGACAGAGCTTGAAAAAATGTAAGTGAAAAGAGGGTGTCTTATCTATGATAATACATAATATCATCTCCTGACTTGACTTTTGGGATGTTTCCTGTGAATGCATTCATATGTATAAATAGACCATAAAGGCAAAAAAGGAAAGAAAAAAAAAAAGCAGGAAGCAGCTCAAATTAAAGAACACAAATACCTGAGGGCTCTTAAAAGGCAATGACAGAATGATAAACCTTGAGGACCCAGTCTAGAAATTGGTGTATTTTGGCATTTCATGCCCAGATGAAGGACTGAGAGGTGAAGGACCCAAAAAGAGACCAATCCTGTGTCTGAGGCAGTGGTAACCATAAGTTTTTCAACCAACAGGCCAGGCAACAACTCTCAGCTTTTGAATGGAGGTAGATGCTGATGCTGGCAAAAAAGTGGGACATTTTCCAAGCAGCTATGTAATGATATTGCTACCTACCAGTTCCATCTTGCCCTTACTGGGTCTCCCCTAATTATATTTTCAAGAGAAACTGTGAGATCTACTCTTCCGTTGTTTCTGATACAAGGGTATTTTTTTCCTGCAATTTGTATCCCACAGTACATTACAGTCCTAACCCACAGTCTTTTGCCACTGTCCTGAGACCAAAGTATGGAAATGCAGATGGTTTGGGTGTATATTTACTGACTGTGTTCTGGGAGATAATTTGCTTGCATGAAAACTGCTTTATGGAATGAGCCTCTGATGCTCAAGGAGCAGCATTTCGAGCAAAGCCAGAGACTGAAGCAGTATTGACAGAGGTATTGTATCTGGGAAAGAGCTGCTTATGAAAATTGCATTTGCATTAAGCCTACAGTAAAACCCTTAAGATGCAGGAAGAAACTATGCTTTAAGTGGTCATTAGCTCTTGGAGAATAATTCCTTCTGCTACGTGGGCTCACTCGGTTTGGCCCTTCCAGGTTGCTTTGAAATTTCCTTTGCTGCTCTGCTTTCTCAGTCCAGGGAAAAGGGAACTACTGCACTCTATTAAAGGATTTTTTTCTCCCTCTTTTACAAGGTTGTTTGTTATCTCGGAATGCAGGCCTGCACTGGAGCGTGTAATTACAACACCATGTCCTGGGTTAGAAAGAACTCAGACACTAAATTGTCCATGTCATCACCTGAATTTGACCATGAAATATAGCACAGAGGGACTGGGACGGCAGCCTGTAAAGAGGTGAGGGCTGAATGGGCATTTTGGTGCACTGGGCAAATCCAATCTGCTCAATCCATTGCTGCAGTCCCACCGTGGCCATTTAATATTATTACCTGCTTCTTGCCCTTGAAATTGTGCTTCCACCTTTCTTTCCATGAGGTGTGTCTGAGTGGAGGAGGTCAGGGTTAGAGAAGAGTGTAATAAAACATGACTCATTTTACATGGGTGATCAGAGTCCTATTAAGTTGCGAAGGAGTTGATTTTTTAAAGAACGTCTTTTTTCTTTCTCTTTCATTTTTTTCTGTGTGCAGAGGCTAGAAAATAGAGGTCAGCTCCACTGTTCAGGCTGTTCAGAGATACCCCCAAAGCTGGAATAAAAACATTTACAGTCCTTTTTGCAGAAATTCTTCTTTTTATTCACTCGAGTATCTTATTTTTATCATAGATATTGAGGTTAAGGCTCGCTCTGTGCTTCCACTACATGTTAGAGCAGAAAAAAATATGAAGTTGCCTGTCTCCAGGACCAGGAAGCAGCTGTTGCAGGACCCTTCTCTGAATTCAGAAAGAAAGGTCCGCACCAATCTGGTGACCAGTATGTGTCTGGAGAGAGAAGATGGCTGTACCCCATATTTTTCTTCTCTGCCTACAGGTATCACTTGCCATAGTGCAAAAAGGAAGAAAGGTTTGCAGAATATAATGTATGAGAAATACAAGACTTGCAGGAAAGGTTTCTGTGATTCTTCAGGCTTAAGGACCACAAGAGATCTAGGATGAGAAAAATAATGGACCAAAAAGAAGAGCAGAACAAAGACAGAAAGCAGTAGTTGCAGAATATAAAGACCATGTCTATGTCTCCCTTAGCAGTTATTCTCAATAATTTCACAAGATGAAGTTTTAGTCTGAGTACGTGTGTTCATTTATGTGTGAAATAAAATCCTGTCTGTTGTATCAACATGTTTTTTCATAAACTCTGCTCTTCAACAAAAAATATTTAACAAATTTCAGATGGTTATATTTCTGACATACAATACCTTCTGCAACAGCATTCTCAAAAACAGTGCTCAGGCACCCTCTCCCCTCTGAATTCCCCACGTTATTCACCACACTTTACAGTACATTGGTATCAATAAGTGAATATTTTTTTAACATTAAAAAAACCCTGTGGTACGCAGTTATATTTATTTCCTTTACCCTCAACACAGGAAAGGCATGGAGCTGTTGGAGAGGGTCCAGAGAAGGGCCACCAAGATGATCAGAGGGCTGGAGCACCTCTGCTGTCAAGACAGGCTGAGAGAGTTGGGGGTGTTCAGCCTGGAGAAGAGAAGGCTCCAGGGAGCCCTCATAGTAGCCTTCCAGTACCCGAAGGGGCTACAGGAAAGCTGGGGAAGGGCTTTTTGCCAGGGAGGGCAGTCATAGGACAAGGGGTAATGGTTTTAAGATGAAAGAGGGGAGATTTAGGTTAGACATCAGGAAGACATTCTTCACCATGAGGGTAGTAAGGTACTGGAATAGGTTGCCCAGGGAGGTTGTGGAGGCCCCCTCCCTGGAGGTGTCTAAGGCCAGGTTGGATGAGGCTTTGTACAGCCTGGTCTAGTGTGAGATGTCCCTGCTCATGGCAGGAAGGTTGGAACCTGATGATCTTTAAGATCCCTTCCAACCTTAACCATTCTATGATTCTATGATTCTATGATTAACTGTAGACTTTGGAATAATAGTAATAAAAAATAATCACAGAATTAGATGCTCAATGGATCATTTATAACTGTGTTAAAGTTTTCAACCTCCAAAACACTCTCTGAAATGACAATTTATGTTGTTTGATTAAACACCATCAATTAGACATTAAGCATCAAGTCAGGAAATTATAGTGGAGGCTGCATATTTGCATATTTTTTTGAGTCTTAACAATTTTTGGTAGCTTACTTGTACACTCCATGCCTCTAAATAGGAATCGGTGCCTGCAGCATCACTAAAGGATACATGGAGAGTCTATAGGGCCTTTATAAGTTAAGACCATTCCTAAGGTTTGGGATGGCTATTTAAAAACAGTGGTCTATTTCAATACATGATGTCATTCTGCAATGTCCTGAATGCATCAGACCTGCTCCCGTTTGAGTTTTTGATGTACAAACAGCATGACCCTCTCAAGTTAGAAATGGATCTGGTGAACTAAGTTCTCTTGCTGCAAATAGTAAGCTGTCAATAACACTGGAGAAGAGAAATAGATGAAAAGGCAGTTGGGAATTATCTTCTGCAATCTCTGTTTTGAATGTAAGCAACATTTTAAAGATATGTGTGTTCCAGTAGCCAAATTTTTGCAGGGATTTTCTTGTCAAAATCAGATTATGGATTATTGTTTTCTGTGATGCAAATATTTGTGGTTTATCCTGGTATTCATAAGGGTAATTTTCACTGAAGTAGTGCAGTAAAAAATGGAGTGGTGAAAAGGTCATGCTGAGATTCTCTCATCTCAGAGGAATGCTGCAAAAGAAATGTCCTGCTTATTGGAACCCACCTTTGCTAAGGAAAATAAATGAAGGAGAACTGCTCCATATGTGTTGTGAAACAGTCTAGTCTATCTACTCTTAGGGGAAATTCTTTATCTTTTAGCACAGAGGCGATCTCTTTCTTGGTGCCTTTCAAAACCTGAGCAAGGTAACAGACAAGAGGCTTTGTTGTCTTCAGCAGCAGTTGCTCTGCTTCTACATATCCTGCATATCCTTATCAATATCTGGGCAATTTTGTATATTCTTTTCTTCAAAGTGCTTTGACAGCATCATCGGCTCACAGCAATTTACTCTGCTTTAATTTTTCAGATTGCTCTGAAACTTTTGTCTTGCAAATTACACTTATTAGGGTTACATTTGTTTACAGTGAAGGGACCTTTGCAATAAGAATTTTCTCATTGTTTTCCATGATAAAAACACGCAGAGAACTGTGCTGCTCCCCTGCTTCCTGGTAATGGCTCCTACAACCTTCTCTTTCCCAGCTGTATCTAGAGCCTTCTTGTTTCTAACGCATCCAGTATATTTTGGGGCTTGGCTCAGTATCTCTGGGTATCTATTCTTCTTACGAGTTTTTACTCCTTTTTATTTTCAATTTTTTTACAACTCTATGGTATGAATTGTCCTATGTTAAGGCTAACAGGCAGTGCAATCAGAAGTGTAAGATGTGGCTGGTACTCTCTGACCCTGATCCACATGAGGTGGTTTTGTTAAATTTCTGGGAGCTTAAGGGCTACATAAGCCCAAGCTTCTTAGCAAATGGAATGGTTTTAGCTAATGGTCACTTTACAGACTGTAGTCCAACCTCTCAGTTTAGAAGAATTCAGATTTTAAATTTTAAAACTGATTTTAATTTTAAAAGTCTCACTTACTAAACCTAGCATTCATGGGGGTGTTACATGCCTAATTAAGTTTTGTATTCTGGGATCTTCATTGTGTTTGCTTATAATTAGTAAGTTGGCTGAGTCTCAAAAACTCATTTCCAGTTCCTTTTAAAAAGATTTCTTAAGAAATGAGGCTTATGAGGAAATATCACCCTCACTTATCTCTCATTTCACAGACAACTGCATGGTCTGAATGCATTCCTTCACTTTCCAGTCTGTGTTACCAGAACCATGTTAATACAGCCAGAACTCAGGGAGTTTTACAAATGCTGAGGAAAATTTTAAAATTATTTTAATTTCATCTGTCCTTTACACTGAATAATGATTTGCTTTTAAGAATCGTTACCTAACTATTAATTCTGGTTGTAATGCTTTCACTTGTTCATTTTCCACACTAAAAAAAAAAAGTTTCAAAACTTGGGGGTTTTTTCTGTCTAAAAAATCCTAACTTGTGGCCATACTGATTAATCAACTCTGTCAACACAAAACCTCTTTTCCTGGAGAAAATTGCAATAACTGAGGAAAAAACACAGTAAGAGAATTCTAATGGATGTGGAAGGGAGGTTGCAGCAACTGAGATTCAAAACTATTTTAAGAAAAATGAGTACAGCAAGCAGAAGCAAGCCAAGGAGTGACTCCTGTGCAGAAAACACCACATGCATCAGATCTTCTGAGCATTTGCTGTGGCATGACTTTCAAGTGGGGACATTGTGTTCAAGGCCCTTTAGGTCCAAGCCTCCTGTCAGGCTTGCCAGTACAAGGATGAAACTCAAATGCAGGATGAGTAAGAGAACAAAATCTGTACAAGAAACAAGAACAAGAAAAAACATATGATGGTTACTGCAGACTTGGCAAAGAAGACCATGATGTTGACTGCAGATCAAACAAAGACCTCCAGGAGAGAGAAATTAGAAGGCAAAAAAATTTACAAAATACAGATTTCCAAAAATCAAAATGCAAAAGCTAGTTATGTCTTCTAGTGTATCCTCAATATCTGAAAACACACACAAAAAATGACCAGGAATCCATTGCTTTCACAAATGCAGTACTGGAATGTTACATGCCTGCCAGGTTGGCCAGTCAAGCATGCCACTATGGTAAAATGAACTGTAGAGTGAAAAGATAATTAAAGGAAAAAAGAAAAGGGAAACTGAACTAAAAAATAAATATCAAGTGGAAAAAAAGGATTAATGTACAAAAAAAAAAACACAAAAAGGAATGTAGTGTAACTTCCTTATGTATGAAAGCATTAATTGGGCTGGCAAGAAAAGCTTGTCTGAAGTATTCAACTTGAGAATACCTGGTTTTCCCATTACAGCACCTTTTCTTATTTGATTATTTCCATGTTGTGCTTGCTGATTGTTCTGTTTGTTATGTTTGCTGTTTGCTCCATTGTGCTGGTCTCTTAATTTCATGCAGTTTTCTATTTAGCTGAGTGTAATAAGCCATTTTATTTCCAGTGTTCAAGAAAGGTGCTTAAATACTGGTGCACTAGGCTACAGCAACATAGTATTTGACTACCCCTGGTTTTGCTGACATAATTTTGGAGAGGTGTTACGTGCCTGTGAGAATTGCTACCTCTACAAACGGTGCACTAATTTTTTTGCAGGTTTGCTAATATTCCACAGGCAGCAGGCACTGTAGTCCTGTCCTCCAAGTATGATGTTTTTCCCTAGGATGGAAACCCTGATTTTTGCTCCTTGCTTAAATGTACCCTGAAAGAACGAAGCCTTCCCTAGAGAGAATACCTGACTATAGTAGACTGCTGCCATGAAAGATTTGTCTTGTCTCAGCTACTCACAGCCAGCTTGACTTCTGACTCTCCTGAACGTCAGAAGGAAACAGTTTAAAACTTTATTGCTGCTTCTGCTGCCGCCAGAAGACAATACATTATTTTCAAAGAACTCCTGTAACAAATCCATGGAGTAATTTTAATTCCTCTGGTCTATCATATAAGGAGTCATAAGGAAAAAAAACTACCTCCTTATTCTGCCTCTTCCAAGGAGGACATTAAAGTGACAGATTTAAAGGACATTTACAACTCCATTGAGCCAGAAGGACTTGATTGCATTTTTCCACATAGGAAGGAGGTGTTGGGTATGTGTGTGTTCTGGGATGATATGTGGCTGCTGCCGGCCTTTCCAGATGGCCTGTGATGTCATTGCTAAAGATCCTGAAATCTGCTGCATGAGGAAAATCATTTCATGGCCCTCTAATATGTTTTAAAATGCTCTTTGCATAAATTTAAGAGTCCAAGGAGACAGGAGAGTAAACAGAAGGTGATAGAAAGGGGCAAAAAGGAGGGCATGCACATCCCTGAATAGGCAAGTCAGGGGCAAAACTGTGTGATTAGCACAATTGTCTGGCTTGTCTATATTATGAATTTTTAAACCTCTGTCTACTAGTTGAATAATATTGGACCAGTTCCACCAAAGGAGTCCTGTCTCCTTAGAGAATAGCAGTATTTCTTCAGGAAGATGAGTCTGGGGCCACCGAAGATGAAATGCGTGGGCTGGGACCATGTGGTCCACACCTGGAGGGTGTCAGGAGTGCATATAGTCCTGGTGCTCGAGGGGAGAAGAAGGGCCTTAGCAAGTTTGTAGCTCTCTGCTCATCATCCTGCTGAGGTGAGCTCTGGCTGGAAACAGCAGGCAGGGCTGGCGAAAGGCACCTGTTCCTAGAAACAGCCTGAACAGCTCAGCTGGCAAAGCAGAACAGCT
Organism: Hemiprocne comata; assembly: GCA_020745705.1. Taxonomy (NCBI): domain Eukaryota; kingdom Metazoa; phylum Chordata; class Aves; order Apodiformes; family Apodidae; genus Hemiprocne; species Hemiprocne comata. The sequence goes on from CM036586.1 coordinate 146,061,163, forward strand.
GGCAAAATGCTCCCATGATGCTGCATGAGCTGAATGGCCAGGCTTTCTCTGGGATGGTCTCCTGGGAGAGGGGGAAGGGGAATGTCTGTCAGCTGGGACTAAGTCTCATTTGTAGAGCAGCAGGAGAAACCTTGGCAGCATCTAAAGAACAGAAAAATCCATTCCGTGGGGCTCTGACTCCAAACCCACCCCATGGAGCTGCACTCACTGCTTTGGGAGCAAGTGGTGACCGAGAAAGGACACTGGGATGCAAGAAATACACATCCTGGCCCCCTGCTCTCCTTACCCTCGACATCTACTTGGGCAGTCAGGGCTCTTTGAGGAGCAGTTCTGCAGCCTCCCATCAGCTTGGTGACAGCACATTTACCTGTTGAAGCACAGGAACGCTAGTGATCTTGGACAGAGATCTGGTCTATACTTTTTAACAGTAGGTTTTCAGGTTTGTTTCTTAAAGCCATCTGAAAAATAAGAAAATTTAGAGTGCAGATACAAGGGACTTTTGTTTTCCTGTGAAGTGCACCTGCCCAGTATTTGATGAGGACAACATACACAGCACAGCTCATGAGCCCAGACAGCATGAAACTGTATCCTGAATTAAGTTTTGAGTTTTGTGGGATCCTGGTACCATTTTCAAAAGGATAGGGTTTTTTTGCTATAGATGTTTGGAAGAGGAACAGAGGCACTGAACAGTGCCAAGAAGTTTCTGCTTGAAAATGTTCTTAATTGAAAAATTATTCTTATTTTTACTGTTGATGATGCAAATGTCCTATATATCTTCTGTTACATCTAGATCTTACTCACAGCTGCACAGAAATTGATAGGATCATTGCACAAACTGAAACCTATTGTGTCCACCAGAAGAATGCATCTTATGAAAAATTAACTTTTCTCATGAGAATCTAACAGGTGCAGGAAAGCATTAAAGAATATGCCACAGACACGCAGCTCTAGACAAGATATGTGAGTCTTTATTGAGAAAATGGGAGTTAAATTTATAAACTCTCAAAGCAATCAGCAAAGTTGTTGAACAAGCAAAAAGTTCAAGAGCTTTCAGTATAGAAAGGAGTAAAAAAAGTACCCCAAGCAGTACAAGGCACACAGATTTATTCTACAATAGAATTTAAGGAATGCAAATAAATAGAAGCACATAAAACAGCCTTAAAGAAAACAGGTTCAATCCATGATATAAGTATCTGGGAATGAGACAGTGAGAAGAGAACAGAAGAGCTTATTGCAGTGTTATGTATCAGCAGTTGTAAAGGGAAAGACTACCCAGGAGAAGAAAACGCCATTGTACCCAGTCAAAAGAACAGAGTGCCAGTATTAGAAGGAAGGGTCCTCCACTATGTGAAGATGCTGAACCAAAAGGGCCGCAGTTTGTTCCTGTTCCTGTAAAATTCTTCACCCTATTTAGTTACCATGCTGTCTGAATGTGTTGTTTTGCTTTCAGGATGTACCAGGCTTCAGGGTATTCCATGAACCTCCACAGCAGCCTCCAGCCTATCAGGGAGTTCAAAAATCTTATTTTTGTTTCAGACAGTGAAAATCAAGACTTCAGCTTCAGGCTGCAGTGGGAGGATCTGTCATCCCCTAAGTGAGAAATTAAGAATGTAGGTTTCTCCAACTGTGATAGTAATTTGGATTTCCTTTGCAGTCCAAGGAAGAAAAAAGGTTCTTCTGTTCGTCTTGTTCATCTCATCCAAAATAGGTCATGAACAGACAGGTGCCTATTTCTTGGAGTAGACTCAAAAGGGAGTTGCTGGTAAACAGCCCATGGGGAGGGAACTGTATTATCTGAGTTTGGCGAAATGAATCCCATGCTAGATTTCTTCCCTTAAGAGACTGAAACTGAGAAGAGCAAAGAGACACTTCCAAACCACACACAATTTCTTTTACTGATGACTGTTCCTCAAATGTAAATTTACTCACAACTAAATTTGTTTTGGACATTCCAAATGAAAAAATGTTACACCCCCCTGCATTTGCTTTCATCTTAAAACTACGCAATGTGATCCTGCTTCAGAAGAGTATTCAATACTTGCTTGACAAAAAAAGGGACACATTTATAATAATTCTTTAATGAATCACCCTTAAGATCTTACCAGACATCTCAGGTAAAGTCTTTAATGTGGTCTCGGAACATGAGATGTTCTAATTTCTCTGTTATAAAGACAAAATGTGTACTTTTTAATCAGGATAACAGAGTGAGCACTATGCAACTTAACACTCTATAGCATAGGACTGGGAACTGCTTGAAAGAGTCCAGCGCAGAGCCACCAAGATGATTAAGGGAATGGAACATCTCCCTTATGAGGAAAGGCTGAGGGAGCTGGGCCTCTTTAGCTTGGAGAAGAGGAGACTGAGGGGCAACCTCATCAAAGTTCACAAATATGTTAAGGGGGAGTGTCAGGATGATGGAGACAGGCTTTTTTCAGTGATGTCCAGTGACAGGACAAGGGGTAATGGGTGCAAATTGGAGCATAGGAGGTTCCATGTAAATATGAGAAAAAAGCTTCTTTACTGTGAGAGTGACAGAGCACTGGAACAGGCTGCCCAGAGAGGTTGTGGAGTCTCCTTCACTGGAGACATTCAAAACCCGCCTGGATGCGTTCCTGTGTGATGTGCTCTAGGTGACCCTGCCAGGCAGGGGGGGTTGGACTAGATGATCTTTCGAGGTCCCTTCCAACCCCTAGGATTCTGTGATTCTGTGATAAAGTCCATATTACATACACCAAAGTTGCACCACTACATAGATTTTAATGCTCTGTTTTGAACACACACAAAGAGATGGAGCAGAAGAGCTGAGCTCTCATGCTTCACTGTGCTGTCTCTGGCACTGTTTCTTACACCTGACGACACAGTTCAAAGGTAGTTTGAAGTCTGCTGCTGTGGATGGCTGGACATGAAGGGAAAGGCAGCACTTTTGCATAAAATCCCTTTTTGTGGTAAGCTCAGATGCAGTTGGTGGTGAGGTGCTGGTAAAGAATGGCTCAAATGAGAGTCTGTTCCAAATTAGAAAAACTTTGCTCCCCAGAAGGCCCTATGGGAGCAAAGAGGAAGGATTGCAGATGGGCTCAGTGTGGCCATCCCTGTGTAGATAATGAATGAGAAACCTGCACAGTTGTATATGCTGAAAGAAAAATACTTAAGTCTGTGATGAAAGGCCAGATGAAAAAGAAAAGTGTTATAATTCAGCAGAATATAAAAGACAGCAGTAGGCCATCCTTTCTTCTAAGGAGACAGCTTACTATATCACTTCCCTGAAATCACAGCAGGAATGATGGATTAGTTGGAAGGGAAAATTGGTGCCTGAGGCACTTCTGACTTCAGTGTTTCAAGTTGTCCATAATCCTTCGTAGCCTTCACCCAAATATGAAACTCTGTAATGAGCATAGGGAATTACTAAGGGCAAGAAGTGCTCTCCCTAGTTATTTCCTGAAATCCAAGCCTGAATGAAAGTACCAGTTTTCAGGTGCATGCCAGACCCTTTGTGTTCTTGCACCTTCAAAAGGGGGATGCCTCCAGGCTGGACCCAAGCCCAGCTAAAGAGATGTTCTTTGTTTTAAACTGCAAGCAAGCCTAGTGAAATTCCTCTCTGATGAAGGTTTGTTTCATTCTGTTACATGAAAAATGTTTCATATTTGTTTCATAGTCTCTTTGGTTGAACAAATCTTGAAGGAAACCTGAACTGACATATTTTCCTAACCTATGCATGTAAAATAGGGGAGGAAGAACTGGAAGGAAGAGCTGGGACTACTTACCAAGACATGGGCATGGAAATCCAGGCTGCAACATATGATTGAAACCTGCACTGCTTTTGATGCATACAGGATGGAAAAATTCAGCCAGCAGAGACAGAAGCAGAGTAAGGGAAGGGTGCTATAACCTCTTGCAAGAGCCATGCTGCAGCACACCTGCATCTGTCTTATTCTGCTCCACACAACCTCATCTTATACTGGAAAATGGGAAAGCAAGACTCTCCCGTTTTCACCATTACCAAGAAAAACTCAGAGGTAGGACTTGGCCATGCCTGAGTGGGAGATACCCATAGGAGTCAGCAGCCAGCATGCTCGGAAATGTAAATTACCTCCTTTAGTCCACAAAATGATACCTTAGGTTAAATATGATTATTTAAATGTCATAATCGTCAGTGATATCATTACTCATTTGAAAGGAAGATGGAGAGTTGCAGAACTGCACAGTTTACTGAACCATTAATTGATGGCCTTTGGGAGGTGCTGCATCTTAGGTTTCTACCCCTAGTCAAAAAGGAGCCAAGGTCAAGAGCCCTTGGGCATAGTCAGTGAAAGCTGAGCTGATGGGATCCCAGAGAGCACACGTCATACTCTAAATCTCTATAAAATCTGCTGTGAGCTGCTCTTGTTTAGGTGCATGCTTGGGATTTATTTCAATAGGTGGAGCTTGGAATGACACCACATCCTCTTTTTGTCTGGTTCCCGGACACCTCTGGGAACACTCTAAGTTGCATGGCAGCAAAGGACGGCTGCGATCTGACCACAGGCTACCAAGGCTGACCCTGGCTGAGAGTGACACCCATTGTGCCTCCAGGTTCATGGCCAGGGTGGATTTAAGCATTGTAAGAAACTGAAAGCTGGTCTGTCTCAGGTCAAGGAAGAAATTAGCAATGAGCCGTGGAAGGATACGCTTTCTGGGGCATGTAATTGAAGATCACATGGCAAGAAATTGTGCAAACTATTGCAATCACTTCTGGAATATGTCCCTGAATTTAGCTTTTTACATACTTTACAAAGGAAAAGGTTCAGGGTTTTAGGTAATAAAACATTCATCTGTGAATAAATACTTGTAAGAAAAAGACTCAGGGGAAACTACTAAAGCAGAAGATAAGAGAAAAACCTCTTTTCTTTGCAAATTTTAGCATCCTCAAATTTAAGTACAATGGATAAGTTCCCCTTTTTAGAGCTTCTTACAGGGCCTTCCTTTCTTTTCCTTTTCATCTTGAATACTAGTGCATTTTCAGCAGCATTAAAGTGGGATGGCAGCAATTCTCAGATAATTTTTTTATTATAAAAATTGAATTGGGTATGATGAGCTTTTGTAAAAGACAGTGAGAACTGAAAATATCCAGAAAGTCACCAAGTACCGCCAAAAAGACATTTGGGAAGGGGTGAGGCTGTTTAAACTTACATTCTTCCCACTCTGGGCCAGCTGTGTTTCTCTTCTTCTCTCACACCCATCTTGTAAGCAGATGGAGTATTTTGAAGTGTTAATATAATGGAAAATAAGCCAAACTAGATTCTTAAAACAGCTCCTAATTTAGCTTAAAGTATCCTGGCTATTCTCAATAACTGCTGAGTAACACAGACAGACTAGGTGAGGAAAAAACTAATTTGCCTTTTTTTAACTTTCAGGGGATTTTGGTGGTGAATACAACAGGTAAAGCTGGAAAAACTGGGTAGTGAGTCTCTCCACCACGCTTGCTTTTTACATTTAAATACTTGCCAGTGTAAGTCACATGAAAGATGTACTGGGAGAAAAAGGAAGAAATAAAGCAGGACAAAAAGAGGTTACAGTTTCACTCAGATTTACTTTGTGCTTGAGGCCACTGGTGAGTTTTTTAGACTCTTTCTCCCACTCCTCACATGGATAAGGACAGAGATCATGAAGATTTGTTCAGATGAATAATTCTGCCTTTCCCTAAAGATTGGTGAAACAGCATGTAGCAGTAGTGCTGTTCTCACTGTATAAGGTGGGTTAGAGGGGTTTTGTGCCTGGATCGGTACACAGTCAATGGCACCAAAATGACTTATTATAGCTTATCAGCAGTGTCACATGACTATTGCCTGATCCAGGAAGGAAAATTCTCCCCTCTGCTAGTCCAGGTGTATTTGTTGCCTATGACATTGGGGGTTTGGACCCAGGGCATTCAGACTGGCAGCTATGCTGGACTAAAGCAGAACAATTTTTGTGCAAGAGCCTCCATTTCAGGTTTAATTAGTCACAGTGTCCTGATTCCCTGCTTATTCTGCTGCAAAACAGAAGTAACTCCATTAAAAAACCAACAAGAACAACAACAATCAAAAATCAAACACCAAAACCAAAACAAACAGACAAACAAACAACCTCCATGAAAAGAAATATGCTAGGGTTTTTTCATATTTATTGTGAATCCCAACAAAAAAAGATGCAGCTGAAGGTCAAGCTCTCAGTCCTGCACAGAGGTGCTCCACAGGAGCCAGAAGGGTACCATACACTTGAGATATCACTGGCAAAGTAAAGAAATGTCCATATTTGTAACTGCAGCAAAGTTCAAGAAAACACTGCAAAAAGTGAATATCTGTTGCCTCAAAGAGACTGAAACCTTGGATGCACTTGTCTGGCGGTATTGCTTTCCTACTATGATTTAGACAGTCACTTCTGAACAGTGGAAAGATGTCACTGAGATCTCCCGAGGTCTATGCTTCAAGAAGGACTTTTCAGTGCAGTGTGGTACCTATAGGTCTTCATAGTTCTCCATGTACCATTGAAAGGGTTAAAATAGTTCAATTTGGCAGATTTGCAGTTACGTTCCATTATCTGCATCATCTGATTGTTTTGAACAGGGCTTCCCAGGAACATTTAAATTGTCTAAAGCTTTTCATTCGGCTGCAGGAGGATGGTTTAAAACTGGAACATTGAAATGTAACATGTTAAGGCCCACGGTGCAATACTTGAGCCATACAATACCTGAGGTGGAAGACCCATTCTCTGCCCAAGATAGATACTATAAGCACATGGCCAACTGCAATAGCAGGAACAGTGCCTTCTTTCATATTATGGAGAGTTCATTGCTGGCTTTGCTTCTGCGTTTAAGATTATCTATCATCTCCCTGGAGAGGGGAAGCAGTTTGCCTGGACATGAACTTTCCTGGAGACCTTCGTTGTATGTAAATCCAGACTGAGAGCGCTGTATGTAATGCATGTATGTTGTGCATGCTGTGTAAATGTATGTGATACTTCTTACATGTGCGTGGAGTTTCATGGTCAATTCTGGTACTCACAAGTCTGGTATTGGCTTTCCTAGCCAGTTCAATCTTAAAGTTTGGCTCTAAATGCAGGACCAAACAAGTGTGATCAGAAGAGAAACACAGTGTCATTGAAATCTACTTGCAATAGTTTATTTCAAAGTTATTTTTCAGTGCTAGTGCCAAAAAGAGTCTGTTCACTTATATATGGGAATTAAAATCTAGGTCTGACACCTCAGAGAGGCTAATTGTGAGACTGGATTTCCTATAATAAGAGCAAAGGCTCATTGCAAGTCAGCTTGTGGCAAATAATTCTGCTCTTGCAAATCTTGCATACTGCTGCCATTCCAGTTTTTACACCAGTCTGAGACAGGACATTAGGAAGACTGAATTGAACTGACAGATCCAGAGACCTTTTCTGCTCCAAAGCAGAGAGCAGAGCAGTGGCTGCAGGATGAAAATCAGAGTTCGGAAGGGGAAGGAGTAGAGGTAGATGGAAGATGGAGAAAAAAGGAAGGAAGGACAGATATGAGGAAGTTAATCAGAGAGAGAAGGAAAACTAAAAGAAACGTAGAAAGACAGAAAAGGGTTGTGATGAGAGAAATAAGAGACTAAAGGACAAGGGAGAAATGTGAAGTTGTGGGAGAGACAGAGGAAGTGACGTAATCCAGGCTAGGCAAAAGAAACAATAAAAAACAGAGGGTAGAGAGAGGAAGTGAGTGATAAAGGGGAAAGAGGTAGCTTCAGCAAGGTAACAGACCTAACAGCATGTTTTACGTGAGGCTTCATAGCCCAGCTGAAGTGCTGCACAGGTTGCAGACATGCAGCTCACCCTGAGTGAAGCACATGCTCACGAGTTCAAACCCAAGCCGCGCACACGCCACCACACACCTCTTCTCCAGCAAAATGGAACTCCACCTTCTCCGTTTAATTGAAGTTTTGTAAGTCCTAAATAAAAATTGGACAGATTTTTTTTTTTTTTTTGCATTGATACAGTCAGAGTACAGAGGAAAAGTTATTCTGTCTTCAATGAGGCCTTTTGTTCTTTCTCCCTCTAAAAGTGTATTCACTTATGTGTTCAAACGAGTGTTAGTATGGGCAGCCACAGCCCCAAGAGAAGTTGGGCATTATGGCACTACAGGTCTTGCCACATGATGTGGAAGTGTGTGATGCAGCAGATGATGCAGCTGGGAAGGGGATGAGAAATTGTAACCACCTCAGACCTCCTCTGCAGGTGACCCTCTTCCATTCTTACAGACCTAAACAAAGCAAGATCTTCGAAACCTGTCTCATAGGTTTTTCTCCTCTTATGGGAATTCCAGCTTTCCCGAGCATGTTCCAAGCAGAGTTCAGGCAATAGTGGCACTTGGGTTAAGTGACTAAAAGCTCATCTCCACAAACACAAAGGCAACCAGAGGAATGGCCAGCAGGGGAACTCCAATAGGCTGATCTGATTAGAGAAAGAATCACCCTGGTCCAGCTCCTGCCAGGGCTGTCACAGGCGAATGATCAGCCCTATTGTCTGGAGCTGATACCCATCAAGTAGAGTCATCATGGAAGACTGTCATCTGCTGACAAGGAAGGATAGAGAATAAATTCATATGAAGTATCCTGTTGAGAATAATATTAACTCAGCATTGGATCTTATGGCATCTGGTCCCTCCTGGGGGGCACCTTCTTCTGTACCAGCACAGACTGCTAAAGTTGCAGCAGCAAACAGGCAAATACATTCCAGAAAAAAATCCAAGACCAGATCATTGCAGATCTGCTGTGTTTCTCCACTCCAGCTGAGGCACACTGGGACCCTTGGATCCCTTGGCCTGAGGCTTGGGATGCTGTTAAGATAGGTTCTGTAGGGCTAGGGCTGAAGTTAGTGGCTCTATCAAGCAGTGATAACTTCCCAGTTACTGAAGGATTTAAGACTGATGAAGTACTGATAGTTCAAATCACAAGTTTCACCTTATCTAAGAAATGGAACTTTCTCTCCTCTACTCTGAGGTTAATCCCTGTGGAACCAAATTGCTTCCTGCCTAGAACATCTAGATGGCTCTCTGTGTTGATAGGGCTGGACTTCATGAATATTTTCCCAAACTGGCTGTGTCAGTCATAGACCTATAGTTCAAAGGAAGAGCTATCTTCATGCAAAGATCATCAAAATATGTGGGAAGAGGTAGTAGACCTTGTTATGAGACCTTCAAAAGGCTGAAGGAGGCCCTTTAGGTTATCAGAGCAACCCAGACATGACTCAGGCTTCACCTGTGCACTCACTGAGTATGATCTTTATGAATGACCATCAGCCATTTGGAGGCCTGTCTATACTTTACTGGTCAGTGTGCCACCACAGAAGTATTTAAAGGTGAGGGGCACTTTGTGGGTGACCAGATACTGTGTTTCATATCAGTTCTTCAGGATGTGTTATTTTCACATACAATCTTTTGCCCCCATTCTCTCTTTTTACCTCACTGAAACAGCTTTACTGGGACCTTTAGCTGAGAGACAGAAGAAATAAAAGTGGGAATGAGTTCCTTTGTGGGTTTCTCCCAGTGCACAAGGAAGGGCAGGGTGACAGTGTCCTTTAGTGATACCCCAAGAATAAGAAATTCTTCATCTTCAGGTAGAAGACTTAGATGCACAGCTGGAAAGTGCATGTACATGTAGATTGCACGTCTTGCAGAATATCACTACTATATGAGTCCAACCTTTGTTCCAGGATATATCCGAAAAGATTTAAACAGAAAATTAAAATACTTCAAAGACATTGTACAGCCAACAGCCATGCAATTAGCATAGACTTTTTCTTTAAAAAAATGAGAAAAAATATTTAGGGAATACTTTAATTCAATGTGCGAAGTACAAGTTTTGAACACACATCTTTCTCAAGAGGTCAGTTTGGAGAGATGTAACTTTTTTTTTGAGTGATCATTTGATTTTATTTTTTTTTTTACTTTTTTTTTTATTGCTCTGTAATAGGAACAAGGACTCTGGAAGGTCCCTCTCTGTGTCTCTGCAAGCAAGTCCGCATGGGAGACTGAAAAAGGATGCTCTGCTCATCTGGCCTAGAAGAGCAAGTGAAATGTTCATACATGGAACACCTCTTACAGTCAAAAGTTACATCAATTTAACTAAGTCAGGAAACAATTTAGAAGGTTGAAAAGTAACTTCTATTTGTTTAATTTGCCTTGATTCCTCACTGATTACACTAACACTATGCAGAGGGTCCACACATTTACGTATTTAAGTTTAGAAAATGATCTGTTGAATCTGTGTGACCTCTGTAAACAGAGATGCCTGTAAAGAGAGAAGATGGAAGAAGGAAGCAGCTAGGTTGCAGTCTGTTAAAAGTAAAAGTGAAGATGAGTGAGACTTCTTTAATTTCCAGCTTTATGCACAGTGCAGACAGGAAACAGTGCCTATTCTTTACATTATTATATTAATTTTGGTTCAGAAGTTAATAGCATAATTCCCTTTGTGGGTCCTGTCAGGCATTGAAACTAAATCATCCCCCATGGTGTAATAGGAAAGGGGGACTGTGGACTCAGGAGAGCCATTTCCCTGTCATTAGCAAATTTCATCCTTATGTCTGGATACTGAGTACACTGTCCACAGCCCAACTGAGTCTGTTTCCAAGCTGCAAAGAATATTGTGGCCTTTGAAGACCACCATAATTTAGCAATTACAAATTCTGCTTTTAGTCCTTGGAGAAAGTTGTCTGTGAATATTTTCATATACCTGAAAAGATGCCACATGGGGCCTGTATGCTGCCAGAGCAAACCCTTGAGCTCATCTCACTAAAAGCCACGAGACTCTTGTGCCAGCGTTTCAATCCTACCTGGATTTGGCATCTTTTACATTAAGACATGTGGACACAGCTAGTTTTTCTCAGCCACAGCGCTCTGCCCTCTGCTCTACCTGTGCTCAACCTGGGGCTAAGGGGGAACTGGGGGCTGCAGGGTCACTTCCACTTATGCCCAAGGGTAAATGAAAATTAGTATGGAGCAGCCTCCCCCTGAACCCATCACGGCAAGAGTCCCACCAGCTACCAGCATCCCAGCAGGACTGGCAGGCATCAAGGTACCTGTACTGCCCAGCTGGGTAGTCTCAGCCTTGAGCAGTGACAAGAGATGAGCAGAAGAGCCTTCATGGGTGTTCATGGTAGATAATAAATTCCCATCTCTGTGAAGGTGGGAGAACACAGGAGCAGCAGTGTCCTGGTCAACAAGGAACATGGGGCTGGAAACTGTGTTATGGGAAAAGCCATCTCACAGGGAGTATCTGGTAATCTTAGCACTGGTGAATGACAAAACACAGTAAGGAAACTCTTTTGGTACCATTAAACCCTGAGAGAGTGAGAGTGCGTGTGCACGCACACACCCATCCTTGGGCATGCACTGCGTGTGTGCCCAAATAGTGAAGTAAATAATTCCAGAAAGAATAGGAAATTAATTTCCAAAATTATGAACTGAGGGACCCACTGTTTCCTGTTACATAGCTGGGAGTGGGGATCTGGAAGCCAGGTGACCTGTGCTTTTTTTCTGCCTCTGCCACTAGCCTGTTCCATAGCCTGCACTGGCCCATTTTGTGTCTCAGATGCCCATCTGTGACCTGAGGGTATTGACCGAAGGGCTGCCAGGTCCCAAAGTGAAAGGAGCTGCAGGAAAAGCATTAACTGCCAATAAGGGATACTGATGGCACACTTTGTATCATGGTGACTTTCTGAATGCTTCACAGGGAGAAACAGCACCCAAAGTTTGTTTCTCTGTAAACTCTCCCTCCTGTTTCTGTTTCCAGATGGCTGGGCTGGCGTTGCCAATTAAAAACAAAGAGAGCATTCTGGAAATGAAAGAGAGGAAAAGAAAGATATACAGAGCAGCGATTAGAGAAGAGACAGCTAAAATGGGTTCATGATGGCAGGGATTCCTTCATGTTTGAGGAATGTGTCTAAGGTGAAGCTTTTCTACTGTAAAGGCAATTTTGTGTTAATAAATGGCCCCCCAAATTCTTTCCTCTTGAAGATAATGTGATGAAACAAGTAGATCTGAAATAGTACAGGAACAGCTGAGCAATTACAGATGGATCTGCTGCAAGCAGAGGAAGCAAGAAAAGGTCAACCTATTTATGAAACTTGTGTGTTGCCGGTTCACACAGAGTTAAATGCTTGAATTGCTATTTGTGCCTTTTGGAAATCTCCCACAAAGTCTCCTGGGAGACATGTCTGAGAGAAATTTGCATCAGCTTATTGTAAACTGGTTTAAAACAATAATGAATTGAAACTATTATAAACCCCTGTGTAACTATTTTGCAGCTCACCAAAGCACATGGCTGTAAGGCCATAAGGAATGTAATCCAAAGGTCTCTCCGGACATAAAGGCATATGATTTGTCACTGATTCAGCTGAACATGTGGACATTCTTAACGTGCTTTAGAAAAAAGTTACATTAATTTACCACTGTAAGCTAAATGTATTATAAAAATGTTCACATTGCAGAGTCCAGCACCACAAATTTAGGAAATACCTCAATTAAGGTGACTGATACAATATGCATATGCTGCAGTCTTTTATTATGAGATCACATAATTTCCTTTCCAAAGATGCCCCCCACTCAGAGCACAGTGTTCAGTTACCGACTAGTTTTTCAGGTTTTTTTGTTTAATCCTAATTTTCCTGTGTGTGGTCTCCAGGCCTGTATTCTGAACACTTTTCAGCCCTGTGCATGAAGGCAGAGCTATTAGTCTGTGAGCAGGTTTTTTTATGCAACGTGCTCTGTGAACATGTGAGTGCCAAGCTGGGTAGTCCAATGTAAAATAAATTACTCCTTACATGACACACTCCTGTCTTCAAAGCACAGCTCCCCTTGAATCAGCTCTGCAAACCAGGCTTGGCCTCTCGTCAGAGGAGGGAAGAATGCACAATTCCTGACCACCTCCAAAAAAAAACCCCAGTTGGTGTGATTTGGCAGGCATTGCTCAGGAATTCTGCAACAAAAGCAAGGCTGGACTCCAGTTCTTTCAGGATGGCTTTCAGTTGTCTAGGCCATAGCATGATCTTCTCTCCCTCTCTCATCCTCTCTCTTTTTTCCCCCAGTTTCATATTTATTTTGCAGGTTCTGTCTTCTTCAGCAGTTGTGCAAAGTCTGGTAGACAATGGCTTTTTCATTACACAACCCCCTTTCATCATCAAAGCATCATCCATCTGCATATAGCATGAGATGGGTGTCCTGGAGAAATACGGTTGTGTTTATAATTAACCATCATAGTGTACATGCACAAGAGAACTAAACTTAAATTTCATGGCTGTCTTAATTTTGGGCCCTCCTAACTTTTTAGTATTTGATTTTACAACCCCAACAATCTTTTAATGCAGTTTTTATGTAAATTTCCTCAGTTTTTAAAACAGCAAACTGAGAACATGGGAATTCCTTTGTAAGAAGCAATAACTACTCCCATGTAGACCATTAGGATGGCTGATTCCTTTGCTCAAAAGCAGGTCTCAAAAATATAACAACATCACTGGGGTCAAACAAAGTGGTTTCATTCTGGTTTTTGTTTTTCATGTGACATATTAAAACTTCTGATTCAAACTGAAACAAGTCTCTAGATGAAATCTAAATCCATATAGAATAATCCAAATTTCTCCTTTTCAAAGTGTTTGAAGGAAACAATTAGATTTCTCAGGATTTTCACATCACTGAAAATACTTCAGCAGTATCAACACACACTAGTGTTGATGGTGGTTGTTTCTCCTCAGCAAGGCCTCCATCTCCAGAGCCTTCCCTGCCTCATGCCCCATTAGAGAGCATCACAACTGGCTGTAGTAGGGAGGGGTTATTTGTTTATATGGGCTAGAGGACGAGAAGGCAAGCACCTTGCCCAGGAAGTCTGCAGAGAATCCTGGCTGGACCTCACTTGAGAAAGTTGGCAGCATCCCACTTCTCAGAGTGGTCAGGATACCACTCCCTACCATGAGGTGCTACTGTCACCCTCTCCTGTCCCTAGGCTGTGCTGCCCCTCTCCAGGATATTGGTGCAGAGGTCCCTCTCCAGCCCCATGGAGAAACATCCTGAAGGCTGGCAGGAGCCAAGACTCTATGTGCAGTATGAAACATACACCATCCAAGGGTGCCTGTGTCTCCACAAGACCACTTTCCTGGCATGGAAGTGCCGGCTGAAATGATTGCAGATGCTTATTTTCTTTACCCTCCCAACCTCTCCATGACCCTCCAGCCTGTCCTTGTCCTCTCCCCATCTCCCCCTACACTTCAGCTCCTCATCTCAACCTCCTCATCTCAATTACCAAACAGACACCAGCTGCTTCCTTCAGTCCCAGCCTCCCTTTCTATTTCTAGGTTCCTCTTTCAGCCTCTCCCCATAATGCTCCCCCCAGGCTTGTCTCTACCCTTCCACCTGAACCCCCACCACTGCTAATCTTAAACATTGAGGCATTGACTTCTTGGTGAAAGCCCTGCCATAAATTTATACTGAGGATTAAACTATTTTACTGCCTAACCTCTTTCCTGGGACACAGATAAACTTATTTTTGTTGATATTTCAAAAAAGAACAAAAAAAATCCGAACATCCCACCCATCAGGACAGAAACCTGTTCCAACAATTCTCAGGATCAGCACAGTTGATTAGAAGAGGGAGAAGAACTGCATAAATAGACGAGCAGAGAAGTATTCAGCACAGGTGCCCTTTCCAGCTCTATGATATTCCCATGTGTGCTTCATTTCCCAAGGTGAGGGAAGTGGAAAGAAAGACAATACATTAGATTATCATCTCAATTTATGCTGCCCTCTCTTAAGGGACCAAGGGCCTCATATAAGGATGAATGGTCATGCCCAGCAGTAGTCACTAGTCTATTCACTATTGAATAAAGAAGAGTGTGGGAAGTTCTGGGTTGCTGCCTGTGAAGCCTGTTCAGAAAGTGCACAGTACTGTTAGTGGCCTCCAGCTCCATGTGAACAGTTCACTCTACACTTTGTGCATACTCCCGTATCTTTCTGTGCGTTTTTAAAAATGGTTAATAATGTTGGAAGCAAACCACCCTTTCCAACAAGAGAGGAAAGAAGGGCTTTGAATCTGTTCATCCTGTCTAGTTTGTCACCTACAATGTTAGGAAAAGACAACCCTTCAGTTGCCCATTTTGTGCTGCGCTCATATGTCTCTACGGATGCGCGCGTGTGTATGTACATGCATATGCGCACGAATGTGATCATGCGCGCAAGAGTTCTGTGTGATAACATCATCCAGATGCCACACCATGCTGTTGGATTATGTCAGTCTCACCCAATGAAGCACACTGAGCAAATGCTAATAGTTAAGAGCTAATAAACACTACACTAGAAGGTCAGTGCTGAATCGTTCGGATTGTGCACATGGTTCTCAGATACTTTCCCCCAGTATTTCCCTGTAGCTGTAGATCGGCTGTGTGGCTGCAGTTCTCCCTGTAGGAGGGATTTTTAAAGCCCTGCACTTTACTGAGTCAGCTCAAGATGTTCTGAAAGAAACAGCCCTGATACAGTTGGACAGCATTATTGCCAGAAAACAGACTTCACAGGTTTCCAAAGGATGTTCGCAATGAGAGTTCCCATGTCTTTGATATGGTTGGCTCAAAGCAAAAAAGAGAGGTCATATTTAGAGAGGTCAGAAACCAGAGAGCCTAGCATTCTTTGTCTCCATTTTCTTTCTCTGCACCTTCTCACCTTTTCTTTCTTATTGGTCACGATGTATAATCACAGTAGACTTAAAGTTGTGCTCCTGTCTTGACAGTGCAATCTTTTTGTAAATCAAGTGAAAATGTCTTGGTTACTCACATGATAATGTGCTCTTTACTTCGCTGCATGCTATCCTTCTGGTCACCTGTAGCAGTTAATAAACTGGGGCCTTCATTGACCAAATCACTGACCCTTTGGTGAACAGCAAGAAGTTCCTGTTGAGAGAGTAAGTGTAGTTAGAAAATGGCCACACCGTGCTGGAGACAACTGTGGCAATATTGAAGACAATTAAAGAGTTCAAAAGAAAAAATATTTTGCACCCATCTCCAACTATTCATTTCACCCTAGACCCACATTTCTTCTGCTTCAGGATTATTTAATTTTTTAACATTTCTAAAACTTAGCTGAATGTCAAGATAAATAAAATAATTTACTGCTAGGGTGGCAGCAGACACTGTTGAAGTTCTAGGGCAAATATTGGACCAAGATTGACGGACCTTCAAACGTAATCTGTGTTGAGAACTGAGCTACAACAACTTGTAAGTTCAAGGCAATATCCTGACCAGACAACCTGTGTTTGGAACAAGGGACCTGCATTTGGAACAAACTCTTCTGTTTTGTAGATGCTCCTCTAGAAGATATCTTCTCCCTCCTGTCCACTGTGTACTGCTCTGACCTGGAGACAGATTTGGGGACAAGCATATTGCAGGGGAGTTTGGATGACTAGTCCAGATCAAGAAGGATGAGAGCACATACTGGAAAGAACTGAATTGAGGTTGAAATAATGAGAGATTTTTATAGGAGGAGAAGTGTCTCAAGAAGATGGCCATGAGTTCAGATGAGGAACCGGAGACTCAAAAGGAAGGAGAAAAATGAGCAGCTGATGATGGATAATTTTCTGAAGTTTCACATTGCAGTTTTAGTAGGAAGGGTGTACCTTGGCCAGTGATCCAAAGGTTAAGACTCTCATGGTATCACAGTATCACAGTATCATTCTGGTTGGAAAAGACCTTCAAGATCATTGAGCCCAACCACTACCCTAACTCTGCTGTGTTGGCCACTAAACCCTGTCCCCTGGCACCACGTCTGTTTTTTAGATGTCTCCAGGGATGGTGGCTCAACCACCTCCTCGGACAGCCTGGATCACCAGATCCCACCCCCGAACAGGACAACCCCAAAGTTCACACCATGTCCCTGAGGGCATTGTCCAAATGTTTCTTGAATATTGTCAGGGTTGGTGCCATTACTGCTTCCCTGGGGAGCCTATTCCAGTGCTCCACCACCCTCTGGGTGAAGAATCTCTTCCTAATGTCCAACCTAAACCTCCCCCTGCACATCTTCCTACCATTTCCTTGGGTTCTATCATTGGTCACCGGAGAGAAGAGGTCAGCACCTACTCCTCCTCCTTCCCTAATGAGGAAGCAGTAAGCTGCAATGAGGTCTCCCCTCAGTCTCCTCTTCTCCAGGCTGAACAGACCAAGTGCATTCAGCCACTCCTCATACGGCATCCCCTCGAAACCCTTCACCAACCTCGTGGCCCTCCTCTGGACACTCTCCAGCAGCTTCATATCCTGTTTGTACTCTGGTGCTCAAAACTGCACACAGTACTTATTATGGGGCTGCACCAGTGCAGAGTGAAGTGGGACAATCACCTCCCTCAACCAGCTGGCTGTGCTGTGCTTGATGCCACCCCAGGACTCAGCTGGCCCTCCTGGCTGCCAGGGCACACTGCTGTCCCCATTTCCAAGAAATCTGTCTCACGAAAGAGCTTGCAGCCTTTATTTATGAGGACTGTCAGGAATCTGGCAATAGAAGTTATCTAACTAGTCCTGAAGGTGGGAAAACACAGCTCAGCATTAACACAGACATGGCAGCAGCCACAAATAAACTATGAGTGTGTGAAGATGCTATTTTATTCTACAGAAGTGCCTTATCCCACCTAGTAAAGGTGCTCTGTACTGCTAGGGAGCAGCAAACACAACATTAATTACTTATGGGCAGATGCCCTCCCTTAATCTGCACACTGTAGAGCAAGACCTTTACTGCTCGTAGGGGGTCTGTCCACACCTTGTAGAGTTATTTCACCCACTAGCAATGTGGTCAAGCTCAAGGGCTCACTTCCCAGGTTAGTAATTTCATAGATTGTAAAGTCAGAAAGGACTTTAATGATCATCTGGCCTGGCCTGGCCTCCCACATAGCACATACCAAATAATGTCACCAAGTAAATCCTGCCTGAACCAAAGCATATCTTATACAAAAAAAAAAAAAAAAGTTGTTTAAGCTTGTTTTTAAGACCCAAGTGGTGAAGAATTTACTGCATCCTATGGTAGGTTTCTTGCAAAGGTGAATTTCTTGTAGAGTTTTAAACAGGTATGGCTGTTTTTTTGTCTTGATCTTATTTGTTTGCTATATTCAATAACCTTGTAATGCTAGAAACAGTATTATCAACTCACCTCTGAATCAACTTTGTACTGCAGACTGGATTTTGTAAGTGTGGTCTATCATGTGGCCCTGTCTTTTAGGGATCCTTTACCCTGAATGTTCCTCCTATCACGATATCACAGAATCACAGAATGATTTGGGTTGGAAGGGACCTTAAAGATCCTCTAGTTCCACAGCCCCCTGCATGGGCAGGGACACCTCAGGTTGCTCAAAGCCCAAACCAACCTGATCTTGAACACTTCCAGGGAGGGGGCAGACACAGCTTTCCTTGGTGTCACGGTTTGACTCAGGATCAGCAAATAAACCAGAGACAACAATGCTCTTGATCCCCTCCCCCTCCCACCCAGGTAGGGAAGGAGAGAGAGAATTAAGGAGAGAGACTTAGCTGGATTGAGAACTAAACTAGACAGCTTTAATTATATGTACAATTATCTACAAGTAATGTTCAGGAATGTGCAAAAGCCTCTTGCCTCCCCCCACCCCCAGCAACTCCCCCAGCACTCTCCTGAGCTGTGAGCAGTCCCGACATCTCCCAAACGGCAGGCAGGAGATAAGGCAGAGCAGACAGGGGCTAAGGGTAGAGTTATGAGGGTTAGTGATGGCTGAGCCTGAGGGTCAACAGTGATAGATGGATGGAGTCCTTCTTGGATGCTGGCCATGGACAGAAGAGAAGGGAAGAAGAAGAAGCAGGAAGGAAGTTGTCTTCCGTGATCTCTGACCTTCCTCGGAGCTTACGTAGATATATGGAATGGAATACCTTTGGTCAGTTCTGCTGTCTGTCTAGTCCAGCTCCCCTATGGGGGGGTCACAGATACAATTCTCCTGCCCCGGGAGCCTCTGTAGCAGCAGAGCTAAGAAGTGACCTTGGGGCCTCAGCAGTAATGTAAACGTTCCAGTGTTATCAGTCCACTAGCTGGAACACTTGTTGCTAGTTAAGAGAGAGCTTACTGAAGGAAAAAAAAACAGTAAAAGGAAAATTAGCTTCATCCTGGATCAAACCAGGACACTTGGCAACCTGTTCCAGTGTTTCACCACCCTCACATGAACGAATTTCTTCCTAATATCTAATCTAACTGTACCTTCTTTCAGTTTAAAACTATTACCCCCCATCCTCCCATCTCAATCCTGCAGCACAACCATGTCACTGTGGGGGACTAAATTCAGTAGCAGCAGAACCAACAGCTAGGAGTTCTGTGTTGGAGAGTAGTAGGAGGAAGAGTTACTTAGTTGTTCAGGTTTTCTTTGGGATTTCCATGTCCCCAACCTGTCTATGAGGGGCCAGATGCAGCCTGTGGCCACTCACTGAATTATGCTGTCAGCAAAGTATCTGAGTGACTCAGTATTTTGCAGAAGTATCTTGAAAGTAATCCAGAGAACTGACAGACAGAACTGCTGCTGTGAATCTTGACATCTGTTTTTCATCCCCAAAATGGGAAGACAAAACCCCACAAAGTTTGAGATGCTGAAATTTTGTGTGGGACAACAGGTTCTGAAAATTTTCCCTTTAAAACAGATCAAAATATGTCACTTAATTTTGCATTAACATTGACTGGTACCTGTGGGCTGTTGTGGAGCTGCACCTCCTCCCTGCTGGTCTTGGAAGCCTGTGGACTGGGACTGGCAGACTTGCACCTGCATGGTGTCCTCAGAGCAGGACACCAGAGACACAGCCTAGACATGAGGCTGTAGATCAGGCACAGGCTCTTGGGGACCACAACCCCAGCTCTTTAGGCAGCTTCATATACCCTCCCTATTGCTAATATCTGACCAGTCTGGTCTGTAGAAAAAGACAGCTGTATCATGGTCTTCCTGTAGATAGGACAGGACCTCATCTTTTTGATAGTGGGGTACCATGGGAGTTATAGGCCACAGGGGTAACTCAACATATGGTAAAAACTGGTGACCTAGGTCCCTCAATCTCTAATTGTCTGGGGATTGCAGCGTTGCAGAACATAACCACCAGTTGTCCCAAATGAAATGGGGCATCCTGATTTTATCAAACAAAAATCAAGGATTTCCTCCAACATGGAGTTTTGTGATGAAAAACATCTGTTGTGCAGAGACGCTTCCTTGTTCTATGTGCACCATAGGTGGGGGTATGCTGGGAATGGCTGGACAGCCAGGACTTTCTTTTCTGAGCTGAAAATGCACCTCTACCACAGTGAACAGCTTGTGTTATTCAAGGTGTACCATTGGGTGAGAGTTTTGGTTGCTAGAGGTAAATTTGGGTTTTAGTTATTAGAAGTTCCCCAGGAGTTTTTGGAAGGCAGAGATGGTCATTATTTTGTACTGGACAAATGCCAAGCCAGGCCACTGGATTTGGCTGGACTACATTCCCATGCTGTTTCAAGTAGCTGCTCTTTACTACTTAAGCTGAGTACTGCCATGCAGACAACTCACCATTTCTCTTCAGTTTAATCTTCACCACAGGGAACTGACTTGCCATCTTACAGATCATCACACCTCCCTGTATGACTCACCAATGACAGGATACTCCCCTGTCCTCTGTGGTACGTGTTTCTAGTTGACTGCAACCAGGAGCCTGAAATAGGAAAAAAAAAAAAAAAATGAAAAGGCAAGCCTGTTAATCCACCATGACACATACACCTTGATTTTATTTTATTGGAGGGATTTTATAAGGGCTATTATCTCCTGGTTTACATAATCCAACACTTCCCTTAGGGCGATCAAAATTGAGATTCATATGACTTGGGGTTTACAATCCAATGCAGCTGGCAAAACTGGGATTCAGATTCATGACCGCAAATGCAATCCTACTGCACACACACCAAGAGAGGGGAAGAAAATGGGGGGAGGGAGAAGAGAGAGAGAGAGAGAGAGAGAGAATAAGAAAAGCCCTGGTGAAGTGATCTATCATATTGTCTGAGCAGGAGTGTTTGAGAACTGATATCATTAAATAAGTCGAAACTTCAGCTAATTTGATTCAAAGGTTGCATGACCTCTGCTAAGTGAGAGACTCCCTTTCCCTGCTGTCTTTGTCTGTTCTTAATAATCTAGCCAGCAACAAGGGAAGATCCAAGATTGACTTTTTCTGCTACAAACATGACTTCAGTCCAAGTATTTTAGCACCTGAACTCAAGTGAGGATAATAAATGTCACAGAAATATTTATAGCTTGGTATATGGAGAATTTCCAGTTCCCTATACTGCAATAACACACATCCATCTGCTAACAGCATTAGAGCTACAGTTTTAAAGTAGGTAATACCTGAAAATAGAAGGCTGCAGTATGCAGAGATAGCTGTTGCATTTAATTGTTTGATATTAAGCTGATAATTAAATTAGAAATTAATTATCTAGCCTTGGGAAGCCATTTTTTTCCTGGACTTCAGCCCACACAGAAATTCAGACTGAGCTCTGTGCCTCTTCCTCTCTTCTGTGTTCGTGTAGCTGAAATCCATTCCTGCAATACCCAGCTGAGGGGAGCCAGCATACAGAAAAAGAAGGTTAAAGAGGAATAATTGAAATTTAGAAGTGGAAAAAAGACTTCTTATCCCACCTAATTCATCCCTCTGGCCAGTACAAGCAAATTATTCTTCAGGGCTTTGTCAGGTCTAGTTTTAGCTGACTACAGTGATGGAAGCCCCATCTCTTCCTTTGGGAGAAAGCTGCACGTTTGAACAAAGCTCCCTACTAGCAAATATTTCCTGATACTAAGCCTGTATTTTCCTTCTTTTTTAAAGTGATCCCTTTAATGCTGGCTTGATCCAAGATTTTTTCCCAGTGAACTCAGCTCTGTGAGATCTGGAATGCTTCCTGGAATGTGCATCTCTTCACCCCCAGATTACGGTTTGAAATTCGCCCTAACATCACAGTGGCTGGAAGCTGCTGTCATAGCATATGCTCTCACAGGGCTGTGTGACCAAGGTTGGGGTGTGTAGTCCTGTCCCAATGATACACAACACAAGGAAGGGCACAGAACTATTCTGTCATTCTTTGTTGCTGAGCCATGTGGCTGGTGGGAGCTAAAAAATCCTTTTGAGACTTGGAGAGAAACACCAGACAGAAGGTGAAAGTGGCTAGACAAGGGTGGAGTTGGGGGGTTTTGCTCTTGCTGTTTTAGTTGTAACTGGGTACATCAAAGTGGTCAGTAGGACAAGGGAGGTTCTCCTCCCCCTCTATTCTGCCCTGGTGAGGCCACATCTGGAATATGGCATCCAATTCTGGGCTCCCCAGTTCATGAAGGGTAAGGAACTACTAGAGACAGTCCAATCCAGCATCACCAAGATGATTAGAGAAATGGAGCATCTGCCCTACTGTAACGAACGGAATGGGATGGCAGACGTATATGCACAGATTTATTACATATAATGTTGGGGTCTTAACTCCTTAAAGTAGAAGGCACAAGCACAGTCAAATTGTAGGGAAATTGAGAGATCGGAACAGAAGTAGAAGTTTGAATGCAAAAAAGTATCTTAACAATAAAATTCACTACTTGTCATTAGATCAAACAATAAAGGTTAACAATGAAAATGCTAGCAACTTACTTATTATCAAGTTTCACACTAGGCCTAGAACACTAATTATCCATTTTAAAGGACTCTATAATCTTAAAACTTAATTATGAATATTACTTAACGTTAAGTTTGCTAATAAAGACAATAAAGCAGTTAATATCTCTCACCCTTGCCCAGCCATAGCTTTGTGTTCCTGGGGGGGGACTGTAATTCTTGAGAATTAATCTCTCTGGTAGGCGTCCCTGCTGGAGAGGAGAAGGTCCAGCAACCTCCTGGGAAAATGTACGGGAAGTCCCCTCGATCAAATATGGGACCAGGCTTTTATAGAATAAAGTGGATTGACTGCTGTCATTTAACTATTAGCAGTACCGCCAACACCTCTTATTGGAGAATAAAAAGAAAACAATAGGAAAAAACATGAAGGCCTTGTTCTCACCAAGCACGATGTGGGGAACAGACTAGTCCACCCCCACACACAACGGAATGTCCTTCAAGCCAGCAAAGTGCCTCTTGAAACCAAGGACAGACTGGAACAGCCATGGCAGAAATGCAGATAGCAGACTCCCTCTGAGAGACTGGGCACCCAGCCACATACTGAAGGAGAACGTTATCGACAGGGAAGCGGGCTGTGCCGGTGGAGCTGCTGTACCCACTGAGCCACCTGTCGGAGCTGTTTATCTGTTCATTCTTACCTTATCTCCATCCCAGGCCTAGTTGTGGCTGGGCTGGGCTTCATGTTCTTCAACACTGAAGAGCAGCTGGTGTTATGTATGTCAGCTTGGCCTCTGTTTCCACCTTTCAAGGTTGTTACCAGCTCAGAGTTTGCTAGGCCTCTGCTTTTCTCAAGGGAATCTTTCTACTCCAGGCCTGGGCCTGCCAAAGTGAGAGACAAAAAGCAGTTGAATCATAGAGGGAAACTGAGGCAGGCATATTGAGAAATGGAGTGTCCTGCTACACCTACAAGGAAAGGCTGAGAGAGCTGGGTCTGTTCAGCCTGGAGAAGAGGAGACTGGAAGAGGAGTCTGGAGAAGAGGATCTTATAAATGCTTATCAATACCTGAAGGGTGCCTGTCAGGAAGATGGAGCCAGTCTCTTTTCAGCAGTGTCTAATGACAGGACAAGGGACCACGGGCACAAGCTGGAGCACAGGACGTTCAAGCTAAACATAAGAAAAACTTCTTCACTGTGAGGGTAACAGAGCACTGGCACAGGCTGCCCAGAGAGTTTGTGGCGTCTCCTTCCTTGCAGATATTCAAAACCCATCTGTACATGTTCCTGTGTGATCTACTCGAGGTGATCCTGCTCCAGCAGGAAGGTTGGTCTAGATGATCTTCAGAAGTCCCTTCCAATCCTGACCACTCTGTGACATTCACTCTTCTTTACCCTTTGGCACCTCTCACCAGAAGTGAAAATGTAGGCATATTTTAGGATAATAAAGATTTTGGCAGAACTGGAGACTTTTTCATTCAGAAAGGATGTCTCAATGTGGGGTTTTCTTTTGAGATCCAAGATACATAACTGAATTACTTCATTAATGACGTGTGTAACATTTTTGTTTGCAACAGAAATTAGAGGTGGAGAACCACATAGGAGGCTGGTTGAAGTGGTCTGAAAGGACCAGCCTTTCAGTAGCCCTAGTTCCAGACTAGGTTTAGGCCATCTTAGATGGTGTGTGAACCTATCAGGGCAAGTGAAGGTGCCCAGGGGGCTGCCCAATACTGGGGGACCACAGGAGTTCAGTGCTGCAATCACTTCCTGCAGCTGGCTGCAGGGCTGTGAACATGGTCCTGGTGTCAAACCAGCATGACATTTGCAAGTCCAGCTCAGCCGCAGTGCATGAGATTGCACAGTGCTCAGTACTACAGGTGACACAGCTCTGGCACATTACAAAGTTGCAGAGACCAAGCTACATGTCTCTGGAGGGTGGGTGGAAGAACAAGCTGGCTCTCCTTCCTCCTCCAGGTGGTGGTGGACCTCTGTCTAACCACCATCCATCTAAAGGGGAGGGCAGAGAAAGACAGGGAAAAAACCAAGAGAAGTTCAGTGCAGGACAGCGCTCAAAGGTTTAAAGGTGTCACTGGCAGGTCCCCGGTGTTGACGTGTCAGTGCTGTTCACAAAGTGCCCTTGGGGTCAGGCTCTACATTTCAGCCAGATAATTCAGTGATCCTTCTTTCATAGCATGGCTTTCATCACGTCAGAAAGTCTGCCTCACCCTTGAAGTGACACCAGTGGCTTGTTCTGGAGGGATGAGGCAGTGTCTTCTCAGAGGGATAAAGTTTTAATTCTCCATTTGTCACTTTCCACAGGAAGATGAAGCACCAGCCTTTTCCCTCAGGGGCTAGGAGTGTTGGCAGCATGTCTGCTTTGTTACTTACAGGTGCCTCATTCTTAACATCTTGTTGATTGTAGCAGGTGAAAGTCTCACAATGGAAGTGTTGGTGTCTGCTCTTCTACCTCCCTCAGCTAAACCAGCAAAGCTGCTTTGTTCTGCACTCCCTTACTCAGATGTCAGGAAAGCCTCCAGCCCTTGCTATATATATGAAGACCTTGCACAGAAAGGTTATTCATCTCACAGACTGCCTGGGTTAGGTCACGGGCAGAGTTATTGTTCATAAAGTTACAAATGAGAGCTAGCTTGGTGATTTCTCCCTCCTTCTTGCTCCATCTCTGGGTCTGTACCAACAGCAGTCTCCTTGCAAGGCACACCTCAAAGTTATCCTCTTCTTTTTATCCCCTCTCTAAGGAAATGTATTCTTATGGATCACTTCACAGTTGAAATATTGTTAACTAGTGATGCTTGGTTTCACGGTTTATGATCTTCTTCTCTGTGTGCTGTGCAAATTACCATACCCCATCAATGGGAGGGCTTGCACAAGCTGCTGCAGCTTGGCAGAAGACAGCAGAGAATTCAGATTAGCTTGTTGTACAATATTAAAAAAAAACCCCGACAAAACAAAACACAAAATCCCCTCCTTCTGGCCAAGCCAGACCATACCTAAAGTGTCATGCTCTAGCAAACACTGCTTCATGTGAAATTCAGCAGACGAGTGCAGGGTTTCTTTTAATTTTCTGTGATCACAGCCACACAGTGTAAAAATTGTTGTGGATCCTTATTTCAAGAGGTAACATAAGATCCTAAAAGCTGCAACACCACGACTCTAGTAAGGGGCTTTGGAAGCCTTTTTCTGCTTTTCTTCAGCCAAGACCAAGTTTCATATCAGACTGTAAACTCTGGGGGCAACTTTAAAATACATCATTGCTGAGTATGTGAGGAAGCAAGCTGAAAATGTGCCTTCTGCAGGAATTTGTGTGGGTAAAATTTGATCGCTCTGATGTTCATGGGAAATGAATGAAACAGCAGTATAAGCATGGCCACAGTGAATTTATTTGGAAAGTTAGACAAATTCTAGCCAAAATTATTTTTTTTCAGCTTTTCCTGAGCTTTGCTGCAAGTCCAGTTGTGTGAAACCATCTGTTTTTTCTCAGAGCAACCTTATTAAGACCCACTGATAATATTTCATCTCCTTCTCATAGAGTATGCCCCAGCCTTTTTTACAGTCCCTTAAATGTGAGGAGCCGCAATCCTGTTTGCAGTCAGAAAATCTGATTATGGTAAATCCGTCATCTCTCCTTGAATAAAATCACTCCTTCCTCACACTGTCTCTCCTACTTGAGGTAAATTCCTGTTGTGCTTGAAACAGTTATTTATTATTGATTGGCATAAATTAATGTCTATGCTGTGACTTATAGTAGGTCCCATGTTAGATTTATTTGTCTGGTAATGGCTCTGATAAAATATGTTCCTACTGTAGATGTACAGGTGAAATGTGTTTTGAAGTCTGCCTGTTGCCAGCTGTACTCTTTGAAACATTAGCTGAAAAGCCACTTTATACAGTGAAAAACCCTTCAAAAATTATTCTACGTTCTCATACAACTTCTGGAGAAAAAGTCTAATCAAAATACAATGAGTTACTTTATTTCACTTCTCATTGAAGTTTTCATTTAAATTTGATTCCATTTTAGTTTTTGCATCTTGCTTCTTTTTTATTCCCTTTGCCTCTGTAAAAAGAGAGGGGAAAAATGGGAAAACGAGAAATACATGTATATGAAAAACACAAGAAAGCATCTCACTATTTTGTTTTTGTCAAAAGCAAAAATAAATGTACCCACTTTTCTTGCTTTCTGTCTTCCAAGGGAAAAAATAAATACGTCAAAATGCTCCTCTTCTCTTTTCTAAAGCTTCTGAATTATTTAAAATTCTTTCCAGTGGAGAAAGTACATGGAGGGAAGAGAGAAAATTAGGAAAGAAAAAGGAAGAAAGAAGTGACACCCTAATTATCTAATACATGATCATCGCATAACAACAAGAAACAAACAAACGAAACCATAGTAAAAATGGCCACACTGAATTAATCTGAGAAATTGCACATTACAATATATATCTGCAAAGAGAAATTGTTCCTAGGCAGAGACTTTTTTGACAAAAGTAAAATTTTCATCAGGAAAACTTCCTCCAGCTCTGCTCCTTTGATCTGAAATGAAAGGAAATCTTTTTTCAGAAAACCTTTTCTCTTGAACTTTCCGCATCTTAAAACAACACCTTCTCTGTTTGATCTGATTATAAATACATTGGGTATTTCTGGAGTGGATTCCTCTCAGAGGACCGTGGCAGAGAGCACAGCATATGCACGTAACTATTCTGTAGGCTGGGCTGCCATAAAAAAAGCTCTGCGCAGGAGGGAATCTGGAAAAAAACTTAACCAGAGTCACTGAGGAAAACTTCTGCTCTTACCACTAGCATCATGAGGTCTTTACTTTCCGCTAAGCCCAGCAATGAGCTCAGTCTCTGAGGTCTCTTTGAAAAGATCTGAGAGAAATAACTGTGTGATAGGCATTTTATCTGTCCGAGGATAAACTGCTTAATGGGTTCTGCTGGGATTCCTTGAAGTCTTGCTGCCTCAAGCCAGTCGTGTAGGTTGATAACCATCCCCAGTACATGACCCACAGCAGTCCTGGGGGGGAGCACTCTTTTGTCTACTTATGGAGGAGTCTCTGCTGGACAAAGAACAAAAATGGCCTTTTGTGTGTGAAGGAACGTCTCTTGTTCACCAGTGTATCTGAAAGGAGTGGATCACAAGTTTTGCAACTCCAGCCCATCTTTTCTCCATTGGTCCTGGCAAAAGCAAAGGAGCATTTAACTACTTTCCAGACACTGGTGGTATTTTTCCACTGTTGCCGCCCTGCATGTAGTGTGCATGACTTTCATTGACTGGAAAGGATCCAGAGGATGGGAGAGGAAGACTTTTCCTCCCCATCCTCCCTCCATTCAAGGGCATTGTAGAGTGGTGGGCTCTGACCTTTTGACAGGGGTGTTGTGTCAGTCTGCCCAAAGCTAGGGAGCTGCTGAAAATAAATTCCTGGCCTTTCTGAAACTGAACCAGATCACCCTCATCCTCTGACTGCTTCGCTCATTCTCTCCTGTTTCCCATGCTCAGGCAGTCTGTACAGCTTGGAGACAGTGTTGTTAATGGTGGTGGTGCACAGAGGGTAATTCCTGTGCCCTCCAGTCTCGCACTTCCCCATCTGAGAAGCTTTCCTCTGCAACAACAACAGAAGATCTCCTTTCTAGCTTGGTCAAGGGTGGAAGGTTGAGCTCATATTTGTATATCCTGGCTGTTGAGATGGAAAGTGTGTACTTCACAGAAAATTAAATCTGCAGAAAAGAAGAATGGTGAAGGGGGAGGGGGTGACTCTGAAGAGAGACTTGCAGACGGAGATCCCATTATGCCCAGACCTCACAGTGTCTCCCTACTCGTTCATGCCAAATGCAATGTGGGCTGGGTGTGAGGCAAAAGTCTTCAGACTTAGCCAAAAAAAGAGGGCTCAGCATATGTTGCTGTGTTTAGCACTGAAGTCGGTATGGACCCTGGCCAGCTGCCAGTCACACTGGCATTGCTGTTATTAGATACCATTGTGTTAAGCTTAGCACTTTCTGCAGGCCAGAGAAATTCCTTTTGTGTTTTCCCATACTCCTGATGCATTTAAAAGAGTTTCAGCTTCAGAGAGAAAGTAGTATACACAGACTCCTGAGATCCGATGGGCATGGATGGGGAGAGAAGGTCAAGGCAAGATGAAATCACTGTTGTTGAACTCAGTGCAGGTTGAGGTTCATTAGATATTGAGCTCGGGTTGATATTTTATAAATAACTACATGGGGAAAGACACTGCCTGAATCACCTTTTGCAGAAGGGCCAATTAGCTCACTTGAGCAAATTGGAAAAGAAGTAGCTAATTAGAGCTATGGGGAGCTGCACAGTGGCTATGCCAGTTGGCTTGTGTTGGCCTGTTTGTGACTGGAAAGTCAGTTTGGATCCTTTTTTTGGTGCTTTGCAATTTTTCTTTCTTTACATGATGTGATTTTATAGCCTAGGAAGAGCCAGAAATAGTGGCAGAAAAGAAATAGTAAGCGTGTGTTCTTTCCAGCATTCCTCCACGAGACGACGCTGGCCTGTTCCAGCCCTCAGCCCTGAGCACCACACTACCCACCTGCATGAAATAACCTCCCAGGACACCTTCAGCTTGCACAGCAGAAGCTGCAGATTCTGTAATCTTGGGCTTTTTTTTGGTGACCTTTCTTTTCTGTTAAAGGCTAAGGTGAAGTAGACTAAGAGTCTCAGAACCATACAACTGCTCCCTTTTTTGGTTACTGCCAGAAATATTCTTGTGGTGATAAGTCTATTGGAATTTTAGTCCTGCTGGAGGAAACCACTCTGTGGTTAACTGCTTCTCTCCACTTGCTGGTGAAGGACAACTTGCCTCCTCTTTCCTCTCATAACACATTATTCTTCTCTGTTAGAAACTCTGCTTCCCCTGAACCAACGCACGGTTTAAGGAGGGACATGTCCCTTGGATGAGTCACAGTATGGATCTTTACAGTTAAATGAAGGGATTGTGCTATAGCTGCCCTGCAGCTGCAAGGCAAAACTTTATGTAGAGGAAAGAGTTGTAGGAGGTCCCAAAAAGACAACTGAAGTTTTGATGGTTGTAGGCAGGGTTGAGGACACCCTACTAGAGTCTCAAATTCCTACACGGGGCAGAAATTGCTTTCTTCTAGATGTGCAAATACAAGATGCAGGGATCACGGCAACAACCACACACAGATGTACAGGTGTCAATGTCAATGTGCCTTTGAGGCACAAAGGAGGCAAGATGAGGAAGCTTTAGTCTTAAAAGTTGGTATACATTGGGGAAAAAAGCTTGGTAAACCATTACCAGCAATTCTGTTCAAAGCTCTTTCATTAGTTTTTTTCACAGCAAGTAAGTTTATGCTTTCAGATTCTTCCCCACACCCCTGCTTTGCAAATTATTCCATGAAGGCCTGTGAAGCTTCTCAAATAATTTTCACAGTTTATGTCATGACACATCCTCACCATTAACAATGTTCTACACTTGCCAAAGCTATACTCTTAAAAGCCTTCCCCATGAAATGCTCTGCCAAATACACACAGTGCAGATGGAAGATTTCCATGCCAAATATCTACCTAATGATGACTTTGGGAGGATGGATCAACTGTTTCAGCTATACTGGAACAAGAGCTTCCAAACATGAGATTAGGGGGAGAGATATTCCATTAAGAATGTCTGAGCTTTGAAGTAAGGGCTTGAAATTTGGCATAGTGATAGTGCCTTTATGTATGGTATGTGCTTTTCTTCATCCCTGTGAAAATTCTTATAAGTTTGACCAATGTACTAGACTCTAAATTAATAAATCTGTACTCCCTGAACAGAAGGTTTTTCAGACATTGGCAGCTTTGTCTCCTGAAGACCCAGTATTTTCTAGGCATGCTCCTGGCCCCACAGCTCCAGTGCTGCAGACTGCCTGGGACAGGGGTTTCCCCTTTTCCTTCCCCTCTCTCCCACATCCTCCCCTCTCACCTGCTGCCAGCTTCCTTGCTTGAGTCTGGAGTGACAGTGTGCAGCAGGGACCAGGCAGTTGTTCAGCACTGCAGGAAGTCTAGAGAGGGACTTGGTGGGCCCATGGGCTCGTCCCTGATGTGCAGACAGAACAGAGATGTTTCCAGGAGCAGAGCACAGGCAGTGGAAAGGGAGATGGGGAAACAGAAGGAATACAAACCCACAGTTCAAATTATTAACTGTGTGCCTAGACATCCTGGTCTGGTAGATGATCCAACCTTTTTCACATGCTAATCATAGAATCACTTAGGTTGGAAAAAAACCTTTAAAGTCATCGAATCCAACCATCAACCTTACTCTACCAAGTCCAGCACTAAGTCATATTCCCAAGCGCCACATCTAGGTGACTTTTAAACACATGCAGGGGTGGTGACTCAACCACCTCCCTGGGCAACATGTGCCAAAGTCTGACAACCCTTTTAGTGAAAAAGTTCTTCCTAATGTCAAGTCTAAACCTCCCCTGGTGCAGCTTGAGGCCCTTTCTGCTTGTTCTATCACCAGTTGCTTGTGAGAAGAGCCCAGCACCTACATTTTTATTACATTCTTTCAGGTAGTAGTAGAGGGTGATGAGGTGTCCCCTCAGCCTCCTTTTCTTCAGACTAAATAGCCCCAGTTCCCTCAGACACTCCTCATAAGACTTGTTCTCAAGGCCCTTCACCAGCTTTGTTGCCCTTCTTTGGACACAATCCATGTTGTGGTTTGAGCCTAAAACGACAACAAAGAACCAGCCTCGTGGTCACTCGCTCAGCTTCACGCACACATACACTGTGGGATGAGGAGGACAAAGGCCAACTAGAAGCTCATGGACCAAGACAAAGGGCGAGTTCTTCACCGATTAAGGTCCCAGGCAAAACAGGCTCAACCTGGGAAAACATAATAATTGAATTTCACACTAATCAAACACACACAGGACACAGACAACACACAGAGCAGGGCTTACATACGTTACCTCACCCCTCCCTTCTTCCCAGGCCCAAATTACTTTGTTCCTGGTTTCTCTACCTCCTTTCCTCCAGTGGCACAGGGGGACAGGGGATGGGGTTTAGAGTCAGTTCACAGTCTGGTGGTTCCTGCCGCTCCTTCCTCCTCAGGAAGAAGGATTCCTTACAGTCCTCCCCTGCTTTCCCACAGGGTCCCTCCCATGGGAGAGAGTCCTCCACAAACCTCTCCTTCATGAGTCCTTCCCATGAGGTCAGGAGCAAGCTGCTCCAGCAGGGGCTTCCCACAGAGTCACGGGCTGCTTCGGGAACAGTCATGTCCCCTTGCACCGGGGTCTTCCATGGCTGCATAATCCAAGTCCACTGCCAGCAAAATCCAAGTCCACTCACCATGTTCACCTTTCCTGGTGCCTTCAGGAAATATTCCACCACATTCCTCCATGAATGCAGGGGGATAGCCTGCCATCTCACCATAGGTTGCAGGGGAAACTTCTGCTTGGGCACCTTCTTCCCCTTCTTTCTCACCAACCATGGGCACCACTCTGCCTCTCCAGCTCAGCTCTTTTTTTCTAACTGCTTGCTCTGCTCAGGTCTTACATCAGTTCTTTCATATGTTAATCACAGAGGCACATCTATTTTCTCTCTAGTGGCTCTTTGGCTAATTTTGGAGCAGGGGGAGCTTCTCAGCTTCTTACAGAAGCCACCCCTGGGGCCCTTCCCCCACTACCAAAAAACCAGCCAAACCAGCACATTCCAGCACCTTGATGACTTTCTTGTGTTGAGGTGCCCAAAACTGCACACAGTATTCAAGGTGTGGCCTCACCAGTGCTGAGTCCAGAGGGACGATCACCTCCCTGGTCCTGCTTGCTGCACTGCTTCTGACACAGGCCAGGATGCCATTGGCCTTCTTGGCTACCTGGGCACACTGCTAGATCATATTCAGCTGCCTATCAATCAGAAACCCCAGGTCCCTTTCTCCTGGACAGCTTTCCAGCCACACTTCCCCAGGCCTGTATTTTTGCATGGGGTTGTTGTGGCCTAAGTGCAGGACCTAGCACTTGGCCTTGTTGAACTTCATACAACTGACCTCGGCCCATAGATCTAGTTTGTCCAAGTCTCTCTGTAGAGCCTCCCTACCCTCAGACAGATCAACACTCCCTTCCAACTTGGTGTCGTCTGCAAACTTACTGAGGGTGCCTTCTGTCTCCTCATCAAGATGGTTGATAAAGATGTTAAAAAGAAGTGGTCCAAATACTGAGCCCTGAATTACATTGGCAACTCCCAATTTTGTGTCCTCAACTTTCTGTCCTGGAAGATTTTTATAGACATATGAAATCATGATTGTAATAATATTATGGAGTAGAGTTATGGCTTTGGGGAAGTAATTCTATGCCTCAGCTGTGGCACTGTTTTTCAAATGTACCTGGTGTTTAAATGTATCTAAGAGAGGGGAACAGAGCTAGAAGTTCATAACTCCAGCTTGAAATGGAGCCTAATTGATACTATTAATACTATGGATTTGGGCACAAGTAAATTTTCAAACAGAAATAATCTTGTAATTTCCCTAAAAGTTATAAAAACTCAAAATCCTCATTAGCAGACATGTTGCTATGCCATTTCCAAGTTTAAGGCTGGTTATTCTCTCTAGCACACAAGGGAAGACATAGAACCACAGAATCATAGAATTATTTGGGTTGGAAGGAACCTTACAGATCACCTAGTTCCAACCCCCTGCAACCTCCCACTGGACCAGGTTGCTCCAAGCTCCATCCAACCTGGCTTTGAACATTTCCAGGGAGAGGACTGCCACAACTTCCCTGGAAAACCTGTTCTAGTGTCTCGCCATACCCATAATGAAGAATTTCTTCCTAACCTAAATCCCACTGAATATAGATGTGCTTTGGCCCACTGAATGAAAAATCAGAGATTTATACATATGTTAGAAGAGCATTATTGTAAAATTTTTTTCTAGTTCTGTCTGTCATGTTGCTGCTTCCAGTCATTGTAAGTCCGTACCAGCTTTGAGACTATAATCCTCCTCAGGTGTTCCAGGAATACTGGGGAAGTTGGGAGTAAAAAATCTGGAAAGGATGTGCAACCACCTTCACATTGTCCCAAAGCAAAATGTGGCTGATGATGAAATCTGACAGTAAGTTGGAGGGGAAGCAGTGACCAGACTGCAGACAAGGAACACAGAGAATTCTCCACTGGAGAATTTTCTGAGGCACCAGGACTCGAGGCAGGAATGCTCCAGACATCCTACCATACGTTGGGCAGTCTGGGAGAGATGGTTAAATGTAACTCAGTTGTCTTTATTACTGCTCAGAAGTTGGAATGTAATGCCTGAGTTTACAGGAATTAGAGGGGAGTCAGCCTTTCTGTTTGACACAAATGTTGCTTTGAGCTGTTTCAAGCACCATAAAGTTTTATTTAAATCTGCTCAGACATGAGTATTCCCCCACGAAAAAGCCTGAAAGCCTGTGGCATTGCAATATGAATAATGGCTGAGAACAACTGAGACCAGAAGCCTTTACTCATACCTTTGCTAGCTGGTGATGATTGAAAATCAATTAGAAATAAACGGAACAGTGACAAATCCTATTAAAAAAATCTTAAGACAGCAGCTCAGATCAGTTTAGGCTACGATTAGGATTTTTGCTACTTCACATGTATTTGTATACAAGAATAATTTCCAGACACTCAAGTAAATGTTCTCTGAGTTAAAAATAACATAATTCAGCTCAAAAAATCTATTGTGCCTGGTTTTAGGGGCATTTTTCTTCACGTTGTTTTTATGCCATCTTTAAAACTTTCAAGTCTTGATGTAGTCATGAAGCAGATTCAGCATGATATGGTTGAGGTCAGTGATTATACGCTATAAAATTCAAGCAAGCTACAAATAATCTACTATGTGAAAGAAGTAAGTTTCTCATTATTCTTCAAGGCTAGACTGAATGAGCAATAGCTATGTGGCAGCTTGTATCTAAATTACTGAATCATGGTTAGTAATCCTGTAGCTGATGTTGTCATGTTAAAAGCTAAATTAAATTTTCCAAATTATTAAGAAAAAAAAAAACCAACCACCCAACCAGGTTCCATGGTTTGATATGCTGAACAGTGGCTAATATAATTAAGACTGTAATAGATTTCAGCTACAAAAAAATTACTGGAAATAGGGAAGTACAATGAACACTGAACTAAGGGCCATGCATAGCTCAGTCTGGAACTCCCCTGAGAGAAGTTACCAAGCCCAGGGAAGATCAACATGTCACGAAATTAGTTCCAAAGTGTTTTCTAGAAGCATTTGTGTCTCTGCCTTGAAATTGCTTTGCTATCCTTCCTAGTTATAAAAAGTTCTGCCAACCATTCAGAGATCGTAAATACCCTTGTTAAATGAACAAGCATAGGTTACCAAAAGTAAGCTGGTAAAGCAAATAGGATTCAGGATGAAAAACAGCTACAGAAATATTTAACAAGCCATTTAATACACATCAAAGGTGTTTATGGATAAAAGAGGACTTTGTTGACTACTGTTGTTGTCATACTTTGCCTGATTTTTTTTCTGAAACAGAATTAGGCAGAGAAAGAGAACCAAACAGTACTGTGCAGATCATCAAGCCCTTGATGAGGTTGGTCATTCAGAAAGTAGAGGTGTGTGCAGAACGTGATACTGGAGGGTGGTGTGATGCTGGAGGGGAGGAAGGAAAGAAGCTTATGCAACATGACAGAGATTTCATCTGCACTGGGGAAAAAAATGAGCAGAAGCAGAACAGTGTGCAGTGTTGAGCCAGAGCCAAGCAAAGGCAAAATATCAAATTGCACACTGTGATGGTCTTTTTCTAATGGAAGAGGAAAAAAATGTAAAAGAAAAGTTCCTACCACTTTGCTAAACTTTGCATATTCCAACAGAGCATCCACAGTATGGATGAGAAGACAGTGGTAGCACTTCACATGGCTTTTTCATAGAATCATGGGTTCAATGGCTGTTCTTGCTGTAACTGAAGATGAAAGGACTCACCAACCAATAAAGGAAAACTATACTTTTGTAGTGGATACTAACTATAAAAGATTATCTACACATACATGACAGTAAAAATGAAGGGATTTTATTTCTACTGAAAAGTATATGTATGATCTA
Organism: Hemiprocne comata; assembly: GCA_020745705.1. Classification (NCBI taxonomy): domain Eukaryota; kingdom Metazoa; phylum Chordata; class Aves; order Apodiformes; family Apodidae; genus Hemiprocne; species Hemiprocne comata. Next base: position 146,096,828 of record CM036586.1, read on the forward strand.
GATTTTTAGGTTACAAATTTGAAGTCTTGAAAAGTACAAAGAGGCACTTGCATAAGTTGCTCAGGGAAGCTGTGGATGCCCCATCTGTGGAAGTGTTCAAGGCCAGGCTGGATGGGGCTTTGAGCAACCTGGTCTAGTGGGAGGTGTCCCTGCCAATGCAGGGGGGTTGGATCTAGATGATCTTTTAAGTCCCATCCAACCCAAACCATTCTATGATTCTATGATATGATTCTATGAAGAGCAGCCCTTATTGGATTAAAGATGGACTGATCCTTCAGTCTTTCCAAAAAGGTGCCCTTATTGGAGGAGGGAGAGAGCAAGACACTGAAGAAGAGTTGGACACCATCTCCCACAGCATAAGCTGGTGGCACATGGCATAGACAGGTACACTCTCTGGCTGACTGGCCTAGCCCAGAGAGTTGCAGTGAATGGGGTTGGATCTAGTTGGTGGCCGGTCACCAGTGGTGTCCCCCAGGGCTCAGTTTTGGGTCCAGTCTCGTTCAATATCTTTATTAATGACCTAGATAAGGGGTTTCAGTGCTTCGTAAGTAAGTTTGCAGATGACACTAAGCTGGGAGGAAGTGTCGATTTGCTTGAGGGTAGAAAGGCTCTGCAGAGACACCTGGACAGGCTGGATCAATGAGCTGAGGCCAATTGTATGAGGTTTAACAAGGCCAAGTGCCGGATCCCTGCACTTTGGTCACAATAACCCCATGCAAAGCTACAGGCTTGGGGATGAGTGGTTGGAAAGCTGCATGGTGGAGAAGGACCTGGGGGTGCTGATTGACAGCCGACTTAACATGAGCCAGCAGTGTGCCCAGGTGGCCAAGAAGGCCAACAGCATCCTGGCCTGCATCAGGAATAGTGTGGCCAGCAGTAGAGAGGTGGTTGTGCCTCTGTACTTGGCATTGGTGAGGCCACACCTCAAGTGCTGTGTTCAGTTCAGGGCCCCTCACTACAAGAAGGATGTCGAGTTGCTGGAGCATCTCCAGAATAGAGCTACCAAGCTGGTGAAAGGTCTGGAGAATAAGTCCTATGAGGAGAGGCTGAGGGAACTGGGATTGTTTAGTTTGAAGAAGAGGAGGCTGAGGGGAGATCTCATTGCTCTCTACAACTACCTGAAAGGAGGTTGTAGGGAAGTGGGAGTTGGTCTTTTCTCTCCAGTGAATAATGACAGGATGAGAGGAAATGGCCTGAAGTTCCACCAGGGGAGGGACTAGATATTAGAAAGAATTTATTTACCGAAAGAGTGGTTGGACACTGAAACAGGCTGCCCAGGGAGGTGGTGAAGTCACCATCCCTGGAAGTATTTAAAAGAAATATAGATATATACATAGTGCTTAGCAACATGATTTAAGCACTGAACATGTAGATTAGGTTATGGTAGGTGGATTTAGGTTATGGTTGGACTTGATGATCTTCAAGGTCCTTTCTAACCAAGATGATTCTATGATTCTATGATTCTATGACCAAGATGATAGGGAAGCTGTCATCATAGTAAAGAATAAGGCTGAACGTGTACAACTGTTAAATGATTTGCTGCTATGTGAAAACTTCTTTTGCTTTAAAATGAAGGCTTAGAGAAGTTCTTGGATAGATTAGACATGCTGCTAATTGCATTGGGGGTGACAGAAGTGAAATTGTCAGTATATTTTATGAACCCTGGATTCTCAAAAAACTGTAAATGTAAAAAGGTAAGTTTCCCATTATCTGAAAGGAGAAAAACACTGGGAGATGTAGATGATACCAAATATTTTCCATGCTAGACACCCCAGCAGGATTCTAGGAAGAGGTCCTCAAAATACAAAGCATATGCTTGTGCATGTTCAACACACTCTTTGGGAGACACAATTTCTGCAAGCTGTGATTTGGGCTGTTTGGTACTCCAGGTGCTTCACTAAGACAGTACAGTGAATTTTTTATGGTGAGGAGGGTCCTGTATATCATCTTGACCTGGGAAGAAACAATGGAAGAGCATGACCAGGTCCTCAGTCATCTTAAGAAAGAGCTCATGTTGCTGGAGTAACACTGAAAAAATTATAATTCTTTGTAATGTAAAAAAGAGAGGGGAGAGACACTAAAGCAATAAGACATGACGACAGATCTCAGGGTGGTCAGAAAAACACCAGTAATTCTGTCCCAAGAGAAGACAAAGCCTGAGAGAGATTCCTTGGGCCAGTGCATAGGAAAGTTTGCAGTTAGCTCATTTACTTGAAGTAGCAACTGAGAGATATCCAGAAGACACAGAGTGCAAACTTTCAATGGGTGGCAAAGTTGAAGGGGTTAACTAAAAATGCTGGGGTCCTGGGAGACTATAACAATCAATGCAAAAGCAAGTTGTCCCCAGATGCCTCTGACGAGGGAGTCAGTATGGCTTTCCTACAACAGTGTGGTCAGAGTTGGAGGCCAGTGGCTTATATGTCACATACACCAACAAAAACAGAGCGTCAGCACCTTCAAATAGAGAAGGCGGATTTGGCCCCAGTCCACAGGTGTAAAATTTCACTTCTTTATTTATGGGAGGCCACCGTTAGCTGAACTGACCATAAAACCTTCCTAACATTGCCATAAGGGACCAAGTAACCTTTCATGCTGTACACTACATGCATTTCTTTTTTAGGTACAAGAGTACAATTTGAAGATGAAAGAGAAATCTGGGAAAGATTCAGTGGTTTCAGAGATGTTTTAGAACATTAAATCAAAGAACAGAGGAGTAAAGTTCAGAACTAGATAACATACATGATATTTGCTTTAAAATAAAACAAAGTAAAACTAAAAACATGGTACTTCTCAGATGATATATGGACTCTGACTACCAGAGCTACAGCTGGGGATACTCTCTAGTTGAGAATGGCTATGGCAGCCCTCTGCATCATTTGGGGATAAGTAAGTTCTCATTACAAGGTAGAATTTTGTCCAAAGTTGTGAGGTTGCTGAGTCCTAATGTACTACAGGGGAAAAAAAAAAAATCCATGCCATTAAAAAGAGCAGGGAGGCATTCCCCCTGGCAAAAGAATAATTGTTGCATGGGGAAAAGTAGGCACATGTATATTTGTGTTACTTGCAAAAACACTATGTGCTTGTGCTTCACTGCTATTCTAACCACATAAGATACCCTTAGTGGATGCTAGTGCGATTTAACCAGCTGTCAAATCTGATTTTATTTTACATGGCATTACTTATGTAGTGAGGTCTGATAAAGTAATGCCAATCTGTGGCCATGAGTTCAAGCCATTGCAATTGAATTTGGGGTTTGGACATGAACTGCTAATTACTATTATTCCCAATACAACAGATGAGTGGGAAATGGTGTAAAAATAACTAAAGAAGAATGCTTAGTCAGAGTCTGATCCATATTTAGCTCTGCTAAATTGCAGATTGTCAGCATGGCTTGTCACCCTCTGATGTTTTGCTGAGTAGAAAACTAAAGCCAGGAATGGCCCGAACAATTAGACGCTCATGTCAGAGACACTAGAGACCTGCCATTATAATTTTAATTATTCCTCTTGGATATGATGTAGAGGTGATCTTTAATTACCTGAATACACAGCATTTTTTCACAGGATCCACAGCACCGTTAAGGTTAGCTGATGGAGTATGTTTGGGATAAGCTAAACATTCAGTAGTTTTATGAACATTGTTTGGTTGCTTGCCTCTTTCATAGTTATTCTCCTCTGTTTTAATGTTGCAAAGGATACACTGGTGGCTTTAGGTTTGTTTGTTTGTTTGTTTCATTTTTTTTAGAATACTCCTTGGTGTTAGCAAAAGCTTGCTGCCATTGTAATACTGCTACATGGCTTCCAAGGCATGGTTGTGGCTTGCATTTGGTCTACTTGCAGCCCAAAGAAGTTGGATGAGTTACTGCATTTTTGTATCTGGGCAGATTTATCTACCAGTACCTTGGATGTCTCAAAGAGGAGACAAGAAGGGCATTGGGAACACAAGAACAAAAGAGATGTCTGTCTCCTGAGATCAGCATCACTAACATCCTGGTTACACTTGCAGAACTGAATAGGAGTGCAAGCAACTTTGCAGCTCCTGCTGACTACTGTTAATCAGCTTTGCTAACAGGTTGATTACAATGTTTTTAATTATGCGTTCTATTAGTTATGGGCTTTAGGCCTTGTTATCAACTCACGGCTTGGAAGGGAGGTTGTGGTATTGAATGACACAAGGAAAACTACATTAAGACAGACAGTCCAGGCTGTGCGCTAAAGAAATGCTGATTGCTGTCGTGTACAGCTCTTGGGAACACACCCAGAATAAAGGTCTTCCATGTGGCTCCCACGCAATGAATTGGGGAGTTGAATGAAACCGTGGCATGGCATGGCATCCAGCAATGAACAAAGGCTAGCTAGATTTTGTAATTGGCTGCCAGTGCTGGCACTGCCACAGTGGCCAACCACCTGGGTGGTACACATGTAGTTTCACCAAGCATTAAGCCCTGGTGGATTCCAAGAAAGCAGTCAAGAGGATGCCCTGCTTTATTGGATAGCAGCCACTACGTGACTTTGAAAAGGCTATCCAAGAGACTTGTGGATACCTCTGGGATACAGCTAATTCCATGTATGTGAGCTACAGCTTTAGAAACATCAGTAGCTCTTTCATAGTGAAACTTCACGTTCTTGAGTTTTTCAAACCCTACAATTACTTGAAAAGTCTGTCACCTTCTGTCAGCTGCAGCCAAGATTCCTTCTGTATTCTCAGCCTCTGTTTTGTGGGGGGCTGCATTGCACTAAAGCTCATCCTCTTGCTGGTGGTGGGATGCCTTGTGAGTATTTCACTCAGGGCAGTCCTGCCAACTACCACTCAGCTGGTGTCTTCTCACGTCTCACAGGAAGGGTGTTCAGCAGCTGAGAAGACTGCAAGAAACAACCAGAGGGGCCAGACCAAGCACTTCAGAGGCAAACACTGGGGTGGGAAGCATGGCAGAATTTGAGCATTTGAAAGCTGCAGAGAGAGGAGGTCAAAGTCTAGACATTAGGGAGCAAAGGTTCACTTTGAATAGAGAAAGGGCCCTGGTGGCCACTAAAATTACCATAAATGTCTGTTTACAGGAAGTGGTTGAACAGAACAGATGAAATTAGGGCACCTGAGGGCCTTTAAAACTTAGAGAAATCCTGTGTTTATGAGGTAGAGGGGAATTGGTGAGAACTGGGAACATTGGAAAGTTGTTGGTGAACAGACTGGCTTCAGCCAACCAAAGCTCTGGGAAAGCAGGGCTCAGCTGACACATGCCTCTGCAGATGGCAACCCAGAGCAGTGTCCACACTGCAGAGCATGTGCAATCCATGGGCAGCTTAATCTGCTTGCAAAATAAATGGGAAAATATCCCCACAGGGGAAACCTTATATATGCTTGGGAGGCTCATTCTTGTTGCAGTCCGTGCTCCCTGAGCTGTTGAGCTTGTTCTCTCAGCGCCTGAACAGCAGTGACCTAATACAAAAGATCTTACCAAGTTGTCTGACTCTTTGCTCTCTTCAGCCATCATATGGCTAAATGAGACTGGGGAAAAGAAAGGCAGGGAGGGGGGAGATGAAAAGCAAAGCAGAAGAAAAATGGGGCTCCCAATTACTGGCATGCACATCTCCACACAGACTAAGCAGCAAGGGCTCACAGTTAGCAAACTGCTCATTAGAGCCAAGGCATTAAGTCATTTCTCTGGGGAAGAATAAAACTGAACTCAGAGTCCAAAACTCTGCCAGAAAATGCAGGCCAGGGGGAGGGGAGGAGAAGTGATTTGGAGAAAGAGAGTGAAAAAAGGAGGCATAGGAGAAAAAAAAAAAACCAAGAAGAGAAAATGAATGGGTGGTGGATAAGCCAGGAGAATGAAGGAGTTGAGGGAAAGGGAAGGAAACAAAAACAAGCAGAAACGAGAGCAGTTGACCTGTGGGATGACTATGGTGTTATAATACCTGATAATTTCTCAGACTATGTTCTCTCTAGGCTGTGGTGTAAACAGTTAAACAGGGAGTAATTTCTGCCCTGATGGAGAAAACAGCAAGTGCTTAAGCAGCTTTGTGGCTACAGGCTCTGTCAGCGCTCTGGACCTAGTCTCAGCATTGCCCACTAACTCAGGCCTCCCAAGTACTGCTTCAATGCAACGGAGCAACAAAGATGTGCAAAGCCCAGATTTTCCTCAGGAGATGTCAAAGATTTGCCTTTCTGGGAATTCTGGCTCCCTGTGGGTGGCTCAGTGGTCCTAACCACAGCACTATGGCACCAGATTCCCTGCTTTGCTTAGGTTGTCTTAAGATCTTCATCAGTTTTTCTCTCAACTTATGTGAAGTTAGTGGAGAATCAGGCTCATGGTGTTCTGTCCTCCACTGGAGCCTCCATCTGGCAATCCCAAAGCATTCTTGAGAGGTGAAACCACCTAACTGGCTAGCTATCATGGTGACTGCATTAAAGTTGGAGCTGTATGGATAGGTGACGTGTGCACCATCACCTAGCTAAGCAAACAAAACTGGAACAGGGCTTCTTGCCTTGCTATTATCAGCTACAGGAACGACTTGTGACCCAGAGTCAATATGTGCATCAAGTGGGACCTGCAAAGCCCAGGTGGGTGGTGGTGGGTCGCTGTATCTGTGTCCCCTGGGGCAAGCCCCCATGCATGGATTAACAGGAAAGGGATTGTTATGCAAAACCAGAATAACACAGAAAAGGCTGTAAATCAGCACATTGATACAGAAGATTTTATTCTTAGGAGCCCAGCAAAGGGAAAATGTTGTCTCCAAAGGGGAAGGGGTATTTTCTGATGGGCCTTGACATCCAGGAAAAAATGTCATCTTAGGCTTTCCTGAGATCTCCACCCTTGGAGATTTTCAAAACATGGGTGGACAAGGATCTGGGCAATTTTATCTACATTTCCCCCCACACCACTCCTTACTGTCTACTCCAGAGAGCTGACAAACCAGGCTCTGCCAATGATCTTTTTGTGAGGGCAAAGTCATACTGTTATGGCTCGAGTCACTGGTGAAGGTAATTTTAACTAACATGGCAGCAGGTTAACTCTGGCTAATGTTATGACAGCTGAGCTCTCCTGAAAATTTGGTTGAAGGAAATGGGTTTGATAATCTGTTCAGCTGCTTCACCTACATCCTAAAGATGTCTGTTTGCTTGGCCAGCCATGCCTGACTGCATCTGTTAACCAAAAGAAGTCTAAGAAATTGTATTGCATCATGGATGAGTGGCTATGAATGGGGAAATAAGAATTCAGTTGACCATAATTATACTATTTAACAATAATTTGCCATAGATTTCAAAAGTAACTTAATATTTTGCATTGTGTTCAATTTCTAATGAGCTCTGGCAGAGTCTGGGGTCTGGGTTTGCATGAGGCTTGCACTTTATTCTTATGTTGAAGATTAATTTAATTTGTGTCTGGTAGTACAGCAAGATGTTAAGCTGGTATAGATGTTTTAAATTAATCTTTCTTGGAAAATACTAGTAAACAATGGTAATACTAAAGAAGGAACTGCTATGAGAAATTCCTAACTTAAAGGAGTTATTAAAGTTGTGTAGGATTTTCCATCTTCTGATCAGCCAATACATGATTTTTGCCTCAGGTTGTTGTCAAGCTAAGCAGCCTGTAATTCCCCACCACATTTAGTCTTCAAGCATTGACACATCACTAACATTTTTCAGTTAATTGGAGCTTCTTTGTCCTTCCAAGATGCATTAAAAGTTACCATTGCATTCAGCAGCGGTGTTGACCCTGTAGGAAAGATTCAGTCCCAACACTGGCCAGTACTTCAGACCTCTGAGGAGTTATTATTTGCCTGTATACATGAAAATGACTCTCAAATCACTGTAAACCAGACTGAAGCACTAGTCTTAAATACAGTGATCCCAGCTTTGTGTGATCTTTGGACTTATCCTTCCAGATCATGTTGCTGCCACCTTATGGGGTGTCCTTTTTGTTAATATGAGACAATTACATGCGGGCAGGCAAGCAGGTTCAGGATGGGCAAAAAGACCTCCTGAAGTCTCCCATGCTCCAAAGGGAGGCAAATGCAATACCTAGAACTTGTACTATTCTTGTCCTCAAAACCAAGGATCAACAGAATTGTTTCTGGAGGCTCTGGCTTTAGAAGCCAGGAGAGCCAAATAACGTGTGATTGGAAAAGGGTGAAACTTGCCAAACTCATTTTAATTCTGGATTTAAGAGACATTTGCAGGCAGACCTAGGAAGAAAAAAACTAGCACTAGTCTTCCTGACTCCTCTTCTGCAACCCGCTAGAAAGAAAAGCAGGGTAGAAGGAAAAGGAGGAGGTCTGAGCAATTCCAACTTGTGTATATTTTTCATTGGCACAAGCCACCCTTGCTTAGCATGGGTCAGGCTGCTGCTCTGCAGACCCTGCTAGGAGCTCAGAGGCTCACAGCACACATGAGGCAATGGAAAAGCAGCAGGCAGGGACTAGAAATGGCTGAACTCTATTTTTCCAAAGTGAAGATCTTTGGTGGGCTGCAGATTACATTGGAAATCAGACCCTACACCCCAGGATCCTGCAGCTGTCCCTCTCCCCTCTAATTTTTCTCTGTCAGATTTCAGAGCTATAATTAACCACAAGGTCTTAGCAATACTATGTGAAAGTGTGTGTGTGTGTTTGTGTGTGTGCGCCTGGGCTTCCTCACCCCAGTGGGCCTAATCCTCTGCAGAAGATTGACAGGTTCACATGGAGAGTAACTTTTTAACTAATTCACTTCTAAACTCTCCTTCTGCTCTCTCTTCTCTTTACTGGCCTCTTCCCTGTGTGATGCAAAGGCCACTGTGGCACTGGGGAGATGGCAGGAACTGCCTCCCCTGCTGTCCAGCAGCTGTGCTGAGGTACCTACACACTGACCTGAGGCACCCAGCTGCAGTCTCCCTCTGGGGTATCCCTCACTGCTTGTCACAGCTGTCCAGGAAAGAGGTGCTATGGGGCAGCAAGAACTCCAGGTTAAAATTCAGATGCTGGAAAAGAAGGAGGTGGGGGTAATTTCTCATCCTCTCTGATGAATTCAAGCCCTAGCTGCACTACAGATTGGTCTGCACATCTTCTCAGTGTGTCTGTGAAGAACCACCAGCGAGGCAGAGCTCAACACTTGCAAATTGTTTTGTTTCTCTTTCTAGTTGTGGTAAAAAAGCTTTGGAGCAGACCTTTGCTGAAGTGTCAGCAGCATATCAGTGTTTGGTCCAGACATGTGGCAATGCCTGCAGGCTTGTTGCTGGTTTCTGCTTCACACAAAGCTCTGCCAGTGGGACCTCTGCACTGAACCAGCAGCTGTCATCGCAGTCTACATCCATGAACTCTTTTGTATTACCCATGGTACAAATATCCAGCCAAGGTGCTTATCAACCTTCTTCTTTCTCTCACTCACTGAGCCAGGTTTCTCTGAGCAGGACCCTCAGTATTTTCCTGGGATCAAACAATGTTGGACTCCAGTGTGTTGGACATGAAGGGCTCTGACCTGGCAGTGATTTACTGAGACCTTGAAACAGGCAAGGGGAAAAATATCTAAAGGCCAAAGCACACTTCTCTCACTCATGTGAGAAGCTGCATCTGGGGCAACACACTAATCTTCTGTATTCCTTATCTCAGCAATTCAATTAAAGTCACTTGGTATTTAAGCACCAAGAGGAAAGGGGAGAACATGATTTGGCACGAAAAAGAAAACACACACAATTTTTTAGAAAATAAAACCTCATAGCATTTCAAACTAAAGTGTCCACAGAACAAGAAGACACTCCACTACTGTTGCATTTTGTTTCATGAAGGAAGAGCTGGCTTAAACCATGCTTGCACGGACATGGCTTTGTTGAAGTTGATGTATGAGCTAGCACAACAGGAAATCCTAGCTCATAAGAAGACTGTCTTAGTGTTCCTACAGGGAAGGAAAAACTTTGGAGGCATTTACAAGAGGAAATTCTTCACTATGAGGGTGGTGAGACACTGGAACAGGTTGCTGAGGGAAGTTGTGGAAGCCCCTTCCATGGCGATGTTCAAGGCCATGTTGGATGGGGCTCTGAGCAACCTGATCTAGTGGGAGGTGTCCCAGTCAATGCAGAGGGATCAGATCCAGATGATCTTTAAGGTCCCTTCCAACCCTAGCCATTCTATGATCCTATAAGGAGATCACTTGGTGTCCCACTTCATAGTAACATAGCCACAGATTCTTAGAATCCTTATCATAGGTTCCTACAAACTGCAGGCTCTGCTAAGCATTGCAGCCCCATTTCATCTGGGGAAAAATGAGGCACAGTGAGTACATCTGTGACACAGCTTGAATTTTCGTTGGTTTTAATAGTGCTACACTGGGCTACTGCTGCTGCTGTAGCAAGGATTATTCTCAGCTGTTTGTTCAATTTTTTGAACAAAAAATAAACCAACAGTTCTTTATGACATTGAGTTAACACCATATAAACCACATTATTACTAGATCAGGAGTGACTTCTTACTTGGGTTGGTTGATTTTAAATTCCACCCTTGTCTACACAGTGTAACATGCACTCTGGCCAGGGACAGGGTCAGCTTGGAACGTGCTGCTGGTTCCCTTCCCTTTGCTGCTGCAGCAACAGGTGTAAAACAGGTAGTAGACAGAGGGAGTTCAGGTCTAGAAGCCATGATTTGCCAGACTACCTAGGACTTCTTTAAGTGAAAGCTGCCACTGGAAAGCCAGAGAGCGACTTAGAATAGCTTGATCTCTCTGGCAAGGCAACAAAACATAGGATTATTTTTTTGTGTGTGTGATGGTTTTCATTTAAATGAAGCCTATGCATGCCTAATCCGGTCTAATCTATCTGGGTTCTTGCATCCCATTAATCACTGACTTGTATTAGCACCTCGCACTGTCATCCCTGTCACTGCAGAAAGCTATTGAGACCACCATCTCATCACAGGCATTCTGATGACTTGTCACTGGATTTTATGTAAGCAACAAAACACCTAAGAAGCCAAAATCATTCCCCATCGCATCGCTCTAGATTAACAATGAAGACAAGAACTGATGTAAACTGATGGTCTCAAATGTGAGTGGCAGGCACTGCAAAAACATGCCACAAAACCTCTTATTTCTCAGAAGTTTTCACAAAGTTGCACCACCTAAAAACAGTGTTATTTTTCCTTCGAAACAAGGTGACTTTTAATTTATCACTCCACCTAGCATTACAAACCTTCTTTAAGAGTATCTTTTGAATCAGTTTTATTAAAAACTAAAAGCAACCTAGTAACTAAAAAAACAAGCAGTGAAATAATCTAGAGCACATAGGGAATGGTATGATTATTTCACAGTTTACTGTCTCCGCACGAAGAGGCTGGAACACAACAAGGTTGAACATCTTTAAAGAACAGCTTTTATTAGCTCAAGGTGTGATCTGGGTCACGTCAATTGTTGAACTGAATGCTTCAGGACACTTCCATAGGGTTAAAATTTTATAAAGTCAGCATCCAGGCCAGGGTCCACCTAGACCACGTAGGTTGACCCCCAATCAAAATTAAGTCCCACAGTTTCAGTTGATACTTTTCATTCTTTGACCTCAACTGCTTGGGAACTTTAAGCTCCTATTAGGAACTATAGCCCAGAGGTGAATACTCTTTAGTGGTACATGAAAATCTTGTGTTTTTTAGAAATACTTGTTTTGCACAAGCTGCAAGATAAGCTATTTCAGGTCTTGCAATTGTGAATTTTTGTAGCACGGAGCTTTTCCAAAATCTTTTCTACTCCATTCAGGTCTTCAGCTCACACACAGACACACAACTGTCCCAAGCCCAAGGATCGTGAGATTGTTGGATCAGTCATTGCAGGTCAGTTATGAAGAGCTTACGGTCTGAGGTATGCTTGGACAAACCATCCATTGAAAGATTTCAGACAAGAAAGAAATCAGTGGAAATCCTAGTCTGTCTGCAGACAATTTAGAAATAGAAATAATTTTTTGAATTAATTAGTCTGGCTAGCTTTAATCATAAAATAAGCACGAAGACATGGGTCTCTACAAAGTAAAAAGGCACGTAGCATGTCACTAAGCAGCTGACTACATTTATAATCCTGACATAGACCTCCCAAAAACATCAACTTAGGAAAAAACAATACAGGAACCATTTAAACTTTATAGAAAATTGTCCTGTTTGGAGCCAGGATGAAGCAAACTTTCCTTTTACTGATTTTTTTTTCCTTCAGCAAGCTCTCTTTTAACTAGGAGCAAGTGTTTGTGGGGCTGACCAGGACAAAAATCAAAAGCTTCTTGCAACTAAATGTAAGATTGTGTTTTGAGTTTAAATGTTTAAACTGTATTCTTCCTACAGCTAGTAATCAATTTAGAGCATATGCACTAGGAGTTTTCTTGAAATTTAAATCCAGTAGTTATAGCTTGGTTAGCTACACTATCTATATGGTGATGTATTCAGCAGGAAAATTACAGTTTTGGGTGGGCAGGTCACAGGGGTATCTCATAGGTGCAGTGCTTAGGTTGCATACTGAAGGTCACTTTGGATTTGACTTTGAAAATTCCTTCCATGAAGCACAGATGTATCCAGCCATTTAGAAACACTGAAGGGTTAAGAGCTGTTCCCTTGAACTTATTTCTGATATTGGTAGGGGTTGAAAACGCCAGCTTGCTGATTGATGGGTTCACATGGGGCGACCTTCGCATTAGCAACGCGACTCTGGTTGCTGGGTAAACACAGGCAGATGGATCCAGCTCCAGTGATTTTCAGCGGTGACGGATGACGAAGGTATTTCTGATCCACATCACACCCTGCAGATCCCATGAAAATTACTTGGCACAGGGTGGAAAGTATTAGATTCGGGTGACAAATAATTACCTGACATCAGCTGAGGTTTCTTCAGAAAGGTTATGCTGCAAATAACCAGCTTTTACGTAACTTTGTTTTCATGAAGTGATAGAAAGTCACATCCATACATTTTAATTTTTTTATCCCAGTGGGCGATAAAAACTGCTCCCTGAGAATATATATCCATGTAACTGTATTCCAGCACTACAGAGTTCAAGGTAGTTTGGAGGATTTTTATTTGTTTTTTAAAAGTATGCATGTTTTGCTTGTTGCTATTGTCAATGTTATATGTACTTTTTCAGTGGCAAGAATTAGGATTCAGACAAGACATTCACCCAGAGCCACTGCAATTTCATGAGTCTTTGCTTTTCAAAGACTTTAGTTAGAATGTTCTTCACTTTCATTCCTTCTCTTTTCCTGGGTCTTGCACTTTGAGATCAAAACCAGGATTTGAATAGGTGTATGTCTAATAGATACTTGCCTGAGCTTCAGTCCTTTCCTTTCAAGAAGCAGCTTGTTTGTATATAAAAATGCCTGGGGCAGGCATGTGTCTAGAAGGCTACAAATGCTTTATGTCTCCCTTTAGCTGATAGGTGTCCCTTCCGCAGGATATCATCCTCAAAATGTGCAGTGTGTGAGAGCATGTATTGCTGTGGCGAGTTAAAACGACTGTTTGCACCTTCTGTGCTGCGTGTTACCATTCCTGCCAGGATAATCCAGTGTGGTTGTATATGATAGGACATCAATAACAAGCCTAGAAGTTGGTATGTGTCATCTCCCTAAGATGGAGTGTCTTGTTTCTCTGCCTGTGTTGTGCTGTAAAGCTTCTGTCACTATTTAAAGCTTCTTCACTAGAGATGGCAAAATTTCAGCGTGGCCCAAAGTTCTCCCCTTATCTGTATGATGAAGCCATTCTCCTGGTTTATAATGTGAAGGACAACAAATGAGTAGAAGCAATGACCGTAATGTAAGTTTCTGGAATAGCTGAGGAAAAGAATCATCGTATCACTGTCAGTGAGCAAGTAAAACTTCTTCCAATTTCTTCTTTCTTCTGGAGGAAGGAAGGTTCCCTATTTCTCTAGGCTTTTAATCAGACTTACCTGTTTATGAATAGCTCTGCATAAACCAATAAGCTTGCATGTACTTTCTGTAATCATGCTTACAGATGCTTTTTAAAAAATACATTTTTATTATAATTGATTAATCTTTCTTCTCACCCTTTTTCGTCTCTGGTTCTCCAACATCATTAGTCTCCATTTTTTTCTCCCTCCTTCCTTGCTTCCTTTTTCCTTTCTTTCTCCCTCCTTTTCTCCCTCCCTCCCTCCCTCCCTCCCTCCCTCCCTCCCTCCCTCCCTCCCTCCCTCCCTCCCTTCTTTTTCCTTCTGTTTCATTCTTTTTCATTTTTTTTTCCTACTTCCCTTTTTTTTCTCTTCCTTTCATCAAGACAGACCAAAGAAAAGATTTTCACTCTGGAGGTCACTCAATTTGAGGCCCATTCTCAACTCCTGCAAAATCCAGGAGATGAGACTTGCTGCTGAGACTGTAAGCTGCTTTTGCCCACTTGACCTCAGAGGCAGACATCACTGCAGAGATGGGGTAGAAGGTTGTGGTTCTCACTATATGTCCTTTCCAGTGGTATTACAGAATTTCTTAAAAATGAGATCTGAGACCCTGAAACTGGCTTAGGTTTTCTCAGCAAACCATGTGGCTCTATAGGCCCCTTACATCTTTGGTGTGTTTTCCCTTTTTTTCCTGTGGTGCTTCTCTCACCAGTAAACTTTGCTGCAATTGATTTTCAGCTCTCTCCCTCATGTCCACACTCTTGTCTCCACCAGGCAGGGATCTAGCTGAATAGCACCAGAGGTTCAGAAAATAAATGCTGGGTAGAGCTTGCTGCAGGCAGCAGGCACATTCCACTGTAGCACACTAGGACCTCCCACACTGGCATCCAGCAGAGGTGCAAGATGGGGAAAGAGCTTCAGCATGGGGCTCCACAGGGATCCATGCTGGTGGGGAAGGGGTGGCTGTATCACTTGTCCCTGTGTAGAGGAGCACTGTGAGCAATGAATGTGCAATGCTGAGTGTTACGCAGGGGTTTCAAGACAGTTGTCCTTTCCAGGAGCTCCCAAAACAGCCAGGCTGGATGGTGCCCTTTCTGCAGTCTCAGTGCAGGGTATGGTCTGTTAATAATGGGCAGATGAAGTGTGAGGCAATTTTTCCTCTTTTTATCGATATAGTTGACATTATTTCCTTTAAAATGGCAAGCTGAAAATTGGGACATATTTACTGAAGCCTGTAGGCGCTAACAATGTGTTCTTTAATACAGGCCCAGGGTATTGTCTGCTCCCAAGAATAAATCTTGATGTTTGGAAAGAGCGTATCAAACATAGATGGTGCTGTCTGAAGCTGGCTTTTGAGAATGAATTATGGTGGTTACCCAGGGCTGTATGGCAGTGGCACTCCAGTTTCACAAAGTTGTTCGTAGTCTGAAAAAATCAACTGAGTTTCATTTAGCGTCATCTAGTTGGAATAATCAGAAAAGCTGTGTGATGCCAGAGGGTAGTCATAACCAAAACGGATCCAGCTGTCAACACAGTGGAGAGACCTTTAATTTTGTGGGCCTTAAGCTAAAGGCCAGAGTGAGTGGCTGACTCAGCCGTGCATGTTGTTCCCCATGTCTGGGGCTGAAGGAGGGTGCGGTGGCCCTGGGACTCTGCTGAGCACCACCGTAGCAAACCCTTTGGAGACAGCATGGTCCACTCCAGTGCTGCATCAGGGGGTCAGAGCACAGCAGGAGCAGAGCACAGGTATCTCTCAAGGTTGAGGCTGGGAGGTCTTGTAGAGCCTAGTGCTGCTCTCCTGATTACAAGGCTCCATCCCGTGTAGTGTCACAGCACACACACACTCCCCCCTCAAAAAAAATTTACCCTCAGCTCTAAGATACAGTCACCTGCAGTGTTCCTTCCCACACGATCAGATTAATAGCTAGTGTGTGTCATACGTGGACTGCTTATCTTTCCTCCTCATGGTGTGGACAAGGTGGACGTGGGACAGTAGTGTGCACTGCTGAGGGAACTGACCTGGGCAACTGTGTCATTTACAGCTCCTTTCCATTGCAAAGAGACTGCATCAGCTCCAGATGAGAGACAGTGCAACATCAGGCCCCCCATACAAATAAATGGTGTGTGTATATAAATGAATGGTCTATATGGGAGCTGGACTCCATGATCCTTATGGGTTCCTTCCAACTTGAGATACTCCATTATTCTATTCAGGGCTTAAAATATTGAGAATTCCCACAAGTTTAGCAACCAGTAGCGTAAGCACTACAACAGCAAAAAATCAGGATGTAGAGAAAGCACCATAAGTTAGGCCAGAGGGGACCACAAGTATCTGGTACCACAAGCCAGAATGAACCAACAATTACATGTTAACATCAAAATCCTCAGTTGTCAAACACCGAAGTGATGCTGGGATTTATAAGCATCTAGAGACATTCCACAAGTCTTGGAAGATGTGAAGTTTTAGTCAATTTTAAGTCTTCTGTGGCTTTTTCATTCTGATCAAATGCAAATGAAGCAATTGGAGTAATGGAAGATGGAAAAGTCTGTGCCTGTCAAATGCAGTACAGATATATTTCCCTTGCTTTTACTGTCACATAACCTCTAGGCAAATACACAGCAAAACTACTTACTGTGTTACAAATACTCTATATTGTTACAAATATCATGTCATACTGTAAAAAATGGAAGAATTTCAAGAAAACTGATTCAGATAAAATGACTTGCAATGAAAATAAACTATTTATATTTGTATTTGCATCTAATCAGCTTCTGGGCAATGAGCTGCCAATATCCTCCATCAATCCTCTAATCTTGCAGGGTCAGCTACTGTTTAGTCACTTGGGATCTTTTAAATACTAGCTGTAGGTTTATTCTGTCTTGCTTTGGTATAACATTTGCCTGTGATTCAGTAAAAACAATTTGAGGCGTATTTCTTAGCAAATCCTGTTGTGTATTTTTTTTCTTTTCCCTTATTGTATCTA
Source organism: Hemiprocne comata (assembly GCA_020745705.1). Classification (NCBI taxonomy): domain Eukaryota; kingdom Metazoa; phylum Chordata; class Aves; order Apodiformes; family Apodidae; genus Hemiprocne; species Hemiprocne comata. The sequence continues at coordinate 146,113,646 of CM036586.1, forward strand.
TTACTATTTCACAGATCTTTTACAAAGCCTTTAAGTTAGTGGGTGAATGAAGAGCCTGGAACCATCAGACAGAAGCTGTGAGTGTAGCTGGGCTTTCAAAAACCAAAGATGCTCCTATATTATAAGGTCAGTGTTGCTCTAAAGAGTTCCTTACAGTTACAGTTTCTGACTTCTTCAGGTTTCAAGGAGTAACTGAGAACCACATTATACTGAGTACCATCTCATCATAAGAAGAGGCTTGCTGGTTTTGGCAAAGTGCTTGGGACAGTATAAATTCTGAATGTAAGCAAGTATGATGGGCTGTCTCCCTTTAGTCACGATGGGTGGGATGCAACTGACCAGATGTGGGCATCTTCCTCTGAGTGAGACGTCTGGATGCACAGTTTCCCTGTGCTAGTTACCTCATTGTAATGTAGACATCTAAAATGAGTGAAACAGATCAGCTCCTAAAAGTGTTTATTTCTCTTTGTGACTGTAAAAAGTGCAACCCACTCAGTCATAAACTGCTTCCTTGCAGACACCTGAAATTAGACATGCTGAATCCTACCCTAACAATTTGAGTCAAATGCCTTTGAGGTTAGACCCAGATGACACCACTGGGTATTGGATTTGTGTCTGAAGGCATTTGCTGTGGAAAGCAGGGCAGAGGCTGTCCCTCAGATAGATGCAGGTAAAGGAATATTGCTGAATTTGACTGCTGCCATGGAAGATTGCTACAGCAGGTTAGCAGTGCTGCACACATCTGTGACGCTGAGACAGCTGACACAATAAAAAGATCTCCCCTAAGCAGGCAGATGGAGGCTGAGACCTAAGTCATGACCATGCTGGGAATAACATGGGTGCTGCTGGAGATGGAACAAAAATACAAACTATTTTTATCACCCTGTCAGATTTTATCCAGTGAGCTTCCTTAAAACCACAGTCTCCTTTCAACAACTCAACTTCCCAGCTGGGAGATACAAATGTTTGAGTCTTTCTGTCTCTCAAGGATTCCCTTGTGCTGCATTTGATCTTTTCTTCACTCTCTTCCCCAAAACCCAAACCAATCACATTAGTGGCTATGCATATGACATGTTTTAATTCAGCTTGCAACCACTTCACGGTACGGTTAGCACTAATCATGGCCTGTTCTTGCCACAACAGAGTAGGTTCTCAGAAATCTAAGTGGCATCTGGACAACCTATCTGCTATGCACAAGCCTGAACTGTCTCTCCAAACATGATTAATAGTTGGCCAATAACAGAGGAAGTCCGCAGCAGTTTGGTTTTTCTACCAGTCTTGGACAGCACAAGATTGCCTTCCCATAAGTCAATCTGTGTACCATCCTTTTGCAGGGTGCAGGGAGCATTCCAGTTAAGCAGATGGATCCATTTCTTCTAGCCTGCCTCTTCCCATAATTAGGTAGCAGGAAACCCCAGAGTTTCCCAAGAGGAAACCCCCATTGTCCCTGGTAGCGGTCTTTTGAGGGACCAGCTAGGCACCACCCTCAAAGGATTAGCTGCAGCCCTTCATTCTTCTTTCCAAAACAACCTGGCCCTTTGGCTTTGCAGGCTTGTTTGCAGGATCCGAAAAGGTGTGGCTAAAGCATGGCACCCTTGTATCTCTTTAAAAGGTTTTATGTCTATGATGAGGAATGCTTGCATTCACTTATCTTCATCCCACCACTGAGCAGGAACTGGAAGTGAAAATGAAGAAAGAGGAGTTAGCAGCTGCAGCAGCAATTTAATTTCTCACATGGAGAGAGCCATGGAACTTGGGAGAGGCTGAGCAGCTCTAGGAGGCAGCGTTCACACAGGACTATAAAGGAGAGAAAACAGAAGAGATACAGGTATTTTCTAATGTCTGTTTTAGTAAGCCTTGATCCCAGATAACTTCCTTCTCCCTCCAGCGTGTATAGCACAGGGAAGAAAATTTCCACCGTTGCAATTCCCCAGGAAGAAGGATTTTCCATGCTGTGAAGTATTGCTTGTTCTTCAGCAACAATTTCTAATAAAGTTGGATGCTTTTAACAGCTACGGTCAAATCTGGTTTTAGCCTCCTCCTCATTTTAGAAATAAGCTTGAATAAATTATTCCCATCACCCAAGAAAATTGTCTTCCTTGTTAGAGCTGATGGGTACTTCAGTAACCCTTCCTTGGACAATAATTGTCTGATAACACATGGCTGTTATTAAAACACAATGTTGTGAGTTGGCCTAGGGGGGATATGAAAAAATGGAAAGGGGGGCTCAGAGCAGTGTTTCTTGTCACAGTAGGATACACTGACTTTTATGTTTCACTTGTATTCTAAACTTCTTGTGGGCTTCTTTTCCCTGAGCATGGTTGGTTTTCCCCTTGTTTACCTTCCAAGCTGTAGTGGAAAAAAAGGAACTGCTTGTTATGATGAGAAGTGTTTGGAGACACTCAGGCTCCAGTAACGGGACACCCACAGAGCAATGTCATGCAGGACAGCTTTTTGTCTGATTTATTGATGTGGTTTTGCTGAAGAATTGGGAATCCCAGCCCAGAACAACCATTTGTGTGGCTCTGTACAGGGTGGAGGTGGGATGGAGCCTCCTAAAGGTAACAGCAAAGCTGTTCTTGTTCATACAGCATTGTCACTGGTTGGCTGTACCCGGGGAATTCACTCAGCTCTTCCTACAGCTGACAATCATTCAGACCACACCAACACCAGTAGCTCAGAAACCTTATCCTGGGTAGCCCAAGGGCAGATTCTCAAGCACTTGGATGTCCCAGGCTGTAGTTCTATGGTGTTGCCACACTGCGTCCCCTTGTGCAGGAGCTAAAGGATCAGTGAGAGCCCTTAGTATCTCTTAGGGCTGCAAGCATCTTCTGTACTGATTTCTTGGGTTGCTGGAGAAGCCCTATGTGAGGAGAGACCACAAGCCTTGATCTGAGGCATCCGAAGCTCTCTGAATCCTTCACACCTCCTCAAAGCCTTTTCTCTTGCTCAGCTGACATTTTTGTAAAGTTCCCTGCTATTTAATCTCAGCTCACCACGTTGCAGTTTAAATCAGTCATCACCAATCTGTTGTGGCCCTCCAGATCAATTACTTCCCTCCCAGCTTAGACCATTCTTGCAAATTATTACCACCTCCTATAAATATGGCTGTGAGGTTGCAAAGTGTCAGTTCTCCTTAGAAAGATGATTTATTTAAATGAGTACAGAAAGGAGATTTCGGCTATTTTTAGGCTTCTTTCTATGATGCTATACAAAGATTTGGTCACCGTGTTTTCCTGTCCAGCTATGCTGCCTCTGACTTTTCACACAGTGGAAGAGGCATCCCCAACAGTTCTCTCACAAGGGCCTCAGCAACTGGCTTTCACTGTTCAGTTTTGTTATTGCTGATTCTATATTCGTGTTCCGCAGTAAAACCAAGGGATCTCCCACAAGAATTAAGCAGCCTCCTCAGATAAGTGCAATATCTAAGCACCACTGGCTTATGGTATGTTTTCTGTTCACAGCATTGAAAAGCCCAACCAACAGACAAGACTGGTCCAAAGTGAGAGCTGCAAAATGTTACAAGCAATGGGGAAGAATATTTGACTAGAACAGTTTCTTATCAGGAAACTACATTTTTTTGCAGGGACAGACCTATTATTAATGAAAATTAAAAGAAAAGTATGTCTGAAAGAAGAAGGGCCTCTTCCACTCTACCGTGAGGCAGGCCTGACCTAGAATAGCCAAGGGCCTGAGAGCTAAGATGTTAATGTTTAAAGAAGAGCTGAGCTCAGGTGCCCAAGCCAGACTATTGACTTAGTCTTGAGCTTCTCACATGCGGGGTGAATGATCCTAGCATGCCATTACCACCTATTCCATTTACCACCTCTGTCCTTTTGTAGCTAATTTTAAAAGGTTTTGAGCATGTCCTAATGCAAAAAGCACGACATAGGTTAAAAGCAAAAAATACTGGCAAAGTGGAAAAGCTATTTGTGTCCCAGCTGCTGCTATTATTGCCATTTGCCAGCACAGCGGTGAAGTACAAAAAGGTTCAATTACTTTCCCAAGATTATTCAGGGAGTCAGCAGCAAAGTGATCTGGGGTACCTCACAGCGGAGGTCCTTTCCCAGATGACAAGTTGATTTGTTTCTGAATTTTAGTTTAGATCTCAGAAAGTCCATGCCTGATTTTTGCCCTTCCTAGAAGTCAACAAGACTTTTGTGTAGACCGAACAGAGCTAAGTCACAAGAAATGGTGGGTTGCCTTATTCCCTGGCAAGCCTCTCACCTTCCCATGGAGTCAAGGCATTGCAGTTCTGTACAAGAGGTTAAGGACAAGAAGTCCCTGCAGGCTTCCTCCTGAACTCTAAAAATAAGACTTCTCCTAATATATTTCAGTACTAATTAAGTTTTTGCTAATCCTCCCACAGAGGGTTATCAACATAGTTTACAAAGTGTCATCTTTTAGCAACTGCTCAAGAGTTGGCTGTTTCCCATCTCGCCCCCTCTGACACATTTGCATGATCTCTTTATACAAACACACAGATAAAATCCTCCCTGGTGTATCTAGAATATTTTCAATCAAAGAGAAAAAAAATCCCTTGCCAAGTTGTTCAGTAGCTGGAAATTACTTGTCATGTCCAGCGACCAGTAATTCTTTTTATTTTTAAATGACTAACCACGCTATGATTAATGGCTCACATAAATGGGCTCAAAATAAGTCTGGCATGAATATAGGGAAGGAGGAGGGTAAATGAAATAAGGGCTTGATGGGTCTGCAGCAGGACATTGGTGGCATGAATGGCATAGCGGGCACGGAGGAAGGAAAAAATGTTTCATGCTATTTGTAGCTCAAAATTGCAGCTACAGATGGTGATGCTGTCATGTAGCAAGGGCTCAGGACACTGAGAAAAGGCAACCTGCACTGCACAGACTGGTCTCTCCCTGAATGCTGCTGTCTCTCTAGAGGATTCACATCACCTCATTGCCCCTATGTACATAAAAGCTGACAGCACCCTATCTGATACAGTACTGAAGATATATCCATACCTCCTCGAGTGGTTTTTCCCTGTGTTTTACAATACAATGCATTTGCTATTCCTATTCCAGGAGCAATATTTTCCAGCTTCTTTTGCCAGCTGTTATACTGTTCATTTTCAGCTCATATTCTACAGCAATACCTTTAAGTGGAAACGCCAGATGTGAAGTCTCAGCAAACAGGGACAAGCATGTCACTTTAGGATGCTCAAAGAAGTACAAACTCATAACTGATGCTGTTTGTGGTGAAGACAAGGCTGGTGGTGTAGTAAAGGATGGGGAGGAGGGGGCACTTATTCAGGCTATTGATGCAGTCTTGATCACCTAGTAGTGCAGGACCCATTGAGGAGAAGCAGGCTTGAATAAAACCAAATGCCAGGGCACGCATCTAGCAACACAGAATGGAAAGCTCTCTCCAGCCTGGGAGGTCAGGCACACATCCTGGAAAGGAGACACTCTGGAAAGGTCACAGGGATGGATAACTCTGGGCAGAGGGCCGAGGTGGAGCAGCAAGTCAGACTCTGCAGCTGAATAAGCAAAATGAAGAACAAAAAATTGGCAGTCTAGTTTGCTGACCAAGAAGCAGGTCACAGTCACAAGCTGTTAGGGTGTAGTCATGTGCAGACACAGTCAGGTGAGGCCAGAATGCCCAGGGGAAGACTGGACATGGCTCTTCCTGTGTGCCCCTTCTCTGAGACTACCCATGCCTTTAAAACCCTTGCTCCTGGCAACACCTATGGCTCATCTGCATCCCAGAAGCATTCCATCCTACAGAACTCCTTGCTGCTGCCATTGTTGTGTGTCTGAAAGAGTTTACAACAGCTTATAGTTCCTGAAATAAGAATAACAAGTGTGTAATTTCATACTTCTCCCATGGTGAAATTTCATTTAAAACTGTGAGATGTTTGGATTTAATGCTGTTCACATCTTTCCACCTCTGAAGGCACAGATTCCTGGAGCTAGGACTCTGATTTGGGGCATAAACAGAATTTTGGTCTCCAGGAAAAAGAAATCCTTTTGAAAAAAACTGTGAAATAATCTTTCTGGGAGCCCAAAGGGAAAGAATTTGTAGCTTCCATTAAGTGAAATCTTTCCCAGTAAACAGTGGTAATACAGAAGGTGTACATAGGCCTTTGCTAGTAATACATAAACATTAGGTTTCTGCCACAATGCAATATCAGAGCTCTATCTCAGAGAAAGAAATTCCCTCTTGTAAAATGTGAAGCCAGAAAACTGAGCAGAAGTAATGAGATATTTCCCAATTTCTAGGAGTATCACAGGATAATAATGAAGCAATAGAGAGCCTGTCAGTGCTGTGAACACATCAAGGCTGAGATGAAATGCATCATCTTTTCCTCTCATCTTTCTCCCTCTCTTCCCAAGAAACTAAGAAAGATAGCTTCCAGGGAGCTGAACTTGCAACATATAGATTTATCCATATAGGGACTAGAAATAAATGCTCTATTACTTCCTTTATCTGACTTGCTACTTGGGTATTATACATCAAACTGTAATTTAAATATCATCAACTGTATATTAAGCACATTAAACTATATTTAACAGGCCTGTCTTACATTTCTTTATTTGTGATAATATATTTATCTATATATTTAAATAAATATATGGAAATGGAGTATGTATTATAAAGGGTCAGACATTTCCCATGAATATCTTTTCCTGAATGGAAATGCAGTCTTTAAGAACTCTAAATTTCCCCATGGCATTTTCCTCAAGTTTTTTACTTCCCATTGGGAAAAATAAAATGCTTTGTTTTGAATTAGCTCAGTCTAAATTGAAATACTTTGGTTTGTCAAACTGAGTTAAAGCATTTCATGATGGGACAGTTCAGCCTTAATTTATGTCCACAAGAGTTACTATGTGCCTTGTGAACATATTAATTTATAGACATCATACTTCCATAAAACATCATCATCGTCTCCCTCATTAAATTTTTGTAATGTACTCTGAGAGTCAGATGGCCACAAAACATCACAGGATGCTGGCTGGGAGCTTTGTAGACTGAGAAACATGATGTATCACCCTCATGAGGCACCACAGCAGTTCCAAGGGTCGCAGAGTTATATCAAACCAAACTGAAGCTAAACTTTTTCTGAGAAAGGACAAATTTGCTTTCAGTAAAAACATTACTGTTTCAACATTTCGTCCAGATGTGCATTCAAAATAAATGTTGATAGCAGAACCTTCTATAGAACAAAACAAATACATTTTTGACAACTTTACTGTCTAGTTAATAAGTTCTACCTTCAAGGTTTTAAGTGCTTTTCCCTCTCTGTTATACAGGAGCAGGCACTGTAGGTTTTGATGTAGTGCAAACACCAGTGACCTGCCATCTAGGCAGAATTATTTGCTGTGACTTGGGTCAGGAGCATGAGGGGAATCTGGTGAATTTCAATAAAAGCTTGAAACCTCCCCATCTCCCCAAGGGCAGGAGAAATGGTAGATCAGAGGAACCAGGGCACAGGAACAGATAGCTCTTAAAGATATTTCTAACACTGAAAAAAAATATTTAAAATTATATAGCATGAAAGTTAAGACTTTATTTCAAAATATTAGGAAATTCAGAGACACAATTGCCTTAGCCAGTCTATGCCAGCTAGTTGCATTCTGGTAAGGTCTTCAATTACATCAGCACACAACACAGAACATAAAGCTTGGAAAATATTTACATTTCAGCTCTGGATTAAATCTGTTCAGGCATAGAAATGTGACATATCTTGGAGTGATGCTGAAAGAAGGCAGAGACTGTTACGGAGTGGGTGCTCAGGTGATGACGGAGCACACAGTTTGTTATGAGCTGAGCATCAGAGTGCATGGCGGAAAGCCTTGAGGCAGCACCAGAGAGATTGGACTCTAGTTGATGTTGTGTGGAACTACAAGAATCCAGCATGCAATTGCCTGGGTTGGCCTTCAGCCAGGGCCCCACAGAGTCATAGAATCATAGAATCCTGGAATCATAGAATCACAGAATGTGTAGGGTTGGAAGGGACCTTTAAAGGTCATCTAGTCGAGACCCCCTGCAATGCACTGGGACCTTTTCAACTAGATCATGTAGCTCAGAGCCCTGCCAAGCTAATCATTAATGTCTCAACGATGGAGCCTCCACCACCTCTCTGGGTAACCTGTTCCAGTGCTTCAACACCTTCATAGCAAAGAATTTACTCCTGATATCCAGTCTCAATCTACCCTACCCTAGTTCAAGGCCATTGCCTCTCGTCCTCTCACTACACTCCATTGCAAACAGTCCCTCCTCAGCTTTCCTGTAGGTCCCTTCAGGAACTGGAAAGCTGCTAGGATGTCTTCCTGGAGCCTTCTCTTCTCCAGGCTGAACAACCCCAACTCCCTCAGCCTGTCTTCAGAGGAGAGGTGCTCCAGCCCTCTGATCATCTTTGTGGCCCTCCTCTGGACTTGCTCCAACAGGGCCATGTCTCTCTTGTGTTGAGGGCTCCAGAACCAGACAGAGTACTCCAGGTGGGGTCTTAGAAGAGTGGAGTAGAGGGGCTAAGACCTTCTCTTTTATTAAAAATAATAAGGCAGATTTAGGGTAAGACTTTCCCAATGGCTTCTGCCAAGGCTAGCACTCCAGCCAGTGCTGCAAGAGAGAGAGGGTGAGAGCAGCCAATGCTGCCAGTACCACTATGAAAATAACAAGTATGGACACCATTTGCAGCGAGCAGGTTGAATAATGTGGGAGAGCGGAATATTGATTTTGTTTTGGTTTAGGATTTAGTGGACTCTTCACTTACATGGTTTTCATTTATCATGAAGACATGAGGACTGTGCCACTGAAATATGAAGATCCAGACTTTGGACAAAAACAGACATAGGATTATGCACTACACCTGATGGTCCCTTCCAGAGGAAAATGCTTACACTGTAAGCTAAGAATACCTTAGTCCAGTGTCTGCTTTTCTCTGTCCTTGAGGGAACAATCCTAGCTATAAGTGAGTTAACTATATGCAACTAAGAAGTGTGTCAGATCAATTGCCCCTGTAAGGTCTCCCTGACAATTGCTGTGAGGCAGCAGGCCTGTGTTTAGCAGACCTTACAGGAGATTTGTTTTTCCAGCAGAAGTGGTGAGATTCACTGTATAAAAATTGGTGAGAGCTCTGGATGCTGCTCTCAGCTGGCACAGACTCTTATCCATGCTGCTCATGACCTTGACATAAAATACCAGCTACCTTCCCCTCTGACTCTTCAAGATCATGAGAACATGAGATCCAAGGAAGTTGAAGACAATTTGGTGCCATTTCCACTTTGTCTGGTGATTTATCCAGAGCACCTCAGCAGACCACCCCAGCAGAGCACGCCACAGAGATCCCCTCATTCAAGTCTTCCTTCTCAAAGCCTTGGCTGGTCTGTATCTGAGTTAATTTAGAAGACTGTCTCAAGACTGGCATTGATGCCCAAAAGATGTCAATGAAGAATTCTGGAAAACTACCCTGGATATATGCCCAAAACACTCTCACTGCAGAAGGGGATCATGGAGGATGCTATCGCAGAAAGCCAATGAGTCAATTGTATATTCCCAGACTAATGGGAGCCCAGAGTTCTTCCCCCTTTGAGCCACACCATGTAAAAACAAACAGGGAAATGATCAGTGCTAGAATCAGAAACTACTGCAGGAAAAACTCCCTTCTCCTTCTCAACTTGTTACTACCCTGTAGAAGCCACGGGATGAAATAGATCTGGATTTTGCATTTTAATAGTCACTTTGTATTTTATAGACTTGGATGTGTCAAAAAAGAACACCCATTACAAAGAGCCTCTTTCATGTGTCAGTTTGTCCTTGAACTCACACCAGCTGGCTCCATGAGTTGCTGTATTTGGCATCTCCACAGAAAAGGAGGAATCCCCTCTCCCAGGAGGTAACCTCAAATCTTGAGAAACATGGGGATTAGTTGAGCTAGCAGAGCGTGTGTGTGATGCTGCTGGGGAGAATGGAAAGTGCTGCACTGCAGAACAAAAACCCTACCTGTGCCTGCTTTTACTGACCAGGCTAGTGACAAAGTTGAGTCAAATTAAAGGAAGGTAATTATTACCTTTAGCTTAATCAGCATGAAAAATTGGTCTTGTAGGCTTATGAACAATGTCTCAGTACTGAAAAAAAAAGAAAAAAGAAAGGAAAATATAACAGACAATAAGAAAACTAAGTTGGCCTTGCTGGTAATGCAGGCAAAATATATTGATGCCAGATACAGTTTGTATAGATGCACACACACATGCAGTAGCATATATAGAAGATATACATCCTGGATTATACACAAAATCAATATAGTTTCAGTTAGCCAGATTGTTTTAACAAATGTAAGAAATCCCATGTAGGTTAACTTATTCAGTATTTATGTTGCTAATGCCAAATTCCTACATGCTCTCAGCTGATTGCAAGCAAAATGTAAATAAAAATAAACCACAGAAAAAAATTGTTTTAGCTACCTTTGGTTAACAAAATACTAAACACACTTTGATGTGCTGCTAAAGATGTGTCTCTCAGAATGTGGACTTTCCTTGGAGAATGATTGACCTTGCAGCTATAACTTTGCACAAAAGGACCATCACGAGAAGAGTCTCAGTCAAAATGGTCATAACCGTCATACTAGGCACCAAAATGTGGAGACATCTGAAAACTAAAAACAGTACCTTCTTTTGAAAAGGAGCCAAGAGCCTGTACAATTCCTGGACAACAAAACTTGGAAAGTAGCCCAAAAAAAGATCTATTGCTTATAGGGCAGAGTAACTGGTAGATGCAGCACAGTTCAGTAGTAGCTGAGTGAAACAGTAACTGTGAAAGTTTAACTATCTTAAAGTCAGAAGAGATGGATAACTTGCAGTCAAGGGGTTTTTTTAAGTGGAACTGAGAGCTTTCTGAGATAGTGGATATAATTTTGAAGAACTGGAAGGATTCCAGTGAAATATTAAGAAGGTAGTCTGCTGACATTTTAAATTAGTAAATGGCATAACAGGGAAAGTTATCAATCAGTTACAGTGATATGGATGTGGGAAAAAAATAATAGTGGGACATGATCAATAAACAGTTTAAGTACAAAAATTCAGGCAGTGCTAGTCAATGAGGTTTCGTGGAAAAGGGATTCTATTGATTCTATTAAAATAACTTCACATTGTTAATTTAAAAGATTGTGTTTCTGGCTGACAAAGCCAGTGCTGCTAATGTAGGTTTCAATTACTTCAAGATATTATTTCAAAATATTTTGCATTCTGATTAAAAACTAGGATTGTGCCAAGACACTATTGCACATATTAAACCAATTAAGTGACTGAAAACTCTATTTGCTAATAGAGAATCTTCAGTAAAGGGGGGTGTGTTTCTAATGCAGTCCCACACAGGTCTGGTTTTGGTCTAGCATGGTTGAGTATTTTTACTGATAATCTCAAAGAAAGTAGAAAAAGTATTTCTAATTAAGTTAGCTGATGGCAGGAGATTTATGGCATAGTAGGTGAGGATGAAAGCATCTGATGTATGTAAAGACAACTGAAGTACTTGTTAGGCTGAAAACAGTTAGACATATATGTGAATATATATATATATATATATGCAGTGCCCATAGAGCAACAAAAAAGTACAGATGATATTTACAAGATGGGAGATCTCATTCTCAAAAAACAAAAAAAAAAAGCTATGAAAAGAACAGTCCAAAGACTGAGGAGATTGAGAAATACGACCAGGTGAGAAGACCTGCACCTGGGGGAATGCATTTTGGTAGGTCAAGAGGAGGCAATGGGTGCCTTGTTCCTTGTGAGAAACAGTTCGGTGTAGTGCCGCTGTGAATCCCAAGAGGAATGTGCGTAGTGGGGCTGGCAAGTGCTCTCAGAGCTGTGGTACTGGGGCTGTTTCAGGGGGTGTTTTAGAATTACACCTCTAGAGAAAGTGCTAAGCTGGGAAAGTTCCTGTGTTGTACAAGGGCTCACAGAAATCTCACATCCCTGAAATAAGCTCTTGAACTTGTCTGCTTTGAGCCTGCTGGTAGGCTGGCAAGAGCTCTCTCTGCCCAGGTTAGTTGGGAAGGCAGTGGTGAGGATGCCTTCCTTGGAGAGGGCACAGGCAGTGGGAACACTGCCAGGCAATTCCTACCTTGCTATTTCTTTAGGAGGAAAGTGGCATTTGGATGCAACTCTGTTTTTTAGGGAGAAAGCCTGGAAATTCTGGAGGAAGGAAAGGGTAGCATGAATTGAGCAATGATATCAATTGGGCTGGAAGGCTGGAATGTGCCTCAGAGAACGTCAGCATGGAAAGGATCTTTGTCAGACCTGTTATGATGTTGTCTGGAAAGTTGTGAAGGAGGGAGATAAGAATCCAATGCATCCATCCCCCATCACTCATCTGATGACAGGCACTAAGAGGCCAGTAAGGAACAGGCAGGTAGACTGTGTAGAAAGACCTAGGAGCATAATTTTTGTGTGTGTGTGTGAATCTCTGTATCCTCAGCTATCGCAGAGTAGTTAAGACCCTTAGATTTGTGCTGCAGTACTGATGCAAAGTAGGCATCAGATTCATGAAACAGAAAGGTTCCTTGCTGGCAAAGGGAAGGGCTTTTAGGAAGGAAAAGAAGATTATTTTTGTCTGATAAGCTGACATAAAAGGGCCATGTTTTGAAAGTGATCTTGACCTGCCCTTGAAACTTGCACCCGCCCTTCTTTGAGCACAGAGTTGCTGGGGGAGGGTTGGGATTAACTCTTTTCCATTTCTATAATTTGATTTTGCAGGCAGAGATACAGCCAGACCCTTAATGCAGGTCAGTAACAAGTTCACAAATGCATAGGCTGTACTGCTTGCCTACACACGAGCTGACTGTGTTTGTATTTTATGGCATTTGGGCTTGTGATTTCAAAATAGAACACATCCCATAATTGTACGTGGCTCAGGTGGGCAAGTGAAAATTCACTACATGCTCTTGTAAACAGTCCCTTCCCAGCTTTCCTGTAGGCCCCTTCAGGTACTGGAAGGCTGCATTAAGGTCTCCCCAGAGTATTCTCTTCTTCAGGTTGAACAGCCCCAACTCTCTCAGCCTGTCTTCACAGGAGAGGTGCTCCAGCCCTCTGATTGTCTTTGTGGCCCTCCTCTGGACTCGCTCCAACAGTTCCATGTCCTTCCTTGTGTTGGGGTCTCCAGAGCTAGACACAGTACTCAAGGTGGCATCTCACAATAGCAGAGTAGATGGGGAGAATCACCTCCCTTGACCTGCTGGCCACACTTCTGCCTAGGACACAGTTGGATTTCTGGGCTAAAAGCACACACTGATGGCTTATGTTGAGCTTCTCATCACGTAATACTCCCAAGTCCTTTTCCACAGGGCTGTTCCCAATTCATTCTCTACTCATCCTGTAATTGTGCTTGGGATTACCCAGACCCAGGTGCAGAACCTTGCACTTGGCCTTATTGAACTTCATGAGGTTGGTATGAGCCCACCTCTCAAGTCTGTCAAGGTCCCTCTGGATGGCATTCCTTCCCTCCAGCATGTCAGCCACACCACACAGCTTGGTGTTGCCAGCAAACTTGATGAGGGTGCACTCGATCCCACTGTCCATGTCACTGACAAAGATGTTGAACAGGTCGGTCCCAGTACCAACCCTGGAGGAACTCCACTTGTCACTGGTCTCCATTTGGACATCAAGCCGTTGACAGCTATTCTTTGAGTGTGACCAGCCAATTTATTATCCACCGAGTGGTCCATCCATTGAATCAATGTCTTTCCAATTTAGAGACCAGGATGCAGTGTAAGACTGTGTCGAATGCTTTGAACAAGTTCAGGTAGGTGATGTCAGTTGCTCTGTCCTTGTTCACTGACACTGTGACCCCATTGTAAAAAGCCACCAAATTTATCAGGCATGATTTACCCTTGGTTCAGCCATATTGGTTGCCACCAACCACCTCCACATTTTCCCTGTGCCTTAGAAGAGCCTTCCGGAAGCTCCATGATCTTGCTTGACACAGAGGTGAGACTGACTGGCCTGCAGTTCCCTGGGTCTTCCTTTTTTCCTTTTTTGAAAATGAGGGTTGTGTTTCCCTTTCTCCAGTCAGTGAGGAGTTCACTAGACTCTCACAGCTTTTCAAATACGATGGAAAGTGGCTTTGCAACTTCATCGGCCAGTTCCTTCAGGAGCCATGGTTGTATCTCATCAGGTCTCATGGTCTTGTCCACTTTCAGGTTTTTTAGATGGTCTTGAACCTGCTCTTCTACACAGTCACAAATCTTTTTAGGTGTCATAGATTGGAGGTGACATTCTATGGATGTTGGAAATTGTCATAGACAATTAATTTGAAAATGGGAAGAACTAGCATCATCTTATGACTAAGAAAACAGTTGTGTTGAATATCCCCATCTGAACAAAATGGCAGTTATGTGTATCTGTGGCTTCTGGAGGACAGAGGAAGATGGTATTTCTTGATGATGAACCTACAGCAGAAAAGACATTTCTCCCCTGAAGACTGACTGATTGAATGGTCTATTTCCAGTATCCCGAGATAAAGAAGCATAGAACTGGGTGGTGTAACCCAACTCAATCCTGGGAATTTGAGACTGCAGGTTACAAGAAGAGAGTTTCTTTGCTTAACAGTGTATATGCAGCTACACTTTACTCGATGCTTACATGAGTGACCTTACTTCATGAAGTCTGCATGCTGCTAAAGACAGCAGCCAGCAGTCTGAAAAAATCTAGCGTAGATTAGTTGTATTGTGTTATCTGATGTGATTTGGTTTGGGTGGCCTGTGGCAAATGAAAAGGTTATAGGACAAATAGTTGACTCAGAGTGGTGCATTTTCTGTCATCCCTCATGAATATGTTGTCCTTCTTCTTGGCCTTCTGGTGGCACAGAAAACCTCTCAGACCACTGAAGCTTGTTCTGTGAGGACAGTAAAGCAGTGGGAAAGACTGCCCAGAGGGTTTACACACCACAGCTGATGCAAGCCCTGACCAATCTAATTTGTTCTCATAGCTGACTCTGCTTCAGGTTGGAAGGATCCTGTGATTCTAAGTGATGACCACATCTTTATCAAACAATCCTATTTTACTACTGTCAAGCTCCTGACTCCTGAGCACAAACTATGTACTGATTGCATGCTTGCCTGATGGCTTATATTCATCAACTCCTATCCAGCATGATTTCCTTTGGAACAAGGGAGATGTGATGTGTTTTAGTAGGTCTTCTGGTCTGGATAACCAGAGTCTTCTTGGGGGAGAAGCACCCAGAAGTGTTCAGCACCCTCAAAGGAATTTCAGAAAGGCTTAATGAGCAGTCACTGCTTGCTCACTGTTAACTCCACCGATGACTCAAATAAAGGTAATTTGCTGAGGCTGAATCTGTCACTCCCAGCCCTGCCAGGTCCCCTGGCAGGTCAGCTTACAGGAGCCACCGGGCAGCACCTTCCATTGATTTCCTAGCAGTAGAGCACCCAGGGCCCTTCCCTGAAGGCAAGTGCTACCTGTGAATGCTTGTGAAGTTTAGGAAGGCCTCACACATCAAGTAGGAACAGACAATGCTCTGTTCTTTCACCCAAATGACACTATCAGGCATCTGAGTATTACCTCGAGTGCATTTTCTTCAGTGCCTGAGCCCCCCACCCTAGCTACCTCCCATCCTCTGGCTGCTGATCTCCCTCACTCTTGTGCAAAGCTGAAGCCCATTTAAATCAATTCTGACACCCAACACCTCTCTGTTTTCTCAGCCTGCCTGCCCCAAATATTTCTCTCCAGCCTTGACAGAACGGGTATTCACAGGGCAGTTCCAGAATAACAAGTTTCCATTTTTGAGGCAGTAGTATGAGGAGCTTTGTGGTGTGGCAGCTGGCCAACGGGTGGTCATATAGCCAGGGGAGCTCACTACCCAGTAGTTAATTTGACATGCAGAACAGAGTGGTTAGGCTCTCTCCAAAGTCCAGTCAGACACTTCTAGGCCCCCAGTATTAAATTATACCTGACATGCAACTCCAAAATATTGGCACTTGAGTGCAAACCTTGACTTTGGTGAGGCTGATCAGCCCAGCAGCTGCTTATTCACCCTGACACAATCAATTTTCTCCAGTGGGCTGTGGGTCCATTAGTTGCTTTAACTGCTTCAGAAAGATACGTGAGTTGCACTAGGCTCTCCACAACCTCTGCATCACTAAGCTAGGAAGAAAAAGAAAACAACAACAACAACAACAACAACAACAAAAAAGAAATATTAAGAAATAGTGGTGACAAATAGCATTGATGAACCCATAAATATGAGGCTGGGAAGGGTAGGACCTCTTTCAGTGGTAACAGGCTGGGTCTCCAAATTTACCCTTAGCAAGTGTAGGAATAAGAGCATCATTGCAGGGATGAATTCCCACTTCACTCACACACACTTTCTCCATCTCATGTAGGGCTTGGACTGAATAATTGTTATCACCACATGGTAGCTATCAGGGGCTAGCTGACACGTTATAAAAGCCTAATGTAGCCAATGTGCATTAGAGTCTTAGCCAGTACCTGAATTGTTTGCCAGAACGCTTATGAGATAGATTGTTCTTGTGGTATTTGTATCACTGGCAAGAAGTAGAAGTAGAGGAAATCTGGAAAACATTTCTCAGGGAAAAAAAAAAAAAAAAAAAACACAACAAAAAAACCCCAAAAAAACTATGAAGTGTTGTGGGGTCTAGAGGCAGATAGATGGTACTGAAAATTCTGATTGCTTATTCAAACGGCTGTGGAGTTTGGGAGCCTTTTGGGGCCCTAAGACAAATGTTTCATACTTTCTGATCGTGTTAGCAGTTGTAATCAGTTGGTCCTTTGTTTTCCCTACAAGTCTTTAACCACTCCTCTGGCCCAAGGCCTGCATTTTGGCATTGCTATCCCTCCAAGGAAAGAGGAAGATTATACCTACTGACCTCAGCCTCTTGGAAATCGGGGGGGAAATATTTAGAGTATTAATGAAAAATGTATTATTCTACTTCATGTGGCACTGACCTTTCCTGTTTCTGTGCTGTCCCCAAACTGCATGCAGCATCCTGAGGTCTTCACCAAGCATTTGCTATCTAATTAGGCAGTTGCATATTAGGATGACAACTGGAACATAAACCAAAATAGCCATAAAGGAAGCAGAAAGGTCCTTCTGGGGTAGATTTCTACTGCCATTCATATATGTCCCTCAAACAGAGCTACTTGTGAGAAGTGCTACCACATAACTACTAGAGCCCTGTGGCAGCAAATGGAGAAAAAACTGGCTCTACATAAATACAGCTGGAATCTGTAGCACCCATTCACCAGAAAATTCTGATATTTCAAAATATTTTTCATCCTGATGGACGGATGGCAAAACTATTAGAGTTTTCCACCACACTAGAAATACTAAGACGTCCTGACTGACCTCTGCCTGACATTTCTTACTGAAATGAAGTTTTTCAATAGACCAAAACTGTAGCTGGTTATGAAAAAAAAACTGGAATGTTTCCACAGCAAGGGTCAGATCAGCATTTTTCCAAGTCCCCAGGAGGTGTGATGGACCTCCTGGGACCTCCTGAGTCCCCTGCATCCTTTGTGGGCAGGGATCTGAGTTAAGCTTCCTCTTGCTGTTGCTCTACCATGATTCTCCCAGGCTTTTTCATTTTGGTGAAAAAATACTTGATTGATTTGAACTGCTTATTTTACTTTTGGGAATATTTTCTCCCCTGCCTGGGCAAAGAGAACCTCCCCAAACATCTCAAGCAAATTTTGTGGGAAAGCTGAAGTAAAATCCCTTTAATGAGTTGTGAGGAAAGGACTGTATTTATCCTGTAAAACCCTGTGGTCAGATAACTTCCAATGAGAAATATGAGCCTGGGACTCCTTCAATTAATGTTTTAGGTTTTTTTAAATAAAAATAGTTTACTATATTTTTGCTTGTTTTTCTCTAATTTCTACTCACTTCATTAGAAATTTACAATAGAAAGCTACATCTTTACAACTTTTGCCTGGAAAACACAATGGACCTACTGGATAATTAGAAAGACTTTGTGTTTACAAACATGCGAAGAACTTGAGTAAGCAGGAATGCAAGAGGGAAGTAAATGCATAAGGCTCAAGAGTAAGATGATACCAGGCAAGAATGGTGGTGGATCCAAGTGGGAAATACATGTATTTTGCTGAAGAAGTGTCAAGTACCATGCTGAGAATTCCCACCACCCAGCCTCTCTTGATCCTGCAGAGCACACACAGCTTGGCCATAGGGTATCCAGTGATTTTGAATGTTTTGTTGCCATCTCCCCAAAAAGTGATTCCCTGAAGTCTCCAGCTCTGTCCCAGGTTCGTGCAGCCACATTTACAGGAGGGTCCATGAGGAGTTCTAGAGCAGATCCTCATCCCTTTATGTGGGGTTGTACCCATGGCTTCTTGCACCCATTTTAGGACTTTTTAATAATGTGATCACAACTGCATTGGTCTGAGGCCAGTGTTTCTCCCTGTTGCAGGAAGGCTGCTGCAGAACCTGTAATTTCTCCTTGTCTCAGACATTTGAATGGTGACCTTCAGCTTTCTCTGTTCACTTCCACAGAGAATGCACCATACCTTGGGATCCTCCACATTCCGTGAAGCCTAAACAGAACTGTATTTCCCAGAGGAGACAGTTAACACCCCTGGCTGGTAACAGAGCTGTACCTGTGAGGTAAATAAAGTGTGAGAAGGTGATGTTTAGAAGCAGCAAACTTGTTTTCCCCCTGTTTTAAGCTGCGATGGCAACTGAAAGAGCCACGGGAATGGAGACACTTGTTCTAGGACATCTTCTCTTAGGATGTGAATTAAATGCTGCTGTTGGTGGGAGTTGGGCTCTTGGCTTACAGGACAACTGTTTGTGCTGCTGTGTCTTACCAAGCCTGCAAAAAAAAAAAATATTTGAGTGGTCAGAAAACCCAGGAAGGAAACAAGAGCTACCTGTGCCCTAAATGACTGTCTGCAAGTGCCACATGGGTTGCTTGCTGGGTGCTAAGTGACCACCAAAATGCACACCATGGCCACACCAAATGAGAGCTGAGAAGCTGTGGAGTGCTGTGCTGACATGGCCCTTACCCTGTGTGGCTGGAGGCATTTCCACATCTACTCTTAGAGCTTTTGTTCTGAGCAGATCACCTTTCTAGGAGGCTGCTTTGTCATTGGCAAATATGAGGGGACATGGTATTGAGGGTTTGGCCTGTGTGTTTTCAGATGAAGTGCTCTTAATGAGAGTTTTTTAGAGCTTCGTCTTCTCAGTGTTTCCTCTCATTTCATGACCTACCACTTTCCTTTTCCTCCCAATTAGTATAGTTTGAACATTAGGTTTTGCACCTTAACCTCCCAGTCTGCAGGGAGTGGGGAGAGGACATGCATCTGAGTAAAACGCCAGCAGTGGCTGATGCCATAAATCAGAGGGATTTTAGAATCTGATGACAAACCAAATTCCTGTTAGAAAAGAGCAGAGCTGACCCCTCCCAAACTGTCATTGAAGCTGGGCCATAAAATCACAGCTGTCACCAAAGCATGCCGGACCTCTGGGGGACATACCATCCTGGGGACTCATCTGCTGCCTCCACGGCCAAATTCCAAGCCCTCAGGCACATTCCACTTGACATTTTGTCACATCTCTAGCTGGTGCATCTGTTCGGGGGCATTAACTTTTCCTAAATCACTTTATCCTTTTTACTTTGCTCAGAAAAACAAGGCTATGGGAGATGTAGAGGTCTGAGCAGTGGTCTGTGGCATGAAACAGAGTCCAAATATTTAAAAATTTGCAGCCTTTGACATAACTAATCCTGTAGGCCATGCTGTTACATTAATAGCATCAGAAATAAAAGCGTGTTCACATAAACTTAAAAAAAATATTTTAACTCACATTTGTACATCCAAAATGATAGGAAAGCTTCCCAGTTGTGTTCCCTTGAGCTTTGACCACTGACAGAAAACAGTTTCCAAAGGAGATGGTTGACTGTGAAGTCAGACCATGATGGTTGACCTGAGATGACTGTGCACTCAGTAGTGCCATGTAAAAATAAAGATATTGAGGCACCCTTCTCAAACCAGTTGATGGGGTCCAAGTTCTAAGATGCCTCTATTTGCAGAATGAAAGGAACGTTTCTCTGTTCCACCTGTGCATGAGATAATAACCGAACTGGGTGACATTAATCCTAGACCCAAAAAACTAGCAGTCTTTATGGCTAGAGTGGGGTAATCTTATGACATGGACATTAAAATTCACAGTTACAACATGGCCAGCAGGGACAGCAGCAGAGTGACTGTCTCTCAGCCATAAGAGAGGCTGCACTGTTCTGAGAGTCGGTGTTGTTTCACAATAATGAATTCTGAATGCGTGTGAACTAAAGGGGAATGACAAGACACCTGGCTGAGAAGAGCCTGGGGAGTATTTTGTGGACTTCTCATGTTGTTATTAGTGACAAAACTGCTAAGACCTTCTAAATATAATAGGTGGCAATTTCTTTACACACAGTATCCTGCATACTGGATGAAGTAGCTTAGTACCAACTCCTGTGATGGACAAGTATTTAATAGCTAACCCAAGGATCTCTGGTAGCCTGAACACCGGTGATGGCAAAAGTGTCTTTGTCATGTGCTAACAGAATTGCATGAAATAGCAATTAAATTTTTATCTTAAACTCCAAAGGCCATTTTCCAATGCTTGTAAATATTTCCGACTGAAAAACCTGGAAAAGCTCAGCTAAGCCTGGGAGTCCTTTATGGATCCCCTACCAGAGGAATGCTCACAAGCCTTCACCATGTGCACGCACAAAATGCTGTTTTATTGGATATGGAAGGGAATATAGCTGAATGGAAATTAGCCTGGTTAGAAGGCTATCTGAAAGCAATGATTCAATAACAAAATAAAAAAATAGAGAAAGATGAGAAAATAGAGAAAGAGAAAATAGCAGATTATTAATATGATTTATACATCATAATGAATGGGTGATAAGGCAGAAAAAAAGCAGTTTTAAAAATAATAGTGACTAGTGTGGTTTTAAAGAGAACATTAAAAAATATACTGGGAATTTAAAAAAAAAAAGGTTTATCTAGGTAAAGGTAACTCTAACAGCAAAATTTTAAAGTCAGAGATGTTCAGTCTACATTGTATTTTCATTCTACAGATAAAATAAAGCAAAGAGGTGGGTTTTATTACATTTGGTACTATGGATGGAGTAAAAAGTTTGTGGTTTGTAGCAAAGTAAAGTGCAAGACAGAAGCTACATCAATTAAAAATTAAGATCTTGAAGTAGCGAAGGGAGCTTCCTGAATCATACTCTTACCACAAACCTTGGGGATGTGGGAAAATATGGAAGTTTTTGAGGATTCTTACTTTTTGTTCTAGGGATTAAGAAAGCATAGAGCCATGGCAAAATCTTGAGACTCAAAAATGCCCATTCAGTTTCCAGCATGAGAGATGATGGTTTGGAAAGCAATGGCTCAGAGAAAGTCACATGCATAAAAAAAAAAGTATATCCCTTTGCCCTTGACATGCTGAAATCCCCTTTGGTTCAGTATAACTCTCTAAACAAACAATAACTGAAATCAAATACAATTCATCAGGATTTCCCCTAGCTCCCTGCAGGTATCAGAAGGGAGGTTGTCCTCATTCTTCAGCTGACCAGACATGGTCTGATGTGCTTTCTGGCTTTTCAGGAAGGAACTAACTTTTATTTTCTTGCTTTGTTTTTCTCCTGAGGGCTGAGAAATTGCCTGAAGTCAAAGGTAGCTCTTTAGGTGGGAACTGAGCTGTTCTCCAAAGCACTTCTTCTGTAGATACCTGGGGATGATCCTTTTGCTTCTTTTCTCAAGATTGGAGTCCCCAATGTACTTGAGGTGCCAATGGGGCTTCCCCAAGCTCACACTGGCATAGACTGGGAGAAGATTTCACCTTCTGCAGTGGAGAGTGCCCTTTGTTTGCAGGGCTGTCAGTTGTGTTCATGGATTTCTTCCCTGCTCCTGTGGGCGTATGGGCACAGGGCTTGTCTGAGGCTTCTGCTGTGCTTTGCCCTTGGCTTTGGTCAGACTTTGCTCATGGGTCTTAATGTAAAAGTAGCTGGGCAACACATGTATCAGAAGACTGGTTCACAGGAGGTCTCAGCAGACAGCCTGGTGAGCCCTTCTTCCCTGTGAATCTCTGAAAATACTTTCAGAAGTAACTTGAGAAGGTTCTGAACAGTTACTAAAATTAAACGTTTTCAGGTGCACAGAACAGGTACATTTTACCAGAGAGCTTAAAAGAGACTTGCTGAAGAGTGCTCTGAGTTTCTCCTGTTGATATTTCACATGTCCTGGAACACTGAGACAGTTCCAGACGACCGGAAAAAAAGCTAGTTGTTGGTCCTGTATTCAAGAGGATAAATGGGATTGCTCAAGCAAATACAGACACATTAGCCTGGCATCAGTCCCAGGGAAAATTATTAAAAGACTCGTAGGAGACACAACTGGTAAAGAATTAAAGGATATTGATGCAATTAAAGACCATTGGTGCAATAATATAGAGAGCAGATCCTGTTGGAAAAAATTAAGATCTCTTTTCAAAGAGTGATTTCAATGTGACAGATAAAAGTATGTTTGCTGGCCAAAGCACTTTATTTTGTGTGATGACTTTCTAATGTAAGCTTCAGCTTGTACAAATGTCCAGTCTGTGCTTGTTGGTGAAGAATCCTCCACTGAATTTTTTTATTTTTGCCTGTTTTTTTTTTAATGGGACCTTGTTTTAGATAGGATTTTTCCCCTTTGGAGAATTGAAACCATATGTTTTAGTTTTGGTATACATGGAAATATTTCAGTTTGCTAAATGGAAGCAAAGTTACTCTTGCCCATGATATTGCAAAGTCTAATCACAAGTGTAGGTGTAATATGCTTACATATTTTGCTAGGGGTAGGTTTTTCAGTGGAGTTACATCTCCACGAAACATTCTTGTGTCCATCCTGGATGGACCACAGCTCTGTCTGAAATCCCATCCTTTGTGGGGATGAGGACCCTCAGCACTTACATAAACAATTGCAAGTTTGTCAGTCCACAACTGAATCCCACAGACAGTGGATTCACTCAGCTGGCCTTTGGAGCTAGAACAGCAAATCTAGAGGTAATCAATAGCTTTGCGAGCTTCAGATCTCTGAAGTTGGAGCCTAAACCAGCCTCTGTCGAATGGAAAGAAGAGAGGGCTTACTAGGCATTTTCCCCAGTAGCACCTTATCTGCTAAGCCTTCTGCTGCAGAAGTCTCCTTTGAAAGCAGTTGGTTCAAGCAACCAATGGCAAAGTGAGACTAATTGCAGTACCGCTGTGAGTTATGACAGCAGTGAGCTAACGAATCCTTCTGAGGATTTATAGCACCTCCTTTGCTTGCACCACAGCTTTGTCCTGGCTCAGGCAGCTTCTACCCTGCATTGCTCTGGAGGTCTCACCTCTGGCACCACGTGCCATGTGGTGGATCGGTCAGAGTACCATGGTCCTATATAGCACAGTGGAAGGACATCAGTGCAGGCACTCTTCCACATTGGCCTGAAGGTTTATCTTTAATTTCCTTATGTTTTGCTGCTTTCAAAGGGAAAGAGAGAGCATAAGAGTCTTCATTCCTCTTCTGCCCCATTTCTCTCCTTCTTGCCTCTGTGGCTTTCTCAGTCTTCTCCCTCTGCTCAGCAACCTCCAGCACTTTTCCTTCCCTGTTCCCTAAGGTTCCTCCTTTCCAGACTGTCCTTCCCCTTTTTCTCTCTTCCTTTAGACGCTTCCATTTTCTTTCCTACCCATCCCTTGTCTCCAGACTTTCTACCTCACAGACTCCCAGCTGGCAGCTTTCCACATTCCTCCTTCTTGCTCCTCCTAGCCACTGAGTTTTGACCTCTTGGAAACAATCTCTTCTCTCCCATATCCCTTAACCCGTTGCATCTGGAAGCTGGTGCTGACAACAGCTGCAGCAGCAGAAGGCACCACTAAGAAGCTGCCCACTCCCATGGCTACCAGCGCAGCCTCACAGCTGTCACTCTGCTTCCCAGCTCCCAGGTTAAAGGGTGGGTTTTTAATTTTTGGGGGGTGGGATGGGGACTTTGAATTTTCCATCAATTGCCGTTCATTGGTTATGCCTGCACTGCTTCAGTCCAAAAGGAAAGGAAATCAAATACAACTGTTGATCCTGGATTTGCCACTTTTATCCTTCAAAAGAAATTGAAGAAGTCACACGCATATGGCAATGAGGAACCATCACAGAGAGGCATAACATGTTACATAGTAAATATTGACAGATATGCAGCAGATATCTGTCCCACTCCCTGCTTTTGCTCTCTCTCTTCCTCTCTTCATTCTTCTATCTCAACAGCCAGCCCTGTTTCTGCTTTCTTCCATCTGGCAGCTTTCAGAATAATCTCACCCACCTGTTAAATGAGAGAACGTCAAGTTAAATTTACAGCAGGGCCTGGAAACAGGATGCTACAGAAAAGTATTTTAATTAAAATCCTCTAATTGAATGCATGCTTCCTTGTGAAAAGGGAGCTGCCATGAAGGGCCTGATGTCACCACCTCTACCCCCATTTGCCATGGAAGGAGGGCAATTGAAACCAGGTCTCAAGGTGGAAAGAGGAAAGGGCATTTCCAGGGGTTTTTCCAGGAAAACCCTTGCAATGCTGTTAGATGGTTCACAGGAGGTTTGCCCCTTACCAGAATCAGAGCAGAAGATGGTACAACTGCTCTGCTACTTCTGGTCAGTCACTTTGCAGCATAACAAGCTGCCACGTGTGTGTAAGATGGGGAAATATCTGCGTGAAACCTGAACTCTGGATAGAAATCCGACAAATATAAAGCCTACCTCTGATGTGGAGATCACCATCCCAGCAACTCTCCTGGGAACGCTTCTCGCTCCGCTTTGCTAGGCAGTCAAGTGGGGGTTTAAGACTCAGCTTACTTACATGCAGTGGCTGCATGAATGGAGAGCAACGTTTTGAAACAGAAAGCAAGATGGAAATAGACAGCGAAAGACAAATGCATGGGGCTCCCATTGGAGAGTCTGGGTAACCAAGTCCGTGCTTGTGGATGAGGCAGAAGACCCCCACCTGGGCACACTGTCAGCCTGAGATTTCCTGCAGGATATTAAATGCAGTGTTAATATGTTACACTGCAATTGTCTGGTGACTGCACAGGGCTTGGGGAGAGGAATCACAGACTGGATATGTTCAAACAAACAAGAGAGGGAGCCAGGAGGAAGTATTTGGGGAGAAGAGGGAATTAGCAAGTGCTGTAGAACTGCGTCACTGCAATGTAACTCTAACTCTTCTAAATACTATGCAAATCCGTTGACACCATATACTTCCTGTAACCATGAAACCTCTACTTTTCTTTCCTCCTTAGTAGTTAACTGTTATGAAAAGATAGTTACAGAGAATAAAATGAACAGTGCATGCCTATATCTAAAGAAATAGTAATACGACTAACAATTCACGACATTCTGCAATATGCACAGGTTTTTCCATTAAGTTGCCCACAACACGTGGGACACCACCACATTCCTGCACCTCCAGGTTGGTGAAGGTCATTTCCCAAGAGCCTTAGGTCACAGAGGAGAAAAGTTCCCAGCGCCCTCAGGTGTTTGCTTCCTTGACAACAAAGACTCCTTTCTTGAAACGCATTCATTTTAGGTTTCGATATTTTTTGCTTCCTTAGCCTATTTTGAAATTGGAAAATCTTACATCCTCTCTTGAGAAATCTGGCAGGCATGTTTGACTTATGCTGGGACAGCAAAACCACTGGCAAACCCTCCAGCCTTTGCTAAAATTTAAAATGGACAGTCCGAGTGCTAAAGGCATTTTGAACACCCTTTGGGAATGCTGGGGAATCAAGCATGAAATAATCAAGACCTAGGGAAGGGAAAATTTTCTTTTCCACAGCAAATCCTGGGGTGCAAGAATAAATTCCAGATAAAGAGTACACCTCCCCAAAAACAGTAGGTAGATCAGATTTTTAGAGGATAAAGAAACTAAGACTTTTGTACCTTCAGCTTTTTGCATCTCACCTACATACTTGTCAAATGCAGAGTAAGCTTAGCAGCAGCTCTGAAAAAGTGTTGTTGAGTGCAGTAACTGTTTGCACACCCAGAACAGCATTTGTCTATTCTTCAGCAATTCACACACACACACAGAATCACACAGAATCACCAAGGCTGGAAAAGACCTTTAAGATCATCAAGTCCAGCCTACGACCAACACCACCACACCATCTAGACTATGGCACTAAGTGCCACATCCAGCCTTTCCTTGAACACGTCCAGGGACAGTGCCTCCACCACTTCCCTGGGAAGTCTATTCCGATGTCTAATCACCCTCTCCGTGAGGAAGTGCTTCCTAATATCCAACCTATCACATCACCAAGTGTGCTCTGGAAAATGCTCAAGCATTGTTTTGGTGATGAGGAGCAGAGCTGGTGGACCAGCAGGGCAGGGCCAGTGCTGCAGATGTGAAAAGGGTGAGAACAGGGATGAGGGCTGGAGAAAAATTCTGAGGATGGCTTGGAAAAGAACTGCTGACAGTAGAGATTACCCTGCCTGCCAGAGCTCAAAATGGACATTTGTGTACACATAACATCTTATACAAGATAATGGAAATGTCCCATGAGATCTTATCATGGTTTTTAAAGAAACATCTGGTGAAGATGCTCCATGGTATGAAGAACAATTCCAGGATTGAACTAGTTCACAAAAATGGAGAAGTGCTCTTGAGAGACTGAAAGTTTCTGTAACAACATTGCTTTATAGCTGCATTAACCATAATGCACTACAAAAGGTATTAAGCAAGCATGGAAGTAGGGTTCATATCCTCAGCTTATGAAATGTTTCTGTAGTCTGCAAAATTCCTGTTTTGCTTCCTGCTAAAAAATCTCAGGAGTTTGCAGACATACAATGAAATATTAAGATTCTGCCTAAAATCCTTTAAGTAATCCACTGCCCCATGAGTGTTCAGCCATAGACCTAATTTGGACCATATGAACCTCATGAGTCATTTTCAAGCAATCAGAAGGTAAGAGTTCAAGAGCAAGAGACTGCAAAATATAGCTAGTACCATACTACAAGCCTTGCACAGTGTATGCACTGAGTGCCAGGAATATCCAGTGCTGTCCAGTTGTTATCAGGCTGTTAAGCTGATATATAAAAGACAGTGAGAAGTGTTGTCACTTGTGGCAGGGATCAACAAGACTGACCGAGCTCCATAGCAGTGACTGTAAGTGGGAAAGTCAGGGTCATTGTAAAGGAAGTTTTAAAAACAGAATAAAAGATAAAAAAGAAAGATAAAAGCAGAGGCTCAGAGAGATCAAGGCTGAGAGGAACTTCCCTGCAACCATTCAGTCCTTCCCTAATGCTCATGGTGAGGAAAAGCTGAATGTGACGAATCACAGACAGGCTCTGTAGGACCAGGCTGCTGTTTCCATGAAGCAAACTCTCCCCCTGTTCAAGGAGCATCCAAATGAGACAAACTGTCTGAGAGGGGAGGTGGGTTAGGCCAATGTATGGTTGGTTTGGGTCTCCTGCTAAAGCTCAGTTGACCTAGAAAAGCAGCAGGATGGCAATGAAAGGACTTCCAGTCAGTAGGTGCTTGTACAAGACAAGGCAGTGATGCTATCTGGCTGCCTTCTTGTGGCTTTTGGCAGACTCAGAAATTGCAGACAGTGCCTGAGAAAGCTGTGGCAATGGAGCTCGCCACTCACTTATCCAGGCTGTCACTCCCAGTTGGGTGTGAGGCCAAGCTGTGTGGCCAGAGCCCTGTGTGGGTGTGAGAAGCTGGCCCTGTCTTTTTTCAGCCTACGTCTGCTCTTTGGGGACACAGCTCCAATTTTTAATGCTGCTGGCCTGATGTATCTGGCGGCCCTGCTGACCATTTTTAAGGAAAATGTTAATCACATGTATTAGTTACAAAGAAAAGACTGTGAAGTCCAAGCCACTCAGGTTAGCAGCATTGTCCCTGGCATACTCCAGAGCTTAAGGCATGTCTGAGTCATTACCACCAGCTAAATGAGTGCCAGATTTTTTTGCAAATGTTAAGGCTTTTAATGGAAGAACCCATCTGGTGTGAGTGCATCTCTGGGGATACAACATTGTCACATATGAACTGCAAACCCAAGATTTGGGTGCTCTAGAAGATCCTGGTGAGGTCCTGGCAGTGATCCACATTGTGAACAACCTGTGTGAGACCACTGAAAGGCTTGTTTGAAGGCAAAAGTCTCCAGGCTGCATACACCTGCAACTGGGCCTGTGCCCACTGTTGCAAGGCATCAAAGTGCTTGAACACTTCGGGGTGTCTGAGGTCTGGAGGATGCACAAACACTTTCCATTGCTTAGAATTTGCTTTGTTCAGAAGAGTGTGGGAGCTACAGAGGGGTGAGCTGGACCCATCATTCCTACTCTGCAGCCACCTTTCCTTCTGCCTGCCTAGGAGCATATATATCCCTGAGGGACTAATTTTGGAAACCTGATAATGTAAGGGAGAATCCCAGGTGTTGTTCTGAGGAAAAGTTTGACTCTTTCTCTAGCAAAAGAGACACAGAGCTGTAGTGAAACTTGCCTACATTGAAAAATATATCACATACTGTAAATTCCTTGGTTACTTTGGTGACTAGATGTCTGGACCCAGCTGTGTCACTGGGTCCTGGGAACAGCTTTAGTTTTCTTTGTATCTTTGCTAGGGGATGAAGAGCTGGGTGCTTCCGGTCCCATCAATCCTCTGAGAGACTCTTTTTGCCACTTGTCTGTGTGCTCTGAACCCAGACTTGCTCCTTGACAATGGAGCAGCCAAAAGTCTGAGCCAGGGTGGGCCAAGCCTGCTGTTGGGACAAACTGAATAACCCCATCTCCTAGACTTACAGTGTTCTCAATCAGTTCATTCCACCTCTCTGCTTCTCTCTTAACTCAGCCCTACATGGACAGCCCCAAACAAAGGCAAGAATGGCAGCTTATGATGTTTCAAAGTGCTGTATAATTCTGAGGGACTGCCCTGCATCCTCCACCACCAGTGCTCCCACTTTTGCCCTTTGCCATAATCAGCTGGTAAATGTTCCCAACATTATGCTGAGAAGTCAAGCAGGAAAAGGTAGGTAGTCCTCTCCACTTTTAGTAGCGTGTTACTCCACAAATGATGGGTGTCACTCAGAATTACTCTTGCAACTCCTTCTACAAATCCCTTTTGCACTGACATTGGTTTCAGCATCATGTAACTAAACATGTGGCTGTCATTGCTTTCACCTGTTTCTTCATTTCAGTGCCCAAAGGGACATTTTTCCAACTCATTACTTGTATGTGGCTGTTTCAAGTTCAAATACAGCTGTCAATCCCACAAAAAACATGGGGTCCTTTTCCCGCTCTCCCCCTCCCTAGAGAGAGAAAAGTTGCTGTTTGTGTCTCTGCTTTTCCACCTCTGCCACTGCAACACTCCCAACCTTTCCAAGGCTCTTCTGACTTGCCTTTCTCACAATTTTCCTTGCTGCTGTGCTCCCCTCCTCTCCTCTGCAGCCCTTTGCTGTTCACATCCTCACTCTGGACCACTCTGCCCTCTCCCCTTGCTGTGCCTCTGCTGAAAAAAATAATTATTACTTCAATGAAAGGGTAATTAAACACTGGAATAGGCTGCCCAGGGAGGTGGTTGAATCACCACCACTGGAGGTTTTTAAGAGACTTACAGATGTGGTGCTTTGGAACATGGTTGAAGCACTGGACTTGGTAGAGTTGGGTTATGGTTGGGCTCAATGACCTTGAAGGTCTTTTTGAGCCAGAATGATTCTGTGATTCTGCCTCACGTTCTTTCTGCTCCCTCAAGTTCACCCATGCTATCCATCCTGCTTTTGGCACTTCTCTTCCGTCCTCCACCCTGGGCTCCCTTGTGTATCCCCAAGCTAACTACAGTTCCCCATGCCACTCTTACTACCTCTCCCTGCCCCGCAGGCTCTCCCTATTTCCCTGCCTGGCTTTCCAAGAAGTTGCCCCTTCTCTCTGTCTTTCTAGGCTTGTTCTCCTTTAATTGTAAGTGGCTGCCAGCCTCTTAGAGGTTTTTATTGCCAGAAGTATCCAACTTGTGGAAGTCCATTGCCATCTTGGCTGAGGACAAGCTCAATTAAAAGTTACTGGGAGTGACCACTCTGTTGGTCAAGAGTCTGATAATGTTGGAAAATTGAGCCATTTTGGATAGTGTTGATTTTTGTCAGCAGATCATGAGGGAAAAATATAATTATTGGATAATACAAGCCTCATTAGACATGGTTATATTTTGCGTCCTCTCTCTTGTTCTTTTCTTGGACTCCCTACTTTCTCCCAAATGTTGTTCAGCCTTTCGTCCCTCCTCAGTGACATGTTTTTCTTTTTTCCTACCATTTTCCCCCTGATGTTCAGGATATAATGAGGGCTAAAATAATTAAATTGAAACGAATGAAAAATAATGAGTCTCAAAAAATACCTTCCGTGTCCAATCATGGCTGTAGAAAAAGCTGATCTTGAAGTGCCTGTACAAATCATGGAGAAAGACTCAAAACCAAACTGCATGTGAAACTGCAAAGAGGGTGGAGGGGGAAGCGAAAGGAAAATGCATGACAAATTCACATGAAGTGTCCCAGACAGCTTTTGTCTGCACAGAAATGGTTTTATGGGATTCTCTGCAGAAAAAGGAACAAAAAAATTAAGGAGTTGAGTTCAAAAGATCAAGTTGCATTTTCATTGATCTCAGACTTGTAAGAGCTGCCCCATCAATCACAGTTGCTTAAAAATTCCTATTAATGGCCTCAAGTGCTGGGGCTGCCCATATGGTTCATCTTTGTAACATTTGGGCATCTCCCTGGGAGCAGCGGGAGATCTGTCAGTGTCAGAGCCAGACACTCTGCGCTCATCCCTACATTCCTGCCAGTGGTATAAGGAAAATACTGTTACCACAGGATTGAGGAGCTCCATATGACCCAGGACAAAAGCAGCAGCAGAGGATGAGAAAAGAATAAAGACCAGAAGATTTGGCTTTCGGAGATACCAAGGACAACTGCAGACCTTGTTAAAAATCCCAGTGTGTCGCCTAGGAGGTGCACAGGGCAGCTTCAAGCCAAGGTGCTGCAAGGCATTGCACAGAAATAAACACCTGGTTGCTCTTAAGGAGCTGAAAAAAGCATGGCTGGTGGAGGCTTTCAGAGCTGAAAGGAAAATTAAGAGGACAATTCTCTACCCTTATCCTGAAATGGGGTTAATGCCATGGCAGGCTGGAAGTCTTGGCTTTGCTTGAGAGGAGCAGAAAAGCCAGCATGATGGGAAATCACTGAATAGTGACTTTTAGACAGAGCTTTGTAGGGGCTGTGCTCCTCACTAGTAGCTGACTCATGCCCATGGGCAGCAGGTGTGCTTTTACCCAGCTGAAGACTTGGCTGCAGGCTTTGGCATTTGGACATCAGTGTTAATATGAATAGAATATCAGGAATGTGCCTGATGCTGAGCACATATTTAAGACTTTCCCCTATTTCAGAGGACTATCCCATCTAGCCATACTGACTCCATGCCCTTAATGCCATCATTTTTCCTAGGAGACTACTCAGATCCAGAGCCAATTCTTTCTCTCCAAGGAGAAATCTACAAATTTACATTTGCAGTTAGTTCTCCTCTCTTGTCTTGGAGAAATTGTCATGAGGATGCATTTTAGAAATCAATGTTTTTTAAAAAAGAAAAACAGCAATTTCCCAAAAGCATTTAGAAAATCCAGAAACTGAATCTTCAACTCAAGACCACATTGGACTTCAATAGCAACAAAGTAACTCAGAAACGGACACTGAAAATAAGTGTGCTGCAGCCTGGCTTTGGTAAGAGAGCATTCACTTTGCCCCTGATGTCCCAGAAGTTGTGACAAAGCAAGTAGGAGCCATCGATATGGCTAGGAGGTCCTTTGAGTTTGCAAAGTCTTTCTGCAGAGAAATATGCAAGGGGAGAAGAATCTTCACAATCCTTTACCACCTCATGTTATTGCCCCCAGTTGGTCACAATTTATTGAAAAAGGGTGAATTACCTGTAGCTAACAATGTCAACGCAGTGCCAAAGAGCCAGTGAACACTTTCTCTCCACGTGGGCTGAGAACTACATGGGTTGCAAAGCTTGGGCTGAAAAGAGATCCACCTCCTGAGGTCTGGGCAGGAGCAGTACCAGTGCTGCTGTAAGAAAAGCCTTTTGTTGCAGAGCAGGAGTAGAGCTGAGGTGTCAACCATGTCAGCCCTCCCCATTCAGAGAGACAGCCTGCTGCAGCCAAGTGCTTGCAAGCAGGATTAAAGTTCAACTCGTTGACCTGAGGCCTGCCACATCTTGCATGTGCAGGGACACGCTCCTGCTTCTTATCCTTCATACACACACATGCACAATTCCTTTACTTGCAAGATGTTTACAAGCAGCAATGCTGAATTTTAGTGCACATTCTCTATTTCACACATTTTAATCTGGTCTCCTTTTTAAGTACTTACGTATCAAATTGTTGAGGCTACAAGAAAGGTTGCCTGCATTTTCTGGATGTCTTTTTATTACTGGTTCTACAAACTTCTGTCTTCGTAGCCTCAAGAAACTACTCTGATTATTTTCCCTTGGCCAGCTTGATCCTGTTTTGAGCTTGCAGGAGAAAGAGCACTTTTTCAGGAGGCTCCCGGCAAGATGCCATACAGAAATGGTGACCTCATGAACAGGGGGAGGAAAAGAGGGGGAAGCCTGAATTTTTTGTTTTCTACATTTAAATCCCATCAGGCTATGTGTTTTCATTCCAAATTCTTTTCAAAATACTGTATCTGTTTTCCTCCAAGATAGTATGACTGTAATGACCTTACACTTTGCCTCTGCTGATTATTTTTTCTAAATAAGAAGGAATTATTTGTCTTCAAATGGATTTAAAACTCACCCAAGAAAAAGCTTCCAGAAATAAAGCAAAAGTGGGAAGATGCAAGTGCTGTAGAAGCAGGCAAGTCAGAAAAGAGTTAAAGTTTTTACCCATGGCCAAAACAAATAAGACCCAGAGAGCCACATGGTTCTCCCCCCACCACCCCCTGAACTCTGGGGTATGGGCTCCTGAAATGCCTGGGAGGCAAAGTTGGCCCCCATCGTGTCTTGTTTAATTTGGCTGCTTGAAGTGCTCACTTTTCTTGCTTGAAGTACTCTTTTTTTTTTTTTTTTTGTAATTTAGCTCTTCCTACAGCTCTCACACCTTCCTTTAGTGTGAATGTCCTTTACATTTTCAACACACCTTTTCTCCAGCTCTCCATACCATATTGTTTGGACAACTGTCTCTTTTTCTCTGTGCACCTACACAATGCCGTTGGCACAGGGCTATATGTTTATCTGCACACAAAGGGAGAGTAAAACCAAACTATGTTTCCAGGGGTGCAATTTTCAGCTCTGCATGCTGGTAAGGAGCCAGCAATTGCACCCCAGAGATCCCCACGGGCAGGACTGCTCTGGAGCAGCGTGCAATGGTCAACTTTTGCTGCCAATTTTTGCAACCCACAGCCTTTGCAGCCTCTGCTGGGGACTCTTTCACCACCGCTTTGCCATGGGTGGGTGATAAAATACTAAGCTTGGTCCCACTAAGCCTGCACATCTGGGTTAAGCTGCAGCAGTGACGTGAGAAATATAGCTCAGACTACCTGTGCTTGGGGGTGTCACTCTTGCACACTCTTCCTCTCATCTGACACAAATGCTGGAAGTATAAATTTGTCATCACTTCTACCAGTGGATACAGTTTTGCAATAAATGGAGCAGAGTCTGGTGTAGGTTATGCATGGTCAAGGGCAAGACTTTTGTTCAGTTTACTGGGATGTAAAATGGGGCTATACTGCCTTGACCAGCAAGGGGGGGTGCAGGGATTACTTAGTTAATTCTCCAAGTGCCTTGGCCATGGAAAGCAGAGGGTAAATTTTCAAGTATTGGAAAGAGAAGGTTGTAGGTATCCTTCTGGCTACATAAAGCAGCAGAATTACCTTTAAATGTATTCAACATAAAATAGGAAAACCTGAAATTACATTTAGTTAATATATGAAAGTATTTATTAAGATATAAATCCCAAACAATTTTGCTGAAAAGCAGTCAACTCATTCTCACACTAAAAGAGATTCAATCTGCATTTGCATCATCAGAAATGTGTTCACCCTAAAGTATGTACCTGTCTGAAAGGGCAAGGCCCAAAGTGGGTGAGAAAAATGCAGGAATGGAAGAAATGCCAGCTGTTGAGACCAGACCAGAATGTTGTTGGAGCCCATTCATCCATGCCACTGCTGGTGCTCTTTCTGGGGCTGCTGGGTCAGGGGACACCATGCCCATGACTGGGGACAGCATTGACAACAGAAATTACACTCTTTCCTCTATACACCTCCAAAATAGTCATAGAAGAGAGGATCCCGCTGCGATGCCTCTTCAGGGATTGAATGCCAACAGCCAATAACAGTTTTCTTTTTGTTATTGCTGTGTAAAAATAAAATAAAATAAAAAAATACCCAGAAGGAATTTTGAAAAAGTGCAGTGAGAAGCCAGTGGGGCCAGGAAATGGAAATATGGATGGCTGGACACTTTGGGATCGTTACAGGCAGCTTTGGTTCAGTGAGATTTGCTGGGCTGCTGCTCTGCTGACCTGGGAGATACATTAGAAAATTATATTTAGAAATCATAAATAATCTAATTATATTGCAGCTGTTAACA
Organism: Hemiprocne comata; assembly: GCA_020745705.1. NCBI lineage: Eukaryota > Metazoa > Chordata > Aves > Apodiformes > Apodidae > Hemiprocne > Hemiprocne comata. The sequence continues at coordinate 146,148,262 of CM036586.1, forward strand.
TTCTGGGAAACATGGATGAAAGCAGTGGAGAACTGAATCAAAGAACCCCCCAGCGGCACAATTGTGGCAGCAGCTGAAGGGAGAAGAAAACATAGATATTATGGATGGATGAACCTAGAGAATTTTTTAGGTTTGGATTCAAGCTCAACTGAAATTATGAACTCCCTGCTTGCCTTGTAGGGTCAACTCATGAATACTCTCTGTTGCTCCTTCTGTTGAAGAGCTGTTGGACTTAGAGATGCAAAATAGCATTAACACTGAGCATCTAGCCCACAGTCCACACAGGGCTGCTTCTGCAGGACTGTCTCGAGCTTTAGCACTGTGACTCTGCTCCACAGCTAAATTTAGCTTGTCAAGCTACTTTACTTGATATTCCCCTTCAATTTCTGTCTTCCTGCTGTATCTGCTCTTCACAACATGTTGTTTATGAAGAAAAGAAAATCACTGCTGAAGCTTAGCGTCAAGGGGTGTCAAACTGCTCCGAACAGAGATTGCATCAATTTTTATATGGTTATGGCCCCATTTCACAGATAGTGCTCATTGATGCTAATACAATGAACATTGAGTAGTCTACCAGCTGAGACATGAAAGAGGTGGACATCAGCAGATCCCTTCACATCAGGTATCACAGCATGCTCATACACTCGCAATGGGAATGTGACCTGGATATTAGAAAGGAGAAGGCAAAGGACTAACGCCATGGAACAGCTAAACGTTGCTCCCTCTCTCCCCCACACTTCCTTTTTGCTCTTTAAAAGCCTTGGTTGACAGCTTGAACTATGGGCATGTTAGGCATATGTTTCCAGCTTCACATTTCTCCTATGCCATTGCAGAACCTTCCCACCCTGTCCCATGTGGTGGAAAACACAGACCCCAAAGTTATTTAGTTCCCCAATTTGGATTTGTGCAAAGACTATGCTAAGACTGGAGTCAGAGTCTTCATTTTTCAACAGAAAGCACATCTGAGAAATAAGGAATCACTATTAAACAGGTTTTTTAATTCTAGAAGTTCTTTGAATCAGACTGTTTCCTTCCCAGCCCATGGCAATGATGGAAAATGCTTCCCAAGTGCCCTGTTACAGGGAGAAGACAGCTGAGATAATAACTCTTAACACTTCATGGTGTTTCTGTCACCCTGGAAATAAAGAAAGAACAAGTAGGCAAAGCGTAAAACCACTTTTGCTTGTGTACAGACAACATCACCAATTTTATGTGCTTGTAGTTGTGAATGTTTAGTGATTAGTTGCCTGATACATTTAGTAACCATAAACAGTGTATACAATAGTCTGTACAGTGTAAAAACCAAATCTAATACAGCACAATTTATGTTTAAAGATTGGATATGTTTCCTTTCAAAGGCTGATTTTTTTGTTTATATTATTTTTATCATTGTGGTCAGAAGCTAGAGTACCTCAAGTTCCTGTGGACAAGTTCAAATTCTGCATCCAAGGAGGGCAGTTTACTATTAATTATCCAAAAGTATCTCACCTATTCAGAAAACATCTTTACAGACTGTGCTGTCTCTTTTACAATGTGCTCATGGCCAGTTCATTCTTATTTTAGATCTGTGCACTATATTTTTCATTTTTATTCAGCTAACAACTTCCTTTTATATACTCTTTTATTATTTTTGCCTTTTTTTTTTCTCTCAGTTCACCAAATTTTTTGTTGGTTTCCTTTGGTCTTCTGTAAAGCTTGAGACTGCTCCCAAGTCTGTAATGTTCACAGAGTTAGAAGCTGGAGTACTTTATGGGTAATACTACAGCTGTAGGAACTGATTTAACAAAACGGAGTGCAAGACTGTATAGAGATGGAAGTTATTTTTATTTCGTTTTCTAAAAAACATGAAACTGCCAATGCACACATAGGATTCACAAGTGTATGTCTCCATGTATTCTGGGCAGAATGACCTGCATGTAAGGGGAGATTGTAATCAAGCCTTCATCTTCTGACTGTCTTTTCACTGGTTCTAATGAATTGGATTTTAGATGGCATTTATACATTTCAGGAGTCACAGGTGTTGAGCTGTTGAGCTTTCCCCTTAGAGTCTTGGTTAAGTACCCATTGTAAAGCCTGGGTGACATTGCTGCACATGGTCTTCTTCATCCTCAGTTTGGGTAGCTTGTTGTTAAAGTTTGGCTTCTTGTTGGTGTCACAGGAAGAGAAATGGCACACAGTGTGCTGGAGTCTTGTTGCTATCCTCTCATTACCAGCTTGCAGGTTTTCTGCTGTGGAGTCATCATCTGTGCTGTGATTCTGGTGAAAGCAACACATTCCTCAGTGTTTACCAGTTCTGCTGCTGTAGATCATGTCCCTGGCTATGAGTAGAGACCATTCTTTGCATCCTTGCTCTCATGGTCCCCTGGTGCTTTTACACACACATCTGCATTCATACTTCTAACTAATCTTAATATTTCTGTACACAGACCTTTGCATAGCAACATAATATAAACCATGGAGCACAGTGCTGGCCCTGCTTTGGGTGGTTGGCAGGCTGTACTTAAACTTAGGCTGGGTTAATTGCATTGCAACTTGTTCCAGCTCTACTGAAAGAGGCAGATGCAGGTATTTGCATTAAGTCTCCAATCACTAGGCTGCATTATTTATTTAATAAATCAAACTAACTGCAGTTTTTCCTTGCACCTGTTCCTGGGCTGGTTTCACCAGCTTAAAGAGCATCTGTATTAATGTGCAATTACCTAACTGCACCTGAAAGGAAATGTTATAAACCAGCTCAGGTACAAGAGGAAATGGAGGCCATGTCACCCCTTACCACCACCCCCAGGGCACCCCTGATTCTTACAAAGGAAACATCAGGAAGGCAGTGCATGCTGCAGCATGTCTCCAGGGCTGTCAGCTCTACAGCCTGGAGGGAAAAGCCCTTCCCAGGTACCTTCACTGAGAATGACTACAGGCAGCCTGTCTTTTTGGCTGAACCAGTGCCACCCACCCCATCATCCTATGAGAAGGGCTGATGGTCTCTGCTCACAGCCCCACTTCAGCCAGCTCTGTGTCTCTGCATCCAGTCAGCTGGAAAATAGTGCCCTGAAGTGTGTATGGTGCTGGATGCTCAAGGGACTGCTGGATTCAGAGCCTGGGACTGCTTGTGAAAGCATCCAAGAGAAGCCCACAGAAGTCACCCTATCCCAGCAGTGAAGGACATTATCCAGCTGAATGTCAGAGCTTCCAAAATGCTCAACAAATTTAGAACATTACTGGAATAAGAACAGCATCTGTAGGAACTTCAACCAGTGTAAAATTATACAGGCTCCTAATCCTTCTCCCCCACAGCGTGCAATGAATTTAACATTGAGTCAGAAAAACAGACCATCTCAGTGCTCCAGAGATAGATTATTGCACAATTAACCCTACTGAGGATGTTTCTTGCTCCTCCCTGGATCAGCTGATGCTGACCACTGTCCAGCACATGAGCCGTGCTTTTATCACTGGGCTGTCACAACATGACAGTGTGCAGCAGCCATGTGAGCTGCTCTTCTACAGTCTAGTCCTCCATTCAGGCAGGCTAGAACTACTGGAGATTTGTACTGTAGAAAAAAACTAATATTTATAGAGGTGTGGTCCATACACTGCTCCTCCCATTTGTGGTCATGTCACTCTTCTGGGGTGATGAGCAACAGCTACTGACCTGGAAAAACAACCCTTGAAAAGAGTTGCAGGGATTTTAGCCATGTTCTGTACAGTTTCCTAAATAGCAATTACAGGCAATTTAGAAGGAACAGTCAAAAAACTGAGTGAGCCGCTTTTCCAGCAGAAGTTTTGTGTGTCAGCAACAGGCTACACAGCCCCTTCCCAACAGACCAACAGACAAGCTGGTCCCATTAGTGCACTCAAAATGCTGGGTTTCAGACCTGGTCAAAACACCTGGTCCTGCAGGCTGCTTCCCTAAGGAATCATAGAATCATAGAATGGTTTGAGTTGGAAGGGACCTTAAAGGTCATCTGGTTCCAACCCCCATACATGGGCAGGGATACCTCCCACTAGGCCAGGTTGCTCCAAGTCCCATCCAACCTGGCCTTGAACACTTCCAGGGAGAGGGCAGCCACAACCTCCCTGAAGAAACAGTGCTGAAGGAGTCTGATGTTCCTTGGACAGGAGCTGGCTTATTTATAGGAAATTACCCCTTGGCCACACCAGCACCCTCCTCACAAATTCCTGTCACTACTTTTATAGCTGCACTTCTAGTGCACCCCTAGCATGTAACTGGCGTGCTCAGGCATTCCTCTGCCCAGTCCTCGGGTGCACTTTCGTGTTGTTGTTGCTTTGTTCAGAATGATGCTCAGCAAGCAGCATCCAGCAGAACTCATCTGCCAGTGCCAGTCTAACACGGAATGTCTGCTCTGGGTCCATGCGCCTAGTTATGCTGGGGAAACAAAAATTCTGAACACTTCTGGTTTTGTTTGCTTGGGATTTTTTTTAAAGGCAAATGACTACCTGTCAGCCCTCACCTCCATCAGTAAGGCTTTGTCAGCCACACTAGCAGATCATCTCCTGTCATTTTTGCAGAAGTACATTGAACATGTCACAGGCTGTGTGCCTAATTCATATTTATGTTTGTGCCCTGAGCATTTTGCTTTAGCACATAGTACTTACATTCCCACCCAGAACCCTGGCACACTGGAGTGCAACGTCCTGGTTTTGCTGAGCTGCAGTGACTGTGGCCACAGCAATATTGATGTCCTGTGCCTGTCAGTGTGTTAAGGAATTAAGCTAAATAAACTTTGCAAAGCTGACAAACTTAGTCTGGTTATTTTTGCCCCATTCTTCTCAGTTGTGCAACAAATAGACAGGTTTGCATTTGGAAGAGCCTGTGCTGCAAGATGAGGGATCTCCTATTATCAAGATTTCCACTAACCTTAGTGCATTTGGACTGGGCTTTTATAAAAGAGTACTTCTTTAAATAGATAAGTGATGTTTGATCTGTTAAATTTGCAGAATCTAACTGAGAGTTACAAAGCCTCCTTTTCTCCTGGATTGGAAGCCAGAAGCCTTCACAGGCTAAAAGCAAATGGGTCAGACATGTAGTGGTGGAGCAAAGACTACTTCTGGCTCCTGCAGCTCATGGTAGACCCTCTGGTGTCTAATAAGATGCATATGCCACATGAAACTTGGGGGGGAGCGGGGTGTGTGCATGCATGCAGGATACCTGTTCCTTGTGTGGCTTCTTTGAGGAGATGTCACAAGGTGGCCTTTCCTGCACTGGGAAAATGAATAAGGGCCCTGTCCTCCTCCCCTGTCTTTTCTAAAGAAACACATGAGAACTTAAAACTTTGTGACTGTGACCACACTATTAAAGCTGCTTAAAGTTGGCCAAGAGGTTCAAAGGTTCGTGGTGGAGTAGGGAAGGAAGGAAGGGGAGAGGAACCCTACAACTGCTGCCTCCACCCACCAGGCACACATGCTTTGCAAATGAGCAATCAAAGGGCTCCGGGATAAGTGCATGACCCTGTCAAGAGGGCTCATAAGCCCTGTGGTTAGGGCTGTCACCCAAGGAAAGGGAGTCTTCCAGGGGCAGCTGCTGTGTGTACCGCAACCAGGGCTGACCACCAGGAGAGCTCGTCCCAAACGGATCTCCCAGCCTGGCCCTGGTGCACCGCACCCACTGGCTGTCACATCATCTCTTCTCTGGGAAGCCTCAAGTGAAAAGTGACAAATGGCTCAGAGCCTTGTGTCCCTACAGGGGTGCCAGAGGGAGAAGAGCTACTGCTCTACATGGGGTACCTCTGTCATAGCTGGATCCACCTCAGATTCAGTGCTCACCTTGTGTTTCTGGGGGGGGTGTCAAGGCCTTAAGTATGTTGTCTGCTCAGAGGAGGGTTATCCTGGGTAGATTTAGGTTAGATATTAGGAAAGAATGTTTTACTTTGAAGGTGGTGAGACACTGAAACAGGCTGCCCAGAGAGGTTGTGGATGCCCCCTCACTGGAAGTGTTCAAGGCCAGGTTGGATGGGGCTTGGAGGAACCTGGTCTAGTGGGAGGTGTCCCTGCCCATGCAGGGGGTTTGGAACTAGATGATCTTTAAGGTCCCTTCCAACCCAAACCATTCTGATTCTATTATTTGATCTGTGCACCTAACTAAACACTAAGTAAATCATTTTAACAAGCTTTAGCCTGTTATTATTGCTACTGCCCTCCAAACACTGCTTTACTTTAACTTTGCACAGTGACAATCAAGGAAAGAGTTTACTGTTTTTTCCCAATTCAATGTTAGCTTGTTCTTATAGACTGTCAGTGTAACTTTCACACCAAATCATATTTATGTACTTACAACTTTACATCCTGCGACAGGGAAGCATCTCTCGGGGGTTTTTTTTCTGTTCTTTTTTCAGTCTGGATGCTGAATATTCTGATCCTGAACCAATCAAACACTTAGACGTATGCTAAGATGAAGAAATAACTAGCTAACTAAGCTTTCTTATTTTACGTATGTGCCATGTAAGGGTTAAATAAATTTGTCTATAAATATGGTCAATAAATACAGTCAATAAATGCTCACCCTGAGGTCAGTAAGTTTCACACTGACAGCAATTGGATGCATAATATTATTATCTCAGTACGTTGAAGAGCTTGGTTAGATAAGTGACAGGGTCCTCGGTACCTTGAATGATCATATTGCTGAAGAGTCCGGGTGACAATTTCAAAGCTCTTCCTCACGGATTCCTACTAAAATGCATAGAAACTGGGATTCCAGCTCTTCACACTAATATGGAAGGTTGTGCCCTACATAGGTCTTCTGTTTTCCTCAGTGACTGTTTCCAGTGATAATTTTTTATATGAAATAAATTTTTTGTTTTAAACAAAATCAGAAACATTTATTTTGATACTAAGAATTATTCTTATTTTGCTGAATCACATTCTCTTCTTAGCTGAAATACCGACTTGCTCACGAAGAACTGAATGGAACAAATAAGAAAGAGCAATCTAATGCAAATAGGCAGCAGAAGGAAATACTGGTTCACATAACATACTATTAACCTGTCAGAATTGTTGCCATAGGATTGGAGTCAAACCCAAAAGCACAGCAAACCTCAAAGCACAGATTGAGGAGTATTTTGGAAAGATTCCAAAAGGATTTTAGAAAGGGTATAAAAAAACTCCCTGTTTCAAGATTAAACCAAGAATTAATTATCAGGAATAAAACCAGAAGACAACAAGGGGAAGGACAGATTCTCTGCCATGCACAGGCCCTCCAACCCTTTTCAGCAGCATCCATGGCTAGACACGATAAAAGCCAGAGTACAGTTGGGCAGGTTAGGCAAAGAACTGGGAATGGTATTGGTATATTTATCTTCCCCTGTAAAAATAAAAATTAAGAAATGCTTGCAGTATTTCTCCTTCAAGGTCTTTCTACCTTCCTGGTGCTTTTTCAATTCAGAGAGAAAAAAGAAAAAGCTTACTGACACGAGGAAAGCTGCAAACTCTGCAGCCATAACTTACAGCCAGGTCTGGGAGGGGCTTCAGCTTCCCCACTCCATTCAGTGTAAAGGTCTCAATTTCATATTAGAAATGTAGTGCAAATGAAAAACTGACACATACCCCAAAGCAACGTTTAAAAATGAGAAACAATTACACTTTTATTCCTAAGTATTATTTTCTATATTGACTGTGAAAAGTTATTCTGACGAGCCTTTTTTTAGACTTCAACAATCCAAATAACAACTCTGGCTGTCCTTTAGATAGCCTTCCTGTGAAGGCAGGCACCTTAAAGATCCCAAGCACTCGATTTTTAAGATTTCTTAGAAGACAGAATTTTTATTTTTATTGTAATATTAGCTGAACTTCACCGTTAGCACCGTGTCTTCATTCCCTCTGTTGTGCAAACATTTTGGAAATGTCTGTCTCTAGAAGATCACTGAGGAAGCCTCACAGACAGAAAAGAACACAGAGGGAACAATTGCAAAGATTTATTTAGCGCATTCTGTGCTTGGCACTTAGAAACAGAGTTCCGTGCATAGGGCAAATCTTTATACACCTTTTTCTTCATACATATTTTACATACCATTTTTATTGCCCTCTTTTATATTCATAATATTGAATTCCCCACTAGGCATATAAATACATTTATCTACAACACCTCACAACAAATCTCAATAATATCTGTATTCTGTTACTTGGTATTTGCATTTTCACACAACTTCTTAAATGCATAGCTTGCACCAAGCTACAATTGTTTTCTTATTTTTTAAGGACTTGAAGGGAAAAAAAAAAAAAAAAAGAAGGGAAAAAAAAGAAGGAAAGATGTCAAAAGGCAATGATCTATCTGGTTAAACTTGAGATCATGTGGCAGGTGGGACGCTGGCAACTACTCGACCTCACTGTTACTGAAATGCTAATGGTTTTCCATGGCAACTCTTGCATGCAAGGTGAGGGAGGCCGGCTGCACTTCTAGAGAGCAGAGCTCTCTCTTCTCTTCGTGCTTCCCCGTGAACTCAGTCTAGACAGTTTCCTCCCATTAGGTTGAGTGCTGGGGGACACACATTCCCCACAAAAGCTGTCGTCCTTTTGGTTTGGGTGCATCACTTTGGGTCAAGTCAACAGGAGCTGAGCCCCCATGCATCTTTCCAAAGATCAGTCCCTGCTTATGTCTGAGGCTTACTTGCAGGTTAAAATTTTTCTCTCTCTTCTCTCTCTCCCATCTCCGTCTGCAGGCTGGGTGCTGGCAAACTCGACCATTGCAAAGAAACCACTCATCGGGCAGAGCCATGGTGAAAATGCAGAAACATCTTTGGGAGGAGAAGCTCCAGCCCAGCAGCCCCATTCCTGTGCTACAGTGGGAGAAGGAACCACGGGCCACTGTTGGCTCCAGAAATGGGCTGAGCTGCTCCAGCAGTGAGGAACGGTCTGGGAATGGGAAGGTCTTTCAAGCTATGGGCAGTGCAGCTTCAGAGGACAAAGCCTTGGGAGACTGCCTTCCTTTGACACCCGGGGGACACAGCACAGGGGCATGGCTCCCTCCATGCTGAGAGCTCACACAAGCTGAGAACTAATGCATAAATGGTATATTCAGCTGCTTCCCTCCAGCTTCTCATTAAAGTCATGCCCTTCTCTCTGCAATGTCCAGAAAGAGCAGGTGCACTGTGCCAGGTATGGAGGTCCTGGGGCACAACAAGCTGCAATGGCTGTCAGTCAAGGTTTTCCACAAGGTTCTGTGGTGTATACCAAATGGCTTATGTTCTTATTTATCATTCCAATACTAGTTCCACTATAAGTTTGAAGGCAAAAAGGTACTGGGATGGGTTTACCCCTGGAAACTACGAAGGTCCAGCTGCCTTCAATGCCAAGGAGAGGCACAGCTTGTTAGACCATGTGCACAGACATCTGTGAGGAGGAGCCCTGAACCGCACCATACTGTCTGTTGTCACAGGCGTTGGCTGTCTGCTGGTTGCCAGAGGGAGGGCTGATCATGTGCATCCCGTGATCCATCCCCGTGGAAAGGTATTGCCTCTCTCCGAAGGCCCCAGCGGATGGGGAAGAGCAGAGTAAAGTGCTTTGGGAGGTGGTGAGTTTCTCCGGGCTTGCCGCCAGCCTGGGGGAAGCAGGGAAATTGTATCCATAGAGGTTGTAGGGATTGTGCAGGGAGAAGGCGTTGTAGGAGCTCTGCTGCATGTGGCCACCACCAAACATGTGTGAAGAGGAGGAGGTGGAGGCAGGGTTGCCTGCTTGCATAACATACTGAAACTGGGAGCTGGGGAAGGAGCCCAGCTGGCCACTGTACGCCTCCATCTTGCTGTTGCTAGGCAGGGAGGAAGGAGTCGGCATTCCTGAGATCAAGGATGGAGTCCTCTGAGGCATGAAGGTTTCGGAGGGCTGCGAGGCGGAAGTGGTGCCGCTCTGCAGCCGGTTGTAGCTGCCATCGCTCAGCCCTGGGTAGCTCTGCAAGGCAGCCATGTTGCTTCTGGCACACGGGGGATAATCAGACAGGTTGAGGTTGCAAAGCTGACTCTCCCGGCAGCCAACGTTGAAAGTGTTGGGGGCCAGATGAAAGGCTGGAGGAGAGCAGGATGGAGAGAGAAGGTGAGAGGACGCAGAGGGCGATGGGGTCCCTGTGCTGGAGGTGGTCGGGGAGGTGCCTGTGCTGCCTCCTGCAAAACAAAACACATGGGAGGATGTTCAGAGCCCGGGACCACATCTGCAAAATGAGATGGTGTCATTAAAAAACAGCTTAGTTTAATAAAGAAACAAGGGTGGTAAAATGGCTGCTGGAAAACTCAGCCTTTCTTGGCAAGAGCCTCTACTTTATTTATAGCATCTCTTGGTCCTTCCTGCTGCTTTTTTGTAATGATTTTGTTTTTCAATGGAGATTTTCTTTCCTGTTAAAATAGGAGAGGAAAGCAAGCATGTCACAGAGCACTCAAAGGCAGTGGGAAAAGCTGTAAGGAAGCACCACTCCATCAGTCAAGAGATCTGCCATTTCCAGACATGTTTATCTAGCACTTCCTGGAAAAAAAAAAAAAAAGTCTCATCTCCCTCTCCTGGTCTGCAGGAAGACCCCCAGTCAGCAGGCTGCATGGCTCCACTACAAACATACTTTAGCATCCACCTGGGGGGGCTTGCGGCGGGAAGTGGCTGAAAGGATATTGGACTTCTGCACTGTTGAGTGTTTTTTTCATGGTGCAGCAGTCCTGATTTAAGCCAGAAGTAACACTAAACTGAAGGGACACAGCTTTAAGATATAGCCTGTTCCACTGAGCACAGAAAGGGGATATGTCAGGCTTTTCAACCATATGCTTTAACTGTAAAAGGGATTCCATAGGTTGTATCACTGGTGTTAACAAAATATTGATATATATTCATGTCAGTAGCATCAATGTGTTACACATTATTTATGCTATGAATTCTTTTGCACAGCAGGGACACTTGTATGTTCTGACCTGGGTAAACAATACTGCATAATGCTACCAAGAACACTAACAAACTGAAAGTGGTAGGAAGAAGCTGATGGCACAATTTTGAGCTTAAGAACAGGCTTTTTATGGGCAAGATTCTGAGTTGGAGGAAGTTTCTTGGTCAATCAGGAAAACCAGTTCTATGCTTAAGGGAATGCAGAACTCTGGTATGAAACTTTTTTTTTTCATTTGAATTATTTCCTTTTCTTCAGATCCCATTTCTGCATTAGGGCAACTAACACTGAAGATTCTTGTAAAAGAAGAAAAGAGGTCCTGGTGAAGTGATTTGACAAAAGGAAAAGCAGAACCAGAGGAACTAGGAAGACAACTGGTGAGGTGGCATTTTGGACAGGCTAGAAGATGACAGGTGAGAGGCAAAGGAACTGGAACAGAGGGTGTTAGAGTGGGCAGCTGAAATTTGACCATGGCAGAGATTGGACATCGAGGATCAAAAGTAAGGGACAGCTTTCTTTTGTGTCAGCTTGTGGAAAAATAAAACAGCAGGATTTTGAGACCAGTCTAGGTCTGCTGCAAAATGCAGGAGGAACTGAATGCCGCGCTGCTTGATGAAAAGAGAATAGGGGATGCTAATGATTAAGAGATGCTTTAGAAAGACAGGCTCTGTGTCAGTATATGGTAGTGAGGATGTCAGATTATATCTCTCTACCGGAAAGGCATGGACCTGTTGGAGCAGGTCCAGAGGAGGGCCACAAAGATGATCAGAGGGCTGGAGCACCTCTCCTGTGAGCACAGGCTGAGAGAGTTGGGGTTGATCAGCATGGAAAAATGAAGGCTCCAGGGAGACCATGTAGTGGCCTTCCAGTACCTGAAGGGGGCTTATAAGAAAAATGGGGATCAGCTTTTTAGTAGGTCCTGTAGTGACAGGACAATGGGTAACAGTTTGAAACTAAAAGAGGGTAGATTTAGGTTAGACATCAGGAAGAAATTTTTTTAGAAAGAGGGTGCTGAACCACTGGAACAGGTTGCCCACAGAGGTGGTAGATGCTCCATTCTTGGAAACATTCAAGGTCAGTTTGGTCAGGGCTCTGAGCAACTTCATCTAGTTGAAGATGTCCCTGCTAATTGCAGGGGGGGTTGGACTAGATTACCTTTAAAGGTCCCTTCCCACCCAAAACATTCTATGGTTCTATGATTCTATGATTCTGTGATATCTGACTCATTCTAACGTATCTACGGTGAAATAGAATGAGGCATTAGAGTGAAAATATAATTTTCGGAGATATCTGGATTTTTTTAATTTTAAAAAATTGTGAAATAAGAGACAGAAAAGCAGAAAAACAGCTTTGTGTAAGCACCACCTGGAACAGCTGCAGCTGGCCCAGGCAGCATCAAGCAAAGGCATGTTTCTGTGTTGCCAAGTCAAAACAGTCCTTCCCACTACCCATGGCAATGAATGCTTATTGCTAAGTCCCTGACTCCTTTTGACACTCATTCAGAAGCATAAAAGATAAGTATTGAGTCCATTAGAATTCATGAGAAAACTTGAAGTTTTAAATGGCATCACACTCTCTCTATATTACCTTCTTGACAAAACTGAAATGCTGAAACTTGCTAGTGCCTTTTTGCTCCACAGTAAAAGATTTTTGTGTGAATTTCTAATTTAGTAGTTTTTTTTAAAAGTACATTTCCCTGGTTCATTTAAAGTCTCTGAAAAACAATCTCTGGCTAATTTTGTTGTGGTAAGTTAAGATGGTATCTCCTCCAGCTTTTCTCTCTGTCTGTCACGGGTTGTCAATACTTAAGCCAGATCAGCAGAGGAGAACGTCTGCCTCTACACGAGTAGCTTCATTCAAAGTCTATTTTAGCTGAAATTGTTACTAAAGTGAGTTTGAACTGAGGTACACAAATACAGACACACATTTTCCTGTTAGCCCTGCACTGAAGAGGATAACCTCTGACAGAGAGGGCAGGCAGACAGCTGAGTTCATATATCATCACTTAGCTCTCAAAGCTTAACATACAGGGGTCACATAATCACAAAACAAATACAGCAACAAGTGAGATGTATTTAACCCACAGTAATTCCACACTTGATTCTTTACACCACATATTTCATGAACAAACCTCAGACAGTGACCTACTGCTGACAGTGTCTGGAGAATGAGTAAAAATACATATGTATACTTGTATGAGCATTTAATGACCTGTTTGAAATAAGTAGAATAAATTATTAACTACAATGTCTTTATTTCAGTCGTCCTTTACCCCCTGGTTAACCTTTAAAAACAATGCAGGAGAGGAGCACACACATCAGTTACCTCAAACATTAAGCTTTAGACATCTGCTAAGGAGTTACAATCGAGTCGTACCCATAGCTGAGGCTTTGTCTCCACAGAGACTAAGTAGGGATTTCTGATAAGCAATTAGAAGATACACTTAATGGTTCCAAAACTGAAACACTGAATTGCACATTTTAGGTTACCCCAAAAGAGAGACTAAAGTGATTCTGCTTTGAATTATCCCTATTTTGCAGGCTAGCAGAAAAAACCTGAAGTGACCACACAGTAAGTGGGAAATGAAGCAAAAAAGTTTGTGTTTTTCTCAGTAACTTTAAAATTATAAGGAGGTTAGAGATCTATCAACAGGAGCAAATGCCAGAGCTGACAAGAATCTTTCAAGAATGCCTTGCTGTAAATGCCAACCATAAGCACAGGACACAGCACAATTCTGCTGCATAAGAACATAACACAGAAGCCTGACGTTCCTGATCATTTGCGGATTAATCTTCACACCTTTAAGTGAAATGGGAAATAAGACAAAGCAAGGCCCATCTCAGCTCACCCCCTCCAGAAGTCAGACATCTCTACTCTGCTCTGAATGATATTTCTGATTCACCTTTGCTGGCAGCACTAAGTCTGGGCCAAAGGCAACCTGGACTTTTGTGCAGTTCTAACTTGGACTGTAGTTGTTACAAAGTCAGCCAAAGACTCCTAGAGATGGCAGCAAGCCCAGCAAGTATATCCTCACCATACTGCAGTCTCAGATACACAGATGTGTATGTCGTTTTAATGGAAAGCATGGATACAAACCAATCTAGTTAAACTGCACACAAGGCTGTGTTTCAGTCTGGTTTAAGTCAAGTGGAACCACATTTAAGGAAGAACAAAATGAATCCCTCAGTAATTCTCCTCTGTTCCTTTTTTCACTCTTTCCCTGGAAATAATTGCCAACACCAATAGCATTTACCAGGAATGTCACAGTACCTCTCACCTCCACACTTGTCACTATTCCAGAGTGATTAATTGCTATTGTGTCCAGTCTTTTGAAGATCATTTCTGGTTCTGCATACATCAGTCCCAGGTATGTGCAGGTAGGAAGTCACATTTGTATAAAACGCGGGGTTTGTAACTTCAAAGTCCCCACCTTTGTATCTGAACACTGCCCTGCATGGCAGCTGAAAGTGTCTGTCCTTATACTGTCCTGCAAAGCCCTGGTGCCATCCTGAAAGGAGCCTGCTCTCTGGGCATACAAGTGAGAACTAAGTCAACCTTATCCAAGGGGGAGGAGCATTTCTGAAGAGTGGAGTGGAGAATGATCTAGTGCAAGAAAGGTCAAAAAACTACAAACTGGACCAAGAAGCAAGAAATCATTGGTAAAGAGGAGAGGTGGAAAAAAGAAGAATGAAACCATGGTGGAAGACAGGGAAACCCTATGGAGAGGGTGGGATGTAAAGGCAAACCTTCTTCCTCATGCCACCATTCCTTCTTGTGAGCAACATCTAGAAATGCTAGCTGTGCATGAGTACCAAATACCTGCCCAGAAGGGTTAGGGAAGAAACTGCAGGTTCTCATCTGGATACAAATAAAAACTGCCATTAAAATTTCATCTCAAATAGCTTATAACCTTTCTTTCCTTCCTGTCACCTGTGTCTTTCTAAGCCTTCGTAACAGTGCTGTCTCTCTACATATTCCATTAGACCCTTGCTTTTGCTTTTACCTACACTGAGCTTGTGTTAAGGACAATTTCAGGGTAAACTGCAAGCCCAAACATCCCCAGTCCAAGGGTATGAGGTGCCTTAAAATGAGGGGCTGGAGAATTCTTGAAGCATTTGGCATGCCAAGGTGTCTGAAAGGCAATGGGGACCTCTTCCACATAGGGCAGGTCATGTAGAGAACTTCCAACACTGCAGTGTAGATGGAAAACACATCTGCAAGCTGCCAGTGTTAGCCAAGGGAGCTTTCTGGCAACAGGGAGATAGGGAGGAGAGCAATAGTGTCAAGGGAGCCCAAAGCATTTGTGCCTGGAAAAAATTCTGGGATCTCTCTTATGAATGACACCACACTAGTCAGCTGACTCAATCTCCTTGATCTGAAAGGTGCACATAAATCACACTTTGGACTCAACCACAGTGTGCTTTTCTTCCTACTGTTTCCAGGCATTGGTTGCTACCACCACCTGCAGTGTCTCTGTACAGTCAGTCCTTGAAGTCCTTCCTTAGTACAGAGGATGAAAGCCAGTGCAAGCTGAAGCTGCAGTCAGCACAAGATATATGAACATGAGGGCCATGCCCTGTGCAATGGTAGAGTCTCATCAGACAGCTGCAGGCAAGAGCTTTAGAGCAGTTTGGGCAACTTGGTCACTGCCATTATCTGAGCACACCAGCAGCCTACAGCTCTTGGCATGGTTGGGCTCAGACAGGGATAACACCATATCATTAAGAATAAATGTGGCTGAGGGTCCTCAGAGCTTTTGCCTTGCCTTTCTAGCAAGGATGGGAACCACAAGCTGATTTGTCTTAAGATTTTACATTTTGATGTGTCAGTCAGCACAAAGTTTGAATGCAAACACCTCTTAAGCAGCTCAGCCCACTGCCACCTACAAGCTAGTTAAGCTTATCATGGCCATGGATATGTGCTGTAGATTCAGCATGGCCAGCCTATGGCTCAGAGGCTGTACTCAGCACAGCAGGACAGTGCCTGTTCCACAGCCTCAGCCCAGCCATCTCGTCTTACCTTCAGATGTGAGCAGGACCTAGCTTGAAGGCCAGATGCTTGGAAGTGATCAGTGCACAGCCTTGCTGTCTGGCCTCCTGGAGGAGCCACAGCCCCTCTTCTGACACATGCCCAAGACATCAGCATTCGCATTGTGGGACAGGCATGTGTCCAAGCACCTGAGGCTGCAGGAAAGAGGGGCTGTGGCCACTAGTCACTCATTTGGCTAGCAGCTCTCCTCCTGGCACTTTGCTTTAGCTAATAAGCCCTCCTGAGAGGCAGTTTATATTCACTTGGGCACAGAGCCATGTTAATGCAGCTCTCTAGCTTTCCAAATGGAGCTGGCTGGGAGCTGGCATGTGTCTGGCCAGCGTGGACCACAGACAGATGAGCCTGTCCATGCAGACATACTCTAAGTCATTCTTGAAAGGTCTGATTCTTTTTGAAGGCTCCACATACATGTACACATACACATAGAGGGGTTTTCTAAAGCATGGGAGGGACCAATCCTTCCCAATGTTTTGCAATGTTCTACCCTTGGACACAACAGGGAATAAAAGTGATGTCATGCATGCAGGAAAACATATTTGAACAGAAAGACAAAATCCCTTTCTGTGCACTCGCACATGCATGCACCCTGGGGATGGCTTAGGAAATGTACTCCATGTCTTCCAAGTTACTGTACCTTTGGTCGCAGAAAAAAGATTAAGTACTTGCCCAAAGGTGGAAATCTGAGCTGGTTATGAGGGACTGTTTGTACAGATTGCCAGGTGATCTGACTGGTAGATTATGAGGCCAGAGGGTGCTACAATAATCATCTGATCTCACGTCTTTCAGAGCCAGGCCTTGCACAAACCTGGATTCATTCCTGCATTCAAGTAGCACATGCCCCAGTCCTGCTCAATGCCTACTTGCATCTGCAGGCATCTAAATGCCATAAAATCTGATGTCACTCCTGCTCTCACAAATCGTGACAGCTTTTGTCTTGCAAGTATAACTGACAGCCTGAGGTCTCACTTCTGGTTCTTAGTTTTCCAAAACATAAACCTACAACCTTCAGAAGGGTTGAAAGGTTTTTCATCACGTCCTTCTTGTGCCACCACTATGCCTCTGAATTCCTTCTTCACCACCTTGGAAAGTGAACAGCTTTGCTGCCTCTTTCTTGTCTTCTCACGAAGCAAGGGAAGGGACACCTGGTCTGTGATGTGCTGGACTCTTTCTTTGTTCTTTCCCATGTCTAGGAATGAAAAGGTCCCTTTTTCATGGGAATGAGAGTCATTTCTGTCCTCATGGAGTGTAGCTGCCTGTTTTCTCTCTAGAGCCCTTGGCCAATTATCAAATTATGAATCTGCTGGTAAAATCTTTAAAAGGCCCAAATGAAACCAGAAGTCTACCTCATGCCAAGTTGCTCTGTTTGTAGGGGAAACATAAAGAGAGCTTTGCAGTTCTTTGAGATACAACTCAGAACACAAAAAGGATGGATACAGCAATAGATTTAAAGGGGAAAGCATATGCTATATGGTACAAAAGTGAGAAATGAAAGAAAACTAAATTTTATTTAAGGTTACTAAATTATAGAGAAAAATCTCTTTTATAAGATTGCCTCAAATTACAGGAATCACTTAATTTAATGGTAAATCTAGAACAACTCAGAATAACACTTCTTTTTACTTCTTACAGATTTCTGCAACATAGAGAAGTCAGAAAGAGGTAAAACTTGCCTCAATCATCCTCCAGGATAAAATATTTTTAAGACGTAAAAAAAACAATCCATTTTTCTAATGTGGACAAAAAGTGCAATTTGGGACATCTGATTTCCATTCCCATCTATATCCAGAGCACCAAGAAGGCTTTACCAAAAGTAAGACAATATCCCCTTGCCAGTTCCCCTAGACTGTCTTTAATACAAGGGTTTCTGCTCCTCATAGAAACACGTGGGATTCTTGGGCCAACTCCACATTGTATCAGGAGAAGGCCTGTTGGACATGACTTTCTGTCTTGCTTGCAGACAGATGACACTTCTGTGAGAGGTACCTCAGCTCTTACAGAAATGTCTCTTCTTTCCCTTCTTCAGGTATAGACAGATAAAATCAACTCAGGCTTGGAAAATGATGAGCACCCTACTTTAGTGGAGAAATTTGCTCATCATTTATAATTATGCACTGTCCTTTACATTTACAACAATCGGCTGGGCATAGACAATGACAAGGGGGTTATATAATGAAAGCTACCCCAGGGGATATCACTGAATGACAACAGGATGCAGAAATTTACTCCCTGTTGCACAAATCCTTCAGAAAGCCACAAGAGAACTGCTGCAACTTTGCAGCTCAGATGAACTGAATTGGGGTGATTTATTCCAAAAGCAGCGTGGCCAGCAGCTCAAGGAAGGTGATTCTCTCCCTCTACTCTGCTCTCATGAGACCCCACCTGGAGTACTGTGTCCAGTTCTGGAGCCCCCAAGACAAGAAGGAAATGGAGCTGTTGGAGCAACTCCAGAGAGGGCCACAAAGATGATCAGAGGACTGGAGCACTTCTCCTATGAAGACAGGCTGAGTGAGTTAGGGTTGTTTGGCCTGGAGAAGTGAAGGCTCTGGGGAAACCTTATAGCAGCCCTTCAGTACTTGAAGGGGGGCTACAGGAAAGCTGGTGAGGGACTATTTATAAGGGCTTGCAGTGACAAGACAAGGGGTAAAGGCTTTAAACTGGAAGAGAGGAGATTTATGTTAGACATTAGGAAGAAATTCCTTAGTATGTGGGAGGTGAGACACTGGACAAAGCTGCCTAGGGAAGCTGCGGATGCCCCATCCCTAGAAGTGTACAAGGCCAGATTGGACAGGACTTTGAGCAACCTGATCTAATGGGAGGTGTCCCTGCCCATGCAGGAGGGTTGGATCTAGATGATCTTTAACATCCTCTTCCAGTCCCAAACCATTCTATGATTCTTTGGTGGCAAGAAAAGCAAACTGAATTACACACCTCTCCTTCCATTCTTGATGGAGACTGCTTTAGGCCAACAAAGGTCCTGGAAGCTCCAGCATATTAAATTATAAAAACATACAATAATCAAATAGAAAACCCCAGAGGCATTGTGGTTCAAAATTTCTGAACTGAGGAATAATGTCTCAGTATCATGGCAAGCTCAAAGCACACACCACTTTCTATTAATTACAAAATCATGTTCCACTCTGGGGAAACTGTGCAAATCTTCAAAGCATGATTGTCTCCTTCCATTCATTCATGATCACCACCCATGAGATAACAAAGGGTTTAGGCTTCAGAAATTACACTTCAGGGTAAACACCTCCCTGGAGTAACAGAGAGCTTCAGGCTCCTTTCAGGTCATCAAAGAGCAGCATAGACTTTGACTCTCAGACCCTTGTGTCACATCTGGGAGGGTATTTTAACTTTTCACTGTGAAAGATGAGACCTTGAAGCCCCAGAAACAGTCCTTCCCTACAGAAAAACTTTCAGCTCAACCAAGAAGAAGCTGAAACAGTGTGTTCCCTGTTGCTTCGTCTAGATGAGTCAATCTACTAGCCATTTAAAGTATGCAGCAGAAAGCAGCTCTTGATCCCAGTAATTCTGGCAACAACTGCTCTGTTTCCAATCTCCTCTTCAAGGTCAAAAGAATCAAGAACATAATTGAGACCAAACTCAGATAACTGACCTCTGCCAATAGCCTAGACTGTTCACAATTGATTTTGAAAGAAAGCAGCATCCAGATTATCCTGGTGACATGGCTGAGAGAACCAATGGCTGCTGTCAGAAGGCAAGTGGCCAAGCAGATGAATTCATAGGTTGATCAGCCTTCTTTGATATCAGCAGCTCTGCTCTTTTGAAGGTGCTATTTTGGGAATCTGGGCTCTCAGATAAAGCCAAAAGGATCTTAACAGTTATTTGCTTATTTCTGCCTCAAGGCACCTCTGACGCCTTCAGATGAAGCTCTGAAGAGAGGTTGTGGAGTCTCCTTCTCTGGAGACATTCAAAACCCGCCTGGACGCTTTCCTGCGTGATGTACTCTAGGTGATCCTGCTCTGGCAGGGGGGTTGGACTAGATGATCCTTCAGGGTCCCTTCCAACCCCTAAGATTCTGTGATTCTGAAGGGCCCAGTCTTCTCTTCATTTGACACTAATACACATCGTGTGTTCAATCAGGGCAGCTCTATGAGCACCACACCTGGTGTGGAGAAGGGTGTACCAAAAGAAGAAACAAGTAACAAGCAGCACAGACAAACTTTGGCAAGACAGAGGGGATGTCTGCCCAAAAAGGGTAATATTTACAGACAGGGAAGCCGGAAAAACAGCAACACTTCAGCTCCAGGTATCCATCTCCCATCTGCTGATACATCATGCAGCCTTAGGGTCTGTCTGGACCCATTACTACTATAAGAAAGCATTGTTCCTTTCCAGCAGTAAATTAACAGATTGAACCTCTCCTACACAAAGGAGGGGGACCCTTTTGTGCATGGCCTTGATGACACATGACTGCAGTTACGCTGTTCCCTCTTAGAGGAAGACAGGAGGAACTGTTCTCCGTCACCAGCCTGCACATGCTGCTCTAGAGATAGAAGCATTTCTGCCACTACCAGAGGTACCTGCTGAGAGCAAAGATGGCAACAGAGGTCTTACCAGAGAGAAGCACACCCCTCTTTGCCTCTGGTACTATTTTAGAGAAACTTCAAGCTTTTGATGGCAATCTCAACAGCCATTGACAAAGACTCCCTAGTAGGTGGCCTCTCTACCTCAGGTATCCAGTGTAAGATCAATGGATTTGCTCAAGTTGATGGAAAATGGGTTGAATCTACTGAAAGTAATTGGTAGAGTCCTCCTCAAAGACACTTATTAAAGCAAAGAAACCCGATTTGAAAGGAAAGCTGTCTTGAGAACTCATCAGTCCAAGCTAGGATATTTGACTCTTGCAGCCTTGGTGTGCACGTATCAAAACAGTAATTTCATGGTGAAGTAAAAATTTATGTGCTGCAAACCTGTCGACATACCACATCATGTGACTGCTCATACTGGTCCTGAAATTCTGCTTAGGAGTTAATTCTTTTTACCAGCTGCCATGGTAGCTTCACTTTTATTTCTCACCTAAGTCATCAGCTTTTATAGGAAGGGTCAGATCCTGATCACTATTCTGGCATGGTCACAGTGCCTTTCTAGCCTCTATGTTCTGGTAAAACTTACAGTCACTGATAGCGATCTGCTCATCTCAATAATTTGTGGGAAACTGTATCTCACCTAAGAGCCAGTAATGGCTCTTTTTACTCTTGGAAAGTGACACAATCCGGAGTTACTGGAACTCTTATTTTCTCCCTCCTGCCCCCCTTCTTTTTTTTCTTTTTTTTCTTTTTTTTAATGTTCCCTGTTAAAATCAAGAAACTGAGCCACATACTTTTAATAATGAGAATCTGGAAGAGGTTCAATCTAAATTTTGAAACTATATTCCAATTAAAGATTTTAATAGATTCTTGGCTTTCCCCACATCTCAGTGCCATGTGCATCCAATAATCCCAAGCCCCCTTTTTTCCTAATAATAGGTAGACTGCAACACGGGTGACATCATTCTCCAGAAGGTCAGCCTCTCCTGGACTGTCGTTTTCTGAACATTTTTAATGAAATGTTTGTTCAAGGGGACTTTCTTTTTCAAACTGGCTGCAGATCTGCTGTGATTGTGTTGAACGTGGTGCTTGCCCTTGTGAAGCCAAGGTGACTTTTGGATTGCACACACTAAAAAGCAGGTTTTGCATTCAGTCAGAGGGTTTCACTGACAGAAAGGGCATGCTCTACTCCTTGGTAGAGCAACACGGTGACCACTCAAGTCACAGACATGCAGATACTCACTGATGCCCTTTCCTTCAATGGCAACATGTGCAAATAAAGCTCGTGGACTGCTAGAGTCAGCCACACCAGACATCTGTGGACTGGTCATAACATCAGGCTCTCCAGTTTGTGCGGCAGCTGAAACCTATCATTATGTAGATTAGAAAGTTATTTAATCCCTGTATGAAACAGCTGCATCCAGTGCACTGAGTATCAATTTGGTATGTCACTGTGGCCCTTGCTCATCATACATCTTCAGCCAAACAAATAAGCAAAGCACTAGGATACATCTTGAATGGGAGAAAGGATAATGTGGAAAAAATTATAATACCTTTAGATAATTGTATCATGTGGATGCATCTGGAATACTCTGCAGACTTGCTTTTAAATAAACGATTAAGGACCTGGAAAACTTCCCACTCAAAGCGAAAATAAATTACTGGCACTGTTCACTGGGAGAAGCCCAGGAGAGGGACATAAAAACCTGTAAAAAAACCATTGACTGTATGAAGAAGGTGGATAGGGGGAACTTGTGCTCTCCTTATCTGGGAACATCCCACAAAAAGGGATGAACATTCAGTTAGAGTAGAGAAATCAGAGCCACCATAATGAAGCGTGTTCCACACAGTTGTCATAAAAACATGGAAATCAGAGTCACAGGAGTCTATCAAGGATGTGTGACACAAAGCCACCACATTTTCTTGTCTCTGCAAGATTGTATAGGCTGTAAAGATTCTCTAATCCTCTTTTTAATTAACTATGCAAACTGAGCTTTCATTCTTAGGCATCTTCTCCAACAAATCATTCTACCTTTTTTTCCCTAAATCCTCTTCAATATCTTTCTGTCCCTTAAAAATACATAAAGTAGATTATATTATAATGTCAGTTTTCAGCTAGTAAATTTTCTCCCCACTGCTTACCACTCTTTTTTTTTTTCCTACACCAGAGATTGCATATCCTTTTCTATCACAGTGTAACATACACTGTCCCTTGTGTGTGCAGTGGCTTATCCACGAAGACCTCCAAGTTCTTGTCAGTGCCAACACTTTCCACCACACTCAGTGGATATGTATGTCCTACATTTTGTTAGTAGACACATGATATTGCATCTGCCTGAACTAAAAGCCACACTTTGTTTGAATGCATACAGATTACCAAGCAATCTCTACTGATCTTCACATCTTCATCCCATCATTACTGACCACTCTGCAGTCTTTATGAGAGTTGTACCTTTTAGCAACAGCACTGTTTCTCTGAGTTCTGGACAAATTAGTACTGGAACCTGCACAGCAACACTGCGACTGTCCTTACTGGATGGTGTTTTCATATTTATCATGTCAGCTTTGAGATCAGTTGACTCATTTCTTAATATATGCTATTGCCAAATTTTCCAAGCTGGCACACGTGGCAGTAAGTTAAACACTCTCCAAAAATCTATCACACCTATACAGTTATTTCTGTCAATCAAATCTCTAACTTAACCAAATAATTCAGTTGGATTTGTTTCACAAATCTGTTTTGGGAAAGGCAGAAAACACTTTCATTTCATGAGAAAATTACCAAGTGACAAAAGAAGAGCTAAGAATCCATAGCAATCCATAGCACACAAAAATCTAGCTGGAAAGCAGCAAAGGCATCATATTTATACAGCTGAAGTCTGAAACTTCTGCACAACAAAGCATAATTTTTTCTACCACAGTAAGAGGAGCTCACCTCTAGAAAATCAAATCTCAATTCTACAGGTCCTACAGGTGATCTTTTCCAGCACTTTTCTAGACTTCTTATAACTGGATCCTATTGCTTTTTCCTATCCACCCCAGATAGCATCTTATTCCAGTACTATTATGTACTCTCTCCCTCCTAACTACGCTGAACAACCATAACTTGTTCCTCATTGATGAAGTTTCTTCCTAGGCATGCGTCCATTTTTGCTGCTTTGACCTTGTCTTTCTGCAGTAAGTATGCAGTCCTCTTAAGCTGCAGTGTACTCTCTAGTCCCAAAAGTCTCCTGCAGCCCCAGTGCCTTTTCCCAACTAACAATTCAAAGGAGAAAATGGAGGCTTGCAAATCCTCAACTGTTTATTTTTGCCGGTTCAACTGCCAATCTTGAGTCAAACTATGACAAAATGCCACATATTCACCCAGCTTTGGAGACAACAGGATCTAGAATTCAAGTGTCCATTTATTAAAATATTACCCTGGAAACTTCTCATTCATAAATATGCTGGGTATGAGATAACAGCATGCAGCTCAAAGCATTGAAGCTTCAGGTGGGAGAGAGGAGCTGAGTCCCAGGGAAGTCTCTTCTACGAAAAGACTGGCTAAATCTCAGAGGAGTTAGGATGCAATCGCTTATGCCAGCATCAGCTGTTAAACACCAGTGATGTATTCACCTGTCACACAGTTCACGTGCTTGAAAACAAGGAGAGGAAGAGGTATGGGCACTGTACATCCTGGTTGTCTTGGGATAGGAAGGAAGAACCACATGTGGCTTTAAGCCACCTCAGCATTTCTTGTGTTTTCTGCCAGCAATTCCAAGGTCTCCAGACCAGCATAGTTGTGCTGACCCTTGGGGGTTTTCTCAGCAGCCAGAAATTAAAATAGATTGTGTTTGTAGCTTGGCTTTGCACCTATCACTGAGACCAGGGTCAGCTTGTCACAGCAACCATTGCAGAGGGGAGCACTATGATGGAGGGAATATTTCTAATTTATTACGTTGAAGTTGTTTTGCATGGCTAAATGCAGAGCTCAAGAGCACTGCATTGTAGTGAGTTTTAAGTTTTGAGACCAACCTGTGGAAGCAACTTTAGTTAAGGGCTGTCCTAAACCTAGAGGTCCGTGGTGCAGTGGTGGTGGTGGTTGTGGTCTGCACTGAGCCAGCTGGTCACAGGGTACTGGCTTTTTCAGCTGCTGAACTATATTAAAACAAGCTAAAAATACGCTAAATATTTTCCTTTCCTAATATTACTTTACCACGTAAGCAGTAGCTGGAGTTGCCACTAGGATGTTATCTGATAACCAGTGGGAGGGGAGGTGTGCGAGCCCGAATAGGGGCTGAGGCAGAGGAGGGAGGCTGCTTCAGCAACCAGGACCTGGAGGAGAGGCTGTTATGTTTCTATTTAGGTGGGTGATGAAAATGTTTCTGAATCCTTGTTTTAACCCATCTCTGACTGCACACCTCACTGCAAGTGCTTCTCGACACATGCCCCTGAATTGTGCAAAATTTCTCCTGCCCTGTGATGGGCAGCCCCAGCTGCTGCCCTCCCTCTGGAGGAGACCATACCATCCCCAGATGGATTTGAGGTGTAAAGGGAAGTTTTGTGGTGATATCAAGCTCAAATGTGAGAGGCTGGAGGATCTGCAACACAGGGCCTGAGGTTTTTTTGATTGTTTAACCTCACAGGTGTCACATTTGCACACAGCTTTGGGTTGTTTCTTTTCTTGCATTTATATTGGGGGGGGAAAAAAAGGGTATCAGGTTGCCCTGATACCTCTCTTCCCGGGGATCACTGTGTTTTTAACTAGAAATAGCTGCAATGAAGTAAATAGGGAAGTCCTATCAGTGCAAAAAAAAAATAGTAACACAGCCTGAAACTGGAGATGAAAGCCCTACTTAACAAATGAGAGATGTAAAGGGCAGAAGCTATGAAAAGACACAGCACGAACAGGCGGAAAACACTTGGCCTACCCGATAATTCTTCCCAGCCTCATAATAACAGCAAACCTCTCCAGCAAGGCCACCAGGTTTTGAAAAAGAGGCAGCATGATCCTGGAGGGAGGCACATTTCTGGTCTCCTAAAGCTTCCAGAGGACACACAACCCTCCCCTTTGTATTGCCACACAAACGGCAGACTCTAACTGGAACAGGGAACAGTCTGACATGCTAGAGTCTTTCCTCAGTCTCTCTGTGCTCTTTGCACATTTCACTCACGCCGTGTACTGGGGCTGGTTCTCCCAACCCTGTGTTCTTTTCTAGACCTCCTTCTAGCTCTTAGGTGCACTGAGAACACCAGGGAGATTAACTGGTTGCACTGCACCTCATAATGCATGGCCCATCCACTGTTTCCAATCTATCCTCTCTGGTGTCCTTTCACAGCAGTCAAGAGCTCAACAAGGTGCATGAACCACACCACCCCAGCCACTGGATGCACAACAGAGTGCATTGCTGCTCTTACACCCTCTTCTACTGCTCTTTCTACAGCTCTTTGCATGGCCTTTATATGCTCACCTTGCTGCTTCTGCATGGTAGTGAAGTCTTCAAAGGTGAGAGTGCGCACGGGGGGCCTCCAGAAGGCATAGGTCTCCATAATGGCCTCCAGCCCTGTCCTGTGCAAGGAAAATAAAACAAGGAGAGAGGAATGTCAGTCAGCTGGCAAGGGTTTTAGTGCTGGGGGAAGAGGGCTCCAACCTTGCTTGACAGGCTGCCAGCAGCCACCTGAAGGTCACCTTGGCATCTGTGAATTCCTCAGGCGAGCCTTCCTGCACAGGTGCTAGCCACTGGAGTAAAATGAAATTTCCCCAGCCTGGGATTTCAGAAGCTCTTAACAGTCTTCCGGAACCTTTTTCTTTTTTTTTAACAAGGATCCCAAACTTGCTGTCTGTTTTGCAGGGTACACATGACCATCAGCTCCTCCAGGCATGCTTTATGGTAGAGCAGGCTTCCACACTTTGTGGATGCCCTGTGATGCGAACAAGGAAGGTCTGGGATTCAGCCTTCAGAATCAGAGAGATTTTGTGAATTGCCTTCCTCTGCCTCCTAATTCTCGACACTGCTTTGAAGTACTATGGGAAGCCATCCAAAAGGGAATCTCTTTGGTTTTGGACTTCAACTAGAAATCCCTAAGAGGCTTTTTATAAAAGACCAGTGGCATCTCTGCTTTGGGTTCCTAGCTCACCACAAAGACAGTAGCAAAGCAAAAAAGCCAAAAAGCAAGTGACAACTTTTCCTCTTGAAGGGCCAGGGTCTCAGATTTGTTCTTATTTTCACCACAGAATGCTAGCTCTGCTGAAAGTGTCTAACTCCACAGACTCAGTGAGGACACAGTGCATTGTCATGGAAAGACCCCCATGTTCTTTATAAGACAATCTCCTGGAGTTTCTTCCCAGGAAAGTCTCTCTTCTGTGGAACCTGCATATTGCTACATTTCCCATTCCTCGCCTTCCCCTGTCTCTTCTCCAGCAGTAGGTTATAGCCCTCGCACTGACCGAACACGACTACAGATTCTTCATCAGATGTGAGAACATATCCCCTTTCAATGCAAAGGGCTCTAACATCCCCAGAGCCTCTCATCAGATGTTGAGCTGATACTGGAGCTGCCTTTTGCTACTGAAAATGTCTTTCTGCACGTGCCTCCACTCACTCAGTTAACTTTCCAAAGTCTCCCCGGAAGCTCAGATGCTTTAAATACATTGGAGTTGGCAAACCAAACTCTGTATTTTAAGAGGAGGTTTAGAAGAGAGGTTGTTGCATGGTGTTTATTAGCTGCTAAGCTGTTAGAAGTAGAAACAGAAGACATCTCTGCATAGCAGTCTTACACTAGCACTGAGCACATTACAACAAAACTATTTGGTTAATACACTGGCCTCTGCCAGCTCATGGAGCTCAGAAACAACAAGGCAGAGCAGAATGTGAACCCATCTGCTAAGCTGGGCTCTGTGTGCAAAAGCAACTCTTCCACTACCGGTTCCACCCCCGGGATTTCCTCCTCTCCCTGTGTGAGAAAGCCACACATGTTCAGACTCCATCTGCTCTTCAGCACATGCAGATGGGAAGAGAATGGTACTTTTTGCAGCCTCATAAATGAACCCCAGCCCAAGTACTGAGGGAGGACCTTCTGCTGCCATATATCCAGGGGGCATAGAATGACCTGAGCAAGTTGCAGGGCAAAAAGGCCTACTGTTGAAAGGACTTGTCTTAATGATTAAAACCAAGTAATACATGCAGACATGCAGACTGAAAGTTCCAGCTGTGCTAATCCAGCTGCTCTGCATCTACCACAAGGATTACACAAGGAAGCAGGGAGGCCAGCTCACTAAAACCAATGTTCTCACAGTCTAATTCAGTCATTAGATCCCCTTGCACATAACCTCATTCTGCACCAGTATCTGACTTCTAGCTTTGCTCTCATGACTCCCTTCCGGTAAAATCCAACCCCTAACAGGAGGAGGCTCAGGGAAGCAGTGAAGGCAGGCTAAAGTTATTACCCCTGCCTCTGCCTGGAGCCTGCATCATTCTCAGCTCAGCTTGACTCACAGTTTCTAGCTTCCCGTCTACCACTTTCCCCTGTAGCATTACAGTTCTTGCAAGTACTTCTAAAAGAAAAGAAAAAAAGAGAATAGTCAGGAGATAACAAAAAGAAAGAAAAGAGTAAATCAGGAACAATATACTGCTTTCAGGGGCTGGACTCAACCGGGCCTCTGAGCCCTCAAAGGGTAAATGGCAGCACTGAGGGTACTGAAGCAGCTTGCAGAGCTGCTCTATTCCTGTCCCGTATGCCCACAGAAGGAAGGATGCCACCAGGGACCACTTCTTCCTGCTCCAGGAGAGCAGGTCTAGAACGGCCCCTTTGCTGTGGACACTGCTCCTGTCACCTTCCACTTTCCACACTGCAACTGCTGGCAGCGTCCCTGTGGCTTCACCAGATTCACAGATTGCCATGTAATGCTCCAGACAGCACTGCAGACACAGGTACCTGAAAAATAGGTGCCAAACTCCACAGTTGGCTTAAAGTCACCTCTTCCACGTCTTCCCTCTTCCTGCCCCAAATTAGAATCCTTTACTGTCCCAGAGGTGTGCACAAGTTGAACATGTATTATAAAACACTATTCCTAAGTATGTGGGTGACAGAGCTCAAAGTTATGTCCAGTTCTCTTATACACAAATTTAGGTCATCCTTTTTTCCCTCGTTTGTGGTGTTGGGTTTTCTCTTAAATCTTTTTGCAGAGCAAATGCTGCGGGTGTTTCTGAAATAGTGTCTAAGCAGAACACATCCTTACTGAACTTTCATATTCTTCCATGCATCAGACAAGATCCATGAAACAGCAGCCTCCCGTGCTAATCTGCTAGGCACATACCACCCCATTTTGCCAAGGTGATGCCCATCTACAGGAAGGGCTGGAAGGAGGATCCTGGGAACTACAGGCCTGTCAGCCTGACCTCAGTACCGGGGAAAATCATGCAGAGGCTCATCTTGAGTCTGCTCATGTGGCAACTGCAGGACAGCCAGGGGATCAGGCCCAGCCAGCATAGGTTCAGGAAGGGCAGACCCTGCCCGACCAACCTGATCTCCTTCTATGACCAGTTTTCCCACCTAGTGGATGAGGGAAAAGCTATGGACATTGTCTACCTGGACCTTAGTAAAGCCTTTGGCTCCTGGAAAAGCTGGCTGATCATGGCAGAGACAGGTGTGCTCTTCAGTGGGTAAAAAACTGGCTGGATGGCCAAGCCCAGAGAGCTGTGGTAAATGGGGTTGGATCCAGTTGGTGGCCAGTCACCAGTCACCAGTGGTGTCCCCAAGGACTCACTGTTGGAGCCAGATCTCTTTAATTACTTTAGAAATGAACTGGACAAGGGGATTGAGTGCACCCTCAGTAAGATTGCAGATAATACTGAGTTGGGAGGGAGTGTTGATCTGCCTGAGGACAGGAAGGCTCTACAGAAGAATCTGGACAGGCTGGGTCGATGGGCCAAGGCCAATTATATGAGGTTCAACAAGGCCAAGTGCCGGGTCTTGCACTTGGGTCACAACAACCCCAGGCAACACTACAGGCTTGGGGATGAGTATCTGGAAAGCTGCCTGGAGCAAAAATGCCTGGGGGTGCCAGCTAAACATGAGCCAGGAGTGTGCCCAGATGACCAAGATGGCAAATAGCATCCTGGCCAGCAGGAGTAGGGAAGTGATCGTGCCCCTGTACTTGGCACTGGTGAGGCCACACCTCAAGTACTGCGTTCAGTTCTGGGCCCTTCACTACAAGAAGGACATTGAGCTGCTGGAGTGTGTCCAGAGAAGGGCAACAAAGCTGGTGAAGGGTCTAGAGGACAAGCCCTACAAGGAACAGCTGAGAGAACTGGGGTTGTTCATCCTGAAGAAGAGGAGGCTGATGGGAGACTTTATTGCTCTCTACAACTACCTGAACGGAGGTTGTAGCGAGGTGGGCGTTGGTCTCTTCTCCCAAGTGATCAGTGATAGGATGAGAGGAAATGGCCTCACGTTGCACCAGGAGAAGTTTGGATTGGATATTAGGAGGTGAGGGCTGCTGGTACCAAGCGTGCAGAGCATTGTCCATGTGGCATCCACTTTCTCTTCCAAAGAGCTGCACTGAAAAATTGACTTCAAACTGTCTACCAGGCCATAAACCCTCCCCTCTCACACCATCTTTATGAAGGAAGTAAAAAAAAAGTATCAGAAGAGGACTCATTGCCAGCTTTATTTTAATAAGGTCAGTCCTTTAGAAGGTATCCAAAATTCTCTCTATTTCATTCATTTTTTTATTTTTGGTGCTATAAACTTTTAGTAATAGGCAATAAATGAAACAGTTCCATTGTTTGAAAAATGAAAAAAGATGTACGAGCTATCTGTGCACCTCCATAATCTATCCCATATGGCCGACCTTGCCATTCCCAGTGCATGCAGGATTCACGTCATTGTTTCATTGTTCACTGGGGAAGCCAAACTACTGGCTCCAAGCACCCTCCTGGCTCTCTTGCCCTAGACAAAAGCTCAAAGAGCATTTCCAACACAAACAACTTTTATCCACCTCAGCTGCCCACATCTGAAAGGGAAGTGCTGTTGCTTGCCTTCATCTTGTTTTTTTTTATTCCCTCACCCTGCTGGGTTTCCTGATGGTTGTCCTTTCTGACTTCCTCCTGGATAAGGAGGTCCCACAAGCATCCCACTGTCAAATGAACTTTACTCGGTCTCCAAAAATAGGCTCTGTGGCATTAAACCTGCACCCTCACCATCCAAACACTTGGCTAGCTGAGCTCCATATGTCAAAAACTCTGGTTATCAATCTCTTGAAGTTCAGGAAAGGAACCAAGGAATACCTGCCTTGTGTGTACATTATGTAGGTATCCTTTCACCACCAGGACTGGCCCTCTTGTTTCACTTCTACAGATGCATCATATGCTTTTGCAAATAAAGCAAAGAGGGACCAAAAATCATGTAGAGGGAATCTCTAATAAGCAGAAACTAAGGCTCAGCCTTATAACACAGCCTGACCCCCTAATCATCAAGGCTGTTGGCTCCATTGCTAAACACCATTAGTTGACATGGGTTGAGTGCTCAAAGACTGCAAAACAATGTCCAGCTGCTGAGCTGTTTCCATCCTTCCCGCTGAAATAGCTCACAACTTCTCCCAGCACAAAGCCTGAGGTAGTCAGCTGTGAAGGGAGACAACCATGCAAACAACTAAAGGAGATCCAGGAAGGGATCCATAAAAAGATCACTCCCCCAGATAGATACAGGCAGTGACATCATGACGGGGTGTCCCAGAACAGCACATTTTTAGCAGTCTCCTGTACTAATGAAGCGAGATCACAGTCATAGGGAAACAAATGGGAAGGCTGTGAGCTGATGGAAGTGAAAGATTTAAAAGGGAAACTAGTTTTAAAAACAACAGTCGGTCCCATAATTTCTGCAGCAGTCAATAACAGTAAAACAATATCAGAATAAGAAATAAATTAAGGAAAAACATCCCTCTCCATTTCATGCAAAACTCTCCAAACAAAGCAGAAAGGAAATGTCCCAGGGAAGTAGTGGCCTAAGAGTTCCTCTTCTCCCACCATGCTGGTTTTTTCCATTGTTGGTGTATTGTTTTTTTTCCCCATCATTTGCTGGCAAACTCTCAGCATGACTCTGATTCAGTATTCCAGTGTCACTGGGATACAATGCCCCAGAGCAGCCACAGACATTCTGTGGCCTCTGCTCCTGCCACACTTTTTTTTTTTAAGACCTTCAAGAGAAAAATCCCTTGAACATACACTTGACTGCTTCACAAATGGCCGTTTTTCAAGTTACCCTGTTTCTTTTTCAAAAGAGGCCTACATTTTCAGTGGGACAATCTCCAGCCCCAGCTTGATGGACTGTAGATGACCAAAGTTGTGAGGATGTGGGAATCTACAGAACATCATGATCATCACGCAGATCGACCACCAATCCTGATGAGATTAATAAGTCACAAGGGGAAGAGAAGCCAGCCAGCATGGTTAAAAAAGTCCCATTTCCAGAGGCCTTTCCACTCACAGCTTGGACCTTAAGGCTTTTCCCCCTTCCACGTGTACATCCATGTATGTGTCCTCTTGAAAGGGAGCAGCTGAGCCTTGGAGTGTCCTCTGCTAGTTGACAACAGCTATGCAACCTTAGCCAGAGCCCTGCTTGTGAGGCAGGCGCCTGACTGCTATATATGCTTGCAAATACCTTTGCCTGTTTTTTCTTCCTAAAGCCTCAGGCTGCTCTCTTTGATGTGTAATACCTTAAAGATTTTAATTCCTCTTTACATCAGTAGAGAGCCTTACTGAGCCCTTCCCACAGCTGCAGCCATGTAGCAATTTCCTGCCCTTTCTTAAATCAATGAGCCACAAAGATCAGTAATTCCCAACCTTTTCAGGAAACTGTCCAAATTCACTGAGCTAGGACCTTATTAATGCCTTCCATGTTCATCTAGCCCACCATGTACCTGGAACTGCATCAATCCCTCTTCAAAGGCCAGCCTCCAGTGCAGCTGTATCTTTGCACAAAGGGAAGACCTTGTACCCAGGATCCATACTACTTCCCCCACCCAGAAGAGAAGAGCCTTAAGTATCAAATCAACGCTCATGGTAGAAATTAAATAAGGGCAGTATCATCCTTTTGCAGAGCTACAGTAAGATGAGACCAGAGGAGCTGAGTAGGAAGTGGCTGGGTCAGAAAGATGTCACCTTTGTGATCATGGAAAGTGTAGCATTGAAAGGTGTGATGGGAAACGGGGCAGTTGCCCAGTCACTGAACACTTCCCACACAAACCATGAGTGAGGCAGAGGTCCTGGTGAATATGCACAAGAGAAGCATGCAAGTAAAAACTGAATTACAGTGCCCATGGGGACAGCAAAGGGGGGCCATGTACGTGACACTCACTCTGGTCTGCACACTCAGAGCCTTGCTTACAACCCTAGGGTTCTTGTAGTCATATATGTCTAATTCTGTAATTAATGTTAAAGAATACCCACATCATTTAGATCTGAAAGACTGAGACCTGCTGCACACTCTGCTGGATTCATGAATGGCAGGAAAAGTTGAAACTTCTTGTTTGGACTTTCTTATTAATTTTCTTATAACTCTGTAATATCTTTTACCAATACAATAGTTGTGGTGTTCGGGTTTTTTTAACTTCCTGGTTTACTATTGTGTTGTTAAAATTTAGCTTATTCTAAATAATGTTTAAGGTGTTCTACTTAATCTTTTCACAAAAATCCTGACAAAATTAAGCAACAGTCAAAAGCTCAGAGGAACATGAAAATAACAGAAACAAGCGTAAATAAATTAACCATTCAACAGAAAAAAAGAAAAAACAAACAAACAAACAAAAAACGCAGCAGCAATACTTATATACAAATGAAAACAACCTTGAAGGTAGCAGCACCATAACAGGTACTGAGGTAGCAATGAACAGGAAATTGAACAGGTGAGAGCAAAAAAAATAAAGCCACAGAAAAAATGTTGTCAAGAAGGAAAGCAATTCTAAAGAAGAACATCTAAAACCCTCTGTCAAGGTTTGGGACTGCAAGATCCAGGCAGAGGTAGGAGCAGCATGGGAGGAGACTTCTGAGAAGAAGTGGGTTCAATCCAGCTGGCTACCTTGGAAAGTATTTTCTAAGGAAACTATCATTCTAAGCTGGATCTGTTTAGTCAAACAGTCCTGTTAATTCCTCTAAGAACTAGGCTACAGCAAACTTCTCCTGTAAAAATTAATTAGGGTCACAAAAAGCCTTCCTTGGCCTTAGACACAAGCCCTCCTGTGCACTCATCAGGGGAGGAAGAGAGCAGATCAGTGAGGAAACACAAAAAAAGCTCCTCTTACCTGTTTCTCCCAGAATCTCTGAAACCTTTAGCGAAGGGGTTTCTGTCAATTTTTAATCTGGTGATCTACAAAGGAAGAAGAAGAAAATCAGTTGATCTCCCCAGTTTTTCTTTCTTTCAACAAGTGAAAATTACTGATGACTACAACTCTTGCCCAAACCACCTGTACAAGGGTCTTTCACACATATTTCCCAAAAATTATATTAAAGTTGCACTTCCTGTCCTTATATTAAAGTTGCTAAGATTATCTGCTTAGCAAATGAATGGTGCCAGAAGTAGAAATCTGGCAGCATCAGGAAACCTGGCACAGTGATGAGCTGAGAAGCTGTTCCCAAAGGAAAAGCGCACCTTGGGCCCAGGGTGTGAAACCCCAGGAGCTATATAACTCAACAACGGTCTTGTGGTTTGGGAAGCAGGCATACTGCTCAGGTTTGGCTGGTATCTGGGTTATTCCAGCCCCAACACTCTAGATACCCAGGCAGCTGGATGCACTCATGGACCTTCAAACAACGTTAAGGAGAAAAGGCCAAGCATGGCAGAGGCTGTCCAAAGACATCAGCTGGCAACCCAGTCACATACAGAAGGTGCTGCTGTTCTGCTCAGCATCTGGGCTGCCCTTCAAGGGTTTTCTGATCTGGAAACCTTTTTTGTTTCTCTTTTTTCCTTCTTCTAAAAAAAGACAAAAGCTGACTTGAGCGATTCCCCAATTCCTTCCTGCTTTATTTTTAGACATGAATCTCATGTTGGTAATTATGGAAAATAATATTGGGATTTTGACCTTACAGCCCATGGCATCATACTTTTGGCTATTCCCCAGCCTGGTGTGTCACATGAGCTTCCCTCTACCAGCCTTACCTTGTCCCAGAGACCTTGTTTCTGGAGTGAAAAGAGAGCGAGATCTCTGGATCCCATAAAATTTGAGGTGTTTTTGCTGAAACTGCTCAAAAGAGACTAGTGTAATACAGACTGATCTGAAGGGGATTTGCAGGTGGTTTGTTTCCGTCAGAACCAAGCCCTTACTCTGGATATTAACCTCAGATCTGGAATGCAGCTCCTATTTTTGCAGAAGCTTAATTTGTGAACTTAATTTCCGCTAGCCTGACTTTGCAGCTGTCCAGGGACTTGTGTGTACAGAGACAGATATGTTCTGCAGAGGATGGAATTACAGCAGAGGGAATCCCTGTGGTGGATTTGCTAACATTTTACAATTGTTTCCAGAGATGCTTCTCCCAGTAAGGCAAAGTTTTACAGCCACTGAAGGGCATGCAGGCGAATTCGGGGATTTACATTTATTTTTAATGAAAAGGTTTCTCCAACCCATCAGAATCTCCTTTACTTGTATTGTTAAAACGCACCCCCCAGTTTGGGAAGGCTAAAATGCCCAAATGTTTGGAAGTCAGAAAGACAGGAAGAAATTTCAGTTATTTCTTTACAGTGAGGTGGCTTACAGAGCCAGTGCCTAACAGAGATCCTCCCCTAGCATCTCCCTTACCGGCATAATTATGTCCTATAGGTCTGGTAATTAGGGAAGAACAACAGGTTTCTTTCCTGTCATTCCTTCTCCTTTCTCTATCCTCTTTTCATGTTTGGTCAACAATTAAAAGCTTGTGGTGTTTGGGTGAGGGGGGCAGGAAATTTCAAATGCTGCAATGACAGCAAACCTGCCCTTGCTTTGCAGCATTTTTTTTCTGCTGGAATACTTGATTCATTTTGGATCCCGGTTTAAGTCAATTCAAGAGGACCAGGCAGAGAAAAAGTCAGGAATGGGCATCCAGAAGCAGTCATGGGAGCACTGTAAGCACATGTGCTCTCTCTTAAATTTTGCAAAATAAAAACTCTGTAACAGTTCATTCAGTTTTGCAATTCACAATTGTTTTAAATTGGCTAAATACTACAACCTGCCCTGAGCTGACTCGACGTGGGTCTGTCTCTCAGTTCAAGGATAATAAAGATAATGACACTGAGTTAATGAAGTCATTCTTCAGAAGCACAGATATTGATATGGAAAAAATATTTACTTCACCATTTCTGACTCAAGACTCCTCTCCAATTTATGGCATAAAATTGTATAATCTATTTCCCTAACAGACTTGATAACAGATTATTTTTCTTTCAAGCTGGTTCATACCCTCATCTTAGCTTATAACAGGACCTTGTGTTCTCTAAGTGGACACACTACTGACATGGTAAAAAGCTTCACCAACATGGCTGGGAAAAAACTGTCATGGCTTCACATGGCTGGAAAAAAAACTATCTTATGCTGCCATTTTAATGTCATCCCAACCCCTGACCCAGGAAGGAGAATGGCAGGATCAGGAAATGGGATGTGCACAGCACCTCTCACCTAAAAATAAAATAGGGAGTATATGTACATGAACAAGAGAAGAGGAGCACAGTGAGCCCAAAGCATGACAGAGGTGGTGTGAAGGCTAAGGGGAATCCCCAAGGCTGAGGTAGCTGGCAGATGAGCAATACATAAGGAAATTACAAAAGGAATGGGTGGATGTAAGGAGCTCTCAATGTGTGCAATGAAGTTGCCTGCAGAAGCCATCAATCAGGCCACCTTCTCCAAGACTAGAACACAGTCTTTCACTAGCCACTGAAGGAGAATGGGAAGTAAATGTGTGAAATCCTCAGCAAGGCCTGTCCACATCTTTGCTGGTGTTTTAAATGTTTATATTTTCCTAGCAATTAATTTCCTCTTAAAAATATACCTTTGGGGCAAACAGTGATAGGCAGCGAATTCTGTAATCAAACTCTAGTGCACACTGAGATTAGATTTATAAGTGCCATGAAGACTAGTTTAAGAAAAAGGGCAGATTGAATGTCAGTACTCAAGGTCTCTACAGCTAGGATCCCACTATGGCAACATCTTTTTGTTAGGATATCTGTAGTCAAGAGTAACCCTCTCCACTGGGAACTGTGCAAGAACTGAATCAAATCATAGAATCCTAGAATGGCTAGGGTTGGAAGTGACCTTAAAGATGTGAATTATGCATAAGAATTTCAGTTCTTATGCAACACATGGACCACTGCTGCTTATGTTCAAAGGCTTCTTTTGTCAACAAATTGATGAGGTTGTTCCTCTCTGCAAGTTTTTCCTTCCCTGCTCATAAAAAGACCAACAATGTGTTTTCTGTGTGAGGTAACAGAGCTGGACCAGTTGTACTGCCTTAAAATTACAGTGAGGATAGGACACTGTAGTTTGTACCATGAGGCAGCAAGGAAATGTGAACACAATACATCTTTTTATGGTTGATCTCACCTACTTTACAATAAAAACTGCAGGCACCTTTTCTGCAAGGTGGTTTTCTGGCTAGATACCTCATATCTACATACTACCCCATTGCAAACATTTTCTTTTTGCGCAGAAAAAAAAACCCATTGATTCTGAAAAGTTTACACTCTTCTTGAGCTACATTTCTTAAAGTTAATGTCTCAAACATGAAAGCACATTAACATTTTTATGAACACTCAACAAAAAAGGATCCTGAAGGATCTTTACCTGTTGGTTTTGGTAGGCTGTCACTGTGGTGAAGACAGTCTCAGGGAAGTTGAAGGTTTTCACCCCATCTCCTGAGGGAACTGGTTTTGTAGGAGAAAGATCACTGCTAAAATCCTTGCGGATGACATGAACACGGGGCTGGTACTTATGCATTGAATGTAAAATTATCTGAGGAGAAAACAAAAGAAGGAAAAGGCTTTTAGTTGCTTGTTTGTTTTATATTCTACTCTACATCCAGATGTACAAGGAAGCAGGGATGGAATAACTGCTAATTGAAGAAAATCACCCTTCCCTTACAAGCATGTATGAGGCAAAGTTTGTGCTGGGAGCAGAGAGAAAAGCAGTTTATTAATTTATAGGATCAGGCAATGTTTTGAAGAAAAGCATCAAAGTGGCTACACACTGTGCCCAGCAGAACATAGAAGCATCAAAGCATCAGCAGCACCCTTTTCAGTCTGAGAGGAGTGAGGCTGGGGCAGCAGGCCCTAGGATTAACTTTTAACTTACATGGCCTTGATCATCAAGCTCGTTGTTGGTCAGCTTGAGCTTGTCAAAACTGACCACCTGCCTCATCCAGGTGTCTCCAGAAGCCAGTGAGTCAGGGTGGATGTAAACTCTCGGGGGCACTGGGGAGTCAGCATTACCAGCCACCATCCACTTGGAGCTGTGATACACATACCTGAGGGAGGAAGGGAAGATGGCTCAGGGAAGTTGTCATTCACTGGAGAAACATTTCCAGGGCTCCCCCCTCCCCTGCTACCCTACCGCACACACCCCAAGCTCTCATTTGCAGTCAGGGGGGAATGTGCTTTATTGCTACCTCCTACCTTCTAAATGAAAGCCAGATCACCCCTGAGCCACTTGTTCAGACTTGATTCCTTATTAAAACCACCTTTGCAGTTATTTTCCATGTAAAATGTTGCCACATGTGCCTTCTTGACTTCTTAACCCTCTCTGAGCCAGAGGAAGAGGCAGGAAAATATGCATAAACAAAGCCCTCTCTGAAAATATTAATAAATGCCCTGTAATTTCTGGAATTCTGCACTGGCTGCCATGCCAGACTGTGCAAAACACGTGTCTTCAGCCAGAAAGAGCAAAATCCAATGGATACCACTAGAACAACAGATAAAACAGAATTTCTGGTTGAAAATGTTGCAAAATAGGAAATTCTGTATAGTATTACAAATGTTGGGATTAGAGGAAAAAATAATTTTTGTGTTCCTGGTCTTTTATGATCTAATGTGTTCCTGATCTAGCCATCCTATATATGCCATAAATTTCTCTACCCCAGCTTTGCCTAGGTACATTTTTTCTTTCTGTCCATTGCCTCCTTCAACCTAAAGAATTTCACAAACAATTCTGCTAGCACCTCTGAGTTTTGCCCTGTGCTGCCCCTCACTGGGTCCCTACTCAGCTCTGGTAAGCTATTTCAGTTGTCACCTACAAAGCGTGACTCATTTCCTGTATTTTCACAAGAAATGAAAAGAAAAAAAAAAAAGAAAAAAAAAAAAAATCTGGCATCTGTTCGTTTCATTGCTAGTTTGCTCTAGCAGAGCAAGAAGCAAACTGTATGAAAATATATTTATTTTCAACAGTAATGCAGTCAGAACCACACTCAAAGAAAGGGGAAAAACATCCAGCTGAGTATCAGACACTACCTTGATGCTTCCCAGGGAAAGCATTTTTCTGACAAACACTCTGTACAATCTGAGAGGGAAAATGTAACATTCAGCATTTGAAGTGGAGGATTGGTTCTTGAATCCTTGAAATGTGGTGCAGTCAAGAGTATTTGGGGAAAAGACTTGCTCTCAGGGGTCTTTTAATGAGTATAGATAAATCACCACTGTCTGGATAATTTTGTGGGATTCAGAGAACCATGAGTTTTCCAGAGTACTTTTTAAGATCAGAAAACCCACTAGTATCAGAGAAAACTCTGTCTTCCAGCTCAGCTGAAATCTCTGATGGAGATTCACCAGAGAGTTCCTCAATGGCTCCACACTGTAGGTCAGGGCCCATATCCCCATATACCCTGCCCTACTGGACAGTGAATGCTTTTTTAAAAAAACACCCATTTAAGTTCAGGCCAGACCTGAGATGCTCATCTTGGTTCAGGTATTTCTCTCTTGCTGAAGTAATTTTAGAGGCCCCAGACTCCCCATTGATAGCTCCAGTTATCCATTCCCTCCCACAGCCACCGCTAATCACATGAACTGTGAAATTCATGCTAGAGATCCCCCCAGTTAAAAACTGCTATTTGAAAAGAGCAAAATTTCAATCCAAAAGTGCAAGAGAGTATATTAAACCTATGGTTTGTGTTTCACAACTGTGGTCAAATCAGCTATGTTGGTGTAAATCAAAATGGTCTCCTCCAACATACCCTTGCAAGGGTGTATAACAGCATGTGTTTTTCCTAGGTTTTCATTGACAGTGAGTTCTCACAAAGTTCCTACCTCTGCACCTAAAACGCTTACCTGTATCTCTTGTTATCCACAGGCACAATGTCCATGGCAATATAATACTGCTGGTGGGGATCCAAGCCTGTAATTTTCACTCTCATGGCTGGAAACATTCTCCTAGGAGAAGAAGAGTAGAAATAAGGAGGAAAAAGGTGAATAAGGAAGCTGAAGGGGCTCCTTAGACCTCTCTCTGACATCAGCAACATGCTACTTTACACAGCCCAGTTCTTGGCATGATTCCTCTGGTCTTGGTGGGAGTAGCAAAGACTGTGCTGGCAGGGGTTTGCATCTGTAAGTTTTTCCCACTTAAATGAAGGGGTAGCAGGATAACAACCTGTGAGTTACAAAACATTCCCAGTCAAGCACTCTTGTCTGTTCCCAGCTCCCAGCAGACAGTTCTGCTATGCTCCACACAAATTGTCCTTTCTAGGCATTTCCAGGATGGGCAGTGTACCTTCTTCCTGCTGTTTTTCCTGCTGTCCACCCATCTCTAATTATTCTCTCATATTCCAACAAACACAGCATAATTTTTGTTCCCTTTTTAGAGAAAGTCACATTTCAGTACAGAGTTTAATAGTACTGGAGTAATATTTAAAGCAAACCCATCATCCTGAAAGATCCTCTTGTGCTTATAGTTGCTTAAGAAAAACTGGCCATCAAATTAATCTGCTTATTAGGCATATATTTCACATTTAACAGAAACACTGGCATTACTGTCATGGTTTCCTTGAAGTCCTTCAATAAGTGTTGTCTTCTCTACGCCATATGATCCAGATCTGTCTTAAGCATTTTCTTCTGACTGGCAAGTTATGAAACTCTACACCAGCAAGAATCAATTCCCAGCCTTTTGGTTCTTGTCTGAGCACATGTTTAGCTCTGCCGTGGCCTAGTCACTGTTCCAGAGGTGTTTGCAGCTAGGCAATTATTTCAGAAGAGAATAGCTCAGAACAATTTTAACCTCAAAGCATGTCAGTGTCAGTGTGGCTATGGCATAATTTCTCCTTTTTAAAAATTTTCTGATTGCCAGTAGTCCAATTGTCATTCTACACTTCCCTCCAACAGCATGCTGAGTGAATTGTTTATGCCATATTATATTTGCAACTAATGTGGTATTTTAATGTCTTCATAAAATCTGAAGAGCAGGGCTGGCAAAGTGCAAAAGGAAATGAGCAACAGAGCACTGAAAGAAATCCTCTGTTGCTTTGCTGTTAAGTCAAACCTGAGCTCTACTTGACTGCCTTCTTGGCCCTTATCTGAGAAAACCTTGAGCTGAGGCCCTACAGGACATTGTTACTTGATTGCATGACTTCTACCGAGAGGATACGAACTTTGGTAGAAGAAACCCTGAAAGTCCTGGATGCTCATAGGAAATTACATTCTGCTCCTCTGGCAAGTAGATGTATCCTTATGGAATGAAGGTAGTTTGGATGGAAGGAGTATGGTAAAAGGGAATTTAAAATCACAAGGCCAAATCATGGAAAATTGTGCCGGAAATGCTTGTCCACTGTTTCTAGGGTCCATCCCTAGAAGCCATTGTGTCACTTTCTATTTAGTGAGAAGAGGATTTAGATCTTCTCCCAACATTGCTGTTTCTCAAATTATTACCAGTAGACACAGCCTTGAGGAGGAAGAAAACAGGAAAGTTTTTGTCACCATCTTCAAACACGTCTCTAAAACTTTGCACTGAATGGATGCAACCATAAGAAGCTATCTTACTCTTTTCCAGGCAGGCTACACATACCCACTTGCAGAAGAGGGTGGGAAGGAGGAGGCTGGTGCTTAGCCTTCGCCCTACCCACAGCTCTTCCATTTCAAGCCACTAAGAAGGAAAATAACAGCATCTGCCTTGGAAAAGGGCATTTATCGTGGGGGCAGGTAGAGCATCATCTCATACCTGCTGGAGCACAGCTAACCTGAGTTATGAAAGACACAAAATTGTCTGCAGAAACCCTTCAAGGAGAGAGCAGATTTGTGCAACTGGTGGTGTGAGTTTGCTAGCTAAATTATTTGGGGGTAAAAAAAGGAATAACGGATTAGTCTGTGGTGGCTTGAGGACATTACCTTGTTTCTACCACAATGGCTCATTAAATCTGCCAAGCCAAA
Organism: Hemiprocne comata; assembly: GCA_020745705.1. Classification (NCBI taxonomy): domain Eukaryota; kingdom Metazoa; phylum Chordata; class Aves; order Apodiformes; family Apodidae; genus Hemiprocne; species Hemiprocne comata. Next base: position 146,190,064 of record CM036586.1, read on the forward strand.
TGGGTACAGGATGTGGCATTTTACAGCCCAGCTCTCCTTAATTGGAGAGAGGTGGCTTGGGAGCAACTTAAGAGGCAGGTCATGTTTCAGAGGGTTGATGAGAAACCCCGGATTAAATCTGAGGATCTTCGGGTAGAAGTCTGTGTACTGTATTGGGAAAATGGAACGCTCTGTGTCCCAAGAAGCTCTCTCTAAATCCACAACCCTGTGAAAAGTTGCAGCATAGCCTGTGGTGTTGTTTGCTTATGAAATACCTTGTAAAAGATGACCGCAGACCATTCACCAGGCTTAGAGGCTAATCTCTAAAATGATCAGAGAGAGCTCGGCTGATCCCACTGCTTTCTTGAAGGCTTAAGTGTACTTTTAAAGTTTTGTAAATTATTACTGGTTTGCTTTTTCTGTGGGTGTAAAAGTAACTGAGGTTTCTTTGCCATAAGGGTATAGCCTGGAACTGCCACAGCCGGTCTCCAGCAGCACTGCTGCACGGAAAGGGGAAAATGGAAAAGGCAGAGGCAAACAGTGGTGACTTAGGGATGTACTCAGGTGTAATCCTGGTTAAGTCCCTGTGTCTGTGTTTCCTCTTGGCTGGCTCTTGGCCCCCCAGAGGCACAGGCCTATAGAAAATGGGAGGCTCAAAGGTTTGGAAGGAGTTCAGGTCAATATGGCTGTATTAATAAAGAGTCAAGAACCTTTCATCTAGAAAGATATCAGCTAGCTTTACAGTCCACAGCTACAGACACGAAGGCTGTCTGTTTTCATAGGAACACATGGTGACATCTGATATATTTTAGGAGGAGGTTTTATATCAGCAGCAGTTTGGGATGATCAAGTTATTTATATGTTAGCTTTACCACTCAGCAGGAAAACAGTCTTCCTAAACTTAGACAGTGAACTTACACACAGTGCCCTTTTAGGGGAAATATGATGTCATATGAAATAAGTTATTACAATTATTTTAGGACCACTTAGAAGTGTTTTTAAAAGTATTTTTGTAAGAACCATGTGCCTACAGTCTACTCAATTCCTGCCTCCTTCCATAATGAGAATGAGGTACATGAAACTCTGAATGTGAAGAAAATTAATGATATATAAAGATCTCTAAAACTTGATTAAAATAGAATTTGCCAGCTCAGTAGTGCACTGGGGAAGGGATGGGATTAATGCCTTTCTGTTTCCCTCTGCAGTGTGGGAATGCGTAGAGGAGATGTTTGTATTGAGAGGAAAGGCTGAGGGCAGGGTTTGAGAGCAAAAGGATTTATTGTTTATGAGGGAGAAGGAGCCCAGCAGATCTTCTCAGTGGCTCCCGAAGGAGACATTTTTCTGGAACTGGAGAAAGCTTATCTGGCCCCCTGGGCCAGGACCTCTGGGCAGCAGTTTGGTAGCTATAGCCTGCCAGCTCTCGCTCTGAGAAGTCCTCTCCATGGGCCTCTTCAGCATCTACAGAGCTTTGCAACAAAATTCCCGCTGCTGTCCCTAACTGAAGAGTACTATGGGGGCCTTTCTTCCCTCCACTGGAAATAAAAAACCCCAACATTTGATAGTGCAAACAGCCTCACGTATACATTTCAAACAACTCAGACTCATGGTTTCAGGGAAACTTCATGGAAAAAAAATCATTAAACCTATCAGGAGGCACAAAGGAGTCAGGAGAGGACAAGGTCACCTGTTCTGCTCACTGCTGGCTTTTTCCACTGTTATTACTGACCCTGGCCTCAGCACTTAGGTTTGAGCCATCCCACAATACAGGTATGATAACTATGATACAACAGATGAGATAATTTCCCTCATTGATGAGATGAGATCTTGTCTCTGTGACATGTAGAACCTGAGTCCCCTGAGAAATACCTCCTGGCTGTGTTTCTGTGCATGGTCACACCCATACAACCACCCCCATAAACAGGAGGCAGCACTCCCCCCCCAGAGCAGGACTCCAAACACACTTTGTAGTGCAATCCGCCAGTAACAAGTGCACATTGCTTTCCCCTTTGGGCAGCACATCCCTTCAGTGGTTAACTAACAGCTAACTAACTGGGTACCTGTGTGGTCACTATTTGTGAAGGAGAGTAGGGAAAAAGAGTTAAAGATGGTTTTAGGACTAGTTGCTTAAACCTGAGGCTTGAGTTGAAGTTCTTTGATTTTGCACAGAGTCTAAGGCTGCCTTTCAAACAAAAAGGAGATGAAGGTGATTGCAGATGTGAATGCACTGCAGCTGACAGAAAGACATTTGCATCTTTTCCACAAAGAACAAAGGACTCTTGTTATAAGCATCTTACTAAATTATTAATAATGACATTCTGACAGAAAGGAAGAAATGGGAAGTTCTAAGAGGACTGAAGTAGGTTTATGGAAACAGACAAGAAAAGACATCTATAAATACAGCATCAAGAAAAGAAAAAGCAAAGCAGAATTAAATGCGAGTGGGAGTCTGAAAGTTTAAAAGTGTCGTAGACCTGACATAGGCAGGATATAGCTCCAGAAATACGTTTGAAATGAGAACGTAGGTTAGAAACTAGCATTACACAGTAAGAGCAGAAAGACATTGTGGGGTCAGGCAGGAACTAAGCAGTGCCTTACAAGTCACAGAAAATTCAGGAGCAGCTGTAGTTATAGGCAACTGAGACAGTAATTATAAGGGCTTTCAAAACAAGAAAGCCTTACAGGCCAGCAGGGCAAGGGAGGTGATTCTCCCATTCTACTCTGCTCTCATGAGACACCACCTGGAGCACTGTGTACAGTTCTGGAGCCCCCAACCCAAGAAGGACATGGAACTGTTGGAGCGAGTCCAGAGGAGGGCTACAAAGATGACCAGAGGGCTGGACCACCTCTCCTATGAAGACAGGCTGAGGGAGTTGGGGTTGTTTGGCCTGGAAAAAGAGAAGGCTCCAGAGAGACCTTACAGCAGCCTTCCAGTACCTGAACAGACCCACATAAAAGCTGGGGAGGGACTTTTTACAAGGGTTTGTAGTGAGAGGACAAGGGGTAATGGATTAAAACTGGAAGAGGGGAGGGAGATTTAGATGAGACATTAAGAAGAAATTATTTAGTGTGAGGGTGGTGAGACACTGGCACAGGTTGCTCAGGGAAGTTGTGGAAGTCCCATCCCTGGAAGTGTTCAAGGGCAGGTTGGATGAGGCTTTGAGCAACCTGATCGAGTGGGAAGAGTTCCTGACAGTGCAGGGGGGTTGGATCTAGATGATCTTTAAGGTCCCTTCTAACCCAAACCATTCTGTGATTCTATGATATGACTCAAACAGGGTTTCCGAAGAGAAAGCAACAAGAAGAGCAAAATCTTCCATGGCAAAGAAAGAAGTTGTAAATTACAATGTGTGCCTCTCACAATTTCAGTAAGTAGCAGGAAATCTTTGGGAAGTAACACCAGTTCTGCTATTTTTGCCAGAAATCATACAACGGGATCATATGTCATGCATCACATATGGAGAAACAGGACTGCTAGACTCAACAGTCACCCATCACCAACATATCCTTTCTGATAGAAAAATGTTTAACCTGAGAGGTTAAACATCTGATTTGTGAATTTTATCAAATCTGTAAGGACCATCCCCAATAAACAGATGTACTACCGAAAGCAACTGCCTAACTCTTCACTATGCTTTGCAAGGGTTAACCTAAAAATTTAATCAGCAGAAAAAAAAATATTGCCTCCAACATTGTTAACATTGCTTCTGGAGAAGAATATAATCAAAGCAGAAAATATATATGCATTTAGTAGCTATATAGATTTTGTGTGGGCAGCCAGTGATGAGCCAGTTGGCCATCAGGACTCAAGTAATGATAAGCGTCTCCTTTCAAGGAGAAAGAACATTATTAAATCAGAAAGGATATGATTTGTACAGTAAGTTGTGATTCTGTATTGTGATACATGGTCTTGTGTAAGTGGAAAAAATTATCAGGACTGGAGCTTGCAAAGACACTTAAGAATGCTGTTAATGGTGTTACTGAAAAAAATCTTGGAAAGAGAAATACTCTTTACATTCCTTACAGATTTCCCTACATCTATTCCCTTCTAAAAATTATCCAAATACATAAGATTTTGGACTCCTTGAAATAAAGTTAGGGTGTCTGTCTTTCTTAATATGTGCTGTTAAGCACCTTAAACAGCTGCACAAATAGGAAAGAGATATTTAATCAGAAAATGTAGGCTAAGGTTTTCCCCAGAGCATAGAGACCTCCTCTCCAAAGCATGAAAAACAAATTTTTTTCTTTTTTTTTTTCTTTTTTTTTTTTTTTAATTTTGGGGCCAGTTTGATGCAAAGAGAAAAAATGAGGTAGGGGAAGTGAATCTGAACATTTTGTTTTGAGATGCTTCTTTACTAACTGGGGCTCATTTTTAGCTCGAAGACAGCAGATGACAAATTTGAATAAAAAGTTGTTTTCCTTAAACAAACAAACAAACAAACAAAAACTAGCAATGTATTCAAAACCGTTATTTCCTTAAAACTTTTCAGGAACTACAGATTTTTTTGTATATTAGTCTGACCGACTAGAAATTTTTTTGGTTTTTAACTGATCCAAAGTATTTAATTTAATTATGCTATATCTCGCCAGAATATTTCACTGTGTTTTATTGCATGAACTCTTCCTTCTCCAGGACCCCTGCCAATGCTGTCAAGGCATTTGGGAGAAGCTGCCTTGAACTGTTTGTGAAATTGCAGTGGCATTGGTGTTGCATCATTTTTTTATGAATGCAGGGAGGGGCGGTTAATCTGTTATCAGCGTACAGCTTTTTAAGATCCAGAAAGGTCAGCTACTTCATTCAGAAATATGTGGACTGCTAAAACCATTCCATACCACTAAGCTCTGGGCATTTGACCTTATAGTGGCTTTCCATGAGCTACAGGAAACCAGCGGAGGGACTTTTTACACGGACATGTAGTGATAGGACAAGGGGCAATGGTTTTAAGCTGAAAGAGGGTAGATTTAGATTAGATATTAGGAAGAAATTACTTCTTGTGATGGTGGTGAGACACTGGAAGAGGTTGCCTAGAGGAGTTGTGGATGGCCCCTCCCTGGAAGTGTTCAAGGCCAGGTTGGATGGGGCTCTGAGCAACCTGGTCTAGAGGGAGGTGCCCCTGCAAGAGTGCTCACTTCACAGGAACATAAAACAAGCCCTTCCAGCTTTTCTGGCAAATTGTGAGAGCGCAGGCAAGATACAAAACTATAAACCATAGAGCACCGTGTTTTTCCTCCAAAACTTGGGGGAAACCCCGTCCTCTCGTCTTGCGGGAGGGGCAGAACAGCGCCGGGGACAGTCACGTGGCTTGCTGGCCGGAGCCGGCTCTGTCCATGGTGCTGACGTCCCGCTTGTTGGTTCAATCGGTATGAAAACGTCATCAGGTGGAGGGAAGGAACGTGACGTTACCGCAACCATGGCTGAAAATCCGGGACCAAAAATCCTAGCTTGAGGCATCTCGAGATTTACACTAGTTTCTAGTTGTGTTTGGGCAGAAGGACATCTAGCCTCTTTTTTTAATAGTAGGCAGCAGTGAAGGCCTCACCCCTGGCTGAGGGCATGGCAGGTTGAGGTTTTCTTTTAAAAAAATCTGGCTTATTAGTGGCTCTTCCTAAGCACAGCTGACATGGTAGCTGTTGCAATAGCAGAGGGAAACATTAAGCCTGCACGTTTTTGATACAGGAAGCCGTTAACATTTTATCTATTTAGATTTGCAGGAAGACTTGCATTTGGTGTGAAGGTGAGATTGAATTTCACTGTATTTGAGATTAAATCAACTGGCTCATGAAGTGCTATGGGAACTTGAAAGAAAACTCAAGTGGCTCACCACCAAATTCATAACCCATCTTAAATTCAGTACAGCCAACAGCACAATGAGCATTTCCTGATGTATTTGCTCAAAGGAAAGACTATAGTTTTCTGCAGCTGCCAGTTCTCCTTTGGAGCCACTGATCCAAGCAGTAACATCAAACAACTTTACCTGTCTTAAGAAAGCTAGTAGGGGAATACAGCTGTGAAAGCCATTTAATTTTTTCTGCATACTTATTCATTTATCATGAAAAAAAAATGGGGGGGGAGGGGTGTCTCATTTCTTTTTTTAATCTGTTTTGTTATGATTTTTTTAACTAGACAGAAAGCCAGAGATATCTTACCTGCCTGCTTTCGTGATGATCATCTCTGTCCCAATGTCATGAAATCTTTTCCAGAGGTCAGCACACTGCAGCTCTACCTGGATCTCTTCCATGGATGAAGGTGGAGGAGGTTGAGGGCCTGAGCCACCAGATGTAAGGTCAGAATGGGAGCCAAATGAGCAGGATGTCCTTTCTGCCAGCACCTCTGTGTCTGACCCAGTGCTCTGCTCTGAGTCTGCAAAGTAAACATGCCAGGTAAGACACTTCAGTTCTACTTGAGGGAAGGAAGAGAAAAGCCAACAAGGGAAGTGCTAAAGAACAGTACAATGGCCTAAAATATATATATGTATATACACACATACACACATATACTCATGGTTTGTTATGATTTATGGCCTGATTAGGGCATTTGGGTTTTCAACATGACATCTGGCATTTTTGTAAAATTTTAGAAACAGCTGAAAAAAAGGACCCTCAACATAAAATAAAAATAGTAACAAACATGACCACAATGCTGGGAATGGAGTACAAAATATAGATTAAAAAAATAAAAATGAAATAAAAAAGATTTAACCCATCATTTCAATCCAAGATTAGATGGGTTCACTGGAAAACTATGTTCCATTTAATTGAATATACTCCCGCATTGCTATTGAAGAGTTGGTTATTTTTAAACAATACTCTTTTTTTTTTTAAATTCTTTTAATATCCTTCTCATCAAAAATAATGAGCATTTTGTTGTTGTTGTTTTCTATTTGGCAACACCATTTTGGAAATGTGTGTTATTTGCTCCTATAATATCTTTTTAGAAACAATGATATTTCCTGGGAAAATAATCATGCAGCTTTTGGTGCAGCAAATGCTCTAGGCTATTGGAGTACAAAAAGGGGAGATAGTAAACATATGGAATGTGTTACCAAGGAAAGCAATTGAAGCAAATTGCAGAAAAGAGCACATGAGACAACCACTTCTCTTGATGGGAGAGAAGAAGGCTTGCTCAAAAAATAAGCAAACAAACAAAAAAGTGAGGTTGTACTAGTTTAAAAGTCCAGGTTGGCATGTTGAGCCAGGTGGCCATTTCTTAACAAAGATCTCTCGTGTATGTGTCAGGTAGTTCTCATATGTTAGGGCTGAGATGGAATTTTGCAAATAGCAGTGTTCTTTTGCAACAGGATGCATGCTCACATTACATAAAAATAATTCACAAAACATTCTGCAAAGCAATGTGTTTATGCTTTGAATCTGATTTTTAACAAATTGGCACCAGTATTATACAGATGATTGACAGAGGAAAAAAGTGATGTGAAGCACTCGGTCAACTGGCTCAAGAAGATCTGTGTGGATTTCAAAGAAGGTACAGAAACTATATTACCATATTTTAGAGTGTCCTCATTGATCACATAAGTACAAGCATCCCAGTGAAGAAGTAAAACAGCTATAGATATGTATTCTCTGCACTTGAGGAAAGGAAGAGGTATCTCTGTCTGCAGAGGAAACTTAAGGAGACAAAAAGTAACAATCTGTTTAAAATGTGATGAAATCACCCCAGCTAAAATTCCTTCCATACCATGAAAATTCCAGAAACTCTTTAATAACCCTGAGGTAATGCAGGCTGAGTCTCAAATTTACAGTGTTTCTGAGAGACAGTGTGTTGTGGAGCAGCTTGCAGATCAGTGCAGAGAGCTGTAGTTAAGAAGAGGCTGGGGGTGAAGAAACCACCTGCAGAACCACCAGCCCCACCTCCTGTCACATTGAAACACTTCTACAAAATTCATACTGCTGCAGTACGGACATAAACTATTTGGCTGACAGGATCTGAGAAACTTCCAGCCCCAAGTGCCATCAGGAAGCATTTATCTTCTGTGAGAAGTCTAGGTGATATGTCATTGGATAGTGGACATTTTGCCTGAAGGACGTTTTCAGTAAGCTTTGCCAACAGTTTAACAATCTGCCAGTACAATGTAGAAATTCTGTAGGACATTGGGAAGGTTCAGCATGTATTGTTCCCAATCCCTTTCGAATATGGAGTCCTTTATCTCTCCCACTGACTCTTAAGTTAAGCTGAAGCAATAGTAGGTCCATCTCTCTAAAGGAGTAGCATAAATCCTACCAATAGAGGATTGTTACATGGAGACCAGCAATACAGCCAGAACTGATATCCTTGACACGAGCTGATTCAAGATTATATGAGATAATCAATCTGAGAGCACAGAGGGGCTGAGACATTTTCTCCCCGCTTCAGGAGCCCTGTGATGCAGGAGCAAAGTGAGACTGATCTGCTTCCCCTAGCTCAAATGATTCTGCCTCAAAGGGTCAGAGCAGGTAAGCCTGAGTAGGGGTCACTATGCTTAGGACATTTGTTTTCCTAGCGATGGCTAATCACTTTATCCTTCAACAAAATGCAAGACAAATCACAGTAAGACCTTTTTGTACTCGTGCGGAGCCATTAACCAAAAGTCTTGCATCTTCTCTGAGGTCCTAGGAAAATAAAGGTAAACTAGACTGGGAGTCTGAAGAGACTGGACCTAGGAAAAAGCTTCCATTATGCAGTCCTCCTCCTGAAATGAGGTACTAAACTGCAGGTTTGAATCTAAAGAGGCTGGTTTAGGTCACATCACCTGTGCTTGGTTCAGGCACTCAGAAACTTGGTGAGTCCCCTGAAGCACTAAAGTAAATGGCCAACAGATGGCACTTGGCTAGATGCTGTCCCCACATCATTCAAGCATTTCCGGGGCAGTCTTTCAAACTGGGCATGTGGCTGGAGATTTGGGGATCCCAGGGAATTGACTGGAATTGCATGTTGCAGAAAATTAATTATCAGAAGCTAAAGCCTGCTCTCACTGATTTGATGCTGATATCACTCCACTGACTTTCCAGAATTTTGGAGGGGTTTTTTGACAAGGACAGAAGTGGAAGGAGGGCAACAACCTTGGATATAATTTACTATGCTGGCACAAATCAAAAATTGCAAAAGGAGCTCACTAATTGCTGATAAGCCAGTATTATTTTGTGCCCTTAAATCTATAATTACCCCCAAATTAGTGGTCAGAACAGCAAGTACCTCTTGTTCGTCCAGTTTTGGAAATAGGAAAGGGAATGTCACTAGAGTTGCTGTTCTTAGTTCAGTTTCAGTAGGCACTGATATGAGTTTTTTGTTTTCTTCAGCCTTTTTTAGCTAAGTCCTCCTGAATGGTGTCATCCAGTTGGAAACATTGAGGTCATTCCGGAACCAAGGAATTCAGGGGAAGTTCAGCACAGCTGACAAATGAAAATCATCCCTAATGACATCCAGCTCTATATGACTCTGTGACTCTTAATTAGAGTTATCTACACGTGTTAGGATTCTGAATTAATCAAGAGACAGGTGTCAACATCTGTAAATGAGTAACATGCAGAGTGGTGAAGGGTCAACCAGTCTCAATATATGGTAATTAATTGTGACTGCTGGCAGCCAGCACAGCTCAAGCCACTCTGCTGCACATAACTTGCTCACAACAAAAAAAGACAGGAAGAAGATCTGAGCTTCCTTCAGGCATTGGAACTGGGAGCTTGATTTTCTTCATGTGCCAGCTTCAAAGGGGTTCAACTTTGCTAAATTCAAAGATATTACTTCTACTTTATGTTGGTGTAAGCAGAGGAGAATAAGGGAATAGCTCCTGAAGCTCCAACAAAATAGAACATGCTTGTGAACACCCTGAGGTGCAGATTAGGACTGGCATTACATAAGCAGATGGCAATTTGAAGAGTTTTATGGTTTTCTCTTTAGGGTAGCATACAGTCCTTGAGAAAAGATACTTCAAAACCAAGCTCATCCATTACTGGCAACTAGCACAAGTGGAGTAGATGCAACTGAGGATTCTAAACCGACAGTCTTCAAGTGGATTTTCAAGTTGAGATAGTCTCAGGTGAAAATGTTCCTCATTGCTTTTACAAGCACCCATGAACCTGTACTTTCTGATCTCACCTTCTTTTCTCTACAAGGTCTTTCCCTCACCTGCCTGCTTGAAGAAAGCCCCTTCCTGCTGCATCATAGCTATTGAGGTGAACATCTCCAAAGCTCCTAATGATTGCACAGTTAGTAGCACTCTGCCTCTTTAATTTCCCCCTTCTTGCAAATCTCTTCTAAAACCATCCATTTTCAGTCTTGCTTGTTCCTTATGTTCTTTCTTTTTTTTTTTTTTCTGATGCTTCCATCAATTATTTCTGCTGTTCTATGAAGTGATGTGTAGTCAGAAAAAAACACAGCCATTTTGGTCTGGGTGGAGAAGGACTCGGTGACCATAGGGGAGTGTCAATGCTTAGCTCCTCCAGACTAATACATTGTCCCCAGAAATAACACAGAGAAAAGTTCCAGAAATACTGGCCCTTGTCCAGCAGCTTGCTGGACAAACAGGCTGACCAAGTGGTTTTGACCATGAAAAAAGGCTGTTCCCTTTCTATTCCCCTATTGGATGACTTCCCATCATCCCTTCTTATCACACTGACCACATACCCAGCTACTGCAACTTAACAGTGTTGTACCTAGAGGAGAGGAAATTTCTCAGCACTTTCAGCAACCTTTAAGCCTGCCTAAAAGACCACAGGGTCACTTGCAGGACCCTGAGGGATACCATGGCTGTTTTTGAGATTACAGAGGAACATTAAACTAGTTCAGATTTTTTCTTTCTTAATCCCTTTGCCATTTCTACTGTGTCCAGATTGCCCTGGAAATCCTCAGCTCATAATTTCTTTTGATCCACAAATTCCCAGGCTTCTTGTTGGCAGATAGGAGGGAAAACACCATTCTCACAAGCATAGTGACTCTGAGGTCAGCATCCCCACTGAGTATCCCAAGATGATGGAAAATAAACCCCTAACACTATGTGTCCTGGGATCAGAACCCTTTTACACAAAACAGTGGGCTGCTGCTGCCTGACTTCTTTCTATAACTCAGCAGCCTGGTATTCCTCATGGTACATTCCCTGCTTTTTTGTCAGTCTGGCACAGAAGGCAAACTGGTATGTGAGACATTAAAAGACATTAATTTTCCAAGCAACTTCATACATGGATCTTCAGCAGAATTTTCTCTGCATCTGGAGCACAGCAGGGATACTGCTCCCCTTATTTAACCAATATAACAAAAAGAGCTCAGTTTAGTCCTTGGCCATATCATGCAGCTCATGCACTCAACAAATGTTTCACTCCAAGGTATCAAAGAATGTAAACTACAGGAGTGAGAAGACTGACAAAAACCTTATATACACAAAACACCACCTACCCAGAGGAGCCCAAAAGACTTACTCTCTTTCTCTTTTTTCTTGCTTTCTTTTTTTTTTATTTATTTACATACTTGTAAATATCTAATGTAGATCCTGTCAGATGCCATTAACATAAAGAGTTCTCTTGGGTGGAATGTGGCAGCTGTTACAAGCTGTTAGCGTTGGTTTGGGGTTTTTTAACTGTTTATTTTTGTTTGCAAGGTTAGTGAACATTTAGTGCAACAGGTGGTCCTTCCCTCTGCCCTGCAGTCAATTTGCTGGCAATTAGGATCTGCAGACTACAAAGAAGATACAAAATTCTAGACATGCATGAGCACAGAAAATTTTGGGAACTCAGCTGGAATTAAGAGTGGACCCCTTGCTTTTGCAGCTGGTTGCAGGCAGATCTCATGGTTCTCTTTAGACTTCTAATTTTCAAACTAGCCACTGCCACCCCACAAAATCAGCAGCGTAAGAGCCCTGCATACAGCAGTATGACATTATGGTAATCTGGATACAAAATGTCACAACCCTATGAAACTGGAAGAATATCAACTCACTAAGTCAAAACAGTTTGGAAGAGTGAAAGTTCATCTGGCCATGGTGTGGTGGCTGCTGGCGCAACTACTTCAGATATACAACTGGTTTCCCCTGATAACTAATGGTTGGGCAGAAGCTAAAACAAAGACCTCAGCAATTTCAAAATTTAACAAGAAGTCCAGCTGTGGCAGCAGGAGCAGCACAGGTGAGGCAGGCTGGAGTTCAACAGAGCCATTCAGATTAGCATGGTTGCATTTATGCAGCTGATCCAGCAATTGCTCTTGCTGTAGGCAAAGGTTTCCAAAGACTTCCCAGGTGATTGTAACCATATGCACATGCTGCACATAACAAATAATACAAAGCTCATTCTGCAGGTGTTCTTATGTATTGTCTTATCCTCCTGAACTGTTTTCCATTCATTCACATACCCTACTACATTAATCGTGCCTTCTGCCAGCATTAGGCCCATTGTCAACTGCATACAGCTAGCATTTGTACCTTGTTTATTACTGATAATAGAGTCATAGAATGGTTTGGGTTGGAAGGGACCTTTTAAAGATCATCTAGTCTTTCCCTCAATAGTATTTATTATTATTACATTACTGACTACAAGTTGCAACCAATATCAGGATTTACTGATCTGAAGACAGCACAAGCTTGACCAAATCAAGAACTTCATTTATAGTCATGCTGCATTACAATCTCAGATAGCCAAAAGAAGTATTCAGGAATTAATTTCCAGCCTAAGACCCTTTTATGAAACCACTGCAGAACAAAATGGCATTGATATCAGCAAGACTCAGAAAGACAAATCTAGAAGACTTTGTATATATGAGAAAACGTGGCAGAAACAAATAAAGAGACTTGATACAGTCACAAGTGAAATCAATGAGAGACAAGCTGATCCTGAAGTGAAGAATTCTTGTGGCAATTTAACCTCAAAGACTTCTTCAGTCTCCTGAATTATAGTTTTACAAGGTGTTTTCATAAGATTACTTGAGTCAGCAAAGCTTGTAAAATACACTCAAGCTGATGGTTGCCCTTACCAAAACAAAGACTGAGTATCAGGCCACTATGACATGGAATTACTACACATCTATATCCCCATGGCAAACACAACTAGTAGGAGAATACAAAAGCAAACACAAAAAACAGAAAATCATGGTGGCTTTGGCTCTAAATGCAAGTCTTGCATCAACTTGGGTGTGCACTGCCAAGAACTAACTGCCTCTGCATCTCTTTATTCCATGTAAGACTCAACAAAGGGACACAAGACCCAGCACAGAAAAAATCACCCTGATCCCCTGGTATGCTCCAGCTGCTCTGCTCCACTCCAGCAATGCAAAACAGCTGTAAACCTGGTTTAACCAACAAGTTAAATTGGGTTTATGAGTTCTCAATATTGGCAAAGTAGTACAAAGCAGCTGGAGTTTACTAGTATACTTAGCCCTGGGGTTTTGCCCTCAAAAGTTAACTCTTACTCCAGCCAAAATAAAGAATATGAGCCGCAGTTAACCTTTCAAGTGAATTTTTTATCTCACAACCTATTGCATTTTTTATGAATGCTGAGAAAAAGAAAACTTACACATTTTGCCAACACAACAGTCTAGGACCAGACATCCATAGAATCATAGAATCATAGAATGGCTAGGGTTGGAAGGGACCTTAAAGATCATCTAGTTCCAACCCCCTTACATGGGTAGGGACACCTCCCACTAGACCAGGTTGCTTAAGGCCTCATCCAATCTGACCTTGAACACCTCCAGGGAGGGGGCAGCCACAACCTCCCTGGGCAACCTGTTCCAGCATCTCACCACCCTCACAGGAAATAACTTCTTCCTAATGTCTAGCCTGAATTTCCCCTCTTTAAGTTTCAAACTATTGCTCCTTGTCCTCTCACTACACACCCTTGTAAAAAGCCCTACCCCTGCTTTCTTGTAGGCCCCCTTCAGATACTGGAAAGCTGCTATAAGGTCATCCTGGAGCCTCCTCTTCTCTAGGCTAAACAACCCCAACTTCCTCAGCCTATCTTCATAGGTGAGGTGCTCCAGTCCTCTGATCATCTTTGTGGCTCTCCTCTGGATGGGCTCCAGGAGTTCTATGTCCTTCTTATGCTGGGGACTCCAGAATAAATAGTATATTATAAATAAATACACAGTACTCCAGGTGGGGTCCACCAGAGCAGAGTAGAGGGGGAGAGTCACGTCTCTCGACCGGCTGGCTGTGCTTCTTTTGATGCAGCCCAGGATATGGTTGGCTCTCTGGGCTGCAAGTGGACACTGATGGCTCATGTTAAACTTCTGGTCAACCACTGCCCCCAAGTCCGTCTCCTCTGGGCTGTCCTCAATCCTTACTCCTCCCAACCTGTATTCATGCATGGGATTGCCTCGAGCCAGGTGCAGAACCTTGCACTTGGCCTTGTTGAACTTAATGCAGTTTGCACAAGCCCACTTCTCCAGCCCGCCAAGGTCCCTCTGGATGGCCTCCCTTCCGTCCAGCTTGTTGATTTCACCACACAGTTTGGTGTCATCAGCAAACTTGCTGAGGGTGCACCCAATTCCACTGTCCATGTTGCCAGCAAAGGTGTTAAATAACACTGGTCCAAGTACTGACCCTTGAGGAACACCACTCATCACACGCCTCCATTTGGACACCAAGCCATTGATCACAACTCTTTGGGTGCAACCAGTCAGCTAGTTCTTTATCCAATGAGTGGTCCATCCATCAAATCTGTATTGTTCCAGTTTTGACACGAGAATGTCGTGAGGGACCATATCGAAAGCTTTGGACAGGTCCAGATAAATGACATCTGTTGCTCTGCTTTTGTCCACCGAGGCTGTGACCCTATTGTAAAAGGCCATCAAATGGGTCCTTTGATGTTCTTGTGTCTTAGCAGGGTCTTCAGAAGGATCTGTTCCAAGATCCTGCCAGGCAAAGAGGTGAGACTGACTGGCCTGTAGTTCTCTGGGTCTTCTTTTTTTCCCTTCTTGAAAATGGGGGTTATGTTTCCCCATTTCCAGTCAGCAGGAACTTCATGAGACTGCCATGACTTTTCAAATATGCCAAACTGACACATGGACAGTGGCTTTGGAAGTTCATCCACCAGTTCTTTCAGGAGCTAAGGGTGAATCCCATCAGATCCCATGGACTTGTTCACCTTTATGTTCTTTAGGTGGTCTTGAACATCCTCTTTGTCTACAGTGGGGGGATCTTCCTTTTCCCAGTCCCTGCCTTTGGTTTCCGTAACATGGGGGTGTGATCAGAGTCCTTGCTGGTGAAGACTGAGGCAACGTAGTCATTAAGTACCTCAGCCTTCTCTACATCTTGGATGACCAGCTCTCCTGTTTCCTTCTGAAGTGGGCCCACATTTTCCCTAGTCTTCCTCTTATCATTAACCTACCTACAGAAACTTTTCTTATTGCCCTTAACTTCCCTTGCCAGATGCGATTCTCTTTTTGCTTTCCTAACCTGATCTCTTGCTTCTCTAACTACCTCTCTGTACTTCTCCCAGGGTATCTGGCCTTGCTTCCACCCTCTGTAAATTTTGTTTTTACACCTAAATATGTCCAGGGGTTCCTTGCTCATCCACGCAGGCCTCCTGGCACTCCTGCCTGCCTTCTTCTTTGTAGGGACACATAGGTCCTGCACACACAGGAAATGTTCCTTGAATATGGACCAGCTTTCCTGAACTCTCTTCCAATCCAGGACTTTGTCCCATTCTACCCTAGCAAGCAGATCCTTGAAGGGATCAAAGTCTGCCCTTTTCAAATCAAGCATGCTCAGCTTGCTTCACACTTTTCTTGCTGCCCTAAGGATCTTGAATTCTGCAGTGTCATGGTCACTGCAGCCTAGTCTCCCAGTGAGTTTCACATCGCTCACCGGCCCATCTCTGTTGGTGAGAACAAGGTCCAGCAAAGCTCCTTTTCTGGTAAGTTCCTCTACCATTTGGAGGAGAAAGTTGTCATCAATGCACTCAAGGAACTTCCTGGAATGCTAGTGCTTTGCTGTGTTGTCCCTCCAGCAGATGCCAGAGTGATTAAAGTCCCCCATGAGGACCATGGCTTGCGAGTGCAAAGCAGCTCCTATCTGTCTAAAGAGGGCCTCATCCACTTGGTCATCCTGGTTGGGTGGCCTGTAGCAGGTTCAAGAGACTAGCTCCAGTTTTGAGCTGCAACAACTAAAAATGGAGATGCTGTTCGTTGGGCTCTGAAGTCATCCTTGGCAAATACAAATTCTCATTACAGAAGTGTGATCTAGGTGACCAAGAGTGTTCTGAACAGTGTCACATCATACGATTTCTTTGCAGACTTCATATCCAATCACACCATATTCTCTCAGGAACACTGCCTGCAACTCATCAGTCTGTGCTTTAGCTTATCCATCACAACTAAAAATATCCCATCAAACAGATGTCAACCAAAAACCTGTTCTATAAACTCTTCCACCTCTGGATGGAGGTAACTTGTTTGCTTGAGAGTATTTATAAGCATAACCTTTCCCCAGCAGAGGCTTCTGGAAATCATATTTCAGAAGAATAAACCCCAATGAAGTAGCAAAACTTGGGACTCAGTGTTTGATGTTGTACTACTGTCACCTGGAAAGCAAAAATATAGGTTGAGTCTTCAATATCTCAGACTACCTTGGAGGAAAATGCAATTTGAAATTTCAGTGTAGAAGAAACCAAGAGATTCCTAAAATCCCTCGAGGAGATACTCTGTAGCTGTCAGTCAGCACTGCCTGAGGACAAGAAATCCCCTGGACAGCCTCACAAAAAGACCGCTCAGTAGCAAATACTCAGAAAGCCCATACTTGAAATCGTAAAGGGCTTAAAAAGAGCATGCAGAAAACTAAGATTCAGCTAAATCAGGAGACAAAATAAAAGAGCATAATATTCAAGAAAATGCAGAAGAACACAGAGATTGGCAACTTTTAAAAACATGAGAAATACTAGGGAGAAATTGGAATGTTATTAAAAGAAGAGGGAGGTGAAATCGATGACAACTTTAATCTGGCCAAGATCCCAAACTATACAGACTACAAAGAATTTCTCTGGCCAATGTCCAAGAGTTTGCATAAAATTAAAGAGTGGAAATGCACTTGAAAGTTAGGGAAAGCTAAAAAAAAAATAAAAGACCAGGCATTAGATACATTGTATGCTGTAGCCCATAAACATAGAGTCCTTATTCTTATAAATAAAACCATACAACAAATATTTAGAGACCAGCCTAAACCAAAATGTTGGCTCTAAATAACCACAAATTGTGCAGGAGTTTGAAACCAGATCCCAGCTCTGTGGAAGGCCCTTCCCTGATGGGAGCGGGCACACTCTGGGACAGTCTGTTTCTGGATTCTGTGGCTTGGCCTGCTCTCTGCCAGCCAGAGAAAAAAAAATCATTTGTAAAAAAGGAAAACATGACACAAGATTAATGCTGCAGAGGTAGCTATTCTCTCTGAGACCAATGTGAAATTGCTGAGAAATTTAAACCGGACTGTGAAGTTCAGCAAATATTGCAGACTTTTTTGTAGATATGAACACAGCTCAAACAAGCAAAGATTAACATTTTTAATGTTTGCAAGCTGGTATTTGGTGGCCTACAAACCCCAGGGAAAGACACATTACATATGTTTCCCTATACCATGGTGGTTATCATGACAGCAGTATCAGGGTGCCAGCTGGCATCTTAATAACAAGGAATGTCCAACCCTTTCCTGAGTCCTACTGAGCTCTTGGCACTGTTGCATGGTGGTGAGTTCCACTGTGTAGCTGTGCACACAAGAAAAGAAAGAGTCCTTTTTCACTTTAAAATGCATTGCCTTTTTAGTGTGAGTGTTCATTTTCTGCAGTGTGATACTTATGAGACAAACGCCACTCTACGTATTACTTGTATGTTACAAACGAAATCATTTCAAAAGGAAATCATTAAGAAATTTCCATGGGAATGGTTTTGCAAGAAAAATGCAGCTCTGTTAAGCTGAAGTTTCAAGTTTAAATAGTTTTTTTTGTTCGCGATCCACAATTTTCTTTTGGGAAAACAGTAATTATCAGGCTAGTCCTGTTGAACTGATGTTTGGGTTTGTAGTAGTTCAACAAATCATTAAACTACATTTTTTTCATCCACATGCTACATTAGCCAAGCTGTCCTTCAGATGCCTCCACACCCCCTTCTGAACCAGACTTTGGAAGACTATCTGCTCTTGTACAATTTTGATTGACCTCTTTCTAAACTTCCTGACTGTAATCCAAATCCTGTCAGATTTTATTCATAACAAAGCTTCTTCTTGACTCTGAACATTTTAGTTGCTCCCTCTCTGAATCTGTTCTATTTTTATTACATACATGCATATGCACACACTCACAAAGACACATAAGTATATGCATGGGACTGAATTCTTAAAAATGTATTTGGCTTGTAAATCAGTTATCTGCCACTGGCTCACAGAGCAGAAATTACAGTATTTTCAATGGCATTTTCTGCCTGGAATTTTCTTGCAACTTGACGTTCTGTTTGTTGTTTTGATCACCTCTGCAGAATGACCAGATGTTTTTACTAAACAATGAGCCTGGGGCATTTTTCACAAGTGATAAACATATTCCTCTTTTTATTTGCTTTACATACAACTGACTTGCATCCAAATCAGCTGATTTTCCTGCCTGTACATAGCCATGCAGATAGGATTGAGAGAGATGGTTCTCCAGAAGCCCTTGAGTATGGTGTTGATTTTTTTTACTTCTAGTGTTTCAAAACTGAGCCAGGAACATTAAAATCACTTTTTTAAAGTGATAAAGGAGGGGATGGAGTTAATATGAGTTCATGGGGAATGGAACCATGAGAGACTGAATAGCTTACAGCATTGTATTATGAAAATATGGACTTGGAAAAGGATGCATTCCTTGGAAAGGAACTTCTGTCCAACCTGTGCTATGAAAGGCAACTATGTCATCATCAGCAGTTGTAATTGATAGAAGACAGGGAAGAGGATGCTGAAAGAGACCTAGGGGTAAGAAAGGACAGATGAGTGGACTCCCATGCTATGTAATTTAGCCAGACAAAATAACTCCATGCAAGTCTGGGCAGCCCATACAAAGGCAATGCTTCAATGAGAGCCAGGCTGTAGCTGCATTTAGCAACCGGAGCAGAAGGAAACCCTAGAGACTTCCATTTCATGTACAGCAGAGGAAGGAGACACTGAGTCCCATTCCTCCTCAGCCCAGCAGACAGGCAGGATAAGGAAGGGATGGGGGACAGAGGAACACAAGCTTCATGCTGATGCTCAGAGGTGACACACCAGCAGGTATAAGCTTTTCCTCTGCAGAGCAACAATACAACAAGGAATTAAGTCTTGGCTGACAGAGACACCAGGAACTCCCTAGCTTCACAGCAGCAATTAAATTCAATTAATACTACTCAAAAGTCAGTCTGGACACCACCTCTTGAACACCTAAGATTACATCCTGCAGATCTGCTCCTGACAGGCTGCATGACTTGTTCACGCAGACATTGCCAGTAACTGAATTATCAAAAAGAACAATATTCTAAAATCCCACAGCTTCCATGTACATCCACAGAGAAACACCAGCACAAAACTGGTGGCCTAGCCTGGAAGATCAGTCTCAATTCGTGTATTCTTTCCTTTTCCCTTAACATCCATGCTCCTTGGATGTGTACTTGTGGCTTGGCTTTTCCTCTTTTCTTTTACTGTCTTCAGCTCAAGCTCCCAAAGTCACATCCCAACACGCTCTGCCAACCGCAACCCCACACGTCAAAATCCCCGCATGCAGTCACACAGACTGATTCCAGGAAGCTCACACTGCTGGACTTCGTTGACTTCCACTGAGCAACCCTGATTTATGCCTGCTGAAGCTATGGTCCTGAGTGTAATAACACCTACACTGCACTGTTGTCCCACATGTGTATATTCTATTATCCAAACAACAGATGCACTAGCATGCATGTACACACATATTCCAACATCTGGCGATCACAAGCTGACTGTAATAACTCCATGGACTTCATTCATCTTTACAAAACTCACAAACACTTCATCTAGACATCCACTGAAGAGGTGCATAGCCTTTTCCACTTCACTGAAAGAAGCATGCTCTTAACCTGGCCTTCACAGTCACACACATACAGAAATACAACCAAGCACTTGCACTTAATCTTAAAGCTTACATTTAGTCCCTTCTGAATAGCAGGGCACAAATGGCTCTTGACTTAGACACTTAACAGATGTTGCACATAATGTGCACACAGACACACACCTCTTTATTTTTCAGTCATACCTGTATATGTGCCCATATGCCCTAATCTGCTATGAGGCTCACTTTTCCACTTTCTGGCTTCAAGTCATGCCAGAATAAAACTGATAAAAGGAATTGAAGAATCACTTCCAAATATCCAGATATGTTAACTTAAAGACATTCTGCTGCTTAACACTAAAATTAACACTTGCATAATTCAGCAGTTCTGGATGTTGGAAATTTCCAATCTGTTTTCCTTTGTTTCTCTCATCCACATCTATTCCAAAGTACCTGTTCACAGAGAATGTGGTCAAAAGGCATTTTATGAAAAATACTTTATCTCAGAGTCCTTGCACCTGCCTGGCTCTCAGTTCAGTGCGCTGGAAACAATGGGATGCCCCACTGTGATGTTCTCAGAAAACTATACCTTACAGCAGAATTGCTGTAAAGTACACAGTTTGGAAGCAATGAAGTTGCAAAGGCCTCAGGTTTTCCTGATTCCCCTGCCAGCAATATCAATGCATCAGTGGTGACCTCAGAAACCTGTTGGCTTCTGTGACCTCATATAGCATCCTTTATGGATGTCAAAAACAGGGCTAGTAATTTTCTGTGTGTATGAATACCCACATGTTTTCAACCATGCAGAACTAAACTATTTCATAACCCATTCTTTTAAAACCTTTAAAAGCATGTACTACACTTGGAAAATCATATGCATATTTTGAGTTTATTGAGGGGTTTTTTCCAACTAGCTTCTCTTTAAAAAGGTTAGGTTTTTTGACAGTAGGAAGAATGGCTTGCTGTATCTTACTGCAGATGAGAAGAAGAAATTTGATGCATTCTACTGAATTACTTTAGAACTTCTGGTTAGAAAATTATAAAAATTTTCATGTGGAAAGGAAATCTGCAAAATTCTCAGAATTTTCAATCTCAATTACAGGTATTCCCTATATTTTTGAAGAAGAAAACAACAAGAATTTACATCACCATTAACTTCTACTTTAGCCTTCAGGATATGAGTTTAAAATAATCAAACTTCCAGATCTCAAGTGTGCAAGAATCCCTAACAGCTTAATGAATATACCTTAATCTAACAGCAACATCTCAGGGTTCTGGTCGTCTTGGGATATCGGCTCTGAATGATGTGATTTGTTCCTTGTACCTCACTGTGCTGTTAACTATGAAGTTGAAGGGTAAATGTAGTGACAATATCATTAAACATTACATTAATAAACAGATATGCAGATAATGCATGGATGAGCCTCCCAAAAAGCCCTGTTGAACCTCACTCTGCTGTCCAGCATTAAAGCTTGCACACTGAAACACTCCTGCTGCACTTCAGGGTTTCCATCACAAACAACAATGGCACAGAGAAAACTGATACTATGCTACTGCAGAAGATACACAGAATGGAAAGTCAAAATCATTCAAACTACAGCCTAGAGACAGAAAGACACCCATGGACACCAACACACTGAGAATCCAGGTATCTACCAGTCCTACCAGTGCTTGTTACCATTCAGCATATTCCACAAGAAAAGTCTTGATGAAAAAGCAGGGGACTTTCTGCTATACAGATGATCACTCATACCCTTTCCCAATGCTGCTGTAGATTTATCTTGCTGGTCAGCTCAAGAACAGCAGAGAGACAAAGCAGAGTTTTAACTGTCCCTGGGGTTTCATCATGAGTGGGGTATAAGTGCACAAGCAGCCAATAAGCATATCCCTTACAGGGCTTCTAAACATATTATTTCATCTGCTCCTTTCAGCAATTCCCATCCTACAGCATGTGGTGGTCAGAGAGATGCATTAAACTGGGAAGAGTTCTCTTGGTGGGGGGGCTAAGAGAAGGATAACACGTTTCAAAACAATAGACTTTTCTCTCTATCTCTTCACCTTCCCTTCCAATCATACTTCTGTTACCTTCTTCTTGTGTGGTAAAAAATTTGATGTGAAAAGCAGCTCAAGCTTGCCTCTAATGCTGCTGAGCTTGACCATGTGGTTACAGAAGGAGGCAGCAATTTCCTCTCCTAGTACAGCTGTGAAAGCCCACAGTGATGCTTCAAAGGGAATCTGTGACCCACCCCTTCCAGCCTGGAGCCCAGCAGGGTCTGAGAAGCAGCTGGGCTGCACTTCAGTGAGATGCCTTGCCGAAGGCAGGGAAAGAGATGGAGGGAAGGGAAAAAACCAGGAATACAACACAAGTTGAACAAATGGAGGGAGTAAGAGAGGAGAAGGAACAGACCGGGGATTAGGACAGCATATTGGAATTGGCTTATTAACACTGAATGCTATAAAGAGAGGACAGTCTAGGAGCACTCCAGCCTTGTACCTTACACCTTGTCACAAAACATCCTGACAGAAAGAATGACAGTGAGTCAGGCTAACATCCTCAGTTCCATACAAGTCTTTCCCTCCTTTTCTGCAGCTCTTGTGAGCCTTGCTTTCTACTGCAGGCTGCAGATCTGATTTGCTTGAGCAGAGATGATGCTCTCCTGTGTGCACCAGGTCAGTAAGGACCTCTTAACCCATCTCAGCAGCTTGCTTGCCCACTTTCATTTCACGTTCAGAGGAAAATATGAACATAAAAGAGAAATATGGGCCTGCTTCAATAGGATACCTTTAGTTGCATGAGGCACCCAGAATCCTAGCTAAAGAGTCTGTTCTTTCCTTAAATCTTACAGGATTTAGGTGTACAGAAACCGGTACTAAAAAGCCTTTCAACCATCTGCAGACTCCTTCTCCCAGCTCTGAGCAGACAGCATATCTCACAACACTTCTCACTAAGAACACAGTACAGCTGCAGGAGAGGTCCACCAAGGCATGGAGAAAATAAATAAATAAATAAATAAATAAATAAATAAAATTAAATAAATATATAAATATAATGAATAAAAATAAATACAATAAATATAATTAATTACTTAATTATTTAATAATAAATAAATAAAAGCAAATAAAAATTTTAAAAAAAAAAAAAAGTGGCTGGCTGAAATTAAGTGGCTGTTCCCATGGCTGAATCTCAAGGTGTCTTTGCAAAATGCCAGTTTTGCAGCCACAAGTATCTTTTTACTGCTAAAACAAGTCAAGATATTTACAGAAATGCACTTTGGTGGCCTCACTGGAAAACAGGAGCAATTAATTTCTCCCAGAAGGCAGCAAAGTAAATCCAACATTATATCAAATACATCCCCTACCTCTCTCTTACTTTATCTGCAGCTGGGGCAAACCCCTCACAGCTCATTATATCACGTATTTTAGAGAAAGACAGCTAACTTCCTTATATGTGTCTTACTGTTTAAAACGTGCCTTTCTTGCAGGGAAGACGCAGTTGGAGAATAACAGGCTCCACTGTTGACTGAGTGGGAGGAAGGGAGAAGGTCACATCCATGAGACATGCTTTGTGTAATAACTCTGGTGTTTCTAAATCCAGCAAGGCATCTCCACGTGGATTTACAGGCCACAGATACTTTTGGGTTACTTAGATAGCAACCGTGATGCTGGTATTGCTTCTTCCTTGAGTAAAGGATGCCTTACACTGATTTGCAATCAAAAATATTCAGTAAGAACCTCCCATGCAGAGAAGCCCTTCAAGCACAAAGCAAGGGCCCTGTGCAGAATATTGCTAGGGAAAAATATACTGTTCCATCCATGTCCGTCCCACCCACCAACTCCTCCATCCCACCCACCTCCTACTGCACTCATCCACCCTCACACCCCCAAAACATGTTCTGCTCAGGTCCCTGTGTTTCAAGCAACAAGCGGCCATGCAGCACTCCCTGGAGAGACTGGTGGCAGAGTGCTTCCCCAGCTCCATGGCACAAACAGGAGGAACCCACTGTCCCCCTGTTGAAACCTGAGCCACAGCCATCCCCCCTCCTTTGGAAAAAGGCTGTGACAAAGAGTATTCCCTCACCCCAGGAAAAACCATGGTTCTCTCTTACACATAACATGGGGCATGTGCATCAGCACACTCCTCCTGCAACAAGCAGGTTGAATCTCACCTCTGAATATGGCTTTATGCTTTTCCCTTGCTGCCCTGCACCTAATCCATTATACAGCAACAAGTGTTGTCAGCTACACATTGAGAATGTATACCAGAGAGTGCTACAAGGCAGCTGCTCCTGCCATTCAGGAAACATACTGAATATACTCCTTTATGAAACTCATGCAACCCAAATTTCATAACCTTTCTCAACAGACTTCAGCAAGTCCACACAAAGCTTTGTTTGGAGGTCCACCACACGCCTTCTCCTCAGGAACAGCACACCTCCACCCTGACACCCACTAAGTGTCCCAGTGCTACCCATGAGGTACCAAGGGAAGCATCTGTCTAGGAGACAGGTATGTTAAAAATTCACCCTCCAAAGCTTTTCCTTGACATAGTTTATCTAGTCTACCTCACAAAATATTAATCATTTACCAGGCCAGAGATACTAATGCTGTAAAATGTCTGGTGCAAATATAATTCTGTAAGCATCGCATCTGCTCCAGAGCAATTTTGTCCCTGGTAGGGGCTCTTCCATGACGGTCTACCTGGACTCAGTCAATCACTATGCTAAACCCCCAAGAAGCACACTGAAAGACAACATCTCTGCTGCAGAAGACAAGACTGAGCAGCCAGTTTGTGGAGTCGGAGGAGGAACTAAGCTTCTCACATTCATCCTAAAGAGGGACCACCGCATATTCGTGAAGTTGGGGTTAACTGCTACACACCCTGAGCTCCACTTGATCCAGATTCTGATCTGGTGCTGAAAGAATCTGTAAACCATTAGCTACATCCAACAGACCTGTTGCTGCTAATGCTACATCTCCGAAACAGAGACTAGCTTTCTGGAAAGAAATCTATCAAACCAAAGGTGAGATCTTAAGAGCCTACTCAAATGGTCTTCCATTCTCTCTGCCCAACAGACAGCATCACCTTCACATCCAAATGTTCTGTTTGTCACTCCCTTCGCCTTAAATGAAAACTTGCACACTTGCAAATAAAAAAACTAGCTCAACATTCACGGGTTTATGACACAAAAACATGCTCAAAATTACTGTAGGAACATTACACTTTTTCTTTTCATCTAAATATACATTTATACCAAACTCAGGAGGATGGAAAGGGTAGGAGGGCTTAAAGCCAAAATGCTTAAACTTAGTTTTATCCAACTTTTTAGGGTAAAACATACAAAGAGCAAGCAATAGGTAAGAAGTAAATTGTTACTCTTTACATGAACAGGTCAATGCTATATTTTGCAATGACCAAAGTGTTCATCTACTAGTCAAAAGGTGTTTTGTGTCTACACCTGTGCTAGATTTAATATCCAAATGAGCAAACATGAAGTCCAAACAAAATGAAGTCCTATTAAGAATGCCAGTCAAGAGTTCAAGTGAAGCCTCAAGATGTAAAAAAACCTCTCAGGTCTATATCTGAGCTAAAGAATCTGTTGCTTTTTATGTAAAGTGATAAAAGTGTGAAGAAAAGCCATGTGTAGGTCAGCTTGCAGAGGGTGATACAGAGTACTAATGGCTATCAGACAAGATAATTAAACAAAAGGAAATGTCTTCTCTGAAATGTTCATTCTGGAAGACTGCAAGAAAAAGAATGAGACTGAACTTTGCTAGGAGAGACACCTCACTTTATTTCTCCTCACCTTCACAACTCTGCCAGGTGCCCACCCTGTCTGTGAGATATGTGATGAGCCATTACCAAGGTTCACCTATACCTAGAGGTGTGAGACCCAGGCTCATAAGGAGAGCTGGAGCTTCCTCCAGGTTCCCTGGATAACAAATTTCTCTACAAGGCTCTGAGCAGTCCTTTCTTTTTTACTTGATACCTTAAAACCATGTAGAGCCTGTAGCCTGTCTCTGTGTTGTGAAGCTGATGCAGCATGAGCAAAACCTGTGCCTTTTTGTGATAAATCCCTAAGATTTGTCAGCACCAGTATTGATAAGATTTGCCAGTACCAGCATCTTGTCTCCTGCAAAATATTTTTTTCTGGGATCTAACATGGTCTTGCTACAGTTACATTTGTGTAAAACACCATTGCGAGGATAAACTTCTCATCTTGTCACCTGACCTCTCTGCTGTATCACATCCCTCTACTCTCTTCCTTTTTTCTACTCCATACAAAACTGAAAAATCTTCTCCTTTCAAGGACCTGCTCAGCCATTTCTGTCCTTCCCCCATACCAACAGAAGACACTGAAAGGCTCTCAGTGCTAGCAGTTATTTCCAGCACCTCTGTGAATTCTCCTATGGCACCTTTCACACATGGGAGGAAACAGTGACACATCCAGGTCAATCTTCTCCCTCCAAACCTTCCTTCAAGGAAGCAGTAATGGCACCAACCCTGACAATATTCAAGAAACATTTGGACGATGCCCTCAGGGACATGGTATGAACCTTGGGGTTGTCTTATTCTGGGGCGGGAGTTGGACTTGGGGATCCAGATTGTCCAAGGAGGTGTTTGAACCACCATCCCTGGATACATCTAAAAAGATAGATGTGGTGCCAGGAGACAGGGTTTGATGGTGGACGTGGCAGAGTTAGGGTAGTTGTTGGACTTGATGATCTTGAAGGTCTTTTCCAACCAGAATGATGATACTATGATAACAGTTACAGTTACAGCTGGGCTTACCACCAACACCCACTGAACTGATCAATGTCATCTCATTAACCATTGGAACAATCTCCCCAGGGAAGTGATGGATTCCCCAACATTGGACATATTTAATATTCAGCTGGACAGGATGCTGAGCCATCTCATCTAGACCAAACTTTTGCCAAGAAACATTGAACCAGATGATCCTTGAGGTCCCTTCCAACCTGGTATTCTGTGATTCATGGGGAAAACATGCTGGCATAACAATGCCCCTATAATTACACTCCGTCAGGCTAGTTTAAGCATAATTTCCATAAACACACATGCACAGCAGTAACTGTGAATCAAGGAGATCAGCTGCAAAAAATACATCACTTTGTCTCATTAAATAAGCACAGTGCTACTAGGGCCACTGTATTTTTTGCCTGTAACACTTAATTTCCTGTGACATTCCACTAATGCTTGAAAACCAATATTAGCTTGCAGGAGGTATTGTCTTTAAAAGACAAAAGTAACTGCCTAGTTACATCAGCTAAGTCAGGAGATACTCCACAGTCTTCAGCATCCCTTTGTGGTTCCCCCACCCTTGTTGTACACAGGATTGGGCAGAGGAGCTTGGGAACTGGCAGGGAACTAAGCAGGAACTCCAAACATTAAAACCTACATGCAGTGAGTATTGTTTCTGTCCTATCCCCACACACTGACCCACTGAATGAGGTCTGCAGATGGCCTGTGCAAGGACTGTGTGCTACTATATTACTCTCACAGTGGCACAGCACTCAGCTTCAGAGGAACTGGAGTATGTGTACCTCCAGCTATAAAATGTTTGTTTAACTGCTATATTGAGCTGCTGGAGTGAAGCAGAGAAGCCTTCAGGCTGCTTAGCACCTGACCCACTGTTTTTTCTGATTTTATTATATCATTTTTACAGTATCATTGCTATTTCACACTTTATTTCTTTCACAATCCTTAGACTGTCAATGCACTCCTGGTGATTTACAGCATGTGATTTCCTCCCATTTATTTATGCACTCAAATACTCCACGGCTTTTTCTTTCAAAGGTTTGCAAAGCACTCAAAAGAATCTGCCAGAAACATACAGCTCTTGAGTAGAAAGCAAATTACAGTTCAAACGAATCAATCACACAGTCTGCCTAAGAGTAAACAGAGCATTCAAACTTCATAAGGCAGCATGGTTGCCTTGATAATACAAACCACCAGCAAATAAAAAGCTCTCTGGTAGCACAGACATGTTTTCATGCAGATCCCAATAAATCTTTTAATTTCTGCACATAATTTAAAGCATTTTTATGCAGAATTTATAATAGAAAACTATTATATTCCAGCTTCTTCAATGACCTTGAGCAATTTCTTACTTATTTCAAACCAAGGTTGGTTTGAGGGGGCTTCCACAAGGGTTACATATGCCCAAAAGCAAAGACACACACATCTACTTACATACAATGCCTTCAAACCCCTGCCAGGACTATTCTGCTGTGTCTGTGCTTGGATGTCATAGAAGTATCCCAGGGAAGTCCAAGCTGAATCACACTTACCAGAATTGCTCAGATCTGAGCCATTCCCTCACAGGGGCTATGATTAATTCACAGTTGCTACCTCAAAGTAGCAGTGAACCCATTTACATTCACCATTGGCCAGACTGCCTTCCTGTACAAACATTAAACCCTCACACAGGACGCTGAGTCAGGCTCACTGAGGGTGTCTGAGGGCCTGCATAAAGCACCTCAATATATTGCTTACAGCACCACTATCAGCTTTAGAGAGATCATAGAATCATAGAATGGTTTTAGTTGGGAGGGACCATAAATATCATCTAGGTCCAACCTTCCTGCATTGGCAGGGACACCTCCCACTAGACCAGGTGGCTCAGAGGTCCACCACAGTTTCATGTTGTTAACATTAGCACCAGTTCAATAACTTTCATGCCCACATATTTCGCTGAGGAAAGGACATTCCACCCTGCACAGGGCTCTCCTGTGTGTGGAAGGAAGAACCCAGACTCCAAGGGAAATAGACAGGAAAGCCTCCATGGACAGGAGAAGCCTGGACAGCAGACCCTCTCTCCCAGCTGTATCTCCCTTCACACTCTTCCCCATTTCTTTGCCATAGGCATTGGCAAGTGGCAGGCGCTGATGCTTTCCAGGTCTGCATGCTACCTGAGTGCTTAGCAAAGCCAAGAGTCACATCAGGCAGCTCCCTTGCTCTGCTCCCAAAGTCAGAGCATCCAGCAGGGGCCATTTCAGGAGAAACACAGGTGGACTTTATGTTCATTTCAGTTTCTGTCATAGGAAAGGTAACCTTCAGAGCTCCTAAGCTGAACAGTCCCAACTGTAACTTTTAATACCATAAAAACCTGTTCCTTAGAGGATGGAGCTCTCTGCTCTTAGTAGTTTTAGAAGGAGCAAGAAAAGAATGATAAGGTCAATAAGAGCAAGAAGAATACAAGGAGAAAAAGGATAGAAAAGCAAGATGAAAAGGACACAGAAGGACATAGTGGATGGCAATAGATGATGTGGTGGTGCTATGAGTAGAAAAATAATTTAAGGGAGGTAAAAGATAAAATGAAAGCAAAAATCCAAAGAGGTAATAAAGTAAAGGAAAAAGGAAAAAGGAAAACAAAAAGATAAAATGTGCCCGCACATATACAAAATTATTGAGTGACTGCAGACTTACTAACTAAATTGAAACACTGAAAACAGTCTCCAGAATTTCCTACATGGCTTGGAAGCTGATGCAAACACTCAAGGAGCCACCTTTCCTGCCACGGGGAAGGCTACAATACTTTTTATTTACTAAAATTAAGGTGATGATTGCAACATTCCCTAGAAGATCTGCTGGCTCATATTGCCCCCCAAAAGTCTTAAGACTGTCCTGAATCCACATTTTCAGAGGAAACAGGTAGAAACACTGCAGGTTGCACAGCAGTAAGAAAGGTGAGAAAGCACAGGAAAAGGAGAAGGGTAGAAAGCCAAGGAGATCAGTATGAGCAGAGATTAGGAGAAGAGGAGACAGTAAAGAGCTAGAACAGCACAGCTTTGAAAAAGCGTAGAGCAAATAATAAAAAAAAAACCACATAAAGACAGTAAAAGGACGTTAGAAAGACATGAAATTGTGAAAGAAAAACATAAAGAGAAAACAGACTATGGTAAATGCAAGTCAAGTTGAAATTCAGAAATTACTCTGACACTGCAAAAGGTTTGAACAGCTTCCCAGTGCCCCCTAGGTAGAATTTCTATACTTCTGTGAGGTGCCCACATTACATGAAACAGACAACCACATTCAAGTGGGCACAAAGCTGCATATGCAAATGCATATGTATCTTTTTGTGTGAATTTAACTCAGTGCAAAGTCATTCCATGTCTCAATCACAACAGTTCCATCTATCAACCTCGATAGCATTTTTCCTCACTCACAGTGGTACTAGAGACAGCTAATTATCCTCCACTGCGCTCTCTTTTTGTACAGCAATCCAAAGGAGAATCAGCTCTCCAGTGTAATACACTGGAGAAAAAAAATTCTACCTCTCCATCTCAAATTAGCAAGCTATTGCAGAGGACCTTGGAATGGACATACTCAGGCAGCCAAAGCCACGAATTCCCTGTGAAAGCTCAGGTAGAAGCTGTTATGGATTTCTTTGGAAAACATGCAAAGACAATATATAAGAGAACAGATGACAGCATGAAACCACTGCCACATAATTTGGCCCCAAACTGAGATATGACCTCTCTCTTCTCCACCAACAGAATCCTCCAATACCAGAAAGCACTCACAGGAAACCAAGGATGAAAACTGTTCAGCTGCCCCAGGTTTTGCAGCTGTTAATCCAGCAGAGGAATAGGAGGAAACATTTTGCACAGCCTTCAAAATTCCCCTGATGGTATGGAGAGGGTGGGTCACGGTGCCTTACACAAAATGAACAGTCACAACAGAATTTAATGTGGTCCACATTGTTTCTCCCATTTTCCTATCTGCCAATACCTCTTGGTCAAAGGAGGTGGAAGGATTACCAGCAGAAGGCTTGGCTGGGTTCCATGGTCTTCTAACATCAGCCCCTTGAGAAGCCTATAACCACGGTGGCTTACAAGGAGATGGAAGTAGATGGACCATGACACAAGGCTCATGTCATCAAGAAAGATGAGAAGCTGGCTAGTTGACCACTGCTCAGCCACAGAGATGCGTGTGTGGGTATGTGTGAGTGGGTGGGTGCAGTTGTACCCACAGCAAGGGGTCCACTGAGAGAAGGAAGGCAGCAAGGAGGCTGGAAGTTCAATTTAGAATTAAACTTCAGTTTAGTAATACAAGATACTAGCATTTTTCTTTGCTCTTTATTGTTGTAGTTCAGTTGAGAAAGTAGTGGCAAAATGAAACTGTAATGGAAACTGGTCAAGGAATGCTGATGAAATAGTTTTTCTTTAATAAATGCAATTCTGTAAAAGCAGAAGTGTTTCAAAGAGGTATTTTTTTTGTTTCATAGTTGAAACTATGTCTAATGCCCTGTTCATTTTGATTATTACGAAACTTTTTGTACTGCCATTTGTAAAAATTTCAATACTACCATGTCCATATATTACATCTCCTATGAAGACAGGCTGAGAGAGTTGGTGTTGTTTGGCCTGAAAAAGAGCAGGCTCTGGGGAGACCTTATATCGGCCTTCCAGTACCTGAAGGGGCCTGCAGGAAAGCTGGGGAGGGACTTTTTACAAGGGCATGTAGCGAGAGGACAAGGCATAATGGAATAAAACTGAAGAGGGAAGATTTAGATTAAACATTAGGAAGACATTCTTAAGTGTGAGGGTGGTGAGACACTGGAACAAGTTGCCCAAGGAAGTTGTGGAAGCACCCTCAGTCGCAATGTTCAAGGTCAGGTTGGACGGGGCTCTGAGCAACCTAATCTAGTGGGAGGTGTCCCTGCCAATGCAGGGGGGTTGGATCTAAATGATCTTTAAGGTTCTTTCCAACCCAAACCATTCTATGATTTTTATGAAATGTTTTGCATAGTGCTGCTTACTAACATATTTTATTCTGTACTATATACAGCGATACAGGAAACAGAAAAATAAAGTAGATACCAGACAGAGCTGGTATAGGAACAGATGCTGGAATTGTCCAGTTGATGGAAGGAAAGGTGAGCAACTCTTGCTCCCTTTCCACCCTAACACTTGATTTTGCAGGTGTCCTGCTCTGCTGCAGACTCTGGTGGGGGAAGGCTGTACAGGCACATGCCTGTTGCAATGTAAAATGTTCTGAAAGACCACAACTGTTCTGAAAAACTAAAGTGTTGGCAAAGACACCTATGTTGCTCACTCTTGAACATTCCTATGGTTAAATCCATTCCATTTCTCAATTTACAAGCAAAGCAAGTTGAGGAGGGCGTTTTTGTATTTGTTTGTTTGTTATTGTTTCTCTTGGTTTTTGGGGAGGTCTAACCTTACAAGCTGGCTTGGGATTTGAAACCCAAGCTGAGTTCCTTCCAAGAGGTTCCCCTGCACTGAAACAGATTTTATTCTTGTAATTGCAGAAACACCTTTCCTGATGGAAAGCAAGCTCCTTTCTCTTGCTACTTCTCTGGCTCTACTGCAGCAGATGAAATAGGAAGTTGCAAAAATACTTTTTTTTTTTTTAAGCAGAAATTGCTCTTTGAGCAGCACTCCACAAAATCGAGGTACTTGCACACAGTGCTCCTAAGATTACAAGAGATGTTTAATTTTAGCACAGGTTTTTGTTTAGTTGTTTGCTTATTTGTGGAGGTACAATTTATAAGCCCTGCCCTCTGGCGAAGAATCACTCTTAAACGGCCTTCAGGACTTAACCCCAGAGGTAAACAATGCTTTAGAAAGGACTAACTCATTACACCCCAATTCCTTTAAAAACCTGGCTGCACACAGTCAGTACCCTTTCTAAGTGTATGCTAATGAAATGCGAAGTCTAAAGAAAAGCACTTTCTTTGCCACCAGCAATGAAAACTGTTTCTGTGCCATTCACTTCTATTTCTTCAGCATTCCTTAAGTGGTTAATCCAGCTTCTTTAAACTCCTCCTAAAGAGCAGGCAGGCATGAGCCAGCTGAAAGTCGTCTGCAGTCATCTCCTGTCCTGCTGCCTTGTTTTTGTTCAAATTGAATGAGGGTTTGTGGGTTTTTTTAGCATGAGATTTCAACGGAACTGAAAATATCTCACAGCACAAACTCCACAGCATGCTCTGAGTAATTTACAGCTGCCAAAACCATCTAAATAAAATCCCATGAGGGATTATTCTTTCTTCAACTCATGCACGTTAGAAAACAAAAATGGCCAGCAGCCATCCACCTTCTCCTCCTCCTCTTTTGCTGAGCAGATTCCTGCAGCTGGAGTAATGTCATTAGAAGCTGCACTGGCAGACTCCAGGGCAGAAGCAAGGTGCAGTTTGGCTATCCAACACAAGCAGTTTGACTCATGACAACAGCTTCATTTTTTTTCTTTTTTTTTTTTTTTTTGTCTTCCCAAAAAATGGGAGATGGGAGAATTTCAGAGGTAAGCCCTGTGGTCTGAATTCTCAGCACTGCACAGCATGCTGGCTGTACAGCTATTTGTAATCACCATTCATCTGACTGCACGCAGGATTTAATTAGGATTTAATGTTGAACTGGTGTTGTGCCTGTGCAGTTTTTGTGATTGTGTTCAATTAAAACAGGTTTTAAAGGCAAACACTGAGAAATCTATAAAACACCATGCAAACCAAATAAGCACACACAGCGATTCAGGTTTTTTCTCCAGAAGAAACCCACAGGCAGTTTTGAAAAATGTGTGCCTTGATTTATTGATTGAGGAAGTTGTTTCTAAGGAGGTTTTTTCCCCTCATTTTTCAGTTTTCAACCTCCAAAGAGAAGCCTCAGGACTATGTATGGTGGCTAGTCTTTGCAAGGTGGGAGGTTCACCTTCCATAAAATGCTGTAGAACATCTGGATGAAAACCAGCAAGAGGCACAAAGTGTTAGACTAAGTCCTCAGCCATACAGAAGGCTGAGGAAGAAACTGGTAGCCAGGCTGACAAAATGCTGCTTGAGGTACATTACCAAATGGAAACAGTAAACCAAAGCTGAAAAGCAGCAACAAGAAGCAATGCCATGAGAGGCTTTCAGAAAAAAAATAATAAAAAAATAATGAAAAAAATCTCATTGCAAAAGGACCTGGTGAATTGTAACTATCACGTTTCATGACTTGTGGGCAAATATTCCCACCCAGTATCATCACTGCAGTTGCTCAGTTCAAAGGAGCCCAAACAGAGTGGGGCCCTGCAGAAAAGCAAAGGTGGCAAGGAGGATAAACAGAGACTCTGCTGCCAGCAGGGCCTGCTCAGCTGCTGTTTGGTACAAAAGAGACCGTGGGGACACTGTGGAGAAGGTTCAAAGTGGTTCCCAGGCTTTCCTTCCCTCCGCTCCTCCCGTCCCGCTTCCCTGCCCACTGCTGGGCCCAACTGCTCAGGCCAGGTGCTGAAATCTGGATTTACGCCTCTGCACACTTTAGTTTCTCTACAGTAGTTATTCCAAATAGCTTTTGCTCCTTATTAAAGGCCAATAATAGTTATTCTGTGAATGCCAACAAAACAATGTTCTTTTCTGAAAATCTGTGTGGGCAATAATATACTGTGCAGCCTGGCTATAAACTGCAGTTTTCCTATTTTTTTCCAGCATCACAGTTTTTCCTAACTCTGGTGTGGCAGGCAGGTTTTCCCTTGAATTCTTCCTCTTCTAGAGGACAGAAGGATTCTAGCCTTTTACTTTGTCTTGGACAGCTGAAGTACTGACACTTCTTGTTCCCCAGTAAGGCCGCAGAAAATATCAGTTCATCTTCCACTGCAAACCAATAGTGAGAGATGCTGACTGGGTTTCTGTGTGGGACAATTCCCATAACCAGGTCCTGTGGTCTGCTCCACAACAAAATTCAAACTAGGTTGTTGGTTTTTTTCTAAGAAGCTCCTCATTGTCTTCTGAGTCCCTCAAGCCAAAAGCAATTTTCTCCAGCATTCTTCCTACTGCCGCCTGCATGGGTTGTGGTAAAAATTCACATATTTGTAAGGTCCTATTCAGAGATATTTCCAGTGCACCAGAAAATGAAAAACATTTTAACAGAGGAGGAAAAAACAAGCAACATATTAGCTAAAACTGACTTCCAATTTAGAGCCATCAGCAACCGCTGGCATAGTTAGTACAGAAAACCTTTGCAGTTCAGGTTTTGTTTTGCTCTGTAATTCACTCTTACGTAGTCACTGCGACCTGAATTATGCCTTCCTGACGTTTTCCTTACGCAGGAGCATTTTGCTCTTCAATCTTCCCAAACCGCTGTTTTCCGTTATTTTTATGATGACATTATTTTTTATACCACTTTCCTTTCCATGATGACTTGTTTGCTTTTTTTCATCATGAAAACTTCTGTACATGTAGATTACAGTGATTTTCCTGCCTCTCCTTCTTTATCAGGACAGCAAACTGCACATCCAAAAGACAGGCTTTCTGCAGAATGTCTCATTTAGTCTCCTCCCTCCAACCTCATGTAGGCTGAGTAGGTTTCGTTCTTGCTTCTATTAGCCCATCTTTTATCACCAGAAGCTTGCCTGGATGTAATCTGTATGTGAAACACTCCTTCTTGGGCTTTAGAAAGGTTCTATTAGAAAGAATTAACTAAGCAGTGTTACTAAGAAAGCCAACACTGAACCTTATGGGGAACTCTCCAAGCTAGATGAAGAGTAGAAGTCAAGGGAAGTGATTCTACCTCTCTACTCTACTCTCCACCTGGAGTATTGTGTACAGCTTTGGAGCCCCCAACACAAGAAGGAAATGGAGCTGTTGGAGCAAGTCCAGAGGAGGGCTACAAAGATGATCAGAGGGCTGGAGCACCTCTCCTATGAAGACAGGCTGAGAGAGTCAGGGCTGTTCAGCCTGGAGAAGAGAAGACTCTGGAGGGACCTCGTAGAGGCCTTCCAGTACCTGAAGGGGCTTACAGGAAAGCTGTGGAGGGACTTCTTCACTTGTAGTGAGAGGACAAGGCGTAATGGATTAAAACTGGAAGGGGGGAGATTTAGGTTAGACATTAGGAGGAAATTCTTCACTATGAGGATGGTCAGACACTGGAACAGGTTGCCCAAGGAGGTTGTGGAAGCCCTGGAAGTGTTCAAGACCAGGTTGGATGGGGCTCTGAGCAACCTGGTCTAGTGGACGGTGTCTCTGCCCATGCAGCAGAATTGGATCTAGATGGTCTTTAAGGTCCCTTCCAACCCAAATCATTCTATGATTCTATGACTACTTAAAAGACCCTTGAACTCTGTAATCTGTGGTGGTGAGTATGCTTCCAACTCATTTCAACAGATCACAGGTAACTTCATCCCATGAGCTAAATGCATAGGATGGAGGCAGTAGGAAGACAGGTCCAACAAGAAGACTGCAAGTGGTAAGCTGGCTAAACAGCTCATTTCATCTGCAACTCGCTCACTATCCAAGTCACAGGGATCACTGGAAAAGTAACAGCGGAGACCGATTTTCATATAGAATCATTAATTGTTCTGATGGTCAAATTATGGTTGACAAGCTCTATAGGAACTGAGCTACCACTTCTGCACTCCCTCCCACAAACCAATCGTCCACTTGAGCATGTGCCGTGCCTGCATGTTTTCTTCAGGGAAGGTGTCAGACCAGTCCAGCTGCACATCTCTGTAACTCCATGTTCAGCTCTTGCTCCTGCTGTCCCACACTCCTGACATTTCGATATCTGACTTCTTTCCCAATTCACCTTTTAATAGGTTTTGCTTTATTTTCACCATCTCTTATCACCATGTTGTTAATACAATCACTGCATACCAAGTTGGCTTATATACCAACAGTGTGTACAGAAAAAATTGGGTTAATATTCAAGTTCTGGACACTTTGGAGATGGCAGATCTATGGTTGGTTGTACTAAAATTCAATCCTTTTCTTGGTGTCTTCTGCCTCATTAATTGCCCACTGTTACTCACCCTGGCAGACCCAGACATTTTTCTTGGTAGTAGAAGGGTTTTCAGCCCCTTACACTGTAAATACCTCTAATGGCTAAGGGAGATGACAAAAGATCTTGGTTGTGCTGCCCTTCATGATTTATGAGATAATACTGGTGTGTGTTGGGAAAAACTTAGATTATTTGGATCAGCTTTAGGGTATGCTTTTAAGCAAAATGTGTGAGTTTGAGCAGAACATATGCCTGTTTCTAAAGACAATGGGAGGGTTGGGGATGTGTTTTTCATGGAAGAGGATTGGGAAGTGTTTGGTTTTTAAAGAAGCAAAGGAAACAACCTCAGAAAATCCACTTGTTTCCATATATTTAAATGTTATGTGCAAATGCAAATATACATATGCACTGACACACATCCAGTTCAAACCAAAAAATGCTCTAATACTATCCCTGTTTTCACCTTCTCTACTTCCTGCCTTCTTCTAGGAAAAAATATAAACAGCAGTAGTTATCCCTTCTGCTGCATCTTCACAAGCTCCTTCTCACGGCAGGGTAAAGGAGTTGTATGGCTGGAGTCTGGCCACCAAAGCAGCATGCTCTTGGGATAAACCTAAGAGAAACCTTAAAGGAACATGAGCCAGAAGTAATTTGTACCAAATCTAAGTGGAATGGAAATATCTCTCTGCAAAATGCCAAGTTCTTGTTCCTACCTACAAGCCTGCAGGAGAGGGGGGAGATGTCTGGTTTAGGATGTGTAAACTGCTGACTGCACCCTCACTTTGTCTCTACAAACAACTGAACCACTTTGTAAAGTAAAGAAAAACTGCCCTGAGCAAAGAGCAAGCAGAGTAAATTTCAGAACAGCTCTCTAGGATTACAATAGAGACCATGGTGCTACCTATTTAAATATTTATATAATATGATATTGCACACAGCCAAGTGCCAAAATTCTGAAACATTTTATGTGGAAAAAGACTGTGGTTTATGCATGTTTTACATGTTTTACTGCAGGTATACCTGAAGCTCTCAGTTCAGTTGTGATCTCTGCTACATGCACCAGGAATTCTGTTCTTAAATCTGTCTCCCTGTTTTTGTATTGCTAGAACCAAATATTTACCTTCAGCCTCCTATTCATTTTTTTATCATTATCTTTTCTCTCTACACTGAGTAGTTGCAATTTTTCAGTCTTTCAGTCTCTGAACGCTTGAATG
Organism: Hemiprocne comata; assembly: GCA_020745705.1. Taxonomy (NCBI): domain Eukaryota; kingdom Metazoa; phylum Chordata; class Aves; order Apodiformes; family Apodidae; genus Hemiprocne; species Hemiprocne comata. The sequence goes on from CM036586.1 coordinate 146,227,962, forward strand.
TTGAGAAATAATTTCTGCTAATCTTTTTGTTTGTTTGTTTTTGTGGAGGACTGAGCAGAAATTAACATACATCTCCCAGGTGGTTGCCAGTTGTAAGTGAATGTTCCTCCTGTTTCTTCCTTTCCTCTTTTATTTTCTTCTGACACTGACCTGAAGAAAAAAGGTTCCATCCCATCAGCATTGAAATATGTGCAGTTATGGCAGTACCCTGATTCCCAGTTGAGAGTAGGAAGAGCAGGCTCAGAAAGAATTCAAACCTCTGGAAATTATGTTTTGTTTTGTGAACAGAGCAAACATCAGGATCTCTTCCAGTGATTGAAGAAGGAGGAAGCACCCTGCCATACAACAGGGATGGCTTGGTAGCCACCAACCCCAGGTGACAGGACCAAAGAATGAAAGCCCTGTGTCCACATGAATGACAGCAGGACCGAGAGCCCCCAGGCCCAAAGCAGCTGCAATTCTAGTATTACAGCAAACTATTAGCATGCACCAAGGCTTCTTGATAGCAGGTGTGAGAGCTTCCATCAAGATAATCACTTTCATAAAAATAGTTCACTTGAGGGAGGGGGCAGAAGATTAACACCTTTTTGTGGCTCAGAGTTTGAGGGTCAAATTGTGTTCTTAAGCCTGACCTGAAAGTTGGTTGAAAGTGCATGGGTATTTGTATTCAGAAGCAACTAATTTTGGTGTCCCAATACAACTTTCATTTGCAGATCAAAAAAGAAGAGATCCTTAGAAACCCATAACATGAGGGAAGAAATGGGCAAAGGAGGCAATTTTGAATACAGCTTTAAATTACCTGAATGAGTCAAGGGTAAATTAGCCAAAAAAACAGCAAGGAAAGCTGCATTATTGAGTGATAAATGTACCAGGGAATTTACAGGCATAACATTCTTCATCAGAAAACAGCAATAAATACTAGCTTGTAGCCTATAAAACTAAGAATGCTGAATTAATAAGGTCAAGGCACTCAGATATATTAATATAAATACAAAATAACAATTACTCATGCCTGAGACTCAGAAGTAAGACAGCACCATGTAAGAACTATGAAGAACATTTATATTTATTAGTAACAGAGGAGGATGATAGATAAATTAAGATCAGTCCCCTAGGAGTAAGTATATTCAACTTGGCAGGCCGAGACCACTTGTGCAGAGCAATTCTAAGAGACTTGGCTGAAGACATCTCTGGCCTGCTGTGATGATCTTGAATATATCTTGGAAATGCAGGAGAACACTGAAAAACTAGAATAATGTCAATATGAAGTGAACAGAATGAGTGCAGGAGCTCTGCTGCTGAGCCTGGTATTCCTTCTGGGCAAGAAGAACGCGACAGCCGGGAAGGGATCCCATTCATAAAATAATCGAAGAATAAAGATATAAATAAAGCTATAGCACATAATTCTATGGAACATAAATCTTGTTAAATAGCGTGTGCTAAAGTAGGCAAATGCAAAGTTGTATATTTAGGAACAAAGACTGGGAGCCAAACATATTAAGGATTGTGTTTTGAATGGTGGTGCGCCTGAGAAGGGGGTAAGGGTCACAGTGATAAGGAACACAACATGAACTCTCAGTGTAATGATCTGGAAAATACAAGTAACTGTGTTTAAACTGGGGAGTATTAAGATGGATTTGAGGTAGTTTTAATCTACATTTTTAAAGTTTTTTAAAGTAGCGGTACTACTACTGGAATACTGTATACAGCCCTGTGCCCACCTTTTCCAAAGTATATTTAAAAGTTCAGTGGGATAGGGGAAAGAAAAAGCACAATTACTTCTGGTCTGGAGAAAAATCTGTTAGAGAGAGAGATGTAAGGAGCTTGCTTCTATATGAAGCTTGTGCCTGCTTCATATACCAAAGGAAGATAGGGCAAGTTTATTACAATGCAGGAATATGCTTACAGTACAAAACGTGAAATATAAGAGAATGCTTTAATTTCCTGGAGGAAGGAATGACAAGAACCAATTCAAGAAGGTGAAGACCTTTTCTAATGTAAAGAAGACACATGTTCTTAGCAATGAGATAACTCCTTCTGCAGGTGTTGCTGAATTCTCCTACTTCTTAACCCTTCAGATAAAATCTACATGCTTTTTTAGAAGACACTTTTTAACCAAATAAAAAGGTGAGTAAGATGCTGCAATCTGTGATAGAGGTAATGAGCTAATGTAATGGTCTCTTTGGTCCTTAAACTCCACGTATCTAAACTGCTGTTACTTATGATTAGAAGGCAGGTGGGTTTCTGTGGATTTTCTTCAAAGTAACCAACAATGCTGGTAGGGTCAAAGACCATTCCTTACGCCACACAAGGATACGATAAAGCTACAGGCATCTTGGATTGTTTCATTCCTTGTTCTCATTAAACTCAGAGGTCTTTTTTTAAAGCATTGAACTATGAAGAAGCTGTTGGCTTTGGATAAGGATGATGACTTCAAGGGGGCTTCACAGCCCATTTTCTGTGCAGGGCTTTGACGCTCTTAAAAGAAAAAAATTAAATAGAAGTTCAACATGTGTATTTTCACTAATACCATATGATAGCAAATATAGAAACGGTGAATATTGTTTTGCATTGTAAAAGAAAGGTATCAGCTGCTCATGTCATTTATTGGTAGGAAAGAGTAAATGCTGTAGCTGATCAGCATAATTTGAAAAAAATTCTACAATGGCCACTAAAAACATTTAGCAGGTTGTGTAGTTTATGCTGCTTGTGTTCTGCAGCATATCCCTGCCGCTACTGGGAAAGTTTTCAGCTGCGGTGTTTAAGTACATAACGTACTTGTGTTTACTTGTATTAAAAATAAAAAAAGCCACTGCTGTGGAAAAATGTTATTAAAGTGAGAAAGCCAAAAGTTCTCTTTGAGTTTCATGACAAAAAAAGATGCAGGCATCACAGGAACAATCACTTATCTACCCTATTCAGCTCCTCTGAGCTTCAAAACCAGCAGGAGTTTGAATCAGAAATAAAGCTGAAAGAAAAAAGTGAGATGTAAAGCAAGTTCCTTTTCCTCTGATGCAGACAGACCAAATTCCACAATGCCTTTTCCCTTCCCCCACCAATGGCATGAATCCAGAGGATCTCTATTGACTGGAGAGGTATTATCAGGAGCGCACGTCTGCACCAGCTTCTGTGCTAAAGACAGCTATTTAATACAGTGATAGGACAGTAAATCTGCAGCAAAACCTGCAAGAGTAATTTAATGTTTGTGTTAGGTCCTGAATTAGCTTGCTTGGCTATGCCCTTTGCATCCCACAGTGTTTACTGTTGTAGCTTATCCTCTACTCTCCTCTGTAGGCTCAGATGGAAAGAACAGGGAGAGGTACTTCCCTGCTTGCACATTTGTTGGACGTTACATCTTGCAATGTTTATGGCTTTGATGTGACTTTTCAAGGAAAAGCTTGCACTAGGCTTTGCATGGGCAAATTTGCCACATTCTCCCACTTCATGATTTCATCCAAACCATACTCCAGAAGCTCTGGTTTTAATATTCTAAAGCATTTTTTTAGTTCAGAATCACAGAAAAATCAATACACAGGAAAGCAACACCCTCAAACTATATAGAGTTCCCCTGTTAAATTACCGTCTTCAAGCTCTCTTGATCAGGTCTGATTTCCTCTTTAAACTCCTTTAAAATCTCTTATGAGCCCTGGATATCACTGTAGAGCATATCCTGCTTTCAAACATGCTTTCACAACTGCTCACAGTTTCAAGAGACTTAATAACAAGCAGCACTTCCCCCGTCTGGGCAGCAGAAATCCCTCTAGCGAGGCAGGGTGCCTTCCTTGCCTTGACTTTCAAAGAGAGCAAAAGCTTTGGGGACACCCAAAGCCTTCTGCAGCGCCAAGTTACCCCGGATGGTGAGGCCCCCTCCAGATGTATGAAATAAAACTTGTGGACACCTTCCTCTTGGCAGTGGGTGCATAATATGCAGAGACACCATCTTGAACTTGGCACGGTGCTGCTGGAATTCAGGCAGCCTTTTAAACCCTTGTCCTTCATTTGATTTGAGTGCTCTGCTGCAGACCAGCAGGCAAACAGCTGCTTTTTGTGTAGGCTGCCAGGCAGGCCAGCAATCGACCTGCAATAATGCTGCCCTCCCTCCCTTCCCTACTCTCTCAGCATCTCCATTTTGCAAGCACCTTCCACTTTAGCTGTCCATACCTTCTGTTAACGAGGGATTTCTGGTCACTCAAATTTGCAGTTGTGCTCCAAAAGGCACAGAATACAGCAGTGCTTGGAGACCCAGAAGGGTAGAAATAAGGTATTTCAGACATAGGTGATGAGGACAGAGAATAAATTCAGAGTGGCTAAGTTAACACAACGAATGGCAGGACAGCCATTCACAGTATGAAACACAGCAAGCAAGGAAGCAAACCAAGCGTAGCAAGAAGCCTGGAAAGCTGTCTGAAGATTTGTCAAATTGTCTATCAATAAAAGGGTATACTTGCTATTTCAACAGGCAACGCTGAGTTGTTTATAAAGTACCAGCTAAAAGGAGTAGAATAATAGCCTTTAAGTTTATGTGTTAGGAAAGCAACAGCTGGAAAGCCAGTAGAACAGATGAACCAATTCAAATGATGCCTTTAAATACTAAAAGGTTCAACAGCTTAGGTCAACAAGTTTTACAAGCAATAAAAAAAATAATAATAATAACACATCTGTACAATTACATGAAGCTCCTCTGCAGACCAACAATGAGAGCTGCTTGAGATGCAATATGAGAACAGACACCATACCGCTCTTTAGACAAGCAGAAGGAAAAGGGGTGGAGGTTATATTAGTCAAATACCCCTTTTTCAGCTTAAAAGCCTGGTGTTTGAAGATGACAGCTATATTCTGATCAAAGACTGCTAAAACGGTAACTTAAAAGAGTATATATTCCATACTGTTCCATCCAGAGAGAAAACTCTTTCGTTTCACTTTCTTTTTTTTAAATTACTTTTAATAAAATTTAGGACAGGAGAGAGAATTATAGTCAGTTCATTAATCCAACCCTTGATAGACCAAGGTGATCTGGATTTGAAGACAAGAAGGTAAGCTAAAGCTAGTCACCTGTTAGATACTGCTAATGTTTGAAAGGCACTAAGCTCTTAACTCAGGGGATGCTCTTACTGTTGTCAACCACACAATGCATATTCAGGTAGTTATGTGTTGTTCCCTGTCACTAGTAGCTTGTTAAATCCTGTTACTTTGATCTGTCTGGATGTAGTCAGTCAGTATCCTCACTCCCTGTGCCTATATTTAAAAGGCTGAAATTTAAAATAAATTATATTGATGGCAACTAGGTGGAACTCTGCTTATAATTAGGGCAAAAGAAATATCTACAGCTTTTTCAGAGTTATCTAAAAGAAAACAGTAAGCTCATTGAGATAAGAAAACTCTGTAGGGTGCTTGCAAGGCAAAGATATACAGTGCCTATATACAGATATACAGATATACTTATGCAAGGCAAAGTAAAGGTACCAGTAAAGCTCTTCATCTTAAAAAAATCAAGAACCAGTGAATAAAAAGGCCTGGTCGGTCCTCTTCAGTCCAAGACAAGCAGAAAGGTACTAAAAGGTTTTGTCAAAAAATACATAAATCCACAGGGATTGGAGGAACTGGGTTTACTGCAGATCTGTGAAACAGAACCAGCCTAAAAATGCATAAACCAAAATATTATATAAGGGCAGGATGGTGATTTGGGCTTTTTAAAAAGTGGATAATATGGCAAACTCTTCAAAAGGGACAGCAAGGGACATCTTGTAACATATTGACAAGAGATTTTGGGTGACTTGAGACCAAAAGATTTTCTTGATTGCAGGTCAACTCTCCAAAAAGCCAACAGCTTTTTAATTGTTTTAAAGACTTCTTTCCCACAGAAACACAAGAAAAATACAGTGGCCAAATACAGTGTCATTAGACCTATTTATCAAGATAACGCAAAGAAGAGCTAGTTTCTCTTCCAGAAATTTTAACACAGAGATGATTGTAAAGCTTGAAGATTATATAGGTTGGACTTCTCATCTCTGGATGTAGAAATATATTTGATTAAATAACAGGAACTTATGGCACTTAAAGTATGAATTTGAAGATATGTTGAGGACTTACATTTAGGCTCTATAAAGATCCTACAGCTTGTCTGTTAGTGGAGTGAATGTCTTCAAGGGGAAGACGGTTGATAATGCCCTGTTGACAGCTGATGGCTTTTTGGTTCGGCCACAAGGAATTAAGCAGAATTCTCAAAATAAAGAAACTGGGGGACAGACCAGATAACTCTGAAACCTACAGCACAGGATGCCTCATAAACAGTGCTGTTCCAAGCATGCACATATAGCTCGGCTTCTACAGCTCCTACACATTAAGTTGGTAGTCAAGATAAAAGGAAAATGTTGGGTTTCTGCATTTCTCAAAAAAAAGCTCAGATACAAAACTATTGCAGATCAGAGTTTCAGTGAGATACCTGGATATCTCAGGTCTTTTAATATGTCACAGTGCATTACTCTGGTCCAAAATATAACTTCTAATTAAAAATAAAATAAAATTACATAGAGGAGGTTCAAGAAATGGGGTAAGAACAGAGATTTTTAAGATGGGCTAAAAAAAAAACTTGTGAAAATGGATATATTCCCTCACATTCTTTTCTTGCTTCATTATTTACTTGTATGTGTACCAGACAGCACTTTCAAGACTTGAAAAGCTATTGTCATGAATTTCATCTGGCAATAGACCGAGCCAAAACCGAACGGATTCACACTATTGAGGCCTCCCACAATGGGAAATCCTACAGGCCTGGAAGAGTGGCACATTATTACAGAGCTCAGCTGAAATAAGGAACTTGGCTGAAGGATGTGGGCAAAGCCATCTTTGTAGACTGATACAGAATGAGCATAGTGTGAGGAAGTTTCTGAGATGGCTGCTGCATAAAAAAATGAGATTAAGGAAAAAAAAATTAAAGACACCTCTTTACTTGGCCTTCCTTGATATACAAAGATAAATAGGAAAAACTCATTTCCCTTCATCTTTCCCAATTTTCCATCATAGTTAAAAATAAAGAATACTTAATTCAATCTAATGCATAGCTCTGTTTGCATTATGGCAGCTGTCACCATTTAGATAAACTCTTCCTGAGGAGGATATCAAATCTTGTTAAAAAAATTGTAATAAAAAAGTAATAATTCCTCTCTTCTATCAGCAATATCAATCAGCAATAATCATGGAAGAGCTCTCATCTGTCCTTTTTGCCCTTTTGAGCAACTGACATAGATTAATTCAAGGAAAGATGGAATAATTTATAAAATATATGATATAAAATACATTTTAATGGAGAAATAGATACATCAGCACAGGCAATGAGAGAGAAAACACATACACTAATTATCTTCCAAGTATTATTTGCACAAAAATAACTTTAATAAAAGATAGTTGTATTGCTGCATCTGTCTCAGTAGCGGGACAATATGTATTCTGTGGTGATGACTTTTCCCACTGGAGAACCTCTGGGGATGCAAGCTCCTTTACCATCATCCTGGGTTGTGCCAGGGATGCAGACATTCTGAGTGGACATAACCAGAGCCTTGTAGCAGACAGCAATATCCCCTCAGACCCACTGGCCTGCCTGCTGCCTGCTCCTTGCATGAGTTCACTTGGTGCAGAGGGAAAAGAGGATATCCCTCTTGTTGAGAGACCCTACGTGTGAAATTATCAAATGTGGAAGATATCAAGTCTTCTCCTTGAACCAGCCCTCTCTTTTCCTCCTTAAAGATGCAGCCCAGTAATTCTGGGACACCTTGGTAACAGATGGAGAACTCCATCAGGTAGCATTTCCAGAAATCAGTCAGAAGAGGAAAAAGTGCTTGTAAATCCAGATTATGTTCTTTACTAACACAAAAGGCAGAAATTCACTAGGTAATAAGCCTAAGTCCCTAGCCATGGTATTTTTAATGAATGCTAGGACACTGGAAGAAGTTGCCCAGAGAGGTTGTGGCTGCCCCCTCCCTGGAAGTGTTCAAGGCCAGGTTGGATGGGGCCTTGAGCAACCTGGTCCAGTGGGAGGTGTCACTGCCCATGCAGGGGGGTTGGAATTAGATGATCTTTCTGGTCTTTTCCAACCCAAACCATTCTGTGATTTCATTAATAATATTTACTATTTACATATTGTGCATATGTTATCCACATATTACTTTTCTTTATATTTCTTAACAGGTGTAATTCTTCTGTTATATGAATTGTATCATGTTAATGTTTTTGTGAATCTTGAATATCTTGTTTTGCAATTTCTGCATGTTCTAGATGTGTTTCGGTCTAGGCTTTTTAGTTGTCTAAATAGAAAATTGTCTTTGTTTTCATTTTTGGTTTTTTCTTTGATGGAAGAGAAGATTTCTCAGGAAGTTCCTGGCTTGGTAATCATGTGCCAGACACCATCTGGAGAGAATTATCAGCAGTAATGCTGTAGTCAAGATGGTTGAAGTGTATGAGCGTGGTAAGTTTTCTAGGGAAAAGGATGCTGAAACAAAAGGGGGACGCTGGACAGTTGAGGAAGAGATATTAAGAAATCACCTGATCATAAAGTACCTTTAAGGTGGCCAGGAATAGGCAAGAAGAAACAGGGTTCATGTACCCCAAAAAACTATCTGTTTTAACATTGGATACTTCTTCCTAGCCAGGCAGATACATCCTAGACAAAAAAGGTGTGTCTGGCCAGGAACCTTCTTCTGGGCATTTCATCCCAATTTGCTCCTTTGCAAAACCCGAGTGAGTAGAAGAGATCCTACAGTGTCTTAATAGACCAAGGAAGTAAAAGGCACTAGATGTGCAAGATCAAATTAAAGCCTTGAACCCATGGCTCAAGCTCCTGCATATTACTGACAGGCAGTCATAGGCACACAGATGAGATGCAGCCCAGTCTGACCTCATCTGTATGGCTTGCACCAGGCAATTCTTGCTTTTCTTGAACAAAAACAGAAGGAATTTATCTCAGATTACACAGATAATGCCTATCTCACTGCTGGTCTGCCAAATTGGTTACTGTATTGGCACTTCTGTCTTTCTGGGTTAGCCTCACAAGGTCTCACATAGTATCAACATGGAAAAATTCACTCAGCTCACTGGAACTGATTTATAGCCACAAGAATGTGGATTTTGCCTTTGTTTTCCTTTAAGCTACTTCCTCTTTTCTCTACAGTAATATTTTAAAGATTTTTTTCCCCTAACGTTCTTGGGCTTCATGTGCCTGATACTGCAGAGGCAGATACAACTGACTTCAAAGATAGGTCCAACTGCAGTCATGGCTTGCATGGTATGGGGCTGACATGCCGAGCTCATGAAATCAAAGTTTCATCTGTTTTATGAATTGGGCTCTTGACCTGCCATAAAAATAAATGCTGTCTTCTACAGTTATTAAATGGTAGACTGTTTCTTGTTACTACTGTGGCATATGTGTCTCTTCCATATGCCCATCATTAAAATAATAAATTGAGTTTCCTTATCTTAGGGACAACTCTTATTTTCCCCTCCTGTTTTGGACTCCTGTTCATTTCCACATAGTCTTCCTGGCAGACTCGCACAGTTTAGATGAAAACAAAATGCAGCAGCCTTTTCCCCTCTGGCAGTGGAGACACTAGCAGTTCACACCTTCATCTGATGTTCCACTTCACCAAGTGCATTCTCAAAATGCATAAGGGAAGCAAGGTAACAAAGTCCTGCATAATACAAGAGGAAATAAAATTCCATGCAAATATGGTATTCCTGCTATTGTTCACCATTGTCAAAACATTAATTATTTAATATGCTGTCATTTTGTGTTGGTCTTTGTTAATTAATTCTGTGTATATTCTTACTATGCCATAAACTGCAAGTGTCTATTTGTATCGTGCAATAGCTAAGCAGAATCTTCAGTATTTTAGACTCAGTGTTTTTCCAGTAACAATGCTGCTGTTCTGAAGTGACTGGTTATCAATTATCACTAATTTTTACCATGAAGTCACTCTATTGACATAGAGCTGACACTTAATATTAGTCTTGGTCCTCCAGACTTTATTTGTGATGCTTCCTCTAGTGAGTGCTACAGTTCCCAGTGATTGCACAACAAGACACAGAACTGTTTTCCTGTCTAGGTATTCACCAAATAGTTGCATCCAAATCAGAAATGTCCTTCTACTACCATATGCAAATTGATTAAAGTAAGTTTCTTTTTATGAAGACTGGGAATTCACAGGTTTTGCTGCACCATATGTCTTTCGTTCTATCCCACCCCTGGACACCAACCATAGGAAAATAGTAGCTCAAATTTCCTTCCAACTGACAATCAAATGCAGCAAACATATACTAATGGCTATTGTGGTTAAACTAGGACTTATTCAAAACAACATGCAGGCAACCTGTTCAGCAGGGAATGTGGCACTCAGCACTAGTGCTCAGGTCCACAAAGGTATTTAGGGACCTAAAGCATCCTCTTGATTTTACATCTTTGACGTCCATGGCAAATGGTCACTCACTCACTTCTCAGGATAAGAAATCATCCAAAGGCACTTTCTATCTTGATGTTTTGTCCTTTTTGTTATGGTTATTCTTACATGAAAAAGTCAATTTTAAAGCCTTTAGTTTCTTTCTGTTCAAAAAAGCATATTATGCTGCATTTTAGATTACCTCCTTCAAGTCTTATGCTCTTTTTTTATCAAAGCAACATCACACTTGAAAAGTAAAGCCTGTCAAGATATATTACTAATCACTGTGATAATATTTTTTCTTTCATACTAGCCACCACAATCTTATTTTCCTGTCAGAAGCTACACTGACTGTGAAGTTCTGCTAGTTAAACACATGAAAATGTGCTGGGAAGTTGTGCTGTTGAATATGATGCAAATTCATTAGACATGTGTGTGCACTGAGATGCTGTCTAGGAACATTTCTCAGCTTCTCCTATATAATTGACACCTAGACTCTCTGAAAAAAGAACAACACATGGATAATCTTGGCAGGATGGTTTTCCCATATGATTGAATAAAAAATTACCAACTATTTAATGTTTTTTTATTACTTTCATTTTCACATCTTGTTTTCTTCCTCACAATTTTAGTTGTGTTTTCAGGGTGTTTTGCATGTGACCCATAAATTCAATCCCACTGCTATGAGAGCTAAAGACTGCTCCCATAAACTGTAATCCTTCTACCATTAGCTGTAGTATGTGTTGAAGCAAGCTCAATTGCAATTACATGGAGAGTCATTTGAAAAACTTATAAATTATCAGTGGTTTTAGCTCTGTTTATATTTAATTCATCTGCTAAGTATCTCTTTACATTCCCTCCATGGTATTTCCATGCATTGTTTCACTCTCTCTCCAGTGTTCAGTTAGAAGGACAATGGGAGAAAGTGGTTCCATATTTCCATGTATCTATATACAAACAAATTCGGCCCATGTATTCTTCTTTTTTTTTTGTCTTCCCCCTCCCTGAAAAACCTCCCAGGGCAGGAGAAGAATGCTGGATCAGGCCTGTCCATAGTCGTGTGTTCCCTAGCATCCCACAGAGGGATGTTGTTGCTATTATTTTAACAGCAGACCTCTGCTGTTGTTGCTATTTTAATGGCAGATTTTAAAGCTTCCGCTGACATTGGTACAGACCCTGAAGCTCAGCTAGAGAAACAGAGGTGGTGAGCAGATGGTGATACAAAGGAGGAATGTTGTATGTATAAATATTCTGGTGAAATTCATATCCAGTGTTCCACACAAGAGCCAACAAACTATACTAAAACCTTAATATGGGGTTTGAATTAGTCTTATGTTGTACATGGGTTCTTAATCTGGGTTTCCCTGCCAGGGAGATTTTCACTCAGAGGATGTAACTATTTATATCAAACCACAGAAAAAAAAAAAATATGTACGCTTAATTCTGTATTAATTATCATTAGAAAAATGCCAGCGTTTACCAAATAAGGGGAAACATTTACTTCTGAGTTGTCAGGACTTCTAAAACAGCCCAAGGGAAGGGGCAGTGGCAAAGGCACAGCGATCTCCACGAAAATATTGCTAAATACTTTGTCACAGCCAACATTAAGGGAATGTTACAGTACACCAGTTGAACATGTAACAACTCAAATCTCCTTCCAGAAAAATCAAATTAGTAAAATGACATTCATAAAGCCCCAAGGGTTTTAATAATGTAGTTTAATACACTGAACTTCTCAAAACAAGAATTAAGACTTAAGCTTTGCATTCAAATGGCATTCTTTATTTCACCATATTTGAGTGTACTTTAGATACCAGATAGTGGGCCTCACACACAGAGGTTTATTTATCATTGAGTGAACACTCAAATACCAACTGAAGCAAAATGAACAGGATCAAAACTAATTTAGCCTGAGTCTGGTTTAAGGTCAAGCAGCAGTTAAGTAACGGGACTTCATGCCAAGCTCAGCTCCCTACTGTCCACACCCCCCTGACACACTGGGATATAAAATGTACAGAGATAGATCGTCAGTCTATGTATCAAAAGTTTTAGTTATATTTCTTAGGAAATCAGGCTTACAGGAGGCCATCGACTGGTCAGTTTTCCCTTTCCCCTTAATATTCTGGACCCACTGATCCAAACTGACACACCAGTCATCTTCAACCAACATTGATAGAGGGACACAGGTCTCAAAGGAATTACATTGCTACAAATTCTGTTAAAATCAATGGCTAAACAGAAAAGGGGGATTGTCCTGGTTTGAGCCAGGGTGAAGAGAACTTTCTCTTTGCTGATTTTTTTTTCTTTCAGTGAACTTCTTTTAGCAGCACCAGTGGACTGATAACAACCAAGGTCACTTCTGACTGTCTGCAGCCTCCCCCCCCATGGGAGAGCAGATTGGACTAAAGGCAGGATCAGCAAATCAGAATATTCCCTTCTCATAATATTTTCTCTATTTGGCTTTCAGTATAGGTTAAGACCTCACGTAAATCAAGCCTTTTGTTTCATTTTTCTCTTTTTCTGCTTACTGTCACTTCTATCACCCTCTCTTTGGCTCTCTCTCTTTTTTCCCATTTTTCTTCCCAGCCGACACCCGAGGGCCCCGTCCGTGCGCCCGGACACTCCCCCCTTCAGCTGGGAGTCACCAGGGAGAAGAGTTGCTGTGAGAGTCACTGGGGGGAGGAGGGAGGGGATCGGGTGTTGCACATACCTTTATAAATATACATATTCCCTGATCTCTAGTAATTAAAATAAATCTGTTTCACTTTTCAACCCAGAAAGCCTCTCTTTCTCATTTTTTCTCCCTCTTTCCCTACCTTGGGAGAGGGAGGGGAGATCAAGAGCATTATTGTTATTGGTTTTACTGCCAACCCGGAGCCAAACCATGACAGGGATCCAAACTGGCACCCCAACTAAGAGATACTTAGCTACTTGCCCAATGTGTGTCTCCGGACAGGACACTCTGAGCCAGGAGGCAGACAGAGAAAACACTACCCTTTGCTTGGCTCTAGTAGAGGATTTGGGACAGAAATTGGAGTATATTCAGGGAAAAGTATGTGAAGCTGAAAATGCTGATAAACAGCAGGATAATGCTGTTGGGGAAGGGGCAGGAGGAACTAACATTTCTGTGATGGGGACATCAGGATATAATGCTATTTGTCCAGCTGCTTGCAAGAAGTTTGCTTCTTTCTCTGAAATACCCTTTAAAAGTCATCAAGGGTTCAGCGTCAAGAAGAAGAGCAAAACTAGGCCTTTGGAGTGGAAAACGCTCATAAAATCTTCCTGAAGTGCTGCTGTGAGATTGTTCATATTTTATTTTACAAGGTCTAAACACTAATATCTCACCTGTGCTCCGCAAATGGCTCTCAGCAAAATAGCTCCACCACTGTGTGGGAAGAGAGAACATGAAATAAAGGTTGCCTCTGTTCTCCATAACTTTCCTGCAACTTAAGTCCAAAAACTGAGTAATAACAAAACATCTTTCCCCAACTTTTATCTCAGGTTGATACCAAGAAAGATAATTTCTTACCTAACAGCTCAGTCCCCTGTTATTCCCGTTCTTCATGATCAGTCTGATAGGTGTTTGTGCACTGACTTTACCTAGATCTGTAGGATGATGGTGGGTTTGCAGTCTTTATCTCAACCAGCTCTAGCACCAGTTAAAGGTAACATGCTGTGGCTAGATTGGATTTTTAAATTATACCCATGCATGCCAGTGTCATGCTTTAAATCTTAATGGCATTTTTGAAAGCATATAAATTATTTAATCACTTTTTTTTTTTCAATTTCAAAAGTGGTTTAAGCTTTTATGTTCAAGTAAATGTGTAAATTGCATCTGATGTATTTTCCAGCTCCCAGTGTCTTCAGTGAGACTATTTTTCTGAATAAGGACATATGAGGGATCACAGTTTTGTTTTATTTAACATTCCAGGTTGTATTGCCCACACAAAAGGTAACTTTGAAAGTGCTGCTATTTCTGAATAGATTTATCTTAAGTTCCATCATCAGAACTGCTAAATATGCAAAACAAGATGATGCACCAGGGAAATAAAATCAAAGCCCCACTGGAATGCAATGGCAAGCAACACTAGGGCTTGACAGTTTTACGTTGAAAGGAAAATATAGAATGAAAATAAAGAACCTGATTCCTCACCTCACAGCTACAATAATTTAAATACATAGCTATTTTAATAACTATTTTAATATTTTCTGCTTAAAAATATATACTTACAGCATGAAAAACTATGTTCTTCTCTGAAGGGTCTGTCCTTTACTAGAGTTACACATCACATCTAGTGTTTCTATAACTGAAGTATTAAAGAAATATTTTTTATTCCACATCCTCTATTGTTTACTTTGTGCCATGGACAGAACTCTGTGCAGTTTCCATTTCCTCTACAATTAGGCACTGATCCTACAAACACATAAATGTGAGTTCACCTTTCCTGCTGTGAGGGATTTTGATGGGAGACTTGCAGCAATAAAGGACATGAATACATTTTGGCAGGATCAGGGCCTCAGACAGCAAGGAGGAAACTGGCTAACAGAAACCACCTTTGCAAACACAAAGAGAGAAAGATCCTAGGAAGAAAAAATTAAAGTTTTATACACTTTTAAATGCCAGCCAGAGTACTTAAAGGGAGCAGAAACTGGAAGAGTTCAGAACTGATTGTTAGGGGTTTTTTAAATCGGAGTTGAGAGTGTCCCTTTAAGGATTTATGGCATGGCACAACCCAGGATTTGCTTAGTTTGGCTTTTATGAAACTATTATTTTATTTCGGTAAGAGATCCAGTGACTAAAAGTGCAGCCTTATTCTTCCTCACAGCTGTTTGCTCCATTGCTATTGAATATTTTCCCTCCAGCTTTTGCCCTTGCTTTGCTCACGGGATGTAAATGATGCAGGAATTTCAGCTGCTCTGCTTCGGTTTAGCAGAGTGATAATCCTAGGCAAACGCTTGCAATCTGTCTTTCATTAAAAGAGTTTTTTGCACTTCTGTTCAACACAGAGAATTTTTTGAATTGCCCTTCTTAAAAGAGGATTTCACCTCCACTTTTGCCTGGAGGGAAACCCTTGCTGCTACGAATGTATCTACTGGATAAATGGGAATGCTCTTGCTGTCGAGTGGTTCTCACCAAAGACAGCAAAACAGTTTTACCTTCAACTCCTGAACATTAGGTACCTGCTGCAAACTTAATTGGATAAATCAATGCATAAAACAATGCTTCTCCTTAAAAAGCAAGACATTTTTTTCCACTGCCCTATACAAAAACAGGTGTTGAAATTCCGTTGTAAAATGAAAGTAGCTTTCATTACCAAATGCAGAAACCTCTTACAGAGCACGAGTCTTTTCTTTCTAGCCATCAAATGTAGCATTTGTATCTAATACTTGTTGCCATATAAAACTGTGAGTGCAAAATAGGAAGAGAAAAATCGGTATTTCTACAATACTGAAAATATGTTGTATGTTTAAATTCAGGGGTTTAATGGCCCTAGAAAAAGATTAGACTATAGTCTTACTTCTTAAAAGAATCTATTAGAATACTATTAGCATAATATATACATGTACATATTACAAAACTATCTTTATAGAGAGGCTTATACATGCACACAATGTAGAGAAAGTATATAGCAAGCAAAATGGGATTTGAGCACAAATTCTTTGCTGTTCAATATTAGACTGCCACTTTTTCTGCACTGGTAAGAGCAGCAGGAATTTCCCCTCTGCAAAAAATCCCCAATTCTTAAACAAAATAAATCCTAGAACAAAAACAAAAAGGAGAGGGAGAAGTACATTCCTCCAAAAATGGGGAATATTAGGTATTTGGTATAAGTTGTTGCCACTGTTAAGCTTTTGCTTAAAAAGCTGAATCTTGACCCAAATAGGTATCCACAGAGTCTTCTGTAGAGAAACAAAGAAACAACTATTTTTAAATAATTTTGGAAAGTCATGTCCTCATAAAAAATAACCTTTATATCTGTGCAATGGTAGCCAAAATTTAATTGAAGGAAATGAAACTGTTATATCTCAAATTTTACAAATCCCTTGTGTAAGGGACTCAGTCACTGTCTGATTCCTGGGCTTTCCTTGCTGAATCCGGATGCATTTCAAGCCAGCAATTTGAATAGGAATCCGGTTATTTTTAATTGCTCTGCAATCTCTGCAATCTAAGGCTTCAGCTTCACATTGCTCTCTTCACCCACAACTGAGAAATTCCTGCTTTCCATTCCCTTGTTTATTTTTAAGATATTCAAGAGGAAAGTTTTTCTCTCCCAACACCTTAGACAGAGGAAGAGGAAAGATGTATCAGAAATTTCTGGGATTTTTTCACAAAATATTCCTTTATAAAATGGAGATTTCACCTGTAAACCATTGCACATCGAAACAACACAGGACAGCTATTCTACTTCACAAAACTATCATTATCTCTTCATTTGTCATTCTGAGTTTCCACTTCATTGACATTTTCAGCTCCTAATCCAATATCACAGAGCATCCTTTCAAATCTATTACTAAATTATGTCAAACTCAAACCATGGGTACAACTGACAAATCCTGATGGAAGTCCCTGTTTCTCTAATGACAGAGATCCCTGGGAAGATTTAGGAGCATTTGACCCGCTGTACTCAAAGAAGCAAAGTCTGGCATATGAAATGTAGATCATATTTTAGTATGTACATAGGGAAAAAATGTAGACAACCACAGAGTAAATGGTTGGTGTAAATGTTGTCCTATTAAAGGAAGGTGACTAACCAGCAGCACCTTTAAAATATTATTCTTTGTACACCTGTAACGTCCCAAAGTCCTGGATGTGGGTTGACTCTCAGCTGTACTGTTAAATTAAAGCAAAGGAGATCATCATCAGGCTGTCCCAAAGAGTCAACAGTCTAAGTTTGGGCAACAGCCCAAGTGCTAACAATGAATCACCTCTTGCGTCAGAAATAAAGCTACATAAGCATCCTGATTTACAGGACAAAAGTCAATGACTCAGACAACTCAAAAATACTATAACCTTGAATCTGGAGTAAAGAAAAAGGAAGTGGAAATAGGGAAAAAAGACCAAAAAAAAGATTTATTTTTCAGAAAAGAAATACAAAACAGCTAGTATGCACTTCATTAGATGACCATAATAGTAATAAGCTTTCTTTTCCCCATTTATCTGCACCGTAAACATCACTACTTAAATGCTACAGTGAATAGCAGGTATCTGAGATATAATTTTTATTTTAATTCAGGACTGTCAAGCATTTTTATGAATACTCAGCAATTGTCTGAATTTTCATAATTAAAATTATTAAGGGTCAGTTGACAAATTAATATTCAACTGCAAATGGTTTCAATAAGAAACCATTACTACTGTTCATAATTCTTCATTTAAGTTACATGGCCCTAACCAGTCTATGTGAAAAAGTAATTTCCAATAAATTTTGCTGCTGTTCCGACAAGCTGCATTCCTCTTTCCTCCATCCCCACCCCCAGGAAAAACACACATAAACAAAATAACAAGTAGTAATTTTGAGTAGAGGGGGAAGACTGGATTATCTGTAGTAGTTGATCATCATGAGTCAAGCTTAATTTCTTCCTTAACATTAAGAAACGGGCAATGTGTAATTTGATTAGTAATTAGAAATTGCCTCTAGGCATACCTATATCATAAATGACTACACTCATTGCAATAATGACTAACATGTTGTCTAAGGCACATGAAAAAAATAATTCTGTATACTGACAATTTAAATATTAATAATATAAAGTACTGGATACCTAATTTTTATGTACAATGGAAATCAATAATGTACAGCCAATGCAACTGCACAATAAAACTTAACACCATATGTAAAATCTCTTGATTATAAAAAGGCTGAAGGTCTGAATAAAAGTAGCAAAAGTAACAAATAGGATTTTAAATATTATACTGAAAAACCCTACAGAGTTCTCTGTAAGAGAAAAAAAAATATGTAGAAGATTATTTCTAATTTTTCGAGAAATTCCTGATTTTCTCACATCAAGCTATAGAGAACAAAGACCATGAGAAGAAACTCTGTTATTTTCGCTGAAAACTACTTGTTGTAGAGTTTTTCCCTTTTTTTCCCCAGGCCTTCTACATATCTAAGCTATACCAAATTATTTACATGTTTGTCTGGTATGAGGTACTAAGTTGCTTTTATAAACTGTTTCAAACTGTAACGGTGTATTTTATTTATAGGAAGCATGCCATTCATTACTTGGGGAAAGAAAAAACCAACCAACCAAACAAAAAAATCTAAGCAGAAGAGTACCCAGATGCAGGGAGAAAGTCTGAAAATAGTTTCTAATTCCTCCTCGTGCAGTGAGCAGCTGCTGGGTAGGAAATGAAGCCCTGAACCACCCCCACAGGGTGGTTAAATGAACCAAAACATTAAAATGAACCAAACACGACAGTGACTTGGTCCATCTCTTGTCCCCCACCAAGGGAGATTCTCAGAGCAATGTGGGGCACCCTGTCCTCATCCAGGCTGAGGTACAGCATTCGTATTTTTCTCTTGCTATTCCTCTACCACTTCTCAGTCCAGGGACAGGTCAGCACATCCAGAAGCCCAGGGACTTGCCAGTCCAGCAGGTGTCCAGAAGCACAACCAGGGACAGAGCATCTGACATGGCAAAAAGACAGAGGCAACAAATGCCCCAGACATTTTCTAACCCCTTGTGGGTTTAAAGTGCTTTTTTGTTAAAGGCTGCAGCCATACTGGATTGCTAGCTTGTGTGCTCCGCGTATACTCAGTCAAGCCTCTCTCCAGTCTTTCTAAATCAATTATTCCTGAAGTACCCTGGATAAATGATGCTCGGCACCCTAATGTAACTTGAGCAATCAGTCTTGAAACACTCTTAATAATTGCCTCACAATCAAATCTTTCATTCCAAGAAGCAGGACAAGATTTTTTTTTTTCCTGAACCTGTGATATACGACTGTATTTTCACAAAAGCTATTAATTTCTGTCCCTTTCAGTAACGGCACACTGCTAGCAGGCTCCACAGCTGCCCTCCCTTTCCCCAGCCCAGGCGCAATTTCCTGAGTGATGGAGTAAACAGAATTACGATGTCCAAAATAATCCAAGCAGTCTCTAATGGGGCAGCATGGGTTTTCTGCTGCTCTGTCAGCATTGCAAGGACCTGCAGAACAGAACTGTGATGTTACAGTCTTATGTGGGTAACACTCCCAAGCACTGAAGTGAATAACGTGACTGGCTTGCCGCTAGGCAGATGGAGACTTTGCTAGGGTTGTTTGATGGTAAATGAAGACTTTTTTTTATTTGCTCCAAGGAGCCTGGCACAGGAAACCCCCAAATCCTACAATAATAAATCTTCTATTTATCTTTTAAATTCTGGAGTGAAATGAAAACCATTAGGCACTCATGGCCATGTGCTGTATTCTATATTTTCCCAGCTTCCTACAAGATTCTGGCATAAAAAAGATTAAGATTTCTGAAGTAAGAAACAACTTCTCAGCTTAAAAATAACATCCTTGTTGCCTTGTATGAAGCACTGCTTTCTTGTATTACACAACAAAAAGGCAGGAGAACTTAGAAATTGCAAAGACGGGCATAATTCAGAAACCTGTGTCTGACCCAGCCTCATAGTTTTCTTGCTATCAGGCATTTGCAGGAAAACTGAAGAGCAGAGGAAAACATGATCCCTCCGTAGCATAAAAATTATCACCCAGACATTAACCTCACTGTCATTATTATTTTATTCACACAGACTGACACAGTATTCCAGCAGATGAAAAAATAAATCCCTGTACATAAATCAAAATTATTCCAATTCTGACAGTTGTGCTGAGGGGGAGGCTGCTTTCTGGCTATCACTGTCTGTTTAAGGCATCTCAAAGCAGAAATCAAGCAAGAGGTCAAGATCTCCATGGCAATTACACATCCTTAAGGCCACAGAAAATAAGGTCACAGAAGCTGCACCCCTGAAAATCAGAACCATAAAGTCCTTTGAAATGCAGATGCTCAGCATCTCACAGAATCAGGCCCTCCTTTAGCAGCTGCCTGGTAAGTGTGCTCCCACACAGCCTTCACCTTAATGTGTTTTGCAGTGTCATGGGACACTTCCATTGCCTTCGTTTTCTCATTTTGCAGGCACCTGATAATAAAAGAACAACCTCAGGGACCACACAGATCTTTTCAACTAAAAATGTCAACTTAAAATTTAGGATTGCTAATTGCAATTATTGCATGGTATTTTATTACAAATTAAGGCGGCAGCAGAGTCCAGTCCAACCTCATGGCCAAAGTCTGCTTTTAAAAAAGCCAGTGAGAATGTTTCCATTAATGTCTGAGTGGGCACAAGGGAGTGCTCAACAGGTTGTCTTCTACTATTTTTTTTCCCCGATAAGCAAGATTGCTTCAAGCACAATAGAAGTACATTTGCATTTTATCTGTGCAAAGTGCATCTACATGCAAAGTCAAAAGAGGGATAATTTCTTCATCAAGCTAAGTGATGCTTGTAGAAGTGATGATAATAACATCCATGAATATTCAGTAACTGACCTTTTAATAGGTTCCTCTGAGCAGGATTGAGGACAATCCAGTCCAGCAAATAGGTGAAAAAAAGTCTATCTGCTAATCTCTCCCTCTATTCCCAAGGTTCCTTCTTCCTCAGCAAACTCAAACTTACAGAACTGATCTGCAGGCATTTCAGGGATAAAACAGCATAAACTCAGTTTTGAAGACTCCCTAACCTACTCATGGTATGCACCATGTATTTCTAAATGTTACTTTGTGTTTTCCTTATAATTATTTTCTGCCTATAAGCATCCACCCAGTCAGTCAGCCCTTTTGGTATCTTATTTAGAGATACTGCTATTAACTGGTGCCACTTCTTAAGAAGTCCGCAAGTTCCTCACTCTCGTTAAAAGCAAAGACACTCTGGTGTCTTCAGTTTTCCCCTTAGTTTTGACATTGTTTTTTGCTCAGGCAGTTCTCTATTTCCTGAAGTTTATAAAAGTAGAAGCTTGGTTTTGTTAATTCATTGGTCATGGGAAAAATGTTAATGCTAGCCAAGAGTGCATTCAGTCCCTGAGTGAAGTCAAAGAACTGTAAGTCATTCATAATGATTGTGTGTGCCCTGGCCCAGTGATTTTCAAACAATTTTTGCTGTGGCTACATTCATATAAATGTGCTGACTATTAATATGATTTGTGTCGGTTCTTAACCAGTTGGTTAAGTACTCTTTAGAAACTGTAAATCGGTTCTAAAGGCGCTTGGCAATAATTTCTTCCCAAGCTCCTTTCCAAGAACTACATGTGTGGACATTGCTAAAAATGTCCATTTAACAATACCGGAAGATCTCCTTCCCAAAAAGCAAGAGCCTTAAGAAGAATGAGCAGGTACAGATGCATTACAGTGAAACTGTCCACTACGACAGGGACTGAATTCTACTGTAAAAGAGTTCATCTGACTTGACCAAGAAAATATGCCTTTGGAGAAATTAAAATTTACTTGTGAAGTCCTGCAGAATTTGGCAAATAAGCTTGATTAGTAAAAGAAGAAAAATTGAGAAGCAGCTTTGAATGTCCAAATACTTGATTTCATCATTATCTCAATCAAAATGCCTTATTTTTTAATTGCAAATTCATTTTATAATTTACTTTTAAAATATTTTTAATTCATTTCAACAAGGAGGTTTGGAGATCCATTTTTAGGTGGTTGCATAAATTAAAATATGAAGTATTTTGATGATACAAAAGTAAATATTCAGGCTAGCTAAACCCTAAGTTTTCACATTTCTCAATGAAGTAAAAAAATTTAAAAATCGCTTTTATTCCTCCAAACCTAAATGCTTTGTCACCATCTTCACTTTTTTTCCTCTCAGTCCCCAGCTGAAAAAATCCTCCTTTGAATTCTTCTATTGATGCAAAACAGTATGTGCTGGCCTAAGACAGTTGCTAGGTGCAGCCTTCCCTCTAGCAGCTGTAAGTTTGCATTTGCAAATACACAGCAAGCACTTGACGACCTCCTGTCACAGGGGTTGGACTCGTTCAGTCCTTTCACCATCTTCACAATACTGTCAGATCAATAGCTCGACTGAGCAAATGGCATATGAAAATATCGCAAATATTATTGTAACAAGTGCTTTTGTCGCTTCTTGGATTGATTTACTGATTCATTGTTTTCCGATCTTGCAGAATACGCAATTAAAAGATGCCCCTGGCATGAATGCTGTTGCTAGAACTTGAATTGGCACTGTGTTTCCTGAAAGTTTTGAAATGTCTTAATCTGCTTTCAAAAATATTTCCATTGATTTTTACCATAATGCTATGTTCTCTATCCCTAGCTATTCTCACCAAAGCACGCAACTGCTTTTGCCATCAGAAATGCAACGGCATTGTGTTTTGAGACAGCAGATGCTTTGCAGGTAGGAAGGTTGCAAACGTAAACGATTTTAACCAGTATTGGAAATAAGCAACAAAAAGCTACACTAGTTTTTCTCTGAAAAGAAGAATGTCTCAGCATTGTTGCACAGTACTCTTTACCTGTGGAAACTCTGGTTGGAATAATAAGCCAGAAAAGCCAAATATTTCAATGTCCTGCTATGCAGAGCTGCACCAGGCAGGATTAGGCATTGGAGTGCTGGGAAGCTCACAGTTGCCTGTGCTCCCCTGTGCACCCAGGTGATCGCTGCTGCTCTTCCTGGTAAAGTCACGCAGTTCCCAGGCTGGCAGATACTGACCATTCCCGTGTATACCCACCCTGCTTTTGCTGTCAGGAATTAAACAGGACTTCACAGCCCATTCCTGCAAAGTAATCGTTCAGGAGGATGTCAGAGATATAAGAGCTAGCAAAAAATCCTGTAATTCCATCAACAGGCACTAGCAAGCTCAGCTCTTCTGGGAAAATCTGTTGGTGTCTGAAACATTGTCAGTTTCAGAAAACTTAAGTTTCTTTCATTGAACTTGATTTTACATCTCCGGTGTAAACTACAGAGCTCAATATGGACTCTTGGGGTGATTTAAACCGCACTTGAATCGATTTTACTTGCAACAGGAACTGATGTAAATGCCATACGAGCACTTTCAATATATCCAGGAATTTTCTGAGTGCTCTCGGACTGATTTTAGTACATTTTTTGAACTAGTGTAAGCATATTAATCTAGATCAGAAGGCAGGAAAAAAGACAAGTTAAAAAAAAAAAAAATAAAAGAAAACATGCTTTCACCTTTGAAGAAGTAAGACTGCAAGCGAAGAGTCCTACAAGAATCTAACTGATTAAAATAGGAACAGATTTCTGTGTAAATAGAGGCGACTGAAGTGGCACTGGCTGTGTTGTAAAACAATGCAAATGCTTTTTCCTGAATGTAGCACTCTTGGAAGACATCTTTCAACGTTTTACATCTGAAAAAAGCATCAGTTTTCCTTAATGACAGATATAGATAAAGCAGGACACTTCTGCCTGAGGAGAGGCTAGCTGGGCTGATATTTGATATAAGCACTCAGTCCCAAGTGGGAGGAGGGAGAGGTGATTGATGGTTTGTAAGGAATTAGTTGACTTTTGCTTGTAACAGAAGCTTTTTGGATTCTCCCAAAGTTCTTGTCAAAGGCAAGAAACGTCTTTTGAAATAGCAGCTTTCCCCATCCCAGCACAAGGGATAAACCTGCGTAAAAAGCACTGCAGATATAAAACCCATATAAAAGAAAGGAAGACATTGTTTGACACACTGCCTTTTTTCTAATACTCTAGTGTTCTGCAAGATTGTCTCCATTATCCTATAATCTGCTCTCTTAATGCAGCATGAGCAATTCACCTCTCTGCAGGAAGAGTTTCTCAAACCCAGCAGCAGGAGTTCACCAATGCAGTAAGACACATATTACCGCAGAGACAAATCCTTCTCACTCTCTGTCTCCTCCGGCACCAAGGTCAGAGTTGTACGAACTTGACCAAGGCAACCCTTTCCCAAGCCCCCACAGGGCTCTCCTGGCTCTCATGTGGGCAGCTCCATCTGCCTCCTGCAACTGTCTCCTGTGGGAAGGGAGAGAGCAGAGTACAGGGGGGAACAGAGGCATTATGAGAGGTCAGATTTTCGTGTTTCCTTCCATCCCATGCACAAGGGAGCAATGGATCTGAGCTTGGTATTCCCTCTTTAGGAGGCAAACTGATGATCCAACAGGTGAAATGAATTCATACAATCCCAGTCACATACACATTTGTTAGAAAAACATCGCATGAATAAACCCCAGTCCCAAGTGCTTCTGCCAAAAGCAAAGCTGACTCTCTCTGTCTTACACCTCGCTGTTACGGACCGTAGCTCGCTGGCGAGCCTCAAAAACCATGCAAAGAACAGCATGTACGAAATCACCCTGCCTCCGGAAAAATAGGAGAAAAAATTATCTGTCAGCTCTTAAAATCTTAGTCCCATCCACCGAGCACTCAAACAAAGGCTGAAGTAAGAAACTATGTCTGGGACCAAATTAATTAACTGCTCACTAACGGGTTTAACAGGCACTGCTAAAAATAAATAAATAAATAAATAAATAAATAAATAAATAAATATATATATATATATATATATATATAAAAGGGGACTCCATCGATACCATCACTCAGAAGCATGATATATATTAAAAAAAAAAAAAAAAAAATCGCATTTCTCCCCTTCTTAAAATCTGTTTGTCTCCCCAGACAGTCACAGGGTTGCCTGGCTCCCTCGCTCCCGCTGCTGGAGGGAGGGTTGCCCAGGGGCAATGGGGAGCAGGTACCCTGCAATGGAACGGGATTGGGATGGATATTCGTGCCACCTCCGAGGCTAGGCAGAAAACCTCCACGCCACTGTGAAAGAGATGGAGGTTTTACTCTTGCCAGCCACGAAAGGCTTTGTAAAGCTATCGGATCTTAATCTTATGGATAAGCAGCTGTAATAAACACGTTGTAGGACTTAAAATGTGTGCCGCGTTGTTCTCTCTCGTTACAAAGCTTCGCAGTCTTCCGTTAATGTAGCTTCAGAAAAACATACGGAACAGGAAACAGTTCGTAATGCAATGTCTTCGCGGATTGATAAAAAGAAACTCTCAAAAATATTTTTCTTTCTTTTGTTTTGTTTTGTTGTGGTGGGTTTTGGTTTTTTTTTTTTTGTTTTTGGGGGTTTTTTTTAAGCGATGTGTGCATTTTTATCATGTGCAATAAAAAAAAAAAAAAAAAAAAAAAAAAAAAGATCGGATGTGTGATACGAAAACTGCGCCGGCGAAATTCGTTTACAAACTCGTTAGCGTGTTTCTTTGCGAGGAACAGAATGGTCGCGAAGCAGAGAAAATATATATTTTTAGCTGTCCGATTTTGCTCTGCCTCTGAAGCGACTGTGTAACGTCTCTCCGTGTCGCGACACCGTCGCCTCAAGGAGCTGCTGTGTTTCGGGGGCGGGGGGGTAGAAACCGGTGCGCGGGGAGACGTCTCCCCCAAAAAACCCACTTTAAACTCTCGACTAGCAACGGAACCTGCACGGCCCTGCCACGGTCTGTCCCTGCGCAGAGGGAAGTGCTGACGAAAGCCACTGCTGTATACGATGGTAAATAATCTATACATCCAGGGAGGCAATGCCTGGGCCCCCCGTGACCTTGCCGCTGCTCAGGTTTAATCTATAAATATCCAGAAGACATCTGAGCCCATTGTTTTGCTGCCCTCTGAAACCAAACCTGCCAAGGGGACGGAAGGGCGCCCGCCACCGCCTGCGCCCCGATACCCTCCCCTCTTCCTCCTCCTCTCCGAAACAGAGGCGGCGAGAGCCGAGGGCCAGCGGAGGATGCGGGGCGGCCCGGCCGGGCGGCGGGGCAACAGCGGGGGAGACTGCCAGCCGCCCCTCTCCCCTCCGCTCCGCCGAGCCCTGCGGCGAGCCCCACGCTCCAGAGAGAGGACGAGAGCCCCTGTAATCCCAAATTCCTTGTCACAACTTCGTGATTAAAACCCGCGCGTGATTAAAATCCATCTTTATCCCCCTTTAAACTGAGTGTCGTAAAACAGCACGCTAACTCTGGTGATAAGATTCATTGTTGAGACATAAATAACTCGGATGCTCGGGAGGTATTTTTTTACAAACCTGAAAGATTTATCCGTTGGCTTCTCTCACCTTTCCCCACGCAACCCCCGACCAGGCACCTCCCAGCAGGCCACCTCGCCTTTCTCAGGAAGATGCGGCTGAGGGGAGGGTCTCTCAGACACTCGAGGGATCGCCAAGACTGTCACTGAGGTGTTTGGGCACGGATGGAAAATCGCACATGAGGGATGAGGGATTCCGGCAAAACGGGGAAATAAGGAGCACTGCCTCCCACGCCACCCCGAAGGCTGGATTGTGTACACGTCCAGCGCAGACCCGCAGCGAGGGCAGCGAAGCCCCCACGCCAGGAGCGGACGAGGGCCGTCCCGCCGACAGCCCCTCCCGCGCCGCCCCGGGGCACCCAGCGCCACTCGTGGGGGTGACGGAGAAGAAAATGTGAGGCGTGGGACAGAAATCCCGACACCCGTCTACACAGAGAAGAGCCGCAAAAAGGAGAGCGAAGACTTCCTCTTCCCTTGGCTGTGTTTGCTTCCCAGCGGCGAATAGTTTTCAGCCTTTCAGACCCTCCTGAGACGAAACTGAGGAGCTTTTATGCGAATATATTGATAAATCGGGCCAGACCGATTTACGTTATTATACGCAAAATCAACACATAATTTCCCAGCGCATAGTGCAATATTTGGGGCCTCTGTGTTAGCACATCCGTACCAATACTATCGCCCGCCTAAACAACAGCCCTGTGTTATTTCCTACGCTACGCGGGGGCAGCGACTTTGAGTTTTGAACCTTTGGGACACTATAAAAACTCCCCTTTCTAATTTCTTTTTGATATACCGTTAGAGATTTGGCAAGTTTAAAATACTTTAGGTGTAAAGTTTGTTCTTAATTTGCTCTTGTAAAGATGGAATTTGGTGGCCATTATAAAGCCGCTAATCAATTTTCACCCAGCAGCAAAGGTACACCGTGGAGGATTTAGGTTTAATGAAGTGACTGTGCAAATTACAGTCGCGGACTTTATTTAAAGTCTATCAACCTCCTAAAAATGATTTTTCAAACTGTTCTTGATTTCCTTTGCTTTATGAAAAACATCATGTTGCTTTCTAAGATTTCAGACATTAGCAGCCATCCTCTCCCGCTCTGCAGTCTGGCGCAAGGGGAGTTTTCCAGTGCTTTAGTTTGAATTAGTGGAGAAATAGGCAAATTAAATTCTAGAACGACGAAAAATATACCCTATTGTGGCTAATCATTAATGAGAAACGGTTCTAAAAAAGATTGATGCACATATCTGCTCTGTTATTGGAAAGTTGATTTTTGTCCTTTCGTTTGTGTATTTATTATTTCGAAAGAGGAAGCCTGGGAAACAGTCAGCTATTTTTTTAGTGGTGGATATTTTGATCGTTTCTTTCCCTTCTCCTTTACGCCCGTCGCTCTGCTGAAAGTGAGGTCCCAGCAGCAAAATTTACCTACTTGTTAGGGTCTGCAGCGAGAAGAGCTGCTGCTACAAGCAAATTGAAACGCGGTTCCTTGAGAGCGAAGCGGGGCGATTTCTGCGGAAGTTCCCAGTCTTTTGCTCCCTTCAAAAACACTTAAACTTTTTTTTTTACAGTAGATATTTTTCACACCTCGGTCCCTAATCTTCTCTCACTTTTTTTTTTTCCCCTCTTTGGGTTTTTTTTCTGTTGTTGTTTGTTTTGGTTGTTTGTTTTATGCTGGGTTTTGGGCAGCTGATGCTTATTGATAATGCGGGTAATGTTACGGAAGAAAGAAAAAAAAATTTAAAAAAGGTGTTTTATTCTCCAAGTGCAGAGGAGCGAGTGGAGGAAATTTCTGCCCTTTCTTTTACGAGGTCGGGCACAGAAACTTCTCGACCTGTTTCCCCCATCCGAATATTAAAAGAAAAAGTAAGAAATTACCTAAAATTCGCGTTCTCCGCACAGTGTAATTGTGAGAGCGGGGCCGCCCGCTCCTTCCCATTTTAAGGCTCTGAGGACGGAGGCGGGGGGGTGGCGAGATGGGAGCGGGAGCAGCGCGGGTGAGGGGACAGCGCGGGAGAGGGGGAGCAGAGGATCCGCGGCTGCTTTTGCTGCTCCGTCTTTTTAGGGAAGAGAGAAACGGCCGGGAGGGTACAAGAGCAGAGGGAGGGTTTCGCTTGAGCCAATTGATCACTCCAAGATACAGGTTCCCTTTTAAATAAAAATAAACAATCAAACAAAAGTTTAAAATTAAAAATACAGATACCACGAGGGAAGTCTCATGCTGTCTCTCCCCAAATATTGGGCAGCCAACCGAGGGACCGGGGCCCCGTCGCTGCTGCAAAAGCCCTCGTTCTCGGGAGGCGCCAGTCTCCGTAGCGAGGGACGGACTCCCCGGAGGCCCCCTCACCCGCTACTCCTGCTCCCGGCTGAGCCTCTTTTCCCTGCCTGGAGCCATATTCCTGCGAAGAGAGGAGACGTCCTTTCACCGTCCCCTCCTGCCCCGCCACTGGGTCTTGCGCGCTCCGTCCCGGGCGCGGAGCGAGACCGCACCGCTGAACCCCTGAGGGGCCGATCCCGGCGGAAGGATCAGGCTTCTAGCCCCTCGCTGTCGGGCTGAGCCCACCCCCGGCCCGTGGAGGTCTCGGACGGGAGCTCGCTGCGGGGCGGGGGTGCTTTTGCAGGGGGTTCCGCCGTTCCGCGGAGCCGGCTCCCCTCGCCTGGGCGCAGGTCTGATCTAGAGCGCCCGCCTCCTCCTCCTGACCCTAAGCCTCCGGTGCGGGCGGCAGGGTCTCCGCGGGGCAGGCTCGGGGTGGTGGCCGGTGTCCCGGAAAGCCCCACGGAAGTGGAGAGGGGTGATCCCTCCCGCGGGGACTCGAGTGTTGTGTCCCACTCCTTTGCCCCCAACCCACACGGCACCCCCGCTACAGTCAGGAAGCTCCGGGGCAAGGAGAAACGCGTGTCCCGAAACACCCAGGAAGGACTATCGCGAGCGGCAGACTTGGGAGGGAGGAGAGAGGGAGAAAGAGGAAGCAGAGGGGGGGACACGCCGTTCCCTCCCGGGACATCATGGAGTTGGGGTGGGAAAGGGCCATAGTGAGTAGAAGAAAAGTCCCCGTAAACCGAAAAAGAAAAAAAAAAAATTAAAATCCAAGGAATCTCCGCAAATTTCCCCCTCCCCCTTTTCTTCTTCCCCCAGCTCCGGATGTTTCCCGGGACGAGTTGCCTCCCTGCCTGGCGCCGCTGTCCCACCGGGCAGCTCCCGAGCGGGCTCGGCGGGGAGGGAGCGGGGCTGGGGGGTCCCCGAAGAGAAAGGAGTTGCACTAACCGGGGTTGAGGTCCAGGCATTGAGTCGGGTCTTCATTGTCCCCTAGCTGGCCGTTGGGGCTGAGGCTTTCCATGGACAAATCCAGACCCTTGTCCTCCCAGTCTCGCAGTTTCCTCTTTTTATTTGTCCCAATCAAGGCTTCTACCGAGAAAGCGTGCGCTCGGGAGCTGAGGGCCACGGCCGATCTTCGCCTCTCACTCATCTTATCCCCCAGCCCAGACCCTTGGGCAGATGAGCGGCCAGTGGCTGGGAGCGCAGAGCTCGGGGACCCGAGGCAGAGCCTCTCGCCTATTTCTCCCCCCACCCCTCCCCCAGCTGCACCCCCAGAAAAAATAGCCCTCAGTCTCCTGAAGGCACTACATGAGGCTGCAGATACTCCGCAGGCAGAGCCGGGAGGGTGTGCTCAGCCCAGGTCCCCCGCACTTGCTCAGAGGGCCCGCAGGCTGGATTTCATCTTTTTTTTTTTTTTTTTTTTTTTTTTCTTCTCCCCTTTCCTTCTGTCTCTCTCTGATTGATCCAAACTTATGCGATTTTTTTTTCTCCAAGAGTTAGCAGGCTGCGTGCGCCTGTCAAGGAAAAAAAAAAAAAAAAAAAAAAAAAAAAAAAAAAAAAAAAAAGGAAAAAAAAAAGTCTCCGGCCAATAGGAGGGAGAGATCGGGAGAGACCCAAAAGCTGCGATCCAATGGGGAAGGGAGGGAGACTCGGGCTTCAGGGCGAGGAATTTTGGCCATCTGAGACCTGGAGCACCGGCCGGGAGAATTAACTGTTTGAAGAACGGGAAGCCAGTAGGAAACCAATAGCTCTAAATGCAGAGAGGTAACAACTCCCGCACTTCTCTCCTCCGCATCCAGGTTTCCCGGGGGCAGCTACTAGCTAATCCCCACGCACAGTACCCGCGAGGGGCTTTACCACCCGGGGGTGCCGGACGAGGGGGTGTTTTTACAACGTCATTCATGCCATGTATTACTTGGGCTTGCCGGCGGAATCGGTGCTTGGCCCGGCAACAGCAACGTCTCGGGGGGGTTTTGAAGTTTCACTTCAAATGATGCGTGTCCGTGGAGCGGCGGGGCTGAGCGGGCGGCGTGGGCTGGCGCCGGCAGCGGGACAGATGAACCCAGACAGCCTCGGGCAGGGGAGCGCCTTCCCTCTAGGAAGTGGGATTTTAAAATACACACACACATATATATACACATATATATAAACACTGTTGTTTGTTGTTGTTTTTTTTCCCCCTGGTTCTTTTTGCCACTTAGCTACAGCGAGAACAAACCCGCTAGGTACAGATGCCGGCCGGTTGCCTGCATGATATTCAGCATTTTATTTCTTCTCGCCTGTTCAGTCTGCCCAGAAACCGGGCTGAGGCAGGGTTGTAGCTGCTCCCACGCTCCTCGGTCGTGCGTGGTGTAGGGCGGTTCGCAGTGAAAAGAAACAAGGACTGCATTTGCGAAGGTGAAGGAAGCACCGTGTGTTTTCATTAGCTGATGGGACCACGTAAAAAATAGGGGAAGTCAAGCAAAACACCATATAGGGAAAACGCTAAAGTCTCCGGGGGATAGTTTGATCCCGATAATCGAATACAGATTCAAAATAAACAGTAAACAATTATACAGTAAGGAGAGCAAATAATATGGATAGAACCACCCAGGAAAAGCGCTCGAGGATACACACTAAAATTCAGGAGGGAATTATTTTTGGCCAGTTCTTCCCCGATGCTCCCCGAAGGCGTAGAGCTGCTTCGACCAGCGCCAGGGGAAAGCGAGATTTTTCTTAGGCGGGATATTTCGATGAGGCCGGACACAAGTGAAGGGGGCAGGCGGGGGGGGAGGGGGGGAGGGGGTAGCAATTCCTTTAGATACCAGAACGAACCCACGTTGCCCATGTCTCCGTGGTACGGCGAAGCCCTTCAGCCTCCTCTCCCCGGCCTAAAGAGCTTGGCTCTCGCCGGCCTGACAACAGCCCGCTGAGGTTCACACTCACGGAAAGGGTTTTCGTGTGAAAAGCGAGAAAGAAGCCGTTTCTTCGGGAAATCCCGGAAAAACTAAGCCCTGTTATCTAGGCCGAGGAGCGGGTTTCGTGCGTCCTTATCACCCGCCCTACACCTCCTCATCACCCCCCCTCCGGCCTCTCTCCGCCGATCCTTTCCCCTCCCCTCTTGTGCATTGGTTTTGACAGGTCACTTGCCGAGGGCTCAGCGCCGGGCACGGGCACACGGGGTGTTCCCCCCCCCCGGCACTGCCCCGCTCCCCGGCTCCATGGGGAGCAGTGCCGAGGTGGGAGCGGCGGGAAGAAGGGAAAGACAGATGCAGGGGCTTGGAGGGAGCCGGCAGCGGGACTGACCGATGACCACTTGGAGGGGGCACACGCATTTCCAGCGCGTCCCCCGGCTGTGTGTCCTCCCTCCGGCTGTGTGTCCTCCTCCCGGCGAAGGAACGTCTCTCAGAGTAAAAAAATAAAAGTAAAAATATCCGTTTCCTTGTTTCCAAAAGCCTCGGAAACACTCGTCTGGGAGACAGATACCGAGAAAGGCTTTTAAAGAAGATGCAAGGAGATTTTAGAAAGAGACCCCTAAGAAAGCAGGAGATTTTTTATAGCATTTTAGCGAGAGGAAATTGTGTTGGAAAGGCAGGGCGGTTTAAACGAAATTTGGGGGCTGATGTAAGAGCTCAGAAACACGTTTTCCACAGCGTTAAGTGTGATTTTACGGGTCGACAGTTTAAAGCAGCCCCGACCCCTTTTGGGTCTCGTACCTAGGGGCTCTCCAGGCTGCAAGCCGTGTCAGACCACCCCGCGTCCGGCCTTGGCAGCGGGACACAGCCGCCACAGCAGCAAACAGAAACACAGCGGAGTTCCCATGCCAATACAGCCCCTAATTGACAGACCCCAGGGGGCAGACCCTTTTGCTAGGGACGGGAGAACAGCTCCCCGCGGTCCCGGGAGCGGTGTCCGGGGCCGCTGCTTTCCCTCCTCTCTGCCGCTACGCCGATGCTCCGGGGATTAGCACAGCTCGCCTTCGCTCTGCCACTCTGCGCCGGGCGGTGCAAAAGCGATAAACACAAAAGATCGCTGCTTCTCAGTACGAGCGGAGGGAAAGGGCAGCCCCTGTAGCGACCTTGCCCTCCCCTAGCCCTGCGGCCCCGTGCACACGAGGATGTGCCGGGGTGTAAAGGGGAGGGATGCGGCTGGGAGGGGGGAGCCAAAGCTGCCCCCTCGCAGGGCTCTCTGCCCCCTGCCCTGAGAGGGCTCGCCCAGAGAAACCCACGCTCCTCAAGCCGAGGGTTGCGATTTCGATTCAGCCTTTGCACCAAAATCTCGCTGAGCAAAACGCATCCGCTCGGCTCCGCCGGCACACGGTCCCCAGGGCTCTTTTCAGACGGAACGGTGTTAGGGACCGGATTACCCGTTCCCCGTGGCAAACGGCGTCAATCTGGAGTCGGTCTGGGCTTAATCTGGATTCCGACTTTGACCCCCGGCAGCCAGAGATGAATGCGTCCCTTTGCCTGCTCTTCATTCCAGACCCTTACTCGCAGGGGTAGCTCCCATTAAATCCAGGAAACTGCTCCCTGGAATAAAGTGGAAGGAGCAAGGGTCTCAGGGCCAGGCCCCGGGGTTTATAAAGAAATCATTCACTCCTGCTTTCCAGTTGTCGCCGAGCGAGCCTGAAAATACTTGTTTATATATTGAAATATTTGGGGGGAAAAAAAAAAAGAGAAATAAGGGGAGCCGGCTGCAGGGCGGGAGTGCTGTCCAGATGTGCCGCTCGCTGGGGCTGAGCCCAGCCAGTTTCAAACCCTGCTCCACAGCAAGGAAAACCTTACCGAAGGTCCTTTAGCCAGACCTATTTAGGGGTTTTTTAAAGTTAGTAATTGAAAACAATGTCAAAACTAGTCAGCGGGTGCGGGCTGACGGCTGTCTGATAATGTGAGCGAGTGATTTACTGGACTTTAATGCAACGTCGACTATCTTTTAAAACGGACTGCAAGATTTCGAGGCTGGGGCTCTCGTAAGAAGCGAATTTAAAGCGAACACAAGTGACCGCTTGGAAACTCTAGCGAGGTGATGTTCCCGGGCTGCGCGGGGTCAGTTATTGTGACTGAGGAAAAAAATACGCTTGCAATTTATTTTTATGGTCTTCACAAACGGTATTGTTGCCTATTATTAACTAATTCATAATTATACCCCTATTATGCCGTCGATTCGTTCCCCCCCCTTGCCCCGGTTTTCTCAGGCTTTGAGAATTGAACCACCGCAAAATATTTAGTCTCGAGTGTTTTTAAATGGGCTTTGTTTGTGTTTTACAGAATAAAAATCTCTATTAGTGTTTAAACAAACACCATGCCAGTCTCTTAAGCCTTCCAGATGTTTGCAATAAAATGTCAGGTTTTGCCTTTGGGACTAGAAATAAAATTTAACTACCTTCACCCTGTAATTATTCTCTTAGCTCTCCCTTCATAAATTTATCTGCTTTCTATCAGGAGAGAAAAAAATCCGATTACACACTTGAACTATAAAAAACAGCCACTACTTTCCCTCCATTTTACCAGGACTTCTCCCCCTCTAGTTTCAGCACCGCAGACCGATGCGTGTAGATGTTTTCTGGCTCTCCTGTCTTGGAGGCGGCAGAAAGCGACCAGGCAGAGCAGAAACGCATCGGCAGGTTTCCTGGGCTTAAAGCAACAAAATACCCCATGTCCCCAGGCCTGTTTCCCCCGCTCAGCCCCATCCCGGCCCTGGTGTTCCCGGATGGGAAGCGAATCGGGAACGCAAATTGCTCCTGAACTTCCTCCAGCTCCGGGAGTCGCTTCTTCTCAGGCACTAATCAGACCTGACTGCATTTCGGAGCCTCCCCGTGGAGCTGTTTGGAAATAGGCAATTACGATGAATAATTCAAACAAAGCAGGTTCCCCTCGCAAACGAAGACGAAAGTCCCAGCTAGAGACCCTTCTGCCTTCTCAGCTACTAACTTGGAACAACACAGGCAGGGTTTAAAGCCATGCATTTCGTATTTACCCACGCCAACCTTCAGAACAACCCGGAGCGATAAGCGAGGGTCTAGATGGTCTCTTTCTTCATTTGCCGCCTACAAACCCACTTCGCCTGGTTGTCAGCAGGGTCGTCGGCTTTCTGCAGCTTTCAGCTTTCCCCGCATGCATAAAAAGATACACACAGGCGAACTTGGTCTGTTCCTCGCTCCCTGTGTGCTGCAGTCCCCGGGCACAGCCTGGGGGCGCGCCCGCCCGGGACATCCCGCTTCACACCCACGGGCGCCTCGGGACCCACTCCCGGCTGCTGCTGCTCCTGCCGCCTCTCTCTTATATTATGTAATTTTTTCTCTCTTCCTCGGGTGATTTTCTCCCTGCTGAGGTCTCTGCTGACAGGTCAATTCGCGTGGCTGCTGCTCTCGGGTGGCGAGAGGCAGGAGGCAGCTCCACGGAGGACCGCTGGGGAGCAGAGGTTTCCCCAAAAAACTCTGCGCTCCGCTCGGCTCCTCCGAGCAGGAGAAGAACAAGGAGAAAAATAGGTGTCAAACCGGCCATGCTGGCCTGCTCACAGCTCGTCACTCGCCACGTTACCTTTCTGACAGCCATATTTGCGTCGTGTCCTCACCCCCCCCGCCGAGAAAAGGTGGCAAAGCGAGACGAGGTGGCTCACACGGGAAGGCTGGTGCCCAGGGGAAGGGAGGCAGGGCTCCGCAGTTCCCCTGGCCCCATCTTCAGCGGGTCACTGAGGTTTCCCCAGGGCCTCCTTTTTCCTGCCCTTGTTTGCAGGTGGACTCGGCTGTGGAGTCGGCCGACAGGAAGGAATTGAGAAAGACCTCAAAGTGGTTCTTGGGTCTGTTTGTTGTTGTTGTTTTTTGGGTGAGCTTTTGTTTGTTTTTATTCCACCACCACCCCCCCAACCCCCACACCCCCCAAGAAATAAACTGCCCTTGTCGGATTTCGGAGGAGATCTAAGTGGTTAGGGGACCTCCGAAACAGCGGAGAAAAGCCAGCAGCGGGTCTGTATCTAGAAAAGCTCTAGGACGAGAGCTTTAACCAGACTCGCTGTCAGAGCCAGGGCACAAGAGCAAACCCGGGGAGGTTGCCCACCAGGCGACAGCAGCCCGAGGTAGCCCGCGGGAGTCAGCCCTGTGGTGTTTGGGCTCAGAAGATGCTTCCCCTCTCCGCTGCGCGGCCGGGGGGATGCGAGTAGCACCGGGAAAGCCGGGCCGGGGCCAGGCATGGGGCAGCCCACATGAGACCCAGCAAGTCTAAAAGGTGACTGTTCCCAGCCGGGCGCTCGGTTCTACTTTTCCACGGGGAAAGAAAAATAAAATAGTTTCACGCCAGTAGCAAACAGCATTTCCACGGCGGCGCGTTGAAGAGGTATTTCTTCGCAAATTATTTCCGCTATTATAATTCGGGGTAGGTAGAGGGTTTTGAAGTTTTGTGGGGTTTTTTTGTTTGATTGTTCGGTTTGGTTTTTTTTCCCCAGCCCCATTGCAACCCTCGGCTCCCAAACCCGCAGGATTGAGCGTGATGGGTGGGGAGATCTGAGGCTTCACCGGCACGCAGGGCTCACGCTATCTTTCAGCCGCCGCAGATGAGGCTATCGGGCTGGGAAAAGGAACGAGAGCATCCAAGCTCTGCTTTTACCTCCCCCCGGTTTAGGCCGGACCCACCTGGCAGCCACGCTCCCCCTTTGTTCGTCCCTTGTACCCACACCTCGCACACGCCGAAACAGCGGCCCTCCATAAAACGTCCCTCCATAAATTGGTCTTGCACACAATGGTTCTCGTATGGGGCGCTGCAGGCGGACAACCGGCCCCTTATTACGGAACAGAATCCAAAGTTCGCTTTCCCAGGGAAGAAAGCCGAGCTACGAGCAGCATTCCAATGTGTGTTCTGTCAAAAAAAATAAATATAAGGGGAATATTTTTTTTCTCTTCAAGGCACAGCTCTTTGAACCAAGAGAAGGCTGTGCGCTCCCCTACCTTATACACGATGTGTTATAGTGTAAACAATCCCGTTTAGGGCCGATTCTAGAACGCAGCGGACTTTAACGGGACTATGCAAAAGAGCGGTGTCTGAGGTATGTGATCAGCCTGTTATCGAGACTGGGCGTTTATCCCGCCGCACTATCAGCGCTCGGCACCACCACAACAGCAGGAGAGCGGTTCCCGGCCTCCAGGATGGGCGGCAATGTACGTGCTACAACTTCAGGATCTTCAAACACGGCTAATTTCGCCCCATATGAAAGCCAACTCCTGTGTAAAAGAGTCACCCCAGAAACTCGGAACCAGTCCCCACAAAACGCCCATGATCCATCGGGCCCTGGCCTGGGCTCCCTTTCTGCATCGCAAACCTCACCCGTCCTTGCTCCACGCCCGGAATTTACAGATTTATTATTAAGCGACATTTTCTTAGTGCCTAATACTGGTTTTATTAGTTTCTAATGGCCAAAACGCTATCAGAGACTGGGCTACACCACAGCTAAATTTTGGGCTGACCCGGGAGCATTTGTTCCTAGTGCTTGCGATCACTCGTTTGCTGTGCGCTCTGACCCCCTCGCAAGGCTCTTTTCCCGTCTGGAAGATAGAAACCTTGGAAGAGAATGGGGGACGGCGGGCGATGCCGCAGTGGGGCACCCCTTGATCCAGCTTGGGCTTTATCCTTCCCATGGAGCATCCTTCTCGCCTCCCCGCAGCTCACCCTGGTAATTCCCAGCAAACGCGCGAAAACCTACAAATACCCTCCCGCTCCCGCCTCGGTGCTGGCAGCTTTCCCGACGGAGTCACTTTCTATCGTGATACTGATATTAAGAGCGAATTTATCTTCTCCCTCCATGTACCGGAGGAGATCACGCCCCAAGGCCGCGATTGTGCGACAACCGGCATTATGTGCCATGATCCCTCCGCCGAAAGGCCTCTCCCTGCCCCCGTCGCCCCTCCGCCGCCGGCGAGTCCCTGTCGCGGGGGGCACGGAGTCGCCTGGGGTCAAGAGAGCAGCGTGTGGCATCCCCGGAGGAGGAGCCCGAGGGCCGAGCTTACAGCCCACCCCGGGGAGCTAAGAGCCCACTCCCGAGAGCTTAGGGGCTGAGGCCATAAGACCGGGCACCGGGCCCGGCAGCCGCCGCGAAGCCAAACCGAGGCCGGCGGGGAGTCGGGGGTCGGAAGGGGGCCGGCGGGAGCGGGACGCCAGAGCTGCAGGGGGCCCTCAGGCCTGCCCAACCGGCCTCGGGAGCCTCGCCCCCGCCCACCCCCCCAACCCCCCCCGGCCTCGCCCTCTACCGCAATGCCGCCTTTCAGGCTCACGCAGAACAAAGTTTGGAGGGCAGGGAGGGTAAGGGGTGGGTGCAGCATCCAGCTTCTGTCCGCAGGGGCAGAACTGCTGGTACCTGCTTTGCAGCAGGGGAGAGCGGAGCACCCTGGCCGGCCGGGGAGAGGGCAGGCCGCCGGGCAGCGCTTCCCGAGGCTGCCCGAGGTGGGCGCAGCAATCGGGAGGTTTCGTGTGAAACCAGCGCGGGCGGCTCAGCCTCAACGGGCTCCGGCTTCGGGAAAGCCACTGGTGGCAGGAGCGGGATCTGGCAGCTTGGCATAGATCGGGGCGCACAGCAGCTTCAGCTCCTCGGGGGTGAGCAGCCAGGGAGGGAGGGAGACCCCCTGCAGGGCTCGGGCCCGCTGCCTGAGGTGCAGGGGGGTGTTTGGCCGCCTGCACCCAGCGGTTCTTTCGTGCGTGAGTGGCTAAATCGGTACTCCTGACTTTAGGCTTCAGTCAGGCGGGACCAGCATGACGAGAGCGGCCGCAGAGCAACCAGACCAAGCCAGCCTGTGCTACACTGCAGCTGCGCTCGGGGAATAGAGGTTCTGCCTTTGGAAAACAAAAACACAATAGCAATTAAGCCCTCATCTGAGTGTGACTGCTTGTCTGGCAGAGACCAACCGGAAGGCTTTCCCCTCACCAGCACACACATTTGCCCCCGATTCCCTCCTTCTCCATTGATGCGAGAGGCGTCCCGCTCCGGGACATCCCGCCACGGGAAGTCTCTTCAGCTACTGGGACGAGCTGGAGAGGCTGGCTAGCGGTGCCCCTAAATGCCCCGGAAGGTGCATGGGCAAGGGGGACAAGTGTGGCCTCTTAAAAAAAAAACAACCAACCAAACAAAAAAATAGGGCTAAGCAGTAACCTCAGAGTAAAAAATGTCCCCCTAGCAATCGTGATTGGAAATTTTCTTCTTCACAGATGTCTTGCTGCAGATCGGTCCATTTGTTATGATCCCCCTGTGCCTTAATAATCCTGCCCTGGCACATTTGCTAACTCTGCGTTGATGTAGTTTCTCCTCTTGCCTTTCCGGATTATCAAAATCTCTCCCTCTCTCTTCCTTTCCTTCCCCTCTAAAGCCCGATTTCAGAGGTATGTCGGCTAAACCTCCTCATCTGCTTCTTTCTTTCCTCTGTGATGGCAAATTCGGCGTCATTTGCTGACTTGCCCAATGCAAACATTGCATTAAGAAGTATTTCAAGGCATTTTATTGTTGCTCTGCAGTCCTTTGATGTGGTCTATAGGCACCAATTGTTGATGCTTCCCTGTAACTCCTCAGTGTCATGATGTCGTTTATGTCGCTTTTGTCCTCCCCCTCATTTCTCCTCTTTAAAAAATAAGAGTTTTGAACGGTAGCGGCAGAACCCAGCACCTTACTCTCTGGTCAGTGTGGTCCCACTGCCGCACCGGGCTGCCCCCTCCCCTGGAGACCACAAGTTTCCCCGCCCGCAGCTCCCGCCCCGAAGCTGCGGTGGGGGGTGGCCGTGGGCCTGGCCGCCAGGTCTCCTGTT
This sequence comes from Hemiprocne comata, assembly GCA_020745705.1. Classification (NCBI taxonomy): domain Eukaryota; kingdom Metazoa; phylum Chordata; class Aves; order Apodiformes; family Apodidae; genus Hemiprocne; species Hemiprocne comata. The sequence goes on from CM036586.1 coordinate 146,267,521, forward strand.
GTCCCTTACGTGCACTTTGCTTTCCCACTGGCGTGTGCTGCTCTGTCCGCACCCCTGCCCCGCCGTGCCCGGCGGCGGGGTTCCTCCCTGAGGGGACGGCCCGCATTGTGCAGGGGAGCAGTGGGCTGCGGCAGCTCCCGGGGCCGCACAGGCGGTGACACGCCAGCCCAGAAGGGGACCAGCCTGTGGGGAGGGCTCTGCCCTGCGCTGCCTGCGCGCTTTCACCAGCGACCGGCTGCTGGAACCGTCTCGCCCCTTGGCAGCAGTGAGGTCGGAGCCAGATCTTCCTGATGCCAGTGGCTTGCGTGAGTCCAGGCGGCCTTTCACCGAAATCCTGCTCGCAGACGGCTGCTGTGCGTCAGTCTCCACCTGCGGCGAGGGAGAAGGGCGCATCTTCCGCCCATCCCGGGCAGGGTGCCCCTAGGCCGGGCAGAAGCAGGGCTGAAGCCGAGCTCTCTTCAGCGCGGACACCTGTGGGGGGAGGGGGCTCTGGAAACATCCCCACGGGGGTAGGACGTGGTCTCGAATGAGCCACTTCACGCTCTGCGTGGGCTGCAGGTACAGAGGACTGACCCCGAGTCGGTATCTTCGGGATAGAAATGCCAGGCAGCGGCTGCGATTGCTCAGCAGAAAAATCACCCGCGTTCAAAGCCGGGTTCAACACAAACCACGCCGGCACTACGCAGCCGGCGAGCCCGCCGGGGACACGGCGCTGCTTCGTTTTTAAACGGCAGAGTGATGGGGTCGGTGCACGACGGATCCGCCCCCCTCCCCCCCTTCCTTGCACTTGGTTTTCCCTAGCTAAATAAACTCCCGACCTGCGCACGGGTGGGTCTCTCCGGGGAGTCAAGCCATTAGGCAGGTGGCTGTGGCATGGTCAGGGAGGGGGTGGCCCAAGGATCCCCCGCCCCCCGAGGCCCTCCCGGGGAGACAGCTGGCAGCCTGCTGCTCCTGTCCGGGCCCTCTTAGCACTTCTGCTGTTGCCATCACGGGCCCGGCGGCAGCCGTGGCCGTGATCGTGGGGACCTGTCTTCCTGTTCAGGCGCCTCCGGGCAGGAGGGAGCAGACGAGAGAGAGCTGGCCCCACACCCCGGCGATCGCAGGGCACTGGGTGGTGTTGGCTGTGATAACGCTACCCTATGCATCCCCGAGCTGGGAGCATTCCAAGAGACGCGGGGCTCCTGGTTTTGTCTGGGGCTCAAAGCTTTGAGCGCTTTGGGGAGCGGTCAAAGAGAGTTGGTCAAGCACCAGCGAAAGCAGAGAGCTCCCCATATCTCCTTGTCTGCTCTAACGAAGAAGCGTCGGGACCCTCTCCATGTCCCCAGACGCGATTTCAACAGTTCCCGGGCTCCTCGCCACCCGACGAGTGCACGCCCGCCAGCACTGGGCAGACGCAGGGAAGGGCAGGTCCCTCGCACTCTCCATGTGCACTGGCACAGACTTTTTCTCTGTGAACGAGGGGGATGTAAAACTAGCCCTGAGCAGATGTTCCCGCAGCCAGGCTCGTTTGGAGAGAAAGCCCCTTGCTTCCCCGCCGCCTCATTCTTGCGCTCTCGGCGTTCGCTCCCCGCCTCCCCGGGCCCTCCCCGCGCTGCCCGATGACCTCATTCCCTGCATGTTTGCCATTACGCTCTGAGTTACCCAACCATTTAAAAAAAAAAATTAAAAAAATATAAATTGCTGCTTTGTGAGATCAAAGTAACGATTTCTGGTGCATCTGGAGACTGGAGAAAAAAATTGGAGCAGCAACAGTTGCACAACTTCAAAGTGGTTTTTAACAATGATTTTTCTCTTTCCTCTCCTCCCCAATCTTTCAAGCATCAGATAAAGACAATGGGCTCCGTGGCTGTTTTCCAAAGAAATAACCTGCCTAAAGGGCCGTACAAAATCTCAAGTAGACAGGAAACACCTTACATGGCTTTCTTCTTTCGATTAAATAGAAATAATATGAGACTTATCTTTCTACTAGCCAAAATCCCGTCGCTACTAAACGGCGTCTGTGGACTGTGTTATAACGTGTAGAGAAACGAGTTTCAGGCTCGGGCTGCCACTAAGTCTTTATTCTTTTATAGAGGCTTCTAACAGCCCAGCACATGTCCCGTAGAACGCAGCAGCCGAGTGTAACCCAATAACTTGCAGGGAAGGAACACAGGGCGGCGGCGAGGGGAAAGATTTCCCTAGCAGACGCCTTCGGGCTGACAGGGGATGCAAGGGACGGAGAGAGGCAGGCCCCAGGAGCGGCAGAGTTTTTTGTTTGCTTGTTTGTTTGTTTGTTTGTTTGTTTGTTTGTTTGTTTTTCCCGTTCATTAGGAGTGATATGCCTGCCTTGAGACCCTCGGGATCATGGAACCCAAGAAGGTATAAGAGAACGGGCGGGGAAACCGCGCTCTCTTCAAGTCCTGCTCCCAGCTGAATTCAATTCTTGAGAGCTTGGTGGCCCTCAGTGCTATCTCCTTAGGCCGTTTCCAAAGAGAAATACCGTGACACTTCCCTTCCCCCGTGTCCCTTAAGCCTCAGGTCGGCGCTATGCCCGCAACGAAAGGCTGAGGCCGAAAAGGGCAAGCCCGCAGAGACGGCGGCTTTAATGGCTTCGACCCTGCACTCCTGACCCTGTGCCTCCCCCGCACTTGTCCCTTTTGCCCCCTTAACGACTTCAGGAACGTGGCTTTGAACTTGGAGCAGCTGAGAAGAAATCCCTATGGGCCGTGCGGTTTCCTGCAAAAGGCAAAGATCCGATCGCGACTCTTCTCAAAAGACGTATCTGGAGCCGCGGGAACAGAAACCTTCGCGAAGAAAGTTTTTAAAATCAATGGACAAGCGTATAAAAGTAGAGAGGGAGGAGGAATCACCAAGAGAACCGCGGAGGAGAAACCTCAGCGCTTTGCTCTCTGCTCGGGAAACCAAGAGCAGCTGTGAGTCTCTCCCTCAGCACCAAAAAAGGTCGAGCCGGGTCACCAGGAGCACAAAAGCAGTTCACACTCGGGGCCGGCGCTCTGGGCCTTCATTGGCAGCTTTGCTCCCGAGGCGATCCCAACCAACGATCCCTCCCAACGCCTATTGCACCCGTGCTAGAGCTAGGCGATGCTCAGCTCCGCTTCGTGGTCGCGGCCTCGCCCGTCACCACCCCCTCGGGCCCGCGGAAGCCCCGGCTAAGGCCCCGCCGGCTGATGCGACACGTCTGGGTCACACCTTCCTCCCTCCGCCCTGACACAGGGCATGTGGGTCAGCCTGTGCCGTGCAGGTTTCACGTGCCCCGCTTTTATTGGGGTTGTATCTTCTCTGGTTTTCGCATTGGGTTTTCCCCCACGTTTTGATTTATAAACGCACGGCTGGGGCGGCAGCCGTCCTGTCGGTGTTATGCGGTTAATCCTCTTTTCTGCTGCAAAGATTTCCAGGCTCCCCATCCCATCTTAGGGTTTCACGACCGATCCCCGGCGACTCGTTTTCCAGTTTTGCACCGCGCGTCTCGTAAGTGACGCTTCAAAGGCCGCCTTTTCGTTTTAACCTCCACACTGGAAAACGATTTAACAAACATTACCTTCACCCCAGGAGACCGAGACCGAGACCGCGCACAAGCCCCAAAAGCCTCGCAGGAGAGAGGACACCTCGGCGGCATCCTACTAATCGTGGTGTCCCACCAGATCTCGGGGTGTTTCCCTGCCAAAGCTGAGACTCTCAAGACCTCGGCTTTACAGCACAGTCCCCTACGGTTCGCGGCCGTAAACCTGAGCACAGTTGCAATAAGAGCTTGACCCTCCCGCCTTCCCGCACTCGGTACAAAAAAATCATCGTAAATAGCTACAAACGTTTCAGGGTCGGGATCTCCGCAGCTGCAGAGCTTCCCTCTTCCACGGTTTCACGGCTAAACGCCGAGCGGTTCGTCCTTTCAGAGAGCACCTTTTCTTCAGCCTATTGCCCTTTTCCAAAACATGTCTGTCTAGAAACAGAGCTCGGTTGGCGGCATTAACTCTTCTCATACTCTACCCGTGATCCTAGATTTCGAAATTGTTCCTCTCCCGTTTGCAATGGCAGCTACATCACAGAAAAGGGGGAAATACGAGGGGGGGAACTATTTCAGAAATCAGCTCATGTTTATTGCTGGAGAAAAAAATCCCCCAACAATAAATCGGTAACCTGTTTCAAATGCGCCTAAAAGAAGACGAATGTTATACCTTTTCACACAGTACCGGGGCTGCTACCTCGTTTACATGCTGGGGGGGGCTCTGCAGGTTTTTACGGCTCTATGCTCGTGTATTTAAATATAGATACAAATTCATTTCCCTCTAAGAAGTCCTCTGAATTTTGACTCCTGCAACTGGGTTTTGATTTGGGGGCCTTAGCTGTTCAGGAAGGAGACGGGTCTTACTTTGTCTCGTTACTCAAATAAGAACGAATTCGGGGAGGACTGGCGGAAAACCCACTCAAAAGAACTGGTAAAGGACTGGACATATACTTGGGTACTCACTGGTTTGACCTAAGTTGCCTCTCCCAGAAAACCCAACCCCAAAGGCAGATATACGGACAAACAGATGGACAGACCGGCGGGCAGGGACAGGGACAGATTTTGCAAGTTAGAAAAGGAGCTTGAGTTCAGCCTGGAAGGGGGTGGCACAGTCCAGAAACTGGAGTTCATTCGCATGTATTTATTTGGATGGGAGTATTTTTGCAGGAATTCCTGCTTTTGCAGGAATTGCCTTGCAATAAAGAAAACAGCACCAACACTTCCCTGTCAAGTTCAGAGGAAGAAGAAGAACGCGGAGTAAACTCTTTCTGAGCACCTGAAGATAAAAAATAACGCTCCAGACAAGATGGCCTGGCATCTCAGACACAGCACAAATAGGGGTTGCAACCAGGGGCTACATCACTTATACTCACCCCCTCTGCCTTGCCAGCGGGTCGTGGAGAGACCAGAGACAACACCTCTAGATGCCTTAAAACAGAAACCAGGCACGGACAAGGCAGCCTAACGCATCCACATGCACTCAACACACTCTCGCACACACGCACGCACACACATACTTTCATAGCAACACTGGCAGCGTGAGAGGCAGGCGAGCCCCTGGGTGAAGGCTCCGAGCTGGGATGAGCGGCGCTGGGAGCCTTCACAGCTGGGGCCAGGATGGGAGGGGTACATTTGCGAGGACCTGGATGAGTGATTTTGTGCCGGCTGCGGGGTTCCCAAAACGTCTCTCCAGGCGGGGAGCCCCTGGCTCCACCAAGGCAGTGCGGAAAGGCAGGGGGGGGGCGGCCTGCCGGTTCCGAGGCGGCGGTACCTGAGCGCGGCTGCGGGCAGGCTGCCTGACATCTTTCCCTCGCGCTTGCCCCCTGCCTTCACCCCCGGGGATAAGCCCGCACCCCACGCCAGATCTCGGCTCAGCGGCCCCTGCCCGCACCCACGCCCCACAGCTCTCCTGGCTTTGCACAATCCTCTTTTATTAGCGGCTTTACACGTACCTTCCCTCTACTTCCCTCCCCTCCGTGTTTTTGTTTTTTTTTTTTTTTTTTTTTTTTTTTTTTTCCCCACACGGGATCTTAACTTTTATTCTTTATGTTTGCCATATCAACTGATCCCTCCGTGCTTAGCCTATTTTCAGGAACAGCAATAACGAATTTCCAGAGCATTTTTTGCTCTGTCTTAAGGATAGACTCGCTTCCTTGGAGTCCGCTTTAAAGTGCATTTGCACGAAACTTAGTTCAATCTCTCTGGCCCAACAGATCTCCCAAATCACCCTATACCACTGCAGTGTCTTAGAACGTGGAAGGAGTAGAATACGCATAAATATGCCTTTCCCGGCTCAAAGCTGCCCAGCTCACAAGAATTAGGGGAAAAAAACTAAACCATATGTACACAACGCCACATTCCGTATTGCACTAAAAGATAAAGGGCTTTGCAGCATCGATTCAATGGAAGTCATTAAAATGAAAGCCCGGGAAGATTATATCCGTACTTGGGAGGCAAATGCTCGTATAGAAATTTATTTCGGACACAACAACGCTTGGGGAAAGTTTGCGAGGCACAACACGAATCGCTGGTGAAGGCGAGGTGGCCTGAAATAAAAAAGGCAAAGAAGACACTCGGCAGGGCTGAGCCCTGGGACTCCGGGAGAAGCCGGGAGCCGAGCCCTCCCGTCCAGGGTGAGCAGTAGGAGGGGCAGAGAAGGGAGACCGGCTGCCCCGAGCCGCAGGAATGATGCGCTCCCCGCCCTCGGCACCGCAGCGTCGCGGGCTCCAGCACCCTGAGCATCCGCTGAAACCGCGGGGAGATCGGCGGGACTCTCAGGGCTTTGCCGAGGGAAGAATGAGCAGCTGGATTTAGCTAAGGCAACCAACGCTGTACCCTGCACGGAACGCTGCCGGGCGTTCAAGACTTAATTTATCGGAACGCATCTACTCTCTTACTGTTTTCTATTTTCTTTTCTCCCCTAAATTGGTTTTCGTCGCAGGGAAGTTGCTGCAATTTTCCCCGCTGAGATGCTTGAAAAGAAAAAGCACTGCAGTCCCGCTGCTGCCTCCCCCGCCTGCCCCACGCACGATGTCTCCGAGGTATTTTCACGTGAACCTGGAGTTTAACCTCTCGCTCATCCCAAAGAGCCCAAACTGCAGGGAATATTACATGACGGGGTGCTCGGCAACTCTCACATTTGTTCCCTGTCTCAGTAAAATACGCTCGTTTTGGCCGAAATAGGATGAAGGCAATAATTGCCTTGCTATAAGCCCACCCCAAAAGCCCCTGAATGGGGACAGAGACGCGTGCAGTTCTGGCCACCCAGGAGTCTGGGGCCCGAGGAGGACGGCAGAGGCGAAGGGCTCCGAACTAGCCCCTCTTCTCTACCACTTCGCCATCACTTCTCCCACCACGGGGGGCTCGGACACTTGCAACGCTCCGACCCGTGGGAGGCGAGGAGGTGCAGAGCCAGGAGAGCAAGGCTCAGCATCGCTTTGCAAGGCTGAAAGAGGCTCAAGGTTGGGATACACGGCCAGGATGAGACGTGGCTTTTCAAACCTCATGTCTCCGCTTTTGTTTCAAAGGCAGATTTCGCTAGCCCAGCAGAGGCAGCAGGGAACGAGTAATGCCAAGAGGAAAAGGTCGTATGTCGGGGCACGCAGTGCAACAAAAGGCGGCGGGCGTCTTAATATGCTGATACATTAATTTTGCCCTCGCTGCAATTAGCAGCATCAGGTGTATGTTGCCCTGTTGATACTATTTCCCTCTCTTGAAAACAAAATAATTAAGACTCCCAGGCAGTGTATCAAAGCTTTCCCTTTTCCCCCTATGTTAAAGAGGTGACGGCTCAGGCTAATCTTCGGCTCGTCTCGAGTTTTTCATGTTTAGGAAAGCGGGGAGGGCTCTACTCTCGATGAGTGGGTCTGCTTGTGCGTGGACGGTCTCGCATGTTTTCAAACCACTTGGCCACTGAAATGATACCTACCCTCCGGCTCGTTTGGAAAGTACTGGGGAATAATCGTTAGGAGAGGGAAAGACCGAGAGGGGCTGAAGTCATCCTCGTTTTCCCTGCAGGGCTTCACTACCCCGAGGGTGGGCAAGGGTCTGCCCCCTTTTCTGCTCTGAAATCTATAGGAGAGCGAGGAAGGAGCCTTTAGGAATGCCGAGATGTCGGTATGGCCTTCAGTGCTGGGTCTCTGCTCTGTGCAGTAAGTAAGCACCATCCTAGAGGGAGGGAGAGGACAAGGGGCTTGGAAAGGCTATGCGCAATTTGAGTATCAAGACGTCTCCTGTTTGTTTTTGACGTTTGGGAGGGCTCGGTGCGTGCCCAGAGGCCACAGGAGAACCCGGGGAGACAGCCCTGTCCCTGTGCTGAGCCGCGCAGTGCCGCTTCAGGGAGCTGATGGGAGACCTCCTCCACTCACCCCGCAAATAACGGGCTGAGCCGAACTCCCCCTCCCCGTGGAGACCAGTTTGAATTTGGAAGGCTGAGCTGCATCTCCTTGCACCCGTGGACCTCGGAGGCCGCCCCTCGCCCCGGGCAGAGCAGCGAGACACATACAAAAGCAGCTCCCCGGCTTCGTGCCGCGGTAAGCCACTGGCCCAGGCTGGGAGGGGTGGGGGGGCTCACAGCCCCAGGCTGAGGGAGCCTTTCCCAACGGTGCGGAGGAGGGAGGGGGGCTGTGCCCACTCCGCAGCCCCCGCCCCGCGCCCGCGGCTGCCCCCTGGCGCCCGCCGCCGCGCACTGCGCACCCCGCAGGCTGGCCGCGGGGGCACCCCGGGGGTCGCAGCCCCCCCCGCAGAGGGCAAGTTCCTTCCCACCCAGGGAGGCTGAGCAATGCTCCCCACCGCTGTGTAACTCCTGTGACACCTTCCCCGTCAAACCTGTCTTCTCCACTGGCTGCTGGTTTTGGAGTAGAAAGCAGGGAGAGGCTGACAACCGTGGGCAGGGGCATCCTGCCCTAGACACCCACCAGCAGATTGAGGGCCAGAAGAGCAGGGACCAGCTGCTTAAAACAAAAAAAAAACCCAACACCCAAACTGTTTATTATTCAGGAAATTTAGTAATTATTTTTCCTCTCCCTGTAGTGGCATTACTCTTCTTTTGATATTAGATCCTTGCCAGAGGCCCTCGCTTCTAGGCTGCAGGGAGGAGACCAAGATTAAGGAGCTGCAGCTGAGATTGTAGTGTAAGTTTCTTTCAGGACGTTTTCAGGCATTTTGCAGCAGAACAAAAAGTATCAAGTTAGAAAGCAACAGCCTACAGGTCTCTGCGCAGCAGACAACTTTGATGCTTTCATTGGATCCATTATTTATTACTCTGGATTGAACTGTCTGCCCTCCAGCACATTTCACTATGTTTATTCATGCCACAAACACCACTAATAGTGCATCTCAGAAAGAAATACTGTAACTCAGCACCAAGTGAGGGCATCTTCAACTGGAAGGCTCAAAATGCTTAACAAATATTAGTTTAGTCTCCCAATACCTGTGTAATGAAGACTCATATCCCTAATTGTACAGCAAAGGAAACCGAGGCAAAGCACAGTGAAGTTCAAAGGAATCAAAGAAATAGAAGGTAAAACATTTTTAATATTTTCTTTGCTTAACCAAAGAGCAAAAAAAAAAAAGGAGCAGAAAACTCCAAGACAGACAACAAAGACTGAAATCAGATAAAAACAACAGACCAAAATGGCCTTGGTGATGCACATTTTGTTGTTTTCTATGAAGCTGTAGCAAAATATTCTATGAAGTTGATAAGAAATCCTCTACTTATTTTAATTCTTAGCTGCTGATACTCAGCTGCAGATACATTACACTTCTTTTTTTTTAAAAAACTAAACTAAAGAGGACTAAAACATCCCCCACCTTCCCAACCTTCCAGCATCTATTAAATCTTCTCAGGCCATCCAGAGATCTCCCTTGACAACCCACTCATCATCGACTGAAACATCCTTATAAACCACAAAGATGACATTCACACTTCATCTAATCCATCTCCTCAAAGGCAAGCAGAGAGCAGAGTGAAGCCCTTTGAGAGCAGAGTGAAGCCCTTTGAGTCAGGACTTTTCTGGCTTAAAGAAGGAAAAAAGTGGAGTTTCTATTCCTGCCAGCGTGTGATGCTGGTAAGCAAAATGGAATAAAACAGGAGTGATGCTCACCACCTCTATTTTGTATATTGTAACTAAGTATTTTAACAACACTGTTTCTCTGTAGGAATTAAACCCATTAGAAATAAAACCTATGCAAAAGCACATTTCATCTTCAGTGGAGCCAGAACAACCCACTCCCACATATAGGTCAGCAACACATCTGAATTCGAGATCTTTAGAATCCCAGCACATCCCTGAGCCATCTCTGCAATGGTGATTAAACACCAAAATTTTCCCAACAAGACAGACCAACACTATGCAACCTGCAACCTTCATGCAGCCCACACAAATAAATTCATACACTCCACAGCTTCCTGCTAGGGGCTTCATGTTGCTGAACATAAGCCAGGAATGTTGCCTGGATGAGCTGCTTCAACAGCAGCAGTAATCCTCTCTCAACATTTTCACAGAATGGTTTGGGCTGGAAGGGACCTTAAACATCACCTAGTTCCAAGCCCCCTGCCTGGGCAGAGGCACCTTCCACTAGAACCAGGCCCAGGCTGCTCAAAGCCCCATCTAACCTGTCCTTGAATACTTCCAGGGAGGGGGCATCCATAACTTCCCTGGGCAACCTGTTCCTGTGTCTCAACACCCACACAGTGAAGAATTTCTTCCTAATATCTAACCTAAAATTACCTTCTTCCAATTTGAAATGGTTACCCCTCATCCTATTGCTACATGCCCTTGTAAAAGCCCCTCCCTCCACACTAACTTTCCTGTAGTCCTGTCAGGTACTGGAAGGCTGCTACAAGGTCTCCCCAGAGTTCTCTTCTCCAAGCTGAACAACCCCAACTCTCTCAGCCTGTTTTCACAGGAGAGGTGCTCCAGCCCTCTGATCATCTTTGTGGCCCTCCTCTGGAGTTGTTCCAACTGCTCCATTTCCTTCTTATGTTGGGGGCTCCTGAACTGGACACAGTACTCCAGGTGGGGTCTCAGGAGAGCAGAGTAGAGGGGGAGAATCACCTCCCTCAACCTGCTGGTCTCACTTCCTTTTGATGCAGCCCAGGTCTATTAAGCTCCTTTGGCCTCATGGGTCAACATGCACACCTAATCAAACACAGTAGCTCCAAGAAGAAATGGGTTTAGCCATTCACATCCAGTGCATTCAGCCTGTGACAAAACAGTAACTCCAGTCCTTCTTGAGAAGCGTGCTTGATGTGATGGGGAGGAGGAGCTTTCTGTGCATTAAAACTATAGTTAAACCGTGGTCCTTTGAAATGCTTTGTCCACATGGATGCTACATATGCCCCAGGAATGTATGACTGGATTCTTCTAAAAGAGATGCAGTCATTGAAGCCCAGCATTCACTCTGCACACCTTGCTTCCTGTTGCAAGCAAAAAAAAAAAAAAGTAACCTATAATTAAGAGCAAGTGTAACATATATTTAAGAGTAAGAATCTCAGGAGTAACTTTCTGATCAGAACAGACTGAAGGCAGGCAACAGAGCACATGTGGATAACAAGTCTTGAAGAACCATAGCTACTGTAAATACCCACTCTTCCCCCCCAAAAAAAAAAAAACACAACACCTTCAGTTTTGGGGGTTTGTAAGCACTTATGTCAGTAAGAGAAAGTTGATGAGGGCTGCCAAAGAAGAATGAATGCCACACTGCCACTCACACTTTACATTTGGCCCACAAGCCTAAGCAGAAAATTGCTGTTTCCAACTCTTGCTGTAGGAACATCTGCCAGACAGGCTATGAAGGACTAAGTGTTGGCAGAGCAAGCTCCAACCCACTCAGAAAGATCTTTTTTGGCTTGAGTACTCAAGACTTATTGAGATCTTTGTTACTCATTTAGCAAACACCATTAAGAGAGTCTTGAAATACATTTGAACAACAGTTTCCAGTCACAATAAAAAGTCAGTCTCGCAACATTCAACATAGAAGATTTTACCTTACTCAGACAGGGATGTGGTTTAGGGAAGGAAACATGATGGCAAACAGGGTGAATGAAGCCAGAGACCACCTACACCAGAAACACTGGGTAATGCCAGAGAGTAGCCTTGTTTTGCTAAGTTTCATCTATTTTGCTTAACAATACGTTTCTATAAAACCCAGGATATCAGGAAAGAAGTTTTTACCAAAAATAGCACAGAGCATACATTCACATTTAATGTTTCTAACAGACGTTTCATCATTTCACATAGATGAATGACAATGAAGTCACACCAACAATGAAGACAGGCCTCGGAAATCAGACTGATCACAGAGTTGTAGATACAACAATATGTGGGACAAGTGATGCTGTCCATGCAGGATCTTGCCTGTGCTTTGTACGACCTTAAGTCCCCACCTGAACTACAAGCATCTGGTTTCAGAATGATTTAGGACATCAAGAGAGATCTGATACCACCTTGCTCTGCCATAAGCTATTGCTTTCCACCTGTAATAGTTAATCCATTAACCCTTCACATTAGACTCATACTGTATTTACATTGATTATATCAAGGAAGCAGACGACTCACTTTACTCCACCATCACACACAGCCATGTGACTTCTCATGTCAGCCATATGAATGAGGCTATGACCATGCCATCATACCCTGGCTTTTACAAGCATGCTGTTACTACCAAACACTTAATGAATTTTAAGAATTTCGGTGCTGGAACTCTTGTCCTGATGTTTTATCTTGCAGATACACCAAATATAGCACATCTGGAACTGATCGAGCCTTCTCGTGTGGCACAGATTTGCTGTTCCTGTCTCACAGCCATGTGGGAGCACTGAGAGCACGACAGCACAACAGACATTAAGCTCAGTGCTTAGTTTCATGTCCACAGGCAGTACGAGGCCACTCATGTAGTGGATTAGCTCATCTTCAGTCATGGTGTTCTGTGACAGCAATTTACAACAGTAGCAAAATATTTTCCCAGGTGTTAAACTGTTTATTGTAACTGGGCACATGTGCCCAGTGCAAGAGCATGTCCCTCAGTGCAAGAGCTTGGCATTTGGCTTTATAGAGAATGCTTGTGAAACTGAAGCTGCTGCCTAAAAGCAGAATGATCAGTGAATCTTCCATTTGCTTAACAAGGTGGGACTGTTGCAGGTAGAATGATTTTTCATTGGCACAAAACAAATACTTTTCTGTTAAACCTTCCACAACATGACCATTAGCACAAACAACAAAAATTACTTAAAAGCGGGAATCAGCACAGAATCTTTTGTGACAATAAAAAGAATTTTCCATTACTTCAGCAGTCATCTATCCGGTCACCAAAGGACTATGCGATAGAAAGCTTGGTTGGAAATTCAAAGTTTAACAAAAGTCTTCTTTCACAACCTAGTCCAAAGCACAAAAGCTTTACTTAGATCAATGATTGTCACATAAGATCATAGTTTTGGTACAGTATTTTCCCTGAAACTGGCTGATGCAGCTAATAAAGTCCCATGATGTGACTTCTGAAATGATGAGAGGAGATGCCTGGGCCCTTCCAAGACTTTTGACTACACAATAAAGTTATATTCTTCTTGCAGCTGTTATTGCCAAGTGTACTCAGAAAGAAGGAACAGATAAACTAATTCAAAGGAAACTAGTCCTATATAGCAGAAAGAGGGTTTTTGCCTTCCTGGCAAGAAGAGGTAACATCTGTGCTAACTTGCTAGATTCTTTCTCCTTGTGAAGCAGTCAGTTGTAAATAAGTAGGTAGATAGCATCCAGGAACCCAAATGCAGAGATATCAGTATAGGTAGAAGATCCATCTGTTGTTCATAGTATCATCATAGTATCATACTATCATTCTGGTTGGAAAAGACCTTCAAGATCATAAAGTCCAACCACTACCCTAGCTCTTCCATGTCCACCACCAAACCCTGTATCCTGGCACCACATCTGTCTTTTTAGATGTCTCCAGGGATGGTGGCTCAAACACCTTCTCGGACAGCCTGGATCCCCAAGTCCAACTCCCGCCCCAGAATAAGACAACCTCAAGGTTCACACCATGTCCCTGAGGGTACTGTCCAAATGTTTCTTGAATATTGTCAGGGTTGGTGCCATTACTGCTTCCCTGGGGAGCCTATTCCAGTGCTCCACCACCCTCTGGGTGAAGAATCCCCTCCTAATGTCCAACCTAAACCTCCCCCTGCACTTTTTCTACCATTCCCTCAGGTCCTATCATTGGTCACCAGAGAGAAGAGGTCAGTGCCTGCTCCTCCACCTTCCCTAGTGAGGAAGCAGTAAGCTACAATGAGGTCTCCCCTCAGTCTCCTCTTCTCCAGGCTGAACAGACCACGTGCTTTCAGCTGCTCCTCATACGACATCTCCTCCAAGCACCTTAACCAACCTTGTGGCCTTGTGTTCTGAATATAAATCTAATCAAGCTGGACCACTAAAAGAGCATCCTCATTAGATTCAAGACTCAACCCCCCTAGGTCCATATTGTTGCTATTACCAGACCCACACACAGATCCTCTGTGAGTTTTGTCATGATCCCTGAGCCACACAGGTAAGTAAGTAAAATGTACATCAGAACAGTAATGAAAAATACCAATAAGCCATCTAGAATGGACGTCAGGTTCTTACTGATCCTACATCAACTACTGAAATTGGTATTGTAGCTTATCAAAACCAAGCTGTTTCGGGAAATCCCCATTTTGGGAAAACATCTAAAAGTTTTGGGTCTGAGTATTAGATTTGGCTTTGGCTCATGGTTTCCAAATAGACTTCTGCTGACACAATCATATGGCAAACTGTGAGGAGTAGACAAGTTAAAGTTTCATGTCATGGTACAGACCTCAACAAATCAGATACAGAGTTCCTACATAAGCTGACATAAAAGCTTTCATCAGCAGTATTTACTGCTGTACTGTTGGTTAGGACTATCATGATCCTGACAAGGATATGAAAACACTTGCTCTGATAACCTGTAGCCCCAAAACATTTACATGCAGGTCAGTTCCCAAGGATCCAATTTCACTGTTCTTTCTTAAGCCTTCAGCTCACTTGTAGGAACTCCCTAACCTTGAATGGAGGCAACTATAACCCTGCTAAGGTGGTTTGCTTCAATTGTTTGCAGATAAAACACATACTGAATCAGAACTATGCACAAGGACTTCTGGAGAATCTAAGAACCCAGATCATGGTGTCTGAAAACTAAGTATACTTCAGACACATCTTTAAGAGTTACAAACAAATTCCAGTACAATTTACAATAAAAGTACACACCAGTTATTTGAGGCAAGGATGTATGCAGATACTTGAGCAGTGTCAGAGTTAATTTATGACACAAATAATAACCAGGAGAAAACATTGCTCCTGAATCTAAAAAATCTCAGGAATTTCTGTGTTCTAAATTGGGAGCACAGAACGGAGACTCACTATCAGCATCTTTTGGTAAGTGATGACTTCCTAGGAACCACTGGTCACAAAGATAAATGTCTCAAGTGTATAAATATTTCAGTTAGATCTTAGTGAGTTATTCAGTGTGGTGTTGATATTTATCTCTAAAGGTAACGGAATCTCTTCAGTTAACAAGAAATGCTAGGTCCGATACTGCAGATCCCAGTCACTAAATATGTACTTCAGATGCACTGAACATCCAGGAATGGGAAAAGAGAAGATTTCAAGACTAAGACACAAATTACTGCACATATTTGAGGAAAAGGATCACTAAACAAAAGGAAGTTAAAACAAAGAGCAACACGGCAAGGGGTAAGAATACCTCTCCACTTTTTAACTTTTTAAAATTCAACTAGGGAAGATGTGATTGGTTCTCTTTCCCACCCAGTCCTGGAAGAACACTTTACAATGACTTCCACAGCACCGCAGGGCCTGTATGCACTAGCACTGCAGTTGGGAGCAGGAGTGTGCTTCTGCAGAAACATCCCACTAACTGCACTTCAGCAGGCATCACATGGAAGTCTCAGGGAATATGAACTGGATTAAACCAAATATGAAAATGCATTTCAGGAGTTCACCTACTGCACTCCAGATGTAAACAGTAAACCCCTGGCACACCAGACTACAGTTAGTGTGAAACAAATTATTCTGAAATACGCAGCGTCAAGCCTTCTCCAACAACTGTTCTCTAAAAAGCTGCTCTAACTCATCCGCACTACTTTGCTAAAGTAAACACTGCCACAGAACACCATCTAGAATTGCTGCTTACAAAAATGTTCTAAAGAGGAAACAGGGAGGTAGAAGAAGAGCAAGAGACTAGTAGTTTGGCATTGAACAACTTTTACTGATAGTAGTGAGCATACATTGCTTCAAGCTCAGCTGCTGCCTGCCAAACTTCTCCTAGATGCCCAGTAAACAGCTCAAGAAATGCAAAGAGGCAGCCAGGCTAGGTCCAGCTAGCTAGATTCTTAACCTGAATGCCAAGATGGTTAACTTCCCAGAAAAGCCATGCTCTAAGAAAACTGAAATAGTCAGCAGGTACCTGCAAACATCTACATCACAGTTGTCTCCTCTCAGGGGACTCTAATGATTGTGGTTGTTAGTGGAATTGGGATTATTTCACTGGGCAGGTACAGCTTTTATTTTCACAGAATCACAGAATCACCAAGGCTGGAAAAGACCTCTAAGATCATAAAGTCCAGCCTATGACCAACACCACCACACCGTCTAGACTATGGCACTAAGTGCCACATCCAGCCTTTCCTTGAACACATCCAGGGACGGTGCCTCCACCACTTCCCTGGGAAGTCCATTCCAATGTCTAATCACCCTCTCCGTGAGGAAGTACTTCCTAATATCCAACCTAAACCTCCCTTGGAGCAGCTTCAGGCTGTGTCCTCTTGTCCTGTCACTGGTTGCCTGGAAAAAGATCCCAGCTCCCACCTGACTACAACCTCCCTCCAGGTAGTTGAAGAGAGTGATAAGGTCCCCCCTGAGTCTCCTCTTCTCCAGGCTAAACAACCCCAGCATCCTCAACCTCTCCCTATCAGACTTTCCCTCTAGTCCTTTCACCAGCCTTGTTGCTCTCCTCTGGACCCGCTCCAGCACCTCAACGTCCTTCTGGAAGTGAGGGGCCCAGAACTGGACACAGTACTCAAGGTGAGGCCTCACCAGTGCTGTGTACAGGGGGAGAATTACATCCCTACTCCTGCTGGCCACACTATTCCTGATACAAGCCAGGATGCCATTGGCCTTCCGGGTCACCTGGGCACACTGCTGGCTCATGTTCAACCGGCTGTCCACCAGTACTCCCAGGTCCCTCTCTGCCAGGCTGCTCTCCAGCCACTCTTCCCCCAGCCTGTAGCCCTGCCTGGGGTTATTGAGGCCAAAGTGCAGGACCCTGCACTTGGTCTTATTGAATTTCATGCCGTTGGCCTCAGACCATTGATCCAGCCTGTCCAGGTCCTCCTGAGGCTTCTTCCTACCCTCCAGCAGATCAACACTCCCCCCTAGCTTGGTGTCATCTGCGAATTTACTGAGGGTGGACTCAATCCCCACATCCAGGTCGTCAATAAAGATATTGAATAGGACTGGGCCCTTTAGTGATCCCTGGGGGACACCGCTGGTCACTGGACACCAGCTGGATGCAGCTCCATTCACCATCACTCTCTGGGCCCGGTCATCCAACCAGTTTTTGACCCAGCGAAGGGTGCACCTGTCGAAGCCATGGATCGCTAGCTTCTCCAGGAGGATGCTGTGGGAGACTGTCTCAAAGGCCTTGCTGAAGTCAAGGTAGACCACATCCACAGCCTTCCTGTCATCCACTAGGTGGGTCACCCAGTTATAGAAGGAGATGAGATCGGTCAGGCAGGACCTTCCTTTCCTAAACCCATGTTGGCTGGACCCGATTTTGAGAATTCTACTGAGAGCTACTAAAATAAGAAGGCTAAGCCAACAATCAGTAGGTGAAGATACTCATTTTACACAAGTTTCACTTCCCTGAAGAAGAAAAAAACAGGCTTATTTCCTTACCTGAAGGAAATAGGTCAGGCAAGTAAGATTTGTTTGACTGATAGGGGAAAGGGAAAAAACTCAACCTATTCTTGGATTAAAGGAAAATACTAAATTTGATTGAAACACTGCTAAATATGTAATGTATTAAACCCCTAACCAAAATAAAGGGCTCTTTTGAAGCTTTTCTTCCTGTTTCACCTACACGGTTTTCTGAAAAAAATGTAACAGTTTTGCAAAACTGCTCAGAACAGTTTGAGTAATGAGCCAGAATGCCTGCTGCAGTCATCCCTTTCCCCATTTTTTAAAAAATAAATTGTAGTGAAGACACATGAATACTTGTATTTCCTTTTCACTGCAAAGGAGGTGTGCTGAATGCCAACCCTGTACGTTTGTGATTTGAGTATCAGAAGCATAAAGACACCTTGAAACTATGATTTGCCTTTTGAATACATGCTCCTATCTTTGCTAGTGAAAAAGAGGAACAGGTAGAAACTAGATACATTACTGTTAAGGATTTTCAGTATTTCCATGAGCATTGTGCCAGCTTCTCTTAAGGAACCTACTGTGAGACCTTTGCAGAAATCAACCGATACTAAAAAGTGTTACAGCAAACACTTTATGCCAAGTCAGTAAGTAGTGGTAACTGTGTGCCTTAATCTTCTGTCATAGTTCCCATGCAGACTAATGTAGCTATTAAAATATCAATATTTCATTTTAATATTTAATTAAATTAGTATTTAATATTAAATATTAAAATCGACAAAAGTTTTTTAAAACTACCTAAATATGCACAGTTGTAACTGTGCCATTTCCTAATCTGCTACTGCCAATTCAAAACTGGGAACTATTTTTGAATACATTTATTCTTTCCAAAGGACATTACCTTGGACTTCTCCATACAGAGTCTGGTTTCCCATCATTCTGTCTCCATCCACTCTGCTCCTCTAGTCTTGACCAACTTTAGAAACTCTGTCATCAAGCTCTTGCATGGCAGTTATCTTCTTCAGATCCCTAACAAACAAGTACAATCTTGGTACTGATCTGCAGACACTAAGTCCACAAATTCTTGTTTTGCAAAATTCAGTAATTTTTCTGAATCACTTTGCTATGATAATTAACTAAATTTAAAACTAAATAGTTTTTTTAAAAAAAGAAACAAACAACTGTATTACATAGAACCCCTCCACCCCTTTAGTTTTACTAACTCAGTCATGTAAGACTGCAATCCTTCATGACACATGCCATAGGCATATAATGGTTATGAACTGCAGGAGTACAGGGGGAACTCAATTCACGTTACAGCAGAGCAATGTCAAACATGGCACCACTAAATGCAATGATACACCTAAATGTGCTGGCACTGGACCAGTAGGGCTTTCGTTACCTTTTAAATGTACTACTGCCCCCTCTTTGGAAGAGGGTGTCTCCTTTTGGCAATTCCCCTTTGCCACACATTCTACCCAACAAACGCCATGGTCCATGGGTCCCAGTCTGTGGGTCTTGTGAAGCCTAAGATCAGTGGAGGCTGACACCTTTCTCCCATCACTGAGTTTTCTTGAGGCTTAGTAGTGAGATTTCTTAAAGATCTATTTAATCCCATTCTGGCTCTGACCTCTGCACAATTTTCTAAACAAGTGATTTTGTAAATTTTACAGGAAGTTCTCTGATTTCTCAACCTAAGATTTCTTCTACACAGCATTATATCTTTTCCCCCACACCTTTTCTAAAGGATTCCTAGACTTGATGCTGAACTGAAAATCTTGGAGCTCCCTGCTAAACTGAACAGCAGGTGGAACAGGAGCAGCTGAAGTGCATGTCTTTTCTCACTGAAATATCTCAGACCTGACCAGCAGGATGGCACAGGTGACAGACATGAAATTCAGGTCCACTCTCTGGATTCTTTGGAGTGACTATCAAAGAGGCCACCTAGCACAGTAGTCACAGTGAGTTTTAGAGTATGGGTATCTGTATCATAACACACTGACTCACTTCACACAAACTAGATGAAGATACAAAATTACCCTGAGTTTGAAGATGTGATAGGGAGAGGCAGTAAGTTCTCTCTTCATCACCCTGAGCCCTTTGATTTGTAAGCCTGTGCTTTTATTCTGGTAATCCAGTAATACATTTAACCACCATATCAAAGCTGAATAACAACCAACAGGATGAGCTGTCTACCTGTAACAAGATCACATGCAGAGCAAAGAATGTTCTTGAGAAAATTACAAATCTTCCTTCTAGATTCTGATCACCTTGCTAAATAAAACCTCAGCTTCCTGCAGTGGTCAATGGAAAAACCCAGAACCCAGTTCGGGCAATCCTATATTATGCTTCTGTGGGATTTCTTTGTCAATTGTGATTGCTTCCACTCTCCCTCTTTGACTATCCAGACAAGCTCAATGCTGGTCTCACTGGAAATATCTGGCTTAATGCACATTTTTAAATGAAAACACCTTCAATGTTCTACTTCGATTTTCCAGGAAAAAAAGTTTTGGTTTCAAACCAAAATAATTCAGAAGATACAAATAGCAAAACATCTGTCCTGGGAAACAAAAGTCCTTGCAACTGCTCAGCAGTTTCTACTGAAATCCCACCAGTCTTCTTATTTCTTGATAGATGGGGGCAGCCAGTTCTTTTGCTTTCTCTGCTCCATTCTCTAAAACCTTCATCAAATGCAATTTGTCTTCTTGGAGTTTCTTGATCTCATTCCTGATAGGTGCAAATTTTTGGATAACTGACTCTGCTACCACCATTTTGTAGTGAGCAGTGTCGAGACCAGTAGCTTGGTGTAGCACTTCTTGTATGCTAAGCCCCGTGACTGCTGCATGAATGGACACGAGGTTGGAGACACCAGGACGACTGGCTGGGTCATAAGTCACCTCAGAGGTAAAGTCAGTCACAGCTTTGCGGAATTTCAGCACGATTTCATCAGGGCTGTCCACTATGTTAACAGTTGCTAACTTCTGTGGGTCTGACTTGGACATCTTCACTGTTGGATCTCTGAGGGATTTTATTTTCTTTGTTGTACCTTAAAAAAAAACAACAAACCAAAACCACAAAGGGAATAATTATGAACAGACAAGACAATAGTTTCTTATGAAAGTTGCTACGAACACTTTGTACCAGCATGACAAAGTTCTCTGTTTAATCTTGCTTAAAACTGAGTTGTGAGCACAATCATGTATGCTCCTCTTTAGTCCTTCGACCCTCCCTGTCTTTTTAAGCCACTTCTGTCCTCACATAAACTAAATGAAAACCTGCTCCATTTCTCCCCTCCTCTCTAAGCAGAACCTTCAGCTGGGATATTTCCTAATATTTTCTGTGGCTACATGCTGATTTCCCCCAGAAACTCTTTCCTCCCTTGTATTGCTGGCACTGGGGACAAGTTACCTAGAAAGCATGGACTGTACATTACTGAAAAGTTCTGTAACAGCAGAGAAACGGGTTAAATCTGTTGGTAAAAAAGAATCCCAGAACAGTCAATTTCCTTACTTTAGGGAACTCTTTAACCTAAAGTCTCCTGGAAATTCTCCTAAATATCAATAAAGACAGTTATTAGAAGCTCCCTAACTGATCACTAACCATCTCTGTTAGAGAGAATGCACTGTTCAGATTAGAGACATGTGGGTATTGTACAAATGACTAAGATACACGTGTGTACATGAAATAGAACAGTAGCATTAGGGGAATATTGCAAAGTATTGTCATCAAAGCACAGCATCAACCCAAGCTGTTTCAATCTTTCACCAAGAAGCATCATTCATGTAGTACACAAAGTACCACTGATCTAGGAAGTACTCACACTGATTGTTTTTAGGCACCTAATCCAGCCAATTTAAGTACCTGGATACTCTTCATAGGTGGCCTCTGTACTCAGGGAAAGAATAAGTGTTTTTTATAGGGTACAGTTCTGACTGCCCCAGAAAAGTGTGCTGTTCTGAATCACCTTTTGGAAGAGTCTGTCTCTTTTCTGCAAATGTGAAGGAGTCCAGGTAGTCTAACTGCCTACAGCTAGTGTGTCTGAATAGGACCCTAACTCATCTAGGATATCTAATTGGTTTGCATATCCTTGCGCACTTATGAAGTAATGCTTTTCATAAGGAAACTGAGAAGTTGTATTTTTGGTTGTGGCTTTTTTCTCTTCTCCTCCTTCAAACTGAGCTTTTAATTTCCCGGGCAACAGTCTCACCTGCATCATAGGCTACATTCAGCTCCTCATTATAGTACTTGGCATTTAGTTGTTTATTAGAAACTGCAGAGCTTCCAATAGCAAGTATTCTCTAAGCTCCACTCGGGGTTTAACACCATTTTTGTCAACGAGGCTTGAAAAATGAGAAAGGTTTATTACTGCCTGTCTTTTCTAAGGTGAGAGCTCCTTGCCCTTTTGGGGGCGAAGGTCTCTGCTGTGCATTCCTCTACATTACTTACAACAAAGATGCAATGCTTCTTCCTTGCCCAATCCTGCACGTTTCTTAACAAACATGCCATTTGTGCCATCTGACTCCTCCTCACCCCTCGGCCTATGACCTTATAGCTCAAAAATGGCAGAGAAGATTTTTCCTTATAAGTGTCTCTGAGTCCAAGATCAAAAAATGGAAAGTCTAAGCTCTGAAGATACCCTTATTAAAATATGCAAGCATATACGAAACACACTTTAAGCATTGCAGCAATAAGCCTACAAGCTGTGCAGATGTAAACATCTACACAGCAGACATTGAAGAGTTCTGCTTGCTAGAGGTCTTCTGTCTTGTTCCTTATGTATCTCCTGAACTAGCAACATGGAGTTGAAGGCTGACTGGCAGCAGCAGAGTGCCTCTGGCCCCCCTGGACTAGAATACCAGACATGGCATACATTCCTCTACCAGTGATTTGTAAAGCCTTACGTCTGTCTTGGGAGTTCAATTTCACAGCCTCCAGTCTCTTGTTGTCAGTTTTTAAATTTCCACTCCCTTAGCATCAGTTTGCTCCCTCTTCTTGGTCCCTGAAACTATTTCCATAATATTTAAATCCACCCTCAACCTTGAAGTGCAGCTAAGGTGGAATTAAAAAATAAAAACACCAGCTCACTTAAAATGGCTTTGGGCACAGGAAAGAATTCTCCGTATTTCTTGTTGAAATGTTGTGCTATATCTTGGGCTAGTTCCAGGTGCAGGACTTGATCTTCTCCAACAGGAACACGTGTCGACCTTTTAATAAAAGACAGATACAGGAAACTCAGCAAAGCTCTCTGGTTCTGCTGAAATGTTACCTAGGACTGTCACAGCTTCTGCCATAAGTGAGGGCCAGACTGAGCCAAACACTCATTCCTAGCCAGATATAGGTGCTGTGAGAACAGGATCCCAAACTGACTGTATCCCAGGATGAGTCTGCTTTTTTTCTGAACTGATGTACATCTCCTTTTACAAAAAAAGCCTTTTACAAAACCATATAAGGTAAAGATACAAATTAAGAGCAAATAATTAAACTCAGCTCAAAGAAAGGTTTTTGTAGTATCTCCTGCTGTCTCTTCAGAGATCAATGAGCACGTGTAACTGCATGCAAACACAGTAAGAAAGATCTGCAAGGCATAAAGCACAAACAAGCTTGTCAAGTCTCAGGAAAACATAACTGTTGTTGAGAAGTTAGTACCATGGATTTATCAAGGGAAGGAAAGAAGAGAGTAGCTCTTTCTCATACATCACCGTTGCACAAATATCATGTAGGCCAGTGGCTCTACTACCACAACTGTTATCATTCATAGATTAAAACTGTTAGGATCAAAAGATCATTTGATCTTCTGCATTCAACTCCATAGCTTGAATGCAGTTCTGGAAGAAAACACAGATCTGCATCAGAGGACATGAAGAGGTGAAGAAGCCATTACCCTGGTGATTCTTTCCCACAGTTAATCTTACTCTCTAAAAATGTATGGTTCTTTCAGATGAGGCAGACTTGAAGCGTTGCCAGCTTTTGATTACTCTCCCCTCCTCCAGCTCTGAATTCTGGGTATGCCACAGAGAAAGAAAGTTCACTATGCATCTTTTAAGTTCCCAGAAAATTTCCCTTGAACACAGTACTTCTTCCTTCCGATTCTGAATTACTGGGCTGACACCCAGGAATCAATTTGTCCACCTTTATTCCCCAACAAATAGTCAGCAAGGCAACCTAAAAAGTTACAGTAGCCAATAGGAAATGAGCAGCCTACAACTAACAGAAAGAAAATCAGTTACCATAATCAATATACTTTAAACAGGTCAAAAGAAATGTTTCCATATGCCAAAATGGTACCATATTCACAAAGTTTTCACTAAACAGAAAACATATTGTCTTTATCAATGCCTCTGCATGATTCTCTGACTTTTTCCTTGCTGTTTGTTTAATATTTCTGTCTTGGTGCTATTTTTATTCCTTTCTGCCACATATTTACATTCTGTCCATTTTCCTGTCTCTTTGATCCTTGGTTCATCTGAATTAGTACTGCCTCTCCCCCTCTGTCAGCTCTTAATTCTTCTTCATGACTGCTGTTCCCCTCCTGGGTTTCCATTTCTACCCGATTTTTGTTCCCTATATCATGTTTTAACATTAAAACATTTCTTACTAAAGATTTTATGTCAAATTTCTTCAAAGAGATACTGTTTCTCTTTCATTACATTGTAGAAAGAAAAACAGAGGCTTCACTAAAGAATGATGAATCACATGAGCTTATTAGAGAGAGGAAAAGACATAGGTTGAGCTCAATCAAAATAAGGTGATTTCTGATAAAGTTGTCTAAATTTCACCCTTAAACACTGCTAGATAAATGGGAGTTACTGCTTAGAAGATTTTTTTTTAATGTTAAAATTCATTCTGACTTCTGCTTGCTTCCCATTATTTCTATTTAAAACTCAAGTGAATTAGAAATATAATATACTGGTCTTCTAACATTACTGTTTCCCCCTACTAATGATAATTTAGGATTACATTTATCTAGATACATTTATCTGGGTTAACAACTTGCTACTCTGTCCTCCTAAAGCTCCTGCCCTCATACTTCCATATTACTTCTCTGTTCCAACAAATATTCACCACTTTGCTTCAGGACAATTCCACAAAGTAAATAGGCTCAGAACACAAAAATAATTAATACATAGTTCATTGTCTTTGATACTCTCTTATTGAGACAGTTTAAAAAATATGAGATACAACCAGTCATGACAATGCATTACAAGCTCTATCAGCTAGGCTACACACTTAGCCATGCTGAGTTAGGGTGTATTTCCATTGCAGTACACAGTACGCTACAGAGAAAATCGAAGTAGCCCAGGTACCACCAGGTGCAGCAAATTATTGATTTTTCTATCAGTACCAACGGGCCTACATAGAATCATAAGACAGTTTGGGTTGGAAGGGACCTTAAAGATCATCTAGTTCCAACCCCCCTGCATGGGCAGGGACACCTCCCACTAGGCCAGTTTGCTCAGAGCCCCATCCAGCCTGGCCTTGAACATTTCCAGGGAGGGGGCAGCCACAGCTTCCCTGGGCAACCTGTTGCTGAGTTTCACCACCCTCACACTGAAGAATTTCTTCCTTAATCTCTTCCACACGAAT
Organism: Hemiprocne comata; assembly: GCA_020745705.1. NCBI lineage: Eukaryota > Metazoa > Chordata > Aves > Apodiformes > Apodidae > Hemiprocne > Hemiprocne comata. The sequence goes on from CM036586.1 coordinate 146,292,535, forward strand.
ATGACTATACTATATATAATCAGCTCAAGTATCTCTACAGCGTACTACATACGATACAGCTTAACTACTTACAAAAAAGAAGTTTATATTTGCGTGAGGACAGGTAATAGGTATAATTAAACACTAATACGTTATAAATCCTTAAGAAGTGTTCTGTAGTGATCACCTTTTTCTCTTTACAGCTGTGTCAGCAGTTGCTTACAAACCAGGCTAGCTTTCAACCAGCCACTTGCGAAGTAAAAAGCTGTCATCCATTTCCAATCTTCTGATCTAATCACACCCAGCTCCCCCACTTAATAATAAGTTAGCATGTTGACCTGATGAACGTTCATTCTAATGCAGCAGAACAGACATTGCCCATGGGCTCACGTTCTGCCTCTTACTTGTAGAGCAAAATATCTGCTGCTTGAAGCACAGGATAAGTCAACAAACCAACAGTTCCTTCGTTATTCTGGCTGGCACGCTTCATCTGTTTGCAAAAGAAAAACAGAGAGGAATCATCCTTTTGGCTAATGATGTGAAAGTCTGTGATTTAAATTAATCAGAATTCTGACTAATTTGAGTAGCTTACTGTGTAACTCTAGAGAAAAGTATGCCATGTAAAATCTGCTCCTTGCGAATACACACACCCTACTTTGTGTCCTATTTTTAACAGTTTCCCTACACTGCTCTGATCCTCAAGTGAGAAAACATAGGCTTGTGGGTTTTTTTCTGTTTGTAATCTTACTAATGAATATTGTTACAAATACGAAACAATCAGACTGGGTTATTACAGTCGTTATCAATAACTCCTACTTTTAAAATAGCATTTTCAGCAACCAATTTTTGAAATGCTTTCTAATAGAGATATAAAAAGACATTAATACCTGTGTTACACAGAAAAACGACCAAGACATTATGATCACACACAGTCATCAGGACAGTCAGTGACAGCTAGGAGGAAAAGCCAGAACTATGGAGGCAAAGTCCAGCATTCTCTCCATTAGTGCACAGTAACATCCACTGTCCTGAATTCCCTTACTGCTTTAGGTAATGGATTGTTTAAACGAAGATAGTCAGGCTACAGATACTCAATCTGTTGTAGCAATGGCATTGCTTTTAAAAATAGTTAAATACACTAAGCCCCTTAAAATCTTAATTATTTCATGAAGTTTATTCAAATATCTTTAGATTTTTCTCACCTGCTCATGCAAATCCTGTCTTCTGTCTAGATCTCTTAAGTGCTGAGGGTTCAGGGGACCTAATTTGCAAAGCCTAGCACCTGTAACACCTATCTGTAGATTTGGAATGTCAATCCAGTCAGAGTTGGATTTAGGAGCTTAACTTTAGAACCTTAGGTTCTAAAAGGTTGGCTTTAATCTATGCGATGCATTAACGCTGGATGCTGTATTTAAGTTTTACTGTTTTTATTTAATTAAGAAGAAAAACAGGAAAAAAGAAAACATCTGGAGGTATTTAAGACTGCTCTGAACTCTGCAAGCCAAACTGCTCTTAAGATTTTTTTTTTTCATTTTTTGATACTTTCCTGTCCTGTCTTTTGGTTTTTCTGCTTACTAAATGTTAAAATAAAGTACAAAGAAATTAAATTCAATACCTCAGATGATGCAGTACCAAGATTAAGAAAAAGAGCATTTGAAACTTGTAAAGGCAAACATTTAAGGTCCATTAACTTTATCACTCAGCACATTTTTAATATTTGTAATTTCTATACTCCTCTTTCAACATATGCTTCTTTTGCACCCTCTTCCATAAAATCTACAGAGCGACCAGTCTTCACAGTGGAAACAGAAAAGCTATTTGTGGAAATCCTTAATCAGCAAGGCTCAAGGTTTCCACTGCAATATCTTATAGTTGTTTTGCATTATTAAATAAGCATTGAAATAACTCCAAGCATTCTAGCAATAGTCATTTAACAACACTAAACAAGCCTCCTATTTAGTACAGTTTCTGCAAGTCTCTGCCAAAAATCTTATCCTGCAGGTTCCAGCAGGAAACCATTCATTGAAAGCAACAGACCTGGAAAGACACATTTTCCTCTTTCCACTATAGGACTAGAGAATTCAACCTGAAGCAAGGATAACCAAGATACAGTTGGTACTTCACAGATAACAAGAATTTCAAGGACAGCAGTTCTACTGAATTTCCATATATTTCCTTTTGATTCATGAAACTGTCCATACCTTCCACTGGGGCAAGCGCAGCAGACGTGGCACGTTAGTTAAGCACCCAAGAATCCAGGCAAGTTCTGCATGCTCAGGAACCTGAAGTAGGAAGCCAGAATATATTTTAATCTTCCGCATTTATATGCATATTTTCTCAAAATCAATATAAATAAATAGTATCAGAAAACTAGTTCTATTATTTTTTCAGTAAGGTCAAGTGACAAACCCATGGAAAGTTTTGGACACTGCGTGGACTGAATGCACTATGCTCAAGCAGCAAAGCAAGGTTCTTAATCCTTTCTCCTCATATTCTAAAGAAGAAAGAAAATGCTTTAGCAATAACAGAGTTGAACTTGCATATAAACTAACCAACTGCTGGCCACTATGCTACAACTTCCCCAAACCTTAAGATAATACATTAATAGTTCAAAACCTCTTTGCCTTTCTCAGTGACAGTGCCAGTAAGTTACCAAAGCTTAATTTCTTCTGCATCAGGGCCCTGAATGCACTAATTTCCCTTAATTGTCCTGACTAGTCTCAACTGAGCCCTGCACCCACACCCTCTGCTCATGGACCCATTTAAGCTCAGGCCAGACTCCTACAGTCCTTACTAATGCTACACTACACTGCAGCATGGCTGGCTGTATAACAACTGCAGGTTCTTCACAGAAGCCTGATTTAACAGCCAGGGAACAAGAAGAGCTGGATTTCTCCACGAGGTTAAAGCTGCAGAAAGCCACAAGCCAGGCAGAAACAGTTACCTCCCTGACCTGCAGTTTTTAATCAGGGCAGGGGTGGTGACAGTGACAGTCTGGTGATCATCAGACATAGCAAGGTAATTAGTCACATACGAGGTAAATCCAGGAAGTCCAGCAAGAAAATCAGGGCAGCAGGGTCAGGATTGAGCTTAGGTACACCATAATGTAGTTCATGTGTAGACTGGGGGCCAGAGCTTAAATGGAGCTCCAGGAGCACTGAAGAGAAGGTGCATGGTCCAGGTGGGGCTTGTCAAGGCCTTTGGTGCACCAACAAGTCTCAAAGACCCTGACCTGTCTGAAAGACAGGGATAACAGGTAAGGTTGTGTGTCAAACTTCACGGCACCGTCTGAATTGTGGATTAATTTGCTCCTCAGTTCTGCAATCCTATAAAAACTAACACTTATCTGCAGGTGAAAGTAGGGGATCAGGCTCCTACATATCCTTTGCTACAATGGTGGTTTGAAAAAATGAGAAAGAAGACTCCATATAAGTTCATAGCACAAACTCCCAATTTTACCTTCTGAGGGGACTGCTGTTACAGTGGAATATTAAGTTTCAGGACAACACTAGAAAGGATGATTCACCCCCTCCTGCTAAGAGGAAGACCTTCTACAGGCAGAGACAAGAAATGTACTGTGCAACAACCTCTGTTGGATGAATCCATGTTTAGCTTCTTGGCACATACTTGTCAGTTTTTGCATTTCCAATAATCATTTTAGGATTAGCAAAACAGGCAAGCATTGCTGATGCATATGCTGTTCTTTCATTTCTTTCCAGCCATTTTGGTCTGTTGCTAGCTATATACAAGGTAACAAAAAAAAAGTTATGTTCTGCTCCTTTGCTTACATGTTTGATTCGTTCTTTTCAATATGGGTACGTTAGCATGTTTAGGAACACACTAACCATCTCAAATATATTCAAAGCTTCATGCTTGGAACACAATATAACAAACCAGATGGAAAGCAGTAAAAAGTGTTTGTTAACAAGAATTACTAGCATTGTTAACGGCAATTCCTCTGCAGTCACATTTTAAATGTAGTCATTTCCTAGCTAACAGTGATTAGACTATTTTGGTTGTCAAAGTTGTATTGAGGTGTCTGACTGCAAGACAAAAACAAAGTGATTAGAGATATGAAATATTCCAGATTGATTATCTTTCCCTTCTTTCTACCTGTCCCACAGTTGTTTTTTTTTAATTTTTATTTTAATTTTTTTTTTCTTTTAATGTCCTTATGCTTATTTGATGTGCAATCTTTTGTGCACAAGACAGCAAGATACATCAATTGTACCTTCAGCAAGACACAGAGTAAACTGAGCTTTATAGAAAATACTAAGCTCCAGACCCCCATTTCATTTTGAAGGAATCGCCATCTGGTTCAAAACGGTTTCTCATTCCTTTCTTCTAGTCACGGATAGAGAGGAGATGGTGCTCTGTTGCACTTGTGTTGACAAGGATGCCTTTTAAAAGATATGTAGTCATTGATCCAGTTCTGTCAGACATTGCTTCCACAGCAAAAGCTGCACAAGCATTTCTCTGCATCAGTGGCTTTGACATTACATCAGTTACCGAAACACCGAGTGATCTAAACAGCATTTGTGGAGTTTAATCAGCAGTTCTTGGTCCTAGAAAGTTATATTTACTTCTAAGTCCCTACTTATTGTAGGGGGGTTGGACTAGATGACCTTTAGAGGTCCATTCCAACCCAAGACATTCTATGATTCTAACTCTCAAACACACAGTCCTTTCCTAAAGTAAGGCTAGAGTGCTGAACACTGAAGAAAAAGCCTAATAAAAGGGGGAGAACATATAAAAAGGTGCACGGAAGAGTAGAAATTTCAGTTGGAAAAAATTTCACTACAGGAGCCTAATGAGTTAGCATTCATCACCCAAATTGCAGTAACTGACTGTATGTAGGTCTGCAAATCAGGAGGTACTAGGCTTAAACCTCAAATAATTTGTCAGACTAAATCATGGTTTAACCTACTGTGTTTTACTTGGCACGAGGGGCAGGTAATTGCTGCATTTGGTTGGTCACTGTGCATCAGCTCAAATGTGGTTACCCATTAAGTTAGAGTACTCTATTGCTTTGATTGCATAACTTTGGATTCATGAAGAAATGAAGACGTGTATGACACCAGCAAAATAAAGGCCCAGTCTACTGTTCCTTTCTGGCACTAAAGTAATACCAATGGATCACAATTAGCAAAAGCCATCATCTCGAACAAACTCAGTCAGTCTTCTGCCCTGAGGCCATTTAAAATTCTGAGCAAATGTCTTCATAAAACAATCAAAACATAAGAATGTAAGAAATAACGTCCTAATGGATCACGACAGAGGTAGCTGTAGCCTAGGACTCTCTTTCCAGGAGTAGCAACAAGAGATGGCATTTAGAGTGGGCCTATTGCTTCCTACAGCACCTTCCCCCTCATATTTCTATAGCATCTGTAATTGCTGTATTAGGGGTTATCAGAAGATATGATCCCTGGCCGAATCCTGTTAGTATCTGGGTTCCCCATGAATGTGTCTAATCCCTTTATGAAACCACTGATACTGCTCACTTCACAACCTCATGCAGCAACAAGCTCCAGAGGTTCAAACTTGATTTGTAAAGAAGTACTTTCATTTATCCACTAGACTATTTGTTTACCAGTTTTGATACAGCCACCTGTATTGCACTCGTTTTGAATGCCTTCTTGTGTTGCACAATTTGGTGAACAATTCCACATCCAGTTTAACCAGTGCTTTTCTGATTTTGTGAACTTTGCATCTACACCTCAGCCTTCTCCTCTTTGAATTGAAGCATCCCCAGACTTAACTTTTCCTTTCAAGGTAGCTACTCTATCCCCCTGTAGCACTAATTCCCCTTCTTTGTATCATCTCTAATTCACTTCACTGCTTCCTTCTTGACATGCAGACACTTCAGCTCTGTCTAACATTAAAGATAAGGTTTTGCATAGTGACAAAACATCACCTCTCTCTTCTTCTCAATACCCTTCCTGGTGATACGGTGATGAAGACATATTCTTGGCTTTTTTGAAAATTACTTGTGCTGAGCCAGTGATTTCAGAGAACTGCCAGTGATGACTCCAAGACATTTTCCTGCGTTATGACTCAGCTCAATACTGCATAAAGAAGGTTCAGATTACTTTTACCTAGATGTTTTGCATTTAAAGCTCTCCTTCCACTAATTTGCCTGCCTGCTCTTTTTTGAGTCCTTTTGAAGTTCCTTTCCTTGGCATAGCATTTGACTACCCAGAAGAACTTGGCATTGCCCACAAACTTCTATTCACTACCTTCTTCAGGTCATAAATGAAGATGTTGACCAGAACTGCTCCCAGTATGAATCCCCGAGGGACATGACTATTTATTGTGCCATTAAAAAAAAAAAAGCAATCACTATTTGGCTTTCAATTCTAGCCAGCTGCAAGACTAATAATTAATATTTCCCTTAATGTGGGGGATTTTGTGTGGGGGGTTGTTTTGTTTTGTTTTTGTTTTTTTTCCCCAATAAGAATTGATATAGAACCTTGTCAAAGGCTTTTCAAAACATTCAAATCTATTATGTTCCTGTATTCCCTTCATCCACATGCTTACTGACACTCTGAGTCCAGCAGTTTAAAGAAACAGAAGAGACCATAGTGACTCTCCAAAGAGACTGTTTACTCCTGCAGTCAGTGTTGCATTCTTTGCTGAAGACTATCATCTACCATCCCTGGCAAGGTGAAAGTCAAAATAATCAGCTTGTAGCTTCTGCGTCCCATTTAGAGCTCTGCTTGTGTACTGCCAACATGACTTCAATCTACTACTCCTCTGGCACAATGACCATTCCTGGTGACTCACGGCACACCTTGGCTTCCAGTTCTGCCATTTCACACAGAATCACAGAATCTTAGGGGTTGGAAGGGACTTCGAAAGATCATCTAGTCCAACCCCCTGCCAGGCAGGGTCACCTAGAGTACATCACACAGGAAACTTGTCCAGGTGGGTTTTGAATGTCTCCAGTGAAGGAGACTCCACAACCTCTCTGGGCAGCCTGTTCCAGTGCTCTGTCACTCTTACAGTACAGAAGTTTTTTCTGATATTTACATGGAACCTCCTATGCTCCAGTTTGCACCCATTGCCCCTTGTCCTATCACTGGACATCACTGAAAAAAGCCTGGCTCCATCATCCTGACACTCCCCCTTAACATATTTGTAAACTTTGATGAGGTTGCCCCTCAGTCTCCTCCAAGCTAAAGAGACCCATCTCCTTCAGCCTTTCCTCATAAGGGAGATGTTCCACTCCCTTAATCATCTTTGTGGCTCTGTGCTAGACTCTTTCAAGCAGTTCCCTGTCCTTCTTGAACTGGGGGGCCCAGAACTGGACACAATATTCCAGATGCGGCCTCACCAAGGCAGAATAGAGGGGGAGGAGAACCTCTCTTGACCTACTAACCACACCCTTTCTAATGCACCCCAGAATGCTATTGGCCTTCTTGGCCACAAGGGCACATTGCTGGCTCATGGTCATCCTCCTGTCCACCAGGACCCCCAGGTCCCTTTCTCCTACACTGCTCTCCAGCAGGTCAGCCCCCAACCTGTACTGGTACATGGGGTTGTTCTTCCCCAGATGCAAGACTCTACACTTGCCCTTGTTGAATTTCATCAAGTTTCTCCCCGCCCAACTCTCCAGCCTGTCCAGGTCTTGCTGAATGGCAGCACAGCCTTCTGGTGTGTCAGCCACTCCTCTCAGTTTAGTGTCATCAGCAAACTTGCTGAGGGCGCACTCTGTTCCCTCATCCAGGTTGTTGATGAAAATATTGAACAGTACCGGTCCCAGTACTGACTCCTGAGGGACTCCACTAGTCACAGACCTCCAACTAGATTCTGTCCCATTGACCACAACTCTCTGACTTCTTCCTTTCAACCAGTTCACAATCCATCTCACCACCTGATCATCAAGACCACACTTCCTTAGCTTATCTATGAGGATGATGTGGGAGACAGTGTCAAATGCTTTACTGAAATCAAACCACATCTACCGCCCTACCATCATCTATCCACCTAGTTAGTTCCTCATAGAAGGCTATAAGGTTGGTCAAACATAACTTCCCCTTGGTAAAACCATGCTGACTGCTCTTAATGACCCCCTCAACCATGATATGCCTAGAAATAGTGTCAAGAATAAGTTGTCCCATCACCTTTCCAGGGATGGAGGTGAGGCTGACCGGTCTATAGTTACCCGGGTCCTCCTTCTTGCCCTTTTTGTAGACTGGCGTGACATTTGCTTTCCTCCAGTCCTCACGCACCTCTCCTGTTGCCCACAACTTACCAAAGATGATGGAGAGTGGCCTAGCAATGACCTCTGCCAGCTCCCTCAGCACCCGTGGGTGCATTCCATCCGGACCCATCGATTTATGGATGTCTAGATTGCTTAACTGATCCCTAACCCAATCCTCATCTACCAAAGCAAACTCCTCCTTCATCCTGACTTTTTCTGGGGCTTTAGGGGTCTGGAGCTCCTGGGGAGAGTCTGCAGGATTAAAGACAGAGGCAAAGAAGGCATTCAGTACCTCTGCCTTCTTTATATCCTCTGTCACCAGGGCACCCACCTCATTCAGCAGTGGGCCAATATTGCCTCTAGTGTTAGTTCTATCTGCAATGTATTTGAAGAAGCCCTTTCTATTGTCTTTGACCTCACTTGCAAGATTAAGTTCTAAGGAGGCCTTAGCTTTCCTAATTGCCTCCCTACATCCTCTGACAACAGTCCTATATTTCTCCCAAGTGGCCAGCCCCTCCTTCCATGATCCATAGATTCTCTTTTTCCACGTGAGTTTGCCCAGCAGTTCCCTCTTTAACTATGCAGGTCTCCTGGCTCCCCTTCTTGATTTCCTACCCGTTGGGATGCTCTGATCCTGAGCTTGGGAGAAGTGGTCCTTGAATGCTGACCAACTATCTTGAGCCCCTTTCCCACCTAGTACCCTTTCCCATGAGACTTCCCTTAACAATTGTTTGAAGAGGCCAAAGCTCACATCTAAGTTTTTTTCAGCCTCCCAGGTGAATGCCATCTGGTGTCTCAACTGTCTTTACCTAATACTTTTTGCAAATTTACAATAAACTGACTTAGCTTTTCTGATCTGCTGCTACAAAACGCACAAAGTGGCAATCTTCCCAATACCTTCAGCAGCAAAGTCTAACACCAAGAACTGAGCCTTGCTCTGAAGGCCTTATCAACCCTAAATGTCTCCTACACTTTGTGCTCACTGATCCCCTAAATGATCTCCTGTTTTTGGTGCAAGACCACTTAGTTATCAGCTTAAGAACCCTCTGTAGGATGCTCCTCAAATTCTTTCATAGCTCCCTTAATTTTTTTATTTTTATTTTTTTTTTAACCAATAAAGGAGGACTTGTCCATTTTATATGCTTTCTCATTTTTCTAATTTGGGCAAGTCTCTCCTTCTGGAAATTGAGTGTTTTCCTATGATTGCCTCCAAATTTATGTAACCACAAAAAGGGATCTGCTGAACCAATGCTTTCTTCATGAGTGGTTTCACACATTTAACAGTTGGTTCTGTTTGTTGGTTTTTTAAGTATCTTTTTTTTAATACGATCTCCAGGATAGCTGTTGCTTTCTTGCTTTTCATTAATTTATTTCTTTCTGACAATTTGACTTCATTTTCACCTATCTCTCTTCCTAGAAATAGAACATTTGTGCATTTTATTTGGTCTGCTCTCTCCAGCAACAATGCTAAACACCGTAATAATGAGGTTGACATCCCTCCACTAAACATCCTGAACTAGGTCCTGTGCACCACCCAAAAGCAATGCCATATTTTCTAACAGATTGTCAAACTAGGAAGCACAATTTATTGCATCAAAAATTTTATCTGTATGTCTCATTCTCATAAAAGCCATATTTGGATAGTTGAAATGTAATACTGTTGCTTCCTGTCCTAAATTTGCAGCTTCTCTTATCTCACTTAACATCTCCTGACCACTATCATCATCTTGATCCGTGGGTCAGTATTACAATCCCAGTTACAGATTTTCTATTAGGTCCTGGTATTTTTACCCACAAGGATTTTTAATGCCCCATAGTATTATGGAGAGAGACAAACCCTTCAGTAAATTCAAACAACGACATTAAATTAAATTCAACAGATAAAAGACATCTCATCTTTGTACCTATCTGTCAAATGATTTTCAGTTGCTTCGTATCGTCTTAGGTAGCATATATTGTGCCATCACAAGGAAGACATTTGTCAAAGAAGCATCACTTTTCACACAATTTTTATTAAAAAGCGTAGGACTGTAAGAAAGGTCTTTTGCTTATTTTTTTCCTTTTTTGCTTTTCAAAGGAGTTCACCCAAAACCTAACCACGACTCCAGGAGATAATAGTATACAGCTTTCCAATCAGTTGAGGTTATTCCATGTATACTTGAACCAGTAAAGAACTTAATTTGTTTTGTATTTTAAAATATGGCAACAGAAATACCCTCTGGAGCTATGGCATACTTCAGGACAGGAATGCCCCACCTTCCCAAAAGAGAACACATCATAATAATTCTAGCTCTTCTCCAATCAAGACACCAGTGGGGGCTCTCAGGGCTCTCTCCCTCAAATACCCCAGTAGAAAAACACTACAAGACACAGAAAAACAGAATTGAATCTCCAATGAACAAAACTCACAACCAGTGACAGTTTCTGAACTGCTACGTCAAGTCAACCTCCAAGAATGTCACAATAATAAGTATATCTGAAAAACAGCTATCTAATTCATTAAATCCTTCATGTCAACTCCAGCTACTTTTGTGTCCTGAAAGAAAATAATAGCCTGTTTTCGATATAAACATTATTTTCTCAGGAAATATTTCTTGCAGCTTGACTGAAAATATTTGGAGGACTAACAGTCTTCTAATTCTTCTGCTTATTGTTTCCCTTCCAAAGCCAACTATTTCCCATTTAGCAGTTTTCACAAAAAAGCATAGCCAGATCCACAGAGTGATGCCCCCCTTTTTAGACAGGCCAAATCATACAATTTGCTTTTGTCAGTAAATACATCAGGCCTCTCTTTTTTCCTGCTCTGTGCTCTCACCCACTTTAACACAGTTTTCTTTCCTAATCTGCTACAAGTCTGTAAAAACCATCAACATTTCTCAAAGGGTCAAGATGGTCATCTCTCTATTACCAGCAACACATTTCCTCCTTCAATTTCCATCACATTAAGCATCCCCCACAACCTGGCTTACTAATCACTAATCAAAGAGTTATTTCCAGAGCAAACTACTTAATGTTCCTTCCTTGTGGCCTGACAAGCCTGAGTGTGCATAGTCAGACTCCCTTTTTTTTTTTTTAAAGCACACTTATTTAACAGAGGTGACCACTTCCAAATGCTAATGAGGAGTTACCTAGAAGGCACAAACATCCGTATTTCTTCACCTGGCTGAGTGCCCTGCTCCTCCCTGTTTAGAGACAAATAGCTTCTTAATTGTACATTTGTGTGGCCATTTGACATTATTAAACTCTGATCACAATTTACACCTGGATCATCTCTGGGGCATCACATACTGAAGTACAACTTCAGGGTTTCTTCCTGCAGATCTATTATTTTCTCCTTGATCCTAGCTATTCCCTACCCAGTTATTGCTGCTATTCCCTGGCCACAGGCACAGTTGATGATGTATAGATGGAAAACCAATAGCTACTTTTAGTCCAAGTAATTCTAGATGGCTTTTCATGCCGAGACATATGGCTGAGGAGGATAGGAAGCAATGAGATTCAAGAACAATAAGGGAGGGAAAGTTGCGGATACTGTGAGTAGATCTGAAAGGAGGCAAATCAGCAACACTGGAACTTAGCTTTCTGAGCTGTGTGTCAGCAGCTGAAGCGGCTTCCTGCAGAAAGAGTTGCAGGGTTTCATTTTCAATATAGATTCCCTCAAGTTTCAACCTATAGCCCTTTTCTGTAAGGGACTGCAAATAAGCTGCATATCTGTTATATGGAGACAGCTTTACCTCAGCAGTGTAACCTCATTAAGGAATACATTTTAAATGGGCAATACATTTCACAGATTTTATTTTGACAGTGAAGAGGACAAACCAACAGGTCTGGGGAGGTAATTTGGATAGCTGTGTACTAAAATAAATCTGAACAGAGGAGGGAAAGTGTCTGAAATTTCAAAAGAAATTGAACATTTGTTAGGATTTTTGTTTCTCCCAGTGCTTCCAAAAATTCCAGAGGCCTTTTATAAGAAAGTACTGCTCACATATTTTTTTTGTTCTTGAATAAGAGGCAAGATGTTATTAATGATTAAAATTGCAAGCAGTATGTTCAGGATACTTGGTAATGCATCTCTATATGATACAGCTAGAGAGAATAAGGGGCCATAAACAAGACAAGATAGATTGCTCTTGAATCAAATCAACACCCAGTGAGACACTTCTAGGACAGAAAATTTTGACATAGTATCCCAAATTCCTGTTCAAAGAAATAATTCAAGTGTGGGTGGAATAAATTAATGGTTACAAAGGCAACAGTAAATTTAAAGAACATGTTAAGCAATGTATTGAATTGGGGGTGGTGGTTATCTAGCTACCATTGATAAATCTATCACTATTTACAGCTTTCACTATTACCTTTGAACATTTTAATAACTTATACTTATTTATATTTGGCTAAAACTTACAGAAAGATCTGTCTCCTTCCCGAAGAGGCTGACCAAGAATACTCCTACTGGAATCAGGTTATACTGGTTATAAACCTGGATACAGCACAGTAATTTGCCCTCAGCACCTTTTCCCTTCCCTTAACTCATTATGAAATCAACTTCTTTTCAGAAACATTCTCTTAGTCTAGCCCACAATACTGTATGACTAATTAGTTTGGTGTGTCCAGAAGACTGGTGGAGAGAGGAACATGTAACAGCTACATAATAGTATGAGACAAACCAGGTAAATTAAGGAAGAAAGAAAGAAAAAAAAATGCTACTGAACCATGACTTTTCCTTCCTCTGAGGTCTAGTTATGTCTAGCCCAGTCCTATGGGGGAGAAAACAGAGGGATGAGAGAAGCAGAATAATTTTCTAAATTAAATAGTCACATACTTCCTCTTATGACAGGAAGCTTTCAATGGACCATGCTAAATTAATGTGCTTTAATGAATTTATAAGCTATGATGCAATGGAAGCTTTTAAACCCTCTGAAAGTTGGACAAGTAGTAGCATGAATCCATTCAAATTCTGCCCACAAAACAAAGCAGCTGGATATTTCTGGAAAATAATAGCAGTGAAACAGTTAGTGCGCACATTTAAATTGTTGTGTTTTGGCTTTTGGAGTAAAGGCTAAGACAAATTGGCAAATTCCCACCTCCCAGAGTTACTGATTCAATTTGCTTGCACACTGCAAGAACACTGCAGCTGATTATACTCAGAAAATAAATCACCCCATCTATAAGGCTGAAAACTGCAATTTTCCACCCAGAAACTGAATGTTACGTTGTCCAGAAACTCGCAGGATGCCTGACAAAAATGTTAGTGCAGAGTATCAAACACTGCCTGCTGAATCAACTCTGATGGAATTTTAGTTTCTCTTGGGACATTTAGCATGTGTCTACTACAATAGGTAGGTGGACAGGAAGAACAGCCTGAGACCACATAAAAGCAACAGCAGTTTCTAAAATTGTTTTGACTGTGAAGCAGATGAGATACAAGATGGTTATGGGTAAGAACTGGAATGTGTATTGTACCCACCAGGAACCAGAGAAAATGGGTTACACAATATAAGCTTACCATGTGTGCTGATTGCTTACTGTCTTCCTTATTTCCCCCCTGTAGTCCTTTTTTGTTTTTAATAAAACATTCTAAGTTTTATGAAAGATGACTGTTGCAGCTTTTATCAGTTATGGTACAATCTGAGGAATAGATTTGCTCTTTCTTCCATTATTCTCAGGGTATGTTGTATAAGTCATTATTAAGTTACTTCTCTTTTATGCCTGGTAGGCAAAGGCAGCCACTTAAAGCACATCTTTACATTACTTTCTTTAAGAGTAAAGCAGGTTTCATAAATTTTGCAGCTATGCTCCAAATAAAAATGCATAGTTTTGAAAGATGCATTTATTTCTATCCTTAAAGAAAATGTCACTCTTCTATGACTTGTCTTCCTACTTCAGAAAATATAATTAAACAAGCTGTAATAAAGGCTTTCACTGGGAGGCCATTCTAGCATCCAACATATTCCACAATTGTGTTCTCCTAGATAATGTCATTAAATGTCCTTGTTTATAACCCTCCACAGACAATGTTCTTCCAAACACTACCCTAAACATTCACCATCATCCTTCTTGCTTCTAAGTATTTTCAAGTTACCATCACTTGTTCTTTGCAGCCACTACTTCCCTAAGCTGGAGTTCAAGTTTTTATATGGCAATATAAGCATGGGAGGTATTTGGTGAAGTGTTATGTATGGCAACCAAATATACGGCCAGCCATTAACTTGCTGTTTATATATTTAGGAAAAAGCCCTGTAATTTACAAGTGGTACATTCTGACACATACAAAACTAATTTTCATCAAACTAGCACTTTCCCTTTCTAGGAGCTTAGCTGTATACCTGAGACATAAGAGCAGAGGCCGTATACCCTCTAAGCAATACAATAAACAGCAGTCTATGCAAAATCCTTCTCAACTTTATTTATTTTACTTGCAAGGCAAGGACATAACTGAAATCAGTTCAGGGACTCCAACATGACTTCACCTGTGTCCTTATCATAGCAGCACCTTTTCGATCTACTGGAAACATGAGCAGTAACTGTTCTCACCACGCTTTTTCCCAGCAGTCAATCTGTGGTTAATATTGTTCAGCTTTTTGTCTCTTGCTTGTATTGGAAAGAATGATAAAATGTGGGAAAACTCTGGAGGTAGGTATTTCAGATAGCTCTGAATTGGAGATTCGATCTGCTTAAGCCCTGCTGTAAATAACAGCCTACTGACAGTGAAACCCTTACCAAATGCACATGCCCTTCCAGAAACAAAGTATCAATATTTTTTTCACATATGGCAAACACATTCAGAGAACCAACACAAGCAGCAACAGAAAGAAGGTACAGAAAGAGTAAGCCAAACAAATGAACCAAAAAATCCCCCTCTTCAATTCTAGATCATTCTTGCCCAGGTTAATGCAGAGAAAGTAAGACGACACTGCAGCACTTAAAACAGTGGCTGCATGAGCAATTCCCTTAATAGGGCTTACCATTACTAGCATATTTTTTCAGTGCAAGAATTTAATTCTGCTATTACTCTCACAGAATCAGGGTGCTACTAGTCATTAGTTGTAGCTGGCTTTGGTGATTAAACCCAAAAGTTCTTATTTAATAATAATTTCATTGCATGATGTTTATTTAAAAAAAAACAAACAACAAACAAAACAGAAGAGTTAATCAGAAATAACTGCAGTAGTACTTCTGTGAGCTCTAGACCACAGCAATAACTGTAGCACGTTAATCTACTGAGAACTCTCTCATTTATCAGTTTGATCTGGTATTGAAAAGAAAGTTAGCTACTTCGCCCATAACCAAACACCTAAACCAGTTCTCTATTTGCACCTGGGTTTTCACTGCTTTCCTGATGACCTCTGGAGGTACAACCTATTTCAGTACACAATTTGATTTGGTCACTTTGCTTTACATCTCAGCTAAATGTTTGTAAACAAAATTGTGGCTTTTTAGACAACCCTTGGAGACCGCTACAGTGGCTGAAAAGGAGAGGCCAAATTCTTTTTTGAAAACTGAGTAACTACCAATCCAAACCCAAGCAATAAGCTTTCTTGATTATCAATAGCTGCAATTCATCTTACACCTTTGTTTTTAGGAAAAATCATCTCAATATTATAACATTCCATAACATACTATTTCATTTTCATACTAAAACAATAATCACATTAGCAAGGTTCCTGTCTCCTTTCCTCACATCAAGAGCTATGCACAGATATTCCTTTTAATTGCTTCCAGACAAACATCTGGTCCTACAAATGCAATTGTAACAGACCATAGTGCATCTGCAGGTATACCTGATAACTACATAAAGTTTTAAATAGACTTATTATTAGGAAGTCAACAAACAACTTCAGCCTGAACCATTACTAAAACAGTCTGGATTCACAAACAACTGTACCAGTCCTTCTGCTTGCAGTGTGACAATGAAAGTGCTACAATCAGCTTTCAAAAATGTGCTACAATCAGCCACTTCTGAAAGCTGTATTGACACATGTATGGTAAGTATTAGTAAGAACATGGTTCAAGACATCAGATAGTTCTCACAAAAAGCAAATACTTAATGATTTAGGTTGCATAAGAACAACCATTTGAACTGGACAGATAAGGACAAGCAGAAAAATTAAGATAAAAGGTAGTCTATTTAACAGGCACTGGCCTAACCACCATAACATAGATCACCTTTGGTGGAATCTTTTGTTTGATAAAGCTGAATATTTTTTCAATCCTTGTTGACTGTGTTGGTTCTGCAGAAGCATCATTTACAGTCTGGTCCTCCCATAATTTCCAGTCCTGTCCTCCCATCATTTCCTGAATCTGATACTTTTTCTTTGGGTACTCAAAGACCCAATCTCTGCATTATTATATTGTAAAAGACACAACATGCTTTCTGTGGCTGACTGTAATGTAAATCCTCACAGATACCTGCTGGCTTCAAGGCAAGTCTGTGTGTTCACTTCAGCAAGACCTGGAACAGCAGTAGTTCAGCTTTTAGACTTTTAAGAATATAAGAAAAGCAACACTGGAACAGACCAAATACTCATCTCTGACAGCAACCAACAGAAAAGAGCAGAAGTACAGAAAAACACAGATACTCTCCCAAGTGTGGTTGCAGCACTTCCTGCAAAAGCAGCACCTCAGGTATGTAACAGTCCCCAGTAGCATTTTCAGATTAATTTGTTCAGTCCTTTTCTGAATTCACACACATTTCAACATGCACTGCATCCTGCGCCCAGAGTTATGTGGCGTAATTGTGGACTTTGTAAAATGCATCATTGTTTTGCTCATGCTGCATCTACCAGGTGTTAACTTAGTTTGATACTTGTTAGTTCATGTTCTTCAGTGGATAAAACAGTTGCTCCCTATGTATTTTCTCCCTTCCACTTGCAGTTTTAGAAGCCTTTACTCTATTCCTCTCTAACCATAACCTGCAAATCACCTCTCTTCTAGGCTGGAGTCTTCTCTGTGTATCTAGTCGTGTGTTGTAACTAAGTTAATTGTACGGTTGCTTGAAAACACGAAAAAACAAAACTCCAGACTGGCTTTTTACTGCATCACTAGCTTGTAACTCACCTTAACATTATTCCAGATAATATCAGCTTCAATGTGAATGAAGTTAAGTCAGAGCAGAGCAAATAAAAACCTAAGCTGGTAACTTATTTAAAAGGATAAAGGATAAATTAATTTAAACATATCTCCACTGGAATTTTGAGCTAATCTATTAGGTTTTGGTTTTTTTTAATACAGAGGAAAAGTGAAGCAGGATGTGTATCTCATAGAATCATAGAACGGTTTGGGTTGGAAAGGACCTTAAAGATCCTTTAGTTCCAATGCCCCTGCAATGGGCAGGGACACCTCCCACTAGCCCAGGTTGCTCCAAGCCCCATCCAACCCGGCCTTGAACATTGCTATGGAGGGGGCATCCATAAGTCCTCTGGGCAACCTGTTACAGTGTCTCACCACCCTCACACTAAAGAATTTCTTCCTAACGTCTAACTTAAATATCCTCTCTTCAAGTTTCAATGTATTACCCTTGTCCTATCACTACATGCCCTTGAAAAAAGTCCCTCCCCAGCTTTCCTCTAGGCCCCTCCAGGTACTGGAAGGCCACTATAAGGTCTTCCCAGAGCCTGCTCTTCTCCAGGCTGAACAACCCCAACTCTCTCAGCCTGTCTTCACAGGAGAGGTGCTCCAGCCCTCAGATCATCTTCATGGCCCTCCTCTGGACTCTCTCCAGGAGCTCCATGTCCTTCTTGTGTTGGGGACCCCAGAACTGGACACAGTACTCCAGGTGGGGTTTCACGAAAGCAGAGTAGAGGGAGAGAATCACCTCCCTCAACCTGCTGTCCATGCCACTTCTTTTGATGCAGCCCAGAATAAAGTTGCCCTTCTGGGCTGCAAGTGCCGATTGCCCGCTCATGTTCAGTTTTTATATCAACCAGCACCCTCTAGTCCTTCTCCTAAGGCTGCTCTCAACCCATTGCCCACTCATCCTGTATTTGTGCCTGGGATTGCCCCAACCCACGTGCAGGACTTTGCACTTGACCTTATTGAACTTCATGAGGTTGGCGTGGGCCCACCTCTCTAGCCTGTCAAGGTCCCTCTGGATGGCCTCCCTTCCCTCCAGTGTGTCAACCACACCACACAGCTTGGTGTCATCAGCAAACTTGCTGAGGTGCACTCGATCCCGCTGTCCATGTTGCCAATAAAGATGTTAAACAGCACCAGCCCCAGTTCTGACCCTTGAGGAACATAATTCATCACTCATTTCCCTTTGGATATGGAGCCATTGAACAATCAGTTCCTTCTCCACGAAGTGGTCCATCCATCCAGTCCACATCTCTCCAATTTGGAGACTAAGACATTGTGCAGGACAGCGTCCTATGCTTTGCACAAGTCCAGATAGATGACGTCAGTTGCTCTTCCCTTATCTACCAACGCTGTAACCCCATCATAGAGGGCCACCAAGTTTGTCAGGCATGAGTTGCCCTTGATGAGGCCATGTTAGTTGCTATCAACACCTCCACCTTTTCCATGTGCCTTAGCATAGTTTCCAGCAGGATCTGTTCATGATCTTGCCAGGCACCGAGGTGAGACTGATTGGCCTGTACTTCCCCGTGTCTTCTCTTTTCCCTTTTAAAAAAATAGGGGTTACATCTCCCCTTTTCCAGTCAGTGGAAATTTCACTAGACTGCCATGACTTCTCAAATATGATGGACAGTGGCTTAGCAACTTCATCTGCCAGTTCCCTCAGGACCTGCTGATGCATTTCACTGGGTCCCATGGACTTGTGTACCTCCAGGTTCCTTAGTTGGTCTCAAACCTGATCTGCCCCTACTGTAGGTGGTTCTTCATTCTCCCTGTCCTTGCCTTTGCCTTCTGTGACTTGCACAGCATGGCGCAAGCACTTGCCAGTGAACACTGAGACAAAAAAAGTCATTGAGTACCTCAGCCTCCTCCATATCGCATATCTGTCTTCATCATTTCAATATCCACCAGGGATATGATTGTCATTTGCAGTTTGACAACCACAGGAAACTCTGCCTGTAAAGACACATGTTCAAAGGAGGAATGTAATACCATGATACCATGTCCAACTGATATAATTCAGACTCTGTGCACATCACCTTCACAGTTCCGTTGTGAGTCAGACATCTGTTTAAAAATGTCTTCACAAGAGCAGAAGTTATGACACTTCTGCCTCTGTGGGAAATCACAGAAGTTCATCAGTTTGGAGTCTGTAACAGAAAGTTAATCAGGCAAGAAACTAAGTTGTCTTCCAGGAAAACACAGCATGAGATTGACTAGGTTGACAAAGGCCAAGTAGGAAGGTAAGCCCAGTACCCCTTGGGGTGGTCAAAAGAAGCAAATATTTCACATACAAATTGTCAGATCAGGTGGAAAAAGGTGCATATGAAAAGGAGGTTACAGTGGAGAATGCAAAAAAAAAAATCCCAGAGAAGATGTGACACAAAACTTACCATGCTGATCACTTGTTGGAGATATTGTGCAGCTGGCAGATTAAGTGCCAATTGCTGATACAAATCCATAGAAACATACTTGCCTTCATGGTTGCACAGACTATGCATTTATGAGTTAACCTTTTGTGACTAAAATGAGACTTAGCTAAATTAATGCTCTTCCAACAGGCCTTCTCAGTATTTTACTCATAACCTGCACAAATTCCTAGCTCTGCTTGGGAAATGTACTTATCCCTAAATGGAATTCTCAGTCATGGTCAGCCACTTCAAAACAGCAACAAGTGGCAAGTTTGAAACCCAACATTGCTAACATTTTCTAGGACCACCAAGACAAAGATGATAAAGGAGTTCAGTAATGCTACGCTCATTCATTAATGTGTGTGGAAAGCCACTTAATGAGAAACAAATCTAACGTAGCAAGAGCACTAACCAGTGACTGCCGGAACAGGAAACACTTCTTTGGGTCAATACCACAGGCGAGGACAGCAGCAGTGGTGTCCAGAATGTTCTGGCGCAGGACAGCTGGTTCCTTGGGCATGGTGATAGAGTGCATGTCCATAATGCTATATAGCACTGAGCTGCACTCATCCTGCAGATTCACCCAGTTCTGAATGGCTCCAAGGTAGTTACCCAGATGTGGCGTCCCAGTTGGCTGGATACCAGAGAAAATCCGATCCACGACCATGTTCTGTTACAAACATTGGTAAAATTAACACATGCATTTTCTTGGCAGATTCTTTTGTATTCTAAAGTCATTAATATGACTTTAATATAAACTACCTCAGGGTTGACTAAAAATAATTGCAGTAAGCCAGTCAAAATAATCTATCTTACTGCAAAGAGACTGACAACTAGAGTAATTTTAAGCTGTCAGACTGCATATGTAAACAAACACAGCTGTAAACAAGACCAGCAAACCAAGTGGTAGCTTCTTTCATCCTTTTTTTGCACTGAACCTGTATGTTTCTCTTTAGTACATTATCAACTCTGATACAGAAACCTAGGATCACAGCCCAGAGAAATTCAAACATTTTTGTTGTAAACACATGCAATACCCCAGTAGATTGCCATCCTAACTCTCATGGACATTAAAGTCTTATTTTTCTAGCTGCCAAGAACATTTTGAGTGGTTTCTGAAAGAAGCCTGGTCCTTGACCCAAAGAATAAGGAAAGAGATTATCAAAGTTCTGAAACTACCCATCTTGGCAGCAGTAGAGTTTTTAAAAGGGATCTACAAAGAAATACTGTTATAGTTCAAGATCACACCTGGAATACCATGGATGCATCAGTACCAGTAAAATGTCAACATCTAAAGAGAGTTCACAGAGAAGCAGCAAAAAATTAAGAAGCTGAGGTTGTGAGCAAAGATTAAAAAGCTTAAAATATGTATAGCTTGGCTAAGTGACAGTAACCATCTTGGAAAGTTTGTTTTCCTGCATCCCAGCCCTCCATCTGACCATTTTCTCAGAGCCCCAAGCTGTCAGCGTATGATCAATTACCTCCCCGACCTTTCCAAAGAATTCCACCATATTCAAAAGTAACTCAGCAATGTTTAAAGTGAAAATGCTTGTTACATGCCAAGTTGTAAGAGCATGCAAGACTGCTCAACTTACAAATGAAAGTCCCACCAACCTCAGCAGGGAATCCCAGTCACAAAGCTGCAGATTACAAACCCTCAGACTCTGTAGTCCTGCAGGAACTGACTGCATGATTTTTTTTTTCTTATTAAATTTTATTAGCAACGTCTAAAACAAAGCAGAGAGAATTTATTTATTCCTGTAGTCCATTTTAATTTCTGTGAATCCTTTACAAAAGTATGGAGGAGAAAAAAATATTTATTAAAGTCACACAACTAGGAAACCACACTAAATGGCACGAAAAGTCAAGGCCAAGTACCATTATTTTTAACTATTAAAAAAAGGACTTCAGATTGACTTAATTAATTTTGATTCCGATTCAAGAAAAGTTAATGAAAAAGTGTTTCCAAATGGCATAGGACTTTTTTTTTTTTAACATGATATTAGTTCAGAAAGGCCTAACCTATTTCCCTCAAAATCTGCTAAAAAATTCTCTTTGCTTTCAAAGTAAGCCTGTTTTTCAGATCAAGAGAATTTTCTTATCCAATGTTTAAGTGTTTGTGCTGACAGGTAAGAGCAAGTTTGGGCTAGCAGCCATACTAATCTCTCCTGCTCACATAAATTCCTACACATTTAAGTCCAGGTGGTAACCTCCTCACCCCATTCCAAATATCTGCTTGACTTCTAGTGCATTCTTGAGTCAGTTTCTAAATGCTCTTGGAGAACCTCCAGCACAGGAGCTGCAAGGTAGTCACTGCAATGCAAAGCACACCATTTCCTCCAACAGCAATTCTAACTTACAACTCTTGTTCTCCAGTCCTTGACCACCCCTGCCTCTTCTCTCCATCACACAAAAACTGAATTATGTTACTCAATGCCTTGTTTGCCATTTGATTCTTTGTTTTCCTAGGAACCTGTATCAGAGCATTTATCACCACTTGCAGAGCCCTCTCACCTCCCACGAAGCTACTACCTGGCCTAAGGATGGCAGCCAGCTTCCCATTAACAGTGAGAAGGGCCACGTGCTCACCTACAGAAGGAGGCATACAGCATCCCAACATACACAAATGAAATGAAGTCTTGTAGAAACTTGGGGAACTTGGGATTCACTAGGCTTCAGAGCTGTACTTCTATTACTAAGGGCATAGAGCAGTTGCCATGCAATACAACAGGCACTTGACAGGCCTTTTGCTTCCCAATTTCCTGTTCTTCACCAAGAGAAGAAGAACTCAAGAAGAAAACAAGGCTATAAACATATGATCACTAAGATGGTCTTCTACTCCTACAAGGACCCCAGAACAGCAGGCTGTTTGTCAGAGCACACTTTTTTATCTCCCTGTCCCCCCTCACTCAGTTCAAACTCTGATGCGCCTTCCCACAATTATTTCTCCCACAGTGTTACCTGCTTTCCAGTGCCCATTTATATGCCTGGTTAACCACACTCTTCTCCACAGCCTATAGCTTCTTAGGGCCCTTCTCTCCAATTTCTTATCAGATGGTTTAATGCCTTCTATGTTCCTGTACTCTTCTTCCTCCACTTGTGCAGTCCACCCTGCACCTCCCAGAAGAGCTCTTGCATGGTATAACAAGGCAGTAAAGAGGCATAGAAAATGCCATATGGCAAGGAAGCTATTAGTGCCTTGACTCCAGTGACTTTATATAAAATATGTTTCCTACCTGCACTGTAAAACAGCTAAGAAACTTCATAATGTTCTAGAAATCCACAAAGGATGTGGATCAAATAAAGTATGCCAGGATGACCATATTAAAGCATGATGCAGAAACTTGAAGATCTTTCAACTGCAGTCTAAACAATGACAGCATCACCTGAAATGTCTCCTGATGTTATTATTTCTTTTGTCTGGGACTCTGAAGCTAGTGATGCTTCAGTGCAGAAACAGCTCTACCCCCTGGGGTGACTGTCTGTCATACCAGAAGGCAGGAATCTCTATGCAGGTCACCTCAGATCAGCTCACATGTCAATACCTTGACCCAACAAGAGCCTGCACCCTGAGCCTGTGGAGAACACTTCTGCCTACAAACCCTGTCAGTCCCCAAGTCACACAGACTCCATTCTCTTGCAGCCACAGCCTCTTCCTTTGTGGCAAGCTTCCTGTGCTTCCCATCACATGTTTGTTATCTGCCTTTTCCCCTTCCTGAATCACTGCCCAGTTTGCAGATTGTCACTACGAAGATACTGGATGTATTGCCAAAGTATGCGCCCAAAAATGAATACAACATACTATAATAGATAGTACAAACAGAATAGTGATACTTAAATAGGTAGTTTGAGAACGTTTTTCACCAAGAAAATACAAGACATGAGTGTCTCAATATAAACCGTACTTCAAATTCTGTACTAATTCCAAACATCTGAAGGGTAACAATGAGCTAATTAAAGATAGGTTTATTGTAACACTACCTAAGTTAGAATCTGGTGACACCTACATGTTGGAAAGAAAACACCCAAATACAATGTAAAATGGACACAGTTTCACATAAAGAGAGAACAAAGTTCACTGTCTATCCAGTAAAGAGAATACTTGTGAAAGCAAGCATGGCATCTTTAATGGTGCTTGTATGTTCAAATGGTAAACGACTACTTATAAAAGGTTTATTCAGTATATGGGCAATAAATATCAAGCTAAACATGAGGAACAAACAGTAGCAGTATTATACTAAGCCTAAGCTCAGCAATTACTTAACCCAAAGTATGGAATTTGCAGAAACAAGTAAATCCAATAATGAAAACTGAGCTAGGCTGAATCTGGGTAACACACTAGGAAATACATTACAAAGAACAAATCCACACTGGCTCCCAGCTGATGGACTAGTTGACTAGGAGTCTTTCATCTTTAACTCCTTTGATTACATTTAACAACATAAAACATGAGATGTTACAGAAAATTGGGTGGTATGAAATATTCCATTGTGTTAGCAGAAGTCTACAGTAAAAAAAGCCCACACAAAACACCCTTAAATGAATCTTGGACTTCTAGCACTAAAAATATACAGAGAACATTGCTCCTTTGGAAGGAGTTTATGTTCCCTGTTTGTTCACTCTGTGAGAAGCAGCGGGCAGCATAGCAGCGTGGCAGGGGAGTTCTCCCTGGTACCATGAAATCATGGGGCTGGAATGCACTTCAATGGAGCTGTTAGGTCAGGGGATGGGAGCTGTGTGCTTGAAAGTACTGGAGTTGGAAAAGGATAAAAACAAAAGGAGTGAAGACTTCCCAATGGAGCAGAGTGAAAGCCACAAGACATGCAGCTCCAGCCCACAGGCACTCACTCATTCAGACATCTGTAGTAAGCACAGTGTGAGCCTGCTGTTCGTATGTTTAACTCTGTGTGGTGTGTGCACCTACACCAGTAAATGCTGCATGTTGAACTCTTTTTAAAAGCCTAGTATCTGACAGATGTTTAACATCTATTGGTTTTCTTCCTCTCAATAAGCCTCCTGCATGGTAACTCCAAACACCACAGTGTCATAATGCTCCAGCAGCATTTCTAAATAAAGTTTGGCCACAAACCCATTAAGATTCAGGTGTTCTCTTACCTAACTTCCTTTTTCATTATGAGATGAACAAGTGCTGTTCCTTATACTGAAAAACTGTGAACATCCAAATGCTCTCAAATAATCAGGAGTAAGTGTTACTTTCTTGTGCCAGAGCAGAATGGCTGAAGTTTAGCCTCAACACTGCAGTGTAGCCACATGCATTTTCAATACAAAAGAGTATATAGGAAAATATGATAACTTCCAAAATCCAATTCTGCTCTCTTGGACCAAAGCAGAGCTTTTCTCAGTATGTCACATGTGTAGTAAGGAGAGCT
Source organism: Hemiprocne comata (assembly GCA_020745705.1). Classification (NCBI taxonomy): domain Eukaryota; kingdom Metazoa; phylum Chordata; class Aves; order Apodiformes; family Apodidae; genus Hemiprocne; species Hemiprocne comata. The sequence goes on from CM036586.1 coordinate 146,317,590, forward strand.
ACAATTGTCAGGGACTCAATTCAGCAGTCAAGAACACACTCATTCCCTGTTCATGAGACAAACATGCCAGAACTGGAGAACAAGCCAAAGTTTCCAAAGTTAAGGAAATCCTAGTTGCATGTCTTCCAAAGACCATTATGAACAGCCTTATTTTGAAAGCAAAGAGGGTGTTAATAGCATGCTTACTTAATTGGAAGGATTTTATGAAAAACATCAGTGAAGTCGACTTGATGCTGTTCAGTTGTAAGGGATGAGCCCCAAGTGTACTGTGAGCCCAGATACAAGGTGGAAGCCAGGGGGAAGGGCCTGGTGTCACTTTTCCTGACTTGACCTAAAACATCGTCTAGTGCCTTCCATGTTATGGAAGAATGCCAGTGTCTCAACCACTTCCGGAACCCCAGCAAGTGCGGCCTATAAATAGGGGCATGTACATGTCTCAGGTGGGGACTCTCTCTGCACAGAACACCCCCGTCAGCAGGTCCGATGCTGGATCCAGGACTGGTGATTTCTCTCTCTCTCTTTCGTCTCTCCTTTCTCTCAAAGTTACAAAGTAACACAGGCCCACTTTGATTAACTATAAAGCCGAGGTGTATATAATGGTGAAAGTGCTAACATTTACAGAGAGTGTCTCGTATAGAAATCTTAGTTAACGAAACACAGAAAGTCTGTTTTCCCATTGCTATTGATGTTTATGCCTTATATTCCTATTAAAGTTGATGTCTGTGTTCAGACCTTGGGTGTTATCTCACCTGAGTCCACACTGAGGGGATTTGTGAATCTGAGTCATTCCCTGCTCTCCACAGGTGGGACGTGACATTGGTTACACAGGGAGGTGTATGCGGAGTACACAACTTCCTCATGTTATTAATGACATGGTCAGACTGACTTGAAGACCGCGGAATTTTATATCTTTGAAGGCAATAGAATCTTTAAAAGAAACATGCAAACTGTCTAAAATTGATACTTACAGCAATCTACAAAAGCAAAAATTCTTCAAAGGGGGGGCCTAAAAAAATACAGCTACCTTAGATTGAGTTTAATTTTGTTTTTTTCCCCTTAGACATCTGCATAATTTGAGTACACATTACTCTGATATTTATATAACTGATAGCTAAACACATCTTAAAAAAAGCTGAGGATCTACGCAGGCAAAACATTTACAAGCTTAAAAACTGAAATTATTAATAGTTGCTTTAGAAAAATCTGTGAAAACATGTCTTTCTTAAAAATTAAATGTCACAGAATCTGGAAAATAAGAGGTCAGGATTCCTTTAAAAACAAGCATGGAAATGTACAGCTAACTATAATCTAGAATAGTTTTCCCAAACTAAAAATCAGGTGGAAACCAAAGACAACCCCATTGCTGAAAGCATCTCATTCTATCACTAACCACAAGGTTACAGGGCTCCTTCCATGAGCTCAGCACCACATCTGCAACATTTAAAATGGCAAGTCTCCCTTTGTTTATCGGTGTAAGAAGCCACTTCTGCCTCCTTCAAAATTCTAGGAAGTTACCCTTTTATTTCTACTTTTTAAAAAAAGACTTTTAAGACTTCACCAGGAAGATTTCTTTGTTGTTTTTAACTTGAACAGGGTAAGCACCAGGCAAACATGGAACTCTTATCATACTGAAACACAAACCATGGATACAAAATACAGCTGTTTGGAAAGTTAACTAGTGATTTGGGAAACCTCAAACTGTGTTAATTTAAAATAAGAAGCCAATTCAAGTCTCTAAAAGTGCTAAGAATCCACACTGAAAAGAACCACACAGATCAAAACATCCTATGTCACTAGGCAATCCTTAGCATCTTGACTATACTTTTCATGTTTAGCTTTACAAATTCAGGGAGGGTTGAATACAAGTATTTACCTGTTGAATACATGTATTTGCCTGGCACAGTCAACAGAAAACTGCTTCTCAAATGTGTAGTAAAATCAGTCATAATACAGTTCCTCCACTTCACAAAGGAGGTACACAACTAAAATAAAGTGAAAGCATTCACAGGACTTAGGTTTTCAGAGTCTCTCTTCTTTGTAACTCACATAAATATTGCCATCATACACTTGAAATGACAGCAGACAAGCTAAAACTATAAGGAAAACTTATGCCCTATCAACATTTTCATCTCTTTGTGGGTTTTAAAAACAGGAAAAAAAAACTAGCAACCAGTCAAGGAGGTAGGAGAAAGCTGTGAACAGACAGACAGTTCTCAGGGTTGCATAGGAAAACATTTATGCAATTTTATAAAAGTACACATAAAAGTTGGGGTGGTTAGAGTCTGTCAGACCACAAGATGATGACATTAATCCTTCCATAGAAGTACTGAGGCAGTACATCTCAGCTTCTCAATCTAACCAGTGATGGGGGAGACAAAGGTTTTCAAGACCCCTACTAGCCAGATAGAATGGTATAAAAATCAACACCCTAAGCATCTTCTGCTAATTGTATTATTTGAGTAACTGAAGGTAAGGACAAGGCTTCAGACTAATAAATTTCTTTGGACTGTGTTCATAAAGCTATCCATGCAAGCTAACTGATGGGAGACAGGCTTATGCCTATAAGGCATCTAATAAATATTTTCATCTTTACATTAAATAAAGACTTTCTCACAAGCACACCTTTGGGCTGAGACACAAGCAAGAGATTTCACTTCTAAAAAAAACTGTTACATAAAATTATGACAGTATTGAAATAGCAGCTGTAACAGAAATCACCCTGCAACCCACACTGGTAGTTACTACTCACACGCTATAGCATTTAAGCACTATGCTTTATTTTAAAAGCTATTTAGTTGGGGCAGAACAGGTGAAGAGCCAAGCGAGATCTGCAGCATCAGAGCTAATTCTAAACACAGGTGGTGGGCACAACAGAAAGAGCAGGAAGTTGACAGGAGAATCACTGCTGACATCTATGACAGGAAAGATTGATGGCTTCCCTCTCTAGTTTTCCCCACTGTGTAGGCACGCAGGGGGTGGGGGAAAGGGACGGAGAAGCTGCTGTGCTGGCGACATAACACACCACATAAGCCTCCACAGCACCAGCACTGATTAATGAGACTGGAACGACTCAGGAAACAGCAAAGGATCATTCACAGACTTTGCTCTTCTTGTTATAATTTTATCCCTGGTGGTTCATGTAGCCCTAGTTGTCTCAAATGGAAGCAAGTTCAAATCTGCCAGAGGAAAAGAAAATGTGACAGTCAAAGAAAAGAAAGAGCAGCATTAAGCAAACACAGACACGAGTGAAACACACAAATCGGAAAATCTGAAATTTCAAACATGAAGATCCTCCCAATAGGCATCAAAAAGGGAAGAAAAAAAAACCAAAAAAACTTGTCTCAACCTCATAAACAAAAGAAATTCTTTGGCTGACAAAAGCTCCCAACTACTGCATCTTCTGCATCTGTCTATGATTTTTTTATTTCCTTCATTAATACTTTGCAACTTCAAAGCTCTTGTTGCTAAAATGATATGCTGACCTGTTAATGTTGGCTTAGCAAAACCTGTCTTCAGATAGCTATCAAGTAGCAAAATGAAGCAAAACCAGGAGAGTCAGATTTTATTAGCTAGAGCATAAATTTTAAAGCCTAATTGGGAGAATGTATGTGTTAATGTTATTAGACATAGAAAAAAGAATTGAGGGGAAACTTAGCAGCAGTGTATGTACTACAGACTATGGTTCATTTATTGCTTTTTAAGCAACTACCTCTCTGCACACTTGCTGTAGAAACCTTTAAAACATGTTTATCCTCATCTGTTAATTCAAGACAAAAATTCATCTGGTACAGATGCTATTTCATCATGCTTAATTCTTAAAATTAGGGATTAAAGTGCTAACATTAAATTAGAAAGAATCATATTTAGACCAGAGCAAGTTTTGAGATACATAGCTTCTTCTAGAGAAAGGATTAACTTGTTGCTCAGTAACTGAAATAAATTAAGATTTAAACAGCACTGTTTGTTACCTCTTTCCTGAGTGTCAAATGCACTTCTATTTAAACTTAAGTAAGATTTTAATATTTATATTTAAAATGAGAAACATATTTAAAAGGAGGGACGTTTATAGCACATACTAACCCCACCCTATAAATTTAACTCTGCCCTCTAGGGCTAGCAAAAGAATACAGTACAACTGCGTTTGGGTTAGGCTGCCCTCTCATGCTGCCTTGTTAAAGATGACTAAGCAAATGGATCCTTTAATGTGGTACACTGCATCCCACAAATATATCCTCTCATTTGCCTTTATGAGCTCCACGTGCCACTCAATGTGCTAGTGACAGCTGTACTGACAGCCGCAAGGATTATCTACAGTAGGTTGCTGTAGTTCACACCACTGCACATCAGAAGGTACCTCTGGACCTGAGGCAGCCACAGACCCTTCCCTCCTGTGCCCAGTGAAACAGGTTATACAAACTCTGGCTAAGGGACATTTAAACAGTCAGCAGTCTACAAAACTGAAGAGCTGGCTCAAGTATTCTGCAGAGGTCCTAGGACAAGAAGTGATTATAACATTTGACAGAGTGGAAAATGTGCACAATCAGTGAAGGAACCAAGCAGCAGGTCTGCACACAGCCAATGGTGGTCACCAATCCCATTCTACACCACAATGTCTTCCTTAGCAGAGGCACAGGTCATAGTCCTGTTTTTTTGTGCTGTGCTCCCAACAGCTCTCCACATCAACTGGAGGGACAGCATGCTGTCACCTATTCAAAGCTGAGGCACACTCCAAAGAGTCACAGTTACAGAGGAAGGCCAACGCATGCTGACACAGGCACTACTCCTGCACCTCCTGGTTTTCAAAGACATACACAGAATGCAATTGATGGTCTCGGATAGTCCAAGACATGTAGCAGCTTATCCTTAACCCTGTATAAACTATTCTCAAATAATTTACTTCCCTTTTTCTAAGCTAAGGCAATAAAGCTTCTTCAATCAAACTACTTAAGCACAAACATTAATTGCAGGCCTTATCAGCCCATTTCACCCAGACTCACTGAAGGGGTAAAAAACTTAGTGATACTACCTTCTTACAACTACCACACTGGTAATGTACTAAGAGATAAACCATATGTACCTCACTGACAGGAGGCTGCAGCAAGAGCCAAGTGTGCTGAAGCATCAGCAGGAACATACCACCCAGCTGGGCAAGGCATAAAGGTCAGGCCAGTTCAGTATGTGCTGCTTCCAGATCCATTAGATAATGCACACAATGCTCAAAGCTTAAAATTTGCGTTTGCAGTTTCAGTACTGTAGGCATTGCTTGGAGAAGGTAGCATGAGAGAAAAGGAGAGGGAGTGGAGACACAGGCTTGTTACCCTGTGGAGAACACCCTATGACACAAATCCATTGAAAAAATAGTTTACTGTTCATTGAACAATGTGGCTGAACCAGCAGCAACAAAACAATCAAAATTGTAGGGCACAGATGCCTTCTGGAAATAGTTCTCTAAAGCACCAGGTCTCCCTTCCTCCTGATCCAGCTGCATCCCTGTGGGCTGGCAGAAAGCACATTGGCTCAGCAGCAGCCGGACAGGGAGAGAGCAGAGAACCTCACAGAATCACAGAATCGTTCTAGTTGGAAAAGTCCTTTAAGATCATCAAGTGCAACCACAAACCTAACTCTACCGAGGTCCAGTGCTAAATCATGTCCCTAAGCACAGCATCTACACATCTTTTAAACACCTCTAGGGATGGTGATTCAACCTCCTCCCTGGGCAGCCTGTTCCAGTGTTTGATAACCCTTTCAGTGAAGAAGTTTCTTCTAATATCCAATCTGTAACTCTCCTGGTGCAACTTGAGGCCATTTTCTCTTGTCCTATCACTTGTCACTTGGGAGAAAAAAACAACCCCCACTTTGCTCCGACCTCCTTTCAGGTAGTTGTAGAGAGGGATAAGGACTCCCCTCAGCGTCCGTTTCTCCAGACTAAACAACCCCAGTTCCTTCAGCCGCTCCTCATAAGATTTGTTCTCCAGACCCTTCCCCAGCTTTGTTACCTTTCTCTGGACACGCTCCAGCACCTCAATTCTTTCTAGTAGTGGGAGGCCCAAAGCTGAACATAGTACTTGGGGTGCACCCTCACCAGTGCTGAGTATAGGAGGACAATCCCTTCCCTACTCCTGCTGGCCACGCTATTCCTGATACAAGCTAGGATGCTGTTGGCCTTCTTGGCCACTGGGCACTCTGATGGCTCTCCAACACCTCCAGGTCCTTTTCCTCTGGGCAGCTTTTTAGCCACTCTTATGCACTAAACACAAGTTTACAGGGTTTTGTCCTGGGTCCAGAATTATTTAATATTTTAATATCTTCCTTAGTAATCTGGAGGATGAAATAAAGAGTATTCACTAAAACTGCAGATGACATAAAGGTGGTAGGATACTAAGGGCTCAAAATGATTTGGACAAAGCAATGAAACAGTCTGAAAAAATGGGATGTTATTTACCAGGCAAAAGTACATGGATCTATACAGAAAGGACTACTTGACTTCACACAAACAGGAAGAAGAATGGCTATCTTGGCAAGTACTGCAGAACCGAATCTGGCACTTGTAACCTTTCAGTAAGTGAGTATGGATTGATACCATGCTGCTGCAAACCCACCACTTTCATAAAATACAGCACAAATTGCATAGGTATACAGAAATAGGATTAAAATCCAGAAAACACAATCTTCTCATCTTATTCAGGATGAGGATGGCCTCAAACCACTGTATTTCAACACAGTGGTAGAAAGAGGCCACAGAAGTACAATGAAGTCTGATGAGAGACCTCAGAAATAAGACTACAGATGAAAGCTTGAAAGAACTGAGGTTTAATCCAGTGGAAGGAAGACTGTGGTGAGATAAGGTCTTAAACATGCCTTAAATATGTTGTCTTCTACATATGACTTTTGGGACTATGCTTAATAGGATAAGAAACAACGAGATGCAGTAAAAAAGATTCAGACCAGACATAAAGAAAACTTTCCAACAGTGAGAAAACCAAAGACAGTTCAGAAGAGTGCTTAGAGAGGTTCCTTGTTAAAAAAGATACACAAGATGTGTTGATAAAGATGTAGGGGGAGTTAATTTTTATTTTGGGCCAGGAAAAGCACCAGATCACCTCCAGTTGGGTCTCTTTCAGTCCTCTGAGGCTATGATCTTATTTAGGAATGATTAAGGCCAAAATGCAGTGACCAAAAAGGATGGAAGATAAACTTGAGTTCTATTTAGATAGGCTCGATCCCATAGCATTTCAAGATTTTCTACCTGCATTTAACACATTTTAAGAATTGAGGCCTTTTCTTGGGTAGCATCTAAACACTGACATGTTTTGAAAAACCATTCAGTGTTGTCAAAAGATGTGAAAAATGGTTAACATTGAATACTTGTAAACTGGTGCATAAATTCAGAAATGTACACTGCTTCAATAGAATAAAACTAATAGCAGCAACAGTGGACATTTTTAAGACTCAGCTTCACAAAGTTCTGGGCCATCTCTAAACAGTGTTCCTACCTAGAAAGGTTGGACCAGATGATCCTTGAGATCCAGATTAATCCCTTCTAAGCTGGCATTATGTGATTAGCATTCATTTGACTACAAGATACAGGTGTTACTATCAAAATGTAAAGAAAAGTATATTGTATTACTAAATTATAAAAATAGATTATTTGATCTATGAAATGTGGATGTGATTTTAAGTTAACAGATGAAGCAATTTTCAATACTGTAAATGTCACAATCTTGAAGCAGAAAAAGCTTCAAAAAAAAAAGAAAAAGCTAAGGAACGCCCCCATAACTCAATATTTTCAGAGAAATCAGAGAAATGTTATGGTTTTGATCACAGTAGTATTCAAATATCTTTAAAACATCTGATCACTCTTGCTCCTTCTCTGACCTCTAGCTGAAAGAGTTTATTATATTTTTAATATATTTTGTTCAAGTGAGGAGTCGTCTGCTTGCTACCAAGATTGCCCTACAGGATACAAATAAAGACTGTCGACTTACATCTGGAGGGATGTTTTTAAAAAATATTTTTTGTTTGGAATGACTATGTTTCTTCAGAATATTGTCCTAGAAACTCAAAGAGTAGTTCATTTCCTCTCTATTATTTTATTTGGCGATTTCCTGTAACAAGGAAAAGCTGGCTTTATTTCACATGGGGCCAAAATTAACACAGCTGTTGAAAAACTTTCACCTTGTGGTTACTGCCTGAAATTCATTTCAGGTGAAAAGGAAAGTTTTTAAAACCACCTGATGGCTGTTGAGAGGCCTTAGGGCTGGAAAGTCCCAGTAAATTCTCTAACAGTCTACACATACACAAAGAAAATGTAACAGCTGGTCCTCCTTGTCTATGCTGAAGAGAATTCTATCAATTTAAATATTTAGACATAATAATCATACAGCATTTAAAAAACTTTCTTAAGTATGACAGACCATACTTCATAGACTACATTTAAACTGGTTTTATCAGCACTGGTTGGTCCTGAATCATAGGACCTTCCTGTTTCCACAGAAAACACAAACAATGGAGAAGGAATGGATGATGGGGGCAAAACCAGAGGTTTATTTGTGCTCAGGTCTTGCCCTCTAAGAGGATGCAGCCAAGGCATGTTCCTATGTCCAGGAGCACAGAAGCTCTTCTGGATGCCCCAGTTTAGATACAAGCACTGACTCCAAAGAGTAAACAGTCAGTAAAAGCTATATTCTCTTCCAAAGCTTGAAATTAAGATAGGGAGTTGAATCCAAGGTTGAGTTGAAGACAGGATAAGTGTAGTGTCTGTATTTCCATTGAACAAGCAGACTGAATTTACAACTGATTAAATTTTCTTTATACAGAACAAACTCTTTGCTTACATCAGAGAGATCTTGTAGGACTGATACCTAATATGCACCAGCATCTTCAGTCACTAGCACAACAAACACTGTTTAAAAAATCTTGCCCCTTGGTCATTAACATCTAAGGAATACAAAAACAAAAGCCTATAATTAAGGGTTTTCATGTTTAAGACCTAAAGCACACACAAGTTTATACGAAACTACCTGTGAGACTAGAACAGTCACAGCACATTCCACCCAAGTCCCAGCAAACTGTAGTCACAGTCCTGCTTATTACACACCCAGAAACGTCAAATGAAAAGTTCCCTACTTCGTGTGTGACACTCACTGCTCTGCTTTAAAGATGAGCTCTCCTTTGCTAATGTACCTGTATTATTCAAACTGGCCAACAGGAAACCAGGCAAATGACCAACTCTCAATTTGGATGTATGCTTTGGAGCACATCAGTGTAAGTGAAGCCAACTGTTTCTATTGCGGGTATCCCAGAATATGTAATACTCCATTTTTCTTTGAGTACTGGCAAGTGTTCTACTGGAGACTTACAACAAATGTTGCATGGCCAACTGTAAAAATGTCCCTCTGAAGGGAGTGGCAGCACCTTTGGATGTTCTGGCCTGGCTTAATGCTTGATAAAACATGCAAAGCGCTGACATGGCTTTAACTCTGCAAAGATGTCAAATGTAGATATCTTCCAGAAAAAACAAAACACAACAAAAACAAACACACACCAAAACAGAGACAGTGTATGAAGAGTAGGATGTGTACTCCTTCTTGGTCACAGTAATTACATGGGCGAATTTGTTGCCAGCAGAGATGCAAAATGAGACTCGGTCAGGAATTCAGAGGGCTGGACCCCTCATTCCCTTTACATAAGCAACAAAGAGGCTTTGAAATGTCTCAAACTGTTTTGTTCTTCAATGCAAACGGAAAGCACCCTATGGATGCCTATTAAGCAAAGTCTTTCCACATCTTGGAAAGTATGTGATTTCAAGAAAAATATTTGCAAATGTATAACCCAATTCAAATAGAAGTCAAAGACCACCTTTCAAAGAAACTTTGATGTAGCTATAAAAAGATTGTATTTAGGAAGGATAGCATAACGTGGTTCTGTCATCACAAGTTTGTACCTCCCCGCATTTCTTTGCTGCTGTTAACATAAAAAGCAATGCTGGTAAGCAGAAAGGGGAAGGTCCATGAGACCTTCTAGGACTAAGGCAGAATCTCTGGAAAGAACTGTTCATGCAGTTGGATAAGCTCAAAACAGGCCATTTAGCAATCTCCACTGCTAAAGGGCAGGGATATTAAACTATCTATAAGTGTGAAAGCAAGCAACAGAAATAGTAGCTACGTGGATCTTTGGCAAGTTCCTGGTGTCTTTTATTAACATGGAAATGTTACTCTGTCTTCTCCAAGGCATGGCTAACAGGCAAATTTCAAAGTGAGAACTATGCAACAAACAAAACAAAAAAAGATTATGGTGAGCCCAGGAAGTTGTGAAAATGCTAGCAACTCAAGTTTTCTGAAAGCTGGCCACTCTTCCAAATTGGGATTAATAGTTCAGCATCCTGCTTGTGAGGAAGACGCTATAAAAACCAAGGTGAAATATTTCTCACTGAGTGTATGTGACCAGAAATTACAGTGAGGAGATTGTACTGACAGGATTTGAAACCGCATATACTCCATGTGTCATAGTGGGAGTATGTACACAATTTCATCTCACTTTAGTTTCTGAATATTTCTGGGAATTAGAAGAGTTATACAGGAGCTCTGAGTCTCACAAATTAAAACCTAGCACTATCCAACTCTGTGATTTTTCTGCATAGGAATGTAAATATTGACACCCACCTAACCAGGTGAACTACATGGGCTTACCCCATTTTGAAATACCGATGAGAAGCACTTAATTCACCTTCTGATGTGTATTGTAAGGCTCCAAATCCCTTATTTATGAACAAGGTAAGTTCCAAGTCTGCAAAGTTATGAAAATGCCATCTAAATAAGAATGAAGCACAGCAGGGTTTTATGTGCCTGGCTATGAAGGTAACAACTAGTTCATAACATCACCTACGTGCAACATCATGAAAATTGAGGAACCCCCTATTAGTGCTCCCTCCACACAACACTACTCTTCATTCAGATATTGTGCAGATATCACTGAAACAATTGAATAAGCCTAACCTCTCCATTACTTCTGTCAGATCCAAGAAGCGGAAGCAAGCCCCAGAATAATTCAAACAACTGAGTTAAAAGTAAAAGCAGACATTTCCTTTCTGGTAGCAATCATCATGTTCCAGCACAAGAATGATGGAAATCAAAAAGTGAGTATATATACCTCATTGTATATTTGTGTGTGGGTATATATATATACAAACATACATCTATCTCCTTTCCTCTGAACTTCAGTGCACTCTCAAGGTGGACATCTCTGGGAGCAAAAATGTATTTAATTCTGTCCAGTGGATGCATGGATTTACTTAATACGACAGAAAATTATAAAATCTGCTAAACGATTTGTCTGAGTTGGTGACTCCAAGAATGGTATTGTTACAGTCAAGGGCTCAAATAACCAAAAGGAAAACAATTTCAATTCACTACTTACTAACTCAGCAGAGCTCAAAAAATACATGATCTAAGGTGACTTAACTGGCAATGTTTAGGGCTTTTCTTCACTTCAACTTCTGATCCTACTGTAATTTGAGTCAACTCCACAAAATATTTGTTCATCTCGCCCTAGAGTCCCAGCATAAGCCACAACTTGTGTCATGGAAAAAGTAATTGTTGAATGTCTAGAATAGCACTTGACGTATTAGTAAATGGAAATTCTGCCTGCCAATGAACCATCATTCAAACAAGACCCCCATCTGTGTTCTGGAGACTGAGGTGATGCACTACATACTGTACAATTCACAATGTATTTGTCCAACATATGCACCAGAGAAATTTACACAAAACGTCAACATCCAGGACTGCCAGAGAAGCATCTTTCATTAAACTCATTTTACAAAAACAAGTTAGTAAAAACAGAAGTCCCTCAAGAGAAAAAATGGGCACAGCCAAGAGACTCAAAGCAAGGGCCAGAGGAGGAAAGAATGGTGGGACTCTACCCAAGCTCTGCCAAGACGCCAGAATAAAGGGCTGTTTCCTGCTAAAACAATCTACATTTGCCAGACTTCAGTGTTAGAACACCATTATGGAAATGAATAGGACCCGTTCACGGCTCAAAGATCCTTAATTTCTGTCTACAATAGGGGTCTCTCCTGTGTAGCTATAAGAGTGGCAAAAATCCACTAGAGACAAGGCATTAAGCAAGGCAGATTAGGAGAAGTCTCTCTACCACTGGAAGGTCTAATAAATCTGTGTGGAAATCTGAGTTCTCTCAAAACTAGGAAATAAATGTATATTCTCACTGCATACTAACTTCCCCTCAGTTCTGAAAATTACACACAAGCTAGTGGTTTCATTCTGGTATAGATAACACCTCCAATGCTTTATCTGAAAGATTAAACCAGTTTCCCTAGAGGATTAAACAGAAATTATTTAGTGATTAAAATAAAAACAAATTATGGACTAAGAAAGACATCCATTCTAACCTGGATATGAGATACTAGAGGTTTAATTCAAAGGCTGGAATATATTGCTAAATCCAGCTGATTTCAGGAGGAGTTGGGAAACTAAATAACTTAAGAGTATTTGTGCCCAACAACAATAGTCAAAAAGCTAAATTCAGGAAAACCTGAACATGGGAAATTAAAAAAAACAGTACAAATTTCTACACATGAATCTCCATAGAGCTATTCACATGTGGAAGGCATTTCTCAACCCACTCAGATCTTTCCTAAAGGTCCTGTAAATTACAATATACTGAATCACCTCATATTGACAGCAGGAAACAGACTAGGTCTTTGCTACCAAACAGGTATTTGCACTCCAGATTTCTTCTTAGTCAAAAGCACTTTGCTACCTTCACACTCTCTAGGAGAAAAAGATGCTATACTGGGGACTGTCACAATCATAAATCCAAGGCAGGCATGTAAAAAGCTGTCTGCTCATCCATCTATCTCAGTACGCAACTGCCTGGACAGCTGTTGTGAAGCTGAGCTGCTGCAGAAACCTGTGTATGTGTGCAGCCTGTTACATGCATCTGGGGAGTAATTTCATTAATGGTTTAACAAAGTGACCCCTTCATGAGAGCAACAAATTCAAGATGGGAACATGAATGTTTTTAAACTGTTTTCATTTCATTCATACCACATCTGAATGATACTAAAAACTGAGCTTTCTCTGCCACTATAGTTTTACCTACAATCTTTGAAATCCTTAAGGATTAGGGCCTGCTAATTTCAGTAAGCTCCTTTCTCTGGAACCCATATGGTAACTGTAGCTAAAAATTTTGAAGATTAAACTTTCAATTTGGGAAAAAGCACTTGAATGGTCCCCTCCAAAATAACCCTTCAATTTTTATCTGTCTTTTTCAGAGACATCTTCATTAAAAAAACCATGAAACATGACTAGTAATTAACATGACTAGTAACAATGGATTGATCAGGTGGCCTGAATATAGAAAACACAATACTTCATCAAAATATGAATAAAATTTCCTCAGAGACAACCAGCCTGAAGATCTCTTCCTAAAGTACCAAGAATACTTAAAGTACCAAGAATCGCTGAGGTTCACAGAGGCCTAGCAAAGTATCAGAAGGCCAAAAAAGGACACTTGTCATTCATGTCTCCAAAAATAAAGGAAAAGAGGACATAGCCTGGGAGGTAGTCTGGTTAGCACCAATTCTCATTGAACAGAAAACATCTTTTGTAACTCTCTAGAAGATAACTAGAGGAAAACAACAGCAAACATGGATTTGTGAAGATCAAAGCATGCTAGACTAGTCTACATTTGGCCCCAAAACCCATCAGGATGTCACAGTAGAGGAAGACACAGTAAACGCATCTTGATTTTAGCACCACCTTTGGTTACAAACTGTAAAGCAAGCTAGAGAAACTACCTACAGGGATCTATCCTGTGGCATTTGTTCAGTTATTACCTCAGGTAAAGAAACAGGAACATGCTGCTAAGATTACCAACATGTTGGCTAAGACTCCTTGGCTTTGAAGATCCTATACTTGCAATGGTCCTGACCAAACATTTACCAGAGATTTTTTCTGTGCAGCATTCACCAAGAGGTAGAAGAAGGATTGGAACTGTGGGACTCAAACCAATCTTCTTTTTGCATGACCTGAAGAGTGCCTGCTAGAGTCACTGTCCTGAATTTCATCACAGCAAATCCAACTTTAGTGCCACTGAAAAAATGACCAAGTTCTAGCACCAAAGGAGAAAGGATTTTGTGTTATAAGATACCAGCCCTTGTGGCTGTAAGATGCAGTTCTGTTACCACATAAAGCTAAAAGAGAATCCACTTCCCAATGCATCAGACTCCTGTGAAAACTGACAAGAGATTAAGGTTGTAGGACATAAAAATGTACAGCTTAGCAAGAACAACACAGCCATTGTAACAAACTATCTGTGAAGGCCCGAGAAGGCTAGAAGGCTTATCTATCAAAGAAGGAAGACCAGGGCAACAGAACAGGCAGCAAAATGAGAAATCCATGTTTTCTTTAAAATATAGTCTTAGGAATAAAACCAACAGCATTCTTACAATAACGGTAATAGTGGTAACTACTTTGCTACTAGAAGAGAAAAATGGTGCCAAAGACTACTGACTTCTTCAGGAAGGCAAACAACATCTCAAAGCAGGCCTCCAGCTGGGAGCCTGGAAAGCCATCTAGTGATGGATGGACTCTATAACCAAAAGCAAGATACTCTTCTACTTTACTGGGCAACAGTAAAGGTAGTAAAGTACTTTCTGGTATGTCACAACACACTATGTAGCAGGAGCTATGTCCCCAAAGACATGTATGTGCAATGCTGACTAGGCTCCTCTCTGAACAAACTAGAAGTCCATTATGGGGTACAAAGGAGAAAAAGATACCCTGTCCAAGAGCTTGAGTTCACACCGGTACAGAAATGCTCTACAGTTAGTCACTGGCATTGGTACTACTCCTGATAGATAAGATTTTCTTCCCTCATCACCTAAGCACCTACAGCCCCTATTTTTACTTAATTGACTTACTTAGATTTTTTTCACCAGCAGCTGTTACTGTTAGGGATGAAGGTCTGAATTGGAGAAAAGAAAGCCTACACAGGCTGGCATTCGACCACTGGCCACTTTGATCTTAAATGATTTGGCTGTGTAACAGTGAGGCTAGAGAGATCACCAGTTGAAGATACTGATAGTAGAGCTAATCCATAAAATTCACTGACTGTCACAACGTGAGGCCTGATTTAGAATCATGGAATCATAGAATCATCATGAAGGTTGGAAAGGACCTTAAAGACCAAGTCCAACTGTCCGCCCTACAACCCCTAACCACTAAACCATCTCCCAAAGCACCAGGTCTACCTGTTTTTTGAACACCTCCAGGGACGGTGCTTCTACCACCTCCCTGGGCAGCCTGTTCCAATGCCTCACCACTCTTTCTGTGAAGAAATTTTTCCTAATATCCAATCTGAATCTCCCCTGGCACAACTTGACCCCATTTCCTCTTGTCCTATCACTAGTCACTAGGGAGAAGAGGCCAACACCTACCTCACCACAACCTCCTTTCAGGTAGTTGTAGAGAGCAATGAGGTCTCCCCTCAGCCTCCTCTTCTCCAGGCTGAACAGCCCCAGCTCCCTCAGCCTCTCCTCATATGACCTGTTCTCCAGACCCCTAATCAGTCTAGTTGCCCTTCTCTGCACCCTCTCCAGCACCTCGATGTCCTTCTAATACTGTGGTGCCCAAAACTGCACACAGTGCTCAAGGTGCAGCCTCACCAAGGCTGAGTACAGGGGCAAGATCATGTCCCTGGTCCTGCTGGTCACACTATTCCTGATGCAGGCCAGGATGGTGTTGGCCTTCTTGGCCACCTGGGTACACTGCTGGTTCATGTTCAGCCAGCTGTCAATCAGCACCCCCAGGTCTCTCTCTGCTGGGCAGCTCTCCAGTCACTCCTCCCCAAGCCTGTAGCACTGCCAGGGGTTGTTGTAGCCAGAGTGCAGGACCCGACATTTGACCTTATTGAAACTCACGCCATTGGCCTTGGCCCATTGGTCAAACCTGTCTAGATCCTTCTGCAGAGCCTCCCTGTCCTCAAGCAGATCGAGACTTCCACCCAGCTTAGTGTCATCTGCAGACTTACTAAGGGTGCACTCTATCCCTTCATCCAAGTCATCAATAAAGATGTTAAACAGAAGCAGCCTCACCACTGAGCCCTGGGGGACACCACTCCTGACCGGCCGCCAACTGGAATTAACTCCATTGAACACAACTCTTTGGGCCCAGCCATCCAACCAGTTTTTTATCCAGCAAAGCGTGTGCACATCCAAGCCACGAGCAGCCAGCTTCTCTAGGAGAATGCTGTAGGAAACCTTGTCAAAGGCCTTACTAACGTTAAGTTAGACAACATCCCCAGGCCTTCCCTTGTCCAATAAGTGTGTCACCCTGTCACAGAAGAAGATCAGGTTAGTCAAACAGGACCTGCCCTTCATGAACACATGCTGACTGGGCCTCATCACCTGGTTGTTCTGCATGCACCACATAATGGCACTCAGGATGATCTGCTCCATCAGCTTCCCTGGTACTGAAGTCAGACTAACAGGCCTGTAATTTCTCAGATCATCCTTCTGGCCCTTCTTTTATATGGGGGTGACATTGGCTGATTTCCAGTCTGCTGGTGCCTTCCCAGTCAGCCAGGACTGCTGGTAAATGATAGAAAGTGGCTTGGTGAGCACCCCCACCAGCTCTTTCAGCACTCTTGGGTGCATCCCATCCGGCCCCATCGATTTATGCACATCTACACGGTGTAGCAGGTCACTGACCACCTTCTCCTAGATTGTTGAGGGATTGCTCTGCTCCTGGTCCCTGTCCCCTAGCTTAGGGAGTTGGATTCCCTCAACATAACTGGTCCTGCTACTAAACACTGAGGTGATAAAGTCATTTAGCATCCCAGCTTCTTCCTCGTCGTTCATCACTATGTTGTCTCCTGCATCTAATAACAGATGGAGGGTCTCCCTGGTCCTTCTTTTGCTGTTAATATATTTATAAAAGCTTTTCTTATTATCCCTTACCATGGAGGCCAGATTAATTTCTAGCTGGGCTTTGGACCTTCTAATTCCCTCCCTGCATAGCCTCACAGCATTTTTGTAGTCCTCATGAGTGGCCTGCCCCTTCCTCCAAAGGCCATAGATTCTCTTTTTCTCCCTGAGCACCAGCCAAAGCTCCCTCTTCAGCCAGGCTGGTCTTCTATGCCATCAGCTTGCCTTAGAGCACATGGGGATGGCCTGCTCCTGCACCTTCAAGACTTCCTCCTTGAAGAGCATCCAGTCTTCCTGGACTCCTAAACCCTTCAGAACAGATTCCCAGGGGACTCTGGCAATCAGGGTGTTGAACAAGGTAAAGTTTACCCTTCAGAAGTCTAGGGTGGCAGTTTTACACTGATAGCAACAACTTCTAGAGCTCTGCTGACAGGACTAAACCTAATTCATATTTTATCAGGTCTGACTGACTCACCTTAGATTAAATTTTACTACCAAGAGGTTATGCCATAGTTGGATTTCTCTGAATTTTATCAGAAATTCCCTGGAGAACCTGTTAGTTGCCATTTTTAGGAGTGTCTTATCAAAGAAACAGACTTGATGAAATCACTTTCCATAACCTAGAGACCACTGAAGAACAGTAAATCAAGGAATCTGAAAATAAGTCAAGATACCCAAAATATAATCAACCTCTCCAATGACATTTTACTTTCTTCTTAACCACATACAGTATGCCTACATAGTCCAGTTGCACACTAGAATTATGTAGAACAAAAAGTATAGAGAAACTTTTCCTCAGCATAATAAATCCAGCATAATTGTGAAATGTGCACTACCATGAAGCAAAGCTGAAACCACAGAAATTACATCTTCTAGTAACTATGGCTGCATTATCAAAAGCTTAAACAACAAAACTATAAAGGTGCCAGTAGATATACACTGCACAAGCTGAAGACAGATGCGTTTCCAGCCTGAAACTTGAATATTCCTCATTAGCACCCAGCAAATGCATGATCTGTTCCAAGCTGTCTGCCATAATAGTTGAACTACTCTGAAGTCCAGCCTGGCAAGAGGAACATAAAAAATTAGGAGGTCAGTTTTTTCTTCAATTCTACTGAAGTATCACTTCAATTCCAGTCCAATTCTTTCCAGTCAGACCTAAGAGGGCACTTAAACTGAGAGACGAAAGTAACAAAAGCCAGCAGCATATTGGACTTGCAAATTTTAAAATTGGAGAAACAACTTAATGCTGTTAGTTGGGGCCAGGTGGTATGAAGTTATATAATCAACGCTACGTTTGGGCTTCTTGTTTTTTAAATTAAAACATTTAAAGAATAACAGGAAGTAACTACATTCCAGGACCTATCACATCTAAAGGACATCAGGTAACAGTAACCAGGTGACAAAGCACCTGATGAGTAATCTTGTTCTGATGGGCAACTCAGAGCTGGCAAAGAAGTTCATGTCAGAGTGAATATTAAGATTTAACAGAGACAAGTCTGTTGGGAGCAGGTTTGTCTGTGATGCAGTATAAACCAGAATCCTATGCTAAATGAAGGCATGAGAATGTACCTGCTATGATACTGAATGGATCCCGAAGAGCCACCATGGCTAGCTGAAAAGCATATATGAACGCTTCTGATATTTATCAAGGAACTCTGCAGTTCTTGTCCTAAAAATAAAGAGTAGTTTAACGCACCTTTGCTAGATCTGCATGTGGTTTGCTTCAGCAAATGTATTACAGGGACAGTGTAACTGTTCAAATTTTAAGTATTAAAAACCTATGAAGATTTAGGTACACATAAGCGAAAGGAAATCAAAGCACCTAAAGGAATGAAAACACCCAACAAGCTTTCTAAGTATGCCTTGTCAAGACTCTTTAGGTCTTCTGTACGGTTAAAATTCAAAGTAGTCTTATACACAAATTAATTCTGAAACAAAAAATAAGCATGCAAACCTTACATCTGCCTCACAGGAATATCTAGTAGGATGTATACAGTTAACATGTAAAATACTATCTATGAAAGGGGATAACAGGTTCTCCCTCTTTCTCTCCCACCCTACCTCCTCAATTGACAGAGCAGAATCAAGGGCATTTGCATTCTATTAGCTGTCTTGATAAGTAACTGAAATATGCCTTAATTTCTGAAGTTTAACTGTAAAAATACTAGCTCTGAAATAACTCAAACATTCCTGCAACCTGTAGTTTGCCCAGACTCACCACTAAATACACAAAGCTTTTGTATATTAGTCTGTTTTAGCTTGAAATTTTCTGAATAACAAGTCTGTGGTTGAGGGTAACAGACAGCATTCAGTGGCTGCAAGGTCACAGCATGGATAACACCAAAAACCTGCAAGCCATTTTTGATCTGCTTATCCTATTTCTCCTAACAAGCAACATGAGACACATCTACTCTGACACCCATTCTGGATAAAATGTTCCATTACAGAAACACAGCATACCATTCCGGATTTGGATGATGTATAAATGTGAGCATGATTTTAATGAAAAAGCCAATTGTCCAATTAAGGGAAACAAACATTCACTGAAATGACACAGCATTGGTATTATTGTGATTAGATTGCTTTAATAAATAATTCTTCCACGCGTTGTAAAAACAAGACTACAAGACATATAAAAATGTAAGATTGGTAGGGCAAATCATTTATAGACAGAGAACTTTATGAAGGAGGTTGCCTATGAACACATGCTCACTGAATATATTCCTACCTTACTTGGCTAATTGCTTATGATATCTTCTTAAACATGATCAATGCAATCAACTGCTCCTTTATTTCAATTCAGAAACTGAATGAGAGCAAAAATAATTTCAAAAAGCAAGTTCCTGTTCCTTACGGTTACAATGACAATCCCAGATGTGCTAAGCAAATTTAACAACAACTACACCCCACCAAACTTGTGTAAGTACTAAGGCAGAGGGCTGACATAAATTCTCTACTATTCAGACACCTAAGTGGGGTTTTTTTCCTGCTGAAGAAACCAGGGCTTTCTAGCCTACATGTACATTCGAAATCGGAAGATAACGCTCTGGGGAAAATGATGAGACTTAACGCTGAAAATCTGAAAGAACGTCCAGTGGTACCTCAGCGCTTGATCGACTCCCAGGACACGAATCAGGCGCGTCGGAAGGAGCCGGTGCGCGCCCACACCTCACTTGCTGGCTCGAGCCGCACTACCTCCTGTGCCCCCTGAACCTGTGTGTGCCCCGCAGTGTAAAAGCCCCTACGGTTGAGAGCCGCCAGAGATAATCAGATGCAAAACGACAGGGACACGGCCGAGGGCACTGGAGTGTAAGCCGGAAGCAGCATCCGCCAGGCCGCCCGGCCCCGTCCTGCGCCGCAGGCAGTACTCCGAGCCCCCGAGGCGGCGCCCGCCACCCCAGCCGCCCCACCGCGCATGCGCGGAGGCGTCGGCTGCGCGGAGAGGCGGGCTGGTGGTTGGGCTGGTCTCGCCGGTCTCGCCTGGAGCGCAAGGTTTCGCCCGAGACGGAGAGATCGAGAGGGGACCCCGCGTCCCCCTACCCGTGGGGGAAGTGTCCCAGGCCGGTTACCTGGCCGAGGGTCCCGCGGTGCAGGGCCCGGATCAGGCCACTCGGTGTCGCCATGGCAAAGGCGGAAAGGGGCGGGGGGGAAGACAACAAGGGCAGGCGCCCGGAAAGCTCTGCGCATGCGCCCAGCAGCGGGGGCCAGCGGACTGACGTACGCATGCGCAGTCCCGGAGTGGTGGCTTGAGGGCGCGGCCGCCGTCAGGAGAACGGTCACGTGGCAGCGGAGGGCGGTTACTGCGCTCGGGGCTGGCGCTGTCTCGCCCACTGCTGAGGGAGGCGGGGCTGGCGCCTGTCAGCTCGGCCCCGGCTGCGCTGCCAAGGGCAACGCATCGCCCTTTTTTCACGGGTTCTGCCTCATGGGCCTTGATACTGCCCTTCTCATCAGTGCCCCCCCCTGCTCCTGTATGATCTCTGAGGTCTCCTCTAGCCGTGCTCCCCGCTGGCCGCCCGATCATGACCCTGGCAGCTTTTTCTCAGAGTTCCACAGCTTTGGCTCCTGCTTGAAGTAACTTCTCTTTACTTTTCAAACTATCTGAAGTACATCCCCACAGAAACCCTGAAAACTTCTGTTTGCCTTGCTTGTCTCAAATGCCAAGGCTGAAGCAGCTCTCATCAGCTTTTATGCCAGACACTGCAGCTCCAAATCCACTCTGTGTGCCTGTGTTGCACCTGGTTCACTAGATGACACAACCAACAAAATAAATTGACGCTGAAGTTATAAATGAGGTTTAACATTCTGAGGATGTCATACCTCAACCTTATGTCCTGGCTCTTTAGGGAAGAGTGCCAGGTTTCTCCCCAGTTAATTTCAACCCAGTTTAATTCCCAGGATGGGAAGCCACAAAATTCTTGTTACCAGTTTTCAGGTGATGTGAACTGCATTTCATCGGCAGGGCTGGAAACATCTGAGGCAGTGACTGTGGGAATCTGCTATTGCAGGTGTTGGGGAAACAAACCAGCAATCAGGATAGAAGGTGCAGTTGTAGGTCAGTACCAGTGGCACTACACAGTGTACTGGTGATTATTCCCAGTAGCCAAGTCAGTACTAAGCAAGATTAGCCCAAACCTTATCACCAAGGATATTACTGTAGAATGTTCCTAACTTTAAAATCCTGAATTGCATTGGAGGAAAAAGGAAGTCTCAAGGGAACGTGGGCCTGCTGCTGAATAAAGTTGGTGTCCTACTGCCAGAGGATACAGAGAAGGCAGTTACTGAATGCCTTCTTTGCCTCTGTCTTCACTGCTAAGGCTGACCCTAGGGAGTCCCATGCCATCAAGACCACAGAGGAAGTCTGGCAAAAGGAAGACTGGCTCAGTTGAAGAGGATTGGTTTAGGGATCAATTAAGTAAACTGAACATTCACAAATCCATGGGCCCTGATGGAATGCACTCGCAGGTGCTGAGGGAGCTGGCAGAAGTCGTTGCTAGGCCGCTCTCCATCATCTTTGAAAAGGCCTGGAGAACAGGAGAGGTACCTAAGGACTGGAGGAAAGCCAACGTCATCCCAATCTTCAAAAAGGCCAGAAGGAGGATCCACGTAACTAAAGGCCAGACAGCCTTACCTCCATCCCTGGAAAGGTAATGGAATAGCTTATTCTTGGCGCCATCTCAAAGCATGTTGAGGAGAGGAAGATTATCAGGGGTAGTCGGCCGGGATTCACCAAAGGGAAGTCATGCTTGACCAATCTGATAGCCTTTTATGATGGTGTAACTAGATGGATAGACAAGGGGAGGGCAGCTGACATGGTCGACCTTGACCTCAGCAAGGCTTTTGACACTGTCTCTCATGGCATCCTCACAACCAGACTTGAGAAGTGTGGATTGGACGATTGGGTAGTGAGATGGTTTGGGAACTGGCTGAAGGACAGAGCTCAGAGTTGTGGACACTGGGGCTGTCTAGCTGGAGGCCTGTGACCAGTGGTGTCCCCCAGGGGTCAGTACTGGGTCCAGTCTTGTTCAACATATTCACTGACGACCTAGAGGAAGGGACAGAATGTACCATCAGCAAAATTGCTGATGATACAAAACTAGATGTATTGGCTGACACACCAGAAGGCTGTGCTGCCATCCAGCATGACCTGGACAGGCTGGAGAGCTGGTCGGGGAGAAACCTAATGAAGTTCAACAAGGGCAAGTGTAGAGTACTCACTCAATCTGGGGATGAACGACCCCATGTACCGGTACAAGTTAGGGGGTGACCTGCTGGAAAGCAGCTCTGGGGAAAAAGACCTGGGAGCCATGGTGGACAACAGGCTGACCATGAGCCAACAATGTGTCCTCACAGCCAAGAGGGCCAATGGCATTCTGTGGTGCATTAAGGAGAGTGTGGCCAGCAGGTTGATGGACGTTATCCTCCCCCTCTGTTCTGCCCTGGTGAGTCCACATCTGGAATATTGCATCCAGTTCTGGGCTCCCCAGTTCAAGAAGGACAAGGAACTGCTGGAGAGAGTCCAGCGCAGGGCCACCAAGATGATTAAGGGACTGGAGCATCTACCATATGAGGAAAGGTTGAGAGAGCTGGTCTGTTCAGCTTAGAGAAAAGGAGGCTGAGGGGGGACCTCATTGAGGTTTATAAATATCTAAAGGGTGGGTATCAGGAGGATGGGGCCAGACTCTTCTCAGTGGTGTACAGTGACAGAATGAGGGGCAATGGTCACAAACCGGTAAACAGGAGGTTTAACCTAAATATAAGAAAATACTTCTTTTCTCTGAGGGTAACAGAGCACTGGAACAGGCTGCCCTGGGAGGTTGTGGAGTCTCTATCCCTGGAGACATTCAAAACCTGCCTGGATGTGTTCCTGTGTAATTTGCTCTAGGGGATTCTGCTCTAGCAAGGGATTTGGACTAAATGATCTCCAGAGGTCCCTTCCAGCCCCAACCACTCTGTGATTCTGTAAAGTAATTTTCATAGCTAAAAACACTGAAAGTTTACATAACTATTCATTTATTTTTCCTTTGATGCATTACTTAATAACATTTTTTAAATTTTAGAACTGTGCATGTACAGTGCTTAGTATATTGGAGTGTAGACTTCATTCAGTTCCCCAGAATTTAATACAAATTGTAACAAATCTACTTTGCACAGTTCAACTTGAACCCAGAAATTTTGTGTGTAATTTTTTCATCGTTTGCATCATCCCTATATATATTGTTTATAATCTGAGCTGAAAACTTCTGTGTGCAATGGTAGTCTTTGTCTGACATTTCTATTTATGAATGATGAAGAAAAAAGCTATGTGGGATTCAGTAATAAAAGACTGAAGAATGAAGGTATAGTTAATACTACCTTAAAAGTATTAGTGTTACTTTTCAAGGTTATTAGAATTTGAGTTAATAAATGGAACAGTAAAAGGTAATACTTTTTAGACTTTTGCAATACCTTTGACTTAGTACTATAGAGAAGCACATGATAAATGATTATGAACTGATGAACTGACGGCTCTCCAAAAGTACTTGTGAAATTTGAATTGGGAGACGTTTTGGTGGAGTTCTATGGTGACCTGTGCTTTGCCCTACTCAATACCATTACTAGTGATCTGGAAATAGATACCAACTAATTTATGTTGAAATGTGTCCTTGACAGAACTATTAAGAGGTTGGCTTGATAATCTAAGAGAAGATGAGATGGCTTGCATCTTGAGAGATGGCCAAGTTAGGGGAGGAAAAGATTCACTGCTCATGTCTGGTGTCCTGTGAACCTCTTGCTGCTACTGAAACTCTTCTGACCTTTCTCATTTATGATTCCTAGACACTTTTCCCCTACCCAGATTACCTTTGCATACATTGTGAATCCATTCAAGGCTGTTTAGATGTGCAGAATCTGTTACTGAGCCCAAATTAGGAAAATACCAATAACAGGTGAACACGAACCAGAACTCAGACAAAATATCACTAGTGATATTTTGAAAATTCTCTGTTTTCAATACCGCCACACTGACTGTGGACTTAGAAACAGGAGTTCTAGACTGTGTCTTTCAGATGAGCATGTGTCTCCTGAGACACAGTGATTATGCAAAAGATCAAGGGTTTGTTTTGAACAAGCAACTCTGTTTGATAGTGCAGGCATGTTGCTGAAATGGTCCACTAAGGGATTTTTTTAGTACTGGGGTACCAGTCAGTAAATACTTTAGGTCTCTGTGCTTAAAAAGGGATATTGAAAAATCAAGGAAAAAACTACAGACAATAGCTGTAAAAGTATTTAAGAGAAAAGTTAGGCATATGCTCAAATAAATGATTCGTGAAAATGCAGGATAGCACGAGGGGCAGAACAGAAAATCTACAATTCTTTCTTCTGGGTAGAAGGACATCTGGAGCTGGGCTACAGCCCACAAAACTGGTATTTTCATGAAGCCTTTTAGAGGCAGTGCTTTTCACAGGACCCAGTCTTGGTCAATCTACAATGTGAATGGGGTCCTGTGAACTAATGAGGCATGAGAGATTTTATGCACAACTTCCTTGTCTTATTTAAGGTAGAAATTCAGAGTTGTTTAGTGGCTGTGGCAGCAGGTTGAAATAAGTAAAAATGGTTAAAGAAGCTGAATACATTTTGAAAACCTGGCTTTATTTCTTGCTACTGCCAAAAATCATATGTACTAAGGTATTTTGTGTTCCTCCCCTGAAATTTTAGGGCAGATTTGCAGAAATTCTGTGCACTCCTAGCTAAAAGCTCTTTTTTTGCTACTGTGCTTCTAATATACTATATGCTACAAACATGAAACAGCCTAAAATATTAGGACCTATGTCTGTTAATTTAATACATAACATTTATGTTTTATGCTTAATCTATTTCTGCTTTAAGTCCCATCTTTAAAACAGAGTAAGAGTAACAGGTATTCAAGTCAGCGTTGTCAAAATAATTTTAGTAATGTTCTTGAATCGTTCGCATTCTCTGATAAAAGTAACAATAATGTAGAAGGAAATTAGTAATTTTCTCTTCAGCTGACAGAAAAATCCTGTGGTAAGAAAGTTTTAGGGCACCATTTTGAATAAAAATATTTTTTTAAATGAGCAATAGTCAATGAAGCAAGACCCTGGCAGAAAAATAGTATGCTATCATATAGCTAGAGACAGTAAGATAATATTTATACAGAAGAGAGGGAAATGAATTAAAATTGTATCACAGAGTTGATGCTGTCATTTCTCAATTTCTGAGTGTGTATCATGCTTTTTTAATGTAGCTTCAGGGAGGAGTAATTATAATTAAATTTTTTGTTCCTTTGTTTGCTTGCTACAGTATTGCTTGGGTACTGTCCAAAATAGGATCCTTTTGTGCCATGCATTGCTCAAGCATGCACCAAACAACAGCCCCTGCTCCAAATAGCTCATTGTCTAAACACACAAAATGGACACAGACCAAAGAGTGTATGAAACATGGCATGATAAACTAATTTGCAGAAATTGCCATGTAACTATTGAAACTCCTGATGTTTTTTAAGGGAGGGGTGTCATCAGCAAGGTACTTCCTGAATGAAAGAGCAGGGAAAGGAGATTTTGGCAAACTACAGGGAAGGCAGAGGAGGGAGACCTGGTAAGGTGAGATCTGGAGCATGCAAAGTAAGAGGAAAAGTTTCAACAGGCAACCAAAAAGGCATAAGAAAGAATCCAGTCAACCCTACATATTGTCATACATAAAGAGCTTTACTTGAGACGTGTAGGTTGGCATGGTTTAAAAGCACATCTTTGAAATTCTTGAGAGCCTAGAGGTTAGCAGGGAGACTGGCTGAAGAGGGTGAATCAATTACTCTTACCTGTTTCATTTTACATTTTACACGTGCTATGCAAGAATCTTTGACCATTTTTATACATCTGTCTGTTGAGTGAAGCTTTGGCAGGGTAGTAATTCTGAAAGCGCTGGAGATCTGCCAGAGAGCATGAAGAAGTGTTGTATTATCTTTTGTATGCTAGAACTGTTGATAATATCATAGCATTGCAGAGAGCTATATCCTGTGAAGTTCATGGAAAAACACTGTACTGGTAGCCACTGAGAAATAATAACACCTAGGATCCTCTGAAATCTGTAAACCTTTTCTCCCTATAATATGTTGGGAAAAAGAAATCTTTCCTACATGTTCTTTTGTATTATCATCAGTTATGGTGACTGTGTTCTTTACATTCATTTTGAATCTGTGTTTCCTGTCATGAGCAGATTAAAAACAGAAGAGAGTGGAGTGAAAGTTTTCTATTGCAAACATCTGTGTCTGAGAAAGGATTGTATTTCCATGTCCTGGAACATCAAGGGGAAAAGCTTGCCCTCCCCAGACACACACCTTTGGTTTGCAGCAATAAGGAGTTTATAGACAACGTTGCTTTACTACAGTAAATAGAAGCCCCAGTTCTGCTATTATTTCTGGTGGTTAATCCAGCCTGGGTGTCGGAAGAGACCTTCGATCATTGTTCCCAACAGAAAGATACCTGATTCTCTTTCTCTAAAATGCTTAACATAAGTAACATAAGCAATGTTATGGGTGTAACATAAGCAATGCTTTTAATAACTCCTGTCTTTTGTATCTAAAATTCAGGTTTATATGCAAATATAGGTGTTCAGATTAGTGTTCTTACAGACTGTCAGTAGAAATGGAGAATGGACATACCGTCCGTAAGTTAAATGAAATCCACAGACAGAAAAAAATTGCTATATCAATGGACTCCGCAAAGAAAAAAAATAGTGCTGATGTATCGTCCATACCTGTTTGCTTTTAAAGAGCACAAGGCTGGAAAACAAGAGAAATGATGTTGTAAGAAGCACTGGGGGCCAGATACACACTCCTTTCTCATACTTTCTGGTGTTCTTAAAGCAATTTAGCCCTGGAAAGAAGGAAATTTATTGGTTTAGAGGCAGCCCTGAGACCTTCTTATCTCCTACATAAATCCCCTCCTTTAAAAACTTCAATATACCGATATACATCAACGCAAATATCACCCAAAATATATTTCACTAGATTCATATGCTCCTTCATGCCATTGTACTCAAAGGTCTGTTAAGCTGTGTGCAAAACTGAAACAAATCTAGGAAACAGTTTGCTAAAATAATCATCTGGACTAGTTCTTCAGTCATAATTGTCCTGGGCTTCGAGAAGGCTTTTCCTCTCTTGCTGGTATGCAACAATGATTCTTCCTTTCTGAAGTGGAAACACATCTTCAAGTATCAGTCCATAGACTGGGGGTTTACTTTGGGTAACATTATTAGTGAGGATGGTCTTCTCTCTCCAAATAATTTCCCTCATCTGCTAAATCTCCTTCAGGTATACTCAACCGTTGGTGGTATTTCTGTACCTGTGAACATATTAAAGACTCTTAAGACTGCAAATATTACTAGAATTAATGGAAAAATGAAGAAACTGTAAATTTTTCGAACAAACATGGCAAAACTAAGTCAGAAAAATATCATAAGCAAACAGGTTTAGAAAATCTAGAAATGGGTAGGAGTTCACACAGTTGGAACCCCTGGTTTGTAATTCTGGTTGTTCAGATTAGTAAGAGAACCTCACAGCTGCCTTTTTTTGCAATGGCAATTAGCTTGACATATTTCTTGCTTTCTCTAGAGGTTATAATTCAGTGTGAACATTTGCCTGGGACTTAATGTCTGGCTAAGGTTCTCAGAAGAGACACTACAAAGAATAATGAAGTGACTCCCTCAACCTGCCTCTAGGAGTAAGGATCTGAAAGATGAGAGGGTAGAGTATAAAGAGACCTGCTTGCCTAATTCACATTTAGGGGTCATTAGGTACCAGACATTTTTGAAAAGTCATTGATGTAAAACCTATCATATATTTTTATAAATTGTTCCAGTTCCTAAAAAATATGCCGTATTTCCAATCTGCTTGGGTCTAATTTCACATTCCAATTTTAGATTGTATAACCTTATTGCCTTTTAAGCTAAAACATGTTTTACTTTCAGAAATCTTCTCCCCTTATAAGAATGGAGTTGTGTTTGAGTTTTGGGTCTTTTTTTGACAAGGGAATGGCATGGACGGATTTTTTTGAAAACTGTCAGAATAGGCTTTCCACATTTTAAATTACAATTTTCAGTTTTTCAAGTTCTTCTGTTCAGGGTAAGAACCAAAATGTGCCATGATACTATTGCAATACTTAATATAATTTGTCTGGTTCTACTCAACCATCTGCTAAAAAAAACCCAGAAGTGTTGCTAAGAAAGTTTGCAGATGATGCACAGATTGATAGAATAATAAATATCATTTATATATCTGAGAATAGTGTTAGCTGCTGAATCGTGCTGAGAGCTCACATTCTTTCTGTGTGATCTCTGTCTACCATTTTCAGTGTCAATGGTTTCCACAGTCCCCCAACTTGTGAGTGATTTAGGTATTTTTTGTTTCCAGGTGTGTGACCTTACATTTATGTGTGTTCAGACACTACTTGAACGAGTTCCCCTTCCTACCAAACAACCCAGCTGTGTGTAACTGGCTGTTTCTCAGTGCTGTCTATCATTCCACCAAGCTGTGCATCATCTGCAAACTTTATTAGCACTTCTTTTGGATTTTCTGCCATGTGGTTAATAAAAATACTAATTGCTCAACTGAGATCAGAGGCTTAACACCTGTTGAACTGCTAATGATTTAACATCCATTTAATGTACAGTTCAATATACACTTCAGTGATTATTTTGTGCTAGTTTAAAAAATAAGACTGTCGCCAGTCTTATACCAGAAAGATTTAAGCACATAAAATGCAGAGTTATTCTAATTATACCTAGAAAAATCACTTGGTGTGTTAATGTTATGTAACACTCCCAGATAAAGATTTTCAATGTTAATTTTTTTTTATTTTACCATTTATATGCACATTCATGGCTATGCTCTGACTATTGTGTTCCCATCTGGGGAATGCAGAACACCTATGGTTTATGGACACATGAACTGGATTTGCAGCTGCTTTGTTTCACCAGAGCAATGAAAAACTGCTGAAATAGACTCTAGAACCCTTTGCTTTCTGTGCTCCAAATTCCTGCTGATTTGTCACCTCCCACTACTAATTGTTCTCCATACTCGACCCCCTTGTTTGTATTCTCTTAGCCTGGCTTTATCCTGTGAATGTATGTAATTCCCCAGTCTCATGGTCTGACACAGACCGTTCTCCGCACCCAGGCTCACACAATCCCGCTAACTTTGTGTGCCAAGCTGGTGCTTAATGTAGGCAGAGTGACCAGCTGCCTAGAGCATCAGGTTGGTTGGGAGTGACAGCAAAACTCCCCTGCTCTGCCACCCCCTTTTCTTATGCTGCAGAATCAAGAGAGCCAGGCCAGCCACGGTTGCTGAGGCAGCAAGGGGATTGCGTGGGCACCAGCCACAGCTGGGCAGGAGGGTGGCACCACCAAGCAGCATCGCTCTGTCTCTCCAGCTCTTCTGGCCCCTTGGTGATGGTGGCAGAGACTGATCAGCACTTGACAGCTTTTCCCTGAGCACTCTGCCTCAACTCCTTGCCTTTCTTCTGTCTCGTGGCAGAAGTGTCCCTGTCCCTTCTCCTTTGGGCAGCAAAATGTGATTTTGCCCACATTATCTACAAGCCTGGAGCCAGCCCTCTGTATGTGTCCAGTTCCCTCTCCATCGCTCCTCCAGGGAGGGTGCTCCTGGCTTCGCTTTCAGTGCAGGAAATGAGCTCGCTGCCTCCTACCTCTCTCCCAGCTTGCCTGTAAAGGGGATCTGGCACAATAGGTGTGTTCCTCCCAGAGGCTTCATATGAATGGCCATACTTGCTCTTACTTTTTGTAACTAAAAGTTGTTTTGTTGCTTTTGTTGTTTTTCCCCCCATGCAGAATTGTTCCCTTTTGGACTGGCCACCATCATTCATTGTTCTCCATGAAACAGAAACTGCCATTGCCCTCGGGGGAGATGGTGGCTGCCTATACTGTGAGGCATCATAAAACACAGACCCCGTTGGGAACAATGGAGAAAAATCTTCTCAACGTGGCCACCAGCTGAGGCCTGCCACCGCTCTCGGCCTGTCCAGAGCACTGGAGAGCAGCAGCCATGTTGAGGCAAGGCAGTGGTCCACCCAGCAGCCTCTGGGCCCTGCCTGGGGGGAGAACAAGATTGCATGCAAAAGGAAAAACATCCAAACAAAACCAGCTTGTAATTACAAGAAGCAACTGAAATAAAGTCTTCGTGCAAGGTTACAAGGAGTTCCACTTATGTGGCAGCTAACAAAGGTTTTAGGCTGTTTTGTAGGGGAGGTCGAAGTCCTTTTTGCTGCTCTCTCCCTTGGTTCCCCCTTAAATACTAAGATAACAGAACTCTTATATGACAATTTTAATCGGAAGCAGTTTTTGTCAGAAAATATTAAGTGTTCCATCTAGGAAGATGTGATATTTTTCCACCCTCTCTTTTCACTGGGCACCCTCCTGCCTCGTATACTCTTGGATGACTGGAGTCTGTATACTTTTTACCAAGATAAGAGACAAAGATGTTTAATAATGGGTGGTCCATTTTTTTAAATGCCTGATTTTTAATCCTTAAGTAAATTCGTATCTTCAAATACATCTTTGAAATAGGTGGAAAATCTGTTTTGTAATCAAACCATACATTTTATACTATTAGAATCATAGAATCATGGAATGGTTTGGTTTGGAAGGGACCTTAAAGATCATCTAGTTCATTGTATTTATCATAGAGAGTAAGGAATAATCAATAAAGTGTGCCTGAGTCTGAAAATTCAGCCTTGATTCTAGAGTCTTTAATTGCCTCTAAAACACACTAAGTGACAGAAAATATTTTAAAAGGTGATAAAATTTGAGAACATGCATCACCAATAATTTTGCAAAAGCTGTACTGTAGGAATGCTGCGATTATTTTGGAAAACAAGCATTATGATTCAAGAAAATAAATGGGCAAGTTCTTACTTAATAGGAACTCAAACCATCCAGGTAACTGAAATCACAATTAGCATACTTAACCAAGTCAAATTATAATCTGTTAAAGTCCCATGTACGTAAGACTCCAAATCTCCATACTTTTGCAGTTCTATAGGATGAACAATCATTTACTGTGATAATTCTTCATAGCAGAATATTTCCTCTTGAGCAAAAGTCTTAACCCTGCCACAGAGTGACACTAAAAACTTTAATAATTATGCCTATGGCCATTTCAGTGGCTTTGTACTTGATGAAGTTGATATTTAGAGATTCAGTATAAGCTCTCTCCTCTTCAGAGTATGGACCTTAATTACTTTGGAACTAGTGATTAATCTAGAATCACAAAGTTGCATTTGCAATTAAGACACTGAGCTACTGGTATTGTGCACCTAATAATGTCATTCTGGGAGCTGAGAGGCAGATTTTTTACTTGAATCGTCCAGAAATTCCACTCACGGTGCTAGGTGTGCCTGCTGCCTTCCACACTGGCTAAATGAGGGAGCACCCTGGTTTTAGTAATAACTTACACAATGGAGGCTACTGCCCAAAGTAAACACAGAATGCAGTCAGAGGATCAATTAGAGTGAATGAAACAGTGGAAAGCAGGAGGAAACAGGCAGGGAGCAAACCCAGAAAATCATGGTACAAGAAATGAAGTGAATACACAATGGCCTTGAAAGAAAGCCAAGGGAAGGAGCTTTTTGAGCAGAGCCCTGACTGCAAGCAGATTTGGGATCATAAGCAAAGCAACAGATTCTTGTTCAATCTTACTGTATTTCAAGAAGCACGACTTTGTCTGTAGTAAAACAGGTTTACTTCAAAGAAATACCTGGCTCTTGTAATCGATTTCTCATTCTAATGGGAACAACCTGCAATGTCTTATATTCGGGCTAACTGCTCAGGCCACAGTGGAGTTAGAAAATACAACCAGAGAGAGCAAACAATGAGGGAGAGAGGACAGGAAGACACTAAAGAAAAATACAAAGCAAAATGGAAGAAAAATGGAGACCTGAAGGAAATTCGTCTAATGAACAGAGTGATAAAAGAATGTAGTCAGGACATATTCTTCAGTGTGATACTCAGTCAGCTGGGAGATGCTAGTTGCTCTGGGGAAGAAGTGCCCATGTTTGAATCTCTGATAAAAAAGAAGACCCCGTGCCTCCCATTTCAGAAAAGCAGCCCTCTTAGACAGGCAACCAGGCACCATGCAGGAGGGTTAAAACACGCAAAGCTGCTGCCCATTTGGAACACACTCTGTCTCCTTTCACATCTGCAGAGCATTTAGCTGCTGCTTGCATCTGGTTGTGTTTGCGCAAATATAATTCCATATTCACTAATAATTCCCGAGGCTAAAGGCCCCTCTCCTGTAACCTTGTTAATATTCTCACAAGGCCTGGTGTGAACGCCTCACAGCATTTGGATTAGAATTCAGTCTGCTGGGTTTTTTTTTTCCCCCCTGTCTCTTACTCTTTCTCTTTCTCGTACTTTTCTGGCCTCCAGTTTCCTGGCCACCCACATGACGAGACACTCTCCCTCCCGCTCTCTCCCCATTCTCAGTTTCAAGGAATTTCCTTTTGTCAAAGGCAAAGTGTGATTGACATATTTTCCCCCTCTTAAGTGCAGTCTTCTTAATACTTGATTTAACTATGTCCTTATGGGGCTCGTATAATCATTACCTAGGTGAGAAAGAGACCCCCTGCTCCCTCTCTACCATCATCTTGGGCTTCAAGCTCCAGCCTGCTGGCTACTTAACACTTTTAACATGTTTTTTATTCACTTTTTAAAGGCATTTTTATTAATTTGGTGGTGATGAAGGGTTCCAGTTTGACAGCCTCCGAAACTGGTCATTTGTTTGTCTACAAAACAGGTACCACTGAAGAAGCAGAACTGCTGGCTCCCCTAACAACGTGCCTTGGAATCCCCTTTCAAAGCATCTCACCCAGGCCAGAAAAATTACCTTCTCCTCCGGCCTTTCTGGGGAGAAGGCAATTCAATTTTCTAATCAGTCTTCAACCCTGATGCTGAACCTGATAAAAAACTGAGCCAAATCTCACCCTTGACCATAGTGTCAGAGCAGTCAGGGACATAAGCATTTTGCTTGTTCACTTCTGATTTTTTAGCACAGAAAACCAATGTTTTCCTGTTGTTCTCCAGCCTATTTTCCTTATGATCTGCATAGTGTGGGCCCTGGCCAACTGCCCACCCCAGGTAGAGACGAAGGTGTGCCATGGTGTGGGGGCAAGGGGTTGAAGTAGAGAAGCCTTCGGGCTTGGGAAGGTGGACGGGCTGCTGGTGGGAGGAGAGGAAGGCAAGTCCCCAGGCTGATAGGTTGGAGTTTTTGGTGATTCCCTGATTAATTTATATTGGACACCCTGCTATACTGCTCTGGTTTTATCCATGTCCTGTATATTGTGAGAAGAAGGTAAAATTCTGCATTATGATGGTTGTGAGTTGGCTGTGGGAATTCAGTTGATGAGGTTGCTCAGACTGAGCCAAACATTTTCAGTACAATATAGGAAGGATTATTGGCAAGTTTTTTACAAAACATTTGCAAGATCTTAGAACACCTTTTAATCAACATGGGAGCAAACCAGAGTTTTTGTTTTCCATTAACAGAAATACTCCTGGAAACTGGTTGTTATAGTCAGCATAAAAGGAAATATTTATGATTAAGTATGTTAACAATTTATGCCACATCATTATAATGACGTGTTTCCAATTGTGTATGAACTTTCCTACATTTAAAATAACTAAGGTGACATTTCCTGTGCCAGGGATTAGTCTTTATACCTTGCATCCTTCTTTTCCCCTTTCTTTGAAAAAGGGAGGAAAAATAATTGAGTTTTCAGAAAAAAAGATAGAAAGACTTTATTCTCATGTATATGCTTAAAAAAAAACCTGAAAGGGATGTCAGTAAGAATTAATAATCCCTACCTAATTTGGACGAAAGACTTGTCTTTTCATCAGCAGTTGGGGCGGGGGTTTCTTCTGATGTCAGGAACGTGTACTTGCCTATTTCTGTGAAAACTTTCCCACATTTACTCACATTATAAGGCTCAGAAAGTCCTGCTTCACACAAAGATATTAGAAATGCCTGTTTTCTGAAGGCTTTCTGCCCATTCTAAACCCAAAGGCAGACAACCTTCTTTTCCACCGGAGCAGTGGGGTACATGGCGTGGCCGTGCTGTCTGAGGGCACAGGAGATGAACACTGTTGCTGTCTCTGCTGTAGTTTTGGTATTTATCTGACAGGATGGGAGGAGAAGGAACCTTTCTGACAAGACTGCAGAAGGTAGGGAGCTGAGAATGAAGCACTGGGAGTGAAGCTATTGCAACAAATTGCTGCTGGGCTTAATAACCTAATGTTCTGAGCAGGGGTGGGAGGCTTACAGGTAGGACTGGAAACGGACCTCAGGTGCATGTCTCTGGAGGCAGGAATTTCCAGACAATGGAAATTAAAAAATTAATTATAACAGGAAAAAAACCCTAGAAAATTAATGATTCAGACTTCAGAGCAGAGTTTGGGTGACATGCAGTAAATAAGACATGAACCACCTATTGAACAAGGAGTATAAAAGAAGACCTCAAACATACAGAATCTTTAACCTTATCTTAACCATAATCTTTAATCTTATCCAGTGGAAAATTGTTTTGTAGTTATGTGATTGAAGACAGTAAGTTAGCTCATAGATAGAGCTGAAATAAGGTCAGTCATACTGAAAATGATCCTTAATATCTGAATGTTTGACTTTGCAACAGTAGTAATTTCTTAACATAGTATTATTTATATGGTACATAGACCTGGTATAGCATATAGACCAGGACCTGTACTGCTGTAAGGTGAGTTAGATTCTGTATCTCATTAATGGCTTAAATGAAATTAATTAACAACTGCTTACCTTAGCTCTGGCTCCAAGCCACAAGGATTGAAAAGAACACATCCTTTGGTAAGCCCGCTTCTATGTATTCTGTACTGATATAAAAAAAATCCCTTTCATTCATGTCATCCTTTCTTCACACAAACATGCGCAGCTGTGGCCCATAGCTGCTGAAAATAGTCATCACCACAATATGGCAATGAATATTTTCAACCATTCTTTTAAGAAAGCTTTTATCTTTTCTTGGCCTCACAGTGTTCCCAGACAATCTATCTACATTGTCAGGGCCTTTTTTAATGAACTATTGTTTCAAGAATCATAGTCCAGGACTTTTTTTCCGGTATGTGCCTGGGAAGGAGTTAACTTGTAGATGGCTTCAGCAGCTTATCAGATCACAGTCCTCAGCCTTGCTGCTGCCATGTGTCAGGACTGCCTCACTTGCCTCACAGAGTCTGTTCCCTGGCTTTGCACACATTTGGCTTGCAAGGTGGCCAGAAACTGATGTCTGGTACCTACTACAGATATTGGTAAAATACTGAATTAACACATTGTGGGAAAGTGCTGAATTCCATTGCTACAGGATAAATGAGTTCATGAGGCTGTGACTGAAATGCTTCAAAAAGGTGATGTGAGAACTATTGTTTCCAGCAACAAGGCAGCTCTACATTTTTGCAATGGTTTACTCATGGTTCAGGTTCTCACAGTTATTATATGTATTATATCTATTAAACATAAACTGCAATTTCTGGAGTGTGATTTGCAGTGAGTGAGTTCTGTGTGGGCTGCAGAGCTGTGGGAAGCAGGGACTCTGACTGCGCAGCAGAGCAGGCTGTGCCCCCTGACCAGCTCATTCCACTGGCCATTGCCATTCTGCTCTTTCCTCCTTATGCCAACACACTTTTGTGCACATCACCTGTGACATCCTGTTGGGCCACTCTTCTGGTGAAGTGTGTCCTTACTTCTTACTAGCTCATCCTCAGGACTGTGGTCTGATGTTCAGTTGGTTTCTCAGGCTTGTAGGACAACAAATAACAGTGCCCTAGGGGAAAACGTGGAAAGCAAATTCTGGAAATTGTGAAGCAGTCTTGGCTTTCCCAATAACCCCTGATAGCTCAAGAGACAAGTGACCTGAAACATGCTAGAATATTTGTATACTGTTTTTTTGCTGAAGAAAATCCTCTTGGTTCTCTTTTGTCAAGAATTGGTAGTAGTTTTATTGTTTTAATTCAAAGAAGCAATTAAATAATCCTCCACCTTCCCTGCTATATTGAAATATCTTATTGTTTGGAGGGGGTGGGAGGAAGAAGGAGAAAAAGCCTCTTGAACAAGTTGCTGATGAGTCTCAGGTGTTTTCCAGGTGTCGTATGAAACAGTTCCTGTGTTTATGTCCATTCCCCACTCCAACCAAATAGTAAGCATGAGGGATGATGGGCCT
This sequence comes from Hemiprocne comata, assembly GCA_020745705.1. NCBI lineage: Eukaryota > Metazoa > Chordata > Aves > Apodiformes > Apodidae > Hemiprocne > Hemiprocne comata. Next base: position 146,354,283 of record CM036586.1, read on the forward strand.
TTTGTTAATGTATCAGTAGTTCGACAATGATTCTGTGAACACTGACTGATAGCAAAAACAAATGTCTCTATTAAGATGTGGAATAAGATAATGAGAGAATCCCAAATCAAAATACTTTCCCCTAAAAACAGGGAAAGCTGGGATATGGTAACTGGTGTGTCTATTCAGTCACAAGTGATCAGGAGCTCCCTTCCACATCAGATTTTGAGCTGCTTGCAGACATGGTAAGGTGCTGCTAGGAGCTGAGGTGTGAGACAGAGAGACTTCTTTAGGCTGTCCAAGGGCAGCTCCTGTTCCCATGGATGCTTTGGACAGTGAATGGCATTGTTCTGGGAGCTGCAGCTTGCAAGGAGTGGGTTTATACACAATGTCAAATCCCTCCTGTCTTGACCCTTCCTGACTCCTAGACATCTGTGAGGGAACACCCCTGAGAGGGTATCTGTAAAGAACCGTTTATTTTGCAGTGAAGGGTAATCTCATAATAACCAGGGAGCTCCTCTAAGTTCCTGGGAGTACCAAGTGGAGGTTGGTAGTTTTGCTGGCTGAAACGCTGCAAACACAAATACAATGGAGGCTCTGAAGAAGGCAGAGCAGCTCAGCACCCACAACGCATGTTTATTTTCTCCAGAGATGAAGGGGGAACTGCAGGTCAGCAGGAATTGTGCATTCTGACTGGTATTTATTGACTCAGAAGTCCTTGCTGACAGACAGACAGACAGACAGGCAGGGAAGGGTTCCATTACAGTGACGTGTTTCTTTCCCTCTTCACCCCTGAGGCTTTCACTGCTGACACTCTTCACACATTTCTGTGGCTTCTCCAGCTGGCACTGGGGCAAATGGCAGCTGCCTTTCACCTCGCTGGTGCTGGAAGCATGGGTGTCCCTAGGGAACGCAACTATCAGGCTTTTGGTGACATATTGGAGCACTTCTGTCAGAGATGTAGCAACAAAACAGAGCTTCATGTTCAGCCTTCCCTCTTAGACCTGGATTAAGACTGGAGGTCTGGGTCAGATGCTGAAGGTGAACTCTGGGTGGCTACTGGAGGTCAACATACAGTCTGTGTGAATGACAAATATATCCCTGTGCTGTGCTTAGCCCCATTTCCACCTTCCATTCCCTGATGCAGCACTGCTAATTAGGTCTTTGATTGCCCTACTCTAATATTGTGCTTTAGGAGATAGTCAAGTCCTTTCCATAAGTGCTGCTGTCAGTTGTTTGCAGGGATGCTATGACACTCCGAGCACCCTCCATCCATGAGGGGTCATGGCTTCAGTACTTTTGATTCATAGTATGTTTCCTCCAGAGCATCCTTTAGGATTTAAGACGATGCTGGAAACCTGTATCTGTTGCAAGCAGTACAGTCACCTGTGCTTTTAGCCACACAGGGCAGCCTTTTTTAATGAGCCATTTCTGGTAGTGCAAGATACGGGATCCTTCGTCCTTTGTCAGAATGGAGAAGCAAAATGTCCATGTTTAAATAGCATGAATTGTTGTTCTTGACCCCACACTCTCCATTGCTTTTAAAAGATGAATTATCTTACTTCTTAAATCAAAGTAAATCAAAGGTGTCAGTTTCTAAAGGCTGCAGCAGGCTGGAGTACAAGATATCTGGAATGTTTGCAGCAAAGCACTGTCAGATCAGATCGTAAATTCTTCACTTGCTTTAAAAAACATCATTTTTGCAACATGGCTAAATGAATCACACTGATCTCTTGCTTAAAGAAATTTACATTAGGGATGCTAAGAAGTTGGACTATGAGGGTGCCCTTTCAGATTCAGTCTTTATGGATATGCCATCTCTGGAAATATGAATGCACATGAATGAGAACCCAAGCATCAGCTAATTTAGTCCACCTCTTGATGGCCAATGCAAGATCGTGTGCAACAGTGCATGTTTTGTTTTAACAAAACAGTCTTAAACGATGATGCATCTTCAACATTTGGATTCTGGCTGTTGTTCTAGTAGTTCAGTTCATGCAGTGAGGCATGGTTGCAACACTTTCTGTTCTGTGACAGAATGCTTCTTACGTCACCTAACATATATGGAATTTTTTTCAGGCTCTACCTCAGTAAAAACCAATGCTGAGATCTCCTGCCTCTAATGTACAGGGGCAGACCTAGGCATATTTTCACTTTGAAAAGATTTCCTCTCCTTTTCATAAATGACAGCTACACATCTGTCTAAAGGCTGTGGAGATTTCCTCCTACACTGCTGGATGTTTACTGTCTTGGTAATTTGTTTGTGGAAAGCCAAATGCTTTTGTTCCCTCAGTAAAGCTCCTTTAAACAAAACCTATTTTCCCTAATGTGGCTTTCCCAGTAAATAGGAGTAAAGAGGATGAGAAGTTCAATATGTGTACAGTGGATGCCAGTGATGGGGTGACTGCAAGGAAAATGCTTAAATGCTTTCCCGACTGTGCCTGTTAGCTGCTGAGAATGTCTCGTGTCAAAGGGCTGCAAGAGTGGAGCTCTCCTCATGACAGTGCATACAGAGCACCTTCAGGGTGTTTACAAGTGCACACCAACTTACACTTCTAAGATAGCCAACCAGCCCCTAAGCATTTTATCATCTAGCCTTGCTGAGCTTTAGGTGTAATGAGGCAAAATATGTTACAAGTGTACAAATACTGGGCACAGTTACCATCACTCTAATGGACTTCTTCACCTGAAGAGGGAGTAGCTGGACTGTCTAGTCTTACCTGAGGGCTGACTTAAACAACTGGGATTCCCCAAGATAATTCCTGTTTGAATAGGAGCACATGCATAGAAACAAAACAAACTTTGATTTAAAAGCAAACTTGATGATTACCAGCCTATTACATGACTGGCCCACCAACCTTAACTTTCTTTTCTCTGTCTTTAATCTACACATTTCAAGAATGGCCAAACTATGGCTTGAAAGACAACTATTTCCTGACACATGGTTAGTCCAGCATACAGTTGATTTCTTGCCATCCTCTTCTGAAGGCTCTCAAGGCATGCGTACGGAGAGCAGGTTATAGGCTTTTTGGGTTGTTCCCATGGGTAGTGCCACCAGGTAATCCCTGTAGTCCTCACTCCTAAAGATACACATATAAGTACGTGATACCATGTGACAGGACACATCAGGTGATGGAAAACCAAGTGTTGATCACATAACAGGTCCATATCTGGGAACCTAGTAGAAATGCTCAAACTGAAATAAACCCCAAAAATGTTCACATAGGAGGCTGTAGGGTTCACTTAAGCAGAAAGGTGAGGAGTCAGTGCTTTCCCAGGCCAGAATGCACTCCCACCATACCTTGTGCCTTCTCCAGCACATTGTGCCAGATTCTTAGAGCAAGCAGGATGACCCAGATGAGCAGTGCCATGGAAACTCCTTTGTGTCCTGGAGATTTCCAACTCATTAATTCTGTCACTCTTCCAGTCCTGGTACAGCAGCCACAGTAAAACACAGCCTCTGTTTTTGTATGTGGAAACCCTCCCACTTGAAACTATGCTGGTTCAGCAGAAATAACTCAGTAGGAGTTAAAATATGCTTTTCTGATTAAAGTGAAAAAAATCCTCCAGAGATGAATCTAGGTTGAAGACTGAAATATGAATATGAACAATGAAGAGGTAACATTGCCAGCCAGTGATTTTTTTGAACATCAGTGCTTTTTCATATATGTGAGGATAGAGGAAAAAATAGTTAATTAAATTTTGTTGTCTAAAATAAGCAAGGGTGCAGTCACATAATCCTGGGCAGAAATGGAGTTTTGGTCACTGGCTCTTGGACATATGTATTTAAACTGAAAACCCAAGGCTTTTGGGTTCAGGTTTTGCAACATAGGCCAGTTGGGTTATGAATTGGGAATTATGAAATCTAAAGTGGCAAATGGTGGTTGTTGATGCTTTTCTTTAGAGGCTTGACTGCTTCCCCTTTTGTCTAGTTTTGCTTCTGCCTGTATCCTGTGTGTCCCTACTTTATTTCCATGTCTCTCACCTGCACCCAGCATGCCTGTCATTAACATGCACTGTTAATACCATAGACTTAATTTTCAGAGGGATAGCACAAAACCAAAAGCAGCTGCCTCTGGCTTCGAGTGGAATTCAGCACCTCTGAAATTCAAGCACTAATGTTTTTCAGTTGGAAAACCAGATTCCCTACTATAAAACAATGCTTTACAGTTACAATTTAAAGAACTTCCAATCTATGTAGGTTTTAAAATGCCGTGTACACGCTACGTTTGCACAGGAATCTGGCAGCCATTTCTAGGGAGCATTATGCAACAAGATCTTGTAGTGAACAGTGGAATTATTTTTTATTTAGAGATTACATAACTCTGACAAAATGGAAACCAGCCCCTGTGCTGCACTGTAGACCAGAACTTTCTCTTCCCAGATGGAGGATGACCTTTAATTGTGTCAGTTCCCCCCCACATCCTCAGAAAACAAGGGCAGCTGCTTCACACATGAAGGGAAGCAGTGACTGAAGCAGCCATGTTGATCAAGTATAGATCATGACTGAGGTAACCTTACAATAGTTACAGATATTAGACTCCATCCTTCCATCAGGTCTGTGAGTCTCCAGGCAAAAATAATTTACCCTAAATGCCACAAATTGAATTAGCCGCCACCTACCTCTGTCCCTTCAGAGGCCATTGTCATACCAATACTGATGCGTCCAGAAAAGCTGCCTGTCATGGTTATTCCATGGGGGATCGAGCAAGGGTTGATGCTCGCAGCACAAAGAGGGACACTGCAGTGGAGCTGCTGCATGGGAGGAATGGGCAGATGGAAGGAATGGTCAGACAAGGAACTGGTGGTGCCCTCAGGCTCAGTCTGCTGCAGGAGGAATTGCTGTGCAGGCTTCATGTAACTGGGACTCCTAGCAAAGGCAGAGAAACTAGAAACACACCAAGTATTCTGCCCCAAGTTAATTCATCAGTACTCCTATATATGCCTTATTAATAATTGTCCCCAAAACTCCCATACCACTTATGCTCCCCTGTCTTTCACTCCTTTTGTTCCAGTCACTCTCCTAAATGTTCAGGGTTTTTTTTCTCTTTCCTTTTTCCTTTTATATCTTCATGGTGCTGAGGGGGTGGGTAGACAGGAGGTGCTGGGACCCCTTCTGTGGAGCAGCTGTGACTGCTTCCCAAGGATGTGTGAGAGTTGGGAAAGAGTGAGGCATGATTTTTGCTGTACGCTGAAAGGCTTTCTCCATCAACCTGAAGAAGGACCTGAGAAGTGGTGAAAAGGTATATAGTTGTCAGCCCTGAAACAAAAGTGTTCGCACAGTTGGGAAGTAACTGGACAGTGTCTGCATCCTCTGATGAGCTGAGACAATTCCATTAACCACAACTTGCCTGCCATAAATCAGCAAATCCTCTGCTCCAAAATAGGCATTCCAGTGTTTGCTCTGCTATTCCTTGAAGTTCCGGGTTCTCGGTCAGAGAAATGGCTTCAGGGCAGCGGTTGGCATGGAGTCACAGCAGTAAAGATTTATCATTTCTTTTGACAAAGTTGCCACTGACCGGAGTCACACATTAAAATACAATTTTTAAATATGAATTCACTTTGACTATGTTTCTATTAACTTTCCGTGAACAGTCGAGCAATTTACTTTTATTGACAAGAAAATCTGTGAAAAGTCAATGTCAAAGATACATATGTGTGCATTTAAGTAAATTAGTTTTAAGTTCTCATGCATAAGCATTCAGTTTTGAAGTGCTTACACATTCCCCCAGCCAAAGGAATGGAAACAATACAATGTGATTTATCTGACCAATCAAACCTAACCCAGACAGCTGCAGCACAGGCTCTCCTCCTGGCTGCTATTTCCATGCCAGCAAAAGAAGAGGGTAGATGCCTCAGATGATTGTATTTTTGTTGTGAGCTGGTCATTTGGCTCTTCTTGCTCATGACTCAGAAGATAGAAAAAGCACAACATGCCTCCAAGGGTCAAATGTGAAAAGTGTAGAGTCCACTAAACTTGGTGCTCACTAAACAACTGCCTGCCAGTGGTATTCACTACATTTCGCCATTCATTTCTGTATTTAAATAAAAATAAGTTGATAGGGAGCAATTTGCATGCTATGCTGGATATGAAATCTTCCCCCTCCCCAGTTGATTAAAAATCATTAAAATAACTGTTGACAAGTTCCATGCAACAAGTAGCATGTTAAGAAAAAAAAGGTGGATAATATGCTGACATTTGGTGTCAGGGTGCTGTTCTCATGTAACACAGGGGATGCATGATGTCCTCACTGAAATAACAGCTTCAAGCTATACCTGTGTAACGCTCCTGTGTGAATTTTCATATGAACAGTCAGAAATGAAATACAAAGGCCTCGTTAAAAAAGAAGAAAAAACACCACCAAGAACCAACATCTAGATCACTCAAGGATAAGCCAAAATGCTGGCAAAGCTGCTGCCAAAAATGAAGATGTCTAAATTCCTTACAGGGCTATACCTTTGCCAGCAGAGCTCCTCATGGTCTTGAAGGTCAGCCGCTGAGCAGTTAAAGCTTGACTGCACAGCAAGTAACCTGCAAGATCTCAAGAAAACCAGCATGGTGGGAGGAGGTTTGCTCTCCGCACCCCTCAGGTTTCTGAGATGCAACAGAAATCCATGACCAGCATTCAGGTAGGTTATGTGCATGCCCATCCTGTCACCTCCTCTGTTGGTGATCCCACCTGGCTGCATGGATTGGTTTATTGCTCCCTGTCCATGCCATCTCTCTTGTCTTACCTGTATCTTCATTCACATCAGGGAGTGTCTGCCAAGAACTTGGAGAGAAGGTGATCTGAGGACAGATCTTCTGTATATTTCGACCTTCCAATACTTGAAAGGGGCCTATAAGAAGGCAGGGGAAGACCTGTTCACAAGAGCATGTAACACTAGGACAAGGGCTAATGGTTTTAAGCTAGAAAAGGGTAGATTTAGGTTGGACATTAGCAAAAAGTTCTTTACTATGAGGGTGGTGGATCACTGGAACAGTTTGCCTAGGGAGGTGGTAGATGCCCCATCCCTGGAGACATTCAAGGTCAGGCTTGATGGGGCTCTGAGCAATTGGGTCTAGTGTGAGATGTACCCGCTTATTGTAAGAGAGTTGGACTAGATGGCCTTTAGAGGTCCCTTCCAACCCAAGACATTCTATGATTCCAGGATTCTATTTTCAAGGGGTGCATTTTGACTGAGGTGTGGATTTGGAACAAAATGCCAATCACAGTTCAATGCTCCTAAAATGATATACTTAATCAGCTCTGGTAGCATGAGCTGCTTGCTGTCTAAAGTGTGCTTTAAAACAAAGATATCCCTTTAAAAAATACTATTTTGAAAAAAAACAACAAAACCTATTGTGGGGTTGTTTTTTTTTCTTTTTAAACCAGAAATCAAACCCAGGTGGGTTTATAATTTTGCAAATACTGTGATTTTCATCTTGTTACTGAACCTCCCCACCCTTTGGCATATTTTAGGCAAAACCCGAATGCAGCCCAATGCGCCCATTGTGGGGAAAGGACGTTTTCCAAGGCTGCTCCACAGCAGGGGACCAGGTAGTGGTGGCAGGTGGGTGGCTGGGTGTGCAAGGAGAGCTTCTGGTCGCCCCTGCGAGGGAGACAGCCATGGACATCTGCTGCACATGTTTTATTTATTTTTTGTTTGGAATGGCTGTGTGAGCAGCGCGGTAAATCTCACACATTTTCTCAATCTGCACCCCAAGCAGGTAGGATTGACAGCTGGAGAAAACTATATATTCTGAGTGCTAAATAGGTTATCCACCGTCCGTAAGAAAGAAAAGCAGTGAGCTTTACAACCGTGCCTCCCAGCCGTGCCCTTGGTTTTGACTTTGCCACTGGCAAGGCTGAGTGCGTGACCCCTGCTAACGTGCGGTGCCTTTAATAAGGAGAGGGAGGGAAGTAATTTTATACTCAGCATGTGAGTGATTCATGTTCTCAAAGGGGATAAAAATGTTATTAGAAAATTCTCCTGCCAAATGTGTGGCAAACGAAACCAATTTATTAATGCTGTGAAACCAATGTGTGAAATTGGGATAAAAGGTGAGGTGCGGTCTCACCCCTGTGCTTACTGTGGCAGAATGTGCTGCAAGACAAAGAACTCTTGTCCTCACAAAAGGGATGCTCTTGTTGTGACCACAAGCACTAGCAGCAAACAAACAAAACATTTTCTTCGGCTTGATGCACTTTGAAGTGTTGGAGTGAGAGATGCCAAGTTTGAAAGAGCAGATCTTGATCATGAGCCATCGACCTGCTGCTTGAAACCTGTAAAACATTGTCAGGACACCTTTGAAAATGCTATTATTCTTTCTGTAGTTCAAGGTTTCCTCTTAATTTAGGCTTATTATTTATTTTATTATGTGTTAAGCAGTCTCAGCATGCTCTGTGTTGAACAAGATGCAAACCAAAACCAGTCCCAGGCCCCAGAATGCTCCCAGTTTGAAGCAAGTCCAGACAAGTAAGGCATGGTTTTGGAGTCAAGCAAAAGACCCAGACACAGCCCATGCTTTCATACTAGTATACTTTACATGGGGTAATGGTGAAGGTGATCATATGTTCATGAAGTACCTATGAAGCTGGTGCTGTACTATCAACATAAGCAAGGTGAAAGAAGTTTATGTTGAAGTAACTCCTGAAAGGTCAAGAGTCCTCTGCCTGGTGCCCTTAGACTGAAGAAGTCTGCAACTCTTCCTGCATCCCCGTAATTTTTACTGTCTCTGCCAATGCCATGTTTCATGTGACTTGAACAAGACTGAAACAGCACAGATGGAGCTATAAGCAGAATGAGCAAGTCTCTGCTCTACAGCCTTTTACCTCATATGCAAATAGCATCATCTCCCTGTTTTCAGCACCTGGAAAACATCAGCACCCAGACAAAGAACAGTCAGGCAGAGCCTGCCAGGACAGAGGAAATCTGCAGGGGAATTTCTGCCTTAAAATACTCATCTTCTCCAGAACAGAATGTACTCCTTCATCTAAGGGCGTATGACTTCAAATTCTCATGTAAGTAGGCATGCTCAGTTCTTCTGGATCCCTTTCTCTTCCTGAACAGCCCCCAAAACATAGATACTAATAACTCAGTTTCTTATTTGCAGGTATTTAGAAATCTGGGCCTTGTTCACTCAGATTTTGGTTTCACTGTGGCAACCATCATCTCCAAGGTGGTTTGTTGCATTGTTTTATACTTGGAAACAAGGCTGAGGATTGTTCTGATCCATTTCTGCAGAACTATAACTCAGGCATTAGCTCACTTAGCCCATCCAAGCCAAATCCTTCTGCTCACCTTTCATTCAAGAAAGCACTTACGATATGGTCCCCAGACTGTGGCAGTAGAGCAGGAAGAGGTGATGTGAAGTCAAGCTTTGAACAAAGAAGTGAAAAGTATTCAGAACAAGTATTTAAAAGTATTCCTGAACACAAAGTGTGAAATCTGTCTTTTGTTCTTTCATGCCAAAGATAAATGCTCAGGAATTTGCTGAAAGACTAGAAGGAAAAAAAATTAGGTGGTATAGTCAAGCATGCACACAGTATGAGTGGCTGCATCTCTCTTGTCATTTATGTCATGGACTTGACCTCTAAAGAAAGTTGTGCAGATTAACTGTTCTAACTGTTCTCAAAATTATGAGAATTTTTGGGTTGTTGTTGAGGGTTTTTTTTCATTTGTTTTTGGTTTTTGTTTGCTTTTGTTTGTTTTTATTTGGTTTTGTTTGGTTTTGGGTTTTGTGGGGTTTGTTTTGTTTTGTTTTTTGTTTTTTTCACCAGACTATTTTCTATGAATGGATCTTGTACTGGTAAATTTATTCAGGTATGGGATTTCTTCAAGCTTTCCTCAGCTGCAATTGTATCACTTTTCTGCCTGCCATTGAACCAGAAAACCAGTTCTCCAAGATCTTAACATTATTTGTGCTTTGTCTACATCAGGGACAAATTATTAGTTTCTGGCATAATATTAACATTTTATTAGCCTAAGTGACAGAACACAGTAGCTCAGCCAGAGCTGAGTGGTTCAGAACTCAAATTAGTTGTTGGGGTTAGTGTAAAGTACCCACAGTCATCTGTCAGGTAAGTGTCTCCATCTAGCTCTGTTTATGGCTGGAGTTGAAAGGTGAAGTTGGCACAGTCAGTAGCCCAGTCCCTGTACTCCTTCTTATCAGACTACACTTTCTTGCCAGTATGCACAAGTCCTTTGAAGACTGAGGTTACTGCAGCTGACTGTGAGGACATAGGATTTGGAAGTACAGTCCAAGGTCCCTTAACACATAAAACATAAATAAATAAAACCTACCACTGAAAAAAGATTCAAACTCCATATATGCCTCAGAGTTCCCAGCTTCATGAGAGGGTCCCGTGTCATACTCATATGACAAGCCCCATGTATTTTTTTACCTTCACAAGCTGGCCATTGTTGTTGCAAGTTCCTGGTTCCTATGTCTCTTAACTTTGTGGGTGAGCTTCTACATCCTCCACATTTTAGGAACAGCTTTGAGAGTCAAAGCTTACTTCCAGCATTGTCCACCCACTATGGAAGTGACCTCAGAAGTACCTGGCTGTGGGCTCACTCAGTTGTTACAGCCAAGGAAAAGTCTTATATATTTATTGCACTTCGAAATTCCAGGATACACTTGCCTGGAGTAAGAATGTACTTAGTATTTTCTGTTTGATTAGGTGTTTCCACATATTCTTTAGACCTTTCAACAATAATAAGAACTCAGTACATTCAGTCCATGGACTTTCTGGGAAGGATCATCAGAGGAGGTAGAATCTATTGACAACCTAGGCAAAGGATACCTGTTCCTAGATTAAGGCAAGATGGACACCTGGAACTGCATTTCAGAAGATGAAATCTGAGATGAGTAGGCTGTTCAAACCATCTCCAACAATCTCCAACAATCCATATTCCCATAATTTTTTTTCTTCTGTCACAATAACATGAAACTATCACTACAATCCACTCAGCCATCAAGAAGGCCAGGAAATTGTCCCTGTTGGTAGAGGAAGGGCAGTCTTCTTCATGGGTTCACTGGAGAGCATTGTGTTGCATTTCATGAGACGTAAGAGTTTACAGATTCATGCTAATTCTGGAAATGCATTCCCTGAATAGAGGCTGTTGTTTTCTCAGTTGCAGTTTGGAGACCTATTATCTGATTGGCTAATCCCCTGCTAAAGCTTATCATGGAGTCAAGAATATAGTCTGGATAGCAATAAACACAATAGAAGACAAGTAACTCCATGAATTATGGAATTAAGGGAACATGGTTGGCATGTAGTGGTAGTTTAACTTTGGTGTCTAATAATGACACCAAAGAACTGAGGCTCTTCCTCTAATGGGCTTCAAAAATGGTTTCCTGAATGAATTCTCTGGAGTCAGTGAAGAGCTAAGCTTACCTTGCAGTCTCCCCATCAGCAAGGAAGCACTGATATGGGCTGTCCTCAACAGCTGGTGTTTGTCATGTTGATTGTCTGGAGTTAATAATTCTGAAATATTGTCACTTGTGTCAGATACAGTTGAAATGGGCTAACCTGTTCAAGCAATGTTGTGAGCAGAAAGAGAAAAGAAAGGAAATCACAAGCAAACCAGTACCGCAATCTTCCATCTTCCCCTTTGACAGCCCACATGTCCTTATAAACCTTGTAGTTTACCTTTCTGAGCAACAAAACCACCCAGCAGTTTTTCCTGCCATAGTTAGGTAATTTTCCATATTGCATGGAGATTTAAGAAGCAAAGTGATGGAGAGGACAATTAACCAGTTTCTGATGTCACCTGCACTGATGTGTCAATCCTCTGGAGCTCTGATGAAGTCACTGGAATTACTCTATGTTTCCACTGGTATGAGCAGATCAGAACATAGCCTCATTTGTGCTGTAACTTACTTTTTTTGAGAAGCATAAGAATTTCCATTTTGTATTACAATACTTAATTGGGAGTTGTTTATTATTGTATCATTATTATCACATGGCCTAAGTGTTAGTGGGCAGAGTAATCTCTCAATATAATTTCATATTTCCTGGAATCCCAGATCCCTGGACATCTCGGACACAGTGCTTTAGTGAGTAGCAGTGCAGATGTGACTGAGCTGTAACAACCTCCTGGTATTGCTTTACCATATAAACAGTCATTTATAGCTGTGTAGCGTATCAATTGCATTTGTTTTTGTTTGCAGCTATATGACAGCAGTGCTCTTCACAGTGTGCCAGAACTGTATTTAGTCTTGGATGTTAACATTTTCACAACAGGATGGTGTGATTTTGGCTGGGGTTAGTTTGTATTCATAAGTATGTGCATATGTATATGCATTCATACACATACCCTCTTGTGCCTGCTTCTCTGTTCTGCGAGTCCATTTGATGCTGATCTTTGAATCATTGGAAAGGACCTCCGAAGATCATCTAGTCTAATCCAACTGCAATAAGCAGTGACAATTCACCTAGATCTGGTTGCTTAGAGCCTTATCCAACCTGAGCTTCAATGTTTCCATGGATGGGGCATCTACCACCTCTTTGGGTAACCAGTTCCAGTGTTTCACCACCCTCATTGTAAGACATGTCTTCCTTACATCTAGTCTAAATCTACCCTTTTTAGTTTAAAAGCATTACCCATGGTCCTACCCCAAGTTTGTCCCCATCTTTCTTGTAGGCCCCTTTCAGGTACTGGAAGGCTGCAGTAAGGTTTCCCCAGAATATTGTCTTCTCCAGGCTGAACAACCCCAACTCTCTCAGCCTATCTTCACAGGGGAGGTGGTCCAGCCCTCTGACTGCTTTTATGGCCCTTCTCTGAACTTGCTCCAACAGCTCCATGTCCTTCTTGTGTTGGGGACTCCAGAGCTGGACACGGTACTCCAGGTCTCATGAGAGTGGAGTAGAGGGGAAGAGTCAGCTCCCTTGACCTGCTGACACCACTGCTTTTGATGCAGCCCAGGGTATGGCTGGCTTTCTGGGCTGTGGGTGCATTTCAACAGCTCATTTTCAGCTTTTGATCCACTAGTATCCGCAAGTCCTTATCTGCAGGGCTGCTCTTAATCCCTTAATCCCCCAGCCTGCATTGATACCAGGGCTTGCCCTGACCTGTGTGTAGGACCTTGCACTTGGCCTTGCTCAACCTAATGAGTTTCACATTGGCCCACTTCTGGAGCTTGCAAAAAAATAAGCTGAGCCCATGTGCTGTGGTACCACCAGGGTGATGCCATGACTCAAATCTCGTGCAAGTAGCACAATTAGTCTGTTTAGAGAATTCCTCAGAAGGAAGTTGTGGGCCATAGGCTGGCACTTCCTGTAGAAGTAAGCCTACATGTGAACGTACGTGATGTTCAGGGCTTCAGCCAGTGGCAAAGACAGTCTTGATCCAGGTGACCAAGTCCCTTGAATGGGGAGGGAAGTGGTTGCAGAGGATGTTGATGCACTCAGGACAGGTTCTGGTACATACTGGGGCACTTTAATTAATGCATTTATTCCACAATCATAGATACCTCATGGATTCCTGTTCTTATGTAGTCTTCCTGTATCTGAGAGGCAATAGATAGTTACCTCCTCCTTCTCTTTCATTTACTTCAGGAAAGCTTTTCTTCAATATCCTATTTCAGAAAGCTTGAAAATAATGTGTCCTTTTTGCTGTCTCATGGTCTCCTTGTGCACCTTTACCTGTCTAGTGTCCCTGCTTAAGGGGGAACATTTACCTTTATCACAGTCACCATTCTAAGAAATAATACAATTCAGAAGCTACTGTCATGAGGTACTATCTGAAATACTTTTTTTCTGTACCAAATAGCTGTTCAGGTTATTAACATAATTTGCTTTTTATATTCAGCTTTTTAGTGCATTCTTGTCTGCAGTCAGGGGCTTGCAGGGGCAATCACAGTTCTGATGCCTTCAGTATCTGAAGAAATACTGCTTTCATCAACACAATGTCTGCACACAATGAAGATACAGATTTTTATGTGTGTTCAGTGTCATATGGGGGATGGTGAGTTTTAGCACATCCACTCCCTGTAGATCAGACCCTTCTGTCTTTGAAAGACTTCCCAGAATTACAGAATATTTTTCCTTATGGACTCAAAATGTTACAGCTTTGTTTGGAGTCTATTCTGGGCTTCTCACGTTTATGGAAAACATTCACCAGACTTTCTTCTAGATCTAGGCTGCTGGTTTCCAAAACAAGGCCATCTCAGGCAGCGGGGACTAGGCAGCATTGGAAGTAGTTGTCTGGAACAGAGGTAAGAGAGGAAAATGTGCCAGATTTGATAAGTGTCCCCTAGTCTTACCTTTCATTTAAATTGTAAGTCATGCATTTACCCAAACACAAGGAAACTTTTAATGGAATACAGTCAATATTTTCTTTGTGTGTGAATTTTGGAAAGGGGATGATAACTTTGCACAAAAGAAAAAAAATAAGGTGTTTTCCTATATTCAGGTTACAAACTAGGTCACGATTGTAGTTTTTATTAATTAAGTTTTGAAGAAGCTCTTCAAATGCACAAAGTGAATTTAAGATACGTCTTCCTGATGTTGTACCATCTGTACATAAGAAGCCATTTGATATGGATGCTCTGTTTGTATTGGTGGGAAGTGCTAGTCTCCAGTAAGAATATTGAAGTATTACAGTGTTTATCACCATAAATAAAGAATGTCCTGTCAAAGAGCTACACTGGCAATTCCCATTGCCTGAGTTCCTGATTGGGAGATGAAGGTCAAAGTGGGAGATGTAGTAAATCTGTGCCATTACGATGAAGAGTCTTTCAACAGTATGTGTAGGGGCAGTTGGATTAATTGAGCTAAAACTTGGGAAGCACATCTTTAAGGAGTTCTCTTAGTAGCTGAGTATTGCCAGGGAGCAGTGAGGGCCAGCTGCTCCCTAAGGGATGGGGACCTGGGGGCTAAGGACAGTAACATGCCTGGCAGGGCAACAGCTTTACCAGGCAAGGTCTAGTTCCACCATACCCAAATAAGGTGAGCAGAGCAGACCAAAGCAAGGTTCAGCCAAGAGTCTAGATAATTGGGCAAGTTTATAATGATGAAGCAAGTACAAGGCCAAGCCAGGAAGTCAATCCACAAGTCAAGGTTGGGTCTGGTGAGGAAACCAGGGTCAGACAGAGCCCAGAGGTTGTGCGGAAGGGCTGTAGTGACAAGACAGGTCCATGATCAATGTCCAAAATGATGGGGTTCAAGATCAGCCACAGGCAAGGTTGTGGCTGATCTGGAGACCAGTAGTCCTACAACAAAGCTCAAGCAAGGGCTGAAGTTAGCCCAGGGCTGAACTTGCCAGAAGCTCCTGGGCCCATGGGTAGGGTGTGTGGGAGAGGTCCAGAGATAAGGCTGGAAAGGACAAATAAGGACAAGTATAGCCTATTAGTGCAGTCGGACAGTTATTAAACTGAAAATACTGTAGGAATAGTTAGACATTCAGCTCGTTGTTTAGATGACATTTTTCTCTGTACAAAATGCTCTGTAAGGATGTTTCCTGAATGCTTGAATGCTGCTTGAACTAACCCAGGTGAAAAACACATTTTCTGTAAGGAAATAGATTTTTCTATCTAAATTGATCACTGTCTAGAGCCAGTGCGAGCTCTAGAGCTTGCAGGAGCTCATAGAAGAGCTTTGCCTGCAAGGTTCAACCCATTTCCAGGGAACACAAGTAGTGTGTGTCCATCAAGTTTTTTCTTAGGCTGTTGGTCTCATTTTGTGTGAAAGGGAGTCAAGAGTATAAATTATTCTCTTAATAGAAATCTGAAATTAGAAAATATGCTTTCAGTTTGAGGAAGTACTAGACTGGATTGAAAGAAACACTCAGCTGAGAACAGGTCTTCAAAAGAGACTTGTTCTGCAAACAAGAGAGGTGTATCTTCACCTTCTCCAGAAGACCTGTAGGTTAAGTGATTCAACTACATTGTGGGACACTCTGCTTAAGTCCCCATGCTGCCTGATCCACACTTGTAGTCCTTATCTCCTGTATTCTCAGTGAGAACTCAGGCCAGAAAGTTCTTGGGTCCAGCAGTTGAAATGCAGCAGTACATACGGCAAATGCCACATTCTATGTTTAAGTATTAATTGAAGCAGGGACTTGAACCTTTGTTTCACCTGCTCTGGACAAGTGCCACATCTCCTAATCTACAGAACCAGTCACTTGGAGTCAATGGGAGTCACTTTGGCTCCCATTCTGGCTCACTAGATGTCTGTTTATTTGAAGTGGGATCCTGTCAATAGAACAAATCAAAAGGGAGAAAGCTTGTCTCTGTATTTCCTTCTTTCAAAATCAGAACAACGTCTCCTAATATATTTTTAGAATAGCAGTAGCAAACAGTGCAATTCTCTTCTTGCATAGCTAAAATTGTTTCAATGGTTGGTCCAAAATGTTGTTAGCTTTCTAGTTACAAAGGCTCTAGGTATATGCAGGATATTTTTCATACAACCAGCAAGCAGCAGGGCATTTTGAGAGTTCAAGTCATTGGGCTTTATATGGGAAAACTCAAATCCAGAGGTCTGCTCAGGAAAAAGTGCAAGAAAGCGTCCTTTGCACCATTAGATTGATATAATTACAACTCCTAGTGATTGCCATCTCTCCTAGCTCTGGACTGCATGGTTTTGGATCAATACTCCACAACTGAGTGGAAGGAAAAATGCAAGATAATAGGAATAACATATGTTGCTTTCTTGATAGAATGCTGAGCATTGTAAATCAGTGTGGACTTCAGCCAGAAACAGTCTTCAGCTCCTGCTGAGAGTGTCAGCAGTGTAGAGTTCCCCAAGTTTATGTCCCTTTGCACAAAACTTGTGCAAATTTGAGCCCCTCCTCTCTGCTCCAACAAATTCTAAAATAGAGAGATCTGATTCTCCATTCCCAGAACTGCTGATTTCAGTCTCTAGGTATTTGGGTTTTTTTTCTGTATATTTTCTCCTTAAAATGTCTGTAGTTGACTGAAATAAAATTGTTTTTCTATAGTGTATTGGCAGGAGTAATAGAACATCAATCATAGAATCCCAGTGTTTTTCCAATCAGTGCCTACAAGCCTTTTCAGATACTCTGAGAATGGACAGACCTAATGTTGGCCTTAACATGAGCTAGTAACACATTGTCTTCAGGTGAATTGCATCATCTTGCACTAAGGTTAAATAGGGTATTTGGAGGGCAGCTTCTTCATGCTTTTGCTCCTGTTTTGACAGAGCATGCCCTTTGTGGTGAGCTCTTTGAGTGAAATTCCATGGTCCCCAGCTGGAATGTCAAAAGAAGTGGAAATCCTTAGGTGGTGAAAAGTATTGTATCTGTAGTTGGCTAAAAGTCAGGTGAATAAACATAATTTTCATTACAAACATAACCCATAGTCAATGAATATCATGACTGAGCGGAATGTGATAGATTTATTTTTATCTGCATGTAGCTGAGCACTCAAGTAGGATTTTGTATCTAGAAATAACCCATACTGGGATCTCTCCTATACTCCTCCTTACCTGTTAGGTTTCTACCTTTTTGGTTCATTTCCAATTTCCCTCTCTCTGAGGATGTAAATGGTGCAGCCTGCAGAATTCTTGTCGAGCCGTCACACAAAGGATATTCCTTAGATAGCAGAAAACACAACTCAGATATATGGTGTGAAAAGAAACTGACTAGCCCTGTTAAATGCCACATTTAGTGCCGTGAATTCTCGAAGTGCTCTTATTGTGAAGTTCTGCATGAGGCTGACACAGTGCACTCCTACCCTGCTGGAACAGAGTCGGTTTTTCTCACCTGTTTGGAGTTAATGGGATGCTATACACTAGTAGGACACAGAAAGTAGGTAGCCCTGGTGTGACAAAGTCACAGTTGGGAAGCAGTAACTCAACAAGGAAAGTCCAGCTTGTGGTGAATGACTGAATATGACCTTTTGGTGCAGTGCTATGGCTGAGTGAGCCCAGTGAGTGATGGCTGGGTAATCACTGGGTTTATAAACAGACAACACTGAATAAAGAGATCATATTTCCTCTGCAAACAGCACTGGTAATACATATCTGGCACTAGATGTGTGCCTGGTTCTGCTGTCTACACATCAAAAAGGTGATGAAAAAATGATGGCGGTTTAGAAACAATTGCAAATATGACCACAAAGGGAGTCTTCATAATGAGAGAGCAACTCAAGTGTAAGTTAAATGAAAGCTCAATGATGGTCTATAGGTAACTATACAGACAGAAGATTTTTATTCAATAGCTCAGACAGGCAGAAATGACCAAGAGATAGCAAATTTACACATTGCAAGATAGACAAATTCACACTGAAACTCAAGTCCAGACACTCATGGTGAGGCTAAAGAGTTCCTGGGAAAAAACTCATCAGCAAATGCAGTGTATTCCTCTTTACTTGAAATGACTGAGTAAATTCACATTACAGCTGGCTGTTTGCCTGTGAGATGTCCTCCAGCTCAGCAAGAAGTATTGGGGATTTATACACAATTTCTGTGCCTTGTGTTGCACTGGAAGTCAAGATAACCTCCCATTTTTTCCTTTAGCCAGAAAACCTATGTGCCTACCTGCTCCTCTGCTTCTTTAGTACATGGAATTGCTTATTCTCCTTTGTGGTGGGCTTTGAGCATGATCCTGAAAGCGGAGATAGTTTTCTACTCAGAATCTACATTAAGAGTGAATTGAAGTCACTGGGATCATTTTTCAAATTCTCATCATAAACAAAGAAGCTTGCCTATGCTTATTTCAGTTTTGTTCTTGTAGGAAAATGTCACGTTTGGCAAATAAATGGGATCTCGCTGTGGCTGCTGCTTGTGTCTTCACCTCACTCCTCAATTTCTTCAGGCCAACTGCAGTGGTTGTGTTGGTGCTGAGTGGCTAGGAAAATAATGATCTGGAACTCAGCAGCATATTGTGTGCGAGCAATGAATGTATTGCCAAGAGTATGTATAAAAGAAATTACTTTCACAATCCATTTATAAATCCTCACTTTCCTTAGCTGTGGCATCTTCTTAGACAGCTTGGCCATTGCTGGCAGGCTGGAAGCTCTGGCAGGGACCAGGTGTGTCTGAGCAGGAGACCACGACTTGGCATGTGGCAGCAGGGGGGTGAGAGGAGGAATCAGAAGGGGCTGGCTGAAAGGCTGAGGCTAGATTTTGCTCTGTTGTGGTGTGGGGCCAAGGTAATTTTTCTGTGGCAGGCAGTCATGAACAGCTGGATGAGGAGAGCAGGACCAAGGTGAGAAAGAAGCAGGCCAGAGACACAGAGTAGGATGGGTGAAAAGGGCCAAATGGTATGGAAAAGGAAGAGTCTTCATTCCTTTCCAGGCTCTGGGTCGAAAACTCAGAATAACTAATTCTGTTTTTATTTACTTACCTGTGAATAATACTGTGAGAGGACTTAATCTCTATATATGTAGGATTAAAGAAGTTGACAATCTAATATTGCTGTGAAGTATTTGATAACACAACTTAGACCTGTTTTGGTTGAAAAAATCTCTTACCCTGTTGGTGAGCCATACACACATTCTTGTGGTTCTAATTTTTTAGCATGAAATTGAAGCTTTTAAAAAAAATGTCATATGGTCACCCAATTAAAGGTAGAACCACAGTGTGCATCCACAGGAGAGCCTGATTAGTGTAGGCAGAATAAAAAACAAGCACAATAGCTTATTTCTGACTTCAGATTATCTGTCATTGCAAGGGCTACTAGTGTTTTTATAACTTCATTTTCATAGAATTATAGATTGCCAGGTTGGAAGGGACCTCAAGGATCATCTGGTCCAACCTTTTTCTGTTTGATGAATAGTATGGTTCAGCATGACAGGTAACCTCAGTCTCTAATCTAGTAGGTAGTGACTGCTTATTACAAGACTTGTGCCTGAGCACACTGGTGTTGCCACTTGGCCTGTGCTGAAATCCTCAGTCCGCCTTCATTTTCTTGTAGTCTTCTATCATTCCCTTTCTATGGCTTCCCTGAGTCCCAGCTGTCCAAACCAGCACATGCTGAATTCTGCTGCCCATCTGTTCATCAACACAGAGAAGCGTGACCACATCCCCACAGCCTCAACCAATTTCATTCACTTCCTGCTGTCTTTGGATTCCAGATAAAGCTTTTTTTTTTTTTTTTTTAAATAAATCTTCCCCATATCTGTCCACTTACTGATGTTAATGTGTGTGCTTTCATTTTAGAGGGAGGCTTTATCAGAATTGTGCTGTATTGGCTGTGTTGCCCTCCTAAAAATGACAGTGTAAGTCTGTGACTTGAGACCATGGGAAGGGGATGCATTTGTGTCTGTTCCTATCATGCATTCAATCCCAGGTATCTCCACATTTCCGCTGACACCTGGTTTCACCAGGAAGTTCTCGTATCAAGAATTTGCATTTATCTATTGCTATGTTAGCAGTATCGTCAAAAGCCCCAGTCATCAATATGCCTGTTATGCTTGATGTTGTATGAACACATGAAAATACAGCCTCCTCCCCAAATTGCTTACAATGTGCTAGCACCACGCAACTCCTACCCCTGCAGCAAGCAGTTCTCATCTCATTTTATTCCCTGGTATGGATGCCTGCCAAATGAACATCATCTGGATGCAATGGATCATTTTACCTAGGCCACCAAAAATGTGTTTGTTGATAATAACTTTGGTTCGCTATTCAAGCATGGCCAGGCAATAGGAATGGTCTGGATTCAGAAGCTTTTGCATCCCAGCTCCACACTTTCCTGCATATTATTCTGTAACGTAAGTCCCTGATCTATGGACGTTTGTTTTACAGCCCTATGTAAAGTACCATGTGTTTTACAGAACAGAACAATAGTGACAGCCACATTTTGAGTCAATGTGGTTTGGGATTTGGATGTCTTTCCTCTCTCTCTCTCTTCTCTCGGGGTCACTGTATTGTGTTTGGAACTGGCATATCTCAGCAATCAACAAGTTACGTATGATTGATCTCTGCTTTACCTGGGAGCTCCTCAGGTCCTCTGCCAAGAGTTTGTCACAAATATAAGACGTGCAGTTTTTAGAAAAAAGAATCCCAGCAAAGTGGTAAAATTTAGCTTCTTTTTAGCAATCATTACATCCAAGGAATGAGTAAACCCACCAGAATACCTGTCTGGCAGTGTACATGACTGTTGTGCTGGTCTGGAAGCCAAAGTACTTCAAGTGATGACCAGTGAAAGCAGGACACCATTGCCTGGGAAACCAAATAAATAGAAGCACACAGCCATCCATCACTGCCATCTGGAAAAGATCGGGCTGAACGTCTTCCTGTCAGGATCTGCTACAGTATTTATTTGTATAGCTGAGCTTTGACTTTGGGGATTTCAGCAAAATATTCCTGTCAGCGACGATTCAAAGAGAAGATTTGGGTCTGATTGTCAGGCTGGTGTTAATTCCTCTGTTCAATTTTGCAAAATTGCAATTGTAGCTAGTAGTTGCATTTTTTTTCACATGTGTGGAAACAACATGTAAGAGATGATCTCATTTTAGCATTATGTGTACGTGTTACCGTGAATGATCATGAGTTGGTGACATGTACAGGTGTAAATGATTCATGATGGATGAATTTGCGCCTTCAGTGTATGCCTAAATCTGATAAGAAGCACAAGTTTTTGCTTAACAGAAATAGTCTGGTGGGTTGTCCTAACATCAGAAGATAAACAGCAGCTGAAAGATGGAGTTATTTTAAACATTAAAAATAGAAACATCTGAATGTACTAACGTACAAGGAGCTTGTGATTCAGAGTAGTTCTGAGGATAAGGCTGTGCTAATGCATGTATATTACAATGCAGTAACCTTAAAATTTAATAAAGTCACACTTCAAACTGGAAGGACAGAACAGAAGAGGGTAAAGAGGCAATTAGCTGGCTACAAGTCAGCAATGAGAAGTGTACCAATTCATTTTTTCAAGTGAGGACACAAGAAAAGGGAACAAACAAATGTAAATGTGCATTTGCTGCTAACTGTCAAGGGAGAAGAGAATAGGAACAAAATGTTCTCTAACCAGCCAATGCCACAAAATGCTAAGTTTAGGGATGAGTGTAAGCTTTATATATGCTGATAACTGGCAGAAATTCCTGTTAGTCAAAGGAGGACAAAATAGTTTTCCTAAATTGAATGGGAAAAATAACTTCATTGTTCAGAAAGGAGCGAGTCTATCAGTGAAGACAGCATCCAGTATCTGCTTTGCCATCTGAGAGGGCTGGAGAGGATGAGAGAGGCAGAGAGTAGTCTGGCACCAGGACCCAGGAGGTTCTGCTGACAGAGGACATGGAGCAAATTATTGAATTCACTAGTCTAGTGAAGACATAAACGAAAGAAAAGAAAGAACTTAAGAAAAAAATAGAGACGTTAAAAGAAGATGAGGAAATGCGGGACCAAACCCTCAATCCCATGTTCATTGTTTACTTACTTTTTACTCAAGTTGGCTCCATTTGACGTCCATGGGAATTTATAGGAGTAAAACCACAGTAAAGCCGAATTGGGGCATTGCAATTTTGATTCTAGCAGATGAGTGAACAAGCACTAAAAATCTGGGATCCTCAGTGGAAGAGGAAGGACAGCCGTTTGCATTCATATTGTCCTTTTCTGAATGGTCATAGTGAGGCTGACAAAAAGCTAGTTCTTCCCATCAGTGTCTTCACTTCTACACCCTACTGCTAGTGTTAAATGTGTGGGAGCAGGGAAATTCAGAGCTTTTCCACAGATGGCCTTGCCTTCAGTATATCCCTGAGGATTCATGTGCTCTGGGAGAGGAATAATTTTCCTTCCTGGGAGAGCTGTGTCCTTCCCGTAGCCCTCCTAAGAAGTCACCATGAAGATATTCTCACAGTTTGCCTTTCCCCAGAGCCTTCTCTTGCAGAACCATTGTAATTACAGCACAAAGAGCTAGCATTCCTTTAGGAAAAAAACATTTTCAGAGAACAAGAAGCAGGCAGCAAATGTAGCGAAGGGCTGTTCTGAGACAGGAGGTTGGAAATGCAAATGATCCGTAAAGGAAAATCTTGGGAATGTCAAAGCAAGAGCTACCTGAGACTCAAAGGGAGAGGAGAAGTGCAGCAAAGGAAGAAGAATGAGTTAATACTTAACCTAGATTTTTTTTTTTAATCTGTTTTTTAAAGGCAAAGGAAGGAAGAAGGGCAAACTATTCAGGGAGCCTGAATTGTTGAACTAGATCTCAGAAAGTCTAGCCCTTGGAAGGATGGCTGCCCAGGAATGTAGATGATTTTGAATAATGGGTAACTTCTTATGTTATTTTTTATTGCTTGCGTTATCGGTGTCATTTTCTAGGCAGGAAAACGGAAATGCAGTCTGCTTATTCTGTGGGAGGAAAGGCAGAGATTTAATTAACACATTCAGAGAAAGAACCACTAATAGTCAGGACCAGAATTCAGGAGTCAAACACACTTTAGCCTGCAAAGCTGATGAAAACATAGCTGAGAGTAAGAGCCGCTATTAAGGAAAAAATCATGCTGCAGAAGAACTTGATCTGGCCAAAACCAAGTGCTGCTGATTTACGGGAAATTTAGTTATAGTAGGTTTGGTCCAGAGAAAACCGAAACTCAGAGTGCCGACAAGGGTCTCCCTTACCTTTCAGCTCTTTGCTAAAAGTGTCATTCTTTCCAGTTGAGTGACAGTATGTGCTGCCAAATAGTTTGCAAGAGCAATAATACATAGATGAAGAAAGAAATTGAGTGATAAACAAAGGTGAAATTCTGTGCTTTCAGGGATCAAATTACATGGTGTATAGTTTCTATATTATTTTACAGGAGGTGTTATGAAGCTGTCAGGCTTGAAAGCAATGTCACGAGATTAGATTTTCCCAGAACCTGGCTTGCTGTCCAGTGGAGATGGGACCTTGCCATTTTGTGAATAAAATGTGCAAACTCCTGTCTTCACTGAAGCTTAAAACAACAACAACAAATTAAGGCGAAGAAGAGAATGGAAAATGGGAAGAAATAAAATTAAAAATTCTCTCGGCTGCTGGACTGTGGCTCTGTGTTGTTGGGATAATACCTCGGGGACTTTTATGTATCATGGTGATGTATGTACTACCAATGCTTTGATATTTAGATGGACAGAGATTGCAGAGATGCTAAAAAAAATCACACCTGCTTTCTATATCCAGTGTCTTGCTTACTGGGAGGACTCACTCTAGAGATATCGAACAGCATTGCTCCCGCATTCCTTGGATATACTCTTTTGGAGGAGGCAGCAGTTTTATGTTCTGCTTTAACCCCTAGAGAAGTCATGATGCAGTTATAACTTGGTGGTTATATTGTTAGCATATCCCTAATGACTTCAGCTCGCCTTTCTTCCTGGGCAGTGATGACTTCTTTGGCTGTCTTAGTGGCATGTAGTAGCTGGCTTACAGAGTCCTGCCAACATGGAATGCATTATCAAGTCTTCTGAGTCCAGATGTCTTTTTATTTTTGTTACCTTATATTCTGTCCTAGAACTTGGAAAAGGGGAGCACTGGCATTTTTCTAACATCAGACTGAACTTCTGCTGTGCCTTTTCACCTCACTACATGCTGCTAATTCATACTATTTACCTGTGTGTCTTGTGGTTGATAATAATCTGGTTTGTTTTGTAGAAGGGATTGCGAATCTCATCCTTTGTCCATAAAAATAGTCCTATTTGTATCTTAAGAGGGCCAAATGTGAAGGGTGAAAATCTAGAAAGACATGAAAAATATTACAATTTATTATTTTTAAGTGTATTTCATGACTTTTAAGTGAGTCTAACCATTTTCTTCTATTTCAGTCATGGCTTCTGAACTCTATGATTGGCAGTGCTTCAGTATGAAGCTGAAGGGGAATTTTTTCTGTGGGATTCCATAGGTGCAAAACTACACCACTATGTAGGGCTCAGATCAGTTGACTTAATCTCTGCTAATAAACTCCGTTTTATTTTGTTTATATAAGCTGCCTCCAAATATGCTATATGCACTGGTCTGATGAGGGAGGGATTTATGTCATTTTTAGAAAAAAGACACACAGGAAGTCTCTGGTGAAAAGAAAGAAAAAAAAATTGCCTGCTTGAACAGAGGGTAGATTTTACTTTGATGAAGCTGCAAAGAATTTAAGCACATATGAAGAATGTCTAATGGAAGTTTTTAGAAGAAAATTAAGACATAGTTCACTCCTTAAAGCATTAATGTAGAGCAAGCCCTGATGTCCTGTTTGGTACTTTAGCCACAATGCATCAAGCACCTTCAATTTATGACTCTGACATCTCCGAAGTACCTTCTGTTTAATTGCCTTCTTCAACCTAGGCAGTTGTCCTTATTCTAGGACATCTTTAAATGCAGGAAGGCAGAAGGTGGACAAAACCACTACAGCTTATCTCATGCTACTGACAAATAATTTTAAAGTGACATAAAATGAAGGAGGAAGCAAGTGGCTGAGTGAAAGCAAATGTAGAGCCCATCATCAAAAAAAGAAGCAAGATTGATGCTAGTGAATACTGTGGCTGTCTCAGATGGCATGCAGGCTACCAGCTGGACTGTTAGCTGTGAAATAAATACACTGGGGTTTTTTTCAAAAAAATATGAATGATAACTTTTTGAGAACATTTTTCTAATTTCTTGAGTCACACTCTATGAACTGTAAAGTCACAGTAATGTGCTCCTAGGCCAGGAATTGTTAAGAGTCAGGAGTAGAGCTGGTAGATATTTTTCATTTGAAAACTTTTTTTTTTTTTAAATGAAAAATGGCCTATTTTGTGAAACCCTCTGTGTTTAATGAAAAACAGAAAGCAAATACGTTCTTTGACTCTAAGTTAAGAGTAAATATCATCCCAAGGCAGTGTGAGCTCCACATGAAGGGGGAAACCAAAGAGTGGGAAAGCACACACACTCCCTAGAGCTTCTTTCACTCAGAACCTGTTGTTTCCTCCATAGGGATGCTTAATTTCAACTGGCGCAGGAACAAATCTTGAATACAGAGGAAAGCAGCAGTTACAGGGGGAACAATACAGCTGTTGAATTATTTGAGAACATCATCCAAGGGTTGAGAGTAGTTGTCTTCAGATCCAGAGTACAGGGTCTACCTGTTTCATGGAATCATAGAACAGTTTGGGTTGGAAGGGACTTAACAATCATCTAGATCCAACCCCCCTGCATGGGCAGAGACACCTCCCACGAGATCAGGTTGCTCAGAGCCCCATCCAGCCTGGCCTTGAACAGTTCCAAGGCTGGGGCAGCCACAATTTCCCAGGGCAACCTGTTCCAGTGTCTCACCACCTTCATAGTGAAGAATTTCCTCCTAATGGCTGGGGCCAGGAAGGGAAAGAAGGGGCAAGGAGGGGCAGGGAAGGGTAAGGGAGGGCAAGGAGGGGAAAGGAGGGGAAAGAAGGGGAAACGAATAAGCTCAATTACACCTGTTTCACAGGTGCAGAAGCAAAGATGACTGAAGGGACCTGAGCAGTGCCACCATGAAGCCGGGGTAGGAAAAGGGACAGAAGCAGCAACATCTGTCACTTCAGTCTCTCAACAAGCAACACTAATGTTGGACAGGCATAACATGCCGAGACACAACTTTTGTAGAAACATCTTCTGCCACAGCCACCTTCTCCTGCTTTTTGGAGAGGTGTCTTCTGTGTGCATTCAAGCAATCCAAGAGGATCTTTGAAGAAAGATCTTTGGATTTAAAAGCTACAATGCATTCTATTTGCACAGCTAACTGATCTCCATGCAAATTTCTACATTGTTAGTAAAATGTTAATCCAGAGCCTTGCAAACTGTTACAGCACTGCTCCAAGTCAAGAAAGGAAGAAACATGCCTGAATGACATGCCTGAGATCATAAAATAGGAAATCCTAGGGACTGGCAAAATTACACCTTCTAGGTACTTTTCAGTTTAGTGTTATTCATAGTCTTCCAGTGCATCTGGAATATTTATGGTATGATGTGGGTTCCCAAACACAGTGAGCTGTGACTGAGGCATTTTCCAGTCTAAACATAATTACCTTCCATTTGTCATCATTTCCTGATGTGCTTACTCTCTATTTAGAGCTGCTAATAAGCTGGATTCCGCTCTATCATTTAAGCATTTGTGTGCTAAGTAGTGTTGGAGTCATATGTCATTGAACATCTCTGTGCTTAAACATATGTGAACTCTCAAGGACTAAATTTAATCCCCAACATCATAAAGGGTGTCAGCCTTGCATTGGATAAGGGAGTTTGTATATTAACTACCTTGGTGCTTCATTCCTTAAGCACATAGTATAAGAGAGACTAATACTGTGACTGCATTTCACTGATGCACTTTTATAACCTGATGTCTTAATTACATCACTTGTCAAGGTGAAGGGTTACAGACAGTCCCCAGAAGCACAGATACACTGAACAGGACCTCTGGTGACTTGGGGTTTTCTTATGGGAAGCTTATCCCAGATAAAGGCCTTTCTTTAGAGGAGCAACAAACAGAGGCCATGGATCACCTAGGATTTAGCTGGCAGCTCTGACAGCTGTGAAATTGTCCTATCAGCAGTGTCATTGAAAGGAGCACCACACAGATTCTGAAACAGAGCTAAATGACTGGGTATCCCCTATTGGACTTGATTTCCTCATACTTGTTCCTGAACTAAGCATCTTCTTCCCTATAGGTGCATCATGTTGGAACGAACTTTGTACTTTTCCCTTGAATCTGATCTGGTCAGACAGCAGTGGGAACCCTCTGTGTGAAGGAGAAGTGAACATAGGGAGTGTGTGCTCCCTTAGAGGCTGCCCTGCACCCACTGCAGGTGTAGGAGACCTCACTGCTCTGAGGGACTGTCCTCCGCTAAATTATAAGGAATCAGGCATGCTGTGTTGGGAAAGGGAAGTCTCCCTTGGTAAGGGGTATCCACAACTCATTGGCAAGCAATAGCAATCCTAGAAAAGACATAAGGCCTTATAATCGATGCCCTAACATGTATCCCAGGTTGTCCAGGGAAGTTGTGGCTGCCCCCGCCCTGGAAGTGCTCCATTATGAGTTTAATTCAACATGGCTTGAGCGTCATGCTATTTATTTTTTATTTCCTTTTATTTATGCTCACAGTTTGAAAAAAAAAAAAATTTGTTGATTTATAATTTTTTTGAAGAGAGATTCATATATACCTTTTAGCCTAGAATGTCACTCCTGGTAAATGAAAATAAACATTTACATGCAACCATTTTTTTTTTTTTGCTATTTTTGACTGCCATTATTTAATAATTATTTTCCTAACTTCTTCTTTGTTTTTTATTGTGTTTTTTTTTTTGAATGTGAGTTGTTGATTTCTTACCCCCAAAACTGAGAAGGCAGAGATTCTGAGTTTTAGGGCTCTACCAAGAATCAACACGACCCTGAGGAGTCAAGGATGCTGCTCAACCTCAGCCTGTCTGAAGTGTAGATATGCCCCCAGCCTCAGCTGGAAGAAGGAACAGTTGCAACTAAGTGGCAAAGCTTATCAATATCAGTTGAGTGGCGATGATTTTGGTAAAGCTGGAGCTGCAGCAGAATTTTTTTTTTATTTTTTTAAATTTTTTTTCAGTTCAAAGTGTGTCTTTGATTTGCCTGTCACCATCTGAAATTTTCACCTATGGGACTAACATTTTCAAATCTGACCACTGGTCAGATTTTTTAAAAAGTGTGAGCAAAAGTGATTGAGGAAAAGTGCAAAAACCATGCCTGCTGACTGTCTCTATACGGAGGGACGGGAGTGCTCTAGTGATAAACCAGCTGCAGACAGAATCTTGAAATTCGGCAGAAAAAAACTTCTTCATTAAAGACAAAAGTTTGTGAGCGTCCTGATGAAAATTGATTTGCTTTTGTCTGAATAACAAGCACTCAGAAATTGCACTCAGTCTAGGCTCAGTTCATTTTAAAGTGCTCTTGTGGCACTCTTAATAACAAACGCCCACTGGAGCCTTCACTGTGTTCATTGTGTTCCCTTTGGATAAATTATTTTCATGAACTGTTTGTCTGGCATCGGCAGTCGTGGAGGGCATTGGACACGTGTATTTGAAGCAGGAGAAAAGGAATGGCAGAAATTGGCAGATTTCATTGCTGCTGTAGGGTTATGATCACTGTTTTAATAATTGCTTTGGCATTCTTGAGGATCAAAATGCTGTGGAAATACAAGTTATAATGTAGTTACATAAAATTAGAGCGGCAGTAAAAATGGGACTGGGCGAGCGGCAGGAGAGGATACATGAGAAAACAATTCCTAAACTGAAACGTGGATTGAAGGTTCATTTAAGCAGGTTGCTATGTAACTCTGGACTGACCACAAGCATGTTAAGGCAGCATTCAGCTCCTCTGTAAAACATTTGCTGGTCCACAGGAAGAGTTTGTTGCATTAAGTAATTTATGGGGTGCTAAGAAGTTCCTTAAGCTATTATTAAAAACATACAAAATCTTCCCTGGTTAGGACTCTAGTAACTCAGACTTCTAACTAAGCAGAACTGATAGGGCAGGCCTTTTGATGTTTAATGAGTTCTGAAGCAGATGTGAGATGTGATAGACAGGGTAGCCAGAGTGATTTAGTGCTCATGGAACAAAATGATGAGATCCCCTCCTGAAAAAGAAAATGTAGCTAAAAAGGAGAGGGTTGGGTTTTTTTCTTCCTTTCTTTCTTTCTTTTTTTTTTTTTTCTTTCTTTCTTTCTTTTTTTTTTTTCTCCTTTTTTTCCCCCTTCTTCCTTCTTGGTGCATGTGTTTTTGATTTCCTCACCCCGTGCCTCTCAGTGCTGGCTCGTTTCCATTCAAACACACACAGAACACTGAAAACTAATTAGCCCTGGATGCAGCCACAGGAAGTTAGCCTGCCAAGTCCCCTTTCCCCCACAATTCCTCAACTTTCTCAGCTTGCCTCAGGCCAAGGGCCTTGCACTGGGCCTCTCTGTGTAGGTTGCCAGGTCTAATTTTACAATTTCCCTTCACCTTATCAAGTGTGCCCCAGGCCCAACAAGGGGGAAAGGATCAGAGCCAATGTTGTGCTGTGGGCCTTTCTCCCCCACACCCAATCCCCACCCACCTCTTCTCTTTTCTGCATCAATTTTGGGAGTCTTGGTCTTCTTTGGTTTCAGTGTTGACTTGTTAATCTGACCTTTGCTAATGCTTTTTAAAGGAACCAAAGAGAACTTCACCATCTTGTAAAACTTGAAAGTCCCTCCTCTCCAAGACTTTTCTTGAAGGTTAACCAATTTTCCCAAGAGCCAGAGGACTACAGGTGTCAACCATTTTCAAGCATCTCATTTCAAAGCAGAGCCCACCACAATCCCAATGCGAGAAGCCAGAGTCTGATTAGAAGAAAGCAGCAGCCTGGATGCCAGCCTATGCTGGGCAGAGTCATGACACAACTAGAAAATACCAGCATGGCTGCACAGTTGTGAAGGTCTAGAAGCATATTGGGGTTTTCATCTTGATTCTTATCCTGAGTTGCTGTGTGACACTTAGCAAAAGTAACATCAGCTCTTTCTAGGCTGGTGATAACAGAACATAACCTCTACAGAGAGTACTTTGAGCTTTGTGGATGAAAGGCACTGAAGCACATCACAGCTGTTACCAAATTTGAGGAGAAAGGGGTGAAGAAGGAAAAATGGGCAACTGAATTCCCCTCTTCCTTCTTCTGTGATATAGATAAGTGGGAACTGATGGCCTTGTTGGACTGTTGCCCATCCACTACAGTGTCCAGATGCCATGTCATCTAGAACAAAGTCTTGAAAGGAAGACTTGAGGATCATGTGCTATGATGGGTGAGAAAAGAGACAAGGCTAATTTGACCTTCTTGTCCAGTGCCGTTCAGGTCTCCAGGAGTTAGGAAGTGGCATAAGACCTCAAGTATAAAATGTTTCCTATTGTTGCCTGTGACAACGGTGGATGTTCTTGAGAGCCACATAAATAGCTGGTCCTTTTTTATTGCTCTTAGGTTTTTTTGCTGTGGCAGTTTCCCCAGAGCAATGAGTTCCACAGTGTAATTGTGTGTCATGTGAACATTGTCTTCTTTCCATGGATGTGCTCTGCAAATATTTGGAGAAGCTCATGCTACATCTGCTGGTACTGCACCTGCCCTGTCAACGGAGAAGATCAACCTGCAGGGCTGGGAGAGGAGGCTTATCTGGGAGCCAGCTCTAAATGAACTCAGAGTTTGAAAGTAACCTGAAGGAAAATATTAAGTACAGTACTAGGAAGGGCTGCTGTAGGAAAGGAACAAGATCCTATTCTTGTTTCATCCTTCCCTGATGCAAGACTTGAGAAGAGCTTTGTATGAGTTTTGTAGTGAAATTACATTTTAAACATATTTACCACCTTGCCTTTGATTGCCATGAATGTACTTCCAGTAGAGCAGGCAGAGGAACTGGCTGTGTGGAGCCCTGCCTATTGCCAGTCTCTTTTCCCAGCTTGTGAAATGCCTGCTCTGATGTTTAATTTAACATTTCTTACGTGTTAGAGCCAACCCAGATATGGAGGAATGACTTCATTGGGCAGGCACACTGTTCTGGAGCAGAGATCAAACAGGAGCAGAGAGATGTG
Source organism: Hemiprocne comata (assembly GCA_020745705.1). NCBI lineage: Eukaryota > Metazoa > Chordata > Aves > Apodiformes > Apodidae > Hemiprocne > Hemiprocne comata. The sequence goes on from CM036586.1 coordinate 146,385,690, forward strand.
ATGGTCTAGAGTCCAATATGGAGCATTCTTCAATTTGCAGAGTGTAGCATGTGAGTAGCCTAAGATGAAAGTGAGTACTCTGGTGACTGCTATATTGCTGTGTTACAAGTAGCTTACTGAACTGAGCCAACCAAGATTATCTTTAGGATAAAAAACAACCACCCTCTGTTGTGGATACAGATAATCCTGTTAATCTGATGTCAAGGATATCCGTGGCATTTGTAGTAAAATCTCTGTTGTGTAGAGTAGATTTTTTCCTCTGCATCTGGACCTGCCACAAGCAGCCCCCAGTCTGTTTGGTCTGTCCCTATTACAACTCTAAGAAATGTAAATTTGGCAGGATGGCAGAACTAGCAGCCCACTAGTTGACCTGTGTGCTCTCCCTCTGGCTCCAAGTTTTAACATGTCTCAGAGTACTTGCAAGAAAATAGCCTCTTAGTTTTTTTGATCTTTGCCCAAGTGTCAGGACTCCAATCCAAGATTGCTATTGGCTGTCCTGAAGAAATCTGTGAATCCCAGAGAGAACTAAACAACAGGACACACACATTTTAAAAGAGCAAAATTAAAGCCAAATCAGTTATTATGCAATATCTCTTTTAGCAGGCAAAGAGCAATGAAGAAAATGGAGTGATCAATAAAAATTATTTCCAACTCTTATTTGAAGTTTTCTGAGAAGTACTCCCAGATATAATGACCTACAAAACTGGAACCACAGCACACGTGTTGTGTCTATTTTCTGAGAGTGCAAGCCTCTAGTTCAGCTCATTTTTCAGAACTCTTTACTCCTCCTGAAGAGTAAAAGCAGGAAAACAAAAGCCTGACATAAGAAGTTGGCTTCCTTTCATATCTGTGAAGTCAAAGCGGAGCTTGAGTTTTACTAGAGACTTATTAAAATGAGCCAATGTAGCTGGTCTTAGAGCTATGACATGTATCTGATTGCAAGTAGGATGAGCTAAAAAATTTCCATGCAACCCTTACTGTATTAAAAAAAAAAAAAAAAGGAGAGTTTTTATTGAAAATGGAAGATTCCTCAAAAGAATCTTATTTTCTTGAAGTTGTTCACATATTCTTCTTAAAACTGAAACCCAAAAACCTAATGATTGTGGTATCTGATAACCTATGGGTACTTTACACAGATTAATACATGGCACGTTTCTGGTACTTTACCCCTACTCTGTCAGTGGAAAACAAGAGACCTCTCTAGTGCAGCTGACATCCTGAGAAAGTCTCTAATGCCATTGTCATCTTAGATTCCCATTTCTGAGAAGCTATCTCCCTCTCTCTCTAAAATATATCCATCCATATAAACAGGGCTTTTTATTTTTGAAACACGTGAAATAATTTAGTACAAACTAGAAAATAACTTCCAAATGCCCTCTTTTTCCTGCACTCTTCTGAGAACATATGGGGAAGACAGCACATACTTTTCTTACAAAGCAAATGAAAATGTCATTGTTTTCCCCAAATGAATTTGAAAAATTGATTTTGAAAAAGAACCGCATCTTTGAGATCAACCCCTCCCGTATCAATACATCATACAAGAAAACAGTCACCTCTGCAGAAACATTTGTTTCCATCGTGTTGCATCGTTTAAAAGATGAGACAACACGCTCTGCAAAGTGCAGAACTTCCTCTCCTCTCTAATTGCCTTTCTGTTCTCAGCATTACATAACTTTAAAGGCATGTTATAAATATTGTTCTGCGTCATAGATCATGTCTATAATTTATACAGCATTTTCACTTCGACGTAATCTCATGAAGAAAAAGGAAAACATAGGAAGTTAAAAGATTCCAACCTGCCGATTTGAAAGATATTTTGCTTTTGTTTTGCAGAAACCAATTTGATGTATTTAGCATAGTATGAGTATTCTGCAAAGTCAGTTTGGAAAGGTGTGATTAAAAACCCTGAAATATTTTAAAGTCAGAAAACATATTTACGGAATTTTTCTCCCATGACTATGCTTTCATGTAATTGTTTTTTATTGTATTTTAAATTCAAGATGAAATCGTGGCTCATTCCCACCCAGAGTGAGGTAACCAGATTAACAATAGTGGGGAGCGCCACACTGAGAACACAGGCAGATGTGAGTACAACCAGATTAATTACACAGAATCATAGAATCATAGAATCCTAGGGGTTGGAAGGGACCTCGAAAGATCATCTAGTCCAACCCCACCTGCCAGGCATGGTCACCTAGAGCACATCACACAGGAACTTGTCCAGGCGGGTTTTGAATGTCTCCAGCGAAGGAGACTCCACAACCTCTCTGGGCAGCCTGTTCCAGTGCTCTGTCACTCTTACAGTAAAGAAGTTTTACCTACTAGAGCAAGAAAGAGATGTGCTACAGGTACAGACATTTGCTCTTTTTTTCAGTTTGCTCCAGCAAGTTAGAAATTCAGCTATTACGACAGAGAATAGAATCGTTAAAAAATTGATACTATTAATGGAAAGTGTTTTGCTCAGTGAGCAACCATGCAGTCTAGTCTACATTTTCCCATTGGTTTTGCTTATTAAATTATAACTAGCAAATGATGCATAAATACATTAACAATTGTCTTATAGTTGAATCTCTCTGAGTCTTATGTAGCTGATTGAAAAATGACCTTCATTTGGATTTTAGTAATAAATGGAAATAAATACTTAGGTAACATATTTTTCTAAAAATAGCCTTAGCATATGAAATGCTTGGAGCATCCACTTTCCTGCAGAGTGGAAGTTCTGAAAGGCTTTATCCAGGAAAGTAATTTTTTTTTGACATCTTCACCCAAAACACAGCACTTCAACATCCCTGAATTATGTTTCGTTTTGATTTTTTGAACCATATGTCATCATTAAAACAACCTTGTGTTTTGTATTACAGGTTTTGCAATTCATGTTCCCTTTCCCTCTTGGGGGCTGACTTCTCTGGCTGGACAGCATCTTTCCACGTTGTACCCAAAGTGTAGTGATTCCCAGGACAAACTTTCTCAGGAAAGGAGCAGTATGGGAGGTACATATGGAGGTGGGACTGTTATCATCTAATGGTTTCAGTAATGTACAAAAGGTAAGAAAGCAAAACCAGCTTTTGCTGCTGTCACAGAGCTGAGGACATAATCAATACAGAAAAGGTCATGATTCACACAGGAAAAAGCAGATGGCTGTGAATATTGGTGCATGGGAAGGGGAGGGCAAGATAAGAATTGAGGGTTTTACTTGACTGCAGGTTGGCTCTGAGTTACCAGTGTGATATAAGTGTGGAGAAAACAAATGTTATCCCACAGCATATTGAGGTATTTCTATTAGGAGTTGACTTTTAATACCAGGATATAAGAGTTCAATGAGAACATAGTTCATGGCTGGCAAAGGCTAAACTGGAATTGCAGGGGATGCCTGCTGGAGTGGTTGTGAATGGGAAACTTGTTTTATGTGGGAAGACCAAGACAATTGGTCTTTTTTGATTCATCTGTGAGAAAACCAGGAGGAAGATACTAATGTTCTCTATGCATAATCCAGGGCCAAATGGCAGGGGTACAGGAGAGCAATATAAGCTGAGTGACCATCCTGGCAACAGAAACTGGAAGCTAGACAAACTTTAAGATGGGACTGGTAAATATTTTTAAAGGATGACATGATGAGATTGCCTGCTTTGGTGACTTGGGAGGTTTATTACAGTCCTGTGTTCTGCTTCCTTTCAGCCAACATAGTCCTTCCCTGGACACCAGCCCTTGGAGGAAATGAGGGCTAAAAGAGAGTTCCTGGGATAAAACATCTGCCCACAGATCAGTCTCAGGGGTTGTGCCAGTGGCCCCTTTGCACATTTTAAAGGAGGGGGATCATGTCTGTTGCATTTCAGTGATCCATTTCAAGCAGTCACATGGCATCTGCCACAGGTTTGCCAGAGCTAGGTAGAAAACTTCCATTTCATGTTCTCCATATGGCTGCTGTCTAGCAGATGACACCACCTAAATGCCCATAGTCCTGGCTCTTCCCTCAAACAGCAGAGTGGTTAGGGAAAAAATAAGCCAAACCTCTGCCCTGCTCCTTCTCACCCCTAAAAAAAGTGCAAAAATCAAAAGTCTTAATGAACTGTGTTCACTCAGGAGCAGCAGCCCATCTTCAGGCTTCATCATTTGTTATGGATACTTCATGGCAGTGTTGTTTTTGTTGGTTTTGTTTGGGTGGGAAGCCTGCAACTCCTGTTAGTGCTTTGTAAGGTACTTTGTGACATGTAAGGCTCGGGAGAATGAAGACCAGGAAACACATGCAGCTGACAGGCAGGGCCAGCAGCTTTCCTCCTGCCAAGTAGGCTGCCTTCATGTGTGCTTCTGGCAGAGAGCTGCATGACACCTCAGGTTCCCTCCCGTGTCTTTCCAAGAGTAACAGAGATTTGCTTCCTTGCAAAGGAAAACCAAGGTCATGACAAAAAGTAATAGAAGCCATCATCTCAAGGCATTCAAAGCAGTTTAAGACAGGAGTTGGGGGAGTTTCTAGCTCAGAATTATTTTGTTGCAGATTATTACTGGGTGCTGCAGTTTATCATTATGTATTTTATTTTGAAGTGTTTCATTTCTTTAAGGTGGTGACCTTCAGTATGCTGAAAGCATAACTGAACTATCTTACCCAGTTTTGTACAGCCCAGGTATCCTTATGCATGTTTCAAACAGTGTAAGCCACTTGTAAGGTATTTTGAGAATGTGGTTAACTAATGAAATTTTTGTGTTGACTTTACCCTTTAACAATACATGCAGGGGTGCATTCTGGGGGACTGATGGTAGTTTCCCTGCAGTGCAGGAGTAGCTGGCAGCAAGGTGGGTGGTGGTGTGCTAGAGGTCAAATGCCATGAAATAGGTGTCCCTAGCCCACTAAAGTGACTAGCCCATTCTCTTTTTAATATAAGTTTATAATTTCAGCAATTACAAAAATGAGCTTTCCTTTCTCTCTCATCTGAGACCAACTCTAGTTATTCCATCCTCTCAAAGAAAATGGACCTTCCCTTCCCTTCCCTTCCCTTCCCTTCCCTTCCCTTCCCTTCCCTTCCCTTCCCTTCCCTTCCCTTCCCTTCCCTTCCCTTCCCTTCCCTTCCCTTCCCTTCCCTTCCCTTCCCTTCCCTTCCCTTCCCTTCCCTTCCCTTCCCTTCCCTTCCCTTCCCTTCCCTTCCCTTCCCTTCCCTTCCCTTCCCTTCCCTTCCCTTCCCTTCCCTTCCCTTCCCTTCCCTTCCCTTCCCTTCCCTTCCCTTCCCTTCCCTTCCCTTCCCTTCCCTTCCCTTCCCTTCCCTTCCCTTCCCTTCCCTTCCCTTCCCTTCCCTTCCCTTCCCTTCCCTTCCCTTCCCTTCCCTTCCCTTCCCTTCCCTTCCCTTCCCTTCCCTTCCCTTCCCTTCCCTTCCTTTCCTTTTTCTTTCTTAAGAGGGTCTTAACCTCCCCACATCCCCAACATCTCTTTGTTCTTCCTCTTCTGTACTTTACAGTTCCCTGTGGGCCTTAAAATCCTATTACACCACACAGTCCTCTGAGCTCCCTGTCAGCTCTTCCTTGCACACAGCATCTTCACAAGTTTTTCTACCTCCTTCCTGTGGTCTCCCCACATAGCCCTATTTTCCTTATGTCTCATCCTCCTCCTACATGCTTTCTGATCCCTTTGCCAGGGTGAAGTAGTCCCCAATAACGTAATTACTGCTCTTTTAATAATTTCTAATGATTAAAAGTGTCATGAGTGGCAGAACTTGCCTAAATAGGTGATAATTCAAAGATGAGACCCTAATTCTCTTTTAAAAAATGTAATCCAATTTGTCTTCCTTCTCATCTTTGTCAAAATTACAAACCAGTCTGTCTTACATTTCATATATATGATCTCATGTCAGAGCAGAAGTTTTCTGGAAAATCTGAGACAAATTGGATGAGGCATATTTGGATTCATATGGAAACTGAAACATTCTTTTAAACAGATTTTTTTTCTCTTTTTAAAAAAATTTTGTTGGCTTGTCATGACTCAAAAGCAACATGGGCTGGAAAATTCCAGATCTGCCAAGACCACGGGCTTTCTCCACAGACTCTAGGTTTTCAGGTTCTTCTAGGGGCCCAGAGAGTACAATCAGTGAAAAGGGCAGTCCTTCTTTGTTGATCTTCTTTCTTCCTTCCCTGCCTGATGGAGCAGTGATGTGTGCAGAAGGACAACCTCCCATGTCATTACCCTTTACCTCTCGATTGCAGAAGCAGAGAGTTAGGGGCCAGGGCAAGAGCTGACCAAATTCAGCCAAGTCCATGTGTGTTCAATGTGAACATTTTTTATGGGCACTGAGTGCTGACTGTTGAATGTGTCATATTAACACTTTATAAATAGGTGGTTTTTCAGCTTGAATTCTGAGTTGATAGCACTGAAATAAGAATTTACTTTTCTTTTTTTGCTAATGCCAATTGATTTATTTTTTTTTTCACCCAGCAAAACAAAAAAATTCTTTCAAGATGCCTTTTTTTTCTTCAGAATACTACCTGTAGGCACATTTCAAACCAAAATATTTTGTGGGAAAATAAAAATGCTTATCAAGAAAATGTCAAAATTATTTATTTTCCTGTCCTCCCAAAAAAATCTCTGTAGACTTGCTAAATTCAGTACGGATTTATGAATAGTTTTGACTAGCCAAATTATATGTTTCTGGGCAAATATGTTAATTATTCAGACCAATATCATTTGGAGCTCTATTTTAAAATTTTTTTCTCTGATGATTTCACCAGTGGCTGTGCCTCTGACTACTTTGGTAAAAGTTTATTAGCTGTGGATGCTGTAAGAACATTTCTTGATGATTTTTATGAGCCTGAGGAAGCCCACCCCAGCCAGCTATGACATCTTTAACATTGTTCGTAGCTTCCCTTCTTGGATACAATACAGCATATGTTGAATTCCCAGTGGGTGTGAGGGAATTTACCTAAGCAGTGGTGCACACTGAGGAGGTGATAGGGAGCTGTGCATATCCCATTTTCGTCCATTATATCAATCCAAAGATTCAGAAGGTTTTGTCAGCTGTAGCTGAGCTTTCTCAGGTTGCAGGTGCTCTGTTCCTGTGCAAGCAGTAAGCAATCAGTGTGTTTTTTATTCTTTGCATAATCAGTTCCTGTCAGAAGTAGAGGAAATGGTGCTTGGAGAGAGTACACAGTAGGCTAAAAAAGAAAGTATAAAAGAATATAAAATGTGATTTGTTTCATCTTGAGAATAAGTTAGAGTGGAGAGGAAAGTCTCCATCTCTTCTTGCTTCCTTTTCCACCTTCTCTTTCATACAAAACATGGTAACTCTCAAGTCATGTGGATATAGTCTGCCCTATATGGACAGAGCTTTGTGAGGAGTCCAGCTAGAAGCAAGGCTTGCATGATTTTTTTTATGATGGAGAAGCTGGCAATGATGGGCAGTGTGGTGCAGTGCTGCTAGGAGAGCAGTGTGACTCTAAGGGCAGAATATGAGCACAGCAGCCAACACAGATTTCATGTCACACCCTAGTATTTAAGTTAGGTCTTGCACTGGCCTATTGTACAAGATCAATTTTATTCAATTTTTATTAAAATAAGGAGGTTTAATGGGAAGTTTAATGAGATAACTTAAAGATCAAAAACCTCAAAAGGTTCAAGATCCCAACAACATTTAGTGTGCATTCATCTCATTGCAAATCTTCCATTTATAATAATGAAAAAAACCCTACATAGCTTTGTAATCCCTCTGTACATTGGCAAGATGAGCTATCAGTGTGCATCATGTATGATTTAAGGACGTCTTAAGCATCCACATGGGACAGATGGACATCTACACAGCCAGAAACTATCTTCCAACTCCGATATCTATGGCAAAATCTTGACCTTTATGTTTCACATAAGTAACAAAGAATCCCAGCTTCCCATTTAAATTCCCCCTTCCATGTACTGAAAATATTAAAACAATTTAATCTCCTTACAATCCCCAGTGGTGCCCTTTAAATCAGCTTTTCATTGGGAATTGACTACATACTTTTTGTAACATAAACTGAAATCTGGGAGTTGTAAGCTGCCAGCAAAATATGAAGGTATGCTACATTTGCCCAGATATACAAGATATGACAAGATTTAATATGTATTAAATTTAGCAGGTGCTGTGATCTCCTGCACAGACACACAATAGTCAAAGGAGTACTCCAGAGAACTCTGCATTCCCTGCTAGTTCTGCATTTCTGTTCTTTCCAGCATATTTTTATCTGTAATCTTACCTCCCATTTCTTACAGTTCAGATTCATTTTGTTTAAGCTAGATTATCTATATTTTTATCAAGTTCCTAAATTACAGGCAATATATCCAACCTTAGCTCCAGCTTCCCAGAGGTGTTAGTTGGGGTAATTGCAAACTGTTTAGATAAGCTATAGATTTTGACAGAAACAGAACAGAACTTGGATGTCACATTTCTCACCCAGTCAGAAAAGCTGTTTCTCTCACATGCTTATTATTTCAGTTTTTAGGTGGAGAAATTACCAGGGAGGAGGAGATGGGGAGAAAGAAGAGTGGTTTCCTTTTTGTGAAAGCTCATTAGACTGTGGAGAACCATCCATTGCTACCTTGCAGCTGGGATGTAAAGCCAAACATGTCAAATGCAGTCAAATATAAATGATCCCTTTTTACACGTTTCACATAAACTAGAACCTTGACAGTAGGTGTAGGGCAGAACACGACAGGGAATAAGACACTGAACTATTGGGGCATAGTTACTCTCTTGAGCTTGCCAACAAAGCTCAAGAGTCCATATTAATCTAAAAATTATAGGTCTTGCTGGGAAGAAGTGCTTCTTGGTTGTCATTTACAATGACCACACTGATTTCACTGGTACTGCAGGTTACCTCCCAAATAGTGACCCTTAGTTTTTTTAATGTCTAACCAATTCAGACATCAACAAAGACACCACCCTCGCCCCCATATTCACAGTCATGTTGTAATTTTTCTGAACATATGACACACACCCTCTGTCACTCAGCACTCCCACATCCACCAGTCCTTTTGTAGCTCAAGGAAGCCACAGTGAGCTTTCCAACTCAGTTTTCCATGGGGATCTGCCAGCTGGTGAGAGGCAGGTTCTCCGAAAGTTTGTTTTCCCTCTTCTGTCAAAGGAGGATGTTGAAACATCACTTACTGAGAAAGCTATGTGAGAGGAAAATGTCATCATCTCAGTGGGATAAATAGAACCATATTTTGCTCTCTGTCTGGATCAGTATTTTTAAAAAGGAGCAACATTTTCCATTGATGTTGCCCTGTATGCAGAAAGAAGGAGGCTGCTTAACACAAAAAAGAGACACTTTTAGACATAAAAAAGCTACATGTGGCTAAAAGCTGAAAATCGGCCTATTAAAAACAGAAGAGGTAAAAAAAAAGGCTAAACCCCTGTAAACACAAGGCATTGGTGATGTTTCCAGAAATCTTAAAGCCCAGAAGAACCACTTCAATACTTGTAGTGTAGGCTTTTCCATAAGATAGGCCAAGCAACTGCACTTGGTTCTTTAATAAAATGGTATCTTTTGCTTTATCTCTAAATTAGCTTTTAGCAATCCCTTCCATTTTTTATTTGAAAGTCTCAACTGATGAAGAGTTGCTTAGGTAGTTAGTTTCAGTGGCTATTTTCATAGACAAGAATGTATATCTTCTTTATACTCTGAAATTCTCTTCCTTCAGTTTCCAGTCACTGGATTTCCTTTTGCTTTTATCTTACTTTAATAGAAATCTTTTCCCCGTGAACATACTTTTATGGATTGCGACTTCCACTTGTATAAACTAACCATGATGGTTTTCTCACTCTGAAGGAGACCATGTCACTGAATTTCATATGAAGTATGATGAAGGTTTTTTCCAAACCTAACTTTCTGCAGTTCTGTGGTGTACAGGACATCAGTTGAAATCTTTCTATCAAGTGTATTAATTCTGTCTTTTGGATAAATAAGTCACATCCTTGGTGTGGGAATCTGGTGCTCTTCTGAACTTCATTGGTTTATTCTTAATGTGAACTGGTGGGTCTATTAACTGCTACAACAGGCTGCTAACACTCTCCCGCCATCACACTGGAAATGATGTCACATGTATTAGCTACCAAAAAAAAAAGTGGAAAAACAAGAAAAATGTCAAGATGTGCTCTAGGTGACCCTGCTCTGGCAGGGGGGGTTGGACTAGATGATCTTTCGAGGTCCCTTCCAACCCCTATGATTCTATGATTCTATGATTCTATGATATATATTAGGCATGATAATTTCAGAATCAGCAACAATATTGACTGCTAATCCTCTTTAGACACCTCTGACAGAAGTGCAGTAGCCCAATCACATTTCACATTTATGAAGCTTTCCTCTAGAAAAATGAGTTTTCTATTAAAAATTCTGTTAGCTTTGGAGTTTTCTTTTTTTAATAAGGCAGCAACCTCCATACGTATACGGGAGGTGCTATATCTTCAAAGAGATTAGTCTAAGAGTTGAGCCACAACAATACCATTTTGATTTTAAAAATCAATAAGGCAGGTACCTTATTGTATATGTTGTACGATACGTTACAACTCTGGCACAAGAGACCCAGTGTTTGAAAGCTAAATCTGGTCAAATTGAGGCTGGATATGAAGCATCTGCATGGCTGTGGAGTTAGTTAACTATTGAAGCAACTTATTTAGAGACATGGTGGACTTTGCAGTACTTGAAGACTTTAAATCAAGTCTTTGATATGAAAGGGTGTGTATCAGGACTGGTGTAGAGAGAAATGTTTTGGATAATTTGTTTGTCTTTACATTCTAGTACAACCTACAAGTGAAAAGCATGACAGGAAACCAAGCTAGCCTCATTTGTTGGGACCACACCGTACATGCAGAATGAGTAAATGTACTGTGATTTTGAAGGCTGGAATGGAAGAAGGAGAGAGAGTGAGGATAAAATAGAGAGTGAAATTTTGCTAGGGTTTTTGGGTTTTGTTTTTTTGTTCCGTTTTGTTTTGTTTTTTTGTGGGATATGCCTAGGCAGCATAGGGCGCCTACTATATAAAAAAAATAAAATGAAAGAAAACGTGGTATAAACAGCTGTATGCAGTTTGGTAGACATCCCTGCGATGTGGAAAATTGCAGTTTAAATCCTGTTCTATAACTCGCCTCTGTCAGGTGGTTGCATCAGTTTTGGAGCTTGAGGAGCTCCGTGGGCTCAGCAGGTGCAGCACCCACAGCCTGACTCCTGACAATTATCCATAGATTCTCACAGGCTTTCCATCTGGGTCTCATTTTGCAGCAGAATTTCCACCCATTGTGAACACGCAGCTGAACGAGCATCTCCCAGCCCATCACTCATACACTATAGATGTGCAATGGTCCCATTATGGCCAATCAGAAGATGAAACACCGAAGAGGATGAAGGTGATCACGCATAACCACTCTCAATGCCATCTCCTGTTGCTAACCACTGATAATGAACAGCGATGGCCTAGCACAGCCTAAACCAGAAGGAATCCCTTGTTTGGATGGTCAGCCCTGAAAGCTTATGCCCACTGCACTAGCATATTCATGTTGTGATGCTACCTTGTCACATATCTCATCTCTAAATTCTTTACACTTTCTTACAAAGTGAATTTTGTATGCTGCAAATCACGTGTCTTCCAATCCAAGCACCTCTTAGTTAATTTAAAAACATTTAGAATCATAGGGAGCTACATAGAAAATGGAAGCAAAGTTGAGTGAGGAGCTGGGATTACTGGAAAGATGGCTATCTGTAGATAGAGGGCTTTACTGAGTCCCACAGTGGATATATAACTCGTAATCTAGAATATCACTTTGTACTTCAAGACCTACCAGTGATTACCTGAATGAAGAATGGGAATGCTGCAAACTGCAGGGAGCTTGAGAGCATGTCAGGTGGGAGTGTTGATCTGCTTGAGGGTAGAAAAGCTCTACAGAAAGATCTGGACAGGTTGGATCGATGGGCTGATGCCAATTATATGAGATTCAACCAGGCCAAGTGCTGGGTCCTGCACTTGGGTCACGACAACCCCAGGCAACATTACAGGCTTGGGCAGAGTGGCTGGAAGGCTGCCCAGCAGAAAAGGCCCTGGGGGTGCTGGTTGGCAGCCAGATGAACATGAACCAGCAGTGTGCTCAGGTGGCCAAGGAGGCCAACAGCATCCTGAGTTGTATCAGAAATGATATGGCCAGAAGGACCAGGAAAGTGATTGTCCCCCTGTATTCAGCACTGGTGAGGCCACACCTTGAATTTTGGGCTTCTCACTACAAGGACATTGAGGTGCAACACAGGGCAATGAAGCTGGTGAAAGATCTGGAGAGCAAGTCTTATGAGGAGTTGCTGAGGAAACTGGGGTTGTTTAGCCTGGAGAAAAGGAGGGTCTCTACAACTCCCTGACAGGAGGTTAGAGCAAGGTGGGGGTTGGTTTCTTCTCCCAAATAAGAAGCAATAGAATAAGAGGAAATGGCCTCAAGTTGTGCCAGGGGAGATTTAAATTGGATATTAGGAAGAAATTCTTCACTGAAAGTGTTGTCAGGCACTGGAACAGGCTGCCTAGGCAATGGTGGAATCACCATCCCTGGAGATATTTAAAAGACACGTAGATGTGGTGCTCAGGGACATGGTTTAGTGGGCACTTGGCAGTGTTGGGTTAATGGTTGGACTTGATCTTAAAGGTCTGTTCCAACCACAACAATTCTATGATTCTATATACAATGTGTTGGGGGAAAGGCAGGTCCCGGTTGTCCAGTTTGACTGAGTCTGGGCAATGCAGACCACATAACCTGGTTGTACTCAGTAGGCCAGTATACCACATCCCAGGCCAGCTTCACACAGCACTGGCTTGGGGAGTGAAGCGGCTCTGAGGGACACCCAGCTGCTGGCTGTCCTCAAACACCACTGTAGATGCCCCCTCAGCTCTTTGTGAAGGGTGTTAACACCCGGATGGACACAGTGATTATCTGCTCCTCTGTTCCCCTCTTGATTAAATTATATCAACTCCAACTGAAAAGGAATTGGGAGGATATACTTTAATGCTGCAAATACTTTGATGTTATATTAAAGTGAGTACTTCGGGAAGGCTGTCCTAAGAAGAGAATGTTAAAGGAGGGGTTTATTAAATAAGTAACTGGATTCCTCCAGAGCAGATGATAAAATGGAAATAAGTGCACCACTTCCTAATTAAAACTGAACAAACAAAATATCTCTACAAGAAACCCAGATGAGGTGAAAGCTTTGTGGTTGGTATTCTGTTATAGCTATCAGGACCAACAGGCCTTATAAATGTAGCAAGTTACAATGTAAATCTAGAGATGAATCTCCTGTCTGAGGAGTTAAGGTATCCAGTTAACAAATTTTACTGTGTTGCCATTAATTATGAAAGACTTGATGGCTGTCTCCTGGACTCACTTTCAATAGGGATATATGCCAGAGAAATGTTTGTCAGCCAGTATTTTCCCATTGACTGTCTGACAACAGATGTTAAAGTAGGAGTAAAAATTACAGAATCATCTTTAGTTGATCTTGAATATGTTGATAATATTACCTAGAACAGAGACTGCCAACAAGCAAAGAGGTTACCAGAAGAGTTGCAAAAAACTGTAGACCTCTAGAGGATTTAAGATCAAAGTAATGAAACAAAAGGGTTTAGAATCTTTTTCAGTGACTTTAGTAGCCTGTGGTTGAGTTACAGCATATCCCTTGCAAATCTCTTTGGTTTTGATGTAAAGCATTTTTATTATGGAAAATCCCTCATGTTTCTCAGTGGGTGATTTCAGTGTTTAATTAGAAAGCATTTCTAATCCAAACTTGTATCTCTCATAGCCTCTGCTTGCTAAACTAAAGAGCTCTTTCTTATCAGATATCTCTTCCCCACGTAGGTGTTTGTAGATAAGGTTCAAATCCATTCTCTGGATAAGCTAGGTTTGTCTGTCTTCCTTCCTCACTATAGAGCAGGTTTTCCTGACCTCATTAAATTATGAAGTCATTAAATTATTTTCTGAACCCCTTCCAATTTCTACCATCCTCTCAGGGGTGTGGACACCAGAACTAGAACCATCACTCCAATCACAAGAATACTTGTCTGTGAGCATTCAGGTCTCATTGCCTCTTTCTATGCAAAAATTAGATGAGAGAGACACAGTTGTATAGGCAGCTCCAGGAAGCATTGCAGAAGAGCCTAACCTCCAGTCCTCCAAGGTGCGTCTGGGAAAGGCACTCTCCTGTCACAGATGGTAGAGGGAACTTGGAGAGACCTGCTTCCCTAAGCCGAAGTCAGCCTCAGGGAGAAGCCTCAGAAAAAAAAAAAAATTGCTTTGCTCTTGTTTTGCCTGTCTAGCAGTCTGAAGACAGATTTTCTCAGGCAGTTGATTCAGAGAGAACCAGATTTGCTCTTTGGCCATGAACCAGATTCCTGGTTCAAGAACTTTCCTGACAGTGTTCCATGTGGGATATGATTCTGATTCATGTTTGGACTGCAGAAATAATTCAGTCCTTCCATACAGTAATTTTATGCTTTTCTAGTTTGTTTTCTTGGAAGATCTCAAAAATGCCATAAATATTCATTGATTTACATTCACAGCAATCCAAGGAAAAAAAGTAAATATGATGGCCTTAATCAGATTATTCTCAGTCATGTTTTACTGTTACAAGTGAAGTCAGTTGCAGAGAGTGAAATAGAGCCAGTTTCTCGTGCAAACTAGTCCACCTATGAATCCACCATATCTCTTTACTCGATACTAGAATTATTGCAGTCTGCACTGAAAATTATCTCCTCCTCTACCTGTGTAATTAGCCAACCCTATTGCTTCATGACTCCCTTGCTAGACGCCGCAAATACCTAACTATGTGCTGGAAAGGAACCTCCAGTTATGTGACATAGCCTGTTGGGATGTACCTCGCCCCCTGTAGGTTTGGGCCCATCACTACAAGAAGGGCATTGAATTGTTGGAGCATATCCAGAGAAGGGCAACAAAGCTGGTGAAAGGTCTGGAGAACAGAAGGCTGATGGGAGACCTTACCCCTCTCTACAATTACTTGAAAGGAGACTGGAGTGAGGTGGGGGTTGGTTTCTTCTCCCAAATAACAAGCAATAGAATAAGAGGAAATGGCCTCAAGTTGTGCCACGGGAGGTTTAAATTGGATATTAGGAACAATTTCTTCATGGAAAGGGTTGTCAAGCTGCCCAGGGCAGTGATGGAGTCACCATCCCTGGAGGTATTTAAAAGACATATGGATGTGATGCTTTGGGACATGGTTTAGTGGTGGACTTGGCAGTGTTAGGTTAATGATTGGACTTGATGATCTTAAAGGTCTTTTCCAATGAAAACGATTCTGTAATTCTGTATTTGAAGACAAGGTGTTGAATGTGGCTCCTTCTTTTCAGCAGCAGGGTATTTTCCTCTCAACATTCAAAAGAAGAAGGAAATGTGAGAATACCTGCCCCAAAAGCATAACGGAATATTTCTGATTCATGCATTCCTCCTTTTGGACTGCGTCCCCTTGGCTTACAGAGAAAAGCTTCAAAATGAGAGGGTAGGGAGTTGTTCTTCAGTGTGTTTGTCTAAGTTGTGGTCCTTCGTGCTATGGGAAACATCTTAAGCAGCTCCAGCAACAATCTTCTTTCTGCTCCCTTCCACATCCTCCTTTATTCCTATGTCCCCCTCGCCCTCCTCACTTTCTTTCATGTGGATCAAGGCCTGGAAAATGACAAGCCTCTTGATTAATAGATACAGAAAGTCTTCTTATGTAATTTATTTGCTTTCTGCACCTGACTAGAATCACTAGGTTTATCTGGAAAGGAAAATATATCGTCCTTCCTGACTCCGAGTGGCAGCAGAGAGAGCTGAGCATGTGATATCAAGCTGCGCATGGAAAGCAAACAAAACGCCATTTCTGTATTTTGTAAGCATCTCAGGTCATAAAAGTGTCAGCACGCTATATTTCTTGCTGGGATTCTCTCTGTTTTATTATCTGAGCCCTTTCCATTGTGTTGAATGTGCAAGGAGAGTCTCCAAAGCAGGCAACATCTGTTTCCCTGTCATGTTTTTGATTATCAGCTCCATATTCCTTGCAAGTCTCCTGCTCACATATTCCAATCAAACTCAATGGGGCTTCAACAGCAAGGACACTTCCTTATCTCCCTTCCCCCAGACTCTCCATCCATCATTCTCACATGCTGGCCCACTAAACACTGATGCAAGGGGCCTGTTCTTTACACTTGGGTAACACACTTACGACCTCTCCAATTTGTTTTGTTTGCTTAAGTCTAATTGCTGTGACCATACCTGCCTCTTGGTCCTTACCAGGGGAGAGGGGACAGGAAGGAGGCAGGTGGGACATAAAGCTGATTTTTGTTTTGGTACCTGTGGAGAACAATTTTCTAATGTACTTTTAGATTTGTTTCCCAGTTTTCTTCCCTCAAGAGGAAGTTTCTTCCCCTCTTTCTTAGCTCCCAATTGCTAAATCAATCTCTCTGTCCTTTGCCAAGAGATCTGTTTTACCATTTATGCAGGAATTTCAATCTGCAGATGGGGACTCTGCCAGTAAGAATCAATTAAAACAATGGGCTTTTGCCCATGGTATTGTAGTTGCAGCATATCCGACACACTGAGATCCGGGAACACAGAGATTTAAGTTACATTCAGCTAGGAGTTGTTTATCCAGTGATGTTTTGCATTTCTTTTCACAGAATATTTTGATGTCCTTGTGCAGAACAGCAATGAACGGTTGTGGGGCGATGCAAGTGGTGTTGTAGTTGAGATACAGAAGTGGCACGCTGTATAGGTGAACTGTATTTATTTAAAGTGTAAATTCTTGCCACTGTAGGTAACTCACCCATCCACCCACAATAAAGTCACATTGTGAATCCATATGGCACAATTTTCCAGATTCAGTCAAAAATGTTGCTGACATTTCTACTCAGGCTCAAAGCCTGCATAGAAGAAATGTAATGCATTCCCTAGATCCTGTATCTCTTAGGTTTCAGGCATGGCATGGCTTGCTTGCGCTCTCCAGGTTAAACCATTCTCCAGATTTAGGGTCATAAAAGCATTTTTCTCCACGTCAGATCAGTCACCACAATTGTTACCTCTGCCCTGTTGTGCTATTAATCCCCTTGGTGTCCCCACATCTAGGGCTTTCTAGATGTGAAAGTAGCCACTAAAATAACTTGCTTGCTGGGCATCCATTTGACCAGTTTTGACACTGATGTGGAGAAGGGAGGTACCCCAGAAGGTGCTGGTGTTTGAATGGCCTTGCACCCCATGGCTACCTGCTGAGCTTCTGGAATTCGGTGCAGCTTCCTGCTCACCTTCTGGTGCTGCTGTTAGGCAAATGGAACATTCTGGGGCAGAGGCTGTGAAGTTCATCTTACATTGGTTCAGACAATGTGATTGCGAAGTTGGGTGGCAATCTGTGTGCACCCTGAGCTCTGGCTGTCCTCAAAGCCTGACAGAGACACGAGGTTGTAGGACATGCTGGAATTTAGATCTCCCCCAGGTCCAGTGTGCCAATAATTTATTTTTTTTTTAAACTTGAAGCCAGATCTGCACAAAACATTTCCATCGAAGTTTCCTTGCTGTCATGCTTTTTTTCTACAACCACTTCTTTCCTTGGGATACAGGTAGCTTTTGCTCTTTGTGCTACAGGTCTCATGTTAGAAATTAGGTTTTAGCAGTGCTGTGTGGCTTGTGATCATGTGTATGTATGGGAAGAGGCCATTTGGAAATTTCTGTTCACGCTTTCTTAGAGTCTTGTCCTGGACGAGACTGGAGTTCTATTTATTTTGATTCTTGACAGATCATCATGCAGATTGGTTAATAGGTGTGTGAAAGAGATTAAGGGCTTGTCAGGTTGTTAACAGCACCAAACTGGCTACATAGAATCATAGAATCACTAAGGTTGAAAAAGATCTCTAAGATCATCAAGTCCAACCATCAACCCAACACCACCATACCAACTAAACCATGTTCTGAAGTGCCATGTGTGTTAAAAGGACAGAATAGAGAAGAGCAAAAGAAAGGGGATGCTTGCAGAGTACCTGCCAGTGAAGATCACTGCGGGAAACAAAATGAAAAATGAGGGGAAAAGATGAATGGACATAGCTCAAGGAGCAGCCAGGTATGGAGGAGGGTAGCCTTTGTTGGTGGGCTCACAGAGCTAACTGTGAGTGCAAAGGCAGACTGTTGTGACAGACTGCAGTGCTCAGGCAGCTTCAAAATATGAGTGTCCTAGAGAGGGAGTAGGAATTCCTGAGAAAATAAAGGAAGGGGGGAGAAGAAAGGGAGCCGTAGTAAGGTGGGTTACTGGGATGGGCCATAAGAGGATGCAGGGTATGAATAGTCTGAATGGGAATCATGGGCTGGGACAGAGAAATTGAAATGAGCAATCAGGAAGAGAAGAAGGCAACAGAAAGTTGGAGGCAGGGGGAGAGATTCACAGAGTGCTGTATAGGAAAAAGAGACAGGACAGGTGAGGAGAGAAAAAAAGAGTGTGAATCGTAGAATCATAGAATGGCTAGGGTTGGAAGGGACCTTAAAGATCATCTAGATCCAACCTCCCTGCATGGGCAGGGACACCTCCCTCTAGACCAGGTTGCTCAGAGCCCCATCCAACCTGGCCTTGAACACTCCCAGGGAGGGGACATGAACATGGGGTGACCCATAAAATGCAGAAGAGGAGGGGAATCACAGAATCACAGAATTGTTAAAGTTGGAAGGGACCTCTAGAGATCATCTAGTCCAACTCTCCCACTGAAGTAGGGTCACCTAGAGCACATTACTCAGGACTGCATCCAGGCGGGTTTTGAATATCTCCAGAGATGGAGACTCCACAACGTCCCTGGGCAGCCTGTTCCAGTGTCTTGTCACTCTCATTGTAAACAAGTTTTTTCTTATGTTTAAGTGGAATTTCCTATGTTCTAGCTTGTACCTGTTGCCCCTCGTTCTGTCATTGGGAACTACTGATAAGAGCCTGTCCCCATCTCCTTGCACCCACCCTTTAGATACTTGTATACACTGATAAGGTCTCCCCTCAGCCTTCTCATCTCCAGGCTAGAGAGTCCCAGCTCTCTCAGCCTTTCCTCATAAGAGAGATGCTCCAATCCCCCTATCGTCTTTGTCACCCTCCTCTGGACTCTCTCCAGTAGTTCCCTGTCCCTCTTGAACTGGGGAGCCCAGAACTGAATGCACTATTCCAGATGGGGTCTCACCAAGGCAGAGTAGAGGCGGAGAATGACCTCCCTCGACCTACTGGCCATGCTGTTCTTTATGAAACCCAGGATTCCGCTGGCCTTCTTGTCAGCAAGGGCACACTGCTGGCTCATGGATAATTTACGGCCTATCAGGACTCCAAGATTCTTTTCCAAACTACTTTCCTGCAGATCCACCCCTAACCTATATTGGTGCTTGGTGTTCTTCCTTCCCAGGTGCAGGACCCTACACTTGCTCTTATTGAACCTCATGAGGAACTATAGATTACAAATAGCAGAAGTTTGCTGTCCGGGATCTAGGCACAGAACAAAACTGAGGTTACTCATCCATAGCCTTTTCCATATGTTTCATACAGCCTTTAATTATATGAGAAGACTTTTTTCTTTTAATTGTGTGAATGGTACCAACCTCAATGGTCAGAAATGTATTTGAATAATCTACTATTTCCTGGTTTTCTACACTCTATATATAATTTTTTTAGTACAATTTTTGTATTTTCTGCATACTTATGTGATTGGAACTAACTAAAATTATTTCCTAGGCTGATTTTTTTATTATATTTCCATTATAAAATGTGAATGTCCTCATTAATTTAATTGGTATAACTTGCCATAATGTTTTGATCAGTTCATTTGAAACTTTCTATTATTAGACTGTTCTTTTTCATACAATCTTTTAATAAAAGCATAAAAATAAACTTTATAGAATCATAGAATGGCTAGGGTTGGAAGGGACCTTAAAGATCATCTAGTTCCAACCCCCTTGCATGGGCAGGGACACCTCCCACTAGACCAGGTTGCTTAAGGCCTCATCCAATCTGACCTTGAACACCTCCAGGGAGGGGGAAGCCACAACCTCCCTGGGCAACCTGTTAGCATCTCACCACCCTCACAGGAAAGAACTTCTTCCTAATGTCTAGCCTGAATTTCCCCTCTTTAAGTTTCAAACTATTGCCCCTTGTCCTCTCACTACACACCCTTGTAAAAAGCCCTACCCCAGCTTTCTTGTAGGCCCCCTTCAGATACTGGAAAGCTGCTATAAGGTCACCCCAGAGCCTCCTCTTCTCTAGGCTAAACAACCCCAACTTCCTCAGCCTACCTTCATAGGGAAGGAGCTCACTATCCTTTAATAAAATACAAATCAGCAAGTTTGCATTAATGAAATGAACTATTTCAGCTTGAAAGCAAACCACCACCTAGAGAAAGCACCTAAAGAAAACATTTCAGTTATCTTTAATGCAAATTGGATGGAGTTTTTCCAGCCTTCCCTGTCCCTGGGGCAAAACTTGCAGGCAGAAAGCCACCCTCGGCTACTTTGGCGAGCCACTGATCAAACAGGGCATGGCCATCCCCCTGCTCTCCTGCAGGCATGGGGCTAAGTGGGATGCAGGCAGCTGCCAACCCAGCCCACTTTGTCCACAGCATCAGCAGGTCACAACTTCCCTCATGGGGATTACAGTCCTGCCGAGGAGACCAGTTATGTGCTGCTAGGTATGATAAAAGCAGAAGCAACCATGAGCATCTGCTAAAACCACCAGAAAGGAAAAATGTCAGAAAAACCCCTGTTGGATTGGGTATTTCAGTAGTCAAAATCCTTTCGAAGAACACTGCAGTTCTGAGGCAGGAGGCAGGAAGAGGAGGTTGCTGCTTGCGTTTTTTTAGAAGGCTGTTCAGCTAAACATTAAACAAAGAGGTTTTTCAGAATGAATTAAAGTTAAAACTGTGAAAGCAGTCACTGTCATTGTGGAAGAAACCACTTACCTAGACAGTAGCAGAAACTGAATGAGACTAAAAGGACATATGGGTCCTGCTACTGTGAATTAGTGACTTCAGTGTTGTTCATGAATATTTCAAATGTACTCACCAGGAATAAGTGTCCAATGAAGGGCAATGTACTGTGCATTAGTACAAGAGGATTCAATTGCCAGGCAGATTGAACCAGGGCCTAGCTCTGGTATAAAAGCAAGAGCAGAGGAGCATTGAACTTCCAAGAGCAGTTCGGCCACAACTTGCTATTTGGTCCCTTATGCAATTTAAAGGTGCCACAGAGTACTGCTCAGTCTCAATCTCATCTGCTTGACCTTCCCAGTTTGCTCCCCCATGCTTTGCCAACTCTTCTGCCCTTTCTGCTGTATTTCGGAACCTCCATCTTGCCGCTGCCTTCCACCTCGTTCTTTTGCAATGGTTCCCCCACCCGGGAAGATTACCACCTTCCTGTACACTCTTCGAAAAGAAGGTCCCTTTATCTTGCCTTCCACTACAGCTTTCTTCACCAAGGCTGCACCAAGGGACAACTGCAGTGACTTAACAGGGAGATGACAGAGTGCCAGTTCTACTACCTGGGCCTGGCTGTTGTTTAATATCCAGGGTATACACTAGGGTAGACGGAGGCTGTGATTTTTTGGCACACAAGTTCCTGTTCCATTTACAAATGTAGTTTTTATCCTTTATGCATGATTGGTAACAGCAGAGACAATACTGGAAAACCTGACGGAAGCAACTATAATCTTATTAAAGACAAAGAAAGTGTCCCACATGTCTAATTTCTATTCTGTTTAAAAATATTTATTCATAAGTCCTGTTATGCCAGTCATTTGTGGTGCAGCACCACAACCTCTGCCATTTCATGGTCCAGACACAGCAGGAATGTAAGTTCAGACTGGGGAAGAAGCTGTCGCCATGCTTAGCAGTTTGGGGTGTGCCACCTTATGACCTGTGCCACCTTATGAGAAGCCCCTGGCAAACTTTATGTGCTTCAGCTCTTGCCTTCTGTTACAGCTGCTCCACCCCCACCCCACTGCCCTTAATCCCACAGTGTGTGCATCATTTGACTGCCTAAATCCAGTGCTGTCTTTGAGCCCTGTTCTGTGTGTCTGCTCTCACTTGCCAAGGGATCCAAGCAGCAGGATCTACATCGTGGATGAGTGAAAATAATACCTTCATGAACTAAAAGCGTGACTCTATCAGACAGAAGTTTTTAAAATAGGTTTTGGTAGCGTGTGAGATGCAAAGAAGAGGGAGAGCAGTAGGTGAGCAGGTCCAACACAAGATCTTTGTCACAGAGCCAGCTTCAAATTTGCCTTACATGGCCCCCTGAGCACCCCCCTTCCTGTCCTGCACTGCAGCAAGCCAGCTGCGCTGCCTCCTATTTTATCCCTTCTCCAGGTCTCTAATGCAGGCGTGTCACCATGACTTTCTTCCTGTCCCCACAGTGTCTGGCTTCCACCTGCCTGAGGTCAGTGAGATTAATCAGAGCAGCCTTCAAGCAGTTTTAGCTTTTAGGAGGCAGTGGCCTGGCAGCCAGATTGGTGAATGTTGAGAGTGCTTTGCTGCTAAGGTACCACAGTGCTGAGCTGCTTTGCTGTCTTATTTTTAGGGCTGTGTCAATCTTGTTGTAACTCTAGACTTGGGCCTTTGGTTTTAGTAGCACAATGTAAAATGCTTTGTAAAGCTGAAAGCTGCCTGAAAACCAGCTTACAATCAATAGCTCTCCAGAAGTTTGCAGAGCACATCACACGCTGTGTTATAGTTTTGATGTTTACTAGCTTTTTCATAGTGGAAAAGAGGGTAAGCCTCAACTTCCTCATGTCTGCAGGCAGGAGGGTAGTACCTCAGGGTAATGTGAATAGAGCAGACCTGGAGAAGACAAAGAATCAGCAAGTAGGTCATTGGGTGACAAAATGAAATCCTACTTGGGAAAATATATAAACTAATACATATGGGGAAAATTATCTAAAACATATTCTTCACTGTGGAAATGGGTAGGCTGAAAAAGACCTAAGCTTGAGAGCAGACAGTAAATTAGACATGAGTTTGCAATGTGTCAGCAATGCAGTTTGGGAGGCGTGCACAAAGGCACCACATCAGAGAACATGATAATAAACCCCCTTGCTGCACACCTGGTGTGCCCACACCTGAGAGCTGCAGGGACTTTGAAGTCAGGGGAGCTGTGCCAATGAACACCAGCTGTTGTGTTTGGTGTACTAGGCGGTTATTGACAAATTGCAAGAAACCAGTGGAAAGGAACAAAAATTATGACTGAGCTGGTGAGGCAAACACATACAAGTGTGTATATATATATACAGAGAGAGAGAGATGACTAAACTTTATATGAGAAATGTTGGGAAAACACCATTTATGCACATTCCAAACAACTGGCTATTATGTCTTTTAGTATAAAGTCCCTAAGTTATGTGTGGGGAACTGTTGGTCTTTGACTGCAGCCATTGGCATAAGAACAAAGGTGCGTTTGTGAACAAACACGGGTACCCATCATTAAATAGAGGATCTCTTCCTGGATACATCCCTCTGATTACTCTGTATTTAGGCACCTCAGCAAGACACCAGTTTTTTAGATCTGATAATCACCCACAGTTGTCACCAACTTCAATGGCAAATGCTAAGAGCTTGTCCTCTCTGCATGTCTGACCTCAGTTACGCAGACGTTAAATATAGATGTATACATCTCAGTGTAAGTGTCTAGATGTGAATCGCGTAGTGGACAACAGCTGAAGTTGCCATGAGGATCCAAACATTTTCCATTTAATTATCTAAAGATACACTGATCCTGACATCTAGTAAAGACCTTTTAATGCAATGTCCCTTGAAAGGAATTCCTGAAGATGAAAGTTCCCTGTCATTCTGCATAAGACTATCCAGGACCTGATCCAGAGCTCTGGAAGTCAATGAAAATCTTTTCATTGACTTCAAAGTGTTTTGGACCATTCCTAGATAATAGCACAAGTTTCACTTCCTTTTTTTTTTCTTTTTTTTCAATGGGGTTGTCTGAAATTGCACAGTGTGTGATTGAATCCCTATGTCCCTTGCATAGCTTGCATGCCGGCTCCCTTTAACACCTTCTGTGAAGCTTGCAATGTTAAACGACATATTCAGTTGCTGTAGGCTTCTTCTTTCCAGTCTGGACCCCAGCTGCTTGAGGCCCAAGAGATCGTTCTTAAAGGACAACGTAAAAGCAGCAATTAATGTATCTAAAGAAGTCAGTTTAGCTGGTCACCTCTGAACATATGACTATGAATGCTATGGAGTTAATCTAGTTTTGGACACAAGCCTCAAGAGCCGACAAGTGGTTACAAACTGAACTATTAATTAACCTTGATAAAAGTAGAGATTTTTCATGCTGCTCATGATCATCATGCAGAAGAGTCTCAATGGTGTTAAAGACAAATAAGCTTCATATGGTGAAAACACTTCATATGGTGAAAACTCTTGACTTTCTGTCATGTTCTGTCACCACCAGATTATGCCAGAGGCTAAAACAGGGTTATTCATCTTTGTATGCCACATGTAGAATAAAGATCCTGGAGCTATGTCTCTGCTGTCCCTAAAATTGTTCAGTCCCTCCACCATCTGACTGATGCCAACATCCTCCAGCCAGGATTTAGCTACTATTTAGATCCCATTGTTACTTCTGGAACCACAAAGTCTGCTAGTTTCATTAACATCTGGCATTATTAAAACAAAAACTTATATTGGAGGAGCTGGAATTATCTACTCCAAATTAATTTCATGAGTGTTTCTCAGGGGAATTCAGGAGATTTGAACATATTCCTGGAGCTCGTCTACCCTGTGGACAGTTCTCTTAAAGGGTAAATCCACAGACACTGTTTCTCTCCATCACTGTAGGATTCACCTGTGCGGTCAGCCTCCTCACTTGGAGATTCCTATTCTATCTGAGAGCAGAAAAAGGCATCACTGACTAATATTCATGTCTAATGAATGCAAAGAGTGGGTACTTTCTCTGAAGTGGAATCAAATACGTAGAAGAAGAGGCAAGTCCATCTATTATTGTCATGCCAGCTGACTGAGGAGTGGAAAAAGTACAAAGCTGAGCAAGGCAGAGGAGAGGTCAGTGTATTCTCTATCACAGGGGCAAAGTAACATTATGCCTAACTAATAAAACCTGCCTGGAACCAAATAAGAAAGCCCTCATGTGTAGAAACACACCCCAAATACCACAATCACTAGGGGAGAGGAAATGAGATGATGGGTGAGTGGAATGGGGGAGAGCACATCTGGCGAATCAAACAGTAACTCTCCATATCAAACAGACACAGAAATAAGACTCCACCCTGCATTTTGGAGGCTCTAGAAGCTGCTCTGACCAGGTCAGACAAGCCTGTGTTTGTGCTTCTGTATCAGTTTCAGGCACCTATAGGCAGGTGGAGATTTAACTCTGTTACAGATTCACACTACCTTTCTTTAATTAATCCATAACTCCTAGAACAGTGCTTGATCCCCATCGTAAATCATATTTTCCAATAGCTTTTTGAGACTAATTGACCCAATCTTATAATAAGAAGTCTTGCTCAAAGCTAACAGGAACTATGAAATAATTTTGGATTAATCTAACGTGACCTGTGGTTAGCCAGGAACACCTTGCAAGACTGAGGGCTTGGACGTGGCCACCAGACAAACTCACATCTAATCTTTTGCAGAGCAGAGAAGGGGACAGACAGCAGTGGAATGCACTTAAGAGAAATAGATACACACATGAAAGAAAAAGGCCTTGATATTCAAAATATTTATGGCCTAAAAAGGCATGAAAACTGATACTAGCCATTAACTAATAGACATTCTGCCTTTTTGATGCAGCTTACATCCCTAACTAAAACCACATCTCTGCTCTAACTTTGTCTGAAGCCAGGTGCAGACATGATTAAATTTTGGGCCAGCTATAAGGAGAGTGTCTCAATCCTGTCCTCTCCTCTAAGCACACACCATCTGTATGATACTTAGCCATCTCCTTTTGCTGGGCTGACATACTGAGCCCATATTCTTCCAGCATCAGTTGCCCTCATACTGGCAAGCTGTGCAAGTGGAAGGGATCTGAGCCTAAGGGGGTACCAAATTCTGGGAACAGGCTTGTGCCAGTATTAACTGCTCTGCTGTGAGCTTGATGTTTTCACAAAAGAGATTTGGGGCTCTAGCTGTCCAGTGTTGCCAGCAAGCCTTTTACTTCTGTGGTCACTATATTCAAATGCTACATTGCTGTGAGCCTTCTCTGTGTGAATCAGAAAAGGGAAGAGGTTGGCTTTGTATCTCAGAGCATATGGATTCCATGTAATGAGTGGAGGGTAGATTGGTTAAAGCATTTTTAGTATATTTTATGAATAGAATTTTTGAGCCCCTCTTCCTGTGTCATAGGCCTTCTTGTAGCAGGAAATGATAAACCCAGACCCTGCCTCTGAGGAAAGGATAGGTGGAGAAAAAGACTTCAAATACATGCATGTTTTTCATAAAAAAGATAAGACAACTACTTAAGTGTGCTGAACATACCAGAAAATAGACACAGGTTTCTCTTTTTTTTTTTCCCCTTTTTTTTCTTCTTTTTTTTTGGTTCTTCCTCTGGTCTAAGCCATAGACCCTAATAAGATCAATTGCAATACACTTGACCCAAATACATGCAAATGTTATTCAGACCTGGATCCAAAGCTGTCACCCAGGTTCTCCACTCTACCAGATGTAAAACTGCACAAGAGGCATTCAGACTTCTGTTTGAAGAAGTTCCTCCAAAGCAGGGCACTACTGACTGTCCTTAGCCATCATTCTTTCTTTGTTTCCTCTAAAATGCAAAAAGACATTTTCTTCCTAATTTTTCAGAAGGCCTTAGGAGCTGTTTTCTGTTGGGGATAATGCCTTGTTGACATGACTCAGCCCTGTAGTTCTCAGGATTATTTCTGGGATGGTGGACTCAGGCTGCAGAGGATACAGCCGTTAAGAACTGAGACCTTGAATATGCACACTTTGAGAAGAGCAGGTAGAGAGCAGAGAAAACAGCTGATGGACTCCACAGGTAAAGAGGCTGGGAGAAAACAGCACCCTATACCCCACATCACCCACAGATGGTAGCTTATGAGACACCTGAACAGCGCACAAGAGCCCAAATGGATGATAGAACTATTGCTCTCTCTCTGCTTTACCTGCAGATCATCCAGTACTGCACCAGTTTCCATCTGATGGAATTCCATCTGAATTCAGGGTGTGGTGGGTGAGAATTTTTAGAGATAAGGAGAGAAAATTATTATGTTGACATAGCAGGCAACTACTTACCAAGATACAGCAATCACATTCTGTCAAGTGTCCTTCGCCATTCTCTGGATGACATAAATAGCACATCCTGCAGGACATTGTCCCTTGATAAAAATAGAAGTCCCACGCGAAAGAACATCCTAAGAAGTGAACAGCTAAAGGTCAGCTAGCCTGCTGGTGCCTGAGGAGAGTATGGAAATCACAACCTATGCTTTACAGGCTTTTCCTAACCACAAAGTCCTTGCTTGCTTAAGCCATTTAAGAAAGCTTGTAAAGGAGAACTGTAGCTCAAGTAGAACAACAAACGTAATAAATAGATACATATTATCTGCATAGTCTATTTGATTAGCTGTTTAGCAGGCAGATATATGCATAACAGAAAAGTGGAACAGCAGGTCATAGAAGGGCTGCTTACAGAAATACCAAGTTCCATACCAAGATAGTTTGTAGTGAGCTTTTACACAAAATAGAGCAAGACATTTTTTACATTATCAACTCATATGTAAATATAACAAATTTATTCAGTCTTTTTGGTTTTTTTTGTTCAGTAATGGTCAAGGAGTTGTTAAACTTGGTATAAATACATTAAATGTCCACTCTGCCACATGTAAAATACAGCCCAAATATGGGACATTAGGGACAAAAGTGGATCTTGGTTTTAGCTAAAATTTACCCTAGGGTCTTTCTTGGAGCTCATCCTTAATTCTGCTCTGAGAAAGGCTGTATATCCTCTTCCTTTCAGCCTGGAGCTTGGGGAAAAATGTGGAAACACTGCAAATTAATTAAGAAAAATGAGATCTAATAATTTTATGGTGACATTATTAGTGAGATGATTTACTATACTTGAGCTCATAATGCTTTCACAGGGGAAAGAATTGGCCTTGCTGGAGGAAAAGTAAGCAGGAGAGCAATGCAGTAGCCAACAAGTAAGCAACATTTCCAACCAACCTCCCAACTAACAGGGCAACAGCAGAATTTCAGGCTTCAAGAGCAACACAGCTGGAAAAGACATTGAACAGTTAGAAAGCCCTCAGAGAAGACGAAGGCAGAGAAAATGAATGTAAGGGACTGTCGGTGGGTTCTAACCTGCAAGCAGATAGGTTAAAACCTGTTTAACCTTTACGTTTCTTTTTCTCTAAAGAAATTTGCTGGTTTGGCTTGGCGGGTTTTTTGGTAGTGGGGGAAGGGCCCCACAGTGGCTCCTGTAAGAAGCTGAGAAACTGCTGCTGCTCCAAAACCAGCCAAGGAGCCATTAGAGAGACAATGGATGCGCCTCTGTGATTAGCATACGAAAGAACTGATATAAGACCTGAGAGCAGAGAGGGAGGAGAGAAGCTGAGGTGGAGCGCAGTGCAGGAGTGGAGATTGCGAGGTTGGTGACGAAGGGCAAGAAGGTGCCCGAGCCAAAGTTCCCCTGCAGCCCATGGCAAGACAGCAGGCTGTCCCCCTGTACCCCATGGAGTAACATGGTGGAGCATCCCCTGAAGGCGCGAGGAGGAGCAAATATGGACCTACAGCCCGTAGTCTTGGATCTGCAGCCATGGAGGACCCCGTGCCAGGGGAGGTGACTGTTCTCGAAGCAGCCCGTGACTTCTGTGGGAAGGCCAGGCTGGAGCAGTCTGCTCCTGAGGGACTGCACCTCGTGGGAAGGAGGACGCATAGCAGAGAGGTTCATGAAGGACTCTCTCCTGTGGGAGGGACCCTGTGGTGAAGCAGAGGAGGAATGTGAGGAATCCTTCTCCCTGAGGAGAAAAGAGCAGCAGAAAACAACAGGTTGTGAACTGACTTTGAACCCCATCCCTTATTCCCCTGTGCCACTAGGGGGAAAGAGATAGAGAAACTGGGAACAAAGTAATTTGGGCCTGGGAAGAAGGGAGGGGTGGGGGTAACACATAAGCACTGCTTTTTGTGTTGTCTGTGTCCTGTGTTTGATTAGTGTGAAATTAAATTATTATTTTTCCCCAAGTTGAGTCTGTTTTGCCTGTGACTGTAAATGGTGAGTGAACCCTCCTTGTTCTTGTGTCGACCCACGAGCTTCTTGTTGGTCTTTGTCCTCCCCATCCCACAGTCTGTGTGTGTGTGTCTGTGTGTGTGTGAGGGTGGTGAGGTAGCGGCCACGTGGCTGGTTCTTTGATGTCAGGTTAGGCCCAAACCACGACAAGAAATAACCCTTTCAATCAGGGTAGTACTGCCATTGCTTCTGGAGGCAACAGGGCTGGAGCTGCTGGAGAGAATGTAGGTGCATTAAAGAAGTTCTGGTGTCCTTCTAACCAGAATGGGGATCCCTTTCACAGCCACCAACACTGGCCTCGAACAAACCTTGCCAAGGCTCCAGACCTGTATGGAAATGCGTTCAAAGAGGCTGGTTTTAAACCTACTGCCGTTGACAGCAGAACTGTCATGCTTGCAATCTGTGTAAATTGAGGAAGAACACTACGTTAGAAATGTAAGAAAGAATTCCTGTCAGACAACCTCATACTAAGTTTGGCTGTCTAAGGGAGATTTTATTTTCAATAGGGTGAGAAGACTGATAAGAACTTGATTCTTAGAGGAACTCTGTTTATTATTTTCTGTAAATACATGCCTTTGTCAGAGAAATATAATACCAGAAGAAGAAACCAGACTACAAAGATTTTTTCCCTCACTATACCTCAGCTGCCATAGTACAGCATCTTCCCCTGCTACAGTAAAAAAAAGATAAGAGCAGCACTGAAGAGCTGAAAAAAGCTGGAAATTTAATTCACAGACAAATTAGCTGCGTTGCATTTAATATTCCCAGTGAGAAAATGAAAAGAAATTTATTCTGTTCCTGCTTTCCACAAATTCACCAGAGGGAATGATATCCCTTAATTAAGGAAGACTGATTGCTTATTTTTTTTTCCCAAGCTTTCCTTTGCCCTGAAATAAAATTATGAGAAATAAATGGTGCATATAAAAAAATCAAAACCACACTGGAAATGCTGCAGTCATTCAGATTTCTTATTGTACTAGATACTACATTCTAAAGAGTTCTTTAATAATCTAGTAGGAGAGTTGGCCAAATGGAGCAATTAATGCCTTGTTTCAGTGGAGCAAATCAGTTCAACCAAACAAACTGAAACCAAGGAATTCCTCCCGTTCTTTCAGGGCTGAAAATTTAACATTGTGGGGTAGTATGAAAGTATACATATTTAATAGCCAATTTTTTTTGCATAAACACTGTGCATAAATATGAAGAAAAGAGGAAGAGGGCAAGGAGCCTAGGACTGGAACTGCATTGGTGACACCTTGGCACGATTAGATGAAATTGAATGAGAAATGCAAGCTGAATGGTAGAACTGATCCTAATACAGGCTTAACAAATGAATGTGCTTGTGCCCAGGCTGCTATAAACTTACAGCATTCCCATTATTTAAGGAACTAGATGTGAACTAGTAACTTTTTGCAGGTCGTGTTTATAAAGAATGTTTGTCCTACCATTTATTAAAAGATGCAGAATTGTGGAATTTGAAACTCCATTTAGAGAGAAGACAGCCCTCTGAATACCTTCTACTGCATACTTAGACTATAAAGGCACACTGAAGAGGCTGAATGCAAGGGGGTCTTTGATAACGAGTAGATAAGGTAGAAGATGCCCCTTGTACTCTTTGTTGCTCTTGACCGTGCACACCCTAGACTGGTCATTCAAAGGGGTAGGTGAGAAAGAGGTACATGAAAACTGCTTGCCTGGTTTTAGTCAAGGATCCTTGTAGCCTGGTAACTTCTCTGCAACAATGACCATAGCAGATGCCTTTAGAAGGGTAAGAACATCATCAATGACACTTTCCTAACCACCAAATAAATTTAGCTCCAGGAATTTAATGATCCTGGTGCTTTTTCTCTAATATCCTTTAATGTAGTGCATTTCCAAACATTTGTCTAGTCTCTGCTTGAACCCATGTATGTTCTTCGTATCTGTAACATACTTAGGCAAAATACTCCACAATTTTATTACTTACAGGAAAACTCGCTTTCCTTTGTTGATTTTTAACCAGGTTTCTGCTAGCTTCATTTGTTGTCCCTAGTTCCTGAGTTGGAGGAGACAGTCTTTGTCATCATAGAATCATAGAATGCCACCACCATTTCATTCAGGCTTTTGCAGAACTCTCTCGTATGCCTTTTCTTTTTCAGGCAGAAAAGTTCCAGTATACTGAGTCATTCCTCCTACAGAAGTTGTCCCATGTTTTTGATCATCATCATAGCTATTCTTTTAATGTTTTTCAGTTCCATTATATCCTTTTTGGGATGGTAGCAACATAATTGCACACAGATTCAAGTTTGGGGCTAACCTTGGGCTTATACGTGGGCATGATGTTATTCACTGTCTTGTTGTCTGTTGTTTTCCTAGTAACTCTTAACTTTTTCTTTACTTTTTATTTGCTCCTGAGCACTGAGCTAATGTCCTCATGGAGTTATATCCTCATGTTTCATTCTTAGTGGCAGTACTCAGTATGAGGTAATCAATTCACATGAGAAATGACAACTTTTCCTTTTGTGCTTTGCTTTATATTTATTTGCATTGAATTTCAGCTGCCAGTTTATTTATCCACTACTTGGTCATCTAAAATCCTTCCACCATCCGTCACAGTCTGCCTTCTTCCTCATCGACTTGGATATCTTTGTACCATCTGCTAATGTCACCTGACAGCTCATGATCTTCTTCAGGTCATTTATGAATATGTTGAACATAGGACTCAGCACAGACCTTTATGCAACTCCTCTGATGGCATCCATCTTTTCTGAAGATGATTGTTTATCCCCACCCTCTATTTCCTTTCTTTCAGTTAATTCTTTTTCAGGATATTTTCTTTTTATATTTTGACTGCTTAGTGTACTTAGCAGACTTTGGTGAAGGACTTTTCAAGGCATATTCTATCTACAGGGCCATCTTTACCTGTCTGCTGCTGATCCTTTCAGAGACAAGAAAGGAAGTCTCTCAGATGGGACTTATCTTTACACAAGTAATTCTGACTCTTTTGAAGTATGTCCTATTTCTTAATTCCTCTATGGAGTGCTAATGATTTGTCAAGAGCAGAACTTCCCCTCTCACACATGTATGCCCTGGTCTCCTGAAGCTGTGCTGCTCACCTTTCCAGGCTTCAAAACTAGTATGAAGCATAAGAACTGTGTTTCCCTGGATGTGACCCCCCAGGACCTGTTTTAAAAATTGGCTTAATATATGCTACCTGCCAGTCTTCAGGTCCCAAGGTTTCAAGTGGGAAGTTCCACACTGTGATTAGCAATGGAATGTTTCCATCCTTGATTTCTTCTAGGTACCATCTGACTCCAGCAATTCGTTAGTTTTCACTGTGGATGTTGGAAACACCATCTCATCCACAATTATTTAGATTTCTGACATACCCCCTGCATTTTCCCTCCTATGAAAACCTGCTCCAGTGAGCAGCAACACAGAATGCCTTCATTGTCTCTGAGTTTTACCTTATCACTAGCTGGCCACACAGAGCACATAGCAGGTCTTTTGCTCCTGACATTTTTGAGGAAGGAGTTAGTGCTAGCTATGATTCCTTTAGCTGGTTCTCCTGAAACTTTTTTTTTAGCCTTCTTAATTAGGATTTTGTTTTTAATCTGCCTGACTACACTATTCATTTCATTTTATTGGTTTGGGTACAATAGGCATCTTTTAAAAAAATGCCCGCTTACTGCTAATAAATTGCTTATTTGGTTGTTTATGTGTGCTGGCCTCCTCTAATCCATTCTCTGGCCTTTCTCAATAGGTCATACGCAGCAGTGTTATGCTCCCAGTCTAGTGTTCTTCAGAAGTTTCCATGCTGCTTGTTAGGATTTCTCTTTGCTGACCTTTCTAGCTTCTTTTTAACAAGCCTCCTCATTTCAGCATAGCTCTTCTTGAAGCTGAGGACAATGGCAGCAGCATCTTTGGCCTGTGGTGCTCCTGTAGAGCCTGTGAAGTCCTCTCTGGTCACTGTCACAGAGGCTTCCACTGGAAGGGCTAGGACCATGAAGTCGAGGACTGCATTTGTTCCTGTGGGCTCTCTAACCAGTTGCTCCATGGAATAATTGCTGACAGAGCCCAAAAATGTTGTCTCTGTTTCATGTCCTGGCATGACATTTGTTCATCTACAGGAGGGCAATTGATGCCTCCTGTTACTACTTCTTTTCCTGCCCACACTGCCTCTCTCATCTCTTGCAGCTTATCAAATTCAAGGCATTTTGCTATTCTGGGTCAATAACATTATCTGTCATAGCTATATTCTTCCTATTTAGGTCTGGAATTTCAAACTGTACAGACTTTCACAGAATCACAGAATTGTCATGGTTGGAAATGACCTCTAAGATCACCACATCCAACCATCTTCAGTGACATTACATCACTTGTTGAGTTGGTGAGCTTGTAAATTTGATTTGATGCTGAGTTTTCAAAAAGGCAAAGCACTGCTCTGCCTCTGGCACAATTTGTCTTTGCTGTGCTCTTCAAATCCTGGGTGAAGTGTCCCATTGTCTTCCTTTTCCTCAGGTTTCCAATATGTCTGGTGTATCACTGTCTGTTTTTTAAATCACACGTTCTCCTTCCTCATCTTATATTTTAGATTTCAAACGTTGTGTAGAAGTGAGTATGCCACTGCTTTGGTTCTTTTATTGGCACCATTTATAAGAACCAGTATGTTTCCTTTCAGTTCCCTGCTGGATTATTTGCATTTTCTGGATTGTGCTGTCCTCCAGAATTCAGAACTTTCCCATTTTTTTCCTCATAAGGGTACTCTGGGCTTTTCCACACTTTCATCTTTCCCTAACTACTTTTTTTTTTTTAGCCAGTAAGGGAATAGTTTAATTTCAAAATTACTGTCTAGGGCCTTCATTTTGCTAAGAATGTCTCAGAATGTTTTCAATTTGCTGCACAACCAAGTAATATCACGGTAGAGAGTTAGATATGTTGGGTGTTTTCAAATCAGCTTGATGAAATTCTTTCTAGGACAATGCGAGGATTGTCTGAAGCAATGGCAGAACTATTAGCTGTTACCTTTCAAGAATCATGGAGAACAGCAATAAATAGGCTGCAGCTTACTGTTTTTTTAAATAATGAGGGTGCAGGGGAAGCAATCATTGAGGCTCCAGAAGTTAACTATAAGGTGAGTGGCAACCAGTATGGATTTATCAAGAACAAATCATACCAAACCAATCTAGTACACTTATGTGAGAGGACTTCTGTATAGGGAAGAGCAGCAGAAAGATGTGCCTTAAATTCAATAAGGCTTTGAACATTGTCTCATACGAGCTTCTCAGAAGCAAGCTAAGGAAACCTTGGCTATGTAGAACTTTTAGCAGGTGAGTGCAATATTGATTGAAAAGTATATTCAAAGAGTAGTTCTTAATAGTTCAGTGTTAGCCCGGAAGTATATGTTGACTGAGGTCTCTCTTGATAATGTTTTAATTAACCAAATACATGACAGAATAGGGAAAATATTTATTATCTTTCCATATTACCTTGAACTGGGAGAGGTTGCAATTACTTTAGATGACCTTGTCAAACTGGAAATATAGTCTGGAGAAGTTAGAATGCAGTTTTATTAGGACAAAAAACATCTTCTGCCTTTAGCTACAACTGATCAGCTGTGCACAAGCTAGAGAGCAGCACTGCAGGGAGGAATATGGAGGCTGCAGTGTGTCTGTCTCAAGCTGAAAACTGCATGGAATGCTGCTCTAAGACAGAGAAACCTCTTAGTGGAAGAGTGCTGCACGTTGTTCTGCAGACAGGTCATGCTGCCTCAGCTCAGCTGCTTCCCTGCTGTCCTAGTTAGCCTTGGACTCTCAGCTAGACACTCAGACTTGGTGTCAGCCAGAGGACTATCTCCAAAGTGGGCCAACCTTGGGATTGTTGGGACCAGGGCAAGCACTCTGACCCCACTCTGTGGCCTCATGAGGGCAGTTCCTCTGCTTTCATGAGAGGAAGCAAGCTGTACTGGGAGCCTAGACATTAATGATAACTGACAAGTGAACTTCCAGCCAGTACAGTTTTACTTTCACAAAGCCATCACTTCTGGGATTCCAGCATCTGAGGCTTGACTTTAACACTAATTTAGTCTCAAGGCTGAAAGGAGCACCTCATTTGTGATTTTGAGTCCACATCCTCATTCAGACTGAGTGTCATTAAAATCTCCTTTATTTTCTGCCCTTCCATCACTCCAAAATCTCAAGACTGAGGTGGATCTTTCAGTATGCAGACTGTTCTTGACACTGTTGTTCAAAGGCCTGCTTTATAACATATATCATATCAGGTTTTCTCTGTTTCTCTGAGAAGACATCCTGGATGGTTTAGGGTGTCCCTGTTGTGCGCTTGGGATGGAGTCTTTTTATGACATCTATTTCCTCTCAACATATTTAGCAAAAAAGGAGAGTTCTTTGCAAGGAGGTTGATCTCTGCGTTTTGAGACTTCTGTTATCCTTAGCCTGAATCTTGTCCAGGTTGGAGAAGTGATGAGACTACTTCTCTGTCTGGAAGAGAGGAACAAAAGGGTTTGGCACCTTTCTTTATCTCAGGATGGAATGGCATATATGAAGAACTGGGTAGGGAACATACTGCTGAGTAATGAACACAAAAATACTCTTCTACCATCACAGCTGAGTAAACAGGAGTATTGGCATATTCTTTCTGCTTTGTTCCAGATAAGGGCAGGAGAGGACTCAGCTGGAGAGTGATGTCCAGTTTCTTGTGCTTTAATAAAGGGAGGATGAGGAACAGGTGTAGTCAGGGAGAGAACTGGGAATGACCAGAAGTCTAGAAAACATGGCTTATGAGGAAAGGCCAAAGGAATTTGCATAGTTTGATTTAGAAAACAAACAATAGAAGGGGTGGCTCAGAAATTATTTTTAAATATTTTTAAAGATAGACATAGAGGACAGGAGTGAATCTTTTTTCTGTGTCCACTACAGGTAGATAATAGCTTAAATTACAAGAAGGGAGATCTAGGTGAAATACTTGTAAGTCATCCTTGTGTTGAGGGCTGTAAATCAATGAAACTGGTCTTTGGAGGATGTGGAATCTTAGAATCACAGAATGGTCTCCAGGAGTGGAGAAGGGCATAGGTATAGCTGATTCTGATTTCAGGAAGAGGAGCGGACTCGATGGCCTCTCTGACCTCCCCTCAGCCTCACTTTTGTATTCAACTGTGGCAGTTATGCAATGACAGATAAAGCCTTAGTGGTGAAAGGGCCAGCTTTCACCACTGAATCTCAAATGGTGGTCAGATAGCAGCATCTCTCCCACTGCAGATGAAAGTTGGCAGGACTTTGCCCAGCTTCTAAAATGGAAGTGGGACATTGAGCCCAGAGTGCTCTTCATCTCAGGTGGGTGTAGCCCCAGGTACCTCAGGTTTCTGTTTTTATTGTGCTCTGAGTGAGCTACTTCATTTCCTGCCAGTACCATGGTACTTTAAAAAACAAGAAGGAATAGAAAGGCTGGGCATCTACACAAGTCTAGCTAGCCTATTAGGCCAGACAAGGTTATGGACAAAATAATCTGTAGCCATCTCTACATAAGGGTGTATCATGATTAATGTTATATACAGCTGCCTCTGACTCCCTGGCTTCAAGAGGGACAGCCGCCCATAGAACTTAAAGGAAAGACTCAAAGCTGAGTCATGGCTGAGCTCCAGTGCTGCTCCACCTTGTGTGAGCTCAGTGTCTTAGGAGGCAGCTTTGGCAGCAGCCAATGAGGACCAAAGTGTGTTCTGGGAAACACAGCATCTGCAGCCCTTCCTCCCCAACTCTTTTCTTGCTCACTTCACACCCTTACCCCTGTTTTGCATACATACTACAGGTTGTACTTATTTGTGCAGTTACTTGCTTAGTCTTAGATCTATGTCTGAGATGAGCAGTGCAGTATGTTTTCATACTGAGAATAGACATCCATTGTCCTCCCTCCTTCAGCATTTCCCAGCAATAGTTAAATGACTCTGGAAATGCTCTTTGAAATCTCTTTTTTATGTTGTGTGCTCAGTCCATAACTCTGCTTTTGCACTCCCTCCCTGCCACCTGCAGCCCATGACTCCTCATCCAATGGTAAGTCAGTCTCCTGATATGATCCTTCTTCCCACCCAAATGGCTTGATTTCAGCATTGCTGGTGAACGGGTCTCTCAGAATCTGCAGCTCCACTATCATTATAGACAGGGGTAACCTGGTGAAAAGGCTCCATCATCTTTCTTCAGTGCCACACAGCACTCTGGACCTTCCTCACTTGCAGAGAGGCAAGGGAACAGTCTTACATGGCAGGACCTAGAACCATGCTCCTAGCTTCTCCTGTTTCTTTCCGGGGAGAAAGGAGGAACGAAGAAAAAGGATAAGGATTAGTTGAAAGAAAGGATACCACAAAAATTCAGGTTACTGAGAGGATCTAAGGATGTAGGAAGATTCAGACTGATGGAAGGCAGGATACATGGTGTTCCACCTATGAGCTGCCACAACCAGGGAGGCTGTGACAGATGTGGTGCTGAAGAGACGTAGACTGCCCTACGCCAAAGGAGTTGTCAGATGGAAGGTCCTTCCACAATTTGGTTTGGGATGAAGTTGGAAATCCAGCCTCTGATTTGCAAAGTCCAAGGCAACTGGGATAGGACCCCGTGAGGCACAGTTTTCCCAACATGTCCATAGGTTTGGATCGTCTTCCTTCAGGCGATCTAAGTTCACCAGCTCTTGTGGGGCCCAGCCAAAAAAAGAATGGTCCTGAACTGGTGCTGTACATAGTAACAAAGTAATCTCTATTTTACAGGCAAGGGCTCTCTCCTTAGTGCTTCCTGGTGCACACTAGTTCAACCTCATCTGCTTCAGCCCCTTTCTGTAACGCTGATGCAGATGTCAACATGGAATGCAGCTGCCCCTGGGAAGACTCATCATAAGGTGATGGATTGGCATGTTAGGTAAGCCAGGAGGAAAGGCTCAGAAATTACATTTTACCACATGTGACAGTACACAGGAGATGTGAGACTTTATATGGTCGGACCTCCAGAAACACAGCACAGAGCGCTGCTGCATGAGGGAGCCGAGTCATCTGCTGGTGGGAAACACTTTTCCTTTTTGAGAATCTAACACTGCGGGTAGATGAGACACATTTTCCCAAAGGGCTTTGTAGCTGTTTGCCATTTCACAGACTAAGAATAAATCAAGCTCTCTTCTGGGTTTTGGAGACAGAGGTGGTTACAGAAAGAACAGCCAAATATTTTGTAGTCTCCTAGAACTCTTTCTGCTCAGTGTGTCACAGGCTCACCCTTTCTTCCTGTTCCCCAGATTTGTCCCCTTCTCTTGATTCTTCTATCCTCCTAAAGTCCTGTCACCCAGGCATGTCCCTGTCATATTTCGCTCCCATCTGCTCTTTCTCTGACCTTGTTTCCTCTGCACATCCCACCCTGCCTGTCCCTGGGTGCTGTCCTGCAGCTCCTCTTTTGAGCCATTCTTTTTCTCTCCCTTCTCCCTTCCAGTGTTTCAGGCTGAATCCAAGCACAGGCAGCATGGAGGGTGGGAGGTTGGGGGGCAGCCATATGCTCATATTTGAGGCTTTCTGAGTTCCTTTGGCCATGGGCAGAAGCATGCTCTGCACCAGGCAAGTCTTCAGTAAAGACAACATCTGGATTTCAGACAAGCTCTGCTGAGCATGTGCAAGCACAGAGCAGTGATTTACAGCTAGGTCAGATCTGGCTAGATTTTCATCTGGCCAGCAAGTACAGGCTGATGCCCCAGGGATCAGCCCCCACTAATTTCAAGCCTCTGCATAAAGCACTGAACTGCAGGGAAACCACTGTGAGACATTTTCAGCATGGGCCAACCACCATATTTTTCACTAACCTCATTCTTGGAAGTTGCTGACCAGCTTTCAGTGAAACATTCCCAAAACAATTCAGCTCAACACAGAGACCGAGGATGGAAAAATTCAGCCTAGAATGATCAAAATATGACAAAATTAAAAGCAACTGAAAACTGGATCTTATAATCGAAAGTGTTAGGCAATGTTGAATATAAGATTTCTTGCCATCTCCACCTATAATAGAGGGATGGCTACTTAAATATTTAATTTTGGGAAAAATTTATCACATGCAAGGAAAAAGCATTTTCCTTCTGAACATGGGGCACATGCCCAGGAAAGACATCTGATAAGGAAAACCAGTGGTGACTGTACACAAGCTGTTATGTGATCTGAGTTATTTACGTTGCTCAGAGTTTACCAGATTCTTCACTGAAGTGTTATAAAGTCCCAGACTGAGCCCACCACTAGTGGATGCATCAGTGAGATAGATGTCAGCTTGACCCACAGCCATTTGCCATCTGTGAAAAGCAAACAAATAGAACCAACTGGAGTAATGAGCATCATGATTGGAATAGGAACTGGAGCACAGATTTACACAGGATCTTTGTGTTTGGACTCATGAGCCTTTGACTATGTTAGTATGGAAAAGTAAGCATCTGCAAAACCCCAGCTGTGCAGATCTGTGCAAAAAATGAAGCTTTGGCTGTTGACTGCCTGACACGCTACCTGCAAGGCTGGACCAGATGTGTGAGTATTTCCTGTGTTATTTTTTTCACTTGTCAAAAGAAGGCAGCAAGGTTTCTGGCAAAGTTTTTAGAGAGACTTTTCAAGTCTTTTATTGTGCTCCAATTGAAGAGCTCCAAAACTTTGAAACTTTTTATCTTTTTTCAAGTATATAGAAGGGGCTATAATAAAGTCCCTTTATTATATTATATATAATATAATAAAGGTACTACCTCTGGCAAATTTTGATTTCCTTAGAACTTTAGAGCTTCACAGCTAAATCAGAATTCTAACTAATATCAGAGAAAATACTACTTATGGGACAAGAGGTCATTGCTACTTTGAATTTAGTCCATTGCTGAAGTAAGAGAATACATCTAGATGCAAAGTACAGTATCTTAAAAGCCACAGCACAAAAGCAGAGATTTTTCCCCTGTCCTGATGCAAAATACAATAGACACAGACCATTTTTACTTCATGCAGAATTATGGTAACCATGAAACCATAAACTTTGTGGTTTGGTAAGTTAGCTGCAATATGCATCCCTGAAGTAAGGGATCAGCATAATAAGAATTATGACAGAGGTCTCTGCAGATAACTCGAGGGCTGAAATGAAGATCAGGCCAGACCAGATGTAGCTACATTTATTGCTTTGCTGTGCACCAGAAAATATTAAGAATAAGACACAGGGAATGATGATTTCCAAAAATATTAGCAGGCACTCTTGTGATGTGATTGTATCAGCGTTAAAGCCATAGAGCCTGGTAGGCTATCAAGGACTGAATTTTTTTTTGTTAGTTGTTATTACCAACGTAAATGGCTATATCTGACCCAAAGCTGACATCTAGTGGAGGGAGAACGAGTGCAGGATTTTCCTTCCCTTCCCAGGGACGCGCTCACTTACGTGCAGACAAAGCCTCTTGGGCACCAGGTCCTGAGGTTGTTCGGCTTCCAGCTCTTCCCTGGTCCTTTGGCTCACTTACTGCCCCAGCTGGGCTGCTTGGGCTGGGAGAGCAACAATACTGGTAAAACTTCGGGAATGTTTGCACCAGTTTCTGCCTCACCCAGTGTACCTGGCATCATATGTTTATGAGGAAAATATATTAATTTTTAGTTAGAAAAAAAATAATCGAAGTTTCAAGCTTTCTTGCTTGCATGGAAAAATGGAAAACATGAACCTTAAAGGTTTATAAAACCAAAATACATATAAAATTATCCAGTGTTTACTTTTCATACCTCACAAATTTAAGTCAATATCATAAATCTGTTGGCACCTCGGTCTCAGTTTGTAATGCTTACTGGGGGAGACAGAGGGAAGCACAAAGAAAGGGAGAGGATCCGTGCTCCTCCTGGGAGGTGGCTGGGTGGGGAGCCAAAGGAGGTAGTCTGGAAGCCTGTCATATAGAGCAACCAGATAATGAGACCTCTCACAGCCCTTTAAAAATTGCAGAGGACAAAAGGTACTTTATTTGTTCATATATGGTAGGAAGCAAAAAAACATCTCTCAGGTATGGTGGTAAAG
Organism: Hemiprocne comata; assembly: GCA_020745705.1. Lineage (NCBI taxonomy): Eukaryota > Metazoa > Chordata > Aves > Apodiformes > Apodidae > Hemiprocne > Hemiprocne comata. Next base: position 146,426,935 of record CM036586.1, read on the forward strand.
ATCTAAGGCCTCTAGCTGTGGGCTGTAGCAAATCACACTGTCTGTGGATCACCAGTGTGGTGGGATTTGTAGCACATTCAGCAGCAAGTTACCAAGAGTTTAGAGCTTCAGTCAAAACCCCTGAATTACTGTGTCTTTCCTAGCACAGCCATCAGCCACCAGCAGAGAGCACAGCTCCAGTGCTGTGTCCCAAGCAATGGTGCTGCTGACAAGGTGCTGCTTGTTTTTGGAAGGAACTGTTAATCACCTGATAGCAAAACAAAGCTAGTGTTACACAAACAGTACAAAGTTTACTGCAGGGTTGAGCTTTAATCTCTGGTGGTTGCTTATTGACTGCAGAAAAAACAGCAGCTGCTCAGTGAAAAGACCTCCCCTAGATCCTGTGTGCAGGCGAACTTGAAGGAGAGGATCTCACCTCCTGCAGCTCTCCCTGAAACCGAGAGTAAGTCTGAGCTGAGGTCTGAATTGGGAGACAATGAGGACTGGGCCTGGGTTGTTTACAATTCCCATTTATTCTGCCACAAGAGGACTGGGTTTAGTTTTTGTGCTGGCTGGCTTTGACGTTTCTAACAGTTGCAAAAGCAGAACTCGTGATACGTGATTTATGGTATATCACAATCTATGATATATGAAGACTTGTGCTATCAGCAGTGCTTGGTGTCCTGAAGATCAGATTCAGATTTTTACCACCTTTTACCACTTTTACCACCTGTTACCCAATGCCTGTCAGAGGACACAAATCTATACTGAATAAATCAGTCATATTTCTTCTTCATCCTCCAATGAGTGCCTCATCTCAGGCTCTTTCCTTGCATAAAATTACGAGTCCTAATTTTCAAGTGCATAGAGAGGCACCTCAGTCAGTGAGACACGTCCATGCCTGCAGTTTGACAGCTTGGATCTGTGTACATAAGCTCTGTGTTTATCTGTTTCAGAAGAGTACAACATTGGGTACGTGGGACTGGTTTAGGTGAAGCTTGCAACCTCTGTTACTCTGTGGTGGGAGGCTAATCCTGAAAACTAGGATATTTACTTCTTCCTGTACATTTTTAGAGAAAATTAGACCAAACCACAGCTGTTTCAAAGCTTCATGTTTTCATATACCTTGCAAAATGCCTATTTGAATCAGAGCCATGGAAGTAATTGCAGCAAACCATGTAGTAAAGTGATTTTGTTTGTGTTTTGTACATGTTTCCTTGCACACGGGCATGGTTTGCTGAAACATCAATTTGCAGAGTTTTTAGTCCTGGCTGGTTGAAAAGCACGTAAGTGCAGGCATTTGCTAGACAGCATTTATATTGGTTTGATTAGACATCTGGGTTACACAACGTCACTTCTGTTCCCTGAAAGACTGAGGGTAGCTCTTAGAATCATGTTTCATGTTCTGGAATTTGCTTTTTTGCTAAGTCTTTTGTCATTGTTTGTCCAAATTTTGTATGCTCCTTTTTTAGCATGTGTCAGTGCTGCGGTATGTAATGCAAACACCCAGAAGATGCTTGTTACAAAAGAGAAATGAAGGTCTGTAGAAAATACTTGGTTTTTCCACAGCCCTGGCCTTGACAGGAACTTGCACTCAGAGTCTGGACATAGTTTTACAATGTGTTCATGCTGGAGTAGGTTAGATGTAGACTCTGTTTTTACTTGCTTCCAGATTTTATGAGCTTCAATTTATTCACCGTGCTCCATAACTAATTGTTCAGTCAGGGAGCTGTCCTGAGGGGAAATCCAGCAAATGATGTTCTGGGACAACCTTTGAGGAGAATGAGTGGAACAAATAACCCAGCTAGTTTTAAGATGGAATTTATGACAGAATTACACAATTGCTGTGTCTTAAAATAGCAGAGGACCTGAAATGTCCTCTTCAGGCTTCTGTTGAAGACAGAATGAAGAGAGGCACAGAAATGCTTCTTCCTGCTCTTTTGGCTGCATCTGCAAGTTTTCCTCATACTAGGGGAGAGGATGAACAGCAAGGTAGAATGACACAACCTCTCAGCAACTCTTCTACAAGACAGAGGGGTCTAAGGTTAGTGTTAAGTGACATCTGAGCCCCTGGAAGAGAGAATGACAGTTCAGGGATCTAATTTCCATTTGGTATTATTCTTTTCTTCAGGGTTCCCGGAGTCTCTCTCAGCCATGGCTATGGTGTGTCTTTCGGACTTTGAAGCATACGCTAGGAAGTATTTACCCAAGATTGCTTGGGATTTTTTTGCAGCTGGAGCAGATGATTGTAGCACTCGAGATGAAAACATCCGGGCATATAAAAGGTAACATGAAGAGGAAATGAGGAGTGTTGTACTGGAAGCTTTCAAACTATGTTTTTGTGCAAGTGTTTGGACTTAACAAGCAAAGATTCCTCACACCTTGCCCTTTCAAGGTGGTCACAAGCAAATGCACTTCACAGAACCACAGAATTGTCACAGTTGGAAAAGACCTCTAAGATCACCGAGTCCAACTGTCAACCTAGGGCAGGGGAACAACACAACCCATCCAAACAAACAACAACAACAAAAACCCAAACAAAAATCCCACAACTACACACCCCACAAAACCAACAACACCACACAACCCACAAAAAAACCCCGCCATGCCCACTACAACGTGTCCTGAAGTGCCACACCTACATGTTTCTTGAATACCTTCAGGGGTGGTGACTCCTCCACCTCCCTGGGCAGTCTATTCCAGTGCCTGACTACTCTTTCAGTAAATAAATTCTTCCTAATTTCCAGTCTAAACCTCCCCTGTTGCAGCTTCAGGCCATTTCCTCTGGTCCTGTCATTATTCACTTGGGAGAAGAGGCCAACACTCACCTTGCTACAGCCTCCTTTCAGGTAGTTGTAGAGAGCAATGAGGTCTCCCCTCAGCCTCCTCTTCTCCAAACACTTCCCTGAATGCTATATGCTGGATCTAGACTGAATATCACACAGATTATATGAGGTTTAAGGCATGCTGAGAGTCCAAGCAAATTGTAGGATACAAAAATGGTATGGTGTGGTATGACATGATGTGACATGACATGATGTGACGTGACATAAAAGGGGATGAGTGGCTATAAAAGAATGAGATGCAATGAGGAGCATGTGGTGAACCGCAGCAAGCCTACATATGGGACTTGGGGATCATGCTGCAGACAGTGAGGGCAGGCACAAGGTACAGTGAGGACAAACATACAGAAGGGTGGAGTGGAAGGTAGGGACATGTGACTGGGCTGCAAATAGAAGGAATCTGTGGGATGGGCAGTGGGGGACTTAGAGCTAGTGAGCTGGGGTGGGAAATGCAGAAATGATGTACTGTGGCCAGTAAGCGGGAGTATGCGATTAATGAAAAGTGGAAGTAGATGAACTTCTGGTTGAATTGACCTCTAAAAGTGAACAGAAAGGACAAAGAGCCTTTGTTATATGATGTTTTCTTTATTGGCTCAGATTCCTGCATTGCAATGGGTAGATAAAGACCTGGTTTCCATGAAACTTCAGAAAAGCCATCGAACAGCTACCATTCTGAAGGGGTTGTTTTGCCTTACAGAATTCATTTCCGGCCACGTATGCTGCGGGACGTATCCCTGATGGACATTAGGACTAAGCTCCTGGGGACTGAAATCAGCTTTCCTGTAGGAATCGCCCCTACTGGCTTCCACCAGCTAGCATGGCCTGATGGAGAGAAAAGCACAGCCAGAGGTACTCTTCTGCTTTGCTGCCATGGAGCAAAAAGGGTTTTTTTGCTCAAAAAAAGCCTCAAGAAGCTGTTAGGACGACTTCAAGTGTGACTGAGCAAAATCTTCAGGTTTGAGGGCCAAAATCTTTTCCCACTTTCTGACACCTCTTTTTGTGGATGACACGCTTGGGTCTGGTGACACAGAGTGTGTGGGAAGCCATAGAGACATTGTTCTGCTTCTCCAGCTACCACTAGTACGAGATCAGCCCTGTGGAGGCTTATGCAAACTTAAGAGAGACTGTGGACACCTTTCTGAGGTACACCAAGAACCTCAGGCTCTAGATAGGATATAAAAGTGGTGGATGGGACTTGGCCTGTAAATTCCTTGTTACTGGTAAGAACCGTGTCTCCCTTGGAGAAATGCATAACCACTCTTTCCAAATCCTGGGGTGGGTTTGGAGAGCTGACCTCTGGAAATACCTTTGTCCTGTGTGTGTTTCTGTGTACATTTGGTGCATCTGACAGTGCACTCCTTTGAGGACACAGTCATAAAGTTCCTGCTTTTTCAAAAAAATGCAAAATGAAAGCATGACTTCATAAATTACTTTTCTGCTTCCTGCTTCCCTAACTGTGATCCTACAACAGTGCATGGTAAACAAAATTGAGGAGGCTGAGGGGAGACCTCATTGCTCTCTACAGCTCCCTGGGAGGAGGTTGTAGTGAGGTGAGTGTTGGCCTCTTCTCCCAAGTGAATAACAATACGACTAGAGGAAATGGCCTGAAGCTGCACCAGGGGAGGTTTACACTGGGTATTAGGAAGAATTTATTTACTGAAAGAGCAGTCAGGCACTGGAATTAGCTGCCCAGGGAGGTGGTGGAGTCACCATTCCTGGAGGTATTCAAGAAACATGTAGATGCAGTGCTTCATGGCATGCTTTAGTGGGCATGGTGGGTTTTTTTGTGGGTTGTGTGGTGTTGGTTTTGTGGGGTGTGTGGTTGTGGTTTTGTGTTGTTTCTTTTTTGTTGTCTGTTTGTTTTTTTCCTGGGTGCATGGTTGGACTTGATGATCTTAGAGGTCTTTTCCAAACGTGACAATTCTGTGATTATATGAAATATAGCCATTTTTAACCCCAGGGTCATATTTGCCAATTGGTAGAGCACTGTGTTTGGTAGGATATAAGTAAACCAGGAGTTCAGGTGTTCTCTGCAAACTGTATATAAGACTTTGGTACCTGGTGTCTGGCAGAACTATTCAAATGACCTTGTTTCCAATTCTTTTCCAACACCTCCCAAAGCGGCCCGCGCGATGAACACCTGCTACATTGCCAGCACGTATTCCACCTGCACATTGGAGGAGATCTCAGCAGCCGCTCCTGGTGGCCTCTGTTGGTTCCAGCTCTACATCCACCGCAACAGGGCGGTTTCTCAGCAGCTGGTCCAAAGGGCGGAGGCCTTGGGTTTCCAGGGCCTGGTCCTCACCGCGGATCTGCCCTACACGGGCAAAAGACGAGACGATCTCCGCAATGGTTTCCGCCTGCCTCCCCACATGAAACTGAAGAACTTGGAAGGAGCCTTTGAGGTTTGTGAAATTAGCTGGTTCTTTCATTCACTGTGCTGGCGTGTACCACATGAGACAAAACCACCGGGTAACTGCTGCTTTGGCAGCTGCTGTAGCCAGGGCGTATCTTCTCCCCTTCTGGTTCTGCAGCATTCTGGCTTGACCTTCTGCCAGCCTGGGTTCTGGTTTCGAAATCCCAGTCCAGCTTTCTTAGAGACACTGGTCTCCATACCCATTGTAATTATCCTCTTCTGGAGACGTGTGCTTTCCAGAGCTGATGCACATGTCTGTTATCAAGTTTAACGAACCTATTCTAGGGCAGGGAAAGACTTCAAGGGGCCTCTGTATTATGACAGCTCAGATGAGGTTTCCTTCTATCCTATGGATGTAGGGAGATGACCGTTCTGAGTATGGGCTGCCACCCAACAGCTTGGATCCTTCAGTCACCTGGAACGATATCTACTGGCTGCGGAGCCTGACCCACCTGCCCATCATCATCAAAGGCATCTTGACAAAAGAAGATGCAGAGCTGGCAGTGAGACATGGAGTTGAGGGAATTATCGTGTCCAATCATGGTGGAAGGCAATTGGATGGAGTTCCTGCCACTGTGAGTGAGAAAACAGATGTCCTAGTTTTTATGTCACCAATGCTTATTGTGTGCAAATTTGCTGTAACCTGGGTATCTCTATGCTCATCTTTGCACATGTACCCCTGGTGGACTCATGTTCGTTGCGTGGCTGTGGATGTGCGCAGAGGCACTTCAGGTTTAAACCCATCCCTTGGCATGGGCAACCCACTGAAGGATTTTCTCAGCTTCTTGGGAGGGTTCTGTAGGCAGCACTTAACCCACACGCCTGCAGACAAACTACTGGCCTAAGTTAGTAAAAGTTTTCTGCCTGTGTCTTCATGAGCTGGTGGAGTGCCCTGCAGCAAAAATAAAACTAGACTCTGGAACCAAAAATGTACAAATGAGAGCATAATCTATTCTTATTGTTCACATCTGCCAGAAGATGCACAAACAATGCAACTAGATTTACTGAGAGGTCTGCTTGCGTATTTACAGGCCCAAGTCTAAATGGGAATTTATTGACTTCCATGAGCCAAAAAAAAAAAAGAATAGCTTATCTGGAGGAAAAAATCCCCAGCTTTTTAATCTGTACAAAGAAATCATGGATTGTTTGGACATGGGTGTATTTCACTGGTTTAATTTCGCTTCTGTCAGTTTTTCCAGCTGTTCTTATTTTACAGTTCTGTATTGCATAGTATCTTACAGACTTTCTTTTCTCTATTTTCCTCTGTAAAATAAAAATAGGTACCAGGAATTTCTCTTCTCTTCTATGTTACGGCTCACAATAATGAATAATAATTTAAAAAAAAAAATCTAAATGCTGAGGACATAATAATGGAAATGGCATCCACATTAAACTGCTCCTTCACCTTAAAAGTTTCTTTACATACACAGACAAAGCAGTAGATGTCTAGTTCAGCTCTGCTGCTTCTCTGGTTCCAAGCCTGGCAGCAGAAGCTATTGTCCCTGATCTTGGTGAGGAAAATGCCAGCCTTAAAGTTTTCAGTCTGAAATTCTGAAAAAAAATCATGACCCATTGGAATAATCTGCTTAGTAATCTTAGTTATAACTGCTCTACTTAAAAAAGCTCAAAATAAGGCAAAAGACTGTAAGAAACTGCAGAAAAGAGACCTTTGGGTTTGCTGCAAAGGAGAGCTACTTAGGTCTAGTGCAATGTCCTGCCACTGGCTATGTGCTGCCTTTGGGACCAGAGCCAGCATCACTGCCTGGCACTGCCGTGCACTGCCATCCTGGCACTGCGCTCTGCTCCACACAAAAGCCCTTAGAGAACCAGGAGACTTAGCCTGGAGAAAAGGATACGTTGACTGTACTAGATAGCAAATTAAATCCTTCAGAGATGCTTTAGGGGGTTTGAGGAGGCTTTCAGTAGGTGGTCACCAGGATTAGCTTGAAATACAAGTTTAGGCAACGTGGACATTAGCAGGGAGAAGTTTGACATCAGCCTTTTTTACAAACATTTGTATCATTTATATCATAGAGTGATCAAATGGTTTGGGTTGGAAGGGACCTTAAAGATCATCTAGATCCAACCCCCCTGCATGGGCAGGGACACCTCCCACTAGACCAGGTTGCTCAGAGCCCTAGCTAAGCTGGCCTTGAACACTTCCAGGGTCGGGGAAGCCACAACTTCCTGGGCAACCTGTTACAGTGTCTCACCACCCTTACGCTTAAGAATTTCCTCTTAATGTCTAACCTAAATCTCCCCTCTTCCGGTTTTAATCCATTCCCCCTTATCCTCTCTCTAGAAACCCTTGTAAAAAGTCCCTCCCCAGCTTTCCTGTAGTCCCTTCAGATACTGGAGGTCTCCCCAGAGCCTTCTCTTCTCCAGGCTGAACAAACCCAAGTCTCTCAGCCTGTCTTCATAGGAGACTTGCTCCAGCCCTCTGGTCATCTTCGTGGCCCTCCTCTGGACTCTCCCCAGGAGCTCCATGTCCTTATTGTGTTAGGGGCTCCAGAACTGGACACAGTACTGGGATCCACCTGGCTGGAGAGCAGCCCTGTGGAAAGGGACCTGGGGATAACAGGCTCAACATGAGTGAACAGTGTGCTACTGCAGTGGCAAAGAAAGCCAACAGGATGCTGGGCTGCATCAACAAGGGCATCACTAGCAGAGATAAAGAAGTCATCATCCCGCTCTACCCAGTGCTTGTTAGATCCCATCTGGAGTATTGCATTCAGTTTTGGTCCCCGCTGTACAAAAAGGATGTGGACAGGCTGGAGAGGGTCCAGAAAAGGGCCACAAGGATGATCAGAAGACTGGAGAACCTGCCAGATGAGGAGAGGCTGAGAAAACTGGGTTTGTTCAGCCTTGAGAAAAGAAGGCTTCAGGGAGACCTTATTACAATGTTCCAGTACTTAAAGGGTGGCTACCAAGAAGATGGAGACTCCTTATTTACAAGGAGTCACATGGAAAAGACAAGGGGTAATGGGCACAAGTTGTTCCTGGGGAGATTCCAATTGGACACAAGAGGTACATTTTTCACCATGAGGACAGTCAAACATTGGAATAGACTCCCAAGGGAAGTGGTAGATTCCCCCACATTGGACAGTGTTAAGTCTCAGCTTGACAGGGTGCTGAGCCATCTCATATAAACTATAGTGCTAACTAAAAAGGTTGGACCAGATGATCTTTGAGGTCCCTTCCAACTTGGCATTCTATGGTTCTATGATACTCCAGGTGGGGTCTCACAAGAGTCGAGTAGAGAGGGAGAATCACCTGAAAGTAAGGTGGAGCCAATGACAATTAGCTCACTTGAAATTTATTTTAAAAATCTTTCAGAAAGCAAGCGAAAATGTTACTTTTTCACTTATCAGAAGTGCTAGCTAGCAAAGGATATAAGCAAAGTGCTTGAAAATGGAATTAACTTTTGAGAAGGTGTGCTACTAAAGTACTTCATGCCTGTTTCTTTGGAGTACCTCCTCTTTCTCTTCAAATCAACAGCTGAGCTCAAGGTGACAGTGGCCTTTTCTTTGCAGATTGATGCTCTGGTTGAGGTTGTGGAGGCAGTGCAAGGCAGAGTTGAAGTTTATTTAGATGGTGGAATACGAAAAGGAAGTGACATACTGAAAGCACTGGCACTGGGAGCAAAATGTGTCTTTATTGGAAGACCAGCTTTATGGGGTCTGGCTTACAAGGTGAGTAAGGAGCTTGGAGTTTCTAGGTCTGCTTCTCATACTCTCCAACACTCTGTTGTTGTTCTTTAAAAGTCACAGAGACGTTTCGCACCAGTGAAGAATTTTACCCGTTTCTTATTTGTTTTGCTAAATTTCAAGTGGAAAAAACTCCAAATTGAATCAAAACCAGACCTTTTCTGTGATTTAAAAACACCTCTGAATTTCACAATTTCAAATATTATTGTGAAGTTGATAACACTGTTTTGTAGGGCCTGATTTCTGGGTGTTGCAGCTTGGTGTTAAAACACTGTACGAGTCAGGACCATCAGAGCTTTTGAAAATAGGAGGTGGGCTTATTTGTCATAAAGATGAGTCTGACAATTTTATTTGCTTTGAGCTTTACTTGGAAATGATACATGGTTTTGATACAGCCTTTTCATAGGGATGTTCTGAATTCTTCAGAAATACAAACAGAACTCTATCCCACTGATGTCTGAAACATTTTGGGCAAGCCTGAGTACAACCATGCCCTGCTGGTGCCACTTCTATCTCAGTTCCAGCTTTGCTGCTTCTTAACTGCTAGGATATTTCTATGATCCAGAGTGATGAATTAAGCCCCCGATGCAGCAGGTTAACATAATCAAATTTAAATTAAATCTTAATTATACCCGTTGTTTAGTTTGCTAAATTTTTTACTTTTTAGCCTCTGGATTGGTGCTTTCAAGCTTTTCAGTAGAAGACAAAATATTTATTTGTATGGTCTAGAAATATTTTTCTGTCTTTTAAATGGGACTCCTGTCCAGTGGTGTGATTGCTGTGGATTCCAGCAGCTAGGCTTTAAGCAAGAAATCACCTCAATCTTGTGAGAAACCTGGAAGCATTAAAACCGGGAACTGTTTCTGTTGCCAGAGAAGGGCCTAACACGAAAAGGGTGTTGCTGTGCATTGCCTGCATTTTTTTTTCCACAATGCAAGCAGAAAGGAGATGGGATTTTTTTGAGTTCAGCTGTGCTTTGGTATTACATTCCATCCCTAAAGATGCATCTCAGGGGCATAGCCCTAGTATACAAAAGGGGAAGGGCGTGAACCAGTGCTGACATTGTCTGCACCCAAAGCATTCTTCATTGCAAGAAATAAAAAACAAAATTGAAGAGAAAAAAGAAAAAAATCCTCCAGCATTTTACAGTGAGGTCCAAATTGTATGTATATTTTATTGGATTTTGAGCTTCAGAGGAAAATGCACAGTGTACTATTTTTACAGATGCAGTCCAGTCCTGAGTAAAATAAAGTTTTTAAAGCTGTACCATATATAAAACTCGAATTACCTCATAAAATACTATCAGCTTTGTAAGGCCTGACATTTTAAAACAAGCCCATTGGTGGAGGTTAACTGAAAGCTAAGAAAAAAAATAAATCAGCTGGAAAATGTCAGAAGTGAAAAACAGCTTTGTTTTCTTTCCCTGCTCAGATGTATCACAAAAGGAAAAGCATCTAAATTAATCTGCGATGATCTGAGCACATCCATTATATCATTTTAATCATTCATCTGCATGAGAGACTAGAATTGGCACAGACTTAAGGGACTGTCCCAGCTCTCACAGTGCAAGCATCTGGCAGCATTGCTCTGTGCCAGGGCTTCTTTCACCCTGCCTGCTTTCTTTGTTGGAGCAGGGTGAAGAAGGGCTTCAAGATGTTTTGAGGATTTTGCAGGAGGAGTTCCGTTTGTCGATGGCCTTAGCTGGTAAGTGGGGCTTTTTGCAGGTTGTTTATAACCAGTGATACAGAGGTTTTGCAAGCCATCTAAAACCAGAAGCCAGATGGATGGGTCACAAAGGGGGAATCCATGTGAGCTGTGCTGGGTCTAGTCACTATATTTAAGGGGATTCTTTGCTTCCTGTGAAACCACTTGGCATTTCAGGTGCCGTAGCAATGGAGCTTGCAAGGAGGTCAAAGCAGCTTTCTGACCCAATTAAAGAGATGCAAAACTGCTAAATAGAGCTGAGCAAAACTTGGAACTTCTGCTCTTCTGGGAATCGCATGTTTTACAGTATTTAATCTAATGTTTACCAGGGTAAAATGCAACCAATTATTTTACTGCACAAAAAGTTCAGAAAAAATGGACGCAGAATTTTTCCTTGGTGCTGCAGGTTCAAATCTCTGCCTTGCACATGCTTTAAAAGCCTCTGTGTTTCCTCCAAGCTTTTATTGTTGTTCCTTGTTCTGTGATTCTCACTTCTGCTCCTACCTCTAGCTGCCATGTTTGAGTCCTTCACTGAACAGCAAATTTGCACAGCCCAGTGCAAACTCTAGTTTCACACACGAACAAGTACAACGTGCTGGTCCAGTGCAAAATATTCAGCCATCAGCAAAGGGTCTTATCACAGTTCACATCATGTCTGAAAGATCTTCATGCTCTAGCAACCATGAACTGAAGTGGATAGCAATGCTGACTGGGAGACTGCAACTGAAATCCTGTTGGGCATTTCTTAGTAGTCTGGGGTTTTTTGGGGTTACTTTTTCAACTAGTAAAGATTCCTACAAGGCTTTTTTTTCCAGGAGGCTCTCACACTTCTTTACATGCAGAAATGCATGAACTCAGCATGAGTAGCAGGTTGGGACTTTTTGGCAGGGCTGTAAAATTCCACCCAGGTTTGACCAAATGAACCAGCAATGCAAATCACTTCTAGTCACTCAACACACGTCAATCCCTGTGTTTTTTCTGTCTGCCTTTGTCTTCTGGCTCCATCAAAGGGCTCCCTGCTCAACTTGCCGAAAGGATCCTTTTTTTTCACGTCTAACTCCTGTGCAGGAAGTCTGGTGCCTAATCTCAGGGCTGAAGATGCCACTGAGGAGTGAGGCTTCTGTGAGTGACCTGTTGAAGTCCCCACATGGCTCAGACAACACTGTACCATGACTCAGAGAAAGAACCTTCCAAGTTTAACCCACAGACCTTCCTTTCTCACCAACGAGTTTCATTTCTCTATTTATTTCAGGCTGTGCCAGCGTCTCAGAGATTGGCCCACACCTTGTTCAGTTCTCAAAGCTGTGAACAGCCTCCTGCAATGCCCACCCAAGAAAGGCAGCTCATGCTGCTGCGGTCCCAAGCCAGACTGAAGGCAGAAAAAGGAAGTGCAAACATTGAATGTGAATAAGTGTCCATTAAAGCCTTCAGGAAACTCCTGAGGAGATTAGGCAAAGGCCGTGCTCTGCTGTTACTGAGACCAACAAGTTCTGTAACACTTTGGGTAATTGTTACTTGCTTAAATACATCTACTTTAAACCGGCTGCCCCTGGCATTACCTGTTTTGGGCCTTACTCCCAAGCTCTGTTACATTGGCAGCCACACATGGAAAACTATGTCCCTTGCTTCTTCTACTTGCTGGTTCTACCAAGGCTGATGGCAGCTCAAGCTACACACCTTTCCTGCCCCAGGCATTAAGTGTTGTGGCTGATACCTTCCACAGCCTGGGCTTTCCTAGATGTATTCACAGAAGATACAGCAACATGGTGCATCAGCTAAGAGGCACCCCAGCTAACCTTTATGGGTGTGTGTGTGTGTGTCTTGTAAACTGCTTCTAAATGCAGACAAATGAAATCACTGGTAACCAAAGCAACGCGCTGTGCTCCCCAAAAAAGAGTGCCTCTTCTTTCACCACACAGGTCATTTGCACTGCAGACTCATCCGGCAGCAGTCAGGACCTACACATTTTCTGAGCACATGGCAAGTTCATGGCAGTGCATAAAAAACTCACCAGGCGCCCTGGTCTCTGCTCACCCATGAGTGTGCCCACCCAAGCAGCACGTGGCCTTTGCTCTCAGAAGATGGTACAGCAGCAGCGGGGAGCCAGCCGTGTGCCTGCTGCCAGCATAGAGCAGCGTAAACCCTTGTCCTCCAAGGGAACACGTGTGCTCATCCCTTCCTTATCCAAGTTTCTTCCTGAGACGTTGGTCTTGCCTCCCCATGAGGAAGCACACACTCTTGGCTGAGCCACGCACCTGCCATCACCTTGTAGTGATGGGTCCTTAAGAACTAGGAGCTCACTTTTATTTTTCTTCCTCCCTTCCCCCTCCCCTTCCCCTTGCAGCTGTTTTCTTCTTTCTCCTCTCTGCTAATCCCCTGGTTCTGCAAGAATGGGAAGGGCTGAGTCATGCAAAGCCGGGCCGAGTTGGAGAGTCGATATCTGAATCCAGAACTGCTGTCTGAGGCTCTCTCACTCAGCTGGTGCCTCACCCAGCAGGATCCAAAAATACTGACATGCTCTCCCCCTGCCCTGTTCTTTGACATCAATGTAAGTATTCCAGATGGTTCAACTTCTCTGGTCAAGGCTCTCTCCTGGCAGAGAAGAGGTGCTGCTTTTTCTGAGGAGAAGGCTGAGCACATTGCCTTCTGGCACCTGGTGTACAAAGGAAAGAGGGGGAGCAGCAGCACCTCCTTTGCACATATTTCAGAAGAAGCAAATGAGGCTCATTAAGTCCTAAACTTGGTAGAAGAAAAGCTTATGCAAATGACTGAAGGCCCCTGCAGGCAGACCTGAGTCATCTCACCAAGCCCTGGACAGCAGCAGGATTTCCAGCACGCTGCCTCTGATACCTGTCAGCAACGTCCCACTGAGCATTTGGATTTTTTGAAATCTGTTTCTGGATGCTTTAGAAGAAGAACCAGACATCAGGCTTTAGGAGCAGTGGGAAAGGGACGAGGGAAAAAGTCACAAAAGGTGAGTTGTTGCCAGAGAACTTGAGGCAGTGAAGCATTTCATGGCTCAGGACCTTAATGCTTTTCCATGGGACAGCCACCTGCTTCTGTTGCCACTAGCAGGGAGGGAGAGTGAGCAGGTGCCTGAAAGCAGCTGTTGTCTTCTGCAGCTGATGCTGTGAAATGGGAAAGTAGATGGTGATCAGCTGGGACAACTCCACTTCAGCTCTGTTTCCATGAAAATTAGGTCCTCTGTGTCCCTAGTTGATGATCATCAAGGCTCTTTATTCTACACTCCCATTCACGTGGAATTCAAGAATTCCCTTTCAATTGCAGAAATCCAGGTACTGAAAATCATCCATTTCTCACCTGCATTTCACTTAGATACCTTTCACTTGCAGTCAGACTCTCCCAACACTCCATGCATGGCACGGTTGGCCTGTTCATGTCCCTTCTCACAGCAGCCTGTGCTCCTTGGAGCAGAGGTACTGCGCAAGGCTGCTCTGCTGAGGCAGAAAAAAATCTCTCATTTCAGACTCCAGAGTGCCACCTTTCATTTAAAGCCAACAAAACAAGATGCTGGAGAGAATCTCATGGTTAAAATTGTGAAGGAAATCTTTCAAGGAGGAAAGCAATCTTAAGAAACTCAGAGACATTTGCTGGAGCTGAAATAATGGAGAAGGAAATTGTCTGTGCTGCTGAGCTGACTTGTGGTGACTTCATTTACACGACTGTTGAGTAACATGACATTGAAATCTATTTTGAAGGCAATGCCATATCATAATAATAAGTATGATGTTTATTTTGTGATTTGGGAAGAAACAGCTTGTAACTCATCTTCTCTGTTTTTCCTATGGCACTGAAGCTGGGGAATGCAGGATAGGAAGTCAGATGGAGCTGAAGGACCTGTGAAACCTACCAAAGGGCAGCCAGTCAAATTGCAGCCTTTGATTGAGCTGTTCTGTAGGTTTGTTGTATAAGACAACCTAAACATCTTCAACCAGAAGTGTCTGCAGAGGCTACTAATTTGCAAGTCCTGTGATGTGGATGTCTAGTGCAGTACATCTGGAGCCAGATTTGAAGAGGCATGGAGGTGAGATGAAGATCAGTAGGTGCCCAGGACTGTAGGCATTTGGAACATCACAGAGATGAAATAGCTTGTTCTCCAAACCTATCTCTTGCTATTGGTCCTTTACAGCCATACCATTTTTCTATCTTATTTTTCCAAACTATACAATGATACAAAACATCCTCCTATCCCCTTCTCCCCTTTCAGATCAGCGTGTTTTACAGAACTGAGGAAATGCCCATATGCTGGGATTGTTCTGCCACTGCTCGGGGGCTAGTGGGGAAATAAAAGGGGAGTCTGGATTTAAAGACCCCCTTGGTGCTCAAGAGGTAAAACTAAGATTGTACTACTCTTCACCTCTGGCATGTCCTATCTTTTAAATGTTTCACACGTCAATAGAAATAGACTTAACTGGATTTTTTCCCTGTTCCCATGTATGGTCTGCAGTAGGCTTTATATCAACAGAATAACCTGAATCCATAATTATTTCGCTTGATATTGCATAAAAATAAAATAAAGCACAACTTGTATTTGTTTCAAATGAATGTTGTTAAAATCTAAAGAAATCTCAGGAAGGATGACCCGAGTTCTGGTCTGGAATTCAGGGGCTCTGGCATTCCCACTCATTTTCTTCTAAACTTTGTCCAGGTGTTTCCTAGTTGTGCAACCAGTGAACAAAATGTAGAGGGGTGATCAAGTGCCAGACCTTCTAACATCATGCTGCTTCATCTCTGTACAGCTCTCTTGTTTGAGATACCAAGCAGGCTCCAGGTCTGTGAGTGTTCTGTCCTCTGCCATCCTGTCTCCTCCAGGGCCCTGGGGATTTGAGGAGGCAGAAGAAGCAGCCCTCTTAGCTCTCTTTGTTTAGACCCAAATTTCTTGCAGAGATAACAGTGTCTGCAGTGATCTTCCAGAGGCCTTCACATGGAGGCCTTCCTCTCTGTTCCAGTAATAATAAACTCTGCTGGCAGACTGACAGCCCAGCAGATAAGACTGAGGAATAATAGCACATTGCACACTTTGATGGACTTCAAGGATGTGCAAGATGAAACTGGGACAACTGGGTGTGCTGAGTCCTGAGAAGGCTAAAGGCAGATAGAGAGGGGACCCCACATCCCTATCTTTTACTGCTCGGAGGGAACAGAGAAGATGCTGCTCCACTTCTCAGATGTGTGCATTAAAATGGTGAAAGGCAACAGGCACAAGTTGCAATGAGGAACATTCCAGTTAGAAATTAGTGGAAAAAAATTCACCATGAGGGTGGTCAGGCACTGCAATGCAGGGTTTGTGAAATCTCCACCCTTAAGAGATGGAGACTGGGCAAGGTCCTGAGCAACCTCATCTAGTCTGATGCTGTTTTGAGAAGAGGTTGGGTCAGAGAGCTCCAGAGGCTCCTTTCAATCTAAATTGTTGGAAGACATCACAGATCCATAAAAAAGGAGCCACACATCAGATCTATACCCTGCCATATCAACATATTGCCACCATCAACTACCATGGAGCTGGAAAGACAGCACAGGTATCTCTCTGAAAGAGGCTGCAGAAAGCATTTTCTCAGGGAAAGGGAAAGTTATTTGGTGAGTGAGCTTAAAATAAGAGCTCATGGGTTTCAACCAGGCTGACAGTCTGCTGAACAAGCCCATCCTACAACTTTTCTGAGACTGTGGAGGTTTTCTGTGGTCTGGATTAAGCCTGTGCCAATGCGTACCAGAGTCTTGTGCCCCCTTTCTACACTCTGTCCTGCTTTCTGTGTTTGATTGCAGTGAATCTCTCATGCAAATTCAAGCAAGGTCAAATCTTTCAAAAAAAGTCTGTGTCTGCAGAGATTGTAAACATGTAGGTTAAGGACTAATCAAACCCTGCTGCCTCCCAACATTCCTGGAGGATGTAGCAGGGACAGGAAACACTCTATTTACCAGGATAGTTCATCTACAAAATGGATCCAAATTTAAACATTTTCTTTTGGCACACGATGCAAATTTCTGTAGCCTTTAAATATATACTTTACTCATGTATTTCAGTGGAGGAAATGCAGTTCAGCCTAAAACTAAAGACAAAATGAGACTAAATGTGTTTTTAGTTAATTGCCCAACTCACGTGCTGTCTAGTATAGAAAAAATTACTTCAAGTCTTTCTGATCTTGAAGATCGTGTAATAAAAGTTTACAAACACTTTCTTCCTGCTACCAGAAGAATTTTGGTACTACTGAAATAGCAGACATTTTCTGTGTCAGGTTTGATTACACAAAAACATTGAAGCCTCTTAGGGTGGTTATCTTCATACCTTGGTTAAAGTGTCTTAAAACTATTCCCCACTTTGAGAAGTTGTGTTTACTCAGAATTTGATTCAGCATAGCTGTCCAAAAGTTAATCATTTAAGTCTTGTTACCTCTTGTCAATGAGCAACCAGAAGAGAGAGGAAAATGCTTCCAGGAGGGAACTGTGCCTCCCACTCTAAAGGGTAAATGTTTTCCTTGAGTAAATCTACATCTTGAAGTACACCTTCATTTCCAGAGCTGCCAGCATCTAGGCACTTTGAGCTTACATGCATATCATGGTAAGAAAAACCTACATTTTTCACGAGAAGCACATGAATTTTTGTGGCTT
Source organism: Hemiprocne comata (assembly GCA_020745705.1). NCBI lineage: Eukaryota > Metazoa > Chordata > Aves > Apodiformes > Apodidae > Hemiprocne > Hemiprocne comata. The sequence goes on from CM036586.1 coordinate 146,444,211, forward strand.
TTTGGTCACAATTAGTCTTTGTTTAGACGGCAAAAGGTCCAGCTTAATAATGACCATGCCTTCACTTTTCCCTGCCTCAGTTCTCATCAGTCTGGACAACAGGGCAGACTCCAGAAACCCCTCTCCTAAAGAAGATTTCTGGACAAAAGGATCCGTCCTTCACTTTTTACTCCTGGATAGCTTATTTGGCCTGTTTGCACAAATAAACAGTATTGCCCTTTGTAAAAGTGTAATATTTTATCCTACCTAAAACTTCAGTGCTCTGCAATTTTATTGCATTTATTCATTCCAGTGCCAGGATTCAGTTTGTTCTCAGTTTTCCTTCACTATTTCTCTCTTGCTGTCTTCTCATCTCCACCACACCCCCCTACCCCCAATTGCTTTTTCTCCTGTTGGCAAGGCCAAGAAAATGTGTTCTCCCAACACCAGCCATCCATTGCCCCAAAGTATCTCTGTCACAGTAAGCACCAATAAAGCCAGAGAATCAACACTCTTCCTGGATCAGCAGATTAGGAACATGGTGTAATGGGACATAGTGGATCACATGTGTAATAAGCTATGCGCTTAGTCCATGTATAGCAATTTTCCAACACAAGCCAAAGTTGACAAGCTCTAGTTTTCTAAAATGATATTCTGAGACATGCAGCCCATTCTACCATTCACCTCCATGTCCAAAATATCAGATTGTGAAGGCCTCATTTTATGATAAAGTCAAGGAGAAGACAACAACATTGTTTAAAAATCACTATGCCTTGACATAGAATGCGGAGTTGGTAGTTTTTTAGATGCTGCTGAGTTATGTTTTAGTCCGCAAATCCCAGACCCGTGCAAGTTCTTCCTGGTGGTCAGGGGTCTGATGTGCTCTGACCTCATTGTTCATTGACACCATTCTGAGACCTACAGACCATTCCAGCATCTGCCTCGGTGTCCTTCAGGGAACATCAGAGTGAGTCTTGCTTGCAGCGCAGAGGAGCTGCTGTGCCACCCAGCAACGCCCCCACAGCAGTGTCAAGAAGAAACAGAATGTGCAAATGTTGTCTCTAGCTGAGACCATAGGAAGCACCAGCAGGTCTGCACTTGAACTGAGCAAACCACTGCTGTCTGATTCCTGACATCCACAAGAGGTTGTCCAAATCAAGGCTGCTCTGTAGCAAAGTAGAAAATTCTCTCAAACTATGCCAAGTATGGCCCAGTTAGTAGCTAAGATGACAAAGCACAGCAGCAATAAATCTTTCTACAGTCCTCTATGTAGCACTTATATTCTCATATAAAGCTGTTTTCTGTCCTCAGAGGCTATGTTGTGTTGCCTATTTTTATAATGCCTCCTTAAGGCATATTATTTCCTTTCTGAAAGTGAAAAGGAAGCACCGTTTCAGAGAACACCAGTTACAGCAGCAGGCTTTGGTCAGTTATTTTTCCTTGCAAAACACATGGACTGCACAAAATTAATTTGCAGCAGCTTCTGATAAGAACATCCAACGTCAAGGTTCTCTCTGGGAGAAGTCAAGGAAAGAAGCATTGATAACATGTTTTTGAAAGCTTTGTTGGGGTAAGGGAATGATTATGAAGGCCATTGTGATTAAAACAGTTGCCAAAGCTTTGTCAACTGTGTGAGCTAGAAAATATTTTCTCCTCAGAGATGGTTTTGCTTTCCTGCTGTCACTTGCAGACCCAGTTTTTGCTCTAAAAAACTAACAATGTGAGGGTGCTGTTCCTATAGCTTTTCTCCAGGGCTCTCTTTAATGAGTGAGCAAAATTAATGACCGCAGAATAAAAAAGGGAGTTCAGGAGTCAGTCACATGAATGCAAGTAAAACATTTTTAGAGATCCAACCCAGCTGTGCCTGAAATCAGTGATTCCCTTTCCAGTGATTTCAGCCTTATTAGTTGTGTTCCTGGGCTTCTTTGTAACGTCCCATAGCAGCACACCTCACTTAAGGTGGCTACCTACTTAATGTCTTGCTTTAGTAGGCAAGTCTGCCCTGTCCCTGTTGGAGAGAGAGAAATACAGCTCCAGTCAGCGTGCCAGCACAAAAACACCTAGGAAGGCAGTGCAGGTATTACCAGCTTCAGGCTAATGCCTAAGCCCTGCCTCGGTCTCATGCTACGAAAGTATTTTGCTAGAACTGGAGTCAAAACCTAGGGAGAAATACCTGGGCATTTTCCCTGTATTTTGGAGATGTAAAAAGTGATGACACAGTTTGCTGCAAAGGCACAAGCAGCCAGCCACAGCCTTGTTTTAACTAGGTGCTAGGCATTTCACGGGTGAATCTTTTTCTCCAGCAGCTTTAATTTAACCAGTCTGTACATTAAACCATTTCACCACTTTGAATGCCTCGAGGATATGGAACAAATTCAAGATCCCAGATGTTAGGTTTCAGTCTTGTGCAGAGAAAAGTGAGAAACCCATGCTATAATGGAGAGCCCAGTGTTCAAAAAACCCTATAGCAGTAGAGTCTACCTCTCAAACAGTTATGAAAAGCTACCCCTGCTACTTACATTTAATGTTAATGCTCTCTCCCTTCATATTATCATTGTATTTCACAAGCAAGCACAGCTACAGAGAATTGTCAGCATGAAGGAGGATTTAGGCACGCAGGACCTCATCTAGGCAGGCGCTCAGACCTTGCTACATCCAGAGCCTTCATCTTGGAGAGGGGAGGGGTGGAAGCACCACTTTCCTTTGCAGCAAAGGAGGCACGCAAAAGGGAGGGAAAGCAAGATGACAGAGGTGGTGCTTTGTGGTATATAAATACAGGCAAATCTCCCCCACAGTCTTTTGAGCGCTAGAGAGGTGGAACCAAGGATTGAGGCAGACATTTGTGGGGTTCGTTTAGCATTGAAGTTGACTTCAAGCATTTTTAGATTTTATCATGTCTTTGGTTTGTAATAGTTTGTAAATAGTTTTTCTTTGCGTGGAAAAAAATGCGCAGGCTGCTTCTGAATAGGAATAGTTAGCAAAAGTAAGAAATGCTTTTAAAATAGTTGTTTAACGTAGCGGTGAGAGTTTGTTTTCCAGTAGTGTCTTCTTCTGATAACACTCTTTGATTTGTAAAGACTCCAGAGGCTGATGTCATCTGTTCATTTCCTCAGGCAGGAGGTGAACCTGCCGGTCTAATCTCCAGAGAAAGCCAGTTTGCCGCCCAGGAGCAAGCCCAAGCAATGTCCCTGGCTGGGGTAAGCTGTCTGGTGACAGGAGCAGGAGGGTTTCTTGGCCAGAGAATTGTCTGCTTGCTGTTGGAGGAAGAGGAGGCACTGGCTGAGCTCCGACTGCTGGACAAAGTCTTTAGCAATGAAGCACTCAGGAGATTTGGAAGTAAGTACCATCTCGTGAAGACTATGTGTTGTGGGTATATGTGCTGTTGTCACAGGTGGATAGCACAGAAGTCTTTACCTCCCACCCAAACCGAGCTTTGCAGATAGAGGTTTTATTTCCAGGAAGTCTTGCTTTACCCCCCCTCTCCCTCCCGCACAGAAATCAGATGTCAAATGTAAAAGCAAGTGTTTTATTTACCAGTTTTCTTGCCCTGTGGCTTCTCTAGTTGGGAAGAGAGACCTATAGACTGTTAATGCAGTAAGTAGGTTGCCTTCAACCTGTCTTCTATTACATTAAAACCCACAGAGCAAAATTAGTGCAAAAATCTACACTTCTGCTGGGAGGAAGGGAAATGCAAGCTTTGCTGTACTGGGGGTGCAGGGGCAGCGTAACCCAGAGCGTACTATCCTGGGCTCTGATGTTCAGGACCAGAAGGCAGTGGCAAAACTATCGGAGCAGGAGCTAATAGTGGGTTTTTTTTAACATGTGATTAGTTTGGTTAACCTGTGATCTGCTGCCTGAGAGTTGTGATGAGGTATCCTATAAATTTGTGGTCATTATGATTATTAGTGCAGTTGCATGGAGAGCAGAAGACTTTTGTGCTATGCACAGAGGAGTCAGGACCTATTTGAAATGGGCACGTCAGGACTCTGGCTTCCTGAACAGACTGGAGACAGAACAAATGGGTGATGTGGCCAGTGTCTGAAACAGCCCATGGCAGGGAAAGATCTACTAGATTTTAAACGTCCCATTTACTGGGATCCTGAGCATGCCTATACAATGGCACATAGGAACCTAAATTCAACCAAGTTCTAAAGTCCCTACATCACACTTACTTGACAATGCTTTCCTCCATCACATCTTAACCTCAAGATGATTCTTCCTCTATACAGGCAACTACATGGGAACCCTTGTGGAATATCCCCATACGATTTGCTAAAGTGCCACAATCTTTCTATAAAGTGTTTAAGTGTTACTAAAGAAAAGTAACAGTGCACCATAAACCTGGTGCAAATTGCACAAGCCTTCAGGATGGTTTTATACAACTCGGACTTTTTCCTCATTAAATCTCACTTGGTGTTTCACTGAGGATTTTTCCAGATGCCCTTCAGCCTTGTTGCAGCAGCCCTTTCTGCTCTAATTTCCAGGGAGTTCCCCCAGTGACAAAGCCCGCAGCTGCCGTAGGCTGAGGCACTTGCAGCAGGAGCGTGTGTGGTTTAGCACTGATGCAGCAGAGCAGCTACAGGGGCATCTGCACAGCTTCAGGGCAGGAGAGCTTCGTGGAGATAATGGACCTTCCTGGGGAGAGAAAACAACTGCTTGTGTAAACACAGTCTTGGCTGGGCTGCAGCAAAGGTTTCCCTGTTCCTATTTTGTTAATAGGAAAGCTCTAGGACCTTTTTCCTTATCTCCCTTCCTTCCTCTACTGAACACTGCCCAGGCACTCCCTCTCCTATTCTTGCAAGATTCCTGCTGCCTGACCAGCACAGGAGGAAGGGAAAAACCAATTATGAGAGCTTTTTTCCCAGAAATCAGGTATTGGGAACAACACGCTGGCATTTCAATGTGCTTGAACTTCCTTGAACCCTGCATTTTGCCTGGCAGTCCCTCTGTCTGTATCAGCCTCTATACATACACCTCTTCAAATGTCCTGACAGTGCTTGTGCTCGGGACTACCTGAAATATTTCCCTGCCTTTCAAGCTCTTCTCTAGCACAGTGACTCCTATTCCAAATGCAAGGCTGCTGCAAAAACGGGGGAGGGGCTGGAGTCTTCTGACCTGCATTGTTTCTACTGCAGGGATTTTTAGTTGTTGGCACGTTATTTGGATTTCTTGAATAGCCAGGAGCAGAGCTGAGTGGTTTTCTTTCTCACTAAGCTCTTGAGCACCTTTTATTTGCAATATCTTTGCAGATTCAGGGCTGTGGGTAGTAAGACACAGAAGTATGTGGAAGTTTCATCTTGCTGTGCCCGGAGACACACTCAGGGACACTCCTTTCTTTGTCCAAGCAAGTTTCCTGCTGAGTCCTTGACCATCGCACTCCGTCTGGCATTTGTGGTCTTCCACAGCCCTAGGGAGTCCAGGATGATCCAATCAATGTCAAGTGCAGTGACCTAGAGTCTGCCCAGTTACAGTGTGTGGTTCAGAACGAACGTCACGTTGAACATGGTAGTTTGGTGCCTTCGGTTTCCTACCTCCCAACTCCACTTCAAATTCAGATTTCTGACTTCCCTGTGCTTCCACTTATGCAATTTTTTTTTTTTCCCCACTACTGCACTGGCACTTCTGGAAAAGCTAGAGAGTCCACAGTTGTTCTCAAGAGGACTTCTCACTGTTTTAAAGCATTGACTCCCCTTTGTCTCATACTCTGTTCCTCCCTCCCCTCCCCGCCATAACCCTCATTTCATGTCATTTGTTAGGACAGTCAGTTATAGATTGTGTGATGCTTGAGCACTGAGGGTTTTTTGCACTAGGAAACCAGTACTGCTCCAAAGTAGAAGGAGAGCAGAGGAAGAAGAAATGGGGATTTTTTCCAGGACTTCTGCTGGGGGAAAAATTCTGCTCTGGGAAACTGCCTCCTGGCTTTTTGCTCAGCATGGCAGACATTAACTTGCCTCTATCACTGCATTCAAAACAGAAAGGCAGAGTAACAACAGAACATCCCAGTAGCTGAAATGGGAATAGAATAAACATCTCAGCTTCCCTGGGCTAAAGAAGCCAATAAATTGCTTTACCCTTTACAAATTAAAATAAGATGCAGTTTTTAATTTTCTCCGATGAATACACAAAGTAGACCATTTTAATGAACCATTCATTTAGCCAGGAAAGTGGATACCTCTCATGAGGAGTGCTCTTCTGCACCATCCACCCCACAGTTTTTAGGACCTCTATAAAAGAGCACTAAGAAATTCAAACTAAGTCCCACAGACATTGCAGTTTGTTAGAAATTTAAACAACACATAGAAAAGAGAAAGACAGTTTAGGGCAAATAGTCTGACTGGATTACTGAGTCAGACACTGCTCGCTACAGGACACTGAATTTTATTGAGTAATCATTGCATTTCCAAGTAAAAACTACCCTGTAGGATGCAGGGAGCATTGCTTACAGCTCAGAGGACACAGAGACCATTAGTGAAGTAGAAGCAGCTTTCCCAGTGGGTACGCTCTTTCTCATAATTACTGTATGCAAAAATGGAGAGCTGAATTTAATTTATTCTCTTTCTCCCTCTTCCACCTGACATACACATTCTTTTTTGATGCCTGGACAATGGTGTCTGCAGATGGAAATCTAGTTTTTCTCTGCTGTCCATCTCAGACTGTTACCACTGTCTGTCACTCATTTCTTCTTTCCTCTCTCTGTTTCCAAGCTCACCTGTAGTTTTTGTCTTCCCTCAGAGCAAAACAAGATCAATCTGTTGGTTCCTGACATGTAGCTGATGCTGGCAAAGTGAACTAGGCCCACGCTGTACTTATCAGGGCAGCTTCTGCTGAGTAAAGTAGAATGGAGGGCTGGCTTTCCTGACTTGTATCACTCACACAACTTAAATTGCAATCCCAAACAAGGCACAAAGCAACTAGACAGCAGCTTTCTAGTGACTGATACCAACAATCCCTGTGATCAGCTTTAAAAAAAACAGGCTTCTTTTGTATTTTTCCTGAAAGCTTTGATTTGCCTGCATTAAAAGTTCCATTTTCCTAACTCCTGGCACAGCCAAAACTATGAAGGGGCCACATGTCAGAATTTACACTGTGAAAACCATGTATTTCAATCCTTTTCAACCTAAGACCCGTATAAACACTAATGTTTATTACAACAAATCTAACTGCCAGGTGCTTAACAAAAAGTGTAGCCCCACAGCCTGATACTTTTGCAACCATACAAGTAGAGGTCAGTGTAAACCTCGTGGAAACAGAGCCGCAGGAAATGAGTGAACTCTGTGAAATAAAGAAGCATAAGAGAGCATGTGGCAGTGATTCCCCTGGGAGGGCAGTAATTCTAGATACACTAACCGTTTTGTAAACATTGAGCATTGAGCCTCCCTTTTCTCATCTCACACCAACTGATTGTGACGAAAAGAACAGACCCTCAAGCCTGTTGCATCAGAGTAATTGTTAAATTAACACAGGATTACATTCTAGCGTGCTACAAATTAGGTTCTTCTCTTATCTAAAATGGGCATTTGATTATGTTGGGAGAAGATAGAGCATCTCCCTGTGCTGCAGAGCCCCTCCCCAGTAGCTGTGCCTGGGGAGCCCCCTAGCGCAGCCACAGCAGAGGCTCACCAGAGGACCTGCTGTCTGTTCCAACTCATGCTGAGAAAGTCCTCTCCTCTTCCACAGCGTAGCTGCAGGCAGGCCAGCAGACTTCCCAGGAGAGCAGCATCACCTCTGACTATACATTTCTCCAGGTGATCATCTTGTGCTGGCTCATTTTTTTTTTAGTGTAGTTCTGGGCTCTATATAAGGATGCTTCTGCCCAGTAAAACTTAGGGGAAGGATGGCTCCAAGGCCTAGGACTGCAACAGAGTCACACACATTAGCTGCTGGGGAAGCAGGGGGGCTTAAAAAGCAGCAGTGAAAGCAAGTCAGGTAAGGCTGAGGTACCTCAAGAGAGCAGCCTTGAGAGTTCAGATTTGGACCAGAAAGATGTCTGGGCTAAAAATTGCCCCAACAGCACAGAAGCTGAAATAGAGCCAGAGCTGGAGTTAGAAGAGGCACAGTAAGTCCTGTGTAAGATGTGTCAGAACTGTAAGTAATGCATTAGAAGAGCTGCAATCTGGGCAAGACCAAGGGGCAGAAAATAGGTGTGAACACAGCTCTATGCACACATGCTGTGGCGGAGAGAGATCATTCATCACCTTGAAGACAGGGCATGCAGTGCCTGGATGTTCAGCATACTTGATAAACACTTTATAAATAGTTGGTCACCAGAACCTACATAGCTAAAGCTTCCCCTGTGAACTTTAAAACAGTCACACCTGAAGGAAACTTCAGGCTCTGGCTAGTAGTGGGAAAGGTTTCACTCTTTTTAAAAAAAAAAAAAAGAAAAAAAAAAAGAAAAAAAAAGAAAAAGAACCATGTAGAAATGCAGCCTTAAAACTAGGGTAGGTAACGCAACACGGATTTCTACGCCACTGTAATTAGCACTTGACAACATAGCCATTGGAAAATGCCTTCTGTTTTGCCAGTCTTAAAATATCCTGCTCCCAGGCACAGTGTCAACATCCCCACAGCCCTTCACCACCCCTGTCAGTGCTCTGCTTAGGATGCCCATAAGATCTTCTGCTTTGTTTTTCTACTTGCAGAGTTCCAGGGCAAGACTGAGGTGAAAATCCTGGAAGGGGACATCCGAGATGTGACATTCTTGCACCGTGCCTGTCAGGGGGTCTCCCTTGTCATCCACACAGCTTCCATCATTGACACTTTGGGCCTTGTAGAGAAGCAGCTGCTCTGGGAAGTCAATGTAACAGGTAAGCAGATGAAGCACCTTTCCCAAACTCACATCTACTATGTCCTGATCATCATCTGGTCAGGAAAAGGAGCACCTGATATGTTTTTCTGAGCCAGATTAACTGGGTTGTTGTGCATGTTGCACGGCCACACCTGTGAGTGCAAAGGGTGCACATGTGCAGCACTCTGCAGCTCTGGCCCTCTCCACACACAGCATGCACCAGCCTTCCACTGCAGGGCACTGCAGGATCACTCATTCCTGTCAGCACTCACATGTGCCCATCCTGAGATCTGCACAGGTTCTGCCTTCAGTGGGGATAGACATAATCCCACGCTCAGTGGACCTTTCTGGAAAAAAACTCACCTCTGAAACCCCAATGTGCATCTGAGAAAAACTGGTTCTTATGCTCCCTTCCCATGTAGTATCATTGCCTGTGTACAGAGTTGAATTTTTACAAACACTATAGGCTTTGGCTGCAGTTAGAGCAAACTTGCACTGCTGATGTCTCAGACTCTGTGGCTCTCTCACGCCTATTCTTTTTCTCCCTCTTCTCCCTCTGTTACCATTTGCCATTATGTCTGTGTGTGCAGGAATGCAGTTCAGAGGAGCAGGTAGTTTCCCATCATTAAAAACCTCCCGATAAATTCAAGGCTATGGGAGGGAGGAGTTCCAGTGACTTATTCCTTGGTGATGGGATCTCCCTTTCTACTAAGAAAGGAAAGGATCAGATGAAAGGGAAAGGTTTTGACTTACAAAAGATCTGTGTGGCATTGGCTGCTGGGAACTTAAAATATAATTCCTGAAAGAACAACTTCACCCCCCTCCCTCTGATCCCAAAACCCTCAATGCTTTTCAGGTAAGTGGTACCACCTAACCTGCCTCCCTGGCTATATTCCTTCAGCTCCTTGGTGAGGATCTGGGGGAGTTGTTCTAATTTACATGAATAGTTTTCCTGTTTTTGTTTTTCTTTGTTCCTTTCTGCCACAGACACAGGGCTCCTTCACAGAAAAATAAGAAAAATATTTCTACAGGCACCACTTTTACAAAGATTGGCTAGTCACCAGCGTTTGGAGCAAGAGAGTGTTCTTTGTAGCTGAGCTGTCTCTTACAGGCACCCTAAAATCAGTGGGATGGCCTTTTGGTTCTCCTAGCCTGGCTCATTGCCTGTACATTCAGTTTCCAGACCCTTTCATTTCTGCTCAGAGCCATGGATTGCCAGTGACCACAAATTAGAGCCCAGTGGGCAGCTTCTTACATGCTTGGCAGGAAGGCCAGAAAGGCAAGCTCCTGTAAATCTGTGTATCAGGCAATATGAAAAATAAATATACAGAGGTGGTGGTTCAGAAAGAGGATTGTAAAGCTGTGTCTTTATGACCATACTCCTGCTACAAACTGTTTTTCACAGCAGAATGCGTTGGCTAAACCCATGGGGTAAACCAAACCAAACCCAAACAAATATTAAAATGTCTGAAAAGCAGCAAGCTCTCTGGCTCTGAGCTGGAGTCAGAGATAGACAGCTTATTTACGTCTGCCTCATAGGTCCTTCTGGCAGGTTTAGACTTAAGCACTAAGTATCTAGGCTTTCATAAATCTTTCAGATTCCACCCAGCAGAGTCTGCCTGCAGGTGAAATAAGCGCACTGGGCCAGTGAGGGTTAGCTGATAGCATTTGGTAGAATGAAAGCACACACCAGTCCTGCTCCTAGAGCAAAGTGACCCTGAGGTCAGTCAGTAAATACCACAGTCCTCTTCCCTATTTCCCTCCATTTCCATTCGGATACTATTCTGGCTTTTTGAACAGCCAAGACACTGCTACCGTACTTCATAGACTTGCAGGATGAAAGTTTTGTTTCTCCTAGAAAACAGAACCTTTACAATACAAATGTGTCAAGGAACCAGATGTGGATGTTCACAAACCAGAGCAGAAGCAAAGAAGTTAAATTGCCCTGATGCAACGTCTCACATGCCACACGGTGCCTCAGAGCAAAAATATCCTTCTAGGAAGGGAAGCGGAAATAAATTTTTAGGAGGAAGGGAATTAAGAAAATAATTAACTATAATTAAAAAAAAAAAGTACCCTCCGTGAATCAGATCCTCAGCCTGAAGGCACAAGCAAAACTTGGAGACCTGCTCCATGGAAGTTTTACTTTATTACATGCTATGTGAAAGATGCTCAAATTCCCCTTACTGTAAGAACCCTTTCCTTTTTTTTTACATACAACTTAGATTTGCAAATAAAACGTGTTATTTGGGGGAAAATTGATCTTGAACAGATACCAACTACCAAGATAATTTTCTGTTGCTTTTTTAAAAACCTGCTATCTTATTTGATTTTATCTAGCCCTTCTGCACTTTATTATTTTCCTTCACTTTCTAAACAGCACTGATGGCAGGAATTAAGCTATTAATTTTTTAAATAATAAGTTTTATTAATTAATTAATTCTCCAGATGACCCTTGCTTGTACATAACCTAAACATAGTGACTTGAATGAACTCACTTTTCAGGTGAATTTATTCCTGGCTGGGTAACTTTCTTTCTTTGCTTTTCTGTCGCATTTCTTAAAGCCTCACCCAAATTTATTTTCTGTTTATTTCAACTTCTTTCTTTTTCTTGTTCAAGCTTGGAAAAAGGAATTTTGGTGCCCTAACAATATTCAGATCAATAATTCTTGCCATTCTTCACTCAGTAATGGGTTCATATTTTGCTGCCAATATTTATTGGTCCTCAGAACCTCTTTTATTCATTCTATTCTCTTTACCCCCACTAGCCTGCTCTGCATTGTGCTGCCTTTAGTTGTTGTACAGAGTAGGCAGATTTGCTAGATCATTCATGTGCCTCACAGACAGTGTTTGATTTTATCCCTTAGATTTTAGACCACACCCTCCCGATATCATATCAGCCATTTTGGTTTAATGCTCCTTTGCCAAAAACATTTCCAAATGTTTTTGAGCTGTATCTTCTGTTCCAAAGTTACTGGCTCTTTCACACATAACCTCTCTCATTACACCACGCACAACAAATAAGACAATTTTTGCCTCAAAGCCCAGAAGAAAAAGTGTCTACTTGCAATTAAAACCACAACTTATTAAAGTATTTCTTTTCTCCTGAATATGCTTTCCTATCTTAACCCTCTTGGTTCTCTGAAAGACCTTGAACTTGCCAGTTAACCTCTGCTCTCCTCAATTAATGCATTATGATAGCATTTTAAAAGTAAGAAATCCTGTATTACTGCAAGTAAAAGCCAGAATATGCTGAAAAAGGAGGCACACATACACAAGCATAACTTTTCTTACTCCACATGACTTTGTGATCTTTGACTACATGTGTTGTTCTTACACAACATCTTCCTCTTCAAGCCTTCCTCTGAAGCCAACTGAATAGTGGATAGACTCCCACATACATGGAAGTTCTCTGCCTTGAGCCAGTCAAGCCAACCGACATACACAAGTGCCTGTATCTGTGGTCAGTGTCTATGATAGCCTAAGCAAGAGCAAAATTTGACTCTTGGCATAAAAAAACACACAACATGCAATTAAGACCACGTGTTAATCCTTGGTTAACTCCAGCAGGTGCACTGATAGCACTTAAACACAGGTTCAGAGCAGGTTCATCTTCACGGAACATGCTGCCCAGTTTGGGATAGGATTCTTCCAGCTGCAGAGAGGGGAGATCTGGCCAAGCTCATGATAGAAATGCTGTTTCTGATCTAAAAAGCCCACTCTTCCCTGCTTAGAGAGCTGTAGACTGACCTGCATGTTTCTCTTTTGAAGGCACTCAGCTACTGCTGGAGGCATGTGTCCGCTGTAATGTCCAGCACTTCATATATACCAGTACCATAGAAGTGACGGGCCCAAACTGCAAAGGTGACCCCATTTTCAATGGTGATGAAGATACAGCTTATGAGAGTGTATCAAAATTTCCGTATGCCCAGAGTAAGAGACTGGCAGAGGACTCTGTGCTGAAAGCAGATGGCCAGGTGTTAAAGGATGGTGGCATGCTGACGACTTGTGCCCTGAGATCCATGTACATCTTTGGAGAAGGATGCCCATTTCTCCAAGGTCATCTGGATAAGTGTCTGATGAACAAAAATGTCTACCTGCGCTTCTCCAGGAAGGAGGCTTTGGTAAACCCTGTATATGTGGGGAACATCGCCTGGGCACATGTGCAAGCAGCTAAAGCCCTGCAGGTCCCACAGAAAGCCAAGCACATCAGGGGGCAGTTCTACTACATCTCAGATGACACTCCTCATATGAGCTATGCTGATCTGAATTATGAGCTGACCAGGGACCTGGGGTTTGGAATTGAGCCCGAGCTCCCCATGCCTCTGACAATGTTGTATTACTTCTCATTGCTGCTGGAGGTTGTGAGCTTCTTGCTCAGGCCCTTTGTTCGATACATCCCCTCCACCAACCGTCACCTGGTCACTCTACTGAATACCCCATTCACCTTCTCTTATAGAAAAGCACAGAAGGATTTTGGCTATGTGCCCCGCTACACGTGGGAAGAGGCCAAGCGCTGCACGGGGCAGTGGATGGCCTCCATGGTCCCACGGAGAAGGGAGTACTTGCAAAGCAAGGCTGCCTAAGTCTGAACAGGAGCTGAGACCTGGCTAAACAAGTAGAGCCTTAAGCCAGAGGACAGCTGAGTGAACAACAGCAACAGGTACCTACAAAGCACTTAAATGAAGATTTTGTGTAACAGCCTCCTCACCCTTCACACCCCCACTGCCTCAACCCAGAATGATTAAAAGTGAAATGTTCATTTGGTTATAGAGGACAGGCTGATCAGGGTAACTTTACTGTACAGGCCACATCCACCTCTCCATCTTGTGCACCACGAGGACACTATGTTACTGGACGCTTCACACAGTCCATGGTGTGAACACATCAGCCCTTCTTTTCACTCTAAACCACCTTCAAGGCTTTTGTAAAGCACAGTTGGTCCTAGAGCTATGATTACACTTTGCAAATACGCACTACTCAGCTACCCCCTGCTCTCTCAGCTCTTGCCAGCCTTACCAAACACACAGCAGGGAGAAGCCACCTGATTGCAAAAGCTGTTACAAATCTTGCTCACTTTTTCAAGTGTGTTGTCCAGTCTCACGTGCCGTTCACCTGACACTCAAACTTGAGAGGGAATTTGGGCACGAGGCATCGTGAGGCCAAAAGTGCACTTTAAGTACAACATAGTTTTAAGTTAGGGCAGTGTGTGGAGGGAGAGAAGGTGGAGACTTAGTCAGGGGAAGACTTCCTCATCCATTCTCATTCTCCTAGTTACCAATTTTGCAATAAATCTGATGGCTTCCCAGCAGAACAACTGCTTCAACAAGATGTACAGGACAAAAATTTTGCAGGACAATTTTGCTTGGCATCTGGAAGGTTTCCATTGCAGAGTCAAGACGTTTGTGAACACTGAGGAAAAATAAACAGTGCTGAAAAAAAATCATGCTATTTCTAGGTTTCAGCTGGAAACAAAGGCTACCTTTAGCTGACAGATTCACATGTGCTGTCCCTGTGCTTTTCTGGTGGCCATATGAGTTTCTGCAGAATGTGTAATGACTTTTGGGCCAAAAATATAGAATTTATCTGAACAAATAGATGTGATCCAGTGTTTGCTTCCTAAACATAAAGCTCACTTGCTGAAAACACCTCTAAAAGATCAGAATTTCTCTGTTCTGTTCAGGATGGTGTGAACAGAAATATTTTATCTGACCCAGTACTAACGCAAATAAACCACATTTCCACAGATGCTGGCAGCTTGAAGTCTGTGTTGAGTTTAATTATTCAGTGCCCTAGACATTAGATAGTCCCAGTGCAAACATTACCATTTTCTTTAGTAACATCTTAGGTTAAGTGTGTAAGATCCAAAGCAGTCACATACCAGCCACTGGATCTTCCAGCTGTTTTCTGGGGATGCAGAAATAAGTTTTCTGGGCTCCCGTAAAAGGCTTTGTAGACACTCAGCACACTAGTACTGTGGGTGTTATTTTAACGCCACTGCTTCACAGATAGTCATGTAAACTTCTCCACCCTTCCCCATGGAGCAGTACTCTCAACACCTCCACCAGAGTTCCTCCTTTATTAGTCAGAACACAAATCTATCCTGTGCTAAAGGAAACCCATCCCCTGCTACACTGTATGCTGATAACTCCTCTAGAGACTGATGGAGAGTGAGAAAATTTACGTCTATCTTTAAGAATAAGGGACCTGAAATGAAATTAGGAATTGCAAACTCCAGGACACTTTCTGTGCCAAGCAAACTGATGCATGCACTGGAGTTTAAAAAAAAATAAATAAATTTTTTAAGGCATTTGATTTTTCTCATGGTGGACAAGAAGCACGTAAGTGTAAGGACTGCTATCCAGCTGTATACTCCTTACTAGGAGACTCTCCTGCCTCAACATCACATTACAGAAAAAAAGACAGTTTTAATTAAAAAACAATTGCCCAAAGAGGCCATGATTGGGCCCAAATTTATCTTATGGCAGCAGCTTACAAGGTCCTGAAGGTCAGCCTCAGCAGGGCCAGCATGTGGGTGCTCATGTCCCCCATGCACACACCCTGTTTCTCACAAGCAAGTCACTGTGATGGGTGCAGGGGGGTCCAGAGGAGTCCCTGCCTCTTCCCACTGTTCCCCTGTCTGCACAGCCAGTGCTCTTCCCCCCCAGTAACGAAGCCCCGGCCAGTCCTGTTGGGTGGTCTCCTCCCTGTGCTGGCAGAGAAATAGCAGCAGCAGGGACATGTATCCAGGGAGGATGCCATCCAGCCAGTGTGTGACTGCAGAGCTCGTTTTCCTGCTCCTGTGTGAGAAAAACCACTATCTGCTGCAGGTGCCACAGCCGTGCCTCAGAAGGGACTCAGGGCAGGAGACACACTAGACTGAACAGAGGATGAGTCCCTGGATGCCTGGTACAGTCAACACCCCTTCTGAGCAGCAGGTCTTGTCCCAGGTCGTGCCCTCCCCCTGCCCCAGGATGGGTGCAGAAGCAGTTCAAGAGGAGATGGGGAGGACAAGACCAAGGGGAGGGCTTTTCTTAGGTAGTTTGGACCACGAGACTGCTGATAATGTGTAAGAGCTTTTCTGGTTTGTAAAAAGGTTATGCTCATGATTCAGGGTGAGTTCTTTTCCATTCCAGTCTCCTGCATTGTTTGTCTTTTTCCTCACCAGATGGTTCCTTTCCATTCCCCTCTTTACATACCCTGTTCCGCTCCGGTCCACTTTCATTTCCTTCTGGGGCCCTCCATTTGCAGTCTGTTTCCCTCTGGTCATCACCGTTCATACTTCCCTCCCCTCCAGTTGCCTGCTTGTGCTCTGCACCTAATCAGAATGCTCTGAGCTGGCCATAAGCTTCCAAAAGATTTTCAGGTATGTAAAATACACAACCTTTTGTGTGCTGCTAGTAAAGATACGAATCAGGTCCATATATTTACATATACAGTTACCTCAGTTGCCTCCATGGTTGAATAAGGCTCTCAGGATGTTTAAGACAAAATACTGCTGAAGGCAGTTATCAACCACTGCTCAGAAAAGCAAAAAACACCTGTATTACTTCTTTTTTAGGCTAGTGAGATTTCATCCTAATGTCCAGTGAGATTGATGATTGGCCAGACAAAGCTGCTCTGTCATTGAGGTAGCAGAAAGGACAATTCAGGTACACGGAAATAGAGCAGGAAAGGAAGGGGAAGAACAACATCAGCAGAGCTGCTATTTAATAGGGGAAGGCATTCAAAACATCAAAGAGCTGGAATACTACAACATGTACCAGAAAACTGGGACATCATTGCCCAGGTTTAACAGAGCTCCTAAAATACCTACAGACTCTGCCAGAGAGAATAAAGGACAACTTTTCTTCTGCAGTTCATTAAGTGACTCATTTCCCAAATGCAGGCTCCTGTTGTTGGAGCTTGCTTTGTAATTTTTGCCTTCTCAGTAAGACAGCGACATCTTTTCATCTCTCCAAGGGCCGTGATACAAACAATCAGATTTCTAAGCACCAAATTCCTCATTTGCTGGACTTTTTCCCTATTTCTTGTTACCACATCACTTCCTTCAATCCCCAGGACATGCCGCTCCTGCTGACAGGAAGCTTGTTCCCACTTCTGCCCCTAGCCTCCCACCCCCCTCCCACCTCATCAGCAACCTACTTGTACTGTGACAGAGTCCCTCTCCTTCCTTTGGTGGTTTTCTTCTTTCAGTCACACCACAGACATGAAAATTTAATTATTTTTTTAAAAGGCAAGGCACCAATGCTCATAGACCCAAGGGAATTGCTGTCTTGCTGTCTATTTCAGGTGAAGTTTACAGTGCCGCGTGAGGTGTGTCTTGCTTTGGAAGCACTTCCCACACTCAGCACACGTGTAGGGTTTTTCTCCTGTGTGGACTCGCTGGTGTTTGTTGACGTGAGAGCTCTGTTTGAAGCACTTCCCACACTGGGAACACACATAGGGCTTCTCACCTGTGTGGGTTCGCTGGTGCTGGGCGAGCGTTGAGAAATCACCGAAGCGCTTTCCACAGTGTGGACATTCGAAGGGCCTCTCGCCACTGTGGGCTCTCAGGTGATTTCTAAGGTGGGAGCTTCTGCTGAAGCTTTTGCAACATTCGAGACAAGAGTAGGGCCTTTCTCCTGTGTGCATTCTTCTGTGGGAGATAAGGTGGGAGCTCACCCTGAAGTTCTCCCCACACTCACTGCATATGAAGGGCTTCTCACCTGTGTGGGTTCTCTGGTGTTTAATTAAATCGGAGCACCACTTGAAGCCTTTCTTACATTTGGGACATTTGTGAAGTTTCTCTGTCTGGCATGCCTCCCCCTGCTGAAGATTCGTTGTCTGCCTGACTATTTCCTCACACTCACAGTATCCAGAGCATTCATCTCCTATAGCATCTTCTGGGTGGAGAAAGGTGCAGTGGGGACCCTCAGGGGCCTTTTCTAGATGGATGCCATCATCCTGTCTCTCCCCAAGGAGGTCCCTTTGGTGTATTTCTGACATGTGCTGGTTCTCACAGGCCTTGCTACACCTCTGGAAAACATTCTCTTCAATTGCCTCTAGTAATGTCTTATATTGTTTCATATTCTCCGGATCATCTGCTAGGGGACTGTCACCTTCATTCCCAATATTGGCCTCACCATCTTAATGAAAGAGAAGCCAACGTGAGTGCTCAGCAAGAAAGCAAGGTAAGGAAAGGGACTTAGAGACTGTGAGCCTTTACTAAACTCTAATTTAACGTTGCACTTGGGAGGGCAACACCACTTCTTCACCCACTGATTAAGGATTGTTCCCATCCTTAATCCCTGATGACCAATGATGACCCAGCCACTTGGCTGAGAACTCAACACAGAAGTGACTTTACTGGCTTTATGTTACAGAGGTATTAAATTAATTTGGTGTATTCCTCACCTTTGGAGATATAGGTGAGTAGATCCCTTCCTGTGTCCACGCACAGCCCCTTCTCTCCTTCCATCTGGAGGCCACCCGTGAACAGACCCTGAACAAGACAGCAGAGCAGCAGTAATTACCACCCGACCCTGACTCCTTTGGGAGGCATCTCTCAGTCCTACAGGCTATCCCAGGGAGCCACCTTTCAGCACAAACACTACCTCCCTTCACCCCACTGCTTGGAAAATGTGAGCTGAGTGTTCCTTCCACGGCAGACGCGATCGTCGCGTTCACGAGGAGTCGAGGCTCCAAGGGATGGAGGGCAGGGAGGGGGATACTTCGTCCTGGCACCCGAGCGGGGAAAAACCTGCGGCGGGATGGGAGAAGGGCCCTGCGGGCACCTGCCTCCTCGGCGCTCCAGTCTCCGGCCCCGCGGGGACGGTGTTTGGGAGAATCCCCAGAGGCAGGGGGAGGGTGGCTGCCACGCCCTGACAGATGCAAGGCGGGAAGGGACCCAGCCTGGCCCGCGCCTCCCGCCGCTCCCCTCAGGAGCTGACCGCCGGCCACCGCCCCTCGGAGGGCAGGGTAGGGGGCGGAGTGAGGCGGGAAGCGCTTCCTGCCGCCGCCTGGCACGATCCTGCGCGGCTGCGGCCTTCGCGGCATCCTGAGGGGGTACGGGAGGCTCCCGGGGCGAGCCTGAGGCCGCGGCAGCAACTGGGGGGGCTGCCAGGCCCAGAGGGCTGGGGCGGGTCCCGGTGCAGCCCGCCTTGCCCTGCTGCGCAGCGCCTGTGTCCGTGCCTCCGTGTACGATGTGAATAAGGGTCTCGGGGTGAGGGCGAAACCTAAAACGTTACAAAGATCCCTAAATTTGCAAGAAGGGCCCTCTGCGCCGAGCCTCTCGCAGCCGCAGCCCTGTGGAGCGGTACCTGGCTCCCCGGAGCGTCTGCTGGTGTGAAACCTGCCTGACAGCAAAAAAAGAGGGGAAAAAATAAGGCCTGTGTTACTTACTTTTAGTCATATTTTTGCAGTGCGGGTTGGATTTTTACGCCTCTAACGCTTTATTTGGGTTTCTTTGTGCCAGGGTGCAGGGAGATCCATCTGAAGGTGAGGAGGAGAGACTGACCCAGCCGACTGTCCTCCCAGAGCACCCTCAGTTTTGGGTCTGTCTTGTCTCTTGCTTTAGGTATCTGCCCAAAATAGCAGTGTCTGCAATAAAAAGTCCTGAAAGCCTGAGGGGATGGATACCAGAACATGTTACCCTGGCGCAGTGAGCCTGTGCCTGTTTTCAACCAGTAACAAAAACAAGCCAATTAAGATTGCTATTAAGGGGTATCAAGAGTGTGGACAGGCTCGCTTACTGCAGAGCAGTTGGTTTGCTGCAAGTTTACACTTAGTCTACTTCACAGTAATTTGTTTATATACTCTTATGTTTGGCAGGTTAGCAAAGTGGCTACAAAATGTATTCAATCAGTGAGAACCTTATTATTTTTCAAGTTAGCTGACCAGTACCATTCATCTAATTTAATCAGTTTGTTGGCAATCAGGAAAGCAAACTACTGTTGATCCACTGTCAACAGGATCACAATCAGTAAGGATTTTACTTACACAGGCACACTGGAAAAGAAAAAAATGCTACGGCTGCTTTGATGGAAAGGTGTTTATTTACCCTTCAGGCATGCAGAAAAGGGAGAAGTAGCATAGATAGGTCAGCAATACGTATGGCAGAAAAAAAATTATTTCTGTTTCCAATCGGTACAAAAGCTGAGTGTAAAGATCACCTCTCACTGTTAAATGTTTTGTTGCCAGATTTTTGCTTACTAAAATGGACCAAGAAGTCTGAGCTATTAATGTACATTTTAATAAATTTAGGAATACTAAAGAAGCTCCAGAGGAACACAAGCAAAAGTGTCAATCATGTCAATACTAGAGATATGTCTGGCATTGTTATCGTTGATACAGGATACAGACAATGGAGGACAGTTGGATAGTAAATGCTAGTAAGCATGAAGAATCCATATTGTCAGACAGGCATGACATAGGTATTTTGAGTGCATTGCAGATTTCAAATAATGATAGAGGTTTTAAGTTATGAGTGGATGAAGTTTGATTTACAAGTTGTCATTATACACTATGATGTAAAATGTAATATAGAGTAAATGATAACAATCCCAAAAGAAATGTTAGCTTTCTCAATTACAATCTTTAAATCAAAACTGCATTAAAAAAAAAAAAAAGCTTTGGCTCAATTCATAGGGTTGGTGTAAAACCACAATGTATAGCCAGAAATCAGAGTAACAATGTCTCTTAACCTGAAAAATCTGCCACATATCTAGATATAATAGATTATATCCTGTCTGGATTCATTTCTGAGTGACCTGCCATAGATTTGGTCCTGCTCTGGCAGGGGAGTTGGACTCGATGGACTCGATGATCTCCAGAGGTCCCTTCCAACCCCTAACATACTGTGATCCTGTGATTCCATGACTGATAGCTGCTGTAAAGCTAATTTGAAAAGGAGGGTGCATTTCTAAAGACATTTCACCAGTTCTTGTCATGAACCCTGTCATCCCATGTAATCATAGAATCATAGAATGGTTGGAGTTGGAAGGGACCTTAAAGATCATTGAGTTCCAACCCCCCTGCATGAGCAGGGACACCTCCCACTAGACCAGGTTGCTCAGAGCCCCATCCAACTTGGGCTTGAATGCCTCCAGAGATGGAGCCTCCACGTCGTCTCTGGGCAACCTGTTCCACTGTCTCTCGACCCTCACACTAAAGAATTTCCTTCTGATCTCTAACCTAAATCTCTCCTCCTTCAGTTTCAAACCATTACCCATTGTCCTATCCTATGTGCTCTTGTAAAAAGCCCGTCCCCAGCTTTTCTGTGGGCCCCCTTCAGGTACTGGAAGGCCACTATGAATTCCCCCTGGAGCCTTATCTTCTTCAGGCTGAACAACCCCAACTCCCTCAGCCTTTCTTCATAAGAGAGGTGCTCCAGCTCTTGGATCATTTTCGTGGCCCTCCTCTGGACACACTCCAGCAGGTCCACATCTTTCTTGTGAGGGGGGTTCCAGAGCTGGACACAGGGTTCCAGGTGGGGTCTCACCAGGGCAGAGTAGAGGGGCAGAATCACCTCTCTTGATCTGCTGGCCACACTTCTTTTGATACAGCCCAGGATGCTGTTGGCCCTCTGGGCTGCGGTTGCACGTTGGTGGCTCATGTCCAGCTTTGGATCCACTAGTACCCCCAGGTCTTTTTCCACAGGGCTGCTCTCTAGCATGTCTTCCCCCAGCTTGTATTGATGTCTCTGGTTGCCCAGCCCAGGACCCTACACTTGGCCTTGTTGAACCTCATGAGTTTCATCTGGGCTCACTTCTCCAGCTTGTCCAGGTCCCTCTGGATGGCATCCTGTCCCTCTGGCATATTGACTGCACCGCCCAGCTTGGTGTCATCAGCAAACTTGCTGAGGGTGCTCTCAATGCCACTGTCAATATCACTGGTGAAGATATTAAACAAAGGTCCCAGTACAGACCCCTGAGGGACACCACTTGTCACTGTTCTCCATCTGGACAATAAGCCATTGACCACTACCCTCTGGATGCCACCATCCAGCCAGTTCCTAATCCACTGAACAGTCCACCCATCAAACCCTTATCTCTCCAATTTAGAGAGAAGGATGCTGTGAGGGACTGTGTCAAAGGCCTTGCAGAAATCCAGATAGATGACATCCACTGCTTTTCCCTTGTCGACAGATGTAGTTACACCATTGTAGAAAGCCACTAGGTTGGTCAGGCAGGATTTGCCCCTGGTAAAGCCATGCTGGCTGTCCTTAATCACCTTCCTGTCCTCCATGTGCCTTAGCATTTCTTCTAGGAGGATCTGTTCCATGATCTACCCAGGCACAGAGGTCTTCGTAGGCATTTCTCAGTTTTTGTAAAAGACAACACAATTAGAGAGTTTTAAGGTGTCAGTACACAGGAGAGTTGGCCCAACTTGTTAAACAGCTATTACACTCCAAACCCAGTGTCTCACCCATATCCCTTCTCAAGGACTTTCTCCGTCAGTAAGGCTCAGCCTGGTTTGAAGATCTTCTCTTTCAAAGTGATGCTGCAGCACTTTCTCCTCAGATTAATTACTCTTCAGAAAGTCATCCAAGCCTTTTTAAAATTATTGCAATAGGCCTCAAGGCTAAAAGGGACAATTGCACAATCTGTTCTTACTGCCTGAATAATGTAGTCTGTAGACTTTCACCCCCTAATATCCACTGAGCCTAATAACTTGGGCCTGACTGAAATGTGTAATACTGAAAAGCATCCAGGTCTCATCCATAGGTGTCAAGGGAAGAAGAGTATATCACTTTGCTTGGCGATTAAGCCTTTTCTCTGTTAAAAATCTATACCTTATTTTTCAGTCTGGATTTGTCAAGGTTCAGCTTCAGGCTTTTGATTTCTTGTTATGCTTTCTCTACTAGAATAAAAATCCTTTGAGAATACTGAAGTTCCTCCCAGTGAAGGTACTTACATACTCCGTAATAATTTCATCACTTGGTAAAAAAAAAAACGGAGCATCTTCAGTTTCTCATTACATACTATTTTCTTTTTCAAACATTCTTGCATCCTACATTTTTCAATGTGGTTATGTCATCAGGAGCTAGAGATATGTTTTTCTGACCATCCCGCATGCATCTAAAGGTATGTAACTTTTTGCTTAATCTAGACCAAAAGCACTCTAGATTTTTACATGTACTTGGGCTTTCTACCACTTGACTTCCAAATGCTGATGACATAAAGAACAGTGCATACCCACTGCTGTGTTCAAGACAGTCACTCTCATGGCAGGCTTCTTTTGGTCCATCTTGCAATTGATGTCTCTTGTCTGTGAGGCTCTTGAAATAAACTCTGGCACACAAGGTATTTCTGGAGCAACATGGTCTTCCTGGCCAGCCAGAATCACAGTATCACAGAAACACAGAATCGTTTGAGTTGGAAGGGACTGCTAGAGATCATCTAGTCCAGCTCTCCCACTGAAGTAGGATAACCTAAGAAGGAATAACCCAGACATGAAAAGTGTTTGACGCTGAGCACAGTGAGGTAGGTTTTGCCTGTTTGAAGTGCTTGAGGTGGCTGTTTTTCAGTGTTCAAATTTTGTTGCTTCTAGGGACTTTTCTTCAGCCCTTTTAAATGTACTAGTTACACAGAGAAAGTAGTTACCTTTATGATTATCTCATTTACCTTGTATTCTCTGTTCACAGTGTTGCTATAAATGAGGAAAGGGAAATGAGAAAATGTCACAACGGGTTAGCTCTTGTGACATGTACTGTGATACATTGCAAATTGATGAGGTCCCACTGCAGGACATAAGACCCCAGCTGGGATCTCCTCCACCTTCCTGTACTGCCAGCATCTCTGTGCTTGGATTTAGTCTGTGGGAACAGCAGGGAATGGGAAGACATGCTGTGCTCTGAAATGTGTGCTGGACATAAGGGCCCAGGCTGCTGGTGGCAGAGGTGCCAAGGGCAAAGCTTCCTGCTGTAGTGGAAAGGCAGCTGGGAAGTGGCCACCGGGCAGATCCGGTTGACAACACAGTGTCCGGATCAGGTCTGCATTTTGCTCTCATCATCCTTTTCACAGAGGGAAGGTGTTTTGGACTAGGAGTGTCATGGACTGACTGCTGGGTTAGGGTGAGTGCAGTATAAAGCTGTGATTTTTCTTGTGTGTCCTCTCCCTGCAGCTCCTGGCCTAGGACTCACCAGGCAGAGAGAGATCTGAGCCTAGTACTTACTCCTTCTCAGTGGCATCCTTTGCTTGGCAAGGAAGGAGTTTATGGTCAGCTATTTGATGGGATTGATGCTTGCATCACACCATTTTAATTTCCTGGGTTTGTTGGTCTGTGCCTCTCACTACCACATGATGACATCTTTAGTGGTAGTTTCACTTGCTCTGTGGAGTCCAATTTAATATTCTGAGTTTCTGTATTTACAAAGCCTGCACTTTTATCACAAATAACACAGTGCAAGATGAGTGGTGCAATGTGCCTGCTACTGCATGTTAGACAAACAAAACCAAAGGATTAACTCTGCTGTATCATGTCCAGTATCCATGCAAATGTTCATCTTGCCTCATCTCCTGCTAACACCGTTGGGTGCTTTGCAACCCCTCTTTCAAGTCAAAATTTCACAATGTTGCTTTAGGGGAATGGCTTGATGCATCTATTTCAAGAAAAGGTCACTGGTTCATTCTCTAAAGATGGCTCAAGTGGGAGTAATGCCATGTTTAGCTGTGACAACAGAACAACCAGAGCAGAGCCCAGACAGCATCTGGAAGAATCTCCCAAACGCAGTGTGCTGCTAGCTTTCCATTCCTATTTAAGGACAAATGGGTTAAAATACTGGAAGTCTGCATGGGCCTCTCTGTACAGACAGATATAAACCAAGTGTCTCCCTTCCCTTCTCCCTCCAGCACTCCCACAGCGAGTCGTGGAAGAACTACAGGTGGTGGAGTTAAGGCCAAGTGTATGAATCCCCTTCATTATTCACTTGGGAGTGGAACCTGCCTGCATAAAGATCAGTGCAAGAACCCAAAGTAATCATGGGAGTCACATTGATATCACAGATCATTTTAGTTGGGTGTCATGTTATTTATGTTGTGTTTTGCACTGGGCTACTGTGAGCTGTCTCACTAAAACCAGGATGTTGCCAAGTGTATGTGCTTGAACCTGGGCAGTCAAGAGGAGAAATTGCCTGGTCTGTCTGGGGAATGAAGATCTGTGTCTATATCAGATTTAAGTCTGAAAAAGTTTGCTTTCCAAAAAGCAGGTTGCCCTTACCTGAGCATTTGTAGCAGCGCTCAGGGTGAGCTTAATGCAGCAGTGCCCACTCTTGATTATTTCATGATGCTGATATGAAGTGCTGGAACCTCTGCCAGCTTGGGAGATATGCCAAGCTTTCTTTTTCTTTTGTTTTAAACGCTGCTTTTAATCATTCTGAAAGAAAAGGGAAGCGCTTGGAAATATTAAACTATGAGTGACCCAAAGACTCAAAAAAAAAAAATTGAATGCTGAAGACATGGAAAAAGATCCTCAAACTTATTTAGGTGCGAAGTCATAATTCTTGCAGCCTGACTCAGAGTTTTTGAAAAATTGGGGTTGTCAAGCAGCTAAAAACTAAACTATAGATTTTTCTAAACAGGAGCCAGTTGAAATCCATGTGTTCACAGAGGTTACCAGAGACCCTCGCTGTCAGGCATGTTTGCTCTCTTCCAGGAAGAACGCTCCGATATCCCACCTCGTAAACACACCACCATCCTTTGTGTTAATTTCCTAATCTGTTTCAGGCAGGCTGCTGTGCCACTCACACTTGGCTGGGTCTGCTGAGCCTTGCTGGCTCCTGGAACAGGGGACTTTGCATGCCCTGGTGAGCCAGCTGCATCAGGTGTTACACATGGAAGTGGGCAAAGGATGTTCAGCGTTTGGGAGACAGATTAGGAGTCTGACATTTGAACCTGATGTTCAAATATCACAATTTTGGAAGTTAGTCTCATGCTAGTATTGAAGCCAAATAATGACTTCGAATTTTTGGGCTGACTAGTCTGGATATGCCTTGAACACAGAATACAGCAGCCAGCAGAGGGATGAGGAAGGTGATACCAGCACCAGAGCAGAGCCAGCCACATCAGTGTCCTTTCCTGACAGCTCAAGCTGGCAGAGAAATTTCTCCTGTAGGGACAAAATATGGACATGAGCAGAGCATCTTTCTGATGCAGCTAACAAGTATCTGGCACTGAACATAACCTGTTTGGAGGGAGTATCTCCAGGGCTACTCACTGTGCTCTGGGAAGGCATTGATGTGGTTTCCCCATAGACTTCTGCTCTATTAAGCAACAGCATGAGCAGGAACTGGAGGAAATCGGAGGCAGGACACAGAAAGGCTTACTTAGACTACACACCTGGAAAAGCAGTATTTGTGTATTAAATTAATAAAAAACCAATGTAATGATGTGTCCTGAATGCAGCAGTAAACTTTTCCCTGTTGTCACTGATGTCATGAAAGTCTGCTTCATAAGATAGCAGTTTATCCCACAAGTTGATGACCGGTGGGTATTTGAAGCTTCTTGGGGATTCTTTTCCTGGGGAAAATTTTCAGTTCAGCTAAAAAATATCTTGTGAAACTTGAAAACCTAACTTGGCTGTGATACAAGTAAGAATTCAGAGTCTGAGTTACCAAGAGCTTGGCATAAGGTTTTAGCAGGCTATAGTATTAGTTTGATATAAACAGTTGCCCAAGTTAACACTGGATCTAAGATTTGAGCATACTAGCAGCAATAATGTATGGATTCTTTGAAAACATTTGCCTGGCTAAAGTGCACAGAATGCAGAACTAGGCATTAGTGCAAATCCAAGAGTACATTTGCAAAAATGCCAGAGAACTGTCAGGAAAATCCCTTGATGTAACCATTAATTTGCATAGAAATAACCCACAGACATAAAGCACCTCAAGTAGTAATGGGATATGTACCCAAATAAAGGACAAGATGAAAAGAAGTGCGTGCAACAGATGGTATCTTTAGAGGTTATTTCTCTGAGGGTACTGATTATCCGCTTTTGTTGTGTAAGAATCATAGCACAAAGGACTGTATTTGGGGAGTGTACCACCCTTCTGTTTTAGTATCCTTTAGTATCCCATCCCTATTTCTCACTCAGTAACACATCTTCAGATGAAAGACGTTGGCATCCTGTGTTTCAACACATTGCAATCTGTTTCTGATTCAGCCACAGCAAATCCAGTGGTGAAAGCTAATTGGATAACAATGTTAGAAAACTTAATAGCAAGTATTTTGGTGATTTTCTATTAATCATTACTTAACCAGCATAGCAAAAGTGAGTAAATTACTCCCATCCATGTAGGTAAGAAAGGTTGTGTTGTTGGGTTTTTTTCTGGCAGACAGTAAGGATTATCTACAGTTAATGTGAATCAGAAAGCAAATATAGTTATTCACTTGCTGTACTGTAATAAAAAGAGAGCTACAGCAGCAGCTCCAATTAATTTAAAGGTGCAGGGGGAAAATAGGCTCACTCGAAGTAATTTCCTCACACCAATTACCCTGTGATCAACATTTAAACAAGTACAAACTCCCTTTTCACAGAGGGCAGAAGAATGGATGGACATGCTTAGTTGCCCAATAAACTGGCTATTTAGTATCAAGAAAAGCTGGGGTTTTAACCTGGTGTCTTCAGAAAACTAAGTTTATTTAGTAGCACTGCTTTTCTGCCTGCCCCTTTACCCTCATCACTAAGAATATTTGACCTTTTTAGCCACTTTGACACGAATTCAACGAAAGGGTAGAAATCTCAAAAGTTTTTGATATTTGGTGGTTTTCACAACGGCACACAGCAACAGCCTCAAATTGCTGTATGTTTAGCTACATCTGGAGAAAAAGCTGAGCACTACAGCAGCCTGTTAAAAGCAAGCAAGGGGTACAGGGGCTTCATGTTTCAACAGGGGGTCTCAAAACATGTTTAAGTTGACAAAGCCCCGAGTAGAGCTGCAGGGGAAAGAAGAGCTGCACTGCGACCAAGCCTCTGAGATAGGACCAGCTTCACAGTCCAGGAGGTTGCTATTGGAGGCAAAGCGCACAAACCACACATTTTTCGCTTAAAGACATTCTTTATTCAATCTTTTTTTTTCTATATACAATATTATTTTTAATCTGTAAAAAGTACATATGCAGGATTCCAGGTCAGAGGCAGAAGGTTTCCACATCAGAAGATAGACTTTTGCCCTTTTATCATTTTGGAGGAAAAATAATCTGTCAGTTTTAGACAAAGCAAGAATAAAGGCAAAATACGCAAATCCAACTTCCACTAAGCGATTAGGATTAAAGGCAACAATTCACCATTAACAAGTCAGGCTGTCTCCTTGGACTTTGGTGGTTCCCAACTTTTCTGGGCAATTACAGAGCAGTTTGTTAGAAGGGGCTGACAGCCCAAGAGGCTAGTTCTTATCATCTCTGCTACAGTTGAATGCACAGAACTTGCAGAAGAGCTTGGCTTTCCTCTGCGAATGGCAACTCAAACTCTTGAGTCAGAACTGTTTCTCAAAATGCAAGGAGCAAAAGAGGGATCTCTTACCAGGGTGAACAGATCTCCTAACTAGAGTGTGGATCAAGAGCTTGCTTTCAGTCTTGTCTGGTATCAAGAAGCCTGTTTCTTATTTGTCCCCTTAAAAATGTGGACTAGACTTATTAATGTACATAGCAGGCTCAGCCTGCTAAAGGCCTGTTACTACAGCCCTGAGATGTAAAACTGCCTCACCATTTTGTGTGGATGCCAGGTCACACTGTTGATCCTTTCAACGTTAACGGTATTAACCACTTCTCCCCTCAAACTAGGGAGAGTCACATTATGAAGGTTTGTACTATCATTTCCTGAGGGATACAAGAGGGGATCATAACAGAGAGCCCTACAGGGCTTTACTTGGCTGTGAGTCAAGACCTTTAACCTTAACGGATAGTATTACAGGGAGCGTGTAATTATTTTCACTGTTAAGAACCCGGGTACTCAACATTCGAATCCTGCAAAATACGGGGTGGGAGTACATCAGTGATTGGGAGGCAGAAGACAGTGATCCACAAATTTGGAGTAGGGAGCTAAAGGAGCCTCAAAGGTGTGACTGGCATAAGGAACTACCTGCTTTTCCCTTTACTCCAGTTGTTATTTTCCATACTTTCCCCAGGCATTCAGTTTTAAGGACCATACTGGCCCAGTAAAATAAACACCCAGAGTATCATTCAAGGGTTTTGTTTTTACTTAGAGGACAAAGCTAAGAAGCTGACTTCTTGACTGCAGGACACACACAGCTCCAGGTGGTCAATGGAAGCTGCAGAAAACTGGCTTCTTTGAAAAGTCAAGCTTTAAGTGTTAGGAGAACATGTACTGATCAGATCCTGACCAACAGGCAGGCTTGAGGCTTGGATTAGGAAAAGAACTGAACATCCTTGTTTTGACAGCATGCAAACAGGAAATAGACAATTCTGGGGTTTCCAGGCTCTTGCCCAAATCCAGTGTGCCAAAAACACATGTGATTTTCTGTTCTTTCTTTCATCCTGTAAGAGGAGAGGGTATTGTAGAAATTGCTGAAGTGGGACAGCTACCTAAAGAAAATGGGAATTATTTTGTTAGAGAATACAGTGCAAGACTCTGAAACAACTAGGACTAAAAAGTCATTTTGTGCTTAAATTTACACTCTATCTTCATAAAAGTATGTAAGACAGCAGCAACAGAATGAAAATGGCAATATTCTACTGTACCTTATGTACCCAGAGGGAAAACAGTCTGAACTTTGGGTTGCACATAACGCCATTCTGCGGATCACAACCTACTTTTCTGTGAAGGACTCAAAACAAGGGCATGTCACTTCAGTCAGAAGTTTCAATATCCACGGTGCTTGGTTATTATGCAGCCACCTCCCTCAGAACCCATCACCTCCAAACTCAGCTCGCTCTAGGAAATCTCAGGCTTGGAGAGATTCATGAATGACACAGCAATTAGTCCACAAAATGCATTTTTTTTGATATATTATGCCCATCGGTAGCTTCTGGAGGAAATGGATAGTTTGTATTTTAAAGAGTGATAGAGCAGAAAGGGACAGCTGTTGGGGTAACTGGAAAACGAGAAACAAGTGTCCTTTATTTGGTACCTGCTGCTTGTCTACAGAAAGAAGAAATAGCAGTACTGTACACCTGCTTTGAGAAACATACCATCCCATAACATGAAATGGCTTAGGTCCTCAATTCAAGCATTCTTGTGGCAGTGAGTTAACCCACTGGGATTCGTGGAGAAATTAATTTGAAGGGTCGCTCTTTAATTCACAAGAGGGGGGTGGAAGAGCAGCAAACAGTGGAGAGAAGTTTGCTGTTTCTGGGACTCCAGAATTCAGTCCTTGACCTTCCTCTGAACAGACTGGCAGCCATTCTACATTTGCCTTTATCAGGACATGTTTGGGGATGGGTATATAGGGTGCAAAGTGCCTTCTTTTTCTTTTTTTCTTTAATAGAAGAGTCTGCTTTTCCTCTTTCTGCTTTGAACCCAAAGAGATTTAGGAAAACAAGGCGACTGAGTGCAGTTTTAAGCTAGTAACAGTACTCATGGGATGGTCACTGAATATTAATTAGAAAAAATAAATTAATGTGTGACCAGGAAGAAGAATCCATTTATTAAACAACTTCTAATTTTTAAAAAAACAATTCCTTGAATCAGTATTATTTACTATATAAAATATTTTATCAGTTCTCAATTTAAGACACTGCTGCAGATTACAGTAACTAAGTAATTCAGGTAAAAGGTATTAAGGTAAAACATTGAGATTGGAGGTTTTTCCAAGCTCTGTGTCTTCCTCCTCTTAAACTGAAGTAACTGTCTGGAAAAATGCATCTGATAGGATTTTTTCTTTGATCATGTGATGATTTCTATGTCTAAGATAGTGTCCAAGACAAGTGAAGAAAAATTTGATGGGGGAAATTTTACTATAATGTACAGTGAGATATATTATAATATGATGGGGAGAAAAGCTTTTATATATAGAACTTCATAAATATAAACATCTTTTGAGGAGGGGAAATTGCACTCACTCCCTTTAGATCTGATTCTGTACTGCTGTAGCTCACTGAAGAGTTCTTCCACTCTCTAGCGTGAAAACACAATCAAGACTGTTTAAAGACTCAACCTGTGCACTAATCAGGAGGGAAAGGAGCACCTCACAGCTCTTTTTCAGCAAGGGGGCTAGTCCTTATGGCAAAAGCATTTGAGAGCTATAAAGGGGAATATAAAGAATAATTTGAGCTGTAAGGATTTTGGAACAACAGTAAAAAAAAAAAAGAGATTGAGATATACTTGAAATGATGCAACTTCTTTTAGCAAGTAAGTGAATACTGAAGAGACTCCATTTAAATGATACCGTCCAGCCCAGCCTAGCAGTACTTGAAAAAAAACCAAACATGCAGTTCACAGTATCTCATTTCTCAGAAACTAATGGAAGAAGAGACTCTTCAGTTTCTTTTTTCCACTCATATGTAAGAGATGTTATGTTATTTCCAAAGAAAATCAGGCTGGCTTTGTACTAGAGCACTAGTACAAATGAGTTTTGTAAACTAAATCAAAGGCAGTTTTGGGCTTCTGTCGTACACGTACCTGCAAAGAAGGTTCAATGAATAGTATCCAAAGAATGAAATTTAACTTTTTTTGAAAAATCCCAATTGTGGAAAAATACAAAGCAATAAACTCCTGCTTACCTCAAGGGGAGCATTTTTAAGTGCTATATCCTGTTATATAAATGAGAGATTATTTTTCTCATGTTGTAATCTCTGTTTATTTAGCTAAAAGAACCAGGACTAATAAGAGAATGTCTTTTTTTAACATGTGGCAGGATTTGAAAGGAAGGGAAACTTAGGCTCTTTCCTACCCCTACGATACGCTCCAGACTCTTGTGACTGTTGCTTGTCAAAGGAACTAAGCCCACATTGCTGAAAGTGAACTACAAACCAAATGCTTACTAATTGGGTTTTTTTGGATCAAAGCATACAAAAGAGATCTTTCAGCATTATTTTGAAAAGGGAAAATGAGGAGGCAACGTTTTTTATACTTTATAGTTTAGTTTTAATAGCTCAGAGGCCCTGAGAATGGCTGCCAGTCTGGACAAACAGATGCTCCTTAGAAAATTCAGACAGGTACAGAAAAAATTTCAAATCCTGACGCTGCTGGTGCAGTGACGTTGCTTTTCGTTGTTGCTTTGTTCATGCCATCATCAAACACACAAAAAAAAAATTTAAAAAAATCTAGGTATTTGGAACCCACCCGATCTGAAGAGGTGTCTGG
This sequence comes from Hemiprocne comata, assembly GCA_020745705.1. Taxonomy (NCBI): domain Eukaryota; kingdom Metazoa; phylum Chordata; class Aves; order Apodiformes; family Apodidae; genus Hemiprocne; species Hemiprocne comata. The sequence continues at coordinate 146,476,219 of CM036586.1, forward strand.
TGTGTTGTTGCTTGCAACAGCCAACAGCAGCAGGAGCAAGTTCCTCTCCCTGGGTGGGAAAGCCTCTTCTTCCTTACGCTGCTGTGTTTATATTAAACAGTAGATTCCGTGTCTTGTTAGGGTTCAAAGCGCATGAAATCTCTGTCCTGCAAATACCACACTAACATGTTTTGGTCATGTATAAAACTGAACTTTTTTTTTTTACTTTTTTTTTTTTTTTTCTGTTTTAACTTATCTATATGTTGAAGAGCTTTGTTTCTCACGCCGGTATTTGCTTGACTCAGAAGTCTAGTTTTATCAAGTGTCTGTCTCCTCTCCTGCCTAAAGTCTCAAGTGGTCCATGTAAACAAATCAGAGCTGAAAACAGTCTCTTTTCCTCTTCACAGAGCTGTTTTTATCGATATGCAGGATTTCCTGACAGTGTGGTGTTGGCTAAATGCAAAACAGGCAGAGGATGAGCTTCTGTGTTAAAAACCCAGTTGTCTAACGGTAGGAGGTCATCATTGGAGAAAAGCAGATACAAATACCTAGATATAAAGACAGAGAGGAAAAGTAGTGGGTATTAAAGCACAGCAACAGGCAGGAAGGGGCAACACAGAAGCTTCAGGCCCCACCAGCCAGCAGCTAATGGTATAAACAATTTACTTGCTTTCAATCTTCATACAGCACCCACACAACCTTCCCTATTGTAATGATCTGAAAGGTCATTTTTATCATGATCAAGCCCTTCAATGAAAAGTTGTTATAAAGATATAATTTTAATCTCTCCAAGTAACTTTTCTTTTTCAAGACTCCTTTCAAAGCCTTGCAACGTAAAACAAACGTCAAGTCACCAAGCACAAGGATTTGGGGGACAGGGAGCAGAGAAGTTGGCAATAATTCTTCTTAACAGAGTAAACCTAGTTGGAAATGACTAATCCTCTTTAATCCAAAATCAAAGGTTTCGAGGAAGCATCATAAGAGAAGCCACTAAGCCATGCCAGATACCTGATATGTTATCACCGTGCTGGAAGCTGGTTCAGGAAATGGGCCAAAGGTTGGACCAGATGATCCTTGAGGTCCTTTCCAACCTGGCATTCTATAATTCCGTGAATATATTGTGCAGAAGGAATTCATAAACGTTGCGGTGGGCAGTGACCTTAAGAGGTCATCTAGTCCAACCCCCCTGCAGCAAACAGGGACATCTTCAAATAGATCAGGTTGCTCAGAGCCCCATCCAACCTGGCCTTGAATGTTTCCAGGGATGGGGCATCTACCACCTCTCTGGGCAACCTGTTCCAGTGTTTCACCACCTTCATTGTAAAATATGTCTTCCTTATATCTAGTCTAAATCTACTTTCTTTCAGTTCAAAACCATTACCCCTTGTCCTATCACAACAGGCCCTGCTAAAAAGTTGGTGCCCATTTTTCTGATAAGCCCCCTTTAAGTATTGAAAGGTGGCAATTAGGTTTCCCTGGAGCCTTCTCCTCTTCATTTTTCTCATGGCATCATATCCAGCCCTTCTGTCTTCATTTTTATAGCCATTTGAGCTATCCTGCCTTTATGTTCTGTATCTCAAGGTGATACCAGTTTCTGGTTTGCTTATTGCATCAACATCAAATATCTAATATCCTGCTCTCCAATAAAACTTCATTTTGTCCTGCAAATGGGAAACGATTCAAACCAAAAGCCAATAAACATTTCTGAGTTCCTCCCTAGAACTGCCTTCTTTTGCAATGCCTGCACTACAGTACGTTCAGATACTGAGTGATGCATGAGGGAATTTTCAGATCTCCTTGTGATCATTTAAGATGCAGACAGGACTCTGGCGATATTCCAAAAGTCAGCCTTGTCACCACAGAAGTTCCTTAGGAGCAGACTTCATTCTCTCATCTGGCTTTTATAGACAGATCAATCATATCAGATCAGCTGCTGGAGAGGTATTGTTTCCCTGACTGGACCTGTTTGAGACTGCTGCCTCTCTCTTTGGGAGTATAGCTTTTAGGTTTCAGAAAATGGACTTGAAGGAGTAACTGAAATAAAATTAATGAAGACAACAGAGGAAGCAACAGTGGCTGACTTTATTTTTATAATGATGACATGGGAAAGGAAGTACTGTGACTGGTAAGGAGCGAGCGGAAGGACTGAATGGCCATACTCTTCCCTTACATGTGATGAACTCAAGAGCCCCTTCTTGCTCTGAAACATGAAACGTGTTTAACAGCTGTTAGAATAATAGAATCATAGAATGGTTAAGGTTGGAAGGGACCTTAAAGATCATCAGGTTCCAACCTCCCTGCTATGAGCAGAGACACCTCACACTAGACCAGGCTGCACAAGGCCTCATCCAACCTGGCCTTAAACACCTCCCGGGAGGGGACATCAACAACCTCCCTAGGCAACCTATTCCAGTGCCTTACTACCCTCATGGTGAAGAATTTCTTCCTGATGTCTAACCTAAATCTCCCCTCTTTCAGTTTAAGACCATTATCCCTTGTCCTATCACTACTGTCTCTGGTGAAAAGCCCCTCCCCAGCTTTCCTGTAGACCCTTCAGGTACTGGAAGGCTGCAATGAGGTCTCCCTGGAGCCTTCTCTTCTCCAGGCTGAACAGCCCCAACTCCCTCAGCCTGTCTTCATAGGAGAGGTGGTCCAGCCCTCTGGTCATCTTGGTGGCCTTGTCTGGACCCTCTCCAACAGCTCGATGTCTTTCCTGTGCTCAGGGCTCCACAGCTGTACACAGTACTCCAGGTGGGGTCTCACCAGAGCAGAATAGAGGGGCAGAATCACCTCCCTCAACCTGCTGGCCATACTTCTTTTGCTGCAGCCCAGGATGTGGTTGGCTCTCTGGGCTCCAGCGCACACTGGCAGCTCATGTTGAGCTTCTCATCTACTACCACCCTCAAGATTTTTTCCTCAGGACTGTTCTCCATCCATTCTCCCCCCAGCCTGGGGTTGTGCCGACCCAGGTGCAGGACCTTGCACTTGGCCTTGTTGAACTTCATGAGGTTGGCACTGGCCCACCTCTCCAGCCTGTCAAGGTCCCTATGGATGGCGTCCCTTCCCTCTAGGGTGTCAACCACACCACACAGCTTGGTATCGTCAGCAAACTTGCTGAGGATACACTCAATCCCACTGTCCATGTCTCCAACAAAGATGTTGAACAGCACTGATCCCAATACTGACCCCCGAGGAACACCACTCATCACTTGCTTCCATTTGGACATTAAGCCATTGACCACAACTTGCTGGGTGTGGCCATCCAGCCAATTACTTATCCACCAAGTGGTCCATCTGTCTAATACATGTTTTGTCACTTTGGAGACCAGGATGTTGTGTGGGACAGTGTCAAATGCCTTGCACAAATCCAGGTAGATGACGTCAGTGTTGTGGTGCCCAAAGTACCTGTACTGCCACTGTCAGGACATGCTTTCTCCCTGCTACATTTTGAGCTCCCAGTACCCCAAATCCATCTTCACATACATCAGCTACAGCTAAAACCTGAAAATTGGATATTGCTGATACTGTAAAGTCTGCTGTTGTATAAAGTCTGCCATTTATTCCACAAAGCCTGCATGACATGCTAGACTGCCAAATGGCTACAGGTGTTTTTTTGTCATATCGCTGGGTTGTAAAGACAGAAAGGGCAACTTAATGAGTCCTCCTTGCTGACAGGTTTATCAACAACATATGGATCATCCTTTCCATCACATGGTGGCTGAAAGTGACATGGGTATGTAAGCAGAGGCAACAACTAAGTCTCCTAAAAGCAGCTCTGGGCTCCTCCACACTGCCAGCAGTGATTTCTGTCAATGGATTTAACGAAATAAAAAGTTCTCCATACTGTTATGCATGAGGAAAAAAAAAAGATGGGGTAGGGAATATAGCCAACTCGGACACTTTTCTTCTGAAAGTGTAAAATTCAGAAGATTTCAGGGAGGTAACCAACACAGGAATCTTAGACAACTTCAATGCCAGAACTGTATTACCAAATTTGCTGATATAACTTGAGCATCACAAAAATCATCACACATGAGAACACGCTGCTTCAGAGGTAAAACCCCAGAGCGGTCACAACCGTGTGACAAAAGAGTGCTCTTGACAGGGGGGTTGTGTCCATGGTGAAGGGGACGAGGAGCCCCGACATGCTAGCTCAGTTTGAAAAACAAGTGCCTTAATAAAATCTCCGTAACATATTTCAGTCTTTATACTGATTTTTCTTATTGTTATGGCATATTCTAATATAGCGTTTCTTGTTATTAATTAAAAAGAAACATGGTGGAAGACCAATGACTGAGCATTTTGCCTTGAACCAAATATGCAACAGAGTGCATTAGCCTCTAGGATAGACTACATGTGCCCTACTGACTGAACTGAAAATACTTAAATATGTAAGAGATTATAAAAAAGGCCTCGCATTCTTGCTTACAACAAAACGCATTCTAGAAAAATATGCTGTGGGATAAATACAGAAAAATCATCCAAGGGCACAAAGGACTTTTGTTTCATACATTTACTTCTTTCCAGTGACACCCGCAGGAAAAACAGGTTCTCAAGTATCAGAGTACGGCACATACTTGTATAAGACATGTCAAGTCAGTGTATCTTAAAAAATACCTTTTTTGCAAAGGGAATATCTTGAAAGGAGATAAGCTCTCCTCTGCTGTGATGCCAGAAATAAAATAGAAATCTTAAAATCTAAAGCTCTCTCAGCATAAGCTTCTTCTATGGGAAATTCTGCTTGTATTTTCTACTGGTAAAATGGGCTGATCTGGGACCCGAAAGCTGGGAAGGAAGCCCAAACCATAAACCATCCTGCCAAGACAACAGATTTTTTGTTGAGCCACGGTATTCTTCTAGAATTTAGATGCCAGCTTTTACAGGAATGTGCATGAGTAAAGAGAACTTACTTCAAAGTTTCAGCAAGGAAAAAGCTCTGCTGTACATCATCGTATGTAGGAGATGAGGAATAGACATCCTTGACACCAGAGAAGCCACCACTGACTCGGCAGTACTTGTCAATTGCCTGCAAAGAGGAAGGGAAAAGAAAGGGAGAATTTAATTGTAGAGCAAAATTGGGAAACATAAAAGGATCAGGCTTGATCAAAAAAGGAGGTAGCTCTTTCCATGCTGCACTATTCTGTTGTGAGTCTCTTTGACAGAGGATGCTGTGGATGTTAACAATTGAAGCTGACAAAAAAACCCCAAAACACTAAAAAGGGACTGCACACATACAGAAGTAAAATCCCTTCAGAGCTACTAATGACACCATATTTGGCAAACTGCTAGATGCTAAGAAAGTATTCTGGGGAAGAATACTTTCTTTCCTGGGTATTTATTGTCGACTGATACTGATGACAGGATATGGACTCAGTAGACTTTTGGTCTGAGCTGGTAAGGCTCCTCATAGCTAACACTGAGTAGAACATCTGTCAGTCAATCAACGCAACATGTGCTATGAGGTACACAGGAAGATGACAAATGTCCCTGGATTTTGCAGCTGGAAGAGTTTGAAGAATTACTGGAACTCTGTGACTAGCAGCCAGTCATAGGGGCTTACTGAAAGTAGGAATAAAATACTGCACTCGTCTTCAGGGACTGTTGATTTAATCTTACAAACTCTTTGAGCTGCTGCTTTCTCCCCACACTTCCATCTCACAGAATCATAGAATGGTTTGGGTTGGAAGGGACCTTAAAGACCTTCTAGATCCAACCCCCCTGCATGGGCAGGGACACATCCCATTACACCAGGTTGCTCAGAGCCCCATCGAACCTGTCCTTGAACACTTCCAGGGAGGGGGCAGCCACAACTTCCCTGGGCAACCTGTGCCAGTGCCTCACCACCCTCACAATGAGGAATTTCCTCCTAATGTCTAACCTAAATCTCCCCTCTTCCAGTTTAAAGCCATTCCCCCACATCCTATGCAGAAAGGGGCCAATGGGTCTGTGATTCACAAATCACCCAGCTAGGCAGCTCCAACACAGCAGTACTTCAAAAAGCACAATGGAAGAGGAGAAGACTGGAAAGAACAAGTTAGTAGCTCAGAGCACCTCTCGCCTACACTTTCATTATTCAACTCACATGCACGACCTTACAGCACGCACAGATATCAGCCATTAAACCAGGCCCCAAAGAAATGACTTTCAGATGATTCACAGGTTATTTGTGCTTCCCTGTTGCTTTGGCAGTGCTTCCTCAGCAGACACCATCTCTTCTAATAGATTCATGCAGGGACAGAAAAGGCACAGTGATGAAGGAAAATGCTGGGCTCGAGATGTCTGTCATTACCAGCTACTAAATGTAGCTACCTGTAGTTCAGTAATCTATGATTCAGCCTGTTAGCCTGTATGAAGTTTCTCTCCACATGGTGCTTTAGGCCCAGATTTTCATTAATTCTGATTTTTGCTAGTTATACTCAACAGAAACTGAGGAGAGTCAAGACAGGGGAGCAAATAAGTTTTGAATTATGTCCCTTTTTATGCAGAGAAAACAAGTTCAATCAAAGTTAACTCCAAGCTCCTTTGCATACTAGAAATACTGGGAAACAAAGGAGAATATTCCACTGGACACATGCATGAAGAATGCTGGCAGATGGCATCACTGAAATCAGGAGGAGTCAGAAGGGAAATGAGCAAGGTACCTAGGACAGTAAGTCACAGAAAGGTGTATGTGACACATCTAGTCCAACGGCATCACACACATGATCATCTGTTTGCATGCTCTTGCACATCACAAATGATGCTACCTACCACATGGCAGCCAAACCAAAAAACAAACAAACCAAACCAAACAATAACAACAAAAAAACAGCAACCCCCCCCCAACAAACAAACAAACACACACACACAACAAAGAAAAGGAAAATAATTAATTGCTTGGCCAACTTCTGAAGAAATAATGCATGTGCTGTTTATGGAACCATCTGCATGTTCCTCACAAGTCCCACAGCCACTAAGCAGGTGCGGTATGAATAAACAAAATACTTTGCTTTCTAGGCAGGAAATTAGGTGCCTCCTTTTGCCACTTCCACCTTTTCTATGAGACTTTAGAACACAACCTTGTGCCTACCCCCTGTCTCACCACACTCCAGAGCAAAGCTCCAATGGTTACAATCCTGCCAGAATTTCCAGCATTCAGAGTTTGACCTTGCAGATGTTCCTCTGGTCTACGATTTAACAACACTGACACTGTGTGCCACAGCTCAGACAGGAGAAACGTGTTAGTGACTGTGGCAAAATGTTAACAAATGGCACCACTGTTAGGACACTCTCTCCTTCAACTGGCTTGTTCTGGAGACTGCAGGCAAGAGATTGCACCGAGATCCTGCTCTTTGCTGTAGAGTTGTCATGCTTGGGTAACTAAGTGCAACGCTAGTGAAGCCAGCAGGCTTAGAAGCCTGAAGAAATAAAATGTCTGATTTATACTGATTATCTTTTTCCCCTAACAATTGCCAAGTAGTCTTGTCTCTTTTTTGCTTGTATCTTTCTCCCTGAGGAGACAGGCGCTGGCTAGACTGGAGCTCAGGATACGCAGAGGATTTATTCTAGTTGATCAGAGATCTAGACACTGCAGGTAGTAATGAACTGCAGAGGAAAAATTCCACAGAAAGATTGCTATAAGGCTATTAATCCAAATATGGGTAAGCAAATTGTCCTTGATTCAGAGGTGTACAGAACTTCAGGACACTGGCTGAAAAGCTTGGTGCTGTAGACAAGCTGCTTAAAAGGCACTTGAAATCTGCCTTCACACAAATCTCAGAGTACTTGGGTAGAGACATCTGATTTTCCACCTGGATACTCTTTCATTCAAGAGGTGAAGACCAGTCTCCTTGATAAAATGATCCTAAATTTATTTACTGCACCTGAGAATACAGGGAAGTCCCAGATGGCTGGAATGCTATCAAGGTAATGCTACTATTATGAGGTATTGGCAGGCTGCATTTTAGGATGGCTTCCCTGATGTTAGATCCCAACAATTACAGAAACACATGTAAAAAATACAGGATAAAAGGATAATTAACACCAACCAGCATGTAAAATAAAGCTCACAAGCTTTATTTCCTTCTTTGAGCTCTATAAATTGACAAATAAAGGTAACTGCAGAGGTGTAAGAAACTTCTAAGTTTCTAAAGCTATTGACATGGTACCATAAGATGTTATGATAAGACAAAGCAGCACTATACCATATCAATATCACTATCTCAATTTAAAATTGACTGGCAAGTGCTTTAAGAACCAACTGGCAATGTAAAATCATCACCAATCAGAGCTGCTTCTCACAGAGAGCCACAAGGAGTGGTCTGAAGTTTTATCAATCACTGCAGCACTGCTGCTGGCAAAAATGACAGGGAAAGATCAGCAGCCAGTGCAATCTGGCAGTAACTGGGGCCCAAACAAAGTGAGTTTCACATAACCAGGCACATAATCCTAAATCTAGATAGAAAAGTTGTGTAACTGCACAACCAGATTAGTCTGGAAAGTAGAGACGCTTCAAAGATTTCAGTGGCCACATGAGACAATTCAGTAGGAGTTCCTGTAGGATATTGTGGCAGGTGCACACACAGGGGCAGTAAACAGTAGCAGGGATATAATTTTCCTTTGCACAGGGCTGTGGGTAAAGGCAAAACTGGAATATGCAATTCTAGAAAACATTTTTTTAAAAGGATGATGAATTGACATGGGTGTAGACCTTTGGAGAAAATGCTTTACAGTGAGAGACAATACAATTTGTTTAGCATCTTAAGTAGACTCAGTAGTAAGCTTATTACAATCTGTGAAAACTCTTTGGAAAGAAAATGTGGGGGAATATAAGACATTTTGATGTGGTATCAGAAACTTGACAAATTCAAATGGGAAATAAAGCATGTATTTTTAACAGCACAAGTAATCAAATAATGGTCAAAAGTACCAAAAGAAGTGAATTTTCCAGTTCCCTTTATTCAAATCGAGCAGAACGGAAGACTATGCAATAGTGTACACTTGCCAAATACATGTGTCTCTGCTCAAAAATGATGTAAAGGGAAATTTCAGAGCCTGTAGTAGAAACTCTGAATAAATACTGCAGCCTCCACGGTGCAATACTACTTAGTCAGATATACAAGTCTCCAATAAATAACTGAACCCTTCATTCACCCAGCTTAGATTAGTAATTGGCTTTACATGCCTAATGTGAACTGGTGGCTCCTATTGCTTTCAAATAATTAGCCTGAAAAGGATTTTAGTAATTTTCTGTAGTTGCTCTGAATATCTTGCATGCGTATTTCTGTGATACTTCAGCCAGCCCCCCCAGCTTCATGCCCCTTCATCCAATTTGGCTGATCCAGTACAGTTGAGATGGATGTTGTCTCTAGGCATAAGTATGGTATTAGGGAGAATTCATCTCTTTGTATTAGGAAAGAGATAGGGACCCTGTCACAGTGATTTATAATCACTGAGGGAATGTAAGATTCAACCTCCTGGTTTTTCCCCTCAGACACTGGATTTGGAGAGATGTGAGAAAACAGGCCTTGGTCAAAGCACATCATCTGCACTAATATGCCCAAGTTTCATCCAAAAATCTGGATAAGAAAGCCAAAAAGAAGCTGCTAATGGTGAAATAGGTAAAGTACAGTACAAAGATCCCCATACACACACACAATCCAGCCCCCTGTGCAAATTCCCATTGGTAGAAGGCAGAGAGAGATCTGGGCTGGGAGTGCTAAAGTAATGCACTGTATTTCAAAGTCAGCTGGTTCTGGATCATCTCCAAACAGTTCTCAAAATGACAGAAGCAGACCTCTATCATTTTGGCAAACTAACCTATGTCCACAGGGGTAGGGATGTATTCACCTGTTAAAAGTAGCAAACAAGGCAGACCACCAAGAACACAGTCATCAAACCAGGTTACAGGAGGTTCAACGTGGAAAAGTAAGACCATTTAGAACTCAGAAACATAACTCAGTTTCTCAAAAACTTTAGAAGAACTACTAGACTTCTGATGAAGAAATTATCATTTACGAGGAGTAGTCTGTAATACAGATTTCAAAGCATGCTTCAGTGGCTGAAAGGCAAAAGGAAAGCAAACACAGTGTTGCACAAGAGCAGCACTCCAACTGCTGGGTGTCCTACCAGATTCTTCTCCATTTATAAATGGAAGAATAAACACAACCAGAGCTGTGTGTGGTAAGGCAAAAGGAAAAGTAGTGAGTAGGTGTGAGCAGTAAACACAAGGACGTACTCTCTATCTGCACAGGACAAAAAACTCTGGGGAGCAAAAAGCTTCCCAGGCTCCTGTGTTAGTATGATGGCAGGGTAAGAAAATCTGTAATTATGAGATGGAGGAGTATGCAAAAGCATTTATGAAGAGTTCAAAATGATTTTATGGCTATGTTGGATAAAGAAACTTTTGATTGAGGAAGCAAACAAAAAAAAGGCATTCTGTAAGGACAGAGGCAGTTAAGCACACATGCTGCTTCACTCACACAACTTTGATGCAGATTGACAGATGGGTAAAATAAAATTCTACCCTGCACACAGAGAATTGAAGACAGGGTGGGAGAAAGGGAGGTTTTGGTTTGAAAGCATTAATGAGGACCAAGGTATGAAGGCAAACGGAGAAAACTGAACAAAATGCAATTGAAAGACATGTTTTGCAGTGTGCTTACAAGACAGATCCTGGCCTGAAAAAATTTACTGTAGTGAATTTTTTAACCTAGTACAAAGGACCCAGTCTCAGCTTGGATCATCCAGCTATAGCTTCTGACAGGAGCTAGTGTTAGGTCAGCAAGCATTTGTAGTACACACACTGGGAAGGAGCAGGTTACTAAATCCGTTTCTCCGTCACATCAGAAACATCCAGAGTTTGGGCAGAAGGGATGATGTGCCTCAATGTTTGATGTTTTGGAGAGAATCACAGAGTAGTTTGTGCTGGAAGGGACCTTAAAGATCATCTAGATCCAATCCCCTCCCATGGGCAGGGGCACCCCCCACTAGATCAGGTTGCTCAGCGCCCCATCCAACCTGGCCTTGAACACTTCCAGGGAGGGGGCATCCAAGCAGCAATGCATCCTGGAATACAAATGTGACAAACATGGAACCCTGCAGCATAACATAATGTTGGTTACAACAAAAGAGTTTGCAAGGCAAAACCTTACCAAGACTAAGACACTATCTTAAAAGACTTGGACTCTTCTACAAAATTGTAACTGTGCTGAGGGAGGATAGAGATGAGAGCTCAGCTAAATATTCTGAACCTGCCTTAACTATCTTCCACTTTATGAATATAGGTTTCTCAACAGACCTCTGCCTCCAAGTACTTTCTCTGGGTCTCTTGTCTCTGTAACAAAACTGGTTTCCACCTGCAGCATAAAGTCTCTAGGCTCTTGGTTCATCTCTTCCTTTGTTCTTTCCTCATCTCCTTTGGTTGTAGTAAAAATATTTAATTATTGCCTTTTTATCGTTAATATTTATTCTTATCTCTGTAACTGGCTTGGAGCTGTGTTTCCAAAGACTGCGGGAGCTGTAGCAGGGAAGTGGAGGAGCTGTAGTAAACCACAGATCTGAAAGATGACCAGAAAACTGCTTGGCCAGCAAACGAGTTTTGCACGAGCCCAGTACAGACCAGCAGGTGGAAGCAGTGAGAAACAGGAGACCAAAAAAGGCTCACAAGTTCAGCCCTAGGAAGCAAAGCATTTTGGGGATTAAAAATAATTTTTGTAATTAGAGTATTATATTGTCATATGAAAATGAGGCCTAGTTATTCATATAGCCCATTATCTATGGCCACCAGATAAAGGAGTTCTTCATCTACATACAAAGGAGAAAAAAAGGAAGGCCATGAGCATAGATCTGTGTGAAGTCTTAAAATGAACCTGAGCTTCTGTAGATCAGTACAAGCATTTCCAATGAGAAAGACTCAGAAGCATTTTTATACTCAGTAATTTGATTAAAACATTCAATGGCTAGGTTTATACCCAGGAAAGAAGCTACACACTCAAAAAAACCCCAAACAATTATCTGTAAAATACCTTACCAACAATTTTAAAGTTCTGCCTTATGTGCCTTTACTTACTGACTTTCTTTTATGATCTACATCTTGTGATGCTGTAATTATTTTGTTATAATTGGGTCAGCCTGGAGAAGAGGAGGCTGAGGGGAGACCTCATTGCTCTCTACAACTCCCTGAAAGGAGGTTGGAGCAAGGAGGGTTCAGTCTCTTCTCCCAAGTAACAAGAGACAGGACAAGAGGAAACGGCCTCAAGTTGTGGCAGGGGAGGTTTAGATTGGATATTAGGAAAAACTTATTCATGGAAAGGGTTGTCAGGCCCTGGAACAGGCTGCCCAGGGGAGTGCTGGAGTCACCATCCCTGGGGGGGATTTCAAACCCGTGTAGATGTGGTGGTGAGGGACATGGTTTAGTGGTGAACTTGGCAGTGTTGGTTTAATGGTTGGAGTCAATGATCTTAAAGGTCTTTTCCAACCAAAATGATTCTATGATTCTAAATCTAAAATGACTGGCATTTTTTTTTCCTTCCAATCAGACAACTAACAAAAGACATTATACGAACCCACACGTATGTATGTACAAGCTCTCTAGTCTACAAACCATTTGAGAAGAGTTGTCCTATCACTGGTGTTTTAATAGCCAACCAATAAGAAACTGCAAGAATAGCTCAGTCTTTTAATCTAAACTGACTGGAAACACATACTTAACGAAGTTATTTATAATACACTTTCATTTCCCAAGATAAATTACCTCTCTCGAGGGCTGTGGACTACTGATAACAGTAGGAGTCATGACCAGTGGATTCTATTTCCATGCCTAAAACCCATCAGCTGTCTAATGCTGAACACATCTCTCATTTGTGCATCTGACTCAGCAGCTGTAAATCAGGAATAAGTGCACACAGCCCCATATGTACCCTGATGTGCAGGAACTCCTGAGAATCAGTTACCATTGGAAGTGTTTCAGTCCCACGAGATTAAAGTGGCTACAAAAGGAAAATACACAGAATCAAATTCCTGACAGATTAATTAATACAGTTACCTGGGTTGCCTCCCAGCCCCACTGCCTGTACTTGGGATCATGGGTGAATCTCCACATATACCAGTAGGTCTCAATCACCTCTGGTCTGAGGATGTAATACTTCTCGTTCTGCCGCACTGCCACCGCCTCGACACCACCATCAAATTTGAATGCTTCTGGACCCAGCTTTAATGCTGCAGAGGGAAGAAAAAAACAAAATAAAAGAAAGAAAAAAATTTATTCCTTACCAATATTTGCAGCAAGGGTGGAGAGCTGCCTGCTCTCTCTCTATATATATATATATATTTATATATTTTCACACATATATAAATGAGAAAAACAAACTAGCTTGTCTTTAAGCAGTCTCATAAATATTTCCTATTGTTGAGGCCTATAATTTTTCTTATGAATAATGTATCCAACTCCTGTGAAAAAACTACCTATCTTGACAGGGGTATGAGTAATCCTTTTGAAAACTAATGAAATACTGAGAATATAAACACATGAAGACATTAAATTATAGGATAAAATTAAAGTGACATCAGTTCTTTACAAGCAAAAGGAAAAAAAAAAAAAGGGTCAACAGAAGTTGACGCCCTTTGATCCCACCCAGCACAGCATGAAAAGATCTTAGAACAAAACCAGGTACCACCAATCTCAAATAATCTGCATCTTAACCCAAATTCTCTTGGTGCAGGGAAATGCTGTCATGCTGCTGTAACTGATGAGCTTCATAATGTGATCCTCAAGTGAAGGGTTTACAACCAGGCAATGAGAACTTAGCCACACCTGCAAATAAATCTCTGAGCGAAGAGATTCACTATTTCAGCCCTTAGAGGAAGCTGTAAGAGCCTTGTGCTACCATCAGGAAGATTATTCATTTAAGAAAGAGGTACCTGTAGAAAAACTGTCTATAAGATGAAGATGCAATTTTGTTATTTTTTTTAATTATATAGCTGCATATTATTCCTTAAACTGGACATGAATAATGGACTCTTATCTACAGCTGCACCCTACCCTTTGCTTCAGCAGAGAACACTGAAGGTGCTGAACCTTGAAGCTGCACTCAAGCTTCAAAAATTATCAAAGCAAGTAATCATGTAATTCTTGTGGGCTAGAGGCTCAAATTAACCACGGTCTCATGAGTCTGAAAGGAGAACCTCAGAATACTATGATGAAAAAATATGAGCAGCTCCCAGTGTGTGCCCCAGAAGAAAAATCTCCAAAAAAAGTTCTTTCATCTTTTTGCTTCAAGGGAACACAACTCTGTATGTGAACAGAAAAAAGCACCACTCTTCTTCAGCCACACATGTGGTAAGGAAGACCCCATGAAGAAATGTTAATGATACTTATTTCAAAATGGGCCATTTTAACAGTTTCAGTAAAAAAAAACACCCACAGATTTTACTGCAAAATCAATGAGATTAGATACAGAGTTCTACCCATCCAGAGTTAAGAAGATAAGAATGAGTATACTGGACCAAATGGAAATTCTGTCTGATCCAGTATCATGCCTCCAACAATGGGCAAAATCAGACAAGGATGGGGAAGAGGAAGAACTGGCCAAGTATATGAGACCTCTTTCCAGTTTTCTCTACCAGTCTTCATTTTTTTGAGTTCAAGGCTTCTCCCAAACTAGACATACTTTTTCACATGGTCATTAACTATTAATAGATCCATTTCCCAAGTAATTACCTGGTGTTTCCTTAAACCTTAGTAAGCCTTAAGCATCCAAAGCAACCCCTGCTAAGGAGTTCCACATCACTAATAGCTCTTTGGCATAGAACCACATTTTTTGTCGTTTTCCATCTTCAGCTTGGTTCCTACTAGACTCAATTCAACAGTCTCTAGGTCTTGTCTTGGAGAAGAGAGTAAACAACTCATTCCTATCCATTCCCTCCACTCCTTTGGTGATTATGCAAATCTGTTGTATCCTACTTAAAATGTCCTTTTTCCACACTGAGGAATACGATCCAATTCAGTTGTTCCGTGAATGGAAATTGTGCCATACCTTTAGTTTTCCTTCTAGCCTTCCTCTGCAACTCTTCCAATTTTACTATATCCATTATGAAATGAGAGGACCAGCCTGAATACAGCACTAAAAGCGTGGACAAGATTAACACAGTGACATAATGACATTTTTTATTTTGCTCTTTCTCACTTTGTTTTTCCTGACTGCTACTGAACTGATGTTTCCATAATCTCAAGAGCAGTTTCCTGAGTTGTAATGGTCAGTTAAGAGCTCATAATTTTATAAGTGAGGTTAGGAATAATTTTTCATAGGTGTTTCACTTTACATTTAACTACACAGAGTTTAATTTAGTGATTTATTACACAATTACTCAGCCTCATAAGGACCTTGTGTAATTTTTCACTTTCTTTCATCTTTGCTATCTGGAGTAGCTTTTTTTTAGTTATCAGCACGCTTACCTCACCGTTCCTGCCCTTTTCCTGATAATTTCTATGTGTATGTAGGTATATCTTTTCAATGTACATATACACATACTAAAATACAAAATGTAAATATACTATACATTTATACACCTATTTACACATGTGTATAAATACATATGAAATATATCAGAGTACCACTGGTTAACCACCATTTGTCCATTGCAAGAGTTGACTATTTACCTGTAAACTATTTGTGGTACTACAACCACCTTTTTTCTTCATGCAAGTACCTGCTGCTTATGCTGTAGTTGCTTAATATCCTTAAAGGGCCTTAGTAGAGAACTTCTGAAAAAGCCTTTTGGAAATCAGGTAAACACATCAGCTGTATAACTCTTATCCACCCATGAAGCCAGATTTCAGGCAGTTCTGGTGATGCATCGCCTACAGAAACTGTGACACCTTCTCTTGCTTTGTAGCCTGCTGGTGCATTAAATCTTCAATTATTTACTCATATCTCCCTCTAATGTCACCAGGCACTCCAAGAAATTCTACCACCCAAGGGTGGGTGACCCCTGCATACTGTGACAATCTCAATGAATTTTTATCTGGAAGCGAGGATGTAAAATTAATCAGAGCACTTCTGCTAATAGCTGACTACAGTGAAGAAGCTACTATGAACATAGTACCTTTCAGGGGAGCATTCTTCTCTGCAAAGAACCATCTAAGGCCATTTTACAATGCTATAGTGGTCACACTTTATTCCAGGTATGTCAGTATTAACAAGGCTGATAGGCTATAGTCTCGGCCGGGAGAGCAGATGAGAAACAATTTCACATCACAGAGCAAAATTGCAAAGCTAAAGCAGTACCATTTTAAAAGGGATTTTAACTGATTTAAAATTGAACCAGGCATATACTGCAGTTTATTATGAGCAACCCTGGGAAGACACAAGAAAGAACAGCCCTGGCTGGTTGATCTGAAGAAAAGAGCTTGCTATCCTCAGCTCGCAGCCTCAGCACCTTGGTGGCTCCTCTGGGGACACCAAATGGGGCAAGAGTTCTCCCAAGTCTATAGGAGATGGAGATCAGGCTCTACCCTTTGCTGACTGAAACATAATCCTGGCAGCTGAACCAGGATGACTGCAACGAGTTTTTTTCTGCAACCAGCTCGAGTTCTGTTATTAAAGTGTATAATTATGCCTCAAATCCTGCTGCTAAAGCAGAAGGAAGCTGGCATTTTGCACATCAGAGTCCTTTATTTTCTTTGAAACATCAGTCCAGAAAAAATTCAACAACAACAAAACAACCCAAACAAACAAAAAAAATTCACATTCCTGAGATTGCATGACTGAAGAAAATGCAGGCATTACAAATTTATAGCTTTCAGTCTTTTTCTTGCATATATGTGTTCTTCTACAGTCATTAAAAATGTAACGAAAACTTTTATCCTCCCCATCTTTCGACTTATTTAGGGTACAGAATAAACATCTGAAGGAATAAGACTGCTCAAACAACTGTAAATTTAGCATTGCTTATTTTTAAGTGTCAAATTAAATATTTAAATGCAGTTTTTCAAAATGCAACAATAGCTACCATATCCTACCTTTTTCCTTAAGCATCCTGATACTTTTCCCTTCTCTTTTTTTTAATACTGTTGCGACCCAGACAAAAGTGTCACTTATGTGACTGAATTCTTTAAAACAACAGGCAGTTACACAACCATACTATGTAATCCTGTGAATAAATACATGAATTCTCATCTTAGAACTGCTTGAGTTTTAGTTACTATTACTTCTACTAGGAAGTTGTTATACAGGTTATACAAAACCATTTCCAATTTCCAACCTACATTTATTCACAGTGAGCTTACAAATCTTGCTCTTGGTACAACTGTGTTATTTCTATCTTAAAATAACTCTATTTCTTTTCACTGTTTACCCCTTGAGATGATAAAAAATTCATTCCCATCTTTGGCGTTATTTTTTTAGTTTGAGCAGGCCAACCTCTTTTATTTTCCCACTTTCAGATAAAAGCTCTCTCACTGCAATAATTCTGTTGGTCCTTCTCTGCATTTGTTCTACTGGAAATTCAGATCCGTACAGCATATTCTGGATGATAAATTACGTGTCTTCTAAGGCACTGTTAATATTCCCTAATCTCTGCTGAAAATTCTTTACCTGATACAGACTAGGACTGCACCAGCATTTTTCAACTCCCAGTTTACAGAAAGAATCCCTGCCTTTTTTGTCGTGAACTTCTTATTTCTGAAAGTCCAGTCCTTAAGATCTTCCTGTTTACTATTCTGAGACTCTTCTGTTTTAATTGTGTCTTACAACCTTACAGCCACTCTATGGATAATCAGCACGATTCAACTTCATGCACCAAGGTCACCAATCAAGGTGTAAAATAAACCTGGTCTAAAAGACTGAACTTGAGAAACTTCCAGCCCAGCAGTGAAGCCTGATATTGCCTCCTCACTATTCAGGTGTCTGGTTATCCCACAGTTTGCATACTAATCTTCATCCTCTCAAGTTTAATTGTACTTACACAGAATGTGCTACTACGAAAACCAGTAAAAGGTGCATTTATACATTTTTCACCTGACTTAACTGTAAGAACAGCATGTATGAAATGAAAAACTACCCTATACATCTCGAAGGACAGAAGTTAACACACACTCCTTTCTCCCTGCACCCATTTAACCTATCTTAGCTGGCTGATCCAAAAATAGGGATAAACATGCAGGAAGGAACCATATGAAGTCTAGTTTTACATTAACTCTCCACAATGTAGATCAGAAGTAAATACATGGATGTTAAAAAAAATATACTGGTATAAAAATAGTGCATGTTAGGCAAGGCACAGGTTCATAACAAATCTTATACATAATTATGACCATTTCTGCATTTCAACTAGTGAAAGGGATTAGCAAGATATCTTACTTGTCCTGTCATACGACTCGTGACATGTGTGTGCAATTTCAGCTCCAAGTTGCAAATAATGTCCAGCTTTATCATCTCTGGAACCATCTGCTCCAAGGGCAAACATTCCCCCCGCAAAACAGGTCAAATGGCCCATTTTTCTTTCAAGGTGCCCATTCTTCCACTCCCCAATGAAGGTCAGTCCTCCATTGGACTTTCTGATGAGATGTTTTTCTATGGCCTGGAAGAAAAGTAAGAGAACTTTCAAATACTGTTTCACGTGCAAGTTTTACATACTAACTCTCCTTCAAAGAATAAAGTAGGGTTTTCAAAACAAAAATAATTTTCTTCTTTCAAATTAACTTCTGAGCACTAGAGGCACAAATAGCTATAAGAACATAATTTCAATGCACACCAAAAATACACTAACTGCTAAACAATGCTACTGAGATCAAACATAGAACAATCATGACATAGATAACACTGCACTTACAGCTGAGAATTCAGCACGTATGGCTCAAACAATGTTTGTCTACCTGTTAACTCTGAGAAGTACCTAGATGTTCTGCTGTACAGCCTGTGCACACTCAGAAATATATCCACGTTGGAAACTTCAGGTCAGCAACATATGTAAAGGCAGGACCTGCACCCTCAGTCTTTTAACAGGAAACGACAGGAATGCTGCAGCCACCTTCTAGCTGCTTCTCCACAGCAGCTTTCTGGTTGCACACGGTCAAAGGATGGGTGAGGGTTAGAGCAGCTGTTCACAAAAAACACTATTATTTTATAGGTGAGGCAACTGCTGCTTTTTCTTTCCACATTTGTACCAATATAAGTCGATGCTTGTGACTTACAAATGGTATTGTTCTGGTAGCAGGAAGGAGAATAACTGACCTAACTTCCCAAAGTTTGCAAACTACATGGAACAACACATTTACTTAAGCCTCTTTCAGAGAGGTTCACAATCCCCTACCAATCTACTTACTGTTTTTAGCATTAGACAGTTTTTCTTGTAACTAGAATTTTGTTTGAGTCCTATAATAATAAGGACAATTATCTTCTTTACCATGGAGACATTATTCCTATCTTCTCCCCAGCAATTTCCTTTGTACTTCCCACACACAATCATCTGATGGGCTCACAACTTCCTTCAAAGTTCATGAGCTGTGAGTGGTCAGAGTACTCCAAGGCCAATTAGAGTTGAAGGATTGAAGTGCCATTAAAAATGCATTTACCACTCTCCTTGCCATCCGCAAGATGTATTACAGAAGTGAATTACTACCCCACTCTATAACTTTTCTGGTACTTACAACAAATTACACCCCAAATGTCCACAACTGTATTTTGCACTAAAACCAGATATACTGAGAACACAAAAGCAGAGGATCCGCATACAACTGAAGCAGTTATCGTGGGTGTGGACGTCATCTCTGCTGTACAGTTTTCCCTGTTATCTACACAGATCCAACTATGCAGTTTGCTACTATACAGATTCAAGCAATAAATACATAGATTAATTAGGTTGCAACTTGTATTTCAGGTTTACAGGATAATGGACAAGGGGTAATGGCTTTAAACTACAAGAGGGGAGATTTAGGTTAGACATTCGGAATAAATTCTTTAGTGTGAGGGTGGTGAGATACTGGAAGAGGCTGCCCAGGGAAGCTGTGGCTGACCCCTCCCTGGAAGTGTTCAAGGCCAGGCTGGATGGGACTTGGAGCAACCTGATCTAGTGGGAGGTGCCCCTGCCCATGCAGGAGAGTTGGAACTAGATGATCTTTACGGTCCCTTCCAATGCAAACCGTTCTCTGATTCCATGATTTAAAAGTGGACAGTGAAATAGTTTTTCCTTCAAATAAAAAAGCATGACTATCTTTTGTTTCAAAAAAAAATGGATAAACAAAAAGCTTCAAGCTCTTCTGTGACTGTAGTAGGTATTTAATTTTTTTTTTTTAAGGTGATGCTTAAGTGATACAGGACTGCTAAAGCAGCTGTCTTAAACCCAGCAATATTTGATAACATGGAAGTCCTCCATCCAGGTTGAAATAACATCTGACAACCTTCCAAAGTTTTCTTCAACCAAAAACTTGTCTAAAACTAGAATTATTGAAATTACAGTTTGAAAAGGCGGGTAGGATTAGGAGCCTCATCTGTGAAGGAAGATAGTCTGAAATACTTGTGTTTCTGTATGGCTTTCTGGTTATGTTCTTGACTGGGATGCTGCACTGCTTGCAGCAACTTTTCTGAGTGGTTACAAAGTGATGTGAACCTACACCTCAGCCATGTAGCCAGTGAAGATCTGGCACTCCCCACACGGCCAAGGTGAATGTACGAGCTGAAAGTCAATGCAGTGGTGTACAGGGAGAAGACTGCATTACCATCAGTAGGGCCCTGCTCCTTACTTGCACTGTGGACTGAGCTATCATTTGGAAGCTGAAATTTCTTCACTGTCCTCTAATGAGTCTCTGTGTTCCGAAGATAAAGAGAAGTGCTAGTCTGCATTCCTGTTGGGTTAACTTCTTCACTAACACCACTGATGGATCTGAAGTTTGTGTTTATTTATGGTAGAATCCAGCGAGAACGCAGAAATTAGTGACAGAGCAGAAACCAGTAGAGTCTCTGACAGCTGCCAGGGTGGTTGTCTAACAATCATGCAAACTGGCACTGATGACTGCTGCTAGGGAGCCTGATGTGTTTAACTGTACAAACCTCATTTGTTCTGAAAGTACTGGTATAGGAAAGATTGGATTTGCTGAAAATTCTTCATGAGCTACTACCTCACTCTAGACTTGCTTTCAGGGTTTGACTGAAGAATATCATCTAGGTGCAATGTGTCCCTCTTCTAAACAAAGAACACATCCTCTGGACTTGAACATCACTGTCTTGTACAAGGGGTAGTTTTCGAAGTCTGAAAATCAAGTTCTGTCGGCTATTTAACTGTTAAGTTACATCTTAAGAGTCAAAATGGAAGCATCCCCAGAAAGCAAATAAATGCAAACCCCTCAAAAAACTTTATAATTCAACAACCCACTACTTACTAACTGTATAAAAAGGAGAATTAATATTTACAGTCATTAACAAGGAACAGCTAGGGATTGCCTGGAGCACTGCCTGACAGACAAGAAAAGCTTCAGCAGGTTGGGACAGATGTGACATATGTATCCTGGACAGGATGCCTGGGGCCACAGAGCACTCCGATAGTAAAGCAATGACATCCAGCTGGACCATGAGACTTACTGCACTAGAGTGGGCATGTATACTTAAGCTCCCAAAGAAAAGACTTAGTTCACACATCAGCTAACAGATTAACTATGGAAGATGCTTCTTTAGTCAGTGAAATGCCCGAAACAATAGACTGAAACGTGAAAACAATGTTCTCTGATATTCATACTTTCTGTGATTCTTATGACTACAAAAAATAGCATTTTCTCAGCTGTCTTGCTATGTTGTGACAGTCAAACACTGAATCCTTCTTTTCACTATCTAAGGCTGTGCAATTTGAAAGAGCAAGGCTCATTCGTGAGCCTAAAAGATGAGACTACTCAACTGAAACAGAGCATCAACCAAACTCAGACTTAAAATAGTTAACTGCTTGTAGGCTGTAAATCTTTTATTTGGGCCTACTGCTAGCAAATTGTAAAAACCTTTTGTGTGACCCTATCTGTAGTTTTAGAGAATGAAATACAAGGGTCCTTGAAGAAGAAAGAAGCCATTCAACTGAGACAAGGGATGTCTGCTGTAACCAATTCTACTGCACAGTCAGCAGAGATAAAAGAGAGAAGAGACAGAATCGGCCAAAGGTTCCTGTGAGGAAGACTCAAGGATGAAGTAAACGAACCCCAAAAGACCTTAATGGACTTAACACGCATGCCATAATGGGTGGATACTTATGTAAATGATTTCTCGGAAAACTAATGAATATGTAAACTGTTTCTTAGAGATATTATGCATAATTATGTATCAGCTGTATATATACCTCCCACCTTATCCCTTAAGGCGTGCACAATTTTGGAGGAGCTATCCCCTGTGCGTCCGGCCCCATGAATAAAGAATACTGACTTAACAGCACTTAGACTGTTGAGTGAATTTTCTTTGTTTCACAACAAAACAGATCAAAAGATCCCTATCCTCCAGCTCATGTGAGATGGAGAAAAGACACTTTAAAGTTGACTAGCTGGGAGGTCTACATGACAATGTTAAAACCTAAGTTAAGAGGCCCATCGTCAATATTTATCACTACAAAATACTCTCAACAAGTTTCACGATTTCAGCTTTTATCTCAGCTATGAAGCTACATACTAGGACATTGAAATTCATTGTTCTTTACAGTGGAAGACTGCACTAATGTTATAGTACAGAGAGGTCACGGATACAGCACTTGTTAGTACTTCTGTTATGAAGTAGATGGTGACCTGGGTAACACTTCACATGCCATGGATTGGAAAGCATGACATCTGAAGAACAGATGCTGTCATCTTTCTTCTTCTTAATATCTCCAAGGAATGGGAAATCACTGCCTACTGCAAGACTTGAGAGTGAGGATATGATTGTCTATCTTCCACAAGCCTCCCTGTAATACACTAAGGGAGTGAAGCGTGGCTGGACAGAGACCTTCTTTCAGACTGGTGGGTGCTGAGAACATTTCCAACTCTGTGCTCTGAGTGGGAAGAATATATTTTATACCCTTACCCTTCTGCTTACATAAATGATGCAAAGAGCGTTTCTACAAGTTTTGAAAAACAGAGAGTAAGAAGTGTCAGCTATGGGAGGAAGACCTACGTTATGGGCAACAACAAAAGAATGGTAAGGGAACGGGCTCTAAAATAGATTTTAAGATTTTAAATAAAAATTCAAATTGTGATTACGTAAAATAAATCCTACTTGCTGACTCTTTGCCACCATCTTTCAGCATTTAGCAGGAGCTGGGATAAACACAATCCCTGAACCAGAAGGATGTTCCACAATGCATAAATCAGTACAGTTCATGCAGATTCAAATGTACAAATTCAAATGCTGAAAGCAAGACAGAGACGAAACCATCTGATGCTTGCACTGCAGGTCATATCCTACATGAAACAGGAGCAGCTTAGCTCTTTCTCCCTCCTATCCACAATGTGGTCCCAAATTTGCTTTGCTATGTCTGCATTCACAGACAGAGATTTGCCCATACAAAATGGTTGCAAGAATGGGCTTACAGTGAAGAGGATGAAAGGGTAAGTTTATTTACTCTGACTTTAAGGTGCTAACAGTTTAGGAATCAGAATAAAACATTTCAACAGTAAACACAATGGATGTTAAACATCAACTGCTAAACATTTTTAAACCCACAGGACCCAATAAACGGTATTTTAGACTATTAAAAGTACTCAATTAATGTTTTGAACTACTCATGTTGACTTCAACAAACCCTGGAAAGCTAAGTAAGTTCAAAAGGATGTGAAACAGCTGATGCTTTAACATTATTTTAAAAGGTTAATCAAACAATCATAAAAAATGAATTACGTGGTTTCAAAAATAAATGTTTGATTGACAAGTGCATGCTAATATTTGGAATATTAGGAATTTCCGGAATTTCCTTGGTATTGTACAAAGAATAAGTCCTAAACAAATTCAAGGCAGCACATATGAAATGGATTAAATATTGGCTTGCTAGAACAGCTCAGAGCAAAACAAAGAATTGTGAAAAATCATCCCATGCAGATTCTGCAAACATACTTTTATTCAATGCTAGGCAGCATTTCTGCCAATGATCTGCCAGAAACAAATGCTAAAAAAAATTTCCAGATGACACAAAAATTGATGGAGCTACAGATAGAGATGAAGGAAAAGTCAGTTCTGCAAAATCATTCAGAACGGGTGACAAAACGGCTTTTGCCTGAACAATTGTGTTTTAACAGAGATAAGTATAAGGTCACACTTTGAGGAATGGGGAATGTAAATCACAGTGGTAGGAAAGCAGTGAATCAAAAAGGCTATAACCAACTTCAGAGTAAAACCAACTGGAAAGTGGATGACAGTGTGAGGCAAAGGTTAAGAGTGCAAACACAGCTCTTGGGTGGATGAAGAGGAGGATCCTGAGAGGAAATCAGGCGATGACACGTTAGAAGAACCATCACATTCTTGTCTCCATACTGAAGACACTGAAAAGTACTTAGAAAAAAAGCTTCAGAAATAATTCAAAATCTGTTTTATATTGTGAGACTAAAGAAAATAATGCATTTCTCCTTCAGGAGAGAATGCCGACCATAGCTTTGTTAATAACCAGCTACATGATGCAGATAACACTTTAAAACAATGTAGGGAAGAAAAAAGTTTAAGTAGCTGAAAGCCAAATGTAGCCAAATTCAGGTCAGGAATAAGAAATATTACAGTCTCAAAGCAATTTTGGACTAGATTTTCACTATCTGTCTTTCAAAATGTGAATTTTGACAACTCCAGAACCAGGCATTTTGCTTTGGGAGACTGACTGTACTAAAACTGAGCTTTAAAAGTTTGTGTTGAAAGAAACACAGCATCCATAAAGCATGGAACAAGTCAGGCACCAAGCACAGATCTGCACTTGGATGAGACTACATGGTCCCTGCTGCTGTTGGTACCACAGTTAACTTCACTAAAACTAGCTTAGGTACTCTCTCTGTGTCTGAACAATTATTTATTTTTCTCTTCCTGGGTGGAAGATCAGTGTATGGGAAAACTAAGAGGTGGGCAGCAAAAAGCTCAGAGCCACCACAAAAAGGTCCCCACCCCAAATCCCACTGACCCATCCTGCAGTACTGACCTGCTTGGGCAGGCACTACTTATCTGAGAGACAACCGTATCAGAAAAGAAACATACAGCAAGGAATAGGTATGAACTACATTTTACAATGTAAATATGGAATATAACATTTAGATGTTTTAGAAAATAATTTTAAAAATAAAACAATTCAGAACAACTCCTAGAATGCTTCTGAACACTGAATAAAAGTGACTTGGTTGTTCTGCACATGTCTTAGAGTGGCTAGATCTCTTTCTAAAAAACTATAGCTTGGGCTTTAACATGATACCATTTTGGACAAGCTGATTATTTTTAGCACAATAATCTGCATCAGATGTATTCCACAATAATACCATTTAAAATACTCAAGAGTGAAAGTTAGTATTATTCCTCACTTGTTTTCTTAAAACTTTTCTTATGCCTTTTTTTTTTTAAAAGTATTAAAGCTGTTTTTTAAGTTCTACTGTATTAGAAAACTCAATGAATTATAATCACCTCAATTGCATCGTCGTACATTTTTCTTGCCTCTGTGTCCATCTTGTCTGACATAAGCCAGGCTTTCAATAAATATTCATAAAAACTGTCTCCCAGCCCGCCCACGGATGTGTGATCTGTAGGAGGGAAAGATGGGGGAAAAAAAAGAAGTTGAAGTTGTTATATAATAGCAAATTAAATTTATTCAAAATATAAATGTGTATTTTTAAGGTCTGCTGTTGTAGACTTATCAATATTTTAAGCATATTTAGCAGGAAAAAGCTGCACTGTATCCCCTATCCCCTCCAAACTTACTTAAAGGCATGGAACCTGCTGTATGTGTTCATGATTTCTCATTCTGCACAGGCTATCCCTCATATAAAAAATGTAATTTAACCTCTGCTTTTACTTCATTCCACAGATCCTAACAGCTTTGCTGCTAGGGTTTGGGAGTTTTAAAATTATATATATATATATATATATATAAAGTATATATGCAAAACTGTAACATCTCTGTATCTAGGATGCAACCAGGTCATACAGCTGGCTATGAACTGCCATGAACTATACAGAATGCAGTATTTCCAGGAGATTATTATTTTCAACAAGGTAATCACTTAACAGACTCATGGATTTCTCAAAGTAAATGTTCTTATTTCAATTACCTCAGTCAAAAAGGAGGCAAATTGCCTTTGCAGTGTACAACACAAGCCCTGCTCCATTCCACTGTGCCTGAGCAGCTGTGCAGAGCCATGCTGTGTGCTACAGGGCAAGGCTGCTTGACTGTTAGAATCCACCACCACAACATGCAGATTTCTTCTTTGTAACTTTTTTTTTCCCCTTGCAGAGGTTGCCTTTCACAAGCAGAGCCATCACCATTCTGTGTTGACAGACCACATGAGAACTACCTATGTTTTTCTTTGGGTGAACTATCATATATCCCCACAAAAAGCCTACTGATGGTCTGACTTGGTCTTGGAGCTCCTGTTCCAGCCATAGTAAGCACTCCTGCAGTGCACCCTTCATTCAAAAAGCACTACACTATATGAGATTTAGTAAGTGACTCCAAGCAGAACAGCACATAACCTTTTCTTTCCCAACATTACAGCCTCCAAAACATTGGCACCAGAACAGTCTTAGTATGCGGGAGCTAGGCAAAGGTAATGTTTAAAGACCGACTTTGTCACAATGCCAGAAATTCACTGCTTGAAGCATGGCTCTTACAGTCATTCCTTTTTACTGGGTGAAAAAAAAAAAATAAATAAAAAAAACACGATACTTCCTTTTCCAAGGTACCTAAAAAACATTATACACAGTCCTTCTGGAATAAAGGCGTAAAAGAGACGTTGAAACTCTCCTTCTGTTCCTTTTTCCTCCAATCCCTATCCTGCCCCAACATGTCTGCTTGTCTCTGAAGACGTGAGTAGGAGGTTGGAGCAGGTAGAAGCTTCTATCCTAACTCTTCCAGCTGCCTCTTGACTCCTCTGCTACTTACCAATTGATTTCTAAACAAAGGAAGAAGCAAGTGGAAGGCCTGTAGCTTTCCCATTTGGTTTCAGGTTGGGAATCTGAAGCAAATTCAAGCCTCTTATATCTCAGTATCACCCTGACAGCCTGTTCACACTTAGCTATTCAGTGATTTAGCTACAAACAATGTCTTCTCCTAAGCTTTCTCACTCTGAGCTGTTAAGAGGGCATGCAGGTCACAAGTCACTTTCTTCCACAAATGCAAAGGGGTAGAAATTACTCCTGCAGGGGTAGAAATTACTCCGGCAATGCATAATTACATTCTCAAGTATGCACAAGAACTAAGGGCCTGTGGGTTTTGGGAAAAAAAAAAAAAAAAAAAGAAAAAAAAAAAAAAGGCTTTGAAGTTACAACTCATGTCAGCACTACTCAGGGACAGTCTTCACAAGAGATACGGTTTAAAACTACTTCTGTTAAGCTAATGCCTCCTCCCCAGGTGAGCTCTGTCACTTTAGTCAGAGCTGCTCCTCCTAAACAGAGAAATCCACATTCCAGGTGAGTTGTCAGAGCCAATTGTCAGAAACACACCCCATTTCACATCTACTTCTTCAGGCAGGCATTTGAGAGATGTCTTTCGCTCCTATCAGCAGTTCTTCTCCTCCTCCACATTGTTTCTTGTCTTAGATGAAAGTCAGGAACCAGTAGCATCGGAACACACAGGACTTGGAGCCATCCCCGAGACAGCCTTTTGTGCACCTTTCTTCATGCATTCAGAGACCAGAGCTGCACAAGCCTCAGATACAGACCCTCCTCCCACTCAGCAAGTAAGAAACGGGATAAGGCCAAGGGCTTCTGAGGGCTTTGCAGCTCCCAGCACCAGTGTTTTCTTTATTCCCATTTCACACACCTCACTCCAACTCTCAACTACAACGGGTTTTGAAGGCTCCCCTCTCATTAAACACTGGCCTCCTCCACCCCCCAGCTGATGCCTTTCACAGTTGGACCAGAGGGTAGACCTGTTAGAAAGGGCAAACTGACTCAGCTCCTCCTCTTAGCAGCAGGGAAGGGGCTGATGAAATATTTTTGGTGATCACACATGGTAAGACACCACAGACAGAGATCTTTCACACAGGAGGGAAGCAGTATTTCAAGGGAGCTGACTGCACTGAGATCCAGCTGTCTTTATTCCCCTGATCCCTCCCCATCTGCAAAAAATAGCAGAAAGAGGGTGGAAGTGAAAAGGAGGCCACCACAACAGATGAACTGAGGTCTAAGCAAGTTTTCCAACTTCTACAGCTGCATTAACTTTACCCTGGCAATATCTTCTTCGGGGCTTCTGCTAATATCAAAAGGTGTTGCTAAAGCAGAATTTGCTGCATTTTGCCTAACAATTATAACCAGAAATGACTGAAAATTAAAACACTTTTTGTGACAGATTGAGGGACTTTTGACAACTTGCTCTCACCTAGAGTGGAAATGCTAAAGAAATATTCAAGATACCTTAGCAACTAAATAGCTGGAGAAAACTGTAGATTTGGGTCATCACATCTCATTCTTTCCTATAAACAAAGCTCCTTACTCAAACTTATCAGAAGGTCCACAGTGGTTATCACTCTCTCCTGCTGTTTGAGCTACAGCTCAGATGGATTCAGAGATTTAATTCAGCTCAACTTGAAATGTTTTGCTCATAAAAATCTTTTGCATGTAAAATATTTTGAAGTTTTTCAATCAACCCTAACATTGCATGTCAATCCAGAGTACTAAAAACGAACAACTCATGATTTGAATAACTGAGTTTACAATAGCATCTTGGAACTAGGTACTCTTCAGTAGACAGCTGTGAAGGTATTATGCTTTAAGTGTTTACAAGTATTTTGCAAATTTAAATGTGGAATTAATTTTTCCCATATTTGATCTAAAAGAATTATTTAATTAACATTATGTCATTGTCACGGTCTGGCTCCGGGTTGGCAGTCAAACCAATAACAATAACACTCTCGATTCAGCCCCCCCTTCCCTAAGGTAGGGAAAGAGGGAGAAAAATGAGAAAGAGAGGCTTTCTGGGTTGAAAAGTGAAACAGATTGATTTTAATTATTAGTGACAAGGGAATATATATATATATTTGTAAAGGGATGTGCAACACCCGATCCCCTCCCTCCTCCCCCAGTGACTCTCACAGCAACTCTTCTCCCTGGTGACTCCCAGCTGAAGGGGGGAGTGTCCGGGCGCACGGACGGGGCCCTGGGATGTCAGCTGTGAAGAAACAAATGAAAAGAAAAAGAGAGAGAGCCAAAGAGAGGGTGACAGAAGCGACAGTAAGCAGCAAAGTGAGTGGAAAAAGAAAAAGAAAGGCTTGACTCCCGTGATGTCTTAACCTACACTGAAAGCCAAATAGAGAAAATATTATGATAAGGGAATATTCTGATTTGCTGATCCTGCCTTCGTAGGGGGGGAGGCTGCAGACAGTCAGAAGTGACCTTGGTTGTTATCAGTCCACTGGCGCTGCTAAAAGAAGTTGACTGAAAGAAAAAAAAACCAGCAAAGAGAAAGTTCGCTTCACCCTGGCTCAGACTAGGACAGTCATTTAGAGGCTTTTATTGTGAAGGAGTGAGTGGTTCACAGCAAATGTCTGAAATAAAATTCTGTCCAGGCTAAGACAAATATAGCAAAAAGAAAAGAAGCATAAGGGCATATCAAATATGGCAGAAGCCACCTATTCTGTTCAATGACGTGTATAAATTTGTAGGACTTTCATTCCTTCCAATCAGGACAAACTATTTTCTTCATTCCTCATTTTATCAAGTGTAGGCCCAGATGATGGGGCAAACAGAAAAGGATTCCAGTCAAGGATTCCTTGGGAACTCTTATTTTAATCTAAAAGACAGAGTAGCTGCAGTTGCAAAGAATACGTTCAACTATTGCAACCAAAAGCAATTTCAAAAAGCCCTGTATTTTTTTCTGGTTTGTCACACGCTTGGAAGTAAATTCTGTGCAAACCTGTGCAACTAGTCTATTTGTAGGCTTCCTCCTTGCCAGAAAGACCCAAATAAAATCTGAATAGAAAGAAATTTTGTTTACAGTTAATAGCAACATTTTTGCTCAGATACTTCTGAAGATTTACATCCTGTTAAATACTGGCATTTTTCTTCTTAATAAACAGCAGACAATTGAAAAAAAAATGCAATCAATTTCATAGCAGTATTTTAATTTTTTTAATTTACTAATAGAAGATGATCTGTAGTATAAAATGAGATCTATAGTAAAATATTGTGTCTCAGCTAATATTCCAAAATCACACACATCTCTTTCTCACAGACTGAATGGAAGACCTTCCTTTAAATTCTCATACCATCATTATCTAATGTTTCTAAAGCTAGCTGCACTCCAAATATCTTATTCATATCAGCAAAGCATTAGCTCACTGCAGAAACAGTCTCCTCTGATGAGAGCCAGGACAATTATTTCCCAGCAAACCTCAGGAATACACAGCAGGTCAGAAAAGAGTGCATGTGCTAAGTGAAATGACAACGAATCTCAGCTCGAGATGGAAGAGAGAGTCTGTGGCTCTCTGGTGATTTGTTCTAAGTGAAATCGCTTTGTTACAAATCTGGGGAGACAAACTTGTTTCTCCTCAGCTAGCTCTTCAGGGCACAGGCAGCAGAGTTCCCCCTCCACAATTACAGTTAAGGAACTGTGACAGGACTAAATTTTTGGGGATGGTAGGTAGTAGATAATACATTTACCAGGCATTCACATAGCTGGTTCTCCTTTCTCATACCCAGGTCTACCTAATGCCTGTAAACAACTTCCTCCACAGCTAGCCAGCTTCTGAATGAAAGGCTGTGGTTCCCCAGAACAAGGTTATGGCAGCAGAATGCAAGTTACAAACATGTGCCACTTCCGCTGGTTTGCAGGGGAAGTTTGGTTCAGTGAGCAATAAAGTATTTCCCACAACAACTGAAAGCCCCCGAAAGATAACATTAATAACAAAACCAGGTCTAATGAAGGCCTACCTGCTCCCTAGAGCAAACTTAGGATGTGTAAATTATTTTTAAGCAGATGGCTTTAAGTAGTTAACAGCAGCTTAACGAGCCGAATTAAAAACAATTCATGATTCGCTAAACCCTCCCTGCTTTGTGCCTTAATTGTTCAATTGTAATTTCTTGGCAATGAGCAGGAATGAAGAAAGAAGGCAGGCATTGTTCTAAAAGCATCACATGGTGCCAGAACTGATGCTGCAGTCACCTAACCTGAGGGAGAGGCTTGGCGTTACCCATGAGCAGATGGGCAGGGAGCCACTGCCCTTTCCTGACCCGGGGGCACTGCCTCCCTTTGCTTCCATAAAGCTAACGCTTCATTTACTGCACACAGGATGAAAAAGATGAAATAAAATGCCAAGCAGAAGTATGCTTAGTGTACACAGGCTATCGTGCTGAAAAGCAGTGCAGTGAGATGGCATTCTAGCAGTCCAGAAGCCCAACAGGAGACGAGGATCAACTAGGCCAACAGCATTTTTAATTCAGCAATTTGCAACTGTAACACTGATTGTACCCTCAGCAAGTTTGCTGATGACACTAAGCTGGGAGGAGTGGCTGACACACCAGAAGGCTGTGCTGCCATTCAGAGAGACTTAGACAGGCTGGAGAGTTGGGCGGGGAGAAACATGATGAAATTCAACAAGGGGAAGTGTAGAGTTTTGCATTTGGGGAAGAGAAACACCATGTACCAGTACAGGTTGGGGGCTGACCTGCTGGAGAGCAGTGTAGGGGAAAGGGACCTGGGGGTCCTGGTAGACAGGAGGATGACCATGAGCCAGCAATGTGCCCTTGTGGCTAGGAAGGCCAATGGCATCCTGGGGTGCATTAGAAAGGGTGTGGTTAGTTGGTCAAGAGAGGTTCTCCTCCCCCTCTATTCTGCATTGGTGAGGCCGCATCTGGAGTATTGTGTCCAGTTCTGGGCCCCTCAGTTCAAGAAGGACAGGGAACTGCTTGAAAGAGTCCAGCATAGAGCTACAAAGATGATTAAGGGAGTGGAACATCTCCCTTATGAGGAAACACTGAGGGAGCTGGGTCTCTTTAGCTTGGAAAAAAGGAGGCTGAGGGGTGACCTCATCAATGTTTACAAATATGTAAGGGGTGAGTGTCAGGGAGATGGAGTTAAGCTTTTCTCAGTGGTGACCAGTGATAGGACAAGGGGTAATGGGTGCAAATTGGAGCATAGGAGGTTCAAGGTAAATATCAGAAAAAACTTTTTTACTGTGAGAGTGACAGAGCACTGGAACAGGCTGCCCAGAGAGGCTGTGGAGTCTCCTTCGCTGGAGACATTCAAAACCCGCGTGGACAAGTTCCTGTGTGATGTGCTCTAGGTGACCCTGCTCTGGCAGGGGGGGTGGGACTAGATGATCTTTCGAGGTCCCTTCAAACCCCTAGGATTCTATGATTCTATGATTTAATAGTTTTAAGAACAGACAGCTAGAAAACAGCCAAGTAAAGAATTAGAAACCTGGCAATATTTCAGTGAAAGAAACTCCAGTCTTAAAACTGGACTTGTTAGTTACAACTCTAAAGTAAGGGAAAACTAACCTATACCTGCCTACAGAGTGATACCCAATAGACTAGAAACAGCAAGACGAACAACTACTGAGTCATTTCAACCAAAAGAGTACTCGTACAGAACTACTTTGCAACAAAAAACAAAGGCTGATTTTACTTAAGGATCACAAACACTGTACCTTTGATACCAGTGCTATTGTAATACATAAGGAAAGGAGCTCAAGAGTGGAAAAGTGATTGGGAGGCAGCAGAGGAGTCATTAAGTTAATACTAACTTTAATTAGGAAATCCCCACACCCCATCAACCATTAGTTATTCTGGCTACCAACTAGCCTCAGACTGCAGGAGCCCTCTATCTCTCTGCAAGAAACTTTTTAAGAATGGCTTTTCTATTTGTCTTCAGAGTGGCTCTGATTAAATTTCAGTGCAATCTTTATTTCATGTAGTTGGGCTTAGTGCCCCTCAGCTGCTCAAAATAGGTGCAAGCTCCCTTTCTAATCCTTTAATCCAGAAAGCTGAGGCCCTGGAAATTGCAGCTGCTGCAGCTTACAGTGGAAATTCAACCTAAGGGTGACATAAGCCACAGTGGATGGCTTAAAAGTGCAAAACACTTGTAAATTAGCTGCAGCAGAGGCAACCCTGATAAAAGGAAGTGGAAGTGCAATTTTTGGCCAGCTAGGAGTCATTTGCCACTAAGTAACACATCACCGGCACAATAATTTTTCTGAAAACATGCAGGTTGTCACATAGAATCACAGAATGTGTGGAGTTGGAAGGGACCTTTAAAGGTCATCTAGTCCAGCCCCCTCTGCAGTGCACAGGGACCTCTTTAACTAGATCAGGTTGCTCAGAGCCTCATCGAGCCTGACCTTGAATGTCTCCAGGGATGGGGCCTCCACCACCTCTCTGGGTAACATGTTCCAGTGCTTCACCACCCTCTTAGTAAAGAACTTCTTCCGGATATCCAACTTAAATCTACCCTGCTCTAGTTTAAGGCCCTTACCCCATATCCTATCACTACATGCCTTTGTAAACAGTCCTGCCCCAGCTTTCCTGTAGTCCCCTGCACGTACTGGAAGGCCTCTATAAGGTCTCCCCAGAGCCTTCTCTTCTCCAGGCTGAACAATCCCAGCTCTCTCAGCCTGTCTTCATAGCAGAGGTGCTCCAGCCCTCTGATCATTTTTGGGCCCTTCTCTGGACTTGTTCCAACAAGTCCACATTCCTCTGCTGTTGAGGGCTCCAGAACCAGACACAGTACTCCAGGAGGGGTCTCATGAGAGCAGAGTAGAAGGGGAGAACCACCTCCCTCGACCTGCTGGCCAACAGAACTGTTTTCAAGAAACAGTTAAGGTTGCAAAGCCAAGCTGAACAGACATTGCTTCCTGTTCTACTGTCTGGTGTCACAACAGATTCAAGCAACAAGAAAAATCTAGCTCAGCTCCTCCCAACCTGAGGATGTGTGATCACGCCTGCTCAGCACACACAACCCATGCAGCAGCTGAACTCTAAGTACTCCATATGGAGAAAGTAGGTGCGAATATTTTTCAAAGGCTTGGAAAAATCTAGATGGTTTTCTCCTCAAGCCGTCCTGAAATAAATAATTCCCACAGTATTTAATATCCAAAAATGGTGGTTCTCAAGTTTCTTAAATGTATGCTTAGAAAAAACAAACTTTAATCTGGACAGAATCACATTCACCTCTAGCTTCATTTAGAAATGGCTGAAGCATTTTTGTCAAAGCTGTTCAAAGAAAAAAACAACCAACACCCCCCCCCCCCAAACAAAAACAACCAACAAAACAGCTTGAGGCAGACAGAATATTCCAGTTGGAAGAGTTGAAGTTCGGTTGCTACAAGAAACTGAAAACACAGTCACTTAATGGAAAGCATTGAGTAATCTTAACTGTAAGTGCTACCATTTTCTTGTATAATAAAATTAAGCAAAATTACTTCCTAGAACTGTAGTGATTATCAAACTGAAGATTATAATTCTCAAACTTGCACAATTGAAGTGTAAGCAAAGTCAATAGAAATAATTTGAAACACACCAGCAAGTACAACTAGCCCAAATAATACATGTATTTAGGTAACTCATGTTTTTAGAACCAAAACACATCTGCAAATTGAACATAGTTTATGATTCTGTAATGTTAAAAGGAATGTTCTAATTTGGTATCTTACACCAGGCTCTACTTTCACACTCAGGAATTTACAGCTGGAACAAATATTTTCCTTTTTGTATTCAAACTTCCCTGAAATTCAAAACATTCCAGCTATTATTTATACTTCTGGAAAGATTAAGGTCATCTCTCAGAAGACATGTTCAGGAATAAAAGAGCAATCAACTAAAACCATCAAGTCTGTGTGTGAAAGTTAAAAACACATTAGACCTTTACATTGGTGCTTTTACTGAAAAGTCAAGTGGCCTCTTATCACCTGAAGTTGTCTTTTCCAGATTATTACACTCATAGAGTCACCCGAATGAAGCACACCTGCCTCTCTGCCAAGTCTGCAGTCAGTGTAAATCCCACTGGCACAAACAGCTTTAACTAAGCACTGGAATTTCCAGTGGATTGATGGGAAGTCAGGTACCTGTTTACCTCTGATGGATTTTTTAACCTGACAAGGAGGCTGCAAAAAAGCAGCTGAGGTGTAGTAACACCTTCTGCTACAACCAGTACTGTTGTAGGTGTGTGGCCCAGAACTCAAAGAGTCCCTTTTGAGTAGGAGTTTCTACCTAGGGAGACTGACAAGCTCTTAATGTAATTACAACCTTTAGTTTATTCACCTTAGTCTTTCTATAGTAGTATGTTAATCTTCTTTTACAGATTAAAAACAAGAAAATGGGAGAGAAAAAACTTTTATTAGATTAAATCTAGCCCAAGATCCATCTATGCAAAATTAGCTGGCAAACCCACTGTTAACAACTTTGCCCTTCCCCTTCAAGTTCTATGAAGACCATGGTGGTTTACCTATACACACATCCCCATACATATAAATATATATGTAATACATGAATGCTGACAATCAAAAGAGATTCAAAGAAGCAAAGAAAGACACTCCCTGTCTTTTATGTACTTACAGATTTCACCACATGCAATACAAATCCAGGCTACTCTGCATGTTTCTTTCTCCTAGGCTTGTGTCTCGGTATCTCTTAATTTTTCTTCTTACGACAGATGCCTGAAATTGCAGTCACAGCTGGCTGAAGTTTTGGTCACTCTGTGGGTGCCATGAAATTGCACCGGCTGTCAGCTCACGCTCCATGACTGAGATTGAGCTACCACACCCTATGTTTGGGCTGCTTTCCTCACCACCGCTCTCTTATTTTTAATTATATAGGCCAAAAAGTGCTACAGTGTGATCTGCAATCATAGATTGCAGTCTCCACATAAATCTCCAAAACGAGATAGTATTTTACCTTGCTATTACAGGACAGTCCAGCTCCCAGTGGAACTTCACAATTAAATTAACCCATCAGGATGACATATTTGGTGTCCACTGAACAAAACTGCAGACCCTTTCCCCTCAATGTCACCAAAGTGGAAATGTTTCTCATGTGACAACCACCAGAAGGTAGATCTCCACAAATAAATCAGAATAGGAAGTCTCACATACTGAAGACAGAATGAAAACAAATGTGCCATTACATGTCATCTGAAATTTATCAGCGGTCTGAAAAACCTTGATATAAACAGCTTGGTGCACAGCCTCCAGCAAATAAGTGATACAGAAAGAATAAACCAAAACCAAGTAACTGTAATAAGGCCCTAATAAGTTTGTAATAGGGCTTTGGTAAGCTTCCCTTTGATAGGAAATGAATAAATCAAGAATGGTTCAAAAATACAACTTAGATATACAGAGATCAGAGTACAAAGCTACATTATTAAAGAAATATTAAGATGCTACAGGTGCTCAGACTTTAAATACTCACAGAGCATGTGTCAAGGGTTATCTCTTTAGTCCCTAACAATTTTAAGTTCGCTGCCTTCAAAGCCAACAATTTAAACTCTCAAGAGTTTCAGGCAGTACCTGAAGACATGCTGGACTATGTTAATACAGATTATTTTACTGAATTGACAGTCAAGAAAATAAATGTTAAAGCTGTTGCAGGACATTTCAAATTCTTAGTATCGGTGCACTCTCCACCAAGATCATGCTCCAAAGCTACAGTTTGGTGGTAGAGCAAAATGAAATATTAGTCTCTTTCCACAGCAATGTACACAAGCACTCTGAAAACCCAGTTACACCATATCCAAATCCTATCTTTAGGAATTATTTATAGACACTCCCTTTCAAATGCATAATTCATATGCATGTTTCACCTTCCAATAACACTAGAATCTTTAACATACTAAACAAAGCTTTTATTTGTTTAAATTTTTTCAGTATCTTGCTCAACAGACCAGCAAAACATTTTAACCTTGTAGACTTAGAAAAGCATGTTCCCTGTAACACATAGCTCTGCTGTATTTCATTAAAATAAAGTTTTAACAGATTAACTTGCTCTTGGCTTCTAATGAATAATCAAATTTGAATGCAGCCTTTTCTTGGAACACAGTTAATTACATTTGTACGTGGTTGTAACGCAAAAGGGCACGGGGAATTCCCCCTCAGAGATTACATAGATTATTTCATATGCAAAACACATGCATGTTCCTAAACAGAGAACAAGACAGAATATTTTGGAGAGAAAAATTAAGGACATCTGCCAAGACAGCAAAGAAAATTAAATGGCAGAGAATCACCTCCTCATCTACAACAGATCCATGCATGCCTACCGCTGGAAGTCTAGAAATCACGTTGCTTTTTCATTTGGTTATAACGTACTCAACTGAAAGCAGATTTGAAATAAAAACCCCACCACAAAAAATGCCTGCATCAATTCCCAAACTAACCCATCACATAGATCACACATCTTCAGTTCTATAACTGACACTCCAACCACAAATCAGAAAAGAAATCTACTTGCTAAATCAAATAAATGTGAAAAGATGAAGTCAGGTTGGGAACTACTACAATTATTTTTACAAGAAATAAAATTAATTCTTTTAATCCTGCACCATTTCTATTTAAGAGAGAGAAAATCTTTCCCTTAAGCCAAAGGACAAAAAATAAAAATCACCCAAGAATAAAAGCCTTAGAAACTATTACCCACAAGTCCAAACTGAAGGTTATTCTCTGAAAAGTAGTGCAAAATACTGTTCGGAAAATACAGGCCTACTTGACACACTTCCCTTCACTTCCTTTGAGGTTACGGATGTTTTGCCAGGACTTGCCATTACATTTCACAATTGGATTTTTCACAATTCTTGGCATTGCTGGCTTCTTAGTGTTGTCTGCAGCATGTTGGGACATTAACAGGTAAAATTTAAGAGGCTACTTCTGCTAAACAGGGCATCTAGTAAATAAACAAGCAATGTAAGGGTGGGGACAAGAAAAAGCAAAGTACCTTCACAGTTAACAGAGAACACTAGCAGCAAAACACATGCACAAATACAGGTTAGGTGGAGAATGGATCAAAAACTGCCCGAGGAGAAGGACTTGGGGGTGATGGTGGATGAGAAGCTCAACATGAGCCGGCAATGTGTGCTTGCAGCACAGAAAGCCAACCCTATCCTGGGCTGCATCAAAAGAAGTGTGGCCAGCAGGTCAAGGGAGGTAATTCTCCCCTTCTGCTCCGCTTTTGTGAGACCCCACCTGGAGTACTGTGTCCAGTTCTGGAGCCCCCAACACATGAAGGACATGGAACTGTTGGAACAAGTCCTGAGGAGGGCCACAAAGATGATCCGAGGGTTGGGGCACCTCTCCTATGAAGACAGGCTGAGAGAGTTGGGATTGTTCAGCCTGGAGAAGAGAAGGCTCCAGGGACACCTTATAGTGGCCTTCTGAAGGGCCTCCAGGAAAGCTGGAGAGGGACTTGGGCATGTAGTGAGAGGACAAGGGGGAATGGACTAAAACTAGAAGAGGGGAGATTTAGGTTGGACATTAGGGGGAAATTCTTCATTGTGAGGGTGGTAAGACACTGGAGCAGGTTTCCCAGGGAAGCTGTGGCTGCTCCCTCCCTGGAAGTGTTCAAGGCCAGGTTGGATGGGGCTCTGAGCAACCTGGTCTAGTGGGAGGTGTCCCTGCCCATGCAGGGGGTTGGATCTAGAAGATCTTTAAGGTCCCTTCCAACCCAAATCTTTCTATGATTTTATGAGCTTCAGCTGGCAGGATTTTTCCAACTCCACCATCTTTCTCACTAACCATAACTAGACTATCAACCTGTTAATTGATGCTACAATTATATTTTTATCTGAAATATGTATCTGTAGTATTTCTTTAATCTTTTGAAAGACCACTTCATTCTTCAGTATTACTCGCCTCACCTTGTAATCTGCAGGGGTTTTAATCTTACAGAGGTGGATACAAACACTAAGAGAAAGGGTTTCTTGCTTAATTTTAACAGTGAAAGTCCTGATAAAAGACATTCAAACAGTAATTTATTTATTAATCTCTGCAGCAACTTTGAAAGTTTGCATTCAAGACAGCCACTCTTCCTGTATTCTGTCAGGACAGTATCATTCAGCTGAGATGCTGATTATTCTCAGCATTAGCATCCTGATGTGTGGGGATATGCAGAAGGTGAGAGCCCCTTCTTCATCAAGTTATCTGAGTAAGGACTATTCAGTATAAAAGAAACAACAAATGACAAGGGAATTGCTAAATTAAGCATAGAGACATCAATGAGCAGGTGGTAACAGACACTAACACAGACCAGAACTCTTCAGCTACTGACTGATGGACCACTAAAGGAACTACTGAGCCTCCCAGAGACAACCTGAACTTTGTCACTGATAAGAAGAGGGAAACATGATTGTCATGAGCATTATGAGGTATTTGAGCGGACTTGCAGGACTGTGCAAAATGTATTTATGGGACAGCGGAAAGGGCCTGTGGCTTCAGATAAAACTTACTATGGGCTATTCAGGGCCAAAGGGAGGGAAAGGGAAAGACTGGGGTGGAGTGGGGAGGAACGAGCAAAGGAAAAATGGAGAGGAGGTGGGTTAAAAGGGCCTGGTTACATGTAAGCAGGCTGCCGATCAACATGCTTGTCTGTCTGAGCTGTGCACCTTACCAGCACTGTCTGCCTTATCCTTTTATTAGATGCTTTTATTTTTTGCATGTGATCCTACTCACTATCCTGTGTGTGAGTTCTACAAGGTGTAAACATCCACAGCTGGAGAAGAAGCCATGGGCTGCAGAGCCTGCAGGTCTAGGTGCCAGCACCTGCAGACCAGAATGCAAGAAAGGTCTGGGTACCAGTAACTGGAGGGACTGGGATGCATATTGCAAGGTCAGAGTGCCAGCAACTGGAGAAAGGGGCCGCAGGCCACAGGGCCCTAGGCCTGTCTGTCAGCAGCTGGGCAGACCAGCATGCATTTTTTCTTCCTGGTGAATTGAATCCTGACTATATGTGCATATGTGGAATTCATTGGCAAACGTCCAGCTGGTGAGTAGGAGGAGACCTGCACCTGAAAGCACCCAAGCTCTGAGGTGATGGGCTGCATACAGGGTCCAGAGTTCAAGCATGGGTACTAGGAAGACTGAGAGCCTTTGCTAATATTTGAAGGATCTGTGAGGGTGCTTGTGAAGAGTGTGTGAGTGAGTACATGCATCTAGCTATTTGACAGTGAATATCAGGAGGAGAAGCAAGACCTGGCTACCTGTACTTATGTTTTACGTGAGTTGTGGCACCACTATGTGTGGGTGCTACCAAGGCAGTCAGTGTAGGCAGATGCATTAGCATCCTCTTAGTCTATGTGTACACCTCTCCAGGATACATTCTCAGCCCTGCAGACCAAACCTGCAAATGGAAAGATAAGCCACCACATCCATCAGACTGGAATGGAGAGACCTGTACCTCGCTGGGCTTCAAAAAGAAAGAAGAATACCCAGGTCTTGGAGTCTGCTGGATGCATTGACTTCCTTAACATAATCTTTAACAAAGTGTATTACAAACATTTAGATCAAATT
The DNA here is from genome assembly GCA_020745705.1 of Hemiprocne comata. Taxonomy (NCBI): domain Eukaryota; kingdom Metazoa; phylum Chordata; class Aves; order Apodiformes; family Apodidae; genus Hemiprocne; species Hemiprocne comata. The sequence goes on from CM036586.1 coordinate 146,516,783, forward strand.
TATTTTCAATTTTCTCTTAAATACTGACAAATAAATATGGACAGATAGTGCTATGTATGTCATACAATGTCATATCACAAATGAAAATAGAGTGTATCGCTCACAGTTTGTCTATTACCTGCAACAGTTTCAACGAAGCAGTTAATTAGCTAGCTCAGCCCCATTGCACCATTTTAATCAAAGTACAAGTTTAATCCAATTATTTTAAATCCACAGAAGCCTTCTCCAAATAGTATTTTAAAAACAAAAGTGCTTGGTTTGGTTTAATTTAAGCATTTACTGTTGAAAATTAAAAAGAAACAGAGGATATAATTTCTCCCATTCAGCCACCTTGGTTGTACCTCCAATTTGTAGTAATACATGCAGGGAGCTGTGAAAAAGTGACAATGTCACCTAGAGGTGCTAAAGGGCAGTGTGTGTAACAAGGCAGGCTAAATACCTGTGTGAATGCTCTTATTTGCCTTTAGAGGACAGTAACCACTTTGTACATGAAAGAGAGCATTTACATTTAGTGCATTAAATACATGTATGAGGACCAAGATCACATTGTTGGTGAGTCCCTGTACATGTGCTGAGCACCCTTCATCAGGCTTTTAACTGAGTCCACTTGCAACTCTGAGTGAAGGGGCTTGCTTTAGGTAAGGAGACATGAACAAAGCAGTATAGAATAGACTGTAGTCTGAATATTTTATCACATCAGCATTCAGCACTGGTAATTTCAGTATCTGCTATTACATTTCTAATAGCAATGCTCAGCTCATGCACCGTAAATTCACACATTAGCTTAATTTACAGCAACTTGTTAATGTGCTCACATATCACTAAGGTGTAATGAACACAGAAGGCTAACATAGAATACGTATCTCTGGTTATTTTATTGCATATGGAAGTGATACAGAATCATAGAATCATACGGGTTGGAAGTGAAGATCATTGAGTCCAACCCCCCTGCTGCAGCAGGAATGCCTAGGGCAGATCACACAGGAATGTGTCCAGATGGGTCTTCAAAGTCTCCAGAGAAGGAGACTCCACAGCCTCTCTGGGCAGCCTGTTCCAGTGCTCCGTCACCCTCACAGTAAAGAAGGATTTCCTCATGTTGAGGTGGAACTTCCTGTGTTGTAGCTTGGTGCTGTTTCCCCTCATCCTATCACAGGGTAACAGTGAAAAGAGACTCCTTCCAGCATATCCCTGTTCCTCTTGAACTGGGGAGCCCAGCGCTGGACACAACACTCCAGATGTGGTCTTACTAGGGCAGAGTAGAGGGGGAGGAGAACCTCCACTGACCTGCTGGACACACTCTTCTTAATGCATCCCAGCATACAACTGGCTCTCTTGGCCAGAAGGGCACAGTGCTGTCCCATGGATAACTTGTTCTCCACCAACAAGTGGAAAATGTTGAATAAGACTGGGCTCAGTATTGACCCCTGGGGAATATGTGGTCTAAAAACTAATTTTAGTTGAACTGACACACCTTTCTTATGGAACCAATACAGGTAACTCCATAGGTAGCCCAGCTGCAGGAAGTGTGATGTGAAGCCAGAGCAATCTGAGTTCCTATTCAGTAACGTTATTACTTGCAACAGATGTTGGAACCAGATTAAATGCAGTAATTTCTTCTTGGGACTGAAAAGTAGAAAGGAAGGATGCCCAATTCACAGAAATGTGCAAACATGAGTGGCATGTCCTGACTTGGAAATAACATGCAAACTGGCATTTTCTTTGTTATTGCTGTTCCAGCTGGTATTCTCATCTAAGCTGTTTGCAAACGCAAACTAGAATTACATTTTCTCAACATATTTTAATTTTTAAAAAAACCTCCCTTTTTCTTCAAATTAATTTCTATAATTCTGAAATCACTTACTTTTAATCAAAATTCTAGCTGTTATATCTGTTTAGCAGGCTTCTCTACAAAGCTGTCACTGTTTTTGAAAATAATGTAAATTCAAAGCTCTAATGCTTGCATCAAACCAACCACACACCAAGTGAAATGAAAAGCTAACCAAGTTAACTGTAGGTTAACATGACAGGTTAGAATATGCTCTTGCTATTCTCCTTTCAGTCTTACAGAAACTGAAAACCCAAGGTGGAAGTACTGTAAATCACTTGTTTCTACTGGACCACCACCTTAGTCCATAAGTAAAAATTGAATCTGTCAACATTCCTCTGGGCTTTATAGCTCTGCTTTCTAGGAAGGGCCTCAGTGAGCTGACAAACTCTGAGCTGAACCCATTAAAAAGCTGTCATGCCACTCATGCTGTAATAACACCTGCACAATACAAGCTTAAACACAAACATTTAGCCTACACACGCCATCATTTTCCTCCACCTCCACCACCAGTATAACAAACTCCCTGCTGAGGAGCAAGGCTCCAGTACTGTACAGCTGTATCATGAAGCTTTTCCACTGGAAAGCATGGAGATTTAGCAGTGACCAGTAAGCTATTCACCTGGCAGTTTTTAGGACTGGGTTTTATGACATTCAAATGGAAACGAATTATGGAATCAACATTCTATGGAATCATAGAATGGTTTGGGTTGGAAGCGACCTTAAAGATCATCTAGTTCCAAGCCCCCTGCATGGGCAGCAACATCTCCCACTAGATCAGGTTCCTCAGAGCCCCATCCAGCCTGGCCTTGAACACTTCCAGAAATGGGGAAGCCACAACATCCCTGGGCAACCTGTGCCCATGTCTCACCATCCTCACAATGAAGAATTTCTTCCTAATGTCCAACCTAAATCTCCCCTCTTCCAGTTTTAATCCATTACCCCTTGTCCTCTTGCTACAAGCCCTTGTAAAAAGTCCCTGCCCAGCTTTCCTGTAGCCCCTTCAGGTACTGGAAGGCCGCTATAAGGTTTCCCTGGAGCCTTCTTTTTTCCAGGCTGAACAGCCCCAACTCTCTCAGCCTGTCTTCATAGGAGAGGTGCTCCAGCCTGCTGATATCTTCGTGGCCCTCCTCTGGACTCACTCCAACAGCTCTGTGCCCTTTTTATTCTGGGGGCTCCAGAACTGGACACAGTACTCCAGGTGGGGTCTCACAAGAGCGGAGCAGAAGGGGAGAATTACCTCCCTTGACCTGCTGGCCACACTTCTTTTGATGCAGCCCAGGACAGGGTTGGCTTTCTGGGCTGCAAGCACACATTGCAGGTTCATGTTGAGCTTCTCATCCACCATCACCCCCAAGTCCTTCTCCTCGGGGCGGTTTTTGATCCATTCTCCACCTAACCTGTATTTGTGCTTGGGACTGCCCTGACCCATGTGCAGAACCTTGCACTTGGCCTTGTTGAACTTCATGCAGTTTGTGCAGGCCCACCTCTGAAGCCTTTCAAGGTCACTCTGGATGGCTTCCCTTCCCTCCAGTGTGTCAACCTCACCACACAGTTTGGTGTAGTGAGCAAACTTGCTGAGGGTGCACTCGATACCACTCTTCATGTTGCCAACAAAGATGTTTAACAGTGCCAGTTGAATGGTAATGGAATGTTAGTCCCTCTGCAGCCCTGCCTGCTGCTGCTGCTTCACAAGGCAGGCAGAAAAAGAAAGAAGGTAATCTGCCACCAGAGCCCTTCTTAAGTGCTATGTAAAATGCATTAAATGCACATGGAAACTTATATTCATAAAAATATAAGCATTGCAAAGAGATGTCATGCTATATGACTCTTCTCATCTCTCCAACTTGTTAAGAACCTGGAAGCCATGGTCATGTCCTTCTTGATGAAACCCTAATTACAAATTAACTGGTAAGTTATTTTACTGATTATACCTTTTTAGGTTTTTGTAACAGAAATATTGACTGGTTTGAATGAAAATGCATGTCTTTCTAAGCAGCAATAGAAGCAGCAAAATTATGAACAAAAAATATGGTCTGGATGTCTCAGGGCACTGTCCACAGAACATCATTCCCCAGCAGTGCAATAGCAAAATTTGCTGTTTATATCAAGATGAAAAGACCTGCAGTCTGATAAATCAAACCACAGCAGAAATGACTCATCAGACCCTGCATCCTAACACCAGAAGGATGGCAAGGTTCCAGTGTGTTAAACACACCATTCCCTTTCCCCTAACCCCAAAAGAGAACATCCAGTGTGACCTGGAAAGGCTGGAGAGTTGGGCAGAGAAGAACCTTATGTGGTTCAACAAGGGCAAGTGTAGGGTCCTGCCCTGGGGAGGAAGAACCCTATGCACCAATATAGGTTAGGGGTAGACCTGGTGGAAAGCAGTTCCGAGGAGAAGGATCTGAGAGCCCTGGTAGACAGTAAATTATCCATGAGCCAGCAATGTGCCCGTGTTTCCAAGAAGCCAAATGGAATCCTGGGGTGCATAAGGAAGAGTGTGGCCAGTAGGTCGAGAGAGGTCATCCTCCCCCTCTACTCTGCTCTGGTGAGGCCCCATCTGTTGTACTGGGTCCAGTTCTGGGCTCCCCAGTTCAATAGAGACAGGGAACTACTAGAGAGAGTCCAGTGGAGGGCAACAAAGATGACTGAGGGATTGGAGCATCTTCCTGATGAGGAAAGGCTGAGAGAGCTGGGACTCTTTAGCCTGGAGAAGAGAAGGCTGAGAGGAGACCTTATTAATGCCAATAAGTATCTAAAGGGTGGGTGCAGGGAAGATGGAGCCAGACTCTTTTCAGTAGTTCCCAGTGACAGGATGAGGGGCAATGGGCACAAGCTGGAACATAGGAAGTTCAATTTAAATATGAGGAAAAACTTCTTTATTACGAGGGTGACAGGCTGCCTAGGGAGGCTGTGGAGTCTCCTCTGGAGATATTAAAAACCCGCCTGGATGCAGTTTTGTGCAGTGTGCTCTAGGAGACCCTGCTTTACCAGGGGAGTTGGACTAGATGATCTCTAGAGGTCCCTTCCAACTCTTGACAATTCTGTGAACAGACCACATGTGTTTTAAGCATACATTTAAATGAAGAAAAACAGACAAGACACAGCAACATGGCCTAAGACCTATGGAGGCTAAAGACAGAAATATCCTAAGACAAAAAAACCCTGTAACAATTGCTGATCCCTAAAAGGCCTGAAAGATCTGTCCAAAAACTAGCTCATCATCCTCACTGAAGAACCCTAGATATGTGAAGAGGACTGGATAACAGTGTCCCTTTTTCTCTGAGTTCAAACAACCTGTACATGTCATAACACCTGTGAATATGAGTGAATTAAACTTACGAGAAAATGAGAGTAGGTAAAAATTAGCTGGCTTAATGACTCTGGAAACAAATATCACCTTCCCCTTCCATAAGACCTAGCACTGAATTGTATTCCTCCTAATTTCCTATCATCAGCAGCTGAGAGATAAGCTTTACATTTCTGAATTATATCCAGTTCATATAAAGTTCTGATAGACAACATAACATTCAAAACCAGAAAGGTAGTATGATTTGAGACCTGATGTGCAAAGAAGCTACTTATATGGCAGCATAAAACACTGCACACATTGCTGGAGCAAAGAAGAAAAACAAATGGAAGATTTCTAAGTGGGCTATTTCAAAGGCACATTAGTTGCTCACACTAACATTTCATACTTGGGATTCCAAGTCAAATAAAGCAGATGCAATCTTCGTGGTTTTTGTTGTGTTGTGGTTTTTTTTTGTTAGAAACACAAGATCAGGATGTGCCTAGGCTCCGTGTGCGAACACCTCTGAGAAGGCATCAAAATACTGTATATCAAGCATCAAGGAAGAAGGTATCAAGAATTTTCCACAAAATTCTTGTTCCAAGAAGAGATACATCCAAGTCACCACAAGAAAGCCCCAGAAAATGTCTGAGACTTCTCTTTCCTTCCACAAATCTGTTTTGCAATAGGAATTGCCTGTAAATGTTCAAGTTTATGTATTAACCTGTTAGAACAAAATTAAACAGAAAACCAACACAGAAGTGTAGATTTTTCCTTCTACGCAAACCACACAATTTTTTTTCTTTAAAATTAAAGATAATTTAAAATAAATTAAAAGGTAAGGAAAAAACATAACTGCTGAGAAAACTTTACCTAAACGGATTATTCCATTCTCTATTTTTGTTTAATATTCTCTGGTTAATCAACTGGTAGAAATAAAATTAATTAGTCTGAATGCTACGTGCCCGTCACTGATATTTTTATTACTTTGAATAAAGGTACCCACCACTAGAATGATGCTATATTGCAGTTAAATCCCATATTTCTTCAACAGTGCACTTATGTAGATTTACTTTGCCTATTTCACACCCCTTATAACTTAGTTGGAACACTGTATAGATTAACAGAAAACCTAACTAGAATTGAGCCAAAACAGTCTGAGGAGGGGAAAAAAAATGTTAGAAGGAACACAAACCAAAACAAAACAAACACTAAAAAGGTTAGAGTCAAGAGTTACACATATCTAGGCAAATAAAAGAATTCTGAAATAATTCTGGAAAACTATCTGGAGAAAGTACTTTGTACAAGATGGGATGCATCAAACTAAAGGTCACAGCCAAGATGAAAAGGACAGCTTTCCCAGAAGCTGAAAGCAGAGAAGTCCATTTTCTCAGTCTTTCCAGTACTAAAGTATAACAAGCCAGACACAATGTTCTTTGAAATTACCTTCTGAGAAGGACACAAAAGCTTTGCCTGCCCTTAATACCAACAATGAGACTCAAGTCAGCAGCAGTATCATAGACTCTGACATGAGTCCTCTAGTGAACAGAGATGCAATGCGTGAAGGCATCACCCTTACTAAACTGACTTCTGTGGTGCAAGATACAACTTCTGCAGGAAAAACAGAAGAAAAATTCCTGTCTAAGCCTCAGCTCTTCCAGCTCACACAACCAGTATGTCAGTGCATGTGTCCCCTTTCTTTAACTTCTTAAATTTCTGCAAACAGATTCCCTGAAGAGTGATCTATCAGGGACACAACAAAGAGTTTCTCATTGTTACATCCTGGTTTGTGGCAGGAAAAACAGAATTTGCAATTCTTGCTTTCTTGTCCCCACAAAACTTTTCAAGATAGGCTTACAAATGCTCATTGCATTGGAGGTATCTTGGAAACACTACCAGAACATCTGTATCTGCACTTGGAAGCTTATTTTCCAAAATAAATAAACAAATAAAAACCCCTCCCAAACAACCCCCCCAAAAAAAACCCTGAACATCCACCATATTCCAGGAAATAAGTTTGTGGCTAAGGACCAGAAAAATTAAAAGCTCTACAAAGCTGTATTTTTTTTTTATTCTAATAACTTAATTCTCAGCCTGAAACCCTCTAGTTTCAAATGTATTATCTTTCAAAATTCATTTTAATAGTATATTTGAGCTCCATCAAACTTCTGCAAAGTTAAAATTTTCACAGTATGTTTACTCTCAGTGACCAGGATTTTTTTCTTCCCAGGAGCTGCTAATTCTGAGCATTATTATTACACCTAACAAAAAGCCCCTAAAGAATCCTGGTGATTTGCCACATTGGATTACTTCTGATAAAAGTAGCAGGAGCAATTGGTTAGGAATGAAGAAAAGCAATAGAAAAAAATATTTCAGAACGTTAAACTGTCTTTTGAATAAATAATAGGTGAATATCTGTATTTGCTCACTTTCTTTTTTCTCAATGCATCATTAAACTTAAATTTGCCTGAAGAACTCATCAGTCTGTGTGTCAGGCTCAGAATGTGTCACTATTCACTCAAAGATATTAGACTCTTTGGAGAGAATTTTGGCCTTAATGATTAGATGAAACAACCCTTTTCACTGTCACTGCAATGACAGCTGCGTTCATTTCTCTCATATGCCAGACTCAGAGTCAGAAGAAAATTCTCAGTTTGCAAGCCAGAACATGTTCTGCTGGGTATTTCCAGCCAACCACTGAAATACCCGAAACCTGTCAATAATGTCAAGCAGGACAGAAATAGATCATCTTGCTTGTTTCTCCTAAGTAAACTTGCATTCATAAAAGAAATAGGAACAGAAACCTTTAAGAAAGAATTATTTCATTACACCCCCTATGAAAGCACCAAAACACTCAACTTTTTTTGGAAGAACCACTTCAAGAAAAGGAATCATATTAGTGTCTCTATCTTCATGTTATATCTCTCCACTTACATTGTCAACAACAAAACTGATTTTTTTTTTCATTCCAAAACCTTTTTTTAAGTATTTTTTTTTTCATGAGATGCTTTGGTAACAGCAGGACCTATAGGGAGGTTCACCATGCCATTTCACATGCCACCAAGTAAAATAATGATGTTTGTAAACATCAGGCCCTAAGACCAGGTGAAGGAGCTCTAATTTAACCACCATAAATGTGCATTGCTTCTACGTTACCTCACAGTAACCCACTTACCAGATGGTTTGCAGAACAAAGGCAGGAACACAATAAAATGAGGAAACTATTTTCAACCTCATTCATTATTACTGAAGATTTTATTGACTGATAAAAGTAAGGATAGGCATTAGATTTAGTAGGAAGCTGCTTTCAGAACTACCATAAAAAACTGAGCTGCCTGACTTCAGAGAGAGCTACAGCCAAAAATTAGTTTCAGGAGTTCTCATGTCTAAGTAATTCCTCTACACTGCATGTTTTCAAGCAATGCTGTTCACGCAGAATATTTTTTTCTGATCTTCAACTCAGCAATAAAATAAGAAGCAGAGCTTTAATAAGGAATGAATAAAACAAGAATACTTACGCTGACCCCACCGGCCTGTTCTTGGATTCAAATAATTTGGGTAAAGTCCATTAGGACGATCCATTTTTTGAAGTAACTTCCGAATGTGCATGACCTAAATTAAATCAAGAATCAGGATCACCACTAACAATGTTCATCTGCTCTCTGCACACAGCTAAACTTAATCTTTTTTCTTTTTCTTTTTTTAGTAGTAAATTTTCTTAATCTGAACCCAGAAGCTTTCTTGAGGGCTTCCTGCAGATTAGCAAGTGTATGCTTTTAAAGGACTGTTCACATAAATGTTTTAAAATTATTATTTTTAAATGTATGCTGAAACAAACAAGAAAACTTGCATTGTCATAAACTTGTACTTGAAAAAAGTAACCTATTTGGTAACAGAAATACAAATATGAAAAAATTAACCTGCTACCAAGAATGCAAATACAATACAATATAGAAAGTACTTCCCCTTTAATGCAATTTATAACGAAACAATACAAAATACACTTCTATGACAAAAAATTGAATTTGAGACCCACCTTATTGTAGTATACAGGGTCCCCTGTCAAATAACTGAGGTGGACAAATTCCATGTGCAGGGTACCAAACTCTGCGAGGATACTGCTGCCGGCAGAAGCCCAGCCCCAGTTTCGACCCACACCACTGAATTCCAACAAATACGCATAAAAAAAGGAAGAAAAGAACAAAAAAATCTGAATTACTGTGCACAGCACTAGTAACAACGACCAGAGCAAATTAAACAAGTAACAGCAAAATATTAACCTGTAGTTAAGATTCCAGGAGTTGTGATTTTATTGATAAGTTGGTTCATGGGTTGGGTCTTTTTGGAAAAAAGATACCGTAACCTCACCAACAAAAAGTCCTGAGATTAAAAGATATAATACCTTGATGTCACAGAAATATAATGTCCTGACACTGGGCCAAATCTTGATTGCTCTTTATTCATTGCATGTTCCTAATAACATCCTGAAGCACCTCAAATCCTGTGTTCAGTTTTGGGCCCCTCACTAGGACACTGAGGTGCTGCAGTGTGTCTAGAGAAGGGCAATGAAGCTGGTGAAGGGTCTAGACCACAAGTCCTATGAGGGGTGGCTGAGGGAACAGGGGTTGTTTAGTCTGGAGAAAAGAAGGCTGAGGGGAGACCTTATTGCTCTCTACCTGAAAGAAGGGTGTAGTGAGGTGGGGGTTGGTCTCTTCTTCCAAGTAACCAGTGACAGGATGAGAGGAAATGGCCTCAAGTTGTGCTAGGAAGGTTCAGATTGGATATCAGGAAAAATTTATTTACTGAAAGAGTGGTCAAGCATTCAAACGGGCTGCCTAGGGAAGTGGTGGAGTCAGCATCCCTGGAGGTGTTAAAAAGATACGTACACATGGTTTAGTTGCCATGGTGGTGTTGGTTGACGGTTGGACTTGATGATTTTAGAGGTCCTTTCCAAACTTAATAATTCTATTATAAGAATCAAAAGCACTTCTGAAATTGGCAGCATTCACTTCCTTGTTCTGCCAAACATCTGCTGCGTGCCCTTTACTAGTGTGGGATGTGCTTCAAGGCACTATTCGACACTGGAGCAGAATGGGAGTGGGGCCTATCTGTATCTACAAATGAAAACAGTATATTCAGTGTAGGCAGAATAATGTGAGTTCTTCAGGCTTACAAAGAATCAAAAGAAAGTATCACAGACCACATAGCTTTTGCATTCTAAGAGATACCATCTTGCCAAATCATAACTCCTAAATTACGTCTGGCTTAATCTAACTCAGGAGTTTTCACCACCTTCCAGGAATGGGTCTTTTAATTTCTGAATTTAACTAAATTTTCCTGGAGACTACTTCAATTTCTTCTCTTAAAAGATTTCAGTTATCAGTAAGACCAAAATCAATTAGGAATGTCTTCTTATTTATTTTTAAAATTATAAATAGGAAATATAAAGGAAAAATATTGGTTATCTTAGAATCATCATAGAATGGTTTGGGTTGGAAGGGACCTCAAAGATCATCTAGTTCCAACCCCCACTGCATTGGCAGGGACACCTCCCACTAGATCAGGTTGCTCAGAGCCCCATCCAACCTGGCCTTGAATACTTCCAGGGATGGGGCAGACACAACTTCCTGGGCAACTTGTGCCAGTGTCTCACCACCTTCACACTAAAGAATTTCTTCCTAATGTCTAACATATATCTCCCTTCTTCCAGTCTTAATCCATTGCCACTTGTCCTCTTGCTACAAGCCCTTGTACAAAGTCCCTTTAGAGCAGTATTTGTAGCTCTGACCTGAGATAGAACAACACCTTTTAAAATACAGTAACCACTGTTTACAGAGAGGCAAAATCATAGCCTGTCTCAGGGTCTTTTTGGTACAGCTTTCATCAAAAGTGAAAATTGTTTCGTTATTAATACAAAAACTAATAAAACACAAGTGGATAATTTTCCAAATATTTTTTTCAGGTCTTGTCTTTTACTGCATGTCAGCCCCATGGTAATTGTTCCCATACAAGCTACTGTCGCCACCCCTTGGCATGCCAGCAACTGTATTCTCTGCTAGGATGCTGGTGAGTTCTGTCCATTACACAGTAAATACACAAACAACAGCAGAATGCAGGAAATTTCCTACTGCAAATCCTCCTCCTGACTGTGTTCTGATACCCAACCTATGTGATTTGCCTCCATGTTTTACTCCTAGTATCCATACTGCTTGCAGCTTCTTAAACCCCACCATCTATATTGCTTGAGCCAGGGAACCAGGCTCCTGTACTGCCTGAGGAGTACAGCTGCCTGGGCTGCTCAAACACACTGGAATCACAGTGTAGGCTTGGGCTAAACAAAGCAAAAATAAAAACCTTATTCAAGGTTTCAAGCTGTATGAAACTGCAGGAAGAACACAAGACTGAGTAAACCATAATGCCATGCAGAAACTAGGTAGGGAAATTTAACCCAACAATATTAACTGTACAGAGGTTCAATAAACTGCCTCAGAAGGGAAACCAAAGCACAAGCAGAGCAGAGCAAACCAGGCAAGGGTGGTGCACCACCAAAAGGACAGACCATGGCTCCATGGGCTTCACCCAAAGAGGGACAGCAAAGTGAGGATCGTTTCCTGGTCACAAAAAGGCACATAAAGCTAATGCTCTCAAAGTAGTCCTAGATCTCTTCACAGTCTAACAAAGCACAACAAATCTCTCTCCTAAAATGGAAACAACTGAAAACAATTTAAAACTCTCTGCTCTTTATTATCCCAAATGACTTAAATGTAGATGTGATCTAGACATGCCTCCCAATTCGGTTACTGCTTAAGAACATAAATTTTAAAAATGCCTTGCATCAAAACCTCTATCTATAGAAATCTGATGGAAATCCCAGCATTGAACAAGGAATACAAGACAAATTAGACAAGCTAATTCTCTTCCACAAAACAATACAGACCGTGTAAGTTCAGTGTATGAATAAACAGTAATCTAAAGGAGCCTCTCCCACTCCACTGACTGTAGTGGACTTCAAAACACTGATTTTTATACCTAAGTTGAACTGCAAAATAAATGGATATCTCCAGAGTCCCATCATCTTTTCACACATCATGAGTCTTCTGAAGGTAACATACATCTCACACAGTACGTAAAACCCAGTAAATTCAACCATGGCCTGCAAAAATCTTCTTTAATGACTAAAGAACCAATGGTTAAGCTCTAGGGCAATACATGGCATAATACACTGGGCATGTTCTAACGTGTTTCACATGTTGAATTCTTATTGCAAAAATTGAGGGGAAAAAAAAAAATCACTGTCACAATTTATTACAGTTAATGAGGCAGAATACTCTGAACTCTATTAAAATTATTTTAAAGTGCCAGAAATGTCAATTTGCATCTTCTACAGTTCCACTACTAAGAAAAACTGATATATGCTATTATTTTAAGTTGGATGGAGGGGGAGGAACACACAGAAGAAAATTTATTACCTTTTCAGATTCACCATTGCCCATGGTATACCCGTAGGTGTGTTGAAGGCTGGAAGAAGCTTTCCTGCCAGTTGCACTGCTTTGATCTTGAAAACCTAAGATAATAGGATCAATTGCAAATAGTTACCAAGTCTGATTTATCTCTAAGAACTATAAAGACTGACATTTTCTTGCCCCACCCGCCTCTTTGCATTAGAAAAGCTTTACATTGAAAAAAAATTAACTTATAATTTTTTTTCATTTGTTCACTTTATAAGTTTCATTAATATTTGAACATGAAAATAAAACCTGTCATTTTCATTTCTTTCCTTCCACGTTCCCCAGCAATAGTGGTGAGATTCTTTTTAAAAAGGAATTATCGATTTTCTTCCAACCTCACTCCATCAATATTCAGAATTTCGAGTACTTTCAAAAGCAGTCTTTAAACCATATTTTGTATTTTGTAGCTAAAATTCAAGAGACAACTTCTACATCCCTCACACAAATATTTTAAATTTTACAAACTTCCAGTATCTTTTGAATGAGAGATATAGATATATATATTAAAAAAAAAAAATGCAGAGTTCCTATTCTTTTATGAACCTTGTCTACGCAAAACCATATACATGCAGTTTCCTGTAGTTTTTCCTTCATTGCTAATGCATAAGAAAAATAATTATGGGCTTAATCTTCCCTCTCAAGTTTGATTACTCACAGAAATTACTGACAGGACAAAATCTCTTTCATTTCTAGTGTTGTTCCTACTTACTTATGGAACATACACCTGTAATAGCCTTACTTAGAGCCTAATGTTTATTAGTTAAATGAGCAACTGGGAGAAAGTTCCTTCTAAGCATGTAAGTAAACTGCCTAGCAGCTTGTTGCTAGAATACATTTTAATTAACTCATTGTCAGAATTCACTACATTTCTGCAAAAGTATCTTCTGAATTTGGAGATAACAGTTTAAGGCATTGCACGAACACGTAACAAAATGAGCTACCACATCCCAAAATAACTTCTGCAACATGAACATCCTGTAGAAACATTATTATCAATTACTTGACCAATATGCTGTAATTCAGAGAAATAAGAGCTTTAAGAAGGACTACAATACAACTCAGTTGGATTTATAAAAAGGATTACTCCCTTTCGTAAAGTCTACTGGAGAAAAACAGAAGAGATGCTTGCTGGACAAGCAAGCTGAAGAATAGCTGTAAATAAGCAATCAAGAACATAGTCATTTTTCATATGGAGCAGGAAAAGATCAATATATTAATGTTTGAGGAGATGACTAGTAAGACATGAAATAAAACAGAAAAGAATATTAAAGATGACATCTAATTGTATTTGATGCAGTGGAGTACAGAGAAATAGAGGTGGATCTGAAAGCAATGAGCCAGGAAAAAACTTTTACAGAGCTACTCTAAATGAATTGTGAGATAGGATATGTCTAAACTGAAAAAGAGGATACCTCAGAATATGATTTAATAGAGTTGTGAAGTAACAGGCAATACAGCTTGAATGGTTTTTAGCAGGAGATACTGACAACAGACAGTCTTTGAGAATATATGCAGAAATTTAGCAGTAAAATTCAGGTAACACTCTGCCCTTGAATACAGGACCAAGTCAAAATAAGAAGGCACAGTATAAGTAAGAGGTATAATACCAGTGGAGTCTATGGCAATTGAGGAAGAAGAAACTCTGAAAAGAACTAAAAGCTCTTCCTTGGCCCAGTTACATATAAACCACCTGATTTGCATCAATAAATATGTACCAAAATTATTGCTGAACTTTTAGATTTTTAAGTAGTAGATGGGTCAAGACCAGATAGAACTATACATAGGGAGTCATGTAATGGGAGTTCTTCTACAACACAGACAAGCTTCAACACCTAATCCAGAACACAACAATGACTTCCAGGTAAATGGTGCATAGTTCTGAAATACAGTTGTGGCATAGAATTTGTTTAGCTTCAGCTTCTGGATCTTGCACCCTCTGAAAGTGCCATGCATTATTGTATTATTCATTAATAAAAGATATTGAAACAATAGGTAAGAATATTCACTACAAGAACACCCTAAAAACGTCCTCACAAGAAGGATATTATTAATGGCTAGCTATTTATGTACTGCTATCCAGCTTTTAATCAATTTGGAATGTACTATGGTATCTGGGGAACAAGCCATAGTATTGGAAGCTGGTTTTAGTAAGCATGTATAGTGTAAAGGTTGATCTAAACCAGCACGAATCCAAACAAGGACAGTTAAAGAAAGGCAATTGCTGTGCCAACCACTGCAGCATGTGAGCAAACCAGAGCCTCAGGGTGGCAGCAGTAACTGTTGGTTCAGACAACCACGTTAACAATACCTGTGAAAACTTCCTGTGATGAGAGACACCCTCCTGTCACCTCTCTTGGGTTGAGGACTCTATGTACCATTGATTTAGCATCAAAAGGTCAAACTCAACCTCTCTATATCCCTCTCATCCATTACCAAATCCAAGGAAACACTCAAAGAATGGGTTGAAGATACATCTTCACTTTCTATAAAGGTACCTCCCCCTACCTACTGCAATCTCAGTCCCATCTCACTGCTGCTTTGGGATATCAAAACCACCCAGTGCTTGATACAGTGTTTACCTAAGCAGACCCGACTGAGACCTGTCTCCTATGCAGGGAGACACCTGCATAGGTTTTTTATCAGAGCAAAGTGACTAGAAGAGAGTATTTGGAGAGCCGTAGGGGAAAAAAGAAATACAACAAGCAGTGGTGGATGAGATGCTTTTTATGGGAGACTGCAGCTGTGACCAGAGTGCTCTGTGGAGTTACTTCTTTTAGTAAGTTCCAGACTTACTATAAGAACAACAGTAAATGCCTCAGGCTCCAGCTTTTAAATCATGTGCTGGCATCAGACAACATAGTAACCTATAGAATCACAGAACCATTTTGATTGGAAAAGACCGTAAAGATCATCAAGTCCAACCGTTAACCTAGCACTACCAAGTCCACCACTAAGCCATGTCCCTAAGCACCACATCTACATGTCTTTTAAATACCTCCAGGGATGGTGACTCCACCACTTCCCTGGGCACCTAGTCCCAGTGCCCCACAACCCCTTATGTGAAGAAATCTTTCCTAATGTCCAGTGGAAACCTCCCCTGGCACAACTTGAGGCCCCTTTCATCCTATCACTTGTTACCTGGGAGAGGAGACTGACCCCCACCTCACTACAACCTCCTTTCAGGTAGCTGTAGGGAGCGGTAAGGTCTCCCCTCAGCCTCCTTTTCTGCAGACTAAACAACCCCAGTTTCCTCAGCTGCTTGCAAGACTTGTTCTCCAGACCTTTCACCAACTTTGTTGCCCTTCCTTGGACATGCTCCAGCACCTCAATGTCCTTCTTGTAGTGAGGGGCCCAAAACTCTACACAGTATTCAAGATGCAGCCTTACCAGTGGCAAGGTACAGTCTTTATTTTTGTTCTTTTTAGAATAGGTTGAACTGATAGATTCTATTTCAGCCTTAGCCATTCCCTCTTGAAAGGCAATGCATTCCAAGAAACATACAGGCAAGAACAGAGAAGAACAAAAATTAATGGATGCCTTGGAAACAGCCCAAGAATTGGGGTTATTTAGTCCAGAGAAAAGATGTTCCAGAAAGGACAAGATAATGACTTTTCATCATACAAAAGGCTAATACAAGGAAAACAGTATTTTATTTTTTCCCATGGATGTGGAGAACACAAAATGGAGCAAGGGAAAGGTAGTTATTAGAAAAAAGTCTAACTAATAATCAAACATGACCAATTGCTGCAGAATCATCACTACAGCCTTTAAAAATGCACAGTACAATATCTGCAACTATGAAGACTAACATGATTTGACTTTGCCAGGGAACAGAAGAATAAATGAGAACTACTCAGTTTCCTTACTGCTGTTCCAGACATACTGCCAAATAATCAAATTGATTGTTCACATTCCACACGTGTAAGATGAAAGTGTTTTGTCCCTCCTGGGGCCTTGTACCCACTTGGTAGACCCACACAGCATCTCTGTAGTTGATGTATAAATCACAGAGCTCATCCAACCCCTAAGTTTCTTTGCTAGCACAAGCTGCAAAGTCTAGGACCCTTATAACAGGGTTCCCTTAACACAGAAACCACAAAACTTCTCAAAGAAGTGATGTTCCTGCAGGATAACTTTTTTTTTTTTTTTTCAATATGCCCTCATACTTGCATTAATTACAGCATTTAGCATGTAGTGGCCTTAAGATGTGGAGGTAACTGATCAGAGTTGTCTTAAGTAAAGTCCCCATAACAGCTCCATAGAATCATAGAATGGGTTGGGCTGGAAAGGACCTTAAAGATCATCCAGTTCCAACTCCCTGCCATGTGCAGGGACACCTTCTAAAAGACCAGGCTGCTGAAAGCTCCATACAACCTGGCCCAACACCCTACTTCGAAGACTCAAAAATACTGCTCTAGGTAAATGTGTTCTGCCCACTCTCAAAATATACTTTTTTTTTCAGAGAAGTTTCAGAAGCCACCATAGACTTGGAAAAGTATTTCCATTTTACATGGCAAAATCTAATATACTAAATCCATCAATTTACATGGCCTTTGGTAGGCTAATGCTTCTTTCTGTAAGTGCTGTAAAGCAATGGAAGGATTCCACACCCCCCCCCATCAAATACAAATCAAGCTTTTTCCAGCTAGATGGGGAGAGTGAAAATTAGCAGAAAAAGGCAAAACCTAAACAGATACCAATCAGATAAGTGGATCCCTCATTAGGTTGAAAATATCAATCAGTATTGACAAACCAGTGAATAAAGCAGACTAGCTGTGAAGGCCTGGGTCACTGATGAAATTCAACAAGACCAAGTGCAGGGTCCTGCACTTTGGCCACAATAACCCCAGGCAGCGCTACAGGCTGGGGGAAGAGTGGCTGGAGAGCAGCCTGGCAGAGAGGGACCTGGGAGTACTGGTGGACAGCCGGTTGAACATGAGCCAGCAGTGTGCCCAGGTGGCCCGGAAGGCCAATGGGATCCTGGTTGTATCAGGAATAGTGTGGCCAGCAGGAGTAGGGACGTGATTCTCCCCCTGTACACAGCACTGGTGAGGCCTCACCTCGAGTACTGTGTCCAGTTCTGGGCCCCTCACTTCAAGAAGGATACTGAGGTGCTGGAGCAGGTCCAGAGGAGAGCAACAAGGCTGGTGAAAGGACTGGAGGGAAAGTCTTATAGGGAGAGGTTGAGGGTGCTGGGGTTGTTTAGCCTGGAGAAGAGAAGACTCAGGGGGGACCTTATCACTCTCTTCAACTACCTGAAGGGAGATTGTAGTCAGGTGGGGATCAGGCTCTTTTTCCAGGCAACCAGTGACAGGACAAGAGGGCACGGCCTGAAGCTGCTCCAAGGGAGGTTTAGGTTGGATATTAGGAAGCACTTCCTCACAGAGAGGGTGATTAGACATTGGAATAGACTTCCCAGGGAAGTGGTGGAGGCGCCATCCCTGGATGTGTTCAAGGCAAGGCTGGATGTGGCACTTAGTGCCATGGTCTAGATGGTGTGGTGGTGTTGGTCATAGGCTGGACTTGATGATCTTAAAGGTCATTTCCCGCCTTGGTAGTTCTGTGATTCTGTGATTTCCATCCTTTAAATTGATGCTTAACGTAAGAACCTGTCACCCACCCCACAATATGAAAGCTTGCTCCTGAGCCTATTAATCCAAGTAAGGCCAAAAAAAGCCTTATTGATGTACCCAGTGACTGCTGAGATGCATGACTGCAAGTCTTAGAAGACTGTATTATGCTAATACTGCTATTAGGTGTTCTCTTCCAGCACTATGAATGGCAAACAGCCTCCAATTGCCCTCTCTTCCTACCTCTGAGGAGGTAGGATGTTGATATGTAAAACATCTCTATAGATGTTTTATGTATAAACAAAATAAAGAATCTCTTTCATTTAAGTTCATAGAACAGTCTTTGAGTCACTCTTCTTAAAAAGTATTCTGGTTAATCTGATAGTTATGAACTGGCGAACATCCATGGTCATGCAACGTGGCTGGTTCTGTGGGTTCGATAATTCTTGATCCTCAAAAAAAACATCAGACAAAGCAGATTTACTGCACAAGTCCTCAAAAATGTAGTACTCTCCACCATCAGTGCTATCACTACTACCATATCCTGCATGTTTGACTCCTAAGCATGAAGATGAAGAGGCAGACCTATCTAATTATTGAATACAAATTTAAAAAAAAAAAGAGAGTATCTGACACCAATACTAGACTCAGACCCTTGAGGAAAATATTTGGTACTTCCTGGCCCAACCTAAAATAGTTCTATTTCTACCTTCTGAGTTCAATTTGCAGTAGGGAACTCTTCCCTGCCCTTTTGTGGCTAACCACCCAGTTAAAGCTCAACTTGTCAGACAGAACTTTCTGCATGAGAGACAGAGGTTTGTGGTATGATTTACTGCTGAAAATCAAGGTAAGCAGCATTGTCATAAAAACAAAAAAAAAAAAGAAAAAAAAAGAGATAACTAACTTCATAAGCATTGCTGTTTTAATGCCAATTTATAAATAAGCCTTACTACATAGGAAGAAAATGTCTGCATGCCAGATAAATAGCTCTGAGTTCCAACACACTTTTACTCTTCAAGATTGTGAACTCCTGAGTTTTACAGTGCTCCTAGGGCATTCCCCACTGCAAGGTGTGTGTGTAGGGGGCATCCTGCTACCAAGAAATGAAGAAATTAATCCCTCTTTATATATTTGCTTCTAATAAAATCCATGGATTTAATTACAAAGGCATCTTGTGAGATGAGGGAGATGCAGTAAGATTCTGGTAATGTTTCTGCTCTCATGATATGAATTGACAGTAAAAGATCACTTCAGCTACATTTTATAGATGTTTGAGAGTGATGAAGAGGTATGTCGCATCTAGAATTGGTCTGAGAGAATGTAAATCCATGTTCATGTGAGATTTAGCAAGGCAGCTACAAATTACACCACCTGTATTGGTGAAACACTGTAGAATTACATAAACACAACCACACCTCTTCAGCATTGTAGGTCTCCTGAGTCACAGCACATGTTCAAGGAAGGAATATTTGCAGTTACTGTTAAGACACTGCCATAGCTAAGGTACTTTTGCTGTCTTTGGTGTGCTGTAATCATTACCAAAGTACTTGATGAACAACACTTAGTGTTTCTAAAAGACTGAAAGTCTTTAAAGAAGAGAAAGCCTATCCTGCAAAGGGATGTTCTGTGGATTTATATTTCTTTGTCTATGACAGAAAAAAAAATAATATGGAAATGAAAAATCTAAACCCATCTCAACAGTCTAAGATCAGAGTTAAAAAAACAGGAATCAGCTTGAATCTGGACTATGGTGTCAGTTGCCTCTGCTTTCTTCACTTCCTCCCATCAGGTATTTATACGCATCAGTAAGATCCCCTTGAGTCTTCTCCTGTCCAAGACAAGCCATCCCAGCTCTCTCAACCTTTCATAACACGAGAGATGCTCCAGTCCCTTAACCATCTTTGTGGCCCTTCACTGGACTCTCCAGCATGTCCAGGCCTCTCTTGTACTGGGGAGCCCAGAACTAGGTACAGCACTCTAGGTATGGGATCACCAGTGCTGAATAAAAGGGAAGGATCACCTTCCTTTGCCTGTGGGCAATACGCCTAATGCAGCCCAGGATACCACACACTTTCTATGCAACAAGGGCATGTTACTGGCTCATGGTCAACCTGGTGTCCACCACCTCTTTGAAATGTTGCTTTCCAGATGGTTGGCCTCCACCATGAACTGGTGCATGGGGTTGTTCCTCCCCAGTTGCAGGACTTTGCACTTCTTGTTGAATCGGATGACCTTCCTGTCTGCCCATTTCTCCAGCCTGTTGAGGTTCCTCCAGATGGCAGCATGATGCTCTGGCATATCGGCCACTCCTCCCAGTTTTTTGTCATCAGCAAACTTGCTGAGGGTACACTCTGCCTCACCATCCAGATCTTTAGTGAAGATGTTGAACAGGATTGGACCCAGTACTCACCCCTGGGGTTCATCACTAGTTACTGGCATCCAACTACACTTTGCACTACAGATCATCACCCTCACTTTCTGCTGTTCCAGTCCATACTTCACCAGCTTCCCTGACAATGCCAAAAGTCTTACCAAAATCTAGGCAGACAATAAAATCCACTGCACTCTCTCTTCATCTCCCAAGCCAGTCATTTCATCATAGGTTATCAGGGTTGGCTGAACACAACTTGCACTTTGTGAATCCATGCTGGCTACTCCCAATCATCTTGTTGCTCACGGGCCTAAGAATAGTTCCCAGGATTAGTTGCTCCCCCACTTTTCCAGGGATCAAGGTAAAGCTGACTAGCCTATTGTTAGTTCCCTGGGTCATCCTCCTTGCGCCTTCTGAAGACAGGGGTGATTTAAGGGTGATGTCATTCATCTTGTGCATTACCTATGGTGCCCTATGACACTCACTTATACTTTAGCCTTTTAAGCTACTGCACTTCTGTAAGGCATGCAGCTGTTACATACAGAAGATTTACACTGGCAGAGAGAAAGAAATAGGGCTTAATTTCATAATTGTAATGGTCTCCAAAATTTTAAAACCCTGCCGAATTCACCCTGAGGGAAGTACGAGACCCATTACTTCTGTTCATGCAACTGTTGCTGTAGACTCCTCCTGTGCTATGACAGTTCTGGTCTCTGAAGAACAATGGGATAAAGCAGATATGTAATATTTATAGATTAAGTACTAACTTGCTGATTTACTTGTTTCATGAGTAAATAAATGCTTCATGAAATGTTCATTCTTTCAAAAAAAAAAAAAAAAAAGAACAAAACCAAAAAAACCCCATTATCAATTCAGCAAACTCAGAAAGTCAACCCTTATAAACATTTATGATTGCCTCCTTCTGCATCCATTCTGATCCAGGTCTCTCTCCCCTTTAATGTTTTTTAAAGTGAAACTAGGTTTTTTGGACTAAAAAATAAATGCTGTCTGGAACTCCCTTTGTTTTCAAGACATTTTGTTTAACCAGTGACAACAACACACGAGTCTTCTAGATATTTTTATAAAAGAAAATCACACTGGATATCTCCCTGAAACATATGCTTGTGTTGACAACTTGGAAGAACAGGAGGAGGACAAAAACGGCTGTCCAATTTCAGATGATGCATGAAATTAGCTGATGTAACAGTTGCCCTGATCTAAAAATCGTGGCTACTAAGCCTAGCTGACCTTGGTAGCTTTGTCTACTGATTCAGCTTGTACAAAAATCTCTAATGCAGTGTACCAGCATTATCCTGACTTCAAGAAAAAAGCTGCAAGTGTGCTCTGCATCCTACTTCTGAAACTAAAAGCTCAGTAAAGCCCACAGGACTGTACACATCCATTCATACACTCAGACCTCCAGATCTCTTATTTTCCAGAGGCACTAGACTGTTCTGAGGTAAAAAGAAAGATCATGGTTTTCTGGAATACTGAATACAGGGACAGGTAAACCACTGGCAAAAGAGATGGCAAGAAACTACCCCATCCTATCAACCAGCATGGAAAGACTAGACAACCTAGGAAAAACATCCTAGTGGTAGTTCCTAAGTCAGAGCTGTACTGAAAAGCATTAAAACGTCTACTTGATCATTTTGGTCAGCTACAACCTCCAATCTACAAATGAGCAGAAAAATAAATACAGAAAAATACTTAAACTGCATCAGTTAAAAGCAGATAAGACAGATATTATTTGGTTGACTATAACTTTCCCTATTTACATTTTACAAATTTGCAACTGTATGTTTAAATGCTGCTTCTTAGATAAAAGATAGTAAATACCATGCTGGTTTTTCTTTCACCAGCAGGCAAAGATTTGCAAACAGAATTTTTAAGTTATACTATCCTTACCTCTTACTAAAATTTTCCAAACTTGCTTTCCTGGACAGCAGATGTTAAGGAATCCAGTTACTGTTAACTGAAGCATCTTTAGATCTAATGAAATATTCACTGTTATTTTTTTTTAAATCCACATGAGATAGTTTGTGCCTGCCTTTCTGGAGACCATGCTAGGGTCATCTGAGGTCAACCGAATAGCACACAGGGGTTACTTCAGGTCAAACTCCCTTGCTGGAGCCCCCGGTGGGGTCACCTGAGGTCAACCTGGCAGCCTACGAAGGTTACTTGATGTCAAACTCCCTAGCAGGAGACCACAGTGGGGTCATCTAGCCGAGGAGACCAGCTTCA
Organism: Hemiprocne comata; assembly: GCA_020745705.1. Taxonomy (NCBI): domain Eukaryota; kingdom Metazoa; phylum Chordata; class Aves; order Apodiformes; family Apodidae; genus Hemiprocne; species Hemiprocne comata. The sequence continues at coordinate 146,539,593 of CM036586.1, forward strand.
GTGCAGGTGAGTTCTCACTGAGGAAGGGAATCGCGGTAAAGGAGGCCAGCAAATGGGTCTTTTTGGGCTTTTCGAAGCCGGGAAAAGCGGCCAGGCTGTGCCGGGGCCCGGCCCCTTGTGGGCGGGCTGCTGGGGCGCCACTGGTGCAGCCAGCGCCACCGGCGGCAGAGCCGAACGAGGCGGTAACAGTTGTAATGAGCTGGGGGTTGGTTTCTTCGCCCAAGTAACAAGCGACGGAACAAGAGGGAACGGCCTCGACTTGTGCCAGGGAGGTTTAGATTGGATATTAGGAAAAATGTATTTACTGCAAGAGCAGTCAGGCACTGGAACAGGCTGCCCAGGGAGGTGGTGGAGTCACCATCCTTGGGGATATTCAAGAAACATGTAGATGTGGCACTTCAGGGTGTGCTCTAGTTAGTGGTCATGGTGGGTTTTTCAGGGTTGTGTGTTATGAGTTTTATGGGGTGTGTGGCTGTGGTTTTTCCTTTTTTTTTTTTTTCCCTCTGGGTGGACTCTGCAATCCTAGAGGTCTTTCCCAACAGTGATGATTCTGTGGGATTAGCTTATTAGAAATATTTGAAATATTTTGCTCTAGAAGATGTACACATAAAAATCTGGCATGCACTGGAGAACCAGCTAATCACATTTAAACTACCTGGCACTGGCTAATAACACCTCAGTTAAACTGCATAATTTCCATTCACTTCCATAGCCATATCATCTTCCTTGGCATAGGTTTTATTCATATCTAAGTAGAAAAGTTCCATGTTCTCCATTTTTAAAGGCCTTAAAGTCTGAGGTACTTTACACGAATCAGCCAACATCACAGATGACTTAGAATTCAGGAAAAATACAATGAAAACCTAGCATATAAGTATCTCCTTGATCTCATCATTCCAGGAAGATATATTGCACTCTTTCTCATCCCATCTAACTGAGCCCACCTAACCGAGTTAATTTTCTCTTCTAGTATTATTATTAGAAAGTTGCTTTCAGCCCAGGCAATTTTTGTGCTTTATTTTTCCTTCTTTTCTTTTTCTGTAGTCTTTACTGGAAGCTTCCCTGCACAAGCAGTTATGAACCTGCCAGATTAGTTACCTTTGTAAATAAATTGTCTCAGGACTAGAAGCAACGATCCTGAATTTACACAACATACTACTCGCAATCACTCATGCCTAAGCATGCTCCAAGGATGAAAGTGGGCTTTTAAAAGACTCTGCTTTCAGATGATTTCCTTTTGCTGTGGGAGCTACTGCAGCACAGGGAAGCAGATGTGAGAGCATAGACGTTTGGCATCTGGCTTAAATGTTCTCCCACTAGTTGCTGGCAGAAAGAAATACTGATTTAGAGAGTGGGGAAAAGGGAATGCAGAAAGAGAAGGGAGAAACATTCATGTGAATGGCCATCAGGAAACCAAACAGAAGAACCATCAAGGGACAGAAGGTAAGTATGGAAGGAGAAGTGGTGAAAAACAGGGCTTCCAGTCCCCTACATGCAAGGTGAAGTGCCAAGGAGCAGTTGTTAAAAGACAGCACGCATAGGAGCTGAAGGGAAGAAACGAAAGGCATCAGGAGAAAGCACAGGGAATGAATGGAGGGTTAAAGCAGATCAGACATAACAAGCGGTCATGGAGGGAGTGCCAAGAGCATAGTTGTAAGGAAGAGGAGTATGAGAGACATCCTGGGGAATCTGGCAGGGGAAGAACACTTTACATCACCAGAACATATTCTTCAGACCTAGAGTTGACCTTAATATGTCAACCTCTCAACATGCCTTTGTAGTCAAACACACTCAGACAAAGCAAATGCTAAAAATTAATCTTGGGGTACTCTTTATTTATCAGTGATCCTTGGTATTTTGCTACTACCAGTTGTTCTGCTGAGCTGATTAAGAGACTGCATTATATTCCTGAAAGTCCCAGCCCAACTGATGATCCAGTCTCTCTGTGGCTTTTGAAAAGAAAAACGTGTATTAAGAACCCTAAGAAATAGTTATGAAGTCAAGTAATTAAGTTGTTTGTGCTATATTTACAAGTCTTACGAGAATCTTTTTCATGCAATAAAAATTATCTACCCTCTCTGATTATTAATCTCTCTTGACACTGGCTTTTTTTTGGTAACACCTGCTCCTAACGCATTCTCCACTGATACCAAACATCTTCTTAATTTCCTGTATATTTCTCTCTGCCATGTCATCTTTTTTGTCCTTCAGCTCTGTGCTTACATTGTATCAATTTTTACTTTCTCAGTTATTCCTGTCTCCTGTTTCTCTTGAATGTGCTGCCAAGCTTTCCATTTTAAATTAATTTTTATTTCCCCTTCAGACTTTGCCAGAAATTACTCAGTCCACTTTAGACTGTATTTGCCTTTATAAAGAAGTTAAACAGAGATTAAATTACGTATTGTCTCACACTATGTGCACTCAAACACACAGCCTCACTCCTCCTGTTATGATGTGACATATTACAACATAAAAATCACAGCCTAGGAAAAACAAATAATTTAAAAAACCACATAGCTTTTACATCTTCAAAACCATATCCTTTACACAATGTCAGATGTACTTTGTACCTGATGAAAACCACTGTTTTGTAGGTTGTTTTGTTTGGTTTTTTTTGTATTTTAAATGGATGAACACATTTGTTTCCACAGATTTACAAACATATTTAACATAGTTTATATATATATTTATATTAGGACCAAGTTCTGACAGAAAATTAGTTGGCAAGCAAAAGCTATGAGCAATGAATTAGTAAGCACCAAGTCTTCATAGTTGCATAAATTCTGCAAGACACTTGAAGAAACAGATATTTATTTTTAAAAATGGTAAGATAAACACCCTAAACTCCTGCAGCATAATTTATAGATCCTAGGGCCAGAAATACAAAACTAAAGTTTTCTTCTTTTATGCCATGCACAAAAAAAAATAGGGGGGGTTCAACAGAGCAACAGTTTCATCTTCTGGATAAAATAAAGCATAAATACCAAGCCACCTTTGTGTTTCTAAGAACTATTTAAGTGAAGCAGTTCTTCCAGAGACATGTGGACTGAGTCACTTGCAACATACTGGCTATTCATTTGTCCAGGAAGCACAACACTCAGTCCTCTATCTTTTTACAATTTTTCTACCACTTCTGATGTTTTTACACACCCTTTTAAGAACTTGATTACCAAGACATGTACAGATTACCAACAGTGACTCTTTATTAATGACTTAAACAGAAATCAATTCCTCCTTGTATTCAAAACTCCTGTCTATAAATGCAAATGTTCCACAGGTCTTTTGCCACAGGATTTCATACCAAAAAGTTCAAAGTGAGCTGATTGCCTTTTGTGATCTCCACATACTCTTGAAGCCACAGCTACTCAAAACATATTCCCTTGTTCTGTTCCCACATTGGTCCAGCCAACAAGGGTTGTTGGGTTTTTTTCCTCTGAGTTACAACCTACATCTACACCTTTGGCAACATTAATATGGACTTCATTTATACAGGCCACGTTGGCAAATAGATTAAATTTTTCCAGAGTTTTCTACTTACTTGCCATTTCAACATGAGCAAATGTACAGTCAGCTATAAAATCTTATGAGAATACTTTTATTGTCAAATCCCTACTATACTAATGATCTCTTATTTTCTATTAACTGAATTTCTGGGATGGGGAGGAAGAGTGAAATCAGACTAACTGCCTCAGAGATACCTGGAGGTCACCTTAAATGACCTTTTCTGAACATGGACATAGTTGTGTTCTTTTAGTTTAGGCACTTATCTGCGATTTTCTATTTTGAATTTTTAAAAATTAATGTTAATAGGGAGAGAGATTGTTTAAAGATTTGTCTGCTGATGATCCAATTAATAAATAGTAATACAGTACTACTGCAAACATCTTAGCATCCTCTTCATTCCTGATTGATTAGACAAGTTCCCCATCTTTATCATGGGATAGGTGTACACTTCATTAGAGGCAACATAACTGAGAACAAGTTTGAAAAGGCAAAATCAGACAAAGATGCCTGGTTTTAAAGTGCTATCGTGTCCAGAGTTGTATTTTAGATCTGTTTTAAAGCAAAAAAAAAACACCCTACTGGAAAACTGTGATTTCAGTTGATGAAAAAGAATGCCCTACTTCTTCTTCTCTGGATCAGATCAAGCATGAAAACCCTCAGTGCAGACACTAACACAGGAGGAAAGAATGTAGGAGAACTCAGTGGTTAGAATTCATGTGTTACTGTGTCAACAGAAATGCCAAAAAATTAATGTCTGGAAAAATAACAGGTAAGATACTGTTCTTGCTGTCACTGGTACCCATCAGCACAGCTGTTAAATTACTGAGGACGGAGCCAAAAACTAATAGACACGGTCATCAGGAGATACATGGCATGTGAGTAGTTACAAATGATCTATTCTTTCTTAGCTTTTATAGCCATCTACTGGAAAATGACCAAACAGTGAGTTTTAGGAGTGGCTAGTACTGCACAGTTACTGTATTTTGTATTGCTAAAACAGCTCATTCCTTATTTCCACCAGTTTAAAGCATGTTATACCAACAGGTAAGCCTACTTCCCATCAGACTTAGAGGAAACAAGATTGCAATGAAGCCAGTTTTCCTCTCCTTTCTTCCTCTTAAGGTGCTGTGCAGTACCAAGATGCATCAATACATTGGGGTAGGTGTCATTTCTCAATCGAGAAAATGGTTCCTACAGGCCTAGTAAGCAGAAGCTGCACCAGGATTGCAACCTGCACTGCAGCAAGCAGTGGCAATGCTCAATATGTGACTGCTTTAAAACTTGAGCAAAAACCCCATTTTTTCAGGCTGTGTCCTGATAGAGACCAGTGAGCTGTCATGACCACTTATGACTGGGCAGCTCATCTCCTGGCAACAAGCTGAAATCTCATCTTTATTGGGTAGGACATACACAATGCTGTTATTTCTCCTGAGATTTTAAATCTTTGAAAACTTAATTTAGATAAGCCCCTTCATAGGTACAGTCAAAACTTCAGTGAAACCAGTTCAAAAAGATTTGTCTTGCTTACTGAAGACTTTAAACATTTAGGTCAGTTGTTGGGTCTATCCATGGGCATATATAACATAATTTTACTAAGGCATTCTTCTAAACAGAAGAGATGCTGACTGTAATTTTCCTGGAAAGGATTAGTTTGATTATCTGTTAATAGAGTATCGAGTACTTAACAGCCCTTGCTCTCTATTTTAAATGGGATTTCAGGCTGGATTTATCCATGTGAATTATATCATTATCTTGCCCAGGAAAATATGTCATTTTGATAGTGTTTATAGAGATGAGAAAGTCAATCATATAAAGGAATTGCTTTGTATCTAAGGCTGGCAAAGGTAAACACAAGAGATCATTAATCATTTTGTTATATTGCAAATACCGTAAAGAACTTTGACAAAAATAAAACAATAAGCTATCCTTTTTATTGTATTAATAAATCATCAGCAGACAAAACCACTGTTATAATGGTGTAAGTGTCCTCCTACCACTATCAAAGAACAGCTGTTAGAATCATAGAATGGTTAAGGTTGGAAGGGACCTTAAAGATCATCAGGTTCCAACCTCCCTGCTATGAGCAGGGACACCTCACACTAGACCAGGCTGCACAAGGCCTCATCCAACCTGGCCTTAAACACCTCCCGGGAGGGGGCATCAACAACCTCCCCAGGCTATTCCAGTGCCTTACTACCCTCACGGTGAAGAATTTCTTCCTGATGTCTAACCTAAATCTCCCCTCTTTCAGTTTAAAACCATTACCCCTTGTCCTATCACTAATGTCTCTGGTGAAAAGCCCCTCCCCAGCTTTCCTGTAGACCCTTCAGGTACTGGAAGGCTGCTGTAAGGTCTCCTCGGAGCCTTCTCTCCTCCAGGCTGAACAGCCCCAACTCCCTCAGCTTGTCTTCATAGCAGAGGTGCTCCAGCCCTTTGATCATCTTCATGGCCCTTCTCTGGACCCTCTCCAACAGCTCGATGTCTTTCCTGTGATGAGGGCTCCAGAGCTCAACTGACCCTCCATCCATCTCCAGGCTTCCTTCATTTAATGCATTATTTCTGGCATGAATGTTTTATTTGCCACTATCAGTCACGCTGCGGGTTTTAATGAAGTGTGAAGCCCCACTCCATGAAAAAAGGCAAACAGCCAACAGGTACCTTGTGCACTCTTTCCACAGACAAATGTTCCTCACACCAGATAAGATGCTTAGTTTCTTGAAAGGCAAGATTGGGTTACTCCTGCACACATTACAGAGCTCTTTATGGACTGCTAACAAACAAGCTCTAGGCAAAGTACGTAAGTATCACTTTCAAAACCTAATTCTCCGTCACTTGGCACAGAATATACTGAAGGACCTCAAACAACCTGCAATGCCAAAATCCTTAACCAAGGCTGAAAGTTCATGAAGGTACTACCAACTGAAATAAGATTTATCAGTGAAAGTCTACTAACAAAGGACTTCATCTCCCAATTCACACAAATACGGGAAGGGAAGGGAAGGGAAGAGAAGTGAGTGTGAGAAAAGCTGCTACTTGAGGGAATTTACTGACCTCTGGCCCCAGGTGACACCAAGCCCCAAGAGGTGTCCATGGCAATGAGGGCTTCCACCACGATGAGCCACAGGGTGTCACAGACAAGTGGGGAGCTGTAGCCATGGGGAAGGGGCAGACTTGACACATACAAGGGAGGAGACTCTTTCCTCAGTTGGGGAGATACAGATAACTCTATAACCACAAGTGGATGTGGCTCACTCTGCTTGTCTAGGACTTGCTGTGCATCAAGGAAGTAAGCCGAGTCACTCTGGAAAGACACCCTTTTTGAAGCAAGGAGTAAGAAGAGGTCCCACAGCATGGAGAATCACTGGAAGACAGTGGCGCTGCTTCTTCCCCTCCTGCTGCTCTTGTTTCTTCTTCAAATGCTGACTCAGCAAAGGACAATCATCAAATTTACTCCAGGGATGGGAGGAGATTACTGCTTCCTACTCCCTTCTCACTGGGCATGCTTCCTGAGGAGCCAGAATAGCCCACCTTGCTGGTTTCAGCCCCATCAGAAATTCACCTTCTCAGCCTTATGTTGTCCTCCTTCCTTCTTTGGTGAGGAATATGGTGATGGCACAGGCCTCACCACTAGAATTGCCTCAGACAGAAAGGGCAACTGCCACTTTTTTGAGGGCTGCAGGCTCCAGGGAATAAATGGTATTCAACTACTAACTCGCAGGGGAGATGCCACAGTATCTAGCGACAGTGGACATGGCTATGATTTGGATCACTATGATGAGATTACCATTCCTGTAGATTTGCTCAACATTTTGAACTCTACCTGTCTACTCTCCAAGAAGTTGGACAGACATCTGGTGTGTCACACACGTATCAGGTTCATTCTAGCAGTGGGTATAGTCACTGCTGGAGGCTACTGGACAGGAGCCATAGAGGAGAAGTGACAGCAATTCATCAAATACAACTGTAAAACATCAGAAGATTTTGAACACACAGCAACCAACTCTGTTTTCTTCTTCACTTGTGAAAACATAGCAACATTGTCCCTTATCTTGCTTATGCTTTATTGCTCCTATGATCATTCAATGTGTTTCACTACAGGAGTATTCTGCATATATGCACCACTTGGGCTCTACAGCTGTCTCTCTTCTTCCTTGAAAAAACATTCATTTGGAGAGCAGAAACTTCATTTACAGTGTCTTCACAAAGGCTTGGAAGTGAAAAAACTGCTCCTAGCAGGGTTCAGCATCTTCACTGCTGTCTTTTGGATGGTTGTGAGAAATGAGGAACAATGGGTCTGAATCCTGAGAGATGCTATAGGAATCTCCATCTGCCTTTATGAACTCAAAGAAGTTCACATAGCCAATATGAAGAACTGCAGCTTGCTTCTGCTGGCACTGGTGGTATATGGTGTCTTCCTTGTACTTACCACTCCTTCACTAAGCAGGTGTGGGGACAGCGTAATGGAAATTACGGCTTTTGGACCATTTGATTCAGCACACCACAAGAAAATTCCATTTATGCTGAAGATTCCAGCGTGGTACCCAACATCAGCTTCTGACAGACCTTTTACTGTCCCAGGCCTTGATGACATTGTAATTCCGGGTGACCTGGTAGCCTGTTGTCACAGATTTGACATTCAGGCACATTCATCACGGATCTATTTTGTAACTTCTACTGCAGCCTAGAGCTGTGGTCTGTTGATGAGCTTTCTTGTTTCAGCAGTAACACAGAAAGATCAGCCAGCTCTTTTCTGCTTGGTGCCATTTGTTCTTACTGCTTGCCTGGTTGTTTCTTTTTGGCACCAGGACTTGAGAGTGTTTTGGACAGGCAGTGATTTTACAAAGAAGCTCTCCTGTCCTCCCTCAGAAATCAGCATCAGCTACTCTGATGCCCAAAAAAAGACCCAGACCCACAAATGTGACTGGAAGAAGTAGAAGAACATGTCATTAAGCATATACCAAATAAAGATCAATCAGATAATTTGTGTTGAAAAAAAAAATTACCAACATACATAGTGAACAGAAAACCTAAGAGAAAAAGCAAGCGCCAAACATAACTGATCTTGAAAATAATCTTAAATCAAATAACTGGATAGACACTGTAAGAGATGAAAGAATTCCAGAGCCACATTCTGGGAAGCCAGCTATACAATAGGGCTGATTTCCAGGTAACAGGAGAATCTGAGACTTTAAGAGACTGTCTGAGCAGATCTCTCCAATCTAAAAATAAAAGTGTAACTTGCATTTTACAAAAAAAAAAAAAAAAAAGATGTTATTGCAAGTGCTTTATCTTGTTCTGATCTTTGCATATACATTATACTCTTTCATTAAGCATTTATATCCTGATGCTATTACATACAATAGAGTGATATCAAGACATTTTATTAGCGTTGGATAAGAAACTAAAGATAACCATAAAGAACACAAAACATTCTTGTACAGTAAGTCTAGGGAGAATTAACTTGGAATAAACATAAAGTAACATACTGTTCTAGGGAAAGTGCTAAAAAACGCCTTGACAGGCATCATTAAAAACTATAAAAACCACACTGATTCATAAATAAGGCAAATTTTATTTGTGTCAGGATGATGCATGAGAGAAGTCAAATACTTGAGTCTTACTGCAGTCCCCCAGTGTTCTTGCTTTTCTGTTTTGGGCTTTTTTTTTTGGGGGGGTGCAGTGGTTGGCGGGGGCATTGTGGGATTTTTCTTCTTTTTTTTTTTTTTTAATTAATGTGGGGCTGATTTTCATCCTAAACTGCCATACTAAATTTTTACTCCAAAGTAGGCATGTGGTACATTTAATTCCTACTTATTTCTGCTACATTATCAACCAGGTCACAGTTGTGTTCCCCTCCCCAAGTATAATAAAGGCCATGTCCAGTTCCTATAGAAGTTAAATGATTCTTGCAGGGATTAGTAAGGAACAGTCTGGCTCAATTAAGATAAGAAGTTATTATATATTTTACCTTCAGAATGTTAATTTGCCCTGTTAATTCCATTTGACAGATGGAAAAGAGGAAGCATAGTGGTGCCTGTGAACTCAGAAGGTGGAAAACTTGTAGTCCACACACCATAACTACAAGATCATGCTTCCTTTTTGATCAATAAAATAACCTGGGGTGGAAAAAAGGAGTGCCTAGTTCTCACAGTACAGCTCCCAGTTGTGTTCTAAATAACTTTCCTAAACCTTGTACCTCCAAAAACATTTGATTAGTAGCTCCTGACTGAGTATAGGTGCAATGAATTTTGCACTTCCTATTTAGAGATTTGGCACTTGGACATGATGCCTATTAATGTACCGCTTAATAAGGAATAATGATTAGTGAACTGAACACAGTGGAAACTGTGAAAAAGCCTCAGGCATGCAGCAAAATACATGAGAGCCTGCATGGACATGAGATGTACAGCACCCCCAATGAGATGTCACACTTTGTCCTTCTGCTTTTTAGCAAGTCTCTTTTTTCTGTCTTTGGTTTGATGGTGTAATTTTAAAAACATTCCAGCATGCCCCTCTTGTACTGGGGTCCCGAGTATTGTAGCCAGTTCTGGAGGCCCCAGCACAAGAAGGACATGGACCTGTTAGAGTGGGTCCAGAGGAAGGTCATGAAGATGATCAGAGGGCTGGAGCACCTCTCCTGTGAAGAAAGGCTGAGAGAGTTGGGGTTGTTCAGCCTGGAGAGAAGGCTCCAGGGAGACCTTTTAATGGCCTTTCAATATATAAAGAGAGGTTATAAGAAAGATGGAGAGAGACTTTTTACCAGGGTTTGTAGTGACAGGAGAAGAGACAATGGTTTTAAACTGAGAGTATGTTTAGAGTGGATATAAGGAAGACTTTTTTTTTTATTATGAGGGTGGTGAGACACTGGAACAGGTTGCACAGAGAAGTTGTGGATGCCCCATCATTCAAAGTGCTCAAAGTCAGATTGGACTGGGCTCTGAGCAATCTGATCTAGTGAAGATGTCTCTCTGCCTATGGCAGGGTGTTGGACTAGATGATCTTTAAAGGCCCCTTTCAACCCAAACCATTCTGTGATTCTATATTCCACTATTTTAGCATAGATTCATTATATATATCAATGATAGACTTTGGAGAAAAGTCACAGGCTCAAAGCTTGAAAAAAAAAAAAACCCACCACAAACAACAATCAACCCACCCCAAGAATCTCAAAAACAGGGACAGATTGGGACTTCATTCCTACATAAGAGCTGAGACAAAGAAGGCACACTCTGAGATCTGATAAAATGAACCTGCCAGACACCAGATGGCCTGTCCACAATCAGACAGGAAAAACTTATTGTGCAGAGGATTTAAACAAGGGCCTCCCAGATTGCAGACTACCCTTGCTACCAGAAAAATCTCAGTGGTGTTGCAACTTGAGAGGACTGAAACTGAATGCCTGGGCAGATACTCCACTGTGCCAAGTTTAACAGGTATATCTTCATTTTCTGCTATTCAAAAGGCATTCTGACATGGGAAAATGGAGAAAGAGGGTGATTTTCCCAAAATCAAGAGAACTGCCTGTTTGACAGAGAAAGCATTTTGTCCCTTTACATCAACAGAAAGGTACAAGGAAGCAAGACAGCCAAGATATTTGGCTGGGAGGACATGAAAATACATCCTCCTCAAACTTCAGTTTTATGTGCTCATCACTCAAGGAAGTCCAGCAGAAATGCCCACATGTAAAAGGTTGAATTGTTAAAAAAATTCACAAGTGTCACGTTTCACAAAGAAAAGCCTGTGACTCAACACTGGACAGGACAAGCCTACAGCATTTTAAGCCAAATTGCCAGTTTCTAAAAAAAGCAGCTTTTTTGTTGTTGTTGTAAAAGAGATAAATTTCATTACTCCTCACCTACTGCAGAGAGCAAGAGGGAACTCCTACTGGAAAAAGGGACAGCAATACACACAATCTTAATATGAAAGGTTTAAAATTTTATCCTCAACTGTAACCAGCATCACTAAAACCATGACCACAGTTGTTACTCATCTAAGCAGTATCAGTAACATGACAGCTAAAATATACCATGGAGACCACAGTCATACCACTAGTCATGCTAAATATATTTTTTTAAGATTATCATGTTTCTAATAAAAGTAGTAAACAGGACAATTTTATCTAAATTAGCAGCCAACTTTATTTAAAAACTGTGATCAATACCTAGCATTATGACTCGTAATCAGATAAAATCCTATCAAACACAATTACTCTCTCCATACAAAGGGTGAAAGCATATAGATCAACTGTGCTGACTATCAAACTCCCCGAATGTGGCCACTTAAAAATGACTGAACTTCCACAGCTTATGCTGAGTCTTGGACACTATTTTATGGCTCTCAGTATAGTATCTTTAACAGCACTGACAGGAGTAAAAATGAAGTAAGAACAGCTTTTATAATTTTCACCCCACAGCAGTAACTCACATTGCTGACTTAAGCTGAATTTATAGAAATTAAAGAGGGAAAACCAGAATCAATTCCAAGCAGCCCATTCCTTATATTGGACCTCTTTTTCAATACATCAAACAAAACATGCAGAAGTACGGAAATTAGTGTGATAACCTTCTAAACCAGTATCTAGCAACAGTCTTACAGAAGGAGAGGCTTGGAGGAAGGGAGATGGGGACTGAACTATCAAGAAGGCATGGGAAGGAAATATGAGGAAGTAAATTATAGTGTGAAGAAGAAAGGAAGGATACCTGCCAGTAGATAGAGACTCCCTTAGAAGCATAAGCCTATGTGCTTGTTCACAACCTGATCAAGAAAAACATCCAAACAACTGGGATCAGGTTTGCCTGTCTTAGCAGTGGTTAGGAAGTGCTTCCTCCCATGCCTGAATGCAGTAAAAAACCCAAGAAATGAAGCATGCCCCAATCCTGAACTAAGGAGTACCTTTCCTCCTTGGGAAGAGAAGAGGGAAGACCAGATTGGAAATGACATCTCAAACAAACCTGTTTCCAACTCCAAGGAGTTCTCATCAGAAACAGGTGTCTCTCTCCTGGGCTCAATTACTGAAAAGCATCAAGTTCCCTTGCTTATCTTATCCACACTGACAAATTGCAGAGAAACCATCCAACTTGGCAAATGAAGTAGCCTCTCAGGTACCAGAAGCAGTCCTGTCTGCCACACTGTTTTGTAAGAAATGCAGTCTGAACACTTTTTTCTTTTAATGAGTTCTTCTTTTGCAAAAATAAAGATAATACATATGAACGTTTGACAGGAATAATCTTCTATTACAAGTCAGAAAGCATTTAAAGGCCATTGGAGAGACTAATGCCACAAAAATATTTTTAAAAACTGAAGAGTCAGCTCAGTAGCAAAGTTCATTAAAGACAGAGGGTAAAAGCTTTCTAAGAAAAGAAATAATATGTTGCTCTGAGTGTACCAAGTGGTTAGAAGCAACCGAAAGGAAAAGGAATATTCAGCTTTACAAATGCAGGCACAGCATGTGTTTTGGCAGTGTTTCACTGCACCCATCTCCATACTGGGGCAAAAGAAGTTCTGGTTAAGATGCTTGTGCACAGGTGTGGTATGGTTCTATACAAACATTCAAGCTACTGATGAGTAATCTTTGCTTCCTCTCTGAGGTTTTTCATATTCACCGTACAAGTCTCCAAGGAGCATGCTCCAGTTTGAGTAAGTTATCCATAGCCAGGATCAACATTCCTAGTTGTGAAGATTATTTGGAACTTCTCTACTCCACACTTGAAGGCTTCAGTGATCACACAGTACCCTTACCTTAACATGATCTCAGCTCCAAGCAATAGGAATACAGATCACCAGAAAGGAAGCACCCTTCCATGTGCTGCTGAGGTCACTTGCTCTACAGCAGGAACTACCATGGCTACTCCCTAACGGTTCCAGCTTAGCTACTTCAGCTGCTCCTTATCACAAGCTGAAAAGCACATGTAACTCAAACTGCTCCCTGTGAAACTTCTTTGCTACCAAAATAAAAACAACAAGCAGTTTTCCTTTCTTATGTCTGACACGAAAAGAAAGCTTCTGTTCTGGGAGCCTTCAAAAGAGAACTAGTAGGTCAACAATGCTGCGCTGCTTCTTTCCTTTGGGCCTCCTTTATCAGTCCACGTAAATCAGTGCAGCAGAAAGGACTGCTTGCTGCTCATCCCTTTGGAGAGTGTGGACAATAAAAAAGGTGAAGCAGTAGCATCTGATGGAAAATAAACTAGCAACTTCTTTCAAGATATAAACTGGATTTGTGCTTTTCTACTAAGCTCTTCATCCAAAGAGAAGACACTTCTACAAAAGAAAATTCACGGATATCAGGATGATGCTAAAGTCCTAAAAAGCCAACAAATATTAGGTTTTTCTTGGTAATTTTTAGGGCTCTGGACTGAAAATCGCTAAGAACTTGATAAGTATGTGGTGCTCCCCTAAACAAAGGGGAAGATGCATATGAACATTTGAAACTGTATTAAATCTTAAGCCATGAATCATAGAATCATAGAATCGTTCCGGTTGGAAAAGACCTTTAAGATCATCGAGTCCAACCTTATCCTAACCCTATCACCCTATTTCTGATGACCCACTGCTAAACCATGTCCCCAAGCACCACATTCAGACAACTTTTAAACCCACTCAGGGATGGTGACTCAACCACCTCCCTGGGGAGCCTGTTCCAGTGCCTAACAACCCTTTCTGTAAAGAAGTTTTTTCTGACATCCAACCTAAATCTCCCCTGATGCAACTTGAGCCCAATTCCTCTTGTCCTGTCATCAGTCACCAGTGAGAAGAGACCAATCCCACTCTCACTACAACCTCCTTTCAGGTATTTGTAAAGAGTGATAAGGTCTCCCCTCAGCCTCCTCTTCCCCAGACTAAACAGCCCCAACTCCCTAAGTCATTCCTCATAGGAGATGTTTTCCAAACCCCTCACTAGCTTTGTTGCCCTTCTTTGGACCTGTTCCATCCCCTCAATGTCCTTTCTGTATTGAGGTGCCCAAAACTGAACACAATACTCGAGGTGGGGCCTCACCAGTGCTGAGTGCAGAGGCAGGATTACTTCCCTAGTCCTGCTGGACACACAATTTCTGATACAAGCCAGAAAGCCATTGGACTTCTTGGCCACCTGGGCACATTGCTGCCTCGTATTCAGCCGACTGTCAATCAATACACCAAGATCCTTTTCTGCCAGGCAGCTTTCCACCCACTATTCTCCAAGCCTGTAGCGTTGCCTGGGGTTGTTGTGACCGAAATGCAGGACCTGACATTTGGCCTTATTGAATTTCATACAGTTGGCCTCAGCCCATCAATCCAGTTCATCCAGGTCCCTCTGTAAAGCCTTCCTACCATCCAGCAGATCGACACTTCCTCCCAACTTGGTGTCATCTGCAAATTTACTGATGGTGCATTCAATCCCTTCATCAAGATCATTAATAAAGATGTTAAACAGGAGTGGCCCCAGCACTGAGCCCTGGGGGACACCACTCGTGACTGGCCGCTAACTGGATTTAACTCCATTAACCACAACTCTTTGGGCCTGGCCATCCAGCCAGTGTTTAACCCAGCACAGTAAATGCCCATCAAAACCATGGGCAGCCATCTTTTCCATGAGGATGTTATGGGGGACAGCGTCAAAGGATTTACTGAAGTCCAGGTAGACTACATCAACAGCCTTTCCCTCATCCACTAAGCAGGTCACCTTGTCATAGAACAAGATCAGGTCTGTCAAGCAGGATCTGCCCTCCATGCTGACTGGGCCTGATTGTCTGCTTGACCTTTAAATGTTCTATGATGGCTCTTGAGATTATCCGTTCCATGACCTTCCCTGGCACCAAAGTGAGACTCACAGGTCTATAGTTATTGGGATCCTCTTTGTGGCCTTTCTTGAAGATGGCTGTCACATTTGCTAGTCTCCAGTCCAATGGGATATCCCCAGTTAGCCAGGACTTTTGAAAGATGATGGAGAGTGGTTTGGCAACCACATCTGCCAACTCCCTTAGCACTCTAGGGTGTAAATCATCTGGCCCCATCGACTTATGAGTGTCTAGTTTGTGAAGCAGGTCCGTAGCCATTTCCTCATGTATTACATAGGGCCTAATCTATTCCCCAACTCTGCCTTCTATCTTAGGGGACAGTGTGCCCAGGGAAAAACTAGTCCTACTGTTGAAGACCGAGGCAAAGAAAGTATTAAGTACCTCAGCCTTTTCTTGATCCTTGGTCACTGTGTTTCCCTCTGCATCCAATAGAGGATGGAGATTCTCCCTAGCCCTCCTCTTGTTGTTGATATATTTATAGAAACATGTATTATTTTTCACCACAGCGGCCAGGCTTAGTTCCAGTTGGGCCTTGGCCCTCCTAATTTTCTCTCTGCGCAGCTTCACTGCATCTTTGTAATCCTCATAAGTTGCCTGTCCTCTCTTCCAAAGACCATAAACTTTCTTTTTGTGTCTGAGTTCCAGCCAAAGCTCTCTGTTCAGCCAGGCCGGTCTCCTTCCTCGTCCGCTTGTCCTCTGTGACTTGGGGATGAGTCAGCCCCTGCGCCTCTAAGATTACCATCTTAAAGTATGCCCAGCCTTCCTGGGCTCCTACGCTCTCCAAAACTGCCTCCCATGGGACCCTCTCAGCCATGGTCCAAAAGAGATCAAAGTCTGCTCTCCTGAAGTCCAAGGTGGCAGTCTTGCAGACTCCCCTCCATGAAAAACAGCGGGAAGCCTAATATTTTAGGTAGTGGACTACAAGAAGGCCATAAAATAAAATTTTAAAGAAGAAAAAAAAAGGATAAAACCAAACAAATCAAAAACATAGGCAGCAGATCTAAAGACAGGTAGCTGATAAGACATAAGAGCAACTATGACTTAATCTGTAGGTTGGGTCACCTTCCAGCCTTTACTAGACCAGAGAAGTCCATGCTTGCAAGTCTTTGGGTATATGCACCCTTTCAATTTAAGCATGCCTTTGGATAAGCAGTCAGAAGTATAACTCTCCAATCTTTTTTAATAGAAGTTTCAAAAGTGGGACAAAATTGGCTTGGTATTTCTCAGTTTGCCACTGAGAAAATGGTAAGAAGATTGTGCTGCGCTTTTGTGAAGCAAACCTACAGCTTTGCAGGACAAGTGACAGAGCTATTATTTCTACCTTCCTGGAGTTACAGAATATAAAAACAAATTATTGTTGGTATGAGAAGCTTGTGACTTGATATTTCAAGCTGATGTTTGCTTGAGTGGATATTTTTTTAAAACATCTCGATAGAAGTAGCATTTCAAAGCTCTAACAAAGGGTCCTAAATTGGCCAAGAGCTGCACAGAAACAAGCTTTAAAGATTCCATACTCGAAGAACTTGATTACTTCGGACAACTTACTGCTGTAAAATTAGTTTGCAAACTCCTGAGTAACCAAGATTCTAGAAAATTCTTCATTTGCAACATTTGCTAGATATACATTCAATTTCAGAAACACCTTCCCAGTCTCCTTACCTCTTGTCCTGAAAGGTAGTATGCTGCTAGAAGACCACCAATGAAGCGAATATTTACCTCAAAAACAGACACTTCGGAATTCTGGAACAGGAAGAAAGAGTAAATCATTAACCAACCCCCTTATCAAAGAAGAAGAAAAAAATTATCAAGGCAGAGGCAAGTACATACCCTAAATCAATATGCATGCAAGGATTTGTATTGTTTCAGTATCCAGATATATACTGAAATTCCTGTGTGCATCTTCATGACACCGAGCGACAATTCTAGTGACAGCTTATTTTTAAAAATCAAATTAGGTTTTTCTTCTCCTGCTTTCTAATCATATTATCACCACAAAGTGTAATTAAAGTTGTTAAGGAATGGTGGGAAAGAAGGCAAGGACTGCACATTTCCATATTTCACTCTCTTTTCTTTTATGTTTAAGCATAACACCGAATCTTCTGGGTTTACAGGATAAAGTAAAATAATAATTAGAGAATTCCTGAAATGAGCACCTGAATTACCAGTGTGAACTCTCAAAGTCAGAGCTCTATTTTAACACAGTTTCTGTCTAGAAATAGCCTTTGTGTATTTAATGTTATGACAACAAGTACTGCAAAACCACTGAGAAACTCAAGAGGATAAATCATTTTGCTTGCTTCCTTCACATTAATATCCTTGGGCTAAATTCACCAGTGTGTTTTGACTCATTTAACCCACTGAAAAATTAAGAAGAACTAGCCAGTTTTAGCATCTTTCTATCTCCCTCTGCACCCCATTCACTCCTTTGCCTTCATATACCCCATCTGTCTCCCCCATAAACTTCTACTCATTCAACCCATTAGACAGAGAAATGTAGTTTTATCAAAAGACACTGAGATATGGGAGCCTCTCCTTTTATCCAGAAAGATCACTAGAATGTACACTGTACAAGTTGACCCACCAATCAGCACACAGTTTAAATGATATTTATAGGTTTATCTTTCCTTTTGCACTATTTCTATGGTACCTGCAGCTGTCTCGGGCATTTTGCTTGTGTTGAAAATCAATGAATTTTGCATATATTACTTATTTCAGAGATTATACGAATACTTTCAAGATCTCCTCAAATAGCGCTGATGATTAAAAGGCTGAAAAGTTTGAAATACTCCAAAATACAGGTTTTCTTCAGTAAAAAAACCCTTATTTTTATTCACATGCAGGTGATACAAGAAAAATATCAACAATGCAGCATATGATTCCACTCAACACCCATTAAAGTCATAAATCACACACGCAATGGTACAGTGCAGAATGAAACCAATGATTTTATCTCCCAGTAAAAGAATCCAAGAAGAACAAATTTATGACAAACCATATAAAGAAATTACTGAAGTCTGGTACATATAAGACAACTCATTAACCTTCAGAAATATTTATGGATATAGGAAACTGTAACTGAATCATAGTGGGTCATGTAAATTCCTTCCACCCAAATTCTAGATTAATTCTGCAAATTTATATTGAGATGGCTGCAGATCAGCCAAAAATTATGGAAGTAATTTGTTTCACCCTCATAATGGTACCATTACGTCTACACTATCTCTGATATATTTAGGATCTTCGGTTTTAGACTGAGTAATTATCTGGCACTAACTGAAAAAAAGCAGAGAGTAGAATTTCTTTAATGTTTGCCAGACAGCCGATGTATAAAACAAAAGGAAAAAACCCAAACAAATCCTTTCTGAAATGTAGGATATAAAAACAATAATCATCTGCTCAATTCTGACTGTATACCTACCTTTCATTTTGTGCAGTAGTGCATGAAAAATTCTTTTTGGAACCATACAGCAAGTTCCAAGGATTGAAATACAAAGTCTGTCACAGTCTATGACAAAGTCCCAATATTAGGAATAAGAACACTGATCAACGAGGATGAAATAGAGCAATTTCTCCCATTTAACGCTTCCAAACTTTGCACAATCAAAGCATGCCAAGATGTCAGATGCTGTATGACCAGCTGGGAAATTCTTCTGATCACCTACAGGTTCTGACTAATTAAGAGGACTCAAGTGGCATTCTTCATGTTCAAACATCTTAATGACATGGTAGAAGAGGAGATTGTGTTGTTAAGTAATTTATACACCACGCTTAGGGGGGAAACTGTCTTCACAGCTCAGTTATTTCCAACTGCTATCAGATAGAAAAGCCTCATCTTTCTGCATTTATTTCTGCAGCCCTGTTGGGTCTCACTGACCCCTTTCCCTTTCACAGAATCAGAGATTCATAGAATGGGCTGGGTTGGAAGGGACCTTAAAGATCATCAGGTTCCAACCTCGCTGCTACGAGCAGGGACACCTCACACTGAACCAGGCTGCACGAAGCCTCATCCAGCCTGGCCTTGAACACCTTCAGGGAGGGGGCATCAAAAACCTCCCCAGGCAACCTATTCCAGGGCCTTACTACTCTCATGGTGAATTTCTTCCATGATCCTCTTATGAGCTGTATTTTGAAAAGACAATGTATAGATGTATCATTACTTATAATTAAAGTGTGAAAGGGCTGGTTTGTTTTTTTCAAAATACATAAAGTTAAAACACAGAAAATTTCAGTTTACATCTGAATTTCTGATACTTTGAATTGTAAATATTTTAAGTTTCAGCTGGAAGACCTCTTCTGTCTCCCCACAAGAGGAACACTATGAAAAGGACTAGAGAAATTTTAGGACAAGTTCTACTCACCACACTGAAATCAAGGTTTTTGTCAATCCATTCTTGTCCTTCTCTGAATTCATCGTGAAGCCCCATGATATAAAGAGTATCCAATGCGTCCACTATAGTAGCACCCATTTGTGAGTTTCCTACACACAAAAAGGATTTCTATTAGAAGTGATTACTTCGTTACCTTTCTTAAACATCACAAGCATGAGAAAATAACCCTAGCAGTAGCAAAGCAAAACTATTACAAAGAACACAGTACAAAAAATAATCAAAAAGAGCAAGGAATTAACAGCTACATAAGAGGATCACACTTCTCTTTCAAAGCATCAGTCCTCTGGCATAGTCTGGCTTCTGGGGATAAAAGAAGACTAAAGTTAGAAAAAAACACCAAACCTTCTCAACTGCTTTCCTAACCTGAACATAAGCAACTGTACTTTGACACACACACAAAAGGAAGGCAGACATCCAGCTTCAAAAAGCTATTAGGAATTCTAGAAGAGAAGTTTTAAAAAAGAAAAAAGCCTATGTAAAATAAAGCAATCAGTATTTACAGTAATGACTTGCATTTCCCAGCATTTACTATTGACTCATTCAAAGTTTTGCAATTATGGAAGCTACCCATCTTTATGGGCAACATGGACAGTGAGGTTTGCAGATTAACACCAAAGTGTGTGGTGAGGTCAACAAGCTGGAGGGAAGGGATGCCATCCAGAGGGACTTGGACCAGCTTGAGAGGTGGGCTTGCGCAAACTGCATGAAGTTCAACCAGGCCAAGTACAAGGTTCTGCACATGGGTAAGGGCAGTCCCATGCATAAATGGGCAGAAAATGGATCAAATACAACCCTGAGGAGAAGGACTTGGGAGTGATGGTGGACAAGAAGCTCAATATGAGACTGCAATGCGTGCTTGAAGCCCAGAAAGCCAATCGTGTCCTGACCTGCATCAAAAGAAGCACTGTCACCAGGTAAAGAGAGGTGATTCTCCCCCTTTAATCTGCTGTCATGAGACTCCACCTGGAGTCTTGTGTCCAATTCTGGAGCCCCCGACACAAGAAGGACATGGAGCTCCTGCAGCAAGTCCAGAGGAGGGCCATGAAGATGATCAAAGGGCTGGAGCACCTCTCCTACCAAGACAGGCTGAGAGAGTTGGGGCTGTTCAGCCTGGAGAAGAGAGGCTCTGGAGAGACCTCATATTGGCCTTCCAGTACCTGAAGGGGCTACAGAAAAGATGGGGAGGGACTTTTTAAAAGAGCAGGTAGCAAAAGGACAAGGGGTAATGGCTTTAAACTGGAAGAGGGGAGATTCAGGTCAGACATTAGGGAGAAATTATTTAGTGTGAGGGTGGTGAAACACCGTAAAAGGTTGCCCAGGGAGGTTGTGGCTGCTCCCTCCCTGGAAGTGTTCAAGGCCAGGTTAGATGGGGCTTTGAGCAACCTGTTCTAGTGGGAGCTGTCCCTGCCCATGCAGGGGGATTGGGACTAGGTGATCTTGAAGGTTCCTTCCAACCCAAACCATTCTATGATTCTATGATACCTAGTCACTAATAAGCAGGGATGGTTTGACTGATAAAGCTGCAGGCCCAAGATGTCCAGGTCACCACCTGCAGGGACCCATACCATGAGGTGGTAATGGATTCTTCTATCATCATCACTTAAAGTGGAGCAATTAAAGCCAAATAAAAATCAACAGTGCTTTACTTTAAAATGTTATTTACTTGAAACAGCAGCAATTTAGAGCTGATTGATGAGCGACTCATCGGTTTGTACATGGGAGACAGGATGAACAGCTGGTGAGCCACTGACCACACTTAGCCTTGACCTCCTTAGGCCATCACAACCTAATCTGTTGCCCTTATTAGGCAGAGGTCTTTGTTTCTAGGGGAAAGCAAAAATCACCATGGGTTTATTTATTTTCATATAGTATATAAAATTTCCCACGCACTAAGAAAGTAGCCACATTTCATTGTTCATACCAGTAGTCTATAAAACAGTACAATAACTATATGATTAGCAATGTAATGACAGCAGGCCCCTAACAAGTTACACCAATTTCATTTTTTTATGTGCTTTTTATCCATAATGAAATTTCTACAGGGCACTGTTCCTGCTTGTTTATTTCTATTTATTCATTTTTGATTTTCGAAATATTTTTCCCTCAAGCATAACAATAGCTGAATGAAGCCATTACCCCCATTGTATTTCTTTCACACACCTAAATGACTGATACCTACATGCAAGCTTAATTCCATTTGCAGAAATTTCCTTCCCCAAATGATAAAAATTAAACACAACAGTCTCTGACAAAGTAATTGCCAACTAATTTCTTCAAAAATAGCTGTGCATCTGTTTTAATTAACTTAAACTCAATATGGAAGTCAGTGGCATTTGTTGAGAATATTCAAGTACAGATGGGGACAAGCTACCTTTCATAAGATTAATTAAAAGATGCATCCTTTGACAAACTGGCCACCAGGCATACCTATAACGCTCAGGAATTGAATTAATCATGGTGCACAACCACCGTAAGGTTTAACACCCTCAACCAAGTGAGAGATTCCACTGCTTGTGCTGAAGTGGAGGTTGCTTTGAGCAGAGCTACAGCATGCACTTGGCTTTGGATCTTTTCATAAGCATAATGTGACAGTCATCTAAATTATCACTTCAAAAATACGCAAATCAGACCACGACACAAGGACTAACTTCAGTATTAGCTGACAAGGTATTTCTGCTGTAAAGCTGGAATGCGTTATACTGCTATGGCACTCAAAGTTATTTCTGTTCCTTTATTTAAACCACATTGATAACATTTTAAAATACACCAGGAGTTTAAACAAATAGGGATACATGGCCTTGAGAAATCCTGAAAGCTGCTCTTGTAATAGCTTCAAAAAAACCCAAAAACCTTGTAACTTAAACACAGTGATAACCACATCAGTAAGCTCTCACATTCTATAATGGGATGAGGAGAATACACTGTGTAGGCATGGACTGCTGTGTCATCGTCCCACTCCCCCCAGAAAAATGTTCAGACATCACTGTAGAATCATCCACAGTTTTCTAGATCTCAGAAGTACATTCAAGTGTCCACAAAGGGGGACAGCAATACATTGGGCACAAGAGGATCTGCTTTCCAGCCCTCCAGAAAATATCTTCAAAACCACAAATTTAAACAATCTTCTTCATGAAGTTCTCTGCACAGAACCATGAAAAAAGGGCCATGGGGATGCAAAAGCCCATGCGAATTCAATAGATGCATCCAGACTGAGAGTGGAAAGGACAGAACCGATGGAACAGAGCTCTCTCCAGAATCAACCAAAAGTGTCCATAGTGTCCTAACACATCCTACAGTGACTGAACAATAGGTCTTCACCAATTACAGACAAGAAATTTGCTTTCTTCCTCACAGTATTTAAAGAGAGCCCCTCAATCCCATATATAGAACTCTCACCTAAAACAGTAGTCCCCCCTGGGGATTGACTGACAACCTGTTTCATGCAAGATCTTCTAGCATTCTTTGCAGTCACAGAAATAAATGCAGTCCAAGAGAACAAAACAGACTTGCTCAGCCTCTTTTTCCCTTAAGAATCAATTAAAGGTGTATACTCTTAACTTTCAGCTTTCGTCTGGGCCACACTCCCATAGTTTGGTCAAGCCCTCCCTCCTGCTGCCTTTTCGCTCCTTTTTCTTATCATTTATGTTAATCTTTCCTAGACACACAAGCATTCAACAAAATATTAGTGAGCAAAGCCCCTTCTGCTCACCCATGCCTCTTCCCTCAGAAATGACAGGTGCCTGTTTCTGGGATGCTGACTGGTACAGTTACAGTTTCTAGGCTCCAAGTGCAATCTTAACTACATCTTACTTGCTATCCTTACTTACTAAGGATAGCATTTTTATCCCAACCCATAATAATTTATGTATTTTTCTTCTTTTTTGTCCACAAGTAGGCTATATCAACCACATTTTGGTAATTTTGCCTTTTTCTTCTTAAATATATGGCAAGTAATCCTAACGGCACACCAGCACTTCTTCCTTGAGGAAGACTCAGAGGAACAACCTCTGGTTTTTAAACCCTTTTGGCTGAAAACAATTCCAAAAGGTCAAGAGATTACAAACCAGTATTTTGCAACAGATTGTCCACCCAGTCTTCTTCCTTTAGTGTTAATCAGGCAGCACAAAGAAGTTCCCTCCTCCCAGGCACTGAGGAGGAAAGAGTCCAAAATGCAGAGTTCATACCCAGAAATCTTGTGTCTCCAAGAATAGAGGGCAGAGCTGGACGTAAGACAACACACAGGACAACAGGCTTAACATAACACCTTGGCTGCCCCATTTTGCAAGACAGGTATAACTTAAAACCATCTGTGGGCTACACTAGGCTGGGTTAGAAATTAAAATTAATTAATTGCTCTGAGCTTCCTTCTAGGAGGACTATGTAAAGGGGTTTCATTCTTAACTTGTTCCTAAACAACAGCTTCCACTGAAGTCTTCTGTACCTAAGTTTCACAACCTACCTGCAACAGGAAATCACCTTGTCATAGCTGTTTTCCCCCATCTTAAAAGGCACTGCACTACCAGCAAGGCAGCAGCTGAAATCTGAAGCAGGAGAAAAGAGCAAGTGTCCAAAGATCACTGGTCTGCATTAGAGTCACACATAGTGCTATAGGGAAAAGAGACTACAATGGATAGGCATCTGTACCACAGAATTGTCGTAGTAGGAAGGTACCTCTAGAGATCACCTAGTCCAACTCCCCGGCTAAAGCAGGATCGCCTAGAGCACACTGCACAGAACTGCATCCAGGCGGGTCTGGAATGTCTCTAGAGGAGGAGACTCCAAAACCTCCCTGGGCAGCCTGTTCCAGTGCTTTGTCACCCTCACTGTAAAGCAGTTTTTCCTCACATTTAAATGGAACTTTCTATGTTCCAGCTTTGCCCGTGGCCCCTCGTCCCGTCACTGGAAACTACTGAAAAAAGTCTGGCTCCATCCTCCTTGCACCCACCGTTTAGATACTTGTTAGGCATTAATACGGTCTCCCCTCAGCCTTCTCTTCTCCAGGCTAAAGAGTCCCAGCTCTTTCAGCCTTTCCTCATAAGAGAGATGCTCCAGTCCCCCGATCGTTTTCATTGCCCTCCACTGGACTCTTTCAAGTAGTTCCCTGTCTCTCTTGAACCGGGGAGCCCAGAATTGGACACAACACACCAGACGGAGCCTCAGTAGGGCAGAATAGGAGGATGACCTCCCTTAACCTGCTGGCCCCACTCTTCCTAATGCATCCCAAGATACCATTTGCCTTCTTGGCCACATTGCTGGCTCGTGCTGTACTTCTCCTTCCTGATGGTGATACAAACCATTCAGTCTAAAGTCACCAAGATAAATAATTTTCAATTGATAACAGAGTATGTTTTTTTCGCCTTTCATAACCATGCTAAGATCCATACATTTTGCCTTGAAGGACAAGAGGAGAATCTTCACAGACTTAAACTGCAGAAGGTGTCATTTGAAAAGTAATGAAGTAACTAAACAAAGAGATAATTGTTCAGAGAAGTATACACTCCTTACTACTATCTCAACCAGTCTGATCTATTATGGCACAGGATATAGAGAGGGGAGATGGCTCATTGTGGTGAAAAAGGCTACAAAACAAATTATAATAGAAAATAACACTCTCCTAGCTGCAGGCAGTTCTTCCAGGGTCTGCTTCTGTTCAATACAAAGACTCGGTTGGTCATGTTGCATAAGATAATAACTGATTCCAAAAGGGCTGAGTTTTACAAACGTCAGATTAGGAAGCTTCCTCTCCATATAATTATAGTTCTAGTTGATTGAGCTCCAAATTTAATGAAGTTTGCCTAATGAATGCAATGCTCATTCTTCTAAATAAAACAGAACATCCATCATGAGCTAATGGAAGGAATTTAGCAGGGAAATAGCTGAACTATTAACAAAATCATGCACAGTCTTATTAAGCAAGAGTATTATTCCAAAGGATTGCAAAATAGTAAGTCAGATTTATATCTAGGTAGACTTCAGTTTCCTGAGATTACACAAATAACTCCTTCACTTGATAGCACATACATCTACAGTCTGAAATATCTTGCAAATCATATGACTAAGTGTAAAGAGCAGGGCCATTAAAAGAAAAATGGTCTTCCCATCTAAAATTCTTTCAGTATGTCAAAGCATTAGATGAAGAACTGGCTTATTTATACCATTTTAAAGTCTCACAAGAGACTATCAAAGCACAGGGAGACAGATCATTGTCATGTGTTCCATGACAAAAGGAATATGAAGAAAATAAATAGCCCATTTTCATTACACCATAAGGATAACTATGGAGGTTTAGAGAGTCTGATACCAGCTACAAGGTTACTTAGTGTATTTATGATGTGGAAGCACAAGAGACTATGAGCAGTGAGACGCTGCAGAAAATATGTGAACTAACACAGATCAATGACCAGAGAAGACTGAAAATTTGAGACACAGCCACATTATGTAAATAAGGAACAAGATGACAAAGTAAAACTTTATGGCAGCAAACTTGAGTTGAAAAGTAATCACTGAATGGGTGCTTCACAGAAACTTTGATTATTTGACACGACACCCATACCCACTCCTTTCTTCACTAGGCATACACCACACAAATCCCATCACTTCTGAAAAACACTTCCATGGGGGCCGTCATTAGCCCTAGCTGAGGACTGAGCAGGTATACTGGGTTTGGCTGGGATGGAGTTGTGCTTGTATGGGGCTGTGTTTGCATTTTAACTAAAATGGCATTGATAACACCCCAGAGTTTTGGCTATTGCTGAGCAGTGCTTGCACAGCGTCAAGGCTGTCACTTTTTCTTCCTCTACCCCCAGTGAATAAGCTTAAGGTGGGCAAGAGGCAGGGAGGGGACACAGCCATGACTGCTGCCTCAAACTGAGCAAAGGATACTCCATACCATGTAAAGTCACACTCTAGTGAAAAAAGCTGAGTGTGGGGGGTTGGGCTTGCAGAAGGCCAAAGCTTGGAGACTAGATGGGCTTCAGTCTGCCTTTGCATTACTTTGCCCGCTTCTCAGCCCGTTCCTTGACTTATTAAGGTGTCTTTATCTCAACCCTTTTGCACTTCCTAATCTCTCCCCCACCCTGCTGGGTTGGAGGCAGAAGTGAGCAAGTAGCAGCTGCTCGGTGCTTAGCAGCTGTCTGGGCCCAGCAGCAGATCAGGGTCCAGCAGGAGGAGATCAGACTCAAGGAAAAGCAAAGCTTTAATTTGTACAGCCAGCAGATTTCAAATAACTACAAGTATAGATAGTTCTATTTTTTCCTCCCCTTTCACCCTCTCTCTGTCTGTACTTTAACCCTACTGTGTTGAAAGTGTGCTAGTGTCCTACAGTACATTTGGCATCTATCCGAAGGCCAGTTAGAGGAGTAACCTGAAGCAAAAGCAGATCAAATGGATCTCTCATTATCAAAATGCATGCTAGGCCAGAGTAGGGCCACTACAAAGTCAAGAAAATGAGCCTAAGTGGAAAAATTACCATGAGGCCATTCTGACTCCAAGGACAATCAGATAAAATGGGCCTAACAGGTGAATGTAATCACTGAGTGCCAGAAATAGTACAGGTCTCATAGCCACCCATCTCCAGTTCTTGTTTTTTTCAGGGCCCTAGACAGATACAATTTACTGGAAGCAGAACCTACTCCTACTGGTGCAGAACACCTTTAATTACTCATGTGTTTAATTGGGGGTGGGGGCAGGATCAATTTGCAAAAGGAATCTAAGAGAACTGAAGTCTCCAGGGATGATTTAACTTGGGTATTAAGTTAAATTTCTGCTCTGGCAGCTGACCTGAACTTCAGAGTGGCTCAGTACTACTGCCAGAGTAACCTCACAGTTGGGGTACACCCAATCCTAGAGCAGAACCTATTCCACCATAGTGATTCCAGAAACAATAGAGATGTAAAGCTGCTGCAAGAAGGTAAACCTTGGCACACTTTGAGCCTAGAAGATCAGCTGTTTTTCACAAAGGCAGGTGTTTTAATCCCTAGCAACAGAGTGAAAATGCTTCCTTGATTAACACAGACTGACATTAAATAGTTATTACAGTCTTAAAAAACCCCAAATAGCCTTGTTATTGATATTCCGGCCTGGCCATCTTCAGAATGGCTGAAAAATGCAGACTGGACAAGGCTGTACTGATCATGGGGAAGTATAGCAATTTCAACTCAAAAAGATTCAAAAAATTCAAGTTTCCAGACTTTACCAACAAGGTTTCTTAATGCAATAGACAATTACAGACCTTGTAGAAAAACATGTAACATGAAAATTAAAAGCAAACAATTATCAACCTAGTTTTCTGTACCTCTAATGAGGCTCTGGCAATGAAGCTGCCACTACTGAAGCATAGCACTTGTAAAATATCTTAATGACTCACAAGGAACAAGATAACGCTAAGAAAAATGAATTATACTCTTGAACAACAGTTTAATTCCACTGTGAAAACAAGTGCCTCAAAGTTAGTCAATGAAACCATACATTTAATACAAAACTGCAACATATTATTTCAGCTCAGTCATAAAATGCAATGAGTATGCCTTTAAGTATCCATGAAGAAACCAACTGCCTTCAACATTTCAGACTAATTAAAAAAGCAGAACAAAAAACTAAGCATATTGATTGCTTACTTCTGTCAAATTGCTGATAATAGCCGCATGAAAAGGAGTTCCTAATCTTTTGTACCAGACAGTATTTTATCATATAAATAACATTAAGTAATCCATTCTAATGCTTTCCTTAATTTTATAAATGAGGAAGTAATGGGAGTGAAGCATTTTAGTGTATGCTAGTCTTTGCTCTTTGAATCTATCTAAGAGTGGTCCTGCACATAGATGTTATTCATCAACAAGCCACAGCTTAAATAGCCATGTCCTTAAGACTCAAATGTAAAAACTTTTTCTAAGCATTTATACTACAATAAACCTTCCTCTTCTCTGTTCCTCCCTTGATTGCTTCACTTCCCCTAAATCCTACACAGCCTTCCACCTTAATTCAAAATTCATACAAGCAAGAGTCGAATGCAGTCCCTCTAGTACAAAGCCTGAATGTCCTAAAAAATAATCTGAAAAAGGCATACCATGTTAATACCAGACTGTTCCAATTTTCCACATTTCTTTCAATAATCTCATCCATTTTCCCCCCCTGCTCCCTTATTTTGTTTTTAAGCACAAAACCAAAACTGAGTTACTGTAGACAGGAGGAGAAAAGAGTGGACTGTGTGCAGACCATAATTAGGATAAATGTTGGAACTGTGATCTGAGTTAGTGGAAGGTTAAGACCTAGTAACAACTGAAAGGCTGCAACACCAGGGAAGAAAGATTAGGATGAGATTCAGAGTAGGAAAGGAATGAGGAACAAGAGATGGCATGAAACTGGGTACAAAGGACAGAGGTGTATCAGAAAGGAGGAAAGAATAATGGGCGAGAAGTGAATGGTGATGGCAATCAGCTACATACATGAATAAGTCAATCAGAACTAACCAAAAATACAGATCAGGAGCAACTTCGTTTTGAGAAATAAGGAAGTAGAAGATGGAAGCAAAGAGTAGCTGTGAATGATGGCTCAGAAGTATGCAGTACCTAACTATAGGCAGCAATCAGTTAAACCGAGCAGCAGGCAAAGCAAGACTAATATTTGAAAATAAGTAAATAAGAAAGCAAGATACTATCTGGACTTGAGTCCAGACTGCATGACCTCAGTGCAGAAATCTGAGATATGAAGCAAGGTCTTCACCATCTTGGAAGGTTACTACTATTTCTTATGAATAATTGTAAGCTGAACTATTATGTCAGCTAGACAGTAGGAAAAGCATCACAAAAAATGCACCTCTAATGGCCAACATGTCACGATCTTTTCCATAAAACCTTGGGCTACTAGCACACATTTCTGTGCAAACCAATTCCTAAATTTTCTTTAAGATAACTTAAGAGGAGTTGATTTCAGTGTGGTAGCTATAAAACTTCATCAGAACACTGCAAAACTTCAGTGAACAGTCTCCAACAGAAGATAGAGCATATTAGGCACAAGCACAGTGCTGCACTCACGCAGCTGAAGTGCTTCTGAATTACAGCTGCCTCACAGCTGCCTTCAGATGACAGTAAAGCATACTTCCATCTGTGTCCACTTTGTCCATGTTGTCCCCCTTACCGTATTTAGTTTTAGAGCTCAGTATTCTTAATCCTTATTTAGTTGTCATGCCCATTTACTTAATATTTTAACATAGTCCAAAATAGACTGTATAGTCGTAATTTAATTTCCTTATTACACCCACTATTCTTAATTCCGAATGATAGGAAACAATTTAAATTCAGTACTAGCATTCCAGCATTCCTAAATCATTCCCAAATCAAAACAAATGTAAATCCAAAGATTCTCACCAGGAAACAAATCCATTTTTTCCTTAGAGCTAACCATTTGGTTTATAAGAGAAAACCAGGAGAGGATTCTTTTAGAAAGAACAGAAATTCTCAATTTCAGCTTGAGCCCTGAAGTCATTAATTTCTTCATTACCATTTGATATAGATGTTTACCTCACTATTTTATAAGGCAGGTTATAGAAATCAGGTGTAAGCCCACTTTGCATCTCTGCACCTCATCATCTTTCTTTTTTAAAGACAGAATTTTCAATCTTCTGAACAATGCCACAGGCTTTGACATCATCAGTTCAGAAACATGTAAAAAAGCCACTGAGAACAACTGACCGAAATGTGTTGTTCATGAGCTAATAAAAACCGGGGGAGAAGAATTCCATGGGAATTCTGTATTATTAAAAAGAAGAAGAGAAGACAACAGCTGCTCATGAGGAATTTTCCTGATACGCATAGACACACGTGTAACATTTTGGTGAAACAGCAGTAACACTCAAAAAACAGTCTTAGGTAACCACAGTTGTCTATGGCACCAGTACAGTACACCAGTTAAGAGGGAATGAACAGCCAGATTGCTTCCTCTCTGCACACATTCACAAGTTTCAGAGAACAACCATATTCTGAGCAAATACCCTGGCAAAATACTGTTTACAAAACGCTATTTGCCCAATTAGCAGCATCAATCAGAGAACAGCTTTAAATTAGATGTACTGAGGATAGATCAGAGATTTTGTAAGGACTCGCCTTAGCATCAGTGTTACAATCTTTTTAAGAAGGCAGCTTGCACATGGACAGAGAATACACAGAGGGTATGTAACCTTAACAAAATCTCTTAAGAAAACTAACCTGTCACAGGATAAGAGAATATTGTTCTCTTGGCAGATGAGTAATTCTTTAAAAAAGAGGAAAGAGGGTAAGTGTAAATAATCAGTTATCACTGTGACGGGAACCACCAGTAAGATTCTACAGAGATGAATGCTTGGGCACATGCCTACTTATAAAATAATTTGGAAATATTTATAAATCTTCATATTTATAAATAACTCTGAAATACCACACACTGTGGAGAAGGATTTTGAAAAGGGACGCTACTACAGAAAAGACACCCTACAGTGAGTTTCTAGACTCCATTAGGAGCCTAAAAGATGCAAAACAATAATTAGGAAAGGAACAGTGTGCAAAACCAAAGTTTTAGTCTTTCTCTCAAAAGAAAAAACAAACTTGATAAGACAGAGAGGAGGTAAGGATGTATACGGCATGAAGAAACACATGTACAAGAAATTACTTCACAGACCAAGACTCTCCATGAAAGACAAGCACACAACTGAGGGCATATGCAATTCTACAAACTCATGGATGGAAAGGGAACTATTAATATTTTTTTCCAATACCAAAACTAGACAACTAGGACAGTAACAATTTTTTTACAGAATATGGAATCAAACTACGGAACCACTCATAATGGGATTTGGTGGGTGTTCTTAAGTTTGCACAGACTCAAACGCAGATTGGACAAAATCACAGAAAAATAAACTAAAAGTGATTAAATAAAACTTGTTGCCTCTGAATACAGAAGCACTAACACTGCACAAACTTCTGCAAGCCTGGAGAGTTCCGTGAGAAACATTGACTTACTAGAGGCTCTTCCTCCTCTTACATTTCTTTCCTAGGTATCTGCCGTGAACAATTTTTAGAGGATGAGTAACCCAACCTGAAGGTACTTTTCTTGCATTATTAGAACACTGTTCTAATTTCAAATCCAGTCACCAACTTTTTAGAGTTATTTCCTAAAATGTTTTCTTTCCAAAATTTGTGTTACTGGCCAAACAAAATAATATATATACATTCAATGTATGTATAATATCTAACATTGTCTCAGTGTAGTCTCTCATTACTGATTTTGCAGATGACACAGCTGCACCGGCCTGTCCTAAGGCCAGTTTTACTTACTTTAAAACCTAATAGAACATAAAATACAGAGATTGGGCTGAAACCTGTATCATGAAATTACCTCTCTCTTCATGAGTCAATGTGAATGGATTTTCTTTCCCCTTTCATTTGCCACAGAAAAGGGCAATGATGGGTAGATTCCCTGTGCACATACAGTTAAGACAAACTACTCTTCAACAAGTATTTATTTCCATCAAAACAAGAAGTCAGTAACATTACTTGTTTACATATATACCTCATATTCTTTTTTTTGTTTTCACTTCCACATGGATTCAGAGGCGAAAACATGCACAGAATGATGCCGAGCAGACTCCGTTTCTCCTGCCTGTCTCTTCATTAGGATTTTACAATGAGAAAACATCAGAAGTTTTTAGCTATATTTTCAAAAGGTCAGTCTGTACTTTAGGATCTATCATCTAGTTTCTTCCCAGTAAAAGGGTTTGTCTCCATAATGTTTATAAATTTGCAGGTTATTCGGCAGCTAAAAAAAACCCCAGAAAAACAAAAGGCCTATGAAAGCTGGCACCCTTGATACTTAATTATGTGAACTTCAGAAGTAAATGACAACTATTCAGATGGCAGCAGGTAATAATGCCAGGGCAGCTTGGGCAGCCCAGTAACTGTTACAATGATAGATGACAAAAATATCTAATAAACTAATGAATGTTTCCCAAGGTAACTGAAAAAAAAACATCTGTTAAAGCATTTTCTTGCAGTGCTTACAAGAAATATTCCACCTCTTGTTTTCTAGACCACAAACAGGACAAAGAAATCACATGACTCTCCCAAGCTATACTGTACTTGCCAAAGGCATTGGAAAAAAACCAAAACAGACTCCTTTGCCTGACTCAGCACCTTCTTGTAACAGCCTTATGCCCTTGTAGTCTGATGATTGCATTTCCTCCGCAGAGCTTGGGAGCATCACCTCTCCTGCTCTCAGGAGAAATGCACTGGCAGATCTCCATTGCCTAGCAACACACAGATCTGCAGCAAGAGCTTCCCACGCTGCAGCAGTGGGCAGTTGGCAGCGGGCTCAGCAACCTTCTCCCCAGCCGCAGGAGTTTAGCAGAGGTGCTGGTAGCAGGAGGCTGAGATGGGCTGTGCAGCAAGCCAGGCAACAGGACACACTCAACAAGGTGGTGGAAACCAAGCAGTCCACTGGCAAGTTAAAAAAATTTCAGCTCGCTAGCTGCCCCAACTGAATCCCGGAGTTTTTCCCTTGAACATATCGTTTGTTAACTTCAAAATTTAATTTTTCCATAAATATGCAGTAGCAGTACATCATGTTATATGACACTGAACATACCAGACAAAAATCCCAGAAAGAGACAACAGCTGTCTTTGGTCAAGTGTTAGGGAAGAGATACTGCACTGCATTGCAGCCTTGAAGCTCTATTAGGTAATAAATGTAACCACAGTGTGACTTCACTAACAATTTTTCCTTCCTCTCAGGATACAACATGACAAGACAGAGCCTGCAGACGTCACAGATGTCAGAAAGCAAACCATGTCCTGGGCTGCATCAAAAGAAGCGTGGCCAAGCAGGTCAAGGGAGGTGATTCTCTCCCTCTGCTCTGCTTTCATGAGACCCCACCTGGAGTACTGTGTCCAGTTCTGGAGCCCCCGACACAAGAAGGACAGAGCTCTTGGAGCGAGTCCAGAGGAGGGCCACGTAGATGATCAGAGGGCTGGAGCATCTCTCCTGTGAAGACAGGCTGAGAGAGCTGGGGTTGTTCAGCCTGGAGAAGAGAAGGTTCCAGAGAGTCCTCATAGCAGCCTTCCAGTACCTGACGGGGCTACAAGAAAGCTAGGGGGGACTTTTTGCAAGGCCTTGTAGTGATAGGACAAGGGGTAATGGATTAAAACTTGAAAACAGAAGATTTAGATTAGCCATTAGGAGGAAATTTTTCACTATTAGTGGGAGGTGTCCCTGCCAATGCAGAGGGTTGGAACTAGATGATCTTTAAGGTCTCTTCCAACCCAAACCATTTTATGATTCTATGAAATTCACAATTTGCATGGTCATTGCATGTGAGATAAGAGAACAAAAGAGGCATGAAAGCTCTACAGGTGCATGAGACAGTTCTAGTGTGACCAAATACAAAGGAATAGTTTCATTAACTCTTCGTGCATGAGAATGGACATGTCTGTATGCAAGCATGTACAACTTCAAAACTCTACATCATGATGCCTTAGATCTTTTCACCCCCTTGAAGGCTATCTAGACATAAATCTGTTTATGCATGTATACACTAACAGATCATCTTCACATAATGCAGCTAATCTCTACACAGAGTAGGTCCAAACGCAAGGTTTAGAAATGCACTGCTGGTAATATGGGAAGTTTACAATTTATCAGGAGTTTGTTATTAGTTTGTCATGTACTTATTACCTGACAAACTGCACATCTTCACTTTATTATTAGATAATTAACATTACAAAATAAAACCCCACCACAAATTTCAGAACTCAAGTTTCAGAAAGTAGCAGGAAAGATGACACCCCATTATCTTCTAGTTTTGCCAAATTCAATGCTCTGAATTGCCCAAGTACTGTGGGCTTTTTTCTTTTTTTTTTTTCCTTGAAGTCATTCAGGTTCTTAAACAAATGTTGTTTTAGAAAAATTAAGTTTGAAGACCAAACCACTCAGATTTCATTACAGCATGAGAATCTGACAGTACTATCAACTACTCCAGTTTTAGCTAAACCCAGAAAAATTTGTGAGGTAAGCTTAGTGTTTGTCATGCTTGCTCATTATCTTATATACACCATTTTCCATTAGCCTTTTCTCTTCAGTCTTTGTGTTCTAATGAGGACTTGACCCAGATCACATACATCCCCACCTCTGCAATAATGCCCTGTGGCTGCCATAAATTTCAGCAATTTAAGCAGCCCAACAAAAAAGTTAACTTTTTTTTAGCTTAGCTGTTAGAATCACCAGCAGAGCTTCAAGTAAAAATGTAAACTGAAAAGAGAAATTATACCTCTCTGCTATACTTTCTCCTTGCCTTTTATACTTCATTTTATCTTATATTTTTAAAAATCTTGAGATTACCAGCCCTTTCAAAAACTGGCAACTTGCACAAAAATAGGAGCAAGTTATCACCCTGTTTCACCAACACAGAATCTATGAAGGTTTGTTTCATATGTCATCTAAATGTAAATATCCTTAAAAGACCACCAATTCACAGCCATACTTTCCCAAAGCAGCACCACACTACTAATGCTGTGAAGAGGTATTATTCAAGATTTTAACTACTACTTGTCTACACCATTTGATAGGCAACTCTTTCAGCAGACTCTGCTTTACAATTTATACTAACCAGGTCAGACATCTCAAAAAGACTGGCAAGAGTTTCTAGTTGCAGGTCAATCAAAGCAACCCGAGCAGGTTTTATAACAAAAGTCAAACTAATAATTCTGTGATTCTGTGAATTGGGGCAGCCCACAAATGCTTTTCTGGTATGCTTCAGTGGTGCACAGAGTATCCTGTTTTTAAAGTATATCACCTTTCCTTACTTTTTTAAGGACTTAAAGCTAAGAATAATGGGAACACAGCAGGCCACCTCCACTCCTCTGATCCCAGCCTGAACCCCACTATATCTTGTAATGTTGGGAACACAGGTGTTCCTCTTGACATAGATATAAACATAGACATAGACTGCTCCAGAGGGAAGGGGGAGTCCAACAGGGAAGATTAATGGCTTATTTGCCTTCTAAATTGAATTGTGTTTACCTCACTTGAGAGTTACCAGTAAACCTGATTTCCCAAAGATTCACGCAAAGGGTTGCAGTGTCAACCCGCAGTGCCATCTCCTTGCTGAATCTCACAGATGTGCTATGAATTGAAATGGAAGCACAACAGACTTCAGTTATCAGAGAATGGTTTGGGTTGGAAGGGACCTTAAAGATCATCAGTTCTAACCCCTGCATCGGCAGGGACATCTCCCACTAGCCCAGGTTGCTCAACAGTTTGGGTCAAAGCATCATTGTGATGAATAATAAAAACAGGTTTTGCTGAGCAGCTTTGTATTAAAAATAGCATCAGATTTCAAAAAGAATTATGTAATGCTTCTATAAAGGGAAATACCACTGGAAATTGTGTCATTATGGGTAATAGAGATTGGTAAAGTACTAGCAATAACACTACAGCCTAGACAGTCCTTAGGACAAGAACCGATTTCCCCACCCCCCTTCCTATCAACCATTGACCAAATCAACAATAGCTGATGCTATTTTAGACTTGGTATACACTGAGGACTAGATATTTCAGAAAAGTTTTTCATGTGAAATAGCCTTGAACAGAGCAATCATAACATGATTTGGGTAAAAATTAAATGGTACAAAATAGCATCTGGATTTTAAAAGGAAAAATACTTAGGGAATTGGCTGCTAGAGGATGAGAAACCTGAATGTGGAAGAAGCCTGCAATTTGTTTCAGACAGCAATGCCAAAACTCTGGAGAATAAGCATTCCAAGCAGAAAAAATGTAGAAGTCCTCCAGACTCAATAGGAGACACTTAAGAAGTAAGCAAAGGAGGAATGGGAAGCAAATAAGAGACTAGAGCAAAACTATAACTCAAAATGGCTTCAAAATATGGTGTCAGTCACATTAAAAACAAACATCATAAAAATGCCAAATAAAGAAAAAAAATCTAACCATATAGAGTCTGGGTTACAGACCGAGGCTAGTATCAAATTGTACTTGGCATAGTAAACAAAAAATGGCAAGTAAATTCCACAGCAAAGACTACATGATCATACAAGTAAACATTTTCACAAACATTCTCACTGTCAGACTGCAGAAAAAAATTTTACCAGCTGGATAAAATATAAAGGAAAGCCACAAACTAGAGATAACATACAACTAAATCATAGGAAGCTTCAGAAGATATTTTTTTAGTAGAAATGAAAGCAGTGACAATGTACAAGGTAGCAAAGAGAAATTATCTGATACTATATAATACTCTCCCAGAACCTAATAAATACCTTTCTGTCTGTCACAACAGAAGCCTGTTGCTCTGGTCTTCCCTTCAACCCCACGCTCTCTCCTTGCACTATGCCCAGTACTGGATGTATCTTAGACTCTTTCATTTCACCCTTCCAACTCCCCATCCAGTCCAGATGCTTTTCCTCCTAAGAACTCTAACTTGCTCATCTTCCACTCCCTCAAACAACTTCCCCTGACCCAGTCATATTATTTATAAAGGAATAAATATAAAGTAAAACAGTATCAACCTTCACACCATTCTGAAGTGTAAGAAACAAGGTGCCAATGAATGACCAAAAGCAATCAATGCCAGGCTCCAAGGGGTTTGCTTGCAGTTAAGGTGAACAGTCCTTACTGCAGACAGGGCTAGTACAGCAGCTGAAATCCTTCTCCTATGGATTTAAATGAGCTCCTACGCACAAAAGTTTTTGGGGAGGTGGTTTATTTGTGGCCATACTTTGGGGGTTGTTTATTTTTAACTATTGCAGAAAATTTAACTTGGAAGCTCTCCTTCCATTGCTGGGAGCAGCAGAAAGAAGTGGTGGGCTTAATTAAAGTTCTCCTCCCTGTCCATTTCTAGCCCTTATTTAAGGTTCCAGTTCATCATGCAAATGAATTTGATTAAAAAACTGTTTGGATATAAAGAAAATTGCCTGTTTATTTGGTGATCTAATAATGTTTTAAAATTTAAGGAGATCAGGGGAAGGGACAGAGCAAAAAACGCCTTTAAATATTACAATTATTTTGAAAGAAGTCCTTTGACTCTTCTTTTGGATAAGTTTCCTCTTGAGAGTTGACTTTTTCCCTACAAATGCAAACAAAAAGCTAACCAAATTTTGATTTCATTAAACACAATTTATTCTGGGTTCAGGCACTAAACAGAAAACTAGATAATTACACAATTCTAATCTGTATTTCTCTCATTCACAAGAAACAAATTCAAGGTTTAAAGCATGATACAACAAATGCCAACTACACTGAGAACCAACACAAAGGCATTAGCCTTACAATAAAAGCTAGCAAAATCTTGATTTCAAGAAAACTATTATAACCAATACTAACATACTCAAGGGATACACTGTATATCCAAACTAACTCTAGATGTAAAAAGTGGTTATGATAAATTTGTACCTTTCTTGGATACTAGAGAATGGACGAACACGGTATGAAACCCTGGACAGAATTCAAAAACCCTACCCAGTTTTAGTGCACCTCTCCTGTGTGCACTTCACAATAAACTTCATAATGAACTTGATGGCTCAGTCATCTTAGGTGCATTCTGGAACAATCCAGGCTTAACCACATAAGGTTATGTGTTTTGCCATAGCAGGATGAACCTCGAGAACCTCCAGTGCTCAGTCCTCAACAGTTTCAACCAGGTTTTTGAACCATTAGTTCTACAGAACTGGGGACAAAAAAAATTTATTCTTTCCTGGTTCGCGTACCAATAACATGCTTGCCATTTTCCAGTCCCTATTCTACTTATTCTATTCCACTGGATTTACACCAAAAAAAGCAGTATTGCTGTATATCACTAGTATTTTAAGGAAGAAAATCCATCTAGTCTGATCACACATATGCAACACAAGGCTACTCAATTTCTTGATCTTAACCTTCCTCGTGTTCCATACTATTCTAAATGCCATTTGTAGCACTCATGTTGACACTCCAATGCTCAAACATTCTCACTCGATCCCATGAATTTCCTCAAAACTTGCTCCTACTCTCAAACATCTATATATTTGACTGTTTTCTCTTTCATTCCAGTCCACAGGTTCAGAATCCACAAGTCAGACATCAAATAACAATGTCACTTTTGCCTTACCCAAATCTTTTTTTAAATGCTTCTTTAAATTT
Organism: Hemiprocne comata; assembly: GCA_020745705.1. Lineage (NCBI taxonomy): Eukaryota > Metazoa > Chordata > Aves > Apodiformes > Apodidae > Hemiprocne > Hemiprocne comata. Next base: position 146,578,411 of record CM036586.1, read on the forward strand.
CACCTTGGTACTTAGCAGTGCATGTGCATTTTGACTTGTATCACATTCACATGGAATTAAACACAAAGATCTAGACAAGATTAGGTTGGGATTTTTAAAAACAAATTTATATTAGTTGTATCCCAAAATATCATCACTACATTGTAATTTTTATTTATACGTATCTGTGTGCACAAAGTGACAGTACACATAGACACTGCTTAATAATAAGAACATATTACTCCCCAAAAGATAGTTTAGGAAAATAACTCATTGAAGCACCATTGAAATAATCAATACACTTACTTTATCCACACTTCAAGACTTATATTAAAACAGAATTTGCTAGGAAGATTGGGTAGATTTTTCAAAGAGGATATTATTGACAGAAATAGTAAAAAAACCAAAACGAACCCCAAACAACAACAAATCAGAAAATATATCCTACCAAATATGTTGGTGGAATGTCCTTTCCGGGCAATTGGTTTGAGCTCATTATGTCCCCATCCATATTGCCTATAATTGTCCCAGGCATGCTTCATCATCTAAGAGATGGAAAAAATAGCATTCCATTACATTACAAAACTACTTTGTACGAATACAATATTTTACTTCTTATTTAAGACTTCATCTTTCACAGTCATCCCAGCATACTGATAATTACTTTGCTGCTATTTCTATCTGTTACAGAAATCAGATCACACAGCATGAATAAATTTGGAAACAACTTCAACTCTGAGTTTAGCTATAGAGCCTAATGCTCTTCATTACGTCGTTTTCTTGTTCATTCTTTCTCTTCCTTAAATATACGTACAGATGTTTAAGAATGTAAGCATAAGGAATGCATTTAAGCATAAGGAACTGCTGACAAATAATGGCTAAGATGCTAACCAAAAGAAAAAATATCGACCAATATCTGAAGCATAAAAGGCATTTATTTCTACTGCTGCAGCCAAGCATGACCAAACAATTTAGTAAAAGGCATAATAAACTTTTATTAGCAACATCCTCTTGACAAAGATATACTGTCATACAGCCTCTACCAAAAGAAATGCCAAAAGCTTCATTCTTTATACTGCTTTGGTTATTATTTTTTCTAAAATTATCAATATTTGCTCCACAAAACATTCTCAGCCCTTTTAATAGATGTTTCCACCACCTACTGTAGCAAATGACACCTAAAAACCAAAATGTGTTCCTGACCCACAAGTATTAGTTGTGCACATGAGTCACTAAGCAGTGCTTTTAACAGATTTGCAAAACTTTTAAAATTCCTTTGCCTACAGCAGAAATCCAAGGGTGACCAAACTGCAAAACAAATGCAGCTGAAAAGGCAAATATTATTACCTAAACAGACCAAAGCAAGTAACATGAAGAAATCAGAATCCAAAGACACTGCTGCAGACACAAGAATAATTAAAAACAAGCCTGTTCTAAAACAGCAGTCGTGCAGCTGTATCTGCAAGATTATAGGTACTTTATCTTTCTGTTATGTCTTTGAAAGTGGTAGTAAAATACTGTTAACAGAAAATTTATAGGACTTAAATTGTGATATCCAACAGCTTGAGGAATGCTCTCTAAGAGGAGAAGCTATGCTAATGAGGCTACCACAGCAAAGGTATTTGCACAGGCCCAGAAGCTGGGAAGCACTCTTGGCTTAAACTGTCATCAACCTGGGCACAGATGTCCCCCTCCCAATGCCAGAGGACCCACTCCTATTGATTGTCTTTACAAGTTAGCTAACATGTTGATTTTTGCATTTGCACTAAAAGATTCTAACCCCTGATTAGGCAATAATACTGTATCGTTTCTTTTTGCTTCATGAACTGTACTGGAAGAAAAAGAGGATGCAGATATTACACTAAAAGAGGAGAGAAAAGCCGTTTCATTAGCATTCACAAATTCCATTGTGTTTACAAAGCACTTATCAAATCGACCAATTAATAGCTATTGGAACCTCAAGATTATTCAGGTGAAATTATCCTCTCTTGACAGGTAAGAAAACTGCAGCATGCAGCAAAAGCCTGATGACAGGCCGTAGAGAAGTTCCTCTGAGATCTCTTACTAATGTTGTCCAGAAGCAACCCACAGATTTTTACATAAAACTGTTCATGAACTTAAGATTGTAGAATTGAAAATGATAGCCTCATTCAGGTGGAAAGGGGCCTCAGGACGTCTCTGGTTCAACCTCCTGCTCAAAGCAGGATCAGTTATGGAATCAGACTGGAATACTTAAGACCTACTCCAGTCAGAATGGGACAGTCAGGTCCTCCATGAAGCGTCCTGCTGTAACTTGCAGTTTGCCAGTCTGCTTTTAAGTCCTAAAAACTCTACCTGGGAAAACAGACCTATAGTTTTAGAAGGCACTAGAGGATCAAACTAAAAAATTAATGGCCAATGAGCTCTGTATTAATTTGATAACAGACAGATGTCTAAAGAACAAGACCAAGACATGGCAGATCTAACCAAACATCTTCATAAAGGAATTTCATCAGATTAATGAGTCAGTTTGACCAGATTCACGAATTAATGCAAAAGTAACTTAAAAAAACACTACCGAGACCAGAAACTCTGTCAAACACAAGCGACTGAGACACAGATGACTGCATCATCTAAGGTTCTAAGATAGGAAATCGTATTTTGAGGAGACTTCACAACACCAGGTTAGCAGATAACCGCGCATTACATGCAAGTGAGAATTATATCATCCTTACCTTTGTAAATTGTATAAGACAAGAGATCTTTTAACAACATGAAGATTTATGTTACTGCCAGAACTGGTGGCATGATATCTATAGTAAAGATATAGCATCTATACTGTTGGGAGCAGCTGTACATGCAGAAGCTTTTGAGAGACAGGAGAAGATCAATGCCTCTGCCAGCTAAAAATTTAACAGAGGATGTCACTTTGACTCAGGAAGTACAAGCAACAAGAACTCCTGATCTGAAAAACAAGATTATCTCTACGGTTATGCCAGACAGCATTTGTGCAGTGAAAGCTGGAAATGCTAAAGAATAGCTGCAGGCACAGGTAGGCTTTTCTTCAAAAAACACTTGTGTCTGAGAGGGCAGCCTCAGACACTGAGTGGAACATCAGCGCTAATAGTAATAGAAGGAAGGTAAAAAAACTTCTAAAAACACCCAACAAAACAACTCTTAAAGAATCCACGACAGAGGCATCTTAAGCTCAGCAGAGTGAAAGCTGGTCCAAGCATGAATCAGTAATTTTGAAAACAGCAAGGGGAAGATCTCCAGAGCTGACATTTCCATACCTGAGAGCAACATTACTGCTTGGAGCTTGCTGGTATATCATATGAAGATCTTGCAATCTATCTACCAGAGAGCAAATTATTTTAGTAATGGACTTCTTACCGACACTACTAATGCCAGATTTTGCTTTTGGAAAGAGAATCATTCATAGGGGATAGGCCCTTTGAATATCAGTCTCAAAAATGTTTATTATGAGGTGCACCACATATAGAATCACAGAAATGTCACGGTTGAAAAGAACCTCTGAGATCACCGAGTCCAACCATCAACAAAACCAAACCAAAACACCCACCAAAAAAACCCACAACCTCAGCCACCACAGCATGCCCTGAAGTGCCACATCTACACATTTCTTTATTATCTTCAGGGATGGTGACTCAACTGCTCCCCTGGGCAGACTGTTTCAGTGCCTGACCACTCTTCCAGTACAGTAATTCATCTTAACATCCAATCTAAACCACCCCTGCCACAACATCAGGCTATTTCCTCTAGTCCTGTCATTATTTACCTGGGAGAAGGGGCCAAAACGCACCTCATTACAACCTCCTTTCAGGTAGTTCTAGAGGGCGATGAGGTCTACCCTCAGCCTCTTCTTCAGACTAAACAACCCCAGTTCCCTCAGCTGCTCCTCATTTGATTTGTTCTCTAGACCCTTCACCAGCTTGGTAGCTCTTCTCTAGACTCACTCCAGCACCTCAATGTCCTTCTTACAGCGAGGGGTCCAGAACTGAACACAGTACTCGAGGCGCAGCCTCACCAGTGCCGACTACAGGGACATGATCACTTCCCTACTCCTGCTGGTCACACTACTCCTAATGCAGGCCAGGATGCTGTTTGCCTTCTTGGCCACCTGGGCACACTGCTGGCTTATGTTCATCCAGCTGTCAACCAGCACCCCCACATCCTTTTCAGCTGGGCAGCTTTCCAGCCACTCTTCCCCAAGCCTGTAGCGTTGCCTGGGGTTGTTGTCACCAAAGTGCAGGACCCAGCACTTGGCCTTATTAAACCTCATACAAATGGCCTTGGCCCATCCAGCCAGCCTGTCCAGCTCCCTCTGTAGACCCCTCCTACCCTCAGGCAGATCAACACTCCCACCCAATTTGGTGTCATCTGCAAACTTACTAAGGGTGCACTCAATGCCCTCATCCAAATCGTTGATAAAGATATTCAACAAGTCTGGCCCCAAAACTGAGCCCTGAGGGACACCACTGGGGACTGGCCACCAACTAGATTGGACCCTGTTTACCACAACTCTCTGGGCATGGCCATCCAGCCAGTTTTTTACCCAGTGAAGAGCACACTTCTCTATGCCACGATTCACCAGCTTCTCCAGGAGAAAGCTGTGGGAGACAGTGTCAAAGGCCTTACTAAAGTCCAGGTAGACAACATCCACAGCCTTCCCCTCATCCAAAAGGTGGGTCACATGGTCACAGAAAGAGATCAGGCTGGTCAAGCAAGACCTCCCTTTCATAAACCCATGCTGGCTGGCCCTGATCCCCTGGCTGCCCTGCACTTGCCATGTGAGCTCACTCAAGGTGAACCTCTCCGTGATCATTCCCGGTACTGAGGTCAGGCTGACAGGCCTGTAGCTCCCTGGATCCTCCTTCCAGCGCTTCTTGTAGATAGGTGACACATTAGCCAGCCTCCAGTCATCTGGGACCTCCCCTGTTGACCAGGATTGTTGATAAGTGATGGAGAGAAACTTAGTGAACTCCCCTGCCAGCTCCCGCAGTACTCTAGGGTAGACAACTGCCAGCAAGATGTGTTGCATGTAGAGCTTGATAATTCTACAAAAAGATTAATCTGGACTCTGCTGCAAGAGATAGAAGAAGCTGGGCATGTCTCCAATGAAACTGTTTTGTAGGTACACCATTATCTAGATGCTTTTGCTGACTTCAGAAAGTGTTCATGGGATCTGATCCTCTATAGTCAGTGGGAAATCAGGTTTTTATAGAGGCAGAGTGGTAATGATGTCTTTTGACAAAACAATAATTGTAACAGTAAAAGGAAGTTACAGTGATTGAAGAGACTGTTGTAATGGAGTTCTATCACTGCAGCAGCATGTCAGAAACAATAATTCAAACCACAGATTGTTTCAAAAGCCCCTTTCAACTCCTCAAAAGGGTAGACACCTAGCAAAAAGCAAATAAGAGTTCTGAGAAGTAACCAAAAGAAACAATTTACTGGCAAATTGCAAAGACTGGTTGTGCCTAGAAATAAGAAGCCTATCCTCTTCTTGCCATTCATCAGGAATGTGCATAACAGAGACAGCAAATAGCTTTTGCTTTCAAAGGAACCTTTTCTGGTTAAGGGTATGATTTCAAGAGATTTATATAAACCACTTTTAAATCCTGTTTTAAATTAACCAAGGACCTGCTAGACAAGATTACTGCTCAATTGACAGATTAAAAATTGCTAACTCCTTTCCTACTGCCTGCAGAGAATACTTGTTGGAGGTTAAATTAAAGAATGATCTTTTCCTTGTATAGTTATTCAGATTTTTGAAGAAACTTAGAAAAATCATACAGATTATTTTATTCTTCTGGGAGCTACAAATCTTTAACTAAAGAGAAATTACTTCAGACATCAGTCAACACCTCTGCCATGCATTTCTGAACACTGCCTCCGAAAAAGTCTGTTTGGAACATGTTCCTAACATACAAAGATCTGTGTTTTCTTTTGCTGATTAATCTCGTAACGAATCAATTAGTAAAACAAAACTAAAATGTTTATCAAATGTATGCAAAATGGGAAGCTTGTCATTTTTTGCTGGCATTAAATACCTGAAATCTAAGACATCCAACAGAACTAAAAGGAAAATATTTCAGACTGGTGAGATCTGGAACAGTAAAGGGCCTAAAGTTGGAGAGCTTACAGCAGTGAACTGACTGCTCAAATTTGTACAAGAAAGCCAAGTACTTTTTTCCCCAAGATGATGAATCAGTATTTTTGACCTTGTTTGTTCTCACAGTTTCAAGATAAACTGGTAGTCATGAGTTTGACCGGTTCTGTGGTGTTCAGAAAACTTGAGCTTCCCAGACCATCTCTGTAAACAACCAGGACCACACAACAGCCAGCAGAAAGGTGTACCTTTCAGCTAGTTTTGTTTCTTCCAGTCTTGCCTTTTCATTCAGGCATCAATCTAATAATCTTCATCAGCTCATCAGTGCACCTCTTCCAGCTTTACTGGATCTTTTTTGAAGCTGACAGACTACACGTAGCATGCAATATGCAGAGGCACCTTAGCTCGTGCGCTGCTATAGGAACCTTTCATGGTTCTTCTCCTTTCTTAAAATATTTAATATTAGGGGCTTTGTCTGATATTGAGCACTACAGTGATATTTCCAAGGAACTAATATAAACACAAGCTCTCATTCTCAAGTGGCAATAAGTCACCTCATACTTTTTCATATTAAGCGTGAAGTTGGAATTTCTCCCCCTCCAAGCCCAACATCCATCATTTTATATTTAGCTGAGATATAAAAGGGGAGATAATCACACAGTCACATCGTTGATCTTTCTGCAATTCTTCAGTCTGGCCTAAGTTTTGTACTCCAAATCTCCGTGTTGGCAGCAAAGTTGGTCATACCACTATTCATCCATTTGCCAACTCTAAATAATTTATTTGTAAAATTTAGAGCATGGATACCTCAGCACATGTCCTCTGTGGCCTCCAGCACCATTTATTTTTACTCTCCATTTCCTGCCTTCTAACCAATTTCTCCAGGCAAACAGTTTTCCACCCCATTGCTGCACAGTTCAACAGTTGTTAGTGATTAATCTTGCCAAAATTTTTTTTGCAAATTGTATATATAAGTGTATCTCCCTCGTTCACATGCTTGTTGACTCTTTCAGGGATCTTCTATAGCTTTGTGTATCATGACAGCGTTAAAAATATACTGGGAAAGCTCAGGTACTTGTTTGCTCAACAGTTCTATTCCCTGTTCTAGTTTCTGTTAATCCATTAGCCCTTGTCCTCTCACTAAAAGCCCTTTAAGAAGTCCCTCCTCAGCTTTCCTGTAGGCCCCTTCAGGTACTAGAAGACCACTATGAGGTGTCCCTGGAGCCTGCTCTTCCCCAGACTAGCAACTCCAACTGCCTCAGGCTATCTTCTTCGGAGAGGTGCTCCAGTCCTCTCATCATCTTCATGGCCATCCTCTGAAGTCATTCCAACTGCTCCATGTCCTTCTTATGTTGGGTGCTCCAGAACTGGACACAGTACTCCAGGTGGGGTCTCATGAGAGAGAAGTAGAGGGGGAGAATCATCTTCCTTGACCTGCTGGCTACACTTCTTTTGATGCAGCCCAGGACACAGTTGGCTTTCTGGGCTGCAAGCGCATCTTAGTGGCCGAGACTGTAGGTTGTGTGTTGTGGTTTTTTTGGGGGTGTGGTTTTTGGTGTTTTGTTGTTGTGTTGAGTTTTTTTTATGGTTGGACTCAGTGATCTCAGAGGTCCTTTACAACCATGACTATTCTGTGTGTGATTCTGTGTGTTACTGGCTCATGTTGAGCTTCTCATCCACCATCACCTCCAAGTCCTTCTCCTCAGGGCTGTTTTCAATCCATCCTCCAAGAATCTAAATCTCAGAGCAAACTAAGTCAGAATAAACTGCTGCAAGTTTCAGATATTACAGTATTGTATGCAGATGGTTTATATCTTAATGGAACACACCATAAGAGAATACTCATCGATTACAAGTAGCTCACATTGTCTATCAATGGCATCATTAATCACAATAATTCTGAGCTGTAACATCATCAGGAAAACTATGCTAAAGAACACACTAATAATGACTAATAATTAGTAGAATTTCTACTATATTTTAAAGGATGCTCTTGCTTTCAAATGTAAGTCTCTATAGCTGCAAAAAAACACACATTGTCACTTGTATAAAAGATCTTGTATAATATAGAGCTCTCTTCCATCTAGCCATAATGATGTTTGCTACCAAAATTTCTGTAGTACAGGAATAAATGGCATTTAAAATACAAAATTAAAAAAAAAAGCAAGGTCAATCAGGTATCATGGAGTCTTTCAAGCGATTCACTTCTGAAGAGAAGTAATTTACCTGTGGCTTTGCTTATTCTTGTTTGGAGACAATATCAGGGAAGTGGACTATTTCTCTATTTTCTCGATTTGATTTTGCATGTATGAATTTTAAATACTGCAAATGTGCTAGTTCATTGATGAAGACAGGTTCTTCTCATAATGGAGTGGAAAAAGGCATCTTTAATAATTGAGACCTTTTTGAATTTTTAACATCCTTCCAATAATGTATGAGTGCTGGAGAATTCTATAATTGCTACAACTTGAATGAATTGATTCATTGTTTTAAATATCCTCAAACACACAATCCTCATCAGTAGCACATTTTATGTTACGAACCAAAGCAAAACCTATGCAGGATGTGCAGCTGAAACACTGCTCTATGCACACCAGGAGCTTTATTTTCATCCTTCTGTTTGAGCAAAATACAAAGCTTCTCATGGGCATAAATTAACGACTTACAAATGTAAAATGAGTTCTTTATACAATCATCCCAATATGCTTGGATAGAACTTTGTGTAGAGTCATTCCTAACTTGCCTGTACTGGCCAAAGTGCTATTTTCACAATTTTCATTCTAACATCTGCATTGAAAGTTAGTTTACCAACAGGCTTGATCAAAATGAGTCCATCCTTACTTTACACGGATTTCCGCCATTCAGTAAAATTAAGCAGTAATAAAGTGCAGTGAAACTAATTTAAAGACAATTTGGCTGTTCTCAACATGCCAAACTAAATAAGCAGATAATCCAAAAAATGTGCAAACAAAACCACTTAAAAAATGGTGTGTGTATGTATATGTATATATACAAACACATTTCTATATACACACACTTATACATAAAAAGTGTGTGTGTGTGTGTATTTTATATAAGCACACACACACTGCAGGAAGTGTTATGTTAAATACTGAAAAAGATAGGTCATAATATTTATTTTGCTTCATTTTTATTGGGATCAAATCCAGGAACAGTGAGCTACAAATTACAATGCAAAACTCTTAACACAATAGACATATACTACTAAAAACCGATGTTCTAACCAACTACAAGTCCAACTAAGTTTGACCAAGAAAATTGAGTGTAAAGTGTCAGCAATAACAAAATTGTTCTAAGATGCTTTTAGATGCTGAAAAAAGTCCCACAGTCACAGAAGGAAGCCTATTTGCCTAGATCAGAAACACTGCAATTAGAAAAAAATATATGAGATTAGCAGTGGAAGTTGTATGAATAGTACATATGAAAAGAGGAGTTATGCAGCATGAAGAGACCTCTACATGATTAAGTATATCTTTCTTCTGCACAGCTGTTCTCAATAAGCACACAAAACAGAATACAGGTGAAAGGACACTTACTCACTATTTTAAACCTGATATCTTATGAGAATAAGGCTTATGCAATCTTGCTGCCTGTACATCTGTCATTTGCAGTAGCCTTTGAGTCCATTCCCTCATTTCAAACCTGATTTTACAGAGTTGGAGGAACCAGATACTTGAGACCTCTACTTCTTTTTGGTGGGGAGAAAAATAAATTAAAAAACAGAAAAAAAATATACAGCTGGGTAAGGAAGACAGGCACAAATTAGTACCCCAACTGAGAGGAAGGCAGTTATAATCCAACCCTTTATTCATTCAGAGGGGCAGCATTTAGCATGCAGGTAGCTCTAAACCAGGCACAGAACACACTGCAACTCATGCAGTCAAATAGGAAGATAAGAGGGCTTTCACAGCAATGTGTGCATGAGGAGCAGAGGGTGGTTTAAGGGGATTTAGGTTAAAAATCCACAGGAAACCATTAGTTTTGCCTGCTTACAAAGCAATCTGTTACTTCTCAACATTATTAGGAGCCTCTTGAGCGTCATCCAGAGGCCATGACGAAAATACATTTTAATCACCTCTCTTCTTGGCACATTTCTAAAAGTAATTCCAAAAGTGCCTCCATTCATATTAAATAAATTATCTTCTTACCTCCCCTTATAAGAGAAAGGAGTAAGATATCTCCTTGCTATCCTGTCTCATTAAACAGAACAGCTTTTAAACTGCACGAGAAGCAAGCATGCTACAGCCAGCAGCTTCAGTCACTCCACAGCTCTTGCTTATTTGTGTGAACAGCACAACTCCTTTGAGCTGAATTTTAAGAAGTCTACAGTTAGCACTGCCGAATTACATGACTGCGTAACACAACAAAACAAGTTAGTAGAACAAAAGCTCCAGTGAACTCACATTTCCCAGTCTATTTTTGAAACCTAGACCATAAGAACTATTTGATTCCTAAATTTACTTAATTGGGCTTGTGTAACATTCTGGAGAAGCTTTCTTCCAGTTGACAGGCTTAGCCAACAAACCTCATCCTATCACAGAATAGTTGAGGTTGGGAGGGAGCTCTAGAGGTCATCTGGTCCGACACCCCTGCTCAAGCAGGGTAATCTGGAGCAGGCTTCCCAAGTCCATGTCCAATCATCTTATAAATATCACCAAGGAGGGAGACTCCGCAAATTATCTGGGCAACCAGCTCCAGTGCTTGGTCACCCTGCCAATAAACAAGGGTTTCTGATGTTCAGATGGAACCTCCTGTGTTTTAGTTTGTGCCCATTGCCTCTTGTCCTGTCACCGGGTACCACTCCTTGCACCCTTCCTTCAGGTATTTATATACATTGGCGAGATCCCTCTGGGCCTTCTCTTGTTCAGGACAGTCTCCGCTCTCTCAACATTTCCTAAGATGACAGATGCTCCAGTCCCTTAACTATCTTTGCGGCCCTCCATTAGACTCTCTCCAGTATGTCCATGTCTCTCTTGTACTGAGGAGCCCAGAACTGAATACAGCACTCAAGCTGTGGGATCCTCAGTACTGAACAGAGGGAAAGAATCACCTCTCTCGACCTGCTGGCAGTGCTTTGTCTAATGCAGCCCAGGATACTATTTGCCTTCTTTGGTGCAAAAGCACACTACTTGCTCATGTTCCACTTGGTGTCCAAAAGGACTCCTACGTCCTTTTCTGCAAAGCTACTCTCTAGGTAGTTGACCTCCAGCACATACTGGTGCATGGGGTTGTTCCTCCCCAGGTGGACTCTGCACTTCCCTTGTTGAACTGGATAACATTCCTGTCAGCCCATTTCTGAAGCCTGTTGAGGTCCTTCTGGGTGGCTGCACAATACTCTGGCACACTAGCTGCTCCTCTCAGTGTGGTGTCATCAGCAAACTTGCTGAGGGTATTCTCTAACCCATAATCCAAATCATTAATGAAGATGTTGAACAGGATCAGACCCAGAATTGATACCTGGGGTACACCACTAGTTACTCACCTCCAAACAGACTTCAAGTAAGTGGTCCCAACCCTCTGCAACCAGCCCCTCAGCCAGTTTTCAAGCCACCACACTGTCTGCTTATCCAGCTCATACTTCATCAGCATCTCTGTGAGGATTTTATGGGGAACAGTGCCAAAAGCCTTACCAAAGTCTAGGCAGGTATACCCATGGCATGCCTCTCATCTATTAAGCCAGTCATTTCACCATACAAGTTTATCAAGTGGATTGACCGTGACTTCCCATTTGCCAGAATCACAGAATCGTTATGGTTGGAAAGGACCTCTAAGATCATTGAGCCCAACAATCAGCACAAAATAAAAAAAAACACACAAAAAAATGACCAAAAACCCCCACAACCTCAGCCACTAGAGCATGCCCTGAAGTGCCACATCTACATGTTTCCGTAATACCTCCCAGGAAGGTGACTCGACCACCACCCTGGGCAGCCAGTTCCAGTGCTTGACCACTCTTTCAGTATAGAAATTCTTCCTAATATCCAATCTAAACCTCTCCTGCCACAACTTCAGGCCATTTCCTCTAGTCTTGTCATTATTTACTTGGGAGAACAGGCCAACACCCACCTCACTACAACCTCCTTTCAGGGAGCTGTAGAGGGCAATAAGGTCTCCCCTCAGTCTCCTTTCGTTCAGACTAAGCAACCCAAGTTCCATCAGCCGCTCCTCATAAAACTTGTTCTCTAGACCATTCACCAGCTTTGTTGCCTTGCTCTGGACTCACTCCAGCACCTCAATGTCCTTCTAATAGCAAGAGGCCCAGAATAGAAAATAGTACTCAAGGTGCAGTCTCACCAGTGCCAAGTATTGCATCCAGTACTGGGCTCCCCAGTTCAAGAGGGACGGGGATCTACTTGAGATAGGCCAACGGAGGGCTATGAGGATGATTAAGGGACTGGAACACCTTCGTTATGAGGAAAGGATAAGAGACCTGGGGCTTTTTAGTCTAGAGAGGAGAAAACAGAAGGGGGATCTAATTAATGTCCATAAATACATGAGGGCTGGGCATCAAGAAGGAAGGGACAACCTCTTTTAACTTTTCCCAATGATAGGACAAGGGGCAATGGATTCAAACTCAAGCACAGGAAGTTCCACCTCAACAGGAAGAACCTTCTTTACTGTGAGGGTTACAGAGCACTGGAACAGGCTCTCCAGAGAGGCTGTGGAGTCTCCTTCTCTGGAGACTTTCAAGACCTGTCTGGATGTCTTTCTGAGTGATCTGCCCTAGTTTTGGTCCTGCTCTGGCAGGGGGGTTGGACTCGATGATCTTTGGAGCTCCCTTCCGACCTTTAACAGTCTGTGATTCTGTGAGTACAGGAGCATGATCACTTCCCTACTCCTGCTGGTCACACTACTCCTAATGCAGGCCAGGATGCTGTTTGCCTTCTTGGCCACCTGGGCATACTGCTGGCTTGTGTTCATCTGGTTGTCAACCAGCACCCCCACATCCTTTTCAGCTGGGCAGCTTTCCAGCCACTCTTCCCCAAGCCTGTAGTGTTGCCTGGGGTTGTTGTCACCAAAGTGCAGGACCCAGCACTTGGCCTTATTAAACCTCATACAAATGGCCTTGGCCCATCCAGCCAGCCTGTCCAGGTCCCTCTGTAGACCCCTCCTACCCTCAGGCAGATCGACACTCCCACCCAATTTGGTGTCATCTGCAAACTTACTAAGGGTGCACTCAATGCCCTCATCCAAATCGTTGATAAAGATATTGAACAAGTCTGGCCCCAAAACTGAGCCCTGAGGGACACCACTGGGGACTGGCCACCAACTAGATTGGACCCTGTTTACCACAACTCTCTGGGCATGGCCATCCAGCCAGTTTTTTTACCCAGTGAAGAGCACACTTCTCTATGCCATGATTCACCAGCTTCTCCAGGAGAAAGCTGTGGGAGACGGTGTCAAAGGCCTTACTAAAGTCCAGGTAGACAACATCCACAGCCTTCCCCTCATCCAAAAGGTGGGTCACATGGTCACAGAAAGAGATCAGGCTGGTCAAGCAAGACCTCCCTTTCATAAACCCATGCTGGCTGGCCCTGATCCCCTGGCTGCCCTGCACTTGCCATGTGAGCTCACTCAAGGTGAACCTCTCCGTGATCATTCCCGGTACTGAGGTCAGGCTGACAGGCCTGTAGCTCCCTGGATCCTCCTTCCAGCCCTTCTTGTAGATAGGTGTCACATTAGCCAGCCTCCAGTCATCTAGGACCTCCCCTGTTGACCAGGATTGTTGATAAATGACAGAGAGAGGCTTGGAGAGCTCCCCTGCCAGCTCCCGCAGTACTCCAGGATGGATCCCATCTGACCCCATAGGCTTGCGTGTGTCCAGGTGCAGAAGCAGATCCTGAACTGCCTCTTCCTGGATTTCGGGGCTTGTTCTGCTCTCCATCCTTGTCTTGCAGCTCAGGAAGCTGAACACCCTGGGGGAAGCTGGTCTGACTAAAGACGGAGGCAAAGAAGGCATTAAGTATCTCAGCCTTTTCCTCATTCTTGGTTGCAATGTTCCCCCCTGCACCCAGTAAGTGATGGAGATTTTCCCTGGCTCCTTGTTTTATTGTTGATGCATTTATAAAAACTTTTTTTGTTGTCCCTATGTCAGTGGCCAAGTTGAGCTCCAGCTGGGCTTTTGCCTTCCTAATTTTCTCTCTGTATGACCTAAGGAGATCTCTGTACTCCTCCTGAGTTGCTTGTCCCTTATTCCAAAGGTGATAAACCCTTATTTTTTTCCTAAGTCCCAGCAAAGGCTCCCTGCTCAGCCAGGCTGGCCATCTTCCCCACCCTTTCATCTTGCGACACATGGAGACAGCCTGCTCCTGGGCCTTTAAGATTTCCTTCTTGAAGAGCATCCACCCTTCCTGGACCCCTTTGCCCTTCAGGACTGTCTCCAAAGGGACTCTCTCAATCAATGTTCTGAACAGTCCAAAGTCTGCCCCTCAGAAGCACACGGTGGAGGTTTTGCTAACCCCCCTCCTTACATCACTAACAATTTAGAACTTTACCATTTCCTGGTTGCTAAGCCCAAGACAGTCTCTGTCCACCACATCTACCACTAGTCCTTCTCTGTTTGTGAACAAGAGGTCTAGTGAGGCACCTCCTCTGGTAGCCTCACTTCCCAGTTGTCTCAGGAAGTCTTCTTCCATACACTTGAGAAACCTCCTAGACCTTTTCTTCTCTGCTGTGTTATATTTCCAGCAGACATCAGACATCTACCCATCCTGCTGGTAGAACCAGGTTTGGAGCTAGGCCTTGATCTGGTGGGTCTTCTTGTTCACCCACTTACCAATCCACACAACTGAAGGGATAGAGGAGAACACAACTTGTGCTCCTGATCCCTCGACCAGTCATCCCAAGGCCCCAGAATCTTTCTTCATTGCCCTTAAGACTGCTCTCTACCTCACCACTGCCCACCTGAAAGATCAAAAGATGGTAATCATCTGAGGGCTGTACTAGAGAAGGAAGCTTCCTCTTTACATCATTAACTCAGGCCCCAAGGAGACAGCAGACTTCTTGATGGTTCTTCTTGAAATAACTGAATTATTAGCTAGTTAGAAGAATATACAAAAGTTTATACAATTTTGTGAATTAGTTACAATTGAGAACACCATGTAACACTAAATATAAATATCAGAATCAAAGGCACACAAAAACAGAACCAAGAGATGCAGGTTCTCCTCCTGGTTTATTTCACAACCTTATGAAGCCTCCCTTTCTGTGCCTAGTAAACATTCCTATTACATAAAGTTTTCAAATACTTTTCAAAGCTCTCTTAAGAGCATTACACAAATTTTTTACTTTCATATGCACTTTTTAAAAAAATAAAATCTTTTTAGAATATCTAAGTATTGCAAAACCACTTTTTATACAAAGACCTTTAGAAAATACTTCACCAAGTTGTTCTTTGGAAAGAAAAAGTAGTAATAAAGTTTCACTAAAAATGACAGAACCTAGATCCCTCTTTGAAAATTTTCTAGTCTTTCTCCTGACTGTAAAGACCCATGTGCATGTTACAAAAAGTCTCCAAGAGCCAGCCCAATTCTATGTAGTTTTTAATCATTTGATACTAGGCAAAATTAGCTGTATAAATTCAATAATTTTGTGAATTTAAACAGACTAAAGCTGTTCTGTGAGAGTGAAGTTCCTCAAATATGCCTCAGGACACTTCAGAGGAAACCAAGACATGAGCCAAATACTTCTCAGGACCACCTGGAATTTTGAAGCCAGATATGCAGCCTCCAAAGAGCTAGGAGATTCCTTGTGCAATTTTTTTTTCTGTCTCAATCCAGGCAACCGTAACATCTTGCATGTCAGAAATGCCACATATGCTAGGAGTAGACCTATAGTAGAGATATCGTCTCCTAGAACTTGTTCTTTTTTTGCTAATTCTCTACCTCATCTACAAAGACTGTTTGTGTTAGTCTACACTGGTTATAGAAAACAGTGAGAGAAGACCTCTACAATGCTCATAGCATATTTCAAAATGCACTTTGCATCTCTGCAATCACTGCAGCCTTCTGTGATACATCTGATGCTGTCAAAAACAGGTTTCAGGCAAAACATTATTCATCTGACACTGTTGATACATGCTTTATCTCAGCCACATTATCTTCACTGCAACATAGCAGATGCCAAAATTCAGAAGCAGACACAGAGGCCAAACAAAAATGACCACGTATCAACAATGTGTTTTCAGCATTATCATTTGTCCATTCTCACTAGCAGACCTTCCACTCCTGTGTTGTGCCCCTTCACGCATCTAGCTGTAGAAATTATAATCTGCTGCCCTGCATTAAAGACACTAAAAATTCTGGAGATCACCTGGTAGCCACAGTATTAACAAGACTGACTTGATGAAGGCAGTTCACACAACAGAGACAGGCAGTTCAGTCATGTTAGTATGATCCTCAACTGTTCAAGCACAGCAGTCACACTGTTAAGACTGCTCAGTACAAAGGTATGATTACCCTAACTGAAGTCCTTACAATGTAATTACACTAATATGCAGTCCCATAAAGCCTTTGGTCTGACTGTGAAAAGCTACACTTCAGAAATCAGAATAGAAGACATCAACAAGTTATGCAATAATAAAACAGCTTGTCAGTGTGACTCACGTGTAGGCTGATGACCAAAAAAAGGACTAAGCTTTGTACAGCACATGATTTGTGCCAACTGCAGCTAAGGATCATAGAGCTGTTATTTAAACTATCCTGACTCCTTACTCACACACTGCTATACCTTTGGGTTTAGATCAGCAAGAACTGCCCAAACTTTACTACTTATTCTTGTAATCAAGAAAATTGCTATTCTGTATAAACCTATAGCTTCTCATCCCCTCTCAGTCTGCATTTTTATAAAACAACCTCAGAAATGCAAATACTAATTTTCACCCCTCCCTCCAATTCCAGGTTTGATCTATACGAACTTTACTTGATTATTTCTTCCAGCTAGTTTTTCACTGCTAGCTGTGCACAGTACACACACTGCTTGGTCAACTCAATTTTATTCTATCCATTATATCCATCAGTGGCAAACTCAAAGGTATTTAAATACAGCAATCTGTAGTTAAAATTAAGAAGTGTTGACAACTACATGACTCTTCAACTACAGAAGACATTTTGAAAAGCAAGATTATCTGGACAATCTCACTTAATGTTTGAGGACAGTTTTGAAAAGCAATAAAGCCTTTCGAAATCCACAATTCAGTGCTGTCCTTTGGGCAACAGCCCTAACCAAGCAGAATGAAGGAGATCAATATTCTCCACACAACTCCTCAGTCAGAAGTGCTTCTGCAGTAGTCCCAAACAGAATATGCACACCTTCCAGGGAAGAATCTGCTCCGTGAGAGATTCAAATAGTGATACACCTCCACGCTGTATCATTTATGTATCATAAACAGCTGTTCATTATTTGATAAGAGTGGATTTCATCTCGGCATCATTAATATTCAAAGCAAAATTCCAACTTGGGTGGTCTACCCAAAGCACGGCACATACTCCAGCTGCAAATCCTCTCTATCATTATGACAGGTGTATGACTGACTAACTTTTGCTTGGTTTTATAAGCTAACTAAACTCAGATTGCAATTTAAAAGATTTAGCTGATGTAAGTAAGTGCCATGGTCCTGGATGCTCTTTAATTACAGAGCCTGTGCTTTTCTACCACTGGCCCGAACCATTCCTGCTTGCTGACTCGAATTTCACAGAATCACAGAAAGTCAGGGGTTGGAAGGGACCTCTGGAGATCATCAAGTCCAATGCCCCTGCCAGAGCAGGACCACACAGAATCTAGGGCACATCACACAGGAACACCTCCAGGAGGGCCTTGAAAGTCTCGAGAGGAGACTCCACAATCTCTCTGGGCAGCCTGTTCCAGTGCTCCATCACCCTCATAGTAAAGAAGTTTTTCCTCATGTTGAGATGGAACTTCCTGTGCTCTAGTTTGTATCCATTGCCCCTCATCCTATCACAGGGCATGACTGAAAAGAGATTGGCCCCTCCTCCTTGACACCCATCCTTCAGATATTTGTATGCATTAATAAGATCCCCTCCCAGTCTTCTCTTCTCTAGACTTAACAGCCCCAGGTCTCTCAGCCTCTCCTCATAAGACAAGTGTTCCAGGCCCTTAATTATCCTTGTATCCCTCCACTGGACTCTCTCAAGTAAATCCCTGTCCCTCTTGACCTGTAGAGCCCAGCACTGGACACAATACTCCAGGTGGGGTCTCACTAGGGCAGAGTAGAGGGAGAGGAGAACCTCCCTCAACCTGCTGGACACACTCTTCTTAATGCACCCCCAGGATACCATTGGCCTTCTTGGCCACAATGACACATTGCTGTCTCATGGATAACTTCTCGTCCACCAGGACCCCTAGGTCCTTCTCCATGGGGCTGCTTTTTAGCAGGTCAGCTCCTAACCTGTACTGGTGCATGCTGTTGTTCCTTCCCAGGTGCAGGACTCTACACTTATTCTTGTTGAACCTCATTAGGTTCCTCTTTGCCCAGCTCTCCAGCCTGTCCAAATCTTGCTGAATGGCTGCACAGCCTTCTGGTGAATCAGCCAATCCTCCCAGCTTCATATAATCAGCAAACTTGCTAAGAAGACACTCTGTCCCCTAATCCAGGTCGTTGATGAAGATGTTGAACAGGACTGGACCCAGCAGTGATCCCTGGGGAACTCCACTAGTAACAGGTCTCCAGCTGGACTCTGCACTGATCTGATCACTACCCTCTGGGCTCTACCGTGTAGCCAGTTCTCAATCCATCTCACTGTCCACTCTTCTACCCCACGCTTCCTGAGCTTGCTCATGAGGATGTTATGGGAGACAGTGTCAAAAGCCTTGCTAAGGTCAAGGTAGACAACATCCACTGCTCTCCCTGCATCTACCCATTCAGCCACACCATCACAGAAGGCTACCAGGTTAGTCCAACATGATTTCCCCTTGGTAAATCCATGCTGGCTACTCCTGATAACCCTCTTCTCTTCCATGTGTTCAGAGATGACCACCAGAATGAGCTGCTCCATCATTTTTCCAGGGATGGAGGTGAGGCTGACTGGTCTGTAGTTTCTTGGATAATCCTTCTTGCCCTTTTTGAAGGCTAGAGTGACACTGCTGGCCTTCCTCCAGAACTCAAGCCCCTCTCCTGTTTGCCATGATCTTTCAAAAATGATGGAGAGTGGTAGAGCAACAACATCTACCAGCTCTCTCAGCACTTGTGGGTGCATCCTATAGGGGCCCATGGACTTGTGTATATTCAGTTTACCCAACTGATCTCTAACCGAATCCTCATTGACCAGTGGAGAGTCATCCTTCTTCCAGGCCTTATCTCTTACATCCAGGGTCTGGGATACACAAGGGCTCATCTTAGGAGTAAAGACTGAAGCAAAGAAGGTATTCAGTAACTCTGCCTTCTCTGCATCCTCTGTTATCAGGGCTCCCACCTCATTCAGCAGTGGGCCCACATTTTCCCTATTCTTCCTTTTACCACTGATGTATTTGTTCTTTTTTACTTCCTTTGCCAGGTTTAGTTCTAAGAGGGTTTGGCCTTTCTTGTTGCCTTCCTACATACCCTGACAACATTCCAACTGACAAGTTCCTTCTTTCCCAAACTGTAAATTTCTTTCTTCCACGAGTTCCTTGCTCATCCACGCAGGTCTCCTTCCAACTCTCCCCGATTTTTTACTCAAAGGAATGCAGCTATCTTGAGCTTGGACAAAGTGATATTTGAAAAATTAACCAATTCTATTGGGCCCTCCTACCTTCCAGAGTCTTAGCCCATAGGATTCCTGCAGGTAGATCTTTGAAGAGTACAAACTTTGCCCTCCAGAAGTCCAGGGTTGTAATCCTACTTATTGTCCTACTTCTTCCTTCTAAAATACTCAACTCTACCATGTCATGATCACTGTCACCAAGGCTGTCCCCAACCAGGCCTTCTTTATTTGTTAATACAAGGTCCAGTAGTGCATCTCTCCTCATTGGTTCCTCCAATACCTGCATCAGGAGGTTATCATTGATGCACTGCAAGAGCCTTCGGAACTGAGTATGCCTAGCTGTGTGGGCTTTCCAACAAATAACAGGGTGATTGAAGTCACCCACGATCACTAAGGCACGTGATCTAGAGGCTACTTCCAGTTGACTGTAGAAGGCCTCATCAACATCATCTTCTTGGTTTGGTGGTCTATAGTTGACACCCACAACAGTTTCACCCCCATTTGCATGTCCTTAATTCTTACCCACAAGCTTTCAACATGTTCTTCCTCCCTCCCTGGGTAGAGCTCAATACATTCCAGTTGCTCTCACACATAAAGAGCAACACCACCGCCTCGCCTTGTTGATCTATCTTTCCTAAAGAGTAGATAGACATCCACGACAACATTCCAGTCACGGGAGCTGTCCCACCACGTCTCAGTAACTGCAATTATATCATAGCCCTGCAACCTAATGCAGATCTCCAGCTCCTCCTGCTTATTCCCCACACTGCATGCATTGGTGTATAAGCATTTCAGAGAGAGAGTCAAGCACTTAAGTTTTCACTCTTGAGGGGTGGGAGGCCTTCTGATTCTCAAAAATGCTAGAACACTGCCCCACAAGTGGTGGGCTACTACACCCAGGGGCCTCACTAGCATGTCTGGTTACATTCCCCTCCCCCTTCAAACCCAGTTTAAAGCCCTGTCAATCAGCCCCACAACCTCTTGCACAAAGAACCTCTTCCCCTGTGAGAAAGGTGTTTCCCATGAGGTGCCACAAAGCCTGGTGCTGTATAGGCCATCCTGTTGTCAAAAAAGCCAAAATTGTTGCGGTGACACCAGCTACAAAGCCATCTATTACCAGACTGTATTCATCTGTTCATTCCAGTGTCACTGCCTGCAACTGGAAGGCATAAAACTAATCAGATAGCATGGGGGTGGGGGGGAAATAGAGCCCAACAATGTTTCTGCAGTACTAGTTAGAAGTACAGACTCAAAAATGCTTGACAATAAAAGGAAGCTGGCATTGCCAAGACAAAAGACAGCAATGAATCTCACAGCCAACTAGAAGAGGAAAGGATAAAACCAGAAACAGCAATTTCTATAGCACAGGCTGCCACACAACCAGAAGTCTAAGCCAGTATCTTAGTTTGAATATTTTACAAGTAAATGAGGCAATTTACTTAAATGACTCCTAGCTTTTTAGACCCATTTAAAAGTTATTTTGAAAAGCATGTGATAGTTTGGTAATTTGCACATTTTAGCAGCAGGTAATTTTTTTTCTCCTATCTTTTCAATCCACTTTTTAAACATCTAGAAAAACCTTCTGACACATTAACATATCCCATTCTTTGAATGGAACCTGACAACGTCAGGCTCTGCTTTAACGATACCCTTTTTGCTGTTCCACAGGTTAATGACAAACTCACTGTGAACCCATACCACCAAGTTGTGAAAACCCTTAAAATAATTTTTACACGGTTATCCAGTGAAATATTAACACCACAACACCAGAAAAAAACATGCAGTAATGCTGATGTTCATTAATACTTGATGTGCACGTTTCACTTTATTAAAAAGATCTGTAGTCCCGTTTTTCTTTTCTTTTTACTATCAATCATAACAGCTACTAAACACCATATAAATAATTGCTATCAGATACAAAAACGGGTAAGGACCATATCATCATCATTTTTACCTCTTTGATTTTGTTCCTCTTCTCTCGGATATCCAGGTCTGCTGGTTCTCCACTGTTTATCCCTATAAGATTTGGTAAAGGAACAGGGGGCAGTGGCTTGCTGTCTTTCTTTTTCAACTCTTGCACTACTTTGTTCTTTTCTGTCTGAATCTCAGCTTGAATCTCATCACGGGATTTCTTCAATTTCTCCTTAGCCTCTTCCAGAGCCTTTTCATGATCTGCTCGGATCTTATTTCTCAGACGTTCCTCTTCTTCTCTAGAGACACAAATGCTAGTCAGCATCTCATTACTAAAAACACATTGCTTATAAACAAACTGCAGCTTCAAAACAGAAGCCATGTCCCAAGTTGGCTTGCTCTAAGTAACTGTATGGACTCACACAAGTTTACTCAACTGTTAGTGAACAACCCTACATCATTTTTTGCCATGAATTCCAAAAGAAGCACGCATCAGCAACACTATTGTAGAAAAAAATGTATCACAGGAGTTTTCTAATTATATCTCAGCATCTTTGCTTGTCTACTCAAAAATTTAAAGAAAGGCCCTACATCTGTACTGCAGCTACAGGATGCGTGCAGAGACACATCTAGCAACCACTCAGTTAAAAAAAAAAAGCCAAACAGCAGGGCTCTCCCTTGCTTTCTGCCTAATAAATACATCATACACAACTTCCCAAGATCTGAAGTAAACACTATAAAAAAAATCACAGCCGCTCCTTTTATTAACAATGAAGTGTGAGCTTCAAGAGCTGCAAATCCCACCACAGCATGTCTCATCTTGAATTCAGACCTCATTGCTCCAAACAGTATGGTCCATAAATATCACAAGGTAAATGCAGAGTTAATTATAAAGCCATTTAAGAACACAAGAGATTCTAATAAAGCATGGTTTTGAAACATGCTATGAAAAAAATGAACATCAACTTGGTTCTAAGCATGATCTTCCATCATGATCTTTAATGATCAGTAGAAGTTTCAAGACACACAAAATGGAGAGTGCTGTTTTAAAGCCTGGGCTAAATAAGAGGTTGTGCTAACAGACAAAAATGGCCCATTCCAGTCCTAAAATCTTTCAAGGCATCAGAAAGATTTGCATCAGACTCTCAATATAACACAACCTTTCCAAGCTTCCTTAAAATTTAGAGTTGCACAATGACTAATGTAAGCCAAAATAGTTGTTGGGATTTAAAACAACCCTAGTTACAAAAAACAACACACTCCCTCCCCGTTTCCTCCCCCAGGCAAAAGTACTTTTTCCTCAAAGCGCATTAAGGAGAAGACAGTGGATAATGGACAGGAAACTAGGCAAGCAGCAAGCCATGAAATAAATACCATGCTTAGCCTAACTGCTTTTAGGAGGAATCGAGTAGACCCATATTATGTCTTTTTTCCAGTAAACAGAAAATACACCAATGAAAAGGAGCTATCACCATTTGGTGGTATGTGACAACTACAATAGCTCAGGTGGAAGGGACTTAACAGTGATCATCTAGTCCAACTGCAATTAAAAGCCAATCCAAAGTTTACAGAAAAACTACACACAAGATTGACAACTGTTAACCAAACATTGACAACAAAAATACAGATTGTTCTACATATATAAATTGGTGTATTTTTCCTACAAAGGTTATTAAAAATATTGGCAAAATCTATGATAAATTGATTGTTTCCGGATATTCCAATTTCAAGTAACTCATTGGGGTGCTGTGTTGGAATATCTAGGGATATGGACAGATCCAACTGAGCTTTGCAAGTGTAATAGAACTGTTTTTATTAATCTCACAGATCAAGATCATGTAACGTCTATTACAGAGCAGTGCTTCAACTTCACAAAAAAAGGTCAAAGAATGAAGCTAAAAATGAATAACTTGCATAGAGTTCTGGTAGAGTAGTATCAGAGCAATCCCACCACAGTGGTCCA